>CANJKZ010000966.1:0-2710000 GCA_947471745.1 Closterium sp. Naga37s-1
CGCGCTCCTCGATCGGCCGGGTGTCGGCGGGGGGGCGGGATCGCAGCAGGGCGACAATGATAAAAAGGATGACTATAGCGAGGACGGAGACGGCGGCGGCCTGGAGCGGCGCGAGGAGGCGAGGTTTTGTCGTAGCCTGTGGTAAGAGGAGTGAAGGAACGAGCCGGGAGGAACGAGTTGAGAGAGGCGATACGCGAGCCAGGGGGGGAGCGCGGACCCCTGCCTGCCGCGCTTCATGGCGCGCGGGGCATGTGACAGAGCGGAAAGGGTATGCGGGGCGGAGAGTAATGCGCCGACAGCGTGACCCAAGCCAGCCCTAAGCCAGCGACGAGGAGGCTAGGATTGTTGTGATCTGCGGCCCCGTGTCTGGAATATCCTATAGTCCGTCAGATAGGACAAACGGCGGTAAGGACCAGTAAAAATCACCTGGACCTGGTGAACATGTGGAAAGATGGACAGACAGGTGGCAGGATAACGGAGGGAGGCGTAGTGGATTGGGGGGTGTATGGAACAAGGTCTGGACGAATCGGGTTGGGACTGAAACTTTGGGACTGAAACATTGGGCTGAAACATTGGGAGTGAAACATGGGGACTGAAATATGGGGACTGAAGAATTGGTGGAAAACAAGTCATTCTGTTCGTTTCACTTTTTTTTTTTTTTGGGTTGAGAAGCAACCCTTTACGATCGATTTTGCCAAATTTTATTTTCATATTTATTAAAATATGAAAATAAAATTCATACGCTACAATACCTTGTGAAAATGAACGAGGAATGAAAAGACTAAGGGAAAGTTGGGTACAAGTACAAACCCTAGAAAGCTATACCCCATATGTGCTACCCCACTATAGCCTACAGCAGCTAAGTCATATAAATCTGACACACCCCCATAGGCAAAGTGGGGAGGACAAGGGGTCACAAGACCAGTCAAGCAAAGCAAAGCAAGCTCAGGGTGGATCACAACGTCACCACACATTCCGAGCACAAGTTCAAGGCCACAAGGCCAGTTCACATGCAGGATTACATATTTATATAAGGCTAAACAAGCAAGAGCAGGTGTATGTATATATGTAACAGTACAAACAAGGTCAAGGGGTGAGCAAGTGAGGCAAGGTAGGCACAAGACCCAGCTGAGTACAGAAGCGCTGATGATCACAAGGCGCAAGTGCCTTGGTGAAGATATCAGCAGTGTTGGCCTGAGAGGCCACGTACGCAAGGCGTAGCTGACCACGCTGCTGTAGCTCACGAGCAAGGAAGTAGCGAAGAGCAATGTGCTTCGTTCTGTGCTCCAGTCTCTGCTCCCGACACAAGGCCAGCATGGCCTTGTTGTCTACGTACAGCACTGGAGGAGAACGAGGCGGCTCTCCGAGGTCAGTCAGCAGGTAGGTGAGCCAGCGAAGCTCCTGTGCAGCCATGGCCCCTGCGTAGATCTCAGCCTCACAACTGGAGCCGAGAACAGAAGACGAGCGGGTAGCCCGCCACGAAACAGAGCCGGAACCAAGGCTGAAGGTGTAACCCTGTGACGACCGCTGCGTAGCCTGGTCGTCATCCCAAGAAGCGTCTGCGTGCCCAGTGAGGACCACTGGACTCTGCCCTCCAAGCCACAAGCCCCATGCCCGACGTACTGCACAAGTAGCGCAACACCCTCTCGCTGCAGCCATGTGCTCCCGGTCTGTGTCTCCCAAGGAGCAACATAGCGTGCGAGAAAGGCTAAGAGGGTATGCAAGGTCAGGTCGAGTGCAGGTCATCAGGTACATGAGGCAGCCAACAAGCTCTGGGTACGGGCCACTCGACTCTACGGACTCAATCCGAAGGCAGAGCTGAGAGCGAGTGGCGAGTAGGCAGAGGAGTGGCCTGAGGCGAGGGTACGTGAAGCCGAAGCGCTGAAGGACCCTGCTGCACCATGTGTGACTGAGTCAAGGTAATGGTTGCGGCGTGCTCTGTCCCGGGTGATCTGCAAGCCAAGGTAGCTGCGCAGTTCACCCAGGTCTGTGCACGTGTGTCCTCTTCTGCAGCTCGGACTTCACGTGGGGCGAGTCCAGCAGTGTCAGCTGTGGCAAAGACCAAGTCGTCGACGTACACGAGGATGTAGAACGGCGGCAAAGAAGTGTCGGTGCGCAGAAACAGCGACGGGTCGGCAGTAGAGGGAGCAAACCCAAGAGCCGCAAGCGTAGTCCTCAGTGTGTCGTGCCACTCACGCGGTGCCTGGCGGAGACCGTAGACTGGCCGCCGGAGGCTCCACTGGGTGCCAGGAGGAAAAGTCCCAGTGAAGCCAAGTGGGCGGCGCAGCCAGATCTCCTCGTGCAGGCTGCCCTGCAAGAAAGCAGTGCTGAAATCAGAGAGTGTAGCTCGTAGTCACGGTGAGCAGCTATGTGCAGTAGTACCCGAAGAGTGGTCATTCTTCGGGGTGGGAGAGAAGGTCTGAAAGTAGTCAACTCCCTGCCGCTGACTGAAGCCACGAGCCACGTAACGCGCCTTGAGACAGGCGGAGAACCCGGCGGCCGCTTCACCCTGAAAATCCACATGCCACTGACGATGTTCGCCCCAGGCGGGGGAACCTCGTCAACGTAGGTGCCTGTGGACTTCCAGGAAGCCATCTCTGCGTCCATAGCTGCCTGCCACTGAGAGGAGTAGGGACCCTCTATCGCCTCCGCGTAAGAGCGCGGAGTCGGGATGTCAAGTGCATCCGGGTCTCCCTCAGGGGTAAGCAGTACGGACACGAGATGAGGTGAAGCAGCAGCCAAACACTGGAACTCCTCCTGTCTGTCCTCAAGGACGTCCGTGCCAAGGGCACACTCACCCCCGACGGACGGAGGACAGACAGACTCAGACGCAGCAACAAGACTAGCAGCGTAGTCTAGACGACAGCGAGCAGCAAAGTCGACGAGCTCAGCAACTAGGGAAGACGCAGCAGTGGACTCAAAGGAAGGATCAGTGACAACAGTAGCAAGGAGACGCGTGACAGTCGGACTGGCAGCACGAAGGGAGTCCGGACTCCGGGTCAGCAAGAACAGGAAGAGAGGACTCAGGAGGAGAAGGCAAAGGGGCACGCAGAGGAGCAGTGGACGGACGCAGAGACATCCGGTGCGTGCCGGGCACAGGGGGAGGACGCTGACGCGAACCACGACCACTAGCGCGAGCAGCACGGACAGGCGACGCAGGACGAGACGCAGGCTCACGACGCTCAGCAAGACCTCCAGTAGGACCAGTGTAGGGAGAAGGAGCAGGCAGTGGGGAGGCCGGCTGTAACTGTAACTGTGACAGGACAGGCTGTGGACACTCTAAGGGAGGGAGGAGGACCAGTAGAAGGCGGGAGACCAAGAACCTGCTCAAGAAGCGGAACGAAGTACGGCCGAGGCCGCGCAGCGACTCCAGACACAGCAGGGACAGCACCAGTACCCCCAGTGGTAGCACCAGCGCCAGCAGCACCTCCAGCTCTGTACCCCCCAGCAGCTCCAGTAGCTCCAGGACCTCCAGCAGCACCAGTAGCACCCCCAGCAGGACCGCCTCCAGTACCGCCAGCAGTACCCTCAGCGCCAACACCCTCAGTAGCTCCAGCTCCAGTAGTACCCGCAGGCCCAGCAGCTCCAATACTCCCAGTACGAGCACCTCCGGGACCCGTGGCACCAGCACCCTCAGCAGCCGAAGAACCTCCAGCTCCAGCAGCACGCCTCCAGCGTCGGGCAAACCACTCACGCACCTCCTGTGGAGAGAGTGGCTCCCGTCGAGACGGAGCACCCAGAGAACCTCCAGGCCCAGCACCGCCAGACGCCACACGAGCAGGCCCAGCTCCCCTCAGGCTCCGCACCCCCAGGCTCAGCACCTCCAGGCGTAGCAACCCCCAGGCTCAGCACCCCCAGTCGTAGCACCCCCAGGCTCAGCACCCCCAGGCTCAGCACCCCCAGTCGTAGCACCCTCAGGCTCAGCACCCCCAGGCTCAGCACCCCCAGGCGTAGCACCCACACGCTCAGCACCCCCAGAGTCAGCACCCCCCAGGCTCAGCACCCCCAGCAGCACCAGAGTCACCAGCGACCTCCACAGGCTCGACTGCGTCTACCTGGGACACACCTGAAGGGGCAGGACCCTGAGGGGGAAGGGGGTCTACCGGGGGGGACCTGGCACAAGGAAGAGCGGAGGCGGGGGGGAGGGACGGAGTGCGGTAGGGGAAGAGACGGTAGTAGGGGACCGACTCGTCAAACGTGACGTCCTGGGAGGACAAGACACGGCGAGAGGTGGGGTGGTAGAACTGCCACCCTGGCGCGTCAGGGGGGAAGCCAAGGAAGACGCAGGGAAGCAGCACGAGGGGACAGCTTGTCCCGCAGACAAGTCGCGGACAAACGCCCGAGATCCCCAGACACGGAACGCAGACGCATCGCCAACCTTCCCCGTCCACAGCAAAGCTGGGCAGGTCTCCGGCATGGAGACCCTGGGCTGAAGGTTGATCTGATGCGCCGCGTACCGGAACCGCAAACGGCCACAGAAAATGGGGGGGCAGCCGCATGCATCATGGACGTACGGGCGACGTCCATGACCATGCCAATGCGGCGCTCAGCAATCCCATTTTGCTGTGGAGAGTCCGGAAGCGTGAAGGTCTGGCGGATGCCTCGTGCACGACAGTAGGCTCGCAGAAGGCCAGAGGAGAACTCTCCGCCTCTGTCAGAGTGCAGACGCAGAACAGGAAAGTCCGAGCCGAAACTCTCTCTGAGCTGGAGACGAGCTGCGCGGATCCAGTCGATCAACACCTCAGTGACATCACCCTTGCTGGCGCAAGGGGAAGACTGTGGGTGTAACGCGAGTAGTCGTCAACCACCAGCAGGAAGTAGCGCTCGTGACCCTGTCCACGGACGCGGGCCGGGCCCCACACGTCCATGTGAAGCGTCTGCAGCGGGGGCCTCTGTCGGAGGAAACTGGGAGGAGTGAGGGGCAGCACGCTGCCGCCCCTCGACACAGGGGACGCAGGTAGGGGCAGGCCCCGGAGGAAGGGGAGGGAGGGACCGGGGGAAGACCAGAGACAAGGACACGGGAGGCCATGCCTCGGAGACGAGGCAGGGAGGGGTGACCAAGGCGGTGGTGCCAGAGGAGAGTCTCGTGAGACAGGAGGCGACACGAGCAGGGGGCAGACTCAGGACCAGACCTGGACGCTGCAGCAAACACCTGACCCGACGCAGCTGCCTGACCAGACGCAGTGACTGGAGGAGACTCAGTGGTCAGTGTGTACAGGCTCGACCCCCGGCCGACGTGTAAACGTGGCCAAGTGTCGGCCCGTCCGAGCGTCCGTGCAGTGGGTCACACGCTGGCTCGCAGGAGTGAACTGGTGAAACCCCCGCATCCTGTAGGTCAGCACCACTCACCAAGTTCGTAGAGAACGAGGGGAGGTAAAGACCAGACAGGGTGCGAGAGGGGGCCGCCGGACACGGGAGGACAGTGGAGAAGTGAGCAAGGACAGGACCCCCAGAGGGGTCTGCCAGAGAGACTGCAACTGGCCGACCAAGCGGCGTGAGTGTGGTGCGGTCCTCGAAAGAAGGAGCGAGAAGCCCCCGAGTCGAGAGTGAAGGTGTGGGAGGCCGGAGCCGACGCAGTACCTGAGAGAGCAGACTCACCAGCACCTGAGGAAGCAGACGCACTGGCACCTAGAGCAGCAGCCTCGCTAGCACCTAAAGCAAGCAGCCTCACCAGTACCTAGAGCAGCAGTCCCAATGCCCGGGTCGGGCGGAAAACACCAGTAACAGTCACCCTCATCACTAATAGTCACAGCATACATGGCAGCAAGAATAGCATCAAAGTCAAGGTCAAAGATAGCTACTCCCACCCTAGACAGCTCGCCCCAGCGAGGGATCTCAGTGGCCTCAGGGAACTGGTGACGCCAAGCGTCCGTCAGGCGGCCAAAGCAGCGCTGGGTGGAGTGCGCACCCCCGCACGGCTCACCGCCGCAGCGGTCGCCCGGTGCGTAGGACGTAGGTGCACGGACCAGTACCCCCACCCCGCTGTCGTGCAGCGTACCACTCACGAAGCTGCTGAGGGGGGGGGATCTCACGAGTGCGCTGCTGCTAGCTAGCTGCTAGCTGCTAGGCGCTGACCACCACCGGAGCCGACCCTCTGCGCAGCGCCACCCCGACCAGCTCCACCTCCTCCGCCGCCGCCTCCTCCACCGCCGCCACCTCCGCCACCTCCGCTCCCACCGCCACCAGCCGGCCGCCACGCCTCCGCCTCCACTGCCGCCACCGACGCCCCCACCCCCGCCACCACCACCCACCGCCACCCCCACACCCCTCCGCCGCCTCCACCGCCGCCTCCACCGCCCCCAGCTAGCTCCTCCAGCGCCCCTGCCCCCCTTGCCCTTGCCAGTGCGGCGTCTCCCGCTAGGGGCAGACGCCGCACCGACCGACTCAAGACCAACGAGGTCGGCCGCAGCAGCAGAGGCAACAGAGGGCAAGAGAGGAGAGGGGGAGCACCCCTCAAAGACAGGGGCACGAGGGTCACCACGAGAGGCTCCTACAGCGACTATGCTCTTCTCTGCTGCTAGGAGGCGCTCCTCGAGGAGGTCAACGGTGAGGGTGGTGGGGCAAACAGAGAGAAAGTGGTCCCTGACCGGGAGAAGGGTGTCAGGGAGCCGGGTGACTACGTAGTAGAGGGTGATGTACATAGGGGGGGGGGTTCTTGGCGCAGAACTCAGGAGGAAGGGCAGCGCGGTAGCGAGTGTCACTAGTGCGCAGGTGCGTAATGAGGGCCAGCGACTGTGGGAAAAGCGGCGAGGTCAGGGAAGAGGTACGGCAGGATGAGGCGGCTAAGTGCAGCAAGTGGCAGGGGAAGAGTTAGCGTGCAACTACAGCGTCGTACAAGGTCTTAGCACTCTTGTACTGACTAAAGTGTGCACGCTCAGCGGTAGGCAAGTGGCGGCGCACAGCAAGATGGCAGCAGCGTCGCGTGTGGCCCACTGTGGAGCGAACAGTGGCGTCAGCATCAGCAGCAGGGGCAGAAGAGGCACCAGAAGTGAGGTCAAAGAGAGAGAGACCGTCTGCCCTGTCGCACTGTAGGAAAAGCTGCAGGTCATCTACCCAGACGTCAAAAGTCAATGGCCCGACCCTCAGCGTCAAAAGCGAGGACACTGGGGGTAGCCATGACAGCAGTAGACTAGCAGCTGGAGCAGTAGGGTAAGGGCAGCGCAGTGGTAGAGGGTGCCGTTCTTAACCGCGGACAGGGCGGCTCGGCGGCTCGGCAGCTCGGCGGCTCGGCAGCAACTGCAGCTCGGCGGCTCGGCGACTCGGCGGCTCGGGCGGCTACGGGCGGCTCGGCGGCACGGCGGCTCGCAGCAACTGGAGCTACGGCGGCTCGGACTCGGCGGCTCGGCGACTCGGCGGCTCAGGCGGCTCAGGTGGCTCGGCGGCTCGGGCGCTCGGGTGGCTCGGGGCGGCTCGGCAGCAGCGGCCGGCTCGGTAGATCGGCGGCTCAAGCGGCGCCGGCGGCTCGGTGGTGACGGCGGGGCCGCGTGGGGACGGCGCCGGGGGCCGGGTGGGGCGCGACGAGGCCGCTGAGGGCGGCGGCGGGGCCACGAAGGGTGGCGACCGGGCGCCTTAAGGGTGGGGCCGCGGGGTACGCAAGGGTGGGGCGACGGGGCCAGCAGAGCGGCGCGGGCGGGAAGGGCGGACGCCGGGGCACGGGAAGGGCGGCGCCGGGGCCGGGAAGGGTGGCGCCGGGGCCGCAAGGGTAGGCGACGGGGCCGCGAGGGCGGCAGTGGAGGGGTCGTGAGGGCGGCTCGAGGAGGCCGCGAGGGCGGCGCGAAAGGGCCGCGAGGGCGGCGCGAAAGGGCCGCGAGGGCGGCGCGACGCGACGGGACCGCGAGGGCGGGCGCGACGGGGTCGCAAGGGCGACGCGACGGGGCCGCTAGGGAGGCGCGACGCGACGGGGCCGCTGAGGCGGCGTGACGGGGTCGTAGGGCGGCGCGACGGGGCCGTGAGAGGGGAGCGCGACTCGGGCAGAGGCTGAGCGCGCTCCGGGCAGGAAAAAAAAAAGTTGGTGGGCCCTAGGAACAGTTCCCACAGGGAACCTGCTTCTGATACCATGTGAAAATGAACGAGGAATGAAAATACTAAGGGAAAGTTGGGTACAAGTACAAACCCTAGAAAGCTGTACCCCATATGTGCTACCCCACTATAGCCTACAGAAGCTAAGTCATATATAAAGCTAAAAACCCTTCCTATACTGTCAATGCTGTTCACAGTACATCAAACCGTATGATTTTCATTCATTAGGTGATTTGTGCAGATGTGTTGTACTGTTTGCATTATACGTTCTATTAAATGATGTTGTAGTAATGATAAATTAAATGCATATGCTTAAATAATGCTATAAGATGCATAATGTTTAATATGATATGTCATGAATCATAATGCACATGCATTCACGTAATAAAATGCGTGACAGTTAACGACCCAAAAACTACGCTAACGCCATCCTCTGCCTAGCATGGGGAGGAGGTCAATAGCATAGATTTTGAATAATCAACTATCACATGGAACAACACAATCTGTAAATCCTAAAAAAAATGGTCAAGCCTATCAAATCCAGTTCGAAGTGGCAACACACGAGTCACTTTGTGCGCCAATGAACCTTTTGTGAAATGATAGACCCGAGACATCTTTTTAAAATTCACAAGACATGCATTGTTGATGCAATGATGAACATACGTAAAAAAATAAACATGCATGTACACAATGATTGTACGCACACACACACACACACGAAGGCAAATTGACAATGATAGAACCGCATACAAATGCATAAAGCAGAAAAGACAAGTAGGAAGAAATGAAAACAGAAGATGCAAAATATATGAACAGCAATCTAAATCAAATTCCACAATCCAAAATTTCCCAATCGCTTGGCTCAATCGTAAGGTAGTTAATCTGGCATACGCGCAACCTGGTGAAGAAATAAACAAGCGATGAACGAGAAGAAGGGATAAAGAGCGAATACGGTGAAAGAAAATCAACCGAAAGAAAGAAGCAGAGACAACCTGAATGGATTCAAAACAAAGGGAGAGAGGACGAGAGAGGGGGGACGAGAGAGAGAACAAACGAGAACGAGTGAACGAGAGGGATAGAACGGAGAGAGAGAACGAGAGAGAGAGAGAGAGAGAGCGAGAGAGAGAGAGAGAGAGAGAGAGAGAGAGAGAGAGAGAGAGAGAGAGAGCTAGAGAGAAGAGAGAGAGAGAGAGAGAGAGAGAGAACGAACGAGGAGAGAGACGAGAGAGAGAGAGAAAGAGAGAGAGAGAGAGAGAGAGAGAGAGAGAGTGTGAGAGAGAGAGCGAGAGAGAGAGAGAGAGAGAGAGAACGAGAGAGAGAACGAGACAGAACGAGTTTGGGGTGGACGCAATAGGGAGGTTCACAAAATAAAACGACATGCTACTCGGTCAGAGTGAGGAATCAAACTACGCCATGCTCCCAGTCACTCTCTCTATCTATTTCTCTCTCTCCGCTCGAGTTCATTTTCCTCATTACGCACCTCCGCACTAGTGACACTCGCTACCGCGCTGCGCTTCCTGCTGAATTCTGCGCCAAGAACCCCCCCCCCATGTACATCACCCTCTACTACATAGTCACCCGGCTCCCTGACTCCCTTCGCGTAGTCAGGGACCACTTCCTCTCAGTTTGCCCCACCAATCTCACCGTTGACCTCCTCGAGAAGACCCTCCTAGCAGCAGAGAAGAGCATAGTCGCTGTAGGAGCCTCTCGTGGTGACCCTCGCACCCCCGTCTTTGAGGGGTGTTCCCCCTCCCCCCTTTTGCCCTCTTGTTGCCTCTGCTGCTGCGGCCGACCTCGTTGGTTTCGAGTCGGTCGGCGCTGCGTCTGCCCCGAGCGGGAGACGCCGCACCGGCAAGGGCAAGGGGGGCAAGGGTGCTGGAGGGGTTGGCGGGGGTGGGCGGAGGTGGCGGTGGAGGCAGTGGAGGGGGTGGGGGTGGTGGTGGGAGTGGTGGCGGGGGTGGAGGTGTCGGTGGCGGCAGTGGAGGCGGAGGCGGCGGCGGCGGTGGCGGTGGGAGCGGAGGTGGCGGAGGTGGCGGCGGTGGAGGAGGCGGCGGCGGAGGAGGTGGAGCTGGGTCGGGGTGGCGCTGCGCAGAGGGTCGGCTCCGGTGGTGGTCAGCGCCAGCAGCAGCAGCAGCAGCGGCAGCAGCGCACATCGTGACATCCCCCCCCCTCAGCAGCTCCGTGAGTGGTACGCTGCACGCCAGCGGGGTGGGGGTACTGGTCCGTGCACCTACGTCCTACGCACCGGCGACCGCGCGGGTGAGCAGTGCGGGGGTGCGCACTCCACCCAGCGCTGCTTTGGCCGCCTGACGGACGCTTGGCGTCACCAGTTCCCTGAGGCCACTGAGATCCCCCGCTGGGGCGAGCTGTCTAGGGCAGGTGTAGCTGTCTTTGACCTTGACTTTGATGCTATTCTTGCTGCCATGTATGCTGTGACTATTAGTGATGAGGGTGACTGTTACCGGTGTTTTCCGCCCGACCCGGGCATTGAGACTGCTGCTCTAGGTACTGGTGAGGCTGCTGCTCTAGGTGCTAGCGAGGCTGCTGCTCTAGGTGCTCGTGTGTCTGCTCCCTCAGGTGCTGGTGAGTCTGCTCTCTCAGGTACTGCGTCGGCTTCGGCCTCCCACACCTTCACCCTTGACTCGGGGGCTTCTCGCTCCTTCTTTCGAGACCGCAACCACACTCACGCCGCTTGGCCGGCCAGTTGCAGTCTCTCTGGCAGACCCCTCTGGGGGTCCTGTCCTTGCTCACTTCTCCACTGTCCTCCCGTGTCCGGCGGCCCCCTCTGGCACCCTGTCTGGTCTTTACCTCCCCTCGTTCTCTACGAACTTGGTGAGTGGTGCTGACCTACAGGATGCGGGGGTTCACCAGTTCACTCCTGCGAGTCAGCGGGTGACCCACTGCACGGACGCTCGGACAGGCCGACACCTGGCCACGTTTACACGTCGGCCGGAGTCGAGCCTGTACACAACTGACCACTGCGTCTCCTCCAGTCACTGCGTCTGGTCAGGTAGCTGCGTCGGGTCAGGTGTTTGCTGCAGCGTCCAGGTCTGGTCCTGAGTCTGCCCCCTGTTCGTGTCGCCTCCTGTCGCACGAGACTCTCCTCTGGCACCACCGCCTTGGTCACCCCTCCCTGATTCGTCTCCGAGGCATGGCCTCCCGTGTCCTTGTCCCTGGTCTTCCCCGGTCCCTCCCTCCCCTTCCTCCGGGGCCAGGCCCTACCTGCGTCCCTTGTGTCGAGGGGCGGCAGCGGGCTGCCCCTCACTCCTCCCAGTTTCCTCCGACAGAGGCCCCGCTGCAGACGCTTCACATGGACGTGTGGGGCCCGGCCCGCGTCCGTGGACAGGGTCACGAGCGCTACTTCCTGCTGGTGGTTGACGACTACTCGCGTTACACCACAGTCTTCCCCTTGCGCAGCAAGGGTGATGTCACTGAGGTGTTGATCGACTGGATCCGCGCAGCTCGTCTCCAGCTCAGGCAGAGCTTCGGCTCGGACTTTCCTGTTCAGCGTCTGCACTCTGACAGAGGTGGAGGAGTTCTCCTCTGGCCTTCTGCGAGCTTACTGTCGTGCACGAGGCATCCGCCAGACCTTCACGCTTCCGGACTCTCCACAGCAAAATGGGATTGCTGAGCGCCGCATTGGCATGGTCATGGACGTCGCCCGTACGTCCATGATGCATGCGGCTGCCCCCCATTTTCTGTGGCCGTTTGCGGTTCGGTACGCGGCGCATCAGATCAACCTTCACCCCAGGGTCTCCATGCCGGAGACCTCCCCAGCTTTGCTGTGGACGGGGAAGGTTGGCGATGCGTCTGCGTTCCGTGTCTGGGGATCTCGGGCGTTTGTCCGCGACTTGTCTGCGGACAAGCTGTCCCCTCGTGCTGCTCCTTGCGTCTTCCTTGGCTTCCCCCCTGACGCGCCAGGGTGGCAGTTCTACCACCCCACCTCTCGCCGTGTTCTGTCCTCCCAGGACGTCACGTTTGACGAGTCGGTCCCCTACTACCGCCTCTTCCCCTACCGCACTCCGTCCCTCCCCCCGCCACCGCTCTTCCTTGTGCCAGGTCCCCCCCCCGGTAGACCCCCTCCCCCCTCAGGGTCCTGCCCCTTCAGGTGTGTCCCAGGTAGACGCCGTCGAGCCTGTCGAGGTTACTGGTGACTCTGGTGCTGCTGAGGGTGCTGAGCCTGGGGGTGCTGACTCTGGGGGTGCTGAGCGTGTGGGTGCTACGCCTGGGGGTGCTGAGCCTGAGGGTGCTACTCCTGGGGGTGCTGAGCCTGGGGGTGCTGAGCCTGCGGGTGCTACTACTGGGGGTGCTGAGCCTGGGGGTGCTGAGCCTGGGGGTGCTGAGCCTGGGGGTGCTACGCCTGGAGGTGCTGAGCCTGGGGGTGCGGAGCCTGAGGGAGCTGGGCCTGCTCGTGTGGCGTCTGGCTGCTGCTAGATAGCCTGGAGTGTCGTGCCTTTGGTAGCCTGTAGTGTCGTGCCTTTGCAAGCATGGAGTTGGATAGTGGCGCCGCCTCACCCGACGCCCGGGCGCCGCAACGCCGACGCCGTCCTCGGCAGACTTCCCCCTGTACTTCAACATGGGCCGTAGCCTCACCTTCTCTTTTGACGAGAAGGACTTCGCCGTGCTGCGCGCCACGAAAAAAGACTTCAACGAGCCTTGCTTCGCACTCGCGCTCAAGTGAGTCTCTCCTTCAGTCAAGGCGGAACCCTTGTCCACTTTTGCTTTCCGTCGACTTAGTAGCTCTTTTTTAACCCGCCGACCTAGACGATGTTATTCGTTAGAAACGAGTTACTAATCCGGCGTGCGAGTTAGCGACGGTGTCCATGTCCATTTCCCGCCGACCTAGTAACTTCACTGTTCCGCCGACTTAGTACAGCATGATATAGCTCAGCCGACGAATTCCCCCGGCCATTTTCGCAGCATAGAACCGGCGGTCATTTTTTATCCCGACGACCTATAGGATGTTATTATTTGGAGCGCGTTACTAATTCGGCGTGCGAGTAAGCGACGGCGTCCGTGTCTCTTTTTCCCGCCGACCTAGTAACCTCATTGTTCCGCCGACTTAGTAACTACAGGCCGACTCGACGTTGCAGAATTAGTTACTACCGGTCGATAGGATTTCGGTCAACGAAAGGTTTTCACGCCTAGGTTTGTCGTGAGCGCATCCATGTCGGCGTTCAAGGCCGCTATCCTATCTACTTTCGTCGGCAACGAGTTCGCAATCCTGAACCGATGCCACATGTCCCCACGAGTTCGTTGACTGCAGGTACATGTGGATTCGCGAAGCTCCGATGGACTTGAAGCCGTGGATCATAGGGTGCAGCCGTCTTCGCGAGGCGATTAAGAAGAACGACCTCACCTGTTTTGAGTCGGTGTTCGACGCCGACATTGCCGTGCTACCTATAATCACGACGTGAGAAAGCGCGATGTTGCGTTGTCGTTGACGTCATGTTGGACTTCGATGTTTTATATCGGCGTCACATGGTTCATGTGCAGGATCGGGCGGCTTCCCGGGGTCCACTGCAGCGTCGTCGTGGTTCTATGGCCCGGCGACTTGCTGAAGGCCGTCGACGTCGACAGCGAGACCTCGTTCCGCCACCTGGACCCGAAGACTGCAAACCGGCTGCATTCGTCTGAGGCGCTCGCCGTGCTGAGGTAGATGCTTAAATTGGGAAGGCTCTTTACCAGGTTACTGGTTTCTCGACGGCGTCCCCACTGACTTTTTCGTGCACTGCTGTTGCAGCTTTTTCCAGCGATGTGTTTTGGCCGAGCTTGGAAGAAGTGACAGGACATGGAAGTGGGCGCCTCCCGCTGAGGAGGTCGTGGTGGCTCGACTCGCCGGTTGCGACGGGCCCACGCGCGACGTGAGTTTCTGTCGATCTTGTAGCCGACTTTAATTGGTCGTCTAACTGTGCTTGCGTTGGTACACCCTCGGCTCACCTAGCCTGCCCTTGCAACGGTTGTACGCAGAGATTGCCGGACATTGTGAAGAACGAGCAGGTCGGCACCGGATTGCATGCTGTGAGCGCGTTCGGATGGGTGGTTAGAGAGCGCGGAGCCCTGCTCAAGTCACGTGCACCGGCGAGCGCTGAGAACCCGATGGTTCAGGGGTTGAGGGCACTCAAATCGGCGCTAGTGGAATACGTCAAGAGATGCGTTGCTGAGAGGCGGTCGGCGCCGGCCAATCACCCTACTGGGCCAAGTACCACCCCCCTCGACGACGACGGAATCGAAACTAAGACGGCGTCTCAAGCTGGCGTGGATCGCCCGGTGTATTCCGGCGCGCACGACACTAGAACTAGCGGTCATGTTGGCGGCGGTGGCGAGGCTGACTTGGTAGGAGGAGAGGAGCGGAGGGCAGGGTCCGTTGAGGAGTCATCTACTGACTCAGAGTCAGAGTCGGGATCCGAGGAGGAGGATGAAGAGGAGGAGGAGGAGCGTGCAGGGAAGAAGGCTGTTGGTGCTGAGGCGGACACAGACGCCGACCACGGTGCTGGTCGTGACCCGACGTCGACCGGCAGGACAGGCGCAACTGCAGCGTCGGCTGGGGACAAGCCTCGTAGGAAGGCGCCGGTGCATGGTCAGCCTGCGTCGACCACATCTTCAAAGTCGGCGTTTGCAGCCGCACTTGCTCACGTGAAGCGACTGGAAGAGGAGAACAGGAAACTGAGGGACGAGAATGCGGGGCTGCGGTCGGATCTGGTTACCGAGAGGGGTCGGACGGAGGGGTTGTTGGCGACGGCGGCTGAGTGCCTCGCGGCTGTCAAGTCGCTTACCGAACGCGTCGCCGCCGCCGAGCAGACCGCGGGGACACACATCTCCACAGCCACAGCAGCCATGACCGGCGTCTTCACCAAGGTGCTGGATGATCGGGTTCCTCTGGTCAAGGCGTGCAGCAGCATGGCGACGCCGTTGTTGGGGGAAATCACAAAGGGCTTGGACAAGCTGGCCGTCGCCCGCCGTGATGCCGACGTGCGGTTGGGGAACCACGTGACCAGCGTGGGGGATAACGTTAAGGCGGTGTTGGCCGATTACATCCAGACCAAGTTAGCCTCAACTTCCACCAACATCTTCGGCGGCTTATCCCGCAGCATCGCGCCGCCCCCGCCCGGTCCATCCCCCGCGCTGCCTGAAGAAGTCATCAAAGCAATGAGGGATGACATTGTTCAGGCGGTAACCGCCGTCACGCAGCAGGCGCTGGGAACCGTCGGCTTCACGCTTCTGCCCAACGTGCTTGCTACAATGAGGCTGGGGCAGCGTGGTTCGTCCCCGTCAGCCGGCGACCTGGAGACCGCGCAAAGGCAAAGGCCGGAAAAAAGGGCTGGCAGCGGAAGTGCAGCCGACGGCGACAACGCGGGAAATTCGAAGCGGAGTAAAGGTGTTGGTGGGGAGCGAGCAGTCGGCGGCGACGTTCCAGATCGTGCCCAGTCCGGTTCTCCCGTCCTCGACATGCTGAGGAGAAAAGGGGCGACAACTCGGCTCCTTGGCCCGCAAAGTAGAGGCGGAGCCGGCGGCAGCTCGGAGGGCAGGACTGCCGCCGAGGAGGGTGTGCGAGCCGGCGGGTCTTCCACTCACGGCGGTGGAAGGAAAGGTCCGGAGATTCCACGTCCTGGAGCAAGCGAGGTAGCACCACCGCCGTCCGATCGTGGTAACGTCGCCGTTGAATCGGTTGAAGTGCAGGCCGACGCGGCGATACCTACCATCAACACGGCGACCGGTGCCAGTACCAACGCCGGGTTGTTCCCGACAGGCGTTGATCGCGGGCCGCCATTCGAAGTTGAGGCTCCGTCAATCGGCGATCAGACTCACCAGGCTCCTGTGGTCGGCGTGGGGGGGGGGACACGGGCGCCCTCGGCGTGGAGGACACGGGCGATCTCGGCGTGGAGGATGATCCCGTGGCGAGAGCGTTGATGGAGGAGCTTCTTGCTTTTCAGGCGCCATCGCAGCAGCAGCCCGTCGCCATCGACAACGCCGCTGTCCCAACAACTCGCGGGGGGGCGCAACCTGTCGCCGGTACAGCACCAACAGCCCCGGTCTCGGCCGATGTCAACGCGCGTCACACGGCAGCACCATGTGCTGATCCGCCGACAACTGGGCCCGTCGCAGCGCCAACCACGGGGCAAGACAACGCCGGTCAGACCCTCACGGACCCGGTCGCGGCCATGCTTCTGGCCGCGGTCAACTCGTTTCAAGCGGCGGCACCTTCATCGCATCCGCCAACTACTGTCACCAGCGCTGCGCCGACCATGCAGCTCCCTGCCGCTGTTGCCACGCCGTCGGACCCAGTCTCGAACATGCTGATGGCCGAGGTCAACGCGCTTTTAGCAGCTGCACAATCCGCTCAACCGCAGACTCACGGCACGCGCACTGCGCCGACCACGGTGAACTTGGGGGAGCCCGTACACCAAGAAGCGGCAAACGAGACGGTTCCAACGGCGGTGCCAACGCATCACCAGGTCGGCGCGGCGTCCGGACAAGGTGATTGGGGCGCGGTGGCAGGAGACGATGGTGCGGGGGAGATCCCTCTCATCATCGAGGACGAGGATGTGGAATTGATACAAGCGACGATGGAAGCAGACGAAGTTGCCGCACTTCAGTCTGTGGGAGGTACGTCGGGCATCAGTGGCGTGGAGGGTCGGCCTGCCGGTGTTACAGCGTCCACCCAGGCCGGGCAGACCGTGCAGCCGGCCCGTTTGGCGTCCACCGGCGTCAGTGTAGCCGGCCAGGCTGTTCCGCCCATTCAGAGTCATCCTGCCGGCTTCATACAGGTGGATAGGGCCTTCCAGACCGGCCCGACCGGCGTCAGTGGAGCTGACCAGGCTGGTCTGGCGGGACCGTCCACTCGGCCCACCGCCGTTACAGTGGCTACTCAGGCCGTCCAGGCTGTTCCGCCCATACAGAGTCATCCTGCCGGCTACATACAGGTGGATAGGGCCTTCCAGACCGGCCCGAGCGGCGTCACTGGTTCTGACCAGGCTGGTCTGGCGGGACAGTCCACTCGGCCCACCGCCGTTACAGTGGCTACTCAGGCCGGCCAGGCCGGGCCTTCGGACAGGTCGGCGGGCGTCACTGTTGCGGACCTAGCGGGTCAGGCGGGGACGTCCACTGTTCTGGCCGGTGGACCAGTGGGTGAACACGCCGATAAGGATGGATAGACCGATCGTGCGGCTGGAGTCGGCGAAAAAAAGAAGAAACGGAAGGGTAAAGCCGCCGCGTCGCAGAAGGCCGTCGTTCCGAAAGATCGCAGGGGGCATGGTATTAGGGTGGACAGGACGAGCGGTGGCGGGTGGCAGGGCGAGGTAAACCTGGCTGGAAAGAGTCGCTACACGGGGAGATCGGACGACAGGATGGAAGTGGCGTACCTCAACGGCGTTGCGACGACCATCTTCGACGGACACGCCAGCCAAGTCCTGTTGGCCGAAATGACCGGCGTTAAAGCCGAAGAAATGACGCGGTGGAAGGCGGAGTGGGAGGAGGCGAAGGTGATGCCGAAGGGTATGTGGACGGTAATGTGGTCCCGCGGCGCCACCATGTTTCGTGCACGGTAAGAATCGTGGGACTCGATGTGTTTTGAGCGGCGTGATATAGGTTTGACTGTGGGGTTTTACGCCGACTGACCACGTTCACGTTCCAACGTCGTGTGTGACAGGTTCCAGAAAGTCCTCGCCGACTTCAAACAGAAGAAGTCATCAGGGCCCCCGCTGATGAAAGTGCTGAGGCCGGCGGTGTGGTTCGGCACTGGTTGGGAGCCGGCCAAGCGCAAGCAGCAGCTCAGCGACATCATCAACCGCGCTTGCTTGTGCGCGGCGTTTGGGCCAGTCGCGGTAGATGCCGTCCCCAAAACTGGTGCAGACGCCAAGCGCATAGGCCAAGCTGTCGCTGCTTCATCTTGCGCCGTCTGGTGCTTCGCCGAGACCGTGGCCGATGTCGGCAATGCAGCGGGTGAAGCGAAGGCGGCGGCACTGCTGTGTGAAGCGAGCACCGATTTTGCTGACACTTGTCACGACGTCGTGGTTGCGGTGCTAGAAACGGCGGTTGCGAGACAACCCGTCCTAGGAGAGGTCTCGTGCAACGTCACCGACGCACTGCAGAAGGATGCTCTTCGGAAGGCGTGCAAGGGCTGTGACCCCACACCCGACGCCGAGATTATCGCGAGGGCGACTATCGAGACCCTCGCTTTCTGGGGGTCGTGCAACGCCGGCGGCCCCCTTCTCCGAGCACGCGGCATTCAAGTGCCGCTGGACAAGCAGATGGAGAAGGATATGGATAACAGGGGAAAGAAGGGACAGAAGGGGAAGCACGCCGCGTAGATAGGTTTTGTTGTTGTGTCTGTCGTTGTGTTCTGGACCGACGTCGCAATGTGTAGCAAGATTGTGGATTGATTGTGGGGCTTTGGTGGGCGCCGACTTTTATTGTGCACTTTTGCTGTGTTTCTAGCACGTAGGTTAATTTGCTGTTCATGAAACGCCCTCATGTTTTCGGTTCTTTGGCAAATTCTCAACTGTTGGGAACATTGAATCCACAGTCAAAGTCGGAAACAAAAGTCACAATCGAGCTAAAAGAAAGTAGCTAAGCGGCGACGAACCCCCCCACCCCCCCCCCCCCCACAAAACATCAGCCCGGCTTCCGACGCTTGGACGTCTTCGTCGGCGGCGGCGGCGGTCTTCCAGCGGCCTGCTCCGCGGCCGCTTGGGCCGCCACAGCTTTCTTCTCTTCCCACGTGGTCGCGAACATGTCCTCGCCCCACTTGTGCGTCATGTATCCCGCCGCCACCAGTCCCCAAGCAACCGTCAGCTTGGGCTTTTCACCCTTAGAAAGCCCCTTGATGCCCAGGTTCCCCTCCGTGCGTATCGGTAGCGCGTCGGCGTCGATGATCTTCAGAGCATCGCAGAAGGTCACAATTCGCGACGCAGCGAGCTCGTCGAGTTTCTTGATGACGGCGGCGGTGTCGGCCTCTCCGTCTGACGCGCGGAAGTGGCGCACGGCCTCCATCGCCCTCCTCATTCGGCGCATCTCACCCTGTTTTGCGTTGGCCGACGACTTGCCCAGGAGGCTGTGCCGCCCGATGAAACCTGGCTCGTTGATCCTGTCGCAGAGACGCCGGCGGTCCGTGGTGGTGGGGCAGTTCCAGAAGCGCCAGGCCTCTGCCACAGTCTCGGCCTTTCTCCATGGGTCGACAACCAGGGCCTCGTAGCGAGCGTCGGCGTTCAACTGAGCATGCTTAGCGGCCGCAGCTGCCTCCTCTTCCAGGGTCGTCGGCCTAGAAGGCGCCTGTGGCGCTGGAGCCCTACGTGCCTCGGAGATCTTGAGCTCCTCCATCAGCCGGGAGATCTCGGCGTCCCTCGCCGCGATAGCAGCACGCGCCTCCTCGAGCTCCTTCTCCACCTTCATCTGCTTGAGCGTCGCTTTGTGCCTCTCGTGGGCCAGCGTCTCGTTCAGAAGGTCGACCTGAAATTCGGCGTCCAGGCGGGCTGAGATTTCCTGCGAACAGCAGCGGAGCGGGTTAGGAGTCAGGTGATGCAAGCACGCTTGCCGCCAAGTCACGCGGAGTTCATCTTGTGCTTACAGCTGGCTGCGTCGGGATCGGCGACCGGCGCTTGGCGATCATCTCGGTGTCAATCTTCTCGATGTCCTTCGCCCACGCCTGAAAGTTGCGATCCCGACAAAGCCTCGAAGCCTGGACCTGAGGGTGCCACGGAGTGCGGACGAGTTTCACCGCGAGGTCCTCGGCCGCAATGCGGCGTGCATCCAGCATGGTCTGGATGAAGTGCACCGCGGCCGTATTCGCCTCAGGCCCTTGTGCGAGCTCTTCCGCCTGCATGAAATAGAGGAATGTCGGTGTGAACCAGTGAAGAGAGACGACAAGATGCATGAGGACGGCGTCGCTACACTCACCGCCCCCAACTGTTCCTCGACGCCGGGAAATATGTGCGCGGCGATGGTTTTTTCGAGGTCTGCACTGGGAGGTAGCCTGCTGCGGCCCAGGAAGTAGTCGCTTCGGGCTCCGGAGTAGCCGGCCTTCCTCATCACCACCCCAACTGGAATTGAAGTGATGTAACTCCTCATCATCTTGTCAATAGCCCAGTGACCCAATTCGGCTATCTCGGCGCGCGGCGTGCCTTGGTCAGCCAGCTCTTGTGCCCCGCCGACGCGAGCGGCGTGCAAGTTGCGCTTGATGAAAACCTTGTTGGCCGTCCACAGCTGCCGAGTGATTCGTTGCTGGCTCGACGACGGCAGCAAACCCTGATCCTTGTCTTAGCGGGCGAAGAAGAGATGCTTGTCATACCAGAGCTCCGGTCGGCGTACGTCCAGCGGCGGAATTATGCGGACGCCGAAGATCTGGGGGACCTGGTCGTAGATGAAGTGCAGCCAGAGGATTGTATCGCCCACAACACACAGTTCCGCCTCTAAGTGCCTCGCCGCGTAGCTGTGATGAAGACGGGCGTCCTTGCACGTCTTCGAGTTGCGCTGCGCGATGACCATGACCATTGGCCGGGTTGTCAGGGTTCACCGACGACCCGCTAGCAAGGCGGTACAGAAAGATGTCGGCGAGCGTGATCTCGCGTACGCTGGCACCGCGGAGCAGAGTGTGGTGCGATAGCAGGGTCATCGTTCTCATAAGCATGAACTTCCACAGAGTCTGGGAAGGACCTGTTCCCCCCGGATTCCACGCCGTCGCCGACCAGTACGGCAACACCTTGAACATGATTTTGCGGAACTGCTCGGTGGTGTAAGTGTCGCCGATGGTTCCGCGATGTCGGTCGACATATTTTCTGCACAAGAGGAGAGTGCGAGGGTGATGATTGAGTGTGAGCGGCGTCGGTGAGCATTGGCGGGAATACTAGAGAGGACTGGCAAAGTCGGCGATGTTAAAACATCTTACTTGGTGTCGGCTTTGTTCTTTCCGCGAACCATGACGCGCACTTCCGTGCGGACGACCGAGATGTCCTGCATGATATGCAGCTCCTTCTCCTTGTACAGGGTCGCCTCTATCTTGGCCGCCATCTGAAGGGCCTTGATGCGGCCGAGTAGCATGTTGACCGTGCAAGGCTTGTTCGGCTGCGTGCGCATGGCGGTGTTGCCCTCTTCGCTCCTCATTGCCTCGATGAGGGTCTCTCGCGCTCTGAACAAGACGTAAGCGCGAATTCGAGGCTCGTTGGTCCTCGGGCCGTGCAACCAGATGAACTGGCGCGGGGCGGTGTGCCAACGTTCGCCCAAATCATCGCCGATGTGCTTGCCGATTTCGTCCTTGTCAGTGAGTATGGACCCCGGCTCCAGATCGTCACCTTCTGACGGAAGAGCATCCACCGCCCACCGCTTGTAGTCTAGTATCCACGATATGTACTGCCGCAGCGACGACCCTTCCTCGAGCGTCTCCGTGTGGCGAAGGGCATTGGCTATCAGCACTTCGATGTCGCTGTTCTTCAGATCCTCGACCACAAACTCAGCCGCCGTAAACTCTCCTCGCGGGACGCTCGCGTTCAGCCTATCCTCGAGTTCGTCCTCGGCCAACACCTCCTCTATCTCTCTTCGATCCCTCTCGGCTCGAGTGAGCGGCCGACGTTGGCGTCTAGGTCCCGGGCCGGGCTGGGGTTCCTCCTCCTCATCGCTAGACGAAGAGTCCTCCTCCGGCTGGCTAGGACGTCGCTTTTGGGGGTCGCCTACAGGTGGCGGCGGAATGTCAGGGTCGACGGGAATTTTAGCCAACGCATCTAGATCGTAAATCAGACGCAGCGTCACTGCCGGAATGGTGGTGGGGCGGACGCCGGCCGGCGTTGTGGCGTCACCGGTCAGGTTCACCCGCGCCTGGGCTGCCAGCGGAACGTAGTCCGACATGTTGGCCTCGGCCGTATGTCCTAACAGCGCTTGTTGTCTACTGAGGGCCAGCCGGCGAGTTGGTCGGCGGGTCGGGCATAAAATGGCGGTATTGGGTAACGGCGGCGGCGTACTGTTGCTGCGTTGTGTTCGCTTCTAGTGACCTAGTGACCCTAGTGTCTGTCTCTAAGCGGGCGGCGAGAGAAGCTTGCGCCAACTGCGCGGCGATGTCCCCCTCAGGTGGGTTTGTTTCCGGCGGCGTTGCACCAGGCCGGTCGCCGACCACGCAGCGCAACCCTAAACCAGTCTCGGCCTTTCTCCACGGATCTGGCCGATTGTGCCTCCCGTTTAAAACGGGCGACGAAACTGTGAAATCGGCTGCTACGACCAACGAAACCCAGTGCCCCGATAATCGGTCTCACCTGTTGGTCGGCGTCAGACGACGGAGCCGCGGTGTTCTCCGCAGAGCATGTCCTGGTGGAAAAAAAACTAAGTGTGAGAGCGCAGGCGTAAGAAGTGACCAAAGGAAGTGGGAGTAGGAAAAATGGCTAGTGGCAGTTTGGCTCCGGAGAGGTCATGGACGTGCGCGGCTCGGCACATGCCACCGTGCAGGCAAGGTTCTGTACACTTGGCATTCATGCCGCTGTCCACGCGAGGCGGCGCATTCTCCGACGTGCCACGGCTCTCGCATGGCCACTACAACGCCGCCGTGACTGTCCATGAAGGTGTTTCGTAAGGCATGCCATGGCAGCAATACAAGGCGCGCCGAGGCTTGTGGCATTGGTCCAGAGTCCATTCATGGCGCACTCGTGCCACCGGTGATTGGCATCACGAGATACTTTGACGCCGACTTTGCGGAGACCGCGGGGTCTGTTTTCCCGCGCAAGAAATAGTCCTCCGATGTTCGACACTTGGACCCGGCATCGCCGTTCGATGTACGCTGCGTGTCCGGCGCCGACATTTATCCTGCCTCCACGTCTGATTCCTGTGCACGTGCCAGGCCGCCGATGCTCGACACCTGGACCCTGCCTCGCCGGTCGATGCTCGCCGACATTTCGGTGCCCACCTGTTCCTCTTCAGCGCTCAATTTGACCGCCGATTTCTTCCACGTAGACTTACCCCGTGACGC
This sequence comes from Closterium sp. Naga37s-1, assembly GCA_947471745.1. Taxonomy (NCBI): domain Eukaryota; kingdom Viridiplantae; phylum Streptophyta; class Zygnematophyceae; order Desmidiales; family Closteriaceae; genus Closterium; species Closterium sp. Naga37s-1. The sequence goes on from CANJKZ010000966.1 coordinate 22,964, forward strand.
CGATTGACGCCGCGTGTCACGCACCGACATTCTCACGGCCCGCGCGTTCTTTTTCGCGCGACGCTTGAGGCGTGGTCGGGTGACGCGTGGACGCCAGTGTGGACGCCGACATTCGAGGGAGGTCGGACATAATCCAGGTCGTCCGTAACCCGCCGCGTGTCGTGCATCCGCGGTCGACGTGTCCTGCTGGCAACTCGCCACGCGTTGAGATATACTCTGTGGGTATTTCTCAGCCCACGGGAATGTCGACGGTCGTTCGGCGTTCCCTAGGGCTCCGTGCCCCAGTCTGCCATACAATTTCCGACGGTCGGACGGCGAGCTGAAATGGAACCCTGTCGGTTCTGTGCGGCGAAAACGGGCGGGGAATGCACGCGTTGAGGTATATCGTGCTGTATTCAGAAGAGGACCGGCCGTTGCCCTCTCCTCCAGGCTTCTATGGGGGGCGGTGGAATGTCCTAGGGTTTTTCTGTTCGTTTCACGGGTTACTGCTGCTCCTTGGGACCAATTCGTTTCGCATCTGTTCGTGGACCGTTTTAAAATATTGCGCACCCTTTTGCCCTTTGTCATCGCACAGCACCGTTTCCAGCTTCCTTGTCGCACTGCAACCTCGCGGGGAAATGCTGTTCCAGTATGTCAGTACGCAGGAGTTCGAGCCTGATTCATCGATCCAGCTTTTGCAGCCAACTCTTGCTGACTACATACATCTACGGCTGTGCGATTTCGCGAGTGAGCGCCGTCGCAATCCGCTTTCTCCGCTGAGCTCTCTCGCCATGTCGGTCGCTGATCTGCTTCGAGATTTCCTGAGCGTCCAGGCGGATCGCGCGCGGATCTACCATGCTTTCGAAGGGTACGATGCCAACCTTCTACCGCGACTCATGCGTTCGCATCACCCCCTCATGTTTTTAGTCTGACTCTCAGATCGTTAAAACCAAATTCCGTTCCAAATTCCGTTCAGCCGAGCCTGACTCACGTCACAACCCATTCCCATCAGCTCAATCAAAATGCCGTTCTTAGCGATCGCTGATCTCACGGTTTTGTATCACGGCGCGTCAATTCCTGATGCGTGTACCGTCTCCGCGCGAGAGCTCAGTCATCGGCGGCCTTCGTGTCGACCAATCACCCGTCTCCGTGTTGCTTTCAGAAGGCTGCGCAGCAAGAGTCAAAACTTCCCGTTCCTCTCTCCCCCTCCCTCGTCTGTGCCACACTCTCCTTCCTTCCGTCCTTCCCCGCAGCGCGTTCGCGGACAACCTCTCAGGAGCCTCGCCGGACTCCGCCTTCCACCGCGCGTGCCAGGCCATAACGGCCGACTTCACGCGCTGCTCGCTCAAGGTACGAGCCGCACGGTAGTTTCCCGCTAGAGCTCTGCGTGTTTACCATCTTGCATCAGAGATTGCGGCTAGAATGCGCTGCGAATGACAACTACGCGCTTTGTCTGATAATTTCGCTGCTGCTTTCTGCGCCTGGGCGGCGTCCCCCTCCGCGCTCCCCCTCCCCTCAGGTGCGGGAGGTGGAGGCACAGCTGCGGGCGGAGGGCGCGGGGCGCGCGGACCTGGCGGACGTTGTGCGGTGCGTGCAGGAGCAGGAGCGGGAGAAGCTGCACCTGGTGAGACTCCATGCGGTGGAGGGTGGTTTAACGGGATGGGATGAGATGGGATGAGGTGGGATGGGATGGGATGGGATGGGATGGGATGGGATGGGATGGGATGGGATGGGAGGGGAGGGGAGGGGAGGGGAGGGGAGGGGAGGGGAGGGGAGGGGAGGGGAGGGGAGGGGAGGGGAGGGGAGGGGAGGGGAGGGGAGGGGAGGGGAGGGGAGGGGAGGGGAGGGGAGGGGAGGGGAGGGGAGGGGAGGGGAGGGGAGGGGAGGGGAGGGGAGGGGAGGGGAGGGGAGGGGAGGGGAGGGGAGGGGAGGGGAGGGGAGGGGAGGGGAGGGGAGGGGAGGGGAGGGGAGGGGAGGGGAGGGGTGGGGTGGGGTGGGGTGGGGTGGGATGGGGTGGGGTGGGGTGGGGTGGGGTGGGGTGGGGTGGGGTGGGGTGGGGTGGGGTGGGGTGAGGTGGGGTGGGGTGGGGTGGGGTGGGGTGGGGTGGGGTAGGGTGGGATGGGATGGGATGGGATGGGATGGGATAGGATGCCATTCTATGCTTCTATCCCCACTGTCCCATGTGCAAACGTGAATGCGCCGTTTCGTCACCAGACAGCCGTCCATCACAACTTGCACGATTTCCTTTGCAACTGCGCCTGCATCTGCACCTGCAACAGCGTGTGACATTCGCCTCGTCTGCCCCTTGCTTCCTCGCCCACCACACATTCTGTGCGTCCCATCCCATCCGATCATGCCATCCCATCCCAACCCATCCCGTCATGCCACCCCACTCCGTTGCATCCTGCCACATCCCATCCTCCTGCCCCATCCCATCACATCATTATGTGACCTGGTCTCTTCCCAGACGGCCGTGCATCACGTGCTGCGCAAGTCTCTCCGTCCGTCCGACCGCCCGCGCTCTGAAATCGTCTCCTTTCTGCCGCAGCGGCACAGAGACCACCCGCAGCCTCTGCAGCAGCCACAGCCACTGGAAGAGCAGCCGGGGCTGCAGCAGAGCGAGGGGCGATGCGCTGGGCATCGTGAGTATGATGGTGCTGCCAGTGGTGGCGCCAATGGTGATGCCGATGGTGATGTGTGGATGGGTGATGGTGAGCGGCAGCAGGGCAGCAAGGAGGAGGCAGGTGTGGGCGGCGGACAGCTGACAGACGATAGAGACACAGAGACTCTCAGGTCCCACGGTGGTGCACAGACACACGAGTGTGTCGGCACGACCAGGTTTGCAGGTGGGGAAGACGCACCCGCAGGTGGTGTTGATGGTGACATTGCGCGTGAGCTGGCGCATGCCTCACTGGTCTCTCCCGATGCCGCTGTTAAAACCTGCAGTATCCCAGCCTCCTCTCAAGCCAGCACGCAAGCCCCCACTGAAGCCCAGTCACATGTGGTCACAGGAGGCCCCGCCACAGAGGCCTCTCCTCCAGGCCATGGCCTTGCAGCCCCGGCCCAGGGGCTGTCAGGCATGCCCGCGCCCCTCCCGGGGCTGTCAGGCATGCCCGCACCCCTCCCGGGGATTCCACCTGAAGCTGCGGCTGCCGCCTTCACTGCTGCACTCAGGGCAGGCGGGTGCGGGTGTGAGCACAGCAGCAGCAGCAGCAGCAGCAGCAGTAGCAACGCTGCTGGTGGTGGCACGGGCAGTGGTGCGGGGGGCCATGGGGAGGAGGACGGGAAGGGCGAGTGGGAGGAGCAGTGTGCGGTGGCGCGTCTAGATGCGGAGTATGATGCAGCGGTGGCGGAGGTGAGGCAGGCCCTGGCGCGCATAGTGGGGGACATCAATGAGGCGCTGGAGGAGGTGCGGTATGAGGTGGCAGAGCTGGTGGGGGAAGCTGACGTGGAGGATGCTGCTTAGAGGGGTGCTGGGGACGGGTGTGGGAAGGGAAGTGATGGTGCTTCTTTAGTTGCCTGGCTTGGAAGTTGAGAGATTAATGAGGCACAGGAGGAGGTGTGGTATGGGGTGGCAGAGCCGGTGGGGGAGTAGGGCTGCCATGGCTTGGCTTGGCTCTCCAATAGTTGATGCGGAGTAGGGTCATGCGGTATCAGTGAGTCGCTGGAGGTACATTGTTGTGACGTATATTCAAATCAAATAGCATCGCCTGTCTGAGAGAGACTTATTGACCGAGTTCAGTACCAATCTCTGGCTTGTTCAGTAAAATGGCTTGTTCCCAGCAAGGCAGGAGCATCACTGTGTGTGATCTACTGGCAAACCAATCAGAGGGTCCTGCAGAACGTTGGAGCCAATCCTATCTGCTGGCAGCATTTGCTTGTTACATTAGTAGGTATATATGTAACATTCGGTTATATTTTTCAAACCTAACTGTTACCGGTACCGGTATGTGTGGTCCAGTCCATAGCTTATTATCCTACGTATGCTCTGCACCTAGACACTGCCCTGTAGCTATCTTGCACCGTATGCTTGCGCTTTCACCGTGCGACCCTGACATCCTCGCTGTGGGCATTGCATGATGACAGGCGCTAGTTGCTAGTTGATCATAGATAGCCACTCGTGATCTGGGGGACGGGATGGGGACGGGATGGGGGCGGGATGGGGACGGGATGGGGGCGGGATGGGGACGGGATGGGGAAAGAATGGAGGAGGTTGGAAACAGCAAGCATGGGATGGGCAAGGGGAGCCGGATCAGGAGTGGGACTTGGCTGTCTGGTAGCAGCAGCACAGGGGTTGAAAAGAGCTCACATAATGCATGCAGCCAACACAAGATGCAACAGCAATCATGCCTGGAGCTGTTGAGACACACAGCCGCATCAGACAGAGGTGACAGCACATCTGGGCGGCTGCCAGCACACCTGGGTGGCTAACTGGACATCTGAACGGCTGACAGCACACGTACCGAGCACTTGTTGTGGCGTGGGTCTGGCGGTGGGGTCTTTGACGAGCATCCAGCAGATGAGGTGCTTGCATGCCGCCGACAGGTTCTCCCACTCGCGCACGCTGTAGAACCCCGCCTCCTTCGCCACCAGCACGCTCGGCCACCCGGGCCTCTCCTCCGGTGCCACCGAGCCTCCGGTGGAGGGTGGGTCGCTGTACGGCGCTCGGCCAATCACCAGCATGAATAAGACAATCCCCGCACTCCAGACGTCGGATTCCGGGCCGTACGATTGGTCGAAGACCTCGGGAGCCATGTACTCAGACGTGCCGATGACGTCGCGGCACGGCTTCTCAGGGCTGTACAGCGTGGCCACGCCGAAGTCAATCAGCTTCACGGCATCGCTGCTGAAATTGCAGCTGCTCGCGCCCATGCCGGCACTCGTGCCCACGCTGCTGCTCTTGGCGATGTGGCCGGCGCCGGGGCGGGAGGAGGAGGAGAGGGGGGAGGTGTGGGCGATGAGGACGTTCTCGGGCTTGACGTCGCGGTGCACGATGCCGTGCGCGTGGCAGTGCTGCAGCGCGCGCATGAGCGACCGGAAGATGCGCGCTGCGGAGGGTTCCGGGAAGTTGCGGTGCAGCTGGATGCGGTCGAGGAGGTCGCCGCCCTCGCAGTGCTCCATGATGATGTGCACGTGCTGTGGGGGTGGGGGGGGAGGAGAGGGGGAGAGGGGGGAAGGGTTGGGGAGGGGGTGTACTTTGAAGATCTACCCATTTGGGGTGTTCTTTTCTTTGTTTCTCTTTTCTGTTTTCTCTTTTCTGTTTTTCGAAACTGGCCTGCGAGCTCATCCTGTACGAGTAACGGCAAGTGGGGCACGGAGGGCTCACCCTCGTGCTCTCGATGGTCTCCTTCATGCGGATGATGTTGGCATGCCCCTTGAGCCGCTCCAGGAACCCCACCTCGCGCCGCACCGCCTCCTTCTCCGCCGCACTCTGTGGCATGGCAAGGGGGGCGAGGGGGGCCACAGGGGAGAGGAGGTGAATGAGGGCGAGGGTGGGAGGGCACATACAAGGGCTGGAAGATGAGGCACGGCAGAGACAGACATGTTGGGGAGCGCATGAGATAATGGGGGAAGGCGGTAAGGTTGCTAGCCTCGCCCTGGACTTCTGTTTGTTTGCTTCTTTGTTTGATAGTTTGTTCGTTGTTCGGAAAAGCAAGGCAGCAGATTTTGCTATTTTGTGTTGACCTGTGAAGGTTCTTTCAACTCACCAGCAGGCTCCGCTTGCCGATGCTCTTGCAAGCATACGCCTTGCCAGTCCCACGGTGCACGCACTTGCGCACTGTGCCGTACTGCCCGCGCCCCACGGGTGCGCGCCCCACCACGTACACCTCCTTCAGCTCGCGCAGCCCCCTCCCCAGCACCGACCCCCTGCCCCCCATGAACAGCGCTGCCCCCGGGTGCTGTGCTTTCTGCTGCTGTGCTTGCCCCGGCCTTGCCTGCTCCTGCTCCTGCTGCTGCGGCTCTTGCGGCTGCTGGTCTTCCCCCTGCTGGTGATCTCCTGCTTCCCTGCCCACCCTGCCTGCGCCCTCCACCTTGAGTTGAGCACCTGGCGTCCGTATGTCCTCTCCTGTCCTCTCGCATGCGGCGGGTGCAGCAGCAGCAACAGCAGCAGCAGCGGCGGCAAAAGCAGCAACAGCAGCAGCAGCATCGCCGGGAAGCTCTGCCGAGCTGCAATCCACGATGCTAGCAGCGTCGGCAGCGGCAGCAGCAGCAGCAGCAGCGGCCATGGCAGCGTCACAGGCGTCCTGCTGCATCTGCTCCAGGCTGCGCATGCCACAGTGGATCTGCTCCCACCACCTCCCATTGCCACCCTCCTCACCGCCCCTCTCATCAATGCCCCTAGCTGCAAACTGCACCTCGCCCTGCTCCCTTGCTCTGTACTCCTTCTCGCCACGCTCCTTGGCACTGCCACTGCCACGCACCAGCCTTGCTCCGCTGCTGCTGCTGCCCTTGCTCCTGCTCCCAACCACTTGCACCACACCCTGCCCACACATACCGTTTTGCACACCCATGGCATCTGGCTTCAGAAAGGTCTCAGCGGAGGGAGTGGGCTCAGAGGGGCCATCCGGGTACAGCGGGCCGGTGCGCAGGTCAAAGTCAAAGTCAGACGACAGGAACCCAAACCGCTCCCGCCCACCCCTGAAGCCACCAGCACTCGATCCCGTGGCCCCACTGCCAGCAGCACCGCCGAAAACTGCAGCAGCAGCAGCCGCTGCAGCAGCAGCAACTGCAGAAGCAGCGCCAATCGCCTCCTCCACCGCATCCCTCTCGCCCCTCTCGCCCCTCTCAGGCCTGCCTTCTGTCTCCTTCTCCGTGCTGCCAAAGGCCACCAGCTCTCGCCTCTCACCCGCCCCTCGATCCCCACCTCCCACGCGCTCCAAGCTCCCGAACGCGCCCTCGCGGTATTCCACCTCGTCTGAGCCCACGAACGACCCGTGCAGACTGGCTGACAGCAGGTCGCGTGAGCCCAGCGAACCAGAGGGGGGCGCGAATCGCCCGCCTTCCTCCGAGAAAAGCAGGTCCCGGTCGGATCGCCCTCTGGGAAACAGCGCGTGCTCCCCGCTGCTCGCGCCTCTGGCTTGCAGAGTGGAGCCTGTGGCATCTGCCGCCCGCTCCCGTGCACTTAAGAAGATGTCTCCGCCGCCCAGGGAGTCTCTCATGCCGCCTTTGTCCCCTGTCGGATAGAGATCCCTTGATCCCGACAACCCTTCCCCGCCAGAGAACATGCGCCCGTGTCCTCCATAAGAGCTGCTCCGATTGAAGGCTCTCTCCCTGCTGCCGCCACTGCCACTACCACTGCCGGCCACTCGGTGGCGGGAGGCAGAGGAGGAGGAGGAGGAGGCAGCAAGGGCCGACCCGGTGTCACGAGAGGGAGTGATGGAGAGGGGAAGGGGAGGGGGAGGGGAGGTGGATGGGGAGGAGGAAGGGGCGAGAGAGGGGTTGAGCCAGGCGGGGTCATCCCCGAAGGAGAGGTCGCGCGAGGAGCGGCGCTCCTTGAAGCTTGAGCCCCTGCGCTCGCCCAGCAGCTTGCGCCTGCTGCTGCTGCGCGGGGGGAGCGGGGCTGCTGACGGGAGTAAGGGTGACGCGGAGGCATGCACCAGGCTGATGCTGTTGCTGCTGTGGCTCATGCCGCTGCTGTTCTCAAGGGCTGTGAATGGGTTATGTGGTGCGAGATCGGAGGATGGTCGGTCAGAGGCGAGGAGTTCGAAGGATCCGGAGAGAGGGAGGTGTGGGTCAAAGTGTGACGCGGAGGGTGGGTGAGGGAGGGTGAGGTCAAGGTGCAGTGCTCGTGGCGTGTGCGGGGCGGAGGTCTCAAACTGCCCCGAGTGCGGTGAGAGAAGTTCGAACTGGGTGGTATGCGGTGCAAGCCGGTCCAGGGCAGGGCTGGAGGCACCGGAGGAGTTAGCAGGGGAGGGCAGGAAGGGCTGGAAGTAATCCATGGGGGCATCGAAGAAGAGGTCTGACACAAACCGCCTGTGCCCCGGTGCACCTGCTCCCCCCGCCCTCCTGTCGCGCGCGTTACCAGCATGACCAGCGTTACCAGCGTAACCATCCCGATCCACAGCACGACGACCAGCAGCAGCCAGCGTGTGGTCAACAGGCGCAAGCAAACCAGCATCCCCTTCCATCCCATCACCAGCAGCAGCACCAGCAGCAGCAGCAGGAACAGCGCCGCCAGTAGCAACACTTGGGAGCAGGCGGTCAGGGGGGAAGAGGTGGGGGTGGGGGTGAGGGCGGAACAGCAGCTCGCCATCCCAGTCCCGCAGGTCCTCGTCAAACTCCCCCGCGTCCCTCGCCGGCCCCATGGACCACGACAGCCCCATGCCCATCCCCCTCCGCCGCCCGCCAGTGCGGCTCCTGCTCCTGCTCGGCCCCCTCGACCGCCTCCCTTCCCCTCTGCTCCCCTCCCTTTCCAACGCCCTCCCTCCCCCTCGCACTCTCCCCCTGCCCCTCTCGGTTTCTGCCTCGCCATCCGCGTCCCCCTCGTCAACCAAGCTGCCAGTGCTTGCCACGCGGGAGAGCACCTGGGGGCTCGGAGACCTGCTCCTCACGTTCAGGCTCGGCGCGTGGCCGAAGCTGGCGTTCAGGTTCGGGCTGTACCCAGGGCTGATCTGTTGGCTCGGTTGGGGGCTGCGGAGAGCATGGGAGGAGGACGGGGAGGGCGAGAGGCGGTCAGAGGAGAGGGGAAGAGGAGGGAGGTGCAGGTGGGGAGGGGGAGTACGAGGGCCAGAGCGGGAGAGAAGGAGGCCTTGAACGGCGTTGAAGCTGAGTGGCCGCTGCAAGAACCGCCTGCTGCTGCCGCCTAGACTGCTGCCCGTGCTGCCTGTGCCAGCAGAGCTTGACTGACCCGGCCCTCCCCCTCCCGCTCTCGCTTCTCCTGCTTCCCCACCCCCTCCTGTGCTGCAGAGACCACCGGTGGTGTTGATGCTCCTGCTGCGGTGGTGCCCTCCCCTCCTCGTTCCGCCACCCTCCCCCACATTGGCACCGTCACTCACACCACCAGCTCCTACCCTCATCCCTGACCCAGCAGCAGCACCATCAACAGCGCCAGCAGCAGTGGGCACAGCAAAGGTGGGGCCCATGTGGTAACTGCGTGACCGCGCATGCATGCTGCCGCGAGAGGCGTTGGGGGAGCGGGTGGTGGGCGCAGGGGAGCGGGAGCGCGCGGAGGGGGAGGGGGAGCGCCGGGCAGAGGGGGACGGGGATTGATTGGAGGGGGAGTGCGCAAATGCGGAGCGGGCGGAGGGGGATGGGGGGAGGGGGGAGCGAGAACGGGGGTTACGGGAGGAGTGGGAGAGAGATGCGTGTGAGAAGGACGAGGCCCGATGGTGTCTGCCTTGCCCTGCTCCCGCGTCCCCCCTCCCCTGTGCAGATCGTGACAGCGTGGCAAGAGTTGCCTCCAGGTCAGCAAGAGACACGTCACCCCCCATATTGGAAGCCGTAACAGGTGGCGCAATGATAATTCCACCAGCAGCAGCAGCAGCAGCAGCAGGAAGAACATCCCCATCACCAACGGCAGAAGGATCAGCTCCACTTGTAGCAGCTACAGCCGCCACCCGGTTCTCTACCCCCATGTCCCTTGATCCCCATATCTCTCTCTCTCGTCCCTCTTGCTCCCACCCTCTCCTTCTTCCTCTTTGCCACCCCCTCCCTCCCCTCTCCTCCCACACTCCCTCATCCCCTCCGCCTTCACCCCGCAGACCGTGAGGTTCGGACCCAGAGCCTGAGCTTCCAGGCTCGGGATCAAAGGCGAGGTTTGGTGGAAGGTGCGGAGAGCTTTCGCAAGAAAGGGATGGGTGAGGAGGAAGGTGGGATTTGGGAGAGCGATGGGGTTGATGATGATGATGGTGATTGTGGTGGGTGTGATTACAGGGAGGTGTCGCTGGGGAAGGCGGCATTTGAAGAAAAGGGGTAGATGGGCAGGATGAAGAAGCGGATCTTCCATGCCTCGCCCCTCCAACTTTCCCACTGCCACGTGGCGTCCGCTCTTTGCTCTTGCCTCTCATTGGCTGACCGTCCTGCTGCACGCCCAGAGTTGAGATAAAGGAATCGAGACACGCCAAATCCAGCTCAGGAGGGGGATGGTGGGATACGCGGCTGGGAGGGATGCTTTGGAAGTTGCCTTGACAGTCCTGACTCGGCAAACTTTCGCAGTTACTGTAGTTGCTGTAACTGCTGCTGGCGACGCCGCTGCACTCGCCAGCCCAGCTACCTTCTAAAGTTTCGCCAATCTCGTCCATCGCGATGCCCTTCCCTTTCGCAGACGCACTCACACGCCTTCGCTCACTCGCGCTGCTGTTACTGTCGCTGCTGCTCTTGCTACTTCTCGGCGATTTTTTCCCTCTCGTGGAACCTTCTCCACGCCTTGCCTTCCAATTAGAAGCCGCGTCACGCAAACTGAAAAACCCACCACTTTCGGTGTTTCCGTCTCCGTCTCCATCACCGTCACCGTTACCGTCACCGTTTCCGTATAAGTCGTCATCGTCACAGTGACTGCCAGAAGTCGAAGATGGTAGCCACTCGCCGCCATCCCTCGACACGACAGCCGCCGCGATTAACGGAGGCGGAGGGAGGGCTGAAGGAGAAAACGGTCCGGAACGCGATTCTATTTTCGAAAACGAGCTGCTCCCCCTGTTTGACGGAAACAGAAGTGACTTTGACTGAGCTTTCGACTCTGACTGAATCTTCGATCCTGACTGAGATTTTGATTTTGGAAACGACCGGTTATTGACGGCCGACGGTTGACTGGCGTAAACCCTCGTTGTACCGATATCGAGGGTTTCGCGATTATCCTGGTCCGCGACATCGCTGGCTTCGTGGCTCACATGAATCACTGCGTGGGAAGCTGATCCAACGGCGGTTAAACCGCTCGCAGTAGTTCTCGCCGCGTCTCCAGAATTTTCTCCTGAAGAAAACCCTGAATTCATTGCGGGTGCTGACGAAGGCGGTGGATGCGCCACTAGCTCACCAGCGTCGCCAGCTTTATTCATATTTCTCTCTAGGTTCGGACCGCCAGGAACCCCAGCAAATATTAACTCTGCCGACGAAGTTTCATCAATGGTCGGCGACGCTGGCGACGACAAGTTGGGCGTAAGCGACTCGGCTGCGTGCGATAGCGACGATGGTAGGGGCGACGGGTGCACAACGACGTCGTTCGAGGAACAGATCCTTTGCGATCGCGACCCTCTCTGCAAGAGCACACTCTTCTGCGACGCCGCAGTTTCAGCGGGATCGGCGCCGACAGACAAGGAGGAGCTCCTCCCGGCCACTCTGCTCCACCCGCATCTTTCGGCCACCGCCTCCGTCGCCGCACCGCCAGGAGCGTCGCGATCCGACTCCGATTCGGATTCGACGGGCGTGGCGGCGGCTGCTGCGGCGGGTGGGGTCATGGAAAAGCCGGGGAAGTCGTCGACCTCCCAAGCCGACGGGTTACCTAATTTCGTTCTGCCAGGTCGTTCGTCGCCATCTTCGCCGCCGCTGTACTCCTCGTCGCGCGCGTACGATCCGTCGCGCGGAAAGATGCATTCGTTCTGAGAGGATCCCAGGTTGCTACGACCCACCCTGTTCCCTTCCTCCCACGAGCCTTCCTCCTCGTTCCCGCTGCCGAAACCTCCTGCCGCGCTGCTGTCGTTGCTAGTAGCGTCACCGCTGGCGCTGCGACTGTCGTCTGTCGTTGTCGTCCCGCGAAGTCCGGGCATCCGCATCAGCTCAAAGCTCGTGAGCGTTTCGTCGGTGTCGTTTGCATCAAGCTGGTTAGCCGACTCCGCTTCGCCCCGCTTCCGCTCCTGTCTCCGCGCCGCCGCCTCCCCCGCAACAGCGTCTCGCGCGAGTTGTGAGGCTTTGCCAGCCGTCCCACGAGGCCGCGCCCCTGTCGATCGGGGGAGGCGTTTGGCGGAACCCGGCTTGTCGAGCGAAAGAGCCGTGGAGAGAGATGGCGATTCGCGCGTTATCGAGGCGGTGACAGCGTCGGCGTTGCTGCTACTCTTGCGCAACGCCAGGGTCGGACGCTCGCGACCCTGCACCTGTCGCCGCCGAGCCCACACATTGTCAGACTCTCGTTGCTGCGACTCCTGCTGCGACTGGTGTTGCGACATCAGTGTCGTCATCGCCTGAGGGGGGCACGGCGCCACGTCTGACGTAACCCCAGGTTCAGTGGTGGATAGTGAGTCACTGTTAGTAGTCATGCTTCTTGCTGCGGTCGCGTCCAACTGTTCTGGACGGGTCGCGATGGGATGATCACACGGGCTCCTCGTCGAAGGAAAGTTGTTGAACGCGCTGATAGGGTGAATGCCGCTTCTGTCGCCGCCGTCGAACTCGACGGAGCCACTTTTGACTGCTTCCGCGACGCCGTCGCTCTCAGTGGCTGTAGCGGTCGAGCACACGTTAGAACGACAGGACACGCGACCGTCAATGGAGCTACTAGTACCAGTAATGCTTAAAAACGGGCTCATAGAGTCGTTAAAGCTCAAGGCCTTGAGCGTTAAGGAGCGCTGGTTGGCAGGGGATGATGGAACCCCGATGAGTGCGTTGTGGGTTGGTCGTCGAAGGTATCGAAGTATATTGAAATAATTAGTTAAGGCGGCACCATTCTACACGATTCGTAGTAATGTCGCTGCGGCGCGTTTCTTTGGGCACTGTAGCAACAGAAGCGACGGAGGGTGGAGATTAACGAATAGAAAGATGAAGAATTCGAGGGTGGAGTTTTGTACAGTGATGTATTTTACTGTGCACTGTCGTTCCGCAGGGCAGGAGGCTGAAATTTCCACGGGCCGTGATATCCGGACATGGTCCCAACTGGCGCGGTGCGAAGTAGGACTAAGGGATCGGCGGCTTACCGGCTGCTATGACCTATTGAGGAGGAGCGACTTACGCGGCGAATCACAGAATATTACGCGGGCTGGGTTGAATGCGATAAGATTTGAATCGAATGCCATTCATGCGGAGTGGATGGGTTGCACGGTTTCCAAACTCAAGTGGCGTGTGTTGTTGGCGCGAATGGGCTCGCCTGAAATGGCGGTGGCTCCTACTGACAACTAGCCTTGAGGTTTACCTGGTACAGTTGTATGACGGTCCTAGGAAATGTTGAACTGCTGGACGAGTGGCGGAAAAGAGACTTGATCTCCTTCGAGAGTTGTTGTCCGGGCTATTACAAAAATATCACCAAAAGTTACTCAACATGACAAATTCATCACAGATAGTCTTTCGGTATCACGCATAGTCACTCGTCGCCCCACAATGCTATCACGAACGGTCACTAAAATAAAACGCCCGCCAGAAAGTTGAATTCGTTCTCCCCACGATGTCACTCTTTGCGATTTAGGGACCTTTTGCTTCTATATTTTGTTTGTTTTTTTCGCGTAGCTCTGTTTCAAGCGTAAAAGGTGATAACATCTTGGGCGAGGCCTTTTCAAACATAATTGATTGAATATCATTTCGTTCCTGTGGTCTATTATTGTTGTAGCTATTTGGAGTGTTTTTAACAAATGAATAGTTACTCAGGTTTTAAGAGGCCTCGCCGAGGATGTTCTCGCTCTTTTACGCTTAGAACAGTGCTACGCGAAAAAGACAAACAAAATAAATGCGCTAATGTCCCTAAATCGCAACCGTGTGACATCATGGGGGGGGAAGGGGGTTTCAGCTTTCAGGCGGCGCTTCTTTTAGTGATCATTCGTGATAGCATTGTGGGGCAACGAGAGACTACACGAGATAATGAGTGACTATCCGTGACAGCTTTGTCCATTTCAGTGACCGCTTGCACTAACCATGTAACTGTTTTGTAATATTGCGCTCTTATTAGTGACTTTGGGTAAAAACACCCGCTAGTGTTCTGTAAACACATCCGCTTCAGGGATGAACACAAGTACGATTCAAAGCGTTTTTTTATGTGCTGCGAAACTTTATTTCCCGAAGACGGAGTGGTGGTGAGTAGACAGCAGAAAGCATGTTTTCCCTCCCATCGCGATTGTACTACAAATGTTCTCGATTAGAGTCCCCATAAAAAACACGCGCGCTGCGGGCCTTTGTGGAAAACTCACAAACCCCGGGCAAAAGGGAACTTTTAGTCCCGTATAAGGAAAGTTGCATGAAGAGCGATTTCCCTTTGCTAATATTCGTGCTTTTCTGTCACATACGTACATTCGGACTACGCTGTCTTCAACTTCTCGTCGCACGGTTCGCCGCGTTGATCAGTGTCGCAGGACAAACGGGCAGAAAAATACAAAATAAATTATGTTTAAGGCCGAAATGAACGACAACATTTTTTGTTTTACACTGTCAGCGAGACTAATGAGATGGCATCGTCGGAGCTCGCGGGGAACCGCGCAACAGAATTTAGAAAAAAGAGCGGCCAAGATAAACAGACAAACACAACTGCAAAAAAAGTAAACAGTGAATCAAAACTTACTTTTTTTTTCTTTAAATGTTCTGACAGGTTCGATTTGCGTCCTCTGATTGGCTGCGGAACTGAGTCGTGCAATGATTCAGTCAAGATGCAAGATTTCCCGCCAAAAATGGGACTGTAAAGGAGGGGATACACCTAGGACATATGTGAAAAATCTACTCGTTGGGGAAATGGGCATCTTTTAGGAAAAACCTCTAAGCCAGAACATCTGTACGCGACATGTGAGGCTTGAGGTTTGTTTGCATCTGGTATTTCGCTGCAATCACAAAGTCGATTCGATTCTCGGGGAACAAGCTCCAGTTGTTCTCTTGAATTATGTTCTCGAGTCCCCAAAATTTGAGAAGATTTCCGGTAGACCCTGGAATCGCTCAGGCATTCTGAAACGGAGCTACCGACCACACGAAACTGTACTTGTTGCTTCATGCGCCTCCGTGAATGTTAAGCAGGATCTAACGACTTTACTGATTAGGGAGCCCGAGCTCGCTAGGGATCAAGCAAAGCTTCTTTCAGGAGAAAATGTGGGTCCCCCACTTCTTCTCAGGCTCAAAATCATGTCCCGAATCACGACAAGAGAATGCTCAACGACGAACCAGCTGCAGCAAACGGCAGGGCCAATGTTGGGACTTTCTGGTGTACAAAAGGACCAACGGAAAACAACGGCAACTACATGTAGCTTTTCAAGCAACTATTCACCGACGTCCAAGTTCATTGGCGCTGGTTGGTACACCTTGTCCTCATTTTAACCTTTGTTATTTTGCAACCTAGGGCACCTACCCTTGGTCAATCTAGTTATGAGGATAGTTTTTGAATTAGCGGGGGTAGGGACACGCATTCCCCTCGCGAGATGACGGCAAGCAACAATCTGCCAATGTCGATATTTTTTTGCTTTGATCACTAAGTGTGAGTTTCATCAGAATGAAATGCCTACTCATTGTATATCGATATCCCCGTGGTTTCTGGTGTTGACGAACTTCACCAAAAAGTTGAGGTCCTAAAACCATATCTTCTAAAGTGCCATCTCGGAAGTCTCTATCGGGTCTCTTTGAACTGTCCCAAATGTGTCTCTGCTCCCGAAAGAGACAATCGGGACAGTGTACAGTGCTTCCCGGAACTGTCCCATCCCAAATCTGCCCCTACAAGTGCCGTGTTTTTGTTAAAGCCCGCGTCCCAAATTGCGGGCCGCGAGGGTCAAGTTTTTAAAACTTGACGAAGTTGAGTGTTCAAGCTTTTGAAAGTCACGCACTTGCAATTTGGGACTTTCGAAGACAGATTCACTCACCAGGGGGAAAACCGAGGGTTGGCTGGGTCTCGCGAAAAAAACGAACCTAGACGAAATCGGAAACTCTCGCCAAAGCCCACACCAGAAAAACTCCCTCTGGTCAACTTTTAAAAGCATGAACAATTTGGGCCAACGGCTTTAAACACATCTCTAAATCGTCTTACACGTGTGAAATGTCCTAGTCGTTGCAAGAGGTTATAGACCGAAAGCTCAGATGTTCGATTCCCAGCATTGTCGCAATTGACTTCTCCTTGGTTTTGCTCTCAAATTTGTGACCCACTACTACAGATAGTGCTTGTTGGTAACAACTATGTGTAGTTAGTTGTCGTAACAACATGCATATTTCGTAATGATTTGTTTTTTTAGAAATGGACTTCAATGATTTTGTTAATAATTACAGCTACGAATGAAACTAATAATAATTGATATGATGATCAAGACACTAGCATTATCGTAACATTATTGTGGGTAGTATCAGAAAAAAATATCTCATATACTTCAGTTTACATGCAATTCGGTTAGGTCAGGTTATTAATTTCATTATATCAAGTACAGGTTGAAATCAAAATTGATGAAACAATTCCCGTCGGCAATTTTCGCAAATTTCGTCCCCTCCCCCCCCCCCCCCCCCCCCCCCTCCCCCCCCCCCTCACCCATCGAAACAATCGATCGAGGTGGGAGGGTAGGCGAAACTCTCGCCAATTTCGATAGTCCCCCCTTCCCCCCTGCCCCTTCACATTCAATCGATCGTGGGGGGAGGGGAGGCGAATTCTCGCCAATTTCGTTAGTCCCCACCTTCCCCCCCAGCTCCTCACAAACAATCAATCGAGGGGGGAGGGGAGGCGAATTATTTGTGCCTCACAGATGACGCCAACTCAGCTTGACCTGGGAGGCAGATAACTTTCGCGCCACCTGTCATGCACACCGAATTGTCACCTGCCACCTGAGCTGAAATAGGACACGTCCTCATGGAACCTGAGCAAGAGCTGACATTCAACACCACACAACTAAACGCGTCAACCACCTGTGCCAACCACTTCATCATTTCAGACTTAACCACATTACCGCATCTAAATTCAAAAGAACCCAACCAAACCACATCCTTACCCAGCCATGCTACCTAACAGCATTTAACTAGAACCCTCTGCCATTTTTCTCAGTTATACGTGTACCACTTTTGTATCTGCCATTCTAAACCATTTCCAGTAACTTTCATACACTACTCATTACATTCGCCCTAGATCTTGCACATAACTTAGATGGATAATGTGAGAATCACGAGGAAGTGGTTGACTAAGGGAAAGGTTGGGTACAAGTACAAACCTAGAAATGTGTTGTACCCCATGTGTGCTACCCCACTATAGCCTATACAGGCTAAGTCATACAAGTCTGACACACCCCCATAAGCAAAGTGGGGGAGAACAAGGGGTCACAAGACCAGTCAAGCAAAGCAAAGCAAGCTCAGGGTGGATCACAACGTCACCACACATTCCGAGCACAAGTTCAAGGCCACAAGGCCAGTTCACATGCAAGATCATATATAAAGGTAAACAAGCAAGTGCAGGTATAGAAAGATCACAGTACAAGCAAGGTCAAGAAGTAAGCAAGTGAGGCCAAGTAGGCACAAGACCTAGCATCGTACAACAGCGCTGATGATCACAAGGCGGAAGTGCCTTGGTAAAGATATCAGCAGTGTTGGCCTGAGAGGCCACGTAAGCAAGGCGCAGCTGACCACGCTGCTGCAGCTCACGAGCAAGAAAGTAGCGAAGAGCAATGTGCTTCGTTCTGTGCTCCAGTCTCTGCTCCCGACACAAGGCCAGCATGGCCTTGTTGTCTACGTACAGAACTGGAGGAGAACGAGGCGACTCTCCAAGGTCAGTCAGCAGGTAGGTGAGCCAGCGTAGCTCCTGTGCAGCCATGGCCCCTGCGTAGATCTCAGCCTCACAGCTCGAGCTGAGAACAGAAGACGAGCGGGTAGACCGCCACGAAACAGAACCGGAACCAAGGCTGAAGGTGTAACCCTGTGACGACCGCTGCGTAGCCAAGTCGTCAACCCAAGACGCGTCTGCGTGACCAGTGAGGACCACTGGACTCCGCCCTCCAAGCACTAGCCCCATGCCCAACGTACTGCACAAGTAGCGCAACACCCTCTTCGCTGCAGCCATGTGCTCAGGGAGGTGTCTCCCAGGAGCAACATAGCGTGCCAGAATGCTAAGAGGGTATGCAAGGTCAGGTCGTGTGCAGGTCATCAGGTACATGAGGCAGCCAACAAGCTCTGGGTACGGGCCACTCGGCTCTACTGACTCATCCGAAGGCAGAGCTGAGAGCGAGTGGCGAGTAGACAGAGGAGTGGCCTATGGCGAGGAGTACGTGAAGCCGAAGCGCTGAAGGACCTGCTGCACCATGTGTGACTGAGTCAGGGTAATGGTGCGCTGTGCTCTGTCCCGGGTGATCTGCAAGCCAAGGTAGCTGCGCAGTTCACCCAGGTCTGTGCACGTGTGTCTCTTCTGCAGCTCGGACTTCACGTGGGCGAGTCCAGCAGTGTTAGCTGTGGTAAAGACCAAGTCGTCGACGTACACGAGGATGTAGAACGGCGGCAAAGAGGTGTCGGTGCGCAGAAACAGCGACGGGTCAGCAGTAGAAGGAGCAAACCCAAGAGCCGCAAGTGTAGTCCTCAGTGTGTCGTGCCACTCACGAGGTGCCTGGCGGAGACCGTAGACTGGCCGCCGGAGGCTCCACTGGGTGCCAGGAGGAAAAGACCCAGTGAAGCCAGGTGGGCGGCGCAGCCAGATCTCCTCGTGCAGGCTACCCTGTAGGAAAGCAGTGCTGAAGTCAAGAGAGTGAAGCTCGTAGTCGCGCTGAGCGGCTATGTGCAGTAGCACCCGAAGAGTGGTCATCTTCGGGGTGGGAGAGAAGGTCTGAAAGTAGTCAACTCCCTGCCGCTGACTGAAGCCTCGAGCCACGTAACGCGCCTTGAAGACAGGCGGAGAACCCAGCGGCCGCTTCACCCTGAAAATCCACATGCCACTGACGATGTTCACCCCAGGTGGGAGAACCTCGTCGACGTAGGTGCCTGTGGACTTCCAAGAAGCCATCTCTGCGTCCATAGCGTCCAAGAGAGGAGTAGGGACCCTCTATCGCCTCCGCGTAAGAGCGCGGAGTCGGGATGTCTGGTGCATCCGGGTCTCCCTCAGGGGCCAGCAGCATGGACACGAGATGAGGTGAAGCAGCAGCAAAGCACTGGAACTCCTCCTGCCTGTCCTCAAGGACGTCCGTGCCAAGGGCACACTCACCCCCGACGGACGGAGGACAGACAGACTCAGACTCAGCGACAAGACTAGCAGCGTAGTCTAGACGACAGCGAGCAGCAAAGTCGACAAGCTCAGCAACTAAGGCAGACGCAGCAGTGGACTCGAAGGAAGGGTCAGTGACGACAGTAGCAAGGAGACGCGTGACAGTAGGACTGGCAGCACGAAGGGAGTCCGACTCTGGGTCAGCAAGAGCAGGAAGAGAGGACTCAGGAGGAGAAGGCAAAGGGGCACGCAGCGGAGCAGTGGAAGGACGCAGAGACATCCGGTGCGTGCCGGGGACAGGGGGAGGACGCTGACGCGAACCACGACCACTAGTGCGAGCAGCACGGGCAGGCGACGCAGGACGAGACGCAGGCTCACGACGCTCAGCAAGACCTCCAGTAGGACCAGTGTAGGGAGAAGGAGCAGGCAGTGGGGAGGCTGGCTGTAACTGTGACTCAGACTGGACAGGCGGCGGACACTCTAAGAGAGGAGCAGGACTTGTAGAGGGCGGAAGACCAAGAACCTGCTCAAGGAGCGGAACGAAGTACGGCCGCGGCCGTGCAGCACCCCCATAACCAGCAGGAACAGCGCCAGCACCACGAACGGCAGCACCAGCTCCAGTAGCACCCCCAGCTCCAGCAGCGCCAGCAGCTCCAGCACCAGCACCCCCAACAGCAGCACCAGCTCCAGTAGCACCCCCAGCTCCAGCCGCGCCAGCAGCACCAGCTCCAGCAGCACCAACACCAGCACCCTCAGAAGCACCAGCACCAGCAGCACCTCCAGCGCCAACACCCCCAGTAGCTCCAGCTCCAGCTCCACCAGAAGGAGTACCCGCAGGCCCAGCAGCTCCAGTACCTCCAGTACGAGCACCTCCGGGACCCGTGGCACCAGCACCCTCAGCAGCAGTAGAACCTCCAGCACCAGCAGCACCTCCAGCTCCAGCAGTACGGCTCCAACGCCGAGCAAACCACTCGCGCAGCTCCTGTGGAGAGAGTAACTCTCGCCGGGACGAAGCACCCGAAGGACCTCCAGGCCCAGTCCCTCCAGACGCCATACGAGCAGGCTCAGCACCCCCAGGCTCCACACCCCCAGGCTCAGCACCCCCAGGCTCAGCAACCCCAGGCTCAGCACCCCCAGTCTCAGCGCCCCCAGAGTCAGCACCCCCAGGCTCAGCACCCCCAGGCCCCGCACCCCCAGGCTCAGCACCCCTAGCAGCACCAGAGTCAACAGCTACCTCGACAGGCTCGACTGCGTCTACCTGGGACACACCTGAGGGGGCAGGACCCTGAGGGGGGAGGGGGTCTACCGGGGGGGGACCTGGCGCGAGGAAGAGCGGCGGCGGGGGGAGGGACGCAGTGCGGTAGGGGAAGAGACGGTAGTAGGGAACCGACTCGTCAAACGTGACGTCCTGAGAAGACAGAACACGGCGCGAGGTGGGGTGGTAAAACTGCCAACCAGGCGCGTCAGGGGGGAAGCCAAGGAAGACGCAGGGAACAGCACGGGGGGACAGCTTGTCCGCAGACAAGTCGCGGACAAACGCCCGGGATCCCCAAACACGGAACGCAGACGCATCGCCAACCTTCCCCGTCCACCGCAGAGCAGGGGAGGTCTCCGGCATGGAGACCCGGGGCTGAAGGTTGATCTGATGCGCCGCGTACTGAACCGCGAACGACCACAGAAAATGGGGGGCAGCCGCATGGATCATGGACGTACGAGCGACGTCCATGACCATGCCAATGCGGCGCTCAGCAATCCCATTTTGCTGTGGAGAGGCCGGAAGCGTGAACGTCTGGCGGATGCCCTGTGCACGACAGAAGGCTCGTAGAAGGTCAGAGGAGAATCCTCCGCCTCTGTCGGAGTGGAGACGCAGAACAGGAAAGTCAGAGCCGAAACTCTCTCTGAGCTGGAGACGAGCAGCGCGGATCCAGTCGATCAACACCCCAGTGACCTCACCCTTGCTGCGCAAGGGGAAGACGATGGTGTAACGCGAGTAGTCGTCAACCACCAGCAGGAAGTAACGCTCGTGACCCTGTCCACGGACGCGGGCTGGGCCCCACACGTCCATGTGAAGCGTCTGCAGTGGAGCCTCTGTCGGAGGAAACTCGGAGGAGTGAGGAGCAGCGCGCTGCCGCCCCTCGACGCAGGGAACGCAGGTAGGGGCAGGCCCTGGAGGAAGAGGAGGGAGGGACCGGGGGAGACCAGAGACAAGGACACGGGAGGCCATGCCTCGGAGACAAGGCAGGGAGGGGTGACCAAGGCGGTGGTGCCAGAGGAGAGTCTGGTGAGACAGGAGATGACACGAGCAGGGGGCAGACTCAGGACCAGACCTGGACGCCGCAGCAGACACCTGACCCGACGCAGCTACCTGACCAGACGCAGCAACCGGAGGAGACCCAGTAGTCAGTGTGTACAGGCTCGACCCCGGCCGACGGGTAAACGTGGCCAAGTGTCGGCCCGTTCGAGCACACGTGCAGTGGGTCACTCGCTGACTCGCAGGAGTGAACAGGTGAACCCCCCCATCCTGTAGATCAGCACCACTCACCAAGTTCGTAGAGAACGAGGGGAGGTAAAGACCTGAAAGGGTGCCAGAAGGGGCCGCCGGACACGGTAAGACAGTGGAGAAGTGGGCAAGGACAGGACCCCCAGAGGGGTCTGCCAGGGAGACCGCAACTGGCCGACTAAGCGGCGTGAGTGTGGTGCGGTCTCGAAAGAAGGAGCGGGAAGCACCCGAGTCAAGGGTGAAGGTGTGGGAGGCCTGAGCCGACGTGGTACCTGAGAGAGCAGACTCACCAGCACCTGGGGCAGCAGACTCACTAGCACCTAGAGCAGCAGCCTCACCAGCACCTAGAGCAGCAGCCTCACCAGCACCTAGAGCAGCAGTCTCAATGCCCGGGTCAGGCGGAACACACAGGTAACAGTCACCCTCATCACTAGTAGGCAATGCATACATGGCAGTGAGGATAGCATCATAGTCAAGAGTATAGATATCTACCCTCAGCCTAAGCAGCTCCACCCAGTCGGGGAGCTCAGCCGCGTCGCCAAACTCCGTACGCCAGGCGTCGCTCAGACGGGCGAAGCAGCGGGACTCTGCGTGACCAAACGTCCCGCAAGGCTGACCAGTCCGAGCACCAGTGCGAATGACGTACGGACAGCGAGCAGTACCCCGTGACCCGTCACGCTGAGCGTACCACTCACGAAGCTGCTGGGGTGAAAGGACCGCGCACGGACGACGCTGCAGCTGCACCTGGCCACTACAAGCAGCTGCCGAACTACTCACTCCAGGACGACTCCCACTACGGCCACCCCGACAACCCCAAGTAGCGTACCACTCACGAAGCTGCTGGGGCGTGAGGGACTCACGCGGACGTCGCTGGAGCTGCATCTGGCCACCGCCAGGAGCAGCAGGAGCAGTGGTAGCCGCAGTTGTAGCAGCAGTAGCAATAGTAGTAGTCGCAGCGCGGCCACCCCTACAACCCCAACTAGCGTACCACTCACGAAGCTGTTGGGGGGCGAGGGACTCACGCGGACGGCGCTGGAGCTGCATCTGGCCACGCCAGGAGTAGCAGTAGCAGTAGAAAGAGCAGTAGCAGCAAGAGCAGCAGTAACAGCAGTACGGGCAGGGCAGTGCTCACCAGTAGCGAGAAGGGCAGGCGTACGACGGCGGCAATGGCGAGGCCGCGACCACTGTAGGGCGAGGGCTCCGCGGCAGCTGCAGGGGCGGCTGCTCCAGGGGCGGCTGCTGCAGGGGCGGCTGCTGCAGGGGCTGCTGCTCCAGGGGCGGCTGCTCCAGGGGCGGCTGCTGCAGTGGCGGCTGCTCCAGGGGCGGCTGCTGCAGGGGCGGCTGCTCCAGGGATGGCTGCTGCAGTGGCGGCTGCTCCAGGGGCGGCTGCTGCAGGGGCGGCTGCTCCAGGGGCGGCTGCTGCAAGGGTGGCTGCTCCAGGGGCGGCTGCTGCAGTGGCGGCCGCTCCAGGGGCGGCTGCTTCAGGGGCGGCTGCTCCAGGGGCGGCTGCTGCAGGGGCGGCTGCTCCAGGGGCGGCTGCTGCAGGGGTGGCTGCTCCAGGGGCGGCTGCTGCAGGGGCGGCTGCTCCAGGAACGGCTGCTGCAGGGGTGGCTGCTCCAAGGGCGGCTGCTGCAGTGGCGGCTGCTCCAGGGGCGGCTGCTGCAGGGGCGGCTGCTCCAGGGGCGGCTGCTGCAGTGGCGGGTGCTCCAGGGCGCGGGTTAGGGCAGGGGGCCGCGGCGGGCAGGGGTGACGCCACGCGGGTCCCGCAGGGGCGTCGCAACACGCAGGAGCTGCGCCTCGCGGGTCCCGCAGGGGCGTCGCGACGAGGCAGGGGCGACGCGCGGGTCCCGTTGAGGCGTCGCGACGAGGCAGCGGCAACGGGGCGGGGCCGCGACTGGTGACGGGGCGGGGCCGCGACTGGCGACGGGGCGGGGCCGCGACTGGCGACGGGGCGGGGCCGCGACTGGCGAAGGGGCGGGGCCGCGACTGGCGACAGGGCGGGGCCGCTACGGGCAGCGGGGCGGGGCCGCGAAGGGGCCGTGAAGGGAGCCGCGAGGGGGTCGCGAAGGGGCCGTTAAGGGGCCGCGAAGGGGCCGCGAAGGGGCCGTGAAGGGGCCGCGAAGGGGCCGCGAAGGGGCCGCGAAGGGGCCGCTAAGGGGCCGTGAAGGGGCCGTGAAGGGGCCGCGAAGGTGCCGCTAAGGGGCCGCGAAGGGGCCGCGAGGGTGCCGCGAAGGGGCCGTGAAGGGGCCGCGAAGGGGCCGCGAAGGGGCCGAGACGGGGCTGCGAAGGGGCCGCGAAGGGAGGCCGCTAAGGGGCCTCGAAGGGGCCGCAAAGGGGGGGGGCGCGACGGGCCTCAGGAGCAGGGCAGGCCACTAAGGGTCCGCGAAAGGGTAGGGCAGGTCAGAGCGCGAGGCGCGCTTCGGGCAAGTTAGGAAAAAAAAAATTTTTAATGGTGGGCCCTTAGGAAGAAACGGTCCCACTAGGGAACCTGCTCTATACCATGTGAGAATCACGAGGAAGTGGTTGACTAAGGGAAAGGTTGGGTACAAGTACAAACCTAGAAATGTGTTGTACCCCATGTGTGCTACCCCACTATAGCCTACACAGGCTAAGTCATACAAGTCTGACAGATAATAGGCATCTGCCAACCGTATAATAACACCTATTTTTCCTGCTACCCGCTCCTCCGTTCCCCCCATCGCCCCGCGCAGTGTGAGAATAGTAGGAAGAAGAGAGGATGCACTAGCAAGAATGAAGATACAAATAGCAAACCCTAGAAGGGTTGTACTCGCTATAGAGCACCCCACTACAGGCTAGAGCATAATATTCTGACACACCCCCATAGCCAAAGTGGGGTGTAATCAGCAAAGCAGTACAAGCTCAGGGTGGATCACAATGTCACCACACATTCTGAGCACAAGTTCAAGAAGCAATAGTTTAAAGTTCACAATTATGAGCAAAGCTAGAGGCTATCGCAGAGGGCAAGTGAGGAGGAGGAGAGACTGTGGGGGAGAGAAGATGGGAGGCGACTGCTGACGCTGCAGACACACAGACGAGCTGCTGGCTCAGTGGCTACCGGAACAACGCTCCGGACTACTGGGGTAACTGGCCCCGCGGCTAAAAGTAGCGGCAGACGAGCAACGGACCCACGGGTGACTGGCGACTACCGGAGATTGTAGCCTCCGGACTGCTGCTGCTGCTGACGACAAGACTGCTGCCTCCACTCGACCTCCCCCAAACAGTACCACCCCTCCTGACACACACCCGCTGCTACACCGCTAGCTCCACTCCCCCTTCACCCCCCCTTAGCACCACTCCAACGGCTCCAACAAGTCCACCCCCCCTCAGCGGCAGCTGCAGCACAGGGAGACGGAGGAGGAGGAGGAGCAAGGAACGGCACACAGTAGTTTCACCCCCATACCCCTCACCCCCAAACCCTAATTCAGGAGAACGGGCTGTAGGAGGGGTGGGGCGCCAGCAGAAGCACGGGGGACAGCGGGGAGGGCAGGGGCAGCGAGGAAAGGGCCGCCCACGGGCCTGGCACAGCCTCCCGAACCGCGCGCAGGCGGCCCGAGCCGCGCGCGGGCCTGGCGCAGCCCGTACGGGCCGCGCGCGGGCCTGGCGCAGCCCGTACGGGCCGCGCGCGGGTCTGGCGCAGCCCGTACGGGCCGCGCGCGGGTCTGGCGCAGCCCGTACGGGCCGCGCGCAGGCCTGGCGCAGCCCGTACGGGCCGCGCGCCGGCTGTACGGGCCGCGCGCAGGCCACGACGGGCGACGGGGGGCGACGCGCGGGTCCCCGTCGCCCGTCGCAGCGCCTCCCGAGGGCGACGCGGCGAGTGACGGGGTAGAAGCCCGCCGCGCGCCTCGGGGCGCACAGCGGGCAGAGAACCGCCGCGCGCCACGGGGCGCACGGCGGGCAGAAAACCGCCGCGCGCCTCGGGGCGCACGGCGGGAAGAAAAACTGCCGCACGCCACGGGGCGTGCGGCACAGAAGGTAGTAGTGGAAGTTGCAGCGGAAGCAACGAGGTGGTGAGCCCACCCACAGGATCGATCCAAGGGGATCGACCTGCTCTGATAGCATGTGAGAATAGTAGGAAGAAGAGAGGATGCACTAGCAAGAATGAGGATACAAATAGCAAACCCTAGAAGGGTTGTACTCGCTATAGAGCACCCCACTACAGGCTAGAGCATAATATTCTGACACGCAGGCGCCGCCGTTTCCCCCATCACCCCACTCCGCGAGTTGAGCTTCGCACAACTGCATGCCGCGACTGGTTCGGGTTGCAAAGGTCTATCGTGGGCGGATGATGCTGCCTGTGGGCGATCGCATGCATTGAAATCACATGCAACAACAAGCAAAAATTCTAACTTATGAATAATTCCTTCATTGAGAATTCTATGCTTAAGAAGATGCCGACCTTATGTCGGGTGTGCAGAAGGTGCTGCCGACTGCCTGTAGTGGTTGACACCGACTTTAACGAGCATGTCGACAAATATTGTCGACATGCGGGGACCGCTGCAAAGTCGTCGACGAGAGGTGTTTACGGTCGTCTTCGATATGTGTGGTCGACGAGTCTATCGGTGGGCGCTGTGTCAGAACAACGAACAGGGATGGATGAACTAGCAGCAGGATGGGTACAAGTAGGAAACCCTAATTTGGGTTGTACCCCATATGGACTATCCCACTACTGCCTTAACAACAAGCAGCATATATGTTTGACAAACCCCCATAGGCAAAGAGGGGGAGAACAAGGGGTCACAAGACCAGTAAAGAAAGGCAAAGCAAGCTCAGAGGGGATCACGAAGTCACCACGCATTCTGAGCACAAGCAAATGGCCACAAGGCCAGTTCACATGCAGAATTATATATATGTAAAGGAGAACAAGCAGGAGAATGATCACAACCTAGCAGGTGTAGGCATGCAGGTATAAGTATATAGATCACAGTACAAGCAAAGTCAAGAAGTGAGCAAGTGATCCCAAGTAGGCACAAGGCCTAGAACAGTACAGAAACGCTGATGATCACAAGGCGGAAGTGCCTTGGTGAAGATATCAGCAGTGTTGGCCTAAGAGGCCACGTAAGCAAGACGAAGCTGACCACGCTGCTGCAACTCTCGAGCAAGGAAGTAGCGCAGAGCTATGTGCTTCGTTCTGTGCTCCAGTCTGTGCTCCTGACACAAGGCAATCATGGCCTTGTTGTCGACGTACAGAACTGGAGGAGAATGAGGCGGCTCTCCCAAGTCGGTCAGCAGGTAGGTGAGCCAGCGTAACTCCTGTGAAGCCATGGCCCCTGCGTAGATCTCAGCCTCACAGCTGGAGCTGAGAACAGAAGACGAGCGGGTAGACCACCACGAAACAGAACCAGTGCCAAGGCTGAAGGGTAACCCTGTGACGACCGCTGCGTAGCCAAGTCGTCAACCCAAGAAGCGTCTGCGTGACCAGTGAGAACAACTCGACTCCGTCCTCCAAGCACCAGCCCCATGCCCGACGTACTGCACAAGTAGCGCATCACCCTCTTAGCAGCCTCCATGTGCTCTCGCCGGTGTCTCCCAGGCGCAACGTAGCTCGCCAGTGCTAAGAGGGTTGGCAAGGTCAGGTCGAGTGCAGGTCATCAGGTACATGAGGCAGCCCACAAGCTCTGGATATGGGCCACTCGGCTCTACGGACTCATCCGAAGGCAGAGCTGAGAGCGATTGACCCGTAGGCAGAGGAGTGGCCGGTGGCGAGGAGTACCGGAAGTCGAAGCGCAGAAGGACGTGCTGCACCATGTGTGACTGAGTCAAGATAATGGTGCGCCGTGCTCTGTCCCGGGTGATCTGCAAGACAAGATAGCTGCGCAGCTCACCCAAGTCTGTGCACGTGTGTCTCTTCTGCAGCTCCGACTTCACTAGAGTCAGTGCCTCAGTGTCAGCAGTGGCAAAAACCAAGTCGTCGACGTACACGAGGATGTAGAACAGTGGCAGAGAAGTGTCGGTGCGTAGTAGCAGCGACGGGACAGCATTAGAGGGAGCAAATCCAAGTGCCGCAAGAGTCGTCCTCAGTATGTCGTGCCACTCGCGAGGCGCCTGGCAGAGACCGTAGACAGGACGCCGGAAGCTCCACTGGGTACCAAGAGGAAACGACCCAGTGAAGCCAGGTGGGCGGCGCAGCCAGATCTCCTCGTGCAGGCTGCCCTGTAGGAAAGCAGTGCTGAAGTCAAGAGAGTGAAGCTCGTAGTCACGCTCAGTGGCAACGAGCAGCAGGACCCGAAGTGTGGTCATCTTCGGGGTCGGGGAGAAGGTCTGGAAAATGTCAACTCCCTGTCGCTGACTGAAGCCTTGTGCAACATGACGCGCCTTGAAGACAGGCGGAGAACCCGGCGGCCGCTTCACCCTGAAAATCCTCATGCCACTGACGATGTTCGCCCCAGGAGGGGGAGCCTCATCGACGTAAGTGCCTGTGGACTTCCAGGATGCCATCTCTGCGTCCATGGCTGACTGCCACTGAGAGGAGTAGGGACCCTCTATCGCCTCTGCGTAAGAGCGCGGGGTCGGGATGTCTGGTGCATCCGGGTCTCCCTCAGGTGCAATCAGCATGGACACGCAGGAGGAGACGGTAGAGGGACACGCAGTGGAAAAGAGGAAGGACGAAATGGTGCGTGCCGGGGACAGGAGGAGGACGCGGACGCGGAACACGACGACTAGTGCGAGCAGCGCGAACAGGCGACGCAGGACGAGACGCAGGCTCACGACGCTCAGCAAGGCCTCCGGTCGGCCCAGTGTAAGGAGAAGGACCAGGTAGTGGGGAGGCTGGCTCTAACTGCGACTGCGACTGGTCTGGCGGTGGACACAGTAAGGGAGGAGTAGGACCAGTAGAAGGCAAGAGACCAAGCACCTGCTGAAGGAGTGGAACGAAGTACGGCCGCGGCCGTGAAGCACCACCAAAACCAGCAGAGACAGCTCCAGCACCCCTAGCTCCAAGGTCTCCAGCTCCATCTCATGCAGCACCACTAGCTCCAGCACCAGTAGCACCACCAGTAGGAAGAGCTCCAGCGCCTCCAGCTCCAACTCTTGCAGCACCACCAGCAGGACCAGCTCCAGCGCCTCCAGCTCCAACTCCTGCAGTACCACTAGCTCCAGCACCAGCAGCACCACCAGCAGGACTAGCTCCATCGCCTCCAGCTCGAGCTCCAGCAGTACTTCCAGCAGCTCCCGCTCCAGCAGCACCAGCACCTCCAGCAGCTCCAGTAGTACCTCCAGCCCCAGCACCTCCAGTACCCCCAGTACGAGCACCTCCGGGACTAGTGGCTCCAGCACCTCCAGCAGCTCCAGCTCCAGAAGCACCACGCCGGAGGCTCCAGCGCCGAGCAAACAACTCGCGCAGCTGCAGTGGAGAGAGAGACTCCGGCCGCGACAAGACACCCGAAGGGCCTCTAGGCTCAGCACACTCTGGCTCAGCACCCCCAGGCTCACCACCTCCAGGCTCCGCACCCGCAGGCTCAGCACCCCAAGGCTCCGCACTCTCAGACTCAGCACCCCCAGGCTCCGCACCCGCAGGCTCAGCACCCCTAGGCTCCGCACCCTCAGACTCAACACCCCCAAGCTCAGCACCTCCAGGCTCCGCACGCTCAAGCTCAGCACCCCCAGGCCCCGCACCCGCAAGCTCAGCACCCCCAGACGCACCACCTCTAGCAGCACCAGAGTCGACAGCTACCTCGACAGGCTCGACAGGGTCTACCTGGGACACATCTGAGGGAGCAGGGCCCTGAGGGGGGAGGGGGTCTACCGGAGGAGGACCTGGTGCGAGGATGAGCGGCGGAGGAGGAGGAGGGGCAGTGCGGTAGGGGAAGAGAAGGTAAAAGGGAACCGACTCGTCAAACGTGACGTCCTGAGAGGACAGGACACGGCGCGAGGTGGGGTGGTAAAACTGCCAGCCAGGCGCGTCAGGGACAAAGCCAAGGAAGACACAGGGAACGACGCGGGAGGAGAGCTTGTCCGCGGACGTATCGCGGACAAAGGCTCGACATCCCCAGACCCGGAACAGCGACGCATCGCCAACCTCCCCTGTCCAACGCAGTGTGGGCTAGGTCTCCGGCAAGGAGACACGGGGCCAGAGGTTGAGCTGATGCGCAGCGTACTGGACTGCAAACGATCACAGAAAATGGGGGGCAGCCGCATGGATCATGGAGGTACGAGCGACCTCCACGACTAAGCCAATGCAGCGCTCAGAAACCCCATTCTGCTTCGGAGAGGCCGGAAGCGTGAACCTCTAACGAATGCCCTCCGCACGACAAAAGGCCCGCAAGAGGTCGGAGGAAAACTCACCACCTCTGTCAGAGTGCAGGCGCAGGACTGGAAGGTCCGTCTCGAACCGCTCGCGGAGCTGGAGACGAACAGCGCGGATCCAAGGTATCAAAACATCAGGGACCTCCCCCTTGCGGTGCAAGGGGAAGACCGTGGTGTAACGCGAGTAGTCGTCGACAACCAGTAGAAAGTACCGCTCGTGGCCTTGTCCACGGATGCGGGCTGGGCCCCACACGTCCAGGTGGCGAGTCTGCAAGGGAGCCTCTGTCGAGGGGAACGAGGAGGAGTGAGGAGCGGCGCGCTGCCGCCCCTCAATACAGGGAAGGCAAGGAGGGGCAGGCGAGGGTGGGAGGGGAGGCAGAGACCTGGGAAGACCAGAGACAGGGAGACGGGAGTGCATGCCACAAAGGCGTGCCACAGAGGGGTGACCAAAACGGTGGTGCCAAAGGAGCGTCTGGTGCGACAGGGCGCGACACGAGCAGGGGGCAGCAAGCTGACCTGACGCAGACGCAGACGCAGCTACCTCAGGAGGCGCAGTAGTCAGTGTGTACAGACTCTACCCAGGCCGACGGGTGAACGTGGCTAGGTGGCGACTGGTCCGGGAGCACGTACAGATCGCCACACGCTGCCGTCCAGGGGTGAAGGTGTCAACCCCCGCATCCTTGAGGACAGCTGTGCTCACCAAGTTTGTAGAGAACGAGGGGAGGTGGAGACCTGACATTAACCCAGACGGAACCGCCGGAAAGGGCAGAACAGTGGAGGAACGTGCAAGGACTGGGCCCCCAGAGGGGTCAGCCAAAGACACAGCAACAGGTGCAGTAAGAGGTGTGACTCTGGTACTGTCGCGAAAGAAACATCGGGAAGCACCTGAATCAAGCGTGAAGGTGTGCAGGGCCGCAGCAGACGTAGTACCAGAGAGAGCAGACTCACTAGTACCTGAGAGAGCAGACTCACTAGCACCTAGAGCAGCAGCCTCTATACCAGGGTCGGGCGGCACACACAGGTAACAGTCACCCTCAGCACGTCTCTCAGACGCCCAACGCTGAGCAAACCACTCACGAAGCTGCTGGGGCGTAAGGGTCTCACATGGACGCCGCTGCAGCTGCACCGGGCCACCTCCAGAAGCTCCTAACTGAGTAGCTTCACCGCGACTACCACTACGGCCACTACCCTGAGACACCCAACGCTGAGCAAACCACTCACGAAGCTGCTGGGGTGTAAGGGTCTCACGCGGACGCCACTGCAGCTGCATCTGGCCACTGCCAGAACCTCCCAACTGAGTAGCTACACCACGACTGCCACTACGACCACTACGCTGAGACGCCCAACGCTGAGCAAACCACTCACGAAGCTGCTGGGGTGTAAGGGTCTCACGCGGACGGCGGTGCAGCTGCATCTGGCCACCGCCAGAAACTCCCCACCGAACAGCTCCACAGCGACTTCAATGACGGCCCTGCCACCACTACTGCTGCCGCCACCGTCGCCACCACTCCCACCGCTGTCGTGAAGAGAAGTCATGCGACCAGCAGGGCAGCACATAGGGAAGGAAGGGCGGCGAGGAGGCACTAGGGTAGGTCAGGGCGGTGCACGGTTAGGGAAGGGCGGCGCGCGGCCAAAGCAGGGCTGCGCGCTGCTAGAGAAGGGCGGCGCGCGGCCAGAGCAGGGCGAAGCGCGGCAGAGCAGGGCGGCGCGTGACCAGAGCAGGGTGACGCGCGGCCAGAGCAGGGCGGCGCGTGGCCAGAGCAGGGCGGCGCGCGGCCAGAGTAGGGCGGCATGCGGCCAGAGCAGGGCGGTGTGCGGCTAGAGCAGTGCGGAGTGCGGCCAGTGTCAGAGGTCCACTGGTGATCCCCGATTGATCCTAGGGAAGGGTTACAGGCTCGTTGTCCTGGGGGGTTATGGGCGCACTGACCCGCTACTTAACAAGCCCTTTTATCCCAATGGTCTAGTGGTTGGGATTCTGACATGGTATCAGAGCGAAGGTCTCGGGTTCGAATCCCAGTGTGTGCACTTCGGGCATCCCAGTGCGGGGGGGTGTCAGAGGTCCACTGGTGATCCCCGATTGATCCTAGGGAAGGGTTACAGGCTCGTTGTCCTGGGGGGTTATGGGCGCACTGACCCGCTACTTAACAAGCCCTTTTATCCCAATGGTCTAGTGGTTGGGATTCTGACAGCCAGTAGCAGGCAGTAGCTCCTAGGGAAGAATTAATAATTAATTAATAATTAATTTATTTATTTATTTATTTTAGGGTTTAGCAGGGCGCACAGGGCGCTGCAGAGGCGGCTCGGGCAGGGCAAAGCAGGGCGCCAGCGTGCGCAGGGCAGGGCGCTGGCGCGTTGGCAAGGCAGGGCGCTGGCGCGTTGGCAGGGCAGGGCGCTGGCGCGGGCAGCAGCGCGCACGGGCAGGGCGGCGCTGGGCAGCGCGTGCAGGCCTGTGGCGGGCGCAAAACGCAGGCACGGCGGGCGCAAGGGGCGGGCCCGCGGCGGGCGTAGCGGACAGGTGCGGTGGCGCGAAGGCAGGGCCCGTAGCGAGACTAACGGGCGGGCACGGCAGCGGGCGTAACGGGCAGGCGCGGCGGCGCGAAGAGAGGCCCCGCGGCGGGCCTAACGGGCAGGCGGTAGAGCGCGACGCGCAGGGCAGCAGGGCGCTACGCGCGGGCTGCAGAAGAGCGCGACGCGCGGGGCAGCAGAGCGCGACGCGCGGGTTGCAGCAGGGCACGACGCAGGGCAGCAGGGCACGGGGCAGGGCAGGGCGTGCGCGAAGCAGCGTGACGCGGGGCAGGGCAGGGCGTGCGCGATGCAGCGCGACGCGGGGCAGGGCAGGGCGTGCGCGATGCAGCGCGACGCGGGGCAGGGCAGGGCGTGCGCGGGGCAGCACGACGCGCGGCAGGGCAGGGCGTGCGCGGGACAGGGCAGGGCGTGCGCGGGGCAGGGCAGGGCGTGCGCTAGGCAGCGCGACACGAGGCAGGGCAAGGCCTGCGCGAGGCAACGCAACGCGGGGCAGGGCAGGGCGTGCGTGGGGCAGCTCGACGCAGGGCTGGGCGTACACGGGCAGTGTGACGCAAGGCAGGGCAGGGCAGGGCGCGCACTGATGGCGCAGCGCAGGGCAGGGCGTGGGGTAACGCGGTAACTGCAGTCGGTCACTAAGTAATGGTGGGCCCGAAAAATAACGGTCCTAGGCTAGGACCTGCTCTGAAACCATGTCAGAATAACGAATAGGGATGGATGAACTAGCAGCAGGATGGGTACAAGTAGGAAACCCTAATTTGGGTTGTACCCCACTACAGCCTAAACAACAAGCAACATATATGTTTGATACGCTGGTCGACCAGCTCGCCGATGAGTGCTGTTCGACGGTGCATCGTCGACCTGGTCGAGAGGAGCTTCTCGATACGAAGCTTGGCAGATGTGCGAGCTTGGCCGTCGGAGGCATTGGCGAAGCCGACCTGCGGGCTGGTATTTCGAGGTCGACGTGGAGCATCTGGCGGGATCGTCGGCACGTGGCCGACTTGGAACCCCGACTAGTGGGACGAGGCACAACGTGCTCGATCGCCTACGAGCACATGCTAAGCTGATGCGCGCGTTCGCGGTCGTCGTCTGCGGTTGCAACGCTGGCTAGCCGCTCTTCTGCAGCGTGACAAGCCTCGCAGATGCAGCACTGACATGTCGTCAAATTGCAAAGTTGGCAAGCAGACTCCTAGCTGCGTTGGCAGACTATCGACTTGCTCTGCTGGCAGGTCGCCCTGTTGCCACGCTGAGGGTCGACCTACTTGGTCGCTAGGTTGCTAGGTCCCAGATGTAATAATTTTCCCATTGCAATTGATATCATTCTGCATTCCATTTTTTTTAGTAAAACTCTTGCCAAATTGTTCTGTGAACGCATAAGTGCTAGAGAATGCAAGCAAAGACACGATCACCCATACCACCCATGCTTTCCCCATAGTTTAGCTCCCACCGGTGTAAAGCGATTCTCCGTATGATGCGATGAGAGTGGATCAAACACGTGACTTCAGATTAGTGTCCGATTGTGAGGATCGATAGGATCGAGTTCAGAAAAGAGGAAATGTATTGAATCATCCACATGGGTACAATACGAGGCTATACATAATCTCGACACAAGGCTAGTAACCCAGGTGTTACGCAAATGTTCTGAGGGTCGCGAAGCGTCCCGAACAAAACCTTCTCGAATTCGGTAGAAGGCGATTCGGTGGCGACCGAAAGGCCTGGAATCAGGAACACACAACCTGGTTCGGTGCTATAACTATAATAGAATATAGGAATGCACCTAACCTAGGAAATCAAGCATAAGCATGCATGATAAAATAAACCCAAGTTCGAAATAGCATAATAAGCAAGCATAAGCCGTCGTACTCTCACGCGTCCCCCCTCAAAACTGGGTGGCGTGAGAATCACCCTGCTTGATAAGTTAGTCCTTGCGAGCACGGCGTGCGTTGACCACATCAGCTTCTCCAACCCAGCTGTCCTCCGATGGGTCATATCCCTTTCAGCGTATCAGGAACTCGAGGGTCTTGCCGCTGCGGCGCCGATGAGTGAGAACGCGTTCCACTTCATACTCTGGTTCATTTTGTACGAGAACAGGTGGTGGTAGCGGTAGCTGCCGTCCCTGGAACTGCTGGTTGGGGTCCTTGTAGGGCTTCAGTAGCTGAAAATGGAAAGCATTGTGAAGCTTCCATGTAGTAGGTAAGCGCAAGCGGAATGTTACTGGTGTCACCTTCTCGTCAACGCGAAAGGGACCACAGAAGCGAGGTCGAATTTTGGACGGTAAGTGAGACAAATCCAAGTTGCGAGTGTCCAGGAGCACCTGATCTTCGACTCCTACCAAGTGATGACGTCGCTGTCGATCCGCATACTGCTTCTGGCAGTTCTGCGTCGCGGTGAGACGTCGTTGAGTCTGCTCCCATAGCTGCTGCATGGTGGTGACAAAGTCTTGTGCGGCTTGGAGGTGTGCCGGTGCAGTTGGCTGCTGTGGTGTAAGTGGTTCGGTCCGTAGCACAGGAAGAAAGGAGGTTTTCTAGTGGCCGCATGTGACGCGTTGTTGAAAGCGAACTCAAGCGTCTGTAACTGCAGATCCCAGTGGCTGGTGTCGTCTTTGCAAGCTGTATGCAGCAACTGTCCAACCACCTGATTGAGACACTCTATGTGTCCGTCAGTTGGAGGGTGGTACGCTGAAGACATTGCAAGCTTTGTGCCCAACGATCCCATGCGTTCCCTCCAGAACTTACTCGTGAATTTTGGGTCTCTGTCCGAGATGAGTGTAGCGGGGATGCCGTAGATGGTGATGATGTGGTCGAAGAAGAGGCGAGCAGTTGCTTCGGATGTAGCCGTGGCATTGGTCGAGATGAAATGTCTCATTTTAGAGAACTTGTCAATCACCACAAGTATAGCGTCATGCCCTCGTGAGGTCGAAGGAAGCCAGTTGATGAAGTCATCCGCTGGCAAGTGTCGCATGAGGTGGCGAACTGTTGCACATCTGCTGCCATCCGGGGCCTGTAGTAATACTTCGCTATCCCTGCTAACGTCTTGTTGCTCCCAAAATGCCTCGCGTATGCCATGTCGTGAAACTCTGCTCGTAAGAGTTGTCAGAGTGGGGCATAGTTCGGTACCCAAATCTTTCATGAACCTATCCTAAGAGCTAATTCTTTCTCCTACTGTAACAACTTTTATTTCTGTGGCAATTTCTTTGCCACGGAGTACCCATGTTGGAATAGACCCTTGAGTAGAGGGTTCATCCTGTCGAACTGGATGCCTGCTACGTGATAGGGGTGGCTCAGTGCGTTGGCCTTGTTATGTAGCCCGGGCTTGTAGACGATGTCGTAGTGGAAGTGAGTTTCCAGGAAGTCCACCCACCGCACCTGGCGTCGTGAGAGCGTCGGCTGCGACTTCAGGACTTTGAGACTGTAGTGGTCAGTGCAAACTGTAGTCTTGGCTCCCTCTAGGTAACACCTTCACGCCTTGAAGGCTGTAACTATCGCTAAGGCTTCCTTGTCATGGATTGGGTGGTTCAGTTCTGCTCCGTGTAGCGTCTGTGATCCTGCATCAGTACTGCTACGACTGCCTGGTCGCTAGCGTCTGCTCCACGTCGGTGCGTAACCCCGTAATTTCTTGTACGAAATTATCACCAATTTCACCATTTGGCGATTCCCAGGAAGATTTGCAACGAAAAATGTTCAATCCGGAGCGCTGGTCGACTTACTGCGAAGCAAATCGATTGTAGAATTGTCGAGCACGGATTCTGTAGGTCTCGTAGTTCTCCCTTAATCAATTTCGCGTCCAATCTCGGCCGTTGAGGAGAACCTCGATCTGATGCTCCAAATTCTAACATTTTTGGGCGAAATTTTCTGGGCCGTTGAGATACGAATCGATTGGACGGTCGAAATTCCAACTTTTTAGCCAATAATCCTGAGGCGCGTTCGAAAACCAGTTTGAGATGGATGTTAAAAAATTGCACGGAACTAGTGTACGTACCCAAAATAGGCGCTTTCCGTTGTCGCGCCACCGACCTGGATATCAAGCCGTCGGCCGGTGCCGACTTGTCGTTTGTCTCATGTCTCGGTGGCAAGCTGGCGCGACATACCTTTCCCGACAAGGGCTCAGACGTTAAGGAAGCCCTAGCCATCATGCACATCGACCTGTGCGGGCCGTTTTTGTTGGCCACCAAGGATGCCAGCCTGTACTTCCTTCTGCTGAAGGACCGCAAGACCCTCTACGTGTGGGTGAGGTTGGTCGCTAAGAAGAGTGACGTCTGGTCGTCTTCGAAAAATGGCTGAAAATCGTCCAGTGGCGGACGGCTAAGAATGTCAAGATGCTATGCTCTGACCACGGAGGCGAATTCCTCAGGAAGGCCTTCACCGACTTCATCAATGGGAAGGGCATCGTCCACGAGCTGACGTGCCTGGACGCCCCACAGCAAAACAACATGTCCGAGCGGGAGATGCGCACGGTGATCGGGGCCATGCGGACGATGCTGCTGCAATGGGCATGC
This sequence comes from Closterium sp. Naga37s-1, assembly GCA_947471745.1. Classification (NCBI taxonomy): domain Eukaryota; kingdom Viridiplantae; phylum Streptophyta; class Zygnematophyceae; order Desmidiales; family Closteriaceae; genus Closterium; species Closterium sp. Naga37s-1. Next base: position 59,696 of record CANJKZ010000966.1, read on the forward strand.
AACACCACTGGTGGCACCTCTCTCTGCCGTCTGGGTGCGCAACTGCCTTGAGCGGTCGACGCTGCCACCGAAGACGACGCCGCACGAGCTGCTGACCGGCAAGAAGCCCGACCTTGCACTGGCTCGCATATAGGGTTGCATGGTGCGGTTCATGATCCCTGTGCAGCAGCGAGGTGGGACATTGGCGACAAAAGCCCGGTGGGGGCTCCATCTTGGTGTGACGTCGGAGAGTAAGGCTGGGAGGTGCTCGACCTAACCGGCAACAAGGTAGTCACAATGGCTGGGAGCAATCTTCCACGAGACCCTGTCGCTGGAGGTGTGGAAGACGGAGTATGGGCCGGCAGACGGGCCGGACACAGGCCAACTTGCCGACTGATTCCTCGATGGTCACTTTTCCACAGCTCGTCGAGGTCGGCAGGCCCAATGACGTCGATGTTGAGGACGCCCTAGCACGCTACTATGTGAGAAAACGAGGAATGAAATGACTAGGAAACAAGTGAGTACAAGTAGGAAACCCTAGAAATGTTGTACTCTATAGTGTCTACCCCACTACAACCTAGATAGACTATAGTATATAAGTTTGACACACCCCCATAGGCAAAGTGGGGGAGAACAAGAGGTCACAAGACCAGTCAAGCAAAGGACAGCAAGCTCAGGGTGGATCACAATGTCACCACACATTCCGAGCACAAGTTCAAGGCCACAAGGCCAGTTCATATGCAAGATTATATATAAAGGTAAACAAGCAAGTGCAGGTATAGATAGATCACAGTACAAGCAAGGTCAAGAAGTGAGCAAGTGAGGCCAAGTAGGCACAAGACCTAGCATCGTACGAAAGCGCTGATGATCACAAGGCGGAAGTGCCTTGGTAAAGACATCAGCAGTGTTGGCCTAAGAGGCCACGTAAGCAAGGCGCAGCTGACCACGCTGCAGCAGCTCACGAGCAAGGAAGTAACAAAGAGCAATGTGCTTCGTTCTGTGCTCCAGTCTGTGCTCTTGACACAAGGCCAGCATGGCCTTGTTGTCTACGTACAGAACTGGAGGAGAACGAGGCGGCTCTCCTAGGTCAGTCAGCAGGTAGGTGGGCCAGCGTAGCTCCTGTGCAGCCACGGCCCCTGCGTAGATCTCACCCTCACAGCTGGAGCCGAGAACAGAAGACGAGCGGGTAGACCGCCACGAAACAGAACCGGAACCAAGGCTGAAGGTGTAACCCTGTGACGACCGCTGCGTAGCCTGGTCGTCAGCCCAACAAGCGTCTGCGTGACCAGTGAGGACCACTGAACGCCGCCCTCCAAGCACTAGCCCCATGCGCGACGTACTGCACAAGTAGCGCAACACCCTCTTCGCTGCAGCCATGTGCTCTGGTCGGTGTCTCCCAGGAGCAACATAGCGTGCCAAGATGCTAAGAGGGTATGGAAGGTCAGGTCGTGTGCAGGTCATCAGGTACATGAGGCAGCCAACAAGCTCTGGGTACGGGCCACTCGGCTCTACGGACTCATCCGAAGGCAGAGCTGAGAGCGAGTGGCGAGTAGACAGAGGAGTGGCCTGAGGCGAGGAGTACGTGAAGTCGAAGCGCTGAAGGACCAGCTGCACCATGTGTGACTGAGTCAGGGTAATGGTGCGCTGTGCTCTGTCCCGGGTGATCTGCAAGCCAAGGTAGCTACGCAGTTCACCCAGGTCTGTGCACGTGTGTCTCTTCTGCAGCTCGGACTTCACGTGGGCGAGTCCAGCAGTGTCAGCAGTGGCAAAGACCAAGTCGTCGACGTACACGAGGATGTAGAACGGCGGCAAAGAGGTGTCGGTGCGTAGAAACAGCGACGGGTCGGCAGTAGAAGGAGCAAACCCAAGAGCCGCAACTGTAGTCCTCAGTGTGTCGTGCCACTCACGGGGCGCCTGGCGGAGACCGTAGATTGGCCGCCGGAGGCTCCACTGGGTACCAGGAGGAAACGACCCATTGAAGCCAGGTGGGCGGCGCAGCCAGATCTCCTCGTGCAGGCTGCCCTGTAGAAAAGCAGTGCTGAAGTCAAGAGAGTGAAGCTCGTAGTCGCGCTGAGCGGCTATGTGCAGCAGCACCCGAAGAGTGGTCATCTTCGGGGTGGGAGAGAAGGTCTAAAAGTAGTCAACTCCCTGCCGCTGACTGAAGCCTCGAGCCACGTAACGCGCCTTGAAGACAGGCGGAGAACCCGGCAGCCGCTTCACCCTGAAAATCCACATGCCACTGACGATGTTCGCCCCAGGTGGGGGAACCTCGTCGACGTAGGTGCCTGTGGACTTCCAGGAAGCCATCTCTGCGTCCATCACTAAGGAGTAGGGACACTCTATCGCCTCAGCGTAAGAGCGTGGGGCCAGGATGTCTGGTGCATCCGGGTCTCCCTCAGGGGCAATCAGCATGGACACGAGATGAGGCAAAGCAGCAGCAAAACACTGGAACTCCTCCTGCCTGTCCTCAAGGACGTCCGTGCTAAGAGCACACTCACCCCCGACGGACGGAGGACAGACAGACTCAGACTCAGCAACAAGACTAGCGGCGTAGTCTAGACAAGAGCGAGCAGCAAAGTCGAAAAGCTCAGCAACTAAGGCAGACGCAGCAGTGGACTCAAAGGAAGGGTCAGTGACAACAGTAGCCAGGAGACGCGTGACAGTAGGACTGGCAGCACGAAGAGAGTCAGACTCCGGGTCAGCAAGAACAGGAAGAGAGGATTCTGCAGGAGACGGCAACGGGACACGCAGAGGAGCAGTGGAAGGACGTTGTGCCATCTGGTGTGTGCCTGGGACCGCAGGAGGACGCGGACGCGGAACACGACTACTAGTGCGAGCAGCACGAACAGGCGACGCAGGACGAGACGCAGGCTCACGACGCTCAGCAAGACCTCCAGTAGGACTAGTGTAGGGAGAGGGAGCAGGTAGTGGGGAGGCGGGCTGTAACTATGACTCAGACTGGACAGGCTGCGGACACTCTAAGGAAGGAGCAGGACCAGCAGAAGGCGGGAGACGAAGAACCTGCTCAAGGAGCGGAACGAAGTACGGCCGCAGCCGCGCAGCGCCTCCAGAGCCAGCAGGGACAGCACCAGCACCCCCAGCAGTAACACCAGCACCCCCAGCTGCAGCACCGCCAACCCCAGCACCCGCAGAAGCACCAGCGCCAGCAGCACCTCCAGCGCCAACACCCCCAGCAGCTCCAGCTCCAGCCGGACCACCGGAAGACTCAACAGCCACAGCTCCAGCACCTCCAGCAGCACCCGCTCCAGAAGCACCGCCAGCAGCTCCAGCACCAGGAGCACCCCCAGGCCCAGCAGCTCCAGTACCTCCAGTACGAGCACCTCCGGGACCCGTGGCACCAACACCCTCAGTAGCAGCAGAACCTCCAGCTCCAGCAGCACGGCTCCAGCGCCGAGCAAACCACTCGCGCAGCTCCTGTGGAGAGGGAAGCTCCCGCCGGGACGAAGCACCCGAGGTACCTCCAGACCCAGTACCGCCAGACTCCACACGAGCAGGCCCAGCACCCTCAGGCTCCGCACCCCCAGGCTCAGCACCCCCAGACGCAGCACCCCCAGGCTCAACACTCCCAGGCTCAGCACCCCAAGGCTCAACACCCCCAGGCTCAGCACCCCCAGGCTCAACACCCCCAGGCTCAGCACCCCCAGGCGCAGCACCCCCAGCGGGGGATCTCAGTGGCGTCAGGGAACTGCAGACGCCAAGCGTCCGTCAGGCGGCCGAAGCAGCGCTGGGTGGTGTGCGGGCCACCGCACGGCTCACCAGTGCGGTCGTCGGTACGCAGGACGTAGGCACAAGGACCAGCACCCCCACCCCGCTGACGCGCAACGTACCACTCACGAAGCTGCTGGGGGGGCGGGGTCTCACGAGTGCGCTGCTGCTGCTGGCGCTGACCACCACCGAAGCCGCCCCGCTGCGCAGAGCCACCCCGACCAGCTCCACCGCCGCCGCCGCCACCTCTGCCACCGCCGCCACCGCCTCCTCCTCCGCTCCCACCGCCACCGCCGCCACCGCCTCCGCCTCCACCGCCGCCACCGAAGCCCCCACCCCCGCCACCACTCCCACCGCCACCCCCACTCCCTCCGCCGCCTCCACCGCCACCTCCACCGCCCCCGCCAGCTCCTCCAGCGCCCTTGCCCCCCTTGCCCTTGCCGGTGCGGCGTCTCCCGCTAGGAGCAGACGCAGCGCCGACCGACTCGGTGCCAACGAAGTCGACGGCAGCAGCAGAGCCAACAGAGGGCAAAAGGGGGGAGGGGGAGCACCCCTCAAAGAAGGGGGAACGCGGGTCACCACGAGAGGCTCCTACAACGACTATACTCTTCTCAGCTGCCAGGAGGCGCTCCTCGAGGAGGTCAACGGTGAGTGTGGTGGGGCAAACAGAGAGGAAGTGGTCCCTGACCGAGCGAAGGGAGTCAGGGAGCCGGGTGGCTATGTAGTAGAGGGTGATGTACATGGGGGGGGGGTTCTTGGCGCAGAACTCAGCAGGAAGCGCAACGCGGTAGCGGGTGTCACTAGTGCGAAGGTGCGTAATGAGGTCAGCGACTGTGGGAAAGGCGGCGAGGTCAGGGAGCAGGTACGGCAGCATGAGGCGGCTAAGGGCAGCAGTGGCAGGGGAAGAGTAGCGTGCAACTACAGCGTCGTACAAGGTCTTAGCACTCTTGTACTGACTAAAGTGCGCGCGCTCAGTGGACGGTAAGTGACTACGCACAGCAAGACGGGCAGCAGCATCGCGTGTGGCCCACTGTGAATGAACAGTGCTATCAGCATCGGCAGTAGGGGCAGGAGAGGCGCCAGACGTGAGATCGAACAGTGAGAGACCGTCTTTCCTATCGCACTGCAGGAAAAGCTGCAGATCATCGACCCAGACCTCAAAGTCGACAGCCCGACCCTCAGCATCAAAGGTGAGAACACTAGGGGTAGCCATGACAGCAGCAGCAGCAGGCTAGTAGCAGTAGCAGCAGTAGCAGCAGAAGCGGCGCGGCTCGGCGGTGCTCTTACCAGGGCAGGTGGGTAGAGGTCCGTAAGTGGTGGGGCAGGGCCGAGGCGCGCCGGTAGGGACGGGGCCGCGACAGGGCGGCAGAGGAGTGCCGCTCCTCTCTGCAGGGCAGGGCCGGGACGGCGGCGGCGGCTCCTGCTGTCGGCGGCGGCGGCGACTGCGGCCCCGGCAGCGGCGGCGGCGGCTGTCACGGCAGCGGCGGCGGCGGCTGCTGCTGTCGGCGGCGACGGCGGCTGCTGCTGTCGGCGGCAGCTGCGGCGGCGGCTGTCATGGCAGTGGCGGCGGCGGCTCCTGCTGTTGGCAGCGGCAGCGGCCGCTGCCCCGGCAGTGGTGGCGGCGGCTGGTACTGCTGGGGCGGCGACGGCGGGGCGGCAGGGCCGTGAAGGAGCCGTGAAGGGGCCGCTAAGGGCGGCGAAGGGGCCGAGAAGGGGCCGTGAAGGGGCCGCGAAGGGCGGCGACGGGGCCGAGAAGGGGCCGTGAGGGGCCGCGAAGGGCGGCGACGGGGCCGAGAAGGGGCCGCGAGGGGCCGCGAAGGGCGGCGACGGGGCCTAGAAGGGGCCGCGAGGGGCCACGAAGGGGCCGCGAGGGGCCGGAAGGGGCCGCGAAGGGCCGTGAGAGGGGCCGCAAAGGGCCGCGGAGGGGCCGCAAAGGAGCCGCGAAGGGGCCACGAGGGGCCGTGAGAGGGGCCGCTTCGGGGCCGTAAGAGAGCGCGACGGGCCGCTAAGGGCAGGGGACGCGATGGGAGGGCAGGCACACGGGGCGCGACTCGGGCAGGGGCGAAGCGCGCTCCGGGCAGGAAAAAACAAATTCGATTTTCGTGGTGGGCCCTAGGAAACGTTCTCACTAGGGAACCTGCTCTATACCATGTGAGAAAACGAGGAATGAAATGACTAGGAAACAAGTGAGTACAAGTAGGAAACCCTAGAAATGTTGTACTCTATAGTGTCTACCCCACTACAGCCTAGATAGACTATAGCATATAAGTTTGACATACTATTCTCCCGCTGTCTCCTCCCGTCTGCCCCTTGTTGCCAATCTGCCAAAGCCGACGTCGCCGTCGGCCACCGGCACTGAGGGGAGCAAAACTACGTCGCTCGCTGCATCGCCGGCGGCCGACGTGACGAGGAGCATCTCAACGGCCAGATAAAGAAGCCGTATGCGAGAGGGGAGCGGCGGGCAGCAGAGGAGCCGTCGAGTGGGGAGCAGTCGGCAATGGAGAAGTCGACAGGGGAGCCGACTATCGTGGAGCAGCTCGACGATGGCACGTTGAGCCATGTCGTAGAAGTCCTTGGTGGCGAGGAAGAGAATTGTCGGTAGGGGAGCAGTCTGATGACAGTGACGTGGTGGAGGCCCCGGTTGGAGAAGTGAATGTGCGGCGTTTTACTCGCTTTAACCTCAACAAGCCCTCAAAGAAGTGCAGCTACTATGTGTGCCTGCCGTCGACCGCCTACAACACGCTGCTCGACGACGCGTAGGCTGATGTCGAGCTGCCCGAGCTCGACCTCGACGTGCACGCTGACCTAAAACACTGCTGGGACATCGCGACGATGATGGTGAAGGAGGTGTTGGTGAGCTGGGTGGGAAAGGCAGTGAAGGCTGCCATGGATAAGGAGACCCGGAGCCTCATCGCCAATGACACGTGGGAGCTGGTCGGGCATTCGCGCGGTGTCAATGCGATGAAGAACCAGTGGGTGTCGATTATTAGATTTTACATCCAACACACGTTCACCAGCGAGAAGGCGCGCTTGGTCGTGAAGGGCTTCACGCATGTGTACAACGTCGAGTACAACGAGACATACGCATTAGTCGGCAGCTACGTCACCCTGCGTATGAGAGTACAGCAGCTACGTTTGCAGATATTTATCTTACCTTGCATTATGTTGCCTTTTTCTATTCTATAAGGCTTGCTTTTGCTTGTTTTCTTAATTTCGTGTATTACAGTTATATCACCGATTTAGGTTGCGTGCACCGAATCTTGTGGCATTTCGGTAATATATTATACCGCCCGTTCTCGACGTTTCCCAAGGCCCGGTACCTCCTAGTGACATCTCTGTGCCTTGTGATGTGCTTATATATATCGACTAGGTTGTACTAAGAAATCATTTCTCAATTACTGAACTCGATCCTTCGATCCTTACACTTAGTAATCAGAGCGAGTAACATACGAAGGTCTTCAACCGCTAAGACCCAGCTAAAAAAAAAAACCGTGGGGGCGACGATGAAAAGCTCCGATTCGGGTAGTAAACCAGTTCCGCGTATTTATTGGGCCCCCCTCGAATCGGTTTCTGAAGAGGCACGTGGGGCATGGTGGGGCAAGGTGACAACTTTGGCAGTATGGCGCAGTAACAATTGGAATTGTTCTTCAAATGAATCGATGACCTGTCTGAGGGAGATACAATCCAAGCGTACACTGCCAAGCTGAAAAACGAAGTTCGCCGATAGGTCATCGCGGCGAATCACAGTGGCTACATGGATATGGTGTGTGCATCCGAGAGGTTCGACGCGTTGACGAAGGGTCAACACGAAGCACGATGCAACATGCCAAACAAAATTTCAGCACGGAGCGATCGGCACCTCCCACGACCGCCGACCCTATGGAAATCAACGAAGTCGACGCAAAATCTGAAATATGCGGGCTCAGCAAGACATAGAATTTTATCGTGCTAGAAAATGAAAAAGGCATGTGCGGAGCTATAGGGGATGAACAGTGCAGCACCCGCGAAGTAAAAAAATGAGAATCGCCAGTAGCCGCGGATCGAGCTGGCGATCGCGAAAAGATCCGGAAAAAAGAAAAGGGCGACGACGTGGCAACTTTGGAGCAGGCGAAAAAAAGGAGAAAATGATGGTGCGAATTTAAAACGTGACGATCCGCCGGCACTAGGCGAAATCGCCAAGAAAAATGAAGACTAAGCGAGAAAAGACTTTGCACCAATCAGGAAACTCGAGTTGAATACCCCCGAGAGTAAGAATTTATTAAAATAATTCGATAGGGATACTTTAACTAAATTATTGCTTCTCGTGGTTTCCAAGACTTTGAATTTTTTAAGAGAGAGTTAGGGGTTAAGAGGAAGCCTTTAGAGATAGTATCGGTACCAACTCCAGAGCGTTGAAAAGGGTCGAACGTTCCGAGGAGTTAAAATTCTCTCCCTATAGTATAGTGTGAACGCTCCCCGTTCCCCACAGGTGAAGCCGACACAATTGAAAAGGCTTAGAGGAAGGCTTCAGGCCTAGGAGAAGCTTAATCGGCCTTGGAAAAGTCCTTCTACCCCCCAGGTGAAGTTGGAAGTAGGAAGTGCAGCTTTGGGTGTGGGGAATAGGAATGACTTCTTTGATGTACCCTATGACCCTAAAAATGACACTATCTTTGGTTACTCGGAACGACATCACCCACTACGCCTCGAGGTGCTCTGCAGAGTTCACAGCAACAATGGTGTGTCAAACTTATATGTTGCTCATTGTGTAGGCTGTAGTGGGGTAGCTTATATGGGGTACAACCCAATTAGGGTTAGCACTTGTACCCATCCTGCTGTTAGTCATTTCATTCTTCGTTCATTCTCCTGACATGGATTCAGAGCAGGTCCTAGCCTAGGACCGTTTTTTTTTTTCGGGCCCACCATTACTTAGTGACCGACTACGGTTACCGCGTTACCCTACGCATGCCCTGCGCTGCGCCGTCAGCGCACGCCATGCCCTTCCCTGCCTTGCGTCACACTGCTCGTGTACGCTCAGCTCTATGTCGCGCTGCCCCGCGCACGCTCTGCCCTGCCCCGCATTGCGCTGCCTCGCGCACGCACTGCCCTGCCCCGCGTCGCGCTGCCTCGCGCACGCCCTGCCCTGCCCCGCGTCGCGCTGCCCCACGCACGCCCTGCCCTGCCCTGCGTCGCGCTGCATCGCGCACACCCTGCCCTGCCCCGCATCGCGCTGCATCACGCACGCCCTGCCCTGCCCCGCGTCGCGCTTCCTCGTGCACGCCCTGCCCTGCCCCGTACCCTGCTGCCCTGCGCGTCGCGCCCTGTTGCAGCCCGCGCGTCGCGCTCTACTGCAGCCCGCGCGTAGCGCCCTGCTGCCCTGCGCGTCGCGCCCTACCGCCTGCCCGTTAGGCCCGCCGCTGGCCCTCCCTTCGTGCCGCCGCGCCTGCCCGTTACGCTAGCTGCTGCGCCCGCCCATTTAGGCCCGCCGCGGGCCCTGCCTTCGCGCTGCCGTGCCTACCCGTTAGGCCCGTCATGGGCCCGCCCGTTCGCCCCTCCCGCACCTGTCCGCTACGCCCGCCGCAGGCCCGCCCCTTGCGCCCGCCGTGCCTTCGTTTTGCACCCGCCGCGGGCCTGCACTCGCTGCCCAGCTCCACCCTGCCCGTGCGCGCTGCTGCCCGCGCTAGTGCCCTGCCCTGCCAACGCGCCAGCGCCCTGCCCTGTGCGCGCTGGCGCCCTGCTCTGCCCTGCCCGAGCCGCCTCTGCAGCGCCCTGTGCGCCCTGCTAAACCCTAAAATAAATAAATAAATAAATAAATATATTAAAAAAGAGCCCTTGGTGCTTCTACCCTAGGAGCTACTGCCTGATACTGGCCGCGCGCCGCCCTGCTTTGGCCGCACGCCACCCTGCTTTGGCCGCACGCCGCCCTGCTCTAGCCGCGCGCCGCCCTGCTCTGGCCGCACGTTGCCCTGCTCTGGCCACGCGCCGCCCTGCTCTGGCCGCGCTCAGCCCTTCTCTGGCCGCACGCCGCCCTGCTCTGGCCGCATGCCGCCCTCCTCTGGCCGCGCGCCGCCCTGCTCTAGCAGCGCACAGCCCTGCTCTGGCCGCGCGCCACCCTTCCCTGACCGTGCACCGCCCCGACCTACCCTAGTGCCTCCTCGCCGCCCTTCCTTCCCTACGTGCTGCCCTGCTGGTCGCATGAATTCTCTTCACGGCAGCGATGGGAGTGGTGGCGACGGTGGCGGCAGCAGTGGGAGTGGTGGCGGCCGTCGTAGCAATCGCTGTGGAGCTGTTCGGTGGGGAGTTTCTGGCGGTGGCCAGATGCAGCTGCAGCGGCGTCCGCGTGAGACCCTTACACCCCAGCAACTTTGTGAGTGGTTTGCTCAGCGTTGGGCGTCTCAGCGTAGTGGCCGTAGTGGCAGTCGCGGTGCAGCCACTCAGCTGGGAGGTTCTGGCGGTGGCCAGATGCAGCTGCAGCGGCGTCCGCGTGAGACCCTTACACCCCAGCAGCTTCGTGAGTGGTTTGCTCAGCGTTGGGTGTCTCAGCGTAGTGGCCGTAGTGGCAGTTGCGGTGCAGCTACTCAGTTGGGAGTTTCTGGAGGTGGCCCGGTGCAGCTGCACCGGCGTCCACGTGAGACCCTTACGCCCCAGCAGCTTCGTGAGTGGTTTGCTCAGCGTTGGGCGTCTCAGAGATGTGCTGAGGATGACTGTTACCCGTGTGTCCCGCCCGACCAAGTATAGAGGCTGCTGCTCTAGGTGCTAGTGAGTCTACTCTCTCAGGTACTGGTGAGTCTGCTCTCTCTGGTACTACGTCTGCTGCGGCCCTGCACACCTTCACGCTTGACTCATGTGCTTCCCGCTATTTCTTTCGCGACAGTACCACAGTCACACCGCTCTCTGCACCTGTTGCTGTCTCTTTGGCTGACCCCTCTGGGAGCCCAGTCCTTGCACATTCCTCCACTGTTCTGCCTTGTCCGGTGGTTCCGTCTGTCTCACTGTCAGGTCTCCACCTCCCGTCGTTCTCTACGAACTTGGTGAGCACCGCTGTCCTTCAGGATCAGTGGATTGACACCTTCACCCCTGGAGGACAGCGTGTGGCGATCTGTACGTGCTCCCGGACTGGCCGGCACCTAGCCACGTTCACCCGTCGGTCTGGGTCGAGTCTGTAAACACTGACTACTGCGCCTCTGTCAACGGGAGTTGACGTTGGCCCCGTCCTTGCTTGGGCGGAGCCGACTTTGTGGTCGGGTGTGAGGGGAGCAGCCAACTTGCAGCAGTGGGCGAGCTGGTTGATGAGGAGTTCGACCTGCACGGGAACCACTGCACGGGGTCGACTTCAGTATGAAGCCGACTTCATGGAGGTCGACCTGGGAAGTCGACCTGGGGAGGATGTCAACTTGGTGACGTCAACTTGGGCAGCCGACTTCGGTGGTCGGCTGACGGACTGCTGGTCGACCTGGTGGTTGGTCGACCAGGCCTGCTGGTCGACCTGCTGGTGGTCGACCTGACCTGGTGGTTGACGAAGGAGGGGCCGACGACGACCTCGACTCAGGACACCGAGCAGTTGGGCGTCGAGTAACTGGGCGTCAACTTCATGACGCCGACTTTGGGTAGCCGACTTCGGAGGTCGGCTGACAACTGCGCTGGTCGACGAGGAGCTGGTCGACCAGGGGCGTAGTCGACCTGGTGAGGTCGATGTGGAGGTGGTCGTCGACTTGGGAGGTCGACGGGCACATACAGGAGCACCTGGTCGACGTGGTTGCCCGGTCGACCAGGTTACCTGGGTGACGAGGTTCTGCGGAGGAGTGCGACGGTCGCCCAGGCGAAGTTGGCGAGTCCGACCTCGGTGGTGGTATCCCGAGGTCGACGTGGCTGATCAGATGCAGTCGTCAGCGCTAGGTTGACTTGGTGTGTGCGCTGTGCAGTTGACAAGGCTCAGCACACCAATCATTTGCGAGCACCTGCGAAGCTGGTGCGATGTTGTACTGCGGGAGCTACGCTGGCACGCCGTCGACCTGCAGCGTTGGCACGCCGTCGACTTTGCACTACTGGAACGCGGTCCACCAAGTCGTGTTGGAACGCGGTCGACCATGCTGTGCTGGCAGTCGACCGACCTGAATGCTAGCTCTGATGTAGTCTTGCCATGCCAACTTCTTTGTACCATTGTTGTCAACTTTCTCAAGTGAAACTCTTGCCAATTCTCCCCTTGAACTAGCAAGCTGTGTGTGCACTAGGAAAACGACTAAGTACCAACGAACGCAGAGATCACACGAGCACCTATGCCTAGCCCGTAGTCTAGCTCCCGTTGTAGTAGTTATCTCCGCATGGTGCGGTGAGCGTGGACGGCACACGACTTACCTTTCAGTCAGGTCGACGTAGAGGTCACATACCTAAGTTGCTCGTAGGCCGGCAGCCGTACAGGTCCCTAACGTGCGTGTAGGTGACGCCAAGGTGATGGACACCCTGGAGGGATGGCTCGAGTATGCGAGGAGACGCCATGAGGCCCAGGAGTACGGGGCGATACCCTGGGCGGTCGTCGAGGCTGGACTCCACTCCATGTGGGCGACGGAGCATCCCCCTTCCCGACCAGCGTCTCCTTGACCGGTCACCAACGAAGGCGGCGTCGACGTGGGCGTCAACGCTAGAGGTGGCCAAGTCGGCAGCAGTGCGGGAGGCACGTCAAGGCAGCGTGGAGTGATTCACGCCGATGAAGTCGGCAGTCGTCGGTGGTTGCAGGCTCCTTGCAGGGTGACGTCGGAGGTTGACGAAGCGGGTTGTCGCCGATGTCGGCGACCCAGGTGACGGCGGGCAGGATTGCACCAAGCTACGACTACTTCAAGTTTACGCCGGACAGGATCTTGGTCACCCCGCCACTCACTGGTCGACCTGACATTCTCACCTGGAAGGAGGCCATCGAGCCTCAGCTGGAGATGGCTGGGCTGATTAGCTTTGCTCGAGGCAACGTGGCGACGCCGGACGACCCCAACCTGCGTGCGGAGTTCCGCGCCGTGCAGCTGTTGACCTTCACGGTCATCTCGCGGTGCTGCTCGCCGGGCGTGTAAATCGCCTTGAAGTGGTGCCGGGAGTACCTCGACGCCGGCCACCGGGCGTGGCACTTCATCGAGTCGACCTACCAAGTCACCGACGACTTGTTCATCGCCCAACTGGAGGGGCAGCTGACGCACCTGCGTATGGGCGACGAGGAGACGGCGACCGACTACTGCAACCGGGCCCGGCGAATTCTCGCCACCATCAGGATGGCCGGCGCGCAGTACTCGAGTGCGTCGTACGTCACCCACGTCATGCAGGGACTCTCGAGCAGCTACAACCTACTGAAGCGGCTGTCGATGGCGCCGAGCACGAGGTCGACGCTCAACGAGGACAACTTGACCTCGTACATCCTGCAAGACGAGGCGATGCAGGAGGCAGAGCGATCCCAGGAGCTCTTGGCGCAGGCGAACTTCGTTGCCCCGGCGAAACATGGAGGCCGACCAGGGCAGCGCGGACAGTCTGGCGGCGGTGGTAGCAGTGGCTGGATGCTGGCCAAGGAGGTCGACAAGAAGAAGTCGACTAAGGACAGCAGTCGAGGAGGAGGAGGTCGACGTCGGGAGTGCTGGCTGTGCGGCGACCCCGACCACCTCTCCTTCGAGTGCCCCGACCGCAGTGACTCCGACGACAACGACGACGACGCCAAGGGAGGCCGCGGGAGGTCTGGCAGCCGTCGTCCTTGTCGAGGAGGAAACAAGCCGCGCAAGGAGAAGCAGTCGACGACGTCGACCTCGGCGAAGGACGCTGACTCCTATGCTGGCGGCAAGGCGCGGGACGACAAGACGGCGTTGTGCTCGCTGGTCGGCGTCGTGGAACCGACCGTCTCGCTGGCGCCGCAGGCCGGTGAGGACTTCCAGGCGGTGGCGGCAGCTGTGCAGGCGAACCCGGCAGTGGTCCTGCTCGACAGCGGTTGCTCCCACCACCTGATGGGGACGAAGGAAGTCTTCGTCGACCTGCAGCTGAGCGGCTCCATCAAGCACGTGCGTGGCTTCAATGGGGCACTTCAGGACGTCCAGGGCCGCGGCACAGTCGCCCTGCAAGGGGAGGCCGGAAAGCAGGTGCTCATCCCCGACGTACTGTACGTCCCGGGTGTGCGGGCTAACCTGTTGTCGTCCGGCCAGCAGAAGGAGCACGGCGTGAAGCTGCAGGAGGATAGCGACGGAATGCTGCTCGTCTCGGCAGCGGGAGAGGTGCTCGGACGGGCGACGTATTCCGGGCGTGACCTCTGCACCGACCTGCGGCCTTACTCAACGAGGTTGACGTCGCCCACGACGGAGGTTGTGGCCCTGCGGGCGATCGTCTCGAAGACGAAGTCGACGCCGGACAGAATGCATGCTAGGCTTGCGCACGTCGGCATGGACACCATCAGGAGCTCGGCGAAAAACGAGGTCGCCATTGGGCTGGACCTCAAGTCGGCAACGGGCGCCGACTCCCCGTGTGTCTCGTGCGTCGGCAGGAAGTTGGCGCGGCACACCTTCGCCGACCAAGGCTCTGACGCCGACGACGTGCTGGCCGTCGTGCACATCGACCTGTGCGGGCCATTTCGCGTGACTGCCAAGGATGGCAGCTTGTACTTCCTGCTGCTGAAGGACCGCAAGTCCCGCTACGTGTGGGTGAGGCCGGTCGCCAAGAAGTCGGATGTGCTGCTGGAGTTCCAGAAGTGGCTGGTGTTGGTGGAGAGGCAGACGAAGAAGTCGGTGCTGATGCTTCGCTCCGACTGAGGAGGGGAGTTCCTCCGGAAGAAGTTCACCGACTTCATGGACGGCAAGGGGATCGTCCACGACCTTATCTGCCCTTACACCCCGCAGCAGAACGACATGGCGGAGCGGGAGATGAGGACAGTGGTGGAGTCGGTGCGGACGATGCTGCTGCACATGGGCGTGCAGCACCACTGGTGGCACCTCGCTCTGCGGCAGGCCGTCTGGGTCTGCAGCTGCCTTGAGAGGTCGACTCTGCTGTCGGGGACGACGCCGTACCAGCTGCTGACCGGGCAGAAGCCCGACTTGTCGATGGCGCGGGTGTGGGGCTGCATGGCGCAGTTCCTTGTCCCCGAGGAGCAGCGTGGTGGAAAGCTGAAGCCGAAGGCCAGGTGGGGCCTTCACCTCGGCGTGTCGGAGGAGAGCAAAGGCTGGGAGCTCCTCGACGTTGCCGACAACCGGGTGGTCACCACGTCGGACGTGGTGTTCTACGAGGACTTGTCGCTGGAAGTGTGGAAGTCGGAGCACAGGCCGGTGTCAGGACGGACGCCGACCACGACGCCGACCGACACCTCGACGGCGACGCTGCCTCTGCTCGACGAGGTCGGTGAGCTTGCTGCTGAGGACGCCGCGGTCGTCCGTCCTCCTTCCCCTTTCCCTCCCTCTCCTACCCCTCCCCTCCTGGCCAACCTGCGCGGGCTGGCCTCGGAGTCGGCCTCCGGCG
The DNA here is from genome assembly GCA_947471745.1 of Closterium sp. Naga37s-1. Classification (NCBI taxonomy): domain Eukaryota; kingdom Viridiplantae; phylum Streptophyta; class Zygnematophyceae; order Desmidiales; family Closteriaceae; genus Closterium; species Closterium sp. Naga37s-1. The sequence goes on from CANJKZ010000966.1 coordinate 74,843, forward strand.
ATGAGGGGAGTAGTGGGCCGGCGCCGCTCGCCGGTGGCCGACGTGACGAGAGGCAAGTCGACGTGGATTTGACGCGGACGTCGATAGGGGAGGAGCTGTTCGAGGAGCAGCAGCCGACAGGGGAGCAGGCAGCAGTGCAGCCGACCACGGAGCAGTCGGCAACCAGGCAATCGGCAGGGCAGCCGACCACAGGGGAGAGGTCGACCAGGAAGTCGACCGAGGTGCAGCAGGACGACGAGGGCAGTGAAGACGACGACGTAGGAGGGGACGCCGGGGAGTCCACCAAGAGTGACGTGGTGGAGGTTCGGCCGGAACCTCGGAAGTCAGGCCGAGCTCGGAGGCCACCAGACTTCTTCGTCCCCGCTGCTTTCACCACGGTATATGACGTGGACGATGACGACGACCTGCTGTACGACGGCGCCGGGGAGGATGAGGAGTTTCCGGAGCTCGACCCGGACATGCTGGCCGACCCCGAGCACCGTTGGGACATCTCGACGATGACGGTGAAGGAGGCTTTGGCGAGCTGGAAGGGCCCGGCGGTGAAGGCCGCCATGGAGGAGGAGATCTGCAGCCTCATCAACATGGGCACTTGGGAGCTGGTCGAACGCCCGCCGGGGGTCAACATCATGAAGAACCGGTGGGTGTTGACAACGAAGTACCACGTCAACGACACCGTCGAGCGCGAGAAGGCGAGGCTGGTCGTGAAGGGCTTCACGCAGGTGTACGGCGCCGACTACGACGAGACGTTCGCGCCGGTGGGCAGCTACGTCACGCTGAGGATCTTCCTCAGCATCGTCGCCGTCCTCAACCTCAACCTGATGCAGCTCGACATGATGAACGCCTTCCTGCAGAGCAAGCTCGACCGGGTGCTCTACATGTCCCAGCCGGAATACTTCAACGACGGAACCGGCCGGGTGTGCAAGCTGCTGAAGAGCCTGTACGGGCTGAAGCAGTCGCCGTTGCTGTGGTACTTGGCGCTCAATGATGTGCTGGTCGACGCCGGGTGGAAGAAGAGCCAGGTCGACGAGGCTCTCTACTTCAGGGTCGACAACGACGGAGTGGCCTGCTGGGTGCTGGTCTACGTTGACGACCTCCTCGCCGCCAGCAGCAGCATCGAGATGCTGAAGGAGCTGAAGGAGCTGCAAGAGTCCGCCTTCGAGCTGCGTGAGATCTCGCCGGTGCGTAAGTACCTCGGGCTGGAGATCGTCCGCGACAGGTCGGCGGGGAAGCTGTGGCTGCACCAGCAGGGCTACGCCGACAAGCTGCGTAGGCGCTTCATCGACGAGGAGCAGACCGGGCGCACTCCGAAGACGCCGGTCTCGGTCGACGCCTACGGCAAGCTCACCTTCGATGACGAGGAGGCACAAGAGCGAAAGGAGGAGGAGTACCTGCAGAAGGTCGGCTCGCTGCAGTTCGCGGCGACGACGACGAGGCCGGATATCGCCTTCGCCTGCAGCAAGCTGGGGAGCGGCCTCACGGTGAGGAGCGACCAGAACTGGCGCGAGGTCGACCGCTGCCTCGCCAACACGCGTGACACCGCCCTGGAGTTCGGTGGTGGACCTGAGTCACTGGAGCTGGTCGGCTACGTGGACGCCGGCGATGCCAGTGACAAGCAAAATAGGACGAGGACGGGCGGCTACGTGTTCGTCTACGGAGGGGCCGCAGTCTCCTGGTCAAGCCAGCGCATTAAGTGCACGACGTTGTCGTCGACTGAGTTGGAGTATGTGGCGGCCACGGAAGCCGGGAACGAGGGACGTCGACTTCGCTTCCTCCTCGCAGAGTTCTAGTAGCTGGATGCTGGGAAGCCGACCGTCCTTCGGGTGGACAACAAGTCGGCCATCACCATCGCCGACGGCATGGGGTTGATGGGCAACCTCAAGCACATGGAGCGGCGACAGGCCTGGCTGCAGCACATGGTGAAGCACGGGAAGTTCTCGCTAAGGTACATCCCGACCACCGAGCAGCCGGCTGACTTTCTGACGAAGGCGCTGCACTATCCGGCCTTCAACCGGTGCTCCGTCGCCATCAGCCAGGTGCGCTTGGCCGACGTGGGTGACGAAGTTGACGACGTGCAGCAGTAGGTGCTATGCCCTCTTGCATGGCTGGTGCGGTGGACGACGTGCTGTGTGTTAGGTGCACGTCGGCGAGCTTTTCTCCGAGGAATACTGCCGTGTGGGCTGGAGGACCAAGCGTGAACGCGGCAGGGGAGTGTCAACGGGAGTTGTGTGTTGGCCCCGTCCTCGCTTGGGCGGAGCCGACTTCGTGGTCGGGTGTGAGGGGAGCAGCCGACTTGCAGCAGTGGGCGAGCTGGTTGACGAGAAGTTCGACCTGCACGGGAACCACTGCACCGGGTCGACTTCAGTATGAAGCCGACTTCATGGAGGTCGACCTGGGAAGTCGACCTGGGGAGGACGCCAACTTGGTAACGTCAACCTGGGCAGCCGACTTCGGTGGTCGGCTGACGGATTGCTGGTCGACCTGGTGATTGGTCGACCAGGCCTGCTGGTCGACCTGCTGGTGGTCGACCTGACCTGGTGGTCGACGAAGGAGGGGCCGAGGACGACCCCGACTCAGGACACCGAGCAGTTGGGCGTCGAGTAACTGGGCGTCAACTTCGTGACGCCGACTTCGGGTAGCCGACTTCGGAGGTCGGCTGACAACTGCGCTGGTCGACGAGGAGCTGGTCGACCAGAAGTGACGTCGACCTGGAGCTGGTCGACCAGGGGCGTGGTCGACCTGGTGAGGTCAACGTGGAGGTGGTCGTCCACTTGGGAGGTCGACGGGCACATACAGGAGCACCTTGTCGACGTGGTTGCCCGGTCGACCAGGTTACCTGGGTGACGAGGTTATGCGGAGGAGTGCGACGGTCGCCCAGGCGAAGTTGGCGAGTCCGACCTCGGTGGTGGTATCCCGAGGTCAACGTGGCTGATCAGATGCAGTCGTCAGCGCTAGGTTGACTTGGTGTGTGCGCTGTGCAGGTGACAAGGCTCAGCACACCAATCATCTGCGAGCACCTGCGAAGCTGGCGCGATGCTGTACTGCGGGAGCTACGCTGGTACGCCGTCGACCTGCAGCGTTGACACGCCGTCGACTTTGCACTGCTGGAACGCCGTCCACCAAGTCGTGCTGGAACGCGGTCGACCATGCTGTGCTGGCAGTCGACCGACCTGAATGCTAGCTCTGATGTAGTCTTGCCATGCCAACTTCTTTGTACCATTGTTGTCAACTTTCTCAAGTGAAACTCTTGCCAATTCTCCCCTTGAACTAGCAAGCTGTGTGTGCACTAGGAAAATGACTAAGTACCAACGAACGCAGAGATCACACGAGCACCCGTGCCTAGCCCGTAGTCTAGCTCCCGTTGTAGCAGTTATCTCCGCAGCCTCCTCACGTAGCTGTGTCTGCGTCTGCATCAGGTCAGCTAGCGCCCCCCTGCTCGTGTCACGCCCTGTCGCACCAGACGCTCCTCTGGCACCACCGCCTTGGTCACCACTCCGTCGCACGCCTCCGTGGCATGCACTCCCGTCTCCTTGTCTCTGGTCTTCCCAGGTCTCTGCCTCCCCTCCCACCCTCACCTGCCCCTCCCTGCCTTCCCTATGTCGAGGGGCGGCAGCGCGCCGCTCCTCACTCCTCCTCGTTCCCCCCGACGTCTACTCCCCTGCAGACTCTCCACCTGGACGTGTGGGGCCCAGCCTGCATCTGTGGACAGAGCCACGAGCGACACTTTCTGCTGGTCGTCGACGACTACACGCGTTACACCACGGTCTTCCCTTTGCGCACCAAGGGTGAGGTCCCTGATGTTTTGATCCATTGGATCCGCGCTGTTCGTCTCCAGCTCCGCGAGCAGTTCGAGACGGACCTTCCAGTCCTTCGTTTGCACTATGACAGAGGTGGTGAGTTTTCCTCAGACCTCTTGCGGGACTTTCGTCGTGGGGAGGGCATTTGCCAGACGTTTACGCTTCCGGCCTCTCTGCAGCAAAATGGGGTTGCTGAGCGCCGCATTGGCTTAGTCATGGAAGTCGCTCGTATCTCCATGATCCATGCGGCTGCCCCCCATTTTCTGTGGCCGTTTGCGGTTCGCTACGCTGCGCATCAGCTCAACCTTAGGCCCCGTATCTCCTTGCCGGAGACCTCGCCGACACTACGTTGGACGGGAGAGGTTGGGGATGCATCGGTGTTCCGGGTCTGGGGATGTCGGGCCTTTGTCCGCGATACTTCCGCGGACAAGCTCTCCTCCCGCGCCGTTCCCTGTGTCTTCCTTGGCTTTCCCCTTGACACGCCTGGCTGGCAGTTTTACCACCCCACCTCGCGCCGTGTCCTGTCCTCTCAGGACGTCACGTTTGACGAGTCGGTTCCCTTTTACCGTCTCTTCCCCTACCGCACTGCCCCTCTCCCTCCCCCGCCGCTCTTCCTCGCACCAGGTCCTGCTCAGGGTCCTGCTCCTTCAGGTGTGTCCCAGGTAGACCCTGTCGAGCCTGTCGAGGTAGCTGTCGACTCTGGTGCTGCTAGAGGTGCTGCGTCTGGGGGAGCTGAGCCTGCGGGTGCGGGGCCTGGGGGTGCTGGGCCTGAGTGTGCGGAGCCTGGGGGTGCTGAGCTTGAGCGTGCGGAGCTTGGGGGTGCTGAGCCTGGGGTTGCTGAGTCTGAGGGTACAGAGCCTGGGGGTGCTGAGCCTGAGCGTGCAGAGCCTGGGGGTGCTGAGCCTGAGCGTGCGGAGCCTCGGGGTGCTGAGCCTGGAGGTGCTGCGCCTGGGGGTGCCGAGCCAGAGCGTGCTGAGCCTGGAGGTCCTATGGGTGTCTTGTCTCGCCGGGAGCCCTTCTCTCCACTGCAGCTGCGCGAGTGGTTTGCTCGGCGCTGGAGCCTCGAGAGTGGTGCTGCTGGAGCTGAGGGGCCTGCCTCCATAGGCTTTGGAGCTGGAGGTGCTACTGGAGCTGGAGGTGCTGGAGCCGCTGGTCCTCGAGGTGCTTGTACTGGAGGTACTAGAGCTGCTAGAGCTGGAGGTTATGCTGGAGCTGGAGCTCCTGGAGGTGCTGGAGCCGCTGGTCCCGGAGGTGCTCGTACTGGAGGTACTGGAGCTGCTGGAGCTGGAGGTGCTGCTGGAGTTGGAGCTGATGGAGGTACTGGAGCTGCTGGAGCCGCTGGTCCCGGAGGTGCTCGTACTGGAGGTACTGGAGCTGCTGGCGCTGGGAGTGCTACGGGAGTGTGAACTGTTATAGTCTGCAGTCCACTTAGGGGTCGCGGATGCCCATGAAACCGCCTAAGCAGAATCTGACGTCTTCAAACCGCCTCTGTTCAAAACGCCGTCACGATCAGCTCCGAGAACATACGAGGCTGAAACTTGGACAGCGGTTAGCCTTAGGTGTCTGCTTTCCAACGGTATATTACTTGCTATTATCAGAGGTGTGTGCACTACGCAGTGAACGAAAACGTAAGCTCGGCTGAAAAAACGTGTATTCTCATTGATGCAAGGAAGAGGTGAGTACAACATTGCCTAGGGGACTCATGAGGGGTTGGGTCATCCTGGGAACTCAGAGAAGGTTGAGTCCTAGGGGAGAAAGGCTAGAGAAGAATGGGAAACGTCCTAGCTAGGTCAGCAAAGCCAACCACACTTGGATGTTCTGAGCTGTACTCAAGGCTACCAATAGTGAGTCAAGCCAACATGAGTCAGCTTGTCTTCCCACTTGCACCCTCTTGCAAGTTGCTTCCAGGAAGACCACACTTCTCAAAAGGAGGGTTGTAGAGTCCCACTTGACCACCTGTACTACTTGTCTCATTCTCTGTCCCTGCACCATTGGCATGACAACAATGAAAGGGTGGCAAGGGAAATGCTGCCAACAGTGCACCATGACTACGGAACAGTGAATTTCGGCAGCTGTCACGCAATGCTCAGATGTTGGATCGTTCTGAAACTTTGTGACCACTTGCACAGCGGAGCAAAGGACTGCCAGACCGAATTTCAGACCAATCAGATCTCGGTAGACGAGTCAGCAGCCGAAATGGTGAACTCGGGTGTTACCAAAAGGAGTAACACACACTTCCGGGATGCCATAAGTCTTGAAACATAAAATGTTGTCATGCCTTGGTAACTGCTTCAAAAACTCTGAAACTTTGAGGGTTTGAAGAAAACGTGTTGAACAACCTCCCCACAAAATTCCAGAAGCTGAGCAGGCTTGTAGGCCGAATGGGAGTGCGATGACCGTGCCACTGTAATGTGTTGGCACAACATGAACGGGAGTTGTTGTTGGTCCCATCCTCGCTTGGGCGGAGCGGACTTCGTGGTTGGGTGTACGGGAGGTGCAGCCGACTTGCAGCAGTGAGCGACGCCGACTTGGCCGAGTTGGTCGACAGGTTTGGTTGACTTGCACGGGGCCACTGCAATGCCGCCGACTTGGGAAGCCGGCGGCCGACTTCAACTAGTGGTCGGCGATGTGGCGCGTCGACCTGGAAGTCGGCGCCGACTTGCAAGTTCGCCAACTTGCGAGGTGGCCGACTTGAGAGGTCGCCGACTTGGGAGGTCGCCGACTTCAAGAGGTCGGCCTGGAAGTTGGCGCCGACGTAGAAGGGGCGTCGACTTGGGTGACGCCGACTTTGGGTAGCCAACTTGGGTGGTCGGCTAACAATTGTGCTGGTCGACGTAGAGCTGGTCGACCAAGGATGTGGTCGACCTGGTGAGGTCGACTCGAGGTGGTCGTCGACTTGGGAGGTCGACGGGCACATACAAGAGCAGCTGGTCGACTTAGTTACCCGGTCGACCAGGTTACCAGGGTGACGAGGTTCTGCGGAGGAGTGCGACAGTCGCCCAGGCGATGTTGGCGAGACCGAACTCGGTGGTGGTATCCCGAGGTCGACGTGGCGGATCAGGTGCAGTCGTCAGCACGAGGACAACTTGATGTGTGCGCTGTGCAGGTGATGGGGCACAGCATGCCAATCATCTGCGAGCACCTACGAAGCTGGTGCGATGCTGTACTGCGAGAGCTACGCTGGCACGCCGTCGACCTGCAGCGTTGGCACGCCGTTGACTTTGCACTGCTGGAACGCCGTCCACCAAGTCGTGCTGGAACGCGGTCGACCATGCTGTGCTGGCAGTCGACCGACCTGAATGCTAGCTCTGATGTAGTCTTGCCATGCCAACTTCTTTGTACCATTGTTGTCAACTTTCTGTAGTGAAACTCTTGCCAATTCTCCCCTTGAACTAGCAAGCTGTGTGTGCACTAGGAAAATGACTAAGTACCAACGAACGCAGAGATCACACGAGCACCCGTGCCTAGCCCGTAGTCTAGCTCCCGTTGAAGATGTTATCTTTGCAGCCTCCTCAGGTAGCTGTGTCTGCGTCTACATCAGGTCAGCTAGCGCCCCCCTGCTCGTGTCACGCCCTGTCGCACCAGACGCTCCTCTGGCACCACGCCTTGGTCACCACTCCGTCGCACGCCTCCGTGGCATGCACTCCCGTCTCCTTGTCTCTGGTCTTCCCAGGTCTCTGCCTCCCCTCCCACCCTCACCTACCCCTCCCTGCCTTCCCTGTGTCGAGGGGCGGCAGCGCGCCGCTCCTCACTCCTCCTCGTTCCCCCCGATGTCTGCTCCCCTGCAGACTCTCCACCTGGACGTGTGGGGCCCAGCCTGCATCTGTGGACAGGGCCACGAGCGGTACTTTCTGCTGGTTGTCGACTTTGCACTGCTGGAGCGCGGTCGACCAAGTCGTGCTGGAACGCGGTTGACCATGCTGTGCTGGCGGTCGACCGACCTGAATGCTAGCTCTGATGTAGCCTTGTCTTGCCAACTTGATTGTACCTTTTGTTGTCAACTTTCTCTAGTGAAACTCTTGCCAAATTGCCCCGTGAGGTAGCAAGTAGTGTGTGCACTAGGAAAACGACTAAGGACCAACGAACGCAGAGCTCACACGAGCACCCGTGCCTAGCCCGTAGTCTAGCTCCCGTTGTAGCAGTTATCTCCGCATGGAGCTGGAGCCGGAGGTGCTGCTGGAGCTGGAGCTGCTGGATCTAGTGGTGTTGCAGGAGTTGGAGCTGGAGCCGCTGGAGCTGGAGCTGGTGAAGGTGTTGGCCCTGGGGGTGCTGGTGCTGTCGGTGCTGAACTGGAGGTAGTGTGCGGCCGCGACCGTACTTCGCTCCTCAGCTTCAACAGGTTCTTGGTCTCCCTCCTACTAACCTTACTCCTCCCTTACTGTGTCCACCGCATGACCAGTCCCAGCCGCAGTTACAGCCAGCCTCCCCGCTGCCTGCTCCGTCTCCTTACACTGAGCAGCGCGGAGGTCTTACAGAGCGTCGTGAGCCTGCGTCTCAACCTGCGTCGCCTGTTCGCGCTGTTCGCAATGGTCGTCGTGTTCCACGTCAGCGTCCTCCTCTTGTCCCCAGCACACACCAGATGGCACTTCGTCCTTCCTCTGTTCCACTGCGTGTCCCTCTGCCGTCTCCTCATGCGTCCTCCCTTGCTGACGGTTCGGACCCGGAGTCTAACTCCCTTCGTGCTGCTAGTCCTACTATTACGCGTCTACTAGCCACTATTGTCACTGACCCTTCGTTTGAGTCTACTGCTGCGTCTGCTCTTGTTGCTGAGCTGGTTGACTTTGCTGCTCGCTGTCGTCTTGACTACGCCGCTAGTCTTGTTGTTGAGTCTGAGTCTGTTTGTCCTCCGTCCGTCGGGGGTGAGTGTGCTCTTGGCACGGACGTCCTTGAGGACAGGCAGGAGGAGTTTGAGTGCTTTGCAGCTGCTGTACCTCATCTCGTGTCCATGCTGATTGCACCTGAGGGAGACCCGGATGCACCAGATATCCCGACCCTGTGCTCTTACGCAGAGGCGATTGAGGGTCCCTACTCCTCTCAGTGGCAGTCAGCCATGGACGCAGAGATGGCATCCTGGAAGTCCACAGGCACTTACGTCCACGAGGTTTCACCACCTAGGGTGAACATCGTCAGTGGCATGTGGATTTTCAGGGTGAAGCGGCCGTCGGGTTCTCCGCTTGTCTTCAAGGCGCGTTACGTTGCACGAAGCGACAGGGAGTTGACTTCTTCTAGACCTTCTCCCCTACCCCGAAGATGACCACTCTTCGGGTGCTGCTGCACGTCGCCGCTTAGCGTGACTACGAGCTTCACTCTCTTGACTTCAGCACTACTTTCCAACAGGGCAGCCTGCACGAGGAGATCTAGCTGTGCCGCCCACCTGGCTTCACTGGGTCGTTTCCTGCAAGTACCCAATGAGCCTCCGGCGGCCAGTCTATGGTCTCCGCCAGGCGCCTCGAGAGTGGCACGACACAGTGAGGATGGTCGACGACCACCTAGGCCTCCTTGCTCGATGCATGCTCACGACACTCTGTAAGACCTCCAGGCTTCTCAGTGTAAGGAGAAGGAGCCGGCAGTGGGGAGGCTGGCAGTAGCTGCGGCTGTGACACGTTAGGCGGTGGACACTGTAAGGGAGGAGTAAGGCCAGTAGAAGGCGGGAGACCAAGAACCTGCTGAAGCAGTGGAGTGAAGTACGGCCGCAGCCGCACAGCGCCGACAGAACCAGCACCGACAGCACCAGCACCCCCAGGGCCAGCACCTCCAGCTCCAGGGTCTCCAGCTAGAGCAGCACCTCTAGCTCCAGCAGCTCTAGTACCTCCAGTACGAGCACCTCCGGGACCAGCAGCTCCAGCACCTCCAGCAGCTTCAGCTCCAGCAGCACCTCCAGCTCCAGCAGCTCCAGTACCTCAAGTACGAGCACCTCCGGAACCAGCGGCTCCAGCACCTCCAGTAGCTCCAGCTCCAGCAGCACCTCCAGCTCCAGCAGCTCCAGTATCTCGAGTACGAGCACCTCCGGGACCAGCGGCTCCAGCACCTCCAAGAGCTCCAGCTCCAGCAGCACCTCCAGCTCTAGCAGCTCCAGTACCTCCAATACGAGCACCTCCGGGACCAGCGGCTCCAGCACCTCCAGCTCCAGTAGCACCTCCAGCTCCAAGGCCTATGGAGGCAGGCCCCTCAGCTCCAGCAGCACCACTCCGGAGGCTCCAGCACGGAGCAAACCACTCGCACAGCTGCAGTGGAGGGAGGGGCTCTTGGCGAGACAAGACACCCATAGGACCTCCAGGCTCAGCACGCTCTGGCTCGGCACCCCCAGGCGCAGCACCCCCAGGCTCAGCACCCGGAGGCTCCGCACGCTCAGGCTCAGCAACCCCAGGCTCCGCACGCTCAGGCTCAACACCCCCAGGCTCCGTACCCTCAGAATCAGCAACCCCAGGCTCAGCACCCCCAAGCTCTGCACGCTCAAGCTCAGCACCCCCAGGCTCCGCACACTCAGGCCCAGCACCCCCAGGCCCCGCACCCGCAGGCTCAGCTCCCCCAGACGCAGCACCTCTAGCAGCACCAGAGTCGACAGCTACCTCGACAGGCTCGACAGGGTCTACCTGGGACACACCTGATGGAGCAGGACCCTGAGCGGGGAGGGGGTCTACCGGAGGAGGACCTGGTGCGAGGAAGAGCGGCGGGGGAGGTAGAGGGGCAGTGCGGTAGGGGAAGAGACGGTAAAAGGGAACCGACTCGTCAAACGTGACGTCCTGAGAGGACAGGTCACGGCGCGAGGTGGGGTGGTAAAAGTGCCAGCCAGGCGCATCAAGGGGAAAGCCAAGGAAGACACAGGGAACGGCGCGGGAGGAGAGCTTGTCCTCAGCTACCGCGGCGCGCTGGCAAGGCAGGGCCCACCATGACGGGCGGCGTGCAGGCAGGGCGACGCGGCGGCGTGGCTCGCGGCCAGGGCTGGGCGCGCTGCGATAAGCGGCGGCGCAGCGCGCGGGCAGGGCTGGGCGCACGGGCAAACAGGGCGCGCTGCAGCGGGCGGCGTGCGGGCAAAGCAGAGCACGCTGCAGTGGGCGGCGCGCGGGCTGGGCAGGGCGTGCGCAGGCAGCGCGACCCGGGGCAGGGCAGGGCAGGGCGGCGCGATCACGGTGGCGCGACGAGTAGGGTAGCGCTACTTGGTGGGCCCTAAGGAAACGGTCCTAGGCTAGGACCTGCTCTGAAACCATGTCAAAGTTACGAACGAGAATGAATGAACTAGCAGCATACAGAAGTACAAGTAACAAACCCAAATTGGGTTTGACAGCTACCTGCAGTCGCAGGTTGTCTATCTGCGCAGATGTCCACACCTACCAAATAGGTGCAGGTGGACGGTTCACCATCAGGCATATTGCGCAGTTGCCAGATAGAAAATGTGACGTCAAATTCCCTAGGTGCGCACCGTCGACCACGTGATGCCATTCCGCAGGTAGAACTTTGCCAAAAACTCATGGGCGAAAGTTCTCACGCCTCCGCTGAGTTTTGCACATCTCGGCGAATTCGGTCGATCAGCTCAACATCGCTCGGTCGAAGAGTGTTCGCCGAGTAGAGCTCCTTGACCGAACTCTTCGACCTGAGTTCTTCGACCAGGATCGTCGACCAGCGCTCTTGGACGGGAGCTTGTCGTGCAGAGATCGTTGACCAGATTCTGTCGAGCACAGCCTGCTCGACCGCAACTTCCGTCAAACTGCAGAAGCCCATTTTGTCGACCAATTCGTCATGAATTTTTCGTCGACTGCAAGATTGGTTGCGCCCAAGCGAGGGCAGGGCCTTTCTCTTTGACACTCCCCTGCCTAGCTCACGCTTGGGCACCCACACACAAGGTCCACCCAGATCCCAGAGGGATAGAAGACAAGGAGAAAATCCCATCTGCGTGCACCCAACACATAGCACGCATATCACCGCACCAGCCATGCACAAGGGCACGGCACCTACTGCTGCACCTCGTCCTACGCATCGCCCATGTCGGCTAGACGCACTTGGCCGATTGTGACGGAGCATCACTTGAAACCCGGAACATGCAGCGCCTTTGTCAGAAAGTCAGCCGGCTGCTCAGAGGTCGGGATGTACTGCAAAGTAATCTTCCCGCGTTTAACCATGTGCTTCAGCTAGGCGTAGCGTCGCTCCATGTGCTTGAGGTTGCACTTGATCCCCAAGCCCTATGCGATAGTGATTGCCGTCTGGTTGTCCACGTGCAGAATAGTCGGCTTCCTTGCGTTGAGCAGTCGGACCTCTGCAAGGAGGAAGCGCAGTCGACGAGCCTCCTTGCCGGCTTCGGTCGACGAGAGCATCGCGCATTTGATGCGCTAGCTCGACCAGAAGACTGCGACTCCTCCGAAGAAGAAAACGTAGCCGCCCATGCTCGTCCGATTCTACTTGTCGCCAGCGTTGGCGGAATCTGAATAGCCGACCAGACACAACGACTGTGGTCCGCCGCTGAACTCCAGAGCGACGTTATGGGTTTCAGCGAGGTAGTGCAGACATTGATCGACCTCACACCAGTGGTTGTCGCACCGCATTGTCAGACTGGATCCGAGCTTGGTGCAAGCGAAGGCAATGTCGGGCCTCGTCGTGGTGGTCGCAAACTGCAGCGAGCCGACCTTCAGCAGGTACTCTGCTTCCTCGAGCGATTGGAACTCCTCGTCGTCCAACATCAGCTCTGCGTAGGCGTTGACGAAGACCGGCGTCTTCGACACTCGCCCGGTCTGCTCCTCGTCGATGAAACGCCGACGCAGCTTGTCGACATAGACGTGCTGGTGAAGCCACAACTTCCGCGTAGGACAGTCGCGCACAATTCCCAGCCCGAGATACTTCTCGATCAGGCTGATTTTGCGCAGCTCAAAGGCGACCTCCAGCAGCTCCTTCAGCTTCTTCAGCATCGCAGTGCTGCTGCTTGCGGCGAGCGGGGCGTCAACGTAGACGAGCACCCAGCACGCCACTCCGTCGTCGCCGACTTTGAAGTACAGTGCCTCATCGACCTGACTCTTCTTCCAGCCCGTGCCAGTCAGCACGTCGTCGAGCGCCTTGTACAAAAGCAGCGGCCTCTGCTTCAGGCCGTACAAGCTCTTCAGCAACTTGCAGACGCGGCCGGTTTCATCATTGTAGTAGTCGGGCTGGTACATGTAGAGGACACGATCCAGCTTGCTCTGCAGAAAGATTCGCTACAATGCTGAGGAAGATCCGCAGAGTTATGTAGCTCCCTACCGGCGCGTACATCTCATCGTAGTCTGCACCGTAGATTTGCGTGAAGCCCTTCACCACCAAATGCGCCTTCTCGCGGGCGACCGTATCGTTGACGTGGTACTTCGTCGTGAGTACCCAACGATTCTTCATGATATTGACTCCACGCGGACGCTCGACCAACTCCCACGTCCCGTTAGAGATGAGACTCTTGATCTCCTCGTCCATGGCGGCCTTCACCGCCTTGCCTTTCCAGCTTGCCAACGCCTCCTTCACCGTCATGTTGGCGATGTCCTAGCGATGCTCTGGATCGGCGTGCATGTCGGGGTCGAGCTCGGCAGATCGATGTCGTCCTCTGCATCGTTGAGCAGAGTGCTGTAGGCCGTCGGCGGTAGACAAGTGTGGTAGCTCAGCTTCTCCGGCGGCTTGCCGATGTTGGGGCGGGCAAACCGTCGTGGTTTCTCCTCTTCGACCGGGACCTCCACCACGTCGCTGTTGTCGGACTGCTCACCTGTCGACAACTCCCCTTCACTGCCGCTGGCCGCACCGACGACTTCCACAACTTCGTCACTCGACGAGTCGTTGTCGAACTGCTCCCCTGTCGGCAGCCCTCTACCGACTGTTCCCCATGGATCGACTTTTCTGCCGATGGCTCCCCTAAAGGTGGCGCTTCTGCCGACGGCTTCTCTGCACGTGGTTCCTCTGCCGACGGCTTCTCGGAAGTCGGCTTCGTCACTGACGGCTCCCTTTTTGTCTGCAGCTTCCCGACTCTGATCTTCTCGGCGTCACGTCGGCCACCTGCGATGCAATCGTTCAGCGCCGCAGGCGACGCACCAAGTCTCCCCTCAGCGCCGGCGGCTGACGAGGGGACAACAGGAGGAGGAAGTGGGACTTCCTCTACATCCTCGTCATCATGCTCATCCACGTCGGCGAGCAGGGGAGGCATCTCAGAGGAGGAACGGCGGGGTAGAGGGCCTCTTTGTCGACGCCGACCTGTTCGCCGACTTCCACTTCTCCATCGACAAGTTTCGTGGAAGATCGCTTCGACCGTCGTGACGACTTTGTTGGCAGTCAGGTCGAGCATCTCCCAGCCCTTGCTCTCTGGCGACACTCCGAGGTGAAGACTGCAACAAGCCTTTGGCGCCAGCTTTCCGCCGCGCTGCTTCTCGAGGACCATGAACTGCACCATGCAGCCCCACACGCGCGCCAGCGTCAAATCCGGCTGCTTCTCGAACAGCAGCTCGTGCAAAGTCGTCCCCGAAGACAGAGAAGCCCGTTCGAGGCAGCTGCATACCCAGACGGCCTGTCGCAGAGCGAGGTGCCGCTAGTGATGCTTCGCGCCCATGTGCGGAAGCATCGTTCGCATGGCCTCGACCATTATGCGCATCTCCCGTTCTGCCATCCCGTTCTGCTGCGGAGTGTAGGGGCACGTTAGATTGTGGAGGATTCCCTTGTCCTTGACGAGGTCGGTGAAGACCCGACCGAGGAACTACCCTCCGCGATTAGAACGTAGCATCTTCACCGTCTTCGAAGTCTGCCGCTCCACCACCTTTAGCCACTTGTCAAAAACAACCAGCACGTCGCTCTTCCTCGCGATCGGCCTCACCCACACGTAGTGAGTCTTCCTGTCCTTCAGCAAAAGAAAGTAGAGGCTGCCGTCATTAGCGGCCACTTGAAACGGCCCGCAGAGGTCGATGTGGACCACGTCAAGTGCATTCTCGGCGTTCGATCCTTGGTTAGGGAAGGTGTGCTGCGCAAGCTTGCCGCCGACGCAGGAGGCACACGCTGCGGTCGACTTCTTCATGTCAAGACCGGCTGCGAACTCATGCTTCGCCGAGCTCTTGATTGTGTTGACGCCAACGTGCGCTAGCCGTGCGTGCCACATGTCTAGGGTCGACTTCGTCGCCGACGCAATCGTCCGCAGAGCCACCACTTCCATCACAGGCGTCGTCGACCTCGTCGAGCAGTCGCGCAGGTCGGTGCAAAGAACTCTGCTGGAGTAGCGTGCTCGACCAAGGACATCGCCGGCAGAAGACACCAGCAACATCTCTCCGCTGTAATCCTGTAACTTCACGCCGTTCTCCTTGAGCTGGCCAGCAGACAGCAGGTTCGCGTGTACACCCAGAACGTAGAGTACGTTGGGGACGAGGACCTGCTTCCCGGCCTCCTCTTGCAGAGCAACGGTGCCTCTGCCTTCAATGCTCTAAAGTGCCCCGTTAAAGCCGCAGACGTGGCGAACGTCACCGCTTGGCTGCATGTCGACGAAGGCCTCATTCGTCCCCATCAAATGGTGGGAGCAACCGCTGTTGAGCAGCACAACAGTTGGATTGGCCTGCATAGCAGCAACGACCGCCTTGAAGTTTTCGCCAGCCTCCAGCACCAGCGAGATCGTCGGCTCGACCATGCCGGCCATTGAGCACGAAGCCTCCTTGCCACGAGTATTGCCGCTAGAGGACTCAGCATCCTTCGTTGAAGATGTATTCGACGCCTGGTTATCCTTGCGCACCTGGTTGCCCCGACGACGGCGACCACCATCTCCCTTTCTGCGGCTGGCATCCCGGTCGTTGCCAGACTCGTCTCGGTCGGGGCAGTCGTACGAGAGGTGGACGGGAGCATCGCAGATGTAGCAACGACGTCCTTCTCGATGCGAGCCACTGCTGCCGCAATCACCTCCCTTCGCCGACTTCCGCGGTCGGAGCCCTTCGTCGATTTCGCGTTTGACAACTTCCCACCACCGCCAGACTTCCCACGCTGCCCCAGTTGGCGTCCCTACTTCGCCGGAGTGACGTAGTTGGCCTGCGGAAGCAGTTTTGCGGGTCGCTCAGGCTCCTGCATGAACTCGTCCTGGATTATGTGGCTCGAAAGCGAGTCCTCGTTCAGAGTCTCGCGCATGCCGGGAGCTGTTAGTATCCGGCGCATAAGATTGTAGCCCGAGGGGAGGCCACCAATGACATGCGTGACATACGACGCCACCGAGTAGTTGACGCTGGCCACCTGCAGGTCAGCCAAAACTCGCCGCGCTCGATTGCAGTACTTGGTCGCCGATTTCTACTCCCCCATACGAATCTTGGTCAACTTCTTCTCTTCTTGACTGATGTAAAGGTCGTCGGTCGCTTTGTAGGTGCGCATGATGTACTGCCACGCTTGGTAGCCAGCATCCAGTTGAAGTCTGCACAGCTTCAATGCGACATGCACCAGAGGCGAGCATAACCTCGAAATGACCATGAAGGTCAGTAGATGAGCAGTGCTAAATTCCGCCCAGAGTTCAGATTTGTCTGTGTTCAACGTCTCAACATTGCCGTCGACGAACTTCTTCAATCCGGCAATCTCCAGCTGAGGCTCGATGGATGCAATCCACGTGATCAAGTTGTGTCGTCCTTTGAGTGGCTTCGGCACAACGATCTTGTCTGGCGAAATTTTAAAATATCCGTACGCCGACGCGATGCCTCCGTCTCGACCAGCCGACGCATGAGTCACCGAAGTCGGCCTGACTCCACTCCGCAGAGGAGATTGACGTCGACAATCAATGTTGCTGATGATCGCAGCACTTGCGCCTGCACTCCGCCACCGCTGACGTCGGCGGGCCGAATCACTCCGCAAACCCTCGTGCTTCCACCGCCGACAACATTGCCGTCGTCACCTTCGTTGAGCACGGGTCGGGGAGAGCCGGATGCGTTGTCCACTTCTGCATGGGGAGGGGGATGCTCACGCGCCCACTGCGCACGAGTTCCAAGGAGCAAATTCTCCAAGTCCGTCTCCCGTACCCGCCAGCCTTGTGGCGTGCCTGAACACCAGCCTCTCTTGCCTGCAGGGTATCTTCTACGCCTGCTTTGACTACAGGGGCAACCATGGCGACTAAGACGGCTGCCGGCCTGCAACGACTTAGGTAATGAACGCAGAAGTCGGCTAATCTGGATGTTCTAATGCGGGGCTGTCCACGCTCCCCGCACCATGTGGAGAGTCACTACACAACGGGAGTGGACTACGGTTTAGGGCATGGGGTTGTGCGAGTGATCGTAGCTTGCACTAACGTTCTTACTTTTTCTTGTGTTCACATAGAAGTTGAAAGAACAATTTGCATTGAAAAGTTGATAGTACAATTGAGGCATGCAGAACGATATGACTAGAATGGCATGCAACACCTCGCAAGGGTGAAATCTGCCATCGCAGCACAGGAGCGGCTTGCCAACGCTACAACAAAGTTGTCTACTATCGTTGCACTGCGCGCGGTCTTCCAGCACTGCAGTCGCGGGCGACTATCTGCAGTCGCAGGTAACTATCTGCTGTCGCAGGTTGTTTATCTGCGTAGATGTGCGCGCCTACCAAGTAGGTGCAGGTTGACAGTTTCACCATCAGTCAAATTGCGTAGGTGCCAAGTAGAAAACATAACGTCGAATTTGCCAGGTGCGCAACGTCGACCACGTGATGCCGTTCCGCAGGTAGAACTTTTCTTTGACATCGTTTCTTGTGAAGTCAACAATTCTGTCCAAAAATGTAGTCGAACGATTTTGAGTTATTTCGGCCCATAATCTTCCTACACTGCATCCTTCATCTCTAACACGGCTGTCCAGCGTTGCACCCCTAGATGACAGCAGCGCGCACACTCACAAGTGCTCTCAAATGATTGGCCCGGCATGCACCATCAAGCATCTATCGGCTGTTGTCTGCGCCTGACAAGCCACATCGACTTCGGAATACCAGCCTGAAGTCGCCTTCGCCATCACAGTCTCGACGACGTTCGCATGTCTCCGCCAAACACCGCCGAGCAGGTTACCTGGTCGACTCGGTCGACCACCCAGTGCCCTGGTTGACGACTCCCTCATCGACCACAACTCCTATCGAGGACCACCCTGGTCGATGGACCCCTCCGTTGACCAACATGATCTACTGCAACCGTCGAGCTCCATATTCAACAGCTCCTCGACAGACCCGCGCAGGTTCCACGCATAGGTCGACGAACTGCTTTGACGACCTCCCCTGTCAAACTAGGCCACTGGCTCCCATCGACGGCAGCATTGCAGCGGTCGCCTACAGGTCGACAAACCTGTCAACCAGCACGCGTCGAAACCTGCAGAACAATCGGCAGCACCACCCACGCGCCTGACCAGGAAGTCAGTGTCGCCCAAGCGAGGGTGGGGCTAGCAACCCACGCCCGTCAACGCTCCCCTGCCGTGCTCACGCTTGGGCACCCAACCCACACGGCAGAGCTATGCAGAGAAAGGCACTCCACACACAGCACGCCGTCACCGCACCAGCCGTGCAGAAAGGCACGGCACCAAGTGCTGCATATCACCGCTCCATGTGCTTGAGATTTCCCTGCAGCCCCAAGCCCTCTGGCACCGTGATGACCGACTTGTTGTCCACACGAAGGACCATCGGCGTTCCAGCGTCCAGCAGCTGGAACTCTGCAAGAAGGAAGCAAAGTCGGCGACCGTCCTTGCCAACTTCCGTGGCCGCGACGTACTCCGACTCCGTTGCGCAGAGCATCGCGCACTTGATGCGCTGGCTTGACTTGGAGACAGCGGCCCTCCGAAGACAAACACGTAGCAGCCCATGCTCGTCCGGTTATGCTTATCGCCGGCGTCGTCGGCGTCCATGTAGCCGACCAACTTCAGCGACTCTGCTCCACCACCGAACTCCAGGGTAGTGTCACGGGTGTCGGCAAGGTAGGCGAGGCAGCGATTGATCCCGCGCCAGTGCTGGATGCTCCTCACCGCGAGGCCGCTCCCTAGCTTGCCGCAGGCGAAGGCAATGTCCCGCCTCGTCATCGTCGCCGCGAACTGCACCGAGCCGACCTTCTGCCGGTACTCCTCCCAGTCTGCTTGTCGTCGATGAAATGCCTGCACATCTTGTCGGCGTAGCTTTGCTAGTGAAGCCACAGCGTCCCTGCCGGCATGTCATGCACAATCTCCAGCCCGAGGTACTTCACGACCGGTGAGATCTCATGCAGCTCGAAGGCGGCCTCCAGCAGCTCCTTCAGCATCGCGGCGCTGCTACTGACAGTGAGCGGGTCGTCGACGTAGACCATCACCCAGCAGGTCACTCCGTCGTCGCCGACCTTGATGTACAACGCTTCGTCGACCTGGCTCTTCTTCAAGTCGGCGCTGACCAGCACGACATTTGTTATAGGCACAGTAGGCTCCAATGTGCCTAACACGAAAGATAGAGTGCACAGTCGGATTTCTGCACAGCGGCTTTAAATGTTCATAGGGTTCTGGTTACAGCTTCAAATGACCTGATTCAACTTGGATCTGGAGCGTCTTATAGTCGCCTACAACAGGCAATTTAGATCGCATGATTGCACCAAATATTGACAACACAGCGTCAGTTTGAACGAACGGCACTATGGCAGCCACTATTGTTTTAGAACACAAATTAGGAAGAGTTACGAGTAGGGAATGACTCCCAACTCCTACAAACCCCAAGAGCCGAGGTACAGTGATGTGGAACAGTGCCACACTGTCCCCAACCACGAAGGTGTGAATCAAGAAAACAGGAATGAAATGACTAAGTGAAAGTTGGGTACAAAAGGCAAACCCTAGGCAACTGTACCCCATATGTGCTACCCCACTATAGCCTACAGTAGCTATGTCATATAACTCTGACACACCCCCATAGGCAAAGTGGGGGAGAACAAGGGGTCACAAGACCAGTCAATCAAAGCAAAGCAAGCTCAGGGTGGATCACAAAGTCACCACACATTCCGAGCACAAGTTCAAGGCCACAAGGCCAGTTCACATGCAGGATTACATATACATATAAGGCTAGACAAGCAAGAGCAGGAGTATATATATATGCAACAGTACAAACAAGGTCAAGAGGTGAGCAAGTGAGGCAAGGTAGGTACAAGACCCAGCTGAGTACAGAAGCGCTGATGATCACAAGGCGCAAGTGCCTTGGTGAAGATATCAGCAGTGTTGGCCTCAGAGGCCACGTACGCAAGTCGCAGCTGACCACGCTGCTGTAGCTCACGAGCAAGGAAGTAGCGAAGAGCAATGTGCTTCGTTCTGTGCTCCAGTCTCTGCTCTCGACACAAGGCCAGCATGGCCTTGTTGTCTACGTAGAGCACTGGAGGAGAACGAGGCGGCTCTCCGAGGTCAGTCAGCAGGTAGGTGAGCCAGCGAAGCTCCTGTGCAGCCATGGCCCCGGCGTAGATCTCAGCCTCACAACTGGAGCCGAGAACAGAAGACGAGCGAGTAGCCCGCCACGAAACAGAGCCGGAACCAAGGCTGAAGGTGTAACCCTGTGACGACCGCTGCGTAGCCTGGTCGTCAGCCCAAGAAGCGTCTGCGTGTCCAGTGAGGACCACTGGACTCTGCCCTCCAAGCACAAGCCCCATGCCCGACGTACTGCACAAGTAGCGCAACACCCTCTTCGCTGCAGCCATGTGCTCCGGTCTGTGTCTCCCAGGAGCAACATAGCGTGCAAGAATGCTAAGAGAGTATGCAAGGTCAGGTCGTGTGCAGGTCATCAGGTACATGAGGCAGCCAACAAGCTCTGGGTACGGGCCACTCGACTCTACGGACTCATCCGAAGGCAGAGCTGAGAGCGAGTGGCGAGTAGGCAGAGGAGTGGCCTGAGGCGAGGAGTACGTGAAGCCGAAGCGCTGAAGGACCTGCTGCACCATGTGTGACTGAGTCAGGGTAATGGTGCGGCGTGCTCTGTCCCGGGTGATCTGCAAGCCAAGGTAGCTGCGCAGTTCACCCAGGTCTGTGCACGTGTGTCTCTTCTGCAGCTCGGACTTCACGTGGGCGAGTCCAGCAGTGTCAGCTGTGGCAAAGACCAAGTCGTCGACGTACACGAGGATGTAGAACGGCTGCAAAGAAGTGTCGGTGCGCAGAAACAGCGACGGGTCGGCAGTAGAGGGAGCAAACCCAAGAGCCGCAAGTGTAGTCCTCAGTGTGTCGTGCCACTCACGCGGTGCCTGGCGGAGACCGTAGACTGGCCGCCGGAGGCTCCACTGGGTGCCAGGAGGAAAAGACCCAGTGAAGCCAGGTGGGCGACGCAGCCAGATCTCCTCGTGCAGGCTGCCCTGCAAGAAAGCAGTGCTGAAATCAAGAGAGTGCAGCTCGTAGTCGCGGTGAGCAGCTATGTGCAGCAGTACCCGAAGAGTGGTCATCTTCGGGGTGGGAGAGAAGGTCTGAAAGTAGTCAAATCCCTGCCGCTGACTGAAGCCACGAGCCACGTAACGTGCCTTGAAGACAGGCGGAGAACCCGGCGGCCGCTTCACCCTGAAAATCCACATGCCACTGACGATGTTCGCCCCAGGCGGGGGAACCTCGTCAACGTAGGTGCCTGTGGACTTCCAGGAAGCCATCTCTGCGTCCATAGCTGCCTGCCACTGAGAGGAGTAGGGACCCTCTATCGCCTCCGCGTAAGAGCGCGGAGTCGGGATGTCAAGTGCATCCGGGTCTCCCTCAGGGGTAAGCAGTACGGACACGAGATGAGGTGAAGCAGCAGCCAAACACTGGAACTCCTCCTGCCTGTCCTCAAGGACGTCCGTGCCAAGGGCACACTCACCCCCGACGGACGGAGGACAGACAGACTCAGACTCAGCAACAAGACTAGCAGCGTAGTCTAGACGACAGCGAGCAGCAAAGTCGACGAGCTCAGTAACTAGGGCAGACGCAGCAGTGGACTCAAAGGAAGGGTCAGTGACAACAGTAGCAAGGAGACGCGTGACAGTAGGACTGGCAGCACGAAGAGAGTCCGACTCCGGGTCAGGAAGAGCAGGAAGAGAGGACTCAGGAGGAGAAGGCAAAGGGGCACGCAGAGGAGCAGTGGACGGACGCAGAGACATCCGGTGCGTGCCAGGGACAGGAGGAGGACGCTGACGCGAACCACGAGCACTAGTGCGAGCAGCACGGACAGGCGACGCAGGGCGAGACGCAGGCTCACGACGCTCAGCAAGACCTCCAGTAGGACCAGTGTAGGGAGAAGGAGCGGGCAGTGGGGAGGCCGGCTGTAACTGTAACTGTGACGGGACAGGCTGTGGACACTCTAAGGGAGGAGGAGGACCAGTAGAAGGCGGGAGACCAAGAACCTGCTGAAGGAGCGGAACGAAGTACGGCCTAGGCCCTGTGGCGACTCCAGACACAGCAGGGACAGCACCAGTACCCCCAGCGGCAGCACCAGCGCCAGCAGTACCTCCAGCTCCAGCACCCCCAGCAGGACCGCCTCCAGGACCGACAGCTGTAGCCTCAGCGCCAACACCCTCAGCAGCTCCAGCTCCAGTCGTACCCGCAGGCCCAGCAGCTCCAGTACTCCCAGTACGAGCACCTCCGGGACCCGCGGCACCAGCACCCTCAGCAGCCGAAGAACCTCCAGCTCCAGCAGCACGCCTCCAGCGCCGGGCAAACCACTCGCGCAGCTCCTGTGGAGAGAGTGGCTCCCGCCGAGACGAAGCACCCGGAGAACCTCCAGGCTCAGCACCGCCAGACGCCACACGAGCAGGTCCAGCTCCCTCAGGCTCCGCACCCCCAGGCTCAGCACCTCCAGGCGTAGCACCCCCAGGCGTAGCACTCCCAGGCTCAGCACCCCCAGGCTCAGCACCCCCAGTAGTAGCACCCCCAGGCTCAGCACCCTCAGGCTCAGCACCCCCAGTAGTAGCACCCTCAGGCTCAGCACCCCCAGGCGTAGCACCCACACGCTCAGCACCCCCAGAGTCAGCACCCCCAGGCTCAGCACCCTCAGCAGCACCAGAGTCACCAGTAACCTCGACAGGCTCGACTGCGTCTACCTGAGACACACCTGAAGGGGCAGGACCCTGAGGGGGGAGGGGGTCTACCGGGGGGGGACCTGGGACAAGGAAGAGCGGTGGCGGGGGGAGGGACGGAGTGCGGTAGGGGAAGAGGCGGTAGTAGGGGACCGACTCGTCAAACGTGACGTCCTGGGAGGACAGGACACGGCGAGAGGTGGGGTGGTAGAACTGCCACCCTGGCGCGTCAGGGGGGAAGCCAAGGAAGACGCAAGGAGCAGCACGAGGGGACAGCTTGTCCGCAGACAAGTCGCGGACAAACGCCCGAGATCCCCAGACACGGAACGCAGACGCATCGCCAACCTTCCCCGTCCACAGCAAAGCTGGGGAGGTCTCCGGCATGGAGACCCTGGGGTGAAGGTTGATCTGATGCGCCGCGTACCGAACCGCAAACGGCCACAGAAAATGGGGGGCAGCCGCATGCATCATGGACGTACGGGCGACGTCCATGACCATGCCAATGCGGCGCTCAGCAATCCCATTTTGCTGTGGAGAGTCCGGAAGCGTGAAGGTCTGGCGGATGCCTCGTGCACGACAGTAGGCTCGCAGAAGGCCAGAGGAGAACTCTCCACCTCTGTCAGAGTGCAGACGCTGAACAGGAAAGTCCGAGCCGAAGCTCTGCCTGAGCTGGAGACGAGCTGCGCGGATCCAGTCGATCAACACCTCAGTGACATCACCCTTGCTGCGCAAGGGGAAGACTGTGGTGTAACGCGAGTAGTCGTCAACCACCAGCAGGAAGTAGCGCTCGTGACCCTGTCCACGGACGCGGGCCGGGCCCCACACGTCCATGTGAAGCGTCTGCAGCGGGGCCTCTGTCGGAGGAAACTGGGAGGAGTGAGGGGCAGCCCGCTGCCGCCCCTCGACACAGGGGACGCAGGTAGGGCCAGGCCCCGGAGGAAGGGGAGGGAGGGACCGGGGAAGACCAGAGACAAGGACACGGGAGGCCATGCTTCGGAGACGAAGCAGGGAGGGGTGACCAAGGCGGTGGTGCCAGAGGAGAGTCTCGTGAGACAGGAGGCGACACGAACAGGGGGCAGACTCAGGACCAGACCTGGACGCTGCAGCAAACACCTGACCCGACGCAGCTACCTGACCAGACGCAGTGACTGGAGGAGACGCAGTGGTCAGGGTGTACAGGCTCGACCCCGGCCGACGGGTAAACGTGGCCAGGTGTCGGCCTGTCCGAGCGTCCGTGCAGTGGGTCACCCGCCGACTCGCAGGAGTGAACTGGTGAACCCCCGCATCCTGTAGGTCAGCACCACTCACCAAGTTCGTAGAGAACGAGGGAAGGTAAAGACCAGACAGGGTGCCAGAGGGGGCCGCCGGACACGGGAGGACAGTGGAGAAGTGAGCAAGGACAGGACCCCCAGAGGGATCTGCCAGAGAGACTGCAACTGGCCGGCTAAGCGGCGTGAGTGTGGTGCGGTCTCGAAAGAAGGAGCGAGAAGCCCCCGAGTCAAGGGTGAAGGTGTGGGAGGCCGAAGCCGACGCAGAACCTGAGAGAGCAGACTCACCAGCACCTGAGGGAGCAGACGCACCTAGAGCAGCAGCCTCGCTAGCACCTAGAGCAGCAGCCTCGCTAGCACCTAGAGCAGCAGCCTCACCAGTACCTAGAGCAGCAGTCTCAATGCCCGGGTCGGGCGGAAAACACCGGTAACAGTCACCCTCATCACTAATAGTCACAGTATACATGGCAGCAAGAATAGCATCAAAGTCAAGGTCAAAGACAGCCACACCTGCCCTAGACAGCTCACCCCAGCGGGGGATCTCAGTGGCCTCAGGGAACTGGTGACGCCAAGCGTCCGTCATGCGGCCAAAGCAGCGCTGGGTGGAGTGCGCACCCCCGCACTGCTCACCCGCGCGGTCGCCGGTGCGGAGGACGTAGGTGCACGGACCAGTACCCCCACCCCTCTGGCGTGCAGTGTACCACTCACGGAGCTGCTGAGGGGAGGGGATGTCACGAGTGCGCTGCTGGTGCTGCTGCTGCTGCTGGCGCTGACCACCACCGGAGCCGACCCTCTGCGCAGCGCCACCCCGACCAGCTCCACCTCCTCCGCCGCCTCCTCCTCCACCGCCGCCACCTCCGCTCCCTCCGCCACTGCCGCTGCCGCCTCCGCCTCCACTGCCGCCACCGACACCTCCACCCCCGCCACCACCCCCACCGCCACCCCCACCTCCTCCACCGCCTCCACTGCCGCCTCCACCGCCCCCGCTAGCTCCTCCAGCGCCCCTGCCCCCCTTGCCCTTGCCAGGGCGGCGTCTCCCGCTAGGGGTAGACGCCGCACCGACCGACTCAAGCCCAACGAGGTCGGCCGCAGCAGCAGAGGCAACAGAGGGCAAAAGGGGGGAGGGGGAACACCCCTCAAAGATGGGGGTGCGAGGGTCACCACGAGAGGCTCCTACAGCTACTATGCTCTTCTCTGCTGCTAGGAGGGACTTCTCGAGGAGGTCATCGGTGAGAGTGGTGGGGCAAACTGAGAGGAAGTGGTCCCTGACTACGCGAAGGGAGTCAGGGAGCCGGGTGACTATGTAGTAGAGGGTGATGTACATGGGGGGGGGGTTCTTGGCGCAGAACTCAGCAGGAAGCGCAGCGCGGTAGCGAGTGTCACTAGTGTGTAGGTGCGTAATGAGGTCAGCGACTGTGGGAAAGGCAGCAAGGTCAGGGAAGAGGTACGGTAGCATGAGGCGACTCAGTGCAGCAGTGGCAGGGGAGGAGTAGCGTGCAACTACAGCGTCGTACAAGGTCTGAGCACTCTTGTACTGGCTAAAGTGCGCACGCTCGTAGGTAGGCAGGTGGCGACGCACAGCAAGACGTGCAGCAGCATCGCGCGTGGCCCACTGGGAGCGAACAGTTGCGTCAGCATCAGTGGCGGGGGCAGGAGAGGCACCAGAAGTGAGGTCAAAGAGGGAGAGGCCGTCTGCCCTATCGCACTGTAAGAAAAGCTGCAGGTCATCTATCCAGACGTCAAAGTCAATGGCCCGACCCTCAGCGTCAAAAGCGAGGACACTAGGGGTAGCCATGACAGCAGTAGACTAGCAGCGCAAACAGTGGGGTGAGGGCAGTGCTGTGAGAGAGGCGCTGCTCTTACCGGACAGGGCGGCTCGGGCGGCTCGGCTGCAGGGCGGCTCGGCGACTCGGCTGCTGGGCGTCTCGGCTGCTGGGCGGCTTGGCGGCTGGGCGGCTCAGCGGCTCGGCTGCTGGGCGGCTCGGCGGCTCTGCTGCTGGGCGGCTCGGCTGCTGGGCGGCTCGGCGGCTCGGCTGCTGGGCGGCTCGGTGGCTCAGCTGCTGGGCGGCTAGGCTGCTGGGCGGCTCGGCGGGGCCGCTGAGAGGGCGGCGTCCGGGGCCGCTGGGAGGAGGCGGCGGGGCCGCTGAGAGGAGGCGGCGTGGCCGGAAAGGTAGGTGGCGGGGCCGCGTCAGGGGCCGCGACAGGGGCCGCGTCAGGGGCCGCGTCAGGGGCCGCGGCAGGGGCCGCGTCAGGGGCCGCGGCAGGGCCGCGTCAGGGCGCCGCGTCAGGGGCCGCGTCAGGGCGCCGCCAGGGGCCGCGGCAGGGCCGCGTCAGGGCCGCGGAAGGGGCCGCGGCAGGGGCCGCGTCAGGGGCCGCGTCAGGGCCGCGGCAGAGCCGCGTCAGGGCCGCGTCAGGGGCCGCTTCAGGGCCGCGGCAGGGGGCCGTAGCAGGCCACGTCAGGGCCGCGTCAGGGGCCGCGGCAGGGCCGCGTCAGGGCCGCAGCAGGGGCCGCGTCAGGGGCCGCGTCAGGGCGCCGCCAGGGGCCGCGGCAGGGCCGCGTCAGGGCCGCGTCAGGGCCGCGGCAGAGCCGCGTCAGGGCCGCGTCAGGGGCCGCTTCAGGGCCGCGGCAGGGGCCGCGGCAGGCCGCGTCAGGGCCGCGTCAGGGGCCGCGGCAGGGCCGCGTCAGGGCGCCGCCAAGGGCCGCGTCAGGCCGCGTCAGGGCCGCGTCAGGGCGCCACCAGGGGGCGCGTCAGGGGCCGCGATAGGGCGCCGGCAGGGGCCTCGTCAGGGCGCCGCCAGGGGCCGCATAGGGGGCGCGTGGGAGGCGGCGTAGGGGCCGCGTAGGGGCAGCGTAGGGGCCGCTAAAAAAAAAAAAAATTAGGGCAGGGCGCAATGTGCGCGGGCAGCTAAAAAAAAAAATTCTTATGGTGGGCCCTTAGGAAGGAACGGTCCCATGTAGGAACCCGCTCTATACCATGTGAATCAAGAAAACAGGAATGAAATGACTAAGTGAAAGTTGGGTACAAAAGGCAAACCCTAGGCAACTGTACCCCATATGTGCTACCCCACTATAGCCTACAGTAGCTATGTCATATAACTCTGACAGAAGGGTCTCGAAACTACCCTTCACAAGGGCCTACACCAAGTGAAATGTTACACTATACAAAGTAATGTAACTATTCTCAATATATTGAGGTGTACCCATTTCGCGGGCTTCGCGATCACTTGATTCTTGAGACCAGGGCTCTGGTTTTTCACCATAAACTCATCCTTGAGTTCTTGATGGGTCTGCTGCACACACCTGCGACACGCCGAACGTTCCACACACGACAAAACAGAAGCCTGCACGAGACACACGACAAAATAGAAACCGCGCACAGGACACAAACGACCGCGTGACACGCGACTAGCGATAGCTCACTATTGACTCGACGCACACAGATTCGACATCATGACTCAACGTTCACATACTATTATAAGCATGGAATATATATATTATCTCATGCCTTCATACCACTCCATGCACACACGCATGCACGCACACGCACAACAAGCCGAGTGCAAACCGTAGGTTGCACCAACAACGTTGAGTGCCTTGTTCCACAATATCGGTGACTGCTTCAGCCCATATAGGCTCTTCAGCAGCTTGCATACCCGGCCGGTCCCGTCGTCATAGTAGTCCGGCTGGTACATGTATAACACCCTGGCGAGATTACTCTCCAGGAATGCGTTCATCATGTCGAGCTGTGTTAGGTTCAGGTCCAGGACGGCGACGATGCTCAGCATGACGTAGCTAGTGATCGCAGCGTACTTCTCATCGTAGTCGGCGCTGTGAGAGTACGACGGCTTATGCTGGCTTTGCTAGCTTGCATGGACTTTATTATGCTATTACTATCTTAGGTTTTATTTATAATGTATAGCTATGCTTGATTTCCTAGGCTAGGTACATTGCTATATGTTATTATAGTTATAGCACCGAACCAGGTTATGTGTACCGAACTCAAGCCTTTTCGGTTGCCACCGAATTTCTTTCTACCCAATTCGGGAAGGTTCTGTTCGGGACGCTTCGCAACCCTCAAAACATTCGCGAAAAACCTGGGTTACTGGCGTTGTGTCGAGACTATATATAGCCTCGTGTTGTATCCAGGTGAATCATTTAATTCAAACTCTCTTTTCTAAGCTCGATCCTAGATCCTCACACTTGGTCAGCAGAGCCTCTTTATACGTGAAGTTTTTCGACCGCTAAAACCTAGATTTAAAACCGCGGGGGCGACGATGGAAGGCGCTGATTTCGCGTACGTAAACAAGTTCCACACTAATTTCTAACGTCCCTCTCGATCCCGTTTTCGAACACTCCCCAGGATTATTGGCGAAAAAAAATGGAATTTTGACCGTCGGATCGATTCGAATCTCAAAATTCTGGGAATTTCGCCCAAATAAGTTGGAACTTGGAGCGTCGGATCGAAGTTATTCTTAACGGCCAAGAACGGACGCGAATTTCGACTAAGAGATATTCACGCGACGTACAGAATTGGCGCTCGTCAGTTCTATAGTCGATTCGACTCGCAGTAAGTCGACCAGCGCCTAGAATTCCTTTATTTTCGTTGCACAACTTCCTGTTAATTGCCAAATGGAGGAGCTTCTTGCGAACCATTCGGCAACCGCCACAGCAGCAACGAACGCAGCAGCGAATGTAACAGCGACAGCAGTAGAAGCAGCAGCAGCAGCGGCGACACCGACAATTGTACCTACGACAACGACAGCAGCTACAGGCAACCTTGAAGCAGTGAAGCCGAGGCTACCGGAGGCGTTCGATCCTATAGTTAAAGGGAGCGACGTTCGTCGATTCGTAGCTGAACTCGAAATTTACTTCGAAGCCGTTGGATGCACGACCCCCACTCAAGACGCGATGCACATACGGCTTGCAACAACACTGTTACGTGGCCCAACTCTAGAGTGGATCAACAAAAAATTTGTCCAAGGCAAAGGGACGTGGACGCAGTTTCGGGCAGCACAGTTCGAACAGTTCGACGCGTTGAACAGTAGCTATTACGGAACACGACGCAAAAAGCCAAATAGTGGCATGGAGAAATCGGCACCACCCACGACTGCTGACCCGATGGAGAACGACAAGGACGATGCGACGCAGCGGTTAGCAAACAGCGAGATGTGCGAATTTTGCGGCGCTACAGGACATCATATGTTGGAGTGTTGGAAAATGAAGAAACTACGTGTGGAGCTCAAGGGCAAGAACAGTGCGGCACCCTCGAAACAGAAAACGGACAACGTTGCAACTTCAGAGAGGGCAAAAAAAAGAGTATGATGGCGCGAATTTAAAACGTCACGACCAGCCGGCACTAGGGGAGATCGTCGAGACAAAAGGAGAATCCGCGAAACAAGACCTTGCACCAACCGGGAAACTCCAGCCGTACACCCCGACAAGTAAGAATATTTCTTTTCGTGGTTTTCAAGCCCTTACAGATTATTCAGGTGCCTGAGAAGATGGGCAAACCACCCCGGAGCGTTGAAAAGGGTCGTGCGTTACGAGGAGTTAATATTCTCTCCCCGGAGCACAGTCTTAAGGCTCCCCGTTGCCCACAGGTGAAGCCTATACAGCTGCAAAGGCTTAGGGGAAGGTTCCAGGCCCAGATGAAGCTGAATCGGCCTCGGATAAATCCTTCTAACCCTGCTCAGTTGAAAACTGATATCGAGTCAGCAGCTTCGAGCGCAGGACGTATGGGAGATATATTCGACGTACCCTATGATCCTATAAGCGAGACCATCTACGGTTACTCGGAGCAGCAACAACCACTACTACTCCAGGTGAACCGCAACGGGCAACGCCTCCAGGCACTGGTGGACAGCGGTGCGTCTCACTCGGTGTGTGATCGCGGGACGTTGGAGAAAACTAGAGAACAATTTTACGGCAACGATGGTGGACGGTACGAAACTTCCCATCCACGGCGAAGCATCACTGCAGCTGCACATAGGGGCGCTGAGTGGAAGCCGAATTTGCCGATCATGGACATCAAGGGCTTAGATTTCATATTGGGGCAAGATTTCTTGAAGCGGTTCAACCCCGAGATCGACTGGGTCAACAGGAAGGCGTGCATCTACAACAAGGGGAAGTGAGTGGAGCTGCGAAGCTGGACCGGATACAGGGGATGTTCTTGAAACGACACTGGCACGGTTCAAACAGACGGTGGATGAGAGTAACACGGTTACTTAGCACTGGACATGGCAGCAGCCGAGGAGGAGAAGCCGAACACTGAGCTACCTACATCAGTAAAGGAGGTGTTGGAGAAGTACAAGGACATCATGCCAGATGACCTACCTGCAGGAGAATCCCCAGCACGCACGCACGAGCACGAGATCATGGAGGAACCAGGTGCGAAACCCGTCTCACGTGCACCATACCGCCTTAGCCCGACCGAATTGACAGACATGAAGAAGCAGATAGAGTATCTACTGGACAGGCATTTGATCCGCCCATCCACCCCTCCCTACGGTACACCAGTTCTCTTCACTCTAGAACCGGACGGTAGTTTACGGATGTGCATTGACTACCGCGTACTGAACAAACAGACAGTAAAGAAGAAATATCCCTTGCCGCGCATAGACGACCTACTAGACCAACTACGTGATGCAACAGTCTTTTCGAAGCTGGACCTACGGTCGGGTTACTGGCAGATCAAGATGGCTGACAACTCGGTCCACAAGACGGCGTTCCGTACCAGATACGGCTCCTACGAATACTTGGTGATGCCGTTCGGACTCTGCAACGCACCAGCAACGTTTCAGGCGGAGATGAATCACATCCTACGGCCCCTGCTAGTCAAGTGTGTGGTGGTGTAACTGGGCGACATTCTCATCTACTCCAAGACCATGAAGGAACACGTGAAGCATCTGCGGAAGGTGTTTGAGATTCTACGAAAAAAACAAGTTTTACCTGAAGCTGTCGAAGAGTGACTTCGCACTGAAGAAGGTGCAGTTTCTCGGGCACATGGTGAGTGCGGAGGGCGTACACGTGGACCCGCGGAAGATCGAAGCTGTTAAGAAGTGGAAAGTACCAGAGAACTTGAAGGAGTTGCAGCAATTCCTAGGCTTTGCCAACTACTACAACTGGTTAAGACAGAGGAATGGTTGACTAGGAAATGAGTTGGGTACAAGTGTGAGACCCTAGGAAACTGTACCCCTTAGTGTCTACCCCACTACAACCTAAATAGGCTATATGATAAATGTTTGACACACCCCCATAGGCAAAGTGGGGGAGAACAATGGGTCACAAGACCAGTCAAGCAAAGCAAAGCAAAGCAAGCTCAGGGTGGACCACAACGTCACCACACATTCCGAGCACAGGTTCAAAGGCCACAAGGCCAGTTCACATGCAGGATTATATATAAAGGTGAACAAGCAAGTGCAGGTATATATAGATCACAGTACAAAGCAAAGTCAAGAGGTAAGCAAGTTAGGCCATAGTACAGAAGCGCTGATGATCACAAGGCTGAAGTGCCTTGGTGAAGATATCAGCAGTGTTGGCCCGAGAGGCCACGTAAGCAAGACGCAGCTGACCACGCTGCTGCAGCTCACGAGCAAGGAAGTAGCGAAGAGCAATGTGCTTCGTTCTGTGCTCCAGTCTGTGCTCCCGACACAAGGCCAGCATGGCCTTGTTGTCGACGTACAGAACTGGAGGAGAACGAGGCGGCTCTCCAAGGTCAGTCAGAAGGTATGTGAGCCAGCGTAACTCCTGTGCAGCCATGGCCCCTGCGTAGATCTCAGCCTCACAGCTGGAGCTGAGAACAGAAGACGAGCGGGTAGACCGCCACGAAACAGAGCCAGAACCAAGCCTGAAGGTATAACCCTGTGATGACCGCTGCGTAGCCAGGTCGTCAACCCAAGACGCGTCTGCGTGACCAGTGAGGACCACTGAACTCCGCCCTCCAAGCACGAGCCCCATGCCCGACGTACTGCACAAGTAGCGCAACACCCTCTTCGCTGCAGCCATGTGCTCTGGTCGGTGTCTCCCAGGAGCAACATAGCGTGCCAAGATGCTAAGAGGGTATGCCAGGTCAGGTCGAGTGCAGGTCATCTGGTACATGAGGCAGCCAACAAGCTCTGGGTACGGGCGACTCGGCTCTACGGACTCATCCGAAGGCAGAGCTGAGAGCGAGTGGCGAGAAGACAGAGGAGTGGCCTGAGGCAAGGAGTACGGGAAGTCGAAGCGCGGAAGGACCTGCTGCACCATGTGTGACTGAGTCAGGGTAATGGTGCGCCGTGCTCTGTCCCGGGTGATCTGCAGGCCAAGGTAGCTGCGCAGTTCACCCAGGTCTGTGCACGTGTGTCTCTTCTGTAGCTCGGACTTCACATGGGCGAGTCCAGCAGTGTCAGCAGTAGCAAAGACCAAGTCGTCGACGTACACGAGGATGTAGAACGGCGGCAAAGAGGTGTCGGTGCGTAGAAACAGCGACGGGTCGGCAGTAGAAGGAGCAAACCCCAGAGCCGCAAGTGTAGTCCTCAGTGTGTCGTCCCATTCACGGGGTGCCTGGCGGAGACCGTAGATTGGCCGCCGGAGGCTCCACTGGGTACCAGGAGGAAATGACCCAGTGAAGCCAGGTGGGCGGCGCAGCCAGATCTCCTCGTGCAGGCTGCCCTGTAGGAAAGCAGTGCTGAAGTCAAGAGAGTGAAGCTCGTAGTCGCGCTGGGCGGCTATGTGCAACAGTACCCGAAGAGTGGTCATCTTCGGGGTGGGAGAGAAGGTCTGAAAGTAGTCAACTCCCTGCCGCTGACTAAAGCCTCGAGCCACATAACGCGCCTTGAAGACAGGCGGAGAACCTGGCGGCCGCTTCACCCTGAAGATCCACATGCCACTGACGATGTTCGCCCCAGGTGGGGGAACCTCGTCGACGTAGGTGCCTGTGGACTTCCAGGAAGCAATCTCTGCGTCCATGGGTGACTGCCACTGGGAGGAGTAGGGACCCTCTATCGCTTCTGTGTAAGAGCGCGGAGTCGGGATGTCTGGTGCATCCGGGTCTCCCTCAGGTGCGATCAGCATGGACACGACATGAGGTAAAGTAGCAGCAAGACACTGGAACTCCTCTTGTCTGTCCTCAAGGACGTCCATGCTAAGAGCACACTCACCCCCGACGGACAGAGGACAGACAGACTCAGACTCAGCAACAAGACTAGTGGCGTAGTCTAGACGGTAGTGAGCAGCGAAGTCGACAAGCTCAGCAACTAAGGCAGACGCAGCAGTGGACACAAAGGAAGGGTCAGTGACAACAGTAGCCAGGAGACGCGTGACAGTAGGACTGGCAGCACGAAGGGAGTCAGACTCCGGGTCAGCAAGAGCAGGAAGAGAGGACGCTGGAGGAGACGGCAAAGGGACACGCAGTGGAGCAGTGGAAGGACGCAGTGCCATCTGGTGCGTGCCTGGGACCGCAGGAGGACGCTGACGCGGAACACGACGACCAGTGCGAGCAGCACGAACAGGCGACGCAGGACGAGACTCAGGCTCACGACGCTCAGCAATACCTCCAATAGGACCAGTGTAGGGAGAGGGAGCAGACAGTGGGGAGGCCAGCTGTAACTGTGACTCGGACTGGACAGGCTGAGGACACTCTAAGGAAGGAGCAGGACCAGTAGAGGGCAAAAGACCAAGAACCTGCTCAAGGAGCGGAACAAAGTACGGCCGTGGCCGCGCAGCACCTCCAGAACCAGCAGGGACAGCACCAGCACCCCCAGCGTCAGCTCCAACTCCCGCAGCTCCACCAGCTCCAGCAGCACCACGAGCTCCAGTACCTCCAGCAGCACCCACTCCAGCAGCACCGCCAGCTCCAGCACCGCCAGCAGCTCTAGCACCAGGAGCACCACCAGGCCCAGCAGCTCCAGTACCTCCACTACGAGCACCTCCGGGACCCGTGGCTCCAGCACCCCCAGTAGCAGTAGAACCTCCAGCTCCGGCAGCACCACCAGCTCCAGCAGCACGGCTCCAGCGCCGAGCAAACCACTCGCGCAGCTCCTATGGAGAGGGTCACTCCCGCCGGGACGAAGCACCCGAAGGACCTCCAGGCCCAGCACCGCCAGACTCCACACGAGCAGGCCCAGCACCCTCAGGCTCCGCACCCCCAGACTCAGCAACCCCAGGCTCAGCACCCCCAGACTCAGCACCCCCAGACCCAGCACCCCCAGGCTGCGCACGCTCGGGCTCAGCACCCCCAGACCCGGCACCCGCAGGCTCAGCACCCCTAGCAGCACCAGAGTCAACAACTACCTCGACAGGCTCGACTGCGTCTACCTGAGACACACCTGAGGGGGCAGGACCCTGAGGGGGGAGGGGGTCTACCGGGGGGGGACCTAGCGCGAGGAAGAGCGGCAGGGGGGGGAGGGGGGCAGCGCGGTAGGGGAAGAGACGGTAGTAGGGAACGGACTCGTCAAACGTGACGTCCTGGGAGGACAGAACACGGCGCGAGGTGGGGTGGTAAAACTGCCAACCATGCGCGTCAGGGGGGAAGCCAGACACAGGGAACAGCACGGGAGGACAGCTTGTCCGCAGACAAGTCGCGGACGAAAGCTCGAGATCCCCAGACACGGAACGCAAACGCATCGCCAACCTTCCCCGTCCACCGCAGAGTAGGGGAGGTCTCCGGCACGGAGACCCGGGGCTGAAGGTTGATCTAATGCGCCGCGTACTGAACCGCGAACGGCCACAGAAAATGGGGAGCAGCCGCATGGATCATGGACGTACGAGCGACGTCCATGACCATGCCAATGCGGCGCTCAGCAATCCCATTTTGCTGTGGAGAGGCCGGAAGCGTGAACGTCTGGCGGATGCCTCGTGCACGACAGAAGGCTCGCAGAAGGTCGGAGGAAAACTCTCCACCTCTGTCGTAGTGCAGACGCAGAACAGGAAAGTCCGAGCCGAAACTCTCTCTAAGCTGGAGACGGCAGCGCGGATCCAGTCGATCAACACCTCAGTGACCTCACCATTGCTGCGCAAGGGGAAGACTATGGTGTAACGTGAGTAGTCGTCAACCACCAGCAGGAAGTAACGCTCGTGACCCTGTCCACGGACGCGGGCTGGGCCCCACACGTCCATGTGGAGAGTCTGCAGCGGAGCCTCTGTCGGAGGAAACTCGGAGGAGTGAGGAGCAGCGCGCTCTCGCCCCTCGACGCAAGGAACGCAGGTAGGGGCAGGCCCCGGGGGAAGGGGAGGGAGGGACCGGGGGAGACCAGAGACAAGGACACGGGAGGCCATGCCTCTGAGATGAGACAGGGAGGGGTGACCAAGGCAGTGGTGCCAGAGGAGAGTCTGGTGAGACAGGAGACGACACGAGCAGGGGGCAGACTCAGGACCAGACCTGGACGCTGCAGCAAACACCTGACCCGACGCAGCTACCTGACCAGACGCAGCAACCGGAGGAGACTCGGTAGTCAGTGTGTACGGGCTCGACCCCGGCTGACGGGTAAACGTGGCCAAGTGGCGGCCCGTCCGAGCACACGTGCAGTGGGTCACTCGCTGACTCACAGGAGTGAACTGGTCAACCCCCCCATCCTGTAGGTCAGCACCACTCACCAAGTTCGTAGAGAACGAGGGGAGGTAAAGACAGGACAGGGAGCCAGAAGGGGCCGCCGGACACGGTAGGACAGTGGAGTAGTGGGCAAGGACAGGACCCCCAAAGGGGTCTGCCAGGGAGACTGCAACCGGCCGACTAAGCGGCGTGAGTGTGGTGCGGTCTCGAAAGAAGGAGCGGGAAGCACCCGAGTCAAGGGTGAAGGTGTGCAAGACCGCAGCAGGCGCAGCACCAGAGAGAGCAGCCTCACCAGCACCTGGAGCAGTAGACTCACGAGCACCTAGAGCAGCAGCCTCACCGGCACCTGGAGCAGTGGACTCACCAGCACCTAGAGCAGCAGCCTCACCAGCACCTAGAGCAGCACACTGGATACCGGGGTCAGGCGGCACACACCGGTGACAGGCACCCTCATTACTAGTAGACAATGCATACATGGCAGTGAGGATAGCATCAAAGTCAAGAGCAAAGATATCTACCCTCTGCCTAAGCAGCTCCAGCTAGGAGGGGAGCTCAGCGGCGCCGCCAAACTCTGTACGCCAAGCGTCGCTCAGACGGGCGAAGCAGCGGGACTCTGTGTGACCAGGTGTCCCGCAAGGCTGACCAGTCCGGACACCCGTGTGAATGACGTACGGGCAGCGAGCAGTACTCAGTGACCCTCTACTCTGAGTGTACCACTCGCGAAGCTGCTGGGGCGAAAGGGTCTCGCGCGGACGACGCTGCAGCTGCACCTGGCCACTACAAGAAGCTCCCGAACTACTCACGCTAGGACGACTCCCACTACGGCCACCCCGACAACCCCAACTAGCGTACCACTCACGAAGCTGCTGGGGCATGAGGGACTCACGCGGACGTCGCTGGAGCTGCAGCTGGCCACCGCCAGGAGTAGCAGTAGCAGTAGTAGCTGCAGTAGCAGCAGTAGCAGCAGCAGCAGTAGTAGCCGCAGTAGCAGCAGTAGTAGCAGCGCGGCCACCCTTACAACCCCAACTAGCATACCACTCACGAAGCTGTTGGGGCGTGAGAGACTCACGCGGACGGCGCTGGAGCTGCATCTGGCCACGCCAGGAGCAGCAGTAGCAGTAGAAAGAGCAGTAGCAGTAGAAAGAGCAGTAGCAGCAGGAGCAGCAGTAACAGCAGTACGGGCAGGGCAGTGCTCACCAGTGGCTAGAAGGGCAGGCGTACGATGGCGGCAACGGCGAGGCCGCCACCACTGCAGGACGAGGGCTCCGCGGCAGCTGCAGGGGCGGCTGCTGCAGGGGCGGCTGCTCCAGGGGCCAGGGGCGGCTGCTGCAGGGGCGGCTGCTCCAGGGGTCAGGGGCGGCTGCAGAGTTCCAGGGGTGGCTGCTGCAGGGGCGGCTGCTGCAGGGGCGGCTGCTCCAGGGGCCAGGGGCGGCTGCTGCAGGGGCGGTTGCCCCAAGGGCCAGGGGTGGCTGCTGCAAGGGCGGCTGCTCCAGTGGCCAGGGGCGGCAGCTGCAGGGGCGGCTGCTCCAGGGGCCAGGGGCGGCTGCTGTAGGGGCGGCTGCTCCTGGGGCCAGGGGCGGCTGCTGCAGGGGCGGCTGCTGCAAGGGCGGCTGCTCCAGGGGCCAGGGGCGGCTGCTGCAGGGGGGGGGGCAGGGACGGCCGTCCGAAGGTCGGGCGCGGGTTAGGGCAGGGCGCCGCGGCGGGCAGGGGCGACGCCGCGCGGGTCCCGCAGGGGCGTCGCGACGAGCGGGGGCGACGCCCGGGTCCCGTTGGGGCGTCGCGACGCGCAGGAGCCGCGCCTCGCGGGTCCCGCAGGGGCGTCGCGTCGAGGCAGGGGCGACGAGCGGGTCCCGCTGAGGCGTCGCGACGAGGCAGGGGCGACACCCAGGTGGCGACGGGGCGGGGCCGCGACTGGCGACGGGGCGGGGCCGCGAAGGGGCCTTGAAGGGGCCGCTAAGGGGCCGCGAAGGGCCGCGAAGGGGCCGGGAAGGGGCCGCTAAGGGGCCGTGAAGGGGCCGTGAAGGGGCCGCGAAGGGGCCGCTAAGGGGCCGCGAAGGGGGCCGCTAAGGGGCAGCGAAGGGGCCACTAAGGGGCCGCGAAGGGGCCGCGAAGGGGCCGCAAAGGGGGGGCCGCGACGGGCCTCAGGAGCAGGGCAGGCCGCTAAGGGGCCGCGAAAGGGTAGGGCAGGGCAGAGCGCGAAGCGCGCTTCGGGCAGGTTAGAAAAAAAAAATTTAATGGTGGGCCCTTAGGAAGAAACGGTCCCACTAGGGAACCCGCTCTATACCATGTTAAGAAAGAGGAATGGTTGACTAGGAAATGAGTTGGGTACAAGTGTGAGACCCTAGGAAACTGTACCCCTTAGTGTCTACCCCACTACAGCCTAAATAGGCTATATTATAAATGTTTGACACAGTACGCTTAGATAGCAGCGCCACAGACTGACCTACTGAAAAAGGATACGCCCTAGGAATGGGATACTCCTCTTCAGCAAGCCACGGAGCAGCTACAGACAGCACTAACTACAGCGCCAGTTCTCATCCTATCGGACCCAGACAAGGACTACGTGGTGGAAGCAGACGCTAGGGACCAAGCAGTATGAGCAGTACTGATGCAGGATCACGGACCCGGTTTGCAGCCTATTGCCTACCTTAGTAAGAAGCTACACGGTGCAAAATTAAACTACCCCATCCATAACAAGAAAGCCTTAGCGATAGTCATAGCCTTTAAGGTGTGGAGGTGCTACCTAGAGGGAGCCAAGACTACAGTTTATACTGACCACTGCAGCCTCAAATACCTGAAGTCACAGCCGACGCTCTCACGACGACAGGTGCGGTGGGTGGACTTCCTGGAAACTCACTTCCACTACGACATCGTCTACAAGCCCGGGCTACACAACAAGGCAGACGGACATGTAGCAGGCATCCAGCTCGACGGAATAAATCCTCTGCTCAAGGGTCTATTCCAACATGGGTACTTCGTGGACGCATAAATTATTACGGTAGAGAAACGGAAGCTGTTACAGTGGGAGAAAGACTTAGCTGTAAGGATGGGCAAAGGAAAGATTTGGTTACCAAACTATTCCTCCCTCCGACAGATTCTGCTGGAGGAGTATCACGACGTACAGTACGCGGGACATTTTGCGAGCAACAAGACGTTAGCAGGGATAGCAAAGTATTACTACTGGCCCGGGATGGCAGCAGACGTGCAGCAGTTCATCACCTCATGCGACACGTGCCAGCGGATGAAGAGTAGCAAGCAGAAAATAGCACGGTTACTTCAACCTCTACCCGTACCGGAGCAGCCATAGCAAGTCGTTAGCCTGGACTTCATCACTAATCTCCCTTCGACCTCACGAGGGCATGATGCTATACACCTGGTGATCGACAAGTTCTCCAAGATGGGACACTTCATACCGACCAACGCCACAGATACAGCTGAAGCAACTGCCCACCTCTTCTTCGACCGCATCATCACCATCCACGGCATCCCCGCTACACTCATCTCAGACAGAGACACCAAAGTCACGAGCAAGTTCTAAAAGGAGCTCATGGGATTGTTGGGGACAAAGCTTGCGATGTCTTCAGTATACCACCCCCAGACTGACGGGCAGACAGAGTGACTCAATCAGGTGGTTGAACAGTTACTGCGCACAACTTGCGAAGACGACGTCAGCCACTGGGATCAACATTTACCGACCCTAGAGTTTGCTTACAACAACGCGTCACATGCGGCCACACGAAAAACTCCTTTCTTCCTGTGCTATGGACGGGAACCACTTACACCACAGTAGCCAACCACACCGGCACACGTCCAAGCCGCACACGACTTCGTCACCACCATGCAGCAGCTATGGGAGAAGACTCAGCGACGCCTCATCACAATGCAGAACTCAGTAGCAGTCGGAGATCAGGCGCTTCTCGACACGCGCAACTTGAACCTGTCTCACCTACCATCCAAGCTCCGGCCTCGCTTCTGTGGTCCTTTCACGTTGAGGCGCAGGTGAGACCTGTAACATTCCGCTTGCGCTTACCTACTACGTAGAAGCTTCACAATGCTTTCCATGTTCAGCTACTGAAGCCCTACAGGGACCCCGACCAACAGTTCCAGGGACAGCAGCTACCGCCACCACCACCTGTTCTTATACAGGATGAACCAGAGTACGAGGTGGAGCGCGTTCTCACTCATCGGTGCCGCGGCGGCAAAACCCTCGAGTTTTTTATACGCAAGAAGGGTTATGACCCCAAAGAGGACAGTTGGGTTACAGAAGTTGATACGGGCAATGCACCCCGTGCTCTCAAGGACTATCTTGTCAAGGAGGGTGTATCTCACGCCACCCAGCTTTGAGGGGGGACGTGAGAGAGTGCGACGGCTTATGCTGGCTTTGCTAGCTTGCCTGGACTTTATTATGCTATTACTAGCTTAGGTTATATTTATCATGCATAGTTATGCTTGATTTCCTAGGTTAGGTGCATTCGTATATGATTATAGTAAAAGCACTGAACCAAGTTACGTGTACGGAACTCAAGCCTTTTCGATTGCCACCGAATTGCTTTCTGCTGAGTTCGGGAAGGTTCTGTTTGGGACGCTTCGCGACCCTCAGAACATTCGCGTAACACTTGGATTACTGGCCTTGTGTCGAGACTATATATAGCCTCGTGTTGTACCCAGGTGAATCATTCAATTCAAACTCTCTTTTCTGAGCTCGATCCTAGATCCTCGCAGGCGCAGTACACCTGCGTGAAGCCCTTCACGACCAAGCTCGCCTTCTCGCGGGCGACCGTGTCGTCGATGTGGTAATTCGTCATCAGCACCCACCGACTCTTCATGATGTTCACACCGCAGGGGCGTTCGACCAGCTCCCACATGCCTATGCCGATGAGGCTGCGGATCTCCTCGTCCATTGCAGCCTTCACCACCGTGCACGTTGGGGTCAAGCCTAGGCAGGTCGACGTCGGCCTTAGCGTCGGCAAGCAGCGTGGTGAAGGTGGCTGGTGGCATACTGGCGTGAAAGATCAGCCGCTCCAGCGGCTTCCGACTTCGTCCTGAGCTTCGCAATTCTGGCTTCTCGACCGGAACCTCGACCACATCACTGTCGGTAGACTCCTCCTCTGCTGACAGCTTTCCTTCATCGTCGATATCCTCGTCGTCGACGGGTGTCATCGCGTTGGCCCTTCAACCGGCTGCTCCCCTCTCATCAGCCCGCCTGCCGACTTCTTCTTCAACAGCTCCTTTGTCGACTTCCCCACCTGCAGCTCCCCTGTCGACGGCAAATCTGCTGCTTTATCTGCACCTGCTCCCCTGTTGTCGTCGGCTGATTATTCTTGTTGACAAGCTTGACTGCACGTCGATTGCCGGCGATGCCACTGTCCGGCGCCACAGACAACGCCTCAAGGCTCACCTCAGCGCCGGTGGTCGACAGCAATGTCGACACAGGCAGGTCGGCGGCGAGGTGTAGAGCAGCGGGTACAGGGAGAGGAGGAAAGAATGGGACTTCCTCGACGTCCTCATCAGCTGGCTCGAAGACCTCGGCGAGGAGCATGAACGTCACCGTCGAGGTGTCCGTCGGCGGGTTTGCCTGCTCCGCCCCGACGCCGGCCCATATTTCACCTTCCACACCTCCAGCGACAGGGTCTAGTAGAAGATGACCCCGACTGACGTGACCATTTCGTTGACAGTCATGTCAAGCACCTCCCAGCCCTTGCTCTTCGGCGACACCCCTAGGTAAAGCCCCCAACGAGCCTTGGGTGCCAGCTTCCAACCTCGCTGCTGCTCGGGGACTATGAACTGCACCATGCAGGCCCACACCTGCACCAGCTTGAGGTCGTGCTTCTTGCTGGTCAGCAACTGATACGGTGTTGTCCCCGGCGGCGTCGTCGACCGCTCCAAGCAGTTGGACACCCAAACGCCCTGTCGCAGGGCGAGGCGCCACCAGTGGTGCTGAACGCCCATGTGCAGCAGCATCGTCCGCACGGACTCGACGACCGTGCACATCTCCCGCTTAGCCATGTTGTTTTGCTGCGGTGTGTACGGGCAGGTCAAATTGTGGACGATGCCCTTCTTGTCGACGAAGTCGGTGAACTCCTTCTCGAGGAACTCCCCTCCGCGGTCAGAATGGAGCATCAACACCGTCTTCTTCATCTGTCACTCCACCACTAGCAGCCACTTCTCAAATTCCCGCAGCTAGTCGCCCTTCTTAGCGTCGGGCTTCACCCACACATACCGATTGTGCCCGTCCTTCAGCAGCAAGAAGTACGGGCTGCTGTCCTTGGCAGCCACACGGAATGGTCCGCATAAGTCAATGTGTACGACTGTCAGTGCCTCCTCGGCGTCCAAGCCTTTGGCAGGGAAGGTTTTCCGTGTCAGCTTCCCTCGAATGCACCAAACACACGGCAGGCCAGTTTCGGTCGATGGCTTGATGTCGAGGCCGGTGGCAACTTCGTGCTTCGCCGAGCTCATGATTGTGTCGACGCCAACGTGCGCGAGCCTTGCGTGCCACCGGTTGGGGGTTGACTTCGTCGCTGAGGCGATCGTCCGCAGAGCCACCACCTCGGTCGACGGCGACCGCGTCGAGCAGGGGCAAAAGTCGGTGCAGAGGACATGGCCGGCGTAGCGTGCTTGACCGAGTATCTCCCATGCACTCGACACGAGCTGCATATCATCACCGTCGTCCTGCAGCTTCACACCGCTCTCTTGCAGCTGGCCGGCTGACAGCAGGTTCACCTGCACGCCTAGGACATTGAGCATGTCGGGGCCTGCTTCCCGGCCTCCCATTGCAGAGCGACTGTGCAGCGGCCCTCGACGGTTTGCAGAGCCCCGTTGAAGCCGTGCACGTATTTCATGTCGCCGCTCGGCGAGATGTCCACGAAGACCTCCTTCGTCCCCATCAGGTGGTGTGAGCAGCCGCTGTCGAGCAGCATCACCGTCGGGTTGGCTTGTACGGTGGGCGCGTCTGCCTTGAAGCCTTGCCAGCCTTTGGTGCCAGCAAGACTGTCAGCTCCACAACGCCGACCATCGAGCACGAAGACTCCCCGTCGCCTCGGCCCTTGCCGCTAGAGGAGTTGACGTCCTTCATCAACGACTTTGACAGCCATTGGCCGACCTCCCGCAGCCTCCATTGTGGTCGTCGTCGTTGGAGTCGTCATGGTCGGGACACTTAAAAGAGAGGTGGTCGGGGTCGCCGCAGATCCAGCACTCCCGCCATCGACCACCACCTCCACGACCCTTATCTTGCGTCGACTTTGCCTGGTCGACGTCCTTCGTCGACCGCCCACCTCCGCTACCACCTCCGCTCGGCTTCCCACGCTGCCCTTGTTGACGACGCTGCTTTGTCAGGGCGGTGTAGTTAGCCTGCGGAAGGAGCTCTGTGGGCCGCTCTGCCTCCTGCATCACTTCGTCCGTAATGACGTAGCTGGTGAGGGTGCCCTCGTCGAGCGACTCACGCGTACCGAGCATCACCATCAGCTGGCTTTTAGCTGCTCGGCAAACCCTTGACGATGTGTGTGATGTAGGACATCGTCGAGTAGTCGACGCCCGCCATCTTCATTTTGGCAAGATTCCGTCGAGCATGATTGCAGTACTCCGTCGCCGATTCCTGCTCGGCCATCTGGAGGTGTGTCAACCGCTCCTTCGTCTGACCAATGTTTGAGATCGTCCGTTGCCTGGTACGTTGACAGGATAAACTGCCACACCTGGTGGCCAGCGTCCTATCAATCTGTACCATACACCTCGAAATGACCATGAAGGTCACCAGGTAAGTGGCACGAAACTCTCCGTGCAGCTCAACCTCGTCCTTGCCTAGTCTCGCCACGCTACCGGCGAAACACTTCAGCCCGACGTGATAGCCTACTTCCACGTGATGAGGTCCCGTCGACCTTGCAGCGGCGTGGTCACGACG
Source organism: Closterium sp. Naga37s-1 (assembly GCA_947471745.1). Taxonomy (NCBI): domain Eukaryota; kingdom Viridiplantae; phylum Streptophyta; class Zygnematophyceae; order Desmidiales; family Closteriaceae; genus Closterium; species Closterium sp. Naga37s-1. The sequence goes on from CANJKZ010000966.1 coordinate 118,240, forward strand.
ATCTTGTCCAACGAAGATTCAAAGTAGGCATACGCTGGAGCGATTTCGCTCGCCATCACGTGCGTCTTTGACGTGGGCCTCCCTTTACTTCGTTGGGGAGAGCGATGTCATCTATCGACGTCGCCATGCGAGGCATGCGAGCTGCCTGCAGCTGTCGTCGACCGCTGCACCCGCGCCTGGCTCCCGTCGATGCCACCCATCACACCTCTCTTACTTCGTGCTCTCGTTGCTGATGACTTGTGCATCACCGTCGACCTCTTCGTCGACGCTGCCTTTTTTTCACATCGGTCGAGAAGATGCAGGTCGGGAGGGGTGTTCCGTCCTTAAGACAACCAGCTCCAAAGAGAGCACCGTCCCGGACTCACCATCTTCATGGCATCTCATCGCATCAGCCAAACATGCCTCCAAGGTTTCCTCTACTGCACCGGCCGCTGCCAAGGTAGGCATCGTGGTTTGCACGAGCTGCTGGCCAACAAACGACCTAGTAGGTGAAAAAGTTGGCTCCTATCTGAAGGTCGTGTGTTCCACGCTCACTGCACCATGAGGAGAGTCACTCTACAACGGTCGGGAGCTAGACTACGGGGTGTATGGCACGAGTTCTAGGAGTGATCGTAGCTTCGCTTGCGCTCCCTAGCACTTGCGCATTCACAGGAGAAATTGGCAAGAGTTTCCATGAGCAAAGTTGCATCACAGAATGATTGAAATCACAATGGCTGGAATAACTACATCGCCACCTAGCAACCTAGCAGGGCAGCTGATCGACCGCCAGCGCAGCATGGTCGATAGCCTGCCAGCGTTGCCTAGAGGAGCGGCGCCAGCGCTGCAGAAAGGAGGCCTGCCAATAGAGCCGGTCAACGAGGTGCCAAAGCTGCAGCAAAGCGGCCATCCAGCATTGCACTCGTAGATGATAGCAGCGCGCACGCCCGCAGGTTTTTGTAGACGATTGGCACGACATGCACCGTCAAGCATCTGTCGGCTGTTGTTTGCGCCTGACGAGCCACATCGACTTGGGGATACCATCCCGAAATCGCCTTCGCCATCGCAGCCTGGACGACGTTCGCGTGTCACCGCACCGCCGAGCAGGTTACCTGGTCGACCCGGTCGACCACCCAGTGCCCTGGTCGACGACTCCCTCATCGACCACAACTCCCATCGAGGACCACCCTGGTCGACAGACCCCTCTGTCGACCAACACGGTCTACTACAGCCATCGAGCTCCATCTTCAACAGCTCCTCGACAGACCCGCGCACTAGAAGGTTCTCGGGTCGCAAAGCGTCTCGAACCGGTCCTTCCCGAATTCGGTAGAAGGCGATTTGGTGGCAACCAGAAAGCCTAGAATTTGGTGCACTCAAACCATTTCGGTGCCTATAACTATAATAACTATAGCTCAATAACAAAACTAGGAAATTAAGCAAAAGCATGCAATATAAGATTGTCAAATTATATGTTTAATGTTATCTAGGCTGTAGTGGGTTTAGCCTTAGGGGGTACAGAATTTTGCTCGACACTTCTTTGTATCCCCCCTCCTTGCCCTAATCCACACACACCTTCATACTATTCTCACATGGTATTAAGAGCTAGGACGTTCCTAGCCTAGGACGAATTGTTTAGGGCCCACCGTTAAACCTTCCGTGTTCCTGCCCGAATCGCGTTCTCTGCTTTTTTCTGCCCGAAATGCGCCCTTAGGTGCATCGATTTTCGCTGCCCCGCGGCCCTGCCCTGTCCTGTCGCGCATAGCCCGCGAGCAGCCCATACAGCCCCCGTCTGGCCTTCGCGCCGCCCGTACAGCCCGCGCCACGCCCGCGCGTGGCCCGTATAGCCTACGTTAGGCCCGCGCGCGGCCCGTACAGTCAGCCCTAGGCGTTAGCGCAGCCCGTACAGGCCATGTCAGACCCGAGAGCGGCCCGTACAGTCCGCGCTAGGCATTCGCGCAGCCTGTACAGGCCACGTCAGGCCCGAGCGCGGCCAGTACAGCCCACGCCAGGCCTGCACGCTGCACTGCGCCTGTGCTGCTGCTCTACCGCTGCTTCTACTTGCTGCAGCTGCTTCTACTTGCTGCCGCTGCTGCTACTTGCTGCAGCCGCCCCTGCAGCAGCCGCCCCTGGCCCATGGAGCAGCCGCCCCTGCAGCAGCCACCCCTGGCCTCTGGAGCACCCGCCCCTGCAGCAGCCGCCCCTGGCCCCTGGAGCAGCCGCCACTGCAGCAGCCGCCCCTGGCCCCTAGAGCAGCCGCCCATGCAGCAGCCGCCCCTGGCCCCTGGAGCAGCCGCCCCTGCAGCAGCCGCCCCTGCAGCTGCCGCGGAGCCCTCGTCCTGCAGTGGTGGCGGCCTCGCCGTTGCCGCCATCGTACGCCTGCCCTTCTAGCCACTGGTGAGCACTGCCCTGCCCGTACTGCTGTTACTGCTGCTCCTGCTGCTACTGCTCTTTCTACTGCTACTGCTCTTTCTACTGCTACTGCTGCTCCTGGCGTGGCCAGATGCAGCTCCAGCGCCGTCCGCGTGAGTCTCTCACGCCCCAACAGCTTCGTGAGTGGTATGCTAGTTGGGGTTGTAAGGGTGGCCGCGCTGCTACTACTGCTGCTACTGCGGCTACTACTGCTGCTGCTGCTACTGCTGCTACTGCAGCTACTACTGCTACTGCTACTCCTGGCGGTGGCCAGCTGCAGCTCCAGCGACGTCCGCGTGAGTCCCTCATGCCCCAGCAGCTTCGTGAGTGGTACGCTAGTTGGGGTTGTCGGGGTGGCCGTAGTGGGAGTCGTCCTAGCGTGAGTAGTTCGGGAGCTTCTTGTAGTGGCCAGGTGCAGCTGCAGCGTCGTCCGCGCGAGACCCTTTCGCCCCAGCAGCTTCGCGAGTGGTACACTCAGAGTAGAGGGTCACTGAGTACTGCTCGCTGCCCGTACGTCATTCACACGGGTGTCCGGACTGGTCAGCCTTGCGGGACACCTGGTCACACAGAGTCCCGCTGCTTCGCCCGTCTGAGCGACGCTTGGCGTACAGAGTTTGGCGGCGCCGCTGAGCTCCCCTCCTAGCTGGAGCTGCTTAGGCAGAGGGTAGATATCTTTGCTCTTGACTTTGATGCTATCCTCACTGCCATGTATGCATTGTCTACTAGTAATGAGGGTGCCTGTCACCGGTGTGTGCCGCCTGACCCCGGTATCCAGTGTGCTGCTCTAGGTGCTGGTGAGGCTGCTGCTCTAGGTGCTGGTGAGTCCACTGCTCCAGGTGCCGGTGAGGCTGCTGCTCTAGGTGCTCGTGAGTCTACTGCTCCAGGTGCTGGTGAGGCTGCTCTCTCTGGTGCTGCGCCTGCTGCGGTCTTGCACACCTTCACCCTTGACTCGGGTGCTTCCCGCTCCTTCTTTCGAGACCGCACCACACTCACGCCGCTTAGTCGGCCGGTTGCAGTCTCCCTGGCAGACCCCTTTGGGGGTCCTGTCCTTGCCCACTACTCCACTGTCCTACCGTGTCCGGCGGCCCCTTCTGGCTCCCTGTCCTGTCTTTACCTCCCCTCGTTCTCTACGAACTTGGTGAGTGGTGCTGACCTACAGGATGGGGGGGTTGACCAGTTCACTCCTGTGAGTCAGCGAGTGACCCACTGCACGTGTGCTCGGACGGGCCGCCACTTGGCCACGTTTACCCGTCAGCCGGGGTCGAGCCCGTACACACTGACTACCGAGTCTCCTCCGGTTGCTGCGTCTGGTCAGGTAGCTGCGTCGGGTCAGGTGTTTGCTGCAGCGTCCAGGTCTGGTCCTGAGTCTGCCCCCTGCTCGTGTCGTCTCCTGTCTCACCAGACTCTCCTCTGGCACCACTGCCTTGGTCACCCCTCCCTGTCTCATCTCAGAGGCATGGCCTCCCGTGTCCTTGTCTCTGGTCTCCCCCGGTCCCTCCCTCCCCTTCCCCCGGGGCCTGCCCCTACCTGCCTTCCTTGCGTAGAGGGGCGAGAGCCCGCTGCTCCTCACTCCTCCGAGTTTCCTCCGACAGAGGCTCCACTGCAGACGCTTCACATGGACGTGTGGGGCCCAGCCCGCGTCCGTGGACAGGGTCACGAGCATTACTTCCTGCTGGTGGTTGACGACTACTCGCGTTACACCACAGTCTTCCCCTTGCGCAGCAATGGTGAGGTCACTGCGGTGTTGATCGACTGGATCCACGCTGCCGGTCGTCAGCTCAGAGAGAGTTTCGGCTCGGACTTTCCTGTTCTGCGTCTGCACTCCGACAGAGGTGGAGAGTTTTCCTCCAACCTTATGCGAGCCTTCGATCGTGCACGAGGCATCGGCCAGACGTTCACGCTTCCGGCTTCTCCACAGCAAAATGGGATTGCTGAGCGCCGCATTGGCATGGTCGTGGACGTCGCTCGTACGTCCATGATCCATGCGGCTGCTCCCCATTTTCTGTGGCTGTTCGCAGTTCAGTACGCGGCGCATCAGATCAACCTTCAGCCCCGGGTCTCTGTGCCGGAGACCTCCCCTACTCTGCGGTGGACGGGGAAGGTTGGCGATGCGTCTGCGTTCCGTGTATGGGGATCTCGAGCTTTCATCCGCGACTTGTCTGCGGACAAGCTGTCCTCCCGTGCTGTTCCCTGTGTCTTCCTTGGCTTCCCCCCTTACGCGCCTGGTTGGAAGTTTTACCACCCCACCTCGCGCCGTGTTCTGTCCTCCCAGGACGTCACGTTTGACGAGTCGGTTCCTTTCTACCGTCTCTTCCCCTACCGCGCTGCCCCCCTCCCCCCCCCGCCGCTCTTCCTCGCGCCAGGTCCCCCCCCGGTAGACCCCCTCCCCCCTCAGGGTCCTGCCCCCTCAAGTGTGTCCCAGGTAGATGCAGTTGGGCCTGTCGAGGTAGCTGTTAACTCTGGTGCTGCTAGGGGTGCTGAGCCTGCGGGTGCCGGGTCTGGGGGTGTTGAGCCTGAACGTGCGGAGCCTGGGGGTGCTGAGCCTGGGGGCGCTGAGCCTGGGGGTGCTGAGCCTGGGGGTGCTGAGCCTGGGGTTGCTGAGTCTGGGGGTGCGGAGCCTGAGGGTGCTGAGCCTGCGCGTGTGGAGTCTGGCGGTGCTGGGCCTAGAGGTCCTTCGGGTGCTTCGTCCCGGCGGGAGCTACCCTCTCCACAGGAGCTGCGCGAGTGGTTTGCTCGGCGCTGGAGCCGTGCTGCTGGAGCTCGTGGTGCTGCTGGAGCTGGAGGGTCTACTGCTACTGGGGGTGCTGGAGCCACAGGTCCCGGAGGTGCTCGTACTGGATGTACTGGAGCTGCTGGGCCTGGTGGTGCTCCTGGTGCTGGAGCTGCTGCGTCTTCCTGTGGTCCTGCTGGAGCTGGAGATGCTGGAGGTGCTGGAGCTGCTGGAGGTGCTGGAGCTGGAGGTGCTGCTGGAGCCGGTGCTCCTGTGGGTGCTGGAGTTGGCGCTACTGGAGCGGCTGGTGGTGCTGCTGGAGCTGGTGGAGCTGCTGGGGTCGGAGCTGCCGCTGGGGGTGCTGGTGCCGTCCCTGCTGGTTCTGGAGGTGCTGCGCGGCCACGACCGTACTTCGTTCCGCTCCTTGAGCAGGTTCTTGGTCTTCCGCCTTCTACTGGTCCTGCTCCTTCCTTAGAGTGTCCACAGCCTGTCCAGTCCGAGTCACAGTTACAGCTGGCATCCCCACTGCCTGCTCCTTCTCCCTACACTGGTCCTACTAGGAGTCTTGCTGAGCGTCGTGAGCCTGAGTCTCGTCCTGTGTCGCCTCTTCGTGCTGCTCGCACTGGTCGTCGTGTTCCGCGTCAGCGTCCTCCTGCAGTCCCGGGCACGCACCTGATGGAACTGCGTCCCTCCACTGCTCCACAGCGTGTCCCTTTGCCGTCTCCTCCAGAGTCCTCTCTTCCTGCCCTTGCTGACCCAGAGTCTGACTCCCTTCGTGCTGCCAGTCCTACTGTCACGCGTCTCCTGGCTACTGTTGTCACTGACCCTTCCTTTGAGTCCACTGCTGCGTCTGCGTTGGTTGCTGAGCTTGTCGACTTCGCTGCTCACTGTCGTCTAGACTACGCTGCTAGTCTTGTTGCTGAGTCTGAGTCTGTCTGTCCTCCGTCCGTCGGGGGTGAGTGTGCTCTTAGCACGGACGTCCTTGAGGACAGACAGGAGGAGTTCCTGTGTTTTGCTGCTGCTTTACCTCATCTCGTGTCCATGCTAGTTGCCCCTGAGGGAGACCCGGATGCACTAGACATCCCGACCCCGCGCTCTTACGCAGAGGCGATAGAGGGTCCCTACTCCTCTCAGTGGCAGTCAGCCATAGACGTAGAGATGGCTTCCTGGAAGTCCACAGGCACCTACGTCGAGGAAGTCCCCCCACCTGGGGCGAACATCGTCAGTGGCATGTGGATTTTCAGGGTGAAGCGGCCGCCGGGTTCTCCGCCTGTCTTCAAGGCGCGTTACGTGGCTCGAGGCTTCAGTCGGCGGCAGGGAGTTGACTACTTTCAGACCTTCTCTCCCACCCCGAAGATGACCATTCTTCAGGTGCTGCTGCACATAGCCGCTCAGCGCGACTACGAGCTTCACTCTCTTGACTTCAGCACTGCTTTCCTACAGGGCAGCCTGCACGAGGAGATCTGGCTGCGCCGCCCACCTGGCTTCACTGGGTCGTTTCCTCCTGGTACCCAGTGGAGCCTCCGGCGGCCAGTCTACGGTCTCTGCCAGGCGCCCCGTGAGTGGCACGACACACTGAGGACTACACTTGCGGCTCTTGGGTTTGCTCGTGAGGCGCCCCGTGTAGTGCTTTTCTACACTGTTTCTACGCACCGACACCTCTTTGCCGCCGTTCTACATCCTCGTGTACGTCGACGACTTGGTCTTTGCTACTGCTGGCACTGCTGGACTCGCCCACGTGAAGTCCGAGCTGCAGAAGAGACACACGTGCACAGACCTGGGTGAACTGTGCAGTTATCTTGGCCTGCAGATCACCCGGGACAGAGCACGGCACACCATTACCCTGACTCAGTCACACATGGTGCAGCAGGTCCTTCAGCGCTTCGACTTCACGTTCTCCTCGCTTCAGGCCACTCCTCTGTCTACTCGCCACTCGCTCTCAGCTCTGCCTTCGGATGAGTCCGTAGAGCCGAGTGGCCCGTACCCAGAGCTTGTTGGCTGCCTCATGTGCCTGATGACCTGCACTCGACCTGACCTGGCATACCCTCTTAGCATCTTGGCACGATATGTCGCTCCTGGGAGACACCGACCAGAGCACATGGCTGCAGCGAAGAGGGTTTTGCGCTACTTGTGCAGTACGTCGGGCATGGGGCTCGTGCTTGGAGGGCGGAGTTCAGTGGTCCTCACTGGTCACGCAGATGCCTCTTGGGTTGACGACTTGGCTACGCAGCGGTCGTCACAGGGTTACACCTTCAGCCTTGGTTCCGGCTTTGTTTCGTGGCGGTCTACCCGCTCGTCTTCTGTTCTCAGCTCCAGCTGTGAGGCTGAGATCTACGCAGGGGCCATGGCTGCACAGGAGTTACGCTGGCTCACCTACCTGCTGACTGACATGGGAGAGCCGCCTCGTTCTCCTCCAGTTCTGTACGTAGACAACAAGGCCATGCTGGCCTTGTGTCGGGAGCACAAACTGGAGCACAGAACGAAGCACATTGCTCTTCGCTACTTCCTTGCTCGTGAGCTGCAGCAGCGTGGTCAGCTGCGCCTTGCTTACATGGCCTCTCGGGCCAATACCGCTGATATCTTCACCAAGGCACTTCAGCCTTGTGATCATCAGCGCTTTTGTACTATGCTAGGTCTTGTGCCTACTTGGGCTCAGTTGCTCACTTCTTGACTTTGCTTGTACTGTGATCTATATATACCTGCACCTACATGCTTACCCTTACTAGGTTGAGATCACTGCCTTGCTTGTTCACCTTGATATATAACTCTGCTTGTGAACTGGCCTTATGGCCTTTTGCTTGTGCTCAGAATGCGTGGTGACGTTGTGATCCACCCTGAGCTTGTTTTGCTTTGTTTCTTCTCTTTACTGGTCTTGTGACCGTTTCTTGGGTTGGCTATCCCCCACTTCGCCTATGGGGGTGTGTCAAATTATATGTTTAATGTTATCTAGGCTGTAGTGGGTTTAGCCTTAGGGGGTACAGAATTTTGCTCGACACTTCTTTGTATCCCCCTCCTTGCCCTAATCCACACACACCTTCATACTATTCTCACAAAGATAAAGCTAAGCTAGATAATACACAATAAAGCATAATCAAGAAGGTAAAGTCCAGCAAAGTCGTCGTACTCTCACACGTCCCCACCTCAAAGCAAAGTTGGGTGGCGTGAGAAACACCCTACTTGACAAGATAATCCTTGAGAGCATGGCGTGCATTGCCCATATCAGGTTCCAACTGTCCTCCGACAGGTCATATCCATTCCAGCGTATTAGGAATTTGAGCGTATTGCCGCGTCTGCGACGATGAGCAAGAACTCGTTCCACCTCGTACTCTGGTTCATTCTGTACGAGAACAGGTGGTGGTGGTAGTAGCTGTCGTCCATGGAACTGTTGGTTGGGGTCCATGTAGGGCTTTAGTAGCTGAACATGGAAAGCATTATGAAGCTTCCATGTGGTAGGTAGTCACAAGCGGAAGGTTACTGGTGTCACCTTCTCCTTAACGCGAAAATGACCACAGAAGCGGGGCCGGGGCTTGGATGGAAGGTGGGATAGATCCAAGTCGCGTGTGTCGAGAAGCAACTGATCTCTGACAGCTACTGAGTGATATCGTCGCTGTCGATCGGCATACTGCTTCTGGGAGTTCTGCATCGTGGGGAGACATCGCTAAGTCTTTTCCAATGGTTGCCGCATGGTGGTGACGAAGTCGTATGCAGCTTGAATGTGTGCCGGTGTGGCCGCGTGTGAAGCATTGTTGTAAGCGAATTCCAGCGTCGGTAACTGTAGATCCTAGTGGCTGATGTCATCTTTGCAAGCTATGCGCAGTAAGTGTTCAACCACCTATTGAGTCGCCTAGTCTATCTGTCAGTCTGGGGGTGGTACGTTGAAGAGATCGCAAGCTTTGTCTCCAACAAATCCAAGAGGTCCTTCCAGAACTTACTAGTGAATTTTGGGTCTCTCTTCAAGATGAGTGTAGCAGGGATGCCGTGGATGGTGATGATGCGGTCGAAGAAGAGGCGAGCAGTTGCTTCAGCTGTAGCCGTGGCGTTGGTCGGAATCAAGTGTCCCAGTTTAGAAAACTTCTTGATCACCACGAGTATAGCATCATGTTCTTGTGAGGTCAAAAGAAGCCTAGTGATGAAGTCTAGGCTAACAACTTGCCATTGCTGCTCCGGTACGGGTAGAGGTTGAAGTAACCGTGCTATTTTGTGCTTTCTAATCTTCATCCGCTGGCATGTGTCGCATGAGGTGACGAACTGCTGCACGTGTGCTGCCATCCGGGGCCAGTAGTAATACTTTGCAATTCCCGCTAACGTCTTGTTGCTCCCAAAATGTCCCGCGTATGCTACGTCATGAAACTCTTCCAGTAAGATCTATCAGAGTGGGGCATAGTTCGGTACCCAAATCTTCCTGAACCTTTCCTTACCGCAAAGTCTTTCTCCCACTGTAACAACCCCAGTTTCTGTGCTATAGCACTCTCTGCGTCCACGGAGTATCCATGTTGGAATAGACCCTTGAGCAGAGGGCTCATCTCGTCGAGCTGGATGCCTGCTACATCCATGGGTGGCTGAGCGAGTCGGCCTTGCTGTGTAGCCTTGGCTTGTAGACAATGTTGTAGTGGCTGCTGCTGCTCCGATTAGGTGTATATGGTCTCGCTTATAGAACCATAGGGTACGTCGAATGTATCATCCCTATGTCCTCCGCTCGAAGCTGCCGACTTAATATCAGTTTTCAACTGACCAAGGTTAGAAGGATTTATCCGAGGCCGATTCAGCTTCTTTTGGGCCTAGAACCTTCCCCTAAGCCTTTGCAGCTGTGTAGGCTTCACCTGTGGGGAACGGTGGGGAGCCTTAACACCGTGCTGCAAGGAGAGAATTTTAACTCCTCGGAACGCTCGACCCTTATCAACACTCAGGAGTAAGGTCCCCATATTATCCGGTACCGGTATAATTTATGACTCTCCCTTAATAAAGGCTTCAAAACCACGAGAAGTGATATTCTTATTAAAAGTATCTTTATATGATAACTTTAACGAATTCTTATTTGTCGGGCTGTATGGCTGGAGTTTCCCGGTCGGTGCTGGGTCTTGTTTCGCGGAATCTCCCTTTGTCTCGGCGATTTCCCTTGGTGTCGGCTAATCGTGAAGTCATATTCTCCTTTTGTCGCCTTCTCCGAAGTTGCCACGTTGTCCGTTTTCTGCTTCGGGGGTGCCGCACTATTCTTGTCCTTCAGCTCCGCACGTGCTTTCTCCATTTTCCAACACGCCAATATACGATGTCCAGTAGTGCCGCAAAATTCGCACGTCTCCTTTTTCTGGCTGCTGCTTCGCATCGTTCTTGTCGATCTCCATCGGGTCAGCAATCGTGGGTGGTGCTGGTCGCTCCATGCCACTATTTGGCTGGTTGAGTCGTGTTCTGCTACTGTTCAATGCGTCAATCTGTTTGATTAGTGCTGCCCGAAACTGCGCCCACGTCCCTTCACATTGGACAATTTTGCTGTTAATCCACTCTAGATCTGGGCCTCGTAACAGTGTTGCTGCGAGCCGTGTGCGCATCGCATCTTGGGTGAGGGCCGTGCATCCAACGGCTTCGAAGTAGATTTCGAATTCAGCTACAAATCGACAGATGTCGCTCCTTTTCACTATAGGATCGAACGCCTCCGGTAGCCTCAGCTTCGCTGCTTCGAGGTTGACCCTATTTCGGTGCCTATAACTATTATAACTTCAGTTCAACAACAAAACAAGGAAATCAAGCAAAAGCATGCAAGATAAAATGCAGCTAAGCTAGATTATGAATAGTAGAGCAGAATCAAGCAAGTTAAGTCCAGCAAAGCAGTCGTACTCTGTTTCGCGGCGGGGGAACCTGTTTCAAACCTGTTTCCGCCTTTTTCACTTCGGATGTTTCTGCCTGCATCGGTCTCGATCTGGCGGTTGCTGGTGTCGCTTTGACTCTTCTAACTCCTCGTCTTTGTACTCCTGCAGCGTATAGGAATGACTTCTCATAAAGTTTCATATCTCAATACAAGGTATACCCCTTCTGTACGTCCTCACTAACTCACTCATTCTGTTTCTACCGTAACAACGCCCATAACTCTCTCCCCATGCCCGTATCTTTCTTGCCGCGGGCCCGGGGCCTCAGATTGGTTTTGGGTACCCTGAGCACTCAGTGTCCCTATGAGGTGTAACACTGATTTTCAGAATCGTCTAGTGTGAAACACTGATTTTACAGGGTTGTTAAAAAAGGAAACGCTGATCATTCAAGGCTCTTAAAACTTCAACATTGACCAGCATAATAGATTGTACATTGTACAGTGTTTGCGGATTTGACAACGACGCACATATTCGACTAGTAGAGCAAAAACGGTCAGAGCCGCAGGGTGGCGTTGGTGCAAAGTGGGTAGCTGAACGCTGGCGGTGGAAACTTACGCGCCAAACTGGTGAAGCCGCGTGAATCACAATGTTTCAGTTTCAGGGTCGAGCGCGATACAACGCTGCTTCATTAGTGTCCGAAATCGCAAAACACCGAAAACTCAGAACTGGAATCCTAAAAACATTGAGAAAATACTGTCGTTAAAAATAGAAGGCTGAGATTTCAGGGCCACTTAAAAAAACCACCCTGAAAAACCAGGAAATCAGGGTAAATCATACCATCATCGCCCGGATATAAGACACATATTGTGAGAATAACGAGGAATGATTGACTAGAGGAAAGGTTGGGTACAAGTACAAACCCTAGAAATGTGTTGTACCCCACTATAGCCTACACAGGCTAAGTCATATAAGTCTGACACACCCCCATAGGCAAAGTGGGGGAGAACAAGGGGTCACAAGACCAGTCAAGCAAAGCAAAGCAAGCTCAGGGTGGATCACAACGTCACCACACATTCCGAGCACAAGTTCAAGGCCACAAGGCCAGTTCACATGCAAGATCATATATAAAGGTAAACAAGTAAGTGCAGGTATAGAAAGATCACAGTACAAGCAAGGTCAAGAAGTGAGCAAATGGGGCCAAGTAGGCACAAGACCTAGCATCGTACAGCAGCGCTGATGATCACAAGGCGGAAGTGCCTTGGTAAAGATATCAGCAGTGTTGGCCTGAGAGGCCACGTAAGCAAGGCGCAGCTGACCACGCTGCTGCAGCTCACGAGCAAGGAAGTAGCGAAGAGCAATGTGCTTCGTTCTGTGCTCCAGTCTGTGCTCCCGACACAAGGCCAGCATGGCCTTGTTCTCTACGTACAGAACTGGAGGAGAACAAGGCGGCTCTCCTAGGTCAGTCAGCAGGTAGGTGAGCCAGCGTAGCTCCTGTGCAGCTATGGCCCCCGCGTAGATCTCAGCCTCACAGCTGGATCCGAGAACAGAAGACGAGCGGGTAGACCGCCACGAAACAGAGCCGGAACCAAGGCTGAAGGTGTAACCCTGTGACGACTGCTGCGTAGCCTGGTCGTCAGCCCAAGAAGCGTCTGCGTGACCTGTGAGGACCACTGAACGCCGCTCTCCAAGCACTAGCCCCATGCCCGACGTACTGCACAAGTAGCGCAACACCCTCTTCGCTGCAGCCATGTGCTCTGGTCGGTGTCTCCCAGGAGCAACATAGCGTGCCAAGATGCTAAGAGGGTATGCAAGGTCAGGTCGAGTGCAGGTCATCAGGTACATGAGGCAGCCAACAAGCTCTGGGTACGGGCCACTCGGCTCTACGGACTCATCCGAAGGCAGAGCTGAGAGCGAGTGGCGATTAGACAGAGGAGTGGCCTGAGGCGAGGAGTACGTGAAGTCGAAGCGCTGAAGGACCTGCTGCACCATGTGTGACTGAGTCAGGGTAATGGTGCGCTGTGCTCTGTCCCGGGTGATCTGCAAGCCAAGGTAGCTGCGCAGTTCACCCAGGTTTGTGCACGTGTGTCTCTTCTGCAGCTCGGACTTCACGTGGGCGAGTCCAGCAGTGTCAGCAGTGGCAAAGACCAAGTCGTCGACGTACACGAGGATGTAGAACGGCGGCAAAGAGGTGTCGGTGCGCAGATTCAGCGACGGGTCGGCAGTAGAAGGAGCAAAGCCAAGAGCCGCAAGTGTAGTCCTCAGTGTGTCGTGCCACTCACGGGGCGCCTGGCGGAGACCGTAGACTGGCCGCCGGAGGCTCCACTGGGAACTAGGAGGAAACGACCCAGTGAAGCCAGGTAGGCGGCGCAGCCAGATCTCCTCGTGCAGGCTGCCCTGCAAGAAGGCTGTACTGAAGTCAAGAGAGTGAAGCTCGTAGTCGCGCTGAGCGGCTATGTGCAGCAGCACCCGAAGAGTGGTCATCTTCGGGGTGGGAGAGAAGGTCTGAAAGTAGTCAACTCCCTGCCGCTGACTGAAGCCTCGAGCCACGTAACGCGCCTTGAAGACAGGCGGAGAACCCGGCGGCCGCTTCACCCTAAAAATCCACATGCCACTGACGATGTTCGCCCCAGGTGGGGGAACCTCGTCGACGTAGGTGCCTGTGGACTTCCAGGAAGCCATCTCTGCGTCCATGGCTGACTGCCACTGAGAGGAGTAGGGACCCTCGATCGCCTCAGCGTACGATCGAGGAGTCGGGATGTCTGGTGCATCCGGGTCTCCCTCAGGGGCAATCAGCGTGGACACGAGATGAGGCAAAGCAGCAGCAAAACACTGGAACTCCTCCTGCCTGTCCTCAAGGACGTCCGTGCTAAGAGCACACTCACCCCTGACGGACGGAGGACAGACAGACTCAGACTCAGCAACAAGACTAGCGGCGTAGTCTAGACGACAGCGAGCAGCAAAGTCGACAAGCTCAGCAACCAAGGCAGACGCAGCAGTGGACTCAAAGGAAGGGTCAGTGACAACAGTAGCCAGGAGACGCGTGACAGTAGGACTGGCAGCACGAAGAGAGTCAGACTCCGGGTCAGCACGAACAGGAAGAGAGGACTCTGGAGGAGACGGCAACGGGACACGCAGAGGAGCAGTGGAAGGACGCAGTGCCATCTGGTGCGTGCCGGGGACCGCAGGAGGTTGCGGACGCGGAGCACGACTACTAGTGCGAGCAGCACAAACAGGCGACGCAGGACGAGACGCAGGCTCACGACGCTCAGCAAGACCTCCAGTAGGACCAGTGTAGGGAGAAGGAGCAGGCAGGGGGAGGCGGGCTGTAACTGTGACTGCGACTGGACAGGCTGTGGACACTCTAAGGGAGGAGCAGGACCAGTAGAAGGCGGGAGACCAAGAACCTGCTCAAGGAGCGGAACTAAGTACGGTCGCGGCCGAGCAGCGCCTCCAGAAACAGCAGGGACGGCACCAGTTCCCCCAGCGGCAGCACCAGCGCCAGTAGCACCTCCAGCTCCGACCGCGCCAACTCCAGCACCCGCAGAAGCACCAGCGCCAGCAGCACCTCCAGCGCAAACACCCCCAGCAGCTCCAGCTCCAGCAGCTCCAGCAGCACCAACTCCAGCAAGGCCGCCAGCTCCAGCACCGCCAGCAGCTCCAGCACCAGGAGCACCTCCAGGCCCAGTAGCTCCAGTACCTCCAGTACCTCCAGCAGCACTAGCAGCACCTCCAGCAGGACCAACTCCAGCAGCCCCAGCAGCACCCCCAGTCCCAGCAGCTCCAGTACCGCCAGTACGAGCACCGCCAGGACCTCCAGTACCTCCAGTGCCGACCCCAGGGTCAGCAGCAACAGTAGCACCTCCAGCTCCAGCAGCACGGCTCCAGCGCCGGGCAAACCACTCGCGCAGCTCCTGTGGAGAGGGTAGCTCCCACCGAGACGAAGCACCCGAAGGGCCCCCAAGCCCAGCACCGCCAGAGGCCACACGAGCAGACCCAGCACCCCCAGGCTCCGCACCCCCAGGCTCAGCACCCCCAGGCTCCGCACCCCCAAGCTCCACACCCCCAGGCTCAGCACCCCCAGGCTCAGCACCCCCAGACTCAGCACCCCCAGACTCAGCACCCCCAGGCTCAGCACCAGAGTCAACAGCTACCTCGACAGGCTCGACTGCGTCTACCTGGGACACACCTGACGGGGCAGGACCCTGAGGGGGGGAGAGGGTCTACCGGGGGGGGACCTGGCGCAAGGAAGAGCGGCGGCGGGGGGAGGGGCGCAGTGCGGTAGGGGAAGAGACGGTAGTAAGGAACCGACTCGTCAAAGGTGACGTCGCGGGAGGACAGAACACGGCGCGAGGTGGGGTGGTAAAACTGCCAACCAGGCGCGTCAGGGGGGAAGCCAAGGAAGACGCAGGGAACAGCATGGGGGGACAGCTTGTCCGCAGACAAGTCGCGGACAAACGCCCGAGATCCCCAGACACGAAACGCAGACGCATCACCAACCTTCCCCGTCCACCGCAAGGTGGGGGAGGTCTCTGGCAAGGAGACCCGGGGCTGAAGGTTGATCTGATGTGCTGCGTACCGAACCGCAAACGGCCACAGAAAATGGGGAGCAGCCGCATGGATCATGGACGTACGAGCGACGTCCATGACCATGCCAATGCGGCGCTCAGCAATCCCATTTTGCTGTGGAGAGGCCGGAAGCGTGAACGTCTGGCGGATGCCCTGTGCACGACAGAAGGCTCCCAGAAGGCCAGAGGAAAACTCCCCGCCTCTGTCAGAGTGCAGACGCAGAACAGGAAAGTCCGAGCCGAAACTCTCTCTGAGCTGGAGACGAGCTGCGCAGATCCAGTCGATCAACACCTCAGTGACGTCACCCTTGCTGCGCAAGGGGAACACCGTGGTGTAACGCGAGTAGTCGTCAACCACCAACAGGAAGTAACGCTCGTAACCCTGGCCACGGACGCGGGCGGGGCCCCACACGTCCATGTGAAGAGTCTGCAGCGGAGCCTCTGTCGGAGGAAACAAGGAGGAGTGAGGGGCGGCGCGCTGCCGCCCCTCGACGCAGGGAACGCAGGTAGGGGCAGGCCCCGGAGGGAGGGGAGGGAGGGACCGGGGGAGACCAGAGACAAGGTAGGGAGGGGTGACCAAGGTGGTGGTGCCAGAGGAGATTCCGGTGGGACAGGAGACGACACGAGCAGGGAGCAGACTCAGGACCAGACCTGGACGCTGCAGCAAACACCTGACCCGACGCAGCTACCTGACCAGACTCAGCAACCGGAGGAGACTCAGTAGTCAGTGTGTACAGGCTCGACCCCGGCTGACGGGTAAACGTGGCCAAGTGTCGGCCCGTCCGAGCACACGTACAGTGGGTCACCCGCTGACTCGCAGGAGTGAACTGGTCAACCCCCCCATCCTTTAGATCAGCACCACTCACCAAGTTCGTAGAGAACAAGGGGAGGTAGAGACCTGACAGGGTGCCAGAGGGGGCCGCTGGACACGGTAAGACAGTGGAGAAGTGGGCAAGGACAGGACCCCCAGTGGGGTCCGCCAGGGAGACCGCAACTGGCCGACTAAGCGGCGTAAGCGTGGTGCGGTCTCGAAAGAAGGAGCGGGAAGCACCCGAGTCAAGGGTGAAGGTGTGTAAGGCCTGAGCCGACGTGGTACCTGAGAGAGCAGACGCACCACTACCTGGGGCAGCAGACGCACTAGCACCTAGAGCAGCAGCCTCACTGGCACCTAGAGCAGCAGTCTCAATGCCCGGGTCAGGCGGAACACACAGGTAACAGGCACCCTCATCACTAGTAGGCAATGCATACATGGCAGTGAGGATAGCATCATAGTCAAGAGTATAGATATCTACCCTCAGCCTAAGCAGCTCCACCCAGTCGGGGAGCTCAGCCGCGTCGCCAAACTCCGTACGCCAGGCGTCGCTCAGACGGGCAAAGCAGCGGGACTCTGCGTGACCAAACGTCCCGCAAGGCTGACCAGTCCGAGCACCAGTGCGAATGATGTACAAACAGCGAGCAGTACCCCGTGACCCTCCACGCTGAGCGTACCACTCACGAAGTTGCTGGGGCGAAAGGACCGCGCACGGACGACGCTGCAGCTTCACCTGGCCACTACAAGCAGATGCCGAACTACTCACTCCAGGACGACTCCCACTACGGCCACCCCGACAACCCCAAGTAGCGTACCACTCACGAAGCTGCTGGGGCGTGAGGGACTCACGCGGACGGCGCTGGAGCTGCATCTGGTCACCGCCAGGAGCAGCAGGAGTAGTGGTAGCCGCAGTAGCAGCAGAAGTAGCAATAGCAGTAGTCGCAGCGCGGCCACCCCTACAACCCCAACTAGCGTACCACTCACGAAGCTGTTGGGGGGCGAGGGACTCACACGGACGACGCTGGAGCTGCATCTGGCCACGCCAGGAGCAGCAGTAGCAGTAGAAAGAGCAGTAGCAGCAAGAGCAGCAGTAACAGCAGTACGGGCAGGGCAGTGCTCACCAGTGGCGAGAAGGGCAGGCGTACGACGGCGGCAACGGCGAGGCCGCTACCACTGTAGGGCGAGGGCTCCGCGGCAGCTGCAGGGGCGGCTGCTCCAGGGGCGGCTGCTGCAGGGGCGGCTGCTGCAGGGGCTCTGCTCCAGGGGCGGCTGTTGTAGGGGCGGCTGCTCCAGGGGGCGGCTGCTGCAGGGGCGGCTGCTCTAC
Source organism: Closterium sp. Naga37s-1 (assembly GCA_947471745.1). Taxonomy (NCBI): domain Eukaryota; kingdom Viridiplantae; phylum Streptophyta; class Zygnematophyceae; order Desmidiales; family Closteriaceae; genus Closterium; species Closterium sp. Naga37s-1. The sequence continues at coordinate 135,836 of CANJKZ010000966.1, forward strand.
TGCAGTGGTGGCTGATGCAGGGGCGGCTGCTGCAGTGGCGGCTGCTCCAGGGGCGGCTATTGCAGGGGCGGCTGCTCCAGGGGCGGCTGCTGCAGGGGCGGCTGCTCCAGGGGCGGCTGCTGCAGGGGCGGCTGCTCCAGGGACGGCTGCTGCAGTGGTGGCTGCTCCAGGGGCGGCTGCTGCAGGGGCGGCTGCTCTAGGGGCGGCTGCTGCAGGGGCGGCTGCTCCAGGGGCGGCTGCTGCAGGGGTGGCTGCTCTAGGGGCGGCTGCTGCAGGGGCGGCTGCTCCAGGGGCGGCTGCTGCAGGGGCGGCTGCTCCAGGGGCGGCTGCTGCAGTGGTGGCTGCTCCAGGGGCGGCTGCTGCAGGGGCGGCTGCTCCAGGGGCGCGGGTTAGGGCAGGGCGCCGCGGCGGGCAGGGGTGACGGGGCGGGGCCGCGACTGGCGACGGGGCGGGGCCGCGACTGGCGACGGGGCGGGGCCGCGACTGTCGACAGGGCGGGGCCGCTACGGGCAGCGGGGCGGGGCCGCGAAGGGGCCGTGAAGGGAGCCGCGAGGGGGCCGCGAAGGGGCCGTGAAGGGGCCGCGAAGGGGCCGCGAAGGGGCCGCGAAGGGGCCGTGAAGGGGCCGCGAAGGGGCCGCGAAGGGGCCGCGAAGGGGCCGCTAAGGGGCCGTGAAGGGGCCGCGAAGGGGCCGCTAAGGGGCCGTGAAGGGGCCGCGAAGGGGCCGCTAAGGGGCTGCGAAGGGGCCGTGAAGGGGCCGCAAAGGGGCCGCAAAGGGGTCGCTAAGGGGCCGAGAAGGGGCCGCGAAGGGGCCGCGAAGGGAGGCCGCTAAGGGGCCTCGAAGGGGCCGCAAAGGGGGGGGGGGCGCGATGGGCCTCAGGAGCAGGGCAGGCCACTAAGGGGCCGCGAAAGGGTAGGGCAGGTCAGAGCGCAAGGCGCGCTTCGGGCAGGTTAGGAAAAAAAAAAAAAAATGGTGGGCCCTTAGGAAGAAACGGTCCCACTAGGGAACCTGCTCTGATACCATGTGAGAATAACGAGGAATGATTGACTAGAGGAAATGTTGGGTACAAGTACAAACCCTAGAAATGTGTTGTACCCCACTATAGCCTACACAGGCTAAGTCATATAAGTCTGACATATATGTCTTATCTCATACACTAGAAAAAAATGCTTGGGCTATCTCGTATTTGGGGAGGTTTTCGGTGTCTTATAAGTCTTATAAATGGAAACTTCTTAAACTACTTCGAAATGTTTTCACACATCTTGAAAAGAGTTTCCCATAATGAGTGTAGATATTGCGAAGGTGCCACTTCGGCAACCATTGTTCGGGAAGCCACGTTATGGAAAATACTTTAAGAGGCAAATGTGGTAGTACCTGAGTCAGCACGTGGAAGAATTCGCGCATTGCAAGGGTGAAAATGTACGCGGTATTTCAAGTTTCACCATAATATGTTTCAATTTCAATCATAAGACACATATGTCTTCTGTCTTATTTACAAATAGGTGTCTTATAATGAGGCTAGCTTGTTTATAAGAGACACCTGTCAGAATACTAACGAGAATGAATGAACTAAGATCAAAGTGGGTACAAGTACTAACCCTAATTAGGTTGTACCCTGTATGGGCTACCTCACTACAGCCTACACAATATAAGCATCCTAACATTTTAACACACCCCCATAGGCAAAGTGGGGGAGAACAAGAGGTCACAAGACCAGTCAAGAAAAAGCACAGCAAGCTCAGGGTGGATCATGAAGTCACCACACATTCCGAGCACAAGCAAATGGCCACAAGGCTAGTTCACGTGCAGATTTATATAAAAGACAACAAACAATGCAGTTACCATAACCTAGCAAGTGTAGGCATGCAGGTATATGTATATAGATCACAATACAAGCAAAGTCACGAAGTGAGCAAGTGAGGCAAAGCAGGCAGAAGGCCTAAAACAGTTCAGAAATGCTGATGATCACCAAGCTGACGTGCCTTGGTGAATATATTAGCAGTGTTGGCCTGAGTGGCCACGTAAGCAAGATGAAGCTGACCACGCTGCTGCAACTCTCGAGCAAGGAAGTAACGCAGAGCGATGTGCTTCCACCTGTGCTCCAGTCTCTGCTTCTAACACACGGCAATCATGGCCTTGTTGTCTACGTACAGAACAGGAGGAGAACGAGGCGGCTCTTCCAAGTTGATCAGCAGGTAGGTGAGCCAGCGTAACTCCTGTGCAGCCATGGCCCCTGCATAGATCTCAGCCTCACAACTGGAACGGAGAACAGAAGACAAGCACATAGACCGCCAAGAAACAGAGCCGGAGCTAAGGCTGAAAGTTTAACCTTGTGATGACCGCTGCGTAGCCAAGTCGTCAACCCAAGACGCATCTGCGTGTCCAGTGACGACAACTGGACCCCGTCTTCCAAGCACGAGCCCCATGCCCGACGTACTGCACAAGTACCGTAACACCCTCTAAGCGGCCTCCAAGTGCTCTGGTTCGTGTCTCCGGGCGCAATGTAGCGAGCCAGGATGCTGAGAGGGTAAGCAAGGTCAGTTCGAGTGCAGGTCATCAGGTACATGAGGCAGCCCACAAGCTCTGGATACGGGCCACTCGGCTCTACGGACTCGTCCGAAGGTGGAGCTGAGAGCGAGTGACCGGTAGGCAGAGGAGTGGACTATGGCGAGGAGTACCAGAAGCTGAAGCGCTGAAGGACCTGGTGCACCATGTGTGACTGAGTCAGGGTGATGGTGCGCCGTGCTCTGTCCCGGGTGATCTGCAAGCCAAGTTAGCTACGCAACTCACCCAGGTCTGTACACGTGTGTCTCTTCTGCAGATCTGACTTCACAAGGGTCAGTGCCTTAGTGTCAGCAGTGACAAAGACCAAGTCGTCGACGTACACAAGGATGTAGAACGGCGGCAGCGAAGTGTCGGTGCGTAGAAACAGCGACGGGTCAGCAGTCGAAGGAGCAAACTCAAGAGCCGCAAGCGTCGTCCTCAGTGTGTCGTGCCACTCACGAGGCGCCTGGCGGAGACCGTAGACTGGCTGCCGGAGGCTCCACTGGGTACCTGCAGGAAACGACCCAGTGAAGCCAGGTGGGCGGCGTAGCCAGATCTCCTCGTGCAGGCTGCCCTATAAGAAAGCTGTGCTGAAGTCAAGAGAGTGAAGCTCGTAGTCACGCTGAGCGGCGACGTGCAGCAGCACCTGAAGAGTGGTCATCTTTGGGGTAGGGGAGAAGGTCTGGAAGAAGTCAACTCCCTGTCGCTGACTAAAGCCTCATGCAACGTAACGAGCCTTGAAGACAGGCGGAGAACCCGGCGGTCGCTTCACCCTGAAAATCCACATGCCATCGACTCTGTTCGCCCTAGGAGGGGGAACTGCGTCGACGAATGTGCCCGTGGACTTCCAAGATGCCATCTCTACGTCCATGGCTATCTGCCACTGAGAGGAGTAGGGACCCTTAATCGCCTCTGCGTAAGAGCGCGGGGTCGGGATGTCTGGTGCATCCGGGTCTCCCTCAGATGCGATCAGCATGGACACAAGATGAGGTATAGAAGCTGCAAGACACTCAAAGTCCTCGTGCGTCTCCTCAAGGACGTCCGTGCCAAGAGCACACTCACCCCCGACGGATGGAGGACAGTCAGAATCAGACTCAGCAACAAGACTAGCGGCGTAGTCGAGAGGACACGCAGCAGCAAAGTCAATAAGCTCAGCTACTAAGGCAGACGCAGCAGTGGACTCAAACGAAGGGTCAGTGACAACAGTGGCTAGGAGACGTGTGACAGTAGGGCTGGTAGCACGAACTTAGACTCAGGGTCCTGATTGTCTGCAAGTGAGGACGCTTGAGGAGACGGCAGGGGAACTTGCAGTGGAACAGAGGAAGGACGAAGTGCCATAGTGTGAGTGCCCGGGACAGGAGGAGGACGTGGACGAGAAACACGGTGACCAGTGCGAATAGCGCGGACAGGCGAGGCAGGATGAGATGCAGGCTCACGGCGCTCTGTAAGAGAGTTTGTCTGCTCAGTGTAAGGAGAAGGAGCAGGAAATAGGGAGTCTGGCTGTAACTGTGGCTGCGACTGGTCAAGCGGTGGACTCAGTAAGGGAGGAGTAAGGCCAGCTGAAGACAGGAGACTAAGAACTTGGCGAAGTACCGAGCCAGGTGGCGGCAGACACGACGGCGGCAGTAGAAAGAAATATGGACGCCACTGCACGGTGCCTCCTGCAGCAGTACCGCCAGCTCTAGTGCCCCCAGCGCCAGCACCTCCAGCTATAGGGCCTCGAGCACCAGCGCCTCCAGCTCCAGGGTCTCCAGCTTCAGCGCCTCCAGCTCCAGTGCCTCCAGCTCCAGTGCCCCCAGCTCCAGCGTCTCCAGCTCCAGCGTCTCCAGCTCCATTGCCTCCAGCTCTAGCGCCTCCAGCTCCAGCACCTCTAGTACCTCCAGCACCAGCGGCACCACCAGCTGTGGCAGCTCCTGTACCTCCAGTACGAGCACCTCCAAGACCTCCAGCTCCAACTCCTCCGGTACCTCCAGCACCTCTAGGACTAGTAGTTCCAGTGCCTCCAACTCCAGTGCCTCCAGCGGCAGGGCCTGCAGCTCCAGCAGCTCCACTCCGAAGGCGGGTGCGCCGAGCAAACCACTCGCACAGCTGCTGCGGTGAGAGAGGCTCTCGCCAGCGAGACTGCCGTGGCGAGGCACCCGTAGGACCTCCAGAAAACGCAGTAGCCCTAGGCTCAGCACCCCCAGACTCGGTACCCTCGGGCTCAGCACCCCAGGCTCCGCACCCTCAGACTCAGCACCCCGAGGCTCCGCACCCTCTTACTCAGCACCCCCAGGCTCCGCACCCTCAGACTTAGCACCCCCAGGCTCCGCACTCTCAGACTCAGCACCCGCAGGCTCCGCACGCTCAGGCTCAGCACCCCCAGGCTCCGCACCCGCAGGCTCAGCACCCCCAGACACAGCACCCCTAGCAGCACCACCCCCAGCAGCTCCAGAGTCGACAGTGACCTCGACAGGCTCAGCCAAGAGGATTGGGTCTACCTGAGACACACCTGAAGGAGCAGGACCCTGAGGGGGGAGAGGGTCTACCGGAGGGGGGCTTGGAGCGAGGAAGAGTGGCGGGGGGGGGGAGGGGGGGGGGGGAGAGGGGCAGTGCGGTAGGGGAAGAGACAGTAAAAGGGAACCGACTCGTCAAAAGTGACGTCCTGAGAGGGCAGGACACGGCGCGTGGTGGGGTGATAAAACTGCTAGCCAGGTGCATCAGAGGGAAGCAAGGAGACACGGGGCCAGAGGTTGAGCTGATGCGCCGCGTACCGGACCGCAAACGGCCACAGAAAATGGGGAGCAGCCGCATGGATCATGGAGGTACGAGCCACCTCCATGACTAAGCCAATGAGGCGCTCAACAACCCCATTTTGCTGCGGGGAGGCCGGAAGCGTGAACGACTGGAGGATGCCCTCCCCACGACATAAGTCCCGCAAGAGGTCGGAGGAGAACTCACCACCTCTGTCTGAGTGCAGACGCAGTACAGGAAGGTCCTGGGGGAGGGGTGACCAAGGCAGTCGTGCCAGAGGAGAGTCTGGTGCAAGAGGAGATGACACGAACAGGGGGCGGCTACCTGACCTGACGCGGACGCCTGGTGAGACGCAGCCACCTGAGTAGGCTTAGTAGTCAGTGTGTACAGGGTCGACCCAGGCCGATGGGTGAACGTGGCCAGGTGACGGCTCATCCGTGCACACGTACAAATCGACACACGCTGACCCCGAGGAGTGGTGGTAGTGACCATCGCATCCTGGAGGGCAGCGGTACTCACCAAGTTCGAAGAGAACGAGGGGAGGTGAAGACCTGACAATGAGCCAAACGGAACCGCCGGACACGGGAGAACAGTGGAGGAACGTGCAAGAACTAGGGCCCCTGAGGGGTCAGCCAGAGAGACTGCAACCGGTGCAGGGAGTGGTGTGACTGTGGTACTGTCGCAAAAGACGCAGCGGGAAGCACCTGAGTCAAGCGTGAAGGTGTGTAAGGCCTCAGCATGCGCAGTACCAGGGAGAGCAGACTCACTAGCACCTAGAGCAGCAGCCTCTATACCTGGGTCGCGCGGCATACATAGGTAACAGTCACCCTCAACACTAACAGTTCAAGCATACATGGCAGCAAGGATAGCGTCATAGTCAAGAGAAAAGATATCCACACCCTGACTAAGCAGCTCTAGCTAGCGGGAGAGCTCAGTCGCGTCAGGAAACTCTACGCACCAGGCGTCGTCAAGACGGGAGAAGCAGCAGTGCTGTGTGTGACCAACCTTCCCGCATGTTTAACCAGCGCGGTCACCTGTGCGTATGACGTACTGGCAACGAACACTACCCCCAGATGCGTCACGCTGAGCAAACCACTCACGAAGCTCCTTGGGCGTAAGGGTCTCGCGCGGACGCTGCTGCTGCTGCCTCTGGCCACCGCCAGAATCTCCCCTCGGACCGGCTCCACCCCGGCCTCCACCACTGCCGCTGCTCCCACTCCAAGTGCCGCCACCACTGCCACCACCACCGCCGCCACCAACGCCTCCACTCCCACCACCACTCCCACCACCACCACCGCCACCTCCACCACCTCCACCGCCTCCACCACCGCCTCCACCGCTGCCACCCCCACCACTCTTGCCTCCCTTGCCCTTGCCGCTGCGGTGCCTTCCACTAGGAGCAGGCCCCGACCTCCTCAGCACGAAGGAAGTCAACAGCAGCAGCAGAGGCAAAAGAGGGGGCAAGGGGGAAGGGGGAACACCCCTCAAAGAAGGGAGTGCGAGCAGTGCCATGAGTAGCACCTACAGCGAATATGCTAGTATCAGCTGCAAGGAGGTGCTTCTCGAGCAGGTCGACAGTGAGGTCCGTGGGGTCAAGGGCGAGAAGGAGGTCCCTGACTGCGCTAAGAGAATCAGGGAGGCGGGTGACGATGAAGTAGAGAGTGATGGACATGGGGGGGGGGAGGGGGTTCTTATCTAGAAACTTGGTTTTAAGCACGGCGCGGTAGCGAATGTCGCTAGTGCGAAGGTGGGTGATGAGGTCATCGACCGTGGGAAAGGCTGATAGCTCGGGAAAAAGGTAGGGCAGGATAAGTCGGTCGAGAGCAGCAGTGGCAGGGGAGGAGTAGCGAGCGAATATAGCATCGAACAGTGTATTAGCAGTCTTGTGCTGGCCAAAATGCGTGCGTTCGGCTAACGGCAGGTGCTTGCAAACGGCTAGGCGAGCAGTAGCGTCGCGGGTAAGCCACTGTGAGCGAGTCGCACTATCAGCTGTCTCGGGAGGAGCAAGAGAGGTTCCAGACGTGTGGTCAAACAAGGAGACGCCGTCCCTAGAGTCGCTCTATAGGAACAGCTGTAAGTCGTCTAGCCAGGTCTCAAACTGGATTGGACGGCCCTCATGATCGAAGGTGAGAACACTGAAAGAGGCCATAGCAGGCACAGCAGGTTAGGCAGGGCGGCGCGCAGGCAGCAGGACGGTGCGACGAGCAGGGTGGCGTGCAGGCACTAGGGAAGCGCGCAGGGCAGGGCTGGGCGGCGCACGGCCAGGAAAGGGTTGGCGCGCGGCTAGTGCAGGGCGGCGCGTAGGCAGGGCAGGGCAGCGCGGCGGCCAGCAGGGCAGGGCGGCGTGGCGGCCAGTAGGACGGCGCGTGGGCAGGGCAGGGCAGCGCGGCGGCTAGCAGGGCGGCGCGCGGGCAGAGCAGGGCAGGGCTCCTCTATATTGTTCAGCGAACTTACCTTATATGCTCCTGCGGTGTAATTTCGTACTGGCACTTCAATTTTCTGCTTACCGTATGTTAGCAGCTCTACACTACACGGACATGTGCACCGTCTCTTCAATCAGTAGAACACACTTGCCACATGAAATACACTGAACCAGAATGAAACTCTATTATGTTAGCAATTGTGTGATACAGTGATGTTCCAGCCATTCCAGGTACCGGTAATACACGTGTCACTTGCTAGAAAGGCATAGTGCCAATGTAGCGGAAGCGTGTTTGTAGAAAGAACAAGATAGAATTGTTGCATTGGAAATGGATTGAGAATTGATTGATATTGGGGAATACAAGCAAGGTTTATATAGCAAGCAAGATCGAACGATGGAAAGTACTTCATGAGACTAGAAGGTAGAAGCAAGGAAAGTAGAGTGCCACATGGCACAAGGAAATCAAGGAGGATAAGGATAGGGGTGAGTTGGAAAGTACTGTTCAAAGGGAACAGTAAATCCCCCCCTTATCATAAAGGCTTATGAAGGGGACTACACTAAAACCAAACAGCACTGGTATACAGTATTCGTTATACTGTATTTGGTTTTCCAACACTCCCCCTGTAGGTTTTAGTGAATTCGTATTTTTTGGAGGATGGGGTGGAAGAGGTGGTGTACCAACGTAGAGGTAGGGGTGCTCCCAACCTAAACCAAGCTAGGGTCTGGTGTTCATTAAGCCGCTTGTCATTTTGCCCTTCCCAAACTCTTGGTGCTTCCAAACTCCAACCAAACCATCTTTCCTCACGTTTTCCAATCCCTCCTCCCAATCTCGACTTTCCAGATCCAGATGCCATGAGTAATGGCTGCTGCTGAGGAAATCGTAGTAGCTCCATGACGAAATCTCCTCAAAACCATGGCGAAATGCGTGTATCGTCATGGCGGAATGCCCTTAGCGCACGCCGGATTTCTAAAACCGTAGACGTTATGACACGCGATTGTCTCTACTTTTGGCTATCATACGCCTGATGTGCGATGACGCGAAACCGCGGTGGATGCCTGCCTGCAATTATTGCAGTTGCGGATTACGCAAATCGGTAGCGGATGACACATGGCGTGCTGCTGGCGTGGAACTACATTGGCGGGTGCACACTTCGCGCGATAGAAGCGACGACCTGGCGTTCGTTAGCGGCTGACGATCTGTTGCGCGTCTGCGAACTTCACCCATGTTGTCATGTGATGCTCCCCCCTACACTCCAAAAGTGCAGTGCACCCCAAGGATGCAGATTTGTACACACCAAGTATGCAGAGATGTACACTCCAGGTATGTTCTCCATCCTTCCCTCAGGTGGTGCCGTTCATCAGCAACAACCAGTCGCACAATATCGATACATCACGATGGATGATGACTAGCTACATCCTTTCTGCCTGCTCCTCCTACCTATTGGCAACCTTGGTGAGTAGGTCTTCCCCTTATGCTTCTTGACTACATGTCCCTCTCCAGTGCCACCAGATACACTCCACTCCCCACCTCCCCCTACCCATGTGCTTGTAGTCATGCACATAACCATGTACATAGCTACAAGCACGTGAGTGAGTGTAGAGTTAGGTGATGCCATGGTGTGCAGCACAGCTCGAGGCGGCCGCACTTGATGATTTCTCAGCAGACCATTCAGCAAATTGCAGGTAAGATGCTGCCTGATTGGCTTGACCACCGCATTTCCCACATCATCATTTTCCACGCCTTCCGTGATGGAGACACCTGTCTCAGGTAAGTCATCAGCTGTACCTCCGCTTCCTTCGGCTGCACTGACTTCATCAGCTGCGGCAGCTCCAGGTAAGTCTTGTTCTGTAGGGTCCGCTCCTTCGCCTCCATTACCTTCAGTGATTGTGGATGTAGGAACCGAATCCACTGCGGACCTTTGTCCTTCTCCCCCTGAAGTCCACACCACACTGTGGGGTGAGACTTCATCCGTGGTATCATCATGTGCCAGCTTCTGCATGATGTAGGCTTTGTGTGCCATGCGGTATTGAATCGATGCGTGTGCAGAACGGGCACTCAAGTGCACTTCTGGCGTGCGGAAAAGTGTGCTCCCGTGGGTATCCAAGTGCACTCCAGGTGTGCGGAAAGATGTACCCCCTTCACAACCATGCTTCTTTGATGGCGCACCATCGCGGGAATGTCCAGGATCATGAGCGGATGTAAGTGCCGGTTCATACTCCACCACGAGCACCCCGTCCACGTCCTTGCCAAGTCCAATCCGCACGTACTCATCTCCATCAGTCATAGTGATTTCGGTGCCTCCATCAGTAACCGTGTTGATATGAGCCCCCCTTTTCAGCAGCTGATAATAGGAGAGCAGGTTGTTCTTCAAGCCAGGTACATAGAGGACTTCAGTGTAGCGAACAGTTGTCCCATCAGGTGCTATTGCTCTACTCGTACCGTGCTGCTCAGCTTGCTCCCATCAGCGAGCTCCACATAAACAGCTTCGTCCAGCTCCTTTAAATCTTCGAACCAGCACTTCTTCGAAGTCATGTGCTGGCTACATCCGCTGTCAAGCAACTACGATGACCCTCCAGTTGAAGGTGAGGTTGCTTGTGACGACTGCACTGTTGCAATGCAGGTAATAGTCCGTTGCTTGTCTTCCCCGGTTGCCCCTTGCTATTTCGACACATCGTTGTCACACTTGGGGCTGTGACTCCTTCGTGGAGAGAACAAACGGTTCTTGCTGGTGTGCAGTTTTGCCTTTCCGCAGATATGCGGATCCCACCCTGGTGGTGTCCAGCCTGGGGGTGCCTCGGTACACCTAAAGAATGGGTGGCCTGGTTCCTTGCAGTACCAACACACGAGAGATGAGCGACTTGCATCTCCATCCTTGCCATGTGTTTTCTCTCCAACGGACCCCTCCTTCTTCTCGCTATTGCCTTTAGCAGTTGGAGAATGTGAACGCTCTCCACGGGCTTGTCCAGCCATGCGAGGTGGACGCCGGTCACGGTTAGCCTTCGTGATGAGGTCGTAATATCTCTGCTCCTGAATCATCATCCGCTGCAAGGTGAAGCTGTCCATCATGTTGTATAGCATTGCCGAGTGCCTCATTTCCTCCCAATGTGCCGGTAGTCCGGTGAGCAGGTTTAAGGTGAATGTGTCCTCATCCATTATCTTCCCCGCTAGTGCCAATTTGTCCCATATCGCAGTTGCGCGATTGACATACTCCTCCACCCTTTCTTGACTCCCCATTTTCATGTTTTCCAACTGTTTCAAGAGGGAGACCTTCGCCACCGAGTCTTTGGCCTGGTAAGTATCCATGAAGTACTCCCACGCTTCATATGCCGGGCTGTAGGATTCCTGAAACATGTCCAGCTACAGCTGAATCGTGGCGCTCACGCTGTGCAGTAGGACCCAAAAAGCGAGTGCCGCATGCTGTGATTAATCCGCCTGTAGCATTTCCAGCCGCTCCATAGCATCATCAATGTCACCATTTCCCATGGTAACCGGATACTACAAGGTCACAAAGAGCTCCCACAGATTTGTGACTCGATCGTTCATACGAAATCGTAGCTGTCACAGGATCGAATTCTCAATCGAAACTTGTCACTAAAACTGAATACAAGGCGTTTTTATACTCGGAAAATACAATGATAAACGAGATAAAACGAACCTTCGGGAACACGCCCTTCCCGATACTACAATCACAAGTGCGCACAAGCACGCAATGCTATTGGCACTTGGGATTACGCCCAGATTACACCGTATACACCACTGTCGGTGCTGTATAATAGATATGTTGGTGGAAAAAGTAGGAAAAAAGAGAAATAAATAGAAGGCTCTAGAAAAAAGAATAGTAGGCCGATTGAGATGAAATAAAGACCAAAATAAAGAGGAGAAAAAGGAGAATAAGATAAAGGAAAAATATAATAATGACAAATATTATAACGGGGACGTCCTCTCACACTTCCCCCCCTCAAAGCTGGGTGGTAGAAGTAACACCCTGCTTTGCAAGGTAGTCCTGGAGAGGACGACGTGTGAAAGAACGAGGGATGAGTGAACTAGCAAGCAGGTGGGTACAAGTAGGAAAACCTAAAAGTGTTGTACCCCATATTGTCTACCCCACTACAGCCTACACAGACTATAGCATATGAGTTTGACACACCCCCATAGGCAAAGTGGGGGAGAACAAGAGGTCACAAGACCAGTCAAGCAAAGCAAAGCAAGCTCAGGGTGGATCACAACGTCACCACACATTCCGAGCACAAGTTCAAGGCCACAAGGCCAGTTCACATGCAAGATCATATATAAAGGTAAACAAGCAAGTGCAGGTATAGAAAGATCACAGTACAAGCAAGGTCAAGAAGTGAGCAAGTGAGGCCAAGTAGGCACAAGACCTAGCATCGTACAGAAGCGCTGATGATCACAAGGCGGAAGTGCCTTGGTAAAGATATCAGCAGTGTTGGCCTCAGAGGCCACGTAAGCAAGGCGCAGCTGACCACGCTGCTGCAGCTCACGAGCAAGAAAGTAGCGAAGAGCAATGTGCTTCGTTCTGTGCTCCAGTCTGTGCTCCCGACACAAGGCCAGCATGGCCTTGTTGTCTACGTACAGAACTGGAGGAGAACGAGGCGGATCTCCAAGGTCAGTCAGCAGGTAGGTGAGCCAGCGTAGCTCCTGTGCAGCCATGGCCCCTGCGTAGATCTCAGCCTCACAGCTCGAGCTGAGAACAAAAGACGAGCGGGTAGACCGCCACGAAACAGAACCGGAACCAAGGCTGAAGGTGTAACCCTGTGACGACCGCTGCGTAGCCAAGTCGTCAACCCAAGACGCGTCTGCGTGACCAGTGAGGACCACTGGACTCCGCCCTCCAAGCACTAGCCCCATGCCCGACGTACTGCACAAGTAGCGCAACACCCTCTTCGCTGCAGCCATGTGCTCAGGGAGGTGTCTCCCAGGAGCAACATAGCGTGCCAGAATGCTGAGAGGGTATGCAAGGTCAGGTCGTGTGCAGGTCATCAGGTACATGAGGCAGCCAACAAGCTCTGGGTACGGGCCACTCGGCTCTACGGACTCATCCGAAGGCAGAGCTGAGAGCGAGTGGCGAGTAGACAGAGGAGTGGCCTGTGGCGAGGAGTACGTGAAGCCGAAGCGCTGAAGGACCTGCTGCACCATGTGTGACTGAGTCAGGGTAATGGTGCGCTGAGCGGCTATGTGCAGTAGCACCCGAAGAGTGGTCATCTTCGGGGTGGGAGAGAAGGTCTGAAAGTAGTCAACTCCCTGCCGCTGACTGAAGCCTCGAGCCACGTAACGCGCCTTGAAGACAGGCGGAGAACCCGGCGGCCGCTTCACCCTGAAAATCCACATGCCACTGACGATGTTCGCCCCAGGTGGGGGAACCTTGTCGACGTATGTGCCTGTGGACTTCCAGGAAGCCATCTCTGCGTCCATGGCTGCCTGCCACTGAGAGGAGTAGGGACCCTCTATCGCCTCCGCGTAAGAGCGCGGAGTCGGGATGTCTGGTGCATCCGGGTCTCCCTCAGGGGCCAGCAGCATGGACACGAGATGAGGTGAAGCAGCAGCAAAGCACTGGAACTCCTCCTGCCTGTCCTCAAGGACGTCCGTGCCAAGGGCACACTCACCCCCGACGGACGGAGGACAGACAGACTCAGACTCAGCGACAAGACTAGCAGCGTAGTCTAGACGACAGCGAGCAGCAAAGTCGACAAGCTCAGCAACTAAGGCAGACGCAGCAGTGGACTCGAAGGAAGGGTCAGTGACGACAGTAGCAAGGAGACGCGTGACAGTAGGACTGGCAGCACGAAGGGAGTCCGACTCTGGGTCAGCAAGAGCAGGAAGAGAGGACTCAGGAGGAGAAGGCAAAGGGGCACGCAGCGGAGCAGTGGAAGGACGCAGAGATATCCGGTGCGTGCCGGGGACAGGGGGAGGATGCGGACGCGAACCACGACCACTAGTGCGAGCAGCACGGACAGGCGACGCAGGACGAGACGCAGGCTCACGACGCTCAGCAAGACCTCCAGTAGGACCAGTGTAGGGAGAAGGAGCGGGCAGTGGGGAGGCTGGCTGTAACTGTGACTCAGACTGGACAGGCGGCGGACACTCTAAGAAGAGCTCCCACAGATTTGTGACTCGATCGTCCATACGAAATCGTAGCTGTCACAGGATCGAATTCTCAATCGAAACTTGTCACTAAAACTGAATACAAGGCGTTTTTATACTCGGAAAATACAATGATAAACGAGATAAAACGAACCTTCGGGAACACGCCCTTCCCGATACTACAATCACAAGTGCGCACAAGCACGCAAGGCTATTGGCACTTGGGATTACGCCCAGATTACACCGTATACACCGCTGTCGGTGCTGTATAATAGATATGTTGGTGGAAAAAGTAGGAAAAAGAGAAATAAATAGAAGGCTCTAGAAAAAAGAATAGTAGGCCGATTGAGATGAAATAAAGACCAAAATAAAGAGGAGAAAAAGGAGAATAAGATAAAGGAAAAATATAATAATGACAAATATTATAACGGGGACGTCCTCTCACACTTCCCCCCCTCAAAGCTGGGTGGTAGAAGTAACACCCTGCTTTACAAGGTAGTCCTGGAGAGGACGACGGACGTTATCCATGTCGTCTTCAGGTACCCAGCTATCCTCGGAAGGATCATAGCCTTTCCAACGAATCAAGAGCTCCAAGGTGCCGTTACGTCGTCGTCGGTGCGCCAGAACGGCTTCGACTTCGTACTCAGGTTCCCCATTAACGATCACTGGCAGTGGCGGCGGCAGCTGGCGACCTTTGAAGACCGTGTTCGGGTCCCGATAGGGCTTGAGAAGTTGAACATGGAAGGCATTGTGAGTTCTCCAGGTAGCTGGTAAACGCAAGCGAAAGGTTACTGGAGTGACCTGCGCCTCGACGAGAAAAGGTCCGCAGAAGCGAGGTCGGAGCTTAGACAGAAGATGGCTGATGTCGAGATTGCGTGTATCCAGAAGCACTTGATCGCCAATTTTGATGGAATGATCGTTGCGACTCCGATCAGCGAGCTTCTTTTGTTGCTGCTGGATAGTCAGGAGACGTTTATGCGTGCGCTCCCAGAATTGGTGCATAGTGGTAATGAATTCATGTGCGGGTTGCACCGTGGCGGGTACTGTCGGTTGCTGAGGCGTGAGTGGGTTGCGACCGTAACAGAGGAAGAAAGGAGTTTGCCCTGTTGCGGCGTGCGTGGCGTTGTTATACGCAAACTCGAGAACTAGCAGGTGCGCATCCCATTTAGAGATATCGTCCTTACACGCTGCTCGCAGAAGCTGTTCGACAATCTGGTTGAGGCGCTCTGTCTGACCATCCGTTTGGGGATGATAGGCTGATGACATGGCGAGTTTGGTCCCCATGAGCAACATGAGCTCCTTCCAGAATTTACTCGTGAAATTCAGGTCTCTGTCGGAGATCAGCGTGGTTGGAATGCCATGTTGCGAGATGACGTAGCGGAAGAATAATTGCGCTGTCTCCTCGGTGCGAGCCGTTGTGTGTGTCGGGATGAAGTGTCCCATTTTGGAAAATTTGTCGATGACGACTAGAATGGCGTCGTAACCAGCTTTGGTAGGTGGTAACCCGGTGATGAAGTCCAAGCTGACCACTTGCCAAGGCTGTTCAGGGACTGGAAGAGGCTGTAGTAACCCGGCTTTCTTCTGTTTGCTGCTCTTCATCCGTTGGCATGTGTCGCACGAGGTGACGAATTTTTGTACGTCATCCGCCATGTGGGGCCAATAATAATTCTTCGCAATACCGGCAAGCGTCTTGTTACTACCGAAGTGGCCCGCGTAGAGAACATCATGATATTCTTCGAGTAGTAACTGGCGTAAAAGAGGGTAATTAGGTACCCATATTTTTGTGGATCCCTTACGGTACGCGATGTCTTGATCCCAATGCAGAAGATGGCACTTTTCTGCTACGGAGACTTCGGGGTCAATGGTATATCCATGCGTGAAGAGTCCCTTCTGTCAAACATTATATGTTCATATTGTGTAGGCTATAGTGGGTTTAGTCTTAGGGGGTACAGCTTTGTTAGGGTTTCCTACTTGTATCCCCCTCCTACCTAGTTTCATCCATTCTCGTTCTATTCTAGATTGTTAACATGGTATCACGAGCCTAGGTTGCTACCTAGGACCGCTTTCTACTATGGGCCCACTATTCCGCTAGAAGCGCCCTCGTGCGCCCTACCTTACGTGCGCCCTCGTGCGCCTTTCTCTGCTAGTGCGCCTTCGTGTGCCTTCGTGCGCCCTCGTGCGCCCTCGTGCGCCCTCGTGCGCCCTCGAGCGCCCTCGTGCGCCCTCGAGCCGCCCCTGCAGGTCCGCCAGGCCCCCGAGCCGCCTCTGCAGACCCGTCAGGCCCCCCCCGAGCCGCCTCTGCAGGCCCGTCAGGCCCGAGAGCCGCCCCTGCAGACTCGTCAGGCCCGCGCGCAGCCTCTGCCCGACCGCGCGCCGCCCCTGCAGGCTCTCGCCGCCCGCCGCGTCGCCCTGCCCGCGGCGTCGCCGCCTGCCCGCGGCATCGTCACCTGCCCGCGATGTAGCCCCTGCCCGCGGCGTCGTCGCCTGCCCGCGGCGTCGTCGCCTGCCCGCGGCGTCGTCGCCTGCCTGCGGCGTCGTCGCCTGCCCGCGACGTAGCCCCTGCTTGCGACGTCGTCGCCTGCCCGCGGCGTCGTCGCCTGCCCGCGGCGTCGTCGCCTGCCCGCGGCGTCGTCACCTGCTCGCCGCGTCGCCCTGCCCGCGGCGTCGCCACCTGCTCGCGGCATCGCCCTGCTCGCGGCGTCGTCACCTGCTCGCCGCGTCGCCCTGCCCGCCGCGTCGCCCTGCTCGCGGCGTCGTCACCTGCTCGCGGCGTCGTCACCTGCTTGCCGCGTCGCCCTGCCCGCGGCGTCGTCACCTTCCCGCCACGTCGCCCTGCCCGCGGCGTCGCCACCTGCCCGCCGCGTCGCCCTGCTCGCCGCGTCGCCCTGACCTAATCCGCGCCAGGCCTCTGGAGCAGCCGCCCCTGCAGCAGCCGCCCCTGGCCACTGGAGCAGCCGCCACTGCAGGAGCCGCCCCTTGCCCCTGGAGCAGCCGCCCCTGCAGCAGCCGCCCCTGGCCCCTGGAGCAACCACCGCTGCAGCAGCCGCCCCTGGCCCCTGGAGCAGCCGCCACTGCAGCAGCCGCCCCTGGCACCTGGAGCAGCTGCCGTCGCGGCCCGGCCTCGCCGTGCAGCAGCTGCCGCGGAGCTCCCTGCTGCGGCCCGGCCCCGCCCTGCAGTGGTAGCGGCCCCGCTGTCGCAACCGTCTTGCGCCTGCCGCGCCGACCACTGGTGAGCATTGCCCTGCCAGCACTGCTACCGCTGCTACTGCTGCTACTGCCTTTTCTACTCCCACTGCTACTGCTCCTGCTGTTACTGCTGTTACTGCCGCTACTGCTACTACTGCTGCTTCTGGCGTGGCCAGATGCAGCTCCAGGGCCGTGCGCGTGAGTCCCTCACGCCCCAGCAGCTTCGTGAGTGGTACGCTAGTTGGGGCTGTCGGGGTGGCCGTAGTGGTAGTCGCTCTGGAGTGGGTCAGTCGGGAGCTTCTGGTAGTGGACAGGTGCAGCTGCCGTGTCCTCTTTCGCCCCAGCAGCTTCGTGCGTGGTACGCTAGTTGGGGCTGTCGGGGTGGCCGTAGTGGTAGTCGCTCTGGAGTGGGTCGGTCGGGAGCTTCTGGTCGTGGACAGGTGCAGCTGCCGTGTCCTCTTTCGCCCCAGCAGCTTCGTGAGTGGTACGCCAGTTGGGGCTGTCGGGGTGGCCGTAGTGGTAGTCGCTCTGGAGTGCGTCGTTCGGGAGCTTCTGGTAGTGGACAGGTGCAGCTGCCGTGTCCTGTGAGTGAGGCTGCCGCTCTAGGTGCTAGTGCGTCTGTTGCCCTGGGTGCTGGTGAGGCTACCACTCCCGGTACTCGCGTGTCTGCTACCCCAGGTGCTGGTGAGGCTGCTGCTCTAGGTGCTAGTGAGTCTGCGCCCCCTGGTACTGAGTCGACTGAGGCACTGCACACCTTCACTCTGGACTCAGGTGCTTCTCGCTGTTTCTTTCGTGACCGCACTGCCCTTGAGCCGCTTGCTCGGCCAGTTGTTGTCTCCCTCGCTGACCCCTCTGGGGGTCCGGTCATTGCGACCTCCTCCACTGTCCTTCCTTGTCCTGCGGTCCCGTCGGGCACACTGTCAGGTCTCCACCTCCCCTCGTTCTCTACGAACTTGGTGGCGGGTTGTGCGCTCCAGGACGGGGGTGTTCACCAGTTCACCCCTGCCTACGAGCGCGTGACACACTGCACGTGTGCTCGGACGGGCCGTCACCTGGCTACCTTCACTCGGCAGCCGGGGTCGGACCTGTACACACTGACCACTGAGTCCCCTCAGGTAGCTGCGTCTGCGTCTGCGTCAGGTCAGCTGTCGGCCCCCTGCTCGTGTCGCTCTCTGGCGCACGAGACCGTCCTCTGGCACCACCGACTTGGTCACCCATCCGTGCAGCGCCTTCGTGCCATGCACAAACGGTACCTTGTCTCTGGTCTTCCCAGGGTTCTCCCTCCCCTCCCACCCTCGCTTGCTCCTCCCTGTCTTCCCTGTGTCGAGGGGCGGCAGCGCGCCGCTCCTCACTTCTCCTCGTTTCCCCCGACTACTGCTCCCTTGCAGACGCTCCACATGGACGTGTGGGGCCAAGCCCGCGTCCGTGGTCAGGGTCAGGAGAGGTACTTCCTGATAGTTGTTGACGACTACTCGCGCTACACCACGGTCTTCCCCTTGCGCACCAAGGGTGAGGTCCCTGATGTTTTGATCCCTTGGATCAGCGCTTCTCGTCTCCAGCTCAGCGAGCGTTTCCACTCGGACTTTCCTGTCCTGCGCTTGCACTCTGACAGAGGTGGTGAGTTCTCCTCCGACCTCTTGGCAGCCTACTGTGCGGAGCACGGCATCCGCCAGTCGTTCACGCTTCCGGCCTCTCCACAGCAGAATGGGGTTGCTGAGCGCCGCATTGGCTTGGTCATGGAGGTCGCTCGTACCTCCTTGATCCATGCGGCTGCCCCCCACTTTCTGTGGCCGTTTGCAGTCCGATACGCTGCGCATCAGCTCAACCTCTGGCCCCGTGTCTCCGTTCCGGAGACTTCACCGACACTGCGTTGGACAGGAGAGGTTGGCGATGCGTCACGCTTTCGGGTCTGGGGATCTCGAGCCTTTGTTCGCGATACGTCCGCGGACAAGCTCTCCTCCCGCGCTGTTCCTTGTGTCTTCCTTGGCTTTGTCCCGGACGCGTCTGGTTGGCAGTTTTACCACCCCACCTCGCGCCGTGTCCTGCCTTCTCAGGACGTCACTTTCGACGAGTCCGTCCCCTACTACCGCCTCTTCCCCTACCGCACTGCCCTGCTTCCCCCCCCGCCTCTCTTCCTCGCGCCAGGTGCTGCTGTGGTAGACCCCCTCCCCCCTCAGGGTGCCGCTCTCTCAGGTGTGTCCCAGGTAGACCCGGTTGAGCCTGTCGAGGTAGCTGTCGACTCTCGTCCTGCTAGGGGTGATGAGCCTGAGGGTGCTGAGCCTGAGCGTGCGGAGCCTGGGGGTGCGGAGCCTGGGGGTGCGGAGCCTGGGGTTGCGGAGTCTGGGGGTGCGGAGCCTGGGGTTGCGGAGTCTGGGGGTGCTGAGCCTGGGGGTGCGGAGCCTGCGGGTGCTGAGTCTGGGGGTGCTGAGTCTGGAGGTGCTGAGCCTGGGAGTGCTACACCTGGAGGGGCTCTCTCCTCACAGCAGCTGCGTAAGTGGTACTTACAGTACTGCAGCCTCAGGAGAGGTGCTTCTGGAGCCAGGAGTACTGCTGGAGCTGGTGCTAGTGCTTCCCCTCCTAGGCGGGAGCTGCCCTCTCCCCAGCGGCTCCGAGAGTGGTACGCCCGGCGCTGCAGTCTTCGGAGTGGCGCTCCTAGTGTCGCGGACCCAGCTGCTGGAGGTTCTGCTGCTGGCGGTGCTTCTGGTGCTGCTGGAGGTGCTGCTGGTGCTGGAGCTGCTGGTGCTGCTGACGCTGCTGGAGGTGCTGCTGGTGCTGGTGGTACTGCTGGTGCTGCTGGAGCTGCTGGAGGTGCTGCTGGTGCTGGGGCTGCTGGAGCTGCTGGAGGTGCTGCTTCTTCTGGAGGCGCTACTGGTGCTGCGGACTCTGGAGTTGGAGCTGCTTCTGGTGCTGAGGACCCGGGCTTTGGAGCTGCTGCTGGTGCTGCGGACCCGGGCGTTGGAGTTGCTGCTGGTGCTGCGGACCCTGGAGTCGGAGCTGCTGCTGGTGCTGAGGACCCTGGAGGTGGAGCTGCTGCTGGTGCTGAGGACCCTGGCGCTGGTGTCTCTGCTGGTTCTGGAGACGCTGCGGGGCCGCGGCCGTACTTCGTTCCGCTCCTTCAGCAGGTTCTTGGTCAGCCTCCTCCTCCTTGTCCTCCTCCCTCCTTAGAGTGTCCTCCGTCTGTCCAGTCGCAGTCACAGTTACCGTCTGCCTCCCCTCTCCCTGGTCCTTCTCCTTACACTGGTCCGACTGGAGGTCTTACGGAGCGTCGTGAGCCTGAGTCTCGTCCTGCGTCGCCTGAGTCTCGTCGAGCGTCGCCTGTTCGTGCTGCTCACACTGGTCGTCGTGTCCCGCGTCAGCGTCCTCCTGCTGTCCCAGGCACTCACCATATGGCGCTTCGTCCTTCCACTGCTCCCCAGCGTGTCCCTCTCCCGGCTCCTCCTGCGTCCTCTCTTCCTGCTCTTGCTGACCCTGAGTCTGACTCTCTTCGTGCTGCCAGTCCTACTGTCACGCGTCTCCTGGCTACTGTTGTCACTGACCCTTCCTTTGAGTCCACTGCTGCGTCTGCCTTAGTTGCCGAGCTTGTCGACTTTGCTGCCACTTGTCGTCTAGACTACGCCGCTAGCCTAGTTGCTGAGTCTGAGTCTGTCTGTCCTCCGTCCGTCGGGGGTGAGTGTGCTCTTGGCACGGACGTCCTTGAGGACAGGCAGGAGGAGTTTGAGTGCTTTGCCGCTGCTTTACCTCATCTCGTGTCCATGCTAGTTGCCCCTGAGGGAGACCCGGATGCACCAGACATCCCGACTCCGCGCTCTTACGCAGAGGCGATAGAGGGTCCCTACTCCTCTCAGTGGCAGACAGCCATGGACGCAGAGATGGCTTCCTGGAAGTCCACAGGCACCTACGTCGACGAGGTTCCCCCTAGCTGGGGCGAACATCGTCAGTGGCATGTGGATTTTCAGGGTGAAGCGGCCGCCGGGTTCTCCGCCTGTCTTCAAGGCGCGTTACATTGCACGAGGCTTCAGTCAGCGAGAGGGAGTTGACTTCTTCCAGACCTTCTCCCCGACCCCGAAGATGACCACTCTCGTGGCACGCGACGGTGCCCTGCCCGTCGTGCGCCCCGTGGCACGCGACGGTGCCCTAAACTGCCCGTCGCGTGCCCCGTGGTGCGCGACGGTGCCCTGAGACACCGCGGATCCGCCTCTGGCGCCCGCAACGGTGCCCTGAGCTGCCGCAGAACCGCCCCTGGCGCCCGCGACGGTGTCCTGAGCCGCCGCGGACCCGCCCCTGGCGCCCGCGGCGGTGCCCCTGCCTCACCCGCGCCTGCACTCGCTGCAGCCGCCCCTGCACCACCCAGCGCCTGCCCTTGGAGCAGCCGCCCCCGCTCCTGCACTCGGTGCAGCCGCCTCTGCCTCACCCCGCGCCTGCACTCGCTGCAGTCGCCCCTGACCTACCCGCGCCAACCCTTTGTAGCCGCTCTGCGGCTTTCTCCCCGCCCACCCCCTCCTCCTTCGTCTCCCTGCAGCCGTGGGGGGGAGGGTATGGGGGTGGCGGGTGTGGGGGTGATGGGTGGTGTGCTTCCCTTCCCCTCCTCCTCCTTTCGTTCCCACTGCTGCAGCTGCCGCTGGGGGGGAGGGTGTGAGGGTGTGGGGGAGCCGGAGGAGTGGCACTGGGGTGGCGGGTGTGAGACCAACCAGCAGCCGTCCCTCCACCTCTCCTCTCTTCCCCCCTCTGCTGCTCCTGCAGCAGTGTGGGGGGGAGTGTCAAAGTTATATTTAAGATATATCCTGCTTGCTGTAGTTAGTGTAGTTATTTATTTTGCAGTTGGTGGTGCACCTTTCCTAGTTTCTCGACTATATGTTGTATGCTTTGCTTTTAGTGAAGCTCACTTCTTTGGTCAACATTCTCGACATTTCTCCTTGGCACAAACTCCTCGACACCCGCTTGGCCTAGGCTACTAAGCCTAGGCCCCTAGTTAAACCTGGTTACCAGTTAAGTCAGAGTTGTAACATGGTATCAGAGCGAAGGTCTCGGGTTCGAATCCCAGTGTGTGCACTTCGGGCATCCCAGTGCGAGGGGGTGTCAGAGGTCCACTGGTGATCCCCGATTGATCCTAGGGAAGGGTTACAGGCATGTTGGCCTGGGGGGTTATGGGCGCACTGACCCGCTACTTAACAAGCCCTTTTATCCCAATGGTCTAGTGGTCTAGCCCTTTTTTTTTTTTTTTTTTTTTTTTTTTTTTCTCCCTCGTCGCCTGCCCGTCGCCAGCCCGTCGCGTTTTCCCCCGTCGGCAGCCCGTCGCCAGCTCGTCGCGTTTTCCCCCGTCGCCAGCCCGACGCGATTCTCCCATCACCAATACGTCACGTTTCCCTCGTCGTCAGCCCGTCACGTTCCCCCCCCCGTCGCCCCCTCTGCCCGCGCCTACCCCCTGCTTCACGTCGCCCCAGCCGCTCCTTCGCTCACCGTCGCTCTGCCCGTCGCATTCCCCCCGCCCCCTGCCCGTCACCCCCTCCGTCGCGACTGTTCGCGTGTGCAGTGGCGGTCGCTGTGGGGAGGAGAGGGAGGAGGGGAAGGGAGTGGCGGCGGAACGCTGTGGGGGGGAGAGGGAAAGGGGGAAGGGAGTGGCGGCGGAATGCTGTGAGGGAGAGAGGAAAAGGGGGAAGGGAGTGGCGGCGGAACACCAACGCCAGCCACCAGCACCAGCACCGGCACCAGCGCCGTCACGCCAGCACCAGGCACCAGCACCAGCGCCAGCCGCCAGCACCAGGCACCAGCACCAGCGCCAGTCGCCAGCGCCAGAAGCACCAGCACCAGCCGCCAGCGCCAGCCGCCAGCACCAGGCACCAGCACTAGCGCCGTCACTCCAGCACCAGGCACCAGCACCAGCGCCGTCACGCCAGCACCAGGCACCAGCACCAGCGCCGTCACGCCAGCACCAGGCACCAGCACCAGCGCCAGCCGCCAGCACCAGGCACCAGCACCAGCGCCATCCGCCAGCACCAGGCACCAGCACCAGCGCCAGCCGGCTGCACCAGCACCAGCACCGAAGCCAGTCACCAGCACCAGCACCGGCACCAGCGCCGTCACGCCAGCACCAGGCACCAGGACCAGCAGCCCCACCTGTGACCAGCAGCCCCACCTGTGACCAGCAGCCCCACCTGTGACCAGCAGCCCCACCTGTGAAGGACTTTACAGGGACCATCGTGGGTGGGGAGGGGTCTGGAGGAAGAAAGGGGGGGGAGGGAGTGCGGTTCCAGGGGGGCGATTGAAATGGGGGGTGAGGTTAAAGGGGGTTGGTTGATTGGGGGTGGGGATGTGGGGGTTAGTAAGAGGGGACGCCGCGGCCACCCCCCCACCTCCTCTCCTCATCCCCCACTCAACCACCCCTTCGCAAAAGGGGGTTAGTAAGAGGGGACGCTGTGGCCACCCCCCCACCTCCTCTCCTCATCCCTCAATCACATCCTCCTTTGTTCTTATCTCCTCTCCTCTCCTCTTTCTCTCTCTCGCCTCCTCCTCACTTTCCTCTCTGTCGTCTTCCACTACGCCAGCTATACCCCTTCAGGGGGTGTTGACTACACTAGTTCCTACTGCAAGCAGGCTAAGGGGGTGTGTCAAAGTTATATTTAAGATATATCCTGCTTGCTGTAGTTAGTGTAGTTATTTATTTTGCAGTTGGTGGTGCACCTTTCCTAGTTTCTCGACTATATGTTGTATGCTTTGCTTTTAGTGAAGCTCACTTCTTTGGTCAACATTCTCGACATTTCTCCTTGGCACAAACTCCTCGACACCCGCTTGGCCTAGGCTACTAAGCCTAGGCCCCTAGTTAAACCTGGTTACCAGTTAAGTCAGAGTTGTAACTGGGAGGGGGAGGGGGAGGGTGAGGAGATGGAGGGGGTGACCAGCCAGAGCCAGCCCGCCTCCTCACTCTCCCTGCTGCCCCTCCTGTGGTCGGGGGGGGAAGAGAGTAAGGGGGTGGCAGGAATGTCTTGCTGTCGCCTGTCCCTTTGCTGCTGTACCTGCTCTGTTACCGTGCCTGCTGTTGCTGTTGCTGGTGTACCCCTGCAGGTTGTGTTCTGCACAAACTCCTGCTGCAGGCAGTTATGGGGGAGTGTTAGAATATATATGTAACTGCCTGTAGCTGTAGTTTAGTGTAGTTATTATAAACTGTTGGTGGTGCACCTTCTTTGCATGCTCTGTTTGCTATATGTACCCTAGTGCTTGTGAAAATGAACGAGGAATGAAAAGACTAAGGGAAAGTTGGGTACAAGTACAAACCCTAGAAAGCTGTACCCCATATGTGCTACCCCACTATAGCCTACAGCAGCTAAGTCATATAAATCTGACACACCCCCATAGACAAAGTGGGGGAGGACAAGGGGTCACAAGACCAGTCAAGCAAAGCAAAGCAAGCTCAGGGTGGATCACAACGTCACCACACATTCCGAGCACAAGTTCAAGGCCACAAGGCCAGTTCACATGCAGGATTACATATATATATAAGGCTAAACAAGCAAGAGCAGGTGTATATATATATGTAACAGTACAAACAAGGTCAAGGGGTGAGCAAGTGAGGCAAGGTAGGCACAAGACCCAGCTGAGTACAGAAGTGCTGATGATCACAAGGCGCAAGTGCCTTGGTGAAGATATCAGCAGTGTTGGCCTGAGAGGCCACGTACGCAAGGCGTAGCTGACCACGCTGCTGTAGCTCACGAGCAAGGAAGTAGCGAAGAGCAATGTGCTTCGTTCTGTGCTCCAGTCTCTGCTCCCGACACAAGGCCAGCATGGCCTTGTTGTCTACGTACAGCACTGGAGGAGAACGAGGCGGCTCTCCGAGGTCAGTCAGCAGGTAGGTGAGCCAGCGAAGCTCCTGTGCAGCCATGGCCCCTGCGTAGATCTCAGCCTCACAACTGGAGCCGAGAACAGAAGACGAGCGGGTAGCCCGCCACGAAACAGAGCCGGAGCCAAGGCTGAAGGTGTAACCCTGTGACGACCGCTGCGTAGCCTGGTCGTCAGCCCAAGAAGCGTCTGCGTGCCCAGTGAGGACCACTGGACTCTGCCCTCCAAGCACAAGCCCCATGCCCGACGTACTGCACAAGTAGCGCAACACCCTCTTCGCTGCAGCCATGTGCTCCGGTCTGTGTCTCCCAGGAGCAACATAGCGTGCGAGAATGCTAAGAGGGTATGCAAGGTCAGGTCGAGTGCAGGTCATCAGGTACATGAGGCAGCCAACAAGCTCTGGGTAGCCACTCGACTCTACGGACTCATCCGAAGGCAGAGCTGAGAGCGAGTGGCGAGTAGGCAGAGGAGTGGCCTGAGGCGAGGAGTACGTGAAGCCGAAGCGCTGAAGGACCTGCTGCACCATGTGTGACTGAGTCAGGGTAATGGTGCGGCGTGCTCTGTCCCGGGTGATCTGCAAGCCAAGGTAGCTGCGCAGTTCACCCAGGTCTGTGCACGTGTGTCTCTTCTGCAGCTCGGACTTCACGTGGGCGAGTCCAGCAGTGTCAGCTGTGGCAAAGACCAAGTCGTCGACGTACACGAGGATGTAGAACGGCGGCAAAGAAGTGTCGGTGCGCAGAAACAGCGACGGGTCGGCAGTAGAGGGAGCAAACCCAAGAGCCGCAAGCGTAGTTCTCAGTGTGTCGTGCCACTCACGCGGTGCCTGGCGGAGACCGTAGACTGGCCGCCGGAGGCTCCACTGGGTGCCAGGAGGAAAAGTCCCAGTGAAGCCAAGTGGGCGGCGCAGCCAGATCTCCTCGTGCAGGCTGCCCTGCAAGAAAGCAGTGCTGAAGTCAAGAGAGTGTAGCTCGTAGTCACGGTGAGCAGCTATGTGCAGCAGTACCCGAAGAGTGATCATCTTCGGGGTGGGAGAGAAGGTCTGAAAGTAGTCAACTCCCTGCCGCTGACTGAAGCCACGAGCCACGTAACGCGCCTTGAAGACAAGCGGAGAACCCGGCGGCCGCTTCACCCTGAAAATCCACATGCCACTGACGATGTTCGCCCCAGGCGGGGGAACCTCGTCAACGTAGGTGCCTGTGGACTTCCAGGAAGCCATCTCTGCGTCCATAGCTGCCTGCCACTGAGAGGAGTAGGGACCCTCTATCGCCTTCGCGTAAGAGCGCGGAGTCGGGATGTCAAGTGCATCCGGGTCTCCCTCAGGGGTAAGCAGTACGGACACGAGATGAGGTGAAGCAGCAGCCAAACACTGGAACTCCTCCTGTCTGTCCTCAAGGGCGTCCGTGCCAAGGGCACACTCACCCCCGACGGACGGAGGACAGACAGACTCAGACGCAGCAACAAGACTAGCAGCGTAGTCTAGACGACAGCGAGCAGCAAAGTCGACGAGCTCAGCAACTAGGGCAGACGCAGCAGTGGACTCAAAGGAAGGGTCAGTGACAACAGTAGCAAGGAGACGCGTGACAGTCGGACTGGCAGCACGAAGGGAGTCCGACTCCGGGTCAGCAAGAGCAGGAAGAGAGGACTCAGGAGGAGAAGGCAAAGGGGCACGCAGAGGAGCAGTGGACGGACGGAGAGACATCCGGTGCGTGCCGGGCACAGGGGGAGGACGCTGACGCGAACCACGACCACTAGCGCGAGCAGCACGGACAGGCGACGCAGGACGAGACGCAGGCTCACGACGCTCAGCAAGACCTCCAGTAGGACCAGTGTAGGGAGAAGGAGCAGGCAGTGGGGAGGCCGGCTGTAACTGTAACTGTGACGGGACAGGCTGTGGACACTCTAAGGGAGGAGGAGGACCAGTAGAAGGCGGGAGACCAAGAACCTGCTCAAGAAGCGGAACGAAGTACGGCCGAGGCCGCGCAGCGACTCCAGACACAGCAGGGACAGCACCAGTACCCCCAGTGGTAGCACCAGCGCCAGCAGCACCTCCAGCTCCAGTACCCCCAGCAGCTCCAGTAGCTCCAGGACCTCCAGCAGCACCAGTAGCACCCCCAGCAGGACCGCCTCCAGTACCGCCAGCAGTACCCTCAGCGCCAACACCCTCAGCAGCTCCAGCTCCAGTCGGACCACGAGAAGACGCAGTGGCTCCAGCTCCAGTAGTACCCGCAGGCCCAGCAGCTCCAGTACTCCCAGTACGAGCACCTCCGGGACCCGTGGCACCAGCACCCTCAGCAGCCGAAGAACCTCCAGCTCCAGCAGCTCGCCTCCAGCGCCGGGCAAACCACTCACGCACCTCCTGTGGAGAGAGTGGCTCCCGTCGAGACGGAGCACCCAGAGAACCTCCAGGCCCAGCACCGCCAGACGCCACACGAGCAGGCCCAGCTCCCTCAGGCTCCGCACCCCCAGGCTCAGCACCTCCAGGCGTAGCACCCCCAGGCTCAGCACCCCCAGTCGTAGCACCCCCAGGCTCAGCACCCCCAGACTCAGCACCCCCAGGCTCAGCACCCCCAGTCGTAGCACCCTCAGGCTCAGCACCCCCAGGCTCAGCACCCCCAGGCGTAGCACCCACACGCTCAGCACCCCCAGAGTCAGCACCCCCAGGCTCAGCACCACCAGCAGCAGAGTCACCAGCGACCTCCACAGGCTCGACTGCGTCTACCTGGGACACACCTGAAGGGGCAGGACCCTGAGGGGGAAGGGGGTCTACCGGGGGGGGACCTGGCACAAGGAAGAGCGGTGGCGGGGGGAGGGACAGAGTGCGGTTGGGGAAGAGACGGTAGTAGGGGACCGACTCGTCAAACGTGACGTCCTGGGAGGACAGAACACGGCGAGAGGTGGGGTGGTAGAACTGCCACCCTGGCGCGTCAGGGGGGAAGCCAAGGAAGACGCAGGGAGCAGCACGAGGGGACAGCTTGTCCGCAGACAAGTCGCGGACAAACGCCCGAGATCCCCAGACACGGAACGCAGACGCATCGCCAACCTTCCCCGTCCACAGCAAAGCTGGGGAGGTCTCCGGCATGGAGACCCTGGGCTGAAGGTTGATCTGATGCGCCGCGTACCGAACCGCAAACGGCCACAGAAAATGGGGGGCAGCCGCATGCATCATGGACGTACGGGCGACGTCCATGACCATGCCAATGCGGCGCTCAGCAATCCCATTTTGCTGCGGAGAGTCCGGAAGCGTGAAGGTCTGGCGGATGCCTCGTGCACGACAGTAGGCTCGCAGAAGGCCAGAGGAGAACTCTCCGCCTCTGTCAGAGTGCAGACGCAGAACAGGAAAGTCCGAGCCGAAACTCTCTCTGAGCTGGAGATGAGCTGCGCGGATCCAGTCGATCAACACCTCAGTGACATCACCCTTGCTGCGCAAGGGGAAGACTGTGGTGTAACGCGAGTAGTCGTCAACCACCAGCAGGAAGTAGCGCTCGTGACCCTGTCCACGGACGCGGGCCGGGCCCCACACGTCCATGTGAAGCGTCTGCAGCGGGGCCTCTGTCGGAGGAAACTGGGAGGATTGAGGGGCAGCACGCTGCCGCCCCTCGACACAGGGGACGCAGGTAGGGGCAGGCCCCAGAGGAAGGGGAGGGAGGGACCGGGGAAGACCAGAGACAAGGACACGGGAGGCCATGCCTCAGAGACAAGGCAGGGAGGGGTGACCAAGGCGGTGGTGCCAGAGGAGAGTCTCGTGAGACAGGAGGCGACACGAGCAGGGGGCAGACTCAGGACCAGACCTGGACGCTGCAGCAAACACCTGACCCGACGCAGCTGCCTGACCAGACGCAGTGATTGGAGGAGACTCAGTGGTCAGTGTGTACAGGCTCGACCCCGGCCGACGTGTAAACGTGGCCAAGTGTCGGCCCGTCCGAGCGTCCGTGCAGTGGGTCACACGCTGGCTCGCAGGAGTGAACTGGTGAACCCCCGCATCCTGTAGGTCAGCACCACTCACCAAGTTCGTAGAGAACGAGGGGAGGTAAAGACCAGACAGGGTGCCAGAGGGGGCCGCCGGACACGGGAGGACAGTGGAGAAGTGAGCAAGGACAGGACCCCCAGAGGGGTCTGCCAGAGAGACTGCAACTGGCCGACCAAGCGGCGTGAGTGTGGTGCGGTCTCGAAAGAAGGAGCGAGAAGCCCCCGAGTCAAGAGTGAAGGTGTGGGAGGCCGGAGCCGACGCAGTACCTGAGAGAGCAGACTCACCAGCACCTGAGGAAGCAGACGCACTGGCACCTAGAGCAGCAGCCTCGCTAGCACCTAAAGCAACAGCCTCACCAGTACCTAGAGCAGCAGTCCCAATGCCCGGGTCGGGCGGAAAACACCAGTAACAGTCACCCTCATCACTAATAGTCACAGCATACATGGCAGCAAGAATAGCATCAAAGTCAAGGTCAAAGATAGCTACTCCCGCCCTAGACAGCTCGCCCCAGCGAGGGATCTCAGTGGCCTCAGGGAACTGGTGACGCCAAGCGTCCGTCAGGCGGCCAAAGCAGCGCTAGGTGGAGTGCGCACCCCCGCACGGCTCACCCGCGCGGTCGCCGGTGCGTAGGACGTAGGTGCACGGACCAGTACCCCCACCCCGCTGGCGTGCAGCGTACCACTCACGAAGCTGCTGAGGGGGGGGGATCTCACGAGTGCGCTGCTGCTGCTGCTGCTGCTGCTGCTGCTGGCGCTGACCACCACCGGAGCCGACCCTCTGCGCAGCGCCACCCCGACCAGCTCCACCTCCTCCGCCGCCGCCTCCTCCACCACCGCCACCTCCGCCACCTCCGCTCCCACCGCCACCGCCGCCGCTGCCTCCGCCTCCACTGCCGCCACTGACGCCCCCACCCCCGCCACCACCCCCACCGCCACCCCCACCCCCTCCGCCGCCTCCACCGCCGCCTCCACCGCCCCCGCTAGCTCCTCCAGCGCCCCTGCCCCCCTTGCCCTTGCCAGTGCGGCGTCTCCCGCTAGGGGCAGACGCCGCACCGACCGACTCAAGACCAAGGAGGTCGGCCGCAGCAGCAGAGGCAACAGAGGGCAAGAGAGGAGAGGGGGAGCACCCCTCAAAGACAGGGGCACGAGGGTCACCACGAGAGGCTCCTACAGCGACTATGCTCTTCTCTGCTGCTAGGAGGCACTCCTCGAGGAGGTCAACGGTGAGGGTGGTGGGGCAAACAGAGAGAAAGTGGTCCCTGACCGGGCGAAGGGTGTCAGGGAGCCCGGTGACTACGTAGTAGAGGGTGATGTACATAGGGGGGGGGTTCTTGGCGCAGAACTCAGGAGGAAGGGCAGCGCGGTAGCGAGTGTCACTAGTGCGCAGGTGCGTAATGAGGTCAGCGACTGTGGGAAAAGCGGCGAGGTCAGGGAAGAGGTACGGCAGGATGAGGCGGCTAAGGGCAGCAGTGGCAGGGGAAGAGTAGCGTGCAACTACAGCGTCGTACAAGGTCTTAGCACTCTTGTACTGACTAAAGTGTGCACGCTCAGCGGTAGGCAAGTGGCGGCGCACAGCAAGACGGGCAGCAGCATCGCGTGTGGCCCACTGTGAGCGAACAGTGGCGTCAGCATCAGCAGCAGGGGCAGAAGAGGCACCAGAAGTGAGGTCAAAGAGAGAGAGACCGTCTGCCCTGTCGCACTGTAGGAAAAGCTGCAGGTCATCTACCCAGACGTCAAAGTCAATGGCCCGACCCTCAGCGTCAAAAGCGAGGACACTGGGGGTAGCCATGACAGCAGTAGACTAGCAGCTGGAGCAGTAGGGTAAGGGCAGCGCAGTGGTAGAGGTGCCGCTCTTACCGGACAGGGCGGCTCGGGCGGCTCGGCGGCTCGGCGGCTCGGCAGCAACTGCAGCTCGGCGGCTCGGCGACTCGGCGGCTCGGGCGGCTCGGGCGGCTCGGCGGCACGGCGGCTCGGCAGCAACTGGAGCTCGGTGGCTCGGCGACTCGGCGGCTCGGGCGGCTCAGGTGGCTCGGCGGCTCGGGCGGCTCGGGTGGCTCGGGCGGCTCGGCAGCAGCGGCGGCTCGGTAGATCGGCGGCTCAGCGGCGCCGGCGGCTCGGTGGTGACGGCGGGGCCGCGTGGGGACGACGGCGGGGCCAGGTGGGGCGGCGACGAGGCCGCTGAGGGCGGCGGCGGGGCCACGAAGGGTGGCGACCGGCGCCTTAAGGGTGGGGCCGCGGGGTCGCAAGGGTGGGGCGACGGGGCCAGCAGAGGCGGCGCCGGGGCCGGGAAGGGCGGCGCCGGGGCCGGGAAGGGCGGCGCCGGGGCCGGGAAGGGTGGCGCCGGGGCCGCAAGGGTAGGCGACGGGGCCGCGAGGGCGGCGTGGAGGGGTCGCGAGGGCTCGAGGAGGCCGCGAGGGCGGCGCGAAAGGGCCGCGAGGGCAGCGCGAAAGGGCCGCGAGGGCGGCGCGACGCGACGGGACCGCGAGGGCGGCGCGACGGGGTCGCAAGTGCGACGCGACGGGGCCGCTAGGGAGGCGCGACGCGACGGGGCCGCTGAGGCGGCGCGACGGGGTCGTAAGGGTGGCGCGACGGGGCCGTGAGAGGGGAGCGCGACTCGGGCAGAGGCTGAGCGCGCTCCGGGCAGGAAAAAAAGTTGGTGGGCCCTAGGAACAGTTCCCACAGGGGAACCTGCTCTATACCATGTGAAAATGAACGAGGAATGAAAAGACTAAGGGAAAGTTGGGTACAAGTACAAACCCTAGAAAGCTGTACCCCATATGTGCTACCCCACTATAGCCTACAGCAGCTAAGTCATATAAATCTGACAGTGCTATAGTGAACATCATCCCCATTCTCGACTTTCTCCTTGGCACAACTTTCTCGACTTCCCCTTGGCCTAGGCTACTAAGCCTAGGCCCTACCTAAACTTAACTACCACTTGTGCTTCTATCTCAACAATTGGCACTTGGGATTACGCCCAGATTACACCGTATACACCGCTGTCGGTGCCGTATAATAGATATGTCGGTGGGAAAAGTAGGAAATAAGAGAAATAAATAGAAGGCTCTAGAAAATAGAATAGTAGGCCGATTGAGATGAAATAAAGACCAAAATATAGAGGAGAAAAAGGAGAATAAGATAAAGGAAAAATGTAATAATGACAAGTATTATAACGGGGACGTCCTCTCACAGTAGCGCCCACTCACGGAAGTTCGAGCCGTCAAAAGGAGTGGTGGTGAACGCCTTGTCCACCGTTGCTCCCACCATTCTGCGTGACAGGCGTTCCTTGTCTTCTTCCGTGTATTCACGCGGAACGGGGTCGAAGAGAGTAGGCACAGCTGACGGCCGAGGTAGATGTACCGTGCGCTGCATGTCTCCATTCTGTCCATCAAGTTGACGTTCCAGCACTTCCACTTGATCCCGTCGCATGACTGCATTCCGTATCCCATCCGTCCCATGCTGTCAACGGGATGTACTCCAATCGGTGGACGAGGTGCAGGCGGAGGTATGACATTGCCGCGATGAAGGTGAGACCTGGGCATAGGAGGAACTCCAATGGGATGAGAGTTAGTCGCAAATCGTCGTAGTGGGGGAGCACCAATAGTGTAGGAGGCAAATCCCACACCTTCCACGCCCACTTGACCATTTTCGTCACTCTGCTG
This sequence comes from Closterium sp. Naga37s-1, assembly GCA_947471745.1. NCBI lineage: Eukaryota > Viridiplantae > Streptophyta > Zygnematophyceae > Desmidiales > Closteriaceae > Closterium > Closterium sp. Naga37s-1. Next base: position 168,278 of record CANJKZ010000966.1, read on the forward strand.
CCCAATCTGTCCAGTTCTCATTCCACCATGCACTGCACTCCCATACTCATCATTCCTCCCCCGTGCTTCCCTTTGCATGGATGATTGAGGTGCGGGATTGGCGCTCCCCCCTCCTTGGACGGATGCATCCCTCCCTTGGGATGACTCTCCTCCTTAGGGTATGCTCATTTCCCCTTCACCATCAATCCCTGCAACGACATTGGAAGCATGAGTTTGGTTAGTACGTGGAGTGCTTGAATGAGATTGTCCACGAGTGGACGGATTGCTGAACCCGTGAGAGTGTGCGATTGTTGGCATGTTGAACTTGACTTGTAGTGATGCCTGCAGTGCTAGTGGTGCCCTTGAAATCATGTTTTCTAGGTGCTTATGTTGAGCCAAGATGGCTTCTTCGAAAGCCGCATATCCAGCATCCACTTCGCCATCGAATTGCGCCATGATCTTGATCAAACCGTACGCCAGGTGTACGCTACAAGCGCAAGAACACTTCGGATGTGAAGACCACGTGTACGAAAGCATACACTAGATGTCCGGAACTTTAAGTGTTTGCAGGTACCTATCCGAAGTGAATGCCAACAATTTTATAGACCAAATTTGGCAGCATGCCCCCTAGAGTAGCTCTGATACCATGGTAGAAAGGCATAGTGCCAACGTAGCGGAAGCGTGTTTGTAGAAAGAACAAGATAGAATTCTTGCATTGGAAATGGATTGAAAATTGATTGATATTGGGGAATACAAGCAAGGTAGAAGGAAGGAAAGTACTTTGTGAGACCAGAAGGTAGAAGCAAGGAAAGTAGAGAGCCACATGCAACCCCCCAGAAGTCAGAGAAATTTATCTGATTTGCCTAAAAAAGTCTGCTAATTCAGCCTTTTTTTAAGTGGACTATGAAAGTTCATACTTTTTTTTGCAGCAAACTCTGAATATCCAGAAAAAAAAAAAAAAAAAAAAAAAACGCCTTGTCCGAAATTTCAGATTTTTCCTCGGAGTGTGCTCTGATTCCTGATCTTGTTTGGGCTACCTACTCCGATTGTACCTATGCGAAAACTGCACAGACAACTGCAATTAGCGCTGGAAGTGTCGTTTCGTCCTGTCAGTCATGCTGAAACAGTGACAGCGGTGCTGCGGCGCGGGTGTATCGCCCCATTTTAGGCTGATCTGTAAGTTCACTACTATGTGAACTCTGCTTTATCAGCCTTATTTATGTTTGAACTCTGATATTTCAGACTTTTTTATGGTATCAAGTCTGATTGATCAGACTAGAAATGTGTATCAAGTCTGACGAATCAGACAGCTTGATTACGAATCTGAGGGCCATGGCACAAGGAAATCAAGGAGGATAAGAATAAGGGTGAGTTGGAAAGTACTGAGAAACTTAGAACGAGAATGAGTTGACTAAGGAATGAAAGTGATACAAAATGTGAAACCCTAGAATTGTGTACCCCTTAGTATCTAACCCGCTACACAGGCTAGATCATATAAGTTTGACACACCCCCATAGGCAAAGTGGGGGAGAACAAGGGGTCACAAGACCAGTCAAGCAAAGCAAGGCAAAGCAAGCTCAGGGTGGATCACAACGTCACCACACATTCCGAGCACAAGTTCAAGGCCACAAGGCCAGTTCACATGCATGAGTACATACATATATATAACGCTAAACAAGCAAGAGCAGGTATATATATATGTAACAGTACAAGCAAGGTCAAGAAGTGAGTAAGTGAGGCAAGGTAGGTACAAGACCTAACAGAGTACAGAAGCGCTGATGGTCACAAGGAGGAAGTGCCTTGGTGAAGATATCAGCAGTGTTGGCCTCAGAGGCCACGTAAGCAAGACGCAGCTGACTGCGCTGCTGCAGCTCACGAGCAAGGAAGTAGCGAAGAGCGATGTGCTTCGTTCTGTGCTCCAGTCTGTGCTCCCGACACAAGGCCAGCATAGCCTTGTTGTCTACGTACAGAACTGGAGGAGAACGAGGCGGCTCTCCTAGGTCAGTCAGCAGGTAGGTGAGCCAGCGTAACTCCTGTGCAGCCATGGCCCCTGCGTAGATCTCAGCCTCACAACTGGAGCCGAGAACAGAAGACGAGCGGGTAGACCGCCACGAAACAGAGCCGGAGCCAAGGCTGAAGGTGTAACCCTGTGACGACCGCTGCGTAGCCTGGTCGTCAGCCCAAGAAGCGTCTGCGTGACCAGTGAGGACCACTGGACTCCGCCCTCCAAGCACAAGCCCCATGCCCGACGTACTGCACAAGTAGCGCAACACCCTCTTCGCTGCAGCCATGTGCTCTGGTCGGTGTCTCCCAGGAGCAACATAGCGTGCCAGAATGTTAAGAGGGTATGCAAGGTCAGGTCGAGTGCAGGTCATCAGGTACATGAGGCAGCCAACAAGCTCTGGGTACGGGCCACTCGACTCTACGGACTCATCCGAAGGCAGAGCTGAGAGCGAGTGGCGAGTAGACAGAGGAGTGGCCTGAGGCGAGGAGTACGTGAAGCCGAAGCGCTGAAGGACCTGCTGCACCATGTGTGACTGAGTCAGGGTAATGGTGCGCTGTGCTCTGTCCCGGGTGATCTGCAAGCCAAGGTAGCTGCGCAGTTCACCTAGGTCTGTGCACGTATGTCTCTTCTGCAGCTCGGACTTCACGTGGGCGAGTCCAGCAGTGTCAGCTGTGGCAAAGACCAAGTCGTCGACGTACACGAGGATGTAGAACGGCGGCAAAGAAGTGTCGGTGCGCAGAAACAGCGACGGGTCGGCAGTAGAAGGAGCAAACCCAAGAGCCGCAAGTGTAGTCCTCACTGTGTCGTGCCACTCACGAGGTGCCTGGCGGAGACCGTAGACTGGCCGCCGGAGGCTCTACTGGGTACCAGGAGGAAAAGACCAAGTGAAGCCAGGTGGGCGGCGCAGCCAGATCTCCTCGTGCAGGCTGCCCTGCAAGAAAGCAGTGCTGAAGTCAAGAGAGTGAAGCTCGTAGTCACGGTGAGCGGCTATGTGCAGCAGTACCCGAAGAGTGGTCATCTTCGGGGTGGGAGAGAAGGTCTGAAAGTAGTCAACTCCCTGCCGCTGACTGAAGCCACGAGCCACGTAGCGCGCCTTGAAGACAGGCGGAGAACCCGGCGGCCGCTCCACCCTGAAAATCCACATGCCACTGACGATGTTCGCCCCAGGAGGGGGAACCTCGTCGACGTAGGTGCCTGTGGACTTCCAGGAAGCCATCTCTGCATCCATGGCTGCCTGCCACTGAGAGGAGTAGGGACCCTCTATCGCCTCCGCGTAAGAGCGCGGAAGGAGCAGGCAGAGGAGAGGTAGGCTGTAACTGTGACTCGGACGGGACAGGCGGTGGACACTCTAAGGGAGGAGCCGGACTAGCAGAGGGCGGAAGACCAAGAACCTGCTCAAGGAGCGGAACGAAGTACGGCCGCGGCCGCTCAGCACCACCAGCACCAGAAGGGACAGCACCAGCACCCCGAACGACAGCACCAGCGCCAGCAGCACCCCCAGCTCCAGCAGCGCCAACTCCAGTACCCTCAGAGGCACCAGCAACAGAGGCACCCTCAGCGCCAACACCCCCAGCAGCTCCAGCTCCAGCCGGACCACCAGAAGACGCAACGGGTCCAGCTCCAGCACCCTCAGTAGCACCGACGCCCGCAGCACCACCAGCTCCAGTACGAGAAGCACCTGCAGGCCCAGCAGCTCCAGTACTCCCAGTACGAGCACCTCCGGGACCCGCGGCACCAGCACCCTCAGCAGCAGCAGAACCTCCAGCACCCGCAGCACCTCCAGTTCCAGCAGCTCGCCTCCAGCGCCGGGCAAACCACTCACGCAGCTCCTGTGGAGAGAGTAGCTCCCGCCGGGACGAAGCACCCGAAGAACCTCCAGGCCCAGCACCGCCAGACGCCACACGAGCAGGTCCAGTACCCTCAGACTCCGCACCCCCAGACGCAGCACCCCCAGGCTCAGCACCCCCAGACGCAGCACCCCCAGGCTCAGCACCCCCAGGCGCAGCACCCCCAGAGACAGCACCCCCAGGCTCAGCACCCCCAGAGTCAGCACCCCCAGACCCAGCACCCGCAGGCTCAGCACCCCTAGCAGCACCAGAGTCAACAGCTACCTCGACAGGGTCGACTGCGTCTACCTGAGACACACCTGAGGGGGCAGGACCCTGAGGGGGGAGGGGGTCTACCGGAGGGGGACCTGGCGTAAGGAAGAGCGGCGGGGGGGGGGAGGGACGCAGTGCGGTAGGGGAAGAGACGGTAGTAGGAAACCGACTCGTCAAACGTGACGTCCTGGGAGGACAGAACACGGCGCGAGGTGGGGTGGTAGAACTGCCAGCCCGGCGCGTCAGGGGGGGAAGCCAAGGAAGACGCAGGGAACAGCACGAGGGGACAACTTGTCCGCAGACAAGTCGCGGACAAACGCCCGAGATCCCCAGACACGGAACGCAGACGCATCGCCAACCTTCCCCGTCCACAGCAAAGCAGGGGAGGTCTCCGGCATGGAGACCCGGGGCTGAAGGTTGATCTGATGCGCCGCGTACCGAACCGCAAACGGCCACAGAAAATGGGGGGCAGCCGCATGGACCATGGACGTACGAGCGACGTCCATGACCATGCCAATGCGGCGCTCAGCAATCCCATTTTGCTGCGGAGAGTCCGGAAGCGTGAAGGTCTGGCGGATGCCTCGTGCACGACAGAAGGCTCGCAGAAGGTCAGAGGAGAACTCTCCGCTTCTGTCAGAGTGCAGACGCAGAACAGGAAAGTCCGAGCCGAAACTCTCTCTGAGCTGGAGACGAGCTGCGCGGATCCAGGCGATCAACACCTCAGTGACCTCACCCTTGCTGCGCAAGGGGAAGACTGCGGTGTAACGCGAGTAGTCGTCAACCACCAGCAGGAAGTAACGCTCGTGACCCTGTCCACGGACGCGGGCTGGGCCCCACACGTCCATGTGAAGCGTCTGCAGCGGAGCCTCTGTCGGAGGAAACTCGGAGGAGTGAGGAGCAGCACGCTGCCGCCCCTCGACGCAGGGAACGCAGGTTGGGGCAGGCCCGGGAGGAAGGGGAGGGAGGGACCGGGGGAGACCAGAGACAAGGACACGGGAGGCCATGCCTCGAAGACGAGGCAGGGAGGGGTGACCAAGGCGGTGGTGCCAGAGGAGAGTCTGGTGAGACAGGAGACGACACGAGCAGGGGGCAGACTCAGGACCAGACCTGGACGCCGCAGCAAACACCTGACCCGACGCGGCTACCTGAGCAGACTCAGCGACCGGAGGAGACTCAGTAGTCAGTGTGTACAGGCTCGACCCCGGCTGACGGGTAAACGTGGCCAAGTGACGGCCCGTCCGAGCACAGGTACAGTGGGTCACTCGCTGACTCACAGGAGTGAACTGGTGAACCCCTCCATCCTGGAGGTCAGCACCACTCACCAAGTTCGTAGAGAACGAGGGGAGGTAAAGACCCGACAGGGTGCCAGAAGGGGCCGCCGGACACGGTAGAACAGTGGAGAAGTGGGCAAGGACAGGACCCCCAGAGGGGTCTGCCAGGGAGACTGCCACTGGCCGACTAAGCGGCGTAAGCGTGGTGCGGTCGCGAAAGAAGGAGCGGGAAGCACCCGAGTCAAGGGTGAAGGTGTGGGTGGCCGGAGCCGACGCGGTACCTGAGAGCGCAGACTCACCAGCACCTGGGGCAGCAGGCTCACTGGCACCTAGAGCAGCAGCCTCACCAGCACCTAGAGCAGTAGCCTCAATGCCCGGGTCAGGCGGAAAACACCGGTAACAGTCACCCTCATCACTAATAGTCACAGCATACATGGCAGCAAGAATAGCATCATAGTCAAGATCAAAGATCGGAACACCCGCCCTAAACAGCTCGCCCCAGCGAGGGATCTCAGTAGCGTCAGGGAACTGATGACGCCAAGCGTCCGTCAAGCGGCCGAAGCAGCGCTGGGTGGAGTGCGGACCCCCACACTGCTCACCCGCGCGGTCGCCGGTACGTAGAACGTAGGTACAGGGGCCAGCACCCCCACCCCGCTGACGAGCAGTGTACCACTCACGAAGCTGCTGGGGGGAAGGGGTCTCACGAGTGCGCTGCTGCTGCTGCTGCTGGCGCTGACCACCACCGGAGCCGACCCTCTGCGTAGCGCCGCCCCGACCAGCTCCACCTACGCCGCCGCTACCTCCACCACCGCCTCCACCTCCACCACCTCCGCTCGCACCGCCACCACCGCCGCCTCCTCCGCCTCCACTGCCGCCACTAGTGCCCCCACTCCCGCCACCACTCCCACCGCCACCCCCACCCCCTCCGCCGCCTCCACCGCCGCCTCCACCGCCCCCGCCAGCTCCTCCAGCGCCCTTGCCCCCCTTGCCCTTGCCTGAGCGGCGTCTCCCGCTAGGGGCAGACGCCGCGCCGACCGACTCAAGACCAACGAGGTCGGCCGCAGCAGCAGAGGCAACAGAGGGCAAGAGGGGGGAGGGGGAGCACCCCTCAAAGACAGGGGTACGAGGGTCACCACGAGAGGCTCCTACAGCGACTATACTCTTCTCTGCTGCTAGGAGGCGCTCCTCGAGGAGGTCAACGGTGAGAGTGGTGGGGCAAACAGAGAGGAAGTGGTTCCTGACCGAGCGAAGGGTGTCAGGGAGCCGGGTGACTATGTAGTAGAGGGTGATGTACATAAGGGGGGGGTTCTTGGCGCAGAACTCAGCAGGAAGCGCAGCGCGGTAGCGAATGTCACTAGTGCGAAGATGTGTAATGAGGTCAGCGACTGTGGGAAAAGCGGCGAGGTCAGGGAAGAGGAACGGCAGTATGAGGCGGCTAAGAGCAGCGGTGGCAGGGGAAGAGTAGCGTGCAACTACAGCGTCGTACAAGGTCTTAGCACTCTTGTACTGACAAAAATGCGCGCGCTCAGCGGTCGGTAAGTGGCGGCGCACAGCAAGGCGGGCAGCAGCATCGCGCGTGGCCCACTGTGAGCGAACAGTGGCGTCAGCATCAGCAGCAGGGGCAGGAGAGGCACCAGAAGTGAGGCCAAACAGGGAGAGACCGTCTGCCCTATCGCACTGTAGGAAAAGCTGCAGATCATCTACCCAGACCTCAAAGTCAACAGCCCGACCCTCAGCGTCAAAGGTGAGAACACTGGGGGTGGCCATGACAGCAGTAGACAGGCAGTGAGCACAGCGGGGTAGGGCAGTGCAGTGGCAGAGGCGTTGCGCTTACCAGGCAAGTGAGGCGGTCCGGGGCAGGCCGGCAGGGACAGGGCCGCTACTGCAGTGACGGCGGCGTCTCGGCTGCGGCGGCCCGGCGGCTCGGCGGCTCGGCTGCAGTGCGGCTCGACGGCTCGGCGGCTCGGCGGCAAAGGCGGCTCGGCGGCTCGGCGGCTCGGCGGCAAATGCGGCTCGGCGGCTCAGCGGCTCGGCAGCGAAGGCGGCTCGGCGGGGCCGTGAAAGGCGGCGTCGCTGCCGCGAAGGAGCGGCGACGAGGCCGCCGAAAGGGGCGGCGACGAGGCCGAGTAGGGGCGGCGACGGGGCCGCGGAAAGGGGCGGCGACGGGGCCACGGAAAGGGGCGGCGACGGGGCCGCTGAAGGGCGGCGACGAAGCCGCTAAGAGGCGGCGACGGGGCCGCTGAAGGGCGGCGACGAAGCCGCGAAGAGGGCGGCAACGAGGCCGGTAGGGGCGGCGACGGGGCCGTCAAGGGCGGCAACGAGGCCGGCAGAGGCGGCGACGGGGCCGCTAAGAGCGGCGCGACGGGCCGCTAAGGAGGGCGCGCCGGGGCCGCTAAGGAGTGCGCGACGGGGCCTCTAAGGAGAGCGCGACGGGGCCACTAAGGAGGGCGCGACGGGCCGCTAAGGGCAGAACACTAGGCGCGCCTCGGGCAGGGGACAACGCGCGCCCCGGGCAGGAAAAAAAATCGATCTTGGTGGGCCCTAGGACAGTTCCCACTAGGGAACCTGCTCGATACCATGAGAAACTTAGAACGAGAATGAGTTGACTAAGGAATGAAAGTGATACAAAATGTGAAACCCTAGAATTGTGTACCCCTTAGTATCTAACCCGCTACAGCCTACACAGGCTAGATCATATAAGTTTGACAAGTACTATTCAAAGGGAACAGTAAATCCCCCCCTTATCATGGAGGCTTATAAAGGGGACTACACAAAAACCAAACAGCACTGGTATACAATATTCGTTATACTATATTCGGTTTTCCAACAGCACAATTCTTAGTTTGCCAAGTGTCACAATGCACAACATGATGCGAGGCTTTAGTACGTTCCTGGCTCGTATCAAGCTTCGGGCCTTTCCGGGAAGACCCGAAGCTTTGGGTTAAACTTCCTGTCAAACTACTGTTGGAATAACCAAAAGGTTATCTTAAGCATTCCCGAAGGCTCTCTACTCTCGCGTCACTTGATAACGAAGCAAACACCTGTATCAGTACCGCAATACCGTAGTTCATATAGAGCACGCAGAAGGTCGAGGGTCACCCGAAGGTCAACAGTCAAAGATAGTCAACGGTCGTGACCCTTGACTGACCAGTAACCGCACGAGACAGTTACAAAATGCAAGGTGGTACGGTAACTGTGTAGAATGGCAATAGTCATGGTTATTGTAGCAATGTAATTCGGTTAATAAGGGAATGTACCCCTCAAAGTACATGGCTAGCTAGGATTGCTATTTATATTCCTGTACTCCTATCTTATAATCATCTTGTTTCTTCAAAGCATTATCAACAAGGTCATTACAGAGACTTCACAGTTCTCTCACATACTTACGATAGCAGCTTTATCCTATCCACTGCGAGCCTTCAGTTATGACATCAACTTTGTCTTCCGAAAAATGGGGCAATTTTTGGCCGGAAGACCCGAAGTTGGTCTCGAAAGACCCAAAGTAGGTAGGAATGTACCCTTACATACATTTAGGCGCGACACCAATTTTAGCGTCTGTGACGCCTCCTGTTGAGACATCTTTTAGGAAGGTACCCTTAGATCCTGTCAGCATGATCCCATAACTTCTACATTCGTCTTCGCTGGTAGCCTATGTTAGCTGGAATGTGGCTTCATGTCCTGTAGCAGGCGTCAATTGAAGTCCTTGCATTGCCTCTGATGTGTGCCCCGTCCTTCCCCCACCTTACTCTTGCTCCGCTGATGTGTGCCGAACCACCCAGGGATGGGCTGCATGAGGGACACAGTAGACATGGCAAGGCATGGCACAGGATGACAAAAGCTGCATGGTTTTGTCGGCTTGACAGGTCTGTATGCTTGAGTGCATGTATGCTCGGGTGCATGTATGCTTGGGTGCATGTATGCTAATGTGCATGTATGCTTATGTGCATGTATGCTTATGTGCATGTACGCTTGTATGCTCGTGTGCGTGCACGTGCACGTGCGTGAATGTGTGCATGTATGCTTGTGCGCAAGTGTGCGGGCATGCTTGTGTGAATGTGTGCATGTTTCTGCACTCAGCACTTGCAGTGCGGTGATGCTTAGTTGGTACTTTACGTTTTTTAGGGTCAAGTAAAGCGTAAACTTACGTTGAGTTTACCTTTACGTTTTCTTACGCGTAGTATTACGTAAAGTTGCACGGGCAGGCCAAAAAAATATTTTTTGACATGCAAAATGGAAAACTCTGACTGATATGAGGTGGGTGACATGTCGGTGTAGATTTGGGGCATCTGTAAGTTGACGTAATAATGTCTAACATGCTTGGGCACAGAAGAACCAAGCTAGTGAATGATTAGGCGCTTCCCATGCAGCCACTTAGTCCGATGATTTCCTATCTTTCCGGGCAGTCAGAAATGTTTCTGGCTGACCGTAAACGTAAAGCTGTTTTGGGCCCACGTAAGTAAACGTAAGTTTACTACGTAAACTCACGTACACGTAAACCCCCGTAAACGTAAAATGCCAACTAAGCGGTGATGCACGAGCACAGGAGCGATGAGCATGCGCATGACGAGGCCATTTTCAGCTTAGCTCCTTCACATTGCCTCATGGGTGGGCATGGGCACATACCAAGACACCCCACGACACCAGATGCCCCGCGTGCATGCCCATGACTCACTCAGTACTTCTTCAGCCGTGATGCGGGAGTGCAAATTCTTCTTGAGCATGAGCATGACGAGGAACATGCTCAGCTCGTTATCATTGCATTGCACGCTGGGCATGGGCATGACACCCACACAAGCACGGCACTCACTCATCACTTCTTTCGCAGTGATACGAGAGCGAGGGTTCTTCTTGAGCATGCGCATGATGAGCTCCTTCACGTCGTCCGACACGCCCGCCCACTTGAAGTACTTGAAGTCCACCTTCTTGCGCCGGATCGCCTCCTCCAGCGTGCGATTTGTCGACGCCCAGAAGGGCGGCACACCCGACAGGATGACGTAGAGCACGACCCCCGCGCTCCAGATGTCCGCCTCCACGCCGTACACGGCGTCTAGTACCTCTGGCGCCATGTACTCTGGCGTGCCCGCCACCTCGCTGCACGGACCCGCTGTGAAGGGATGAGGAGAGGAGTGGGTGGGAAGAGCAGAGAGAACGTATTGGAATTCGCTTGAGAGTGCGAATGACGTGGCAGCAGCGTGGCGCTGTCGATGTCCGCCCACGACATCACACGGGAGGTGGACACGTCAGGCAGAGACGTCCAGCACTTGGTCACGACTGCAGCCATGCACTCCAGCGTGCTCGTCACCCCGGTGCTTGGATCAGCTGTAGAGAGGAAGGGGCGGCGGGGAGGAGGGGGCGGAGGGGGGTACGGAGGGGAAGTAGGAAAGGGTTGGAGAGGCAGGGGCCGCAGGGAGAGCAGATTCAAATGTGTTTGAGAGGACTAGTACCCGGAACAGAAACAAGGACGATATTTCTAACAGCAAGGCTGGACACCCTGGCATGAACCAGTAAAGAAGGGAAGAAGAGAGTGAAGGAAGAAAGTAGAAGCACCCCAATCCCCCCGGCGCCTCTCCCCTCCCCTCCGCGCCACCCCACCCTCGCCTCACCTTGTTCGAGACTCGTAGCAACGCCAAAGTCAATGAGCTTGATGCCCTTGCGGTCATCGGTGCGGTCAGCCATGAGGATGTTCTCGGGCTTCACGTCGCGGTGCAGGATGCCGTGCGCATGGCAGTGCTGCAGCGCGCCCATGAGTGCTTTCAGCACCAGCGCTGCCGTGCGCTCCGACAGCTGCCCGCGCGCCTTGATGCAGTCGAACAGGTCGCCGCCCGCACACAGCTCCATGATCACCCGGATGCTCTGCCAGCAGGGGGGGGAGCAGTGGGGGTGAGGTGGCGTGGGACAGGAGAGCAGGAGAGGGGGGGAGTGGGGAGGGAGCAGCAGGGAAGAGGTGGGGAGAGGAGGGGAGGCAGCACGCACGCCAGCATGCTCGTCAGTGTAGTGGCAGGATTGCCATACGCCAGGTGAGTGCAGGCTTTGTTGCACTTAGATAGGCCGTGACCCAGATACAACCAAGTACCGTGTTGCGAGGGCATGATTGGCTCGATTCTCGGACGTCCATTGCGTGTTCCTCCGTGGTGGTTCACATGTACAGCATCTGTTTCGTGTGTATTGTACAGCATATGGCTCTTCTTGGTTTAGCAGTCATGCCTTCTCAACCTCCTTTCATTCTACCACTCAATGCCCTCCTTATCTCTCCACCAACCATGCGCCCACCAACCATGCGCCCACCAACCATGCGCCCACCAACCATGCGCCCACCACCCATGCGCCTACCACCCACACGCCCACCACCCATGCCGCACCTGGTCATCCTCCAGGACGCCCTGCAGGTTGACGATGTGCGGGTGGCCCTGCAGCCGCGCCAGGAACGCCACCTCCCTCCGCACGTCCTCCGCGTCCTCTGCGCACTGCCAGAAGCGGGTTGGGAGGGGGGGAGGCAGGCGATGGGAGGGAAGAGAGAGGGGGGAGGGACCGGAGCGAGGGGAGGGACGGGAGGGACGGGAGGGACGGGAGAGAGGGGGGGGAGAGGAGGGGGGGGGAGGGAGGGGAGTTAGGAAAGGGAGGGGAGGGAGAGAGATGAGGGAGGTCAGGGAGGGGAGGTGTGGAGGTGTGTGTGTGTCGGTTGGGTATCCACCGCCATCTGAGCAAGGTAAAGGCTCCACTCCTACCTTCCCAAGTTCCACTCCCCCCAAACAGCAAGCCCAAGCACAAGGGCAGAAGCAGCAGCATCAGCAGCAGCGGCGGCGGCGGCGGCGGCGGCGGCCAAACAGTGATGCTCCTCTTGTCAGTCATCTTGCACGCGAACACGCGCCCAGTGACGCGGTACAGGTACATGCAAATGCTTTTCCAGAAAACACACACGCACAGAACAGAAGCACCTGCTACAAAAGGGCGGCGCTCACAGTGATGCTCTTCTTGTCGATAGTCTTGCACGCGAACACCCGTCCAGTGGCGCGCTCCAGGCACGTGCGGATGGACCCAAAACGCCCCACGCCGATCTCGTGCTTGCCCAGGGAGTAGCGCGCGCGCACGTCCTCATACGGCATGCGCAGGATGTGGTCCGTGATGGGCGCCAGCTGCCCCATCGGGTCGTCCCGCACCACCACCGGCACACGCTGCTGCTGCTCCACACGCTGCTGGGGGAGGTTGTTCTGGAGAGGTTTGGTTTGGGGTGGGTGGTGGTGCTGGCCTCCCAGGCCTTGAATTGCGTTTGACTGCTGCTGATCCATCTGTTGGATCGTGTGCTTGGCATGCCGTGTTGGCGCCTGCTGCTGCTCCTCCTCCCCCTCTCCACTGCCCAGCTCCGTTGCTACTGCTGCGGGGGCAGCAGCTGCTGCTGATTCAACCCCACCTGCCGCACCTCTCTCCTGCCCACTGCCTAGCCTGGACCTCCTATAGCCGTCTCTGCCTCCCACGCCACCAGCACCACCAGCACCAACAGCAGCACGCGCAGTCGAATTAGCGCTAGAACCAGCACCAGTGAAGGCAGTGGCAGCAGCACTGGCATGGGTGTGAGTGTCGGCGACCACCTCCCTGTCGCTGCAATCGCGGCCTCCTTCCCGGCTGCTGAAGCTGCCATCCCCTGATGCGAGCTTGGCAGCGTCCGCCAGGAATGCAGCCAGCCGACCACTCGCACCACTGTCACCACCAGGAGCAGCAGCCGTAGCAGCAGCAGCATGGGGAGAAACGTCAGTGGCAGCAGATGCAGCACCGCCACTGATGCTGTTCCCAGTGCCGCTGCCACTGCCACTGCCACTGCCGCTCTGCAGCCTCCTCCGCCTCATCTGCTGCAGCAACTGCTGGTGTTCACTTGCCTCCTGTCCCTGTCGCTGCTCCTGCATCTGCTGCTGCTCCTGCATCTGCTGCTGCTCCAGCTCATACCCGTCCTGCTGTCTGTATCCCGGTTCCTGCCCTTGACCTTCGTCTCCATACCCATAGCCCAATCCACCCCCCATGGCACGCAACCCCACCTCACACGCACTAGCCTGCCTCCGCCCCCTTCCCCCCCTCACCACTGCCCCTCCCCCCTCCGCTCCGCCTACCCCACCCCCTCGCCTTTCCCCCCCCTGCCCCTCCGCTCTCACAGGCCCCATCTCCTCCTTGGCCCAGCTGCTGCTACTGCTGTTACCGCCCTCTCCTGCTCTATCCATGCCCCCCACCCCTCCTCGCCCTCCTTCCCCTGTTCTCCTCGCAACCACTGATCCTCCTCCTCCTACCCCTCCTCTCCCTCCTGCCCCACCTCCCCCCCCTCCCGTCCCCATCCCTCCAGCTTGCCCCACCGCTCCCCCAGCGGGCATGCCGGCAGCGAGGGCGTGGTGCAGGAGGTGGCGGGGCACGTCTTCGAAGCCCAGGTAGAAGTCCACGGCGGACGGGCCCGCTGCTGCCGTGTGCACCGCTGCCGCCTTGGCACGCCGCTGGTCACGTGCAGCTCGAATCATCTCGTCCACACTCACCATCCGCCTGTGCTGCTGGCTCGTCTCGCCCTGCCCCCCCGCCCCGTCCCCACGGTTGACCACTGCCCCTGCTGCTGCCCCACCGCCCCTCGCAGCACCAACACCAACACCAGCACCAACACCAGCAGCACCAACACCAGCAGCACCAACACCAGCAGCACCATCACCAGCAGCACCATCCCCAGCAGAATCCCCAGCAGCACCAGACGCAGCAGCAGGAGCGGAGCCAGAAGGGTGGTCAGTGGTGGTACCAGCATGGGGGGCAGCGGCGGCCATGGCGTTTCGGTACCGCACTGCCTGCAGCCGTTCTTCCCTCTTCTTCCTCCGTGCCATGCCATCCGCCACACTCATGCCTCCCGCCCCGCCCGCTCCTCCCACTCCCCCCTCTCCATCCCCTGCCCCTGCCCCTTCCTCTCCCCCTGCCCCCTCCCCTTTTTCAGCCCCCAGCCCTGCCCCTGCTCTCCCTTGGCCTACCTGACCAGCAGCGCCAAGGGCAGACCCGGATGCGTGCCCCTGCTGGCCAGCCGCCCTGCCTCTCTCCTGCGCGCTGTACCCGCCCTGCTCCGTGAACGACCCAATGTCGCTGGACGCGCGCTGGCTGTTGCTTGCCCGCTCGCCCAGCGAGCTCCGGTTACTGTACGACCCATTCCTCCTCTCCCACTCCTGCTGCTGCTGCCGCCGTCGCTGCTGCTGCTGGTGTTGCTGCTGTTGATGCTGCTGGTGCTGCCCCTGGACCCCGTACTCTTCTTCCTCGCTCCTATACGCGCCATCCACTCCTCTCCTCGCCTCAACAAGCCCCTGCCCCTGCGCATCTCTCTCCTTCTGCCTGTACGTATTGGCCTGCCACGCCTGCCTTTCAGGCTCGGACCCGCCACGCATCTGCCGCCGAGGCTCCCTTTCAGGCTCGGACATCCCTCTCCCTTGCTGCCGAACCTGCCGATCAGGCTCGGACCCACCTCTCCCCTGCTGCCGAACCTGCTGGTCAGGCTCGGCGCCACCGTGCCACGGCTTGAGCGTGGCTTCGGACTCCCAGACGCCCTCCTGCTGGCAGTCGTCCACGAGATCCCTGGCGGCCTGCAGCACGCTCTGGATGGCGTCCTGGTTGCGCTCGTACCCCTCAAACGCCGCAAAGTCCTCGTGCGTTAGGCTCGCTAGGGGAGACGTCGGTGGGGTCGTTCGAATGCCACCACCGCCACCACCACCGCCAGCCCCACCGCCACCCCCACCGCCGCCACCACCGCCGCCACCACCCTTTCCTACCACAGCCCCCCGCCCTCCGCCCCTACCGCCTCCCAGGCGCCTACCGCTGGCATCTCCGCCAGGAAAGCCGTCCCTGGAAGGCCTCTCCCCAAATGCCCCTTCCCCAGGGGAGGTAGTCCGTGCTCCTCCTCCTCCTGCTGCTGCTGCTGCTGCTGCCCGCATCCCTTGCCCAGGAGCACCCATTGCGCGCCCCTCCATCCCCCCCTGCCCCGTTTGCCTCTCTCCTGCGCCTCCCCTCGACCACTCCGCGGGGGACGCGCCTGCACCTGGTAATCCCTTACCGCTTCCACCCCCGCCACTCCCACCACCGCTTCCGCCGCCGCCTCCTACTCCTCCTTTTCCTAATCCCCCGCCCCTGCCGTATGCGCTACTGCCGCTCGCGAAATGCCGAGCCCCAGCACCCAGCTGGTTACCACCGGCGGCGAAGGTGCCGTGCGTGACATCCGCGAGGTCGTCTGACGTAGCGAACTGCTGCGAATCGTACGAAATCGGCCTGCGACGATCCTTGCTAGGAGCGCCCACGGGACCCCCGCGACCTGGCCCCGGCACGCGGGGAGGCACGCGGGATGCGGCAACTATCTCGCCCATGTTTCCCACGCTGTGGCTCGAAACCCTAACTCGCCGACCAGGCATACCGCCATCCGTCTGCGGCGCATAAACTTCGCTATTCTGCTGCGAATAACTTACCTTTGACGGTTCCCTGCGACAATCCGCCTCTAACTGTTCTTCCGAGTGAGATGCTCGACGCTCCGCGCCGCGCGTAGCGACGTCAGGCGAGGAGGAGAGGGAGGAGGCGAAGCTCGGCAGGTTACTGTGGCTCCGGCTGTGCCGGTCTGACGATTCCTGTCGAAGCCGTATCGCGGCTGACGGCGGACGGCCGAAATTGTCGGCGGACTGCTGCCGGCCGTGACGTGGCCGATAAAGGCTCGGAAACGGCAAGCCTCCATGCTGCTGCGCCGCGGCGCCACGTGGCGGTGTCGCTCCCGCAGCGGTGGTTTGTTCGGGACGGGCGATGTAAGCTTCTCGTTCAAAGGGCTCGTTCTCAAACGATTGCGGCTGCTGCTGGTTGTGCGACGGGAGTTGGCGTTGGCGTGGGCGTGGATCAACGCGTGGCTCGTACTTCCGTTGCTGCTCCTCCTGCGCCTGTCGCCGCTGCGGCCGTACCTGCTGCTGCTGCTGCTGCTGCTGCTGCTGTTGCTCGTAATAGTAACGCTGCTCTTCGTCCTGCGAGTTATCTTGCTGATATTGCTGGTACTCGCCGCTACGCGGCTCCCTCTCATCGCGATAGCCTCTCCCATACTGCATCGTCGCATCATGCTGCGGCTCCTGCACCTGCCGCTGCTCCTGTTCCTGCCGCCACTGCTCAACGGGAATTAGCAAGCTTCCGGCCGACGCGCCTCGCCGGTGCTGACCTTTACGGAGACCCGTCGACGGGTGCGTCTGTGGCTGCGTAGCGTACGGCTGCGATTCATATGGTTGTTGATCGTACGGTGAGGGGCTAGACGCGGCGTTGGACGACATCCTTCCTGACCGTTGATTTGAGGGGATGTCGTAGCAATCGCGGAAAACGTCTGCGGTGCTCATGCTTCGCAATTGAAGCCTGTGATGCGTCTGGAAGGCATTGGTTTTGGGAATAATTAAGAAATTAGTCGTAATAAATTACTATTTTCCGCAACTCGACGAAGCTACGCACCAGCCACCTTCATTCCCAAGTCCTAGAGGATTGCACTATCCAGGCAGACGTGCACAGTGTGTGCACAATGTGGCTCTAGGGGGAAACAATACAGGAGAGGAGATACAAGTGGTTCTGCTGGTGGGTGTGGTGGTTGGCGAAAGACGCAGACACCCCATCCAATCAAACCGAACCAGGCGGCTTCCAAATCTCAACTCAATCCGTGTTTAGTCCAAAAGACTAGACAGACAGCCCAGTCATCCACTTTCCATTGCCAAGGCTGCACGGAAATCCATCAACTTGCTCTTTCCCACCCTTTCCTTCCGTCCGACCTCCATCCCTCCCTGCCTCCCATGGACGGGTTGCCCACGGGACTGGTTTATTGGGGTGACCTTGGGATTGCCCATCAGAGCTTGTTGCAAACCAGAAGGATTCCGCCCGATATTTACAGTACTTGTGAACGCAACCCCAGGAGGAGTTAGGTCAAATGGAGCTGTGGACGGAACGGGCCCGACCCAACATCCCACAATCAAACCCGCTGCCAACCTATGCCAACAGCGTACACCCCCCGGGTGGCTGGCTGACGGGTGAGGGAAAAAATACGCGCGAGTGTTACGAGTGCATTATAACTGTTATGAATGAACTTGCAGAGTGCGCAGTAAAACGAATATCGAGAATGATTTTTTTTTGGTAATTGCATTATACACCGAATAGGCAAGTGTACAAAAGCAAGAACAGTCGTAACTGCGCTTGGAGGCTAAGTGGTAACCCCCTCAGTGTAGCTGCCTGGGCCTGATGTTGCCCCTTCTCTGTCGTGTCCAGATGGCTGCAAACCCCGCCTTCCACGTCCACTTCTTAGCGTTTCTGTCTCTGATTCGATCCAGAAGCCTCATCTCCTGGCTGGGCCCTCCTCCACGTGTCACCTTCTGCCCTGTTGCGCTGTCTTTCTGCAGTTTTTCACCCGCGTGTTTCATGAAGATCCTTGCATGCAGCCGGAAAGCTGCCTCTATCCTCCATAGTACCCGTCTCAACCGAAATTTTTGCTCCCGGAAAGCCGCTTCACATCTCTCAACCCACAGCTGATGGATAGTGATCGCTGTAAGCGTTGCTTCCGGAAAAGCTGAGCTGGACGCCGCTCGCCCAAAAAGGTCGCCAGCGATGAGATGGTGCGCCCGGGGTTGAGCATCTTGAGAGCCGTTTTCAAAGCCCCCATTACTGGCTGAATCCTCGGGCACTCAAAAAGGCAGTGCTCGAGTGACTCCTCCTCGCTACAGTACGGACATTTCGGCTTCGAGCTGAGGAAAGCCAGCCTTTCCCCGACCTGAAGGTTGAAGTTATGCACCCTGATTAAAACATCTCTGGGGCGACTAGGCGTGGTGAGCGAATCACGGATCTTGGTCGTCCGCTTCCAGTCGATTGTCCCCCCCCCATCGGTTCGCCCACTTCTCTCTCCTCCGCGCCGAGTGCCCCTGTCTTCTCCATGCTAACCGCAGGTGCTTTATCGGGGCGACTTGGCCGAGGTGGAAAATGGGCGTGCAGAACAGTTTACCCCCAGGGGCTACCACCGCTCTCCCTCCCATGACTGCGCCCTGAATTCCTTCCGATGAGGCGAGCAGCAGCTCCCTCCAGTTCTCAGGCGCGGCAGCCAGCCCCTTCAGAGCCAGCCGAGCAGATGCTATTCCGAGCGACATTGCTAGGGTTTCCTCGCTCTTTACTGCCATCCCACCGTTCGCCATGGGCGCCACCAGGTCCCCCACCTTGATCTCCCAAAGCGCCTTAGCAGCCTTCTGTCCCCCGACCGGCGTTCTCCCGTTAAGCAGAATGCCTTTGTTGAAAACCAATCTCTCTGCGGCAACTTCCGCTGCGGTGAGAGGTATGCTGACGGTGGCAAACGGCGACGACATGAAACACTCGCAGGTTTGCTTCCATCGCGCGCTCCCATCGACCCAGTATTTCAGCAGCTTCTCATGTGATAGGAAAGTATCCAGCCCCAGCGGCAGCCCTGCTGCTGCGAGCATCATGTCTCGTTTGAAGTCGTCCGTCTCGGTGAGCAGGATTCCGATCCTTCTAGCAGCCAGACAGGAGACCAGAACCCCCGGGTCCTTCACTCCGACACCTCCCTCCTCTCGTGTTGCAAAGATTGTTTCCTTCCCCCACAGGATGAAACACCCCTCCTCCGACGCGTGGTTTCCTGAGAGGAAGTTATGAATCAGCTTCGAGATCCGAACCCAGACCTCCCGCGGTGGCGGGTAGACCTGCGCCTGGAAGGCGATGATCGGGGTAATGTGTCCGTTGATGACGACCGCCCTTGCCGTAATCGTGAGGTACTTCAACTCCCATTTCCCCATCTCTCCCAGCAGTCTCGCCAGTGTCCTGTCCCATGTCGCCTTGCAGTCACCTGAGGCGGTGACCCAGATTCCAAGCAGTCTTTCCGCATCATTCGCACCGGCCCATTTGAAACCATCCGGCCTCCAGGGACGACCTCCAAGATTTCTGCCCAGCGGCATCACCACCGACTTATCCTTTTTTGTGACCAAACCAGAAACGCGCGCAAAATAATCCAGCATTTTCCCTGCTTCTGCAATCTGCTCCCTCCCCTGCAGCAGTAGCGTGGTATCGTCCGCATAGCACAGGTAAGGCATCCTCCTCCCCGAGTCACTGACAATGCCCAGCTGCCTCTTCGCCGCTTCCTGGGCCAGGGGTTCCACCGCACATATGAAGAGGTAAGGGGCGAGAGGACAGCCCTGCCGCACCCCCGAGACCACCTCCAAGGCTTCACTCTTCCATCCGTTAATTAACAACCTTGTCTTCGTTTCCTTGTGCAGGCCCCTCACCCAACCCACAAAACTGTCAGAATCCCAACCACTAGACCATTGGGATAAAAGGGCTTATTAAGTAGCGGGTCAGTGCGCCCATAACCCCCCAGGACAACGAGCCTGTAACCCTTCCCTAGGATCAATCGGGGTCACCAGTGGACCTCTGACACCCCCCCGCACTGGGATGCCCGAAGTGCACACACTGGGATTCGAACCCGAGACCTTCGCTCTGATACCATGTCAGAATCCCAACCACTAGACCATTGGGATAAAAGGGCTTATTAAGTAGCGGGTCAGTGCGCCCATAACCCCCCAGGACAACGAGCCTGTAACCCTTCCCTAGGATCAATCGGGGATCACCAGTGGACCTCTGACAAAAACTCGGAGGGAAGCCCATCTTCTCCAGCGTCTCAAAAAGGAAGCCCCGGGAGACGGTGTCGAAAGCTTTTTGAAAATCCACCAGCAGCAAAAACCAGTCCTTGTCCCCTTTGTTTGCGGCATCAATGATATCAGCCACCAGGCTGACCGCGTCAGACAATCTCCGACCCGTTATGAAGCCGTACTGCTCCTTCGAGATCACTCGGTGCAGCACCTTCTTCATCCGGTCCACCACCACTTTCGCCAGGACTTTGTAAGTGAAATTGAGAAGCGTGATAGGCCGATAGTTGCTTATTTGGCCTTTATCCCCCTTCTTATGTAACAATATCGTAACCGCCTCCTTGGTGCTTGCAGGTAGTGATGCAGAGGCTACGAAGGAGCGTGCCAGGCTCATGAAGCCCTCTCCCAGGATGTGCCAGTGCAGCTCAAACAGCTCCTTCGGAATCCCGTCCAAGCCCGGCGACTTCCCGCACGCCAGCGTCTTGAAAGCATTTTTTACTTCCTGCTCCGCCCAATCCTGAGCAAGCCCCTCCGCTTCTTCCGCCGACAGCCTCCGGTCCAGTAACCAACTCGTTCGGTGAGTTCTTTTATCCGTGCCGAAAAGCCCGTTGAAGAAATTGGCTGCTGCGTCCAAAATTCCCTGCTTGTCGTCCACCACCGTGCCATTGACATTCAACTCAGCTATCCGCGTGCGTTGTTTCCTGGCCTTCACCCTTGCCGACAGATGCTTCGAGACCACCTCCCCCTTGAGCTCTGCCCCATAGCCAGCCATCAGGTGGAATCTGTCCCGCCGAGATGATTGGTACTCCCTCAGTTGACCCTCCTTTGTTCTCAAAAGCTCCCTTGTACGTGTGCAGTTGGGTGCTCCCATGGCCGCCTGCTTCAGGTTCGCCACTGCAGCGGACATGTGCCTCATTGTCGCCTTAACTCTCTTGCCCTCCTCCTTAGCATAGGCGCGAAGTCCTGCATTCAGCCGAGCCAGCAGCAGAACATAATCCCCCATTGACTGCTTTGCCGCTGCTTCCACCACCTTCCTTACACCCGGCCTATTGAGCAGGTGGGATGGAAACCTCCAGACCCCCGGTCCAAGCTTTGCTTTAACACTGCAGCGGAAAGCCACTCTGATGGCAAAGCCGTGATCTGAGATCGGGTCATCAGGCGACTTATGCGAGGCTGACTCCAGGCCGGGAAGCAGCGACCGCGAAATCAGAGCACGGTCGATCCTCGTGCTGGCCTGCTTCGCCGCCGACATGAAGGTGTATTCTCTCTTGGTGGGGTGTAGGGTGCGGAAGGCGTCCGAAATCTAGAACACCCCGCATCTGCGTACCAGTCTGATGTTTCCGGCCGCTGAGCCTGCTCGTGATGTCTTGTCTAAAAAAGGGTTATCGATCATGTTGAGGTCCCCCAGGATGAGGACGTGGCTACCCGGGTCTATCTGATCAACTACCGGTCCGACAACGTCCCTGATGAACCCCACGCGAGCTGCTGGCGACGCTGGAAAGTAAGTTGCTAAAAGGGTGATGGAGAGTCCTTTACCTATAACCTCTGTCCTAATAAGTCTACCTGAGGGGTGAGTCAACGTGTTTCTAAACTGTATACCAGGATCCCGGGCGATAACAGCGACACCGCCAGCTCTCTCCTGAGGTGTAACTGCTACCACTGAGGCTGCACTGAGTTTGTTCCAGTAAGAGTGGTTCCCTTCCAATCTAGTATCTGTGAGGATGTTGATGTCTGCTGCTGCTTTCATCCATGATGTGACCCATGATTGCTTCGTTAAATCTCCGAGCCCGTTCACGTTCAGGCCGGCAAATGACAGTACATTGCTGTTACTCATCTAACCACTCCCTGGCAGCCTTTATTCATCCACAGGCTGAAAGTTGCAACAAGACCGACTACCAGGAGACCTGCCGCTGCTGCCGCTGACCAAGCAGCTAGAGACCGTAATCCTTCTTGAGCAAGGCAAGAGTTGCCTTCTCCAAGGTGACCCGCGTCGCAGTACCCATCTTTTCCAGCTGAAGGAGATGGTTTGCCGATGCGATGTGGTCCGATGGCGTCATGAAAGACTTCCCCTTTGCCTTCCCGCAGCCCGTCTGCGTACATATCCATTCCTCCCTGTTGCAGCCCGTGGAAATAAAAGCAATCGCCGGATCCTGGAGAATAGGCGTGACCAGCGCGGAGGTGCGCATGGATGCAGCTGCGACAGTGGACCCCATCGTTAGCATACGGAATGGAGGTAAAAACTGAGGGAACGAAACACGGATGCGAAAAGACACCACAGTTACCATTGATCCTATGCACCCTTCCCAAGGTAAGGTGCCACTTCCCTATGTTATTCTGCCGCTCCGTGACGAACATATCATGATTTGAGTCATAATGATGTCCCCCGCAGAGAGAGCAGGATAGCGAAGGGTAGTGGACCAGAATCTTCCTGCCATTGTCTGTCGGAATGTTCACCACCTGCCTCCACTTGTGATTGTCCCCCGGGTGTGGTATGACCAGGCCTTTGACCGTCTCAGTGTCAGCTCCCGTGACTGGGTGGAGGACGCGATGGAAATGCTTCCCTTCCAGAAATGGCGGCTGTTGGCGAATCTTCAACTTGTACCGGGACAGCAAATCCTTAAGCAGGTCAGGGGAAATGTTAGCAGGAACGTTCTTAAAAACAGCTTCAATAGCCAACTGATTGAGCGACTTCTCCCTGAGATAACCCGGGTCCTCCGTGTGTTGCCAGAACAGCTTAATCGGCGGACCATTTCCAGTCGACTTCTTGTAATCCACCTCCTTCTGACGGATAATGTTGATATCGGCTTCATGCAGGATCGAGACCTGAAGACGGCAGAACCTTGTCTTCGCGACGAAAGCCGGTGAAAGTGTCTGAACCGACGCAGAAGCAGAGCCTTCTGGCGACAGGTCCTTCGACCAAACCTTCTTCAACAGCGTCTTAACATCAGCGATAACGGAACCCAACTCCTGCTGCAGGATGAACGGAACTAGCAGGATGGCCGTGAAACGCAGACGTGAAAGAACTTCCTGCTTCACATCAATTTCGAGTTCGTCGTCAGGATCATCATCAATCAGATCATCGGTAAGCAAAACTGCCTTTTCAGCAACAGATGAACCAGAACTCCCAGCACCCATGTCCGGCTGCTTGCCATTGTCACGACCACCCTCCTGATTCCTCATCTGTGACTTGTCTGATGCAGGAGAGTCGATGTTGTCAGTATTCTCCTGACCACCAGACGACGTATCAACAGGAAGCTTGGTGGCCTTGGAGCTCTTAGGCGGCATGTTGTGATGATGATAGAGCAGTAGCGTAGCGTTGATGTCAGAATGGAAGAAAAAAAATTGTGCTGCCAGTCTGAACAATGGCTGCTTAAGTAGCTCCTTGACGTCGTTGCTCCAGTGCCAATGCAGCTTTGATGTTATCCAGGAACCAGCTTCGAGGCTCGAACAATGTTTAATAAGTTGATACACTTGTGACTCCCTTGGCAAAACACCTTGTAAGGTAGTTGGTGAATCCATAACGTTGATTAAAGCCGCGATTAAATCAGTAACTGCCAGGTCAGCATCGGGATCAGCCATAATGCCAAGAGGTACAATGTCCGTTGCGTGGACACATAGGTGGTATCTCCTGGAAGCTCGCGTCATGGCGATGCTGTTGGTAACAGTAATGTCGTCAACTGATAAGGCAGCTTCACGAAATGCAGGATTCCATTACGCATAGGTCAGCCATGGCGGAGAGCTCAAGGTTGTCATCCTCAAAGCACCCAGCAAGTATGATTGAGAATGAATGACGATACAATGAGAAAGGCACGACTAAATAGAGGAAGTCCTAGCTAGGCGGAGAGGTTGGGCGAGGATGGCTCGGTGATGGTTGCGATTGGAGCGGAGGCGACTCGGGAGTGGTTCGGTGCGACGAAATAGGAAGGACAGGTTCGTCGCGTGACCCTCGGGATGGCCTCGCTAACGAGTGCCTCAGTAAGGATTCTGTAAATCCTTACACTCTCCCACCTTCTAAATAAGGCAGTCCTGTACTGAAAACGGACCCAGCACTAGCAAGGATGCCGTACATCTCCCCTTCAGCTGAATCCGACGGCCGAAATGCCTTCGATAATATTTTTGAAAAGGTTGGAAGGTAGGCCGTTGATGTAGTCCGATTTCGATCTGACGGTCGACGATGAACTAGCCCAAAATGAAGTTGAAGTTGGAATGTGGGCCGTTGATGAAGCAGATGTGGATCTGACGGTCGAAGACTGACGCGAGATTGGAGGGAACCTGCTGACGCGAAATTCAATCGCGATGTTGCAAAAACCGTTGATCGTGAAGCAGCGATCGCAGTCGTCCGTCGTGCTGCTGCATTCTGACAAAGTCAGAAATTGTGCCGAGAAAACGCCGAGGAAAGAAATAGTGCAAAGCACTTTCTCCCCCCCCCTTCAAGAAATGCTCCACAGAAAAGTTTCGCAGCTGCGCCGAGATGAAAACCAACAAAACCAGGTGTTAAGTCCCACTGAGAAGACTGGTGAGCGTAGAGACCCAGGTGAAATTTGCGTCGGTGGAAACTCGATGACGAATCCCAGGTGTTACGTGCCCAAAATTTCTTCGAGGGCGAACCCGAAGATGTAGACCGGAAACTGAAACTAAAATTATCGAATACTCGAACTGAACCGTTTTGTCTTCACGTCGCCAGAATCAGCCGATATCTTCAGCAGTTGCAGCTGGCAGCTCCTGACGTGGTTGAGAATTAATGCAGTTGTCGTGGGCGGGTCGAAGGCGAGTTGTCGGTAGCAGAGTTGGAAATGGTTTCTCCGAGAGTTTTGTCGTAATACGTCGATGATTCTTGGGCAGGGATCAAATTTCACAGCTGTCGCTCCCCCCCTTCACTGTTGCTGCCGCCTTCTTCAGTTCGTCGTAAGTCCTTCGTACCCCTGAAAAAGTCCGTGTAAATCTCGCGGTGCTGCCCCCCTCCGTTTGACGCGCGCGTTTAACCAAACGCCGCAACTCCTCCGAAATTGTCGGCGCACCTTGCCGTAAAACCGGGAAGTCCCCACGTAAACACTCCGAAATTGTTACTCGAATCAAACCCCGTAATGCCGCAGTTGCAGTTGCAGTTCGCCTCCGATAATCTCGGACGTGCTATAGCCGCCCACTCGGTCACCATCAGTTTCCGTCGGTTACCCGACCCCAGCATGTGGGTTCAATCGAGAACCGGGGACTGCCTTGGGCTATTCCGAGACCGAATTTCACGGAACCTAGTGGCATCAACGCCGATGACTTCGTAGTCGAAAACTGCTCCCGCCGATGTTGCTTAACAAAATACCACGTTTCTCCCACTAGCGCTTTGCAGATGTCACACCGCATCGCTCGTCGCCGGTCGTTAGGTTCCCGAAGCTAGGACTGCTCCCACGATCCTTTTTTCTGAAGATTTCCCGAGGTGTGCGTTTAAACACCGGGGGTCCTAGGTCTCATTGCCGATGTGTTTCTTGCCAGGCAACTTCGAAAAGTGCCCTTCAGGCGAGTCCCCTAACGACTCAACCGCACTCCAAGAAGCGAAGAAATACCCGCAGCTTCATATTTTTTTGGTCGTTACACCCCCCGACAATTCCGCTTCCCGCCGTTCACCCAGCGTCCGCTTTTGTCGGATGGGGTATAGTCGGTGTTGCCCGCACGAACCCAGCCACGGTGGAGAAGAAAAGTCATTGGAGTCGGGGCAGCCTTAGTTAAAAGGAAATCATTCCCAACCGCTTTGCAGCCCACCGTGCCGTCACGCCACTAAAACTCCATAGCTCCCGGTCCCAGCTCGCCGCTGCGCCGTTACTCGTGTAGACGCCCGGGTCAGGAGAAACCAGCGAACTGCACCATTGTTGTCATGCGGCGCCCCGATTTTTTCACGTGCTGTTTCACCCAGCCCGCTTTTGTCGGAGTAGAACAGTGCCACAACTCTTTTTTTTGTTTTTTCTGTACAGCTGTTGAACGAGCACCAATCCAGGTACCTTTAACCAGCACAGGGTAGGCCCGTGTCACCCCCGTTATTCGGCCAAGCAAGTTGACTGCATGAGTCAGAACTAGAAACTTGGTGGGGATGGCGAGGTTCGGGCGACGGAAGGTCACAGATCGTTCACACCGGCTTTTAACCTGCCCTTCACGCCGTTCTTCAACCCCCGCTTAACCGTCGGGCAGTTTCTTCTCGTGTGTCCCGGCGGCCTGTACCACTCTCCTCCGTAACTGTCGGCGTGGTACCTTGAACACCGTTTAATCGTGGGCTGTTGAGGCTGTCCCCGAAAATGACTTCCTTACAGGGAATCCACTCTCGAAATTGCCGGCCAGCAGTCAACAGTACCAGGCACGCAGCGTCATCCGAGTGTTCTTCGGGGTGTATGGGTCCGAATTGCCCTCGCCGCCTGCGTCCCACTCCTCCTGAGTGCGATTTAGCCACTCCGTTTTCTGTTGCAACCCGTAAGTGTCGGCGGGTCTGAAGTTCCCGTCTGTCCACGTGCACTCCTGCCGAAATACTCGATGACGCGCCCGCCATGCAGTAAAAGCCGCTGCACTTCAGGTCGGGCGGGACGACAGTTGACCCCGCACAATTCGGGCAATTCGCGTGTCGTCTCTCCTCGTCCACCGATATTTTCGGACGCAAACTCCATTTGCGCCTGAGTTCCCCAGCCGACTTTTTCTTCAACAGAAGCTCCGAAAATGTCGCCCTTGCTGACGCAGGCCCTTTGTCGCCAGCTGCCGAAGATCTTTCCGAAATCTTCGCGTAAGGGCGTGTCTGAAGTGCAAACGTCGAGTTTCGTCAAATTTCGTCGACGAAACTCATCCGTGGGACCCACGCGTGTTGGTGTCTGAAGTGCAAACTGACATCCCTCGACGAAACTCGACGTTCGTGCACATGTCGAGGGATGTCGAACAGTGATACCGGGCAGCTGTTTGAGTCACTGTAGTCAGTGAGTGTTTCAAAAACAATTCTTCGACACGCCATGTCTGCATAGCTGTGGCAAACACACGTGAATAAGAACTAAGACGAGAGCGACACGTGCTAGAGAAATTTCGCTGGCAATGTGACAGTAGAATATCCGGTGTTACCAGCAACAATCCATGCTAAGCGAAATTCGCGAGATTGCAAACAATTGAGTTACATGAATGATTCTGTTAATTCCACGTCGAATTTTCATGGGCAACTTATAACAGTGTTCCTATGGCACGTGTGGGTTATTTTGTCGTGTGGGTGTCTGAAGTGAACACAGCTGAAAACGGATGTCGAGTTTCGTCAAGGAACGTCGACGAAAGTTTCGTCGGCAAACGTCGAAATTCACTTCAGACACGCCCTAACTGTTGACTCAAGTCCGCCGGCGTCAACAGCCACACACAGTGACGACGTCGAGGCTGTTCATGCAGATGCCGACGCAGGTCCGCTGACGCCAGCTGCCACACGAATCAAGCTCCGAAATCGTCGGAAATTGCAGCGGAAATTACTCACTTTAATGTCGCGACAGCTTCAGCTGTCCGTTGCTCGGGGGGAGGGAGGCCACGGTCGATCGCGACCGTTCGAGGCAAGGATCTGGCGGTGCCGAAGGAGTACCCGTAAAACCATGGCCGCGAGGAGCAACTAACTCGTTCTCCTGGCCGGCCTACGCAACTCCTGGACCCCAAGACATCCTTCCTCGTCCCCCCCCCGAGGGGTACTACACTCTAAAAAGCGGGGTAGGCTAGGAAAGTAGCTCTGATACCAGGTGTTATGAATGAACTTGCAGAGTGCGCAGTAAAACGAATATCGAGAATGATTGAGTACTGAATGACGATACAATGAGAAAGGCACGACTAAATAGGGGAAGTCCTAGCTAGGCGGAGAGGTTGGGCGACGATGGCTCGGTGATGGTTGCGATTGGAGCGGAGGCGACTCGGGAGTGGTTCGGTGCGACGAAATAGGAAGGACAGGTTCGTCGCGTGACCCTCGGGATGGCCTCGCTAACGAGTGCCTCAGTAAGGATTCTGTAAATCCTTACAATAACGACCGTGAGAGGAATTATATCTTAACCTACCTTCTACACCAAATAAGTTCCAAGCCGCAACCACACCTTTTGCCACCCTTCTGAACCTCTTTTAGCCTGAGCCTTACTTGCTTCCACCAATTCTAGCCTAGTTGTTCTATTATCTGGTAACCAGTGTTACGTTGTGGGAGAATTTGCTCAGGATCATGCGCATCAAAAGGTTAAGTAATGCTTATCAGAGTGAATGAAAATGACGGAATGGATTATAACAAAGACATACATCTCATTATATAAGATTACAGAGGAATTCGAAAGGTCCTATATAGCCATCAGGCCAAATTTTATCAGCGTAAATTGTTACAATTCCACGGCGGATCGTCTCAGGATTGATCACAAAATAATTGCAGCGTAAGTAAGTGACCCCATATCAGAGTGAATGAAATTATAGCAAAGAGATCGCCATGTACTCCAAGGGGTACATTCCCTTATTATAGCGAAATCCACCCGTGCGGCGCGTGAACCTGTTTCAAACATGTTCTTGCCTTTTCCGGTTCAAATGTTTTCACTTGCATCAGTTCTTGCCTGGCAACCGCTTCCGTCGCTTCGATTCGCCTCACTCCTCGTCTTCGTATTACTGTTAGCTCCTATTGCATACAAGGATGTTTTCTCATTTTATCCTCGAAACACCCCCCTTCATTCATGGGCGTAGTTGTTGCTAGATCGTTTGACCACTCCGGTGAGGTTGGAGCAGTGCTGGTACCGCTGACGTGGCAGTCACTTGGCAAGAAAGTTTGTTGCCATGTCAATGGCGGGGTAATACGCCAGATTGACTTTTCCTTGGTCGATTTCATCCTTCACGAATAAATACAGCAGCGTGATGTGCTTCGTTTGGTTGACGAAGCCAAGATTGTTCGCGATCTTGATCGCACTTTGGTTGTCGCTGTGGAAACGAAATGTCGGCGATGTTGGGATTTTCGTCTCTTGCAAGAGTTCTTGCAGATAGAGTCCTCCGCGAATTGCAGCGGTTGCAGCGTTGTATTCCGCTTCCGCTGGCGACATGACAACCAGCTCCTGCTTCCGGAAATTCCAGGAGATTGGTCCTGTTGGCTCGAGGCGGAAGGCGAAGCCTGTTAGTGACTGTCGATTCTCAAAATCAGCGGCATGATCTGCATCCACGTATTCACCGAGGTAGAAGGATGGTGTTGTCAGTGTTGAGTAGGAGAGCCCATTGCCAAGCGTGGAGATGAAGAGTTGTAGGGCACGCTCGAGGTCCAGCAGATTATCTGCCACTGGCTTGCATGAGTACTGCGCCAGTTGGCTGGCGATGTAGGAAAGGTCGGGCCTGCATGTGACGGAGGCGAACATCATGCAGCTCTGTTGCTGCTGATAGAGGTAGAGTCCTGAGGGCAAGCGAGGTTTGTTGTCCGGTTTGTGGTTAGGACCAGACGAGCGATAAGAAGCTGAGAATGGTGCGGGTGAAATCTTGAATCGTTCACCCAGTGACTCCGCGTACTTGGAAGCTGAGAGGTGGATGGCTTCTGGCGCGTAGGGATGTTGAGTCGTAGAAATTGTGTTATGTTGTGGTTGATTATGATGTCAGGTTCCTCTCGAACTGATCGAGGAGAGTGTTGCTCGTGTCAGATTTATATGGCACATATGGGGTACAGTTTTCTAGGGTTTGTACTTGTACCCAACTTTCCCTTAGTCAATCTCATTCCTCGACATTTCACATGGTATAGAGCGAGTTCCCTCATGGGAACGCTTCCTAGGGCCCACCAATCGAATTTTTTTTTCCTGCCCGGAGCGCGCTTCGCTCCTGCCCGAGTCGCGCCCCGCGTGCCCTCCCTACCGTCGCGCCCTCTCTAGGCCCCTTACGGCCCCTTCGCGTCGCCCTTAGCGGCTCCTCTGACGGCCCTTCCAGCCGCCCTTACGGCCTCTCGTGCCGCCCTTACGGCCCCTCGCGCCGCCCTTCCGGCCCCTCGCGCCGCCCTTACGGCCCCCTACGGCCCTTCGCCGCCCTTCGCGGCCCCTCGAGCCGCCCTTCACGGCCCGTCGCCGCCCTCCGCGGCCACCCGCGGCCCCTTCACGGCCGGTCGCCGCCCTCCGCGGCCCCTCGCGCCGCCCTTCACGGCCCGTCGCCGCCCTCCGCGGCCACTCGCGGCCCCCCCCCTTCACGGCCGGTCGCCGCCCTCCGCGGCCCCTCGTGCTGCCCTTCACGGCCCGTCCGCCGCCCTTCGCGGCCTCTCTCGGCCCGCCGTCGCCGCCTCTACAGCAGCAGCAGCTGCAGTCGCTACAGCGGCCGCGGTCGCCGTCCCAGCAGCAGCAGCATCCGCCGCCCCAGCAGCAGCACCCGCCGCCACTGCAACCGCGGCCGCCGCCGTCCCTGCAGGAGCGGCCGCCGCCGCCCCTGCAGCAGCAACTGCCGCCGCCGCTGCAGCAGCGGCCGCCGCCGTCCTGTGAGCAGCAGCCGCCGCTGCCCCTGCAGCAGCCGATCCGCCCGAGCCGCCGAACCGCCCGAGCCGCCGAGCCGCCCGAGCCGCCGAGCCGCCCGAGCCGCCGAGCCGCCCGAGCCGCTGAGCCGCCGAACCGCCCGAGCCGCCGAGCCACCCGAACCGCCGAGTCGCTGAGCTGCCGAGCTGCTGGTGCTGCCGAGCCGACGAGCTGCCGAGCCGTCCGAGCCGCCCTGTCCTCTACCCTCGGTCCATCTCGCCTGCCCGGTAAGAACAGCACCTCTACTACTGCGCTGCTCTTACCCTACTGCTAGTGCTGCCAGTCTACTGCTGTCATGGCTACCCCCAGTGTCCTCGCTTTTGACGCTGAGGGTCGGGCCATTGACTTTGACGTCTGGGTAGATGACCTGCAGCTTTTCCTACAGTGCGATAGGGCAGACGGTCTCTCCCTCTTTGACCTCACTTCTGGTGCCTCTCCTGCCCCCGCTGCTGATGCTGACGCCACTGTTCGCTCACAGTGGGCCACACGCGATGCTGCTGCACGTCTTGCTGTGCGTCGCCACTTGCCTACCTCTGAGCGTGCGCACTTTAGCCAGTACAAGAGTGCTAAGACCTTGTACGACGCTGTAGTTGCACGCTACTCTTCCCCTGCCACTGCTGCACTTAGCCGCCTCATCCTGCCGTACCTCTTCCCTGACCTCGCAGCTTTTCCCACAGTTGCTGACCTCATTACACACCTCCGCACTAGTGACATTCGCTACCGCGCTGCCCTTCCCGCTGAGTTCTGCGCCAAGAACCCCCCCCCTATGTACATCACCCTCTACTACATAGTCACCCGCCTCCCTGACACCCTTCGCCCGGTCCGGGACCACTTTCTCTCTGTTTGCCCCACCACCCTCACCGTTGACCTCCTCGAGGAGCGCCTCCTAGCAGCAGAGAAGAGCATAGTCGCTGTAGGAGCCTCTCGTGGTGACCCGCGCTCCCCTGTCTTTGAGGGGTGCTCCCCCTCTCCTCTCTTGCCCTCTGTTGCCTCTGCTGCTGCGGCCGACCTCGTTGGTCTTGAGTCGGTCGGTGCGGCGTCTACCCCTAGCGGGAAGCGCTGCCCTGGCAAGGGCAAGGGGGGCAAGGGCACTGGAGGAGCTAGCGGGGGCGGTGGAGGCAGCGGTGGAGGCGGCGGAGGGGGTGGGGGTGGCGGTGGGGGTGGTGGCGGGGGTGGAGGTGTCGGTGGCGGCAGTGGAGGCGGAGGCGGAGGCGGCGGTGGCGGTGGGAGCGGAGGTGGCGGAGGTGGCGGCGGTGGAGGAGGCGGCGGCGGGGGAGGTGGAGCTGGTCGGGGTGGCACTGCGCAGAGGGTTGGCTCCGGTGGTGGTCAGCGCCAGCAGCAGCAGCAGCAGCAGCAGCAGCGCACTCGGGACATCCCCCCCCCTCAGCAGCTCTGTGAGTGGTACGCTTCACGCCAGCGGGGTTGGGGTACTGGTCCGTGCACCTACGTCCTACGCACCGGCGACCGCACGGGTGAGCCGTGCGGGGGTGCGCACTCCACCCAGCGCTGCTTTGGCCGCCTGACGGACGCTTGGCGTCACCAGTTCCCTGAGGCCACTGAGATCCCTCGCTGGGGCGAGCTGTCTAGGGCGGGAGTAGCTATCTTTGACCTTGACTTTGATGCTATTCTTGCTGCCATGTATGCTGTGACTATTAGTGATGAGGGTGACTGTTACCGGTGTTTTCCGCCCGACCCGGGCATTGAGACTGCTGCTCTAGGTACTGGTGAGGCTGCTGCTCTAGGTGCTAGCGAGGCTGCTGCTCTAGGTGCTAGTGCGTCTGCTTCCTCAGGTGCTGGTGAGTCTGCTCTCTCAGGTACTGCGTCGGCTTCGGCCTCCCACACCTTCACCCTTGACTCGGGGGCTTCTCGCTCCTTCTTTCGAGACCGCACCACACTCACTCCGCTTAGTCGGCCAGTTGCAGTCTCTCTGGCAGACCCCTCTGGGGGTCCTGTCCTTGCTCACTTCTCCACTGTCCTCCCGTGTCCGGCGGCCCCCTCTGGCACCCTGTCTGGTCTTTACCTCCCCTCGTTCTCTACGAACTTGGTGATTGGTGCTGACCTACAGGATGCGGGGGTTCACCAGTTCACTCCTGCGAGCCAGCGGGTGACCCACTGCACGGACGCTCGGACAGGCCGACACCTGGCCACGTTTACACATCGGCCGGGGTCGAGCCTGTACACACTGACCACTGCGTCTCCTCCAGTCACTGCGTCTGGTCAGGTAGTTGCGTCGGGTCAGGTGTTTGCTGCGGCGTCCAGGTCTGGTCCTGAGTCTGCCCCCTGCTCGTGTCGCCTCCTGTCTCACGAGACTCTCCTCTGGCACAACCGCCTTGGTCACCCCTCCCTGCTTCGTCTCCGAGGCATGGCCTCCCGTGTCCTTGTCTCTGGTCTTCCCCGGTCCCTCCCTCCCCTTCCTCCGGGGCCTGCCCCTAACTGCGTCCCCTGTGTCGAGGGGCGACAGCGGGCTGCCCCTCACTCCTCCCAGTTTCCTCCGACAGAGGCCCCACTGCAGACGCTTCACATGGACGTGTGGGGCCCGGCCCGCGTCCGTGGACAGGGTCACGAGCGCTACTTCCTGCTGGTGGTTGACGACTACTCGCGTTACACCACAGTCTTCCCCTTGCGCAGCAAGGGTGATGTCACTGAGGTGTTGATCGACTGGATCCGCGCAGCTCGTCTCCAGCTCAGGCAGAGCTTCGGCTCGGACTTTCCTGTTTTGCGTCTGCACTCTGACAGAGGCGGAGAGTTCTCCTCTGGCCTTCTGCGAGCCTACTGTCGTGCACGAGGCATCCGCCAGACCTTCACGCTTCCGGACTCTCCACAGCAAAATGGGATTGCTGAGCGCCGCATTGGCATGGTCATGGACGTCGCCCGTACGTCCATGATGCATGCGGCTGCCCCCCATTTTCTGTGGCCGTTTGCGGTTCGGTACGCGGCGCATCAGATCAACCTTCAGCCCAGGGTCTCCATGCCGGAGACCTCCCCAGCTTTGCTGTGGACGGGGAAGGTTGGCGATGCGTCTGCGTTCCGTGTCTGGGGATCTCGGGCGTTTGTCCGCGACTTGTCTGCGGACAAGCTGTCCCCTCGTGCTGCTCCTTGTGTCTTCCTTGGCTTCCCCCCTGACGCGCCAGGGTGGCAGTTCTACCACCCCACCTCTCGCCGTGTTCTGTCCTCCCAGGACGTCACGTTTGACGAGTCGGTCCCCTACTACCGCCTCTTCCCCTACCGCACTCCGTCCCTCCCCCCGCCACCGCTCTTCCTTGTGCCAGGTCCCCCCCCGGTAGACCCCCTTCCCCCTCAGGGTCCTGCCCCTTCAGGTGTGTCCCAGGTAGACGCAGTCGAGCCTGTCGAGGTTGCTGGTGACCCTGGTGCTGCTGAGGGTGCTGAGCCTGGGAGTGCTGACTCTGGGGGTGCTGAGCGTGTGGGTGCTACGCCTGGGGGTGCTACGACTGGGGGTGCTACGACTGGGGGTGCTGAGCCTGGGGGTGCTACGACTGAGGGTGCTGAGCCTGGGGGTGCTACGCCTGGGGGTGCTGAGCCTGGGGGTGCTACGCCTGGAGTTGCTGAGCCTGGGGGTGCTTAGCCTGAGGGAGCTGGGCCCGCTCGCGTGGCGTCTGGCGGTACTGTGCCTGGAGGTTCTCCGGGTGCTTTGTCTCGGCGGGAGCCTCTCTCTCCACCGGAGCTGCGCGAGTGGTTTGCCCGGCGGTGGAGGCGTGCTGCTGGAGCTGGAGGTTCTTCGGCTGCTGAGGGTGCTGGTGCCGCGAGTCCCGGAGGTGCTCGTACTGGGAGTACTGGAGCTGCTGGGCCTGCGGGTACTACTGGAGCAGGTGCTACTGCGTCTTCTCGTGGTCCGACTGGAGCTGGAGCTACTGAGGGTGTTGACGCTGAGGCTACTGCTGTCGGTCCTGGAGGCGGTCCTGCTGGGGGTGCTACTGGTGCTGCTGGAGGTACTGGAGCTGGAGGTGCTGCTGGCGCTGGTGCTACCACTTGGGGTACTGGTGCTGTCCCTGCTGTGTCTGGAGTCGCTGCGCGGCCTCGACCGTACTTCGTTCCGCTCCTTGAGCAGGTTCTTGGTCTCCCGCCTTCTCCTGTTCCTCCTCCTCCCTTAGAGTGTCCACAGCCTGTCCCGTCACAGTTACAGTTACAGCCGGCCTCCCCACTGCCTGCTCCTTCTCCCTACACTGGTCCTACTGGAGGCCTTGCTGAGCGTCGTGAGCCTGCGTCTCGCCCTGCGTCGCCTGTCCGTGCTGCTCGCACTAGTGGTCGTGGTTCGCGTCAGCGTCCTCCTCCTGTCCCTGGCACGCACCGGATGTCTCTGCGTCCGTCCACTGCTCCTCTGCGTGCCCCTTTGCCTTCTCCTCCTGAGTCCTCTCTTCCTGCTCTTCCCGACCCGGAGTCGGACTCTCTTCGTGCTGCCAGTCCTACTGTCACGCGTCTCCTTGCTACTGTTGTCACTGACCCTTCCTTTGAGTCCGCTGCTGCGTCTGCCCTAGTTACTGAGCTCGTCGACTTTGCTGCTCGCTGTCGTCTAGACTACGCTGCTAGTCTTGTTGCTGAGTCTGAGTCTGCCTGTCCTCCGTCCGTCGGGGGTGAGTGTGCCCTTGGCACGGACGTCCTTGAGGACAGGCAGGAGGAGTTCCAGTGTTTGGCTGCTGTTTCACCTCATCTCGTGTCTGTACTGCTTACCCCCGAGGGAGACCCGGATGCACTTGACATCCCGACTCCGCGCTCCTACGCGGAGGCGATAGAGGGTCCCTACTCCTCTCAGTGGCAGGCAGCCATGGACGCAGAGATGGCTTCCTGGAAGTCCACAGGCACCTACGTTGACGAGGTTCCCCCACATGGGGCGAACATCGTCAGTGGCATGTGGATTTTCAGGGTGAAGCGGCCGCCGGGTTCTCCGCCTGTCTTCAAGGCGCGTTACGTGGCTCGTAGCTTCAGTCAGCGGCAGGGAGTTGACTACTTTCAGACCTTCTCTCCCACCCCGAAGATGACCACTCTTCGGGTACTGCTGCACATAGCTGCTCATCGTGACTACGAGCTGCACTCTCTTGACTTCAGCACTGCTTTCTTGCAGGGCAGCCTGCACGAGGAGATCTGGCTGCGTCGCCCACCTGGCTTCACTGGGTCTTTTCCTCCTGGCACCCAGTGGAGCCTCCGGCGGCCAGTCTACGGTCTCCGCCAGGCACCACGTGAGTGGCACGACACACTGAGGACTACACTTGCGGCTCTTGGGTTTGCTCCCTCTACTGCCGACCTGTCGCTGTTTCTGCGCACCGACACTTCTTTGCCGCCGTTCTACATCCTCGTGTACGTCGACGACTTGGTCTTTGCCACAGCTGACACTGCTGGACTCGCCCACGTGAAGTCCGAGCTGCAGAAGAGACACACGTGCACAGACCTGGGTGAACTGCGCAGCTACCTTGGCTTGCAGATCACCCGGGACAGAGCACGCCGCACCATTACCCTGACTCAGTCACACATGGTGCAGCAGGTCCTTCAGCGCTTCGGCTTCACGTACTCCTCGCCTCAGGCCACTCCTCTGCCTACTCGCCACTCGCTCTCAGCTCTGCCTTCGGATGAGTCCGTAGAGTCGAGTGGCCCGTACCCAGAGCTTGTTGGCTGCCTCATGTACCTGATGACCTGCACACGACCTGACCTTGCATACCCTCTTAGCATTCTCGCACGCTATGTTGCTCCTGGGAGACACAGACCGGAGCACATGGCTGCAGCGAAGAGGGTGTTGCGCTACTTGTGCAGTACGTCGGGCATGGGGCTTGTGCTTGGAGGGCAGAGTCCAGTGGTCCTCACTGGGCACGCAGACGCTTCTTGGGCTGACGACCAGGCTACGCAGCGGTCGTCACAGGGTTACACCTTCAGCCTTGGTTCCGGCTCTGTTTCGTGGCGGGCTACCCGCTCGTCCTCTGTTCTCGGCTCCAGTTGTGAGGCTGAGATCTACGCAGGAGCCATGGCTGCACAGGAGCTTCGCTGGCTCACCTACCTGCTGACTGACCTTGGAGAGCCGCCTCGTTCTCCTCCAGTGCTGTACGTAGACAACAAGGCCATGCTGGCCTTGTGTCGGGAGCAGAGACTGGAGCACAGAACGAAGCACATTGCTCTTCGCTACTTCCTTGCTCGTGAGCTACAGCAGCGTGGTCAGCTGCGTCTTGCGTACGTGGCCTCTCAGGCCAACACTGCTGATATCTTCACCAAGGCACTTGCGCCTTGTGATCATCAGCGCTTCTGTACTCAGCTTGGTCTTGTGCCTGCCTTGCCTCACTTGCTCACCCCTTGACCTTGTTTGTACTGTTTCATATATATATACACCTGCTCTTGCTTGTCTAGCCATATATATATATATGTAATCCTGCATGTAAACTGGCCTTCTGGCCTTGAACTTGTGCTCGGAATGTGTGGTGACTTTGTGATCCACCCTGAGCTTGCCTTGCTTTGCTTGACTGGTCTTGTGACCCATTGTTCTCCCCCACTTTGCCTATGGGGGTGTGTCAGATTTATATGGCATAGCTGCTGTAGGCTGTAGTGGGGTAGCACATATGGGGTACAGTTTTCTAGGGTTTGTACTTGTACCCAACTTTCCCTTAGTCAATCTCATTCCTCGACATTTCACAGCTCGTCCCTGTGTACGGCAGGTCTTCATCGTACACTATCAGGAGGATGTAATCGACGCAGAAGTAAAGGCGGTACATCCCAGGGTTATGTGGCAGCTGCTTGAATCCTATCTCCAATAGGATATTGAGCAGGTGCTGCTGCCATAGTCGTGGTGCCTTCTTGATCCCGTAAAGGGATTTCTTTACCTGCGAGACTCTCAGGTCTCCTTCTCCGTAGGTGTGTGGTTGCTCCATGAAGATTGTTGCGTCGACCAGCACGTATAGGAACACATTCTTCACGTCGATCTGCAGTAGTGGTAGGTGTCTTGCGGCAGCGATGGTGAGTATGATCCCACAGAGGTGTGACAAATTACGGGAGCAAAGGTCTAGTCGAAGTCGATTCCGTGGCGCTGGTCGTAGCCGCGTACGGCCCACCAGGCTTTGAAGCGCTCGATTGTTCCGTCGACGGCGGTTTTCACGCGAAAGACCCAATTTCCTGATAACTCCCTTCACGCGGTTTTCACTCCTGCGCGGTCGACAAGGATCCAGCTGTACCGCGATTCTAGCGCTTTTAGTTCTGACTCCATGGCTGCACGCCACTCATTGGCGTGGGGTCCAGTCAGAGCCTACCTTGGGTTCTTAGGCTTGATGATGCGTATGGCGTTGGTTGTGGCGGTGTGTAGGCCGAGCAGCTGTAGTCCCGTGACGTTCGTGCCATGATGCCGCTCAGTAGTCACTTCTTGCACGTCATCGTCGTCGCTTTCAGGTGCAGGTGAGGGGCTCCTTGTTCGGTCTCAGCGCCTTGATGGTCCATGCTTGTTTTCATCGTCGTCATCATCGTCGTCGTCATCGTGTGGGCGAGTAGGTATGCCAGGATGTTCATCGTCAGAGTCACGGTCAAGAAATGCCGCTGCGGCTTCGTCTTCTGGAGAGGCGAAGCTTCTGCCTCCGTGGGTGTAGGCTCATCCAGCTCTCGCTTGTTTGTCGGCGCGGTACTTGCGATTTTGCTGGTATGGAGGTCCAGGATGAGCCAGCCTATATATTTGTAGCTGACGCCGAGATGGATTCCCCAGTGCGGGCGATCGGTGAACTTGCCGATGGTTGTGGACGTGGGCTTGTACTGCACCATGCAGCCCCATACTCGTAGCATTGAAGCATTGCCCTTCTTCCTGGTCCAGTTTACATGAGGTGAGAGGTTCCCCGTATTTGCCGTGAAGGAGAGGAAGTTGTGCAGTCCCACGACGTGGTGGATCGCGTCGGTCAAGTACTTAGCAGGAAGTCCGGATTGCTTCAACAGTGTGCGCACTTCGCCATGAGCGTGCGGTTGCGCGCACCTTCGTCATGAGCGTGCGGTTGGTATGTTCAGGGACATCTTGCTGTAGCTGTGCGTAGGGGAGTGAATTGTGGTGCAGGATTCCCTCTTTGGCAAGAAAAGTTTCCAATTCCTGGCTGCAAAACTCAGCTGCACCGTTAGTTTGCCAGCTTTGGAGTTTCTTCCCGGACTCACGCTGCGCGTGCGCCAACCAGATGTAGATCACTTGGTAGGCTGTCCTTCTCCGCCACTCCCCATCGCTCCTGCCCCTCACCTCTCGAGCAGATAGTGGGGGACATCATTCAGATTTAGGTGACTTCTGAGTCGACTCAGAAGTCTCCCGGCCCCTCCCCGCCCCTCCCCGCCCCTCCCTGCCCCTCCCTACCCCTCCCTGCCCCTCCCCGCCCCTCCCCGCCCCTCCCCGCCCCTCCCCGCCCCTCCCCGCCCCTCCCCGCCCCTCCCTGCCCCTCCCTGCCCCTCCCCGCCCCTCCCCGCCCCTCCCCGCCCCTCCCTGCCCCTCCTTGCCCCTCCCCGCCCCTCCCCGCCCCTCCCTGCCCCTTCCTGCTCCTCCCTGCCCCTCACCGCCCCTCCCCGCCCCTCCCCGCCCCTCCCCGCCGTTCTGCAAGTTTGCCACCCAGACGTAACGCGTGCTTGCTTCCACGAAGGTGAGGGTGTAGCATTCTTCGTTAAGGCCGCTGTAGGTGACGACGAGGTAGTCGCTGTAGACCTTGTGTATTTTCTCGTACTGGTTGGTGCTTGGCTCGAGAGAGGGATATGGCTGGTGAGAGAGGAATATAGCTGGTGCGCGATGGCTGCTGTGGGGATCTAGGATCGAGCTCAGAAAAGAGAGTTTGAATTGAATGATCACCTGGGTACAACACGAGGCTATATATAGGCTCGACACAAGGCCCAGTAACCAGGTGTTACGCGAAGGTTTCGAGGGTCGCGAAGCGTCCCGAACAGATCCTTCCCGAATTCGGTAGAAGGCAATTCGGTGGGAGCCGAAAAGCTTAGAATTCGGTGCACGCAACCTAGCTCGGTGCTATAACTATAATAAAATATAGGAAAGCACCTAGCCTAGGAAATCAAGCATATCTATGCATGATAAAATAAACCCAAGCTAGATATAGCGTAATAAAGTCTAGGCAAGCTAGCAAAGCCAGCATAAGCCGTCGTACTCTCACACATCCCCCCTCAAAGCTGGGTGGCGTGAGATACACCCTGCTTGACAAGATAGTCATTGAGAGCATGGCGTGCGTTGCCCATATCAGCTTCTGCAACCCAACTGTCCTTAGTGGGGTCGTATCCCTTCCAGCGTATCAGGAACTCCCTGTATCCGTCCAGCTTCGCAGCTCCACTCGTTTCCCGTTGTTGTAGATGCAGGCCTTCCTATTGACCCAGTCGATCTCGGGGTTGAACCGCTTCAGGAAATCTCGCCCCAAGATGAAATCTAAACCGTTGATATTCGTGATCGGCAACATCGGCTTCCACCTTAGCGCCCCAATGTGCAGCTGCAGTGATGCTTCGCCGTGGATGGGAAGTTTCGTACCGTCCACCATTGTTGCCGTGAACTTGGTCTCCTCCGAAGGTTCTCCAATTTTCTCCAATTTCCCGCGGTCGCACACCGAGTGGGACGCACCACTGTCCACCAGTGCCTGGAGGCGTCGCCCGTTGCAGATCACCTCGAGTACTAGTGGTTGTTGCTCCTCCGAGTAACCGTGGATGGTCTCGCTTATAGGATCGTAGGGTAAGATTATCCCCTGGTCCTGCGCTCGAAACTGCTGAGTCCATATCAGTTTTCAACTGAGTTGGGTTTGAAGGATTTATCCGAGGCTAATTCAGCTTTGTCTTGACCTGGAACCTTCCCCTAAGCCTTTGCCGCTGTGTAGGCTTCACCTATGGGCAATAGGGAGCCTTAACACCATGCCGCGGGGAGAGAATATTAACTCACTGGAACGCACAACCCTTTTCAACGCTCCGGAGTGGTTTGCCCAACTTCTTAGGTGCCTGAATAATGTCTGAAGGCTTTTTCTTGGCCTTGAAATCTCCCCTGATTTTTTCAAAGGCTTGAAAACCTCGAGAGAAAATATTCTTACTCTCGGGAGTGTTCGGCTGGAGTTTCCCGGTCGGTGCAGAGTCTGGTTTCGCGGAGCCTCCATTTGTCTCGGCGATTTCCCCTATTGCCGGTCGGTCGTGGCGTTTCAAATTCGCGCCACCATGTCCTCCTTTTTTCGCCCGCTCCGAACTCGCCATGTCTTTTGACTTCGGGGGTGCCGCACTATTGTTGCCGTGCAGCTCCGCTCGTACCTTCTTCAATTTCCAACACGCCAAGAGTCGATGTCTTGCTGCGCCGCAAAATTCGCAGTTCTCATATTTTGTCGGCCGCTGCTTTGCGTCGATCTTGTCGATATCCATCGGGTCGGCGGTCGTGGGTGGTGCCGATCGCTCCGTGCCGAATGACCTGTTCGGCACGCGTCGTCGTGTTTC
This sequence comes from Closterium sp. Naga37s-1, assembly GCA_947471745.1. NCBI lineage: Eukaryota > Viridiplantae > Streptophyta > Zygnematophyceae > Desmidiales > Closteriaceae > Closterium > Closterium sp. Naga37s-1. Next base: position 209,150 of record CANJKZ010000966.1, read on the forward strand.
GGGTTGACCTTGAGTCAACGCATCGAATCTCTCTGCTGCACACACCAAGTCGCGGTAGTTGTTGTAGTTCGCGGCAATCACCTGTCGGCGGACTTCCATCTTTAGCCCCTGAGTATACGTTTGGATTTTTTCCCCTTCGGCCAGGTCCGTTATTCGGTTGAAGAGGCTCTCCATCTGCTGCGTGCACTGTGTTACACTGCCAAACTGTTTATGCCGATGAATCTGCTGCCGCGCCATGTAGCTGGAGTTGATTGGCTCGAAACGTTGAATGAATGCTTCCCGAAACTGCGTCCATGACCCCTTGCCTCGGACCTCGTTGCTATTGTAAATCCACTCGAGCGCCGGGCCTCGTAACAGTGTCGCTGCGAGCCGAATCCGCATTGCATCGTGTGTCGGGGTCGTACAGCCAACGGCCTCGAAGTAAATTTCGAGGGTCGCAATGAATCGACGGACGTCGGTGCCTCTCGCATTCAGATTGAACGTTTCCGGTAGCCTTGGACGTGCCGCCTCAAGATTCATTGTAGCTGCTGCCACTGCTGCTGGGTGAAGTGTCGGTGTTGCCGTTGCTGCTGCTGCCGTCGCTGTTGCATTCGCTGCTGCGTTCGCTGCTACTGTGGCGGCTGCCGACTCGTTCGCAAGAAGCTCCTCTATTCGCTGGAGTGCCGCTCGCGTCTGGTCCAGGCCGGTGTGTAACTCCGTAATTTTTCGTACGGAATTATCACCATTGTCCTCCATTTGGCGATTTTACAGGAAGATGTGCGACAAAAATAATTGATTTTTAGGCGCTCGTCCACTCACTGCGAGTCGAATCAAATGTAGAAATAACGAGCGCTGTTTCTGTTGGTCGCGCAATTCTCCCGTAGCTGAAATTCGCGTTCGATGTCGGCCATTGAGAAGAAATTCGACCCGACGCTCCCAATTCCAACCTTTTTGGGCGAAATTCTCAGGGCCATTGAGATTCGAATCGATCTGACGGTCAAAATTCCAACTGTTTCGCCACTGGACCTGAGGAGTGTTCGAAAACCAGTTCGAGGGGGACGTTAGAAAATAGCGCGGAACTGGTTTACGTACCCGAAATCGGCGCTTTCCGTTGTCGCCCCCGCGGTTTTAAAAGCTAGGATTTAGCAGTCGAAAAACTTCGCGTGCAAACAGGCTCTGATTACCAAGTGTGGGGATCTAGGATCGAGCTCAGAATAGAGAGTTTCCCGTATAGTTTACATGAGGTGAGAGGTTCCCCGTATTTGCCGTGAAGGAGAGGAAACTGTGCAGTCCCACGACGTGATGGATTGCGTTGGTCAAGTACTTAGCAGGAAGTCCGGATTGCTTCAACAGTGTGCGCACCTTCGTCATGAGCGTGCGGTTGCGCGCACCTTCGCCATGAGCGTGCGGTTGGTATGTTCAGGGACATCTTGCTGTAGCTGTGCATAGGGGAGTGAATTGTGGTGCAGGATTCCCTCTTTGGCAAGAAAAGATTCCGATTCCTGGCTGCAAAACTCAGCTGCACCGTTAGTTTGCCAGCTTTGGAGTTTCTTCCCAGACTCACGCTGCACGTGCGCCAACCAGATGCAGATCACTTGGTAGGCTGTCCTTCTCCGCCACTCCCCATCGCTCCTGCCCCTCACCTCTCGAGCAGATAATGGGGGACATCATTCAGATTTAGGTGACTTCTGAGTCGACTCAGAAGTCTCCCGGCCCCTCCCCGCCCCTCCCCGCCCCTCCCCGCCCCTCCCTGCCCCTCCCTGCCCCTCCCTGCCCCTCCCCGCCCCTCCCCGCCCCTCCCCGCCCCTCCCAGCCCCTCCCCGCCCCTCCCTGCCCCTCCCTGCCCCTCCCCGCCCCTCCCCGCCCCTCCCTGCCCCTCCCTACCCCTCCTTGCCCCTCCCCGCCCCTCCCCGCCCCTCCCTGCCCCTTCCTGCTCCTCCCTGCCCCTCACCGCCCCTCCCCGCCCCTCCCCGCCCCTCCCCGCCATTCTGCAAGTTTGCCACCCAGACGTAACGCGTGCTTGCTTCCACGAAGGTGAGGGTGTAGCATTCATCGTTAAGGCCGCTGTAGGTGACGACGAGGTAGTTGCTGTAGACCTTGTGTATTTTCTCGTACTGGTTGGTGCTTGGCTCGAGAGAGGGATATGGCTGGTGAGAGAGGAATATAGCTGGTGCGCGATGGCTGCGGTGGGAGCCGAAAAGCCCAGAATTCGGTGCACGCAACCTTGCTCGGTGCTATAACTATAATAAAATATAGGAAAGCACCTAGCCTAGGAAATCAAGCATATCTATGCATGATAAAATAAACCCAAGCTAGATATAGCGTAATAAAGTCTAGGCAAGCTAGCAAAGCCAGCATAAGCCGTCGTACTCTCACACATCCCCCCCTCAAAGCTGGGTGGCGTGAGATACACCCTGCTTGACAAGATAGTCATTGAGAGCATGGCGTGCGTTGCCCATATCAGCTTCTGCAACCCTACTGTCCTCAGAGGGGTCGTATCCCTTCCAGCGTATCAGGAACTCCCTGTATCCGTCCAGCTTCGCAGCTCCACTCGTTTCCCGTTGTTGTATATGCAGGCCTTCCTATTGACCCAGTCGATCTCGGGGTTGAACCGCTTCAGGAAATCTCGCCCCAAGATGAAATCTAAACCGTTGATATTCGTGATCGGCAATATTGGCTTCCACCTTAGCGCCCTAATGTGCAGCTGCAGTGATGCTTCGCCGTGGATGGGAAGTTTCGTACCGTCCACCATTGTTGCCGTGAACTTGGTCTCCTCCGAAGGTTCTCCAATTTTCTCCAATGTCCCGCGGTCGCACACCGAGTGGGACGCACCACTGTCCACCAGTGCCTGGAGGCGTCGCCCGTTGCAGATCACCTCGAGTACTAGTGGTTGTTGCTCCTCCGAGTAACCGTAGATGGTCTCGCTTATAGGATCGTAGGGTAAGATTATCCCTCGGTCCTGCGCTTGAAGCTGCTGAGTCCATATTGTCAAACATTATATATGTTTCTGTTGTGTAGGCTACAGTGGGTTAGCCTTTAGGGGGTACTTTTCTCTAGGGTTTCATACTTGTACTCCCAACTGTTTCTAGTTCACCACTTCTTGTTTCTGACATGGTATTAAGAGCTTAGGTTCTAGACCTAGGACTTACCAAAGGGCCCACCGTTAGAAGCGCCCTCGAGTGCCTTATCGACTTAGCGCCCTCGAGCGCCGCTCTCCTAGTGCGCCCTCGTGCGCCTCTCCTTCTCCTGCTGCCCGTGCGCAGCTCGCTAGTGCCGCGCGCGGCCTTTTTTTTTTTAGCGCGCGTCGCCGCTAGCAGCCCGCACGTGGCCGTATTTTACGCGCGCGCCGACCGTTAGCCGCCCACGCCGCCACGAGCAGCCCGCTAGCCGCCCGTCGACCGGCCCTCCTGGCCGCGCGTAGCCCGCTAGCGGCCCGCAGCCCCACCCGTAGGCCGCGTCGCCCTCGTAAGCCGCCGCCCGCGCGCGACTGCAGCCCAAGCACAGCCACGGACAGCCCGCGACAGCCGCCCGCGCACAGGCCCGCCATCGCGCCGTCCCGTGTAGCCTAGTCCGAGCCGCGCCGCGCCGCCCTGCCCGAGCCGCGCCGCCCGAGTCGCGCCGCCCGAATCGCGCCGCCCTGACCGAGCCGCGCCGCCCCACCTGCAGCACCTACTGCTCCTGTTCCTGCTACTTCTACTGCTACTACTGCTACTGCTACTACTGCTACTATCACCACTGCTACTGCCACTATGGCCACTCCTACTGTTCTCACCTTTGACGCTGAGGGCCGTCCGATTAAGTTCGATGTCTGGCTCGATGACCTTCACATGTACCTCCAGATCACTGCCAAGGACGATGTTTCCCTCTATGACCACACGTCCGGCGCTGCTCCCGCACCTGCTGCTACTGCTGACAGTACTGCTCGCTCACAGTGGCAGACTCGTGACGCCCATGCTCGCCTATCCGTTCGCAGCCACCTGCCGTTAGATGAGCGCGAGCACTTCGGCCAGCATAAGACCGCTAAGGAGCTGTATGATGCTGTAGTTGCCCGCTACTCCTCCCCTGCCACTGCTGCGATAGGCCGTCTCTCGCTGCCCTACCTCTTCCCCGATCTGTCTGCCTTTGCCACTGTAGCTGACCTCATCACTCACCTCCGTACTAGTGATCTCCGCTACCGTGCCGCACTCCCCCCCGATTTCCTAGCCAAGAACCCCCCCCCGATGTACCTCACCCTCTACCACCTGGTCACTCGCCTCCCTGACTCTCTTCGCGCTGTCAGAGACCACTTTCTCGCTCTCTCCCCCACAGACCTCACTGTCGACCTGCTCGAGAAGGAACTCCTAGCAGCTGAGAAGAGCATTGTAGCTGTAGGTGCCTCTTGTGGCGACCCTCGCACTCCCTTCTTTGAGGGATGTTCCCCCTCCCCCCTTCTCCCCTCCATTGCATCTGCTGCTGCTGTCGACTTCCTAGGTTCTGAGGGGGTCGGAGCTGCGTACGCTCCCAGTGGGCGGCGCAAGGGCGGCAGGGGCAAGGGGGGCCGGGGTGGTGGAGGTGGCGGCGGGGGAGGTAGTGGCGGAGGGGGTGGAGGGGGCGGCGGCGGTGGCGGCGGTGGTGGGAGTGGTGCTGGTGGTGGGGGGGGCGGTGGCGGGGCCGGGGGTGGTGGAGGCGGCGGTGGTGGAGGTGGCGGGGGTGGTGGTGGCAGTGGTGGCGGCGGTGGAGCTGGTGGAGGGCGCGGTGGAGCGGTGCAGCGTGGCGGGTTCGGCGGCGGCCAGAGGCAGCAGCAGCAGCGTCCCAGCGAGACCCCGTCGCCCCAGCAGCTCCGTGAGTGGTACTCTCAGCGTGGGGGGTCTGGGGGTGGAGGTACCTGCCCGTACGTCATCCGCATAGGTGACCGCACTGGCCAGACCTGTGGGAGGTTTCACACGGCGCAGCGCTGTTTCTTTCGCCTCGACGACGCCTGGCGCGAGCAGTTTCCTGACGCCTCTGAGCTGCCCCGCTGGGCTGATCTGCTTAAGAAGGGGATTGATATATTTGCTCTTGATTATGATGCTATCCTTGGTGCTATGTATGCATTGACTATTAGTGTTGAGGGTGACTGTTACCTGAGTGTACCGCCCGACCCGGGTATTGGGACCAGTGAGGCTGCAGCTCTAGGTGCTAGTGCGTCTGCTGCTCTAGGTCCTGGTGAGGCTGCTGCCCTAGGTGCTAGTGCGTTTGCGCCTGCTGGTACCGCACCTACTGAGGCACTGCACACCTTCACACTGGACTCAGGTGCTTCCCGCTGTTTCTTTCGCGACCGCACTGCCCTAGAGCAGCTTCCTAGACCGGTTGCTGTCTCCCTGGTTGACCCCTCAGGGGGTCCGGTCCTTGCGACCTCCACCACTGCCCTCCCTTGTCCTGCTGTCCCGTCTGGCACAATGTCGGGCCTCTACCTCCCCTTGTTCTCTACGAACTTGGTGGCCGGTTCCGCGCTCCAGGACGCGAGTGTTCACCAGTTCACCCCTGCCTACGAGCGTGTGACGCACTGCACGTGTGCCCAGACGGGTCATCACCTAGCTACCTTCACTCGGCAGCCGGGGTCGGACTTGTACACACTGACCACTGAGTCCCCTCAGGTAGCTGCGTCTGCGTCTGCGTCTGCGTCTGGTCAGCTGTCAGCCCCCTGCTCGTGTCGCTCCCTGTCGTTCAGGACTGTCCTCTGGCACCACCGCCTTGGTCACCCGTCAGTGCAGCGCCTTCGCGGCATGCACTCCAGGTACCTTGTCTCTGGTCTTCCCAGGGTTCTCCCTCCCCTCCCACCCTCGCCTGCTCCTCCCTGTCTTCCCTGTGTCGAGGGGCGGCAGCGCGCCGCTCCTCACTCCTCCTCGTTCCCTCCCACAGAGGCTCCTCTGCAGACTCTCCACCTGGACGTGTGGGGCCCCGCCCGCGTCCAGGGACAGGGCCACGAGCGGTACTTTCTGCTGGTCGTCGACGACTACATGCGCTACACCACGGTCTTCCCCTTGCGTACCAAGGGTGAGGTCCCTGATGTCTTGATCCCCTGGATCCGCGCTGCTCGTCTCCAGCTCCGCAAGCGGTTCCAGTCGGACTTTCCTGTCCTCCGTCTGCACTCTGACAGAGGTGGTGAGTTTTCCTCTGACCTCTTGGCAGCCTACTGTGCGGAGCACGGCATCCGCCAGACGTTCACTCTCCCGGCCTCTCCGCAGCAGAATGGGGTTGCTGAGCGCCGCATTGGTCTCGTCATGGAGGTCGCCCGTACCTCCATGATCCATGCGGCTGCCCCCCATTTCCTATGGCCGTTTGCGGTGCAGTACGCCGCGCATCAGCTCAACCTCTAGCCCCGTGTCTCTGTTCCGGAGACCTCGCCTACCCTGCGTTGGACGGGGGAGGTTGGCGATGCGTCGGTGTTCCGAGTCTGGGGATGTCGAGCCTTTGTCCGCGATACGTCCGCGGAAAAGCTCTCCTCTCGTGCCGTTCCCTGTGTCTTCCTTGGCTTTGTCCCTGACGTGCCTGGCTGGCAGTTTTACCACCCCACCTCGCGCCGTGTCTTTGCCTCTCAGGACGTCACCTTTGACGAGTCGGTTCCCTTTTACCGTCTCTTCCCCTACCGCACTGCCCCGCTCCCCCCCCCGCCGCTCTTCCTCACCCCAGGTGTCCCGTCGGTAGACCCCCTCCCTCCCCATGGTGCTGCTCCCTCAGGTGTTTCCCAGGTAGACCCGGTCGAGCCTGTCGAGGTAGCTGTTGACTCTGGTCCTGCGCGAGGTGCTGAGCGTGCTGAGCCTGGTGGTGCTGGGTCTGGGGGTACTGAGACTGGGGGTGCTGAGCCTGGGGGTGCGGAGACTGCGGGTGCTGAGTCTGGGGGTGCGGAGACTGCGGGTGCTGAGCCTGGGGGTGCTGCGACTGGGGGTGCTGAGCCTAGAGGAGCTGAGGCTGGGGGCTCTGAGACTGACCGTACTGCGCCTGTTGGCGCTCCCTCTTCACAGCAGCTGCGTGAGTGGTACTCCCAGCGTTACAGCCTCCGTCGTGGGGCTACTGGAGCTGGGGGGTCTGCTGGAGTTGGGGCTGGTGGCCCTGCGGGTGCAGTGTTGCAGCCGGAGCCTCCATCCCCTCAGCGGCTACGTGAGTGGTACGCTCGGCGCTGCAGCCTCCGGAGTGGAGCTCCTGGTGTTGAGGTACCATCAGCTGGAGGCCCTGCTGCTACTGGAGGTCCTAGAGCTTCTGGAGGTGCTGCTGGTGCTGGTGCTGCTGGAGGTGCTGCTGGTACTGCTGGAGGTGCTGGTGCTGCTGGAGGTGCTGCTGGTACTGATGGAGGTGCTGGAGCTGCTGGAGCTGCTGCTGGAGGTCCTTGAGCTGCTGGAGGTGCTGCTGGTGCTGTTCTGGAGCTGCTGGAGGTGCTGCTGGTGCTGGTTCGACTGGAGGTTCTGGTGCTGTCTCTGCTGCTTCTGGGGGCACTTCACGGCCACGGCCCTACTTCGTTCCGCTCCTTCAGCAGGTTCTTGGTCAGCCGCCTCCTCCTAGTCCTCCTCTCTCCTTAGAGTGTCCTCCGCCTGTCCAGTCGCAGTCACAGCTACCGCCTGCCTCGCCACTTCCTGGTCCTTCTCCCTACACTGGTCCGACAGGCGGTCTTACAGAGCGTCGTGAGCCTGAGTCTCGTCCTGTGTCGCCTGTGTCTCATCCTGTGTCACCTGTTCGTGCTGCTCGCACTGGTCGCCATGTTCCGCGTGAGCGTCCTCCACCTGTCCCTGGCACACACTATATGACTCTGCGTCCTTCCACTGCTCCACAGCGTGTCCCTCTGCCGTCTCCTCCTGCGTCCTCTCTTCCTGTTCTTGCTGACCCGGGGTCTGACTCTCTTCGTGCTGCGAGTCCTACTGTCACGCGTCTCCTGGCCACTGCTGTCACTGACCCTCCCTTTGAGTCTGCTGCTGCGTCTGCCCTAGTTGCTGAGCTTGTCGACTTTGCTGCTCGCTGTCGTCTAGACTACGCCGCGAGTCTTGTTGCTGAGTCTGAGTCTGTCTGTCCTCCGTCCGTCGGGGGTGAGTGTGCTCTAGGCACGGACGTCCTTGAGGACAAATAGGAGGACCTTGAGTGTCTTGCAGCCGCTGCGCCTCATCTCGTGTCCATGCTGCTTGCCCCTGAGGGAGACCCGGATGCTCCAGACATCCCGACCCCGCGCTCTTACGCTGAGGCTATCGCGGGTGAGTACTCCTCTAAGTGGCAGTCAGCCATGGACGCAGAGATGGCATCCTGGAAGTCCACTGGCCCTTACGTCGACGAGGTTCCCCCTCCTGGGGCGAACATCGTCAGTGACATGTGGATTTTCAGGGTGAAGCGGCCGCCAGGTTCTCCGCCTGTCTTCAAGGCTCGTTACGTTGCTCGAGGCTTCAGTCAACGAGAGGGAGTAGACTTCTTTCAGACCTTCTCCCCCACCCCGAAGATGACCACTCTTCGGGTGCTACTGCACGTTGCTGCTCAGCGTGACTACGAGCTTCACTCTCTTGACTTCAGCACTGCTTTCTTTGCAGGGCAGCCTGCACGAGGAGATCTGGCTGCGCCGCCCTCCTGGCTTCACTGGGTCGTTTCCTCCTGGTACCCAGTGGAGCCTCCGGCGGCCGGTCTACGGTCTCCGCCAGGCGCCACGTGAGTGGCACGACACACTGAGGACTACTCTTGCGGCACTTGGGTTCGCGCCTTCTACTGCTGACCCGTCGCTGTTTCTGCGCACCGACACTTCGCTGCCGCCGTTCTACATCCTCGTGTACGTCGACGACTTGGTCTTTGCCACTGCTGACACTGAGGCTCTCGCCCACGTGAAGTCGGAGCTGCAGAAGAGACACACGTGCAAAGACCTGGGTGAACTGCGCAGCTACCTTGGCTTGCTGATCACCCGGGAGAGAGCACGCCACACCATCACACTGACTCAGTCACACATGGTGCAGCAGGTCCTTCAGCGCTTCGGCTTCACCTGGTCCTCAGCACAGGCCACTCCTCTGGCTACAGGTCACTCGGTCTCAGCTCTGCCTTCGGATGAGTCCGTAGAGCCGAGTGGTCCTTACCCAGAGCTAGTTGGCTGCCTCATGTACCTGAGGACTTGCACTCGTCCTGACCTAGCGTACCCTCTTGGCCTTCTGGCCCGCTACGTGGCTCCTGGTAGGCACTGAAAGGTTCACTGGGATGCTGCAAAGAGGGTATTGCGCTACTTGTGCAGTACATCGGGCATGGGGCTCGTGCTTGGAGGAGGGAGCTCAGTTGTTCTCACTGGGCACTCAGACGCTTCTTGGGTTGACGACCAGACTACTCAGCGGTCGTCACAGGGTTACACCTTCAGCCTTGGCTCTGGCTCAGTTTCGTGGCGTTCTACGCGTTCGTCTTCAGTTCTCAGCGCCAGTTGTGAGGCTGAGATCTACGCCACAGCCATGGCTGCACAGGAGTTACGCTGGCTCACCTACCTGCTGACCGACCTGGGAGAGCGGCCTCGTTCTCCTCCAGTGCTGTACGTCGACAACAAGGCTGCCATTGCCTTGTGTGAGGAGCACAGACTGGAGCACAGAACGAAGCACATCGCTCTACGTTACTTTCTGGCTCGAGAGTTGCAGCAGCGTGGTCAGCTTCGTCTGCGTTACGTGGCCACTCAGGCCAACACTGCTGATATATTCACCAAGGCACTTCAGTCTGGTGATCATCAGCGTTTCTGCACTTTGCTAGGGCTTGTGCCCACTTTTCCTCACTTGTTGTAGACTTTGCCTGTACTGTGATCTATATATATATACCTGCATGCTTGCTAGATATAGATCATTGTGATGCCTGTGCTACATATATGCCTCTACATGTGAACTGGCCTTGTGGCCCTTTGCTTGTGCTCAGAGTGTGTGGTGACGTTGTGATCCACCCTGAGCTTGCTTTGTCTCTCTTGACTGGTCCTGTGACCCCTTGCTCTCCCCCACTTAGCCTATGGGGGTGTGTCAAACATTATATATGTTTCTGTTGTGTAGGCTACAGTGGGTTAGCGTTTAGGGGGTACTTTTCTCTAGGGTTTCATACTTGTACTCCCAACTGTTTCTAGTTCACCACTTCTTGTTTCTGACACATATCAGTTTTCAACTGAGTTGGGTTTGAAGGATTTATCCGAGGCTAATTCAGCTTTGTCTTGACCTGGAACCTTCCCCTAAGCCTTTGCCGCTGTGTAGGCTTCACCTGTGGGCAATAGGGAGCCTTAACACCATGCTGCGGGGAGAGAATATTAACTCCTTGGAACGCACGACCCTTTTTAACGCTCCGGAGTGGTTTGCCCAACTTCTTAGGTGCCTGAATAATGTCTGAAGGCTTTTTCTTGGCCTTGAAATCTCCCCTGAATTTTTCAAAGGCTTGAAAACCTCGAGAGAAAATATTCTTACTCTCGGGGGTGTTCGGCTGGAGTTTCCCGGTCGGTGCAGAGTCTGGTTTCGCGGAGCCTCCATTTGTCTCGGCGATTTCCCCTGTTGCCGGTCGGTCGTGGCATTTCAAATTCGCACCACCATGTCCTCCTTTTTTCGCCCGCTCCGAAGTCGCCATGTCTTTTGACTTCGGGGGTGCCGCACTGTTGTTGCCCTGCAGCTCCGCTCGTATCTTCTTCAATTTCCAACACGCCAAGAGTCGATGTCTTGCTGCGCCGCAAAATTCGCAGTTCTCATATTTTGTCGGCCGCTGCTTTGCGTTGATCTTGTCGATATCCATCGGGTTGGCGGTCGTGGGTGGTGCCGATCGCTCCGTGCCGAATGATCTGTTCGGCACGCGTCGTCGTGTTTCGGGTTGACCTTGAGTCAACGCATCGAATCTCTCTGCTGCACACACCAAGTCGCGGTAGTTGTTGTAGTTCGCGGCAATCACCTGTCGGCGGACTTCCATCTTTAGCCCCTCAGTATACGTTTGGATTTTTTCCCCTTCGGCCAGGTCCGTTATTCGGTTGAAGAGGCTCTCCATCTGCTGCGTGCACTGTGTTACACTGCCAAACTGTTTATGCCGATGAATCTGCTGCGGCGCCATGTAGCTGGAGTTGATTGGCTCGAAACGTTGAATGAATGCTTCCCGAAACTGCGTCCATGACCCCTTGCCTCGGACCTCGTTGCTATTGTAAATCCACTCGAGCGCCGGGCCTCGTAACAACGTCGCTGCGAGCCGAACCCGCATTGCATCGTGTGTCGGGGTCGTACAGCCAACGGCCTCGAAGTAAATTTCGAGGGTCGCAATGAATCGACGGACGTCGGTGTCTCTCGCATTCAGATTGAACGTTTCCGGTAGCCTTGGACGTGCCGCCTCAAGATTCACTGTAGCTGCTGCCGCTGCTGCTGGGTGAAGTGTCGGTGTTGCCGTTGCTGCTGCAGCCGTCGCTGCTGCATTCGCTGCTGCGTTCGCTGCTACTGTGGCGGCTGCCGACTGGTTCGCAAGAAGCTCCTCTATTCGCTGGAGTGCCGCTCGCGTCTGGTCCAGGCCGGTGTGTAACTCCGTATTTTTTCGTACGGAATTATCACCATTGTCCTCCATTTGGCGATTTTACAGGAAGATGTGCGACGAAAATAATTGATTTTTAGGCGCTCGTTCACTCACTGCGAGTCGAATCAAATGTAGAAATAACGAGCGCTGTTTCTGTTGGTCGCGCAATTCTCCCTTAGCTGAAATTCGCGTCCGATGTCGGCCATTGAGAAGATATTCGATCCGACGCTCCCAATTCCAACCTTTTTGGGCGAAATTCTCAGGGCCATTGAGATTCGAATCGATCTGACGGTCAAAATTCCAACTGTTTCGCCACTGGACCTGAGGAGTGTTCGAAAACCAGTTCGAGGGGGACGTTAGAAAATAGCGCGGAACTGGTTTACGTACCCGAAATCGGCGCTTTCCGTTGTCGCCCCCGCGGTTTTAAAAGCTAGGATTTAGCAGTCGAAAAACTTCGCGTGCAAACAGGCTCTGATTACCAAGTGTGGGGATCTAGGATCGAGCTCAGAATAGAGAGTTTCCCGTCCAGTTTACATGAGGTGAGAGGTTCCCCGTATTTGCCGTGAAGGAGAGGAAGTTGTGCAGTCCCACGGCGTGATGGATCGCGTCGGTCAAGTACTTAGCAGGAAGTCCGGATTGCTTCAACAGTGTGCGCACCTTCGTCATGAGCGTGCGGTTGCGCGCACCTTCGTCATGAGCGTGCGGTTGGTATGTTCAGGGACATCTTGCTGTAGCTGTGCGTAGGGGAGTGAATTGTGGTGCAGGATTCCCTCTTTGGCAAGAAAAGATTCCGATTCCTGGCTGCAAAACTCAGCTGCACCGTTAGTTTGCCAGCTTTGGAGTTTCTTCCCGGACTCACGCTGCGCGTGCGCCAACCAGATGTAGATCACTTGGTAGGCTGTCCTTCTCCGCCACTCCCCATCGCTCCTGCCCCTCACCTCTCGAGCAGATAGTGGGGGACATCATTCAGATTTAGGTGACTTCTGAGTCGACTCAGAAGTCTCCCGGCCCCTCCCCGCCCCTCCCCGCCCCTCCCTGCCCCTCCCTGCCCCTCCCTGCCCCTCCCCGCCCCTCCCCGCCCCTCCCCGCCCCTCCCTGCCCCTCCCTGCCCCTCTCCGCCCCTCCCCGCCCCTCCCCGCCCCTCCCTGTCCCTCCTAGCCCCTCCCCGCCCCTCCCCGCCCCTCCCTGCCCCTTCCTGCTCCTCCCTGCCCCTCACCGCCCCTCCCCGCCCCTCCCCGCCCCTCCCCGCCGTTCTGCAAGTTTGCCACCCAGACGTAACGCGTGCTTGCTTCCACGAAGGTGAGGGTGTAGCATTTGTTGTTAAGGCCGCTGTAGATGACGACGAGGTAGTCGCTGTAGACCTTGTGTATTTTCTCGTACTGGTTGGTGCTTGGCTCGAGAGAGGGATATGGCTGGTGAGAGAGGAATATAGCTGGTGCGCGATGGCTGCTGTGGGGATCTAGGATCGAGCTCAGAAAAGAGAGTTTGAATTGAATGATCACCTGGGTACAACACGAGGCTATATATAGGCTTGACACAAGGCCCAGTAACCAGGTGTTACGCGAAGGTTCCGAGGGTCGCGAAGCTGTCAGAGTTATATAACATAGCTACTGTAGGCTATAGTGGGGTAGCACATATGGGGTACAGTTGCCTAGGGTTTGCCTTTTTGTACCCAACTTTCACTTAGTCATTTCATTCCTGTTTTCTTGATTCACATGGTATAGAGCGGGTTCCTACATGGGACCGTTCCTTCCTAAGGGCCCACCATAAGATTTTTTTTTTAGCTGCCCGCGCACATTGCGCCCTGCCCTAAATTTTTTTTTTTTTTAGCGGCCCCTACGCTGCCCCTACGCGGCCCCTACGCCGCCTCTCACGTGCCCCCTATGCGGCCCCTGGCGACGCCCTGACGAGGCCCCTGCCGGCGCCCTATCGCGGCCCCTGACGCGCCCCCTGGTGGCGCCCTGACGCGGCCCTGACGCGGCCTGACGCGGCCCCTGGCGGCGCCCTGACGCGGCCCCTGCCGCGGCCCTGACGCGGCCCTGCCGCGGCCCCTGCCGCGGCCCTGACGCGGCCTGCCGCGGCCCCTGCCGCGGCCCTGAAGCGGCCCCTGACGCGGCCCTGACGCGGCTCTGCCGCGGCCCTGACGCGGCCCTGACGCGGCCCTGCCGCGGCCCCTGGCGGCGCCCTGACGCGGCCCCCTGACGCGGCGCCCTGACGCGGCCCCTGCCGCGGCCCTGACGCGGCCCTGCCGCGGCCCCTGACGCGGCCCTGACGCGGCCTGCTGCGGCCCCTGCCGCGGCCCTGAAGCGGCCCCTGACGCGGCCCTGACGCGGCTCTGCCGCGGCCCTGACGCGGCCCTGACGCGGCCCCTGACGCGGCCCCTGCCGCGGCCCCTTACGCGGCCCTGACGCGGCCCTGCCGCGGCCCCTGGCGGCGCCCTGACGCGGCCCATGACGCGGCGCCCTGACGCGGCCCTGCCGCGGCCCCTGACGCGGCCCCTGCCGCGGCCCCTGACGCGGCCCCTGACGCGGCCCCTGTCGCGGCCCCTGACGCGGCCCCACCACCTACCTTTCCGGCCACGCCGCCTCCTCTCAGCGGCCCCGCCGCCTCCTCCCAGCGGCCCCGGACGCCGCCCTCTCAGCGGCCCCGCCGAGCCGCCCAGCAGCCTAGCCGCCCAGCAGCTAAGCCACCGAGCCGCCCAGCAGCCGAGCCGCCGAGCCGCCGAGCAGCCGAGCCGCCCAGCAGCAGAGCCGCCGAGCCGCCCAGCAGCCGAGCCGCTGAGCCGCCCAGCCGCCGAGCCGCCCAGCAGCCGAGCCGCCCAGCAGCCGAGTCGCCGAGCCGCCCTGCAGCCGAGCCGCCCGAGCCGCCCTGTCCGGTAAGAGCAGCGCCTCTCTCACAGCACTGCCCTCACCCCACTGTTTGCGCTGCTAGTCTACTGCTGTCATGGCTACCCCTAGTGTCCTCGCTTTTGACGCTGAGGGTCGGGCCATTGACTTTGACGTCTGGATAGATGACCTGCAGCTTTTCTTACAGTGCGATAAGGCAGACGGCCTCTCCCTCTTTGACCTCACTTCTGGTGCCTCTCCTGCCCCCGCCACTGATGCTGACGCAACTGTTCGCTCCCAGTGGGCCACGCGCGATGCTGCTGCACGTCTTGCTGTGCGTCGCCACCTGCATACCTCTGAGCGTGCGCACTTTAGCCAGTACAAGAGTGCTCAGACCTTGTACGACGCTGTAGTTGCACGCTACTCCTCCCCTGCCACTGCTGCACTGAGTCGCCTCATGCTACCGTACCTCTTCCCTGACCTTGCTGCCTTTCCCACAGTCGCTGACCTCATTACGCACCTACGCACTAGTGACACTCGCTACCGCGCTGCGCTTCCTGCTGAGTTCTGCGCCAAGAACCCCCCCCCCATGTACATCACCCTCTACTACATAGTCACCCGGCTCCCTGACTCCCTTCGCGTAGTCAGGGACCACTTCCTCTCAGTTTGCCCCACCACTCTCACCGTTGACCTCCTCGAGAAGTCCCTCCTAGCAGCAGAGAAGAGCATAGTAGCTGTAGGAGCCTCTCGTGGTGACCCTCGCACCCCCATCTTTGAGGGGTGTTCCCCCTCCCCCCTTTTGCCCTCTGTTGCCTCTGCTGCTGCGGCCGACCTCGTTGGGCTTGAGTCGGTCGGTGCGGCGTCTACCCCTAGCGGGAGACGCCGCCCTGGCAAGGGCAAGGGGGGCAGGGGCGCTGGAGGAGCTAGCGGGGGCGGTGGAGGCGGCAGTGGAGGCGGTGGAGGAGGTGGGGGTGGCGGTGGGGGTGGTGGCGGGGGTGGAGGTGTCGGTGGCGGCAGTGGAGGCGGAGGCGGCAGCGGCAGTGGCGGAGGGAGCGGAGGTGGCGGCGGTGGAGGAGGAGGCGGCGGAGGAGGTGGAGCTGGTCGGGGTGGCGCTGCGCAGAGGGTCGGCTCCGGTGGTGGTCAGCGCCAGCAGCAGCAGCAGCACCAGCAGCGCACTCGTGACATCCCCTCCCCTCAGCAGCTCCGTGAGTGGTACACTGCACGCCAGAGGGGTGGGGGTACTGGTCCGTGCACCTACGTCCTCCGCACCGGCGACCGCGCGGGTGAGCAGTGCGGGGGTGCGCACTCCACCCAGCGCTGCTTTGGCCGCCTGACGGACGCTTGGCGTCACCAGTTCCCTGAGGCCACTGAGATCCCCCGCTGGGGTGAGCTGTCTAGGGCGGGTGTGGCTGTCTTTGACCTTGACTTTGATGCTATTCTTGCTGCCATGTATACTGTGACTATTAGTGATGAGGGTGACTGTTACCGGTGTTTTCCGCCCGACCCGGGCATTGAGACTGCTGCTCTAGGTACTGGTGAGGCTGCTGCTCTAGGTGCTAGCGAGGCTGCTGCTCTAGGTGCGTCTGCTCCCTCAGGTGCTGGTGAGTCTGCTCTCTCAGGTTCTGCGTCGGCTTCGGCCTCCCACACCTTCACCCTTGACTCGGGGGCTTCTCGCTCCTTCTTTCGAGACCGCACCACACTCACGCCGCTTAGCCGGCCAGTTGCAGTCTCTCTGGCAGACCCCTCTGGGGGTCCTGTCCTTGCTCACTTCTCCACTGTCCTCCCGTGTCCGGCGGCCCCCTCTGGCACCCTGTCTGGTCTTTACCTTCCCTCGTTCTCTACGAACTTGGTGAGTGGTGCTGACCTACAGGATGCGGAGGTTCACCAGTTCACTCCTGCGAGTCGGCGGGTGACCCACTGCACGGACGCTCGGACAGGCCGACACCTGGCCACGTTTACCCGTCGGCCGGGGTCGAGCCTGTACACCCTGACCACTGCGTCTCCTCCAGTCACTGCGTCTGGTCAGGTAGCTGCGTTGGGTCAGGTGTTTGCTGCAGCGTCCAGGTCTGGTCCTGAGTCTGCCCCCTGTTCGTGTCGCCTCCTGTCTCACGAGACTCTCCTCTGGCACCACCGCCTTGGTCACCCCTCCCTGCTTCGTCTCCGAAGCATGGCCTCCCGTGTCCTTGTCTCTGGTCTTCCCCGGTCCCTCCCTCCCCTTCCTCCGGGGCCTGGCCCTACCTGCGTCCCCTGTGTCGAGGGGCGGCAGCGGGCTGCCCCTCACTCCTCCCAGTTTCCTCCGACAGAGGCCCCGCTGCAGACGCTTCACATGGACGTGTGGGGCCCGGCCCGCGTCCGTGGACAGGGTCACGAGCGCTACTTCCTGCTGGTGGTTGACGACTTCTCGCGTTACACCACAGTCTTCCCCTTGCGCAGCAAGGGTGATGTCACTGAGGTGTTGATCGCCTGGATCCGCGCAGCTCGTCTCCAGCTCAGGCAGAGCTTCGGCTCGGACTTTCCTGTTCAGCGTCTGCATTCTGACAGAGGTGGAGAGTTCTCCTCTGGCCTTCTGCGAGCCTACTGTCGTGCACGAGGCATCCGCCAGACCTTCACGCTTCCGGACTCTCCACAGCAAAATGGGATTGCTGAGCGCCGCATTGGCATGGTCATGGACGTCGCCCGTACGTCCATGATGCATGCGGCTGCCCCCCATTTTCTGTGGCCGTTTGCGGTTCGGTACGCGGCGCATCAGATCAACCTTCACCCCAGGGTCTCCATGCCGGAGACCTCCCCAGCTTTGCTGTGGACGGGGAAGGTTGGCGATGCGTCTGCGTTCCGTGTCTGGGGATCTCGGGCGTTTGTCCGCGACTTGTCTGCGGACAAGCTGTCCCCTCGTGCTGCTCCTTGCGTCTTCCTTGGCTTCCCCCCTGACGCGCCAGGGTGGCAGTTCTACCACCCCACCTCTCGCCGTGTCCTGTCCTCCCAGGACGTCACGTTTGACGAGTCGGTCCCCTACTACCGCCTCTTCCCCTACCGCACTCCGTCCCTCCCCCCGCCACCGCTCTTCCTTGTCCCAGGTCCCCCCCCGGTAGACCCCCTCCCCCCTCAGGGTCCTGCCCCTTCAGGTGTGTCCCAGGTAGACGCAGTCGAGCCTGTCGAGGTTACTGGTGACTCTGGTGCTGCTGAGGGTGCTGAGCCTGGGGGTGCTGACTCTGGGGGTGCTGAGCGTGTGGGTGCTACGCCTGGGGGTGCTGAGCCTGAGGGTGCTACTACTGGGGGTGCTGAGCCTGGGGGTGTTACTACTGGGGGTGCTGAGCCTGGGGGTGCTGAGCCTGGGAGTGCTACGCCTGGGGGTGCTACGCCTGGAGGTGCTGAGCCTGGGGGTGCGGAGCCTGAGGGAGCTGGGCCTGCTCGTGTGGCGTCTGGCGGTGCTGAGCCTGGAGGTTCTCCGAGTGCTTCGTCTCGGCGGGAGCCACATTCTCCACAGGAGCTGCGCGAGTGGTTTGCCCGGCGCTGGAGGCGTGCTGCTGGAGCTGGAGGTTCTTCGGCTGCTGAGGGTGCTGGTGCCGCGGGTCCCGGGGCTGCGGGTACGACTGGAGCTGGAGCTGCTGAGGGTGTTGGCGCTGAGGCTACTGCTGTCGGTCCTGGAGGCGGTCCTGCTGGGGGTGCTGGAGCTGGAGGTACTGCTGGCGCTGGTGCTGCCGCTGGGGGTACTGGTGCTGTCCCTGCTGTGTCTGGAGTCGCCACACGGCCTAGGCCGTACTTCGTTCCGCTCCTTCAGCAGGTTCTTGGTCTCCCGCCTTCTACTGGTCCTCCTCCTCCCTTAGAGTGTCCGCAGCCTGTCCCGTCACAGTTACAGTTACAGCCGGCCTCCCCATTGCCCGCTCCTTCTCCCTACACTGGTCCTACTGGAGGTCTTGCTGAGCGTCGTGAGCCTGCGTCTCGCCCTGCGTCGCCTGTCCGTGCTGCTCGCACTAGTGCTCGTGGTTCGCGTCAGCGTCCTCCTCCTGTCCCTGGCACGCACCGGATGTCTCTGCGTCCGTCCACTGCTCCTCTGCGTGCCCCTTTGCCTTCTCCTCCTGAGTCCTCTCTTCCTGCTCTTCCTGACCCGGAGTCGGACTCTCTTCGTGCTGCCAGTCCTACTGTCACGCGTCTCCTTGCTACTGTTGTCACTGACCCTTCCTTTGAGTCCACTGCTGCGTCTGCCCTAGTTACTGAGCTCGTCGACTTTGCTGCTCGCTGTCGTCTAGACTACGCTGCTAGTCTTGTTGCTGAGTCTGAGTCTGTCTGTCCTCCGTCCGTCGGGGGTGAGTGTGCCCTTGGCACGGACGTCCTTGAGGACAGGCAAGAGGAGTTCCAGTGTTTGGCTGCTGCTTCACCTCATCTCGTGTCCGTACTGCTTACCCCTGAGGGAGACCCGGATGCACTTGACATCCCGACTCCGCGCTCTTACGCGGAGGCGATAGAGGGTCCCTACTCCTCTCAGTGGCAGGCAGCTATGGACGCAGAGATGGCTTCCTGGAAGTCCACAGGTACCTACGTTGACGAGGTTCCCCCGCCTGGGGCGAACATCGTCAGTGGCATGTGGATTTTCAGGGTGAAGCGGCCGCCGGGTTCTCCGCCTGTCTTCAAGGCGCGTTACGTGGCTCGTGGCTTCAGTCAGCGGCAGGGAGTTGACTACTTTCAGACCTTCTCTCCCACCCCGAAGATGACCACTCTTCGGGTACTGCTGCACATAGCTGCTCACCGCGACTACGAGCTGCACTCTCTTGACTTCAGCACTGCTTTCTTGCAGGGCAGCCTGCACGAGGAGATCTGGCTGCGTCGCCCACCTGGCTTCACTGGGTCTTTTCCTCCTGGCACCCAGTGGAGCCTCCGGCGGCCAGTCTACGGTCTCCGCCAGGCACCGCGTGAGTGGCACGACACACTGAGGACTACACTTGCGGCTCTTGGGTTTGCTCCCTCTACTGCCGACCCGTCGCTGTTTCTGCGCACCGACACTTCTTTGCAGCCGTTCTACATCCTCGTGTACGTCGACGACTTGGTCTTTGCCACAGCTGACACTGCTGGACTCGCCCACGTGAAGTCCGAGCTGCAGAAGAGACACACGTGCACAGACCTGGGTGAACTGCGCAGCTACCTTGGCTTGCAGATCACCCGGGACAGAGCACGCCGCACCATTACCCTGACTCAGTCACACATGGTGCAGCAGGTCCTTCAGCGCTTCGGCTTCACGTACTCCTCGCCTCAGGCCACTCCTCTGCCTACTCGCCACTCGCTCTCAGCTCTGCCTTCGGATGAGTCCGTAGAGTCGAGTGGCCCGTACCCAGAGCTTGTTGGCTGCCTCATGTACCTGATGACCTGCACACGACCTGACCTTGCATACTCTCTTAGCATTCTTGCACGCTATGTTGCTCCTGGGAGACACAGACCGGAGCACATGGCTGCAGCGAAGAGGGTGTTGCGCTACTTGTGCAGTACGTCGGGCATGGGGCTTGTGCTTGGAGGGCGGAGTCCAGTGGTCCTTACTGGGCACGCAGACGCTTCTTGGGCTGACGACCAGGCTACGCAGCGGTCGTCACAGGGTTACACCTTCAGCCTTGGTTCCGGCTCTGTTTCGTGGCGGGCTACTCGCTCGTCTTCTGTTCTCGGCTCCAGTTGTGAGGCTGAGATCTACGCCGGGGCCATGGCTGCACAGGAGCTTCGCTGGCTCACCTACCTGCTGACTGACCTCGGAGAGCCGCCTCGTTCTCCTCCAGTGCTCTACGTAGACAACAAGGCCATGCTGGCCTTGTGTCGAGAGCAGAGACTGGAGCACAGAACGAAGCACATTGCTCTTCGCTACTTCCTTGCTCGTGAGCTACAGCAGCGTGGTCAGCTGCGACTTGCGTACGTGGCCTCTGAGGCCAACACTGCTGATATCTTCACCAAGGCACTTGCGCCTTGTGATCATCAGCGCTTCTGTACTCAGCTGGGTCTTGTACCTACCTTGCCTCACTTGCTCACCTCTTGACCTTGTTTGTACTGTTGCATATATATATACTCCTGCTCTTGCTTGTCTAGCCTTATATATATATGTAATCCTGCATGTGAACTGGCCTTGTGGCCTTGAACTTGTGCTCGGAATGTGTGGTGACTTTGTGATCCACCCTGAGCTTGCTTTGCTTTGCTTGACTGGTCTTGTGACCCCTTGTTCTCCCCCACTTTGCCTATGGGGGTGTGTCAGAGTTATATGACATAGCTACTGTAGGCTATAGTGGGGTAGCACATATGGGGTACAGTTGCCTAGGGTTTGCCTTTTTGTACCCAACTTTCACTTAGTCATTTCATTCCTGTTTTCTTGATTCACAGAAGCGTCCCGAACAGATCCTTCCCGAATTCGGTAGAAGGCAATTCGGTGGGAGCCGAAAAGCCCAGAATTCGGTGCACGCAACCTAGCTCGGTGCTATAACTAGAATAAAATATAGGAAAGCACCTAGCCTAGGAAATCAAGCATATCTATGCATGATAAAATAAACCCAAGCTAGATATAGCGTAATAAAGTCTAGGCAAGCTAGCAAAGCCAGCATAAGCCGTCGTACTCTCACACATCCCCCCCTCAAAGCTGGGTGGCGTGAGATACACCCTGCTTGACAAGATAGTCATTGAGAGCATGGCGTGCGTTGCCCATATCAGCTTCTGCAACCCAACTGTCCTCAGTGGGGTCGTATCCCTTCCAGCGTATCAGGAACTCCCTGTATCCGTCCAGCTTCGCAGCTCCACTCGTTTCCCGTTGTTGTAGATGCAGGCCTTCCTATTGACCCAGTCGATCTTGGGGTTGAACCGCTTCAGGAAATCTCGCCCCAAGATGAAATCTAAACCGTTGATATTCGTGATCGGCAACATCGGCTTCCACCTTAGCGCCCCAATGTGCAGCTGCAGTGATGCTTAGCCGTGGATGGGAAGTTTCGTACCGTCCACCATTGTTGCCGTGAACTTGGTCTCCTCCGAAGGTTCTCCAATTTTCTCCAATGTCCCGCGGTCGCACACCGAGTGGGACGCACCACTGTCCACCAGTGCCTGGAGGCGTCGCCCGTTGCAGATCACCTCGAGTACTAGTGGTTGTTGCTCCTCTGAGTAACCGTAGATGGTCTCGCTTATAGGATCGTAGGGTAAGATTATCCCTCGGTCCTGCGCTCGAAGCTGCTGAGTCCATATCAGTTTTCTATTGAGTTGGGTTTGGAGGTTTTTGACATTTACTCGAACTCTAGCGAGATGAGGTGAATCATTTCGTTGAAGGAGCCACTGTATTCTGGCATGTCAAAGTTGAGAACGACACCGTTAACGTTCTGTTCTAGGCCGAGGTATTTGCGCGATTTGTTGGGGGCGCCGTAGTGAAGCAGGATGTCGCGCATTGTTGGGTCGGTGCTTAGTAGCACTCCGCAGTATGAAAGTTGCACCGCAGACAGTAGGTTGAAGTGGAGATCTTGCACGATGAGCACGTCGTTAAAGTTGATGTGCGTGTTGGTGTCACTTGCCTTGAGGACGACCATTCCTTGTGCATTCGCCCGAAGTCTGTCGTTGTTCGCCATGGTAATGTGAGTGACCGTGAGGGTGGCGACGACATTCGAGATGTAACGCCGAGATCCCTCCATGTGTTGCCTGCAGCAGCTGTCCAGGTACCAGGTATTGTAGTTGTCCTTGGTGCCGTGAGAGAGAAGGGCGAGTCGCGGTGTGACGATGTGAGGCGTGTCGACCTTAAGAAACTCCGTCTCGTTCCAGTCTGTCAGCACGGGTCTTGGTTTGGTGTGGTGCGGAGGGCTTTTGATGAGTGGAATCTTGTTTCGGCAAGTTCCCATCTTGTTCTTTCTCGTTGTTGTAGTCGTGATCGAGGGAAAATGGGTTCTTGTGCTTCTCTGGCTGGACTGGCTCGAGATTTTCTTCTGGGTCGGAGGTAGGCGAATGTGGTTCGAAGGGGCGGCGTGTCCCCGTGATGCGCCGCATCGCCATGTTGTTGAATATATTTTTTTGCTCCCCCTGTCTGTGGTGCTTAGGGCTGCTGCTATTGCGCAGGTAGGCGAGGAGCTGGTGGTCCTTGGCACGTGCCTTGTCAGTCGACTCGGTTGTTCGGGTGAGTGATATTTGGGTGGCGATAGTTGGAGCGGGATCTCCATCGCTTAGGGGAGTGACCAAAGGTCTTATAGTGCTTGCGGTTGTGGCGCCGTGGTTGTCGACACTCTTCCCTGATGTCTGGTAGAAGGCGAGGCGTTCTCGTTGCAGCACGGAACTTGCCTTGTTGGAATTCATATATTGTTTTTTGACGAGAAGTGCGGTGCAAAAGGAGCCTTTTGATATTGCTCCCTGCTGTTGGATTAGCGCCTTGCACGGCCTCCACTCTGGCTCAAGTCCGGTGAGCACGATGTTGACGAAAATTTCTTCGGAGATGGTGCTCCCGTGCTTCGCGATCTGGTCGCGGATGCTTTGACATCGATTAATATATGAATTCCCTTTCTCCCCATGCCCCATTCTGATCTCCATGAGCTGCTGCAGGAGCCTGTTGGATGTGACTGAACCTTTCGGCTGGTACATCTTTGTAAGGTACCTCCAGGCCTCCAGTGCCGGAGCCGGCTTCTCCTTTAAGGAGCGAATGCCGAGTTGCTATGCGGGCATCATGTTTCTTAGTAGTACGGGGTACGCCATGAGGGACTCTGTGTAGTATTGAGCCTTGTCGACTTCAGTGTCTGTCACTGGGCATGAGTAGGAGCCGTCGAAGTAGGATTTGTGAAGTTTGAAAATAACAATTCTAATTCAAAACTCCATGTGTAAAAATCCTTCCCCTCAAAGACGGTGTTTGTCTTGATCTTGGAGATGTTCAGAAAGTATATATGCCCATAATTGATGGCTTCATCACTTGGACGGGGTGCTGTTGGTGTTGAATTGTTTGTGTCGACGGAGAAGGTGTGTGGGGCGGTTCCATAGTCAATTGCGACCTATTGAGTAGGTTGGGAGGATGTTTCCGCGTCGCCATTCCGCAATGTTTGGAGTCCTTGCTCCAAAGTTGATAGTCGTTGAAGTAGCTTCTCAAGAGCGACAGAGCTGATCGTAGTTGCCTCTGATGTCGCAGCAGGGTTGGGCTAAGGTTCAGCCATTGGAATTGATTGGTCTTCAGATCCTCCGGCCATTCTGACTTGTGAGCGTGCGTTGCTTGCCAGTATCAGGTCATAGATGTTGCTAAGAATCCTTGAGTCGTTCTGATACCATGTTACAATCCCATTAAAGAATTTGCTAGGATCGTCTCAGGATTGATCGCAGAGTAATTGCAACGAAAGTGAGTGACATCTAATCAAAGTGTATGTAAACAATTGAAGCGATTATAGGGAAGACATATATCGATTCATATAGAAATACGAAAGGAATATGGAAAGTCCTTACTAGCCATGTACTTTAAGGGGTGCATTCCCTTATTACAGCGAGATTCAGCCGTGCGTGTCTAACCCGTTCTCGCCTTTTCCAGTTTAAATGTTTATGCCTGCATTGGTTTTTGCCTGACAACCGCTTCCGTAGCTTCGACTCACCTGCCTTTTTGTCTTCGTACTCGGTAGTGTTAGCTCTTGTTGCGTACGAGGATGCTTTCTCATTTTATCCTTATTTCAACTTTCCCTGATACACTGATTATCAAGGTGGTTTTGTATAGTTACACTTTTGCCTTTTTATTGTTATTATTTTAAGGATAAGGATTGCCCTGATGAATCAGGGTTTTCATTCTAGGTATATTGTGGAAAAAAAGTAACTAAACCTGTTACTGAGGTTTACCCTGAAACGAGTATCACACAGTTTAACATGTATCGGACCAAAGTTTCTCAGAACTTTTCTTTTGATATGCCTACCTCAGACGTGGCAATGAATGGCAGCACGTGAGCAAAGCACACTATACCAGCTAGGACACTTGAATACACTGCATCTGCACCAATATCACGCAAGTGAATTGGTTGCACGCTTAGGGTAACCGTTGAAGAGTGATTTAAAATATGCCAAGAAGCGAATTCTAGCGGATCGAACAACGAATCGCTCAATTGCATAGCGAATTGGTGGGAGAGAAAGTCACTCCACATGTATATCACATTTTCTTGGTTCCAAGACCGAATCCCTTTGCCAAAATGTGTGAAACAAAAAATGTTGATTAACCCGAAACCCTTCACGACCAGCCTGAGGTGGAGTGTTCCACACCCCCATGCCTGTGCCCACAACAGTGACGGCCTCGCTGCTGCTGTGACTCAACGACCCCTTCGTGTTATAGAGGAAATAATAATAAAAAAATAAGAAACACTCACAAGTACATCATTGCAATAAAGAAATCTACAGTTAAGTTTTTTTTTACACATAGATTACCCTAACAGTTAAAAGACATCACTACAAGGTACACTGGTAATTAGGGTTATCAAAAGGTCAGCACTACTATTAATGGGTACCCACAAAAAGAAAAACAAACCCTGGTGGCCATGTACTATAAGGAGTAAATTCCCATATTACACCAACATCACAACCGTGCGGCGTGGGAACCGTTTGAACCAGTTCCTGCCCTTAACCTTTCAATTTGTTTTTTGCCAGCAACTGTCTTGATCGCAACCTTTCATGCGGCCTCAAGGCAATACTTGAGAATAAAAAATAGAAGGTCTTGATGTTTCAAGGCAAAAGTTTGTGGCCATCATGAAGTTTCAAGTCAATTGCATGACTTTATCATGAGCTTTATCCTGTTTAGTACAAGGACTTTCTATATCTACACTGCTGTATGCAACAAACATCAAAATGGAGACCCAGTGCATGCAAGGGACGGGTCACGGTATGACGGGAATGTCGTGCCCTGCTCCAAAGTTACCCTCCCACACTGTGCGCAATTCAACTCAGATAGTTCTCAACGGGATTGTGCAAGGGATTGTGCAACAACGGGGCATAATCTTCGAGGGGGGTGGGGAGGGGGGAGGAACAACTTCCAACTCTCCCCCCCTCCTCCCCTACCCGCCTATGTTACGTTCAGAAATGTCAAGTGTAATTCTTTTATCGTTACACCCCCCTTCATTCCTGGGCGTAGCAGGTTTCGGCGCACTTGATAACTCTCCTGAGGTTGGCTCAGTGTTGATACTGCTGATGTGGTAGTTGCTTTGTGAGGCTTATCAGTGAGACAATACGACAAATCAACAATCCCCTTGTTGGTTTCGTCAATGACAAAGAAGTATCGCAGCACAATGTGCTTCGTGCGGTTGAGTAACCAGGTTTGTTTGTGGTCTTGATTGCGCTCTGGTTGTTGCGGTGGAGGTAGGTGATGGCGCAATATTAGCCTCCTGCAAGAGCTCCTGTAGGTACAAGCCTTCGTGAGCAGCGGTGGTAGCGGCGATGAATTTTGGTTCCTCTGACAACGAAACAACCAGCTCCTGTTTTTGTGGATTCTAGGAGATCAGGCCTGTCAGTTAGAGTCGGAAGAGGTAGGTGCTCAGGGTCAACGGCATGATCGCGTCCATGTAGCATTGTCAAGTTGAAGGATTGGGTTGTGAGGGTTGAGTAAGAGAGCCCAATGTTGGGCGTTGAGACAAAGTACTTAAAGGCGTGCTGAAGGTCCAGCAGGTTCTCCGATACTAACTTGTGGGAGTATTGGGCAAGCTGACTTGCAATGTACGAGAGGTCGGGCCTGCATGTTGTTATAGTCACAGTAGGCTTCAATGTGCCTAAAACGAAAGATAGAGTGCACAGTCGGATTTCTGCACAGCGGCTTCAAACGTTCATAGCGATCTGGTCACAGCTCCAAGTGACCTCATTCAAATTGGAACTAGAGCTTCTTAACGTCGCCTACAATAGGCAATCTAGATCGCACGATTTCATTAAGAATTGACGACACACCGTCAAATTGAACGAACGGCACTATGGCAGCAACTAAAGTCTTAGAACACACAATTAGGAAGAGTTAGGAAGAGTTACGATTTGGGAATGACTCCTAGCTCATACAAACCCCAAGAGCCGAGGTACAGTGATGTGGAACAGTGCCACACTGTCCCCAACCAAGAAGGGTCTCGAAACTACCCACCACAAGGCCCTACACCAACTGAAATGTTACACTACACGAAGTAATGTAACTATTTGAATTATCTTGAAGTGTACCCTTTTGCGGGCTTCGAGATCACTTGAGTCTTGACACCAAGGCTTGGGTTCATCATCACAAACTCATCCTTGAGTTCTTGATGGGTCTGCTGCACACACCTGCGACACGCCGAACGTTCGACACATAACAAAATAGAAGCTGCGCACGACAAAATAGAAACCGCGCGGGACACACAAAATGACTGCGTAACACGCGACTAGCGATAACTCGTTATTGACTCGATACACACACACTCGACACCATGACTCAGCATTCACACACTATTATAAGCATGAAATATATATCATCCCATGCCCTCATACCATTCAATGCACACACACATGCACGCATACAGACAACAAGCCGAGTGCAAACCGTAGGGTTGCACCAACACATGTGACAGTGGCGAACAACAGGCAACCTAGTTGGTGTTGGTAACGTTGGAGTCTTGGGTGGAAAGAAGAGTTTGTTGTTAGGTTTGGGGTTCGATCCAGGTGCGTGCTAAGAAATTGAGAGTGGTGCAGGTGGAATCCGAAGGCGTTTTATGAGTGTTTTGTCGCACTTTGAAGCTGAGAGATGAATGGCTTAAGGTCGTAGGAAATGCTGAGGCCTAGGAACTGCGTCACATTATGGTTGTTGGTGACATCAACACGGATTCCCATGTTCTCTTTGAATTGATCGAGCAAAGTGTTGTTTGTTCTAGTGTACAGCAGGTCGTCGATATACACGGTGAGCTGGATGAGTTCCCCACAAAAGTGTAGGCGATACATTCCAGGATCATGTGGCATTTGACTGAAACCATGAAAAGGATCATGTTGAGTAGGATTTTGTGCTTATGCTGCTACCATAGTCGGGGCTATTAACGAGAGAATGAATGGTTAGAAAGGGAACATGTAAGAGGGTATATGCAATCTCAAACTCTTCGTGGTGCGACTCTAGTTAGACAATAAAGTACATATACAAAACCAAATATGTGTACGCTGACACAACCCCTTGAAAGCGAGAAACAGCTTGGGGCGGCACTATTAGTGTTGTAGGAAATAGGGTGTTGACTTCGCCCTCGCTTGAGGCAAGCCGACGTAGTGGTTGGGTATGTGCGAGGTACGGCCGACCATCCGCAGAGGTCGATGTGTGCAGGTCGACGGAATTGGTCGACCCGCAGAGAACCACTGCAACCCCGCCATCGCCGGGAGCCGGCAGCCGATTTTGACGGGGCAGGACGAGGTGGGATTGTCGAGGAGCCGTCGGGGGTGGGAGCTCGATGGCAGCAGCTGACCAACCTGCTCGACGAAGGGGTCCGTCGACCAAGATGGTCTTCGACGAAAACAGTGGTCGATGATGGAGCTCGTCGACCAGGGCACTGGCTGGTCGATCGGGTCGACCAGGTAACCTCGACAAGGTCCTGCGGAGGCACGCGAACGTCGTCGAGGCTGGGATGGTGAGGGCGGCCTCGAGCTGGTATGCCGAGGTCGATGTGGAACTTCAGGCGCAACTGTCGGCACGTGGCCGACCTGGCACCTGCGCAACAATAGAGAACGTGCTCGACCGTCGCTGCGCGCCTGCGAAGTAGGTGTGCTCATGCGCTACTGTTACATGCAGGTGCAACGCTGGTAGACGGCTCTGCTGTAGCCGAGGCAGACTGCTTTGGTGCAGCGTTGACGAGCCGCCGATTTTCTTTGTTGGCAGGTCGACTTTCCGCAACGCTGGCGTGGTGCCTCTACGCAACGTTGGCATATGTCGGCCTTGCTGTGTTGGCGGTCGACCAGCTTGTCTGCAGGGTTGCTAGGTTCCTGGTGTAGTCATTCTCGCCATTGCTTGTTCATTCATTATGTAGTCCCAACTTTGCTAGTGAAACCCTTGCCAAATCTTCCCGTAAATGTGCAAGTGCTAGAGAACACAAGGCTGGCGAGCTCGTGCCGACTCTCCCTTTGGAGATGGTTCAGCTGGGCATCAGTGCGCAGTGAGCGACGGAGCACCCTTTCCGACCTACATCTCCTTGACCGGCACACATCGAAGGGGGCGTCAACGGCGGTGAACGAGTCCGCGGCAGAGAAGGCATGAAAAAAAGAGGTATGATCAGGGTCGACGGTGGCGTCGACGGGAGCCAGCGTGAGTGTAGCGGTCGACGGCGGCTGCAGGCAGCTCGCGTGTCGACGTCGATGAGCAACGTTGCTTATCCCAGCGAAGCAGTGGGAGACCCTCGTCGACGACGCACGTGACGGCGGGCGGGATCGCGCCGGTGTTCGGCTACTTCAAAATTTTGCCAGACAAGATCGCCGTGCCAGTGCCGCTACAAGGTCGATTGGACCTCATCACGGGAGGGAGTCCATCGTGTTGGATGCACGTCATTCTGAGTGCATGTCATCCTAACGTCCTGCCGAGTGCTCGTGCTATTCATGCGCGCATTGTTTGCATGAGCATATGTCATTGTGCATGGATGTTGGATATTGTCATCTCTGTGTTTTTCTCCAAGTTTAAATGCTTGATCATGCAGGGGAAATCCAGAGCTTTCCAATGATACCAAGATCGCCTTATTCCGACCAAGATCGCCCAAGTTACAAGATTTCCAAGACTTGTAGTTCTTATTACCTTTTGGGGTTATATCTAATTTGGGTGATTACTCGGACATGACTATAAAAGGATCTTTGGTTGGGTGGTTAGGAAGGCAACTTTGACTTTTGGATTGGGGTGGCTAGAAGTTTCTAGCATGTGTTTCAAATGTTGCAACACCTAGGCAAAATCCAACTAGATTGGATTTTGCATGTGACACCGCTAGGACCTCATAATGAGGGTTGCATCATTGCTGCTAGGAAGGTTCCTACCATTCTTCCCTAGCTCTTGGAGAACCCCTTCCCTCTCATGGTTCTCTTGGAGTTCCCAACTCCAACTTTCTATGCTCTAATGCTTGTACTTCTTCCACCATTCTAGTCATGCGGCTGCTGACGTTTTTACTTGGTTTTCAGTCTAAAGACCATCTTAACGACTGATCCAACTCGGAGATGGTAGGTAAGCCTAAGGCGCACAATCATACTGAGCAGATTTGCGTTTAGTTGAGTAATGAATTCGTCGTAAGTTCTCAAATTGACGGATCCTGAACAACAAGTGGTATCAGAGCGGGTAGTCAACTTTGAGATAACGAATCGCCGTGAATTCTCAACCAATGTTGACAATGAGACCATTTTCTAGTAGCTCTGCTCGCGAACTTTTTATTAGTGGTGCAAACGACGATTCAAAGTATCTAGTCCGCAACGACGATTTTTGTAGAATAGAAATTTCGGCAGAATTCTCTCCAAACGATTTCTCAAGTTTCCACCGTTCATAAGGCCTCAATGTGACTGGATTGGACTCTAGAGGTGCTAATGGCAAGATGGCTGGAGCTAGAGAGGCTGGAGAGCAGGGGGGAGTTGCTGGTGGTGGAGTGGGGACTCACCAACCAGCCAACCCTACGCTACCTACTTCTTCTACACCATCTCCTACTACCGTGGATCCTGTGAAAGCTTTCTCGATTGAGAAATTTATGGGGGAGGACTACGAGCACTGGAGTTTCTGCATGAGGCTGATGTACACCCAATACAAGCTATTGGATCTGGTGGAGGGGAAGGAGAAGATGCCGGAGGCCGCGGAGCTGAAAGGAGCGTGGATGAAGCGATCGTTCTACGCATACATGCTCATGGTGCAAGCGGTTGGCGGGCGACAACTTGACCATATCAAGGACCTCTTGGGTGATCCAGAGTGCGGCCCCAAGGCTTGGAGGAAGCTTTTAGATGTGCACTCACCGACACATGCTACCGGCATCGTGCTACTCACGCGGCGGCTGCGCGACATCAAGTTCGTTGATGGAGAGCCGATGCAACCGGTGTTGGATGAGATGCGCGACATCTTCACGAAGCTCCAAGGCGGCGGTGTGGTGTACCCGGAGCTCATGCAATGCGTGGCGATCGTGATACGGCTGCCGAAGACGTGGTCTGCCCTAGCGATCAACCTCAACTCTCAGCAGCCCCAGTGGAGCGTAGATTACATTCGCGCGCGCATCCTAGAGGAGGACTTGCAGCGGCGGAGTGTGGAGCGCTTGGAAGAGGGGGCTGGTTATGGAGTTGGAGGTGGAAAGAGCGGCTTCAAGATGAAGTGGAAGGGCAAATCCAAGGACAACCCTAAGGAGGATGGCGGCGGGGGGTCAAGGGGAGGTGTGCTTCTACTGCAAGTAGCGCGGACATCGTTGGCGGAAGTGCTACCAACGACCCAAGGATTGGACCCCGCCTTCATCAAGCAACCAGCGTGGTGGCACGTGGAGTGGGGGAATCATGGGAGCTAGTGGAGAGGAGAAGGAGAAGGAGAAAGGCGGCAAATCTGAGGAGCGGAAGGCCGGGTTCTTCTTCTTCGTGAACGAAGGTTCAACCGACCTTGCTATGGCTGCCAAGGTTCTCCTACATTCCCTCACCCATTGGGTGATTGACTCGGGAAGCTCCTGGCATATGACTCCTCGTGCGGACCTACTTGATGAGATTCAGCCCGCACCCATCTCTACGGTCACATCCGCGACGGGCGCCAAGGCCAAGGTCATGGGCATGGGGTGCGCCAAGTTCTTGGGAGCGGATGGAGAGCTCGTGGGGCTGAAGAACGTGCTGTGGGTGCTAGACTTGTGCGCGAACCTGATTTCTACCGGCCGGTTGGGAGATGCGGGTGTGAACACCGAGACGATTGGCTCGGAGCGCTATCGTGCCTACAACGATGAGCAGCTGATTTGGGACCTGCAGCGGAAAGGGGATGTCCACAAGCGGATGTGGCAGATCCCGGTCCTCCCTTGGTGGAAATCGGGCAAGGCATCAGTGGCGGCATCTATGGAGGAGAGTGTCACCGAGGAGGAGCAGCAAGGTGTGCAAGGAGAGGAGCTGATCGGAGGAAGCGCGGCGGTGAAGGCGTCGGCTACCTCGGGCCAAGCGGATTGGGAGACTTGGCATCGGCGGCTCGCACACGTGGCTGTATCTACATTGGAGGTGATGCACCAGGAGAAGTGCGTGCATGTGCTGCAACTGCAAGAAGATGGTGCTCACTATGGCAGCTGCGAGGCGTGCATGTAGAACAAGTTTGCGCGGTTCCCGTTTCCATGTGCAGAGGGATCGGCGAAGGCGCCATTGGAGGTGGTGCACATGGACCTGGTGGGTCTTATGAGGACGGAGGGGATTGGAGGAGTGCTGTACTTCCTCACCATGGTGGACGAATGGAGCCGGTTCTCATGGGCACGTCCCTTGTCCAAGAAGAGCGATGCTGCAGCGGCGATCAAGGAGGATTGGTTGCCGATGGTGGAGCGGCAAGCGATGCGGCTGGTGAAGGTGCTGAGGAGCGACCGTGGTGGAGAGTTCCTTGGAGCGGAATCCACGAAGTTTCTCAAGAGGAACGGCATTCGACACCAGCTGACCTGTCCAAGAACTCTGCAGCAGAACGGCATTGCTGAGCATGCCAACCGGACCATTGGTGAGGCAGCTAAGACCTTGTTGGGGGCTGCTTGGATGCCCTACAAGTTCTGGCCTGAAGCTGTTCGCCATGTCATCACGGTCAAGAACAGGGTCTTGACGTATGTTGGTGACAAGCACTGAGTGCCGTATGAGCGTTGGCTTGGGAAGAAGCCATCCATTGACATGTTGCGGGTGTGGGGTTGCATGGGGCTTGTGATGGTGCCTAAAGAGCAGAGGCACAAGCTGGAAGTTGCTGCTGTGTGGGCTGTCCATCTTGGGATGGCTCCTGACTCGAAGGGGTGGCTGATGTGGGACCCCAAGAGCAAGAGGACACTGGTCAGCCGTGACGTCAACTTGGTGGAGGACGTCATGTACAAGGAATGGCAGCAGCAGCAGCAGGTGCAGATTGGCTTGCGTCTGCAGGAAATTGAGCGGTCTACAGTGGAGGAGGTTCAGCTACACCTTGAGGATCTCCCTGGGTCAGAGCTGACCAGTGACCACAGTGGTGGTGGTGAGCAGCAAGGTGCTGGTCCTGCTGCGGAGGAGGGGTTGGAGGATGAGTCGGCACGTGTGGACTCACCATCTCAGCCCGAGCCTGCTGCGAATGCCAAGGTCACCAAGAGGAGTGTGCAGAGAGGAGCTTTACCACATGGGCAACAGACTGTAACCCGCGAGAAGAGAGTGGCAGCAACACCTTCAAGGCTGAAGTATAGCCGTTTAGGAGGACCCAAGCAAGGTGCCATGGCGGTTCAGGCGGATGAGGGAGATGATGAGGAGATGGCGTTCTGTTTCTTCACACCTCTGCCTGGAGAACCAGCCACACTGGAGGAGGCACTGAGTGGACCCCAGAAGGAGGAGTGGAAGGCTGCCATGGATGCGGAGTTCAACAGTCTCATTGAGAATGGGACTTGGGAGCTTGTTGAGTTACCCGAGGGGCGACGGCCGATCAACAGCAAGTGGGTCTTCAAGGTGAAGAGTGGAGCTGATGGTGTGTTGGAGCGGTTCAAGAGCCGCTTGGTCGCCAAGGGGTTTCAGCAGAAAGAGAAGGTCGACTTTGGGGAGATCTTCACTCCCATTGCTAAGCCAATGACACTAAGGACTTTGCTGGCTGGCGCAGCTGTGAAGGGATGGCACGTGAAGCAGATGGTGCGCTACCTCGGATGAACGGCATCTGCTGGTGTTCTGTTTTCAGCTGGCAGCCAGCTGAAACAGATTGGAGCAGATGGGGTCACGCCTGGAACCTTGAAGCTGTCGTGCTTCACCGACGCTACATGGGCCTCAGAGGAGGAGGATCAGTCATCAGTTGGCGGCTTTGTGTGCATGGTCGGAGGTGGACCAGCGAGCTGGAGGTCCAAGAAGCAGAGTGAGATTGCTCAGTCTTCCGGAGAGGCAGATTACAGGGCAATGGACCATGCCATCAAGGAGATCGTGCTCTTGAGGAAGCTGCTGGAGGACATGGGAGCTGAACAGCAGGGACCTACACCACTTTTCTCCGATAGCGAGGTTGCTATTGGCGTGGCCAATAATCCTATCCCGAATGGGCTGAACAAGCACATGAAGATTAAGTGGCACTAGGTGAGGCAGATGGTGAAGGAGGGGATTGTTGAGCTAGCAAGGACATGGCAGATTTTCTCACCAAGAGACTTCTCGAGAGCGCACATTAGAAGTGTGCTAAGATGTGTGGCATGGTATTGCACTAGTGTGGGCAGCAGTGTCATGAGTACATGTGTGATTGTGTGCATGAGAGTTTGCATTTGTGTGGGTGTGTGTACATGCAGTCCGTTAGTCTGAGGGGGAGTTTGTTGGATGCACGTCATTCTGAGTGGATGTCATCCTAACGTCCTGCCGAGTGCTCGTGCTATTCATGCGTGCATTGTTTGCATGAGCATATGTCATTGTGCATGGCTGTTGGATATCATCATCTCTGTGTTTTTCTCCAAGTTTAAATGCTTGATCATGCAGGAGAAATCCAGAGCTTTCGAACGATACCAAGATCGCCTTATTCCGACCAAGATCGCCCAAGTTACAAGATTTCCAAGACTTGGATTTCTTATTTCCTTAAGGGTTATATCTAATTTGGGTGATTACTTGGACATGAGTATAAAGGGATCTTTGGTTGGGTGGTTAGGAAGGCAACTTTGACTTTTGGATTGGGGTGGCTAGAAGTTTCTAGCATGTGTTTCAAATGTTGCAACACCTAGGCAAAATCCAACTAGATTGGATTTTGCATGTGACACCTCAAGGACCTCATGATGAGGGTTACATCCTTGCTGCTAGGAAGGTTCCTACCATTCTTCCCTAGCTCTTGGAGAACCCCTTCCCTCTCATGGTTCTCTTGGAGTCCCCAACTCCAACTTTCTATGCTCTAATGCTTGTACTTCCTCCACCATTCTAGTCATGCGACTGCTGGACGTTTTTACCTGGTTTTCAGTCTAAAGACCATCTTAACGACTGATTCAACTTGGAGATGGTAGGTAAGCCTAAGGCGCACAACCCTACTGAGCGGATTTGCGTTTAGTTGAGTAATGAATTCGTCGTAAGTTCTCAAATTGACGGATCCTGAACAACACATCAAGCCTTAATTGGAGATTGTTAGGCTGAAGGGTTTCGCCAGTGGCGACGTGCCGATACTGGACGTGGACGACGTCGAGCTACGCGCGGAGTTTCATGCTGCTCACCAGCTGACCTTCATGGTCATCTCGAGGTACTGCTCATCAGTGTTGCAGATAGCGTTGAAGTCGTATCGGCTTCGACTGGATGCTGGACACCAGCCGTGGCGTTTCATTCAGTCGACGTATTTGGTGACAGACGATCTGTACATCGGTCACCTGGAGGAGCAACTGACCCACTTCCGGATGGGCGAGCAGGAATCAGCGACAGACTACTGCAACCGTGCTTGACAGATCCTTGCTAAATTGCGGATGACGAGCGTCGACTACTCGACGGCGTCTTACATCACGCATGTTGTCAAGAGGACACCTCATGCGCCGGATGTTGCGCCGGATGACCGCGTTATCCTTCATCGACCTTCCACCTTTGCTACCACCTCCACCTGGCTTCCCTTGCTGCCCCTGTCGACTGCTCTGCATCATCGGGACTGCGTCGTTTGCTTGCAAAAGGAGCTTCGTGGGTCGCTCTGCCTCCTGCATCGCCTCATCCGGCGAGGGCTGAGACAACGGGGAGGTGTCGTGCTCGATGGTCGGCGTGGTGGAGTCGATAGTCTCGCTGGCGCCGGAGGCTAACGATGACTTCAAGGCGGTCACGACCGCCATGCAAGCCAACCCGACGGTGGTGCTGCTCGACAGTGGTTGCTCGCATCATCTGATGGGGATGAAGGAGGTATTTGTCGACATGTTGCCATGCGACGACGTGAAGCATGTGCGTGGCTTCAACGGGGCTTTGCAGACAGTCGAGGGCCGCGGTACTGTTGCTCTGCAAGGGGAGGCCGGGAAGCAGGCCCTCATCCCCGATGTGCTCTATGTTCCACGCATGCAGGCAAACCTACTGTCCACCAGCCAATTGCAGGAGAGCGGTGTGAAGCTGCAGGACGACGGCGACGAGATGCTGCTCGTGTCAAGTGCAGGCAAAGTGCTCGGTCGAGCATGCTACAATGGCCGCGTCCTCTACACCGATCTTCGCCCCTGCTCGATGAAGCTGTCGTTTAAGTTGACTGAGGTGGTGGTTTTGCGGACGATCACTTTAGCGACAAAGCCGACCCCCGACTGGTGGCACGTGAGGCTCGCACATGTCGGCTTCGACACGATCAAGTGTTCGGCAAAGCATGAAGTCGCCACCGGCCTCGTTTTTAAGCCGTCTACCGGAGCTCACTCGCCGTGTGTTTCGTGCATCAGCGGGAAGCTGGCGTGGCACACCTTCCCCAACAAGGATTTGGACGCAGAGGAGGCATTGGCCATCGTGCACATCGACTTGTGCGGGCCGTTTCGGGTGACTGCAGCCTGTACTTCCTCTTGCTGAAGGACTACCATACTCGGTATGTATAGATGAAGCCGATTGCTAAGAAGAGCAATGTGCTGTGGGTGCAAGTGGCTGCTCTGGTGGAGCGACAGACAAAGAAGGCGGTGGCGATGCTCCACTCCGACCGTGGTGGCGAGTTCTTGGGGAAGGAATTCACAAACTTCATCGATGGGAAGGGCATCGCTCACAATCTGATTTGCCCCTACACCCCGCAGCAGAATGACATGGCAGAGCGGGAGATGCGCACGGTCGTCGAGTCCGTGCAGAGGATGCTGCTGCACATAGGCGTGCAGCACCACTGGTGGCACCTCGCCTTGCAGCAGGCCGTTTGGGTGCGCAACTGCTTGGAGCAATCGACACTGCCGTCGAGGACAACGTCGTACTAGCTATTGACCGGCAAGAAGCCCGATCTTACGCTGGCACGGGTGTGGGACTGCATGGTGCAGTTCATGGTCCCTGAGCAGCAGCGCAGCGGGATGTTGGCGCCCAAGTCTTGCTGGGGGTTGACCTGGGGGTGTCGCCGAAGAGTAAGGGCTGGGAGGTGCTGGATTTGACCGACCACAAGGTGGTCACGTCGGTCGAGGTCATCTTCTACGAGACGCTGTCGCTGGAAGCGTGGACGGTCAAGTATGGGCCCGCGTCGGGTCGGATGCGGTCTCACTCGCCGACAGATACCTCGACGGCGACGTTCCCACTGCTCGCTGAGGTCTACGAGCCTGCTGATGAGGACGTCAAATAATTCCCACCCTCTCCTCCTCCTCCTGTTGCTCCACCCCTCGTCTCCGACCTCCTTGGGTTGACGCCGCTGTCAACCACCGGCGATGAGTTGAGCCTTGAGGCGTTGCCTGCGGCGCTGGCCAGTGTCATCGCCGGCGGTCGAGGTGACGTCAAGCTCGTCGACAAGGGTGTGCAGTCGTCGACGACACTAGAGGGTGCTCCTCTTGCTGCTCCTCTACCTCCTCTCCTAAGTCCTCCCATGTCCCCTAAAAGATAGAAGAAGTGCAGGGATCTTGGAGGGAAATCTCAACCGTACTAGCACCATGCTCCTTCCATCCCTTGTAGCTCAGCCTCTCATGGAAAACCACGTCCGGGCTTTCCACCACCAGCTGTTCTGCCACACTCCACAACATCCAAGCCTCGCTCCTCACCCCAAGGAAAATGCCCCATTGTACTTTGGGATCCAGCTTCCTCCTTTGTTGGTCGGGCACTTTATACTGCACCATGCACCCCCACACTCGTGCCATGGACACACTATGCACCTTCCTAGTCCTAATGAAGTATGGGCTCCTGCCCCCTAGCCCCTTCCTGCCATCCGGTTCTTAACCCAATTGGCATATTGCACTGCTGCCCCCCACCAAGTATGTTTCAGCTGTGCATGAGCAAGCATTTGTTTCAGCTGCGCATGAGCAAGCATTGCTTGGGCAAGGTCAATGAGGGTCCGATTTAGCTGCTCTGCTGCCCCATTTTGCTGCGGCGTGCAAGCAACAGAAAGCTGGTGGGTGATGCCTTTGTCTTCAAGAAAGGTCTCCAGGTCCTTCCCCATGTACTCCCCACCCCGATCAGACCTTAGTATCTTCACCTTGGCTCCGGCTTCCCTCTCCTCATAGCGTATCCAACGCTTAAAGACCTTGGCCACTTCGTCCTTGGTTTTCACCAAGGTAACCCAACTTAGGCGGCTGAAGTCATCCAAGAAGGTGATGAAGTAGTTGCTGCCCTTCTCCCTATCTGGTGTTTGCATGGGGCCACACACATCCATGTGCACCAACTCAAGAGGTGCGGAGGCTCTAGTGGTGGAGGTAGGGAAGGAGGTCCTTGGCAGCTTCGTGGTCGTGCAATCAGGGCACTTGCTTGGCTGCCCACCACCCTCCTTGATCTCCACACCCTTCAGCTCCCCCTTCTTCACGCGCTCCAAAAGTTGCTGCCTTCCCGCATGCCCCATGCTTAGGTACAGCAAATCTGCCTTCACCTGCTCCACATTCCTTCAACGGGTGCTACAAGTGGCTTCCTCAGCTTCATCCCCATGTGCCTTCTCTACATGAGGCACATAAACTGGAACAAGGTATAAACCCCTGTCCAACCCAGCCTCCATCACGACAGCTCCACCCTTGCGAACCATGCACCCTCCCGTAGTGAAGGTGCATACGTATCCTTACATGAGAGAAGGTTGGCTGCCAATCCAGGAACATGAAGCACACCCTTCACATTCAGCACCTCCCCCTCCTTCCCCTTGATGGTGATGGTGCCTATGCCGATTGCTTGCAACATATCTTCGCTCCCCACGATCACATTTCTTGAGTTAGGTGGAAGGGTGAAGAGGTCACGCCATGGTACCATTCCTGCAGTGGCACCAGAGTTTAGAACAAGGTGATTAGGGTCAGTCAACACACGACCAGCAAGCGCTGTCTCCTCCAAGGTAATGAAGGCGAAAACATCATCCGACAAGTTCTCCTTTCCCTTCCCACCATCATTTGCTGTTGCTGTTGCTGCTTTTCCTTTGCTGCCCTTCTTGTTTCAGGCTCCATTTGTCATCCTCCTCTCCACCCACTCAGGCCTAGTGACAGGTGAAGCCTCTCCTGGGTACCCTTGAGGCTTCCACCCATCTGGCCGGCTCCAACACTCCTTCTAAGAGTGCTTCCAGTTGCATTCAGGGATGAGGCACTTGTCGTGCTCCTTCTTCTTCCCCCCACCCCCTTGCCACTGCTGGTACTTCTTGGAGGCAGCCCTATCACCTGCCCCCATTCCCCCTTCAACTCCTCTAGCAGCATCCCGCTTGCGAGCCTCATCAGAAACCAAAACCTCCCATATCCAGGCCTTGGTCCATTTCTGCTGCTCAAGGTGAAGGTACTGCCGTAGGGCCTCGTTTGCCTCTTGATCCAGCCCCTGGAGTGCGGTGTAGATGATCTCCTTCTCATCTACTCTGTATTTCAGCTCCTCCAATGCCCTCACATACTCATCCACCCTCTGGAGGTACTGCACCATGGCCTCCCCATCGCCATAGTTGCGTTCCATGATGTAGAACCGCTTCCTCCAGGTGAGTATGCTTAGCAACCCTTTTTGCAAATGTCGATCTTGAACTCTCTTCCATGCTTGGGCAGCTGCTCCTTGCTTCCCCTTCAGGCCAATCAGCATCTTTACGAGTTCTAGTTGGCCTTCCAAAGCCCAACACAGGTATTGGAATGCTTGTTTGTCCTTGCGGTCCCATGCTTCCTGTTCCTCAAATAGCTCCTCCGCACTAAGCCGTTGCCTTCCAGTTCGCGGTGCTGCTGATCCACCTCCACTTCCTGTCAGAATCCGGCAGTAGGAATGATTGAACTATGAAAGAGTTGGGTACAAATATGAAACCCTAAAGTGGGCTGTACCCCATATTGGCTACCCCACTACAGCCTAAACATATATAGCAGATATAACATTTGACACACCCCCATAGGACAAGTGGGGGAGAGCAAGGGGTCACAAGACCAGTCAAGAGAAGCAAAGCAAGCTCAGGGTGGATCACAACGTCACCACACACACTGAGCACAAGCATAAGGCCACAAGGCCAGTTCACATGCAGAGGTATATATGCAACAACAACAGCACAGTGTTCTCTACCTAGCAGAACAGGCATGCAGGTATATATATGTATAGATCACAGTACAAACAAAGTCTACAGCAAGTGAGGCAAAGTGGGCACAAGGCCTAATAAAGTGCAGAAATGCTGATGATCACCATACAGAAGTGCCTTGGTGAATATATCAGCAGTGTTGGCCCGAGTGGCCACGTGAGCAAGACGAAGCTGACCACGCTGCTGCAACTCTCAAGCCAGGAAGTAACGCAGAGTGATGTGCTTCGTTCTGTGCTCCAGTTTGTGCTCCTGACACAAGGCAATGGCGGCCTTGTTGTCGACATACAGCACTGGAGGAGAACGAGGCTGCTCTCCCAAGTCGGTCAGCAGGTAGGTGAGCCAGCGTAACTCCTGTGCAGCCATGGCTGTGGCGTAGATCTCAGCCTCACAACTGGAGCTGAGAACAGAAGACGAGCGTGTAGAATGCCAAGAAACAGGACCGGAGCCAAGGCTGAAGGTGTAACCCTGTGACGACCGCTGCGTAGCCAGGTCGTCAACCCAAGAAGCGTCTGAGTGCCCAGTGAGGACAACTGCGCTTTGCCCTCCAAGCATGAGCCCCATGCCCGATGTACCGCACAAGTAGCGCAGTACCCTCTTCGCAGCATCCATGTGCACCTTTCAGTGCCGACCAGGAGCCACGTAGCGAGCCAGAAGGCCAAGAGGGTATGCAAGGTCAGGTCGAGTGCAGGTCATCAGGTACATGAGGCAGCCCACTAGCTCTGGGTACGGGCCACTCGGCTCTACGGACTCGTCCGAAGGTGGAGCTGAGAGCGAGTGGCCTGTAGCCAGAGGAGTGTGCTGTGGCGAGGACCAGGTGAAGCCGAAGTGCTGAAGGACCTGCTGCACCATGTGTGACTGAGTCAGTGTGATGGTGCGACGTGCTCTGTCCCGGGTGATCTGCAAGCCAAGGTAGCTGCGCAGTTCACCCAGGTCTGTGCACGTGTGTCTCTTCTGTAGCTCCGACTTCACGTGGGCGAGTCCCTCAGTGTCAGCAGTGGCAAAGACCAAGTCGTCGACGTACATGAGGATGTAGAACGGCGGCAGCGACGTGTCGGTGCGCAGAAACAGTGACGGGTCAGCAGTCGACGGAGCAAACCCAAGAGCCGCAAGTGTAGTCCTCATTGTGTCATGCCACTCACGTGGTGCCTGGCGGAGACCGTAGACTGACCGCCGGAGGCTCCACTGGGTACCAGGAGGGAACGACCCAGTGAAGCCAGGAGGGCGGCGTAGCCAGATCTCCTCGTGCAGGCTGCCCTGTAAGAAAGCTGTGCTGAAGTCAAGAGAGTGAAGCTCGTAGTCACGCTGAGCGGCAACGTGCAGCAGCACCCGAAGAGTGGTCATCTTCGGGGTGGGGGAGAAGGTCTGAAAGAAGTCTACTCCCTCTCGCTGACTGAAACCTCGAGCAACGTAACGAGCCTTGAAGACAGGTGGAGAACCTGGCGGCCGCTTCACCCTGAAAATCCACATGCCACTGACAATGTTCGCCCCAGGAGGGGGAACCTCGTCAACGTAAGTGCCTGTGGACTTCCAGGATGCCATCTCTGCGTCCATGGCTGTCTGCCACTGAGAGGAGTATTCACCCGCGATCGCCTCAGCGTAAGAGCGCGGGGTCGGGATGTCTGGTGCATCCGGGACTCCCTCAGGGGCAAGCAACATGGACACGAGATGAGGCGCAGCGGCTGCAAGACACTCAAGGTCCTCGTGCCTGTCCTCAAGGACGTCCGTGCCAAGGGCACACTCACCCCCGACGGACGGAGGACAGACAGACTCAGACTCAGCAACAAGACTAGCGGCGTAGTCTAGACGACAGGCAGCAGCAAAGTCAACAAGCTCAGCGACTAAGGCAGACGCAGCAGCAGACTCAAACGACGGGTCAGTGACAACTGTGGCTAGCAGACGCGTGACAGTAGGGTGAGCAGCACGGGTGCGGTCAGACTCAGGCTCAGGAACGGTAGGCAGAGAAGACGCAGGAGGGGACGGCAGGGGAACATGCTGCGGAGGAGAGGAAGGACGACGGACTACGAGGTGGGTGCCGTTGACAGCCGGCTGACGCAAACGAGGAACACGACGACCAGGACGACCGGAACGGACAGGCGAGACAGGACGCGACGCAGGCTCACGATGCTCAGTAAGACCCCCTGTCTGCTCAGTGTAAGGAGAAGGAGCAGGCAGCGGTGAGCCAGGCTGCAACGGAAGACCAGTAGATGAAGGGAGACTAAGAACCTGGCAAGGTAGAGAGTCAGACAGTGGCTGAGACGACGGAGACGGTGGAGCGAAGAACAGGCGCGGCTGTGCAGCGCCACCAGCACCAGCAGCTCCAGCACCCCCAGCAGCTCTAGCACCTCCAGCAGCTCCAGAACCCTCAGCGCCAGCTCGTCCAGGACCAGCTCCACCAGCAGCAGCACCCCCAGAACCGGCACCT
Source organism: Closterium sp. Naga37s-1 (assembly GCA_947471745.1). NCBI lineage: Eukaryota > Viridiplantae > Streptophyta > Zygnematophyceae > Desmidiales > Closteriaceae > Closterium > Closterium sp. Naga37s-1. The sequence continues at coordinate 250,983 of CANJKZ010000966.1, forward strand.
CCAGTCCCAGGGTCTCCAGTCTCAGTGTCTCCAGTAGCAGCACCCCCAGACCCAGGGTCTCCAGCAGTAGCAACCTCAGGCTCAGCACCTCCAGCCCCAGCAGCTCCAGTACCTCCAGTACGAGCACCTCCGGGACCAACACCACTCCCAGCACCAGTGACGCCAGCAGAAGTACCTCCAGCGGTAGAGCCCCGAGCTCCAGAAGCGCGACCCTGACGGCGACCGTACCAGTCGTGCAGCTGCTGTGAGGTGAGAGGCACACGCGGACGAAAGCGGCTACTCCAAGGAGACCGCGCAACAGCAGACTCAGAACCCTCAGCGCCAGCACCCGCAGCAGCTCCAGAACCTCCAGCCCCAGCACCCGTAGCAGCTCCAGAACCTCCAGTGCCAGCACCCTCAGCAGCTCCAGAACCTCCAGCTCCAGCACCCGCAGCAGCTCCAGAACCTCAAGCAGAAACAACTCCAGTAGCAGAGACACCAGCACCAGCGCCTCCCACAGCAGGGCCCCTAGCTTCAGCAGCGCGACCCTGACGGCCAACGTACCACTCACGCAGCTGCTGTGGGGAGAGAGGGAGTCGACGACGAGAGTGCAGCGGCGAGGTACCAGCAGAGCGACTGCGGAGACGGCCGCCCCAGGGAGACAGCTCACCAGACGCCTCAGCGCCCCCAGGTGCAGCACCCCCAGACTCAGTACCCCAAGGCTCAGCACCCCCAGACTCCTCACGTCCAGGCTCAGCACCTCTAGTCTCCGCACCCCCAGGCTCCGCACCTCCTGGCTCCGCACCCCCACGCTCAGCACCCTCAGAAGCAGTACCCCGAGCAGGACCACCCTCAGCAGGACCTGAGTCACCAGTGACCTCAACCGGCGCAGTCAAGGGAGGAGGGTCTACCTGAGACACACCTGAAGGAGCAGGACCGGGAGCGGGGAGGGGGTCTACCTGGGGAGCACTTGGAGCGAGGAAGAGCGGCAGGGGGGGGAGAGGGGCAGTGCGGTAGGGGAAGAGACGGTAAAATGGAACCGACTCGTCGAACGTGACGTCCTGAGAGGGGAAGACACGGCGCGAGGTGGGGTGGTAAAACTGCCAACCAGGCGCGTCAGGGACAAAGCCAAGGAAGACACAGGGAATAGCGCGGGCGGAGAGCTTGTCCGCGGTGGTATCGCGGACAAAGGCACGAGCATCCCAGACCCGGAAACGAGACGCATCGCCAACCTTCCCCGTCCACAGCAGTGTGGGCGAGGTCTTCGGCAAGGAGACACAGGGCCAGAGGTTGAGCTGATGCGCAGCGTACCGGACCGCAAACGGCCACAGAAAATGGGGGGCAGCCGCATGGATCATGGAAGTACGAGCGACCTCCATGACTAAGCCAATGCGGCGCTCAGCAACCCCATTCTACTGCGGAGAGGCCGGAAGCGTGAACGTCTGGCTGATGCCGTGCTCTGCACAGAAGGCTGCCAAGAGGTCGGAGGAAAACTCCCCACCTCTGTCAGAGTGCAGACGCAGGACGGGAAACTCCGTCCCGAACCGCTCGCGGAGCTGGAGACGAGCAGCGCGGATCCAAGGGATCAAAACATCAGGGACCTCACCCTTGCTGCGCAAGGGGAAGACCGTGGTGTAACGCGTGTAGTCGTCGACGACCAGCAGGAAGTACCGCTCGTGGCCCTATCCACGGACGCGGGCTGGGCCCCACACGTCCAGGTGGAGAGTCTGCAGGGGAGCCTCTGTGGGAGGGAACGAGGAGGAGTGAGGAGCGGCGCGCTGCCGCCCCTCGACACAGGGAAGACAGGGAGGAGCAGGCGAGGGTGGGAGGGGAGGGAGAACCCTGGGAAGACCAGAGACAAGGACACGGCGGTGCATGCTGCGAAGGCGCTGCACCGAGGGGTGACCAAGGCGGTGTTGCCAAAGGAGGGTCTGGTGCGACAAGGCGCGACACGAGCAGGGGGCCGACAACTGACCTGACCTGACGCAGACGCAGACGCAGCTACCTGAGGGGACTCAGTGGTCAGTGTGTACAGGCCCGACCCCGGCTGCCGAGTGAAGGTAGCCAGGTGACGACCCGTCTGAGCACACGTGCAGTGTGTTACACGCTCGTAGGCAGGGGTGAACTGGTGAACACCCGCGTCGTCACGCAGCGCAGCGCAGCACGACACGAGGCAAGGCAGGCAGGCACAGGACAACACGTGGGGTAGCGCGGTAACCGCAACGGTAGGTGGGCGCGAAAAAAAAACGGTCCTACGGACCTAGTGCTCTGATACCATGTCAGAATCCGGCAGTAGGAATGATTGAACTATGAAAGAGTTGGGTACAAATATGAAACCCTAAAATGGGTTGTACCCCATATTGGCTACCCCACTACAGCCTAAACATATATAGCAGATATATCATTTGACACTTCCCTCACTTACAGATGAGCTAGAGGCTCCCCCAGCCCCTGCTCCCACTTGGCTAGACACTCCAGCAGATGCCTCTCCTTGATCAGCTTCAGGCTTTCGCTCCGATCTCTCCAAAACGCCCTCTATGTCTTTAATACCTAGCCTAAGTGTAAACTGGAACCGCCATAGCGAAAAATCCGAGCCGGTGTACCTAGGAGGGCCATCTAACTTTTGGGCCATAACCAACCCTAGATCTAGAGGTCTTTAAACCAATTCGAAATATGATGAAAGGAGGGAATGTCGCAGGTCTAACCAGCTCTGATACCACTGATGGAAAACGTGCGAATCTAGAGAGCGTAACAAGAGATTAAGTCCGCCTACTTTGACGGAAAATTGCGTGCAGCTCATGTAAGCTAAAAATTAGAGCAGGTACGTGTTAGAAAGGTCTAAATCTTTACTTTCCAGAATGGTAAAGCACGCTTTCAACCAAGATTGAGGCCGATCGCTATTGCGATGTAAGTGCGACGGGGTATACTGGCGGAATTACTTGGCAGCCATGGATTAGATCTAGGAAATGGCCTAACCAACAGTTCAGATCTGCAAGGTGGCGAGTTTGTCAAACCCTATGAACCCAACACTCGCCCTACAACAATCCCCAAGAAACCAAAATGCCAAACTAGCAACACCGAAGGTGTTGTGGTGAATAGGGAAGGTTTGTTGGTTCTTGTTGGGTGCGAGTTCAATTCCAGCCCGCAACAAGTCTAGCAATCACATTTTGCCTGAAGCCCTACGCGCGCCTGGTTTCGCATGTAGCAACCCTATGCGGAGTAGCGAGACTTCGCATACCGCATACCCGTTTTACCTATGTTGCGGTATTTGCCGAGTACACTCAAATCTGTGTGCTTCGGTATGCACATTTCGACATTGGACCAAGGAAGTGGCGACATTGCACAAACGAGTATGTGCAACTGTCAGTGTTGCAAGAACCTACGCAACTACTCATGGGCAGGTTAAAAATACACCTGACGGTATTTTCACCTGATGGTATTTTCACTTGGCGGTGCCAACCTGGAAACCGCATACTAGAGTAGGTGCTTGGACGTTCTCTTTGAACAACGTTCTTCAAGAACAACATTATCGTAGAACGTTCTTGCACACGTCACTATGTCACTCTATAAGGTTCATGTTGTTTCTATTGTAATCTATCAACATAATCAATTAATCAATTTCGTTCCTTCAATTACTGCATACCAAGTTTGGCATCAGTATTCGATTTCCAACAAGTCCGTACACGGAAAACTCGCACCTCTTGCTCCTATCGTGCAACTTTGTGCCCAGGCTCCCCCAAAATCGCCTATTCTTCGCATGGTGCGGTGAGCGTGGACGCATACACGAACTTCAGACAGCCTCGAGTACGATTGACGAAGTTGTCAACCTTGGGCCGGCAGCTACATTGATTCCGTATGGCTGGCGAGGGCGCCGCTACGGAAGTCATGGACCTAGAAGCACAGGTCGCTGCTTTGCAGGAGCGCCACAGCGGTGGCGAAATCAGCATCGCGGATCTGGAGCTGATGATCAAAGGAGCTCGTGCGAAATGGGCTCGCGATCACCCACTTTCTCGTGCTGATGCGGAAATTGAGTCCGCTTCTCCCCGTGCTGAAGGCAACAACGTCAACATCGATGGCATTAAAGGCGCAAGAGTTACGCGCGGTGAACTGCGTGGGGCCGTCAGAGTGAACACCACGAGCGTCGGTGGAACGTAAGTGCAAGTCCTTCGGTTTGCAGCTGCAGCGAGTGCGCGTAATGACGCGCATGGTTATTGCAACTCTGTGCGACGGAGTGGTGGCGGACCCTCGTAGATAGCAAAAGCGTCAACTGTACGCGATGGTGGCATCGCCCTGAAATACAGATACTTCAAGTTTTCACCCGACAAGATCATCGTGCCGAAACTGCTCGAAGGGCGTCATGACTTGACAACATGGGTCGAGTCCATTGAGCCGCAGTTGCAGATTGTGCAACTGAAGAAGTTCGTAGACGGAATGGTGGAGGTGCCGCCTGAGGAGGATGCTGAGCAGCGTGCACGGCACAACTGTTGACATTTATGGTCATCTCAAGGTGTTGCTCGCCGGTCATCCAAGTTGCATTGAAGCCAGTCTTCGGGTGGACGCTGGTTTTCAAGCTTTGCAATTCATTATGAAGACCTACAAGGCAACGGATGACCTTTACATCGGCCAACTGGAACAAGGGTTGACAGATCTGGAGATGGGGTAGCACGAAAGCGCAACCGCATACTGCAATTGGGCACAGCAAATACATGCAGATCTGCGCATGGCCGGCATCGACTGCGCAATGTCCTCGTACGTTACGCATGTCATCAAAGGTCTACCTGCAGCCTACAATCTCCTACGACACATGGTGAAACTCCCGGGTATACGCGAAGAGCTTGACGAGGATACGCTTTCTAGCTACATCATTGAGGAATTCACCCTTGAATACGAGCGACGCAAGGAGCAGCTTCTCCCTCAAGTCAACTATGTCACGTCGAAGCAGCACCGTTAGTAACAGAAGTGGGGGAAGTCATGCGGAGGAGCAAGGAATGTCTACCGCGCGAAGACGACCAAGGGCGACGAGCGTTCCGGTGGCAAAAAGCGCAACTCCCAACGATACTGTTTCGTTTGTGGAGATCCCCAGCACTTCGCAAACCAGTGCGCCGACCGCGTCAACAAGGTGGATGGCGATGGTCAGGAAGCTTTGCGCGGACGATCGCAAAACTATCAACCTCGTCGCAAAACCGCACACTGCGAAGACAAACGAATCTCTGATTCCGAGGACGAGCCGCCGTCGAACGCCAGAACCTTCCGCGGAAAAGGTGTGAAGGACGCCCCAAGTGACGATGTGGACCAAGCAAGGCAAGCTTCTGTCCGATGGCCATCGTGGTGACGGACGCATCGGCGGAACCGGCCATTTCCGTGGCTCCGGAAGCTGGCGCGGATTTCAAGGCGGTAGCTGCAGCGGTGCAAGCAAATCCGACCGTGGTACTCCTTGATAGTGGCTGTTCTCATTACCTCATGGGGATGTATGAGGCATTTGGGGATATGAATGCGGGAGACGACGTTCACCATGTGCGTGGATTAAGTGGCGCTATTCAGCCTGTCTGAGGTCGCGGTACAATTGCTCTTCAAGGAGCAGCGGGCACGCCGGTTCTCATTCCAGATGTGCTGTATGTGCCTGGCGTCCATGCAAATCTCCTGTCAGCTGGTCAGCTAAAGGAAAGTGGTGTGCCGTTTCAGGGCACCGGAGATAAAACGCTTCTCATATCTGCTGAGGGAGCTGTTCTCGGTCGTGCGCGCTACATCGACCGCGTCCTCTGCACCGACCTCCGTCCTTGTTCGTCGCTGCCAAGCTCTACCCTCCCACCGGTGTACCCGCGTATGGTACCTGCTCTCGTCGCTTCTTTGCTACCGGTTACGGACAACCTCTCTCATTCCACCAGTGACACCCCGTCCAAGTCGGCTGACGACGATGAGGGTAGACCTGACGCACTGCCTTCGGCGCCGTGCATCGGCATCGTCGACGGTCAACTTGCCGCAATTCCTGAAGTAGAAACAGCGACGGGTCAGCAGTAGAAGGAGCAAACCCAAGAGCCGCAAGAGTCGTCCTCAGTGTGTCGTGCCACTCGCGAGGTGCCTGGCGGAGACCGTAGACTGGCCGCCGGAGGCTCCACTGGGTACCAGGAGGAAACGACCCAGTGAAGCTAGGTGGGCGGCGCAGCCAGATCTCCTCGTGCAGGCTGCCCTGTAGGAAAGCAATGCTGAAGTCAAGAGAGTGAAGCTCGTAATCACGCTGAGCGGCGACGTGCAGCAGAACCCGAAGAGTGGTCATCTTTGGGGTAGGGGAGAAGGTCTGGAAGAAGTCAACTCCCTATCGCTGACTGAAGCCTCGTGCAACGTAACGCGCCTTGAAGACACGCGGAGAACCTGGCGGCCGCTTCACCCTGAAAATCCACATGCCACTGACGATGTTCGCCCCACGAGGGGGAACCTCGTCGACGTAGGAGCCTGTAGACTTCCAGGATGCCATCTCTGCGTCCATGGCTGACTACCACTGAGAGGAGTAGGGACTCTCTCTCGCCTCCGCGTAAGAGCGCGGGGTCGGGATGTCTGGTGCATCCAGGTCTCCCTCAGGTGCAATCAGCATGGACACGAGATGAGGTACAGCAGCTGCAAAACACTCAAAGTCCTCCTCCGTGTCCTCAAGGACGTCCGTGCCAAGAGCACACTCACCCCTGACGGACGGAGGACAGACAGACTCAGGCTCAGCAACAAGAATAGCGGCGTAGTCTAGACAACAGGCGGCAGCAAAGTCAACCAGCTCAGCAACAAAAGCAGACGCAGCAGTAGACTCAAACGAAGGGTCGGTGACTACAGTGGCCAGGAGACGCGTGACAGTAGGACTAGCAGCATGAACGGAGTCAGGCTCCGGGTCCGGACCGTCAGCAAGGGAGGACGCAGTAGGAGACAGCAGAGGGACACGCAGTGAAACAGAGGAAGGACGAAGTGCCATCTGGTGCGTGCCGGGGACAGGGGGAGGACGCGGACGCGGAAGACGACGACCAGTGTGAGCAGCGCGAACAGGCGACGAAGGACGAGACTCAGGCTCACGACGCTCCATAAGACCTCCGGTCGGCCCAGTGTAAGGAGAAGGACCAGGCCGTGGGGAGGCTGGCTGTAACTGCGACTGCGTTTGGACAGGCGGTGAACACTCTAAGGGAGGAGTAGGACCAGTAAGAGGTGGGAGATCAAGAACCTGCTGAAGGAGTGGAACCAAGTACGGCCGCGACCGTGCAGCACCACGAGAACCAGCAGCGACAGCTCCAGCACCCCCAGCTCCAAGGTCTCCAGCTCCAACTCCTGCAGCACCACTAGCTCTAGCACCAGCAGCACCACCAGCAGGAACAAATCCAGCGCCTCCAGCTCCAACTCCTACAGCACCACTAGCTCCAGCACTAGCAGCACCTCCAGCAGGAACAGCTCCAGCGCCTCCAGCTCCAACTCCTGCAGCACCGCTAGCTCCAGCTCCTTTAGCAGCGCCAACTCCAGCAGCACCTCCAGTAGTAACAGCTCAAGCGCCTCCAGCTCCAACTCCTGCAGCACCACCAGCCCCAGCAGCTCCAGTACCTCCAGTACGAGCACCTCCAGGACCAGCAGCTCCAGTACCTCCAGCAGCTCCAGCAGGAGCAGTACCTCCAGCTCCAGCAGCACGGCTCCAGCATCGAGCAAACCACTCGCGCAACGGAGGTGGAGAGAGTGGCTCCCGCCGTGACAAGACACCCGTAGGACCTCCAGAGGAAAAAGTACCTCCAAACTCAGCATGCTCAGGCTCAGCACCCCCAGGCTCCGCACGCTCAGGCTCAGCATCCCCAGGCTCCGCACCCTCAGGCTCAGCAACCCCAGGCTCAGCACCCCCAGGCTCCACACGCTCAGGCTCAGCACCCCCATGCCCCGCACCCTCAGCCTCAACAACCCCAGGCTCAGCACCCCCAGCAGCACCAGAGTTGACAGCAACCTCGACAAGCTCGACAAAGTGTACCTGGGACACACTTGAGGGGCCAGGACCCTGAGGGGGGAGGGGGCTACTGGAGGAGGACCTGGTGCGAGGAAGAGCGCCGGGGGCGGGGAGAGGGGCAGTGCGGTAGGGGAAGAGATGGTAGTAAGGAACCGACTCATCAAACGTGACGTCCTGAGAGGACAGAACACGACGCGTGGTGGGGTGGCAAAACTGCTAGCCACGCATGTCAGAGGGGAAGCCAAGGAAGACGTAGGGAACAGCATGGGAGGACAGCTTGTCCGCGGAAGAATCGCTGACAAAAGCTCGAAATCCCAAGACACGGAACACAAAGGCATCACCAACCTTCCCCGTCCACCGCAGAGTAGGTGTGGTCTTCGGAACGGAGACACGGGGCTGGAGGTTGAGCTGATGCGCAGCGTACTGAACCGCGAACAGCCACAGAAAATGGGGAGCAGCCGCATGGATCATGGACATACGAGCGACGTCCATGACCATGCCAATGCGGCGCTCAGCAATCCCATTTTGCTGTGGGGAGGCCGGAAGCGTGAACGTCTGGCGGATGCCCTCCGCACGACAGAAGGCCTGCAGAAGGTCGGAGGAAAACTCTCCACCTCTGTCAGAGTGCAGACGCAGAACAGGAAGGTCCGAGCCGAAACTCTCACTGAGCTGGCGACGGGCAGCGCGGATCCAGTCGATCAGCACCTCTGTGACCTCACCCTTGCGGTGCAAGGGGAAGACTGTGGTGTAACGCGAGTAGTCGTCAACGACCAGCAGAAAGTAATGCTCGTGACCCTGTCCGCGGACGCGGGCTGGGCCCCATACGTCCATGTAGAGAGTCTGCAGGGGTGACTTCGTCGGAGGGAACTCGGAGGAGTGAGGAGCGGCGCACTGCCGTCCCTCGACACAAGGAACGCAAGTAGGGGCAGGCCCCGGTGGGAGGGGAGGGAGAGACCGGTGGAGACCAGTGACAAGGACACGAGAGGCCATACCTCGAAGACGAGGCAGGGAGGGGTGACCAAGGTGGTGGTGCCAAAGGAGAGTCTAGTGTGACAGGAGACGACACGAGCAGGGGGCAGACTCCGGACCAGACCTGGATGCGGCAGCAAACACCTGACCAGACGCGGCTACCTGACCAGACTCAGCAACCGGAAGAGACGCTCTAGTCAGTGTGTACAGGCTCGACCCAGGCTGACGCATTAACGTGGCTAGGTGGCGGCCCGTCCGAGCACACGTACAATGTGTCACCCGCTGACCTCCAAGAGTGAACTGGTCAACCCACACGTCCAGGAGGTCAGCTCCACTCACCAAGTTCGTAGAGAACGAGGGGAGGTGAAGACCCAACAGTAAGCCAGACGGGACCGCCGGACACGGCAGAACCGTAGAGGAGTGCGCAAGGACTGGGCCCCCAGAGGGGTCCGCCAGGGAGACTGCAACCGGCCGACTGAGCGGAGTGAGTGTGGTGCTGTCGCGAAAGAAGGAGCGGGAAGCACCTGAGTCTAGCGTGAAGGTGTGCAAGGCCTCAGCAGGCGCAGTACCTAAGAGAGCAGACTCACCAGTACCTGAGAGAGCAGACTCACTAGCACCTAGAGCAGCAGCCTCTATTCATGGGTCAGGCGGCACACACAGGTAACAGTCACCCTCAGCACGTCTCTGAGACGCCCAACGCTGAGCAAACCACTCACGAAGCTGCTCGGGCGTAAGGGTCTCACGTGGACGCCGGTGCAGCTGCACCGGGCCACCTCCAGAAACTCCCAACTGAGTAGCTGCACCGCGACTGCCACTACGGCCACGACGCTGAGACGCCCAACGCTGAGCAAACCACTCACGAAGCTGCTGGGGTGTAAGGGTCTCACGCGGACGCCGCTGCTGCTGCATCTGGCCACCGCCAGAACCTCCCAACTGAGTAGCTGCACCACGACTGCCACTACGGCAACTACGCTGAGATGCCCAACGCTGAGCAAACCACTCACGAAGCTGCTGGGGTGTAAGGGTCTCACGCGGACGCCGCAGCCGCTGCATGTGGCCACCGCCAGAAACTCCCCACCGAACAGCTCCACAGCGACTGCTACAACGGCCGCCACCACTCCCGTTGCTGCCGCCACTGTCGCCACCACTCCCACCGCTGCCGTGAAGAGAAGTCATGCGACCAGCAGGGCAGCACGTAGGGAAGGAAGGGCAGCGAGGAGGCACTAGGGTAGGTCGGGGCGGTGCACGGTCAGGGAAGGGCGGCGCGCGGCCAGAGCAGGGCGACGCGCCGCCAGAAGCAGGCAGTAGCTCCTAGGGCAGAAGCACCAAGAGTTTTTTTTTTTTTTTTTTTTTTTAATAATTTGTTTATTTTAGGGTTTAGCAGGGCGCACAGGGCGCTGCAGAGGCGGCTCGGGCAGGACAGGGCAGGGCGCCAGTGCGCGCAGGGCAGGGCGCTAGCGCGTTGGTAGGGCAGGGCACTGGCGCGAGTGCAGGCCCGCGGCGGACACAAAACGCAGGCACGGCGGGCGCAAAGGGTGGGCCCGCGGTGGACGTAGCGGACAGGTGCGGGAGGGGCGAACGGGCGGGCCTGTGACGGGCCGAACGGGTAGGCGCGGCGGCGCGAAGGGCGGGCCCGCGGAGGGCCGAACGGGGCAGGGCAGGGCGTGCGCGATGCAGCACGACGCGGGGCAGGGCAGGGCGTGCGCGGGGCAGTGCGACAGTTAGCGGGCGCGGCGGCGGCAGGCAGCGGGCGCGACGGCGCGCTTAGCAAGGCGGGCGCTTACCAGGGGCGGATGCAGGGCAGGGCCGCGACGGGCGGTTAGGTCAGGGCCGCAACGGGGCGGTTGTAGGGCAGGGCCGCGACAAGGCGGCGGCAGAGCAGGGCCGCGACAAGGCGGCTGCAGGGCAGGGCCACGACAGGTTGCGGCAGGGCAGGGCCGCGACGGGGGGCGAGGTCAGGGCCGCAATGGGGGCAGCAGGGCAGGGCCGCGACGGGCGGCTCGGTCAGGCCGCGACGGGCGGCGACAGGGCAGGGCCGCGATGGGCGGCTAAGTCAGGGCCTCGACGGGCCGTTAGGGCAGGGCCGCAACGGGCCGGGAGGGCAGGGCCTCTACGGGCGGCAGTAGGGCAGGCCGCGCGACGGCGCAGGTGAGGCAGGCGCGAGGCGCGCTTCGGGCAGGGCAGGAAAAATATCGTTATCGTGGTGGGCCCTTAAAAAACGTTTCCACTAGGGAACCTGCTCTGAAACCATGTCAGAAAGTAGGAATGAAGAATGACTAGAACAACAACAGTAAAAATTTTGTATAGCAAAACCTAATTGGGCTGTACCCCATAACAAGTGCCCCACTACAGCCTAGAGTATAGTTCTGACACAGATCAGCGGCAGCTCATCGAGTGACGTTATGGAGGTCATTGGCGAAGCTGGAGGGGAGTCATTTGGAGACTGTTCTTTGAGCAATGTGGTGGAAATCAAGCCGCCGACACAGCATTCCACCCGCTCCAACTTTGGTGTGCCCCCAAAGAAATGGGCCGATGTGTGCCCGGTATTCGCTAACATGCTTCTCGATGACGCCAATGCGGATACCACGACAATGATTGTCAAGGAAGTGCTTACGTACATCCCAACAAGCGAGCAACCCAATTTCACGAAGGCGCTGCATTCCCCGGAAACTCAGCGCTACTCGGTCACCGTTGGGCAAGTCGATCTTGAAGACGATGCATGTGACAATGCGCAAGAATAGGTGCAATGTCCTTCAACATGGCTGGTGCGGTGAGTATGCGTGTGCGGAAAAAACGCGGACGAGTATTTGGATCGTCACCCTATTGTACTCTATAATTTTCTTTTGCTCTGTGTGGTGTGCTAACTCCTCAGTTGCCCAGACACGAGCAGGGCAGGGGAGTGTTAAGGCGAAGCCCTACACGCGCCTGATTTCGCGTGTAGTAGCTCTATGCGGAGTAGCGAGACTTTGCATACCGCATACCGGTTTTACCAAGAACACTCCAATCTGTGCGCTTCGGTATGCACATTTTGACATTGGACCAGGGAAGTGATGACATTGCACAAACGAGTATGTGCAAATGTTAGTGTTGCAAGAACCTACACAACTACTCATGGGCAGGTAGTAAATACACCTGACGGTATTTTCACCTGATGGTATTTTCACCTAGTGGTGCCAACTCGGAAACCGCATACTAGATTATGTGCTTGGACGTTCTCCTTAACCAACGTTCTTCATTAACAACGTTCTTGTAGAACGATCTTGCACACGTCACTGTGTCCCTCTATAAGGTTCATGTTGTTTCTGTTGTTATCTATCAACATATTTAATTTCGTTTCTTGAATTACTGCATACCAAGTCTGGCATCGGTATTCAGTTTCCAACAAGTCTATACATGGAAAACTCGCACCTCTCGCTCCTATCGTGCAACTCTGCGCCTAGGCTCTCCCACAACCGCCTATTGACCGCATTGCCCAAACCCTTAGTCCAGAACCAGCTAGAGCAAAATACAGCAGTCACCTACAGAATCAACAACACGGAGTGGTCAGTGTTATAAACACAGTAGGCTCAGATGTGCCTAAAACGAAAGATGAAGTGCACAGTCGGATTTCTGCATAGCGGCTTTACGCATTCGTATCGTTCTGGTCACACCTCCAAATGATGTGCTTTAACTTGGATCTAGAGCTTCTTAATGTCTCCTACAATAGGCAATTTTGATCGCACGATTTCATTCAGAATTAACGACACAGCGTTAGTTTGAACGAACGGCAATATGGCAGCCACTATAGTCTTAGAACACAAATTAGGAAGAGTTACGAGTTGGGAATGACTCCCAACTCCTACAAACCCCATAAGCCGAGGTACACTGATGTGGAACAGTGCCACAATGTCCTCAACCACGATTGGTCTCGAAACTATCCTCCACAAGGGCCAACACCAAAAGAGAGATTACACTACCCAAAGTAATGTAACTATTGTCAATATCTTGGAGTGTACCCAATTCGCGGGCTTCGCGATCACTTGAATCTTGAAACCAAGGCTCTGGTTCTTCATCATAAACTCATCCTTGAGTTCTTGATGGGTCTGCTGCACGCACCTACGACACACCGAACGTTCCACACACGACAAATAGAAACCGCGCACGAGACACACGACAAAATAGAAACCGCGTACGGGACACAAACGACGACGTGACACGCGACTAGCGACAACTCGCTATTGAATCGACACATACATCGACATCATGACTCATCATTCATACACCATTTTACGCATGAAATATATATTATCTCATGATACCATTCCATGCACACACGCATGCATGCAGACGGACAACAAGCCGAGTGCAAACCAAGGGGTTGCACCAACAGTACGGACGCGAGCAGGTAGTGCCAGCTCTAGGGCCAGTCAGGATCCGGAACCCGTAGGGACCAACGTTGCGCACACTGCTAGTTGAGCCGATGTTGGGGCCGGTACTACTAGGACCCTCAGATCCTCACTACCGGGAGTGCTGCAGCTGCTGTCACTGTGGCTGACCTTGCTGCAGAGCTCTAACAGATGCTAAGGTAGGCGATAGAGACGGCGGAGCATGGTGGGGAGCGGCTAGGAGTAGTCGGGTACGGTCTGGTGCGGTCTTGTGCAGTAAAAAACGGCTAGAAGTAGTCAGGTGTGGTGAGGAGCGGCCTGGTACGGTCTGTGTCAACGGGCGTTGTGCTGGCCCTGTCCTCGCTTGGGCAGAGCCGACCTCGTGGTTGGGTGGACGGGAGGTGCAGCCGACCTGCAGCAGTATGTTGTGTGATGCTACCATTTGCATTCACGTCTGTCTGCCTCCCATCATATGTTTGTGCGTTGTGTTGGTGCAACCTACGGTTTGCACTCGGCTTGTTGTCCGTGTGCGTGCATGCGTGTGTGCATGGAATGGTATGAGAGCATTGGATTATATATATTTAATGCTTATAATAGTGTGTGAATGCTGAGTCATGATGTCGAGTGTGTGTGTGTCGAGTCCATAGCGAGTTATCGCTAGTCGCGCTCTTTTGTGTCCCGCGCGCGGTTTTTATTTCGTCGTTTGTGTGTGTCGCGCGGTTTCTATTTTGTCGTGTGTCGAACGTTTGGCGTGTTGCAGGTGTGTGCAGCAGACCCATCAAGAACTCAGGGATGAGTTTGTGATGATGAACCCGAGCCTTGGTGTCAAGCCTCAAGTGACTTCGAAGCTCGCCAAAAAGGGTACACTTCAAGATGTTGAAGATAGTTACATTACAATGTGTTGTGTAACAATTCTGTTGGTGTAGACCCTTGTGGAGGGTAGTTTCGAGATCCTTCTTGGTTGGGGACAGTGTGGCACTTTCTACATCACTGTACCTCGGCTCTTGGGGTTTGTAGGAGCTGGGAGTCATTCCCAACTCGTAACTTTTCCCATCTTGTGTTCTAAGACTATAGTGGCTGCCATAGTGCCGTTCGTTCAAACCAAAGCTGTGCCGTTAATACTTGGTTAAATCATGCGATCAAAATTGCCTGTTGTAGGCGACGTTAAGACGCTCCAGATCCAAGTTGAATCAGGTCATTTAAGGCTGTGACCAGAACGCTATGATCGTTTAAATCCGCTGTGCAGAAATCCGAATATGCACTCTATCTTCCGTTTTAGGCACATTGAAGCCTACCGTGCCTATAACACGTTGCATGCGTGGTGTGAGCGTGTGCAAGAATTTGTGTTTGGTGTGGTTTGGATTCTCTGAGTATTTGTGAATGTTATTTGGCTTGAGCAGATATCTGAAGTGACTTCTCAGCTCAAGAGCTTTCCGATGAACCAAGAATCGTTGTGATTGGAGCAAGAACGACGAAGTTATGATCGTTAGAAGTATTAGGATGCGACGACTTTGGGAAGTAGTGAAGTAACTCAATTTGGGGTACAGACTTTTGGGGGTTGGGAAATTCGTCCCCATCACTGTAGTTGATGCCAAGTGGTTGGGAGAAGCCAAACCAGGTTGGCAAGTGTGGCCAAGTTGGATGAGGTGGATGGCATGTGTTGGGAAAGTGACAACGGTCAAAGTTGGGGTGCCCATAGAGAGGGGAATTGTGTGGCATGGGGCTTCCTTGGTTGGGGACTCTCTTGGGACTTTCCCTCTCGTCTTCCTCATCCCTTTCTACCTGGTTTCTAGCTACTCTAACTTTCTTGTGTGATCTTGTGAGACTCTTGTTATTGAGTTAAGTTCCTATGGCAGCATACCCCCCTGTGCGCCAAAATAGATAAGTCGAGAAATACTTCATTCTTTTATACAATTCAAATTGGGAAGTGTAGCTACGCTCTAGAGCTACAACATATCTAAAATTGGTGAAGTTTTGTCGGTGCGTTTTTCCGTAGACGGCGTTTCTTGTTAGCGTGACGATTCTGTCCAGAAATTGAGATCAACGATTTTGTGATATTTCGGCCTCTAAGCTTCCTAGACTCCGTCCTTAGTCTCTAATATGTGGTATCAGAGCTGATTAAGGACTTTGTAGGGAGTCTACTGAAGTGTGAAGACCCGCCTAGACCCACTATGGCCTGTGGGCGTGCCTAAGTGAAGTTCCGGAGGTTGGATGTGACTTCCGCTAAGGGGAAACTCTGCCGAAATTTCATTGGGGCCGACACTTGTGAAAAATTGTGTGGGACTTCGGTGTGGACAGCAAAGGGGGAGCTGGAACCTGTGATTGGGAGCAGAGAAGATGAGTCAAGGGAGTAGAGAAGCAGCTGAGAAGAGAAGTGAGCCGCCACCATCCAAGATTGAGGCGTTGGATGGCTCCAATTACGAGGAATGGAGCGGGCGGATGAAGAGCAATTTCAAGCGCTACAAGCTGCTCAAACTTGTGATGGGAGAAGAGAAAATGCCCGAGGAAGGAGATGCTCAGGAGCAGTGGATCGAGCGGAGTACGGTGTTGTTCGACCTCATCTTGCAATCGGTCAACAACGACATGTTCCAGCACATTAAGAACTTGGTTGAGTTGGACGACTCCGGTCCAAAGGCGTGGAAGCTACTGCGCGACGTGATTCAGCCCAACAACATGCTACCCATGGTGATCGTGCTCGAGAAGGAGCTGGCGACCATCTCCATGCGATCGGGAGATGATGTAAAGCCGGTCCTTGACAAGATCAATGACACATATGCGAGAATGGCAGCGGCGGGCAGTGAGGTGTCGCAGATGCAGCAATGCACCAAGATCATCTCGGTGCTCGACAACTCGTGGAACAACCTCATCCCCACCCTCAACGTTCAGCAGAACAAGTGGACGCCTGAGTGGCTACGGCAGCAGATCCTGCAGGAGGACTTCCGCAGGCGCCACACGGGAGGTGGTGCTGCCAACAAAACTGCTGAGGGGTATGGAGCTGGAGGAGGCAGCAGAGTAAGAGGGGGAGGGAGAGGCCGAGGCCGTGGGAGAGGCTTTTGCAGAGTGAGAGGCCGAGGTGACTACAATGAGGGGCATGGGAGCTCTTGTGGCAGGGGGAGCACTCGAATGGAGGGTGCTTGCTGGTATTGCAAGAAGGCTGGACATCCGTGGTTCAAGTGTTTCAGCCGGCTTGAGGGATGGGCGCCTCCAGGCATGAAGCCGCCAAGTGGTGAACGCGCATGAGGTGGCGCTGTGCAAGGTTCAGGTGCACAAGGTGAAGCCGAGCATGGGATGTTCCTCATGGTTGAGGATGTGCAAGGGAGTGGGGGTGATGTGGGTTCACCCCCATACTCACTGGGTGATCGATTCAGGTTGCACAAGTCACATGACCCCGAGGGCAGATTTGCTTGATGAGGTGAAGCCCCTTGGGAAGATCAAGTTTGTGGCTGCCGCTTCAGGTGCTTTGCTCCTTGTGTTTGGTGTTGGGAATGCCAAGGTAATGGGAGCCAATGGGGGGCTTGTGGGGCTAGGGAATGTGCTGTTGGTAAAAGGTTTGTCAGCTAACCTTCTTTCTGTGCGCCAGCTGCAGAAGAGCAAGGCCAAAGTGACCTTCGGCCCAACCAGCTGCCGTGCAAAGCTTGGGAAGTTGTTGTCGTGGAATCTGGAGGAGAAGAACAGCTGCATCAAGGACCTGTGGTAGCTGCCCATCATCCCTTGGAATGGGAAACTTCCAGCAATGGCAGTGGCAGCAGCAATGGCGAAGGCAACTACGGGAGGAGAGGAGACTACACCAATTGCTGGGGCCCTGGATGCAGTCAAGAAGGTGCAGCCACCACATGGTGAGGTGCTAGCTGGTGTGGATGCGACAGCCGCATGGGCAAAGGCTTCGCCTGGGAGTGGTGAGGCCGATTGGGAGACATGGCACGAGAGGCTGTGCCATGTGAACTTCCCTATGTTGCAGAAATTGGTGAAGGATGGGAGCTTGAAGGTGCTGGAGGTGAAGGCACGAAGGAGATTGGGAGATGCCCTACATGCCTTGAGACCAAATTCAGAATGTTTCCCTTTAGCAGCAGCACAGGACCAGCCTAGGCTCCACTTGCACTTGTGCACATGGATGTGGTGGGCCCTACAAGGGCCCTTTCTCTCTCGGGCAGCCGCTACTTCTTGACGATTGTGGACGACCACACGCGTGCGGTGTGGGTGTACCCTCTCAAGACCAAGGGGGAGGTGGCAGCGGCTGTTCTCAAGGAGTGGATGCCGAGAGCTCAAAGGGAGAGCGGACACAAGGTGAAGGTGATCCGCACTGACAACGGGGGAGAAATTGGCGCTGATTTTGAAGCGGTGCTGAAGAAGGGGATCCAGCATCAGCTCACAGTGCCCTACAACCCTCAGCAGAACGGCGTGGCTGAGCAGTTCAACCAAACCCTGCAGGAAGGTGCTCACACTCTTCTTGGGCGTGCAGGGCTGCCGGATCCGTTTTGGGTGACTGCACTGCGGCAGGTCGCCCTTGTAAAGAACCGGGTGTTGGCGACTGTGGGGGACAAGCAGTGGGTCCCCTACACCAAGTGGTATGGGAGTGCACCTGCAGTCAACATGCTGAGAGCCTACGGCTGCATGGTGGTGTTTCATGTGCCTAAGGAGAAGAGGGGTAAGCTGGAAGCTTCTGGGAGATGGGGTGTGCACTTAGGGCTTGCGAAGGACCACAAGGGCTGGCTGCTATGGGAATTGACCAGCCAGCAGCTGACTATGTCGAGGGATGTGAAGTTCCTCGAGTCCCTGTACTGCAAGGAGTGGAAGCAACAGCAGCAGAAGCTTCCAATGACACCGCTGATTGTCGAGGCCGATGAGGTGCAGCGGCCTTCGAGGCAAGTGGAGGTTTCTGTCTTTGAGAATGAGATCTCTGGGGTGATTGAGGATGGGGGAGAACCTGAGGTGGAAGAGCTGCAGCAGCAGCCACAGCAGCAGCAGTAACAAGGTGCTCCACAAGGTGCCGCACGTCCGACTGACCGTCCTAGTAGGGATGTGCGCCCTCCCAACCACCTTATCTATCTGAGTTTTGGCAAGCCAAAGGTGGTAAGGGCTGGGAGTGTGGCTGAGCAGTGTGATGAGGAAGAGATAGCACACTGCTACTGGGCAGCCGTCCCTGAGCCCAAGACGCTAGCTGAGGCATTGAGTGGGCCAGATGCTAAGAAGTGGAAGCAGAGTGTGAAGGAGGAATATGACTCTCTCCTGGAGAATGAGACTTGGGAGCTGTGTGAGCTGCCTCCTGGGAAGAAGGCCATTTCTTCCAATTTGATTTTCAGGCACAAGTACGGACCTGATGGGGCGCTGACCCGCTACAAGTCAAGGCATGTGGCTAAGGGGTTTCAGCAGACAAAGGGGAAGGACTTCGACGAGATCTTTGCATCTGTAAGGAAAGGGACAACACTGAGGGTGTCGTTGGCAACGGCTGCAAACTGCGGATGGAGGATCAAGCAGATGGACATCACCACCGCCTTCCTCAATGGGATCATTCTGGAGGAGCTGTACATGTTACAGCTTGGGGGATTGGATGATGGGAGCGGTAGGGTTTGCATGCTAAAGAAGGCCATCTATGGCCTGAAGTGGGCTCCTCGTGTCTGGTACCACAAGCTGGAGGAGACACTGCAAGCTGGGGGGTTCAAGAAGGGTGAGTGCGACCACAGCTTGTTCCTGCTGCAAGAGAAGGAGCAGTTCCTCATGCTCCTGGTGTATGTGGACGACATCCTGCTCTTCGTTAAGTCGTCTGCAATGATTGACCGTGTGGAGGAGATGCTGGAGATGCAGTTCAAGTGCTCGAAGATGGGAGATGTGAAGTACTACCTGGGGATGCATGTGGAGAGAGACCTTGACAAGGGAGTGTTGAGGTTGCACCAGAGGAAGTACTGTGAGGGGCTGGCCGAGAAGTATGGGCTGCAAGATGGAGGAAAGCCAGCCACCCCACTGCCTTCGGGGTTCACTGTGGAGCCCTGTGCTGATGAGGAGGTGGTGGGTGAGAGTGACAGGAAGCTGTTTCATTCCATGGTTGGGGCACTCAACTATGCGGCTAATCACACGCGGCCTGACATTTCCTTTGCAACATCCAGGCTTGCCAGTGTGGTCTCACGCTCCAGTCATGAGCAGCTGGAAGCGGCCAAGAGGTTGGTCCGCTATGTGAGTGCAACGGCGTTAGTGGGTTTGGAGTATAGTGCTGTGCGACAGAGGCTGCAAAGAGGTGCAGCTGACTTGAGCAAGGATGCTCTTGACTTGCTACACCGACGCTAGCTTCAACTCTGTGAAGACGGATGGCACCAGCATTGGAGGCTATGTGTGCCTGTTTGGAGGTGGTGCAGTGAGCTGGCGCAGCAAGAAGCAGAACGAGGTGGGGCAGTTCTCATGCAAGACCGAGTACATGGCCCTTCGTCATGGAGCAAAGGAGGCGGTGTGGCTGAGGCGTTTGTTGGAGGAGATCGAAGTGTGCCAGAAGGAGCCGACTGTGATGTTCTGTGATAATGAGTCGGCAGTGAAGTTATCGAAGAATGCTTGCCTTCATGGGCTGACGAAGCACATAAGGCCCAAGTGGCACTTGGTGAGGAGGCTCTTGGACAAGGAGGTGCGGCTGGAGATTGTGAAGACCCATCAGCAGGCGGCTGATATTCTCACCAAGTGCCTGGCTGAACCTGAGCATTGGAAGGGCATGAAGCTTGCTGGAATGAGTGTGCATTGAGAGTGCATGCTTGAGCTGTTGCATGTGGGATGATGGTAGGCAGCCAGAGGGGAAGTTTGTTGTGTGATGCTACCATTTGCATTCACGTCTATTTGCCTCCCATCATATGTTTGTGCGTTGCATGCGTGGTGTGAGCGTGTGCAAGAATTTGTGTTTGGTGTGGTTTGGATTCTGAGTATGTGTGAATGTTATTTGGCTTGAGCAGATATCTGAAGTGACTCCTCTGCTCAAGAGCTTTCCAACGAACCAAGAATCGTTGCGATCGGAGCAAGAACGACGAAGTTATGATCGTTAGAAGTTTTGATTGGAATGCTACGACTTTGGAAAGTAGTGAAGTAACTCAATATGGGGTACAGAATTTTGGGGGTTGGGAAATTCGTCCCCATCACTGTAGTTGATGCCAAGTGGTTGGGAGAAGCCAAACCAGGTTGGCAAGTGTGGCCAAGTTGGATGAGGTGGATGGCATGGGTTGGAAAAGTGTCAAATGTCAAAGTTGGGGTGCCCATAGAGAGGGGAATTGTGTGGCATGGAGTTTCCTTGGTTGGGGACTCTCTTGGGACCTTCCCTCTTGTCCTCTTGATCCCCTCCTACCTGGTTTTTAGCTACTCTAACTTTCTTGTGTGAACTTGTGAGACTCTTGTTATTGAGTTAAGTTCCTATAGCAGCATACCCCCCCTCTGCGCCGAAATTGATTAGTCAAGAAATACTTCACCTTTTGATACGATTCAGCTACGCTATAAAACTACAACATATCTAAAATTGGTGAAGTTTTGACGGTTTTGTTTTTCCGTCGACGGCGTTTCTTGTGAGAGCGACGATTCTGTCCAGAAATTGAGATCAACGATTTTGTGATATTTCGGCCTTTAAGCTTCCTAGACTCCGTCCTTAGTCTCTAATACAGTAGGCTAGCTGGTCAACGGGGATGGTCAACCTGCACGGGGGCCACTGCAAGGGGCGCTAACTTCTGGGTGCCGAGTTTTGGTGGTCGACGAAGGGGGCGCCGACGTCGACCTGGACAAGGGAGCTAGGCGCCGAGTAGCAGGGCGCCGAGCAAGATGGCGCCGAGCCAGTGGGTCGATCTGGGAGGACACTGGGCGTCGACCAGCTGGCTCCGACCTTGGGGACGCCGGTCACGGGTGGTCGGTGACTGACTGGGCTGGCCGACCGGGCGAGGTTGCCCGGTCGACCGGGATACCCTGGCGACGTATGCGAAGGTCGCCGGGGTGGTTTTTGCGAGGCCATGCTCGGAAGTGGTATCCCAAGGTTGACGTGGCTGGTGGGCGTAATCGCTTGCGTGGACTCGACCTGGGCGCCTGCGCTGTGCACGTGACGAGGATTGGTGCACCAACCAGCTGCACGCACATGCGAAGCAAGTGCACCGATTTCCTGCGGGTGCAACGCTGTGCAGCCGACTTGCTGCAGCGTTGGTACACCGTGGACTTGCAACATTGGCGAACCGCTACTTAGCAACGCTCGAGTGGTGCGAGCTCTGCTGCGCTGGATCGCGGTCGACCATGCTACGCTGGAGGTCGACCAACAGCCTAGCTAGCTCGGATATAGTCTGCGTTGCCAATGTTGTTGCTATCATTGTTGCCAACTTTCCCTAGTGAAACTCTTGCAAATTCTCCGCGTGAACTAGCAAGTAGTGAGAACACAAGGAAACGACTAAGGAACGCAGAGATCACCCTCATACCCATGCCTAGCCCGTAGTCTAGCTCCCGTTGATTTAGTAATCTCTGCATGGTGCGGTGAGCGTTGACGACACCGCGACTTACCTTTAGTCTAGCCGACTTTTCCACTTACCTTTTGTGTTCGTAGGCCGGCAGCTGTGCTAAACGCCATGGTGGACCTCATAGTGCGGGCGGGCATTGTAGACACCCTAGAGGCATGTCTGGAGGACGCGAGGAGATGTGGCTCGTAAGTATGGGGAGATGCTCCCCTGGGTGGTCGTCGAGGCTGGCATCCGCACTGTGTGGGCGACGGAGCACCCTTCTCGACGATGAACATTGCAGGTGGCATCAACGTGGGTGTCAACGCCGGTGGTGACCAGGTCAGCAGTAGTGCGGGAGGCACGTCAAGGCAGAGAGGAGTCATCCACGCCGATGAAGTCGGCGGCGTTCAGGCACGAGGGATGGAGTCGTCGGCGCCTGCAGGGTCCTTGCACGGCGACGTCGGAGGACGTCGAAGTAGTGTGACGCCGTTGTCGGCGACCCACATGACTGCGGGCAGGATATCGTCAAGCTACGTGCACTTCAAATTTACACTGGACAGGATCTCAGTCACCCCCCTGCTGGTCGGCTGCCCCGACATCCTCACGTGGAAGGAGGCAATCGAGCCCCAACCGGAGATTGCCGGGCTGAAGTGCTTCGCCAACGGCATCGTGGAGACGCCGCCGGAGAGCAACCCCGAGCTGCGTGCGGAGTTTCACGTCATGCAGCTGTTGACCTTCACGGTCATCTTGCGGTGCTGCTCGCCGGGCATGCAGATTGCATTGAAGTCGTGCAGGGACTATCTGGACGCCGACGTACCAGGTCACCGACGACCTGTACATCGGCCAGCTCAAGGAGTAGATGCGAATGGGCAAGTAGGGGACGACGACTGATTACTACAACCGGGCTCGGTGACTGCTCGCCACGATGCGGATGGCTGGCATCTAGTACTCTACGGCGTCGTACGTCACGCACGTCCTGAAGGGGCTCTCGAGCAGCTACAACTTGATAAAGCGGAAGTCGGTGGTACCGAGCACGTGGGCGACGCTCAATGAGGACTCCCTGACCTCGTACTTACTCAGGTACAAGGCGATGCAGAAGGCCGAGCGGTCCATGGAGCTCCTGCCGCAGGTGAACTACGCCGCAGTGGAACAGCGCGGGCAGTCTGGCGGCAGTGGAAGCGGTGGTGGGAAGCTGGCCAAGGACGGCAGTCGAGGAGGAGGAAGTCGGCGTTGGGAGTGCTGGCTATGCCACAGCCCCGACCACCTCTCATTTGAGTGCCTCGACCGCAGTGATTCCGATGACGACGACGCCAAGGGAAGTCGTGGGAGATCGGCCAGCCGTCGTCCATGTCGAGGAAACAAGCCGCGCAAGGGAAAGCAGTTGAAGGACGCCGACTCCTCTGCTGGTGGCAAGGGGCGATACGACAAGGATGCATCGTGCTCGTTGGTCGGCGCCGTGGAGCCAACCGTCTCGCTGGCGCCAGAGGCCGGCGAGGACAACCAGGCGGTGGCAGCAGCCGTTCATGCAAACCCGGAAGTGGTCCTGCTCGACAGCGGCTGCTCGCACCACCTGATGGGGAGGAAGGACGCCTTCGTCGACCTAGAGCCGAGCGGCGATGTCAAGCACGTGCGCGGCTTCAACGGCGCACTGCAAGACGTCCGCGGTCATGGCAGCGTTGCTCTGCAAGGGGATGACGAGAAGCTGGTGTGCATCCCCGACGTGCTCTACGTCCCAGGCGTGCATGTGAACCCGCTGTCAGCCAATCAGCTCAAGGAGAACGGCGTGAAGCTGTAGGAGGATGGGGACGGGATGCTCTTTGTCTCGGCGGCAGGGGGCGTGCTTGGTTGGGCCAAGTATACCGGCCGGGTCCTCTGCACCGACCTGTGCCCGTGAACGGCGACGTCGACGACAGCCACGGCGGAGGTGGTGGCCTTTGCGGGCGATAGTCTCAGCGACGAAGTCGACGTCGGCCTGGTGCCACGCTGGGCTTGCACACGTCGGCGTCGACACCATCACAAGCTCGGCAAATCACGAGGTCGCCACAGGCCTGGACATCAAGCTGTCAGCCGAAACGGACTCAACACATGTCTCGTGCGTCGGCGGGAAGCTGTCGAGGCACACCTTCCCCGACAAGGGCTCGGACGCCGACGACGCGCTAACTGTCGTGCACATTGACTTGTGCGGACCGTACTGGGTAGCTGCCAAGGATGGCGGCCTGTACTTCTTGCTGCTAAAGGACCGCAAGACCCGCTACGTGTGGGTGAGGCTGGTTGCTAAGAAGTCGGACGTGCTGTGGGATTTGGCGCAGTGGCTGGTGGTGGTTGAGCGCCAGGCGAAGAAGTCGGTCCTAATGCTGCGCTTTGACCGGGGAGGGGAGTTCCTCGGGAAGGAGTTTACTGCCTTCGTGGACGGCAAGGGGATCATCCACGACTTGACCTGCCCTTACACCCCGCAGCAAACCGGCATGGGAGAGCGGGAGATGCGGACGGTGGTGGAGTCGGTGCGGACGATGCTGCTGCACATGGGCGTGCAACACCACTAGTGGCACCTCGCTTTGCGGCAGACCGTCTGGGTTCGCAACTGCATTGAAAGGTCAACGCTGCCGCCGGGGGACGACGCCGTACCAGCTGCACACCGGGAAGAAGCCTGACTTGTCGCTGGCATGGGTGTGGGCTGCATGGCGCAGTTCCTGGTCCCGGTGGAAAGCTGATGCCAAAGGCTAGGTAGGGCCTTCACCTTGGTGTGTCGGAGGAAAGCAAAGGCTGAGAGCTCCTCGCCATCAACGACAACAGGGTGGTCACCACGTCGGACGTGGTATTCACAAAACGATGTCGCTGGAGGTGTGGAAGTCGGAGTATGGGCCAGCGTCGGGGCGGACGCAAGTCAACCCGTCGACGAATACCTCGACGTTGACGCTACCTCTGCTCGCCGAGGTCGATGAGCTTGCTGATGAGGACGCCACGGACGTCTGCCCTCCTTCCCCTTCCCCTGCCCCTCCTGCCCCTCCCCTTGCAGCCGACCTGCGTGGGCTGACTCCAGTGTCGGGCTCGGCGATGAGGGGAGAAGTGGGGTGTCGCCTGTGGCGACGGCCAAGAGCATCGCCGGTGGCCGACGTGACGCCACGCAAGTCGGCACGGGAGTGAAGTCGATGCCGACAGGAGAGCAACCGTTAGAGGAGGTGCAGCCGCCTTTGGTGGAGCCGGCGAAGGAGGCATCGGCACGCAAGCAGCCGACAAGGGAGCAGATAGCAGCGAAGCCGACCAAGGAGCAGTCGGCGACCAAGAAGTCAGCAGGGGAGCCGACTGTAGGGGAGAAGTCGGCAGGGACGCCAACTGTGGTGCAGCAGAATGCTCAGGGCAGCGACGGCGGTGACGATGGAGGGGACGCTGAGGAGTCCACCGACAGCGACGTGGTGGAGGTCCAGCCTGGACCACGGCGTACAGGCCGACTTCGAAGGCCGCCTGATTTCTTCGTAACGGCTGCCTTCACTACGGTGTACGATGAGGTCGGACGGCAACGCCGAGGAGGATGAAGAACCGCCAGAGCTCGACCCCGACATGCTCGCCGACCCCGAGCACCGCTGGGACATCTCCACAATGACGGTGAAGGATGCCATGGAGGAGGAGATCCGCAGCCTCATCAGCATGGAGATCTGGAAGTTGGTCGAACGCCCACCCTGGGTGAACATCATGAAGAACCGGTGGGTGCTGACGATGAAGTACCACATCGACGACACTGTCGAGCGCGACAAGGTGAGACTGGTCGTGAAGGGCTTTAGACAGGTGTATGGCGCCGACTACGACAAGACGTATGTGCCGGTGAGCAGCTACGTCACATTGAGGATCTTCCTTAGTATCGTCGCCGTCCTCGACCTCAACCTGATGCAGCTCGATATGAAGAACGCCTTCCTGTAGAGCAAGCTCAATCGGGTGCTGTACATGTACTAGCCAGACTACTTCAACGATGGGACCGGCCGGGTGTGCAAGCTGCTGAAGAGCCTCTATGGGAAGAAACAGTCGCCGCTGCTGTGGTACAGGGCTTTCGACGGCGTGCTGGCTGGTCGACACGGCGCTCTACTTCAAGGTCGGCGAAGACGGTGTGGCCTGCTGGGTGCTGGTCTACGTCGACGACCTGCTCGCCGCCAGCAACAGCACCGAGATGCTGAAGGAGCTGAAGGAGCTGCTAGAGGCCGCCTTCGAGCTGAGGGAGATCTTGCCAATGCAGAAGTACCTCGGGCTAGAGATTGTGCGCGACGACGGCCACAGAGGCCGGCAAGGAGGGACGCCGCCTTCGCTTCCTCCTTGCAGAGTTCCGGCAGCTGGACGCCGACCATCCTTTGCATGGACAACAAGTCGGCTATCACGGTTGTAGAGGGCATGGGGTTGAAGGGCAACCTCAAGCACATGGAGTGGCGATAAGCCTGGCTGCAGCACATGGTGAAGCGCGGGAAGTTTTCGTTGTCGCAAATCCCCACCACCAAGCACCCGGCCGACTTCTTGACGAAGGCGCTGCACTATTCAGCCTTCAACCGGTGCTCCGTCGAAATCGGCCAAGTGCGCCGTGCCGACGCGGGCGACGGTGACAAAAACGTGCAGCAATAGGCGCCATGCCCTCTTGCATGGCTGGTGCGGTGACCGGCGTGCAGTGTGTTGAGTAGCAGTCGGTAGCGGGGCCTACTAGCTGGGGGGTAGCTTGTGGGGCGGCAAGTTTCAAATGGGGTGGCGGGTTTCAGCTTGGGGGGTGGCGGGTTTCGGGTGGGGCTGCGGGTTTAGCTCATGAGGCGACGGGTTTCAGGTGGGGTGGCG
The DNA here is from genome assembly GCA_947471745.1 of Closterium sp. Naga37s-1. NCBI lineage: Eukaryota > Viridiplantae > Streptophyta > Zygnematophyceae > Desmidiales > Closteriaceae > Closterium > Closterium sp. Naga37s-1. The sequence continues at coordinate 277,490 of CANJKZ010000966.1, forward strand.
GGTTTCAGCTTGTGGGCGGCGGGTTTCAGAGGGGGAGGGGACGGGAGGCGACGAGAACGCGACGGGAAGAGGACGGGAGGCGGCGGGGACGCGACACGGAGGGCGACGGGGATGCGACGCGGAGGGCGACGGGGACGCGACGAAGAGGGGACAAGAGGAAAAGGGAACGCGAAGGGAAGGGGACGGGAGGCGACGGGGGCACGGCGAGGAGGGAGATGGGAGGCGACGGGAAGGGGATGGGGTTGCGACGTGGGGGGACCTGCGGGGGTCCCTCTTTAGTGCGATCTGGCGGGCCCGCGGGGTTCGTTCTAGGTTGCGACGTGGGGGGTCCCGCAGGGGACCCTTTCTAGCGCGATATGGCGGACCCGCGGGGGGCATTCTAGGTTGTGACGCTGGGGGACCCGTGGGGGACCTGCACCTGCTGCTGCGGTCGTGACTCTTCGTGTACTCTCTCCTGCTGTGGCTGTAACTGCACCTGCTGCTGTGGCTGTGGCTCCTCTTCTACTCTCTCCCGACGCTGCGACTGAAATTTCTCCTGTTGCTGCCGTGCCCTCTCAAACTGCTCCTGCTCCTTTCTCTCCAACCGTAGGAGACGTTGCTTACGGGTCAGGAAACGTACAGTGCATGGTGTAGGCGCCAAAGTGCCAGCATCTCCGGCTCCATCACCCCCAGAACAACAACCTCCACCAACGACAACCCCACTGCCTCCAGTACCTCCCGCAGTAACACCCCCAAGCTTCGCACCGACTGGCCGTAGAGACGAACGAGAAGGGAACTGCGGGACGGCCGGGAAGCTAGGGGTGAGGAGAGGCGAGGCCACCGACTCGAGGCTGCCATGTCCTCCACAAGGGTGGCCTTAACGCCCACACCCCCTCCACCCCCAGAGTCGACACCACCAGCTCCAGTGGCCCAAGTACCCTCACCCTCTGTAGCTGCACCTCCCACACCCCCAGGCACGACAGGGATTGGACACTGCAGGGGAGATGACTGTGGAGTGACGTGGGACACACCTGACGGGGCTGGACGCGAGGAGGGGGGGGGGAGGGGGTCTAAGGGGCGACAAAACAAGGCTCCGCGGGGGCCTCTAAGGGGCGACGAATCGGGGCCCGTGGGGCCTCTAAGGTGCGACGAAACGGGGCCCGTGGTGGGCCTCTAAGGGGCGACGAATCAGGGCCCACGGGGGCCTCTAAGGGGCGACAAAACAGGGCCCGAGGGGGCCTCTAAACAGCGACGAAATGGGGCTCGCGGGGGCTGCTAAGCGGCGACGAAACAGGGCCCACAAGGGCCGCTAAGGGGCGACGCAAACGGGGCCCGCGGGGGCCGCTAAGGGGCAACGAAACGGGGCCCGGGGGGGCGCTAGGGGGCGACAAAAAACGGGGCACACGTGGGCCGCTAAGGGTCAATGAAAACGGGGCCCGCGGAGGCCTCTACGGGTCAATGGAGTGAGGGGCTGCATGGGGCCTCTATGTGTTGACGGAACGGGGCCCGCGGGGGGCCTCTACGGGTCGACGGAACTGGGTGACGGGGCTATGGGGTGTCGGGGTGACGGGGCGCGACTTGGGAGACGGGGTGACGGTGCGCAACCTAGGAGACGGGGTGAAATAGCGGGCAACGAGCGGCGAACTAGCGGCGAATGGGTGGCCAACGGTCATCGAACCGACGGCGCATGCGCAGCTTACGAGCGGAACCCTAAAACAAATGAGCCTACGGGCGGTGAGGGCGCTACGGGTGGTTAACGGGTGAGGCATGGTGTGGTAGGCCCATAGGAACGAACTAAGCTCTATACCATGTCAAAGTAAGAACGGAAGAATGAATGACCAGAAACAAGCAGTACAAGGAAACATATAGCATACCCTCAAATAGGTTGTACCCTCTACAACATAACTCAGTGTATCACCTAGACTAAACTAACAAACTATAACAATCATAGTTTGACAATACGTATGAAGTTACCTGCTCGATAAGGTTCCGCGGAGGTGTGCGATAGTCGTCGAGCTTGTTGAGGCAAAGTGGACCAACGCGGCAGCACGTGGTCGACGTGGCTCATCATGCACAACCGTCGGCATGTGACCAACTTGGCAGATGGATGATGTGCGTGGCAGTGCACGTCGTGTTCAACCGCCTAAAACACATACGAAGTGGGTGTACGCATGTGCTTTTACCTGCGGTTGCAACGCTGGCAGGGCGATCTACTGCAGCATTGGCAAGCCACATTTCTACAGTGTTGGCGCGGTGCCAACTTGCAGTGCTGGCAGGTCGCCAGCTTTGCTGCGCTGGCAATCGACCTGCCTGTTTATTAGGCTGTCCTACATCTGATGTGGCCAATGTTGTTATTGCAATTTTCAATCATCATTGTGTCAAACTTATATGCTATAGTCTGATTAGGCTGTAGTGGGGTAGTTCCTATGGGGTACAACAGTTTTAGGTTTTCCTACTTGTACCCGCCCCTTTCCTAGTGCATTTCACTCTTGTTGATTATGACATGGTATTACGAGCCTAGGTTAGCCACCTAGGACCGCCTACTACTATGGGCCCGCCGTTCCGCTAGAAGCGCCCTCGTGCGCCCTGCCTTACTCACGCCCTCGAGCGCCCCTCTCTGCTCGTGCGCCCTTGCGCGCCCCGCCCCTCGAACTGCCCGCGCCGTCAGCTAGCCACCCGCGAGCAGCCCGTTAGGCGCCCGTGCGCACCCCGCTAGCCGCCCGTGCAGCCAGCGCCGCCCTCGAGCGGCCCGCCGACCGGCCCTGCTGGCCGTCCCGTGCGTCGCAGCCCCGCCCGTAGGCCACCGCCTCGCGCTCGTAGGCCGCTGCCCACTCACAGGCCGCCGCCCGCACGTAAGCCGCCGCCCACACGTAGGCCACCGCCCGCACATAGGCCGCCGCCCGCCCTTAGGCCGCCGCCTGCACGTAGGCCGCCGCCTCGCACAGCCGCCGCCCGCACGCAGGTCGCAGCCCGTGCGCCGCGGCTGTCGCACGCCGGCTGCTGCAGCCCGCGCCTAGCCGCCGCCTACACGCAGCCGCGGCCCGCGCGCAGCCGCAGCCTAGACGCAGTCGCACACTGCGCGCAGGCCCGCCGTCGAGCCGCCCTGCCTGCCCAAGCCGCGCCGCGCCGTCCTGCCTGAGTCGCGCCGCCCTGACCGAGCCGCGCTGCCCCACCTGCAGCAACTGCTGCTCCTGTTCCTGCTGCTACTGCTGTTCTTACTGCTACTGCTGCTACTGCTACTGCTGCTACTGCTTCTGCTGCTACTGCTACTGCTGCCACCATGGCTAGTCCCACCATTCTCTCTTTCGATGCTAAGGGCCGTCCGGTTCAGTTTGATGCTTGGCTCGACGACCTGCACCTGTTCCTACAGATCACTGCTAAGGACGATATCTCGCTGTATGATCACGCTTCCGGAACCGCTCCCGCACCTGCTGAGACTGCTGACAGTACTGCTCGCTCCCAGTGGCAGACTCGTGACGCTCACGCTCGCCTAGCCATTCGCAGCCACCTGCCGTTAGATGAGCGCGTGCATTTTGGCCAGCACAAGACTGCTAAGGCACTGTACGATGCTGTAGTAGCGCGCTACTCCTCGCCTGCCTCTGCTGCAATAGGCCGTCTCTCCCTGCCCTATCTCTTCCCCAATCTGGCCGCCTTTCCCACAGTAGCTGGCCTCATTACTCACCTCCGCACTAGTGACACTCGCTACCGAGCCGCCCTTCCTGCAAAGTTTCTCGCCTAGAATCCTCCCCCGATGTACCTCGTTCTCTACCACCAAGTCATCCGTCTCCCTGACTCTCTTCGCGCAGTCAGGGACCACTTTCTCGGCCTCTACCCCACCGAGCTCACCGCTGACCTGCTCGAGAAGCACCTGCTTGCAGCTGAGGCTAGCATAGTCGCTGTAGGTGCCTCTCTTGGCGACCCCCGCACGCCTTTCTTTGAGGGGTGTTCCCCCCCCCCCCCTTTCTCCCTTCAGTCGTCTCTGCTGCCGCTGTCGACTACCTTGGTGCTGAGGAAGTTGGGGCTGCGTCTGCTCCTAGTGGGAGGCGCAAGGGCGGCAGGGGCAAGGGGGGCAAGGGTGGTGGCGGTGACAGCGGGGGAGGTGGAGGTGGAGGCGGTGGGGGCGGTGGGGGTGGTGGCGGTGGTGGGGGTGGTGGCGGGGCTAGGGGGGTCAGTGGAAGCGGCGGTGGTGGTGGCGGCAGTGGGCGTGGTGGCAGCGGCGGAGGTGGTGGTCGGGGTGGACCGGCGCAGCGTAGAGGGTCTGGTGGTGTCCAGCGCCAGCAGCAGCGTCTTGGCGAGACCCCGTCGCCCCAACAGCTTCGTGAGTGGTACTCGTAGCATGGGGGGTCTGGGGGTGGAGGTACCTGTCCGTATATCATCCGCACAGGTGACCGCGCTAATCAGACATGTGGGAGGCCTCACACACAGCACCGCTGCTTCTCACGTCTCGACGATGCCTGGCGTGCACAGTTCCCTGACGCCTCTGAGTTGCCTCGTTGGGCTGATCTGCTTAAAAAGAACATTGATATCTTTGCTCTTGACTTTGATGCTATCCTTGGTGCCATGTATGCATTGACTATTAGTGTTGAGGGTGACTGCTACTTGTGTGTGCCGCCAGACCCAGGCATTGCGACCAGTGAGGCTGCCGCTCTAGGTGCTAGTACGTCTGCTGCCCCAGGTCCTGGTGAGGCTGCTGCTCTAGGTGCAGGTGTGTCTGCTGCTTCAGGTGCCTGTGAGTCTGCGCCTTCAGGTACTGCGTCTACTGAGGCACTGCACACCTTCACACTGGACTCAGGTGCTTCCCGCTGTTTCTTTCGCGACCGCACTGCCCTCGAGCAGCTCCCTAGGCCAGTTGCTGTCTCCCTGGCTGACCCCTCCGGTGGTCTGGTCCTTGCGACCTCCACCACTGCCCTCCCTTGTCCTGCTGTCCCGTCCGGCACACTGTCTGGCCTTTACCTCCCCTCGTTCTCTACGAACTTGGTGGCGGGTTCCGCGCTCCAGGACGCGGGTGTTCACCAGTTCACCCCTGCCTACGAGCGTGTGACACACTGCACGTGTGCCCAGACGGGTCGTCACCTGGCTACCTTCACTCGGCAGCCGGGGTCGGACTTGTACACACTGACCACTGAGTCCCCTCAGGTAGCGGCGTCTGCGTCTGCGTCAGGTCAGTTGTCCGCCCCCTGCTCGTGTCGCACCCTGTCGCACCGGACGGTCCTCTGGCACCACCGCCTTGGTCACCCTTCGATGCAGCGCCTTCGTGGCATGCACTCCCGTTACCTTGTCTCTGGTCTCCCCAGGTCACTGCCTCCCTTGCCACCGTCCCCTGCCCCTCCCTGCCTTCCCTGTGTCGAGGGGTGGCAGCGTGCCACCCCTCACTCCTCTGAGTTCCCCCCGACAGAGGCTCCTCTGCAGACCCTTCACATGGACGTGTGGGGCCCAGCCCGCGTCCGTGGATAGGGTGGAGAGCGCTACTTTCTGCTGGTAGTTCACGACTACATGCGTTACCAAGGGTGAGGTCCCTGATGTCTTGATCCCTTGGATCCGCGCTACCCGTCTCCAGCTGGAGAGGCGCTTTCGCACGGACCTTCCCGTCCTGTGACTGCACTCTGACAGAGGTGGTGAGTTTTCCTCTGGCCTCTTAAGGGCCTTCTGTCAGGGGGAGGGCATTGAGCAGACGTTCACGCTTCCCGCCTCTCCACAGCAGAATGGGGTTGCTGAGCGCCGCATTGGCTTGGTCATGGAGGTCGCTCGTACCTCCTTGATCCATGCGGCTGCCCCCCATTTTCTGTGGCCGTTTGCGGTCCGGTACGCCGCGCATCAGCTCAACCTCTGGCCCCGTGTCTCCGTTCCGGAGACCACGCCGACACTGCGTTGGACGGGAGAGGCTGGCGATGTGTCGGTGTTTCGGGTCTGGGGATCTCGTGCCTTTGTCCGCGATACGTCCGCGGACAAGCTCTCCTCCCGCGCCGTTCCTTGTGTCTTCCTTGGCTTCGTCCGTGACGCACCTGGCTGGCAGTTTTACCACCCCACCTCGCGCCGTGTCTTCCCCTCTCAGGACGTCACGTTTGACAAGTCGGTCCCCTTTTTCCGTCACTTCCCCTACCGCACTGCCCCGCTCCCCCCTCCGCCGCTCTTCTTCACGCCAGGTGTTGCTTCGGTAGACCCCCTACCTCCCCAGGGTCCTGCTCCCTCAGGTGTTTCCCAGGTAGACCCGGTCGAGGTAGCTGTCGACTCTGGTCCTGCGCGAGGTGATGAGCCTGGAGGTGCTGAGACTGGGGGTGCTGAGACTAGGGGTGCTGAGACTGGAGGTGCTGAGCCTGGGGGTGCTGTGACTGGGGGTGCTGAGCCTGGAGGTGCTGAGCTTGGGGGTGCTGAGACTGAGGGTGCTGAGACTGGGGGTGCTGAGCCTGGGGGTGCTGTGACTGGGGGTGCTGAGCTTGGAGGTACTGCGCCTGGGGGTGCTACGACTGGAGGCACTGCCCCCGTGGGTGCTGAGCCTGGGGGTGCTGCGTCTGACCGTACTGCGCCTGGGGGCGCTCTCTCTTCCCAGCAGCTGCGTGAGTGGCACTCTCTGCACTGCCGCCGCCGACGTGGTGTTGTGGGAGCTGGGGGCGCTACTGGAGCTGAAGTTGAGGGCGCTGGAGTTCCTGGTGCTGGTGTGGCTGCTGACCCTGAGGTTGGCGCTGGAGGTACTGGAGCCACTGGTTCTAGAGGTGCTCGTACTGGCAGTACTGGAGCTGCTGGGACTGGAGGTGCTATTGGAGCTGCTGGAGGTGCTGGTGCTACTGGTGCTGGAGCTAGTGGTACTGCAGGGGCTGGAGCTGGAGGCGCTGGCGCTCGTCCTACTGGAGGTGCTGGAGCTGACGGCGCTGCTGGAGCTGCTGGTGGTGCTGCGGGAGTTGGAGCTACCACTGGGGGTGCTGGTTCTGGAGGCGCTGCGCGGCCGCTGCCATACTTCGTTCCGCTCCTTCAGCAGGTTCTTGGTCTCCCGCCTTCTACTGGTCCTGCTCCTCCCTTAGAGTGTCCACCGCCTGTCCCGTCACAGTTGAAGTTACAGCCCGCCTCCCCACTGCCTGCTCCCTCTCCTTACGCTGGTCCGACTGGCGGTCTTGGTGAGCGTCGTGAGCCTGCGTCTCATCCGGCGTCGCCCGTTCACACTGCTCGCGCTAGTCGTCGTGTTCCGCGTCCGCGTCCTCCTCCTGTCCCCGGCACGTACCAGATGGCACTTCGTCCGTCCACTGCTCCACAGCGTGTCCCTATACCGTCTCCTCCTGCGTCCTCCCTTGCTGACGGTCCGGACCCTGAGTCTGACTCTCTTCGTGCTGCTAGTCCTACTGTCACGCGTATCCTGGCCACTGTTGTCACTGACCCTTCGTTTGAGTCCACTGCTGCGTCTGCCTTAGTTGCTGAGCTTGTCGACTTTGCTGCTACCTATCGTCTAGACTACGCCGCGAGTCTTGTTGCTGAGTCTGAGTCTGTCTGTCCTCCGTTCGTCGGGGGTGCGTGTGCTCTTGGCACGGACGTCCTTGAGGACAGGCAGGAGGACTTTGAGTGCTTTGCAGCCGCTGTGCCTCATCTCGTGCCCATGCTGATTGCACCTGAGGGAGACCCGGATGCACCAGACATCCCGACCCAGCGCTCTTACGCAGAGGCGATAGAGGGTCCCTACTTCTCTTAGTGGCAGTCAGCCATGGACGCAGAGATGGCATCCTGGAAGTCCACAGGCACCTACGTCAACGAGGTTCCCCCTCCCGGGGCAAACATCGTCAGTGGCATGTGGATTTTCAGGGTGAAGCGGTCGCCGGGTTCTCCGCCTGTCTTCAAGGCGCGTTACATTGCTCGAGGCTTTAGTCAGCGACAGGGAGTTGATTTCTTCCAAACCTTCTCCCCGACCCCGAAGATGACCACTCTTCGGGTTCTGCTGCACGTCGCTGCTCAGCGTGACTACGAGCTTCACTCTCTTGACTTCAGCACTGCTTTCCTACAGGGCAGCCTGCACGAGGAGATCTGGCTGCGCCGCCCACCTGGCTTCACTGGGTCGTTTCCTCCTGGTACCCAGTGGAGCCTCTAGCGGCCAATCTACGGTCTCCGCCAGGCGCCCCGTGAGTGGCACGACACACTGAGGACTACACTTGCGGCTCTTGGGTTTGCTCCTTCTACTGTTGACCCGTCGCTGTTTCTGCGCACCGTCCCTTCGCTGCCGCCGTTCTACATCCTCGTGTACGTTGACGACTTGGTCTTTGCCACTGCTGACACTGAGGGACTCGCCCACGTGAAGTCGGAGCTGCAGAAGAGACACACGTGCACAGACCTGGGTGAACTGCGCGGCTATCTTGGCTTGCAGATCACCCGGGACAGAGCACGCCGCACCATTACCTTGACTCAGTCACACATGGTGCAGCAGGTCCTTCAGCGCTTCAACTTCACGTACTCCTCGCCTCAGGCGACTCCTCTGTCTACCGGCCACTCGCTCACAGCTCTGCCTTCGGATGATTCCGTAGAGCCGAGTGGCCCGTACCCAGAGCTTGTTGGCTGCCTCATGTACCTAATGACCTGCACTCGACCTGACTTGGCATACCCTCTTAGCATCTTGGCACGCTATGTTGCTCCTGGGAGACACCGACCAGATCACATGGCTGCAGCGAAGAGGGTGTTGCGTTACCTGTGCAATACGTCGGGCATGGGGCTAGTGCTTGGAGGACGGGCTCGAATTGTCCTCACTGGTCACACAGACACTTCTTGGGTTGACGACTTGGCTACGCAGTGGTCGTCACAGGGTTACACCTTCAGCCTTGGCTCCGCTTCTATTTTGTGGCGGTCTACCCGCTCGTCTTCTGTTCTCAGCTCGAGCTGTGAGGCTGAGATCTACGCAGGGGCCATGGCTGCACAGGAGTTACGCTGGCTCACCTACCTGCTGACCGACTTGGGAGAGGTGCCTCATTCTCCTCCAGTTCAGTACGTTGACAACAAGGCCATGCTGGCCCTTGTCAGAATCCCAACCACTAGACCATTGGAATAAAAGGGCTTGTTTCAGTAGCGGGTCAGTGCGCCCATAACCCCCCAGGCTACATGCCTGTAACCCCCCAAGGATCAATCGGGGATCTCACCGTGCAGCTCTACTGACACCCCCCCATACTGGGAGGCCCAGGACTGAGCACAGCGGCAACGGCCTGCATGTGCATACACCGGGATTCGAACCCGAGACCTTCGCTCTGATACCATATCAGAATCCCAACCACTAGACCATTGGGATAAAAGGGCTTGTTTCAGTAGCGGGTTAGTGCGCCCATAACCCCCCAGGCTAACATGCCTGTAACCCCCCAAGGATCAATCGGGGATCTCACAGTGCAGCTCTACTGACAGCCCTGTGTCAGGAGCACAGACTGGAGCACAGAACAAAGCACATTGCCCTTCGCTACTTTCTTGCTCGAGAGTTGCAGCAGCGAGGTCAGCTTCGTCTTGCTTACGTGGCCTCTCAGGCCAACACTGCTGATATCTTCACCAAGGCACTTCCGCCTTGTGATCATCAGCGTTTCTGTACTGTTCTAGGCCTTGTGCCTACCTTGCCTCACTTGCTCACTTCTTGACTTTGCATGTATTGTGATCTATATATCTATACCAGCATGCTTTCACTTGCTAGGTTTTGATCACTGTTGTATAACTCTGCATGTGAACTGGCCTTGTGGTCTTTTGTTTGTGCTCAGAATGCGTGGTGACGTTGTGATCCACCCTGGGCTTGCTTTGCTTTCTTGACTGGTCTTGTGACCCTTTGTTCTCCCCCACTTTACCTATGGGGGTGTGTCAAACTTATATGCTATAGTCTGTTTAGGCTGTAGTGGGGTAGTTCCTATGGGGTACAACAGTTTTAGATTTTCCTACTTGTACCCACCCCTTTCCTAGTGCATTTTACTCTTGTTGATTCTGACACATTGTTGTTATCAAAATTTGCTAGTGAAACTCGTGATGTTTTACCCAGTACAGACACAAGTGCTAGAGAATACGCTGCGATCAATCGTACCACCGGTGCCTTCCCTATAGTGTAACTCCCACCAGTGTCGAGTGACTCCCCGCATGGAGGAAAGGGTGAGACGAGGGGTGATATAACCACCAGTCAAGGGCGTCAAGAGGGGAACCAAGAAAGACATACGGGAGAGTGCGGGCTGAGATCTTGTCCACACGAGTGTTGATATAACCAAGAATCGTAGTGGATAGGATAAGCTAGCCAAGTTGTAAAGAAGACAGAAAAGTCTTGAAATGACCTTATTGATAATAACTTGAGAACAAGATAATTAAGATAGGATTACCTCCGAGGGGTACAATCCTTTATTAACTATATTGCATTGCTACAGTAACCGCAACTATTGCTATACTTGACCGTTACCATGTTGCAGCGTGTTACCTCCAAATACAGATGCGGGTCGGTCAACAGTCACGACCGTTGTCTTTCTACGACTGTTGACCTTCGCGTGGCTTTTGTGCCAGAAGACTAAGCGAAAATGATGCATTGAGAATAGAACTGGGTACAAGTGCTAACCCTAATTGGGTTGTATCCCTTATGGGCTACCCCACTACAGCCTACACAACATAAGCATCATTATAGTTTGACACACCCCCATAGGCAAAGTGGGGGAGAACAAGTGGTCACAAGACCAGTCAAGAAAAGCAAAGCAAGGTCAGGGTGGATCATGAAGTCACCACACACTCTGAGCGATGTGCTTCGTCCTGTGCTCTTGTCTGTGCTCCTGTCACAAGGCAATCATGGCCTTGTTGTCTACGTACAGAACTGGAGGAGAACTAGGCCGCTCTCCCAAGTCGGTCAGCAGGTAGGTGAGCCAGCAAAACTCCTTTGCAGCCATGGCCCCTGCGTAGATCTCAGCCTCACAACTGGAACTGAGAACAGAAGACGAGCGGGTAGACCACCAAGAAACAGAACCGGAGCCAAGGCTGAAGGTGTAACCCTGTCACGACCGCTGCGTAGCCATGTCGTCAACCCAAGACGCGTTTGCGTGGCCAGTGAGATTAACTTGACCCCGTCCTCCAAGCACGAGCCCCATGCCCGACGTACTGCACATGTAGCGTAACACCCTCTTAGCGGCCTCCCAGTGCTCTGGTCGGTGTCTCCCGGGCGCAACGTTGTGTGCCAGGATGCTGAAAGGGTAAGCAAGGTCAGGTCGAGTGTAGGTCATCAGGTACATGAGGAAGCCCCCAAGCTCTAGATATGGGCCACTCGGCTCTACGGACTCGTCCAAAGGTGGAGCTGAGAGCGAGTGACCGGTAGGCAGAGGAGTGGACTGTGGCGAGGAGTACTGGAAGCCGAAGCTTTGAAGGATCTGGTGCACCATGTGTGACTGAGTCAAGGTGATGGTGCATCGTGCTCTGTCTCGGGTGATCTACAAGCCAAGATAGCTGCGCAACTCACCTAGGTCAGTGCAAGAGTGTCTCTTTTGCAACTCCGACTTCACAAGGGCCAGTGTCTCATTGTCAGCAGTGGCAAAAACCAAGTCGTCAACGTACACGAGGATGTAGAACGGCGCTAGCGAAGTGTCGGTGCGTAGAAACAGTGACGGGTCAGCAGTCGAAGGAGCAAACCCAAGAGCCGCAAGCGTTGTACTCAGCATGTTGTGCCACTAGTGAGGCGCCTGGCGGAGACCGTAGACTAGCCGCCGGATGCTCCACTGGGTACCTGCAGGAAACGACCCAGTGAAGCCAGGTGGGTGGCGGAGCCAGATCTCCTCGTGCAGGCTGACCTGTAAGAAAGTTGTGCTGAAGTTAAAAGAGTGAAGCTCGTAGTCACGCTGAGCGGCGACGTGCAGCAGCACCCGAAGAGTGGTAATCTTTGGGGTAGGGGAGAAGGTCTGGAAGAAGTCAACTCCCTGTCGCTGACTAAAGCCACGAGCAACGTAACGAGCCTTGAGGACAGGTGGAGAACCCGGCAGCCGCTTCACCCTGAAAATCCACATGCCATCGACTATGTTCGCCCAAGGAGTGTCGACGTAAGTGCCTGTAGACTTCTAGGATGCCATCTCTGCGTCCATGTCTGTTTGCCACTGAGAGGAGTAGGGACCCCTAATCGCCTCTGCGTAAGTGCGTGGGGTCGGGATGTCCAGTGCATCCGGGTCTCCCTCAGGTGCAAGCAGCATGGACAGGAGATGAGGTACAGCAGCTGCAAGACATTCAAATTCCTCCTGCCTGTCCTCAAGGACGTCCGTGCCAAGAGCACACTCACCCCCGACGGACGGAGGACAGTCAGACTTAGATCCAACAACAAGATTAGCGGCGTAGTCAAGACAACAGGCGGCAGGAAAGTCAACAAGCTCAGCAACAAGTGCAGACGCAGCAGTGGACTCAAACAATGGGTTAGTGACAACAGTGGCTAGAAGACGTGTGAGAGTAAAACTGGTAGCACGAACTAAGTCAGACTCATGGTCCGGACCCTCATGAAGGGAGGACGTAGGAGGAGACGGCAGGGGAACTCGCAGTGGAACAGAGGAAGGACGAAGTGTCATAAGGTGAGTGCCGGGAACAAGAGGATGACGCGGACGCGGAACATGACGACCAGTGCGACCAGCGCGAACAGGCGAGGCAAGGCAAGACACAAGCTCGCAACGCTCTATAAGAGAGTCTCTCTACTCAGTGTAAGGAGAAGGAGCAGGCAGTGGGGAGGCTGGCTGTAACAGTGGCTGCGATTGGTCAGGCGGTGGACACAGTAGAGGTGGAGTGAGGTTAGTAGAAGACGGGAGACCAAGAACCTGGCGAAGCAGTGGAACGAAGTACGGTCGCGGCCGCACAGTGCCTCCAGCACCAGTAACGAGAGCTCCAGCACCCCCAGCGCCAACACCTCCAGCTCCAGGGTCTCCAGCTCCAGTACCTGCAGCACCATCAGCTCCAGCAGCTCCAACACTTCCAGCACCTCCAGCAGCAGCACCACCACCAGCTCCGGCAGCTCCAGTACCTCCAGCACGAGCACCTCTAGGACCAGCAGCTCCAGCAGCTCAAGCACCTCCAGTAGCAGCAGCAGCACCAGCTCCGGCAGCTCTAGTACCTCCAGTACGAGCACCTCCGGGACCAGTAGCTCCAGCACCTCCAGCACCTCCAGCACCTGCAGCAGTAGCAGCAGCACCAGCTCCAGCAGCTCCAGTACCTCCAGGAGCAGTATCTCCAGCGGCAGCCCCCCCAGCTCCAGCAGCGCCACTCCGAAGGCAGGTGCTCCGAGCAAACCACTCGCGTAGCTGCAGTGGAGAGAGAGGCTCTCGCCATGACGAGGCACCCGTGGGACCTCCAACATACACAGTACCTCTAAACTCAGCACCCCCAGACTCAAAATCCCCAGGTTCCGCATGCTCAGGGCTCAGCACCCCCAGGCTCAGCACCCCCAGGCTCCGCACGCTTAGGCTCAGCACCCCCAGGCTCTGCACCCTCAGACTCAGCAATCTCAGGCTCAACACCCCCAGGCTCCGCACGCTCAGGCTCAGCACCCCCAGATGCAGCACCTCTACCGGCACCCCCACCAGCAGCACCAGAGTCGACAGCTACCTCGACACGCTCCGCCAAGAGGAGTGGGTCCACCTGAGACACACCTGAGAGGGGAGGGGATCTACCGGAGGCAGAGACCTGGGAAGACCAGAGACAAGGAGGCGGGAGTGCATGCCACGGAGGCGTGGTAGGGAAGGGTGACCAAGACGGTGGTGCCTAAGGAGAGTCTGGTGCGACAGGGGGCGACACGAACAGGGGGCTGCTAGCTGACCTGATGCGGACGCAGACGCATCTACTTGAGGAGGCGCAGTAGTCAGCGTGTACAGACTCGACCCAGGCCGACGGGTGAACGTGGCTAGGTGACGGCCAGTCTGGGAGCACGTGCAGGTCGCCACACGCTGTCCTCCAGGGGTGAAGGTATCAACCAATTCATCCTGAAGGACGGCGTTGCTCACCAAGTTAGTAGAGAACGAGGGGAGGTGAAGACCTAACAGTGAGCTAGACCGAACCGCTAGACACGGGAGAAAAGTAGAGGAACGTGCAAGAACCGCCCCCCTAGAGGGGTCAGCCAGAGAGACTGCAACCGGTGCTGGTAGTGGTGTGACTGTGGTGCTGTCGCGAAAGAAGCAGCGGGAAGCACCTGAGTCAAGCGTGAAGGTGTGCAAGGCCTCAGTAGGCACAGTACCAGGGAGAGCACCTAGAGCAGACTCACTAGCACCTAGAGCAGCAGCCTCTATACATGGGTCGGGCGGTACACATAGGTGATAGTCACCCTCAGCACTAACAGTCAAAGCATACATGGCAGCAAGGATAGTGTCATAGTCAAGAGCAAAGATATCCACACCCTGCCTAAGCAGCTCTAGCCAGCGGGGGAGCTCAGTTGCGTCGGGAAACTCTGCGCGCTAGGCGTCGTGAAGACAGGAGAAGCAGCGGGACTGTATGTGACCAACCTTCCCGCATGTCTGCTTAGCGCAATCTCCTGTGTGAATGACGTACTGGCAGCGAACACTACCCCAGACGCCCCAAGCTGAGCGTACCACTCACGAAGCTCCTGGGGCGTAGGGGTCTCACGCGGACACTGCTGCTACTGCCTCTGACCACAGCCAGAGCCTCCCCTCTGACCTGTTCCACCCTGACTGCCACCACTCCCCCCGCCACCACTCCCACTGCCGCCACCACTGCCGTCGCCACCAATGCCTCCACTCCCACCACCACTCCCTCCGCCACCACCGCCACCTCCACCGCCTTCACCGCCTCCAGCACCGCCTCCACCGCTGCCATTCCCACCACCCTTGCCTCCCTTGCCCTTACCGCTGCGGCGCCTCCCACTAGGAGCAGATGCAGCCCTAACCTCCTCAGTACGAAGGAAATCAACAGCAGCAGCAGAAGCGTAGGAGGGGGCAAGGGAGGAGGGGGAACACCCCTCAAAGAAGAGAGTGCAAGGAGTGCCACGAGCAGCACCTACACCAACTATGCTAGCCTCAGCTGCAAGGAGGTGCTTCTCGAGCAGGTCGACAGTGAGGTCCGTGGAGTCCATGGCGAGAAAGAGGTCCTTGACTTGTTTAGAAACTTGGTGAGAAGCGCGGCGCAATAGCAAGTGTCACTAGGGTGAAGATGGGTGACTAGGTCGTCGACTGTGGCAAAGGCGGACAGCTCGGGAAAAAGGTAGGGCAATATAAGGCGGCCGAGAGCAGCAGTGGCCGGGGAGGAGTAACGGGCAACTACAGCGTCGTACAGGGCCTTAGCAGTCTTGTGCTGGCCGAAGTGGGCGGGTTCGGCTAACGGTAAGTGGTTGCGAGTGGCTAGACAAGCAGCAGCATCATGGGTAAGCCACTGTGAGCGAGTCGCACTGTCAGCTGTGTCTGGAGGGGCGCGAGAGGCTCCAAACGTGTGGTCAAACAACAAAATGCTGTCTCTAGAGTCGCTCAGTAGGTACAGCTGTAAGTCTTTGAGCCACGTATCAAACTGGATTGGACTGCCCTCACGATCAAAGGTGAGGATACTGGGAGAAGCCATAGCTAACAGAGTAGAGGGACGTGCGATCAGCAGGGCAGCACGCAGGCAGGGACGGCGCAGAGGGCAGGGCAGCGCGCAAGCGCTAGGGAAGTACGCACAGAAGAGCGTGGCGGTGCACGGCTAGGAAAGAGCGGCGTGCGGCCAGAGCAGGGCAGGGCAGCGCACTGGTAGGGCAGGGCGGCGCGGCGACTAGAGGGGGGCGCGGTGGCCAGCAGGGCGACGCGCGACATGGGAGGGAGGCACGCGGGCTGAGTAGGGTGGCGCGGCGGCCAGCAGGGTGGCGCGCGGCAGGGACGGGCGGAGCGCGGCAGGGACGGGCGGCGCGCGGCAGGGAAGGCAGCGCGCGGGCCGTGTAGGGCAGCGCGCGGGCTGCAGAGGGCGGCGCGCGGGCTGCAAAGGGCGGCGCGGGGGCAGGGCAGGGCAGCGCGCGGGCTGCAAGGCAGCGCGACAGGCAGGGCAGGGCGTGCGCAGGGAGGCGCAACGCGGGGCAGAGCCAGGCGCACGCGGGCTGCGTGATGCAGGGCAGGGTGCGCGCGGGGTGGTGCGACGCAGAGCAGGGCGCGCGCGGGCGGCACCAGGGCCCAAAATTGGTTTTGGGGCACCCTGCCATATCAGGGTCCCCCAGAGCCCTTTGCTTGACAGTCAGGGTGGAAATTTTGCTAATCAGTGTGTTTTTGCTAGTATCCTGTCTTTGTAAGGCTATTTACAGAAACACCCTGTTTGCTAGAGAAAATCTATATGCCACTACTGCTTCCCCTGCATGCAACCATGCATCACCCACCACTAACAAATCATTGCATCAGTCATTATCGGGTCCCTCCTGGTGGTCTGCACTTGCAGTTGTGTCAGGGACTGCTGCAGGGTTAAACTGAGTATCGCTTGGGTTGCTGCCAGTGAACTCTCGGATTGGCCGCCTGTTTCTGTCGCCACGGAAGAAGCGTGCGACCTCGAACCAGTCCACGGTGTACTCTAGGAGAGAGCAACGCATGAGGTGTCCCAGTGATGTGTCTGAGATGCTCCCCCGGCCCCACGTCTTGATAATGTTCTGCTTGCTGAACCCCCTCTCGCACTCCACCGTGCTCAAAGGCAGCACAGCGACTGCTTGCCACATGAGCATGATGTTGGGGTAGGAGCGCTGCCACTGGTCGTGGCGCAGAGTGTGGTGTGGTCGTCATAACTTCTGTGGTGTGGTCTGTTTTGTCGAGCTGACAGCGCGACAGTGACTGGTGGGGCCGGTTTTGTAACCATCTCGGGCTAGTGGCCACATGGGCCCTGTTGTACAGAAACGACACAAAGAAAGTCTGTCTCAGTGCATTTCAAAGAGTACCCTGACGAAACAGGGGAATTCTCGAGGAGGCCTGATTTTAAAAGTGTATTTCAAAAAGTTCATTTTTACAGTCAGGGTCAATTGGTAAATACAATTGCTGAATCAAGGCAAACCTAGAAAAGCGGCTCACAACAAGGGTAGAAAGGGTAAAACACCCTTGAATTTTGGGCCCTGGGCGGCACGATGCGGGGCAAGGCAGGCGGCGCGGCGCTAGCAGGGCAGCGCGACGGGTAGGGCAAAGCAGCGCGCGGCCAGCAGGGTGGCGCGTGGGCAGGGCAGGGCAGCGTGAGGCCAGCAAGGCGGCGCGACGTGTGGGCTAGCGAGATACGGGCAGCGAGCAATACGGTGGGCCCTAAAAAATAAACGGTCCTGGGACAGGGCCGGCTCTGAAACCATGTCAGAAGACTAAGCAAGAATTATGCATTAAGAATAGAACTGGGTACATGTGCTAACCCTAGCTGGGTTGTATCCCTTATGGGCTACCCCACTACAGCCTACACAACATAAGCATCATTATAGTATGACATTTTGTCCTTCGCGTGCTGTATATGAGCTAACGCGGTACTGGTACAGTTGCACTTGCTTTGTTATGAGGCGTTGCGCTAAGGGGATACCTCGGAAATGCTATAATAACCTCTCAGTTGTTCGAGCAATCCCCGTCATTCCTGAAGGTGAGCCACGTGGGATTTCTTTGAGATCCCACATAGTTCGATGCAATACTGAAACTTCTGGCGTGGCATCTTCTTAGTCAGGAAATCCGCTGCCATGTCATTAGTCGGGCAATAGGTGAGCTTGACTTTCCCTTTGTCAATCTCGTCGTTGACGAAGAAGTAACGTAGTGCGATGTGTTTCGTGGCGATTTACTAAGTCGAGCTTGTTCACAAAGTCGCGCTTTGGTTGTCGTAGAGTAACTTGAAATGCCAGCTCATCGTCACTTTCGCTTCTTGCAGTAGCTCCATCAGGTACAGACCTTCGCAAACAGCTGCGCTGGCGGAGATGGATTCAGCTCCGGCTGACAAAAGAGCGCTGAGCTCCTCCTTCTGGGAGTTCCAGGAGATGAGTCCAGCGAGTTCGAGCTGAAAAACAAAGCCTATGCGGGAGCGTCTGTTGTCAATATCTCCCGCATGGTCCACATCCACATAGCCCCGTAGCTGAAGAGTAGCTGTTCGGTTGGCTGTGTAGGTGAGTCCAACGTCAAGAGTAGATACGAAGTATTAGAGTGCTCGGCGTAGATCTAGCATGTTCTCCCCTTCAGGTCCGCGCAAGTACTATGCGATCTAGCTCGCGACATAGGAGAGGTCCAGCCGACACGTGACGGCGGCGAACGGGTAGAGGCGTGTGGAAGGGGGTGGTTAGATTGATCGGTGCGATCGTGAATTTCTTCGCGAGAGTCTCCGGGCGGCCAAGAGATGGATGGAGGTAGCTCAGTGAGTGATGTTTAGTCTGAGAAATTGTGATTTATTGTCACTTCCAGCTTTTCTTCATTTTTGCTTCAAAACAATCGACTAGTTCCATGTCATCGCCGGTGTAGAGCAGGTCGTCGACGTAGGCGACGAGGAAAATGAACTTTTCGCGCGATTCCTTCCTGTACATGCCTTGGTCGTGCAGCAGCTGATTGAAACCAAGTTCGATGAGGACACTGTGTAAGTACTGCTGGCACAGACGAGGTGCTTGCTGATGCCGTAGAGCGACTTCTGGATGAGGCAGACAGCGTCGTCGGTTTCTTCAAAGGCGTGCGGTTGTTCGACGAAAATGATGGCATCGACGATTGCGTACATCGATCTGCCGAAACGGGCGCTACTTGACGGTTGTGATGCAGATGAGGATACGCACCAAGGTGTGTCGTCCAAGGTTCCAGATGAACGGGGAACAAGCTTCCAGGTTCCGTGGCGCTTGAGTGCTGCTATTTTTGCCGCCATGGCTGCTCTCCAATTCTCACTGTCGAGGCCAGACAATGCCTGGCACACGGTTGTTGGTTGTTTGGGTGAAAGTAGGCGAACTGCTACTGCGAGCCCGAGGATGCGTGTGAGAGTACGTCGACGTTCGACATATTTCTCATTTCTATATTTTTACTCTATCCTATTCTCCTTATTTTCCTCTTTCATTTGCACTTTATTTCACCTCAATCGGACAATTATTGCATATTCCAGAGCTTTCCCATTATTTCACTTATTCTATATTTTCGGCACGACATTTACATTATACGGCACCGACAGCACCGACGGTGGTGTACAAGGCGTAATCTCACCATAATCCAAAGTGCCAATGGGATTGCATGCTTATGCACACTTGTGATTATCTATTCTAGAGGAGCGCACTCCCGAAGGTTCGGATTATCTTTTGTGTCTATGTATTTCCAAGTATAAATACGCCTTGCACTCACCTTTAGTGCAACATTCTCGAGTGGAAATTCGATCCTGTGCCACTTGATTAGAGCCGTTTTCACTCGCGGAGTTTCAGCTAAGCAACGCGACAACAAATTCCCTGCCTCCAAAAACTGCCGGGGGCGAAGAATTCTGTCAGAGTGTTGTATTTGTCTAGCCTGCAGTGGGGTACTCTATGGCGAGTACAGCCCAATTTAGGGTTTCCTATATATATCTTGCTGCTGCTAATCCAAACCACTCTTTCCTGTTCTAACTTTCTGCTACTGATTTTTTATATGCTATCAGAGCAGGTCGACCCTCCCTTGTCGATCCTGTGGGTGGGCCCACCCTATGCTTCTGCTGCTGTCCTGCCTATCGCGCGCCCCGGGCGCGCGACGTTTTCTTCCTGCCGCGCACCCAGCACGCGTGGCGTTTTTTCTTCCCGCCGCGCGCTCGGGGCGCGCGGCGGTTTTCTGCCCGCCACGTGCTCGGGGCGCGTGGCAGTTTCCTGCCCGCCGCGCGCCCCGGGAGCGCGCGGTGGTTTTGTCGCCCGTCGTGGCGCCCCGGGGGCCCGCGCGCTGTCCCCTCCCGTCGCCCGTCATGGCGCCCTGGGGGCCTGCGCGTCACCCCCCCTCCCGTCGCCCGCCGCGGGGCTATGGGGGACCGCGCGTTGCCGCCCCGCTTCCGCCCACCCGCTACCCGCGCTCCTGCCCTGTGCTGCCTGTATTAGGGTTTGGGGGTGGCGAGTCTGGGGGTGTGTGCGCCGTCCCCTGCTCCTCCTCCTCCGTCTCCCACTGCTGCAGCTGCCGCTCAGGGGGGTGGATGTGTGGGAGCCGTCGGAGTGGTACTAGGAGGGTGGCATGTGAGCAGTGCTAGGGGAACAGCAGGGGGTGTGTGAAAGGGGTTTGGGACAGCTGGGGGAGGTTGAGTGGAGGCAGTCGTCTTGTCGTTCGCAGCACCTGTAGTCCGGGGCTCTGCCGCGGGTAGCCCAGAGAGCCTGCTGCGCCTGTCGCCCGTGGGTCCGTTGCTCCTACCGCTCGTCTTAGCCGCGGAGCCTGTTACTCCTGCAGTCCGGGGCTCTGCCGCTGGTAGCCACAGTGCGTGCCGCTCTTGTTGCCCGTGTGTCTGCAGCTTCAGCCGTTGCCTCCCATCTTCTCGCCCCCACAGTATCTCCTCCTCCTCACTTGCCCTCTGTGATAGCCTCTAGCTTTGCTTATCATCGTGAACTATTGCTCTGCCTGCTTGTTGTGCTGATTACACCCCACTTTGGCTATGGGGGTGTGTCAGAATGTTGTATTTGTCTAGCCTGCAGTGGGGTACTCTATAGCGAGTACAGCCCAATTTAGGGTTTCCTATATGTATCCTGCTGCTGCTAGTCCAAACCACTCTTTCTTGTTTCTACTTTCTATCTACTATTTTGACAGATTCGGTGCCGACGCTGGTAAGCACAATATCCGCGTTTTTTTAATAACCCCCCTTGCGCGTTTTTTCAACAGGATTTTGAGTTCAATTGTTGGCGAAATCGTTTGCGATATAGCGACGACAATCGCGAATTGTGGGGACCTTTATCGAGCGGTTCAGAAGTAGCGAGATTGACGCGCGACGGATCTAACGACCTCGGGTGATAGCGCGCGTCATGGCGAAAATTGCGACAGAAGCAAAAAATTGCAATCGTGACTTTGCAGCAGTCGCGAAAATTTCTCCAGGCCCAAGAATTTTGAGCCCCCAACACCTTTGATGGGGAAATCGACGCTAGGTGCTGGCTTTTGGCGATCGAAATTTATTTCGCCGCCATTGGATGGACACCACCACCACTCGACAAAAACAGAATTAATTTTGCAGCAACACTACTACGAGGACCAGCAATTGAATGGATAAGCGGAAGCGGTTAATTAAACCAAGGTGAAGCGACGTGGCAGAAGTTCCGAGAAAGATTACTACAACGTTTTGAGCTGATTAATGCAGCGTTAATCGCCCGCGACAAAATACATCGTCGTCGACAAATCGGGAGCGTCGCGAACTACATGCAACAAATGGAGGAGTTGTTCAACCGCATCCCCGACGTCACGGAAAGCGAAAAAAATAGAGAATTTATCGTGGGGCTGAAAAACGAAACACGACAACACTTTGCGGCCGCAAATTGGAGCAGCTACAACCACGTCGTTTCGGCAGTAGAACGTTTCGACGTAACCACAATCGGATCATGACGACTTCATGGACGAGCTAGACGACATGGAGGACGCTTGGCTACCCCCACGTGCGCTGACCCGATGGAACTCTATCGAATCGACGCGAAGGCAAGACCAAAGAATAAATTATCTAGGTGGTCTTTATGTGGTAAGCCGGGACATCGGCTCATCGATTGTGATGAAATGAAAACCGCACGTGCAGAGCTTCGGGGCCGCAGTAGTGGAGTGGATTCGTTGCGAAAACTGGAGGATGGTGGAATAAATTCTTCAACCCATGAACGGACTCTACCAGGGAAAATCGCCGAGGAAAATAAAATCTCCGCGAAACAAGACCCTGCTGGACCCGGACAACTCCAAAAAGGCCCTGTAAAAAGTAAACACTCCTTAGAATTATCATACAAGGATGCTTTATTTGAGAAAAACTCCCCTGGGTCTACAACCTTGGTGAAATCACGAGAGAGGCTCCAAAAGAAAAATAATGTACCGGTACGACAACTACAGCAGCTGCACATTGGGAACCAACAACGGAGCGTGGAAGGTTGATCTTCCAATGACGACATCGTCCTCTCTCAGAACAACCAGTCCGCGTCGACCAACGGGTCCCCACGGAAGAATTCGGTGGCACTGAAGCAGCTCAAGAGGGAGATGGAGGTTAACATGAAGCTGCGACGACCTCAAACCTCCTCTACAGATGCATCTGCAATGTCTAAAAAATCTGCAACATCTACTCTACGAGAGAATTCTACTACGAGCTCGAGAACCACGTCGTCGACGACAACAAAAAATCCTGGCAAAAAGAAAAGGCAGAACCGGCCATCTGCCACCCCAGGAGAAAACACGGAGATATGGGATATGCCTTACGATCCAATCAACGAGACGATCAACGGGTACAACAAGCAACGCCAACCATTTTTGCTCGAGGTGATCTGCAATGGACGACGCCTCCAAGCACTTGTGGACAGTGGAACATCCCACTCAGTATGCGACAAAGCAACCCTCGAATGCATTAATGAGGAGTGCATGCAATCAAGCTTCACAGCTATGATGGTTGACGGAAGCAAGTTACAAGTCTACGGCGAAGCAGCGTTACACCTGCAGATGGGTCCTCTTTGCTGGAAACCGACCCTACCCGTCACCAACATTAAAGGGCTAGACTTGATCCTTGGGAGAGACTTTCTCAAGAAGTTCAACCCTGAGATTAATTGGGTCACCCGCACGGTGAGTATCTACAATCAAGACAGAAGAATTTCACTTCCAAATTGGAGCAACATGGGAGATATTCCAGAAGAGACTCACACACGCTTCGAGAAGGATGTGAAACAAACCATGGCAGGTTTTGTCGCACTGGTTGCTAACGAGGACGAAGGAGAGAAGAAAATGCTCGAGCTTCCACCAGCAACCCAGAAACTTCTACAGGAGTTCGAAGACGTTCTCCATAACGACCTTCCAGACCAGTTGCCGCCATATCAAACCCACCAGCACGAGATCGTCGAACCACCTGGTTCAAAACCAACCGTCAGACCACCATACTGACTCAGCCCTACCGAGTTGGCTGACATGAAGAAACAGATCGAGTACCTCCTGGACAAGGAACTCATTTGACCCTCGACATCACCATATGGCGCGCCAGGGCTTTTCACACCAAAACCTGACGGAAGCTTACGCATGTGCATCGACTACCGAGCCCTCAACAAGCAGACGATCAAGAGCAAGTATCCAATTCCACGGATCGACGATCTACTTGACCAGCTTCGGGGAGCTACGGTATTCTCAAAACTCAATTTGAGATCGGGATATTGGCAGATCCGGATGGCGGATAACTCCATCCATAAGACGGCGTTTCAGACACGATATGGATCCTACGAGTACCTCGTTATGCCGTTCGGACTCACCAACGCACCCGCTACATTCCAGGTCGAAATGAACCATATTCTCAGGCCTCTACTCGACGAATGCGTGGTGGTGTACCTGGACGACATCCTGATCTACTCGAGGGATATGAAGCAGCACATCGAACACCTACGACGCATCTTCGAGATACTTCGATGGGAGAAATTCTACGTCAAGTTATCTAAGAGCGAGTTCGCATTGAAGAAAGTTCAACATCTTGGACGCATGGTGAGCGCTCAAGGTGTACATGTGGACCCAAAGAATATTGAAGCCGTACGTACGTGGAAAACGCCTGACAAAGTGAAGGAACTTCAGCAATTTCGCTTTGTGAACTACTACAATCGGTTCGTGCCACAGTATGCAAAGATTGCAACATCTCTCACCAATCTACTAAACAAAGAATACACCGTTTCAGTGGGAGGATGTGCATCAGCAAGCCATGGAGCAGTTGAAGACCGCACTTATGACCGCACCTGTCTTGATCCTGCCAGATCCAGAAAAAGACTGTGTCATCGAAGCTGACGCTAGCGACCAAGCAGTTGGAGCAGTCTTGATGCAAGACCAAGGGAAGGGACTTCAACCATTCGCATACCTGAGCAAAAAATTGCACCGGGCAGAACTCAACTACACGATTCATGACAAAGAGGCCTTAGCGATCATCACCGCATTCAAGACACGGCGATGCTATCTCGAAGGGAGAAAGACCACGGTCTACACTGACCATTACAGCCCGAAGTACCTAAAGACACAGCCGACCCTCTCCAGGCGACAGGTCAGGTGGATCGACTTCCTCGAGACGCACTTCGAATACGACATCGTGTACAAGCCGGGACACAAGAATAAGGCAGACGCACTGAGCCGGCCTGGACACGTTGCCGCCATACAGATTGAGGGAATGAATCCGCTACTCAAGGGAATCTTCACGTACGGGTATACTATCGACCCCGAGATTCCCTTGGCAGAGAAGAAGAAATTGTTGCAATGGGACCACGACATCGCACTACGCAAAGGATCAACAAAGATATGGGTACCCAACTACCCGCCTCTTTGGCAGTTGCTTCTCGAGAGACGTGCTCTACGCTGGACACTTCGGGAGTAACAAGACTCTTGCCAGGAATGCGAAAGTCTACTACTGGCCTCACATGGCAGACGACGTGCAGAAGTTTGTCACTTTCGTGCGACACATGCCAGCGGATGAAGAGCATAAGCAAAAGAAAGCAGGACTTCTTCAGCCTCTGCCCATCCCGAAACTGTTATAGTCGTAGTAGGCTTCAATGTGCCTAAAACGAAAGATAGAGTGCATAGTCGGATCTCTGCACAGTGGCTTTAAACGTTCATAGCGTTCCGGTCACAGCATCAAATGACCTGTTTCAAGTTGGATCTGAGCGTCTTAACATTGCCTACAATAAGCAATTTAGATCGCACAGTTTCATTAAGAACAGCGTCAGTTTGAACGAACGGCACTACGGCAGCCACAATAGTCTTAGAGCACAACTAAGGAAGAGTTACGAGTTGGGAATGACTCCCAGCTCCTACAAACTCCAAGAGCCAAGGTACAGTGATGTGGAACACTACCACACTGTCCCCAACCAAGAAGGGTCTCGAAACTACCCACCACAAGGGCCTACACCAACTGAAATGTTACACTTCACAAAGCAATGTAACTATTTGCACTATCTTGAGGTGTACCCTTTTGCGGGCTTCGAGATCACTTGAATCCTGACACCAAGGCTTGGGTTCTGCATCACAAACTCATCCTTGAGTTCTTGATGGGTCTGTTTCACGCACCTGCGACACGCCGAACGTTCGACACACAACAAAATAGAAACCGCGCACGGGACACAAGATAAAATACAAACCGCGCATGAGACACAAATGACCGTGTAATACGCGACTAGCGATAACTCGCTATTGACTTGACACACACACTCGGCATCATGACTGATCATTCACACACTATCATAAGCATGAAATATATATTATCCCATGCCCTCGTACCATTCCATGCACACACGCATGCACGCACACGAACCCTAAGCCGAGTGCAAACCGTAGGGTTGCACCAACAAACTTCCCCTCAGGTTGTTGGCCTTAGGAACTATTGCTCTCAGTTGAGAGACATCCCAGCGAGCTTGCAACACTTCCAATGCTGCTGCTTCACCAGCCTCTTGGTCATCATGTCTGCCGGCTGCCCCGTCGTCTTCACGTAACACAGCTCAACTTCACCCGCGGCCACCATGCTCCTCGTCCAATGCCACTTCACCGTAATGTGATTCGTGAGGCCATGCAACACAGGGTTCTTAGCAAGAGCAATGGCACCCTGGCTGTCACAATAGAGTGGGGTAGGTCCTTTCTGCTCCTCCCCCAATTCAGCCAACAAACGCCGCTGCCACACAATCTCCAGTACGGCACGGAATAGTGCCATGTACTCGGACTCCACCGAGCTCAATGCTTGGCCCACCTGCTTCTTGCTCTCCCAAGCAGCTGGGCCTCCACCAACACAGCAAATGAACCCTCCAACACTTGTCATGTCTTCTGGTTTTGATGCATAAGAAGCATCTGAATAGGCGGTGAGGATCAAACCCCCGGGTTCTACACCATCCGCGCCCTTTCGGCGCCTTTGTGCCGCTGCTGAGTATTGCAGCCCAACAGTTGTTGTTTGGTCAAGATACTTGGTCACCCTCATTCCAGCTGCTACCTGCTCCTCATTAGAGCATTGCACAACCCTTGCCAGCTGCCTGGTAGCAAAGTCAACGTCCAGTCGTGTGTTGACCGCCGCGTACATGAGGCTGCCCACCAACGAGTGAAATCGGCACCTCTCCTCTTCACCAACGCTCTCCTCCTCTGGTCCCTTCACACACTTGAATCCAGAAGGAAAGGGAGTATCCAAATGGCCTTCAATCTGCCCAAAGTTGGCAACCAAGGCCTCAAGGTACTTGCGTTGATGCTCTCGCATGCACCGCTTCCCCACGTCACGTTCAATATGAAGCCCGGGGTAGAAGTTGACGTCACCAAGGGCCTTACACTTGAACTTGTCCTGAGGCTTCAGCATCCCCTCCTTCACAAGGTCAGAGGAGGGTGAGAAGATGAGAATGTCGTCCACATACACCACCATGAAGCTCCTCTGCTCCCCCTCGCCAAGGATGAACAAGGAGTGATCGGCCGTTGAGGGAGTGAAAACGATCTCCTCCAAAACCTCTCGCAGCTTCAAGTACCACTGCCTTGGGGCCTGCTTCAGCCCATAGAGGGCCTTCTTCAGCTTCAAAACTCTGCCAGTACCATCATCTAACCCCTCTGGCTGCGCCAAAAAAATCTCTTCTTCAACGATGCCGTTGAGGAACGCGGTTGTCACGTCCATTTGTTTCACCAATTATCCTTTGATGGCAGCCCCCGCGAGTAGGGTCCGCAGCGTCGTCGGCTTCACCATAGGAGCAAACAGCTCCTTGAAGTCCACCTTCTCCTTCTGCTGGTACCCCTTGGCTATAAGCCTAGACTTGTAGCGCTCGATCTTGCCGTCGGCGTCCGACTTGACCTTGAAGAGCCACTTGGACGTAATCGCCTTACGCCCCTCCAGTAGCTCCACCAATTCCCACGTGTCGTTCTCCTCAATACTCTTCAGCTAACTCTCCTTGGCCTTCTTCCACTCCTCAGCATTATTGCTCTCCAAGGCCTCCTTGAGAGTTGCTGGTTCTCCCGGCATCTCCACCAGAGAGAAGAACACGAAGGCACACTCCTCGTAGTCGCTTTCCTCATCATCTCCGACCATCATTGCTTCTCTGGACATGGCTGTCTTGCCCTGCTTTCTCGGTGCATCATAGGTCAGCCTAATAAGGGCTTGAACTCTCCACTTGCCCCTTCCTTCCGCCTCAGCTGCAGGGACTTGAAGGCCTTGGTGTTGCTGCGGTGTGATGCAGATCTGTGGAGCACTCGTAGTG
Source organism: Closterium sp. Naga37s-1 (assembly GCA_947471745.1). NCBI lineage: Eukaryota > Viridiplantae > Streptophyta > Zygnematophyceae > Desmidiales > Closteriaceae > Closterium > Closterium sp. Naga37s-1. Next base: position 304,659 of record CANJKZ010000966.1, read on the forward strand.
CGAGAGGGAAGTGTCGGTGCACGCACGCTCACTTGCTGCACCTCTTCCTCTTCTTCCTCTGCATCCTTGGCCTCCTCTCCCCCATTCATAAGGGACGATTGCCTTGTGGTTGTGCTGCCGCTGCTCAGCTCTAAAGGCAGCTCCACATGCTCCAAGCCGGAACTCTTCGCCTCATTCTCCGCCTTCCAATCCTTATACATCAGGTTCTCTATGAATTTGCAGTCCCTGCTCACCAAGAACTTCTTGGTGAATGGGTCCCAAAGAAGCCACCCCTTGCTGTTTTGAGCCATGCCCAAGTGCACAGCCCATATCGCCTTGGCACCAAGCTTGTTGTGCCGAAGATGTTTAGGCACGAGCGCCATGCACATGCACCCAAACACTTGAAGCATATCCACCTTTGGCTTCCTTCCAATCCACTCTACATAGGGCACCCATTTATCTTCTCCCACATGAGTCAAGGCTCTGTTCTTGGCCACACACGCACTCCGCACTGCATCAGGCCAGAAGTAGTCGGGTAGCCCGGCTTCAATGAGCAATCCGCGTGCCGTCTCAGTGATTGTGCGGTACGCTCACTCGGCGATGCCGTTTATTGGAGGGGAGTATGGCATGGTAAGGGAGTGCCTTATCCCATTATTCTTCAGCCGAACTCCTTGCTCGGGAACTCCCCCCCTCGATCGGTGCGGATTGACTTGACTAGGCGGTCTTGTTGCTGCTCCACCATCGGCAACCAATCGGTCTTCACCGTTTCAGCCACGTCACTCTTCTTGGACTTAACGTACACCCAAGTCATTCGGGTGTAGACGTCGATAATGGTGAGGAAGTACTCTTCTCCAGTAGCTCCAAGCTTCAGGGAGCCCACCACGTCCATCACCACCTCATCAAGTGGTGCCTTCGCCTTTGCTTACGAACTAGAGAACGGGAAACGGGTGAACTTGGCTTGCATGCACGTCAGGCAGCCAAGTACCTCATCGGGCTCCCCCCATTCGCCGATGCAAGATGAGCCAATCACACTCCCCCGTAGCCAAAGTCGGGTTGGAGAATGCCGCGCTCGCAATAGCGCCCCACATGCTCTCTCCATGCTTCTCCTCCGCTGCTGCCTCAGGGTTCTCCTCACCTTTATGCTGCTCCTTGGCTGCTGCACCACTCTCCTTAAGTTCACCGAGCTTGCTGGTCCCTCCAAGATTGCACTTCTTGGACACGTTCTCCTTGGCGCCATCGTTCGCGCCATAGCCGCTACCAACCGCTTCACCCTTGGTGATGACGCTTGCTGCCACTTGCCTCTCCTTAGGCATGGGGTCCACAGGGATCTGCCACATCTCGTTGTAGACATCCATATCCTCATAAAGGTCCCATAGAATCCGCTCGCCAATCCTTGCGGTGTAAGTTTTAGCTCCTTTTGAGTTCGTGTCCAAGCCGGCCTTTTGCAACCGCCGCACGGAAATCGGGTTCGCAACAAGGATGGGCACCCAAAGCACGTTCTTGAGGCCCACCATCTTCCCATCAGCACCCTTGAACATGGCCTTGCCCATGCCTTTCACCTCCGCTCGCTGCCTTAAAGCCGAAGTGACATGCTTCACCGGTGACGGTTCGAGTTCGGTGAGCAATTCCGCGCGATGTGTCATGCTATAGGTAGCGCCGCTATCGATTACCCAAAAGTCCAGTGAGTGTAGGGACACCTTCCCCACAGCTGCAGGCTCATCAAATCCTTCATCCTCCTCTGGTGCAGCCGGTGCTTGCGTTGACACAAAGTAGAATTGACCCGGGAACATATCGTTGCTCGAGTCCTTGTCGTTATCTCCGCTCTTCATGTTTGCAGCACCACCTCCACGACCGCCACGGCCTCCACGGCCTCTTCCTCTCCCTCCTCCTGCTCCTCTACCTTTAGGGAGCTTGTAGCAATCGCGCCATATGTGTTCGCTCTTGTGGCAATAGTGGCACTCGCCATCGAATCGACCGCGACCGTGTCCGTAGCTCTTGTCGTCGCTGCCGTAACCACCACTCCCGCGGCCTCCATTCAAGTTGTTGCTGCCAAATCTGCCTCCCCCTCGTCCTCTGCCCCTTCCACGGCCGTACCCCCGGCCGATGCTTGCTGCCCCGGTGCCATCCGCACTCGCCAATTCACGGCGGCGGAAATCCTCTTGAAGGATTGCTCGCTTCACGTCTTCAAGCGAGAGGCGGGGCAGATCACGGTTGAGGTTGATGAGCAGCGAGGACCATGACTCAGGGAGTAAGGCCAGCAACTTGGTCTTCTTCTGGAGCTCACTGTAGTTCAAATCAGCTCCCTCCAGCCGCGTCAACAAGTCGAAGAATTTCTGCACCCCTTCTTCAACCGCTTCATCCTCTTCGATTTGTAGTGTCGCCATTTGCCGTTCCAACACCACCGCTACCGCCGCTGTTGTAGGAGCGTGTACACCCTTGAGAGCAGCCCATGCCTTTGGTCCCTTCTCTGGTTCACGCTGGAATGGCTTGATGTGACGGATTTGGCCGCTCCCCAACGCTTGCCCAAGTAGGAGATAGCCTTGTGCGCTCTTCCGCACCCACGGGCTCTTCTCCGAGTCGTTCTCGGGATGCTTCTCCATTCCTTCCATCACCTCCAGTAGGTCATAGTGGTCAAATACGTTCTCCATTCTGAAGGACCATTCAGCAAAGCTGTCGCCATTGAACATATCAAGCCCAAACACCCTTGGCTCATCCCTAGGTGGGCCAAGACTTGGTGACATGGCAGGATCACGGGATTGGCCTTGAGCTTGGGCTTCTCCACTGCCACCAGCACCTCTGCCACCCCTTTCCTCAGGTCCAGCCTTTGTTGAAACTGCTCCAAGGCGCTCGGATACCACTTGTTATAGTCACAGTAGGCTTCAATGTGCCTAAAACGAAAGATAGAGTGCACAGTCGGATACCTGCACAGCGGCTTTAAACGTTCATAGCGTTCTGCTCACAACATCAATTGACCTGATTCAACTTGGATCTGGAGCGTCTTAACGTCGCCTACAATAAGCAATTTAGATTGCACACGTTTTTCAAGAATTGACGACACAGCGTCAGTTTGAACGAACGGCACTATGGCAGCCACTTTAGTCTTAGGGCACAACTTAGGAAGAGTTACGAGTTGGGAATGACTCCCAGCTCCTACAAACTCCGAGAGCCAAGGTACAGTGATGTGGAACATTGCCACACTGTCTCCAACCAAGAAGGGTCTCGAAACTACCCACCACAAGGGCCTACACCAACCGAATTGTTACACTACACAAAGTAATTTAACTATTTGCATTATCTTGAGGTGTACCCTTTTGCGGGCTTCGAGATCACTTGAGTCTTAACACCAAGGCTTGGGTTCTTCATCACAAACTCATCCTTGAGTTTTTGATGGGTCTGCTGCACACACCTGCGACACGCTGAACGTTCGACACACAACAAAGTAGAAACCGCGCACAGGACACACGACAAAACAGAAACCGCGCGTGAGACACAAATGACCGTGTAATACGCGACTAGCGAAAATTCGCTATTGACTCGACACACACACTCGACATCATGACTGTTTATTCATACACCATTATAAGCATGAAATATATATTATCCCATGCCCTCGTACCATTCTATGCACACACACATGCACACACACGGACAACAAGCCGAGTGCAAACTGTAGGGTTGCACCAATAGAAACAGCCTTGGCAAGTGGTCAGCTTGGACTTCATCACTGGGTTACCACCTACCATAGCTGGGCATGACGCCATCCTGGTCGTCATCGACAAATTCTCAAAGATGGGACACTTCATTCCGACGCATACAACCACACGCACGGAGGAAGTGGCACAATTATTCACCAAACATATCATCTCACAGCACGGGATCTCGACAACCCTTAGATCCGTCAAGGACCCCAAGTTTACTGGCTCATGTCACTCTCAGGGATACGCCTCGCGATGTCATCTGCATATCATCCCCAGACCGATGGGCAGACAGCGCTTGAACCAGATTGTGGAACAACTCTTGCGTGCAGCGTGCAAGGACGACATTAGCAAGTGGGACTTGCATTTGCCGATGTTGGAGTTCGCCTGCAACAATGCGAAGCATGCCGCAACAGGAGAGACCCCGTTCTTCCTCTGTTATGGTCGACATCTGGTAACTCCACAGCAGCCAACAGTACCTGCAGCCGTCCAGCCCGCGCACGACTTGGTTACCACAATGCAGAAGCTTTGGGATCAAACACACAAGCGTCTACAGGACATACAGTCTTCACAGAAACGCTTGGCCGATCACCATCGCCGTGACCATACCATTGCGGTTGATGACCATGTACTTCTTGGCACATGCAACCTCAACCTCGGTCACCTTCCATCCAAGTTACGACCTCGCTTCTGCGGACCTCTCCTCGTAGAAGAGCAGGTCACTCCAGTCACATTTTGCTTGCGCCTACCAGCGACTTGGAAGACTCATAATGCCTTCCACGTGCAGCTTCTTGAACCCTAATGGGATCCAAATAAGTTGTACACGGGAAGCCAACCTCCGCCGCCGCCTCCAGTCCTCGTGAATGATGAACCTGAGTACGAGGTCGAATCTGTGCTTGCACATCGTCGTTGTCGATATGGCACCCTGGAGTTCCTCATACGCTGGAAGGGCTATGATCTTTCTGAGGACAGCTGGGTCTCTAAAGAGGACATGAGTAATGCCCGACGTTCTCTCTGCGGCTATCTTGTCAAGCAGGGTGTTACATCTACCACCCCGCTTTGAGGGGGGGAAGTGTGAGAGTACGCTGACGTTCAACATATTTCTCATTTCTATATTTTTACTCTATCTTATTCTCCCTATTTTCCCCTTTCATTTGCACTTTATTTCACCTCAATTATACTACGGTTGTATTTTCTAGAGCTTTCCGATTATTTCACTTATTCTGTATTTTCAGCACCGACATTTATATTATACGGCACCGACTGTCAAACTATAATGATGCTTATGTTGTGTAGGCTGTAATGGGATAGCCTATATGTGTCAGAATCCCAACCACTAACCACTGGGATAAAAGGGCTTGTTAAGTAGCGGGTCAGTGCGCCCATAACCCCCCAGGACAACGAGCCTGTAACCCTTCCCTAGGATCAATCGGGGATCTCTAGTGGACCTCTGACACCCCCCCGCACTGGGATGCCCGAAGTGCACACACTGGGATTCGAACCTGAGACCGCTCTGATACCATGTCAGAATCCCAACCACTAACCACTGGGATAAAAGGGCTTGTTAAGTAGCGGGTCAGTGCGCCCATAACCCCCCAGGACAACGAGCCTGTAACCCTTCCCTAGGATCAATCGGGGATCTCCAGTGGACCTCTGACAATATGGGGTACAGCCCAATTAGGATTAGTACTTGTACTCAGTTTGATCTCAATGCAATCATTCTTGCTCACTAGTTTCTAACATGGTATTAGAGCAGTAGGTTCGTAGGACCGTTTTTTTTTTTGCCCACCATTAGCTAGTGACCGACTGTAGTTACCGCGCTACCCCACGCCCTGACCTGCCCCGCGTCGCGCCGCTCCCCGCACGCCCTGCCCTGCCCCGCGGCGCGCCGCCCCTGTAGCCCGCGCACCGCCTCTGCAGCCCGTGCACCGCCCCTGCAGCCCGCGCGCCGCTCCCGCAGCCCGCGCGTCGCCCTCTGCAGCCCGCGCGCCACCCCTGCAGTCCGCGCGTCGCCCCTGCAGCCTGCGCGCCGCCCCTGCAGCCCGCGCGCCGCCCCTGCAGCCCGCGCGACGCCCTCTGCAGCCCGCGCGCTGACCCTGCAGCCCGCGCGCCGCCCCTGCAACCCGCGCGCCACCCTCTGCAGCCCGCGCGCCGCCCCTGCAGCCCTCACGCCGCCCCTGCAGCCCGCGCGCCGCCCCTGCAGCCCGCGCGCCGCCCCTGCAGCCCGTACGCCGCCCTTGCAGCCCGCGCTCCGCCCTTGCAGCCCGCGCATCGCCCTCTGCAGCCCGCGCGCCGCCCCTGCAGCTCGCGCGCCGCCCTGCTGGCCGCGCGCCGCCCCTACCTGCCCGCGCGCCACCCTTGCCTGCCTGCGCGCCGCCCTCTGCAGCCCGCGCGCCGCCCTGCTGGCCGCACGCCGACCCTGCCTGCCCGCGCGCCGCCCCTGCCTACCCGCGCGCCACCCTGGCAGACCGCGCGCTGCCCCCTTGCAGCCTCGCGCGCCGTCCTGCGTTTCCGTGTGCCGCCTCTGCTCTGGCCGCGTGCCGCCCTTCCCTGACTGTGCACCGCCCCGACCTACCCTAGTGCGTGCTCGCCACCTTGCCTTCCCTCCGTGCTGCCCTACTGGCCGCGCGCCTCCTTGCTTACCCGCTATGACTTCTCTTTGTAGTAGCGGTGAGAGTGGTGGCGGCGGTGGTGACAGCAATGGGAGTGGTGGCGGCCGCAGTAGCAGCCGCTGTGGAGCTGTTCAGTGGGGAGTTTCTGGCGGTGGCCAGATGCAGCTGCAGCGGCGTCCGTGCGAGACCCTTTCGCCCTAGCAGCTACGTGAGTGGTACGCTAGTAGGAGTGGTGGAGGGGGCGGTGGTGGCGGTCGGGGTGGAACAGGTTAGAGGGGAGGTTCTGGCGGTGGTCAGAGGTAGCAACAGCAGCGTCCGCGTGAGACCCCTACGGCACAGGAGCTTCGTGAGTGGTTCGCTCAGCGTGGGGCGTCTCGGAGTAGTGCTCACTGCCCATACGTCATTCGCACAGGTGATCGGGCTGGTCAGACTTGCGGGACAGTTGGTCACCTACAGTCCCGCTGCTTCTCCCGTGTTGACAACACCTAGCGCGCAGAGTTTGGCGACGCGGCTGAGCTCCCCCGCTGGCTAGAGCTGCTTAGGCAGGGTGTGGATATCTTTGCTCTAGACTATGACGCTATCCTCACTGCCATGCTTTCTTTGACCATTGGTACTGAGGGTGACTGTTACCTGTGTGTGCCTCCCGACCCTGGTATAGAGGCTGCTGCTTTAGGTGCTGGTGAGTCTGCTCTCTTTGGTACTGCGCTTGCTGAGGCCTTGCACACCTTCACGCTTGAGGAGGTTAGGGCTACGTCTGCTCCTACTGGGAGGCGCCGCAGCGGCAGGGGCAAGGGAGGCAAGGGTGGTGGGGGTGGTAGCGGTGGAGGCGGTGGTGGAGGCGGTAAAGGCGGTGGAGGTGGCGGTGGTGGCAGAGGGAGTGGTGGTGGGAGTGGAGGCGTTGGTGGCGGCGGTGGTAGCGGTAGTGGGAGTGGTGGCGGCAGTAATGGTGGCGGCGGTGGGAGTGGTGGCGGGGGCGGTGGTGGCGGTCGGGGTGGAACAGGTTAGAGGAGAGGTTCTTGCGGTGGTCAGAGGCAGCAGCAGCAGCGTCCGCGTGAGACCCCTATGCCCCAGGAGCTTTGTGAGTGGTACGCTTAGCTTGGGGCGTCTGGGGTAGTGTTCGCTGCCAGTACGTCATTCACACAGGAGACCGCGCTGGGCAGACATGCGGAAAGGTTGGTCACATACAGTCCCGCTGCTTCTCCCGTCTTCACGACGCCTAGTGCGCAGAGTTTCCCAACGCAACTGAGCTCCTCCGCTGGCTAGAGCTGCTTAGGCAGGGTGTGGATATCTTTTCTCTTGACTATTACATTATCCTTGCTGCCATGTATGCTTTGACTGTTAGTTCTGAGGGTGACTATTACCTATGTGTACCGCCCGACCCAGGCATAGAGGATGCTGCTCTAGATGCTAGTGAGTCTGCTCTAGGTGCTCTCCCTGGTACTGCGCCTACTGAGGCCTTGCACACCTTCACGCTTGACTCAGGTGCTTCCCGCTGCTTCTTTCGCGACAGCACTACAGTCACACCACTCGCAGCACCGGTTGCAGTCTCTCTGGCTGACCCCTATGGGGGACCGGTTCTTGCGCGTTTCTCCACTATTATCCCGTGTCCGGCGGTTCCGTTTGGCTCACTGTCAGGTCTTCACCTCCCCTCGTTCGCTACGAACTTGGTGAGTAAGGCCGTCCTTCAGGATGCTTAGGTTGATACCTTCACCCTTAGAGGACAGGGTGTGGCGATCTGCACATGTGCACGGACGGGCCGTCACCTGGCCACGTTCACCTGTCGGCCTGGGTCGAGCCTGTACACACTGACTACTGAGCCTCCTTATGTAGCTGCGTCTGCGTCCGCGTCAGGTCAGCTAGCAGCCCCCTGTCGCACCAGACTCTCCTTTGGCACCACCACTTAGGTCACCCCTCCCTGCCACGCCTCCGTGGCATGCACTCCCGCCTCCTTGTGTCTGGTCTTCCCAGGTCCCTGCCTCCCTCCCACCCTCGCATGCCCCTCCCTGCCTTCTCTGTGTCGAGGGGCGGCAGTGCGCCGCTCCTCACTCCTCCTCGTTTCACCCGACGACTGCTCCCCTGCAGACTCTCCATGTGGACGTGAAGGGCCCAGCCCGCGTCCGTGGACAGGGCCGCGAGCGATAGTTTCTGCTGGTTGTTGACGACTACTCGCGTTACACCATGGTCTTCCCCTTGTGCAGCAAGGGGGAGATGTATTGATCCCTTGGATCCGCGCTGTCCGTCTCCAGCTCCGCGAGCGTTATACCATGGTCTTCCCCTTCCTGTCCTGCGTCTGTACTCTGACAGAGGTGGTGAGTTTTCCTCCGACTGCTTGCGGGACTTTTGTCGTGGGGAGGGCATCCTCCAGTCGGTCACGCTTCCAGCCTCTCCGCAGAAGAATGGAGTCGCTGAGCACTGCATTGGCCTAGTCATGGAGGTCGCTCGTACCTCCATGATCCATGCGGCTGCTCACCATTTTCTGTGGCCATTTGCGGTATGGTACGCTACGCATCAGCTCAACCTCTGGCCCCGTGTCTCCTTGCCGGAGACCTCGCCTACACTGCCTTGGACGGGAGAGGTTGGCAGTGCGTCAGTGTTCCGGGTCCGAGGCTGTCATGCCTTTGTCCGCGATACCTCAACGGTCAAGCTCTCCTCCCGCGCCATTCCCTGCGTCTTCCTTGGCTTTCCCCCTGACGCGCCTGGCTGGCAGTTTTACCACCCCACCTCGCGCCGTGTCCTGCCCTCTCAGGACGTCATGTTCAACGAGTCGATTCCCTTTTATTGTCTCTTCCCCTATCGCACTTCCCCTCTCCCCCCCCCCACCGCTCTTCCTCACTCTAGGTCCCCAACCGGTAGACCCCCTCCCCCCTCAGGGTCCTGCTCCTTCAGGTGTGTCTCAGGTAGACCCAATCCCCTTAGTTGAGCCTGTCGAGGTCACTGGTGACTCTGGTGCTGCTCGGGTGCTGCGTTTGGGGGTGCTGAGCCTGCGGTAGCGGAGCCTGAGCGTGCGGAGCCGGATGTGCTGAGCCTGAGATTGCGGAGCCCGCGGGTGCTGAGCCTGAGCGTGTGGAGCTTGGGGGTGCTGAGCCTGCGGGTTTAGAGCCTGGGGGTGCTGCGTCTGAGTGTGCGGAGCCTGGGGGTGCTGAGCCTGAGCGTGCGGAGCCTGGGGGTGCTGATTCTGGGGGTGCTGAGCCTAGGGGTACTGCGTCTACACTACAGGAGCCTCTCTCACCCCAGCAGCTGCGCGAGTGGTACACTCAGCGCATACACCTTTAGAGTGGCGCTGCTGGAGCTGGAGGCCCTGGAGCTGCTAGTCTTGGAAGTGCTGGAGGTACTGCTGGTACTGGAGGTACTGGGGGTGCTGGAGCTACTAGTCCTGGAGGTCCCACTGGTTCCTTGCCCCAGTGGTCTAGCCGGCGGGAGCCTCTCTCACCACAGCAGCTGCGCAAGTGGTACGCTTGGCGCACCCGCCTTCAGAGTCGCGCTGCTGGAGCTGGAGGCCCTGCTGCTGGAGGCGCTGACGCTGGAGGCACTAGTGCTGCTGGTGCTTGAGGCGCTGGTGGTGCTGGCACTGCTGGTCCCGGGGGTGCTCGTGCTGGAGGCGTTGGAGCTGCCAGAGCTGGTGGTGCTGCTGGTGCTGGAGGTGTTGGAGGTAGTGGAGATTCTGGAGATTCTGGAGCTGGTAGTGCTACTGCTGCTAGAGGTGCTAGAGCTGCTAGTCCCGAAGGTGCTCGTACTGGAGGTACTGGAGCTACTGGAGCTGGTGGTGGTGCTGCTGCTGGAGGTGCTGGAGCTGCTGGTCCCGGAGGTGCTCGTACTGGAGGTACTGGAGTTGCCGGAGCTCGTGGCGCTGCTGCTACTGGAGGTGCTGGAGGTGCTGGAGCTGCTGGTCCTGGAGGTGCTGGAGCTGCTGGTCCTGGAGGTGCTCATGCTAGAGGTACTAGAGCTGGTGGTGGTGCTGCTGCTAGATGTACTGGAGGTGCTGGAGGTACTGGAGCTGCTAGAGGTGACGGAGGTGCTGGAGCTGCTGGAGTTGGTGGTGCTGCAGGTGCTGGAGGTGGAGACCCTGGAGCTGGAGGTGCTGGCGCTGGAGGTGCTGGAGCTGGAGACCCTGGAGATGGAGGTGCTGGCGCTGTGGGTACTGGAGCTGTCGGTACTGGTGCTGGAGGCGCTGTGCCGCCGCAACCGTACTTCGTTCGACTGCTTCGCCAGGTTCTTGGTCTCCCGTCTTCTACTGACCTTACTTTGCCTCTATTGTGTCCACCGCCAGACTAGTCTCAGCCACAGTTGCAAGCATCCTCCCCACTGCCTGCTCCTTCTCCTTCCACTGAGTAGAGAGACTCTCTTACAGAGCGTCGTGAGCTTGTGTCTTGCCCTGCCTTGCCTGTTCGCGCTGATTGCACTGGTCGTCGTGTTCCGCGTCCGCGTCCTCCTCCTGTTCCCGACACTCACCTTATGACACTTCGTCCTTCCTCTGTTCCACTGCGAGTTCCCCTGCCGTCTCCTCCTACGTCCTCTCTTCCTGACGGACTAGACCCTGAGTCTGACTTAGTTCGTGCTGCCAGTCTGACTGTCACCCGTCTCCTAGCCATTATTGTCCCCGACCCTTCGTTTGAGTCCACTTCTGCGTCTGCCCTAGTTGCTGAGCTTGTCAACTTTGCTGCTAGCCGTCGTCTGGACTACGCTACTAGTCTTGTTGCTGAGTCTGATTCTGTTTGTCCTCCGTCCGTCGGGGGTGAGTGTGCTCTTGGCACGGACGTCCTTGAGGACAGGCAGGAGGACTTTGAGTGTCTTGTAGCTACTGTATCTCATCTCGTGCCCATGCTGCTTGCACCTGAGGGAGAACCGGATGCTCCAAACAATTCGACCCCGCGCTCTTACGCAGAGGCGATTATGGGTCCCTACTCCTCTCAGTGGCGGACAGCCATGGACGTTGAGATGGCATCTTGGAAGTCCACAGGCACTTACGTCGATGCAGTTCCCCCTCCTGGGGCAAACATAGTCGATGGCATGTGGATTTTCAGGGTGAAGCGGCCGTTGGGTTCTCTGCCTGTCTTCAAGGCTCGTTATGTTGCTAAGAGACTTTAGTCACCGATAGGGAGTTGACTTCTTCCAGAACTTCTCCCCTACCCCAAAGATTACCACTCTTCGGGTGCTGCTGCATGTCGCCGCTCAGCGTGACTACAAGCTTCACTCTCTTGACTTCAGCACATCTTTCTTACAGGGCAGCCTGCACGAGGAGATCTGGCTGCGCCACCCACCTGGCTTCACTGGGTCTTTTCCTGCATGTACCCAGTGGAGCCTCCGGTGGCTAGTCTACGGTCTCCGCCAGGCGCCTCGTGAGTGGCACGACACACTGAGTACAACGCTTGCGGCTCTTGGGTTTGCTCCTTCGACTGCTGACCCGTCGTTGTTTCTGCGCACCGACACTTCGCTGCCGCCGTTCTACATCCTTGTGTACGTTAACGACTTGGTTTTTGCCACTGCTGAAACTGAGGCATTGGCCCTTGTGAAGTCAGAGCTGCAGAAGAGACACTCCTGCACTAACCTGGGTGAGCTGCGCAACTATCTTGGCTTGTAGATCACCCGAGACAGAGCACGACGCACCATCACCTTGACTCAGTCACACAGGTGCACCAGGTCCTTCAGCGCTTTGGCTTCCGATACTCCTCGCCACAGTCCACCCCTCTGCCTATCGGTCACTCACTCTCAGCTCCACCTTTGGACGAGTCCGTAGAGCCGAGTGGCCCATATCTAGAGCTTGTGGGCTGCCTCATGTACCTGATGACCTGCACTCGACCTGACCTTGCTTACCCTCTCAGCATCATGGCACACTACGTTGCGCCCGGGAGACACCGACCAGAGCAATGGGAGGCCGCTAAGAGGGTGTTACGCTACTTGTGCAGTACGTCGGGCATGAGGCTTGTGCTTGGAGGACGGGGTCAAGTTAATCTCACTGGCCACGCAAACGCGTCTTGGGTTGACGACTTGGCTACGCAGCGGTCGTGACAGGGTTACACCTTCAGCCTTGGCTCCGGTCGTGTTTCTTGGTGGTCTACCCGCTCGTCTTCTGTTCTCAGTTCCAGTTGTGAGGCTGAGATATACGCAGGGGCCATGGCTGCACAGGAGTTTTGCTGGCTCACCTACCTGCTGACCGACTTGGGAGAGCGGCCTAGTTCTCCTCAAGTTCTGTACGTAGACAATAAGTCCATGATTGCCTTGTATCAGGAGCACAGAATGGAGCACAGGACGAAGCACATCGCTCTGTGTTACTTCCTTGCTCGAGAGTTGCAGTAGTGTGGTCAACTTCATCTTGCTTACGTGGCCACTCGGGCCAACACTGCTGATAAATTCACCAAGGCATTTCAGCCTGGTGGTCATCAGCATTTCTGTACTGTTTTAGGCCTTGTGCCTACTTTTCCTCACTTGCTCACCTCGTGACTTTGCTTGTACTTTTGCTTACACATGCTAGGTTGTAATCACTGTACTCCTTGTTCCGATTTATATAACTCTGCATGTGAACTGGCCTTGTTTCTATTTGCTTGTGCTCAGAGTGTGTGGTGACTTCGTGATCCACCCTGAGCTTGCTTTGCTTTTCTTGACTGGTCTTGTGACCCCTTGTTCTCCCCCACTTTGCCTATGGGGGTGTGTCAAACTATAATGATGCTTATGTTGTGTAGGCTGTAGCGGGCTAGCCTATATGGGGTACAACCCAATTAGGGTTAGAACTTGTACTTAGTTTGATCTCAATGGAATCGTTCCTGCTCACTAGTTTCTGACACCGACAATACCGACGGTGGTGTACAAGGCGTAATCGCGCCATTATCCGAAGTGCCAATAGGCTTGCGTGCTTATGTGCACTTGTGATTATCTATTCTAGAAGAGCGCGTTTTGGAAGGTTCGGATTATCTTTTGTGTCTATGTATTTCCGAGTATAAATAGGCCTTGTACTCACCTTCAGTGCAACATTCTCGAGTGGAAATTTGATCCTGTAACAATGCAGAGGCTGATTTCGTTGGTGTTTTTGTAGGAGAGGCAATCGTAGTTGTGCATATTGGTAACTTCGACAATGTCATTGTTGGTGTCAGGGCCATTGCGGAGGGTGTCTTGCGATGTGCTGATGTAATTGTGGGCTTCACGAGTTGTATCATCGGGATCAAACTATGAAACAGGTATGTAGTTGGGGGTTTGGAATGGGCTTTAAGGGGGATGTGCGGATAATGCTCGTAGGCAGAAACGTTTGCTGCATCTTCCACCACGTCAGCTTCGTCTTGTATTGTTGCAAAGCTGTGGTGTCCCTCGATTTTTTTTTTCGGTGCCTTGTTAGCTTTGCGGTGTTCTTTGAGCAGTGGCAGAGTCAGATTCTGGTAGAAGATGCAGTCACGTGATTTCGTCATTTCGTGCATCGCGTATTCCAGCACGATCCAGGCTTTGAACTCCTTTTCGATTCTGAGATGAATGCCCCAGCGTGCCCGGTCACTAATGTTTCCGGTTCATGCCGTGTGGGTTCTGTACTGTACCATACACTCGGAGCAGACGCGTGACAGCCTTCGTGCCCATCCAAGCCTTTTAAGGTGAGGTATTGTTTTCGAGGCTTCGGGATGACAAGCTGTGCAGCCGAACGACGTGACTCATGGCGAACGGCCAAAATTTTGTTGGGATGGCAGACTACTTCATGAGGGCTCTCATCCTCGTGGCCAGACTCTTGTTTGCACGTTTTGCTACTCCTTACTGCTCGTGTGCGTAGTGCAGGGACACCAGGTATTCAACCCCTTTCTTGGCGAAGAGTTCCTTGAACTCAGTGGAGAAGTATTCCAACTCTGAGTCTGTTTAAAAAAGAAAAATCAGCATTGGGGCCGATTGTCGCTCCGCACATTTCATCCAGGTAACGAAGCAGTCAAAAACACGAGAACTATAGTCGATGTTGATGGCCTAGACGTAGCTCGTGAAGGCGTCAATGAACGTCATCGTATTGTAATCGCCGTCGAGGTACGGTTGGCTAAGTATCATAAAGTCGCTGTAAACTTTCTCGAGCGGCGCGTATCGTTCGTGGCTTGGAGGTAAGTGTCAGAGTCTAAGGACGGAGTCTATGAAGATTAGGGGCCGAAATATCTCAAAATCGTTGGACTATATTTCTGAACAGAAACATCGACTTCACAAGAAACGACGTCGACAAAAATGGCACCTTAAAACTTCACTATTCTCAGATAAGTTGTAGCTCTAGACCGTGGCTACAGTTCCCAATTTGAATCGTATCAATAGGTGAAGTAAAATTGGAGTTATGAATTTCGGCGCACCTGGGGGTCACACAAGGGAATTAGAGTAGCTGAAAACCAGGTAGGAGGGAATGAGGAGGACGAGTTGGAAGGTCCCCACGGAGTCCCCAACCAATGAAACCCCATATGCTCACATGATTCGGTCCCTATAGGCACCCCAACTTTGATGTTTGTCACTTTCCCAACCCATGCCATCCACCTCACCGAACTTGGCCACACTTGCCAACCTGGTTTGGCTTCTCTGTTAGAAGGAAACGGTGGTGGGGCGGTGGTATGCCCCCAACCCACCGAGGGCACTTCGGTGCCTTTGATCCCTTTGACTAGGGATCGGTGGGGAGGCATCGTTTGACTTCGGGAGACTCCTTGTTCGGTGCCACGTGGTGGCACCATATTCCAACCTTTGTGTTGAGGGCACATTTCGGTGTGTTCGGTGAAATTCGGTGGCCGAATTTCACCCAACCGAAATTGTTACACGCGTCGCATTTGCGACGCGAGTGTTGCGGTTCGTGTTACACGTGCGGTTTGATGTTATTCAGTTGGAATAACTCGATTCGCTTTGTATGCATGTTTTATAGTGAAAACCAGAGTTCTTTGTACGTCGTACATTCGAACTAGAAATTCCAGACAGCTTCTATACTTACGTTCTAAGAGCATACCCTTGCACGTTAACGCCCATAACTCCCTCGTTACTTAGGCGAATCACGTGTTTGACGACTCGTTGGAAAGCCGAGAGTGTGCTCTATCGTTTAGAGCAACTTAGAGTTCCTGCCAACTAGAGGACACGCTTCTACAACAGTGGTATCAGAGCTGGTCGGTAGAGTCTACGTGCGCGACTAGTAGCTAGCATGATGACGTCAAGCGAGGCCTCCGGCACTTCCTTAGGAGATGTCGTCACGAATCCCAGCAAACCCTGGGCAGCAACTGCAACGGTGTTCGACACGTCGGCGGTTCCGATTTTCACGGGACAACATTACTCCGCGTGGAAATTTAAGTTCCAAGTGCTCATGATGGAGCGGGGACTTGGGGGTTTCTTCGATGGAACGGAGATAAAGCCGGACAAAGCGGACAAGATAGCGGCATGGAGAAAGAAGGACCAAAGGCATTCGCTACACAAATCTCACGGATCGGCATCAACCTCGTGAGCTTGGTGCGCACGTGCATCAAGCTCGATGCGTCGGCGCATGAAGCATGGAAGCGGCTCGAGACGGTGCACATGAACAAGACTCTCCACGACATGATCCTAGCCTGGAATGCGTTCTTCATGGCGAAGTGGCGCGAGGGCGAATCAATGCACGAGTATGCGACTCGTGTGGACGAACTCGGGGAAACGTTCATGGACCTCGGTGGAACGGTCACGGAGGACGATTGGATTCTCACCTTGCTTTGTGGCCTTCCGGATGAGTGGTCGATGTTCATCACTACACTCAAAAGCGTGCAAGACACTTGGACAAAGGAATTGGTGGTCGATTGGCTTCTCCACGATGAATCGCGTCGCCGACAATTCGCTAATGAGAGCATGGGACCGCCATATACTCCGTAGGGAGTTCCGGAAAGAAGTCCAAGTGGAGCAAGGATTCAACGAAGGAATCGGCCGGTGGGAGCGAGCATCGCGGCAAGTGTCATTATTGCCACAAACCGGGACACTTTTGGCGTGAGTGTCGAAAGCAGCCGAGCGATTGGACTCCATCGATGGCGCGGAACCAAGAGGGCAACGCGCATATGGCATCCGCTGAGGCGGATGATTCAAAGGAGTCGCTTGTATTATTGGCCGGCAACGGGAACAAAACACCAACCGACGGGTGGTTCCTCGACACGGTTCAATACAACACATGACGCATTCGACGTCGCTCCTTAACAACATTGGTGCTCTCGGAGATGTCACAAGCATCGTTTTCGGAAACGACAAGTCACTACCGGTGGTTGGAGTTGGGAGTACGCGCCTCATTGTCGATAGCAGACCGTTGGACATCACAAACTTGCTTCATGTCCCGGGGTCGAAGGTGAATCTCTTCTCCATTTCGCAACTTGCGAAGAAGGGAGTGACTTTCACCATGGACGATGTGAATATGAACCTCTTTTGGAAGGGGGAGCAATTCGCACAAGGCGTTCTCAACAGAGAACTCTACCAATTCAAGACGCACCCAAGAGCGTCTTCATCCAACGTGGCGCAAGGCTCCAAGGGGACTCTCAAGACGTGGCATAATCGGCTTGCGCACGCCAACTACGAGTCGGTCAAGGAATTGGCCAACAAAGGACTTGCAAAGGGATTCGACGTAATCGCCGGCAACGACGGCAGGAGAGTTCCGTACTCGTTCGCCGCATGACGTCTCCTCGCGTCCTCCAGCCGTGCTTCCAAGGTGTCTACAACACCCGCCTCTACTACGGGGTCCACCATGGCGTCCAACACAGCCGCCGGTCTACGAACAAACTAGGTGAGTGAGAAGTCAGCTAAACCGAAGGTTTCTTCACGGTGTCGTCCACGCGCACCGCACCATGCGGAGATAACTAGTACAACGGGAGCTAGACTACGGCCTAGGCATGGGGCAATAGTGATCGTAGCGTTCGTTCGTTCCTTAGTCGTTTCCAAGTGCTAACACTGCTTACTAGTTCACCGGGAAAATTGGCAAGAGTTTCACTAGGAACACCTGACAACAAAAGTTCAGAATGATTGCATCAACATTGGCAACACAGACTACATCAGACCAAGCAAGGCTGCTGGTCGACTGCCAGCGCAGCACGGTCGACCGCGTGCCAGCACGACTTGGTCGACCGCGCTCCAGCAGAGCAGAGTCGCGGCTTGACAACGTTGCAAGTCCGCGGTGTGCCAACGCTGCAAAAAGTCGGCTGCACAGCGTTGCACCCGCTTGACAATGGTGCACCAGCTTCGCAGGTGTGTGCAGCTGGTTGGCGCCCAACTCCCAGTCACATGCCCAGCGCAGACACTCCACCCGTGACGGCGCCCACCAGCCACGTCGACCTCGGGATACCACCCCGAGGTCGTCCTTGCTGACAACACCCCCCAGCGACTTTCGCGCACGTCGCCCGGATATCGTGGTTGACCGGGTATTTCGCGGTCCTCCCGCGATTTCGCGGCCCCCGCGGTCCTCCCGCGGTTTCGCGGCCCCCGCGGTCCTCCTGCGATTTCGCGGCCACCGCGGTCCTCCCGCGATCGGCTCCGCCCAACCAAGGACGGGGCCAAACACAACTCCCGTTGACAGTGAGCCTCCTGCTCCAGGTGCTGGTTAGTCTGCTCTCTCTGGTACTGCGCCTGCTGCGGCCTTGCACACCTTCACGCTTGACTCAGGAGCTTCCCGTTCCTTCTTTCCCGACTGCTCCACACTCACGCCGCTCAGTCGGGCGGTGGCAGTCTCTCTGGCTGACCCCTCTGGGGGTCCGGTCCTTGCACACTCCTCCACGGTTATGCCGTGTCCGGCGGTCCCGTCTGGCTCTCTGTCTGGCCTCCACCTCCCCTCGTTCTCCACGAACTTGGTGAGTGGAGCTGACCTTCAGGACGCGTGGGTTGACCAGTTCACTCCTGGAGGTCAGCGGGTGACCCACTTTTCGTGTACTCGGACGGGCCGGCACCTGGCCACGTTCACCCGTCAGCCTGGGTCGAGCCAGTACACCCTGACTACCGTGTCTCCTCCGGTTGCTGAGTCTGGTCAGGTAGCCGCGTCGGGTCAGGTGTTTGCTGCAGCGTCCCGGTCTGGCCCTGAGTCTGCCCCCTGCTCGTGTCGCCTCCTGTCTCACCAGACTCTCCTCTGGCACCACCGCCTTGGTCACCCCTCCCTGCCTCGTCTCCGAGGCATGGCCTCCCGTGTCCTTTTCACTGGTCTTCCCCGGTCTCTCCCTCCCTTTCCCCCGAGTCCTGCCCCTACCTACGTTCCTTGCGTCGAGGGGCGGCAGCGCGCCGCTCCTCACTCCTCCGAGTTCCCTCCAACGGAGGCTCCCCTGCAGACTCTACACATGGACGTGTGGGGCCCAGCCCGCGTCCGTGGCCAGGGTCACGAGCGCTACTTTCTGGTGGTCGTTGACGACTACTCGCGTTACACCACATTCTTCCCCTTGCGCCGCAAGGGTGAGGTCACTGAGGTGCTGATCGATTGGATCCGCGCTGTCCGTCGTCAGCTCAGCGAGAGTTTCGGCTCGGACCTTCCTGTTCTGCGTCTGCACTCCGACAGAGGTGGAGAGTTTTCCTCCGACCTTCTACGAGCCTTTGGTCGTGCGGAGGGCATCCGCCAGACGTTCACGCTTCCGGCCTCTCCACGGAAAAATGGGATTGCTGAGTGCCGCATTGGCATGGTCATGGACGTCGCTCGTACGTCCATGATCCATGCGGCTGCTCCCCATTTTCTGTGGCCGTTCGCGGTTCAGTATGCGGCGCATCAGATCAACCTCCAGCCCCGTGTCTCCATGCCGGAAACCACACTTACTCTGCGGTGGACGGGGAAGGTTGGCGATGCGTCTGCGTTCTGTGTCTGGGAATCTCGAGCTTTCGTTCGCGACTTGTCTACGGACAAGCTGTCCTCCCGTGCTGTCCCTTGCATCTTCCTTGGCTTCCCCACTGACGCGCCTGGTTGGCAGTTTTACCACCCCACCTCGCGCCGTGTTCTTTCCTCACAGGACGTCACGTTTGACGAGTCGGTTCCTTACTACCGTCTCTTCCCCTACCGCACTGCCCCCCTGCCCCCCCCCCGCCGCTCTTCCTCGCGCCAGGTCCTCCCCCGGTAGACCCCCTCCCCCCTCAGGTCCTGCCCCCTCAGGTGTGTCCCAGGTAGACGCAGTTGAGCCTGTCGTGGTAGCGGTTGACTCTGGTCCTGCTAGGGGTGCTGAGCCTGCGGGTGCCGGGTCTGGGGGTGCTGAGCCTGAGCGTGTGGAGCCTGGGGGTTCTGAGTCTGGGGGTGCTGAGCCTGGGGGTACTGAGCCTGGGGGTGCTGAGCCTGCGCGTGTGGTGTCTGGAGGTGCTGAGCCTGGAGGTCCTTCGGGTGCTTTGGCCCGTCGGGAGCCACTCTCTCCACAGCAGCTGCGCAAGTGGTTTGCTCGACGCTGGAGCCGTGCTGCTGGAGCTGGTGGTGCTGCGGGAGCTGGGAGTCGTGCTGCTGCTGGAGCTGCTGGGGGTTCTGGCGCCACTGGTCCCGGCGGTGCTTGTCCTGGAGGTGCTGGAGCTGCTGGGCCTGGTGGTGCTACTGGAGCTGGAGCTGCTGGAGGTGCTGGAGCTGGCGGTGCTGCTGGAGCGGGTGCTGCTGGAGGTACTAGAGCTGGCGCTACTGGAACTGCTGGGGCTGCTGGTGGTCCTGCTGGAGCTGGAGCTGCTGGAGGTGCTGGAGCCAGAGGTGCTGCTGGAGCTGGTGCTTCTGAGGGTGCTGGAGTTGGCGCTGCTGGAGCTGCTGGAGGTGCTGCTGGATCTGGTGGTGCTGCTGGCGTTGGTGCTGACGCTGGGGGTGCTGGTGCTGTCCCTGCTGGTTCTGGAGGCACTGCGTGGCGGCGGCCGCACTTCGTTCCGCTCCTTGAGCAGGTTCTTGGTCTCCCGCCTTCTACTGGTCCTGCTCCTTCCTTAGAGTGTCTGCCGCCTGTCCAGTCCCAGTCATTTTTACAGCCCGCCTCCCCACTGCCTGCTCCTTCTACTTACTCTGGTCCGACAGTAGGTCTTACGGAGCGTCGTGAGCCTGAGTCTCGTCCTGCGTCGCCTGTTCGTGCTGCTCGCACTAGTCGTCTTGGTTTGCGTCAGCGTCCTCCTCCTGTCCATGGCACGCACCAGATGGCTCTGCGTCCTTCCACTACTCCGCAACGTGTCCCTCTGCCGTCTCTTCCTGCCCTTCTCTTCCTGCTCTTGCTGACCCTGAGTCTAACTCCCATCGTGCTTCTAGTCGTACTGTCACGCGTCTCCTGGCCACTGTTGTCACTGACCCTTCCTATGAGTCCACTGCTGCGTTTGCCTTAGTTGCTGAGCTTGTCGACTTTGTTGCTCACTGTCGTCTAGACTACGCCGCTGGTCTTGTTGCTGAGTCTGAGTCTGTCTGTCCTCCGTCCGCCGGGGGTGAGTGTGCTCTTAGCACGGACGTCCTTGAGGACAGGTAGGAGAAGTTCCAGTGTTTTGCAGCTGTTGGTGCAACCCTACGGTTTGCACTCGGCTTGTTGTCCGTGTGCGTGAATGTGTGTGTGTATGGAATGGTATGAGGGCATGGGATAATATATATTTCATGCTTATAATTGTGTGTGAATGTTGAGTCATGATGTCGAGTGTGTGTGTCGAGTCAATAGCGAGTTATCGCTAGACGCGTGTTACGCGGTCGTTTGTGTCTCGCGCGCGGTTTCTATTTTGTCGTGCGCGGTTTCTATTTTGTCCTGTGTCGAACGTTCGGCGTGTTGCAGGTGTGTGCAGCAGACCCATCAAGAACTCAAGGATGAGTTTGTGATGAAGAGCCCGAGCCTTGGTGTCAAGCCTCAAGTGATTTCGAAGCTCGCCAAAAGGGTACACCTCAAGATATTGAAGATAGTTACATTACTTTGTGTAGTGTAACATTTCACTTGGTGTAGGCCCTAGTGAAGGGTAGTTTCGAGACCCTTCGTGGTTGGGGACAGTGTGGCACTGTTCCACATCACTGTACCTCGGCTCTTGGGGTTTGTAGGAGCTGGAAGTCATTCCCAACTCGTAACTCTTCCAATCTTGTGTTCTAAGACTATAGTGGCTGCCATAGTACCGTTCGTTCAAACCGACGCTGTGTCGTCAATTCTTTATCAAATCGTGCAATCTAAATTGCTAATTGTAGACGACGTGACGACTCTCCAGATCCAATTTGAATCAGGTCATTTGCAGCTGTGAGCAGAACGCTATCAACGTTTGAAGCCGCTGTGCAGAAATCCGTCTGTGCTCTCTATCTTTCGTTTTAGGCACATTCAAGCCTATTGTGACTATAACAAGTGGTATCAGAGGCCCTTGGAGCAGTTTCGACAATGTCTGGACCTGAGGAAAGGGGTGGCAGAGGTGCTGGTG
Source organism: Closterium sp. Naga37s-1 (assembly GCA_947471745.1). NCBI lineage: Eukaryota > Viridiplantae > Streptophyta > Zygnematophyceae > Desmidiales > Closteriaceae > Closterium > Closterium sp. Naga37s-1. The sequence continues at coordinate 326,212 of CANJKZ010000966.1, forward strand.
GCAGTGGAGAAGCTCAAGCTCAAGGCCAACCCCGTGATTCAGCCATGGCGCCCATGCAACCAAGTCTTGGCCCACCTAGGGATGAGCCTAGGGTGTTTGGGCTTGACAAGTTCAACGGTGACAACTTTGCTGAATGGTCCTTCAAGATGGAGAACATCTTTGACCACTATGACCTGCTGGAGGTGATGGAAGGAACGGAGAAGCGCCCCGAGAACGACCCGGAGAAGAGCCCGTGGGTGCGGAAGAGCGCACAAGGCTATCTCTTACTTGGGCAAGCGTTGGGGAGCAGTCAGATCCGTCACATCAAGCCATTCCAGCGTGAACCAGAGAAAGGACCAAAGGCATGGGCTGCTCTCAAGGGTGTACATGCTCCTGCAACAGCGGCGGTAGCGGTGGTGTTGGAACGGCAAATGGCGGCACTACGAATTGAAGAAGACGAAGCGGTTGAAGAAGGGGTGCAGAAATTCTTCGACTTGTTGACGCGGCTTGAGGGAGCTGATTTGAACTACAGTGAGCTCCAAAAGAAGACCAAGTTGCTGGCCTTACTCCCAGAGTCATGGTCCTCGCTCATCATCAACCTTAATCGCGACTTGCCCCGCCTCTCGCTTGAAGACGTGAAGCGAGCTATCCTTCAAGAGGATTTCCGCCGCCGTGAGTTGGCGAGTGCGGATGGCGCTGGGGCAGCGAGCATCGGCCGTGGATATGGTCGAGGAAGAGGCAGAGGACGAGGGGGAGGAAGGTTTGGTGGCAGCAACTTCGGCGGAGGCCGCAGGAGTGGCGGTTACGGCAGCGACGACAAGAGCTACGGACGCGGTCGCGGCCGATTCGACGGCGAGTGTCACTATTGCCACAAGAGCGGACACATGTGGCGCGACTGCTACAAACTCCCTGATGGTTGGACCCCTGCTCAAGTCCAAGAGGGTAGAGGAGCAGGAGGAGGGAGAGGACGAGGCCGTGGAGGCCGTGGCGGTCGCGGTGGCCGGAGCGGCAATGATGGTCGGAGACGACGAGGAGAGTGACTACGAGGAGTGTGCCTTCGCGTTCTTCTCTCCGGTGGAGATGCCGGGAGAACCAGCAACTCTCAAGGAGGCTTTGGAGAGTAGTGATGCTGAGGAGTGGAAGAAGGCCATGGAGAGTGAGCTGAAGAGCATCGAGGAGAATGACACGTTTGAATTGGTGGAGCTACCGGAGGGGCGTACGGCGATAACGTCCAAGTGGCTCTTCAAAATCAAGTCGGATGCCGACGGCAAGATCGAGTGCTACAAGTCTAGGCTTGTAGCCAAGGGGTACCAGCAGAAGGAGAAGGTGGAATTCAAGGAGCTGTTTGCCCCTATGGTGAAGCCGACGACGCTGCGAACCCTATTCGCGGGAGCCGCCATCAAAGGATGGGTAGTAAAGCAAATGGACATCGTAACGGCATTCCTTAACGGCATCCTTGAGGAGGAGATTTTTATGGCGCAGCCAGAGGGGTTTGATGATGGTAGTGGCAGAGTGTGGAAGCTGAAGAAGGCCCTCTATGGGCTGAAGCAGGCCCCTAGGCAATGGTACATGAAGCTGCGCGAAGTGTTGGAGGGGATCGGCTTCACTCCCTCAACGGCCGATCACTCCTTGTTCATGCTTGGCGAGGGGGAGCAGAGGAGTTTCATGGTGGTTTATGTGGATGACATCCTCATTTTCTCACCCTCTTCTGACCTTGTGAAGGAGTTGATGCTGAAGCTTCAAGACAAGTTCAAGTGCAAGGCCCTTGGTGACGTGAGCTTCTACCTTGGGCTCCACATCGAACGAGATGTGGAGAAGCGGTGCATGCGGGTGCATCAACGAAAGTACCTGGAGGCATTGGCTGCCAACTTTGGGCAGAGTGAAGGCCATGTGGCTACACCCTTTCCCTCTGGGTTCAAGTGTGTGAAGGGACCAGAGGAGGAGAGCGTTGGTGAAGAGGAGAGGCGCCGATTTCACTCGTTGGTGGGCAGCCTCATGTATGCGGCGGTAAACACCCGACCGGACGTCGCGTTTGCTACCGGGCAGCTGGCTAGGGTTGTGCAATGCCCTAATGAGGAGCAGGTAGCAGCTGGAATGAGGGTGGCCACGTATCTTGGCCAAACACCGACCGTTGGGCTGCAATACTCGGCGGCGGCACAAAGGCGCCAAAAGGGTGCGGATGGTGTTGAACCCGGGCGTTTGTTCCTCACCGCCTACTCGGATGCTTCATATGCATCAGAACCAGAGGACATGACAAGTGTGGGAGGCTTCATATGCTGTGTTGGTGGAGGCCCAACTGCTTGGGAGAGCAAGAAGCAGGTTGACCAAGCTTTGAGCTCGGTGGAGTCCGAGTACATGGCACTCTTCCGTGCCGTACGGGAGATTGTGTGGCAGCGGCGTTTGTTGGCTGAATTGGGGGAGGAGCAGCAAGGACCTACCCCACTGTACTGTGACAGCCAGGGTGCCATTGCTCTTGCTAAGAACCCTGTGTTGCATGGACTCACGAAGCACATGAGGGTGAAGTGGCATTGGACGAGGAGCATGGTAACCGCGGGTGAAGTTGAGTTGCGCTACGTGAAGACCACGGGGCAGCCGGCTGACATGATGACCAAGAGGCTGGAGGAGCAGCAGCATTGGAAGTGTTGCAAGCTGGCTGGGATGGCTCTGAACTGAGAGAGCAACATATCCTAAGGCCAACAATCCGAGGGGGAGTTTGTTGGTGCAACCCTACGGTTTGCACTCGGCTTGTTGTCCGTGTGCGTGAATGTGTATGTGTATGGAATGGTATGAGGGCATGGGATAATATATATTTCATGCTTATAATTGTGTGTGAATGTTGAGTCATGATGTCGAGTGTGTGTGTCGAGTCAATAGCGAGTTATCGCTAGACGCGTGTTACGCGGTCGTTTGTGTCTCGCGCGCGGTTTCTATTTTGTCGTGCGCGGTTTCTATTTTTTCCTGTGTCGAACGTTCGGCGTGTCGCAGGTGTGTGCAGCAGACCCATCAAGAACTCAAGGATGAGTTTGTGATGAAGAGCCCGAGCCTTGGTGTCAAGCCTCAAGTGATTTCGAAGCTCGCCAAAAGGGTACACCTCAAGATATTGAAGATAGTTACATTACTTTGTGTAGTGTAACATTTCACTTGGTGTAGGCCCTAGTGAAGGGTAGTTTCGAGACCCTTCGTGGTTGGGGACAGTGTGGCACTGTTCCACATCACTGTACCTCGGCTCTTGGGGTTTGTAGGAGCTGGGAGTCATTCCCAACTCGTAACTCTTCCTATCTTGTGTTCTAAGACTATAGTGGCTGCCATTGTACCGTTCGTTCAAACCGACGCTGTGTCGTCAATTCTTTATCAAATCGTGCAATCTAAATTGCTAATTGTAGACGACGTGACGACTCTCCAGATCCAATTTCAATCAGGTCATTTGCAGCTGTGAGCAGAACGCTATCAACGTTTGAAGCCGCTGTGCAGAAATCCGTCTGTGCTCTCTATCTTTCGTTTTAGGCACATTCAAGCCTATTGTGACTATAACAGCAGCTGCTTTACCTCATCTCCTGTCCATGCTACTTGCCCGTGAGGAAGACCCGGATGCACCAGACATCCCGACCCCGCGCTCTTACGCAGAGGCGATAGAGGGTCCCTACTCCTCTCAGTGGCAGACAGCCATGGACGCAGAGATGGCTTCCTGGAAGTCCACAGGCACCTACGTCGACGAGGTTCTCCCACCTGCGGCGAACATTGTCGATGGCATGTGGATTTTCAGGGTGAAGCGGCCGCCGGGTTCTCCGCCTGTCTTCAAGGCGCGTTACGTGGCTCGAGGCTTCAGTCAGCGGCAGGGAGTTGACTACTTTCAGACCATCTCTCCCACCCCCAAGATGACCACTCTTCGGGTACTGCTTCACGTCGCTGCTCAGAGTGACTACGAGCTTCACTCTCCTGACTTCAGCACAGCCTTCCTGCAGATCAGCCTGCGCGAGGAGATCTCGCTGCGTCGCCCACCTGGCTTCACTGGGTCGTTTCCTGCAGGTACCCAATGGAGCCTCCGGCGGCCAGTCTACGGTCTCCGCCAGGCACCCCGCGAGTGGCACGACACACTGAGGACTACGCTTGCGGCTCTTGGGTTTGCTCCTTCCACTGCTGACCCGTCGCTGTTTCTCCACACCGACACTACTCTGCCGCCGTTCTACATCCTCGTGTACGTCGTCGACTTGGTCTTTGCTACTGCTAACACTGCTGGACTGGCCCACGTGAAGTCGGAGCTGCAGAAGAGACACACGTGCTTAGACCTGGGTGAGCTGCGCAGCTAACTTGGCTTGCAGATTACCCAGGACAGAACACGCCGCACCATTACCTTTATTCACTCACACATGGTGCAGCAAGTCCTTCAGCGCTTCAACTTCACTTACTCCTCGCCTCGGGCCACTCCTCTGTCTACTCGCCACTCGCTCTCAGCTCTGCCTTCGGATGAGTCCGTAGAGATGAGTGGCCCGTACCCAGAGCTCGTTGGCTGCCTCATGTACCTGATGACCTGCACTCGACCTGACCTGGCATACCCTCTTAGCATCTTGGCACGCTATGTTGCTCCTGGGAGACACCGACCAGAGCACATGGCTGCAGCGAAGAGGGTGTTGCGCTACCTGTGCAGTACATCGGGCATGGGGCTCGTGCTTGGAGGACAGGCTCGAGTTGTCCTCACTGGTCACGCAGACGCTTCTTGGGTTGACGACTTGGCTACGCAGCGGTCGTCACAGGGTTACACCTTCAGTCTTGGTTCCGGCTCTGTTTCGTGGCGGTCTACCCGCTCGTCTTTTGTTCTCAGCTCCACTTGTGAGGCTGAGATCTATGCTGGGGCCATGGCTGCACAGGAGTTACGCTGGCTCACCTACCTGCTGACCGACTTGGGAGAGGTGCCTCGTTCTCCTCTAGTTCTGTACGTCGACAACAAGGCCATGCTGGCCTTGTGTCAGGAGCACAGACTGGAGCACAGAACGAAGCACATTGCTCTGCGCTACTTCCTTGCTCGAGAGTTGCAGCAGCGCGGTCAGCTTTGTCTTGCTTACGTGGCCACTTGGGCCAACACTGCTGATATCTTTACCAAGGCACTTCAGCCTTGTGATCATCAGCGCTTTTGTACAATGCTAGGTCTTGTGCCTACTTGGCCTCACTTGCTCACTTCTTGACTTTGCTTGTACTGTGATCTATATATACCTGCACGTGCATGCTTACCCTTGCTAGGTTGAGATCACTATCTTGCTTGTTCACCTTGATATATAACTCTGCATGTGAACTGGCCTTGTGGCCTTGTGCTTGTGCTCAGAATGCGTGGTGACGTCGTGGTCCACCCTGAGCTTGCCTTGCTTTGCTTGACTGGTCTTGTGACCTCTTTTTCTCCCCCACTTTGCCTATGGGGGTGTGTCAAACATATATGATATTCCCTGTGTAGGCTGTAGTGGGGTAGACAATATGGGGTACAACACTTCTAGGTTTCCTACTTGTAACCACATGTTTCCTAGTCAATTCATTCCTCGTTCATTTTCACATGGGCGACACGTGCTACCGTGTCGATGTCCGATTCATTTTGTTCACACCATTCAATACATTTACTATATTGAAAGCATGTAGGACATTTTTGGTATCATTCGCCACATATAGTAGGAAGATATGCTGCTTCAGACGATTGAACAGGGAAAACTATGCAAGGATAGGCGTGTGCCTCACGTGCTGCCGTCTCGACGTCCGCTTGATTATTTAGGCATGATTTTGTTGAATCATTTACTGCATTTAAAATATGTCAGGCACGCAGGACAAGTTTGGTGCTATTCAACGCATATAGTAGGAAGGTATGCTATTTCAGACGATTTAGCAGGGAAAATTGTGCAAGGATAGGCCTATGCGACGTGTGGTACCTTTCGAACGTCACCTCGATTTGTAAAATAAGGTTCCAATCAATCGTTCACAACATTTAGTATATTGCAAGCATACCTGACAAGTTTGGTGTCATTCGTCGCATCTGGTATGGATATATTCTCCTTCAAACAATCGAGCAGGGAAGAATGTGCAAGGATAGGCCCGTGCGACACGTGATGTTATTTCGACGTCCGTTTGTATGTTTAGGGTTTAGGTTTCTGGTTATTATTCAGTACGTTTGCTGTACGCTGCATCCTGTAGTTTGGCGGGACAAGTTTGGCACCGAGTTCGGGTGGTCGACCTGGCGAGGTCGACCTTTGGAGGCGCCGACTTCGTGGCGCCGGCTTGCTGAGTGGTCGGCTTGGTGATTCGGGTGGTGGTCGCCGACTTGGATGGTCGAGGGGCACGTACAACTTCCGGTCGACTTTCCCCGAGCAAGTCGACGCTGGCCTGGTGGTTTCCGGGTCGACCAAGTAACCAGAGCGACGAAGTCTACGGAGGAGCGCGATGGTTGCCCAGGTGGTTTTAGAGAGGCCGACCTTGGTGGTGGTATCCCGAGGTCGACGCGGCTGATCAGGTACAGTCGTCAGTCACGAGGACGATCTGGTGCCTGAGCTGTGCAGGTGACGAGGCGCAGCACGCCAATCATCCGCGAGCACCTGCGAAGCCGGTGCGCTGCTGTCCTGTGGGTGCAACGCTGTGCAGCCGACTTGCTGCAGTGCTGGCACGCCGTCGACTGGCAGCGTTGGCGGGCCGCGGCTTTGCTCTGCTGGAGCGTGGTCGACCATGTTGATGCAACGCTGACAGAACGCTCTGTGACACATGTTGGCAGGCCACCAACATGCGGCGTGCTGCAGTCTCCCACGAGCTGTGTTGTCGGGTCACCGAATTATAACCTTGGCAATAGATGTGGTGATTCTTCAACTCGAGACCGGTTCCTGCAATTACACATGTTAAAATAGGGTTTCTTATGCAGAGACTTCAGCTAGTATGTATTTTCCATATGGGCAAAGATGCACTACCATCCATTAGCAGAATTACTTACCCTCTTGTATGGTGTATATTGATATGCGGCCTTACTGAAGTGCAGTTGGTCTCTGTCCCTGTGGTGAATCACACGTGGCCAAACGGCACTGGAGCTTTTCTACTTTCATGTATCATTCCTGGCTGTTAGTGCTGGGCGAGTATCTTTGATTCGTCTAGGACCGAAAGGTGCATTCTGACTGCCAGCGCAGGTGGCAGTAGGACCACACAACCAACCTCATACGTCGTTCATGAATTCTCGGAGCTGGTCGCGTGGCGTTGTTGTACTGGAACAAATTAGTCAAGTGGGTTTTCTCCCCAGGAGAAGCATCTCTTCTGAAGCGCCCCGAAGCAAAGCATAACCACACCTCATCCATACGCCCCCACAGATTCATTCAGATCCATAAAACTTCCCCTCGTCAACTCTCTCCAGAAACTTTGAATTCACTCCTCGTCTCCACATCACATATTTCCTTCGACCTCGACCTCTCTTTCTTAGGTTTATCTACCACCTCCTCGTTCCGCCATCTCTCTTCCAACCCGTTCCGCCAACTCACTTCCTGCCCGATCCTCATTTCCAGCTCTTACCGGTCCGTCATTCCACCTCCTCACTTCCTCCACCCCGTTTCCTCCCAATCTAGCCATCTCACCTTGTCGCCATCGCGCCATACCATGTCATCGCCTGATCCGCGTTACCACCTCGTCCTCGGCCCGCCATTCCGCCTCCTCCCATTATGCGCCGTGACGCCATCCACGTCTCGCTTCTCCGACATCTCGTTTCCTCCGTGTTGCGCCAAGGAGTCTCCTATACCGCCATTCCACCTCTTCGCCTTGGCGCCTCTCATCCCGTCGCCTTGGTGCCTCTCATCCCGTCGCTCTGGCGCTGTTCCTCCTTTTCACGTATGCGCCATCCCATCTCCTCACCGATCCACATCTGTACCTCCTCGCCTTTCCTCAATCCCTTTTCCTCCCCGTTCCGGCATCCTACCGCGTCGCCTGTGCGCCATCCAAGTTCCTCGCCTTTCTGCCGTTCACCCCACTCCCCATCGCGATATCTAAAAACCGCCTCTTTCATCCATCCCACGGTCATCGCACCCCCTCCGCCCATCACCCCTATTCCTTCTTCCCACCATCCCCTCCTACAACATTCATCCCATCCCATCCTACAACATGCATCCATCCCTTCCGCCCAAAACATTAATCCCTTTCCTTGCTCGTACCATTCCCTCTTACCACATGCGTCCCATCCCACCCGCCGTCACATTCATCTCTCTCCGCCCGTATACCATCTCCCTTATCCGATCCATTCCCCTGTGACGCCCTCCCACCACATTCATGCCATTTGTGCCTAGCCCATTCCACCTCCTCCCCATTCCGCCCTCCCACCGCCATTCATCTCATCTCTCCCAGCCATCCCACCTCCTCCCCATTCCGCCCTCCCACCGCCATTCATCTCAGCTCCCCCAGCCATCCCACCTCCTCCCCATTCCGCCCTCCCACCGCCATTCATCTCATCTCCCCCAGCCATCCCACCTTCTCCCCATTCCGCCCTCCCACCGCCATTCATCTCATCTCCCCCAGCCATCCCACCTCCTCCCCATTCCACCCTCCCACCGCCATTCATCTCATCTCCACCAGCCATCCCACCTCGTCCCCATTTCGCCCTCCCACCGCCATTCATCTCATCTCCCCGAGCCATCCCACCAACTCCCCATTCCGCCCTCCTACCGCCATTCATCTCATCTCCCCCAGCCATCCCACCTCCTCCCCATTCCGCCCTCCCACTGCCATTCATCTCATCTCCTCCAGCCATCCCACCTCCTCCCCATTCCTCCCTCCCACCGCCATTCATCTCACCTCCCCCAGCCATCCCACCTCCTCCCCATTCCGCCCTCCCACCGCCATTCATCTCATCTCCCCCCAGACAATCACCTCCTCACTATTCCGCCCTCTCACCATTCATCCCATTCCCCCCACACCATCCCACCTCGTCCTCATTCCGCCCTCCCACCATTCCCCCATCCCCCCACTCATCCCATCTTCCCCCAGCCAATCCCACCTCCCCATTCCGCCCTCCTCCCCCCCCCATTCATCCCATCTTCCCCCACCCATTCCCACCTCCTCCGCATTCTTGCATTTCCCACTTTGCGACAACGCACCCCATTCATCACATCTCCCCCAGTCCATACCAGCGCGTCCAATACTACCCTTCACACCCTCCTCATCCCTCCCTGTCCTCAAACATTCCTCAACACACCCTGCCCTTGCACCTGCCTCTTGGCCCGCCCCTCTCGTGACACTTTTCCAGCCAATTACTCCAGCCTAGCCCTCATGTTTGACTATAGCAGCATGACAGGTGCATCCATCAGCTGTTGGTTTGATGTAGCAGTGCTTGTATATGTGCTTTGAAGGTCAATTGTAAAGCTTTGGTACTTTATTCAACATATGCTACGGAATTTCGGGATCAACTAGCTCATCTAGCAATAAACGGTAGAAACCGGCTTAAAATAACATGTCCTGAGCCTGACTGCATTGTTACATTCGCATCACAAGCTGAACGGACTAATCATGTTCGCAGTTTTAGGCATGACTATGCTACTACCACCACACGCAACAATCCAGAGCCTACAGCACCAAGCCCTAGTATGTCGTCACAGGACGCAGCACCACCTGCGCCAATGCCGTCTGTCGAAGAGCCCCACCTTGAACGAGCAAGCAGTGAAGCAGAACAATACACAGCCATAGATCGTCGTTTTTGGATTTTTTTTGTAAAACAGGAAACGGTGGTAGCAGCCTCTCAAGAGAGTCGATCAAGGAGCGCAACTTACGCTAAAGACCGTCGCAGATGTTGACAAGCTTGAGGCATCCCTTACGCAACGGGCAGTGCTACAACCATTTCAAAGGCTTGTCATCACGGACCCAAGCAAGGACAAGAGAGAGGCTATTCTATGGTGGCGTGCAACGTAAGCTCGCGTGGTTGACATGTACAATGATCCTGCCAATGCTGACAAATTCATAATTGCACCTGAGATGGATGCTTCGGAGGAGACCGCATCGGATGAGGCACCGCATCGATATACAGATCCATCAACTGGCACGTTCTGGAGAGAAGCAGTTGAAGATCTTCCACGGGCGTCTATAGTGGCTGTCATACTGTACTCAGACGAAACTGTGCTTGCTAACAGGGCCCAAAATATCAGGGTAAAACGCCCTGATTACCCTGGGGGCAGGCCGCTTTTTCAAGATTACCCTGCCAAAATCAGGATTCCACGAAAGTTACCCTTTTGCAAAAAGAGCATGTTTTTTTTTACCCTAATAGGATCTATGGTTAGCCTGACAGTATTAGGGTAGGGTGTAGACTACCCTGATACCGAAACTTTTTTACCGCGAATCAGGCCATACTCCGCTTGGTGACGAACTGTACCACACCCACACAAACAAGCGTTGTCGCTTCTTAACACTGGCATAAAACCAAGAGTCGTTGTCGGCGACACACCATGTCCCCTCATTGGTTGTTTCACCCAATGAGGCGACTCCCAGTTTGTAGAAGAAGTAGTAGGCAGTGGGGGTGGCACTGAGTAGGTGTGTTGTGAATGTGATGCTCTTCCAGAGCTCATGGACTTCGTGAGTGCTACTTTATTATGTCATTGTAAATAACTTACCGGTAGCTCACAAAATAGTAACTGAAACAGGGTTGGCCTAAAACTACCCTGCTCAAATCAGGGTAGTGGTTGATTTACCCTGCTGCAAACAGGGTACGAAAAAATTTACCCTAGGGGTCGGGGTAAGGAGGGGCTGGAACCCTGATTTGTAAGGGTAGGCCTAAACCAATTTTGGGCCCTGCTTGCTAAGGATGGCGGAGCTTTGGGACATCCTGCATATGTCACCCTAGGGAACACGTCTTCTAAAAACAGGTGGAAGCCCAATGACAGGCGGATGACGGCCTTGTTACCTCCGTTGCAAAAGCACCAAGTGCAACCAGGAGTGGACGCCACACGGCGCCGGCTTGAAATCGTACTGGCAGAGCAAAAGGAGAAGAAGGAGACAGGTGCTTTTCTGAAGGATCCATACAGTCTCCTACGTTTTGTTTGACCCCTTCTGTATGCCTATGTGGGAGACTATCCAGAGCAATACAAGATCGCTGGGACAAAGGCGGGTCATCAAACCCAGTTTCCGTGCCTGAGATGTGAAGTAACGAAGGTGAACATGTCAAACGTGGAAGCCGAACACTGTTATCGCACAGAGCAAGGACAAGTCCTCACCAAATCGATTATAAAGGTGCATCGAAGCTCAAATCGTGCGCTTGCATCCGCAGAGACGACGGAGAGTACACACGCCATCAATGTATGCACCATTGTCTTTCCATATTTGGAAACACTATTCATGTCCCGACTTGTTCTTTGCCTTCGATTGCTACGTTCTGGTTTCCTACCATCTCACTAATCATCTCGCATACGCACTCAACTGCTCATATTTGCAGGTGGCGATATGGGGGTTCCCCAATGGGAATACGTCGTGGGGAAATCCTTATCGCGCATTCATGGGAGACATCATGCATCTATCACTCCTTGGAGTGTTCAATCATATCATCGATTGCCTGCGCTCAAAGGTACCTAGACTGCTCGATCGGCTGGATGATGCTCTGCGTGGGATCACGGACTCTAGTCGCCAATTTATGTTCTGCCTTCCCTCATACGCGAAACAATACTTCGCGAACAAAGGGACATTCCAAGCCTTTGAACACGCTGCAGTTATGCAAGTGTTACCTGTGATTCTAGAGATGCTTGATGTCAAGACGGACATTACACGAACAGTCACGCTATACGTCTACTGGCACTGCGAGGTGTGGCTATGGCCATACCATACAGAAGAGAGCCTTGCACACCTTGACGAACTAACAAAAACGTGAGAACATGTTGTATCTTTTGGCATTTGACAGTTTTGAACCACATTGTAGCGTTCGCAACAATTTATGCCCGGCACGTACATTGATTTACTCTCTCTCTCTAATGGTCCGTATATTGATATGGCAGAAAGGTACACACATATAGTTTCAGAAGCATGCAAATTTCAGCCTAATCCCTCTAGAGTTCCACCAGTGGCTCCAAAACAGCAAAACAATCCCCTAGGTGTAGTTCATGGCCAATACCCCCCACCGGGGGGTTCTCAGCTGCTGCCGCCTCACCCAATTTCATGAGGAGGCCCACCGACTGTGCTCTCTGAAGAGCAACTGACCACCGCTGCCTGAAGTGATGCAGAAATTTAGCGGCATGATAGGAGTTAGAATTGGCGTTGAAGTGGCGCCGAGCCGCTGTGTCTGCCAGGAGTTTAAGGAAGACGGGGACCTCTGCACATGGGCAGCCGTAGGTCTCCACCGCCAGTGGAAAGAAGCCGACTGTCTCAGGTCTGTTCCCATAGTGCTGAATCTTCTTGTCTGCCTGCTCCCTGGCCGCCCATCCCCTGCCTTTCTGCGCCTGTGGGTCCCGAGTACTGATGGGGTCTGTCACGGTCACATCGCACACCCAAACCGCCCCACTGCTCCTGTCGGTCATGGTGAAATCAGCCGTCTGCTCCTCGATGGGACAATGGGCGGCCGACTCGCTGTGGACTATGAAACCCGCGTCCTGTGCCATGCTAATGCAAGCATCACGGAGCTCGTTGTGGGTGTTGATGCGATGCTTGCCGGTGCCGCAGCGTAGGAGGTGGTTTGGGAGGTGGGGGTCCGTGATTTCGGTGTGGTCCGAGCAGTCACAGTTTTTGGGGGTGGAGAAGGGTAACCCAAGCCTGAATGTGACGGCATTGGCAAAGTGTACCGGTCCTATGCGCCTTGTCGCTTCTATAGGTATCGCCGTCAGCCAGTCCCCCGTGCCATAGCCCGTTAGAGAAAACATCCGCTGCGTATGGCCCGCCAGCGGATTCAGCTCCATGTCTCTCGTCGCCTGAACTTGCACAGCGTAGCGGCTACCGTGGACCTGTAGGGCAAGGGCGTGCTGCAGCTTGACATCCGTCCGCTTAATTCGTTCCCGTTCCAGCAACTCTCGCGCATCGGAAGGCAGGGTGGTCTCGCACTCGGCGAGCCAGGAGTGGAGCGGTGTGCTCTCGTCCCTTGGCAGGAGCATATGGCAGCGCGCGTGAGATAGTGCGGAGTCCGGGTCTAGGGCGAGCGCGGAGAATAGCAGAGCCGCCTGCGTGAAGCTCGCGACGAAGCCGTAAACTCCCTCAACGAGGGGGTCTGTAATGCCTATTCTGTCAAACATTATATATGTTGTGTTAGTTTAGGCTACAGTGGGTTAGCCTATAGGGGGTACACAATTCTAGGGTTAGGTACTTGTACTCTTTTCATTGCTAGTTCATTCATTCCTGTTCAGTGATTCCAACATGGTATAGAGCAGGTCCTTCCTAGGACCGAAATTTTCTAAGGGCCCACCACTACGTACCTACCTACCCGTGCCCTAGGGCGCCTCGGCGTGTCACGCCCCTAGAGGCCCCTCTTGACGGCCCCGCGCTAGCCCCGTTCAGGCCCCGTCGGCCCCTTTAAGGCCCCGTTCAGGCCCCGCGCTAGCCCCGTTTAGGCCCCGTCGGCCCCGTTTCAGGCCCCGTCGGCCCCACGCTAGCCCCTCTCAGGCCCCGTCGACCCGCGCTAGCCCCGTTTCAGGCCCCGTCGGCCCCTTTTCAGGCCCCGTCGGCCCCGCGCTAGCCCCTCTCAGGCCCCGTCGGCCCGCGCTAGCCCCGTTTCAGGCCCCGTCGGCCCCGTTTCAGGCCCCGTCGGCCCCGCGCTAGCCCCTCTCAGGCCCCGTCGGCCCGCGCTAGCCCCGTTTCAGGCCCCGTCGGCCCGCGCTAGCCCCGTTTCAGGCCCCGTAGGCCCCGCGCTAGCCCCTCTCAGGCCCCGTCGGCCCCGCGCTAGCCCCATTCAGGCCCCGATCGGGCCCGCGCTAGCCCCGTTTCAGGCCCCTTCGGCCCCGTTTCAGGCTCCGTCGGCCCCGCGCTAGCCCCGTTCAGGCCCCGTCGGCCCCTTGCTAGCCCCGTCAAGGCCCCGTTTGGCCCCGCGCTAGCCCCGCTCAGGCCCCGATCGGCCCCGCGCTCGCCCCTCTAGGGCCCCAACCGGCCCCGTGCCTACCTCGCCGACCCGTGCCCACCACCCAGAGGCCCCGGGCGGCCCGTTCCCGCCGCAGCACAAGAGGGAGAGCGGGCGGCCCGTCCCCGCCGTGACCTGAGCCGAGCCGCGACCCGACCTGAACCGAGCCGCGCCGCCCTGCCCTACCTGGTTCGTCCTACCTGCTTCTCCTACCGCTACTGCTGCTATTTCTACTGTTCCTATGGCTAGCCCACAGGTTCTCGTGTTCGATGCTGAGGGCCGCCCTGTGAAGTTTGACACCTGGCTCGATGACCTGCACCTCTACCTACAGCTCACAGCCAAGGATGACATCTCACTGTACGATCACGCCCTCGGCCTTGTCACTGCCCCTGCTGCTACTGCTGACAGCACTGCTCGCTCACAGTGGCAGACTCGTGATGCCCACGCTCGCTTCGCCATTCGCAACTCCCTGCCGATAGACGAACGCGAGCACTTTGGTCAGCACAAGACTGCACCGGCACTGTACACAGCTGTAGTTGCTCGCTACTCCTCACCTGCCTCTGCCGCACTAGGCCGTCTCTCCCTCCCCTACCTGTTTCCCGACCTGGCCTCCTTTCACACAGTCGCTGACCTCATCACGCACCTCCGTACTAGTGAGGCCCGCTTCCGTGCCGCCATGCCTGCTGAGTTCCTTGCCACGCACCCCCCTCCACTCTGGCTCACTCTCTATCACCTAGTCACCCGCCTCCCTGACACACTGCGTGCTGTCAGGGACCACTTCCTAGCTCGTTGCCCCACTGAGCTCACCATTGCCCTCCTCGAGAAGGAGCTACTTGCAGCTGAGGCTAGCATAGTCGCTGTAGGTGCCTCTCGTGGCGACCCCCGTACCCCGTTCTTTGAGGGGTGTTCTCCTTCCCCCCTTCTTCCCTCTGTCGCCTCTGCTGCTGCTGTCGACCTTCTTGGTACTGAGAAGGTCGGCGCTGCGTCTGCCTCGAGCGGACGCCGCAGCGGCAAGGGCAAAGGGGGCAAGGGTAGTGGCGGTGACGGCGGGGGAGGCGGCGGTGGGGGCGGTGGAGGCAGTGGGGGTGGTGGCTCGGCTGGAGGGGCGAGTGGTAGCGGTGGGGGTGGTGGCGGCAGCGGCGGGGGAGGTGGCAGGAGTGGAGGCGGCGGTTGGGGTGGCGGTGGACGAGGCGGCGGCAGGGGTTGGGGTGGTCGAGGAGGTGGCAGCGGTGGTGGTGGCCGTGGAGGCGCTGGCGGTGGCCAGGGCCAGCAGCACACTCTCTCGCCCAGGAGGTCCGTGAGTGGTACTCTCAGCACGGGGGTGGGGGTGGTCTTAGCTGCACGTACGTCATTCGCACTGGTGACCGCACTGGTCAGCAGTGTGGACGACCGCACGCCACACAGCGCTGCTTCTCTCGTCTCGACGACGCTTGGCGTGTTCAGTTCCCTCAGGCCACTGAGCTGCCCCGCTGGCTTGATCTCCTGAAGAAGGGGATTGATATCTATGCTCTAGACTTTGATGCTATTCTATCTGCCATGTATGTGATGTCTACTAGTGGAGAGGGTGCTGAGTACTTGTGTGTGCCGCCCGACCCGGGCATTAGGGCCAGTGCGTCTGCCGCTCCAGGTACTCACGTGTCGGCTACCCCAGGTGCTGGTGAGGCTGCTGCTCTAGGTGCTCGTGTATCTCCCCCCCTTGGTACTGCATCGACTGCCGCACTGCACACCTTCACACTGGACTCAGGTGCTTCTCGCTGCTTCTTTCGTGACCGCACTGCCCTTGAGCCGCTTGCTCGGCCAGTTGCTGTCTCCCTTGCTGACCCCTCTGGGGGTCCGGTCATTGCGACCTCTTCCACTGTCCTTCCCTGCCCTGCGGTCCCGTCGGGCACACTGTCAGGTCTCCACCTCCCCTCGTTCTCTACGAACTTGGTGGCAGGCTGTGCACTCCAGGACGGGGGTGTTCACCAGTTCACCCCTGCCTACGAGCGCGTGACACACTGCACGTGTGCTCGTACGGGCCGTCACTTGGCTACCTTCACTCGGCAGCCGGGGTCGGACCTGTACACACTGACTACTGAGTCCCCTCAGGTTGCTGCGACTGCGTCCGCGTCCGCGTCAGGTCAGCTGTCCGCCCCCTGCTCGTGTCGCTCTTTGGCACACGAGACTGTCCTCTGGCACCACCGCCTTGGCCACCCGTCTGTACAGCGGCTTCGTGCCATGCACTCCAGGTACCTTGTCTCTGGCCTGCCCAGGGTCCTTCCTCCCCTCCCACCCTCGCCTGCTCCTACCTGTCTCCCCTGTGTCGAGGGACGGCAGCGCGCCGCTCCTCACTCCTCCTCGTTCCCCCCGACGACTGCTCCCTTGCAGACACTCCACATGGACGTGTGGGGCCCAGCCCGCGTCCGTGGTCAGGGTCAGGAGAGGTACTTCCTGATAGTTGTTGACGACTACTCGCGCTACACCTCGGTCTTCCCCTTGCGCACCAAGGGTGAGGTCCCTGATGTCTTGATCCCTTGGATCCGCCGAGCCCGTCTCCAGCTCAGCGAGCGTTTTCACTCGGACTTTCCTGTCCTGCGCTTGCACTCTGACAGAGGTGGTGAGTTCTCCTCCGACCTCTTGGCAGCCTACTGTGCTGAGCACGGCATTGAGCAGTCGTTCACGCTTCCGGCTTCTCCACAGCAGAATGGGGTTGCGGAGCGCCGCATTGGCCTGGTCATGGAGGTCGCCCGTACCTCCTTGATCCACGCGGCTGCCCCCCACTTTCTGTGGCCGTTTGCGGTCCGGTACGCTGCGCATCAACTCAACCTCTGGCCCCGTGTCTCCTTGCCGGAGACCTCGCCCACGCTACTGTGGACGGGGGAGGTTGGCGATGCGTCGCGTTTCCGGGTCTGGGGGTCTCGAGCTTTTGTCCGCGATTCGTCTGCGGACAAGCTCTCCTCCCGTGCTGTTCCCTGCGTCTTCCTCGGCTTTGTCCCGGACGCGTCTGGTTGGCAGTTTTACCACGCCACCTCGCGCCGAGTCTTGCCCTCCCAGGACGTCACTTTTGACGAGTCCGTCCCCTACTACCGCCTCTTCCCCTACCGCACTGCCCCGCTCCCCCCCCCGCCTCTCTTCCTCTCGCCAGGTGCTGCTGTTGCAGACCCCCTCCCCCCTCAGGGTGCCGCTCCCTCAGGTGTGTCTCAGGTAGACCCGGTTGAGCCTGTTGAGGTAGCTGTCGACTCTCGTCCTGCTGGGGGTTCTGAGCCTGGGGGTGCTGAGCCTGGGGGTGTGGAGCCTGGGGGTGTGGAGCCTGGGGGTGTGGAGCCTGGGGGTGTGGAGCTTGAGGGTGCTGAGCTTGGGGGGGTGGAGCCTCGTGGTACTGAGCTGCGGAGTCCGGAGTCTGGGGGTTCTGCGTCTGGAGGTACGAGGTCTGGGAGTCCTGCACCTGGAGGAGCCCTCTCCTCGGAGCAGCTACGTGCGTGGTACTTAGAGTACTGCAGCCTCCGGAGAGGTACCGCTCGAGCCGGACGTACTACTGGGACTGGTGCTAGTACTTCTTCTCCCGTTCGGGAGCTCCCCTCCCGCGAGCGGATCCGTGAGTGGTACGAGCGGCGCTGCACTCTTCGGAGTGGCGTGCCTCGTGTTACGAACCCCGCTGCTGTTGGAGCTGCTGCTGGTGCTGAGGACCCGGGCGTTGGAGCTGCTGCTGGTGCTGAGGACCCGGGCGTTGGAGCTGCTGCTGGTGCTGAGGACCCGGGCGTTGGAGCCGCTGCTGGTGTTGAGGACCCGGGTGTGGAGCTGCTGCTGGTGCTGAGGACCCGGGCGTTGGAGCCGCTGCTGGTGCTGAGGACCCGGGCGTTGGAGCTGCTGCTGGTGCTGAGGACCCAGGCGTTGGAGCTACTGCTGGTGCTGAGGACCCGGGCGTTGGAGCTACCGCTGGTGCTGAGGACGTGGACGCTGGAGCTGCTGCTGGTGCTGCCGACCCTGGTGCGGGTGTCCCTGCTGGCTCTGGTGTCGCTGCTCGGTCTCAGCCGTACTTTGTTCCGCTCCTTCAGCAGGTTCTTGGTCAGCTTCCTCCTCCTTTTCCTCCTCCCTCCTTAGAGTGTCCTCAGCCTCTCCAGCTGCAGTCGGCGTTACCGTCTGCCTCCTCTCTCCTTGGTCCTGCTCCTTACACTGGTCCGACTGGAGGTCTTACTGAGCGGCGTGAGCCTGCGTCTCGTCCTGCGTCGCCTGAGTCTCGTCCTGGGTCGCCTGTCCGCACTGCTCTCTCTAGTCGTCGAGTCCAGCGTCAGCGTCTTCCTGCTGTCCCAGGCACTCACCGGATGGCGCTTCGTCCGTCCACTGCTCCACAGCGTGTCCCACTGCCGTCTCCTCCTGCTTCCTCTCTTCCTGCTCTTCCTGACCCTGGGTCAGACTCTCTTCGTGCTACCAGTCCTGCTGTCACGCGTCTCCTGGCCACTGTTGTCACTGACCCTTCCTTTGAGTCTGCTGCTGCGTCTGCCTTAGTTGCTGAGCTTGTCGACTTTGCTGCTCGCTGTCGTCTAGACTACGCTGCTAGCCTAGTTGCTGAGTCTGAGTCTGTCTGTCCTCCGTCCGTCGGGGGTGAGTGTGCTCTTGGCACTGACGTCCTTGAGGACAGGCAGGAGGAGTTCCAGTGCTTTGCTGCCGCTTTGCCCCATCTCGTGTCCATGCTTGTTGCCCCTGAGGGAGACCCGGATGCACCAGACATCCCGACCCCACGCTCTTACGCAGAGGCGATGGCCGGTCCCTACTCCTCTCAGTGGCAGTCAGCCATGGACACAGAGATGGCTTCCTGGAATTCCACAGGCACCTACGTCGACGAGGTTCCCCCGCCTGGGGCGAACATCGTCAGTGGCATGTGGATTTTCAGGGTGAAGCGGCCGCCGGGTTCTCCGCCTGTCTTCAAGGCGCGTTACGTTGCACGAGGCTTCAGTCAGCGCGAGGGAGTTGACTTCTTCCAGACCTTCTCCCCGACCCCGAAGATGACCACTCTTCGGGTTCTGCTGCACGTCGCCGCTCAGCGTGACTACGAGCTCCACTCGCTTGACTTCAGCACTGCTTTCCTGCAGGGCAGCCTGCACGAGGAGATCTGGCTGCGCCGTCCACCTGGCTTCACTGGGTCGTTCCCTCCTGGTACCCAGTGGAGCCTCCGACGGCCAGTCTACGGTCTCCGCCAGGCGCTTCGTGAGTGGCACGACACACTGAGGACTACGCTTGCGGCTCTTGGGTTCGCGCCTTCTACTGCTGACCCGTCGCTGTTTCTACGCACCGACACCTCACTGCCGCCGTTCTACGTCCTTGTGTACGTCGACGACTTGGTCTTTGCTACTGCTGACACTGTGGCACTCGCCCACGTGAAGTCGGAGCTGCAGAAGAGACACACGTGCACAGACCTGGGTGAACTGACAAGCTATCTTGGCTTGCGGATCACCCGGGACAGAGCACGCCGCACCATCACCTTGACTCAGTCACACATGGTGCAGCAGGTCCTTCAGCGCTTCCGCTTCACGTACTCCTCGCCTCAGCCCACTCCTCTGCCTACCGGTCACTCGCTCTCAGCTCTGCCTTCGGATGAGTCCGTAGAGCCGAGTGGCCCGTATCCAGAGCTTGTGGGTTGCCTCATGTACCTGATGACCTGCACTCGACCAGACCTTGCATACCCTCTCAGCATTCTTGCACGCTATGTCGCTCCCGGCCGTCACCGGAAGGAGCACATGGATGCAGCTAAGAGGGTGTTGCGCTACTTGTGCAGTACGTCGGGCATGGGGCTAGTGCTTGGAGGGCGAGTCCCAGTTGTTCTCACTGGGCACTCAGACGCTTCTTGGGCAGACGACCAGGCTACTCAGCGGTCGTCTCAGGGTTACTCCTTCAGTCTTGGCTCTGGTTCTGTCATTCCTGTTCAGTGATTCCAACATATTCCACCAAGAGAGGGGGGCAGGGACGCCTGCGCCCAAACGCGTGACTGTTCTGCTCTGCCGCCGGAGAGCGAATGTTGCACGAGGTAAGGAGTGCCAGGAGGAGGTCACGGCCCCACTCGGTCCATGTATCCCGGGAGACGAGATTGAGGGGGGTTGTTCGGGTGAGATACGCCACGCGCCGAGAGATGCAGCGCGTGATCAGCAGCGAGGCGACTTGTGGATCGGCCCGCTCGATGAGTGGTAATGGTTTCGCCAGGTCCCTCAGCTGCCCTGCCAAGAACGTGGCTGCCCCATCGGCCGCCCCTAGAAAGCTCCCAAGCAGACGGACGCCGTCCGTGCAGAACGGCACCCCTGGGGGCAGCCCAGTGGAGTCGCACGTGGCAGCGCTCCATGCCGTGCACTTCTCAGGGTTGTGTTTCAGGCCCAGTGATTCCAACTTCGTTGTGAAGTGGTTGAAGGCAGCTACAGTTGCACGTTGTTCACCGACGAATGTCACGTCGTCTGCATAAGCCAAACAAAGTACCCCAGGGTATGCCGCTGCAGTGTCGCGAAGTGTGGGGTGGATTCCCGCCGCAAACAGGAGTGGGCCCAGTGGATTGCCCTGACGAACGCCTCGTTCACTACGCAGGGGCTCGCTCGCAAATTTCGAATCCAGGTAGAGCCGCGATGGGTTACCGTAGGTCAGGCGAACCAGTGGGAGCAGCGGCGACAGGGTTGGCTCTTGTAACGCTGCTGCGATGGATTGTCGCGAAATGCTGTTGAAAGCATTCGCGATGTCGGTCTGTAGTACCAGGCTGTTCGGGTGGCCATCCACATACGTTCGGGCGGCATGAATTATCGCTTCCGCCCCTCCTGGCACCGCCACTACGTACTGTAGGGGCAGGAAGTGATCACGTGCAGCTTCGTCCATGACCAACAGCGCAGCCTTGGCAGCCAGACGCGTCAGGCATTCGCCGATCGCGATTCGTCGGGCACCTCCTCCAGGCTTGGCCAGGGCAATGAGTCGAGATGCTGTCAGCAGGTCCGCCACCGAGGCTGGGAGGTTTCCCCCTAGAATTGTGTTTACCAGGGCGTGCATATGGGTGCAGACGGATGCATTGGTTACTGCCGCGTCGCGAAGATGCTCAAATGTTGTCCTTGAGGGTCCGGCCCCCACGCCATTATCGCATCGCCCAAGGAGCTTCGCAAATTCCGCGTGGGAAATGCCTAGGGGTCGAGTGTCGGTCGCTTGCCAAGTCAGCGACTCTGCCCCAGCTGGTGGTTGTTTCTGGCGAAGTTCAGCCAGAATTTATGGACTTGGCGTGCAGACGGGTGTTGACTCGAGCGCCAGCATGGCTCGGCGCACACTGCCACGTTTTGCCAACCCCTCCGCTCGACTCAATACACCTGTCACGTAGGGTTGGTGACGTGGGGGCGGAGGGGAGTTGACCGCGTTTACTGCATCCTGGTAGAGCTGCGTCCACTCGCCACGCTGGAAAGCCCGTAGCCGGGCCTTGATTTGTGGCCAGTTTGGGTGCTTTGGCGAAGCTTGGCGAAGGGTTAGACGTGGGAGGAAGAGGAGCAGTCGCCAGCCAGCCTCGGAATCAGGGTTTCGCGAGAGGTGGTGTAGGGGTGTCAGTAGTGCCAGCGAAAATAGCTGACACAAATTTGGCGGTAATCGCCTTGACAGGGGCGGTTGTCGACTGTCGCAGAGGGCGGAAATATCCCATTTCGCGATGTTCGCGAACATGTCGCTCTTCTCTGCCAACTCCTCTGGCGAGAAATAGCGGGGCAGCTGCGGGGTCGCGACTGACGAGTGGTGGAGTATTGCGGTCCGATTTACTCTCTCTCTCTCTCTCTCTCTCTCTCTCTCCCCCTGTCTCTCTCTCTCTCTGTCATACACACACTCTCTATCTCTCTCATGCGGATGTGGTACAGACTTGTACCCAAGATGATAACAGTGTTTGAGAAGAAACAGTCGTCGACGTTCAACATTCCAAAGGTCCATGCGATGCTGCGCGTCGTTGACGACATCCGTCGCGGAGGACTCCTTGCTCATTACTGTGCGGATACGTACAAGCATCTCCACATCGCGCTAATGAAGCAACCGTATCGTGCGAGCAACAAGAAACACGCGGAGGAGCAGATCGCGCGACGAACACTTGTCGACGAGTTGGTCAGCAGACTAGCGCTTCAAGTGACCAACGCGGAAGACGCTGATACAAGGAACGGAGAAATGAGACAGATATTTGTTCTTACAGTCGATCTTTTAACGCATACGTGCGGAAACAATGTTCTAAACCTTTCCATATATGTTTCTTATCATTGTATTACGATGTGATACTGTTGAAGTGCGTTTGTGTGTGTATGTGCGTGTATTTATGTATACGTGCGTGTGTGTGTGTGTGTGCGTGTGTCTATCCCTGGGTGTATGCGTGTGTGTGTGCGCGCGCATGGATGTGTGTGTTTATTTGTGTGTGCCTACATTTGTCTGCGTATATGTGTGTGTGCAAGTGTGCGCGCGCGTGAACGTCCCAAGCTCGCGGTCCTCTATGTGTATGTATGCAGGTGTGTGTATGTGCGTGTACGGGTACGGCCATCTGTATGCGTTAATGTATGACATGTGCATGCACGAGGTCGTTCGTGCGACCGGGCGTGCTTAGCAGTATGCGTGTGTGAGTCTGTGTGTGTGTGTGAGTGTGTGTGTGTGTGTGTATGTGTGTGTGTGTCTGTGTGTGTGTGTGCATGCGTGTGCACGCGTGTGTGTGTGTGTGTGTGTATGTGTGTGTGTGTGTATGTGTGTGTGTATGTTTGTATGTGTGTGAATGTGTTAACAGCTATAACGTTATGCGGAAGCGTTTAATCTGGTATTACAAACTTGTCAGAATATTATGCTCTAGCCTGTAGTGGGGTGCTCTATAGCGAGTACAACCCTTCTAGGGTTTGCTATTTGTATCCTCATTCTTGCTAGTGCAACCCCCTCCCTCTTTGCCTAAACTGTTTCTTGCCTAGCTAGGGCTTTCCTAGCTATGGCGCCTTCTTCTACTGCTTATCTTCACAAAACTTGTACTCGGCAACACTTAACATCACTTGCAGCCCTTCGAGCATGACAGCTTGTCACCTCCTAGCCAAGGGCGTAGAAAAATTGCAAGCGAGTAGTTATGCCTTTCTCAGCCTGTAAGCCAAGTAAGCTGGTCGAGCTGAGCTTCGGCAGCACCACGGTAGCGATTCTACTCTCGTCAATACGTAGTAGTAGAAATTGAACTTGAAAGGCGAAACGAAAAATAGTTGTTGTATCCATAAACAATTACAAGCACATATTTCTATAAAATCCTACGCACACACAAAGGCAGGCATAAAAGTAGTTGTAGAACAAGGTCTTGATTTTTCCACGCTGTAATAGAAAACGGTTGCATAATTTCTTAGGATGCTGCCTTTTTTCTTCTCTTGTAACACAAGGCAATTCCATTGTTGACTCCTCACATGAACATTTGCGGTTTCATGTGGCTCCCATATGGCTCCCATAAGCCTCATATGAAGTTCATGCGAGTTTACAGCTGTAAAACGGTTTTAACCGTTCGATGACGTGAACAAACGAATTGTACCTGCGGCAAAACCATTCTTTTATGCGGCGAGACATTCGTGCGTAATTTCTTGTTCCGTGAGTCAGCGTGGGATTCTGTTTTTCAACCGAGATCCCACGCGCCCCACCTGCCACACGCCACGACCGAGATATTTCTCGGTCGTACTGTACAGCGCGCATGATTGCGATCATGTGCGTGTACAGTTCGGGACAGGGCAGAAACGTTCCCTGTTCTGTTGCGATCGTGCTGTACAGCACGCTCGCAACAGTGCGTGGCACACGCGCATGCCCTGTGGGGCCTCACGCGCGTGCCAGGACCCCACATGCAGTCCTGATTTCGTACCCTTTGACTCGCGCCAGAAGAGTCAAACGGCACCCCCTCGATAGTCAAACTATCGAGCCCCCTGGTACACCGCTCGCTCGCATGGAACCCCAATGAGCCTCGCATGAAACATTCGAATTTCATGAGACTTTCATGGGTCGCTCGCATGAACCTCGAATGGAACATTTAAGTCTCATGCGAGCTTCTTTAAAGCTCCATGGGGTCTTCATTTGAGCACTTCATGGAAGGCTCATTTGAGCGCTTCATGAGAGCTTCATTTGAGTGCAGCATGAGAGCTTCATTTGAGCGCGTCATGAGAGCTTCATTTGAGCGCGTCATGAGAGCTTCATTTGAGCGTGTCATGAGAGCTTCATTTGAGCGCGTCATGAGAGCCTCATGAGAACAGTGAAAACGAAACTGAAAATTCACAAGTACATGAGAGCCTCATGAGAACAGTGAAAACGAAACTGGAAATTCACAAGTACAAAATGCAATTACGAATGAAAACGAAGCACACAAAATGCAAGAACAAATGCGCACAAAACATCACAAAATGAAAATGAAAATGCGAATACACGCAAAATGCAAATGCGACGCAGGCGGCTGTTTGACGTGCAAAATTAAATATTTGCACCCAACAGAATGCGCACCATTGCACGCGCAGTTTCATGGAGTTCCATTTTTTTTTCCCCCAATCTTTAATGTACCGCCATAATAGACATTGGAGACTGGTGACCCTACTGCTGTCACCGGAAAGAATGGCGTATCGACATTGATTGCGGACAACACAGATTTGTGGCGAGCTTATAGCAATACCATTCCAGGCAACATGCACCGCTTGAAGGACGCCGTCCTGGCATACCTCCAGCCGGGTGAGACATGCGAGGCTCGAATTGATGTTCATCCAGGTGTCGCAATCCCACCCGGTGAGAATTACGAGCTCTATAATTGACACGCACAATATGCTCGCGCAACACCACGTTTTCACAATAAACCATGGTATTCGGATGTCGTTGTTGAGCTGAAAGACGCGAGGGGGCAGAAGGTGCTGCAGTTTTGCAATGTGCACTTGATGTTTACCCTTCACAAAGTCCCGGATGAGGGAAGGGAGTCTACGAGCAACAATGCAAGAGAGAGCGAACACGTGGCGTTTGTTCGATTTTATGAAGTTCTCGGGCCAGTAGGTGAATCTTTATTGGACAGGATGACATGGCTGGGTGGGGACAGTGCATACAAGATTATTCCCGTCAAGTCATTCCTTCGTGTGGTGCATGTCGTGCCTTTGACGCCGAATGTCAACGAGGCTAATGCTGTTTTTATATTGAACGTTTTCAGGCGTTAGATGATGGTGTTGTAATAAATTGCTCCACTCAAGAAAGTTGTGCTCTGCATATATTCTAATCGCAACTCAATAGAATGTTTAGGCACTTTTTTGCTTACATGGATTGGAATAAAGCTGGAATGATGTCTCTGTATACAATTATAACAAGCATTACACAATATACATTGTTTCCTCGATATCTGAAGGCGTCCGTAACTTGGTATGTGGTGTATCGCTTTACCTCCGACGGTTTTGGCCAGACATCAAGATTTTCCATGTGAAAACCGCCAAGCCTGTAACCGTTTTTTAAGGACTAGAAACAGAAAAAACAAAGAATGCAGTCAGAACGCATGTGGATGAATTTGTCGAAAGTGCCAACATGTTAGTTTTTCCCGCGTTGTCAATGTACAGCGCAGGTGTGTTTGACAGCTCATCCACCTCGTCGAGGGGTGGCACTCAGGCAAGGTGAGTGTTCAGCCTTGCCAAGGCTGGCTTCAAGGCAGCCGCTCGAATCTACTTCCTTCCACATCTGAACCGAAGCGCTAAGACGAATCGCGGATGCAACCTGCAAAGTCACGCTCTTGTCGTACTGTCACCGCGTTCCGTCCTAGCAGCCGCGTTCCGTCCTAGCAGCCGCGTTCCGTCCTAGCAGCCGCGTTCTGTCCTAGCAGCCGCGTTCGTCCTAGCAGCCGCGATTTGCCCTAGAAGCCGCGATTTGCCCGTAGCAGCGGAGATCCGCTAGCAGCAGGCGCGACTTGCCCGTAACAGCAGAGATCCGCTAGCAGCAGGCGCGATTTGTCCGTAGCAGCAGAGATCCGCTAGCAGCAGGCGCGATTTGCCCGTAGCAGCAGAGATCCGCTAGCAGCAGGCGCGATTTGCCCGTAGCAGCAGAGATTCGCTAGCAGCAGGCGCGTTTTTCCCGAAGCAGCAGCGATCCGCTTGTTGGAGTGAAAGGCCCCGCCCTCGCTTGGGCGCAGGCATTCTCTGCGACGACGTGGTGAATTTCGACGAAGTGATCGTCGCATTGGATCAGCCCGTCCTCTGAAACCGCAGGTGGTTTTCGAGGAGGTTGTCCTCTGATTCACCACCTCATGAACGAGCTCTGGTCGACGGGGTGCTGTTCGACGAGCTCGTCTTCTGATCTGCTTCTGGTTCGCGCGATCTCTGACGGACGGGGTGCTTTCCGAGGAGCCCCGTTCTCTGATCGTAGGGCACTGTTCGGCGAGTCTCATCTCGGCGAACTGGCTGGCCGAATTCGCGCGACTACGAAACTCTGCAGGGGCATGCGAAATTCGCTCAGGTGGCTCTTAGCGAAACTCGACCTACGAAATGGCATCACGTGCTCGACGGTGGACATCTTACGAAACCGTCGGAGCGTTTTCTACCTGGCACCTGCGCAATGTCTCTGACGGTGCAACCGTCTACCTGCACCTACTCGGCAGGTGCACACCTGCGCAGATATTCACCTGCGAATGCAGCGCTGGCAGGCCGCCCTGTTGCAGCGCTGGCATGGCGCCCTTCTGCTACGCTGGCAGGCCGCCCTGTTTCAGCGTTGGCAAACCGCTCTGATGCAGTGCTGGCAATTCGCCTTGCAGAATTATTGCTAGGGATTGCAATGCCATTCCAGTGATATCACTTGCATGCTCTTCTTTGTACTCTAATTCTCAAATTTTCAATGTTCTTTCAATTTCCTTAGTGGAAACTCTTGCCAAATCTCACTGTGAACAGAGCAAGTAGTGAGAACTCTGTTAGAATGCTACTAGAGCGCTGCAATCACCCACGCAACCCCGTGCTCTCCTTCGTAGTCCACTTCCGTTGTAGGGTGACTCTCCGCATGGTGCGGTGAGCGTGGAACGACCCCGCGTTAGAGCCTTCAGATTAGCTGACTTCTGTGTTAATTACCTAAGTTGTAGTAGGTCGGCAACCGTCTAGACCGCCATGGCTGACCAGGAGGAGGTCGCTGCAGGCGTAGAGGATACTCTGCAGGCGCGGGTAGATGACGTTCGGGCACGCCACGCAGCTGGCGAGTACGGCAGAGCGAACTTGGATGTTCTGCTCTTTGGAACCCGCGTGCAGTGGGCGCGCGATCACCCAACGACCCGTACTGAGGCGGATGGTCTGCCCGCCACGCCCCGACCGGCACGCAACGAAGGAGGCGTCGACGACCAGGTCGACGGTGGTAACCAAGTCGGCACAGAAGGCAGCACGAGGCTTCGTGGAGTGATTCGTGTGAAGAAATGAGGAATGAATGAGAGAAGAGAGTGGAGGGGTTCACTAGCAAACATTGGGATACATATAGCAAACCCTAAAAGGGCTGTACTCACTATAGAGTACCCCACTGCAGACTAGAGAAACATAATATTCTGACACACCCCCATAGTCAAAGTGGGGTGTAATCAGCACAACAAGCAAAGCAGAACAAGCTCAGGGTGGATCACAATGTCACCACACATTCTGAGCACAAGTACAAGAAGCAACAGTTTAAAGTTCACAAATGTAAGCAAAGCTAGAGGCTATCGCAGAGGGCAAGTGTGGAGGAGGAGGGACTATGAGAGGAGAGGAGGTAGTGGGCGGCAGCTGAAGCTGCTGGCACACGGCGCAACTGGAGCAACTGGCACACGGGCAACTGGAGCAACTGGCACACTGGCAACTGGAGCAACTGGCACACGAGCTACTGGAGTAACTGGCTCCGCGGCTAACTCTGAGCGGCAGAAGCAACGGACTCACGGGCGACTGGAGCAACGGGCTCACGGGCGACTGGCACAACGGGCTCACGGGCGACTGGCGCAACGGTCTCACGGGCGACTGGAGCTGCGGGCTTCGCGGCGCCCACCCCCCTTCAACCTCCCCAAACTATCCCACCCCCATTTCACACACCCCCTGCTGCACCCCTAGGTTCACTCACACCCCACCCCCTAACACCACTCCTTTGGCTCCCACACATCCACCCCCCTCAGCGGCAGCTGCAGCAGTGGGAGACAGAGGAGGAGGAGGAGCAGGGGAGTCCACACACCCGCCACCCCCTACTCGCCACCCCCAAACCCTAACACAGGGCAGGGCCGTAGATGGGGGTAAGGGTGGGTAAGGGGGGGGGGGGGGGGGGGGGGGGGGGGAGGAGGGGGGCAGGGCCGCAACAGGGCCGGGGCAGGGCAGCTGCAGGGCAGGGCGCCACGACGAAGACGGAGGGCCCCCCTCCAGGGCGCCGTGACGGGCGACAGAGGGGGGGGGGGGGGGGCAACGTGCGGCCCCCCAGGTCGCCCCTCCCGTCGCCTTTCGTGGCGACCGGGGGGGGCCCTTAGAAAGAAATCGAACCAGCTCTGATACCATGTGAAGAAATGAGGAATGAATGAGAGAAGAGAGTGGAGGGGTTCACTAGCAAACATTGGGATACATATAGCAAACCCTAAAAGGGCTGTACTCACTATAGAGTACCCCACTGCAGACTAGAGAAACATAATATTCTCACAATTCGGGCCGCCGAAGTTGGCGTCGGCGGAATGCAGGCGCGAGTTCAGCGCTTGACGGCAGCGGGAAGTTCGAACGGAAACATCGATGGTCGACGCCTTTCTCCCCAGCCTAGTGGAGCCAGGCCGACTTCAGCGACTCATGTGTCGGCTGTTCGAGACGGAGGCATCGCGCCGGCGTACGGCTACTTCAAATTTTCGCCGGACAAGATCGCTGTGCCGAAGCTGCTCGAAGGACGCCACGATTTAATCACATGGATCGAATCCATAGAGCCGCAGCTGGAGATCGCTGGATTGAGGAAGTTCGTTGACGGCAAGGTGGAGACGCCGGACGAGGACGACTCTGAATTGTGGGCGGAATTTCGCGCCGCTCATCTTCTAACCTTCATGGTCCTTTCGCGGTGCTGTTCCCCACTGGTGCAAGTCGCGTTAAAGTCGTGCCGACTTCGTGTGGACGCCGGCTACCAAGCGTGGCAGTACATCATGCGCACCTACAAAGCGACCGACGACCTCTACATCAGCCAACTGGAGAAGAAATTGGCCACCATTCGCATGGGCGAGCAGGAAACTGCGACCGAGTACTGCAATCGGGCGCGGCAAATTTTGGCCGACATGCAGATGGCTGGTTTCGAGTACTCGGTGGCGTCGTATGTCACGCATGTCATCAATGGCCTCCCCTCGAGCTACAACCTGATGCGACGGATGCTGATAATGCCCGGCGCACGTGAGACTCTGAACGAGGACTCGCTTTCGAGTCACATCATTCAGGACGAGTTTATGCAGGAGTCTGAGCGGTCTTCAGAGCTCCTTCCGCAGGCCAACTACGTCGCTCCGACGAAGCAGGGACGTCAGACGGGGCAGCGTGGGAAGTCGGGCGGAGGAGGAGGCGGTGGCGGAAAGTCGTCGAACACGAAGTCAACGGAGGGCGCTGACCGCGGGAAGTCGGCGAAGGGCAATGATCGCGGTAGTAGTGGTTCGCGTCGAGGAGGACGTCGCTGCTACATCTGCGGAGACTCTGACCATCTCTCGTACGACTGCCCTGATCGCGACGAGTCTGACGACGATCAGAGAAGAAGTCGCGGGAAGTCTGACAGCGAGCGTCGTCGTCGAGACCACCAGCCGCGCAAGGAGAAGCCAGAGTCGTCGAAAATGCCGTCGAAATCAGAGGAAGACACCTCGAGCGGCAAGGAAGCGTCTTGTTCAATGGTTGGAGTGGTTGAGCCAACTATTTCGCTGGCGCCGGAGGCTGGAGAAGACTTCCAGGCGGTCGCTGCAGCGGTGCAGGCGAATCCGAGCGTGGTGCTCCTCGACAGCGGCTGCTCCCATCATCTGATGGGAACGCGAGAGGCCTTCGTCGACATGAAGCCAGGAGGTGAAATCCGTCACGTGCACGGATTCAACGGGGCGCTTCAGAATGTCGAAGGTCGTGGCACAGTTGCTCTGAAAGGGGAGACCGGAAAGCAGATTCTGATCCCCGACGTGTTGTACGTTCCAGGCGTGCAGGCGAATCTGTTGTCGGCTGGTCAGCTGAAGGAAAACGGCGTGAAGCTGCAGAACAAGGGTGACGAGATGCTGCTCGTTTCCGCTGCAAGAGATGTGCTCGGTCGAGCACGCTACACTGGCCGAGTCCTCTGCACCGACCTCCGCTCCTGCTCCTCGAAATCGACTACATCTGCGACAGAAGTAGTTGCTCTGCGGACGATCGTATCGGCGACGAAGTCCAAGCCGGTTAAGTGGCACGCGAGGCTCGCGCATGTCGGCATTGACACGATTATGAGCTCGGCGAAACATGAAGTTGCCATCGGCCTGGACATCGAGAAATCAACCGGAGCCGATGTGCCGTTCACCTCCTGTGTCGGCGGCAAGCTGGCGCGTCATACCTTTCCGGAGAAGGGATCGGACGCTGCAACCGCGCTCGAAGTCGTGCACATTGACCTCTGCGGCCCCTTTCGCATGGCCGCCATGGATGGGAGCCTCTACTTTCTCCTCCTCAAGGACCGCAAGACTCGCTTTGTGTGGGTCCGTCCGATCGCGAAAAAGAGCGACGTGCTCGGAGTGTTCGAGAAGTGGCTGAAGGAGGTGGAGCGGCAGACTTCGAAGTCGGTGAAAAGGCTGCGCTCTGACCACGGAGGGGAGTTCCTCGGTCGGGCCTTCACCGAACTCGTCGAGGACAAGGGTATCCTCCACAACCTCACCTGCCCTTACACTCCGCAGCAAAATGGCATGGCGGAGCGGGAGATGCGCACGGTCGTCGAAGCTGTGCGGACGATGCTGCTTCACATGGGGGTGAAGCATCACTGGTGGCACCTCGCCCTTCACCACACCGTCTGGGTGCGCAACTGCCTCGAACGGGCTTCACTTCCTCCGAGGACAACGTCGTACGAGCTGCTGTTCGAGAAGAAGCCGGATCTCACGCTGGCGCGCGTGTGGGGCTGCATGGTGCAGTTTATGATCCCGGAGCAGCAGCGCGGCGGAAAGTTGGCACCGAAAGCACGCTGGGGAATTCACCTTGGTGTTTCGCCGGAGAGCAAGGGATGGGAGGTGCTAGACCTCACCGCCAACCGCATTGTCACAACCGTGGAGGCAATCTTCTATGAGGCGATGTCTCTGGAGGAGTAGAAGGTGCAGCACGGGCCCGCGTCAGAGCGGACGCAGATTTCTCCTCCGACGGGTCCACCGCCAGCGGCGATTTCGTTGCTCGAATCCGAGGACGATGGTTCTTCTGCAGATCCTTCTCCCTCCATTCCGCCCTCGTCGAAACCTCCTCCTCCTCTTCCCGCCTCCCCCCCATCGCTCGCTGCCGATCTGCCTAGGTCGGCATCGACGTCGGCCACCAGCGATGAGGGGAGCATTGGTGCGTCACCTTTGGTTCCGCCCATTGGCATCGCCGGCGGTCGACGTGATCTGGTCAGCAAGCAAGTCGGCGTCGGAGTGAAGTCTCCGCCGACAAGGGAGATGTCGAACGGGGAGCGCGTTTCAGAGGAGCCGCCGACAGGGGAGCCGGCGAACGGGGAGCGCGTTTCAGAGGAGCCGCCGACAGGGGAGCCGTCGAACGAGGAGCTTGCTTCAGAGGAGCGGACGAGAGGGGAGCAGTTCAACGAAGGCACCTCGAGCGACGTTGTTGAAGTCATCGGCGGCGATGAAGGGGAGCTGTCGGCCGAGGAGCAGTCTAGCGACAGCGACGTGGTGGAAGTCTCTGCCGACAAGCCCGCAGTTCGACGTTCAACCCGCTCTAACTTTGGCAAGCCTCACGAAAAGCTGAGCTACCATGCTTGCCTGCCGCCGACCTCGTACAGCACTCTGTTCGACGATGCGCAGTTCGACGTCAACGTGCCCGAGCTCGACCCCGATATGCACGCTGACCCGGAGCACCGTTGGGACATCGCCAACATGACGGTGAAGGAGGCGTTGGCGAGCTGGAAGGGCGAGGCGGTGAAAGTGGCGATGGACGAGGAGATTCGAAGTCTCATCACCAACGGCACTTGGGAGCTGGTGGAGCGCCCGCGCGGCGTCAATGTCATGAAGAACCGCTGGGTTCTGACGACGAAGTACCACGTCGACGACACGGTCGCCCGCGAAAAAGCCCGTCTGGTGGTGAAAGGCTTCACGCAGATCTACGGAGATGATTACGACGAGACGTACGCACCGGTCGGGAGCTACATCACGCTGCGATTTTTTCTCAGCATTGTCGCTGTTCTCGACCTGCACCTCATGCAGCTAGACATGAAAAATGCGTTTTTGCAGAGCAAGCTCGATCGTGTGCTCTACATGGACCAGCCGGCTTACTACAACGACGGAATCGGCCGCGTCTGCAAGCTATTGAAGAGCCTCTATGGGCTGAAGCAAAGCCCTCTATTGTGGTACTCTGCGCTCGACGCTGTGCTGACTGGCGCTGGTTGGAGCAAGAGCCAGGTGGACGAGGCTCTCTATTTCCGGGTTGGTGACGACGGAGTGGCGTGCTGGGTGCTCGTCTACGTCGACGACCTGCTTGCCACTAGCAGCAGCACCGCGATGCTGAAGGAGCTGAAGGAGCTGCTGGAGGCCGCCTTTGAGATGCGCGAGATCAGTCCGGTCGAGAAGTATTTGGGGCTTGAAATCGTGCGCCATCGTCCGGCGCGAAAGCTGTGGTTGCACCAGCAGTCCTACGTCGACAAGCTGCGTAGGCGCTTAATCGACGAGGAGCAGACTGGTCGGCGTCCGAAGACGCCTGTTTCCATGGACGCTTACGCAGAGCTGACTTTCGACGACGAAGACTTTCAGTCGCGCGAAGAAGAGGAGTACCGTCAAAAGGTCGGTTCGCTGCAGTTCGCTGCCACGACAACTCGGCCCGACATCGCTTTCGCATGCAGCAAGTTGGGGTCTGGTCTGACGGTGAGGAGCGACCAGCACTGGCGCAAGGTCGATAGCTGTCTCACCTATCTTGCTGACACGCGCGATTTCGCTCTGGAGTTTGGCGGCGGACCCGAAACTCTGAAACTGGTCGGCTACGCGGACGCGGACGACGCTGGCGACAAGCAGACCCGCATCAGCACGAGTGGCTACGTTTTCACCTTCGGTGGCGCGGCTGTCTCGTGGACGAGGCAACGCATCAAGTGCGTAACTCTGTCCTCTACGGAGTCGGAGTACATCGCGGCCACTGAAGCTGGCAAGGAGGCCCGACGACTTCGATTCCTCCTCGCCGAGTTCCAACTCCTCGATACTGGGACGCCGACTACTCTGAACGTGGACAACCAGTCCGCCATCGCGGTCGCTGAAGGCTTGGGGCTGAAGGAAAACCTCAAGCACATGGAGCGGCGCTATGCTTGGCTGCAGCAGATGGTGAAGCGCAAGAAGATTGCGCTGGAATACATCCTGACATCTGAGTAGCCGGCAGACTTCCTTACGAAAGGACTGCACTTTCCGGCCTTCAACCGGTGCTCTGTCGCGGTCGGCCAGGTTCGCCTTGCCGAAGTCGGGGACGATGACGACGTGCAGCAGTAGGTGCCATGTCCTCTAACATGGCTGGTGCGGTGATCGGCGTGCGGGAGTATGCACGCCACAGAAATATCCCCTTGTATTCTATTACTTAGGTTCTGGGTGGACCTTGTGTGTGGGGGCCCAAGGTTGAGCTGGGCAGGGGAGTGTCGGAGTGAAAGGCCCCGCCCTCGCTTGGGCGCAGGCATTCTCTGCGACGTCGTGGTGAATTCGACGAAGTGATCGTCGCATTGGATCAGCCCGTCCTCTGAAACCGCAGGTGGTTTTCGAGGAGGTTGTCCTCTGATTCACCACCTCATGAACGAGCTCTGGTCGACGGGGTGCTGTTCGACGAGCTCGTCTTCTGATCTGCTTCTGGTTCGCGCGATCTCTGACGGACGGGGTGCTTTCCGAGGAGCCCCGTTCTCTGATCGAAGGGCACTGTTCGGCGAGTCTCATCTCGGCGAACTGTCTGGCCGAATTCGCGCGACTACGAAACTCTGCAGGGGCATGCGAAATTCGCTCAGGTGGCTGTTAGCGAAATTCGACCTACGAAATGGCATCACGTGCTCGACGGTGGACATCTTACGAAACCGTCGGAGCGTTTTCTACCTGGCACCTGCGCAATGTCTCTCACGGTGCAACCGTCTACCTGTACCTACTCGGCAGGTGCACACCTGCGCAGATATTCACCTGCGAATGCAGCGCTGGCAGGCCGCCCCGTTGCAGCGCTGGCATGGCGCCCTTCTGCTACGCTGGCAGGCCGCCCTGTTTCAGCGTTGGCGAACCGCTCTGATGCAGTGCTGGCAATTCGCCTTGCAAAATTCTTGCTAGGGATTGCAATGCCATTCCAGTGATATCACTTGCATGCTCTTCTTTGTACTATAATTCTCAATTTTTCAGTGTTCTTTCAATTTCCTTAGTGGAAACTCTTGCCAAATCTCTCTGTGAACACAGCAAGTAGTGAGAACTCTGTTAGAACGCTACTAGAGCGCTGCGATCACCCACACAACCCCGTGCTCTCCTTCGTAGTGCACTCCCGTTGTAGGGTGACTCTCCGCACCGCTAGCAGCAGGCGAGATTTGCGCGTAGCAGCAGCGATACGCTGGCAGCAGGCGCGATCTGCCCGTAGCAGCAGCGATCTGCTAGCAGCAGGCGCGAGATCCGTCCATAGTAGCGTGATATCCACTAGGAGTAGCGCGAGGCACTCGCAGCAGTGAGCAATCCGCTAGCAACTGTGAGAGTGGCTCGTAGCAGCGCGAATTTCATTGGTGTCAGCGAGATCTGCCCATAGAAGCTTGAAATCCGCCAGCAGCAGCGAGACTCGTTCGCAGTAGCTGGAAATCCGTTGGCATTTAGCGCGATGTCTGCTCATACCAGTGCAGGCCCCGAGTATCAGCGAGAAGCTCGAGCGTGAACCGCCCGTAGCAGTAGGGAGCTCGCCCAAAGCACTGCAGGCTGCGAGTAGCAACAAGGAACTTGCTAGTAGAATTGTAAACCGCCGGTAGCATCAGGAAACTCACCCACAACAGCGCAAGCCGCGAGTAGCAATGGAAAACGCGCTAGTAGCAGTGTGAACCGTTCGTAGGCTGGAGGCAACTCGCCCACAGCAGCGCAGACATCGAGTAGCAGTCAGAAACGATGCTAGTAGCAGCGTGAACCGTCGTCCGCTTTGAGGCATGGACGACGACCCAGACCCCGGTGACCCCGGGGTCGGGGAGAGGGGAGGACCTGACAGTGGGATGACAGGGACCAATACGAGTGGAGGGGGGGAATGTACGGCAGCACTCACTGAGACAACCCGCCTAGTGGCTGCCCATAAACGACGAGGAGGAGCTGCGGAAGGGCCCCAAGGTCCATACATCCGTCGAATGCACAAGGAAGATGCTCTATGCCTCTTCGGCAAACCAGCCAAGAGGCCATGCCATGAAACCAACAGTGCGGAGACTGTACAACCGATTTAGGACCCTCACAGCAACCAGGCTAGCCGGAGCAGCGGCCCCGACCAGTTAGCCGACAACGGCGGGGGGGTGTCCCCAATCAACGAGGAGGGACAAACGAACGTGAACGAGGCACCCGAGGAAGCGAGGGCACTATGGGAGGC
Organism: Closterium sp. Naga37s-1; assembly: GCA_947471745.1. NCBI lineage: Eukaryota > Viridiplantae > Streptophyta > Zygnematophyceae > Desmidiales > Closteriaceae > Closterium > Closterium sp. Naga37s-1. The sequence continues at coordinate 361,840 of CANJKZ010000966.1, forward strand.
CCACCGCAGGCGCTTGCAGCTACAGCACGTCCACTGTAGCCGTGACCTTGCGGAAACGACCATACAGCGAAGCGTCAGAAGTCCTGTGTCACCTCCCGTAGACGCCGACACTTCCCATGCAGCCAGCACCTCCCTGTCGAGGGGCAGGAGGAAACAGCGAGGGGCTCTACTTCCCGCCCCCTCTGCCCAACCTGCTCGAGGCGACCCTCACATGGGCTCATCACCCAGCAATCCCCCCCCAGATGAACCCTCGCCTTTGCAGGCACACGGTGGAGGTTTCACCGGCGCAATCCTTCCCCACCAACATCTGGTTGCCGCTCAGGATGACGCATTCCCCACTAGGATGGAGGTAGTTGGAGTTGGTGTTGACAGAATGACGGGTGAGGATGAGGCTGCAGTTATCTCTCATACCCCCCTTCCCACCACTGCGTGCAGCCCCACCCTGCTCCCGACAGCTCAACTGAGAGGGCTGGAGGGTGAGTTAAGGCCGGTGCGACAACCACATGCAACCCAGCCACATGGGCCGGCGGTGCTTCACATTTCTCTCGCTGGACCAGGTCACCCTCCCTCCCTCACAGACCTGGTGGCGTCGGAGCCCTCATCGGGCTTGGGGGCGGCTGTATCTGACTTGCTGGCGATACAGAACACTGGCATACCCCTCCCTACTCCCACCTCCCCGGCCCCAGTGGTACACGCCCACGAAGCCCCCCTCATGGACCTCCCTCTTGCGGCCCCCATCCTGCAGGAACCCTTCCACCCTTCTCCGATGGAGACCGATCTGATCTTCAGACCGTGCGCCTCTGACGCAGATGTAGGTGCACCAGTCCTGCCTGCCTCACCCCACCCATCCCCATCACCAGCCCCACCTATCACCACGGCAGATAGTTCCGAGGGCACAGCAACGGCCGACCCCACCGACACAGCGACGTCACCAGACGAGGTCGTGAGGTGCCCCACATGCCTGAGCTCCCTCGCGAACCGCCGAGCACTCCGACACCACATGCCATTCTGCCACCCTGCCGACGCACCTCGCAGGGCGTAGGCCCTCCGCGACAGGGCCTCAGCTCTACCTTCCCTAGCAGAGCCCCGAGCCCAGGGGATGCAGTTCACAGATGCACAGTGGCGTTCGCTTGACTCCGTCCGGTGGTCGGAGTACTTTGCCCCGGAGCGCATTCATGCCCGTCCTCTTCGGCGTATTCCCCCGAGGGTCCGTGGTGGGTATCTAGACATCCGCTGCGCCATCTTAGCACGGGTCTCCCAGGACCCAGAGGCACCAGGCCCTACTCTCCTCTTGGCAGCGGTACCGATGCTCCTACTGGCTCCGGCGACACCGCCAGAGCGTTCAAACACGGCCGCCATTGCAGCGCACATCATCCGTTTTGGACGAGGTGAGTGGGACGAGCTCATCTCTGAGGCCCTACATCGACGTACTCCCCTTCCTCTACGAGCAGCACGGCACGCTCGCGCCACCACTTTCTCCCCCACACCGGATGACCGTCGCATTGCCCGCTGCCTGCGTCTGGCGGCTTGCAATGAGACCTCGTGGGCCTGCGCGACCCTGGAGTTGGCAGAGGCGGCACCTGACACGGAGAGTACGATGCAACGTCTGCGAAGCAAGCATCCCGTCGCAGAGCGACCGACTCCAGATTAGCTACCGACCTTCCAGGATACTGCCCTTGTGCTCTCTATAGATCACCTCCGCCGCGCCATCTTCACAGCCCCGCGCGGGTCGTCCGGAGGACCGATAGGCTGGGTTGCCGAGCATCTTCGACATACTTTCCTTGCCTTTCCTGAGAGCCTCCCTAGCCTGCTCGCCGTGTACCAGCTTTGGCTGCGAGGCTACTGCGCCCCGGCAGCTCGGTCACTATTGGCATCGTCCACCCTGGTCGCTCTCGCAAAACCGAACCTGGATGTGCGTCCTATCGCGATAGGTGAGGTTCTGATTCGCATCCTTTCTCGCGCAGTATGCTTGCAGCTGCGGGACCAGATGGCTAGAGTTTTTCTCGCGTCACAGCAGTTTGGGGTGGGCGTTACCTGTGGGACAGTGGTCGTGGTTAGAGGCGTTCGTCGCGCCCTGGATGACCACCCTGACTGGGTGGTTCTTCAGCTGGACGTGGCGAACGCCTTTAACTCGTTTCATCGAGACGCCATGTTCCAGGCCCTCTACACTAGTGCTGAGTTCCACTGTCTTATTCCTTTCATTCGCCTTTTCTATGGGACACCCTCCGATCTCCTTTACCGGGCGAATGGAGGGGTGACCACCATTCAATCGGAGCGCGGGACCCGTCAGGGCGACCCGATCAGCCCTTTCTTGTATGCACTCACACAGCGCATGGCTCTACAGCCAGTTCTAGCTGAGGGCGATGTCCAGCTATGGTCATACGCAGATGACATTTACGTGCTGGGCCCTCCTTCCAGGGTGCTACACCACTTCGCAGAGATTGTGAGGCACTTGCGCGAGCTGGGCCTTGCGGTCCAGCCACACAAGTGTCTCGTCTACGGCAGGGATTTTGTGACTTCCAGGGAGGTGGAGGCATTTACGAGTCTGGGGATCAAGGTCGCTCGCAGAGGACTCACCGTCACGGGAGTGCCGGTGGGCTCTGACGCTTTTGTGGAGAGGAGCCTACCTGAGCATCTGGAGAGGATGGGGCGCGTGTTGCCGTGGCTTCCGAGACTGCGCCAGCCCCAGACAACGGCCCGTCTACTTTCGGCATGCGTCAGCACGCGACCGCAGTATCTGGCGAGGACGGTCCCTCCGACCCCGGCTGTACGTGCCAGTTTTGCACGGTGGGATGAGCGGTTGGGGGAGACCTTTCAACAGCTTCTGGTGCCTGGGAATTGGACTTGCAGAGAGGACGTTCGTGAGGCTGCCCTGGACCAAATCTACCTCCCCATACGTCTAGGGGGTTTTGGCATCCGACGCATGGAGCGTATCGCCCCGGTGAGTTATGCGTGCTCTTGGGTACAGTGCGCGCCGATCCTTTGCTCCCTCCCAATGTGCGGCGCGACCTTCCGACAGAGCTTCGCATCAGATGATATTGACCAGATCGATCGATCACTGCGGACGGCGATGGAGGGCCTCCCACGTGAAATCCTCTCTCTCTTCCCCCCTTGGCACTCTTGTGTCTCTGCTGCCCCTGATTCTCTTTTCACAGGAGTGAGCCGCGTCTTGGAGGCGCGGGCCTTGGAGTCAGTCCGGGCCCGTCACACTAACCCCTTGCACCTTGCCCGTTTGACATCCCTTCAGGGCGCAGGTGCAGGCGCGTGGTTGACGGCGGTGCCATACGCAGACTCGCTGCGCATCCCAGAGGCGCAGTGGCAGGTGGCCTCAGCTTTCCATCTCGGCCTCCCTATCCCCCAACTAGCCCTTGCAGGTCGGTGTTCTTGTGGGCAGGCGATCGACGACATGACGGTACCTCACCACGAGGTGCGGTGCTCCCGCTTCGGCGTCGCCATGGTCATCGACGACACCGTGAAATACATGCTTCGGGACTTTGCTTCTGAGGCAGGTTTCGCGGTGAAGGTGGAGGACACCACTTTGATTCTGCATCTGGAGGCAGCTAGAGCGCGACTGCAGGGACTCTCGGGGACGGGGGACGGGGTACCGGGACAGTCAGGGGCACCGTGGGGACAGCAGCAGCAGCAGGGTGGGCTCGGTCGAGGGGCTGGTGGGCAGGAGGGCCGAGAGGGGCAGGATGGGCTGGCTAGTGGGGGAGAGGAGGGGGGACAGCAGCAGCAGCGGCAGCAGCAGCAGCAGCAATAGCAGCAGCTAGGCCAGCAGGGGCAAGAGGGGCAGACCCGTAGGGGTGAGGAGAGGGGACAGCATGGACAGCAGCAGCGGGGCCAGCAGGGGCAGGAGGGGCTGGCTAGTGGGGGAGAGGAGAGTGGACAGCAGCAGCAGCAGCAGGAGCAGCAGCAGCAGCAGCCGCAGTCGCAGCGGCAGCAGGGCCAGCAGGGGCAGCGGCAGCAGGTTTGTAGGGGAGAGGAGAGAGGGCAACAGCGGCAGCACCAGGAAGGTCAGCAGGGTCAACAGGGGCGGCAGCAGGAGGGTCAGCATGGGGAGCGGCGTGAGGGTCAGCAGGGGCAGCCTGGCTTGGAGGAGTTGAGGAGACAGCAACAGCAGCGACGACAGCAGGAGGGCCAGCAGGGGCAGGAGGGGCAGGCCAGTATGGGAGAGGAGAGAGGGCAGCAAGAGCAGCAGCAAGAGGGTCAGCAGGGGCAGCAGCAGGAAGGTCAATAGGGGCGACAGCAGGAGGGTCAACGGGGCCAGGCTACGAGGGGAGAGGAGATGGGACAGCAGCGACAGCAGCAGCAGCAGCTGCAGCAGCAGCAGCAGCAGCAGCAGCAGCAGCAGCAGCAGCAGCACCAGCAGCAACAGCAGCAGCAGCAGCAGCAACAGCAGCAGCAGCAGCAGCAGCAGCAGCAGCAGCAGCAGCAGCAACAGCAACAGCATGGCCAGCAATGGCAGGAGGGGCAGGTTAGTGGGGGAGAGGAGAGAGGACAGCACAGCCAGCAACAGGAGGTTCAGCAGGGGCAGGAGAGGCCGGTGAGTGGGGTAGAGGAGAGGGGACAGCAGGGGCAGCAGCGGGATGGCCAGCAAGGGCAGGTCGGGCTCCGGGTCCAGGGGGCGACCCAGCCCTTGGGTGCGGGCTGGTTCGGGGAGAGAGGGAGAGAGGAGGTGGCGGGGAACACGACTGCGGGAGCGCAGGGGTTAGGAGGGGAGGGTATGGAAGAGGGGGATAGGGCGAGGGTGCTGGGGGGTTTGGGGTTGGGGAGAGGGGATGGGAGGAGGCAGGTGGGTGGGGGAGAGGATAGAGAGGCAGAGACGACAAGGGAGGAGGCACAGAGGGACCAGGCACAGGAGCAGCCAGTACAACAGCAAAGGCAGGCTGGACGCACAGGCCGCATAGGGGCACCAGCCCGCATTCCAGACCTGACATGCCACGATATAGAAAAAACTTTGATGGTGTTGGTAGACGTCTCCATTGTAGATCCACAGCAACAGGGGAATACCGGGCTTAGACGAGTGGCCCCAGTGCAGATAGGTGTTGCAGCAGCCAGACGAGTGCAGGACAAAGTTGCAGGATTGGGCACCGCATCTAGAGGGATTACAACCGCCGCCACACTTTTACAGATGTTTGGGTTGCTCAGCGAGCCAATGAGGCAGTTTCTAGGGCTTTGTGCGCGGCGGATTGCACGGCGGCGTATAGACTTGGAGGGGGGGGATGACGGGTCAGCACGGATCTTCGAGACCGGACTCACTACACGACTTTCCGTGGCACTGCACCGAGCGCATGCTCAGAGTATTATACAGCACGCGGTGCGGCAGTTGGGAGGGTCAGACGATGGGTGGATGCCCGCACCAGTCCCTTTGGGTGCAGGGCAAGGCAGTTGGCATCACATTACCGGCTGCTTTGAGAGCGTGGCAGATATGCAGTATATGTACGATGCATATGTGTAGGCGTTTAGCGTTTGTGCTTGAAAATCAGTGTCCTGCGCTGTGGTGCGGGTTGCTGTGGTGTTTTGGTCCTTAAGGGTGTTTCCTCCTTTTATTTTCTTCCTCTCTTCTTTTCCTCTTTCCACCTTTCCTTCGGCCCTTCTCTTCTTCTCCAACTCTTCTCTCCTTATCACCCTTTATTTGTTCCACCATCTCCACCTTCCTCTAATACCCCTTATCTTAATTACCACGACTTTGTATCAAACTTAATACATTATAACTGGCTTCAAGGCGAGGGTGAGAGAATGTACGCGCTCCAAGGGTGGCCTTGGTGCACGGCTCAAATGTGCCGTGTCGCAAGTTGCAACACAGCTCAGCTGTGGTCTGTCGCAACTTGCGATACAGCCCAGATGTGCCCCATTTCAACTTGCGACAGTGCAGCTCTGTTCTGTCGCAAATTTGATAGCTCAGCGCTGCACCATTTCTATTCGCGACACATCTCAGCTGTGCTCTGTCGCGCCCCACCCCCTTCCACCCCCCACCAACCCCCAAAACACACACAAGCACAAAAGCCCAGCGCACGGTAGCTAAAACATGCTGGGCACGAGTTGCGGTTTACAGTACAATATGCACATCGGATTGGTGTCAACTCACCTCCCATACCCTGTTCGAAACTGCGGGAGACCAGACACAGTCGAAAATGACAATCCCTCGATGCTTTTCATTTCACGTTAAAGAACCAGAGATTTCAATAACTTAGGGCACGCGTCTTTTGTAAAATCTATGCAAAACTCGAGCTTTGAGTTGACCTGTACGCAGTTGAACCTAGGTCAACCCTGGCTCGACAGTATCGGCAGCTGTAACCTGAGTCGTTGCTCCTCAACTCACAAGTATCACAGGACACTCGAAAGTTCAACTATTGAAGTTGAACTTTCCCGAGTCGCGGTCAACCTACGTAGGTTACCCTGTTTGCCACGCGTTTGGCGATGCCGGAACACCCTTTTCCAAAGTCGTTCGTGCGCACGAATTGTGTTGCGACTGTCTTTGAATTCGCAGCTACCTCGTGTATTGTCAAAAGTACACACGAGTGAATTTTTGTGCACGCATGGTTTGAGCCGAAAGTTCAACCCAGGTTGTGAACTACTTCATCTACAATGTTGTACTAGGACACACGCTACCCAAGAGAAACGACTACCGAGATTTGCGAACAGGGTTATCAGCAAAAGTTCAACCAAATTTTTGAACCTCTACAGCAAAGGCACGCGCCCTAAAAACACCCCAATCGTGTCGAGGTGATGCTAAGTGCCACTGAATTATGTAGGGTCCTGCAAACAATAATATACACAAGTTTTCACAGAGGTACTTTCTACTTTGCACACAAGGGCTTGATGTCACTGCCCAATTCAAACTGTCAACAAATCAAGGCAGAAATGCAGACGCGGGAGGACCATTCCTTTGTGCGTTATGCCAATCACCATATCCTTGCTCTCACACCTTTGTTCCTCCAGGCTCTTTCATCCTCCTCTATCTCTGCTTCTGGAGTTTGAAATTTTGAAAAATTGACTTACATGGTTCCTTATTGGTGAGTCTCAAAGCAAAAGCCATGTCACGTCTATCCTCACACATATGATCTGGCTTTCGTTACAGCACCACCTACTCCGATCTGATTGCACTCCTAGCAACCAATTGTAGTTATTCTTTCATTGGTAGAGGATGAACTAGAACTCCTCTCACTTCACACTCACCAAGTATGTGTGTACCTCAACCCTGCAAAGCCATGTGGGTATTACCAAGTCAATTTCAACTTCAGTACTTTTTCAACTCAACCTTCAAACTCTCTAGCATTTCATCATGCCCGTCAGTCAAACTTGGGGCGAGGCAGGGGTGTAATCATTCCCCTCAACAGGGTGTACGCCAATCCAACCGGATGCACGATTCTTCAATATGTCATGACATTTTTGTGCCATGTTAGCAGGTGTTTCTCCCAATGGTGAGCCTCAGGAAGTGGTGCAGGGCGAGTCTCCTCCTTTGGCTGGTTTCACCGTCACGACGAAGCATTCTGGCGCCAATGAATGCATTGCTACTGACGCCAACAATGATCCTAAAGCAACACAATGTAAGTCAATCTTTTTTTCAATGTTTGTGTGTGCTTGCTTTTATGAGCTCCTTCTTTTTTGTAGGTTCATGTATGATGAACTGTGTATGTTTACAGCAGCACAGCAAGTTCCTCATTCACAAGTCACAAATGCGCTTCCATCGGACGTACCTACCACGGGCAACAATGGCAGAAACGATCCTTCCACTTCAAACACTCAAGCTGGCTCTGAAAACGTAACAGCCAATGTACTGGTTCTGGTTGGTAAGCCACTGAAAGAAGGGTTGTTTGAACATGTAGTTGACATAATGTGTACTGACTTTGCATTTTCTTGTACTTCAGGCTATTCTCAAACCGGAGCTCGTCTTCTCAATCTAATTACCGGAAAGGATAACAGCACGGTTCTATGACTTTTGGAACGCCCAACAAAAGTCGCGAAGGTCTCGGACGAGCTTCTACTGAAGGCTCATCAATCTGAGGAAGCAGTGAAGGATGCTAAAGAAGTGCTTCAGCAGCAGAGTGCGGTTGCTGCTCAGACGTTAGTCACGATCGGAATGCTCACGCAAAAGCTTGCAGAAGTCACTAGGCCTGCTAGAAATTGGCCAGTACGTTAAAGAATTGATTGTATCCATTGTTAAGTCACACTAGTTAGTTGAAAATGCATCCGTTTAAATCTGACTTTATTTTCCGGTGTCCCTATCGTCCCCCTTTTTTTTCCCAACCAGAAATTGAAAGAGCAAGCAATCAGCGCTTTGCTAACGAAGCCGGGGTTCATCAATTTTGTGCCCAATGACGACACTTGGGGGAACGTCCTTTGCGGTAAGAGTGTTGTTTTGTAAAAGTTTTCTGCTTTAGTGCATAATCTAAAAGTTACATATAGTTATCATGATCTTGAAACAGCTTGCGCATGGTTAAATCCCGTCCATGAGTCCGGCTTGTCGTTGAAACGAGAAGCCCTGGAATGTGGTCACTTGGAGGACCTTCAAGACACGTTCAACAATAGGCTGGGGAAAAAACTATCCGATGTTCGCAGTGCTGCTTTGACCAATGAGCCTCTCTTGGTCCTTAAGGGAAAGGTTGACGGAAACTCTTCCTTCTCATTTGCATTGATCTGCTTCAACTGGGTATCAATAAACTCTGCTAGTAAGTTGCTGTTTTCTTTTCTTATGCTCGTGTGACACCGTTTTGGTAGTGTGGATTGACTATAAACAGGGAACCATTTTGCAGGGTTTGAAGGAATAGATTGGCATGTGTTAGATGGTGTTCCATTTTCCAGTCCAGCATTTGTTGCTGTGGCAAAAGTCCGGGCTGGCGCTAAGTGTAACAGCTCAATGATTGGCCTGCAGGGTGAACATCTGTGCACCAGTCTTGCTGCTGTAAGTGCTTCATATGATGTGTATTGTTTATTTTTTTTGTGAGACAATCTCTAATTTGATTACCCCCCTTATGCTTTCAGGTTCGCTACAGGCTTCGACATCCGACGTCTACAAAGACCAGGCTAGAGAGCTCTGGTGATCCTGATGCCATCGCTCGCTAGGTGCGCATCGTTCAACGCATCATCAACCGAGTACAGCCCTTACGTGGTCCAGATGGTGGCCTTATCATTGGTCGTTTGTATCTTCTTAACCGGACAGAAGTGTCCAAGGAAGTGCTGGAAAATGACCTTGCTGGGGATGAAGATGAGGTCTCTTTGGGATAAGGTGTGGCAGAGGATGGACATGGGGTGTAGATGGTGTAGTAAATCTTCCTGTTTTGCGTGGTTTTAAAAATATTTTAATATTTTTTTCTTACTAAAATATTTATGAAAGTGTATTAGTTATTAAAACACGTGATTATATTCATTGGATGGTATAACAGAATGAATTGTTACCACATCTAGTTACAATCACATATCTGTTATTCTTATGTACACATGCTAATTAAGATAATATTTAGTCACCATGCATGTAGCTTTGTAACACGCCATTCTTGTACCGGGTTGTGGTTACCAGTTATCGTTACGTGAACTTTAATGTGCGCGAACCGGATTCTCAATACGCGATTCATATTAAATTTCCGATTTACCTTTTCCACATTCGAGAGCCTTACTGGACTCCAGTTTCAGTTACATTGTTACATATTTTGCTTTTTTCGACAGCCGAGTTGGGTATCGATGTTCCATTCCTCGCATTTTCCTACTTGACGTCCGTGCACTTTTGACGCGAAAACGTGTTGACTAAACTTGTTCCGACGAACGCGCCTCGGCTCAGGCTTTCCAATTGAAACAATCCTGCGCACGTTCGTGAACTAGGGTTCTCTTGAAATTTGTGGTAACAGTAAGGGAAAGTATATCCCAGCTCCATAGTTTCAAAAATATCTCAAATTTAGTCCCAAGTTCACTAAAAAATACAGCTTTCTAGAATTTTGCTCACGCGAGGCCCAGATTATGTTCAAAACTGGTCCTGCGGGGCAAACTTTTCGACACGTGTCCTATTTCGTATTTGCAATTTCTGACGGGGGCGAAAAACATAGAACTCCTAGGGGAACCAGGACACACGTTTGGGAGGGATCAACCCTAAACACGGGGACCCGCTTGGTGTTTAGGGTTGATCCCTCCTGCAAATGTGCCCTAACTCCCAAGGGGTTTTATTATTTTTTGCCCCGTCGAAAAAATATAAAGAGAAATTGGACACGTGTCGAGAACTTCGCCTCGCAGGACTAGTTTTGAACATACTTTGGGCCTCGCGTGAGCGAAATTCTAGAAAGTGGTACTTTTTTAGTAAACCTGGGGCTAAATTTGAGAGAAATCTGAAAGTATGGACCTGGAATATAGTTTCCCTAACAATAAAACAGATCGTTGTTTGCGCGATCGAAGGCTTGCCACGTGGCGAAAATAAAACGAACCGCGCTTCCGCGAAATTGAGCAAAATTCTCAACATTTCCAACCAGTTGTCGAGCCCTAACCTAGGAAACCTGAGGTCAAACAAATTTCAACTTGAATAGCCCCCCCCCGATCTTCTCCGATGAAGGTAGCTGCTGGTGCTCTCGTTTCGCCATTGTACATTACAATGGCCGTCCGTCCCTCTCGCGCGGTTGACCCTAAGCCCTCTCAATGCTCTCCTAGTTTTGCGGGTCAACCGCACGCTAGTAGCACACGCGACTGTTTCCCTCGTGCTTGTGACGCCCCTGACTGCAGTAGGCCTGCCCTTGAACATAGTGCGCGCGGTTACAGTCCGGGAGCGCGACGCAAGGCCGCACAGTACACCTCGCTGTACAGTACGACGTCCGACCGTTGTAAGACTTCCGGTCGCTGTAATGCATCCTTTCGACGGTCTCGCGAGGCTTTCACCCGTACGGGTAGATTACATCGACTATTGCTCCTCTGGACCTGGAACCTCGTTATCATGTCACTCGCTACGCTTACTCCGCCTGGCACTGGCGCTCGTCCGTTTGTCGCAAACGCGTCACCAGCGGCGACCGTATCTCACCAGAAAACTCGCTTTGAAAAGCAACAGCAGCAGCAACTGCAACAGCAAGAGGAGCAGGAGCAGGAGCCGTTGCGTCTCCCTCCCTTGTTCCGCCTCGATCGCTTCTTCGGTTCCGCCCCCGACAGCATTTGGAAAACGCCAGGCAAAAGCGCAAGCAATGGCGAGATCGGTGGCGCAGGAGAGAAGAAGCGGGGGCAAGCGGATGACGCAGGGGGGAAAGAAGGGGGGGGGGGAGGGGGTACTTGGCTGATAGACCCGGGGGACGGCACCAGCGGGGAAGGCGCGAAATTTCCTTCCGCGGAGCTCTTCACCGCGCGGAACTTCCCCGTGAGGCTGCCGCGGCGGAAGGGGAAGCGGCGAAAGGGCGACCGGGAGGAGGATGTGGGAGGAAAGACGAACCCAGGCACGGTGGAAGGCGGTTCAGTGGGGCAAGACTCGTGAGTGCTCCCAGTAACGGGGGATAGGTTTCCCATGACGCCGTATCAAGATGTGATTAAAGCGGGGGAGAGGAACGTGGACTGTCCGTACCGTTCGCGCGGCGCGGGAGAGAATCTGTACAGAATACGTGTGTTGTGTGTATATATACCCCATGTTCCTCACATATACCCGTCCAAGCAGCAAACTCACCATGCTGTTGGGAGAGTAGGACGATGGGGTATACGACGGGGACATGCGGGTGACGCTCTACCCTCCTATCCCCTCCCTCCTCCACGCCATTCCCTTGCTTCCCTTCCCCCACCTTCCCACCCACACAGCAACCTCACCATGCTGCTGGGCGCGGAGGACGACGGGGTGTACGACGTGGACATGCGAGTGACGCTCTACTCTCCCCTCCCTCCTATCCCCTGCCTCCCCTCCGCCACCAGCAACCTCACCATGGTGCTGGGCGCGGAGGACGACGAGGTGTACGACGTGGACATGCGAGTGACGCGTGTAATGTATGATGCCCTGCCCCACCTTCCCCTCATGTGGCCCCGCCCATCCACACAGCAACCTAACCATGCTGCTAGGCACATGGGACGACGGGGTATACGACGTGGACATGCGAGTAGCCCTCTACACCCCCCTCCCACTATCCCCTGCCTCCCCCCCCCCCACCTTCCCACCCACACAGCAACCTCATCATGCTATTAGGAGCGGAGGATGACGGGGTGTACGACGTGGACATGCGGGTGACGCTCTACCGCAACTGGTTTGACAAGTCGGGGCAGCGACAGCCCAAGGCACGGTGGGGCAGGGTCCACGTGGCCAACAGCTTATATTCCAAATGGTCTTACTACTGCCTTGGCGGCCGTATGTACGCTGCAATTCGCTCGGATCGCAACATTTTCATCGCCGGGGACGCGCGAAAAGAACTCACCCCGTGGTTTGGCGAACGCACCCTATGGACCGAGGGGTTTGATACGACTCCTGTGATCCAGTCGTTTGGGGATTTCCTGGTGAATGGAGCGACTTTTACAGAGTTTAACGCGGATTTGTCGATTTTAGACCCGCCGTATCGGCTGCCGATGCACACTGCGGACCGGGAGCTCGTGCACTTTAGACGCGTTAATGCAGGGCCTAGAAACGGGGATGTTCCCGAGCTGTCGTGCACGCCGAAAACGTGCTTCCAGTGAGGCTGAAGCAGAGTGGAGAGGGGGTGGATGTGGTTGCAGGGGTGGATGGATGGATGGTAGGAAAGGGATGGAGTGGTGGTGGGATGGATGGAATTTTGAGGTGCCTCAAAGGACTGAAGCTGAGCGGAGAGGGGGTGAACGGTTGCAGGGACGGATCATGGATGGAAGGGAAGGGATGGAGTGGTGGTGGGATGGATGGAGTGATGGATGGGGAGAGACAGTGGAATGGACGGTTGGGAGGAGAGATGGAGGCATGGAGGGATGGATGATTGATGGAGGGGAAGAGATGGGGGAATGGAGGTGGAGGAGTGGTGGGATGGAATGGGGAAATGGAAGGTTGGGGAGGAATTGCAGAAAGGAGGAACATGGGTGGGTTGGGCGCTTGCCCACCTGAAACCAAGATGTTTCAGAGCTGCTGAGGTTGTGTTATCGGTACACCTGCAATCTTTGTTTTGCATGTACCATGTCCCATCCCATTTCATGTGAAGCTGGAAATAAATGAATGCTGTGCCTGGCGGGTATTCTCTCCAACTAGTAACTGCCATTGCTGTTGTGCAATTTCTACCAGGGTTTCGCAAGCAGGTTCTCCCAGAGTAGGCAGCTCCTCTCTCAAGAGAAGCAGATTGTACGGTATGGCAGGTTCCCGTCTCTCCCAGGGACTATTTATTATTTCTGCTGCAAAGCTGTTTTTCCTCCAGTGAACACTCAAGCATTGATCCAGCCCTAGTATGATTTATGACAACAATATCAAATTAACACAAAGAACTCTGTGACGGTATTTTTACAATTTTCAACAAACAGTCAACAATTGTGAACAATGACTTCGCCTGGGTTTCTGCTTCTTTCCCTTCGGATCAAACACCTTGGATCAATCCTCCCAAATCAACCAAGTCCCCTCTGTTTGTTCTCTTTTCCGCCTTGGCAGCATCTGAGCCAGCCTTGATCGTTGCTTGCTGCTTGAGTTTTTTCTCCGGGCTGTCATCCTCGCCGGGCAGGCGTAAGAAAGCGAGCGCCAGGCCGATGAGAAAGGCGGGCTGGATGGATGGTGGTTGCACCTAGGAGGAACAAGGGGGATGGGAAGGAGGGGTAGAGGAGGCATGATTGGAGGCGATTGACAAGGAAAAGTAGACGTCGAAGAAAATGTCATCGACGAAGGACGTCGAAAACTCCTGTGGCAAGGGCCAAAGCGACGGGGAGGTGTCGTGCTCGATGGTCGGCGTGGTGGAGTAGCGAGTCTTGCTTGTGCTAGAAGTCGGGGAGGTCTTCAAGGCGGTTGCGGCCATCGTGCAAGCGAATGCGATGACGGTGGTGCTGGATAGCGGTTGCTCGCACCGCCTGATGGGGACGAGGGAGGTACTCTCGACCGGTGGCACGCGAGGCTCGGGCACGTTGGCGTCGATACGATCAAGAGCCCCGCGAAGCACGACGTCACCGCTGGCCTCGACCTCACACCGTCGACCGGGGCTGACTTGCCGTGTGCCTCGTGCGTCGGCGGGAAGACACCTTCCCCGACAAGGGCTCGGACGCCGAGGAGGCACTGGCTGTTGTGCATATTGACTTGTGCGGGCCATTCCAGATGGCAGCTTGTACTTCCTCCCGCTGAAGGACCGCCAGACTCGGTTCGTGTGGGTGACGTCGGTCGCTAAAAAGAGCGACGTTCGGCGGGTGATCGAGAAGTGGCTGCTGCTGCTTGTAGAGTGCCAGACGAAGAAGTCGGTGCTTATGCTTCTCTCTGACAGTGGCGACGAGTTTCTGGGGAAGGAATTCATCGACTTCATCGACAAGAAAGACATTGTCCACGACCTGACCTGCCCGTAAAATCCGCAGCAAAACAGGATGGCTGAGTGGGAGATGCGCACGGTCGTCGAGTCTGTGCGGACGATGCTGCTGCACATGGGCGTGCAGCATCACTGGTGGCACCTTGCTCTATGACAGGCTGTCTGGGTGCGCAACTGCTTGGAGCGGTTGACGAGGACGTCGAGGATGGCACCGTATCAGCTGTTGACCATCAAGAAGCCGGATCTCACGCCGGCCCGGGTGTGGGGCTGCATGGTGCAGTTTATGGTCCCTGAGCAGCACCGCGGTGGAAACTGGGGCCAAAGGCTCGTTGGAGACTTCACCTGGGGGTGTCGCCGGAGAGCAAGGGCTGGGAGGTGCTAGACTTGACCAACAACAAGGTGGTCGAGGTCATCTTTTACGATACCCTGTCGCTGGTGGTGTGAAATGCGAAATACGGGCCTGCGTCGGGACGGACGGAGGTCTACCCGCCAACAGACACCTCGACGGCGACGTTCTTGCTTCTCGCCAAGGTCAACGAGCCTGCTGATGCGGACGTCGAGGAAGTCCTACCCTCTCCTCCTCCTCCTCTTGTTCCTGTTGCTCCGCCCCTTGTCACCGATTTGCAAGTGTCGACCACCGGTGATAAGGGGAGCCTTGCGGCGTCGCCTGTGGCGCCGGCCAGTGGCATCGCGTGCGGTTGACATCCGAAATAGCTTGTTGATGAGAATGTGCAGCCGTCGACAACAGGGGAGCAACAGACAAGGGAGCAGGTGCATAACGCGACAGCAGAAATGCCGCCGACAGGGGAGCAGCTGAAGGGGAAGTCGACAGGGGAGCTGTATATCAAAGAGAAGTCGGCAAGCGGGCCGACGAGAGTGGAGAAGCCGGTCGCAGGGTCAACGTTGGTGAAGCAGCTCGTCGACGACGAAGATGTTGACGATGAAGGGGGGGTGTCGGTAGGGGAGGAGTTCACCGCAAAAGATGTGGTGGAGGTTCCGGTCGAGAAGCCGGAGCTGCGACGATCAGGTCGAACTCGAAAGCCACCGGAGTGGCTGAGCTACCACGCCTGTGTGCCACCACACTGCTTGACGATGTTGAGGCCGACGTCGACCCACCGGAGCTCGACCCCGACGTGCACGCCGATACCGATCACCATTGGGACATCGCGCAGATGACGGTGAAGGAGGTGTTGGCAAGCCGGAAAAGTAAGACGGTAAAGGCTGCCATGGACGGAGATCCGTAGCCTCATCGGCATGGGCACGTGGGAGCTGGTCGAACGCCCACGCGGTGTAAACATCATGAAGCACCGCTAGGTGCTGATGACGAAGTACCACATCGACGGCTAGGTGCCCGCCAGAAGGTGCGCTTGATCGTAAAAGGCGTCACGCAGGTATATGGCGTCGACTAGGACGAGATGTACGCGCCGGCCAGCAGCTATATCACGCTGAGGACCTTCCTCAGCTTTGTCGCTGTGCTAGATCTGAACCTGATCCAGCTCGACATAAAGAACATTTTCCTGCAAAGCAAGCTCGATAGGATGTTGTATATGTACTAGCCGGACTACTACGATGATGGGACCGGCCGGGTGTGCAAGGTGTTGAAGAGCCTGTACGGGCTGAAGCAGTCTTCGCTGTTGTGGTACAAGGAGCTTGACGATGTGCTGACTAGTGCCAACTGGATGAGGAGTCAGGTTGATGACGCGCTGTACTTCAAGGTCGGTGACGACGGGGTGACGTACTGGGTGCTCGTCTACGTTGAAGATCTGCTCGCTGCCAGCAGCAGCACCGCGATGCTGAAGGAGCTAAAGGAGCTGTTGGAGGCCGCCTTTGAGCTGCACGAGATCAGCCCGGTCGAGAGTTACTTTGGGCTGGAGATCGTGCGCAATAGACCATCGAGAAAGCTTACATCAACAGTCGTACATCGACGAGTTGCGCAGGCGCTTCATCGACGAGGAGCAGACTGGGCGGGCCCCGAACACGCTAGTCTCCGTCAACGCCTACGTTGAGCTAACGTTAACGGGAGAAGCAGCCGACCGTACGCAGTGGGCAAGCAACTCGACGGGTTTCGTCGAGCTGCAAGAGACCGCTGTGGCGATGCCGTCGACCGGGAGCCGACGGTCTACCTCGACGGGTCAGGTCGACGAGGTGGTCGTCGACCTGCGCAGGACACCTATGGCTGGAACTGTCGACAAAGGGAGTTCGACGGCTGCAGCTGACCGAGCTGGTCGACGGACGGGCCGTCGACCAGGAGGGGTCTTCGACAGGCGCGGGGGTCACCGAGGGAGGTCGTCGACCAGGGTGCGCGCTAGATGGTCGCCCCGTTCTGCGGAGGCACACGAACGTCGTCGAGGTCGCGATGGCGAAGGCGACTACGGGCTGGTATCCCGAATCCGATGTGGCTGATTAGGCACAGACAACCGCTGGTGGGCACATGGAAGTGCACATTGGGCCAATCAAGTGCGCGCACCTGCAAGCATGCGCACTACTGTCTTCTACGAGTGCAATGCTGGACAGCCGCCCTGCTGCAGCGTTGGCACGCCGTCGACCTGTTTTGATGGCAGGCCGCGTTTCTGCAGCGCTAGCGTGGCTGCTCTATGCGACGCTGGCAGACGATCGACCATGCTGTGCTGGCGGTCGACCAGCTGCCCTGCTAGGTTGCTAGTCACTCTTGTAGTCATTCTTGCCATTGTTGTATTATCATTCTGCATTCTCAACTTTCCTTAATAACTGCTTTGCCCCATGAACGCACAAGTGCTAGAGAACACAGACAGAGCTATGATCACTCTAACAACTCGTGCCTACCCTGTAGTCTAGCTCCCACCCTTGTAGATTTTATCTTCGCAGTACTATATGAGAAAATGCGTTAGTTCACAGTATGATTATTATGAGTAAATGCATAACCAAGCGATATAGCGGTACTATGAGTAAGTGCGTTAGTTAGAGATTTAAGCGGTTTAAAAAATAAGTACGTTATTTAGTGATATGAGTGCTACTAAGAGTAATTGCATTACTTAGCGATATGAGTGGTACTAAGAATAAGTGCGCTACTGGGAGATATGTAAGAGTAGGTATGTTGCTTAGCGATATGAGTGAAACTAAGAGTAAGTATGTTACTTGGCGATATGAGTGTTACTAAGAATGGTGCGTTACTTGGCCAAATGAGTAGTACTAAGATTGTGTGCGTTGGTTAACAATATGAGTAGCCTAAGATTAAATGTGTTACTTAGTGATATGAGTGGTACTAAGATTAAGTGCGTTACTGAGCGATATGAATGGTACAAAGAGTAAAAGCTTCTTTTATCGATATGAGTGGTACAAAGAATAAGTGCATTTTTTAGCAATATTAGTGGTACTAAGAGTAAGTGCGTTACTTAGCTATATGTGTGGTACTTGTTGGTGTAAGGGCCTAATACTCAGGAGATTAGGACGTAATCCAACTTAAAACCTCTCCTCGGGGTCACCTCCAAGGTTTTCTGGGTGCCTGGTACAAGACCAGCCCCTATCCTCGGGTCCGAGTTACCTAGCCACATGATTGGTAGTAAGAGTAAGTGTGTTATTTTGCGATGAGAGTGGTACTAAGAGTGCAGACAACGCCAATGAGGCTCATACCCAAGCCTCTTGGTAGGAAAGTCTGCTTGCTGCTTGTGAGTCTTGATGTAGATCGGATTCACCATCACCTTCTTCACCTTTTTATGGAGCCAGTGCCACTTCATACGCATGTGCTTGTTCAGCCCGTGAAGCATAGCGTTCCTGGCCAACCCGAGAGCCCCCTTGCTATAGAAAAATAGAGGCGTAGCAACATTTTGCTCTTAACCAATCTCCTCTAACAGCCTCCTCAGCCAAAACACCTCCTTCACACCATGGAGCATCGCCATGCATTCTGATTCAACAGAGGAGAGTGCCGTCTCCGTCTGCTTCTTGGACCTCCAACTAACAGGTCCTCCCCCAACTATGCAGATGTATCCTCCCACACATAAGGAATCCTCCTTCTTAGAAGCCCAAGTAGCATCAGTAAAGCAAGTGAGAAAACGCTTGCCTTCTCCAAGCATCTCCCCCTTCTCCTTTAGCACCTCAACCCCTTTCTGCTTCACCTGTACAGATGCGGACTACTGAACTCCAATGCTTGGGTGAGAGTTCAGGTACTTCACCACACGCTCAGCTGCATCCACTTACTCCTCTGATGGATTCTGCACCACCCTTGCCAACTGCCCAACCAAGAAAGAGATATCGGGCCTCGTGTGAACTGCTGCATACAAGAGGCTGATCCTCGGCTTTAACCCCTTCATCCTCTACAGCCTTCACAATCTTGAAATTTGCTGGCAGGAGAGTTGCAACCTTGCGCTCATTCTCAATCCCATACTTCTCCCCCAGCTGCATGATGAACTTCTCCTAGTGCAGCTTCAACCACCTGTGATCCAGATCCCTCACCACGTGCATGCCGAGGCAAAACTTCACCTCCCCAAGGGTCTTGCACTTAAAGTTCTCCATCAGCTGCTGCTGCATTTTCCGGAACTCCTTCATGCTGCTGCTGAAGAGAAGAATGTCGTCCACGTAGACCAGAAACAGCACCAGCTCCTCCCCCTCCCTTTTGAGAAAGAGGCTCTCATCACAGCTGCTGGTCCTGAATACCATCTCCTCTAAAAGAGCTGCCAACTTTTGGACCCAGCAGCGTGGTGCCTGCTTCAAGCCGTAGATGGACATTTTCAGATTGCACACCCTGTCCGTACCATCCTCATACCCAGGCGGCTGCGTCACGAACACCTTCTCCTCTAAAATCTCTTTGAGAAAGGCCGTTGTTACATCTATATGGACTATGTACTTCCCACTAACAGCTGAATCTGCCAACAAGACACGGAGGGTAGGGGGTTTGGCAGTGGGAGCAAAGATCTCATTCAAGTCCTGCGTCTCCTTCTGCTGAAACCCCTTAGCCATCAGCCTACTCTTGTAGATGGTGACCAGCCCCTTATCACCGGTCTTGATCCTCAGCACCCACTTGTATTGTATTGCTTTCTTACCCTCAGGCGGCACCACCAGATCCTATGTCCCATTCTCTAGCTGGCTGTAGTACTCAGCATCCCTTGAGGCCAACCACTTGTTCCTATCTAGTCCAGCTAGTGCCTCCCCTATACTAGCCATGGTCCTCTGGTGCAGGGGCAAGAAAACAGTAGGCACGTTCATCCTCCTCATCCGGGTCATAGCCATGTGGTAAAATCAGCATTGCCTCTTTGGTCCCAAACTGCTACTCTGCTTCACTTGATCTTGCAGTCAGCTTCCTTTTTGCCATAGAGACGGGTGTCTCCCATCCCCTTATAATGACACCCTTCGGCTTCCTCCTTGATGGTAGCGTAGGAACCTTAGTTTTGCCCTACTGCTGCTCTCCTCCCTCAGATCCAGCAGCTCTACCACTAGCCTCTACACCATCTCCTCCACCAGCAGGTGCCTCCTGCACCTTCTCTCCATCACCATCCCCTGCAGTTGCCTCCTCTCCCTCCTCCCACACACTGGGATTCAGGTCCAGCTGCATCATCTTTGCTCCAAGGAACTCACCACCCCTGTCTGTCCTAATTCGCTTTACCATACACTCCGCTTGCTTCTCCACAAACGTTAGCCAATCGTTTTGTATCGTGGAGACGGCGAAATCTATTTGCTTCAAGGGATACACACACATGAGTCAGCTCCAATCATCCACAATCATAAAAAAATACTGCTCTTCCTTGTGCCCTTGCATCAGCAGCAGCCCCACCAAGTCCATGTGGACCAGCTCGAATGGCTTCTTGCTCCTGCCAACCACGCTATGGAAAGGAATGCGTGTACCTGCTGGTGGAGAAAATGGTGTGGAGACTGGCGGCAGCACTAGTGGAGCTGCTGGATCCGAGGGAGGAGAGCAGCAGCAAGGGGAAAACTAAGAAGCTGAAGGGTGTCGTTATGAGGGGATGGGAAACACCCGTCTCCAGGCCATGACGTACCCGTATGGCTACTAAGAAGTTGACTGCAGGATCAGGTGTAGCGGAGCAGCAGCTTGGGACAGAGGAGGCAATGCTGATTCTACCTCATGGCTATGACCCGGATAAGGAGGATGAACGTGCCTACTATTTCCTTGCCCCTGCAGCAGAGGAACCAGCTAGCATGGAGGAGGCATTAGCTGGACCAGATAGGGAGAAGTGGCTGATTTCTAGGGATGTTGAGTACCAGAGCCTGCTAGAGAATGGGACATGGGATCTGGTGGTGCTGCCCGAAGTGAAGAAAGTCGTACAGTGCAAGTCGGTGCTAAGGATCAAGACCGATGACAAGGGACAAGTCACCATCTACAAGAGTAGGTTGGTGGCTAAGGGGTTTATGCAGAAGGAGAAGGACTTTAACGAGATCTTTGCTCCCACTGCCAAACCCCCTACCCTCCATGTCTTAGCAGATGCAGCCGTTAGTGGGAAATTCATCATTCAGATGGATATATCAACGGCATTTCTCAATGGGATTTTAGAGGAGGATGTGTACTTGACGCAGTCGCCTGGGTATGAGGATGGTACGGGCAGGGTGTGCAAGCTGGAAAATCCATCTACGGCTTGAAGCAGGCGCCACACTGCTGGTACCAGAAGTTGGCAGCTGTTTTAGAGGGGATGGGATTCAGGACCTGTAGCTGTGATGAGAGCCTCTTTCTCAAGGAGGAGGGGGAGAAGCTGGTGCTGTTTCTGGTCTATGTGGACGACATTCTTCTCTTTAGCAGCAGCATGAAGGAGATCCAGAATGTGCAGCAGCAGCTAATGGAGAACTTCAAGTGCAAGAACCTTGGGGAGGTAAAGTTCTACCTCGGGATGCACGTGGAGAGGGATGCACGTGGAGAGGGATCCAGATCACAGGTGGTTGAAGTTGCACCAGATCCAGATCCAGATCACAGGTGGTCTAAATATCAGACTCACTTTTTGTACGGTAGTTCATCAGAATTTCAAGACAATGATTAATTATTCATTTGAAAAGTCAGATAAGTGTTTTTTTTTTTGTCTGATTTTCCAGACTTGCTTGTACATTTTCGTCTGAATTTACAGACAATGCAAATTCTTTCCTCTGATACTGACCACACTGTTGGGCTAAGAATAGCCCTTAGGATCTTTTACAAGACTAAACTCTGAGTAGAGATGTTCTACGGTAGTTGCGGAAGCGTTTTAATGATAAGTGTTGAACCATGATCGATTGATTAAAGCAAGAAGATACAAGGTTTTTATAAGAGTACAAGGTATATGAAAGGGTGTAACTAATAACTGTTTTACTGTTGCTGTTGCGGTTCGATACAGTGACGACTCGGGCAACTGCTCGGTATCGAGTCTGTTGTTTGTCCTTGCTGTCGCGCTGTATTTGTCAAGTCAAAGGTCGCTGACCTTTGACCTTCGCGTAACCTCCAGCACTTACTCCTCTTGTTAACCTCCAATGGTTGACTCGCCGTTGCTTCGTTGTAGTTCGCTTCGCTTGCAGTTCAGTGTTTCGACACATCAAAAGTGCTTAAGTCACTTGTTTCCATCACTCCCCTTCGCTTCTTGAGTGTCGCTGCTGGTGACGTGGCTTTGTCCAGTCAGCAGCATGCAGTACCCTAACTTATGTTTTTCGAGCTTCTTGATAAAGTAATAGGCTGCCATCTCGGACGTGGGACAGTAGGACAGCTCAAGTCTCCACTTCTCGATTTCGTCCTTCACAAAGAAATATCGCACGGCGATGTGCTTCGTTCTGTTCGCGAATCCATTCTTGTTGGCGATGCGAATTGCTGACTGGTTGTCGCAGAACAGAGAGAAGCTGGGTAACTGGACCAGCTTCGCTTCTTCCAGCAGTTTGCGAAGGTATAATCCTTCCTTGGTGGCTGAGCAAAGTGCAATATATTCTTCGCGACACTGAGGTAGATCGCGTTCTCCTCTTCTTGAATGTTGATTTCGAGATATTGCGTTACGGTACAAAAAATTGTGAGCGTGAGGTCGTGCTGCCGCTCCCCTTTGAACCAGGTCGTGACGCCGTCGGTCGAGCCGATGTAGAGCAGATCGTCTACATAAACGATGAGAAGAATGTAGTCGGTGCCTTTCGTGAGCCGGTACATGCCCTGGTCGTGCGGTAATTGGCGGAATCCAATGCGGATGAGTCGGGCGTGCAGGTACTATTGCCACAGCCTCGGGGCCTGTTTGATACCGTACAGAGACTTCAGCAGTTGACAGACTTGGTTGGGGTTTGCGTTGGAGTCGTGTGGTTGCTTGACGAAGATCTCAGCATCGACAGGTGCGTAGACAAAAGCGTTGGCGTTGTCGATTTTGCGGAGATTTCTACAACGGGAGCTAGATTACGGGCTAGGCACGGGTGCTCGTGTGATCTCTGCATTAGTTGGTCCTTAGTCGTTTTCCTAGTGCACACACTGCTTGCTAGTTCACGGGGCAATTTGGCAAGAGTTTCACTAGAGAAAGTTGACAACAATGGTACAAAGAAGTTGGCATGGCAAGACTACATCAGAGCTAGCATTCAGGTCGGTCGTCTGCCAGCGCAGCATGGTCGACCGCGTTCCAGCACGACTTGGTCGACCGCGCTCCAGCAGTGCAAAGTTGACGGTGTCCCAACGCTGCAGGTTGACGGCGTGCCTGCGTTGCTCCCGCAGAACAGCAGCGCACCTACTTCGTAGGTGCTCGCAGATGATTGGCGGGCTAAGCCTCGTCACCTGCACAACGCACACTCCAGGTCATCCTCGTGCTGATCCGCCACGTTGACCTCGGGATACCACCACCGAGGTCGGACTCGCCAACTTCACCTAGGCGACCGTCGCACTTCTCCGCAGAACCTCGTCACCCAGGTAACCTGGTCGATCGGGCAACCACGTCGACAAGCTGCTCCTGTTTGTGCCCGTCGACCTCCCAAGTCGACGACCACCCCAAGTCGACCTCACCAGGTCGACCACGCCCCTGGTCGACCAGCTCCAGGTCGACGTCACTCCTGGTCGACCAGCTCCACGTCGACCAGCACTCCTGGTCGACCATCTCCATGTCGACCAGCGTAGTTGTCAGCCGACCACCCAAGTCGGCTACACGAAGTCGACGTCACCAAGTTGACGCCCTGCTACTTGACGGCCAGCCGCTCAGCGTCCTAAGCCAAGGTCGACGTTGGCCCCTCCGCCGTCGACCACCGGGTCAGGTCGACCACCAGGTTGACATCATGCCTGGTCAACCAACCACCAAGTCAACCAGCAAGCCTGGTCGACCAACCACTAGGTCGACCAGCAGTCCTGTCAGATGACGACCAAGTCGGCTGCCCCAAGTTGGCATCACCAAGTCGACGCCCTCCGTAGGTCGATTTCCCAAGTCGACCTCCTAGAAGTCGGCGCCACTCTGAAGTCGGCGCCCGCACAGTGGCCTCCGTGCAGGTCGACCTCATCGTCAACCAGCTTGCCCACTGGTGCAGGTCGGCTGCTCCCCTCACACCCGACCACGAAGTCGGCTCCGCCCAAGCAAGGACGGGGCCAACACACAACTCCCGTTGACAATCCCCTGCCGCGTTCACGCTTGGGCCACCAGCCCACACGGTAGGACTCCTCGGAGAATAGCTCGTCGACGTGCACCCAACACACAGCACGTCGTCCACCGCACCAGCCATGCAAGAGGGCATGGCACCTACTGCTGGACGTTGTCATCGCCGTCGCCCACGTCGGCCAAGCGCACTTGGCCGATGGCGATGGAGCACCGGTTGAAGGCCGGATAGTGCAGCGCCTTCGTCAGGAAGTCGGCCGGCTGGTCAGCGGTCGGGATGTACTTTAGTGAAAACTTCCCACGCTTCACCATGTGCTGCAGCCAGGCCTGTCGCCGCCCCTTGTGCTTGAGGTTGCCCGTCAACCCCATGCCCTCGGCGACCGTGATGGCCGACTTGTTGTCCACCTGGAGGACGGTCGGCTTCCCGGCATCTAGCTGCCGGAACTCGGCGAAGAGGAAGCGAAGTCGGCGTCCCTCCTTGCCGGCTTCGGTGGCCTCCACGTACTCCGACTCGGTCGACGACATCGTCGCGCACTTGATGCGCTGGCTCGACCAGGAGACTGCGGCCCCTCCGTAGACAAACACGTAGCCGCTCGTGCTCGTCCTGTTCTGCTTGTCACCGGCGTCGTTGGCGTCCACGTTGCCGACCAGCTCCAGCGACTCAGAGCCACGGCCGAACTCCAGGGCGGTGTCATGCGTGTTGGCAAGGTAGGCGAGACAGCAGTCGACCTCGCGCCAGTGCTGGTCGCTCCTCACCGTGAGGCCGCTCCCCAGCTTGCTGCAGGCGAAGGCGATGTCCGGCCTCGTCGTCGTCGCCGCGAACTGCAGCGAGCCGACCTTCTGCCGGTACTCCTCCTCCTGTCGCTCCTGTGCCTCCTCGTCGTCGAAGGTGAGGTCGGCGTAGGCGTCGACCGAGACCGGCGTCTTCGGAGTGCGCCCGGTCTGCTCCTCGTCGATGAAGCGCCTACGTAGCTTGTAGGCGTAGCGTTGCTGGTGCAGCCACAGCTTCCCTGCCGACCTGTCGCGGACGATCTCTAGCCCGAGGTACTTCTGCACAGGCGAGATCTCACGCAGCTTGAAGGCGGACTCCAGCAGCTCCTTCAGCTCCTTCAGCATCTCGGTGCTGCTGCTGCCGGCGAGCATGTCGTCGACGTAGACCAACACCCAGCAGGCCACTCCGTCGTCGCCGACCTTGAAGTACAGAGCCTCGTCGACCTGGCTCTTCTTCCACCCGGCGCCGACTAGTACGTCGTTGAGCGCCAAGTACCACAGCAGCGGTGACTGCTTCAGGCCGTACAGGCTCTTCAACAGCTTGCACACCCGGCCGGTTCCGTTGTTGAAGTAGTCCGGCTGGGACATATAGAGCACCCTGTCGAGCTTGCTCTACAAGAAGGCTTTCTTCATGTCGAGCTGCATCAGGTTGAGGTTGAGGACGGCGACGATGCTGAGGAAGATCCTCAGAGTGACGTAGCTGCCCACCGGCGCGAACGTCTCGTCATAGTCGGCGCCATACACCTGGGTGTCGTCGGTGTGGTACTTCGTCGTCAACACCCACCGGTTCTTCGTGATGTTCACTTTCGGCGGGCGTTCGACCAGCTCCCAAGTGCCCATGTTGATGAGGCTGCGGATCTCCTCCTCCATGGCGGCCTTCACCACTGGGCCCTTCCAGCTCGCCAATGCCTCCTTCACCATCATCGTCGAGATGTCCCAACGGTGCTCGGGGTCGGCATGCATGTCGGGGTCGAGCTCCGGAAACTCCTCATCCTCCTCGGCGTCGTCATACGCCAGGTCGTCGTCACCGTGGTGAAAGCAGCGGGGATGCAGAAGTTTGGAGGCCTCCGAAGTCGGCCTGACTTCCAAGGTTTAGGCCGAACCTCCACCACGTCGCTGTCGGTGGACTTCTCCCCTTCGTCACTGGTTTCGCTGCCCTCATCGTCCTGCTGCATCTCGTTTGACTTCCTGGCCGACCTCTCCCCTGTGGTCGGCTCCTCTGCCGACTGCCTGGTTGCCGACTGCTCCGTGGTCGGCGTCACCGCTGCCTGCTCCCCTGTCGGCTGAAGCCCTGCCGGTGCCTTCTTCGCCGGCGTCACTCAAGTCGGCTGCTCCTCCTCTTCCTGGTCCTCCCCTAGCCACGTGGACTTCACTTCCTCGTCAACTTGCTGCTCGTCTCATCGGCCACCGGCGATGCCTTTGGCCGGCGCCGAAGGCGACGTCCCACGACTCCCCTCATCGCCGAAGGCTGACACCAAGGTCAGCCTGTCCAGGTCGGCCATGAGTGGAGGGGCAGGGGTCGTATAGGGAGGGGAAGGAGGACAGACGACCTCGGCGTCCTCAGCAGCAAGCTTACCGACCTCGGCAAGCAGAGGCAGCGTCGTCGTCGAGGTGTCGGTCGGCGGGGTGGTCGGCGTCCGTCCTGACACCGGCCCATGCCCCGACTGCCACACCTCCAGCGACATATCCTCGTAGAACACCACGTCCGACGTGATGACCACCCGGTTGTCGGCGATGTCGAGGAGCTCCCAACCCTTGCTCTCCTCCGACACGCCGAGGTGAAGGCCCCACCGGGCCTTCGGCTTCAGCTTCCCACCACGCTGCTGCTCGGGGACCAAGTACTGTGCCATGCAGCCCCACACCCGTGCCAGCGACAAGTCGGGCTTCGTCCCGGTGAGGAGCTGGTACGGTGTCGTCCCCGGAGGCAGCGACGACCTCTCAAGGCAGTTGCGGACCCAGATGGCCTGCCGTAGAGCAAGGTGCCACTAGTGGTGCTGCACGCCCATGTGCAGCAGCTTTGTCCGCACCGACTCCACCACCGACCTCATTTCCCACTCCGCCATGCCGTTCTGCTAAGGGGTGTACGGGCAGGTCAGGTTGTGGACGATCCCCTTGCCGTCCACGAAGTCGGTGAACTTTTTCCCGAGGAACTCCCCTCCTCGGTCTGACCGCATCATCAGCACCGAATTCTTCGCCTGTCTCTCCACCAACACCAGCCACTTCTAGAACTCCAGCAGCACATCTGACTTCTTGGCGACCGGCCTCACCCACACGTAGCGGATCTTGCGGTCCTTCAGCAGCAAGAAGTACAGGCTGCCTTCCTTGGCAGCCACGCGGAACGGCCCACACAGGTCGATGTGCACGACGGCCAGCACGTCGTCGGCGTTGGAGCCTTGGTCGGGGAAGGTGTGCCGCAAGTCTCGCATGCATCCTGTCCAGCGTTGACTTCGTCTTCGAGACGATCGCCCGTAGGGCCACAACCTCTGGCGTGGGCAACGTCGACCTCGTTGAGCAGGGACGCAGGTCAGTGCAGAGGACACGCCCGGAGTACGTCGCCCGAACGAGCACCTCTCCTGCTGCCGAGACGAGCAGCATCCCGCCGCCGTCCTCCTGCAGCTTCACGCCGTGCTCCTTCAGCTGGCCGGACGACAACTGGTTTGCCCGCACACCTGGGACGTACAGCACGTCGGGGATGAGCACCTGCTTCTCGGCCTCCCCTTGCAGGGCGACGGTGCCACGGCTCTGGACGTCCTGCAGTGCCCCATTGAAGCCGCGCACGTGCTTGATGGAGCCGCTCGGCTGCAGGTCGACAAAGACCTCCTTTGTCCCCATCAGGTGGTGAGAGCAGCCGCTGTCGAGCGGGACCACCGCCGGGTTCGCCTGCATGGCTGCCGCCACCGCCTGGAAGTCCTCTCCGGCCTCCGGCGCCAGCGAGACGGTCGGCTCCACGACGCCGACCAGCGAGCACGACGCCGTCTTGTCGTCCCGCGCCTTGCCACCAGCAGAGGAGTCGGCGTTCTTCGCCGAGGTCGACGTGGTCGACTGCTTCTCCTTGCGCGGCTTGTTCCCTCTTCGACGAGAACGACGACTGCCAGACCTCCCGCGGCCTTCCTGGGCGTCGTCGTCGTCGGAGTCACTGCGGTCGGGGCACTCGAAGGGGAGGTGGTAGGGGTCGCCACACAGCCAGCACTCCCGACTTCGACCTCCTCCTCCTGGACTGCTGTCCTTGGTCGACTTCTTCTTGTCGACCTCCTTGGCCGGCTTCCAGCCACTGCTACCACCGCCGCTGGACTGTCCGTGCTGCCCCGGTCGACGTCCTTGCTTCGCCGAAGTGACGAAGTTTGCCTGCGCCAAGAGCTCCTGGGACCGCTCTGCCTCCTGCATCGCCTCGTCCTGCAGGATGTACGAGGTCAAGTTGTCCTCGTTGAGCGTCGTCCCCGTGCTCGGCGCCATTGACAGCCGCTTCAGGAGGTTGTAGCTGCTGGAGAGTCCCTGCATGACGTGGGTGACGTACGATGCCGTCGAGTACTGCGCGCCGGCCATCCTGATGGTGGCGAGAATTCGTCGGGCCCGGTTGCAGTAGCCGGTCGCCGTCTCCTCGTCGCCCATACGCTGGTGCGTCAGCTGCCCCTCCAGCTGGGCAATGAACAAGTCGTCGATGACTTGGTAGGTCGAGTCGATGAAGTGCCACGCCCGGTGGCCGGCGTCGAGGTACTCTCGGCACCACTTCAAGGCGATCTGCACGCCCGGCGAGCAGCACCGCGAAATGACCGTGAAGGTCAACAGCTGCACGGCACGAAACTCCGAACGCAGGTCGGGGTCGTCCGGCGTTGCCACGGTGCCTCGAGCAAAGCTGATCAGCCCAGCCATCTCCAGCTGGGGCTCGATGGCTTCCTTCCAGGTGAGTATGTCAGGTCGACCAACGAGCGGCGGGGTGACCAAGATCCTGTTCGGAGTAAACTTGAAGTAGCCGTAGCTCGGTGATATCCCGCCCGCCGTCACCTGGGTGACAATCCGCTTTGTCGACCTCCAATGTCGCCCTGCGAGGACCCTGCAGCCGCCGACGACCGCACCCCTCGTGCCTAAACGCCGCCGACTTCATCGGCGTGAATCACACCACGATGCCTCGATGTGCCTCCCGCACTGCCGCCGACTTGGCCACCTCCGGCGTTGACGCCCACGTCGACGCCACCTTCGTTAGTCACCGGTCGAGGAGAAGCTGGTCGAGAAGGGGGATGCTCCGTCACCCACATGGTGCGAAGTCCAGCTTCGACGGCCGCCCAGGGTACTTCCCCGTACTCCTAGGCCTCATGGCGTCTCCTCGCATCCTCCTGCCACCCCTCCAGGGTGTCCATCACCTCTGTGTCACCTACGCGCACGCTAGGGACTGTACGGCTGCCGGCCTACGAGCAACTTAGGTAACTGACCACTACGTCAACCTGACTGAAAGGTAAGTCGTGTGCCGTCCACGCTCACCGCACCATGCGGAGATAACCACTACAACGGGAGCTAGAGTACGGGCTAGGCACGGGTGCTCGTGTGATCTCTGCGTTAGTTGGTCCTTAGTCGTTTTCCTAGTGCACACACTGCTTGCTAGTTCACGAGGCAATTTGGCAAGAGTTTCACTAGAGAAAGTTGACAACAATGGTACAAAGAAGTTGGCATGGCAAGACTACATCAGAGCTAGCATTCAGGTCGGTCGACTGCCAGCGCAGCATGGTCGACCGCGTTCCAGCACGACTTGGTCGACCGCGCTCCAGCAGTGCAAAGTCGACGGCGTGCCAACGCTGCAGGTTGACGGCGTGCCAGCGTTGCTCCCGCAGAACAGCAGCGCACCTACTTGGCAGGTGCTCGCAGATGATTGGCGGGCTAAGCCTCGTCACCGCACAACGCACACTCCAGGTCATCCTTGTGCTGACGACTCCACCTGATCAGCCACGTCGACCTCGAGATACCACCACCGAGATCGGACTCGCCAACTTCGCCCGGGCGACCGTCGCACTCCTCTGCAGAACCTCGTCACCCAGGTAACCTGGTCAACCAGGCAACCACGTCAACCAGCTGCTCCTGTATGCGCGCGTCGACCTCCCAAGTCGATGACCACCCGAAGTCGACCTCACCAGGTCGACCACGCCCCTGGTCGACCAGCTCCAGGTCGACGCCACTCCTGGTCGACCAGCTCCACGTCGACCAGCACTCCTGGTCGACCAGCTCCATGTCGACTTGCGTAGTTGTCAGCCGACCACCCAAGTCGGCTACCCGAAGTCGGCGTCACCAAGTTGACGCCCTGCTACTCGACGCCCAGCCGCTCGGCGTCCTGAGTCAAGGTCGACGTTGGCCCCTCCGCCGTCGACCACCAGGTCAGGTCGACCACCAGGTCGACATCATTCCTGGGCGACCAACCACCAAGTCGACCAGCAGGCCTGGTTGACCAACCACCAGGTCGACCAGCAGTCCTGTCAGCTGACCGCCAAGTCGGCTGCCCCAAGTTGGCGTCACCAAGTTGACGCCCTCCGTAGGTCGACTTCCCAGGTTGACCTCCCAGAAGTCGGCGCCACCCAGAAGTCGGCGCCCGCACAGTGGCCCCCGTGCAGGTCGACCTCCTTGTCAACCAGCTCGCCCACTGCTGCAGGTCGGCTGCTCCCCTCACACCCGACCACGAGGGCCAAGCGAGGACGGGGCCAACACACAACTCCTGTTGACAGATTTGGCGTAGCATCTTCTTCTTCATGGCGGCTATCGCAAGAAGAATCCGCAGAGAGGTGTGTCGGCTGACTGGCGCGAATGTTTCGGCGAAGTCCCGTCCGTGCTCTTGGTTGAAGCCGCGTACGACCCAGCGTGCTTTAAACTTGTCGATGGTGCCGTCTGCTTTGGTTTTCACCCGGAAGACCCACTTTCCCTTGAGAATTGTCTTGTTGCGTGCCACGCCGATGGGAACGATTTTCCAGGTATTGCGTTTTTCCAGCGCATTAAATTCCTTGTCCATGGCTTCGTGCCATTTTTCCCTGTGTTCCCCCCCCAGAGCCTGCTGAACTGTGGCAGGCTCCTTAGGTGGCGCTGGGCCGTGGACTGCGGTGACGAGGCCGAGTATCTGCAGTCCGCTCTATGTGTAGCGAGGGAGAGTTGTGCCCTCGGGATAGAATGCTTCGTCTCCTGCTTCTGGATCAGGTATCAAATTGGGTCCTACGCGTTCTGCTTTGTTGGTGTTGACTCTTGCAGGTGTAACGTAACCGTTGTCGGCGAAGTGATAGTAAACTTCGGCGTTGATGCTTTCGCGAGGGATTTTTGTCGTCCATTGGTACGTCGACTGAGCAGTAGTGAAGAGGTCCGGCTTCCTCCGAGGCTCTGTCCACGTTCTGCTCGTCCCAGTCAGCTTCGTCTGCTGCCGAGGCGAAGGCTCGATCGCCAAGAAATCCGTCCTTGAGGTCCGGGTTTCCTTCTTCCAGGTTCGTCAGGAGGGTGAGCCTTTCGTAGAAGATTACATCACTTGCTGCCACTGTTTCCTTTGTGTTGATATTATAAATCTTCTTTGCGTTGTGGTCTTTCTCGATGCCCACGTGTAGTCCCCACTGTGCGCGTTGGGAGAATCGGCCGGCTCGTGCAGCTGGAGGTCGGTACTGTACCATGCAGCCAAAAACTCTCAACATTTTTGTGCTGCCCAATTTTCCTGTCCACAGCAGATGCGGTGATGCCTTGTTCGGGAGCGATGATGACGAGAGCAAGTTGTGCAGCATGACGGCGTGGTCCATCGCTTCGGGCCACTGGTGGTTGGGTAGCCGCATGCCACGTAGCAGCTTCCGCATGGTATTTTGAAGGGTCCTGTTCATTCTTTCTGCCGCGCCTTGCTGTTGGTGAGCGTAGGGAAGGGAGATGAGTCGCTTGATGCCTCTTTCTGCCAGGTAGTCCTCGTACTTTTGTGACTGATATTCTCCTCCCCCGTCTGACTGGATTTTTTTTATCTTTACTTCTGATTCCCGTTTTTCTACTGGAAGGCGTCGAGGGCCATGTCGCGGCTTGGGAGGTTGCAGTGCCAGACGTATCGTGTGGCGGCGTCGATGAACGTGATAACGTAGTTGTATGCTCCTTGTCTAGGTTCGCGGTTGTACAGTATATCACTGTACACTTTTTCTAGAGGTGCGTAAGCTGGTGCGCTCGGGTTGTGATGCGAGACGAACGGCTGATGTGGTAAGTCGGCTTCAGGGCAGGTGAAACATGTTCCGCGTACTCGCTGAAGTTCTCTGCCATCGGTTAGAAGTAGGGAATCTTTATTGAGTACTCTAGCTCGGATTGTATTGTTTAACATTGTGTTGCTGGGATGTCCCATCCTTGCATGCCAGGTTGATTCGGTGGCGCGATGTCCAGGTGATTGTCGGTACATGCCGGAGTTGGAGTAGAAGCCTGCGGTGAAGTGTGCGCTTCTGTGAACTTCTCGTGGAGTGGGGTTCAGCTGTTGCGCAGAAGTCGGTGGAGTATCGTCGTCGATTGGGGCTGGTGCCGTTGAAGGACCTGCGATTGGTGTCGTGATCGGTGGTGTCTCTGCTATTGCCGATGTTGTCTCTTCTGCTGCTGATGTTATCTCTGCTGCTGCCGATGTTGTCTCTGCTGCTGCCGATGCTGTTTTCGCTTGTTAGATTGTTGCTAATGCTCGTGTTCGTTCTGCCTCAGGTACTGTGTTCGAGTACCGTATAAAAGCGCAGGCCTATGATAAGCGCATGCGCTTCTATCTGGAGCAATGCGCTTATGGCCGATCCTCCATTATAAGCGCACCCCCTTTGAAAACTTAACTTATTATAAGCGCATGTACAATTTTAAAATATAATTTCTGCTCAAAACATTAGCAAATTTCATTTTTGAAGCGAGTGCAATCTCATTTTCGCTTAGCTTGACTCTCGAGGACCTGACTGGCTGCGCGTCCAGTCAGGATGTGCTGGCATGACTGCAATCTGTCGCATCTTGGCCCCTGTGTGCTAGAAGGGAATCGCTTGCATGCGATTCTATTTTGTGACGCGAAATGTTTCGACTCGGTTGAAATGGCAAGAGTGAAATATGCAATTTGGTGTCTTAAAATCATAAATTTGTATATGTCATTATATAAGCGCATGCGCTTATAAAAATGACTCAATCAGGAGCGCACCCCCCTAAAAAACACTATTTTGTTATAAGCGCACATGCGCTTTTATCCGGGGTGATACGGTACCAGAAGCCACCGGGGTGGAATTCGGGGTCGAGATCTGGCGGATGTGTCCAGGGAGCTGGAGGAGCTGGCGGGGGCGGTGGAGGCGGCGGTGGAGGCGGCGGAGGGGGTGTGGGTGGCGGTGGGAGTGGTGGCGGGAGTGGGGGCACTAGTGGCGGCAGTGGAGGCAGAGGAGGCGGCGGTGGTGGCGGTGCGAGCGGAGGTGGTGGAGGTGGAGGCGGTGGTGGAGGTAGCGGCGGCGGAGGTGGAGCTGGTCGGGGCGGTTCTTCGCAGAGGGTCGGCTCTGGTGGTGGTCAGCGCCAGCAGCAGCAGCAGCAGCGCACTCGTGAGACCCCTTCCCCCCAGCAGCTTCGTGAGTGGTACACTGCTCGTCAGCGGGGTGGGGGTGCTGGCCCCTGTACCTACGTTCTACGTACAGGCGACCGCACAGGTGAGCAGTGTGGGGGTCCGCACTCCACCCAGCGCTGCTTCGGCCGCCTGACGGACGCTTGGCGTCATCAGTTCCCCGACGCTACTGAGATCCCTCGCTGGGGCGAGCTGTTTAGGGCGGGTGTTGCGATCTTTGATCTTGATTATGATGCTATTCTTGCTGCAATGTATGCTGTGACTATTAGTGATGAGGGTGACTGTTACCGGTGTTTTCCGCCTGACCCGGGCATTGAGGCTGCTGCTCTAGGTGCTGGTGAGGCTGCTGCTCTAGGTGCCAGTGAGCCTGCTGCCCCAGGTGCTGGTGAGTCTGCGCTCTCAGGTACCGCGTCGGCTCCGGCCACCCACACCTTCACCCTTGACTCGGGTGCTTCCCGCTCCTTCTTTCGAGACCGCACCACGCTTACGCCGCTTAGTCGGCCAGTGGCAGTCTCCCTGGCAGACCCCTCTGGGGGTCCTGTCCTTGCCCACTTCTCCACTGTTCTACCGTGTCCGGCGGCCCCTTCTGGCACCATGTCGGGTCTTTACCTCCCCTCGTTCTCTACGAACTTGGTGAGTGGTGCTGACCTCCAGGATGGAGGGGTTCACCAGTTCACTCCTGCGAGTCAGCGAGTGACCCACTGTACCTGTGCTCGGACGGGCCGTCACTTGGCCACGTTTACCCGTCAGTCGGGGTCGAGCCTGTACACACTGACTACTGAGTCTCCTCCGGTCGCTGAGTCTGCTCAGGTAGCCGCGTCGGGTCAGGTGTTTGCTGCGGCGTCCAGGTCTGGTCCTGAGTCTGCCCCCTGCTCGTGTCGTCTCCTGTCTCACCAGACTCTCCTCTGGCACCACCGCCTTGGTCACCCCTCCCTGCCTCGTCTTCGAGGCATGGCCTCCCGTGTCCTTGTCTCTGGTCTCCCCCGGTCCCTCCCTCCCCTTCCTCCGGGGCCTGCCCCCACCTGCGTTCCCTGCGTCGAGGGGCGGCAGCGCGCTGCTCCTCACTCCTCCGAGTTTCCTCCGACAGAGGCTCCACTGCAGACGCTTCACATGGACGTGTGGGGCCCAGCCCGCGTCCGTGGACAGGGTCACGAGCGTTACTTCCTGCTGGTGGTTGACGACTACTCGCGTTACACCGCAGTCTTCCCCTTGCGCAGCAAGGGTGAGGTCACTGAGGTGTTGATCGCCTGGATCCGCGCAGCTCGTCTCCAGCTCAGAGAGAGTTTCGGCTCGGACTTTCCTGTTCTGCGTCTGCACTCTGACAGAGGCGGAGAGTTCTCCTCTGACCTTCTGCGAGCCTTCTGTCGTGCACGAGGCATCCGCCAGACCTTCACGCTTCCGGACTCTCCGCAGAAAAATGGGATTGCTGAGCGCCGCATTGGCATGGTCATGGACGTCGCTCGTACGTCCATGGTCCATGCGGCTGCCCCCCATTTTCTGTGGCCGTTTGCGGTTCGGTACGCGGCGCATCAGATCAACCTTCAGCCCCGGGTCTCCATGCCGTAGACCTCCCCTGCTTTGCTGTGGACGGGGAAGGTTGGCGATGCGTCTGCGTTCCGTGTCTGGGGATCTCGGGCGTTTGTCCGCGACTTGTCTGCGGACAAGCTGTCCCCTCGTGCTGTTCCCTGCGTCTTCCTTGGCTTCCCCCCTGACGCGCCGGGCTGGCAGTTCTACCACCCCACCTCGCGCCGTGTTCTGTCCTCCCAGGACGTCACGTTTGACGAGTCGGTTCCCTACTACCGTCTCTTCCCCTACCGCACTGCGTCCCTCCCCCCCCCGCCGCTCTTCCTTACGCCAGGTCCCCCTCCGGTAGACCCCCTCCCCCCTCAGGGTCCTGCCCCCTCAGGTGTGTCTCAGGTAGACGCAGTCGACCCTGTCGAGGTAGCTGTTGACTCTGGTGCTGCTAGGGGTGCTGAGCCTGCGGGTGCTGGGTCTGGGGGTGCTGGGTCTGGGGTTGCTGAGCCTGGGGGTGCTGACCTAGGAGAGTCGCCTCGTTCTCCTCCAGTTCTGTACGTAGACAACAAGGCTATGCTGGCCTTGTGTCGGGAGCACAGACTGGAGCACAGAATGAAGCACATCGCTCTTCGCTACTTCCTTGCTCGTGAGCTGCAGCAGCGCGGTCAGCTGCGCCTTGCTTATGTGGCCTCTGAGGCCAACACTGCTGATATCTTCACCAAGGCACTTGCGCCTTGTGACCATCAGCGCTTTTGTACTCTGTTAAGTCTTGTACCTACCTTGCCTCACTTGCTCACTTCTTGACCTTGCTTGTACTGTTACATATATATATATACCTGCTCTTGCTTGTTTAGCGTTATATATATGTGTGTACTCATGCATGTGAACTGGCCTTGTGGCCTTGAACTTGTGCTCAGAATGTGTGGTGACGTTGTGATCCACCCTGAGCTTGGTTTGCCTTGCTTTGCTTGACTGGTCTTGTGACCCCTTGTTCTCCCCCACTTTGCCTATGGGGGTGTGTCAAACTTATATGATCTAGCCTGTGTAGGCTGTAGCGGGTTAGATACTAAGGGGTACACAATTCTAGGGTTTCATATTTGTATCACTTTCATTCCTTAGTCAATTCATTCTCGTTCTAAGTTTCTCACGCCACAGTGCCCCTGGCAAAGCCGATCTGCCCGGCCATCTCCAGCTGGGGCTCGATGGTTTCCTTCCAGGTGAGAATGTCCGGTCGACCAGCGAGCACGGGGTGACCAAGATCCTGTCCGGCCTGAACTTGAAGTAGCCGTAACTCGGCGCGATTCCTCTCGCGATCACATGGGTCGCCGATATCGGCGCCAAACCACTTCGAAGTCCTCCCATGTTGCCCTGCGAGGAGCCTGCAGCCGCCGACGACTGCATTCTTCACGCCTGAACACCGCCGACTTCACCGGCGTGTATCACTCCGCACTGCCTCAACGACGTGCCTCCCGCACTGCTGCCGACTTGGTCACCACTGGCGTGGACGCCCACGTCGACGCCGCCCTCGGTGTTTACCGGTCGAGGAGATGCAGGCCGAGAAGGAGGGTGCTCCGTCGCCCACACAGCGCGGATGCCAGCCTCGACAACCGCCCAGGTGAGGTCGCCATACTCTGCAGCCTCCTGACGTCTCCTCGCGTTCTCCAGCCGTGCCTCCAGGGTGTCCACCACCCCTGCGTCACCTACGGCGCCTACCATGGTGACTATCACACAGCTGCTGGCCTACGAACACAATAGGTAAGTGCAAAAGTTAGCTAGACTGAACACTATGTCGCGGTGCCTTCCACGCTCACCGCACCATGCGGATATAACTCTATCAACGGGAGCTTCTACGGGGTAGGCACGGGGTAGGAGTGATCGTAGCGTTCGTTCCTTAGTCGTTCACTTGTGCTCACTCTACTTGCGCATTCACACGGAAAGTTGGCAACAGTTTCACTTGCAAAAGTTTACAACAATGGTGGCAACAAAGTTGGCAACACAGACTACATCAGAGCTAGCTAGGCTGCTGGTCGACCTCCAACGCACCTCGGTCGACCGCCATCCAGCGCAGCAGAGCTTGCACCGCTCCAGCGTTGCAGAGTAGCGGTTCGCCAACGTTGCAAGTTCATGGTGTGCCAACGCTGCAGCGAGTCAGCTGCACAGCGTTGCACCCGCAGGACAACGGTGCGCCTGCTTCGTAGGTGCGTGCAGCTGGTTGGTGCACTACTCCTCGTCATGTGCACAGCGCAGACGCCCAGGACGACTCCACGCCAGCGACTGCGCCCACCAGCCACGTCGACCTCAAGATACCACCCCCGAGGTTGGCCTCGCTAAAACCACCCCAGCAACCTTCGCACACATCGCCCGGGTATCCCGGTCGACCAGGCAACCATGTCTAGTCGACCAGCCCTTTCTGTCGCCGGCTGCACAAGCCCGACGTCCCCAGACCGGCGTCCAGCGTCCAGGGCGCAGACCATACGCCCAGGTTGGCGTCCAGGCGCCCAAGAAGCCGTGCAGACGCCCAGGTCGGCGTCCAGGAGCTCGGGACGCCGACCAGACGCCCATGTCGGCGTCCAGCCTCCTAGGACGCCGTCCAGGCGTTTAGGACGCCGTCCAGACGCTCAGGACGACGCCCAGACGCCTAGGACAGCGTCCTCCTGCTCGGCGCCCAACAGCCAGGCGCTCTCCAGCTCGGCGCCCTTGCATTGGCCCCCATGCCCACTGCTGCAGGTCGGCTGCATTCCACGCATAGCCGACCACGAAGTCGGCTCCACCCAAGCGAGGACGAGGCCTAGCACAACTTCCGTTGACAACTGTGCGCGTGGGATCATGCATAGAATCTCGGTGAAACTTGCTGCGATTCAATTTCCCACCGCACAAAATTTGTCCCGTAGCAACGCACCTGCCAGCGCTGACGTAAAAGTTGCCGTTCGGCCCAATCAGGTTGTCATGCGCTGCCAGGCAGGGGCATTTTATCCGAACCCTCTAGATGGGGGTGGAATATGCCCTGCCAGCGCAGCATGTACGTGCCGCGATACCCTCCTCTCCAGGTTCGGACAGGGGGGTACTCGTCTCTCATTGACGAGGACCCCGAGCCGCTAACCAGAAGGGGTCCCCTCCAATCTTTCACTTCTTCAACCATTCTTTCAGTTTGTCATTGAGTTTCCAAATCTCTCCTGCCTGGCTGCGGAAGCCATGGCGGAATTTACCGGCAGCCACATTTTGTTCAAGAAGAAACCTACTTATTGGCCCACGTACAGTAACGCTGACGTGTGGTATTCCCGTATCCCACCAAGACCACCAAAGCCACCACACGCTCCTGCGCCTCCTACGTCACTTGCTCCTCCTGCGTCTCCTGCACCTCCTGCTCCTCCTATTCGTCCGTCTCCTCCGTATCCGTTGTCTCAGCATACGGGCAATCAGCTCGTGCTCACGCTTCTGCTCCCATCGGCGTTTGACGAATACCTCTCGGAACCGGGTACCAACAAGGCCCCATATGAGTATGTAGCCGTTCCGGCGCTGACACCACGTTAGAGCCAACCCTATGATTGCACATGGGACAAATCTGCAGTCGGCGCTGGCGACGATGTGGCTGACGCTAAGGAAGAGTGTCGCGGTGACGGCGATAACAGCGCCGGGGGTGGCACGAAGGCTGGCACTGTCAACGGGAGTTGTGTTTGGCCCCGTCCTCGCTTGGGCGGAGCCGACCGTGGGAGCCGCGAAATCGCGGCGGACCGTGGAGCCGTGAAATCGCGGAGGACCATGGAGCCACGAAATCGCGGAGGACCGTGGAGCCACAAAACCGCGGGAGGACCGCGGTGGCCGAGAAACCGCGGGAGGACCGCGAAATACCCGGTCAACCAGGATACCGGGGCGACGTGCGCGAAAGTCGCCGGGGATGTTGTCTGCGAGGACAACCTCGGGGGTGGTATCCCGAGGTCGACGTGGCTGGTGGGCGCCGTCACGGGTGAAGTGTCTGCGCTGGGCATGTGATGGGGAGTTGGGCACCAACCAGCTGCACGCACCTGCGATGCTAGGTGCACCGTTGTCCCGCGGATGCATCGCTGTGCAGCCGACTTACTGCAGCGTTGGCACACCGCGGACGGGCAACGTTGGCAGGCCGCGACTCTGCTCTGCTGGAGCGCGGTCGACCAAGTCGTGCTGGCACGCGGTCGACCGTGCTGCGCTGGCAGTAGACCAGCAGCCTTGCTAGGTCTAATGTAGTCAGTGTTGCCAATGTTGATGCAATCATTCTGAAATTTTGTTGTCATGATTTCCTAGTCAAACTCTTGCAAATTTTCCCCGTGAACTAGCAATCAGTGTTAGCACTAAGGAACGACTAAGGACCGAACGAACGCTACGATCACTCTTGCCCCGTGCCTAGGCCGTAGTCTAGCTCCCGTTGCACTAGTTATCTCCGCAGGCACCAAGGCCGGCACCGCTGAGGATGTGTTTCCCGAGGGTGCTCCGAGCGGCGACGATGACGACGGCGTTGAGTTCTTGTCACGCGACGGGTTCCTCGAGAAACTACCGATACCATCTTATCCTCCTGTTTGTTGTTCAAGATCCGTCACTTCGAGAACTTACGACGAACTCATTTCTCAACTAAACGCGAATCCGCTTGGCAGGATTATGCGGCTTTCGCTTAGCTACCATCTCCAACTTGAATCGTTTTAAAAGATGGTCTAGAGAGTGAGAGCAACTTGAAAAAGTCCAGGAGCCGCATGACTACAATGGTGGAGGAATTAGAAGCATGAAGGCATAGAATGTTGGAGTTGGGGACTCCAAGAACCATGAGAGGGAAGGGTTTTTCCAAGAGCAAGGGAAGGATGGTAGGAACCTTCCTAGCAAAAGGATGCAACCCTCATCATGAGGTCCTTGAGGTGTCACATGCAAAATCTAATCTAGTTGGATTTTGCCTAGGTGTTGCAACATTTGCAACCCATGCTAGAAACCTCTAGCCACCCTAATCTAAAAGTCAAAGTTGCCTTCCTAACCACCCAACCAAAGATCCCTTAATGGTCATGTCCCAATTATCACCCAATGTAGGTAATATCTCAAAATGAGATAGAATTTCCAAAACTTGGAAATCTTATAACCGGGGCGATCTTGGTCGGAATAAGGCGATCTTGGTATCGTTCGAAAGCTCTGGTTTTCTCCTACATGATAAAGCATGTAGACTTGGAGAAAACCACACAGATGATAATGTCCAACAGCCATGCATAATGATATGTGCCTGTGCAAATAATGCAAGCACACATGTTACGAGGGTTTAGGGCTCCAGTCACACCATAGCGCTCCATGACACTAGAGATGTAGTGGATGATGCATCTTCAGCCACCTCCTCTCAACATCCCTCTCAATCTGCACCCCCAGCATCTTGCACTTGAAGTTGTCCATCACCAGCTTCTGTGTCCTCTCAATCTGCTCCATGGAAGGTGAGAACAGCAGTATGTCATTGACATACACCAGCAGAAAGAGCAACTGCTCCCCCTCTACAATCAGAAACAAGGTGTGATCCGCTTGGGACGTCTTGAAGCCTCCACCCAGCAGCACCTCCTCCAGCTTCTCGTACCAGCACCTGGGCACTTGCTTAAGGCTATAGATAGCCTTCTTGAGCTTGCACACCCGGCTGGTCCCATCCTCATAGCCGTTGGGCTGCGCCATGTAGATATCCTCCAACAGTATTCCACTGAGAAATGCAGTGGTGATATCCATCTGCTTCACGTGCCATCCCTTCACAGCGGCGCCAGCCAGCACAGTCTCCAATGTCACTGGCTTAACAATAGGAGTGAAGATCTCGTTGAAGTCAACCTTCTCTTTCTGTTGAAACCCCTTAGCAACCAAGCGGCTCTTGAACCGCTCCAACGCACCATTAGCTCCACTCTTCACCTTAAAGACCCACTTGCTGCTGATCGGCCGTCGCCCCTCGGGTAACTCGACAAGCTCCCAAGTCCCATTTCAATGAGACTGTTGAACTCCGCATCTATGGTAGCCTTCCCCTCCTCCTTCTGGGGTCCACTCAGTGTCTCCTCCACTGCGGCTGGTTGTCCAAGCAAGGGTGTGAAGAAACTGAATGCCATCTCCTCATCCTCTCCCTCATCCACCTGAACCGCCATAGCACCTTGCTTGGGTCCTCCCAAACGGCTATACTTCAGCCTTGAAGGTGGCGCTGTCCATGTCGTGAAGCTCGTCTCTGCACACTCCTCTTACTAACCTTGGCGGTTGCAGGAGGCTCGGGCTGAGATGGTGAGTCCACACGTGCCGACTCATCCTCCAACCCCTCCTCCCCAGTAGGACCAGAAACTTGTTGCTCACCACCGCCACAATGGTACCTGGTCAGCTCTGACCCAGGGAGATCATCAAGGTGCAGCTGAACCTCCTCCACTGCAGACCGCTCAAACTCCTGCAGACCTTCGATTCAGGAGCCATCCCAAGATGGACGGCCCACACAGCAGCAACTTCCAGCTTGTGCCTCTGCTCCTTAGGTACCATCAGAAGCCCCATGCAGCCCCACACCCGCAGCATGTCAATGGATGACTTCTTTCCAAGTCAACGCTCGTACGGCATCCAATGCTTGTCGCCAACATGCGTCAAGACCCTGTTCTTGACCGTGATAACATGGCGAACAGCTTCAGGCCAGAACTTGTAGGGCATCCCAGCAGCCCCCAACAGAGTCTTAGCCGCCCCGCCAATGGTCCGGTTGGCACACTCAGCAATGCCGTTCTGTTGCGGTGTTCCTGGGCAGGTCAGCTGGTGTCGAATGTCGTTCCTCTTGAGAAACTTGGTGAATTCTGCTCTAAGGAACTCTCCACCACGGTCGCTCCTCAGCACCTTCTGTCAAACTATATCTATATATGTATAAGTTAGGTGTAGGCTGTAGTGGGGTAGCCAATGTGGGGTACAACCCCTTTAGGTTTCTCTCTTATAAAATCTCTCCACACTTTTCCTAGTCATCCATCTTCCTACTATTCTAACATGGCATAGAGCAGGAGGTCCTTAGGACCTTAGGAACGTTTTTTTTCGAGCCCACCCTAAAGCGCTTCGGATTACCGCGTTACCCCGCGCCCTACCTGCCCTGCCCTGCATCCCACAGCCCCGCGCACGCCCTGCCCTTCCTTGCGCCGCGTCGCTAGCAGATCGCATGACCTGCGCGTCGCCTCTGCTGGCCCGCGCGCAGCTTGCTAGCAGCCCGCGCGACCCGCCAGCTGCGTGCGCAGCCCGCGCGTGGCTCCTGCCAGCACTCACGCCGCCCGCTAGCAGCCTGCGCGCTGCCGCGGCTGCGGAGATAACTACTACAACGGGAGCTAGACTATGGGCTAGGCACGGATGCTCGTGTGATCTCTGCGTTCTCTGTTCCTTGGTCGTTTTCCTACTGCACATACTGCTTGCTAGGTCACGGGGCAATTTGGCAAGAGTTTCACTAGAGAAGTTGACAACAATGGTACAATGAAGTTGGCAGGACAAGACTACATCAGAGCTAGCATTCAGGTCGTTCGACTGCCAGCGCAGCATGGTCGACCGCGTTCCAGCACGACTTGGTCGACCGCGCTCCAGCGGTGCAAAGTCGACGTCGTACCAACGCTGCAGGTTGTCAGCGTGCCAGCGTTGCTCCCGCAGGACAGCAACGCACCTACTTCGCAGGTGCTCGCAGATGATTGGCAGGCTAAGCCTCGTCACCTGCACAACGCACACACCGTGTCATCCTCGTGCTAACGATACCACCTGATCCGCCACGTCGACCTCGGGATACCACCCCCAAGGTCAGCCTCGCCAACATCGCCTAGGCGACCGTCGCACTCTTCCGCAGAGCCTCGTCACCCAGGTAGCCTGGTCGACCGGGCAACCACGTCGACTAGCTGCTCCTGTATGTGCCCGTCGACGTCCCAAGTCGACGACCACTCCAGGTTGGCCTCACCAGGACGACCACACCCTTGGTCGACCAGATCCAGGTCGACGTCACTCCTGGTCGACCAGCTCCATGTCGACTAGCGCAGCTGTCAGCCGACCACCCAAGTCGGCTACCCGAAGTCGGCGTCACCAAGTCGGCGCCGACTTCCAGGCCGACGTCTTGAAGTTGGTGACCTCCCAGGTCGGGGACTTCGCAAGTCGGCGACCTTGCAAGTCGGCGACCTCGCAAGTCGGCGACCTTGCAAGCCGGCGCCGACTTCCAGGTCGACGCGCCACATCGCCGACCACCAGTTAAAGTCGGCTGCCGGATTCCCAAGTCGGCGACATCGCAGTGGCCCCGTGCAAGTCGACCAACCCCGTCGACCAGCTCGCCCAAGTCGGTGTCGCCCATTGCTGCAAGTCGGCTGTACCTCCCGTACACCCAACCACGAAGTCAGCTCCGCCCAAGCGAGGACGGGGCCAACAACAACTCCCGTTGACACTCCCCTGCCGTGTTCACGCTTGGGTCCCCAGCCCACACGGCATCACTGCTTGGAGCATAGCTCGTCGGGGTGCACCTAACACACAGCACGTCGGTCACCGCACCAGCCATGCAGGAGGGCATGGCACCTACTGCTGCACGTCGTTGTCCCCGTCGCCCACGTCGACCAAGCGCACCTGGCCAATGGCAACGGAGCACCGGTTGAAGGCCGGATAGTGCAGCGCCTTCGTCAGGAAGTCGGCCGGCTGGTCAGCGGTCGGGATGTACTTCAATCAGAACTTCCCACGCTTCACCATGTGCTGCAGCCAGGCCTGTCGCCGCCCCTTGTGCTTGAGGTTGCCCGTCAACCCCATTCCTTCGGCAACCGTGATGGCCGACTTATTGT
This sequence comes from Closterium sp. Naga37s-1, assembly GCA_947471745.1. Lineage (NCBI taxonomy): Eukaryota > Viridiplantae > Streptophyta > Zygnematophyceae > Desmidiales > Closteriaceae > Closterium > Closterium sp. Naga37s-1. The sequence continues at coordinate 405,314 of CANJKZ010000966.1, forward strand.
CCACCCAGAGGACAGTCAACTTCCCGGCATCTAGCTGCCAGAACTCGGCGAGGAGGAAGCGAAGTCGGCGTCCCTCCTTGCCGGCTTCGGTGGCCTCCACGAACTCCGACTCGGTTGACGACATCGTCGCGCACTTGATGCGCTGGCTCGACCAGGAGACTGCGGCCCCTCCGTAGACGAGCACGTAGCCGCTCGTGCTCGTCCTGTTCTGCTTGTCACCGGTGTCGTCGGCGTCCACGTAGCTGACCAGCTCCTGGGACTCAGGTCCACCGCCGAACTCCAGGGCGGTGTCACGCGTATTGGCGAGGTAGGCGAGACAGCGGTTGACCTCGCGCCAGTGCTGGTCGCTCCTCACCGTGAGGCCGCTCCCCAGCTTGCTACAGGCGAAGGCAATGTCCGGCCTCGTCGTCGTTGCCGCAAATTGCAGTGAGCCGACCTTCACCGAACTCCTCCTCCTGTCGCTCTGTGTCTCCTCGTCGTCGAAGGTGAGGTCGCCGTAGGTGTCGACCGAGACCGGCGTCTTCGGGGTGCGCCCGGTCTGCTCCTTGTCGATGAAGCGCCTACGTAGCTTGTTGGCGTAGCGTTGCTGGTGCAGCCACAGCTTCCCTGCCGACCTGTCGCGGACGATCTCTAGCCCGAGGTACTTCTGCACAGGCGAGATCTCACGCAGCTTGAAGGCGGACTCCAGCAGCTCCTTCAGCTCCTTCAGCATCTCGGTGCTGCTGCTGCCGGCGAGCATGTCGTCGACGTAGACCAACACCCAGCAGGCCACTCTGTTGTCGCGGACCTTGAAGTACAGAGCCTCGTCGACCTGGCTCTTCTTCCACCCGGCGCCGACCAGTACGTCGTTTAGCGCCAAGTACCACAGCAGCGGCGACTGCTTCAGGCCGTACAGGTTCTTCAGCAGCTTGCACACCCGGCCAGTTCCGTTGTTGAAGTAGTCCGCCTGGGACATATAGAGCACCCTGTTGAGCTTGCTCTGCAAGAAGGCGTTTTTCATGTCGAGCTGCATCAGGTTGAGGTTGAGGACGGCGACGATGCTGAGGAAGATCCTCAGCGTGACGTAGCTGCCCACCGGCGCGAACGTCTCGTCGTAGTCGGCGCCGTACATCTGTGTGAAGCCCTTCATGACCAACCTCGCCTTCTCGCGCTCGACGGTGTCGTCGACATGGTACTTCGTTGTCAACACCCACTGGTTCTTCATGATGTTTACCCCCGGCGGGCGTTCGACCAGCTCCCAAGTGCCAATGTTGATGAGGCTGCGGATCTCCTCCTCCATGGCGGCCTTCACCACCGAGCCCTTCCAGCTCGCCAACGCCTCCTTCACCGTCATCGTCGAGATGTCCCAACGGTGTTTGGGGTCGGCATGCATGTCGGGGTCGAGCTCCGGAAACTCCTCATCCTCCTTGGCGTCGTCATACGTCAAGTCGTCGTCGTCCATGTCGTACACCGTGGTGAAGGCAGCGGGAACGAAGAAGTCGGAGGACCAGCGAGTTTTCACGGTTTCCCTTCCATTCGGTGGAGGGGAAGTCAAGTGACCCGGTGGAGCTCGTGCATGTGGAACTCGTGGGACCCATGAAGGCGAAGGGAGATGGTGGGGCCCTGTATTCCATGACCATGGTGGATGACAACACAAGGCTTGCCTGGTCCTTTCCACTTGCAAAGAAAAGTGATGCTGCAAGGGTCATCATTGAAGAGTGGCTGCCCTTGGTGGAGCGAGAGAGCGGCAAGCGGGTGAAGGCGATTCGTAGCGACCGTCGTGGGGAGTTCTTGGGAGCGGAGTTCCGGAGCTGGCTGAAGCGGCACGGCATCAAGCAGCAGCTCACCACGGCCTACACTCCTCAATCCAATGGCGTGGCAGAGAGAGCGAACCGGACCATCATGGAGGGTGGGAGAACGATGTTGGTAGACTCGGGTCTACCCTTACGATTCTGGCCCCTCGCTATTCGCCATGCCACCGTCATCAAGAACCGAGTATTGACTCATGTGGGAGGGCAGCATTGGGTCCCTATGGAGAAGTGGAGAGGCAAGAAGCCCCTGGTGGATATGCTTCGAGTCTTCGGGTGCATGGGACTCGTGCACGTCCCTAAGGAGAAGCGTGACAAGCTTCAAGTGGCGGCGGTGTGGGCTGTTCATTTGGGACTTGCACAAGGGAGCAAGGGGTGGCTCAAATGGGACCCAAAAGCCAACACCATCTTCACCACCAGAGATGCCAAGTTCATGGAGGGGCTCATGTTCAAGGAGTGGTTGGAGCGAGGGAGGAGCAAGGTCACCATTCCGCTCGGAATAGAGGTGGGAACGAATGACCCACTCCTCATTCCCATCGAGTTGTCTTCATCTTCAGAGGTAACGGAGGTGTCACATGACTTGGGAGGTGCTGAAGGGGAGATAGCAGAGGTGGAGGGAGTGTTGCAGCAAGAGGAGGCCCCTGTAGCTGAGAGAGGTGATGTCGGGGAGGAGGTGCAGCAGCCTACACCATCCCCTTCACTTCCACCAAGGCGGACAACCCAAGGGAAGCGTGGTGCTGTCCGCGGTGGAGCTAAGGAGGGTGCAGCCAAGGAGAGGCCCAAGAGAGCTGCTCACCCAAGGGATTTCCTCAAGTATGAAAGGCTTGGGGGTCCTAAGGCATTGCTGGTCCAGGAGGAGGAAGATGATGAGGAGAAGGGAGCCGAGGGAGAAATGGAGCAGATTTGTTGCTTCGGTGTCAACTTACCTCATGAACCGGCTTCAATGGAGGAAGCACTTGCTGGAGATGATCGAGAGGCTTGGTTGGCTTCAAGGGAGGATGAGTTTCAGAGCCTCATGGAGAATGGAACATGGACCCTCACTGATCTGCCCCCGGGAAGAAAGGCATTGGATTGCACGTGGATATCACGTGTGAAGACCGATGCGGAGGGGAAGTTGGAGAGGCGCAAAACAAGACTTGTGATCAAGGGCTTCCAGCAGAGGGAGGGGGTTGACTTTAAGGAGGTGTTTGCTCCTGTTGCCAAGGCTCCTACGCTCCGGGTGTTGCTAGCAGCCGCTGCCGTTGTGGTTGGAAGGTGGAGCAAATGGATGTGAAGACGGCTTTCCTCTACGGCGTGGTAGATGAGGAGATCTACATGAAGCAGCCAGAGGGGTACGACGATGGGAGCGGACGTGTTTGCAGGCTCAACAAGGCCATCTATGGCCTCAAACAAGCTCCAAGGTGCTGGTATGCAAGGCTGGTGGAGGCGTTGGAGGCTCTTGGCTTCAAAGTCAGCGGGTGCGACGAGAGTCTCTTCATGACTGAGGGGGAGGAGGAGAAGGTGTTTTTTCTTGTCTACGTCGATGACATTCTCCTCTTCTCTCCATCCCTGGAGAGGATCAAGGAGGTGCAAAGGAAGCTGAAGGAGACCTTTCAATGCAAGGCCCTTGGACCAGTGGGGTATTACCTTGGTCTTCATGTGGAGCGGGACGAGGTGAAGGGATGGTTGAGGCTTCACCAACACAAGTACCTTGCAGCCATGGGGGAAAGGTATGGGCTAGAGTAAGGGAGGAGTGTGAAGACTCCTCTACCCTCAAGGTTTCAGCTACACCTTGATGAATAAGAGGGTGAGGTGTTGGAGCCCGAGTTGCAGCGTCGGTTTCAGTCAATGGTGGGGAGCTTGATGTATGCTTCGATCAACACTCGCCCCGATATTTCATTCGCGGTTTTGCAGCTAGCTCGTGTGGTGTCTAGGCCCCTTCAAGAGCACCTTGATGCAGCAGAGAGGCTGGTGAGGTACTGCATGGCAACCTCAAGGGTGGGGCTGCAATATTCAGTGCATGGGCAGCTGAAGCAAAAGGGAGTGGAGGAGGTGAGCACGAAGACCGGTGCACCTGCAAGGCGTGGACACTTGTACCTCTCGTGCTTCACCGATGCTACCTGGGCAAGTGACATCAGTGATGCAACATCCCATGGTGGCTATGTATGCTGTTTTGGAGGGATTCCAGTGAGCTGGAAGTCTAAGAAGCAAGGGGAGATAGCTCACTCATCAACGGAGAGCGAGTACATGGCGTTGTTTCATGGGGTGAAGGAGGTGGTTTGGATGAGGAGGTTGCTTGAGGAGTTGGGGCAGGAGCAAGAGGGTCCTACACCTGTGTTTTGTGACAGCCAAGGAGCAATTGCAATGGCTCGCAATGCTGTGCTCCATGGGCTGAACAAGCACATGCATATCAAATGGCATTGGGTGAGGAAGGAGGTGAAGAAGGGCACGGTCTCCTTGCACTACATCAACACTACCAAGCAACCTGCAGATTTTTTTGACAAAGCGGCTTGCAGAGCATCAGCATTGGACCTGCGCCACCTTGTGTGGCATGTCCTTCAACTAAGGGAGGCAGCTTCAGGGAGCAGCTAAGGGATGAATGAGAGCACGATGAGGGGGAGTTTGTTGTGCCAACACATTACAGTGGCACGGTCATCGCACTCCCATTCAGCCTACAAGCCTGCTCAGCTTCTGGAATTTTGTGGGGAGGTTGTTCAACATGTGTTCTTCAAACCCTCAAAGTTTCAAGGGCGACGGCGATGGAGACCACGGTGGCGAGTGCAAGGAAGATTGGCCGGAGAAAGGGCACGACGACATCGCTTCAGGTGATGACGTACCTGCTGCGGCATTGATGATGACGAAGGGTGGAATCAGCCGGTTGGCTCTGGCGACGAGGCGGAAGAGTGGCGCGTCGGTGACTCTGACAAAGACGAAGGCGCGGATGCGGAGGCGGATCGTGAGGATGCTAGTTTGGCGGCAAAAGCGACGGTGTTATCCCCGACGGGTGCAGCTGTGGATGTGACAGTGGGAGCGACGACGGATGTGGATGCTCATGCGGGCGTGGATGCGGATGCGGATGACGAAGCGGAGGCAGATGCGGGTGCGGACGCGGATGCGGAGGCGGACGCGGCGGACGCGGACGCGGAGGCAGAGGCGGACGCGGACGCTGACGCAGACGCGGACGCGGAGGCGGAGGCGGACGCGGAGGCGGACGCGGACGCGGACGCGGTGTGGAGACGAGTGGTGTTGATGCTGGCCACCATGCCGTCTTCTTCAAAGGCGAAGAACATGAAGACGATCCATGGCGCATCACCGAAGACGACGTCCCTTTGATGAAGAGTAAGCTGCGACATCGCCTACGCGTCCCCAGCAAACGCACCTGGGTGGTGCTCTCTGACGATGACAGCCCAACTAAAAAAACACAACCACGCAACAGTGCTGCAGACAAGGCGAAAAGCAAGGTCGTGAAGATCCCTGCCAAGGCTGGCGGTCGCCGCCGCAAAATCAAGAAGAAGAGGAAGAACGACGGCGAGCCGGGTTCCAGCAAGGGTGCGGCGAACAAGAAGAAGAAGCCCGTGAAGGGCAAAGACGAAATCGTCGTCAACGAGGCGCTCGGCAGCGACGATGACTATGCGAAGGCTGCCGGTCCCCTTCCGTCATTCCTTGAGAAAGCTAGGCCTAAAGACCCCACCACCCATAATTCCGACTGCCGTCCCCCTTCCCCACGCAATCGCGGTATCAAGAGGACCAGGCGTTCATGGAGCGTGGGCGAGTGGGCGCGACGCTACAAGGAGCTTGGCTCTCTCAAGAAGACCTCGGCCAAATCCACTGCCTCCATCGCGTGCATCCCACGCTGGAGCGCGCAGGTTGTAGTGGGCATATACAAGGGTGCAGCGAACTGCGCATGGGGTGGCGATCTCGTTGGAAGAAACTCAGAAGTGGAGTCGCGAGTGGATGAAGAAACACTACCCCAAGAAGAATTGGAACGCGAGCTCACAATGGAGTCAACGTTTCCGCGACCGCTGGAACTTGGTCATGCGTGTGAAGACCAGGGTTGGCGAACGGTTGTCGTCTAGTGAGTGGATTTAGGGGTGGAATCCGCATGGGGACATGGACTGTTTGTGCCTAGCATTCGTGCCACGACCTCACATGTTCATTCCTTGGCAAAGTGCGCTAAAGATTGTAAAGCTTTCTGGAAATTCGTGAGGATCAACAGGGCGTATCACAACATCGACCTGGCCCGCATCATCAACGTGGACCAGACGCCTCTCTTTGTTGAGATCCCAGCCGAGAGAACGCTTGACCACCGTGGAGCACGCTCTGTCCCGATCCGCGCTGTTGGGTACGAGAAGACATGCCTGACAGTGATGCTCGACTGCACAACATTCGGGAAGAAGCTACGCCCGTGGGTTTGGTTCAAGGTGAAGAATGCGCCGTGATGTGACATTCCGGAAGGTAAGCCAAACGAACACGGTTTGCTTGAATGTTGTGACGGTCCTTCTTGGCCTAAACCCTCCTCTCCCTCTGTACCTAGTAGGAGTCGAGGTCCTAGCACATGAAAACGGGTGGATGGACGAGAGCGCTGTGCAGACATGGCTGAACATGGAGGTGCTGCCCCATCTCAACCCCAAGCGCGGCCAGAGCGCGAGGCGTGCAATGCTGGTGTTAGACTCCTACCGAGGCCACATCACCCAGGGCATGCTTCAAGCCTACCGCACGCATAACATCACCCTGGCCGTGATCCCTGCGGGTTGCAGCAGCCAAATTCAACGCCTGGACGTCGCTATGATCCGGTGCTTCAAGGCCGCGATGCGAGCACGCTACGCGAGGTGGTTCATGCGTGAAGGCATTCACCTGAAGACGAAACATGGTGAGTATACGGTCGATGATCATGAATATCACCCCTGTTTCCCCTTGATGTATCTAGCGGCTCTCTGCCCCTGCCTCTGACCCACCGGCAGGGAACCTGAGGAGGCCTGCACACCATGTGGTGGTGTAGTGGATTGCTGAGGCGTGGGAGCATGTCCCCACGAATGTCATCATTGATGCGTTCTGCCACTGTGGGATTTCAAGCAAGCTGGACGGGACCAAGAACCACCTGGTGATGTCTCACCTGCGCGAGAGGAGCACCACCAATGTCTCCCAAGACATGTGCCTCGGGGGGACCACGGGCGACAACACGCGCCTGCTTGGGCAGGCCCCGAAGGAGGAGGAGGAGGATGAGGAGGAGGAGGAGATGCAGGCGGAGGGCGCCAGGGAGGTGGGCGTGGCAACAGGGCTGGAGGTGTTATACCAGGAGACGCCCAACTACCGCGGAGCTGCGGCCGAGGCTGACCGCATGATCGAGCCCAGGCAGACAGCCTGGCACGCCTGCCGAGTGCCAGACTTGGGGGTACAGGAGCCTGGATCTACTAGTGCAAATGAGGAGGGTGTCACCGAGGGGGCCTAGGTAGAACTAGCAAAACTATGAATGTATGCATGTGCCCCCCTAAATGCAACAAGAACCGTCTAGAAGACACCCCCCTCTTTATAAGGTAACCCTAGAATCCTTGTACTGCATTACATGGGGTTGGCACAGAACCGCGCGTGCTAGGGTCATGCGACGGGCAGCACGAAACAAGAAATACGCGGTGGGTCCATTGGGTAGTTAAGAAACAACAGGGCATGATCTTACATGCTGTGGTAGCATGTCAAAATTAGGACTAGAACTTAGTCCCCATAGCCAGGGTTTTGCTAGCTAAGCAAGGAGGCGGCGAGATGAATTGGGCAAAGAGGGTTGGCATTAGAAGAGAGTCGAGGGTTACACAAGCAATGCAGGCCTGCAATGGGTGCACCGCAAACATTATGCTACACTAGAGATTCATTTCTTGACACATACCATATCAGGCCAACCTCCAGGGCCTGTGCTAGGTTTTTCATCATCCTGAGCCTTCACTAGTGCCCTGACTTAATAGGGTAGATTTTCAGAAGCATCATGAACTTTCAGGGTAACAATGATGTATCATACTCCTATTATCTTAGGGTTGTTTTCCCAAAGCAGTCTTGATCGTGTTTGGAAGGGGAAAGCATCTGGAGACTACTTAACAATGATGTATCATACGCCCAAGTAAATTGTGTGCCGCTACTTATGGAGGGGCATGCATATAGTATGCGTACCCCTCCTCCTGCCTTCACCGCCCCACTTCCCCGTACGAAAGTCCTAGCTAGGTTCGTATCCGCGTCAAGGCACGCCTCGATATTCATCCTGGAATTTCAGGGGGCACTCATTCCATTATCCTGAACTTATAGGGTTCAAAATACCCCAACCCTGAAATTTCAGGGCAAGACCCCCAGGCATACCCTAAAAGTCAAGGTATGAGAATGTTTTACCCCTAATATCTCATACCAGACTCATACCAAACACATCAATCTCGGCTTCATTTGATTGTTTATTGTCTAATTCCTGGTTTGATGCGTGACAAAAAACGTAGGGTGATTTTCGCAGCCCTGAACCCGACAAAACAAAAATCTTCCGTGCGTGTCAAGCGTGATTGCCTGATGTGGCTGACAAAGCATGCGACAAAGTTTGTGCGCATTGGGTTCATCGCGCAGCACAGTGACGGGTTCATCGCAGCACTGTTCGATTTGAACCCGATAACATAGTGCTACGTGTGTTACAGCATTTCAGCTACACGGACGTGGTTTGCTGATGTGGCACGCCTAAAAGGCTTCGCGTGTCTGCGCTTTTTTCTCGTGCTATACAAGTCCTAAATTTGGGTTTTAGAACAGATTCATTGTGTTTTTCCAATTCTGATATAAGGTTGGCCTGATACAGCATCAGGTCATAGGAACATGCTCTTACCTATTATCCAAACTATAAGGCACGTCTGTGTTGTATACCCATGTTTTACAAAACGAGTTTTTCAAGGACCCTTGTAATAAAAAGTACAATTATTCTGACAAGGCTGATATTTCAGAGTGAGAGTGTACACAGCCTAATGACGAAGAGCGGTTTCGGGTACCACACTGACGAGTTTTACGGGATATTCGAGGGAGGGAGGGGGGGAAGGGGGGGGGAATCATCGACGTGATTACTACCGTAATCAGTGGAAGTAATATTGAGTTTATACATTGCCTTGATGGCTCGTGTCTCTACGCCCCAATTCAAATGTCGTCAGGATCAAGACTGGTTTGCCTGCCTGGCGGTAACGAGGCCGGTGTCGCAGGTGAGCAACATGGTGGATGTTTACGGGAATAGAGTTTGGCCCAGCCCTCGCTTGGGCAACGCCGACGTCCTAGTCGGATGCTCGGGAGAAGCAGGCGACCGTACGCAGTGAGGGAGCTGCTCGACGGGCCTCGTCGAGCTACAGGGGATCGCTGCGGTGTTGCCGTCAACCAGGGAGCTCGACGGCCTTATTCTGCAGGGTAGGTCAACTGGGTGGTCGTCGACCTGCACAAGTCTGACGCGGGGCTGGAGCCGTCGACCAGGGGAGCTCGACGGCTGCAGCTGACTGGGCTGGTCGACGGACGGGCCGTCAACCAGGAAGAGCAGTTCAACGGGGAGGTCGACGAAGTAGTCCGTCGACCTGTATAGGACATGTAAGCAGCAGTCGACGATAGCAGCTGACAGAGCTGGTCGACAGAGGGGTCCGTCGACCAGGGTGATCCTTGATGGGAGCTGTGGTCGACGAGGGAGGCGTCGACCAGAGCACTGGGTGGTCGACCAGGTCGACCAAGTAACCTGCTCGGTGAGTTCTGCGGAGGCACGCGAACGTCGTCGAGGTCGCGATGGCGACGGCGACTTCGGGCTGGTATCCCGAAATTGATGTGGCTCGTCAGGCACAGACCAGGGCCGACGGAAACACAACGATGCAAGTTGGGCCAATCATTTGCGCGCACCTTCGAGTGTGCACACTGCTGCCATCTAGGGGTGCAATGTTGGACAGCCGCTCTGCTGCAGCGTTGGCACGCCATAGAGCTGCTGTCTTGGCAGTGCTGGCGGTCGACCAGGCTAGCTGCAGAGTTGCTAGGTGCCTGATGTAGTCATATGTTGTCACTGTAATTGCTATTATTCTGTAATGCAAACTTTGCTAATGGAAACTCTTGCCCAATTCTCCAGTGAATGTGCAAGTGCTTAGGAACTAGGAAACGCTACAATCACTCCGAGAGTTCGTGCCAACTCGCACAACTCACCACCCACCACCACAAGCAGGTCCACTCTCGCTCACCCTGAGTTCACTTTTCATTCACTCAAGCTCTCGTTGTCCCACCTCTAACACGCATAGCTAGAAGTTGTTATCCTTCTTCATGGATCCGCCGGAGGCCATGGATGATGTCGTGTGATAAGGGAAGAATAAGTGGTTTGTATATTTTGTATATAGGTGAAGGGGGACTGGTAACGAGGAAATGGGACAGAGGAGTGGTGAGGGCGGGGAACAAGGCAGCCGATGGGTCAGCCGAGCTGGCATTGGGGTGAGAAGAAGTGGTGGGGCAGACGGGAGGAATATCTGGATGTCGCTGCTTTTGCTTGGTATGCGTGCGTGTAGATGTACATGTTTTGTGTTCTGCAGGTTGACTGCCTGAGCCAGCTGGAACTACAGGCGCTAGCTGGAAATTAGAAGAAGGATGGCTAAGTGACGGTGGGAGAAAGGCGGTGGGGGTTGGCCCTTCCCTATCGCGAACGGGCCTTCTCCCAAGGGCGGAGTCAGAGGTGTAGCAATTGGGGGAGCAAGGCTTGCCAAACTGTACACTCTTTTACTGGAATATTTTCATGCGCGGCTAAGCGCACCAATACAGCACCATTTAAATGCTTAAACGATGTACGGAAATTTACCCTAGCCAACGAGAGTGCTTGTGAAGTGGCGGATTTCACTAGCCATATCGAGAAGTTGCGCAAGCTTTTATGAAGCAACGTGTAAAGATGTTGCCGTTAATATTGATAACGAAATATGGGGGTTACGGGCAATTGACCAAGCACTATTTTGTCAAACTATAAATTACTCGTTTGATTAATTCTAGTCTAGGTGTATTTCATGTGTCTAAAGTTTAGGGTTAACCTTGAAGATCAAAACCATATATATGATTGTAGGCTGTAGTGGGACACCCTCTAAGGGGTATGCTCCTTTTGTGGTTAGGCATATGTACTAACTTCCAGTCAACCCAATCTATTCTGTTGTTCACATCTTTGACAAGTTAGGAATGTTCCTGGATCCTATGCCTGTAACTGCCCTTCGTGCGCGCCGTGCGCTGCCTACGCGCACGCCCCACGCTGCCCTAAACGCGCGCACCGTGCTGCCCTTCGTGCGCGCCCCCGCGCTGCCGTACGTTCGCACCCCTTGCTGCCCTTCATGCCCGCCCTGCACTACCCTTCGCGCACGCTGCGCTACTACAGCCTTTGCGCTGCTACTACCCTGGCGCCGCCAGTGTGCGCCGTCTGCGCTGCCGTCGGCGCACCACCCACTGCGCAGCCCGCTGCCACTAAACCGCGCCCCCTGCCATGACGACCGTCACTGTAATAGCGTTTGACGAAGAGGGGTACCCTATAGAGTTTGTGTCCTGACTAGAGGATCTGCACCTGTACCTCCAGAGTGTCACTAGAACATATTGCTGTTCGAGCACGCGTCGGGGTCCCTTACAGCCCCTGCGACTCTAGCTGAGCCTGCTACTAATGCTGGGGAGGAGGTGCAACAGCAGTACCAGGCTGACCACGTTGCCTACACATGGTGGACGGCACGCGACGCCACCGATCAGCTTGCTGTCCGCGCTCACGTGCCACTTGACCAGAGGGCCCACTTTTGCCAGGTGACGTCGGCCCATGCTCTCTACGACGCTGTGGTTAGACGCCACTCCTCCCACTCTGCTGCCACCGTAGGACGTCTTGCACTGCCGTTTCTCTTCCCTGGGCTGTCTAACTTCAACATGTTGGATGCACGTCATTCTGAGTGCATGTCATCCTAACGTCCTGCCGAGTGCTCGTGCTATTCATGCGTGCATTGTTTGCATGAGCATTTGTCATTGTGCATGGCTGTTGGATTTTATCATCTCTGTGTTTTCTCCAAGTTTAAGTGCTTGATCATGCAGGAGAAATCCAGAGCTTTCCAACGATACCAAGATCGCCTTATTCCGACCAAGATCGCCCAAGTTACAAGATTTCCAAGACTTGGATTTCTTATTACCTTTTAAGGTTATATCTAATTTGGGTGATAACTTGGGACATGACTATAAAGGGATCTTTGCTTGGGTGGTTAGGGAAGGCAACTTTGACTTTTGGATTGGGGTGGCTAGAAGTTTCTAGCATGGGTTGCAAATGTTGCAACACCTAGGCAAAATCCAGCTAGATTGGATTTTGCATGTGACACCTCAAGGACCTCATGATGAGGGTTGCATCCTTGCTGCTAGGAAGGTTCCTACCATCCTTCCCTAGCTCTTGGAGAACCCCTTCCCTCTCATGGTTCTCTTGGAGATTCCCAACTCCAACTCTCTATGCCTACATGCTTGTACTTCCTCCACCATTCTAGTCGAGCGGCTGCTGGACGGGTTTACTTGGTTCTCACTCTCTTGACCATCTTAACGACTGATTCAACTTGGAGATGGTAGCACAATCCTACCGAGCGGATTCGTGTTTAGTTGAGTAATGAGTTCGTCGTAAGTTCTCAAAGTGACGGATCCTAAACAACACAACACTACACCTGACCTCACGTCTCACCTGCGCTCCCTTGACACCCGCTACCGTGTTGCTCTCGGCCAGCCCTTTCGGATGTGAACCAACCCCCCATGTATCTCTCTCTACTCCTCACGGCTCGCCTACCTGACTCTTTTTGCACCATTCGAGACCACTTCCTCTCCCTAGACCCCACTGAGCTCACCCTTGCCTCATTTGAGACCCCTCTCCTTAAGGCTGAGACAAGTGCCCACGCTGTAGCTGCCTCCGTGGCTCTCCTAGCCCCTCCATTGAGGGGTGCTCCCCCTCCCTTCACGCGCTCGGATGTGCCTCTTTTGCTCCGGTTGACGTCCTTGGTGCTGAGGAGGTCGGTACTGTGTCTACTTCTAGCGGGAAGCGCCGAAGCAAGGGTGGGCGTAAGAGGGGGTGGGGCAGTAGAGGTGGTGGAGGTGGCGGTCACGGTGGGGGTGGCGAGGGTGGTAGAGGTGGCGGTCACAGTGGGAGTGGCGGGGGTGGTGGAGGTAGTGAGAGTACCGGGGGTGGAGGACAGGGCTTGGGTGGCAGTCGAGGTGGAGCTGACGGGGTTGGACCCAGGTACGGCGACTCAGGTGGCTGCATCTGGTAGTGTAGAGGCTGCTAGTGTAGGTGCTTGCAAGTCGACTGGCACATGTGCAATTCCTTCACACCTTTGCGTCTCACTGCTTCTTTCGTAACTGCACCACAGTTAACACCGCTCACAACACATGTCCCTATCACCCTGTCCGACCCCTCGTCTGGCCCGGTCATTGTACGCGGCACCACTGTTCTCCCATGTCCGGTAGCCCCCCCTGGCTCCCTCACAGGTTTCCACCTCCCCTCGTTTGCTACGAACTTGGTGAGTTAGGCTGTCCTCCAGGTTGAGTTGGTCAGTACCAATACTCCAGGGGGCTAACTTGTGGCGATCTTTATGGACTCACGGCGTATCCAACTTCGGGTCATAAGGCACTGTTTGGGTCATCAGTACACTTTGGGTCATGGGAGGACCAATGGTATTCGAGTAGTGTAACTAAAATGCGCCTGAATGGTCTTCCAAGAATCTCGGATGACCCAAACAGTGCCGATGACCCAAAGTTGGATACGCCCTCAGTGACTGGCGGCCACCTCGCTACGTTTACCCGGGTGCCTGGGTCTGGCCTGTACACACTGAACACTTAATCTGCAAAGGTAACCGCTTCCTGTTGGTTGCTGCGTCGTGCTCGTGTAGGTTACTCACGCACCCGTCTTGGCACCACCATCTTGGTCACCCCTCCGGTGTCTGCATCGCATGCGCTCACGTCTTCTTATCTCTAGCCTCCTGAGGTCGCTACCCCCGCTCCCGCCGTTGCTTGCACCACCGCCGTGCACTCTTTGCATCGAGGGGCGGCAGCGCGGCGCTCCTCACTCCTCATCGTTTCCTCCGACCACTGCTCGTCTGCAGACGCTGAACATGGACGTGTGGAGCCATGTCCCCATCTCTGGGCTGCACCGGGAGCGCTACTTCCTGCTGGTCGTTGACGACTACACGCGCAACACCACGGTGCTTCCCTTGCAGCACAAGGGCGATATCCATAGTGTTTTGATCCCTTGGATCCACACTGTTCGTCCACAGCTGAGAGCACGTTCCTAGCAGGACCTCCTGGTGCTGCGACTACTCTGATCGTGGAGGTGAGTTTTCCTATGGTCTCCTCGAGGACTTTTTCGTGAGGAGGGCATCACCTAGTCGTTCACGCTTCTGGCCTCTCCACAGCAGAAAGGGATCGCTGAGCGCTGCATTGGTTTGATCATGGAGGTTGCTCGTAACTCCATGATCCATGTGGTTGCTCCCCGTTTTCTGTGGTCGTTTGCAGTCCGATACACTGCGCATCAGCTCAACCTCTGGCCCCGTGTCTCCGAGCCAGAGACCTTGCCTACACTGTGCTGGACGGGGAAGGTTAGTGATGTGTCGGCTTTTCGGGTCTGCGGCTCGCTTGCCCTTGTACGCGATACTACCACGGGCAAGCTCTCTGCTCGCACCGTTCACTACGTCTTCCTTGGCTTTCCCACCGACGCGCCTGGCTGGCAGTTTTACCACCCGGCCACACGTTGCGTCCTGTTCTCTTGCGACGTCCTTTGACGAGTCAGTCTACTACTACCGTCTCTTCCCCCACGCGCCTTTTTTTGTCCGCCCGCCACCCCTCTTCCTAGTTCCGGGTAACCCGCCGGTAGACCCCCACCCCCGTCGCATCCTTCTCCCTCAGGTGTGTCTCAGGTCACACCACCCCCTTTGGTTGAGCATTTGGAGGTCTTCTCTGGCCCGACCGAGGGGGGTGTCCCAGCTGCTGACGACACTGTGGCCTCCCATCGCTCAACGTGCTTGTGGAACCCTCCTGGTTTTCCGCCTCGGCTGTCTTTGCCACCCCTGCAGCCTGTCGCAGTGAACTCCGCTGCTTCTGCTGGTGGTGACGCTGAAGGTGTGGGCTCTGCGGGTGCTGGTTCTGGGGGTGCTGCCTTTAGGGGTGCTGGTTCTAGGGGCTCTAAGCCTGGCGGTGTTGACACTGGAGGTGCTGAACATGGAGGTGCTGAGCCTGGGGGTTCTGACACCGGAGGTGTTGAGCTTAGGGGTGCTGAGCCTGGGGGTGATGACCCTGGAGCTGGAGGCGCTGGAGGTACTGGAGCTGGAGGAACTGGAGCAGGAGGCACTGAAGCAGGAGGTCCTAGAGGTCTTGGATCTGAAGGTGCTGGGGGTTCTGGTGCTGGAGGTGCTGGAGCTGGAGGTACTGGAAGTTCTGGAGCTAGAGGTACTGGACCTGGTGGAGCTGGAGGTGCTGATGCTGGAGGTACTGGAGCTGGGGGTGCTGTGCAGCCACGGCAGTGGCAGCCATTCTTCTGGGACGAGCCGCAGTTTTCACTACCACCACCTGGCTCAGCACTTTGCCAGGTTCTTAGTCTTCCGTCTTCCACTGGTGCTACTCCTCTATTGTGTCCACCAACTGACCCTTCCTAGACACATTTACAGCCTGACTACCCACTGCCTGCTCCTTCTCCTTACACCGCGTCGACATACCCCTGACTTGGCGTCGAGAGCCTTCGTCTCGTCCCGCCACACTTGTTCGTACCCGTTGTTCTCCCCGTGTTTGTCCTCCGCCTGTCCCTGACACTCACAATATGGCACTTCGTCCTTCTATTTCACAGTATCCTTTCCTGCCGTCCCCTCCAGAGTCCTCTCTTCCTGACGTTCCTGACCGTGAGTCCAACATTGCTCGTGCTGCTAGTCCGACAATCAAACATTGTCTGGCCACACTTATCACGGACCCTACTTTTGAGTCTGATGTTGCTTACTAAGCCAGTTGAATTTGCTGCTGCATGTTGTCTTGAATACTTTGCGAGTCTTGTTTCTGAGTCTGAGTGTCCTCCGTCTGTTGGGGGAGAGCTTACCCTTGGCAGTTACGTCCTTGAGGACAGGCAGTTTGAGTTGGAGTGCCTCGCTGATGCTGTACCTTATCTCGCTGCCATGTTGCTTGCCCCTGAGGGAGACCCGGACGCGCCGGACATCCCAACCCTACGCTCTTACGAAGAGGCGATTACGGGGAATGTGCTGCTGGTTGAAGGTTTGTCCGCTAACCTCCTTTCTGTGCGTCGGCTGCAGAAGAGCAGGGCTGAAGTTACCTTCAGCCCAACCACCTGTCCTGGGAAGCTTGGGAAGCTGTTATTGTGGAACCTGGAGGAGAAGAGCAGCTGCATCAAGGACCTATGGCAGCTGAACATCATCCCTTGGAACGGGACACCACCAGCAACGGAAGCGCCAGCAACAACGGCTAAAGCAACTGCGGGAGGAGAGGAGACTACGCCAACTGATGGGGCTCTGGATGCAATCAAGAAGGTGCAGCAGCCACAGCAATCACATGGTGAGGTGCTTGCTGGTGTGGATGGGACAACTGCATGGGCAAAGGCTTCATCTGGAAGTGGTGAGGCTGTGGCATGAAAGGCTGTGCCATGTGAACTTTCCTATGCTACAAAAGTTGGAGAAGGATGGGAGTTTGAAGGGGTTGGAGGTGAAGGCGGCAGCGAAGGAGATCGGAAGCTGTCCTACATTCCTTCAGACTAAATTCACCAAGTACCCCTTCAGCAGCAGCACAGGACCAGCCAAGGCTCCACTTGCACTTGTGCACATGGATGTGGTGGGCCCCACGAGGGCCATTTCTCTCTCGGGCAGCCAATACTTCTTGACCATTGTGGACGACCACACGCGTGCGGTGTGGATGTACCCTCTGAAGACCAAGGGGTAGGCGGCAGCGGCTGTTCTTAAGGAGTGGATGCCAAGGGCTCAAAGGGAGAGCGGGCACAAGGTTAAAGTGTTCCGCACCGACAACGAGGGAGAATTCATCAGCACTGAATTTGAGGGGTAGCTGAAGAGCAAGGGGATCCAGCATCAGCTCACAGTGCCTTACAACCCTCAGCAGAACGGCGTGGCTGAGCGGTTCAACTGGACCCTGCAGGAACGTGCTCGCACACTCCTTGGGCGTGCGGGGCTGCCGGATCTGTTTTGGGTGACTGCACTGCGTCAAGTCGTTCTTGTGAAGAACAGGGTGCTGGCGATTGTGGGGGACAAGCAGTGGGTCCCCTACACCAAGTCGTATGTGAGTGCACCATCAGTCAACATGCTGAGAGCTTATGGGTGCATGGTGTTGTTTCATGAGGAGAAGAGGGGAAAGCTCGAATCTTCTGGGAGATGGGGTGTGCATTTGGAGATTGCAAAGGACCTTAAAGGCTGGCTGCTGTGGGACTCATGGCACGCCAAAGGTGGTACGGGCTGGGAGTGTGGCTGAGCAGTGTGATGAGGATGAGATAGCACACTACTACTGGGCAGCCGTCCCTGAGCCCAAGACGCTAGCTGAGGCACTGAGTGGGCCCGATGCTGAGAAGTGGAAGCAGAGTGTGAAGGAGGAGTATGATTCTCTACTTGAGAATGAGACATGGGACTTGTGCGAGCTACCTCCTAGGAAGAAGGCAATCTATTCGAAGCTGATCTTCGGGCACAAGTATGGACCTGATGGGGAGCTGACCCGCTACAGGTCAAGGCTCGTGGCTAAGGGGTTTCAGTAGACAAAGGGAAAGGACTTCGACGAGATCTTTGCTCCTGTGGGGAAAGGGACAACACTGAGGGTGTCGTTGGCAAAAACTGCAAACCGCGGATGAAGGATCCAGCAGATGGACATCACAACAGCCTTCCTCAATGGGATCATTCTGGAGGAGCTGTACATGCTACAGCCTGAGGGGTTGGATGATGGGAGCGGCAAGGTGTGCAGGCTTAAGATGGCCATCTATGGCTTGAAGCAGTCTCTCCACGCATGGTACCACAAATTGGAGGAGACACTGCTGGCTGGGGGTTTCAAGAAGAGCGAATGTGATCACAGCCTGTTCCTGCTGCAAGAGAAGGAGCAGCTCCTCATGCTCCTGCTGTGTGTGGATGACATCCTACTCTTCTCTAAGTCGTTTGTTATGATTGACCATGTATAGGAGATGCTGGAAATGCAGTTCAAGTGTTCTAAGATGGGACATGTGAAGTACTACCTTGGGATGCATGTGAAGAGGGACATTGACAAGGGATTGTTGAGGTTGCACCAGAGGATGAGAAGTATTGGCTGCAAGATGGAGGAAAGCCAGCAACCCCACTGCCTTAAGGGTTCATAGTGGAGCCATGTGCTGATGACAATGTGGTGGGTGAGAGCGACAGGAAGTTGTTTCATTCCATGGTTGGGGCACTTAACTATGTGGCTAACCACACGCGGCCTGACATTGCCTTTGCTACATCCAGGCTTGCCAGTGTGGTCTCATGCCCCAATCATGAGCAGCGGGAAGCGGCCAAGTGGTTGGTTCGCTATGTGAGTGCTACAGCATCAGTGGGTTCGGAGTACAGTACTGTTAAGCAAAGGCAACAGCGGAGTGCTGCTGATTTGGGCAAGGGGGCGGATGGCTAGCTACACCAACGCTAATTTCAACTCCGTGAAGGCGGATGGCACCAGCATTGGAGGTTATGTGTGCCTGTTTGGAGGTGGTGTAGTGAGCTGGCGCAGCAAGAAGCAGACTGAGGTGGGGCTGTCCTCGTGTGAGACAGAGTATATGGCACAGCATCATGGGGCAAAAGAGGTGGTGTGGCTGAGGCGTTTGTTGGAGGAGATCGGGTTTGAAGAGAAGGACCCGATAGCGATTTTCTGTGATAATGAGTCAGCCATGAAGCTTGCCAAGAATGCTTGCCTTCATGGGCTAACGAAGCACATCAGGCCTAAGTGGCACTGGGCCCATCAGCAGGCGGCTGACATTCTCACCAAGCGGCTGGCTGAGCCTGAGCTTTGAAAGGGCATGAAGCTTGCTGGAATGAGTGTGCACTGAGGGTGCATGCTTGAGCTATGGCATGTGGGATGATGGTAGGTAGCCAGAGGGGGGGTTTGTAATGTGATGCTATCATTCGCATTCACGCATGTCCGCCTCCCTTGATATGTTCGTATGTTGCATGCATGGTGTGAGCATGTGCAAGAATTTGTGTTTGGATGTGGTTTGGATTCTCTGAGTTTGTGTGAATTTTATTATGCTTGAGCAGATTTCTGAAATGACTTCTCTGCTCAAGAGCTTTTTGACAAACCAAGAATCGCCGCGATCGAAGCAAGAACGATATGATCGTTCAAAGTTTTGATTGAGATGCAGCGACTACGGGAGTATGCGGAGTGACTCTATATGGGGTATAGACTTTTGAGGTTGGGAAATTTGTCACCATCACTGTAGATGATGCCAAGTGGTTGGGAGAAACCAAACCAGGTTGGCAAGTGTGGCCAAGTTGGGTGAGGTGGATGGCATGGGTTAAGTGACAAATATCAAAGTTGGGGTACCTATAGAGAGGGGAATTGTGTGGTATGGGGTTTCCTTGGTTGGGGACTCTCTTGGGATCTTCCCTCTTGTCCTCCTCATCCCCTCCTACCTGGCTTATTGTACTCTAATTCTCTTGTGTGGAACTTGGGTGAACCTTTGTGATTGAGTTAAGTTTATGTGGCAGCATACCACCAAGTGCGCCGAAATTGATATCTCGAGAAAAAATTCACCTTTTGATACGATTCAAATTGAGAATTGTAGCCATAGACCATAGCTACAACATATCTGAAATCGGTGAAGTCTAAACGGTGCAATGTTCGACGACGTCGTTTATTGTGAAGTCGACAGTTCTGTCTAGCCCAAAGATTTCGAGATAGGCCCCTAATCCACATAGACTCTGTCCTTAATCTCTAACAGGGAGAAGCAAAATCAGGTTGGCAAGTGTGGCCAAGTTGGGCGAGGTGGGTGGCATGGGTTGGAAAAGTGACAAATGTCAAAGTTGGGGTGCACATAGGGAGGGGAATTGTGAGCTTATGGGGTTTCCTTGGTCAGGGACTCCTTAGGGACCTTCACTCTCGTCCTCGTCATCCCCTCCTACCTGGTTTCTAGCTACTCTAATTCTCTTGTATGGTTCTTGGGAGAAAAATGTGATCGAGTAAAGTTTCAGCTCCAGCATACCCCCTAGAGCGCCGAAATTGATATCCCAGAAGTTGCTTCACCTCTTGTTAGGATTCAAATTGTGAATTGTGGCCACGGTCTAGAGTTATGTAAGGATTTTTCTCGACATTCCAGTAACCATCAACATCGCGTACAACAGCAGCCGTTGTTTGCCCGTTAGTGCTAACGGGGCCTCGCCAACTTCCCGCGCGTTTCACCAAACCATGCACCGCTGGCCCGGCCGAGTCGGCCTACTCTTCGGGACTAGCCCGAACCTCGATGCCAGCCTAGCACTAGCTAGCTCGCACGCACCGCGTAACCGTTGCATGTTTTCGCACATAAGTATTCGCTCATGTCTTCGCTCGTACTTTGTACCTTTTGACCACATAGTGCAATCCTCGCTATCTCGTTCCATTGCACCCATAACACTTGGTATTCAGGGCCACCTTCTTTTGGACCACGCATCTTCGCACCTAGAAAACTCAACTTTCGATTTTTACACTTGAAGGGACTCAGGCCCCTTAGCACCTAGGAGCCGCTGTCCTCGCGTTCTCTCGTAAACGCATGCAGCCACGTTTTCCATCGACGGCATTTCTGGTGAAGTCGACAATTCTGCCCAGAATTTAGTCCAAATAATTTGAGATATTTCGGCCCGTAATCTGCATAGACTCAGTCCTTAATCTCAGCCCATCACATGCGACGTTTGTCTTGGTGTAGCCGTTGTTGCACTGGCACATCCCCTGCCCGTTCTTCACAACTCACAAGAGTTCTTTTTGCACTTCATTGTCCATGTCTTGCAAAGGTTCCCAGCTGCCATGGGTAGAAGAGGGAAGCAGTAAGAGAAGCATCAGCCTGCCACGCTGACAAAGCAGCATATATTTTTCTGATTTAATGCAAGAGAGAACTCTTACACTGGGCCTCCAGGGGCACGTGCACTAGGTTGGTCAAACTCTTAAAACGTTAGAAAACATTCAACGCTACATGTACCTGGTTTGAAAGTCTTATTGTTGCAGATCTTCTCAGCCTCGTTGAACACGAAGCCATAGGGGCAATGGCAATGGGGCTTGCCGTCCTTCACAATGCACCCACCAGCTCTGCAGTCCTGTGTCACATTGCTATTGTGGGCACCCGAAACGGAGGGACAAACAGTAACGCATTGCAGTTGAGAAACAATAATGCATTTCTTGCAAACAGATCTTGTTGCTCCAGTCACCGCCTTGACTATGCTATGCAGCTGGTCACCGACGGTGCCCATCCTCCATCCGTCGCGTTTTGTTGTGCCAACACACTAAAGTGGCACCATCATCGCACTCCCATTCAGTCTTACTAGTCTGCTCAGCTTCTGGATTTTTGTGGTGCTTCAACATATCTTCACCAGACCCTCAACTTTTCATTTGAAGCAGTTAACAGGGCATGAAAACAAGTTTCAAGAATTACAGCATTCTGAAATGTGTGTTACTCTTTTTTCGTAACACCCGAGTTCAACATTTCGGCTGCTGACTCATCTACCGGGCTCTGATTGGTAAAACAATTGGTGTGGTAGTCAATTGGTCACCAAGTTCCATGACAACCCAGTATCAATGAAGTATGTGGCAACTGTCTCAATGCATTGTTCCGTTAGCATGGTGCACAGTTGGCAGCATTTACCTTGCTACCCTTTCATTGTTAACATGCCAATGGTGCATGTATAGAGAGTGAGACGAGAGTACAGATGGTCAAGATGAGGAGTAAGTTAGAGCTCGCTCTAGCATTTATCATAGTGTTCTTTTGTTATTTCGCCATGTTTAGAGCGAGTTAGACTTTCGGTTCAGGTTTCACTTCTTAGTTTCTAGCACAAACTAAACACACCCTAAGCTCAACTAGGGTTTCCTACATTTGTATCTCGACACTTTTTTTTAATCATATTTCTCTCGCTACCTTCTCTCTCCCTAGCCATGGTCACCATATTCACAGCTTTAGCTAAAAGATGGCAAATCTTAAGAGAAAAAAGTTGGGTTCTACTTCCTCTTTGTGAATGGAGGAATGACCAACTCTAATATAGCTGCCAAAGTACTCCTACATCCCCTAACTAATTGAAATATTGAATCTAGGAGCTCATGGCATTTGACCATTTGTGCGGAACTCCTTTAAGAATATGAACCAACATTGATCTCCTAAGTCATGGGCATGGGATGTGTCAAGTTCATGGGATCGAATGGTGAGCTCGTGGGATTAAAGACCGTGCTGTTGGTGCCGGACTTTTGGGCGAACATGATTTCCGCTATGTGAGAGTACGACCGCATATGCTGGCTTTGCTAGCTTGCCTGGACTTTATTACGCTATTACTAGCTAAGGTCTATTTTATCTTGCATGTTTATGCTTGATTTCCTAGGTTAGGTGCATTCCTATATGTTATTTTAGTTATAGCACCGAACCAGGTTACGTGTACCAAACTCAAGCCTCTCGGATGCCATCGAATTGCTTTCAACCGAGTTTGGGAAAATTCTGTTCGGGAAGCTTCGCAACCCACATAACATTCGCGTAACACCTGAGTTACCTGCCTTGTGTCGAGTTTATATATAGCCTCGTGTCGTACCCAGGTGGATCGATCAATTCTCATTCTTCATTCTGAACTCGATCCTCGATCCTCACACACTGGCCGATTGGGATATGCAGGTGCGAAGACGGATTGGCTCTGAGCATTATCGTGCTTATAACAAGAGTCGAAAATGTGATCAAGAATATCCATCTCAATTAGCGAGATGCGTTGGACCAAGCGCATGAACCAAAATTCGGAGCCACGAGCAGCTCGAACTCGCACACTACTGTCAAAGCATTCCTTGTTACATGCTACCCCTTTGCAAAGTGTGAAAACCTTTGTCGATCGGAGGTGTCACGAGTGTCGAGGGTGTGGTGTTCAACTTTTGGAACGCCAGCACCTTCGTGTTTGACTCTAGGTGTCAGCAACAACTGCGAGACTGGGTTGAAGTCATTGAGGAAATATTGCAGTGCATTTGGCAAGCAGCGGCCTATTGCATAGCATTAAACATCGCAACGCAGGCAGCTGTGAAAGCAAGTGAAGGCGATCGATATGAGGAGGGAGATCAGCGATACTATAAATCAATGGTGGGGAGCCTCAAGTATGGTTTTGTACACACAAGGCTGGACATTCTCTTTGCTGTTGGGCAGCCCGCTAGAGCCGTGTCCAATCACACCGAAGAGCAGGCTTGATGCAGCCAAAAGAGTGGTGGAGTACTTGAACTCCTACCCAGCTATAGGAGTGCAATTTTCTACATCAACACAAAAAAAGCAACGGGGGGTGGAGTTGCCAAAATCCAAAGGGGGATGATTGGTAAAGCTGAAGCTTCTGCAAGATGGTTATCAAAAGTGGAATAATATATCTCTACAATGGAAGGATGGCACGTGAGCTAGAGGTAAAAAAAAAAGAAGACCGAGATCGCCCTTTCCTCAGTCAAATCTGAGTACATGGTCACAAAATATGCCATGTACAAATGATCATTAGGCTCATAAGGCTGTTGGAGGATATTGGGTAGGAGAAAACGATCACCACTCCACTTGCGACAACATGGGTGCACTCGTAATGGCTCTCAATGCAATCCTTCACGTGCTAAACAAACACACTCGTATGATGTGGAATTTGCTTCATAAAGAAGTAAATCAGAGATCAATCAACAGATGATGGGCATGAGTGTGAATCTAAATGAGGTACAATCAATAGAGGAGGTCTGCATCAATGCATAATTATTTGGTTTGTATCAATTCTCCATTTTATTTTAGTGCGCATCAAGCAGCTGTAGGACAGTTTTCCTACCGTCAATGTACTAAGGAAGAAAGCTGGCGCGGTTGTTACCTGCTCAAGGGGGAAACTTGTAGTTTGAGTTGTGAACTATTTAAGTGATCGAGAGCCCTAAGACTAACCACTTTAAGTTCTCAACATATGCACACCACATGTTGAGGGGGTGTTCTCACTTCAAGAGTGAGGTCCACGTGGCGAGAGAATCTTCATCAGCAACACAATAGCTTGAACTGGTCGTGCTTGCATAAACTCGGCTCACTAAATTGAACCAACTCAACGCGCCAATCGAGCAGAAGATTACTCCTCGAACTGTTCTGTATAAGTCTACCTAACTATTCTCACAGTGCGAGTGAGAATAGTTAGCACAAGGATAGGGGACTCATATAAGGGCACCCCCATCCAAGTTGACACCATCCAATATGACGTTGGGCGAACAACCCGGTCTGTGCCACTCAATGAACTGTCCAAGACAGTCGCTCTCACCACCTCCAAAGTCGTTGCCGCAGTCAACGTACTGGCTCTCTAGAAGAGTTGTAGTACGCACGATGCACGCTTGGTCCGTTACGTAATATGGTTGCCACACATCACAAGACGAACAATTTTGTTAGCATACTGCAAGCTAACTGCCAACTGTTAAGATAGTACTTGGAGCCATGGCTAGAGAGGATGGTTCAAGTAATTGACTAACAAGAGTATCGAGATACAAATGTAGGAAACCCTAATTGAACTTAGGGTGTGTTATGTTTGTGCTAGAAACTAAGAAATGAACCTAAACTGAACCGAAAGTGTATCTTGCTCAAAGCATGGTGAAATGACAAAAGAACACCATGATAAATGCCAGAGCGAGCTCTAGCCTACTCCAGCACCAACCAAAAAGACATGTACGCCGTGCGTACCTCTCGTTGTTGAGCTGGTCAAGCACATCCTCGTGACATATCACCCCGAAAAGGCTTAGTTGGCGTAAAATGGCTTCATTCGAGTGGCATGGCACGAACCTATAGTTAGGAGCTGACCTTGATCTGGCACCCAAGACCCTTAGATTACCTCGTGGAGAGACGTTCAGTGCAAAGAAAAACATGGTAGGGTTAAGTGTACTCTTTGTAACAATGTGAACAAAATTCGGTAAACATTTGTACGACCAAAATCTTGTCCATACACTAGGCCATGAACTTGGGATACCGTATTCTCCCGGACAAAACACCCCCCCGTAATTGTACACCCCCGGGTAGCTTGTGCGGGGGTGGGTGCTATGGGCGACCTCGTTTCTACTATACCCCCCTTTTTGGGTGATTTTCTATAACACCCCCCTTTTCTTACGGATTCATTATTATAGGCATTACCAGTAGCTGCAATATGGAAGAATAACGCGAGAATTCATCCCTCGATGAAATTTTGCGGTACTTTCACTTGCAATCTGTCGAGATTTCCCCCCTCTCACTATTTCGCTGTCGCCACGTGCTGTTGAATCTTCCGCTGCAAGTGGCTAGAGAGGTGCAACAAGGCATCTTCGTGGGGGTGATGAAGTTCGCGACCGAAACTCACATTCGCGCCTTAGACAATGATGTTTAAACGACCATCAAAACACCCACGTTGACTAATTTAAAAACACTAACACTAAAAAAAGCCATTCGTAATCACCCGGGTATTATGTAGCTTTTTCCTATGAGAAGACACCCCCCTTTCTTTCCCTGTATTTTTAGCTATACCCTAGGGTGTTATGTCCGGGAAAAACGGTACCCAATATGTACCCAAAGCGCCAATCATTCAAAATTGATTGTTTGTCCATTGATCTACCATTGGGTGGTATGGAGCAGGTAAATCAACTTTGCTGAAAACCAACCCGTATTAGCCAGCCTACCATGGCCCAAAATACACCCCAGACTCCTTAATACTTGTGGATTTTAGAAAGCTTGCTTTCTTGTTGTAGCAATGGCATCGTCTCATTTCAAATGGCAAAGTACAGACATGTCCAAGCTAGCATGCAATTATTCTAAAGCAATCAACTATCCATAATTGGTCCCAGTTCTACGGGGTGGGTGGGCGGGAAACTAGGCTAAGCCGTTTGAAAATGAAAGACGTGGGTGGAGGGAAATGACCTCCAGCCCACGTTTTGTACTCCAAAACGGGCGTTTAGCGCGGTTTGCCGATGACCATTGCTACATTACAAGCCGCTTCGCTTTCAAAATACAAAATTTTGAAAAGCGTTACAGCTTTTAAAAATATTCATATTTTAGAAAGCTTGCTTTCTTGTTGTAGCAATGGCATCGTCTCATTTCAAATGGGTCTTCTGAGACATGTGTCTTGTTGGACGCCGTTGGCGCGCCACTGTCGTGGCGTGTTGAGCGGGGGAGAGGGCTCGTGCTGGGTCTTGAACTTGCTTCGAAGCCCCCACCAGTTGGTCTGCGGCAGGCGTGATGTACGTCTCCTTGGCGGTGTCGCTGCTCCACCTTCCTAGTCGCTTCAGGATGCGGTCTGATATTCCGGCGTTGGCTGCGACAGTTGCTGCACCTTTCCGAAAAGAGTGGGTGCCGAGATGCTCGAAACTAAGACCGATTTTGTTGAAGGCCTCTTTGCACCAGTTGCGGATTGTGGTGTAGGATGGCGACTTGGCGGCACCGTTTTTCCCACCCTCTGTTCCAAAGACGCGGATGAGTGGGCCTTGTTGCGATTGATCGTATCGTGCTAGGTGTATGAATCGTTTGGTGCACCGAAGTGGGCAAAAGGGGCCAGGGCTTGCCGCTACCGGGACCCATGTGCCTTCTCCTGCCTGATCCGTCTTGGAACGGGGTATTAGTAACCACATGACTTCCGGCTCGAAATGAATCTCATGCCAGTTGATGACTGCAAGGTCGGAGTAGCGCAGAAACCCGGCGTACATTATGATCGGTATTAGCCCCTTCTGAAATTCGCGAGGGTTGTCTGACTGTAGAAATTCTGATGCCATCGCGTGGACTTGATGAAGCGACACGGGTTCTTTGGCCCGGGTAGGGTGCGGACATCGCTTCTTCGCAAAATCTCTGACTTGAGAGGTGAATGCGCCGATGGACGGGCATGATGCCCCGATCGACCGATGCGCGAAGCTGACTGCAGAGCATGTCAACTGAATTGCAGACACCGTAGCCTTGTGTTGGATGGCGTGGACCAGGTACAGCGCGAGCGTCATGTCAGTGCATGGGAGGAACTTGAGCTTGTGGTGTTGGCAAAAGGAGCGGAACTTGACCCAGTAGGGCTCGTATGTACGGATTGTGGAGTCGGCCCGCGTTTGCGTGGTTATCTCTAGTAGGCGATGCTTGAGTTTTTCCAGCAATCCTGCATCGTGTGCAAAGCAGTTAGCAGGTGAATGACACGCGTAGTGCGACCATAGGACTACACGGCAAACCGTCGCCGGAGAAGGCGCTGGAGCGATTGCCTGCCATCAGGCACTGGCTACCGTGCGTGAGGTGGAGGTGGGTGTGAATGTAGGTGGCCCATTGAGGAGGGGAGGGTTGAAGTAGGGGCCACCAACTTGCG
This sequence comes from Closterium sp. Naga37s-1, assembly GCA_947471745.1. Lineage (NCBI taxonomy): Eukaryota > Viridiplantae > Streptophyta > Zygnematophyceae > Desmidiales > Closteriaceae > Closterium > Closterium sp. Naga37s-1. The sequence goes on from CANJKZ010000966.1 coordinate 432,543, forward strand.
CCAGGCTAGTAAGGCGTGACGAGAGTGATGGCGGCGCGAGTTCGTTTCGCGTGGTGGAGCACTGCTGGGATTAAGTGCGGTGGAGGGAATGCGTATCCCTGCTCGGAGGTCCATGGGATCGAGAATGCGTCAACTGCCGCTGCGTCTGGGTGCGGTGTTTTGGAGCAGAACCGAGGTAGCTTGGTATTGCTCCCATTTGCGAATAGATCGATTGAGTGCGGGCCCAGGCGGCGCTCGATGAGCCGGAACCAAGGTGTCTTTAGTGAGTAGTCGTCACGATCGAGCGCCTTGGAGAGTTCATCCGCCCGTGTGTTTAGTTCGCGCGGGATCCATTCGACCACGAGCCGAATCCGAAAAGTCATGCATGTCTGGATGATCGACTTGCACGTCGCTGTAAGGATGAAGAAAACGCCTTGGTTATCGGTCCTTGCGAGGACGTGCTGGTCGCGGATTCTTTCTGAAAACGTTTGGAGTGCCCATAGAACGCCATCTATCTCTCGCTGCGTGCTGGATGCCTCTAGCAGATGCTTCGGCATTGCCGCACTTGCCTCAATACGTCGTCCTGGGAACTTGTCCAACGTCGCTCCCCAATTGTGTGTGCTGGCATCCACATGGATGACGGCATCGTAGCTGTTGGGGACGTGAAATGGGGCGCCGTTGAATTTGTCGAACTCGTGGCGCCAAAAGTCCAGTTCTTCAATCGTCATAGGGTCCAGCAGCACTTTACTATTCCATGATGGTGCCTGCTGGATTGCCTGCAGCAGGCCTTGACTGAACGCTCGTGTCGTCGCCCCAAGAGCCAGTGACATGGATGCCAGCATGCCGGTGACTCTGGCGATGTGACGGACTGGGACCTTGCGTTCTGCCTTTCCTTCCCTCAGAAGGACTTGGAGGGTGGAGAGTAGTGAGGCTCAACGTTCAGCGCCGATAGAGAACTGACCACGGTCAGTGTCTAACTCGACGCCCAGGAAACGCAACTGCTGGGTCGGTTGTAGATGCGACTTTTTCGAGTTGATCACAAGCCCTCCCTTGTTGAGGTCATGTATGATTGATTGACATGTGGCTCGTGCTTTCGCTTCCGTGTCACAAAGGAAGAGGATGTCGTCGACATAAGGAATGACCCGTATGCCCATGGCTCGCGAGCGCCGAGCGAGTTGTTTGATCAGTTGTGTAAAAACGAATGGGCCCGTCGCGAGGCCGAACGGGAGCGAGCGGAATATGTATGTCTTTCCGTCAAATCGAAATCCCAGGTACTTCCAGCACGATGGGTGAATATCCACGTGGTGATACCCAGACTTTAGGTCGATAGAGAACATCCAGTCGCCCACGCGAGCGATCTCCGCAACCCGATTGAGCCCCTCGTACTTGAATTTTGGAATGCGCAGGTGCAGGTTCACTTGGCGGAGGTCGAGGATCAGTCGGCATTTCTCTCTTTGGACCACCACGTTCAGTGGGCTAATGCATACGGTCTGAGCCGCGGGGGCAAGAGCAGCTGCGCCGCTTTCTAGGAGCTCGCTAATAGCCTGTTTGGTAAACTGGGCGTGGATCTGTGCGCCCGCGTGATTGTCGCGCTGGAACGGCGCTGGGGGGATGAGTTCCCACAACATCCAGTAACCGTGAAGTATCACTGAGAGTATGAAGCTGCTGTCGCACCATGAGCTCCACCATGGGAATGCCAAGCGTAGCCGACCGCACATCCTTGTGACGAGCTTATCTGTGATCGCGTATTCGTAGGGGATGTGTCGCTCGCCCATCCCGCCATCCGGTGGATCTGTGCAACGGGTCGCAAAAAGGGCACAGGCTGTGAAGACGTTTTTTTTTTTTTTTTTTTTTTTTTTGCATCAGCTCTAGTTGCTATTAATACGAGTGCATGTACTAGCGAACAACGGGGCAGTGTATGGCCGAACCCTCACGAGGTAGGCCATTTACCCACCCTTCCCCTTCTCTTTCATATTGATACGTTCACCTCTCTCTCCCTTGTTGTTGTTGTTGTTGTTTTTTTTTTTTTTTTTTTTTTTTTTTTTGTCTTTCAACGCCTAATATACACGTCCTTAGGCTTGCCGTATGTGCACCTGAGGGCTCTCGATGTTCGACGAGCTCAGGGTGGGCTGCCGGATTGTGCTTTGCACATTTTTTATGATAACGTGCCTTGTCTCGTGGGCTCTTTGCCCATCGTGTCAATTGCGCGTAGTAATATGCTTCGTATGCCCTCCTTGTGCGCTTGTCGCGCAAATGGCCCTCTCGTGTCCCGTTAAATTGGGCTGGTGCTGGCCAAATAGTGTGGCCTCCTTAAGAGTCAACATCTTCATCATCTCACACTTCTCCTTGTCTTTCGTTCTTTCTCCTCTTCTCCCCCCCCTTTTTTTTTTTTTTTTTTTAGTACCTCAACCGCTTAGGCCTCACTCTTCGAGGGCTGCTCGCTTCAATAATCCAGGTTCCAATATTTTAAATTTCATTCATTAAGCCACACATCAACGATTGTCCACATGACTTGCCACTCCGGCCCATATTTCATGCTTTAACACGCATACAACTCATGATTGCCACCCATGGCTAAGTCCTAGGACTCCTAGTCCTACTCCCTTCCCTAGGGGTCGGCCGGCGGCCATTCTACTCGCCCCGCAGGGTCTGGCCAGCGGCCTAAGCACACCATGTTGCCCATGCAACGTGCTCTCGGCGCCCCAAGTGGTTTCCCTCTCATAGGGTCACACCACCGGCGCGGGTCCTTGGGCCCCTCGCCCATTATCGGGGCACATATTGGCCATGTGGCCGGGCTGTCCGCACTTGAAGCAGGTTCCACGAAAGCTCCTGATGTTGTTGTCCATTGGTGGACCACGTTTGTTGCCAAATGCACCGGTTCCTCGCCCTCCACCTCGTGCGGCGCGGCCGGGGTTGCCTTGGGCGCGTTCCATGGCCGCAACGTCCGCCATGGCTTGCTTGAATGGGCGCGAGGTGAACAAGCTCTTCTCTTCATACATCTTGAACCGGTTAGCGACGCGGAAATTCGTGTAATCGGCGACGTGGAGAAGCTTGAAACGATTATTGACGAGCGAGAGCGCCTCCTCGAGGAGTTCGATGGTGCTTGCCGGTTCGTTGAGCCGCACTTTCTGCTCCGCATGCATCAGGTAGGCGCGCAGGTCCTCAAGGAGCTCGGCTTGTTCACGAACAGCAGCGTTCTTGAAGGAAGATGCGGTGAGGTTAGGGTTGGAGGTAGGGAGGGGGGGGAGGTGCTCGGTGGTTGAAAAAAATGCATAATCGGCAGGTGCCTAACCAGCTTCGTCGTCGGAAGTGTCGCTGTCGGCGGGATTTTCTGGGGCCGGGGTAGCTTTGGCAGTGGTGCCCTCGGCGCGTGCGATTTTTGCCGTGCGAGCGCGTTTCACCGTCTCCCTTTTTTCCTTCGCGCTTTTAGCCGAAATTGACGTTTCGTTTGGTGTAGCGTTGGTTTCCGTAACGGCGGGAGCTTGCTGCTGTAACAGGGACAACAGCTGCTGCAGTTGGGCCAATGTGAAGACAGGCGAGGCCACAGGCGCGTCAGGGGCCTGGGGCGCGTCAGGGGCCTGAGGCGCGTCAGGGCCCACGTGCGCCTGAGGCCTCGCGTCAGGCGCGTGTGCCTGCCTGCGGCGCTGACGCTGACGGGGGGTGCCGGTCGCGCTGGCCGGCGTTGACTTGGCGCACTCGTTGACTGCCGGCGCCTCAGGCCCCTCAGGGGCCACTTGCGCTTGAGGCACCCCGGGGGCGCGTGCCCCAGCGCCGTCGGACAGCAGAATGTCGACGGCGGTCGGGGTCGACTCCTCGTCGTCTGCCCGACGCTTGTTCCGGCGTTCGCCCGCGGGTTCGCGGGTAATATTTCCGTCGTCGGGACGAATTGAAGCGTTGGCGGTGTCACCGTTCTCGCCGTTAAGTGCCATAGTCGCCGCGTTATGAGCGAAAATGTCCGAAAGGAGTGTGGGCGGAGACTGGAAACGATGTAGTGACTTCAATTTCGCCAGCTTGGAATTGGGAACTCGGAAACTAGGCTAAGCCGTTTGAAAATGAAAGACGTGGGTGGAGGGAAATGACCTCCAGCCCACGTTTTGTACTCCAAAACGGGCGTTTAGCGCGGTTCGCCGATGACCATTGCTACATTACAAGCCGCTTCGCTTTCAAAATACAAAATTTTGAAAAGCGTTACAGCTTTTAAAAATATTCATATTTATACTGTAAAATCCTTGCACATATTCGAAGGTACAACTCACACAAGCAAAAGAAGCGAAGAAATCAAAGCTAAAAACCTGTCCTAATGAACGATTAATCACACTTCTTTCTTATTTAATTCCTGCACACACAAAGGGACTCAGCAGGTCGTCAGCCATATGGTTCCTGGCCTCCAAGCAACCGCATGCAGTTGCTCGCACCTCTGCTCCTTCAGTCCCCTCCCCGCCATCTAACGTCCCTTTTGGCGCTGCCAGCAAGCGCCTCCTTATTCTTTGCCCATCCAACTAGGGCCCCTCGCTCTTCACTAGACCACCAGCAGTTTTGTAGTGAACATAATCAGCTCCCTGGATTGCAAAAGGCGCACAAAAGGGAGGCAGGAAAATATGAAACAAGTGACAGTGGACGGGATGGTAAGGGAGAAGAATGTGGATGGTGGAGGGATAGTTCAAGAGATACGAATGCTGGGGTGATAATGGTGGGGACAAGATGATAATTGCATTGTGGAGAAACACGGAGTATGAAAGTGCACAAGCAGCATAACATCACACGGGAGAAGGGGAGTTACAGAAGAGTGCAAAATAAGTCTCCCTTACGTGTGCACTTGTTCTTGCTCTTGTCCATTTTGAACCCCTGCTTGCACTGGCACTGCGGCGTTCCTTGCACCATCTTGCACTGGGCATTATCGGGGCAGCCAGACGTACATATGCCTGCCACATTATAACCTGGGGTGTGCGGGAGAAGCAAGGAATGGAGGATGAGCGGGGTTGACAGGGAGTAACCAGTTGGAACAAGAGCAAGGCAGAAAGGAGAGCATACTCTGACTTTTTCCCTTACGTGTGCACATGTTCTTGCTCGTGTCCATTTTGAACCCCTGATTGCACTGGCACTGCGCCCTTCCTTGCACCATCTTGCACTGGGCATTATCAGGGCAGCCACCCAGACATTTGGCTGCCACATGAAAATCGGGGGTGTGCGGGAGACAGGAGGAATAGAGGATGAGCGGGGTGGACAGGGAGGTATGCATGTGAGTAGATGTTGAAGTAGGAGCAAGGCAGAACGGAGGGCATACGCTGTCTTCTTTCTCTTACGTGTGCACTTGTTCTTGCTCGTGTCCATCTTGAACCCCTGCTTGCACTGGCACTGAGCCCTTCCTTGCACCACCTTGCACTGGGCATTAGCAGGGCAGGCAGATGAACATGCGGCTGCCACATGAAGAGGGATGGGAGCGGAGGAGAGGGGGTGTGTGTGGAAGGGGGGGGGTTGTTGCGGTAGACAGGAGAGATGAAGGATGAGCAGGGTCGATGGGGAGGGCAAAAATGAGAGACGACGGTTGGGATGGGACACAGGGTTTGTGAGAGAGAGGGACAGGCATGGGATGGGGACCATTCAGCTGCATATGTATCTCCGTCCCTTACGTGTGCACTTGTTCCTGCTGTTATCCATTTTGAATCCCGCCTTGCACTGGCACTGTGCCGTTCCTTGCACCATCTTGCACTGGGCATTAGCAGGGCAGGCAGATGAACATGCGGCTGCAAAATGAAATGATGGGGGGTGCAAGAGAGGGGAGCAAAGAAGAATGAGCGGGGTCGACAGTGAGGGCACACATGGAAGAGGACCATGCGTTGTCTCTCTCGCATACCTTTGCACTGCCTCTTGCTCTTGTCCATTGTGTAACCCGCCTTGCACTGGCACTGCGCGTTTCCTCCGACCACAGTGCATTGGGCATTAGCAGGGCAGGCCGGCTTGCACATGGCTGCCGGGGGTGGGAGAGGGGAGGGATTAGACTGAGTGGTAAGAAGAAGAGGGACAAGTGGTTGCCACAGAACACCCAATCACTCAATCTCCACTCATGTGCAAGCATCATGATCCCTTTGACTGTATCTAACGGCTGGACATTCTCTGAATCTAATGAAATTTCACATCTTCGCTCCTTCACTTCTGCAATTCTTCACCCCTTCACTTCTTGACCTCAACGCCCTTTAAAACAAAGTCCCTGGTGAGCTCACCAGTGCAGAGGCCGTTCGTCTTGGTGTAGCCGGCGTTGCACTGGCACATCCCCTGCCTGTTCTTCACAACGCACATTGAGTTCTTGTCACACTTCAGTGTGCCCGTCTTGCAAGGGATGTCAGCTGGCAAGGGTAGAGGAGGGCAAGCAGTTAGTGAAGCATCAGCTTGCCAGGCTGAGAAAGAGGCATTTCACTTTTCTGATTGTATCCAAGAGCAGCGGGTGGGCACGCGCACTAGGTTGAGTTAACTCTTGGCAGACATTCAACAAAAGACCTACCAGGATTGAAGGTCTTATCGCTGCAGATCTTCTCAGCCTCATTGGACACAGAGCCCCAGGGGCACTGGCACTGGGGCGTGCCGTCCTTCACAACGCACCCAGCAGCTCCGCAGTCCTTGTGGCACGTGGCTGTTGTGGGCACCCAAACGGAGGGACAAGCAACAACGCATTGCAAGGATTTAAGGCAAACAGAGCAAAAAAACAGCGAGCTGCCTCACTCTCTCTTCCCCAATCTCTCTCTCGTAATGGTGGTGCCTTTATCGGTATGATCTCAAGGAATAACAAGCATAAAAAACTCGCAAGTGCATCTTCAACCAGAAGTGGTATAAACAGAGTTGTGCGCATGAGTTAATTCGCATGTGCTTGCACTTACTGATCTCACAGCCAACTGATCCCGGCAAATCCATCGCTTTGACAGTCCTGAGAGGGGGAAAGGTATTCACGAGGAGCATAGATGAGGACAAATGTGATGCTTCCGCGCCATTCACACTAGGAAGTGGGAAACGAATTCTGGTGATTGGATTGCTTATTCTTCCCTCCTTTGCGCTAGAACCACAACAGGCAAAGCAACACATGACGTGGCGTGCAACACGGTCACACACCTGTCTGTGTTGTGGAAGGAATCACCATCCTTTGCAGGACGCGGGATGGTGAGGCCCGGCTTGTCCGTGCAGCCGGGGTTGTTGTAAAACGAGACGCTTTTGCACATGCCAATGCCGGCCCCTTGAAGACCGTAGGAGCTCCACTGGACGCTGATCTTGGTGTCGCCGCGCAGGCCGGAGCTGGAGGTGAGGTCGGAGCACACGGTGGTGCCGCTGGCTTGCGCTGCCGGCACGTTGGTGGTGAACTTGACGTTCTCCTGGACACCATTCGCCTGCAGCTGCACTGTCGTCTGGAGGAAGGGGCCTGGTGCCCACATCGTGGCCGTTGAGGGTCGTGTGGTGATGATGGGGGTGGGAAGACATCGAGGTGGTGGCGGCACAGTGGAAGGGCGAGGGAGAGAGTAAACAGGGGCGGAGGTGCAGGGAATGAGGAGAAGAAAAGAGCAAGTCCAAGTTCTGGTGGAATAGCACTCAGGCAGCAACGTTGCCAGCTGAAATGTGTTTTTATCCCGAAACGCCGGTTCACCACTGCAGTGCTCACCAGTGCAGCACTCACCGTAGCACGACTTGTCGGATTCGTAGAATTTTAGACCATTCGAGCACAGACACTCGGGGATGCCATTTCCCGACACTTGGCAGATACCACCCTTGAGGCCGCAATCCATGCTCGCACACGGGTCTGCAGAGAAGATCATGGGTTATTGCAAGGTGAAGAAAGAAAGCGGGAGTTGAAAGAGGGGTTTCATCTCTATGTGCAGTCGCCGACACTCCACCACTCACTTGCCGACACTCCACCACACACTTGCCAACACTCCACCACTCACTTGCCGGCACTTGCTGCAGGGACGGAAAATGTGGAGACTTGTTTGAATATGCTAAGATACATGACTGATGAGCACTGGACTGCCGTGGTGTGACGCCGTATTGAAGGTGAATACGGGAAACGGGTCACAAGAACGGATATTTTGCTAATGACGTCACACCCCACCCACACTCCGGCCCTTGCCCACATCCCAGTACTTACCCACAGAACCACTGCATGTATTGTCCGCATTGTTGAAGGTGGAACCGTCCAAGCACTCGCAATCACCAGCCGCATTGCACGTAGCCTCGGTCCCACACTTGCCGCCACACGCGTCTGCATAGGAAGTCACGGGAGGTTTCAAGGTAGAGTACGGAATAGGGGTGAGCAGAGACTTCGCTAATGACGTCACACCCACCCACACACCGTCCCTCGCCCACATCCCAGTACTTACCCACAGCACCACTGCATGTATTGTCCGCATTGTTGAAGGTGGAACCGTCCGAGCACTCGCAATCACCAGCCACATTGCACGTAGCCTCGGTCCCACACTTGCCACCACACGCGTCTGCATAGGAAGTCACGGGTGGTTTCAAGGTAGAGTACGGAATAGGGGTGAGCAGAGACTTCGCTAATGACGTCACACCCACCCACACTCCGTCCCTCGCCCACATCCCAGTACTTACCCACAGCACCACTGCATGTATTGTCCGCATTGTTGAAGGTGGAACCGTCCGAGCACTCGCAATTACCAGCCGCATTGCACGTAGCCTCGGCCCCACACTTGCCGCCACACGCGTCTGCATAGGAAGTCATGGGTGGTTTCAAGGTACAGTAGGAAAAACGGACCCGTTTAACGGTTACAAGAGTAGAGATTTCGCTAATGACGTCACACCCACGACACCGTCGCCAACATCCCAGCTCTCACCCAGGACATAGCAGCATCCGTCAAGGGACAAGGGGCCGAGAACGACTGAGAACATTTCCAAGCACATTCAGGAGGCTGAGCGTGAGAAACAAGAGGTGGAATCGAGAAAGGGGTGAGAAGACGTGGGTGAGAAGCGAGAGGGTGCGATGCAAGCGGATGAATAAACAGACGGAGGGATGAAAGAGTGAGAAGCAGTGGTGCCGTGCACCTGCCAGGTGTGCGGCGGGCAGACTCACCATCTTGAGCGTTGGCGTGCGTCGCGAGGAAGCTCATTGCAACGACCCGCTACGAAGGCGGCGAGGCCAAGTTGAAGGGCAGACCGCCTTTGCCCGCGGGGCTTCATGACGACAGGAGAGCGCCGCCCGTAGGAAGGCTTCATGGCGACAGCGTAGTCAGCGATCACAGCGGCGCGATGATGGTTGGCTTCAGCTATTCTTGCTCCCGCGAATGATCCCGTGAGGTCACGTCGTTGGTGGTTGCGAGGAGGTGACTCAAAATGGGACTCCGAGTCGGAGGTGGGACTCAGAAGGGAGGAGAGGAAGGCACACGATGAGTGATCAGCGGTGAGAACTTGAATGTGAATGGGGACTCCGACTCGGGTCTCGATTTATACATGTAGACTGAGTGGGTGCACAGACTGATGTATTGTTAGTACCAATAATTCAGTCAGCGCAATACCGCGCTCCTGGCCCCGGGAGGGGGGAGGGGGGGAAGGGGAAAAGAGAGAGGGGGGGATTGCCGCTGCGCCGAGGCCTGGGAACGTTGCATTAGGACTAGGCGATTGTGTATTATCTACGTAGATCACCGGAGGCCCCAGCGCGGGGCTAGTCAAACGCGTCATTTTAATTAAACGAGGCGGAATTCAACTCTTCGACGGGCGCAAGCTAGTAGTAACAGTAGCTCGCTCGAGGCGCAACATCATCAGCGGGACCTGCGCGAGTGTATTATATGATCTTGCTCGACATTCTGGGACTTGAATCGAGTTCAATTATATGAGTCAGTAAGGCCACAAAGGTATTCCAGTTCGAGCTCGCGCACACCACGTTCCGATAATGGCGGGGCTCCCGCGAGTGATGATGTTGGATGCTGATGCAATATCCGCATGCTGGTTTACGGGCGGGAGTCATTGAAGGCTGACTCAGCACGGATGTATTGCGATGTGCCTCTACGAACGTTTTGTTTTTTTTTTCCTGTGAGACGCTGAGGCTTGCGACGCTTTCATTGATGTCGGTGTTCGACATCAATGGAATTTCCCGTCCGTCGGTAGGACTAAATCCGTCGCAGCTGGAATCCGTCGCTCGCAAGACTATCGTCACACAGCCAGTTTTCCGTCCACGCTGAACACTAATCGTAACTCGTCGCGAATGTATCGGCGCCCAGGCGAATCGAGATGCGACTGTAAAATTTCTGACTGGGATAGGATTCTCTGTGCTGGGATAGAAGCGCATATATTGTTAGCGGGTCATTGAGGTCGCTCACATCCCAGTCAGCCAAAGTTCAACATACTGCATTATTGTAAGGAATTTCGCTAATTCCTTACTGAGGCATCTCTTACGCGTACAATTCCAACTTTCGGAATTCAGGCTCGGTCCGTCGACCTCGCCTCCCGAACGTCTCCCGCGTCGCCTTCGGGTTTCCCAACCCCAAACCTACACCCAACCTTCGCGCGACTCCGCGACCTCGGCCTAGCTAGCTGTGCTATATTATGCCTAGTCCTCGTTGTTTGCTCAGTAGTTGTAATCACTTCCGCGATATTGCATTCTGCGCACTCTTCTTTCATACAACTCTAACACTTGGTATCAGAGCTACATTCCTAGGTTACCCTCCACTTTCCGGGGTAGTTTTAGTGCAGGGGTGCGATAGGTTTGGTGGGCTGCAAAGCGGTCGGCTGAGAGATAGATACGATTATCTTGCTCCGACTAATAGCGTTTGCGCCTTCATCAAAACCATAAAAATCGCTGTTAACCTGCTGCCCGCTAGGATGAGTCTCCGAAATATGACGCAAGCAGAGTTTGACGTGTTCTTGCAGGACTTTCGGGCGATGCAATCCAACATGCAGACTATGTCTGGCGGGTTGGATCGCCTGAGGGTGGAAAACGCCGAGCTACGCCAGACGCGAGGTGAAGCGCGTCAGGAGTCGCCCGCCGTGGATGAAGCAAGTAGCAACTTCGCGCCTAACGACGAGGTCCTTAGCGAGCTACAGAACTCGCTGGACGCTGAAGATGAGTGGACGGCACGGATGCAACAAGTACAAGGGACGCAGGAGCAACAGTCACAGCCGCAGCAACAGACACGAGCGGCGCCGAGGCAACAGTCGTAGTCTACGCCACGTCAGGCAACAGCGACAACCCCGGTGATGGCTTCAGTGGCGCCCCCGATGCATGCAGCAGCAACAGTCTCAACAACTGTTAAAATAAAGCCGACGAACCCGCCCCCGTTCAACCCCAGCGACAAAACCATCACTGTGTCGGCATGGTTGTTCGGTGTGGAGGTGTTTTTCAATGCTACGCAAATTGCTGACGATGCTACCCGCATTAATTTTGCAGTGTCACTGTTACGAGGGCCGGCGTTGGAGTGGTGGAAGTGGACTCTTCAGACAGAGGGGACTCCGGCAGGGATGTCACGTGCGAACGACGGGACCTGGACAACTGTCATGCAACGAGCAACTTCAATCTTCGGAGTGGCCACGATACGCACATGGACGGAGTGGGGCGCCGCGCTGCGAACCAGATTCGAGCATGTATCCGCCTCGGGTTCTGCTCGCATGAAGCTGCGCACCTGGAAGCAGGTGGCGTCGGTCCAAGATTACACGGCAACATTCTGCAATTTGGCTGACCAAGTGGACGATATGAGCGATGCGGAGCGACTCGACCGATATGTCGCCGGCCTCAAGTACGAAGTACAGTACGAGGTGCGACGGGCGAGGCCACGCGGTTTTCTCGATGCCGTCCAGGTGGCTGAATCAACGGATGCGCTGATCCAATGGGCGAGAATGAGTTCCCGAGAGGGCACTCGATTTCGTGGACCGCCGCGCCAGCCCACAATCAACGGGGTGGATGCACCGAGACGTGGACCTAACACGTGCTTCAACTGCAACCAACCGGGCCACTAGAGGAAGGACTGCCCGAAGCTGAAACAGGGAAACAGGAACGACGGAGAGGGGTCGGGAAAAGAGACGAGTCAGTAGTAGTCGGGCCACCTACTGACGAGACCCCGTCGCCCGGCAATCAACATCCACACCGAGTAGTGGTACCGATACGGGCTATCGACCGCAACCGGACGAATAAGGTGGATGAGCACGTGGATCACCCTGTGCTGGTCGTGGGGAGGGTTAACGGGTATAAAATAAAATTATTCGTTGACGGTGGGGCGAGCCACAGTCTCGTCAACCTGGCAACGGCCAAAAAAATTGGGGTCAAGCTGGACAGGTGTCTGCCCGAGATTGACGCGCGACTGGTGGTCAGGACACCGCTGGCGATAAAAGACGAGGTCCGACAAATTCGGATGAAGTGTGGCGACGATTTCGGGTTTTCAATGCGAATGTTGGCGACAACACTGGACGGTTGTGTCAGAAACAAGAAGTGATTGAAGTATGAAACATTGGAGTACAAGTATGAAACCCTAGAGTTGTGTACACCCTAAAGGCTAACCCACTATAGCCTACACAGCAATAACACATATATAATGTTTGACACACCCCCATAGGCAAAGTGGGGGAGAGCAAGGGGTCACAAGACCAGTCAAGAAAGGCAAGCAAGCTCAGGGTGGATCACAACGTCACCACACACTCTGAGCACAAGTAAAGGGCCACAGGGCCAGTTCACATGTAGAGGCATATATGCAACACAAACAGCAAGGTGATCTCAACCTAGCAGAGCAAACAGGCAAGTATATATATAGAGATCACAGTACAGGCAAAGCCTACAGCAAGTGAGGAAAAGTGGGCACCAGCCCCAGCATAGTGCAGAAGCGCTGATGATCACCAGGCTGAAGTGCCTTGGTGAATATATCAGCGGTGTTGGCCTGAGTGGCCACGTAACGCAGACGAAGCTGACCGCGCTGCTGCAGCTCTCGAGCCAGGAAGTAACGGAGAGTGATGTGCTTCGTTCTGTGCTCCAGTCTGTGCTCCTCACACAAGGCAATGGCAGCCTTGTTGTCGACGTACAGCACTGGAGGAGAACTAGGCCGCTCTCCCATGTCGGTCAGCAGGTAGGTGAGCCAGCGTAACTCCTGTGCAGCCATGGCTGTGGCGTAGATCTCAGCCTCACAACTGGAGCTGAGAACTGAAGACGAACGCGTAGAACGCCAAGAGACTGAGCCAGAGCCAAGGCTAAAGGTGTAACCCTGTGACGACCGCTGAGTAGCCTGGTCGTCAACCCAAGAAGCGTCTGAGTGCCCAGTGAGAACAACTGGGCTCCCTCCTCCAAGCACGAGCCCCACGCCCGATGTACTGCACAAGTAGCGCAATACCCTCTTTGCAGCATCCCAGTGCACATAGCGGGCCAGGAGGCCAAGAGGGTATGCTAGGTCAGGACGAGTGCAAGTCATCAGGTACATGAGGCAACCAACTAGCTCTGGGTAAGGACCACTCGGCTCTACGGACTCATCCGAAGGCAGAGCTGAGAGCGAGTGACCTATAGCCAGAGGAGTGGCCTGTGCTGAGGACCAGGTGAAGCTGAAGCGCTGAAGGACCTGCTGCACCATGTGTGACTGAGTCAGTGTGATGGTGCGGCGTGCTCTGTCCCGGGTGATCTGCAAGCCAAGGTAGCTGCGCAGTTCACCCAGGTCTGTGCACGTGTGTCTCTTCTGCAGCTCGGACTTCACGTGGGCGAGAGCCTCAGTGTCAGCAGTGGCAAAGACCAAGTCGTCGACGCACACGAGGATGTAGAACGGCGGCAGCGAAGTGTCGGTGCGCAGAAACAGCGACGGGTCAGCAGTAGAAGGCGTGAACCCAAGTGCCGCAAGAGTAGTCCTCAGTGTGTCGTGCCACTCACGTGGCGCCTGGCGGAGACCGTAGACTGGCCGCCGGAGGCTCCACTGGGTACCAGGAGGAAACGACCCAGTGAAGCCAGGAGGGCGGCGCAGCCAGATCTCCTCGTGCAGGCTGCCCTGCAAGAAAGCTGTGCTGAAGTCAAGAGAGTGAAGCTCGTAGTCACGCTGAGCAGCAACGTGCAGTAGCACCCGAAGAGTGGTCATCTTCGGGGTGGGGGAGAAGGTCTGAAAGAAGTCTACTCCCTCTCGCTGACTGAAGCCTCGAGCAACGTAACGAGCCTTGAAGACAGGCGGAGAACCCGGCGGCCGCTTCACCCTGAAAATCCACATGCCACTGACGATGTTCGCCCCAGGAGGGGGAACCTCGTCGACGTAAGTGCCAGTGGACTTCCAGGATGCCATCTCTGCATCCATGGCTGACTGCCACTAAGAGGAGTACTCACCCGCGATCGCCTCAGCGTAAGAGCGCGGGGTCGGGATGTCTGGAGCATCCGGGTCTCCCTTAGGGGCAATCGGCATGGACACGAGACGAGGCGCAGCGGCTGCAAGACATTCAAGGTCTTCCTGTCTGTCCTCAAGGACGTCCGTGCCTAGAGCACACTCACCCCCGACGGACGGAGGACAGACAGACTCAGACTTAGCAACAAGACTGGCGGCGTAGTCTAGACGACAGTGAGCAGCAATGTCGACAAGCTCAGCAACTAGGGCAGACGCAGCAGCAGACTCAAAGGAAGGGTTAGTGACAGCAGTGGCCAGGAGATGCGTGACAGTAGGACTGGCAGCACGAAGAGAGTCAGACTCCGGGTCAGCAAGAACAGGAAGAGAGGACACAGGAGGAGACGGCAGAGGGACACGCTGTGGAGCAGTGGAAGGACGCAGAGTCATATAGTGTGTGCCAGGGACAGGTGGAGGACGCTCACGCTGAACACGGCGACCAGTGCGAGCAGCACGAACAAATGACACAGGACGAGACACAGGCGACACAGGACGAGACTCAGGCTCACGACGCTCTGTAAGACCGCCTGTCGGACCAGTGTAGGGAGAAGGACAAGGAAGTGGCGAGGCAGGCAGTAGCTGTGACTGCGACTGGACAGGCGGAGGACACTCTAAGGAGGGAGGAGGACTAGGAGGAGGCGGCTGACCAAGAACCTGCTGAAGGAGCGGAACGAAGTACGGCCGCGGCCGTGAAGTGCCCCCAGAAGCAGCACCAGGACCTCCAGATGAACCAGCACCAGCAGCACCTCCAGCAGCTCCAGAACCTCCAGCAGCACCAGCAGCACCTCCAGCAGCTCCAGAACCTCCAGCCGAACCAGCACCAGCAGCACCTCCAGCAGCTCCAGCACCAGCAGCACCTCCAGCAGCTCCAGAACCTCCAGCAGCAGTAGGGCCTCCAGCGGGCGGTACCCCAACACCAGGAGCTCCACTCCGAAGGCTGCAGCGCCGAGCGTACCACTCATGCAGCCGCTGAGGGGAGGGAGGCTCTGACCGCGACACTGCACCCGCAGGGCCACCAGCCCCAACTCCAGCAGACCCCCCAGCTCCAGTAGCCCCACGACGGAGGCTGTAACGCTGGGAGTACCACTCACGCATCTGCTGTGAAGAGGGAGTGCCAACAGGCACAGTACGGTCAGTCTCAGAGCCTCCAGCCTCAGCTCCTCTAGGCTCAGCACCCCCAGTTGCAGCACCCCCAGGCTCAGCACCCGCAGTCTCCGCACCCCCAGACTCAGCACCCCCAGTCTCTGCACCCCCAGGCTCAGCACCCCCAGTCTCAGTACCCCCAGACCCAGCACCACCATGCTCAGCAAGCTCAGCACCTCGCGCAGGACCAGAGTCAACAGCTACCTCGACAGGCTCGACCGGGTCTACCTGGGAAACACCTGAGGGAGCAGCACCCTGGGGAGGGAGGGGGTCTACCGACGGGACACCTGAGGTGAGGAAGAGCGGCGGGGGGGGGGAGCGGGGCAGTGCGGTAGGGGAAGAGACGGTAAAAGGGTACCGACTCGTCAAAGGTGACGTCCTGAGAGGCAAAGACACGGCGCGAGGTGGGGTGGTAAAACTGCCAGCCAGGCGCGTCAGGGACAAAGCCAAGGAAGACACAGGGAACGGCACAGGAGGAGAGCTTGTCCGCGGACGTATCGCGGACAAAGGTCGACATCCCCAGACTCGGAACACCGACGCATCGCCAACCTCCCCCGTCCAACGCAGGGTAGGCGAGGTCTCTGGAACAGAGACACGGGGCCAGAGGTTGAGCTGATGCTCGGCGTACTGCACTGCAAACGGCCACAGGAAATGGGGGGCAGCTGCATGGATCATGGAGGTACGAGCGACCTCCATGACAAGACCAATGCGGCGCTCAGCAACCCCATTCTGCTGCGGAGAGGCTGGGAGAGTGAACGTCTGGCGGATGCCGTGCTCCGCACAGTAGGCTGCCAAGAGGTGAGAGGAAAACTCGCCACCTCTGTCAGAGTGCAGACGTAGGACAGGAAAGTCCGACTGGAACCGCTCGCGGAGCTGGAGACGAGCAGCACTGATCCAGGGGATCAAGACATTAGGGACCTCACCCTTGGTACGCAAGGGGAAGACCGTGGTGTAGCGCGTGTAGTCGTCGACGACCAGCAGAAAGTACCGCTCGTGGCCCTGTCCCCGGACGCGGGCGGGGCCCCACACGTCCAGGTGGAGAGTCTGCAGGGGAGCCTCTGTGGGAGGAAACGAGGAAGAGTGAGGAGCGACGCGCTGCCGCCCCTCGACACAGGGAAGACAGGGAGGAGCAGGCGAGGGTGGCAGGGGAGGGAGAACCCTGGGAAGACCAGAGACAAGGTACCTGGAGTGCATGCCGCGAAGGCGCTGCACTGACGGGTGACCAAGGCGGTGGTGCCAGAGGACAGTCCTGTGCGACAGGGAGCGACACGAGCAGGGGGCTGACAGCTGACCTGATGCAGACGCAGACGCAGCTACCTGAGGGGACTCAGTGGTCAGTGTGTACAAGTCCGACCCCGGCTGCCGAGTGAAGGTAGCCAGGTGACGACCCGTCCGGGCGCACGTGCAGTGCGTCACAGGCTCGTAGGCCGGGGTGAACTGGTGAACACCCGCGTCCTGGAGCGCGGAACCCGCCACCAAGTTCGTAGAGAACGAGGGGAGGTAGAGGCCCGACAGCGTGCCAGACGGGACAGCAGGACAAGGGAGGGCAGTGGTGGAGGTCGCAAGGACCGGACCCCCTGATGGGTCGGCCAGTGAGACAGCAATCGGTCTAGGGAGCTGCTCTAGGGCAGTGCGGTCGCGGAAGAAACAGCGGGAAGCACCTGAGTCCAGTGTGAAGGTGTGCAGTGCCTCAGTAGGTGCGGTACCAGCACTAGCACCTAGGGCAGCAGCCTCACCAGGACCTAGAGCAGCAGACGCGCTAGCACCTAGAGCTGCAGCCTCACTGGTCCCAATACCCGGGTCGGGCGGTACACTCAGGTAACAGTCACCCTCAGCACTAATAGTCAATGCATACATAGCAGCAAGGATAGCATCATAATCAAGAGCAAAGATATCAATCCCCTTCCTAAGCAGATCAGCCCAGCGGGGCAGCTCAGAGGCGTCAGGGAACTGCTCGCGCCAGGCGTCGTCGAGGCGAAAGAAACAGCGCTGCGCTGTGTGAAACTTCCCACAAGTCTGGCCAGTGCGGTCACCTGTGCGGATGACGTACGGGCAGGTACCTCCACCCCCAGACCCCCCATGCTGAGAGTACCATTGACGGAGATGCTGGGGCGAGGGAGTCTCGCCGGGACGCTGCTGCTGCTGCCTCTGGCCACCGCCGAACCCCCCACGCTGCACCGCTCCACCGCGCCCGCCACCCGCTCCACCGCCGCCACCACTGCCACCACCGCCCCCACCACCCCCACCACCGCCGCCGCCGCCACCACCCCCTGTGCCGCCACTGACCCCCCCACCACCCGCGCCACTCCCACTTCCGCCACCACCCCCGCCCCCCCCACCCCCTCCACCGCCGCCGCCCCCGCCTCCACCTCCACCACCCCTGCCCCCCTTGCCCCTGCCGCCCTTGCGCCTCCCACTAGGAGCAGACGCGGCCCCGACCCCCTCAGCTCCGAGGTAGTCGACAGCAGCAGCAGATGCAATGGAGGGGAGGAGGGGGGAGGGGGAGCACCCCTCAAAGAAGGGGGTGCGGGGGTCACCACGAGAGGCACCTACAGCTACAATGCTCTTCTCAGCTGCTAGGAGTTCCTTCTCGAGGAGGACGACAGTGAGGTCAGTGGGGGAGAGGGCGAGAAACTGGTCCCTGACAGTGCGAAGGGAGTCAGGGAGGCGGGTGACAAGGTGGTACAGTGTGAGGTACATTGGGGGGGGGTTCTTGGCGAGGAAATCGGAGGGGAGCGCGGCACGGTAGCGGAGGTCACTTGTACGGAGGTGGGTGATGAGGTCAGCTACAGTGGCAAAGGCGGACAGGTCGGGGAAGAGGTAGGGCAGTGAGAGACGGCCTATAGCAGCAGTGGCAGGAACAGGAACAGGAGTTGCTGCAGGTGGGGCACAGTAGGGCGGCGCGGCTCGGCCAGGGCGGCGCGGCTCGGTTCGGGCGGCGCGGCTCGGTTCGGGCGGCGCGGTTCGGTTCGGGCGGCGCGGCTCGGCTCGGGCTGGGCTACGCGGCGGTGCGCGACGGGGGGCGTGCGCGTGGGCGGCTGTAGCGGGCGGGCCGTGGCTGTGCGTGGGCCTGACTAGCGCGCGGACGGCGGCCTAGAGGTGGCGTCGCGGCGGCCTACGGGCGGGGCTGCGACGCTCTGGGCGGCGGTCCACGGGCGGCTAGGGGCTGTTCGTGGGCGGCGCCAGTCGCGCGGGCGGCTAGGGGTCGGCGCGCGCTCAGAAAAAGGCCGCGCGCGGGCTGCTAGCGGGCTACGCGCGCTAAAAAAAAAAAAGGCCGTGCGCGGCACTAGCGAGCTGCGCACGGGCAGCAGGAGGAAGAGAGGCGCACGAGGGCGCACTAGGAGAGAGGCGCTCGAGGGCGCTAAACAGATACGGCGCTCGAGGGCGCTTCTAGCGGTGGGCCCTTAGGTAAGCGGTCCTAGGACTAGGACCTAAGCTCTTAATACCATGTCAGAAACAAGAAGTGATTGAACTATGAAACATTGGAGTACAAGTATGAAACCCTAGAGTTGTGTACCCCCTAAAGGCTAACCCACTATAGCCTACACAGCAATAACACATATATAATGTTTGACAGGTTGCGATGTGCTGCTGGGACGAGATTGGCGACAGCGATTCAATCCGACGATCGATTGGACGACGGGGGCGATCACGGTGTTGTGCAACAGGGGGCGCGTGACACTTCCGAAATGGGCGGAGCCGGAGCCGATAACAAAACGTGTCAACGCAATAACAATGAAGAGAGGGCGATAAAACGGGGAGCGCAAGGCTACGCCGTACAGCTGTACGAGGTGGTGGCTTCCGAAAAAATCGCCGACATCGACACGCTCTGCGCTGCTGTACCCGACGACGTGGCGAGCATAATTCGGAGGTATCCCGAAATTTTCGCGGATGACCTGCCTGACGGGCTGCCACCTCAGCGTCCGGAGGACCACAGGATCGAGCTGGAGCCAGGCGCAAAACCAACTGTTCGGTCACAATGGCGGCTCAGCCAACCGGAGCTCGACGAGTTGCGGAAACAGCTGGATTATCTGCTTTCGAAGGGTTTTATCCGGCCGAGCACGTCACATACGCCGCCCCGATACTATTCACGCCGAAGAAGGACGGAGGCCTGCGCATGTGCATCGACTATCGAGCGTTGAACCGGGTCACGATCAAGTCGCGTTACCCGATCCCACGGGCGGACGACCTGCTGGACCAGCTTCGCGGGGCTCGCTTCTTCTCGAAAATCGACTTGCGAGGTGGCTACCACCAAATTCGCGTGTTCGCCGACGACTGCCCGAATACTGCATTTCGCACCCGCTACGGCAGTTACGAGTACACTGTGATGTCGTTCGGGTTGATGAACGGACCCTCGACTTTCCAGCTCACCATGAATGGGGTGTTTCGGGACATGCTGGACAAAAAAGTTATTGTTTACCTGGACGACATCCTGGTGTACAGCAAGACTCGGGAACAACATTTACGGGACTTAGAGGAGGTGTACCGGCGCTTGCAGCAGAACCGGCTGATTACTAAGGGCTCTAAGTGTGAGTTCTTACAGTCGGAGCTGGAGTTCCTAGGGCACGTGGTTTCAGGGGAGGGCATTAAAATCGACCCTCGCAAAGTAAAAGCGATTTCGGAGTGGAAGCCGCCCACGAACATCACGGAGTTGCAGAGTTTCCTCGGCTTCGTTAACTACGTCCGCCGTTTTGTACCGAATATGGCGGGGGTAACCAGGCCGTTAACCGATCTTCTGCATAAGGGCGTGCAATTTTGTTGGGGGGAGAAAGAGCAGCTGGCCTTCGACGAGCTGAAGACAATTTTGAGTTCACCCCCGGTGCTTCGGCTGGCAGACCCATCTCGACCGTTCGAAGTCGTGACGGACGCCAGCGATTTCGCCGTGGGCGCTGTGCTGCTACAGGACTTCGGCAACGGGCTGCAACCCATCGCGTATGAGTCAAGGAAAATGCAGCCGCCCGAGCGCAACTATCCGGTCCACGACAAGGAAATGCTCGCCATCGTGCATGCATTTCGTACCTGGCGCTGTTACCTCACGGGAGCTGACGTCACCGTCCGAACCGACCACAAGTCATTACAGTACATGCGCAGCCAGCCACAGTTCAACCCGCGACAAATCCGATGGCTCGATTACCTCGAGTCCAATTTCAGCTACACCATCACGTACAAAAAGGGCGCCAACAACATCGCCGACGCCCTGACCCGACCATCAATGCAGACCGCAGCAGTACTAATCGCCCATTCTAACCCCTTACTGGCAGGATTATTCAAGCATGGCTACAGGATTGACCGGTTTTTCAGGACCAATCAACACCACGGGGTCACCACGGCGCATGGGAGCTACTATCTAAAAGTCGGTACTAACCGAGTTTGGGTACCTTCCTACTGATCCTTACGAGAATTGCTAACGCAGGAGGTACACGACTCCAACCTCTCCGGGCATTTCGGCGTCGACAAAACGTTGAAGCTGCTGCAGCGGAATTATTACTGGCCCGACATGGCGTCAGACGTGCAGCACTACGTGTCCGCCTGCCCGGCCTGCCAAGCAATGAAGTCATCACGCCAACGCCCAGCTGGATTGCTGCAGCCCCTTGAGCCACCCGAACGACCGTGGCAACAGGTGACAATGGATTTCGTCACAGGACTGCCAGCTGGCGCAAGTGGCAACGACTCGGTACTTGTCGTCGTCGATCGCTTAACGAAAATGGCGCATTTCGCACCATGCCGCACGACGATCACAGCCGAAGAAACAGCGAAGCTCTTCATCTCGACCGTCGTATGACTACACGGGTTGCCATCGGCGATAATCAGCGACCGCGACCCGAAATTAATGTCGAAGTTCTGGCAGGAGACGTGGGCACAGTACGACACCCACCTGCAGTTTTCGTCATCATACCATCCTCAGACCGACAGACAGACAGAGAGGACAAACGAGACAATGGAGCAGTTGATTCGCACAAACTGCCCCGACATCACCAAGTGGGAAGATTCCCTCCCCATGCTCGAGTTTGCGTACAATAACGCCCCATCTGCAACGACCAAGCAGTCACCGTTCTACCTGAATTACGGGATAGATCCGGTGGTACCCTCGTCAACGACTCCCGTCAACCCGGTACCAAGGTCGCAACACTTTGTTTCGGAACTACAAGCAGCGCGCGACAAAGCAGCGGAATTTATCAAGAAGGCTAATACGGCCGCCAGCCGCTACGCCGACCAACATCGACGGAATTCACCCTTCCGTGACGGGCAGATGGTCCTCCTGGACACGAAAAACCTCAAGCTGCCCCAACCTGCAAAACTGCATCCCCGCTACGTGGGACCTTTCCGCATCATTCGGATGCTGACACCGGTCACTGCGAAACTTCAACTACCGGACGACTGGAAAATCCACGACGCTTTCCACGTCAGTTTACTTCGCCACTACGTGGCACCGCAGTCATCCGACGTCGCTCGACCCCACCAGGCGCCAAGTGTCCGACCTGTGGCAGATCCGACGCTTCAACCTTGGAAGATATTGAATCATCGCATTCGTGCGACCCCCGCTGGACGCCACGTCAACTTCCTACTACGATGGGTGGATCGCACAAGTGAAGATGACA
Source organism: Closterium sp. Naga37s-1 (assembly GCA_947471745.1). Lineage (NCBI taxonomy): Eukaryota > Viridiplantae > Streptophyta > Zygnematophyceae > Desmidiales > Closteriaceae > Closterium > Closterium sp. Naga37s-1. The sequence goes on from CANJKZ010000966.1 coordinate 454,582, forward strand.
CGTGGGTCCCGGCTGACTCACTACAAGGGCACTCGGTCCTTCGGCAGTATCTTTCTCGCCGACATGTGCCTGATATTGACCACCTTTCTTAAGGGGGGGGGTAGTGTAAGGAATTTCGCTAATTCCTTACTGAGGCATCTCTTACGCGTACGATTCCAACTTTCGCAATTCAGGCTCGGTCCGTCGACCTCGCCTCCCGAACGTCTCCCGCGTCGCCTTCGGGTTTCCCAACCCCAAACCTACACCCAACCTTCGCGCGACTCCGCGACCTCGGCCTAGCTAACTGTGCTATATTATGCCTAGGCCTCGTTGTTTGCTCAGTAGTTGTAATCACTTCCGCGATATTGCATTCTGCGCACTCTTCTTTCATACAACTCATAACAATTATCGCATCCGTCGTACAGTAACCATCATGCCCACCAGGTGAGTGTCAGAGAAAGTTCTGTCGTTGACCAGCCGGAGTGCAGTGGTGGGACTCGCAAAGCGATTCGTGCGGGCGAAAAATGCGTTGTCTACACGTCGTGCGCACACGCGGTCAAAGCGGTCATCGGAAATAGGGAGAATGTGCCGGGACATGGGACTCGATAACGTTTCTGGTAAAGCAATGACGCGTACAGTCACTGTATCTAGGGTTTTTAACGGGTTTGGTTATTGGCAAGCGGAATTGACAAAATCAGGGTAAGCAAGTGGGCTGGGGCAGGGGGAACGAGAAAGGCACAGTGGCTGAGGGGAGGGGAGAAACGGGGTGGGCTGGTGGAGAGCCGAGAGTAAGTGATCTACCGCGCGAAGTTTCGAGAGAAAGAGGTGGGCTGGGTTGGGGGGGAAGGGGGGGGGGGGAGGGGGGGAGAGGAATATGTGGGTTGCCAAGTGTCCGAAACCGAATTATGATCGACTATTGTGGGTTGGGGTACATAAACTTAACGCTAACTGATGTACTCTATATGACACGCATAACTAAATACTACAACATTTGATGCACCCCCATAGCCTAAGTGAGGGGTGTCAAGCAAAAACAAAACCGTACGGTCACAAGATCAGTCTAAAAGAAACAAAGCTCAGGGTAGATCACAACGTCACCACATAGTCTGAGCACAAGCAAAAGAGCCACAAGGCCAGTCCAAGAGTTCACAGAGGTATATGCAAAGTGTGTAAACAAAGCAAGCAGCGAACACAAGTCTACACAAGACAAGAACCTGTGTCAACGAGACCTATCTACACACAACACCTGTGGTGGGTACAAGACGGAAGGGCCTTGGTGAAGATGTCTGCAGTGCTTGCCTCGGACTCCACAAAGTCGAAGCGAGCGTGTCTACGCCTCTGCAACTCTCGCAGAAGAAAGTACCTGACGTGATGTGCTTCACTCTGCTCTCCAGTCGAGGCTCTCGGCAGAAGAGAATCGTCGCCTTGTTGTCACTAAACATGGTCGGTGCAGAGCTCGGCCGCTCACCAAGGTCGGGGAGCAAGAAGGTCAACCAACGCAGCTCCTGTGCAGCCATGGCTCCAGCGTAGATATCAGCCTCAGTGATAGAGGTCGAGACAGAGGAGGAACGCGTGGACCTCCACGAAACAGCTCTAGAGCCCAGGCTGAAATAGTACCCCTGAGTAGACCCATGAGTCTCGACGTCGTCGGTGTAAGAAGAGTCACAGCGACCGGTAAGTATGACTGACTGTCTCCATCCAAGTACCAGCCCCACGCCTGATGTCGTCGCTAGGTACTTCGCCACCCTCACAGCAACTGTCCAGTGAACAGGACGGTGTCTCCCTGGCGCAACAAAGTGAGCAAGGATGCTAAGTGGGAAGGCGAGGTTTGGACGAGTACAAGTCATCAGGTACATGAGGTAGCCCACAAGGGACTTGATATTCCGACGGAGAGGACCTAGGGTTTGAAGCTTTGGTCCACGTGGCCGGTTTTGCTGTGTTGTCGAAGATGTTGCTTAGCGGGGGGGCACTCGTCATCATCCTCCGCAGCAGGGCTTATTTTATCAGTGTAAATCACCCTTATTCCCTGATTATCAAGGTGGTTTTTAGCATTCACACTGATGGCATAGGATTTTCCTGATATGCCAGGGTTTACATTTTAAGGCACATCGATGCTTCAGGGTTACCATTCTTCATAACGAGTTTCACCCTGAAGCGAGTACCATACCCCCCCCCCCCCCCCCCCCCCCCCCCCTCCACTTCCCCCATCCCCCCTTTCCTGTAATCCGGGATCTCCGATTGCCAACCGCCGAAACCGGAATTTCAGCCTCGACAATACATGTGCTGGCACGAAGTGGGCCACCATTTGCGAGACATACAGTAGCATTGTAGACAACGCCACTGACTCAACTCGGTCTGTTTGTTTGACATGGAAACATGACCGGGTTAGCAGGAAACCTGGCTCATCAGGGTTTGCTAAACTGGTACACTGATGCCACAGGGTCGGATTTTCAAAAACAAGAAAAACACTGATGGATCAGGGTTTGAACAAGGTGTCACACTGATAATCAGGTTTTTCAACAAGTGCAACACTGATCACAAGGGTTGCTCAAAACAAAAAATTAACCCTGCTCCGCAGTACCCTTCTCGCTCGGAATTTGCTGCGCTCGAGGACTGCATCACACCTCTCCACCCAGATCCGACGAAGTGCAATTGACGTGATCGTTGCCTCGCGAAAACCCGAAGATATCCCCTCACACTTGAAGAGCAGATTCCCCAGGGACTCGATATTCCGACGCTGATTCTGTCAAACTATTATAATGTTTAAGTTATGTAGGTTGTAGTGGGGTAGCCCATAAGGGGTATAACCCAATTAAGGTTAGCACTTGTACCACCTTTTTGGTCAATGCCAGGCTGGCTGGCAGTTTTACCACCCCACCACGAGCCGTGTCCTGCCCTCACACGTTTGACGAGTCGGTTCCCTTTTACCGTCTCTTCCCCTACCGCACTGCCCCTCTCCGCCCCCCGCCCGCTCTTCCCCGCACCAGGTCCCCCTCCGGTAGACCCCCTCCCCCCTCAGGGTCCTGCTCCCTCAGGTGTGTCTCAGGTTGACCTGCTCCCCTTTGCTGAGCCTGTCGAGGTAGCTGTCGACTCTGATGTTGCTGGGGGTGGTGCTGCTAGGGGTGCTGCGTCTGGGGGTGCTGAGCCTGGGGTTGCTGAGTCTGAGGGTGCGGAGCCTGGGGGTGCTGAGCTTGAGCGTGTGGAGCCTGGGGGTGCTGAGCCTGGGGTTGCTAAGTCAGAGGGTGCGGAGCCTAGGGGTTCTGAGCCTGAGAGTGCGGAGCGTAGGGGTGCTGAGCCTGAGGGTGCGGAGCCTGGGGGTGCTAAGCCTGGGGTTGCTAAGTCAGAGGGTGCGGAGCCTGGGGGTGCTAAGCCTGGGGTTGCTAAGTCAGAGGGTGCGGAGCCTGGGGGTGCTGAGCTTGAGAGTGCGGAGCCTTGGGGTGCTGAGCCTGAGGGTGCGGAGCCTGGGGGTACTAAGTTTGGGGGTGCTGAGCCTGGAGGTACCGTGTCTGCTGGAGGTCCTACGGGAGCCTCGTCATGGCGGGAGCCTCTCTCTCCACTGCAGCTGCGCGAGTGGTTTGCTCGGCGCACCCGCCTTCGGAGTGGCGCTGCTGGAGCTGGGGGGCCTGCCGCTGGAGGCGCTGGAGCTGCTGGTCCAGAAGGTACTGGAGCTGCTGGTCCCGGAGGTGCTCGTACTGGAGGTACTGGAGCTGTTGGAGATGGTGGTGCTGCAGGCGCTGGAGTTAGAGACCCTGGCGCTGGAGGTGCTGGAGCTGGAGGTACCGGAGGTGCTGGAGCTGCTGGTCCTGGAGGTGCTCGGTCTGGAGGTACTGGAGCTGCCGGTGCTTGTGGTACTACTGGTGATGGAGGTGCTGGAGGTGCTCGAGCCGCTTGTCCCGGAGATGCTCGTACTGGAGGTACTGGAGCTGCTGGAGCTGGCGGTGCTGCAGGCAGTGGAGCTGGAGGCCCTGGAGCTAGAGGGGCTGGAGCTGGAGACGCTGCAGCTGGGGGTGCTGGAGCTGAAGACCTTGGAGCTGGAGGTGTTGGCCCTGGGGGTGCTAGTGCTGTCGGTACTGGTGCTGGAGGCACAGTGCGGCCGTGACCGTACTTCGTTCTACTGCTTCGCCAGGTTCTTATTCTCACGTCTTCTACTGGCCTTACTCCACCTCTACTGTGTCCACCGCCTGACCAGTCGCAGCCACAGTTACAGCCAGACTCCCCACTGCATGCTCCTCCTTTCACTTAGTGGTCGTTACTGAGCGTCGTAAGCCTGAATCGCGTCCTGCCGCGCCTGTTCGAGCTGCTCGCACATGTCGTCGTGTTCCTCGTGAGCGTCCTCCCCCTGTCTTCGGCACTCACACTATGGCACTTCGTCCTTCCTCTGTTCCACTACGAGTTCCCCTTGTCGTCTCCTCCTGCGTCCTCTCTTCCTGATGGTCCAAACCCTGAGTCTGTCTTAGTTCCTGCTACCAGTCATACTGTCACACGTCTTCTGGCCACTATTGTCACCGACCCTTCGGTTGAGTCCACTGCTGTCTCTGTCTTTCTTGCTGAGCTTGTTGTTTTTGCTGCTAGCTGTCGTCTTGACTACGCCGCTAGTCTTGTGCTGAGTCTGAGTCTGTCTGTCCTCCATCCATCAAGGGTGAGTGTGCTCTTGGCACGGACGTCCTTGACGACAGGCAGAAGGACTTTGAGTGTCTTGCAGCTGCTGTACCTCATCTCGTGTCCATGCTGCTTGCACCTGAGGGAGACCCGGATGCACCAGACATCCCGACCCCTCGCTCTTACGCAGAGGCGAATACTAGGCCCTACTCCTCTCAGTGGCAGACAGCCATGGACGCAGAGATGGCATCCTGTAAGTCCACAGGCACTTACGTCGACGCAGTTCCCCCTCTTGGGGCGAACATAGTCGATGGCATGTGGATTTTCAGGGTGAAGCGGCCGCCGGGTTCTCTGCCTGTCTTCAAGGCTCGTTACGTCGCACGACGCTTTAGTCAGCAACAGGGAGTTGACTTCTTCCATACCTTCTTCCCTACCCCGAAGATGACCACTCTTCGGGTGCTGCTGCACGTCGCTGCTCAGCGTGACTACGAGCTTCACTCCATTGACTTCAGCACAACTTTCTTACAGGGCAGCGTGCACGAGGAGATCTGGCTGCGCCACCCACTTGGCTTCACTGGGTCGTTTCCTGCAGGTATCCAGTTGAGCCTCCGGCGGCCAGTCTACAGTTTCCGCCAGGCACCTCGTGAGTGGCACGACACACTGAGAACGACACTTGCGGCTCTTGGGTTTGCTCATTCGACTGCTGACCCATCGCTGATCTGCGCACCAACACTTCACTGCAGCCGTTCTACATCCTCACGTACATCGACGACTTGGTTTTTGCCACTGCTGACACTGAGGCACTGGGCCTTGTGAAGTCGGAGCTGCAGAAGAGACACAAGTAGCGCACAGGAGTTACGCTGGCTCACCTACCCGCTGACCGACTTGGGAGAGCGGCCTCGTTCTCCTCCAGTTCTGTACGTACACAACAAGGCCATGATTGCCTTGTGTCAGGACCACAGATTGGAGCACAGAACGAAGCAAATCACTCTGCGTTACTTCCTGGCTCGAGAGTTGCAGCCGCGTGGTCAGCTTCATCTTGCTTAGGTGGCCACTTGGGCCAATACTGCTGATATATCCACCAAGGCACTTCCGCCTAGTGATCATCAGCGTTTCTGTACTGTGTTAGGCCTTGTGCCTGCTTCTTCTCACTTGCTCACTTCTTGACTTGCTTGTACTGTGGTCTATATACATATATCTGCATGCTTACACTTGCTAGGTAGTGATCACTATACTACATGTTCTTCTTTATGTAACTCTGCATGTGAACTGGCGTTGCGACCATTTGCTTGTGCTCAGAGTGTGTGGTGACTTCGTGATCCACACTGAGCTTGCTTTGCTTTTTTTTACTGGTCTTGTGACCCTTTGTTCTCCCCCACTTTGCATTGGGGGTGTGTGCCAAACTATTATAATGTTTAAGTTATGTAAGCTGTAGTGGGGTAGCCCATAAGGGGTACAATCCAATTAGGGTTAGCACTTGTACCACCTTTCTGTTCAATGAATTCATCCTCGCTTAGTCTTCTGACAGATTCAACATGCAGAGCATTTTCCGGAGTGCCGACCCAAACCACCGGCTGAATGCGTGGGCAAAGGACAGCCCATGCTCCAGCGTTTCCTTTTCCCCACAATGTGGGGATGCGACACTCGCACCCAAGAAATGCAAGCGCTCCTCCATTTGTAGATTTTGACTGTGGACCCATAGCATCGCGTCGCGCGCCCGGTTCGAAAGGGCCAGCGATTCCCTTTCACCAATCGTCGTTCCCCAGTTAACCTGATTATGAGAGTACGACGGCTTATGCTGGCTTTGCTAGCTTGCCTGGACTCTATTATGCTATTACTAGCTTGGGTTTGTTTTATCATGCATAGTTATGCTTGATTTCTTAGGTTAGGTGCATTCCTATATTTTATTTTCGTTATAGCACCAAAATCAACCCTATTTGGTTAACCCCAGTTAACCAGGTTACGTGTACCAAACTCAAGCATATTCGGTTTCCATCAAATTGCTTTCTACTAAGTTCAAGAAGGTTCTGTTGGGGCGCTTTGTGACCCTCAGAACATTCGCGTAAGACCTGGGTAACTGGCCTTGTGTCAAGACTATATATAGCCTCGTGTTGTACCTAGGTGAATCATTCAATTCAAACTCTCTTTCCATAGCTCAATCCTAGATCCTCACACTTGGTAAACAGAGCCTGTTTGCACGAGAAGTTTTTCGACCGCTAAAACCTAGCTTTTAAAACCGCGGGGTCGACGACAAAAAGTGCCGATTTCGGGTACATAAACCAGTTCCGCGATATTTTTAACTCCCCCTCGAACCGGTTTTCGAACACTCCTCAGGTCCAGTGGCGAAATGGTTGGAATTTCGACCGTTAGATCGATTCAAATCTCAACGGCCCTGAGAATTTAGCCCAAAAAGGTTGGAATTTGGAGCGTCGGGTCGAATATCTTCTCAACGGCCGAGATCTGACGCGAGTTTCGACTAAGGGAGGATTACGCGACCTATAGAATCAGTGCTCGTCATTTCTACAGTCGATTCGTCTCGCAGTAAGTTGACCAGCACATAGAACTCATATATTTTCGTCGCGCATCTTCCTATAAGTCGGCAAATGGAGGAAAATGGTGATAATTCCGTACGAAACATAATGGAGTTACACACCGATGTGGACCCGATGCGAGCAACACTCCAGCGAATAGAGGAGCTTTTTGCGAACCAGTCGGTAGCCGCCACGGCAACAGCGAACGTAGCAGCGAATGCAGCAGCGGCGACACCGACACTTCACCTAGCAGCAGCGGTAGCGGCTACAGTGAATCTTGAGGCAACACGTCTGACACTACCGGAGACGTTCAATCCGAACGAGAGAGACGCCGACATCCGTCGATTCATTGCGACCCTCGAAATTTACTTCGGGGCCGTTGGCTGTACGATCCCGACATACGATGCAATGCGGATTCGGCTTGCAGCGACACTGTTGCGAGGCCCGGCGCTCGAGTGGATTTACAACAGTAATGAGATCCGAGGCGAGGGGTCATGGACGCAGCATCGGGCAGCTTTGATTCAACGTTTCGAACTGATTAATTCAACCTACATGGCGCGGCAGCAAATTCATCGGCATAAACAGTTCGGCAGTGTGGCGAAGTATACGCAGCAGATGGAAAGCTTCTTCAACCGAATTACCGACCTGACCGAAGGAGAAAAAATCCAAGCGTATACTGAGGGGCTAAGGATGGAAGTCCGCCGACAGGTGATTGCCGCGAACTACAACAACTACTGCGACATGGTGTGTGCAGCAGAGAGATTCGATGCGCTGACTCGAGGTCAACCCGAAACACGACGACGCGTGCCGAACAGTTCATTCGGCACGGAGCGATCGTCACCACCCACGACCGCGGACCCGATGGATATCGACAAGATCGACGCGAAGCAGCAGCCGGCAAAATACAAGAAATGTGAATTTTGCGGCGTAGCAGGACATCGACTCTTGGAGTGTTAGAAAATGAAGAAGGCACAAGCAGAGCTGAAGGGCAACAACAGTGCGGCACTCCCGAAGTCAAAAGACTCGGCGACTTCGGAGCGGGTGAAAAAGGGAGGACATGATGGCGCGAATTTAAAACGTCACGACCGGCCAACAACAGAGGAAATAGCCGAGACAAATGGAGGCTCCGCGAAACAAGACTGTGCACCGACCGGGAAACTCCACCCGAACACCCCCGAGAGTAAGAATATTTCCTCTCGAGGTTTTCAAGCCTTTGAGAAATTCAAGGGAGATTTAGAGGATAAGAAAAAGCCCTAAGAGATTATTCAGGTACCTGAGAAGTTGGGCAAAACACTCCAGAGCGTTGAAAAGGGTCGTGCGTTCCAAGGAGTTAATATTCTCTCCCCGCAGCATAGTTTTAAGGCTCCCTATTTCCCACAAGTGAAGCCTACACAGCTGCAAAGGCTTAGGGGAAGGTTCCAGGCCAAGACGAAGCTGAAGTGGCCTCAGATAAATCCTTCCAACCCTACTCAGTTGAAAACTGATATGGAGTCAGCAGCTTCGAGCGCAGGACCGAGGGATGATCTATTCGGCGTACCCTAAGATCTTATAAGCGAGACCATCTACGGTTATTCGGAGCGGCAACAACCACTACTCCTTGAGGTGATCTGCAACGAACGACGCCTCCAGGCACTAGTGGACAGTGGTGCGTCCCACTCGGTGTGCAACCGCGAGACGTTGGAGAAAATTGGAGAACCTTCGGAGGAGACCAATTTTACGGCAACGATGGTGGACGGTACGAAAACTCCCATCCACGGCGAAGCATCACTGCAGCTGCACATAGGGGCGTTGAGGTGGAAGCCGACGTTGCCGATCACGAACATCAAGGGTTTAGATTTCATCTTGGGGTGAGATTTCCTAAACCCCGAGATTGTCTGGGTCAACAGGATTGCGTGCATCTACAAAAACGGGAAACGAGTGGAGCTACGAAGCTCGAGGGATACAGGGAGCGTTCCTGAAACGACACTGGTACGGTTCGAACGGACGGTGAACGAGAGCAGCACGGGTTACTTAGCACTGGTTATGGCAACAGCAGAGGAGGAGAAGCTGAGTACGGGGCTATCTGCAGCAGTGAAGGGGGTCTTGGAGCAGTACAAGGATATAATGCCCGACGACCTACCTGCAGGCGTACTTCCGGCACGAGATCGTGGAGGAACCAGATGCAAAACGCATCTTTTGTGCACCTTACCGACTGAGTCCGATAGATTTGACGGACGTGAAGAAGCAGATAGAATATCTACTGGACAGACAACTAATCCGCCCATCCACCTCTCCTTACGGTGCACCAGTTCTCTTCACTCCAAAACCAGACGGCAGTTTACGGATGTGCATCGACTACCGTGCACTGAACAAGCAGACAGCAAAAAACAAATATCCCATACCGCGCATAGACGACCTACTAGACCAACTGCGTGGTGCAAAAGTCTTTTCAAAGTTGGACCTACGGTCGGGATACTGGCAGATCAAGATGGCGGACAACTCGATCCACAAGACGGCGTTCCGTACCAGATACGGCTCCTACGAATACTTGGTGATGCCGTTCGGACTCTGCAACGCACCAGCAACTTTTCAGGTGGAGATGAACCATATCCCACGGCCCCTGCTGGACGAGTGCGTGGTGGTGTACCTGGACCACATCCTCATCTGCTCCAAGAACATGAAGGAGCACGTGGAGCATCTGCGGAAAGTCTTCGACATCCTGCGGAATAACAAGTTCTACGTGAAGCTATTGAAGAGCGACCTCGCCCTGAAAAAGGTGCAGTTTTTCGGGTACATGGTGAGTGCGGAAAGCGTACACGTGGACCTGCGGAAGATCAAAGTCGTCAAGAATTGGAAAGTACCAGAGAACGTGAAGGAGTTGTGGCAGTTCCTAGGCTTCGCCAACAGGTTCGTGCCGCAGTACGCTAAGATAGCAGCGCCACTGACCGACCTACTGAAAAGGGATACGCCCTACGAATGGGATACTCCTCATCAGCAAGCCATGAGCAGCTACAGACAGCACTGACCACAACGCCAGTACTCATCCTACCGGACCCCGACAAGGACTACGTGGTGGAAGCAGTCGGAGCAGTACTGCTGCAGGATCACGGACGCGGTTTGCAGCCTATCGCTTATCTCAGTAAGAAATTACACGGAGCATAACTGAACTACCCCATCCATGACAAGGAAGCCCTAGCGATAGTCATAGCCTTCAATGCGTGGAGGTGTTACCTACAGGGAGCCAAGATTACAGTCTATACTGACCACTGCAGTCTCAAATGCCTGAAGTCGCAGCCGACGCTCTCTCGACGACAGGTGCGGTAGGTGGACTTCCTGGAAACTCATTTCCACTGCGACATCATCTACAAGCCCGGACTACACAACTAGGCAGATGCGTTAAGCCACCCCGGACATGTAGCAGGCATCCAGATCGATGGGATGAACTCTCTGCTCAAGGGACTATTCCAACATGGGAACTCCGTGGACGCAGAGATTTATGGCAAAGAAACAGAAGCTGTTACAGTGGGAGAAAGACTTAGCTGTAAGGAAGGGCACATGAAAGATTTTGGTACCAAACTATGCCCCGCCCCGACAAATTTTGCTAGAGGAGTTTCACGACGTACCATACGCGGGACATTTTGGGAGAAAAAAGACGTTAGCAAGGATAGCAAAGTATTACTACTGGCCCGGGATGGCAGCAGACGTGCAGCAGTTCGTCACCTCTTGCGATACGTGCTAGTGGATGAAGAGTAGCAAGCACAAAAAAGCAGGGTTACTTCAGCCTCTACCCGTACCGGAGCAGCCATGGCAGGTCGTTAACCTCGACTTCATCACGGTGTTAGAATGTAGAACTGAACGAGAATGTGTGAAACTAGGCAGCAGGGTGATACAAGTAGGAAACCCTAGCAATGTTGTACCCCCTAAGGCTAAACCCACTATAGCCTACACAATATGAACATGTATAATATTTGACACACCCCCATAGGCTAAGTGGGAGACAACCAGATGGTCACAAGACCAGTCAAAGCAAAGCAAAGCAAGCTCAGGGTGGATCTCAAGGAAACCACACAAATTCCGAGCACAAGCAAGTGGTCACAAGACCAGTTCACATGCAGTTTGATAATATAACAAGAGGTACAGTGTTCACAACCTAACAAGAGTAAACATGCAGGTATATATATATAGAGATCACAGTACAAGCAGAGTCAAGAAGTGAGCAAGTGAGGGAGAGTAGGCACAAGGCCTAGAACAGTACAGAAACGCTGATGGTCACAAGGCTGAAGCGCCTTGGTGAACACATCAGCAGTGTTGGCCCGAGTGGCCACGTAACGCAGACGAAGCTGACCACGCTGCTGCAGCTCTCGAGCAAGGAAGTAGCGCAGAGCGATGTGCTTCATCCTGTGCTCCAGTCTGTGCTCCTCACACAAGGCAATGGCGGCCTTGTTGTCAACGTACAGCACTGGAGGAGAACGAGGCCGCTCTCCCAGGTCGGTCAGCAGGTAGGTGAGCCAGCGTAACTCCTGTGCAGCCATGGCTGTGGCGTAGATCTCAGCCTCACAACTGGAGCTGAGAACAGAAGAAGAGCGAGTAGAACGCCAAGAAACTGAACCAGAGCCAAGGCTGAAGGTGTAACCCTGAGACGACCGCTGCGTAGCCTGGTCGTCAGCCCAAGAAGCGTCTGAGTGACCCGTGAGGACAACGTCGCTCCGACCTCCAAGCACGAGCCCCATGCCCGACGTACTGCACAAGTAGCGCAACATTCTCTTAGCGGCATCCATGTGCTCCTTCCGGTGACGGCCGGGAGAGACATAGCGTGCTAAGATGCTAAGAAGGTATGCCAGGTCAGGTCGAGTGCAGGTCATCAGGTACATGAGGCAGCCCACAAGCTCTGGATACGGGCCATTCGGCTCTACGGACTCATCCGAAGGCAGAGCTGAGAGCGAGTGACCGGTAGGCAGAGGAGTGGGCTGAGGCGAGGAGTACGTGAAGCGGAAGCGCTGAAGGACCTGCTGCACCATGTGTGACTGAGTCAAGGTGATGGTGCGCTGTGCTCTGTCCCGGGTGATCCGCAAGCCAAGATAGCTTGTCAGCTCACCCAGGTCTGTGCACGTGTGTCTCTTCTGCAGCTCCGACTTCACGTGGGCGAGTGCCTCAGTGTCAGCAGTAGCAAAGACCAAGTCGTGTCGGTGCGTAGAAACAGCGATGGGTCAGCAGTAGAAGGAGCAAACCCAAGAGCAGCAAGAGTAGTCCTCAGTGTGTCGTGCCACTCACGGGGTGCCTGGCGGAGACCGTAGACTGGCCGCCGGAGGCTCCACTGGGTACCAGGAGGGAACGACCCAGTGAAGCCAGGTGGGCGGCGCAGCCAGATCTCCTCGTGCAGGCTGCCCTGTAAGAACGCAGTGCTGAAGTCAAGAGAGTGGAGCTCGTAGTCACGCTGAGCAGCGACGTGCAGCAGAACCCGAAGAGTGGTCATCTTCGGGGTCGGGGAGAAGGTCTGGAAGAAGTCAACTCCCTCTCGCTGACTGAAGCCTCGTGCAACGTAACGCGCCTTGAAGACAGGCGGAGAACCCGGCGGCCGCTTCACCCTGAAAATCCACATGCCACTGACGATGTTCGCCCCAGGTGGGGGAACCTCGTCGACGTAGGTGCCTGTGGACTTCCAGGAAGCCATCTCTGCGTCCATGGCTGTCTGCCACTGAGAGGAGTAGGGACCCTCCATCGCCTCTGCGTAGGAGCGTGGGGTCGGGATGTCTGGTGCATCCGGGTCTCCCTCAGGGGCAACTAGCATGGACACGAGATGAGGCAAAGCAGCGGCAAAGCACTCAAACTCCTCCTGTCTGTCCTCAAGGACGTCCGTGCCAAGAGCACACTCACCCCCGACAGACGGAGGACAGACAGACTCAGACTCAGACTCAGCAACAAGGCTAGCGGCGTAGTCTAGACGACAGGCAGCAGCAAAGTCAACAAGCTCAGCGACTAGAGCAGACGCAGCAGAGGACTCAAAGGAAGGGTCAGTGACAGCAGTGGCAAGGAGACGCGTGACAGTAGGACTGGCAGCACGAAGAGAGTCAGACTCCGGGTCAGCAAGAGCAGGAAGAGAGGACGCTGGTGGAGACGGCAGTGGGACACGCTGTGGAGCAGTAGAGGGACGCAGGGTCATATATGAGTGCCAAGGACAGGAGGAGGACGCTGACGTGGAACACGACGACCAGCGCGGACAGCGCGGACAGGCGACTCTGGACGCGACTCAGACGACTCTGGACGAGTCTCAAGCGACGGAGGACGAGACTCAGGCTCACGACGCTCCGTAAGACCTCCCGTCGGCGCAGTGTAGAGAGAAGGACCAGGAAGTGGAGAGACTGGCTGTAACTGTGACTGCGACTGGACAAGCGGTGGACTCAGTAGGGGAGGAGTAGGACCAGGAGAGGGCGGAAGGCCAAGAACCTGCTGAAGGAGCGGAACGTAGTACGGCCGTGGCCGCTCAGCACCTCTAGCTCCAACCCCCTCAGCAGGGCCAGTCCCAGCAGCTCCAGCAGCACCGCCAGCAGCAGCAGGGTCCCCAGCAGCTCCAGTACCAGCAGCACCTCCAGCAGTGCCAGCAGCACCACCAGCAGCAGCAGCACCTCCAGCAGCTCCAGCAGCACCAGTACCAGCAGCACCTCCAGCAGCGCCAGCAGCACCGCCAGCAGCAGCAGTACCACCAGCAGCTCCAGTAGCTCCAGCACCAATAGCACCTCCAGCAGCGCCAGCAGCACCAGCAGCACCTCCAGCAGCGCCAGCCGCACCGCCAGCAGCAGCAGCACCTCCAGCAGCTCCAGCAGCACCAGAACCAGTAGTACCTCCAGCAGCGCCAGCAGCACCTCCAGTAGCAGCAGTACCTCCAGCAGCTCCAGCAGCACCAGTAGCACCTCTAGCAGCGCCAGCCGCACCACCAGCAGCAGCAGCACCTCCAGTAACTCCAGAAGCTCCAGAGTCCACGACACCGGGAGCGCCACTCCGGAGACTGCAGCGCCTAGAGTACCACTCTCGGAGCTGCTCGGGAGAGGACAGCTCCCGCCTAGGAGGGGAAGCACTAGCACCAGCTCCGGCACCACTCCGAGCTCCAGAAGCACCTCTCCTGAGGCTGCAGTACTGTAAGTACCACTCACGCAGCTGCTGCGAGGAGAGGCCTCCCCCAGGTGCAGCACGCTCAGGCTCAGTACTCTCAGACGTAGCACTCCCAGGCTCAGCACCCCCAGGCTCAGCACCCCCAGACTCAGCACCCGCAGGCTCCGCACCCCCAGACCCCGCACCCCCAGGCTCAGCACCCCCAGACTCCGCAACCCCAGGCTCCGCACGCTCAGGCTCAGCACCCCTGGCAGGACGAGAGTCGACAGCTACCTCGACAGGCTCAACCGGGTCTACCTGGGACACACCTGAGGGAGCGGCACCCTGAGGGGGGAGGGGGTCTACCACAGCAGCACCTGGCGTGAGGAAGAGAGGCGGGGGGGGGAGCGGGGCAGTGCGGTAGGGGAAGAGGCGGTAGTAGGGCACGGACTCGTCAAAAGTGACGTCCTGAGAGGGCAGGACACGGCGCGAGGTGGCGTGGTAAAACTGCCAACCAGACGCGTCCGGGACAAAGCCAAGGAAGACACAGGGAACAGCGCGGGAGGAGAGCTTGTCCGCGAACGTATCGCGAACAAAAGCTCGGGATCCCCAGACCCGAAAACGCGACGCATCGCCAACCTCTCCCGTCCAACGCAGTGTCGGCGAAGTCTCCGGAACGGAGACACGGGGCCAGAGGTTGAGCTGATGCGCAGCGTATCGGACCGCAAACGGCCACAGAAAGTGGGGGGCAGCCGCATGGATCAAGGAGGTACGAGCGACCTCCATGACCAAACCAATGCGGCGCTCAGCAACCCCATTCTGCTGTGGAGAGGCCGGAAGCGTGAACGACTGGCGGATGCCGTGCTCCGCACAGTAGGCTGCCAAGAGGTCAGAGGAGAACTCACCACCTCTGTCAGAGTGCAGACGCAGGACAGGAAAGTCCGAGTGGAACCGCTCACTGAGCTGGAGACGAGAAGCGCGGATCCAAGGGATCAAAACATCAGGGACCTCACCCTTGGTGCGCAAGGGGAAGACCGTGGTGTAGCGCGAGTAGTCGTCAACAACGATCAGGAAGTACCTCTCCTGACCCTGTCCACGGACGCGGGCTGGGACCCACACGTCCATGTGGAGCGTCTGCAAGGGAGCAGTCGTCGGGGGAAACGAGGAGGAGTGAGGAGCGGCGCGCTGCCGCCCCTCGACACAGGGAAGGCAGGGAGGAGCAGGCGAGGGTGGGAGTGGAGGGAGAACCCTGGGAAGACCAGAGACAAGGTACCGGTTGTGCATGGCACGAAGGCGCTGCACTGACGGGTGACCAAGACGGTGGTGCCAGAGGACAGTCTCGTGTGCCAGAGAGCGACACGAGCAGGGGGCAGACAGCTGACCTGACACAGACGCAGACGCAGCTACCTGTGGGGACTCAGTGGTCAGTGTGTACAGGTCCGACCCCGGCTGCCGAGTGAAGGTAGCTAGGTGGCGGCCCGTCCGAGCGCACGTGCAGTGTGTCACACGCTCGTAGGCAGGGGTAAACTGGTGGACACCCCCGTCCTGGAGCGCACTACCCGCCACCAAGTTCGTAGAGAACGAGGGGAGGTAGAGACCTGACAGAGTGCCCGACGGGACCGCAGGACAAGGGAGAACAGTAGAGGAGGTCGCAATGACCGGACCCCCAGAGGGGTCAGCGAGGGAGACTGCAACCGGCCGAGCAAGCTGCTCAAGGGCAGTGCGGTCACGAAAGAAACAGCGGGAAGCGCCTGAGTCCAGTGTGAAGGTGTGCAGTGCCTCAGTAGACGCAGTACCAGAGGGCGCAGACTCACGAGTACCTAGAGCAGCAGCCTCACCAGCACCTGGGGCAACAGACACACGAGCACCTAGTGCAGCAGCCTCACCAGTACCTAGAGCAGCAGACTGGATACCGGGGTCAGGCGGCACACACAGGTGACAGGCACTCTCAGCACTAGTAGGAAATGCATACATGGCAGTGAGGATAGCATCATAGTCAAGAGCATAGATATCTACCCTCTGCCTAAGCAGCTCCACCCAGTCGGGGAGCTCAGCCGCGTCGCCAAACTCTGTACGCCAGGCGTCGCTCAGACGGGCGAAGCAGCGGGACTCTGTGTGACCAAACGTCCCGCAAGGCTGACCAGTCCGAGCACCAGTGCGAATGACGTACGGGCAGCGAGCAGTACCCCGTGACCCTCCACGCTGAGCGTACCACTCACGAAGCTGCTGGGGCGTGAGGGACTCACTCGGACGTCGCGGGAGCTGCATCTGGCCACCGCCAGGAGCAGCAGTAGCAGTAGTAGCAGCAGTAGTAGTAGCAGCAGCGCGGCCACCCCTACAACCCCAACCAGCATACCACTCACGAAGCTGTTGGGGCGTGAGGGACTCACGCGGACGGCGCTGGAGCTGCATCTGGCCACGCCAGGAGCAGCAGTAGAAGTAGAAAGAGCAGTAGCAGCAGGAGCAGCAGTAACAGCAATACGGGCAGGGCAGTGCTCACCAGTGGCGAGAAGGGCAGGCGTACGACGGTGGTAACGGCGAGGCCGCTACCACTGCAGGGCGAGGGCTCCGC
Organism: Closterium sp. Naga37s-1; assembly: GCA_947471745.1. NCBI lineage: Eukaryota > Viridiplantae > Streptophyta > Zygnematophyceae > Desmidiales > Closteriaceae > Closterium > Closterium sp. Naga37s-1. The sequence continues at coordinate 471,328 of CANJKZ010000966.1, forward strand.
GGCAGCTGCAGGGGCGGCTGCTCCAGGGGCCAGGGGCGGCTGCAGAGGTCCAGGGGTGGCTGCTGCAGGGGCAGCTGCTGCAGGGGCGGCTGCTGCAGGGGCGGCTGCTCCAGGGGCGGCTGCTCCAGGGGCCAGGGGCAGCTGCTCCCTTTTTTTTTTTTTTTTTAATAATTAATTATTTATTTTAGGGTTTGGCAGAGCGCACTCGGCGCTGCAGAGGCGGCTCGCGGGCTGCAGGGTGGCTCGGGCAGCAGCGAGGGGGGGGGGGGGGGCGGCGCGCGGCTCCCCAGGGCGCCGCGACGGGGCAGCGGGGGGGGGGGGGGGCCGCGCGCGGCTCCCCAGGGCGTCGCGACGGGGCAGCGGGGGGGTCGCGCGTGGCTCCCTAGGGCGTCGCGACGGGTCAGCGGGGGCCGAGCGCGGCTCCCCAGGACGTCGCGACAGGGCAGCGGGGGCCGAGCGCGGCTCCCCAGGGCGTCGCGACAGGGCAGCGGGGGCCGAGCGCGGCTCCCCAGGGCGACGCGACGGGACAGCGGGGGTCGCGCGCGGCTCCCCAGGGCAGCGCGACGGGGCAGAGGCAGCGCCCACGGGCGACACGCGGCTCGGCAGGGCAGCGCGCTGGCTGCAGGGGCGGCTCTCGGGCCTGACGGGCCTGCAGAGGCGGCTCGGGGGGGGCCTGACGGGTCTGCAGAGGCGGCTCGGGGGCCTGACGGACCTGCAGGGGCGGCTCGAGGGCCGTACTAGCTTGCAGGAGGCAGCGCGAGGGCTGCAGGACGGCACGCGGGCAGACCGAAGGGCGGGTCGCACAGGGGCGCACGAGGGCGCACGTAAGGTAGGGCGCACGAGGGCGCACGAGTATAGAAAGGCGCACGAGGGCGCACGTAAGGTAGGACGCACGAGGGCGCGTCTAGCGGAATAGTGGGCCCGTAGGAGAAAGCGGTCCTAGGTAGCAACCTAGGCTGTGATACCATGTTAGAATGTAGAACTGAACGAGAATGTGTGAAACTAGGCAGCAGGGTGATACAAGTAGGAAACCCTAGCAATGTTGTACCCCCTAAGGCTAAACCCACTATAGCCTACACAATATGAACATGTATAATGTTTGACACACGGGACTTCCTTCGACTTCATACTCATTGTGATCGACAAGTTCTCCAAAATGGGTCACTTCATTCTGACCAACGCCACGGCTTCAGCTGAAGCAACTGCTCGCCTCTTCTTTGACCGCATCATAACCATCCATGGCATCCCTGCTACACACATCTCAGACAGAGACCCTAAATTCACCAGTAAGTTCTGGAAGGAGCTCATGGGACTGTTGGGGACTAAGCTTGCGATGTCTTCAGCATACCATCCCCAGAATGACGGACAGACAGAGCGACTCAATCAAGTGGTTGAAGAGTTACTGCGTACAGCTTACAAAGACGGCGTCAGCCACTGGGACACACAGTTACCGACCCTAGAGTTCGTTTACAACAACGCGACATATGCGGCCATAGGGAAAACTCCTTTCTTCCTGTGTTACGGACGGGAACCACTCACACCACAGCAGCCAACCACACTGGCACACATCCAAGCCGCACACGACTTCGTCACCACCATGCAGCAGCTTTGGGAGAAGAATCGGCGACGACTCACCACGATGTAGGACTCCCAGAAGCAATATGCCGATCGCCAACGACGAGATCACTGAGTAGCAGTCAAAGATCATGTGCTTCTCGACACCCGCAACTTGAACTTGTCTCACCTACCATCCAAACTCCGGCCTCGCTTCTGTGGTCCATTTCTCATAGAGGCACAGGTGACACCAGTAACATTCCGCTTGCGCTTACTTACTACATGGAAGCTTCACAACGCTTTCCATGTTCAGCTACTGAAGCTCTACAAGGACCCCAACCAACAGTTCCAGGGATGGCAGATACCGCCACCACCAACTGTTCTCATACAGGATGAACCAGAGTATGAAATGGAGCACATTCTCACTCATCGGCGCTGCGACGGCAAGACCCTCGAGTTCCTGATCCGCTGGTAGGGATACAACCACACGGAAAACACTTGGGTTGCAGAAGCTAATATGGGCAATGCACGTCGTGCTCTCAAGGACTATTTTGTCAAGCAGGGTGTATCTCACGCCACCCAGCTTTGAGGGGGGGACGTGTGAGAGTACGACGGCTTATGCTGGCTTTGCTACCTTGCCTGGACTCTATTATGCTACTACTAGCTTGGGTTTATTTTATCATGCATAGATGCTTGATTTTTTAGGTTAGGTGCATTCCTATATTTTATTATAGTTGAAGCACCGAACCAGGTTACGTGTACCGAACTCAAACCTATTCGGTTTCCATCGAATTGCTTTCTACTGAGTTCGGGAAGCATCTGTTCGGGGTGCTTCGCGAACCTCAGAACATTCGTGTAACACCTGGGTAACTGGCCTTGTGTCGAGACTATATACAGCCTGGTATTGTACCCAGGTGAATCATTCAATTCAAGCTCTGTTTCCTGAGCTCGATCCTAGATCCTCACACTGATGACTAAGCGATTCCTCCCAGGTGGTCTGATGCTTCATCTTTCCACCACACCACTTGATACCCTCCTTGAGCTGCTTGAGCTGCGCTAGGCAGTCGTCTGCCCAGATAGGCAAGAAAAGCAGCCTCTCCTTGGGGGCACTAGCAGGGCCAAGAATACGGTCACCTCTAACCACCAGAGGAACCACATCTTGCGGCTAGAGCGTGCAGAGCCTCTCCCCAGCGTCCCCCAGTACCCCTTGGAAGCAGCTGATTACTCGGTATACTGGGGTTTTATCCTCCACACTCTCGATTCTCCATACGCCATAATGTGTCCCCGCCTTCAGCACAAACTTTGACACTGCAAGAACCGTACGCGCCGTGACTGTCGCCAGCAGCAGCTGCTTCGAGTCGTCAGGAGCGGCGTCGAAGATCATTTTCACCAGACACGCCCCTGTCGATCCACCAAACTCACGCTCTAGCGCCTGGGTGTCTTTTAGCGCCCTTGACCCATCCTCAGCGACCGCAATCAAGTGCTTCATGACAGAGCGCTTCAAACTGTTAACCGCCTTTTGTCTTCCAGCAGGTGTCTTCCCATTCATTAGTGCTCGCCGACTGAAAAGAAGAAGTTCCTGCTCCAATTCCCACACGGACGACACATCGATGCATGAGCGGAAACTGAACTCCAGAAAGAGCTCGCATGTCCGCTTCCACCTCATGCTCCTCCCTTCCCACTGCTTCATCAGGCTCACGTGAGCCTAGAAAACTTGGAGATCCGAGACATCCAAAGCCGCTTCCGCCAGATCAGAGTGCAGCCCTAGCGGCTGCGATGCCAACAGTGCGATTCTTCTGGCCGCCATACCACCCAGATCCGCACATGGATCCCGAACACCGCCAACAGTGCGAACACCCTGTGCTCCATGGTTTGAAAAGCAGCTCCTGGCTCTGGAGAGCGAACTGCTTCCCCGCCGTTGAGTGGTTACCCGTGACAAAATTGTGTAACAGCTTCACCAGCTTCGCCCAGATTTTTGGTGGAGAGGGATGCACTTGCGCATGGAAAGCGAGGACCGGATTGATGTAACCATTGACAACAGCGACCCTCCTTGTCGTGATCAGATAGGGAACCTGACACTTCATGAACTCCACAGTCGCACGTACAAGTGCAATCTCCCAGGTGACCACTGCATCCCCCGAATGTGAGATCCAGACCCCCAGGATCCTCTCTACCTCATTCGGCAGTACTCATTTAAGGACTGATTTCTTATCCAACTTCCTTTGCAGGTTTTTCCCCAGGGGAAAGAGTGCAAATCTATCGTTATTCACCCGGAGTCTTGACTTATCACCGAAGTAGTCCAGTAGCGTCACTGCCTGGCTGACCTCCTCTTTCCTTTGAGCACCAACTTCTTGTCATCCGTGTACCCCAGGTACGCCAGACGGTCACTGTACGGGTTACTGATCCCCAGTTTCCTTCTTTTTGCTTCCTGGCAGAATGGCTCCACTGTGCAGAGGAAGAGATATGGCGCCAAAGGGCACCCCTGCCGCACCCCCTTCTTCATCGCCACCAGCTCCCCCAGCCAACCATTGAGCAGCAGCCTCGTCGTCAACCCCACATGGAGGCCTTCACACAAGCCCACGAATTTGCGTGAGAAGCCCATCCACGCCATCGTATCAAAGAGATATTCACGAGAGATGGAGGCCTTTTGAAAATCAATAAGGAGGTACTAGTCTGCGTTATTATTTTTGCCGCATCAACAACGTTCGTGATTAAAGAGTCTCCATCCGAGTGCCTTCTTCCCGATAAGAACCCGTATAACAAGACGATGACCGCTTCTAGCGCTGAAGGTGGAAGGACCGCCGACTCCTCAAACTGCTTCACAAAACCGAGCAGGTCCCCACCTAGCTGGTCCCAGTGGTGACTGAAAAACACCTTCAGAATCCCGTCTCCACCCGGAGATTTGCAGTTTCCATTTCTTTGGGTGCTTGCTTAACTTCTGCCTCCGACCACTCTGCTTCTAACAACTGAGCGTCCTCCTCCCCCAGTCTCTTGCCAGGAGCACTGAGCCAGAGTGAACGGTCCGCGGTAAGGGCAGGCTCAAAGAACAGCTCTACGTAAAACTCCGTGGCTGCATCTAGCATCCCCTTTGAATCTTTAAGATTGACTGCATTCCACTTCAGCAACATGATCGTCGTTCTCTTTTTCCGCGTCTTCACCTTTGCAGACAGGAGCTTGCCTGACATCTCCCCTTCCTTTAGCTCCTTGACGCCAGCCATGAGAGACAACCTTTCTTGGCACGCGGAGTGGACAAAATTAGTGTAACAAGAATCACGGTTGGTTTTGGCGTGGTGGGCGAAGCAAGTGGGCTGGAGGGAGGGGCCATAGTAGCTGGTGGGTTGGGGCGGGGGGAACGAGAAAGGCACATTGGCTAAGGGGAGGGGAGAAACGAGGTGGGCTGGTGGAGAGCCGAGAGTAAGTGGTGTACTGCACGGAGTTTCGAAAGAAAGAGGTGGGTTGGGTTGGGGGGATTCTTTAGAGGAATATATAGGTTGCCAAGGTACACACAAAAAAACTTAAGGAAATAACTTGGGGTCTAAAAAAAGGCCTAGATTTACGCTGAATCAGCATAAAAAAGCCGAGATCTAGAGAACTGACTACTGCTTAAAAAGCAGACCATACACCTTGTTCTAAGCGATATTTTTATTTTTGTACCACTTTGGATTTTCAGCGTTTTTTTCCTAGTTAATCCTGATTGTCAGCTTCTTTTTTCTGTATCAAGGCTGGTGGATCAGCCTGGTCCGAAACGAATCTAGGGCCCTGGTTGGAATAATCAAAACATTTCCAAAGGTTCTCCTTTAAAGCATCGCTTTATAACGAAGCAATGCATTGTAGTAGTACCGCGTTAGCTCATACATGAGCGCGCAGCAGAAGGCCAACAGTTAATGGTCTCGACTGTTGACCACCCCGCAACTGTAAACGGAGGTCACACGCTGCAACGCGGTAACAACAAAATATTGCAATTGTCACTGCAACTGTAGTGATGCCTGCAAAACAGTTTAATGCTTCTGCAACTCTACCCTTCAGAGTACATGGCAAGCTAGATACTATATACACCCCTTGTAATACTATCTTTATCTTCGTGTTTCCTTTTCTCTTTATCATAAACAAGGTCATTCAGACTTCTGCTGACTTAACTCTACTTGATAAGCTTATCCTATGGACTTTAATTCCTGCATTACATCAACATGAAGTTTTAGGATAGCTGTGCTTTGTTGCTCTGAGGCGTCAGGATGTTGTGCGAGGAATGTCCTCACGCATATAAAGAGGGAATCGGGTGGAAGAGGGGTTGGCGGGGGGGGCGGGGAGGGGGGGGGGGGGGGGAGGGGGGAGAGTGGGGGGGGGAAGGGGGGGAGGGGTTGGGGTACGTTTGTGTTTTTTCACGAAAATTGTCCCGTGCGACGCTCCGCACCGAAAGACGCAAACTGGTTTCGCGGTTGGTGCAAGACATTCCCCACCCCCACAGCGCCACCCCCCTCACCTCCCCATGCATAGACGGACTGCATTGCTGTTCCTTGCCTTCCCGTCCCGTCCACTTCTCTCTTCCAGCATTGTTGTTATTGGTGTAGGAGCAGGAGATTAGCTCGGCTAGTAGTAATGGCCAACAAAAATCGAAGTCGAGGAACCTGTCGCATCGACCAACCATGGCATTTCTTGTCGACCATGAGGTCTAACAAATTTGGACTTCTTCCCACCTTTTCTCACTATGCCCACTTTACCGACAGTTTCACCTGCTGCTGGATCATCTAAAAATCACCGTGTCACATCGTTCTATGCTATTACTTGTAACGAGAACACCGTCACACATGGAGCAACTCGCATCGGCTGTTCCGCCACGATTAACTTATCAGCCTCTCGTTACAAACAGTCTCGCCTATCCTGGTTGTCATATTATATATACAGCCATTGTTATAGGCTGTAGTGGGATAGCTTGTATAGGGTATAAGAATTGTACTTGTTAGGATTAGCACTTGTATCATCCTTCTTTCTTATTTCATCATTCTGCTGCTACCTTTCTAGCATGGTACCCGGGCTAGGTTAGGCCTGTACCTACTCCTGTTGCCCGTGCCTATTCGACACGCCGCTGCCCTTCCACGTGCATTGCCCGTCCATACTGCGCTGCCCTAGCACGCACTGCCCCACGCTGCCCTATGCGCGATCTGCCCCACGCTGCCCTTTGCGCTCTGTCCGTCACGCACCCCGCATTGCCCGGTGCCCGCCACCCCGCACTGCCCTCCAGGCTGCCTCGCACTGCCGCGCACTCCATGCGCAGCCCTTTGCGCTACCCGCGCACGCCACCGCCGCTGCAAAGCTATGGTTTCTGTCTGTACGCCGCCCTGCCGCCGCTGCTCGTGCGCTTACCATGTCGAGTGAACTTGGTTGCCTTGGTAGAATTCAAGCATAGTTTCACTAGCAGAAATTCATTGAACAAGAATATGGTACAAGCAATAAGAACCAAATAGCAAAGACAACGAACCCTGTAGAAACGTTCTTCGACAAGCACTTGAATCTGTCGAGTCAGCAACGGCAGATGAAACGACAAACACATGCATATTTCACCTGAGTTGGTAGTTGCTCAGGTTTACAACGTTCATAGTTGTGCACGTTTTTACTGTTAGTAAAAACGTGTTCCAGGTTTAGTTTCCTTACTGAATCGAATTTTCCGAAATTACGTGATTGGTCGAAATTTGCTGTTTGGTGATTGGGCGAAATTCGCGCACATTGTGAATTTTGGAGCCAAGATATTATTTTCGACCAGAATCGCTCTGCTCGACGAAACACTTGTCGAACTAAATTCTGTCGACCAACAATCCGTCGAAACACCAAATTTGCCAATCCCGTCTACGGTATCAGAAAGGCTCATCTTTGACGCCGATTTACTCCCATCGATGAGCTCCTCCTAGACGACGACTTCTTTGATCGAGCAGAGGAAACACTACGACCTCGACCAATTAATCTCGTCGACAAACGACTCGTCGCACACAGATAATGCGGAGATAACTAGTGCAACGGGAGCTAGACTACGGGCCAGGCACGGATGCTCGTGTGATCTCTACATTCGTTCGTTCCTTAGTCGTTTCCAAGTGCTAACACTGCTTGCTAGTTCACGGGGAAAATTGGCAAGAGTTTCACTAGGAAAACATGACAACAAAAGTTCAGAATGATAACATCAACATTGGCAACACAGACTACATCAGACCTAGCAAGGCTGCTGGTCGACTGCCAGCGCAGCACGGTCGACCGCGTGCCAGCACGACTTGGTCGACCGCGCTCCAGCAGAGCAGAGTCGCGGCTTGCCAACGTTGCAAGTCCGCGGTGTGCCAACGCTGCAGTAAGTCGGCTGCACAGCGTTGCACCCGCTTGACAATGGTGCACCAGCTTCGCAAGTGCGTGCAGCTGGTTGGCGCCCAACTCCCTGTCACATGGCAGTACTGCTCAGAGAATAGCCCGTCGGCGTGCACACAATGCACAGCACGCCTGTCACCGCACCAGCCATGCAAAAGGGCATGGCACCTACTGCTGCACGTCGTTGTCACCGTCGCCCACATCGGCCAGGCGCACTTGGCCGATTGCAACGGAGCACCGGTTGAAGGCCGGGTAGTGCAGCGCCTTCGTCAGAAAGTCGGCCGGCTGCTCAGCGGTCGGGATGTACTTCAGCGAAAACTTCCCGCGCTTCACCATGTGCTGCAGCCAGGCCTGTCGTCGTTCCATGTGTTTGAGGTTGCCAGTCAACCCCATGCCCTCGCCGACCGTGATGGCCGACTTGTTGTCCACCCTGAGGACAGTCGGCTTCCCAGCGTCCAGCCGCTGGAACTCCGCGAGGAGGAAGCGAAGGCGGCGTCCCTCCTTGCCGGCTTCGACGGCCGCCACGTACTCCGACTCGGTCGATGACAGCGTCGCGCACTTGATGCGCTGGCTCGACTAGGAGACCGCGGCCCCTCCGTAGACGAACACGTAGCCGCCCGTGCTCATCCGGTTCTGCTTGTCGCCCGCTTCGTCGGCGTCCACGTTGCCGACCAACTCCAGTGACTCCAGACCACCGCCAAACTCCAGGGCGGTGTCTCGCGTGTTGGCGAGGTAGGCGAGGCAGCGGTCGACTTCGCGCCAGTGCTGATCGCTCCTCACCGAGAGGCCGCTCCCCAGCTTGCTGCACACGAATGCGATGTCCGGCCTTGTCGTCGTTGCCGCAAACTGCAGCGAGCCGACCTTCTGCCTGTACTCCTCCTCCTCGCGCTCCTGCGCCTCCTCGTCATCGAATGTCTGCTCCGCATAGGCGGCGACGGAGACCGGCGTCTTCGGAGTGCGCCCGATCTGCTCCTCGTCGATGAAGCGCCTGCGCAGCTTGTCGGCGTAGCCCTGCTGGTGCAGCCACAATTTTCGCGCCGGCCTGTCGCGCACGATCTCCAGGCCGAGATACTTCTGCACCGGCGAAATTTCGCGCAGCTCGAAAGCGGCCTCCAGCAGCTCCTTCAGCTCCTTCAGCATCGCGGTGCTGCTGCTCGCGGCGAGAAGGTCGTCGACGTAGACCAGCACCCAGCAGGTCACCTTGTCGTCGCCGGCCTTGGAGTACAGAGCCTCATCGACTTGGCTCTTCTTCCACCCGGCGCCAACCAACACGTCGTTGAGAGCCGTGTACCACAGCAGCGGCGACTGCTTTAGCCCATAGAGGCTCTTCAGCAGCTTGCACACCCGGCCGGTCCCGTCGTTGAAGTATTCCGGCTGGTACATGTACAGCACGCGGTTCAGCTTGCTCTGCAAAAAGGCGTTCTTCATGTCCAGCTGCATCAGGTTGAGGTCGAAGACGGCGACGATGCTAAGGAAAATCCTCAGCGTGACGTAGCTGCTCACCGGCGCGTACGTCTTGTCGTAGTCAGCGCCATACACCTGAGTGAAGCCTTTCACGACCAGCCTCGCCTTTTCGCGCTCGACAGTGTCGTCGATGCGGTACTTCATTGTCAGCACCCACCGGTTCTTCATTATGTTCACCCCCGGCGGGCGTTCGACCAGCTCCCAAGTGCCCATGTTGATGAGGCTACGAATCTCCTCCTCCATGGCGGCCTTCACCGCCGGGCCCTTCCAGCTCGCCAACGCCTCCTTCACCGTCATGGTCGAAATGTCCCAGTGGTGCTCGGGATCGGCGTGCATGTCGGGGTCGAGCTCCGAAAACTCCTCATCGTCCTCGGCGTCATCGTCGTCCACATCGTACACCGTGGTGAAGGCAGCGGTGACGAAGAAGTCGGGTGGCCTCCGAATTCGGCCCGACTTCCGAGGTCCGGGCTGCACCTCCACCACGTCGCTCGATGTGCCTTCATTGAACTGCTCCCCTGTCGTCCGCTCCTCTGAAGCGAGCTCCGCGTTCGACGGCTCCCCTGTCGACGGCTTCTCTGAAACGCGCTTCCCGTTCGACGGCTCCCCTATCGACGGCTTCTCTGAAACGCGCTTCCCGTTCGAAAGCTCCCCTGCCAAATGCTTCGCGGTCGGCTTCGCTGCTGCCTGTTCCTCTGTCTTCTGCCTGCTAGCTGCGGGCTCCTCCGCGGTTTCCTCCGCAGTCTCCTCCGCGGTCGGCTTAGCGATCAACTCCGCGGTTTCCTCCGCGGGCTCCTTCGCGGGTTCCTCCGCGGTGTCCTTCGCGGTTTCCTTTGCGGTGTCCTTCGCGGTATCTTCCGCGGTGTCCTTCGCGGTTTCCTTCGCGGTCTCCTCCGCGGTCCTCTTCTCCGTGATTGGCTGGCCGTCACGTCGGCCACCGGCGATGCTCTTGGCCGACGCCACAGGCGACGCCCCATGGCTCCCCTCATCGCCGGAGGCCGACACCGGAGTCAGGCCACGCAGTTCGACGGGAAGGGAATGGGAAGAAGGGGCAGGAGATGGCGAGGCAGGGGTGATCGCGACATCCTCATCAGCCCGCTTACCGACAGAGTTTCGTAGAACACCACGTCCGACGTGGTGACCACCCGGTTGGCGGTGATGTCGAGGAGCTCCCAGCCTTTGCTCTCCTCCGACACGCCAAGGTGAAGGCCCCACCGGGCCTTCGGCTTCAGCTTCCCACCGCGCTGCTGCTCAGGGACGAGGAATTACGCCATGCAGCCCCACACCCGCGCCATCGACAAGTTGGGCTTCTGCCCGGTGAGGAGCTGGTACGGCATCGTCCCCGCGGGCAGCGAAGACCACTCCAGACAGTTGCGAACCCAGACGGCCTGCCGCAGAGCGAGATGCCACAAGTGGTGTTGCACGCCCATGTGCAGCAGCATCGTCCGCACCGACTCCACCACCGTCCTCATCTCCCGCTCCGCCATGCCATTCTGATGCGGGGTGTAAGGGCAGGTCAAGTCGTGGACGATTCCCTTGCTGTCCACGAAGGCGGTGAAGTCCTTCCCGAGGAACTCCCCTCCGCGGTCAGAACGCAGTTGCAGCACCGAATGCTTCGCCTGCCGCTCCACCAGCACCAGCCACTTCTGGAACTCCAGCAGCACGTCCGACTTCTTGGCGACCGGCCTCACCCACACATAGCGGGTCTTGCGGTCCTTCAGCAGCAAGAAGTACAGGCTGCCGTCCTTGGCAGCCACGCAAAATGGCCCGCACAAATCGATGTGCACGATGGCCAGGACGTCGTCGGCTTCGGAGCCGTGGTCGGGGAAGGTATGCCACACCAGCTTCCCGCCGACGCACGAAACACACGGTGAGTCGGCGCCAGACACCGACTTGAGGTCCAGCCCAGTGGCGACCTCGTGCTTCGCCGAGCTCCGTATGGTGTCCATGCCAACATGCGCCAGCCTCGCGTGCAGCCTGTTCGGGGTTGCCTTCGTCGCCGAGACGATCGCCCGCAAAGCTACCTCCTCTTTCGCGGGTGTCGTTGACTTTACCGCGCATGGGCGCAGGTCAGTGCAAAGGACCCGGCCGGTGTACGTCGCGCGACCGAGCACGTCCCCCGCCGCGGAGACGAGCAACATCCGGCCGCCGTCGTCCCTCAGCGTCACCCCGCTCTCCTTCAGCTGGCCGGCCGAAAGCAGATTCGCCTGCACGCCCGGGACGTAGAGAACGTCGGAGATGAGCACCCGCTTCCCGGCCTCCCCTTGCAGCGCAACTGTGCCACGGCCGCGAACGTCCTGCAGCGCCCCATTGAAGCCACGCACGTGCTTCACGTCGCCACTCGGCCCCAAGTCGACGAAGGCCTCCTTCGTCTCCATCAGGTGGCGCGAGCAGCCGCTGTGAAGCAGGACCACCGCGGGGTTCGCTTGCACAGCTGCCGCCACCGCCTGGAAATGTGTCTGCAGGATGTACGAGGTCAATGTGTCCTTGTTGAGCGTCGCCCGCGTGCTCGGCGCCATCGACAGCCGCTTCAGCAGGTTATAGCTGTTCGGGAGTCCCTGCATGACGTGTGTGACGTACGACGACGTTGAGTACTCCGCGCCAGCCATCCGAATGGTGGCGAGAATTTGCCGAGCTCGGTTGCAGTAGTCAATCGCGGTCTCCTCGTCGCCCATACGCAGGTGCGTCAACTGTCCCTCAAGTTGGGCGATGAACAAGTCGTCGGTGACCTCGTAAGTTGTCTCGATGAAATGCCACGCCCGGTGGCCAGCGTCAAGGTACTCCCTGCACGACTTCACGGCGATCTGTACGCCCGGCGAGCAGCACCGCGAAATGACCGTAAAGGTCAGCAACTGCACGGCGCGAAATTCCGCTCGCAGGTCGGGGTAGTGCTCCTCCGGCGTCGCCACGGTCCCGCGGGCGAAGCCCATCAGCCCGGCCATCTCCAGCCCAGGCTCGATGGCTTCCTTCCACGTTAGGATGTCAGGACGACCGACCAGCGGAGGTGAGACCGAGATCCTGTCCGACGTAAACTTGAAGTAGCCGTAGCTCGGCGCAATTCCTCCCGCGGTCACGTGAGTCGCCGACATCGGCGCCAATTCAATTCGCCTGCCTCCGACATAGTTTCGTGGGGCCCCTGCAGCCGCCGATGACTGCATCCCTCGCGCCTGAACGCCGCTGACTTCATCGGCGTGAATCACACCTCGCTGCCTCGACGTGCCTCCCGCGCTGCTACCGACTTGGTCACCCGCGGCGTTGACTCCCACGTCGACGCCGCCTGCGTTGTTCACCGGTCAAGGAGATGCAGACCGAAAAGGGGGGTGCTCCGCCGCCTACAAGGCGCGGCTGCCAGCCTCGACGATCGTCAGCGGGAGAGTTCCGTACTCGTTCGCCGCATGACGTCTCCTCGCGTCCTCCAGCCGTGCTTCCAAGGTGTCCACAACACCCGCCTCTACTACGGGGTCCACCATGGCGTCCAACACAGCCGCCGGTCTACGAACAAACTAGGTGAGTGAGAAGTCAGCTAAACCGAAGGTTTCTTCGCGGTGTCGTCCACGCTCACCGCACCATGCGGAGATAACTAGTGCAACGGGAGCTAGACTACGGGCCAGGCACGGATGCTCGTGTGATCTCTGCGTTCGTTCGTTCCTTAGTCGTTTCCAAGTGCTAACACTGCTTGCTAGTTCACGGGGAAAATTGGCAAGAGTTTCACTAGGAAAACATGACAACAAAAGTTCAGAATGATAGCATCAACATTGGCAACACAGACTACATCAGGCCTAGCAAGGCTGCTGGTCGACTGCCAGCGCAGCACGGTCGACCGCGTGCCAGCACGACTTGGTCGACCGCGCTCCAGCAGAGCAGAGTCGCGGCTTGCCAACGTTGCAAGTCCGCGGTGTGCCAACGCTGCAGTAAGTCGGCTGCACAGCGTTGCACCCGCTTGACAATGGTGCACCAGCTTCGCAGGTGCGTGCAGCTGGTTGGCGCCCAACTCCCTGTCACATGCCCAGCGCAGACACTCCACCCGTGACGGCGCCCACCAGCCACGTCGACCTCGGGATACCACCCCCGAGGTCGTCCTCGCAGACAACACCCCCCAGCGACTTTCGCGCACGTCGCCCGGTTATCCTGGTTGACCGGGTATTTCGCGGTCCTCCCGCGGTTTCGCGGCCCCCGCGGTCCTCCCGCGGTTTCGCGGCTCCCACGGTCCTCCCGTGGTTTCGCGGCTCCCACGGTCCTCCCGCGGTTTCGTGGCTCCCACGGACCTCCCGCGATTTCGCGGCTCCCACGGACCTCCCGCGATCGGCTCCGCCAAGCGAGGACGGCGCCAAACACAACTCCCGTTGACAGATAAAAGTCCCCGAAGACTTCGATGACCACGAAACAAACAACGTTCTGTTCCGAAATGCCTGGTCGACTTCGCCCAAGTGAGGGCGGGGCCTTTTCTCTTCGACACTCCCCTGCCCAGCTCAAGCTTGGGCACCCACACAAGAGGTCCATCTAGAACCGTAACGAATAGAGTACAAGGAGAAATTCCGTCTGCGTGCACTCAACTCATAGCACGCAGGTCACCGCTCCAGCCGTGCAGAAGGGCACGACACCTACTGCTGCACCTCGTCATCCCCGTCGCCCACGTCGGCCAGACGCACTTGGCCGATTGCGTCGGAGCACCGGTTGAAAGCCGAAAAACGCAGCGCCTTCGTCAGAAAATCTGCCGGCTGTTCGGAGGTCGGGACGTACTGCAGAGCAATCTTTCCGTGCTTCACCATCTGCTGCAGCCAGGCGTAGCGTCGCTCCATATGCTTGAGGTTGCCCTTGAGCCTGAAGCCCTCTGCAACAGTGATCGCCGACTGGTTGTCCACGTGTAGAACAGTCGGATTCCTTGCGTCGAGAAGGTGGTATTCTGCAAGGAGGAAGTGCAGACGGCGAGCCTCTTTGCCGGCTTTAATGGCTGCGATGTATTCTGATTCGGATGACGAGAGCGTTGCGCATTTGATGCGCTGGCTCGACCAGGAGACTGCGGCTCCGTTTAAGACAAAAACGTAGCTGTTCGTGCTCGTCCGATTCTGCTTGTCCCTAGCATCGTCGGCGTCTGCATAGCCGACCAGACACAGCAACTCTGGTCCGCCGCCAAACTCCAAAGCGGCGTCACAAGTTGCAGCGAGGTAGTGCAGACAGCGATCGACCTCACTCCAGTGATTGTCGCTCCGCAATGTCAGGCCGGATCCGAGCTTCTGTCGGGCCTCGTCATGGTGGCCGCGAACTGTAGCGACCCGACCTTCTGCCGATACTCTTCTTCCTCGCGCAACTGAAACTCCTCGCCGTCGAACACCAGCTCTGCGTAGGCGTCGACGGAGACCGGTGTCTTCGGCACTCGCCCGGTCTACTCTTCGTCAGTGAAACGCCGACGCAGCTTGTCAACGTGTACTTGCTGGTGAAGCCAGCGCTTCCTCGCAGGACGGTCGCGCACGATTTCCAGCCCACGATATATTTCGACCGGGCTGATTTCGCGCAGCTCGAAGGCGGCCTCCAACAGCTCCTTCAACTCCTTCAGCATCGCAGTGCTGCTGCTTGCGGCGAGCAGGTCGTCGACGTAGACGAGCACCCAGCACGCCACTCCGTCGTCGCCGACCTTGAAGTACAGCGCTTCATCGACCTGGCTTTTCTTCCAATCGGTGCGGGTTAGCACAGCGTCGAGCGCCGAGTACCACCGCAGCAGACTCTGCTTCAGCCCGTACAAGCTCTTTTGCAGCTTGCAGACGCGACCGGTGTCGTCGTTAAAGTAGTCGGGCTGGTACATGTAGAGGACGCCATCCAACTTGCTTTGCAGAAACGCATTCTTTATGTCCAGCTGCATCAGGTGCAGGTAGAGGACTGCTACGATGCTGAGGAAGATCCGCAGAGTTACGTAGCTCCCCACCGTCGCGTACGTCTCGTCGTAGTCTGCACCGTAGACCTGCGTGAAAACTTTCACCACCAGGCGAGCCTTCTCGCGGGCGACCGTCTCGTCGACGTGGTACTTTGTCGTGAGCACCCAGCGGTTCTTCATGATGTCGACACCGCGCGGACGCTCGACCAGCTTCCACGTCCCGTTAGAGATGAGATTCTTAATCTCCTCGTCCATGGCCGCTTTCACCGCCTTGCCCTTCCAACTTGCCAACGCCTCCTTCACCGTCATGTTGGCGATGTCGAATGATGCTCTGGGTCAGCATGCATGTCGGGGTCGAGTTCGGGCAGATGCATGTCGGCCTCTGCGCCGTCGAGTAGAGTGCTGTAGGCCGTCGGCGGCAGACAAGAGTGGTAGCTCAGCTTCTCCGACGGCTTGCCGTTGGGGCGGGTAGAACGGTGCGGTTTCTCCTTTTCGACCGCGACCTCTACCACGTCGTCGTCGTTGGACTGCTCCTCTGTCGACAGTGTAAGAGACTAAGGACGAGGTCTACGAAGTTTAGGGGCCTAAATATCTCAAAATCGTTGGGCCTAGTTTCTGGACAGAAAAGTCGAGTTGACAAGAAACGCCGTCGACAAAACGTGCACTGTCAAAACTTCTCCAAACTCAGATATGTTGTAGCCCTAGTCCGTGGCTACAATTCCCAATTTGAATTGTACGATAAGGTGAAGTATTTCTTGAGTTATGAATTTCGGCGCACTAGGGGGTAAGCTGCCATGGAATCTTAACTCAGTCACAATTGTCTCATAATTTCACACAAGAAAGTTGGAGTAGCAATTAACCAGGTGGAGGAAAGAGGAGGACGAGAGGGAAGGTCTTAAAGGAGACCCCAACCAAGGAAACCCCATGCCACACAATTTCCCTCTCAATAGGCAACCCATCTTTCACCCTTGTCACTTTCCAACCCATGCCATCCACCTTGCCCAACTTGGCCACACTTGCCAACTTGGTTTGGCTCCTCCCAACCACTTGGCAGCATCTACAGTGATGTTGACGAATTTCCCAACCCCCAAAAGTCTGTACCCCTTACGGAGTCAGCCCCACAACTTCCCATAGTCACCACAACCAAATATCAAAAGCATATGAACCTTCTTGTTCGTGCTCCGTTTGAAGCGATACTTGGCTCGTCGGAAAGCTCTTGCGAAGAGGAGTCACTTCAGATATCTGCTCAAGCCAAATAACATTCACACACACTCTGAAAATCCAAACCACACCAAACACAAATTATTGCACACGCTCACACCACGCATGCAACGCACGAACATATGATGGGAGGCAAACAGACGTGAATGCAAATGATGGCATCACATAACAAACTCCCCCTCTGGCTGCCTACCATCATCCCACATGCCATAGCTCAAGCATGCACCCTCAATGCACACTCATCCCAGCAAGCTTCATGCCCTTCCAATGCTCAGATTCAGCCAGGCGCTTGGTGAGAATGTCATCCGCCTGCTAATGGGTCTTCACAATCTCCAGCCGCACCTCCTTGTCCAGGAGCCTCCTCACCCAGTGCCACTTGGGCCTGATGTGTTTGGTCAACCCATGAAGACAAGCATTCTTTGCTAACTTCACTGCCGACTCATTATCACAAAACATCACAGTCAGCTCCATCTGGCACACTCCGATCTCCTCCAACAAACGCCTCAGCCACACTACCTCCTTTGCCCCATGATGCAGGGCCATGTATTCTGTCTCACACGAGGACTGCCCCACCTCGTTCTGCTTCTTGCTGCGCCAGCTCACTGCACCACCTCCAAACAGGCACACATAGCCTCCAATGCTGGTGCCATCCGCCTTCACAAAGTTGAAGCTAGTGTTAGTGTAGCAGGTCAGGAGCATCTCCCCTTTACTCAAATCAGCTGCACCCCTCTGCAGCCTCTGTCGTACAGCACTGTACTCCAAGCCCACTGATGCTGTAGCACTCACATAGCGGACCAACCTCTTGGCCGCTTCCAGCTGCTCATGACTGGGGCGTGAAACCACACTGGCAAGCCTGGATGTTGCAAAGGCAATGTCAGGGCACATGTGGTTAGCCGCATAGTTGAGTGCCCCAACCATGGAATGAAACAGCTTCCTGTCACTCTCACCCACCACCTCCTCATCAACACAGGGCTCCACAGTGAACCCCGAAGGCAGTGGGGTGGCTGGCTTTCCTCCATCTTGCAGCCCATACTTCTCAGCCAGCCCCTCACAATACTTTCTCAGGTGCAACCTCAACACTCCCTTGTCAAGGTCCCTCTCCACATGCATCCCCAAGTAGTACTTCACATCTCCCAACTTGGAACACTTAAACTGCATCTCCAGCATCTCCTCCACACGCTCAATCATTGCAGACGACTCGGAGAAAAGAAGGATGTCGTCCACGTACACCAGGAGCATGAGGAACTGCTCCTTCTCTTGCAGCAGGAACAAGCTGTGGTCGCACTCACTCTTCTTGAACCCCTCAGCCAGCAGTGTCTCCTCCAGCTGGTGGTACCATGCGCGAGGAGCCTGCTTCAGGCCATAGATGGCCTTCTTCAGCCTGCACACCCTGCCGCTCCCATCATCCAATCCCTCAGGCTGTAACATGTACAGCTCCTCCAGAATGATCACATTGAGGAAGGCGGTGGTGATGTCGATCTGCTTCACCCGCCATCCACGGTTTGCAGCCATTGCCAATGACACCCGCAGTGTTGTGCCTTTCCCCACAGGAGCAAAGATCTCGTCAAAATCCTTCCCCCTTGTCTGCTGAAACCCCTTAGCCACAAGCCTTGACTTGTAGCGGGTCAGCGCCCCATCAGGTCCGTACTTGTGCCTGAAAATCAGCTTGGAAGAAATGGCCTTCTTCCCAGGTGGCAGCTCACACAGCTCCCAAGTCTCATTCTCCAGCAGAGACTGATACTCTTCCTTCACAGCCTGCTTCCACTTTTCAGCATCGGGCCCGCTCAATGCCTCAGCTAGCGTCTTGGGCTCAGGGACGGCTGCCCAGTAGCAGTGTGCTATCTCTTCCTCATCACACTGCTCAGCCACACTTCCAGCCCTTACCACCTTTGGCTTGCCAAAGCTCGGATAGTTCAGCCGGTTAGGAGGGCGCACATCCCTCCTAGGACGGTCAGCCAGACGTGCGGCACCTTGTGGAGCACCTTGCTGCTGCGGCTACGGCTGCTGCTGCTACTGCTGCTGCTGCTGTTGCTGCTCCTCCACCTCAGGTTCTCCCCCATCCTCAGTCACCCCAGAAATTTCCTCCTCTAAGACAGTGACCTGCACTTGCCTCGAAGGCCGCTGCACCTCATCGGCCTCTATGATCAGCGCTGTAGTAGGAAGCTTCTGCTGCTACTGCTTCCACTCCTTATAGTACAAGGACTCAAGGAACTTCACATCCCTTGACACAGTCAGCTGCTGGCTGGTCAAGTCCCAAATCAGCCAGCCCTTGTGATCCTTAGCAAGCCCCAAGTGCACACCCCATCTCCCAGAAGCTTCCAGTTTTCCCCTCTTCTCCTTAGGCACATGAAACACCACCATGCAGCCGAAGGCTCTCAGCATGTTGACTGCTGGTGCACTCCCATACCACTTGGTGTAGGGGACCCACTGCTTGTCCCCCATAGTCGCTAGCACCCTGTTCTTCACAAGGGCGACCTGCCGTAGTGCAGTCACCCAAAACGGATCCGGCAGCCCTGCCCGCCCAAGAAGAGTGCGAGCACCTTCCTGCAGGGTCCGGTTGAACCGCTCAGCCACGCCATTCTGCTGAGGGTTGTAGGGCACTGTGAGCTGATGCTGGATCCCCTTCTTCTTCAGCACCACCTCAAAATCAGCACCAATGAACTCTCCTCCGTTGTCGGTGCGGATCTCCTTCACCTTATGACCGCTCTCCCTTTGAGCTCTCGGCATCCACTCCTTGAGAACAGCCGCTGCCACCTCCCCCTTAGTCTTCAGAGGATAGACCCACACCGCACGCGTATGGTCGTCCACAATCGTCAAGAAGTAGCGGCTCCCTGAGAGAGAAAGGGCCCTTGTAGGGCCCACCACATCCATGTGCACAAGTGCGAGTGGTGCCTTGGCTGGTCCTGTGCTGCTGCTGAAGGGAAACTTTGTGAACTTGGTCTCAAGGCATGTAGGGCAGCTCCCAATCTCCTTCGCTGCCCCCTTCACCATCAACTCTTTCAAGCTCCCATCTTTCACTAACTTCTGCAGCATAGGAAAGTTCACGTGACATAGCCTCTCGTGCCACGTCTCCCAATCGGCCTCACCACTCCCAGATGAAGCCTTTGCCCATGCAGCTGTCCCATCCACACTAGCAAGCACCTCACCATGTGGCTGCTCTGGCTGCTGCACCTTCTTGACTGCATCCAGGGCCCCATCAGTTGGTGCAGTCTCCTCTCCTCCCGCAGTTGCTTTAGCCGCTGCCGCTGCCGCTGCCGTTGCTGGTGGTTTCCCATTCCAAGGGATGATGGGCAGCTGCCAGAGGTCCTTGATGCAGCTGCTCTTCTCCTCCAAGTCCCACAACAGCAACTTCCCAAGCTTCGCACGGCAGCTCGTTGGGCCGAATGTAGCCTTAGCCTTGCTTTTCTGCAACCGGCGCACGGAAAGAAAGTTAGCGGACAAACCTTCAACCAACAGCACATTCCCCAGCCCCACAAGGCCCCCATTGGCTCCCATTACCTTGGCATTCCCAACACCAATCACAGGGAGCAAAGCACCTGAGGCGGCAGCCACAAACTTGATCTTCCCAGGGGGTTTTACCTCGTCAAGCAAATCTGCCCGTGGGGTCATGTGACTTGTGCAACCTGAATCGATCACCCAGTGAGTGAGGGGGTGCATCACAACCTTCCCAACCGAACCCACATCACCCCCACTCCCTTGTACATCCTCAACCATGAGGAACATCCCCGGGTCGGCTTTACCTTGAGCACCATCACCTTTTGCACATGAACCTTGCACAGCGCCACCTCGTGCACGTTCACCACTTGGTGGCTTCATGCCTGGAGGTGCCCATCCCTCAGGCCGGCTGAAACACTTGAACCATGGGTGTCCAGCCTTCTTGCAGTACCAGCACGCACCCTCCATTCGGGTGCTCCCCCTGCCTCCAGAGCTCCCATGCCCCTCATTATAGTCACCTCGGCCTCTCCCTCTGCCAAAGCCTCTCCCACGGCCTCGGCCTCTCCCTCCCCCTCTTCCTCTGCTGCCTCCTGCAGCTCCATACCCCTCAGCAGTTTTGTTGGCAGCACCACCTCCGATGTGGCGCCTGCGGAAGTCCTCTTGCAGGATCTGTTGCCGTAGCCACTCAGGCGTCCACTTGTCCTGCTGAACGTTGAGGGTGGGGATGAGGTTATCCCACAAGTTGTCGAGCACCGAGATGATCTTGGTGCATTGCTGCATCTGCGACACCTCGCTGCCCGCCGCTGCCATCCTCGCATAGGTGTCCTTGACCTTCTCAAGCACCGGCTTCACATCGTCTCCCAGCCGCATGGAGAGGGCAGCCAGCTCCTTCTCCAATACGATCACCATCGGCAGCGTGTTGGGCTGAACCACGTCGCGTAGCAGCTTCCACGCCTTTGGTCCCGAGTCATCGAGCTCCACCAAATCCTTGATGTGCTGGAACATGTCGTTGCTGACCGACTGTAGAATCAAGTCGTACAGCACCGCGCTTTTCTCAATCCATCGATCGCGGGCATCTCCTTCCTCCGGCATCTTCTCTTCTTCCGTCGCGAGTTTCAGCAGCTCATAGCGCTTGAAGGCGCTCCGCATCCGCCCGCTCCATTCTTCATAATTGGAGCCATCCAAAGCTTCGATCTTGGATGGTGGCGGTTCACTCTTCTTGTCAGCTGCTTTTCCACTCCCTTGACTCATCTTCTCTGCTCCCAATCAGAGGTTTCAGCTCCCCCTTTTGCTGGTCACAATGTAGATCCACACAATCTTCACAAGTGTCGGCGCCAACGAAATTTCGGCAGAGTTTCCCCTTAGCGAAAGTCACATCCAACCTCCAGAACTCCACTTAGGCACGCCCACAGGCCATGGTGGGTCTAGGAGGGTCTTCACACTTCAGTAGACTCTCCACAAAGTCCTTAATCAGCTCTGATACTACTTGTTAGAGACTAAGGACGAGGTCTACGAAGATTAGGGGCCTAAATATCTCAAAATCGTTGGGCCTAGTTTCTGGACAGAAAAGTCGAGTTCACAAGAAACGCCGTCGACAAAACGTGCACTGTCGAAACTTCTCCAAACTCAGATATGTTGTAGCCCTAGTCCGTGGCTACAATTCCCAATTTGAATCGTACGATAAGGTGAAGTATTTCTTGAGTTATGAATTTCGGCGCACTAGGGGGTAAGCTGCCATAGAATCTTAACTCAATCACAATTGTCTCATAATTTCACACAAGAAAGTTGGAGTAGCAATTAACCAGGTGGAGGAAAGAGGAGGACGAGAGGGAAGGTCCCAAAGGAGTCCCCAACCAAGGAAACCCCATGCCACACAATTTCCCTCTCAATAGGCAACCCAACTTTCACCCTTGTCACTTTCCAACCTATGCCATCCACCTTGCCCAACTTGGCCACACTTGCCAACCTGGTTTGGCTCCTCCCAACCACTTGGCAGCATCTACAGTGATGTTGACGAATTTCCCAACCCCCAAAAGTCTGTACCCCTTACGGAGTCAACCCCACAACTTCCCATAGTCACCACAACCAAATATCAAAAGCATACGAACTTTCTTGTTCGTGCTCCGTTTGAAGCGATACTTGGCTCGTCAGAAAGCTCTTGCGAAGAGGAGTCACTTCAGATATCTGCTCAAGCCAAATAACATTCACACACACTCTGAAAATCCAAACCACACCAAACACAAATTATTGCACACGCTCACACCACGCATGCAACGCACGAACATATGATGGGAGGCAGACAGACGTGAATGCAAATGATGGCATCACATAACAGAGAGCTCCCCTTCACCGCCGCCATCCGCATCGACGACTTCCACAACGTCATCGCTTGACGAATCATCGTCGAACTGCTCCCCTAGAATTGCCTCCTCTACCGATGGCTCCCCTGCATGTGGCGCCTCTACTGGGCGGCTTCTCTGCAGGTGGCGCTTCTCCCGACGGCTTCTCTGAAGTTGGCTTCGCCGCCGACGGCTCCACTGTCGTCTGCCGCTTCCCGTTGCTGACCTTCTCGGCGTCACGTCGGCCACCGGCGATGCAACCGGTCGGCGCCGCAGGCGACGAACCAAGTCTCCCCTCATCGCCGGCGGCCGACGAGGGAACAACAGGAGGAGGGAGTGGGACTTCCTCTACGTCCTCGTCATCTGGCTCATCGACGTCGGCGAGTAGCGGAGGCATCGCGGAGGAGGAATCCAGCTGCGGGGCGGATGGCGTCCTCGTCGACGTCGGCCCTTACTCAGCCTTCCACTTCTCCAGCGACAGGGTCTCGTAGAAGATCGCTTCAACAGAAGAAAGTAGAGGCTGCCATCGTTGGCGGCCACTCGAAATGGCCCGCAGAGGTCGATGTGCACCACATCAAGCGCATTCTTGGCGTCCGATCCTTGGTCGGGGAAGGTGTGCCGTGCAAGTTTGCCGCCAACGCATGAGGCACACGGCAGATCATCTGCGGTCGACTTTTTGATGTCCAGACCGGCAGCGACCTCATGCTTCGCCGAGCTCTTAATCGGGTCGACGCCGACGTGCGCAAGCCGTGCGTGCAACATGCACGGGGTCAACTTCGTCAGCGACCCCTTGAAGTCTTCGCCGCCCTCCAGCGCCAGCGAGATCGTCCGCTCCACCACGTTGACCATCGAGCACGAAGCCTCCTTGCCACGAGCATTGCCGCCAGAGGAATCAGCATCCTTTATCGAAGTCGTCTTCGACGGCTGCTTCTCCTTGCACGGCTGGTTGTCCCAACGACGACGGCTACCTTCTCCATTTTTGCGGTTGGCGTCCCGGTCGTCGTCAAACTCGTCTCAGTCGAGGCAGTCATACGAGAGGTGGTCGGGAGCATCGCAGATGTAGCAACGGCAGCCTTCTCGACGCGAGCCACTGCTGCCGCGATCTCCACCTTTCGCCGACTTCCCGCGGTCGGCGCCCTCCGTCGATTTCGCGTCCGACGACTTCCAGCCACCGCCTCTGCCGGACTTCCCACGCTGCCCCTGTTGGCATCCCTGTTTTGCAGGGGCGACGTAATTGGCTTGCGGAAGCAGTTCTGCAGGTCGCTCAGACTCCTGCATGAACTCGTCCTGGATGATATGGCTCGAAAGTGAGTCCTCGTTCAGAGTCTCGCGCGTGCCGGGAATTTTCAGCATCCAGCGCATCAGATTGTAGCCTGAGGGGAGGCCATCGATGACATGAGTGACATACGACACCACCGAGTAGTCGACGCCAGCCATCCGCAGATCGGCCAAAACTCGCCGCGCTCGAACAGTACTTGGTCGCCGTTTCCTGCTCCCCCATCCGAATGTTGGTCAACTTCTTCTCCAGCTGACTGATGTAGAGGTTGTTGGTCGCCTTGTAGGTGCGCATTATGTACTGCCACGCTTGGTAGCCAGCATCTACTCGAAGTCTGCACGACTTCAATGCGACTTGCACCAGAGGCAAGAAACACCTCGAAATCACCATAAAGGTAAAAAGGTGAGCAGCGCAAAATTCGACCAGAGCTCCACATCCTCCTCGTCCACCGCCAGAACAGTTCCGTCAACGAACTTCTTCAATCCGGCGATCTCCAGCTGAGGCTCAATGGATTTGATCCATGTGATCTTCCAGCAGCTTCGGCACAGCGATCTTGTCCAGCGAAATTTTAAAATATCCGTACGCCGATGCGATGCCTCCGTCTTGACCAGCCGACGCATGAGTCGCCGAAGTCTGCCTGACTTCACTCCGCAGAGGAGATTGACGTCGACCATTGACGTTGCCGTTTTAGCTGCCTCCAGTTGCAGACGATCGCAGCACTTGCGCCTGCACTTTGCGAATGCTGACGTCGGCGGGCCAAATCACTCCGCGAACCCTCGTGCTTCCACTGCCGACAGCATTTCCGCCATCACCTTCGTTGTGCATGGGTCGGGGAGAGGCGGACGCGTCGTCCGCTTCTGCACGGGGAGGGGGTGCTCGCGCGCCCACTACGTACGAGTTCCAGGGAGTAGAATCTCCAAGTCCGCCTCGCCGTACCCGCCAGCCTCGTGGCGTGCCCGAACATCAGCCTCTCTCGCCTACAGGGTATCTTCTACACCTGGTTCGACCACAGGGTCGACCATGGCGACTAAGACGGGCTGCCGGCCTAACACCAACTTAGGTAATGAACGCATAAGTCGGCTATCTGAAGGTTCTAGCACGGGGCCGTCCACGCTCACCGCACCATGCGGAGAATACTATTCTACGGGAGAGCTTGACTAGCGTGGGACATACGGTCAGAGTTCTAGCAGTGATCAAGAGTGAACTTGGTTGCCTTGGTAGAATTCAAGCATAGTTCCACTAGCAAAAGTTCATTGAACATGAATATGGTACAAGCAAGGAGAACCAAATAGCAAAGATAACGAAACCTGTAGAAATGTTCCTCGATAAGCACATGCATATTTCACCTGAGTTGGTAGTTGCGCAGGTTTACAACGTTCATAGTTGTGCACGTATTTACTGTTAGTAAAAACGTGTTTCAGGTTCAGTTTCCTTCCTGAATCGAATTCTCCTAGGGAGTACAATCTCCAAAATTACCAGATTGGTCGAAATTTGCTGTTTTGTGATTGGGCGAAATTCGCGCACATTGCAAATTTTGGAGCCAAGTAATTATGTTCGACCAGAATGGCTCTGCTCAACGAAACACTCGTCGAACTAAATTCTGTCGACCAGCAATCCGTCGAAACACCAATTCTGCCAATTCCGTCTATCAGAAAGGCATGTCTCCGACGCCGTTTTACTCCCATCGATGAGCTCCTCCTAGACGAGGACTTCGATCGAGTAGAGGAAACACTTCTACATCGACCAATTAATCTTGTCGACAAACGACTCGTCGCACACAGATAAAAGTCCCCGAGGTCGTCGATGACCACGAAACGAACACCATCCTGTTCTAAAATGCCTGGTCGACTTCGCCCAAGCGAGAGCGGGGCCTTTTCTCTTCGACAGTGCCGAGGTACAGTGATGTGGAATAGTGCCACACTATCCCCAGCCACGAAGTGTCTCGAAACTACCTTCCACAAGGGCCTACTGTCAGAATCCCAGCCACTAACCACTGGGATAAAAGGGCTTGTTTGTGTATCGGGTGAGTGCGCCCATAATCCCCCAGGCCAACGTGCCTGTAACCCTTCCCTAGGATCAATCGGGGATCACCGGTGGACCTCTGACACCTACACCAAGAGAAATGTTACACCACCCAAAGTAATGTAATTATTCTCAATATCTTGAAGTGTACCCTTTTCACGTGCTTCGCGATCAGTTGAATCTTGACACCAAGGCTCTGGTTCTTCACCATAAAATCATCCTTGAGTTCTTGATGGGTCTGCTGCACACACCTACGACATGCCGAGCGTTCCACACACGACAAAAATAGAAAACGTGACACGCGACTAGCGATGACTCGCTATGGACTCGACACACACATACATTCGACATTACGACTCATCATTTACACATCATTATAAGCAAGAATTATATATTATCTCATGCCCTCATACCATTCCATGCACACACGCATGCACGCACACGGACAACAAGCAGATTGCAAACCGTAGGGTTGCACCAACAAACTCCCCCTCGGATTGTTGGCCTTACGATATGTTGCTCTCTCAGTTAAGAGCCATCCCAGCCAGCTTGCAACACTTCCAATGCTGCTGCTCCACCAGCCTGTTGGTCATCATGTCAGCTGGCTGCCCCCGTCTTCTTCACGTAGCGCAACTCAACTTCACCCGCGGCCACCTTCGCACTAGCGACACTCGCTACCGCGATGCACTGCCCACCAAGTTTCTAGACAAGATTCCCCCACCCATGTACATCACTCTCTACTTCATAGTCACCTGCCTCCCTGGCCCTCTTAGCGTAGTCAGTGACCTCTTTCTCGCCATAGACCCCACGGACCCCACTGTCGACCTGCTCGAGAAGCACCTCCTTGCAGCTGAGACTAGCATAGTCGCTGTAGGTGCTGCTCGTGGCACTCCTCGCACTCCCTTCTTCGAGGGGTGTTCCCCCTCCCCCCTTGCCCCCTCCTACGCTTCTGCTGCTGCTGTTGACTTCCTTCGTGCTGAGGAGGTCGGGGCTGTGTCTGCTCCTACTGGGAGGCGTCGCAACGGCAGGGGAAAGGGAGGCAAGGGTGGGGGGGGGTGGCAGCGGTGGAGGCGGTGGTGGAGGCGGTGGAGGCGGTGGAGGTGGCGGTGGTAGCCACGGGAGTGGTGGTAGGAGTGGAGGAGTTGTTGGCGGCGGTGGTGGCGGCAGTGGGAGTGGTGGCGGCGGCAGTGGTGGCGGTCGGAGTGGCAGCGGTACTCGAGGTGCTGGAGGTGCTGGCGGTGGTCAAAGGCAGCAGCAGCAGCGTTTGCGTGAGACCCCTACACCCCAGGAGCTTCGTGAGTGGTTTGCTCAGCGTGGGGCGTCTGGGGGTAGTATTTGCTGCCAGTACGTCATTCACACATGTGACCGTGCTGGTCAGACATGCGGGAAGGTTGGTCACACACAGTCCTGCTGCTTCTCCCGTCTTGACGACGCCTGGCGTGCAGAGTTTTCTGACGCGACTGAGCTCCCCCGCTGGCTAGAGCTGCTTAGGCAGGGTGTGGATATCTTTGCTCTTGACTATGATGCTACCCTTGCTGCCATGTATGCTTCGACTGTTAGTGCTGAGGGTGACTGTTACCTGTGTGTGCCGCCTGACCCAGATATAGAGGCTGTTGCTCTAGGTGCTTGTGAGTCTGCTCTCCCTGGTACTGCGCCTGCTGAGGCCTTGCACACCTTCACGCTTGACTCAGGTCTTCCCGCTGCCTCTTTCGCGACAGCACCACAATCACACCACTCGCAGCACCGATTTGAGTCTCTCTGGCTGTCCCCTCTGGGGGCCCGGTGCTTGCACGTTACTCCACTGTTCTCCCGTGTCCGGCGGTTCCGTCTGGCTCACTGTCAGGTCTTCACCTCCCCTCGTTCTCTACGAACTTGGTGAGCAACCCCTTGAGGACAGCGTGTGGCGATCTGTACGTGCTCCCGGACTGGCCGTCACCTGGCCACGTTCACCCGTCACCCAGGGTCGAGTCTATACACACTGACTACTGAGCATCCTTAGGTAGCTGCATCTGCGTCCACATCAGGTCAGCTAGCAGCCCCTTGTTCGTGTCGCCACCTGTCGCACTCTCCTTTGGCACCACCGCCTTGGTAACCCCTCCCTGCCACGCCTACGTGGCATGCACTCCCGCCTCCTTGTCTCTGGTCTTCCCAGGTCTCTGTCTCCCCTCCCGCCCTCACCCGCCTCGCCTTGTCTTCCTTGCGTCGAGGGGCGGCAGTGCGCCGCTCCTCACTCCTCCTCGTTTCCCCCGACAGACGCTCCCCTGCAGACTCTTCACATGGACGTGTGGGGCCCAGCCCGCGTCCGTGGACAGGGCCGCGAGCACTACTTTCTGCTGGTTGTTGACGACTACACGCGTTACACCACGGTCTTCTCCTTGTGCAGCAAGGGTGAGGTCCCTGATGTCTTGATCCCTTGGATCCGCGCAGTCCGTCTCCAGTTCCGCGAGCGGTTTCGTGAGGACCTTCCTGTCCTGCGTCTGCACTCTGACAGAGGTGGTGAGTTCTCCTCCGACCTCTTACGGGACTTTTGTCGTGGGGAGGGCATCCTCCAGTCATTCACGCTTCTGGCCTCCCCGCAACAAAATGGGATTAGTGAGCGCCGCATTGGCTCCCCATTTTCTGTGGCCGTTTGCGGTCAGGTACGCTGCGCATTAGCTCAACCTCAGACCCCATGTCTCCTTGCCGGAGACCTCGCATACACTGCGTTGGACGGGGAAGGTTGGCGATGCATCGGTGTTCCGGGTCTGGGGATGTCGTGCCTTTGTCTGCGATACCTCCGCGGACAAGCTCTCCTCCCGCGCCATTCCCTGTGTTTCCTTGGGAATACCACCCCACCTCGCGCCGTGTCCTGCCCTCTCAGTACGTCACGTTTGACGAGTCGGTTCCCTTTAACCGTCTCTTCCCCTATCGCACTGCCCCTCTCTCCCCCCCGCCGCTCTTCCTCGCTCCAGGTCCCCCTCCGGTAGACCCCCTCCCCCCTCAGGGTCCTGCTCCCTTAGGTGTGTCTCAGGTAGACCCACTCCCCTTGGCTGAGCCTGTCGAGGTAGCTGTCGACTCTGGTGCTGCTGGGGGAGGTGCTGCTAGAGGTGCTGCGTCTGGGTGTGCTGTGCCTGAGCGTGCGGAGCCTGGGGGTGCTGAGCCTGGGGTTGCTAAGTCTGAGGGTGCTGAGCCTGAGCGTGCGGAGCCAGGGGGTGCTGAGCCTGGGGGTTCTGAGTCTGGGGGTGCTGAGCCTGGAGGTACTGTGTCTGCTGGAGGTTCTGCGGGTGCCTCGTCGCGGCGGGAGCCCCTCTCTCCACTGCAGCTGCGTGAGTAGTTTGCTCTGCACACCCGCTTTCGGAGTGGCGCTGCTGGAGCTGGGGGGCCTGCCGCTGGAGCCACTGCCGCTGGAGGCACTGGAGCTGGAGGCGCTGGAGCTACTGACCCTGGAGGTGCTGCTGGTACTCGAGGTGCTGGAGGTTCTGGAGGTACTGGAGCTGCTAGAGCTGCTGGAGCTACTAGAGGTGCTATAGGTACTGGAGCTGCTGGTCCTGGAGGTGCTTGCACTGGAGTTACTGGATTTGCTGGAGTTGGTGGTGCTGCAGGCGCTGGAGCTGGGGGCGCTGGAGCTAGAGACCCTGCCGCTGTAGGCATTGGAGTTGGAAACCCTGGAGCTGGAGGTGCTGGCGCTGGGGGTTCTGGAGCTGTTGGTACTGGTGCTGGAGGCACTGTGCGGCCGCGACCGTACTTCGTTCCACTGCTTCGCCAGGTTCTTAGTCTCCCGTCTTCTACTGGCCTTACTCCACCTCTATTGTGTCCACCGTCTGACCAGTTGCAGCTACATTTACAGCCACACTCCCCACTGCCCGCTCCTTCTCCGTACACTGAGCGGTCTGACTCTCTTACAGAGCGGCGTGAGCCTGAATCTCGTCCTGCCTCGCCTGATCGTGCTGGTCGCACTGGTCCTGTTACTCACACTATGGCTTTTCGTCCTTCCTCTATTCCACTACGAGTTCCCCTGCCGTCTCCTCCGACGTCCTCTCTTCCCAACGTTTCAGACCTTGAGTCTCACTTAGCTCGTGCTGCCAGCCCAACTATCACATGTCTCCTGGCCATTATTGTCACTGACCCTTCGATTGAATCCATTGCTGCGTCGCCCTAGTTGCGGAGATTGTCAACTTTGCTGCTCGAAGTCGTCTCCACTACGCCGCTAGTCTTGTTGATGAGTCTGAGTCTGTCTGTCCTCCATCCGTCGGGGGTGAGTGTGCTCTTGGCACAGACGCCCTTGAGGACAGGCAGGAGGACTTTGAGTGTCTTGCAGCTGATGTAACTCATCTCGTGTCTATGCTGCTTGCACCTGAGGGAGACCCAGATGCTTCAGACATCCCGACCCCGCGCTCCTATGCAGAGGCAATTACGGGTCCCTACTCCTCTTAGTGGCAGGCAGCCATGGACGCAGAGATGGCATCCTGGAAGCCCACATGCACCTACGTCGACGCATTTCCCCCTCCTGGGGCGAACATAGTCGATGGCATGTGGATTATCAGGGTGAAGCAGCCGCCGGGTTCTCCGACTGTCTTCAAGGCTCGTTACGTCGCACGAGGCTTTAGACAACGACAGGGAGTTGACTTCTTCCAGACCTTCTCCCCTACCCCGGAGATGACCACTCTTCGGGTGCTGCTGCACGTTGCTACTCAGCGTGACTAAGAGCTTCACTCTCTTGACTTCAGCACAACTTTCTTGCAGGGCAGCCTGCACGAGGAGATCTGGCTGCGCCGCCCACCTGGCTTCACTGGGTCATTTCCTGCAGGTACCCAGTGGAGCCTCCGGCGGCCAGTCTACGGTCTCCGCCAATCGCCTTGTGAGTGGCACGACACACTGAGGATGACACTTGCGGCTCTTGGGTTAGCTCCTTCTGGTGGAAAACGAACCAATCTAGAGAGCGTAACAAGAGATTAAGTCTGCCGACTTTGACGGAACATTGCGTGCAGCTCACGTAACCTTAATCTATGAGCAGGTACGCGTTGGAAAGGGCTTAATCTTTACTTTTCAGAATGGTAACGCACGCCTTCAACCAAGATCTAGGCCGATCGCTATCGCGATTTAAGTGCGATGGGGTATCGTGGCGAAATTACTTGGCAGCCATGGATTAGATCAAGAGAGTAGCTTTAGCAAGAGTTCAGATCTGCAAAGTGACGAGTTGTTCAAACCCTACCAACCCAACCCTCGCCCTACAACAATCCTCAACAAACCCAAAGTGCTAAACTAGCAACACCAAAGGTGTTGTAGTAAATAGCAAAGGTTTGTTGGTGCTTGTTGGGTGCGAGATCAATTCCAGCCTGCAACAAGTCTAACAAGCACATTTTGCCCAAACCCTTAGACCACAACCAGCTAGAGCAAAATACCACAACCAACTACACAATCAACACCCCCCTTGCTCGTGCTGGAGGTGGCTGAACACCACTGGGCAAAATCATTCACTCCACTCCCCCTTGTCCAGGGAGGGGCGCCATCCACAGCATGATGTCGTCAAGGCAGAGAAGCACTAGCCCTCCCACATCCTGCTCAGGCACCATGCCAACATGGGGCTGCATCCCCATCAAGTACATGCACACACCGTGCCGCTCAAAGGGAAGGGGTTTGGTGAGTTTGTCTGCTCCTTGACGGGTGGTTGGGCACCACCGGAGGATCACCTCGCCGCTTGCCACCATGATGAAATGCTACCGAACCTGCATGTGCTTGGTGCGGCCATGCAAGCATGCATTCTGTGCAAGGGCAATGGCAGACTGGTTGTCCACAAACACATGCACACCACCAGCAAACTCATGCCCAAACAAATGCTTCAGCCACACACCCTCCCGAATGCACTGACACAGACTGATGTACTCACTCTCAGTGGTGGACAGTGCAACCACCGGCTGCCTCTTGCTCTGCCAAGAGATGGCTGCACCATTAAGGCAATAGACATAGCCGGTGTGACTCTTGCGATCAGCTGAATCTCCAGCATAATCAGCATCACTAACGCCCACCAACTCAACCTGAGGCTTGCTGTGTGCGGGGTAGAAGATACCTGACTTGACACAACCTTTCAGGTACCTTAGCACTCTCTTATCAGCCTGTAGGTGAAATGACTTGGGACAAGACACCACCTTGGACAGCTGTGACACTGCATAAGCAATCTGGGGCTGTGTGGTCGTGCTTGCATACATGAGAGACCCCACAATGCTGTGATAGAGCTGGACCAGCTCATCTCTCAGCAAGGGATCCTCAGCATGTGCATGCACGTCGAACCTTGTAGGGAGAGGGGTACCCACGGGGTTAGCCTCAGAAAGGCCAAAGGACTCAAGCATGTTGAGAATGTACCTCTCCTGATGAATCAAGATGCCACTCTCATCACGCTCAATCTGCATCCCCAAATATTACTTAGCCTCCCCCAAGTCCATCATGCGAAAACGAGAGGACAAGAGACCCTTCACCTCGTCCAGCAAGACCATGCTCGAAGACATGAGCAGAATGTCATCCACATAGAGGTAGAGGGACAGCCTGCCCTCACGCCTCACCAAGTGGTACAAGGCAGGGTCACACTCCGACCTCTCAAAGCCAAAATCCATCAGCACCTCATCAAACTTGAGGTACCACTGCCTTGGAGCTTGCTTTAGCCCATAGATTGACTTTCTGAGTCGGCAAATCCTGCCGGACCCATCATCAAAACCAGGGGGCTGCCTCATGTAAAGCTCCTCCTTCAAGACCCCATGGAGATAGGCAGTAGTCACATCCATATGATGGATGTGAAACCCCGAAGATGCTGCCATCCCGAGGGAACCTCTCAGGGTGGTAGGTTTACCCACCGGGGTATATACCTGGTCATAGTGAACACCTCGTGTTTGAGTGTTCCCCATGGCCACCAACCTGGACTTAGGCCTCTCAATACTCCCGTCAGCCATGTGCTTATACTTCCACACCCAATGACACCTCAAGACCTCCATTCCAGGTGGCACACAAGCTGGATCAACCAGCTCAAAAGACGCGTTCACCCTATGAGACTCAAGCTCCTCACGCATGGACTCGACCCACTCAGGACGGGACAATGCCTCCTTGACTGACTTAGGCTCACGCACCTGACCCATGAGATAGAAATCAAGCCCAAGCTCACCCCCCTCAGCATTCACAAGCATGCACTCCTCCAAATCATGCACCTCATGATCGTGCATGCAAGCATACTGTGCACTTGGTGTGAACCTTTCAGGTGGCGGGGAGATGCATATGGTGCAGCGCAGAGGTGATGCCTCCCCCTGCTCCATACTTTGCAGCTTCTCTTTCCAAGTCACTCTCTTCATGGGGGACCGTGGTGACTTGGATAGCTGCTGCTGCTGCAATAGTTGCTGCGACCTACCCACGGGAACAGGAGGTGCATGCTCGTGTGGTGGCTGCTGCGGCTTCTCTTGTTGCTGCTGCTGCCCCTGTGGCTGCTCCGAGTAATGGGCTGGTGCGTTAGGGTTAGGGGTAGAACCAGCAGTTGGTGACTCCTCATGGTGAGGTGCAGCTGCCTTTTGTTCCTCTTGCTGCTCCTCTACCTCCTCTCTAGGGTCCTCCCATGCCCCCTCAAAGATGGAAGAGGTGTAGGGATCATGGAGGGAGCTCCCAGCTGTACTAGCACCATGCTCCTTCCACCCCTTGTAGCCCAGCCCCTCGTGGAAAACCACATCCCTGCTTTCCACCACCCGCTGATCCGCCACACTCCACAACATCCAAGCTTTGCTCCTCTCCAACACCCCAAGGAGAATGCCCCATTGTGCCTTAGGATCCAACTTCCTCCGTTGCTGGTCGAGCACTTTGTACTGCGCCATGCACCCCCACACTCGTGCCATGGACACACTAGGCACCTTCCTGGTCCACATGAAGTACGGGCTCTTGCCCCCTAGCCCCTTGCTGCCATCCGGTTCTTAACCAATTTAGCATATTGCACTGCTGCCCCCCACCAAGTATGGTCCAGCTGCGCATGAGCAAGCATGGCTCGGGCAAGGTCAATGAGAGTCTGGTTTAGCCTCTCTGCTGCCCCATTTTGCTGCGGCGTGTAAGCAACTGAAAGCTGGTGGGTGATGCCCTTGTCTTCAAGGAAAGACTCCAAATCCTTCCCCATATACTCCCCACCCCGATCATACCTAGGTAATTTCACCTTGGCCCCGGCTTCCCTCTCTGCATAGCGTATCCAATGCTTGAAGACCTTGGCCACCTCATCGTTGGTATTCACCAAGGTAACCCAACTTAGGCGGCTGAAGTCATCCAAGAAGGTGATGAAGTATTTGCTGCCCTTCTCCCTATCTGGTGTTTGCATGGGGGCCACACACATCCAACTCAAGAGGTGCGGAGGCTCTAGTGGTGGAGGTAGGGAAAGAGGTCCTTGGCAGCTTCCCGGTCGTGCAATCAGGGCACTTGCTTGGCTGCCCACCACCCTCATTTATCTCCACACCCTTCAGCTCCCCCTTCTTCACACACTCCACAAGTTGCTGCCTTCCTGCATGCCCCATGCGTAGGTGCAGCAAATCTGCCGTCACCTGCTCCACGTCCCTCCAACGGGTGCTACAAGCAGCTTTCTCGGCTTCAACACCATGTGCCCTCTCCACCTGAGGCACACAAACTGGAACAAGGTATAGACCCTTCTCTAATTTGGCCTCCATCACCACAGCTCCATCCTTGCGAACCGTGCCACCTTCCATGGTGAAGGTGCATATGTATTCTTGCCTCGCAAGCTGAGAGCAAGAGAGAAGGTTGGCTGCCAATTCAGGAACATGAAGCACACCCTTCACATTCAGCACCTCCCCCTCCTTCCCCTTGACGGTGATGGTGCCGATGCCGATTGCTTATAGGTACAAAACAAGGCCAGTAACCAGGATGTTACGAGAAGGTTTCGAGGGTCGCGAAACGTCCCAAGCGGGTCCTTCCCGAATTTGGTAGAAGCCTCTCGGTGGTAAACCTAAAAGCACAGAATTTGGTGCACGCAACCTATATCTGTGCCTATTACTGTAATAACTATAGTTAACCAACGAAACTAGGGAAACCACAAGAAGAATATAAATGAACAAAATAATGCAAAAAAAAAAGTAAAATATGTGTAGGCAGAGCCGTCGTACTCTCACAATATTCATCTCCTGATCCCTGCAGATATGGATAACAAGAATTAGTAGCTAGTACAGTTACGTACCTTCGTGCTCGGCAGGATGAGTGGTTGCAATCAAGTCTGTTTATCAGGCTTACATGTGATAAGAACTCTGATCGCGTTTGTGGCAAGCACATTACTAGATTCCTCCGTGACTCGTGTGTGGTTACTGAGTTTATTGGGCTTCTAACAGCGGAGCAATGCACTGCTGCACCTTTGCTTGCTCTCTTGTTTGCACACCTTAAGACCCTACGCATTGACTTGACCAGGATTGCTGGGATTAGCACAGATTGTTGGAGGTCGCGTGTGTTCAAAGGAAACGGTGGTGGGGTAGTTGTATGCTCCCAACCCACCAAATGTGTTTCTTCTAGTGCTCACGAGTTGCGTGAGCTACAGGTTTCGAAGGGAGTGGGTTGACATCGGAAGACCCACTCAATGGGTGCCACATGGCAACACAAGAAGAATTGAGATTGAATATCAATTCGGTTGAGTGAAATTCGGGTGCCGAATTTCACCCCGTTGAATTGCTACACGAATGTTCGTGATGTATCTCGTAGTGACTAGATGTTACATGCGCGACCCGATGTGTTAAGTAGCTATAAATGTGTTTGCCTTGTTTGCATGTTTATATACTGAAACCGAGAATCACTTTGTATGTGATACATTCGACTACAAAATCCAGAGATCTCCTATCCTTTGTTCTAAGAGCACTAGCAAGCACATAAACGCGGGTGTTTGACGGCTCGTTGGAAAGCCAAGAGTGTGCTCTATCGTTTAGTACAACTTCAAGTTCCTGAAAAGTAGAGGAGAGTCCTCTACAACACGGATAGGGCGAAGGTAATGATGGGTTCTCAAAACGAGTTGGTGGCGTGTTTGCGTCTTCAAATTCCGCACCTTTTCTCCAGCCATTGCATCGCACATTGGTAAGTGTGTTCATAGGCTTCATAGGCTGATTGATGTGTGTGACTATATTGCTTTGACTGAATGCCTTTCTTTACTGATTCCTCTCTCACTGTTGCACAGGGAGGCCTTTCTAAATTCTAAATCCTGCATTCCTGGAGCTGGGCATCATCGACACTTTCTTGGCACCTTGGAGGTCCCACCGTAACCACAAGACCATCTTGTAACTACAGTAGGTCTTCTGCCAGACTAATCTGGAAATGCAGGGAATTCACGCTGTTCGCAGGGTTAGCCGTGGCAATGGGATAATCCAAAGAGATGTACCACACTGTCACTTCGTTGCAGCACAATATGTATTTGCATTACCTAGGAGACATGCTCAGCCTCTTCAATATCTCGAACCTGGAGTTTCATAACTCAAGGTGAGTTGGCCTTGCTTTATGTTCATCGCTGGTTCTATTCTTGTAAATCTTATTTATATTCTACCCGATTCTGCGGCAGGTTGGCATGGACTGGATTCGGACGGCGCGTTTGTGCTTCCTAGATGTTTGATGCGTGCAGAATGCTTGGGTTTGTACATTGAGGGCACCTTCGCCTGTTGCGCCATAGTTTATTTATTCTATGTCTTGTATGCACCATACAAATACAGCACATCACAGATGGGATTAGAGCACAAGTTTGACATAGCACTAATCAAGGGAAATCAGTAGACCATTCCTGTTTGAATTTCATCAGCGCTTCTTGGTACTTTTCCTCGGCCATATCCCGCAACTCCCTTGTAGAGGAAGAAGCATGTATGACGGATGGTCCTGAAATGGCTAGTAAAATGCGGATAGGCAATACTGTTTGCGTAGTACTGGGGTGGCACCAGGATAGGTGAGATTGTTTGTAATGAGAGGCTGATAACTTAATTGTGGCGGCGGGGCCGATGCGAGTTGCTCCAGGTGTGACAGTGTTCTCGTTACAAGTACTGGCACGGGGAGGCATGACAGGGTGATTTCCAAATGATCCAGCGGCAGGTAAAACTGTAGGTAGAGCTGGCCGATGCTACAGGTTCCTCGATCCCGCTTTTGTTCGCCATGACTACTAGCACGAATGAGCCGAGCTAAGCCCCTGCCCGTACATTAATGGCAACAATGCTGGAAGAGAGAAGTGGACCGAACGAGAAGGCAGGGAACAGCAATGCATTCTGCAACCGCGAGGGGAAGGGGGGTGGGGAGGGGAGGGGGTGGGGATGTGGGGATGGGGAACGTCTTGCGCCAACCGCGAAATCATTTTGCGTCTTTCGGTGCAAAGCGTCGCACGGGACAATTTTCCTCCTCCCTGACTGCCTTGCCTCCGTTTGTGACGCGCTTCTTTTGAAGCACCCTAGCGAGCTCACTATCAGCGTTCTTGAGTCTGCCCTCAAGGATGTCGAGAGCAACCTCCGCTCGGTAGCCTCCGTCTCTGACGCTGTGCCTCCCTTGCCACTGCCGCTACTGACGTGATGCTGTTACGACTTCTGCGCGGTCTAGAGCTAGGAGTGGCAGGAGGAGCAGCTAGGGTGCGAGCGGCAGTAGAGGCGGCAGTGTTGGCGTTTTGGGCGGCAGTGGCGGGAGTGCAGGAGTTGGGGGGGTGTAGGAGTTGGTGGAGCGCCTGGTGCAGCTTCTAGTGACCCCCCTACTGCAGCTGGTGGAGGTGACGCTCAGGTTATTCGGGCACCTGCGGGACCACCAGCTGCAGGTGCTAGAGTGGCGGCTTGGTACCTGACTCAGCGACAGCAGCAGCAGCACCAGCCACTCCTCTCGCAGCGGCCACCACAGCAGCAGGGGCAGCAGCAGGGGTTAGGACCGCGTCAGCTGTCGCGTGGTGACGCCCACCCTCCCCGCCCCTATTTTGTCCAGAAAAATACTCGTAGCGGACTCCGCTGTGACCGCCGCCACCCACCGGGTCAGTGCTTTGCTCAGCTCACTGACACTCTTCATGCGGCCTATGGCGTCGATGGCCCTACCCTTGACTGGTTTCCTTTTGTTCGCTCGCACAGTGCCGCTCTGTGGGCCATGTCTGCTTCTCAGTTGCTTAATCTCTTAGGAACTCCTCATGTATGTATGATGTTGTTGAATCTAGTGCTTCTGACTTTGTTTACTCGCGTATCTTTAGCTTAGGTGCTAGTGTTGATCCTGTGCTAGTTGCTAGTGTAGATAGTTGCTTAGGTATTAATCCAGGTGCTGCTCAGGAGGACACTTCGCTGTCTTTCACCCTCGACTCCGGAGCTTTGCACTGTTTCTTCCGCGACCACACGGCTCTTACTCCGCTTCCTGCGCCAGTCTCTGTAGCACTGGCTGATCCCACTTTGGGACTAGTCACTGCTTGCTACACTACCATGCTTTGGTGCCCTTCTGTTCCCTCGTGTTTCCTGACGGGCTTCCACGTCCCCTCTTTCTCTACAAACTTGGTGGGTGTGAGGCAGCTCGTGGGTAGTCACGCGGGTGTTTGGTTTGAGCCTTCTGGGGACTCTGCGACCTATGTAGACGGTGACATGTACGCGCCCATGGCCACCTTTCACGCTGAGCAGGGCTTTGGTTTCTACACACTTCACACTGGCCCCCGAGAGAGGCACTAGCGGCAGAAGCGGCTGCCTCCGACTCTTGTCACTGCCCCCCATCAGGTCCCTGCATCTCACCAGGTTCCTGACTCCCACCAGGTAGCTGTGTCTGGTCAGGTTCCAGCGTCTGGCCCGGTTGCTGCGTCTTGCTCGTGTCGGTCGCTTGCCCATCCCACCGTTCTGTGGCACCACCGCCTTGGTCAGCCGTCCATTCCTCGCCTACACACTATGTCGGGTCAGTGTCTCGTCTTTAGCCTCCCGTGAGTCTTGCCCTCGCTGCCGCCTTCGCTTGCACCACCTTGCGCCCCTTGCGTCGAGGGTCGGCTGCGCGGCCCCCCCTCACTCCTCCTCCCTTCGTCCGGCCAACGAGCCCTTCGAGACTCTCCACATGGACGTCTAGGGCCCCGCCTCTCGCCCCGGTCCTGAGCGAGAGAGTTTCTTTTTGGTGGTTGTTGACGACTACTCTCGCTACACCACAATGTTCCCCCTGGCAAAGAAGTCCGAGGTGACTTCTACGTTGATCCGGTGGTTACCTACCACTACGGACACTCGTGGTCGTCGTGTTAGCTGTCTTCACTCCGACCGCGGGGGTGAGTTTTGCTCCGGCGTTTTCAATGGATTCTGTCGCGAGCAGGGCATCTGTCAGTCCTGGACGCTTCAAGAGTCCCCACAAATGAATGCGGTTGCTGAGCGCCACATAGGCTTGGTCATGGAGATCGGCCGCACCTCCATGACTCATGCCCGTGCCCCCCATCTTTTGGTTCAGTACGCCGCTCACCAGCTGAACCTTTGGCCACATGTCTCTCCGCTCACCGCTCACCGACCAGTCTTTGGACCGGGTCCCCTGGTGCTTCTTTGCGTTTCCGTGTCTGGGGCTGTTTGGCGCGACTTCACCTTCTACCACCCTCTCCTTTACCGGTTCCTTGACTCCCGTGACATCAGCTTTTATGAGTAAGTCTCCTACTACACCCGGTACCCCTGTCAAGGTCTCCCCATTCCTCCTCCCCCTCTCTTCCTTACTCCCACTCCCCCTCCTGCTCCTCCGGTACAGTCCCCTCTCCCCCACCCCTCCCCCTATGGTCCAGCCCCGTCAAGTGTGTTACAGGCTACCCCGCCCTTCTCCTGGTAGCTCCTAATGTCCCGTCCCCTTCCCCGCAGTCCTCCTCACAGTCACCGTAGGAGCCGTCAGCACTTCCTCCATAGGCTGCTGCAGACCCTGAGGGTGCTGGTGTCCGTAGTACGGACCCTGGAGGTGCTGCCTCTAGAAGTGTTGGAGTTGGAGCTGAGAGTGTACCTGCAGGAGGTTCTGGTGCTAGGGGTGCTGGAGTTGGAGCTGAGCCCGTGTTTGCAGGAGGTTCTAGTCTTTGGGGAGCTGGTAATCGTCAAGCTATCACTAGGGGTGCTACGACTGGGGGTGCGGGTGTGCCATCTGCTGGACCTGGAGAGGCAGGGACTAGCTGTATTGCTACTGGCGGTGCTGGCTCTCGGGGTGGTGCGACTGGTGCTTTGGAGTGCGGTTCTGGGGCTACCACTGGCCTGGACACTACTCCTCCCCCCCACCCCTACCCGTCCTGGCACCAGGCCCTTCTGCACCGTGCATGCTAGGAGCAGTTGGAGTTGGAGCGAGAGAGGCTAGCGTTGGAGCGGCAGCAGTTGGAGCTGCAGCAGCTGGAGGAGCAGCAGCCGCAGCAGCAGCAGCAGCAGCCGCATCAGCTGGAGCAGCAGGTCCAGCCGGAGCAGCAGCAGCAACAGCCGCCGCTGCAGGAGGAGCTGCAGGAGCAGCAGAGCTGCCACCTCCGCCTCCTGTCTCTGGCCTTCGGACCCTCGGTCTCCCCTCTCCCTCTCCTCCTATCTACGGTCCCACGTTTCCTCCTCATGACGGCACCGCAGCTGTTTTCCCCCGTTCTCAGCCTCCATTGTCCCCTCCGTTTTCTCACACTTGGGCTTCTCGTTCTCCTCGTGCTCGTCCCTCATCCCCTATCCCTGTCACTAACCTTCGTACTGTCCTATTCCATCCTAGTCCACCTCATTCGTCTCCGTCTGTGCTTCCTTCTCCTCATGATTCGGCTCTCAATGCTTCCCTCCCTACTCCTGTCACTGATTACTACCGTATGTACCGTCCTGTTCTCTCGCGTGTTCTCGCCTCTCTTGTTACACACCCTCGTGCCTCTCTATCCCCTGTCGCCGCCCTTACTGCCGCAGTCACTAAGTTCGCCACTACTCGCCACCTTGAGTATGCCACTCGTGTCGTGTTGTGGGTGAGTTTGCCCTTGGCTGTGACGCCCTAGAGGACAGTCAGTTTGAGCTGGAGGTCCTGGCAGCCGCTTCCCCTTATCTCTGTGCCATGGTGCTCACCTCTGAGGGAGACCCCGACGCCCTTGACATACAGACTCCTCACACTTACGCTGAGGTAGTGTTAGGGCCTTGGGCCTCTTAGTGGAGAGCTGCCATGGACGTAGAGATGGCCTCCTACAGATCCCACAGGCACCTATGTCGATGAGATTCCCCCCCCCCCCCCTGGACCAAAGGTAGTCGATGGCATGTGGATCTTCAGGGTGAAGCGGCCACCTGGATCTCCTCTCGTCTTCAAGGCGCGCTATGTGGCTAGAGGTTTCAGTCAGCGCGAGGGAGTTGACCTTTCAGACCTTCGCGCCTACCGCGAAGATGACCACTATTTGGGTGCTACTGCACATAGCAGCACAGAGAGACTACGAGTTACACTCTCTCGACTTCTCCACTGCCTTCCTTCATGGTATCCTACATGAGGAGGTCTAGTTGCGTCGTGCCTCTGCCTTTATTGGCACTTTCTCTACTGGGACCCAGTGGAGGCTGAGGCGACCGGTCTACGGTCTCCTTCAGGGGCCTCGTGAGTGGAACAACACCCTTTGCTCTACACTGTCAGACCTCGGTTTCTAGCCGTCTTTTGCCGACATGTCGCTGTTCGTTCGTCGTGGCTCTACACCGTTCTTTGTACTGGACTACGTTGACGACCTGGTCTTCGCCACTGCTGACAGGGTTGCTTTGGCTGACGTGAAGTCCAAACTGCAGAAGAGGCACATGTACACTGACCTTGGTGACCTGCGCCACTACCTAGGCCTGCAAGTCGCCAGGGACAGAGCCCCTCGCACCATTACACTCTCACAATCACACATGGTGCAGCAGGTCCTTTAGCGGTTCGAGCTTCAGCACTACACAGTACATCGCACACCTCTTGCCGTTGACCACAGATTCACTGGTCTCTTTCCTGACGAGCCGTTTGAGCCTAGTGGTCCTTACGCAGAGCTTGTGGGCTGCCTCATGTACCTGATGACTTGTACTTGCCCGGACCTCGCCTTCCCTCTTAGCATCCTTGCTCACTTTGTTGCGCCAGGGAGACACCGTCCTGTTCACTGGACAGCTGCTGTGAGGGTGGCGAAGTACCTAGCGACGACATCAGGCGTGGGGCTGGTACTTGGATGGAGACAGTCAGTCATACTTACCGGTCGCTGTGAATCTTCTTACGCTGACGACGTCGAGACTCACGGGCCTACTTAGGGGTACTATTTCAGCCTGGGCTCTGGAGCTGTTTCCTGGAGGTCCACGCGTTCCTCCTCTGTCTCGACCTCTATCACTGAGGCTGATATCTACGCTGGAGCTATGGCTGCACAGAGCTGCGTTGGTTGACCTTCTTGCTCTCCGACCTTGGTGAGCGGTCGAGCTCTGCAGCGACCTTGTTTACTAACAATAAGGCGACGATTCTCTTCTATCGAGAGCCTCGACTGGAGAGCAGAGTGAAGCACATCACGTCAGGTACTTTCTTCTGCGAGAGTTGCAGAGGCGTGGACAGGCTCGCTTCGACTTTGTGGAGTCCGAGGCAAACACTGCAGACATCTTCACCAAGGCCCTTCCGCCTTGTACCCACCACAGGTGTTGTGTGTAGACAAGTCTCGTTGACACAGGTTCTCGTCTTGTGTAGACTTGTGTTCTCTACTTGCTTTGTTTGCACACTCTGCATATACCTCTGTGAACTCTTGGACTAGCCTTGTGGCTCTTTTGCTTGTGCTCAGACTATGTGGTGACGTCGTGATCTACCCTGAGCTTTGTTTCTTTCAGGCTGATCTTGTGACTGTACGGTTTTGTTTTTGCTTGACACCCCTCACTACGGCTATGGGGGTGCGTCAAATGTTGTAGTATTTAGTTATGCGTGTCAAGAAGGCTAGGCTTTAGAGCCCCATGCCCTCTTAGCAGCATCCATGTGCACCTTTCGGTGCCTACCAGGAGCCACGTAGTGAGCCAGAAGGCCAAGAGGGTACGCAAGGTCAGGACGAGTGCAGGTCATCAGGTACATGAGGCAGCCGACTAGCTCTGGGTACGGACCACTCGGCTCTACGGACTCGTCCGAAGTTGGAGTTGAGAGCGAGTGGCCTGTAGCCAGAGGAGTGTGCTGTGGTGAGGACCAGGTGAAGCCGAAGCGCTGAAGGACCTGCTGCACCATGTGTGACTGAGTCAGTGTGATGGTGCGGCGTGCTCTGTCCCGGGTGGTCTGCAAGCCAAGGTAACTGCGCAGCTCACCCAGGTCTGTGCACGTATGTCTCTTTTGCAGCTCCGACTTCACCAGGGCGAGAGCCTCAGCGTCAGCAGTGGCAAAGACCAAGTCGTCGACGTACACGAGGATGTAGAACGGCGGCAGCAAAGTGTCGGTGTGCATAAACAGCGACGGGTCAGCAGTGGAAGGTGCAAACCCAAGAGCCGCAAGTGTCGTCCTCAGTGTGTCGTGCCACTCACGAGGCGCCTGGCGGAGACCATAGATTGGCCGCCGGAGGCTCCTCTTGGTACCAGGAGGGAACGACCCAGTGAAGCCAGGTGGGCGGCGCAGCCAGATCTCCTCGTGCAGGCTGCCCTATAAAAAGGCTGTGCTGAAGTCAAGAGAGTGAAGCTCGTAGTCAAGCTGAGCTGCAACGTGTAGCAGCACCCGAAGAGTGGTCATCTTCGGGGTGGGGGAGAAGGTCTGGAAGAAGTCGACTCCCTCCCGCTGACTGAAGCCTCG
The DNA here is from genome assembly GCA_947471745.1 of Closterium sp. Naga37s-1. Taxonomy (NCBI): domain Eukaryota; kingdom Viridiplantae; phylum Streptophyta; class Zygnematophyceae; order Desmidiales; family Closteriaceae; genus Closterium; species Closterium sp. Naga37s-1. The sequence goes on from CANJKZ010000966.1 coordinate 514,493, forward strand.
AGCAACGTAACGAGCCTTGAAGACAGGCGGAGAACCCGGCGGCCGCTTCACCCTGAAAATCCACATGCTATCGATGATGTTCGCCCCACGAGGGGGAACCTTATCGACGTAAGTGCCCGTGGACTTCCAGGATGCCATCTCTGCATCCATGGCTGTCTGCCACTGAGAGGAGTAGGGACCCGAAATCGCCTCTGCGTTAGAGCGCGGGGTCGGGATGTCTGGAGCATCCGGGTCTCCCTCAGGGGCAAGCAGCATGGCCACGAGATGAGGCGCAGCGGCTGCAAAACACTCAAGGTCATCATGCCTATCCTCAAGGACGTCCGTGCCAAGAGCACACTCACCGCCGACGAACGGAGGACAGACAGACTCAGACTCAGCAACAAGACTAGCGGTTTAGTCTTGATGACAGGCGGCAGCAAAGTCAACAAGCTCAGCGACTAAAGCAGACGCAGCAGTGGACTCAAACGAAGGGTCAGCGACAACAGTGGCAAGCAGACGCGTGACAGTAGGGTGAGCAGCAGGAACGCGGTCCGACTCAGAGTCGGGAACGACAGGCAGAGAAGACGCAGGAGGGGACGACAGGGGAACACGCTGCGGAGCAGAGGAAGGACGAAGGGCCATGAGGTGCGTGCCGGGGACAGACAGCGGACGCTCTTGAGGAACACGACGACCAGTGCAAACGGTGCGAACAGGCGAGACAGGACGAGACGCAGGCTCACGACGCTCAGCAAGACCTCCTGTCTGCTCAGTGTAAGGAGAGGGAGCAGGCAGCGGTGAGCCAGGCTGTAACGGAAGACCAATAGAAGACGGGAGGCTAAGAACCTGGCGAAGCACTGATTCAGGCAGTGGCAGAGACGATGGTGACGGCGGAGCGAAGAACAGTCGCGGCTGTGCAGTGCCACCAGCACCAGTAGCTCTAGCACCTCCAGCACCAGCACCTCCAGCGCCAGCACCTCCAGTACCAGCACCTCCAGTAGCTCCAGAACCTCCAGCTCCAGCGCCTCCAGCTCCAGCACCTCGAGTACCAGCACCTCCAGCAGCTCAAGAACCTCCAGCTCCAGCGCCTCCAGCGCCAGTGTTATAGTCACAATAGCCTTGAATGTGCCTAAAACGAAAGATAGAGTGCACAGACGGATTTCTGCACAGCGGCTTCAAACGTTGATAGCGTTCTGCTCACAGCTGCAAATGACTTGATTCAAATTGGATCTGGAGCGTCTTGACGTCGCCTACAATAAGCAATTTAGATTGCACGATTTCATAAAGAATTGACGACACAGCGTCGGTCTGAACGAACGGTACTATGGCAGCCACTATAGTCTTAGAACACAAGATAGGAAGAGTTACGAGTTGGGAATGACTCCCAGCTCCTACAAACCCCAAGAGCCGAGGTACAGTGATGTGGAACAGTGCCACACTGTCCCCAACCACGAAGGGTCTCGAAACTACCCTCCACAAGGGCCTACACCAAGAGAAATGTTACACTACACAAAGTAATGCAACTATTCTCACTATCTTAAAGTTTACCCTTTTGGAGAGCTTCGAAATAACTTGAATCTTGAAACCAAGGCTCTGGTTCTTCAAGGTAAATTCTTCCTTGAGTTCTTGGAAGTCTGCTGCGCACACCTGCGACACGCCGAACGTTCCACACACGACAAAATAGAAAACCGCACACGACACGCAAACGACGACGTGACACGCGACTAGCGATAACTCGCTATTGACTCGACGCACACATTCAAAATCATGCTTCATCATACACACACTATTGTAAACATGAAATATATATTATTTCATGCCCTCATACCATTCCATGCACACACGCATGCACGCACACGGACAACAAGCCGAATGCAAACCGTAGGGTTGCACCAACAGCCAGCACCTCCAACAGCTCCAGGACCTCCAGCAGCTCCAGAACCTCCAGCGCCAGCACCTCCAGTACCAGCGCCACCAGCAGCAGCACCCCCAGAACCGGCAGTACCACCAGCCCCAGCAGCTCCGGTACCTCGAGTACGAGCACCTCCGGAACCAGCGGCTCCAGTAACTTCAGTAAAAGCGCCTCCAGTAGCTAAGTCACCAGCTCCAGTGCCTCCAATGCTAGCGCCGGCCGCAGCAGGGCCCCCAGCTCCAACAGCGCAACCCTGACGGCTAACGTACCACTCACGCAGCTGTTGTGGGGAGAGAGGGAGACGCCGACGAGAGTGCTGCTGTGAGGCACCAGCGGAGCGACCACGGAGGCGGCCGCTCCAAGGAGACTGCACACAAGGCGCCTCAGTGGCCCCAGGCGCAGCACCCCCAAACTCAGTACCCCCAGGCGCAGCACCCCCAGACTCAGTGCCCCCAGGCTCAGCACCCCCAGACTCCGCACCCTCAGGCTCAGCACCCCCAGGCTCCTCACGCTCAGGCTCAGCACCTCCAGGCTCCACACCCCCAGGCTCAGCACCCAAAGGTTCCGCACCCCCAGGCTCAGCATCCCCAAGCTCCGCACCCCCAGGCTCAGCACCCCCAGACGCAGCACCCCGAGCAGGACCACCCCCAGCAGGACCTGAGTCACCAGTGACCTCAACCGGCTCAGTCAAGGGAGGAGGGTCTACCTGAGACACACCTGAAGGAGCAGGTCCTGGAGCGGGGAGGGGGTCTAGCTGGGGAGGACCTGGAGCGAGAAAGAGCGGCGGAGGGGGGAGAGAGGGAGTGCGGTAGGGAAAGAGACGCTAAAAGGGGACCGACTCGTCAAAGGTGACGTGCTGAGACGCAAAGACACGGCGCAAGGCGGGTCGTAAAACTGCCAGCCAGGCGCGTCAGGGGGAAAGCCAAGGAAGACGCAGGGAATGGCGCGAGGGGAGAGCTTGTCCGCAGTGGTATCGCGGACAAAGGCACGAGCACCCCAGACCCAGAAACGCGACGCATCGCCAACCTCCCCCGTCCAATGCAGTGTGGGCGAAGTCTTCGGCATGGAGACACGGAGCCAGAGGTTGAGCTGATGCGCGGCGTACCGGACCGCATACGGCCACAGAAAATGGGGGGCAGCCGCATGGATCATGGAGGTACGAGCGACCCCCATGACTAAGCCAATGCGGCGCTCAGCAATTCCATTCTGCTGCGGAGAGGCCGGAAGCGTGAACGTCTGGCGGATGCCGTGCTCCTCACAGTAGGCTCGCAAGAGGTCGGAGGTGAACTCACCACCTCTGTCGGAGTGCAGACGCAGGACAGGAAAGTCCGAGTGGAACCGCTCACGAAGCTGGAGACAAACAGCGCGGATCCAAGGGATCAAAACATCAGGGACATCACCCTTGCACTGCAAGGGGAAGACCGTGGTGTAACGCGTGTAGTCGTCGACTACCAGCAGGAAGTACCGCTCATGGCCCTGTCCACGGACGCGGGCTGGGCCCCACACGTCCAGGTGGAGAGTTTGCAGTGGTGCCTCTGTGGGAGGGAATGAGGAGGAGTGAGGAGCAGCGCGCTGCCGCCCCTCGACGCAAGGAATGCAGGGCGGCGCAGGCGAGGGAGGGAGGGAGGGCAGAGACCTAGGAAGACCAGAGACCATGGAGCGAGAGTGCATGCCACGAAGGCGAGGCAGGGAGGGGTGACCAAGGCGGTGGTGCCAAAGGAGAGTCTGGTGTGACAGGTTGCGACACTCACACCGGGTAGCTACCTGAGTGGACGCGTACAGCTGAGGAGACAAAGGGGTGGAGCGCCACGTAGTGGTGAGGGTGTACAGACTGGACCCAGGCACACGTGTGAACGTGGCCAGGTGGCGGCCAGTCCTAGAGCACGTGCAGATCGCCACACGCTGTCTTCCAGGAGTAAAGGTGTCAACCCAATGATCCTGAAGGACGGCGGTGCTCACCAGGTTCGTAGAGAACGAGGGGAGGTGGAGACCAGACAGCTCACCAGACGGGACCGCCGGACACGGAAGCACAGTAGCGGTCCGTGCTAGCACAGGGCCCCCAGAGGGGTCAGCCAGTGAGACAGGGACAGGTGCAGGGAGGGGAGTGACTGTGGTGCTATTGCGAAAGAAACAGCGGGAAGCACCAGAGTCAAGTGTAAAGGTGTGCAGAGCCTGAGCGGACGCAGTACCAGGGAGAGCAGACTCGCTAGCACCTAGGGCTGCAGACTCTATACCTGGGTCAGGCGGCACACACAAGTAGCAGTCACCCTCAGCACTAATAGTCAATGCATACATGGCAGCAAGAATTGCATCATAGTCAAGATCAAAGATAGGAACACCACGCCTAGACAGGTCTGCCTAGTGGGGAAACTCAGTAGCCTCGGGAAACTTGGCGTGCCAGGCATCGCTAAGACGAGAGAAACAGCAATACTCAGTGTGAAAACCGTTGCATGGGCGACCAGTGCGGGGGCCTGTGCGAATGATATAGGGGCAGCGAACAGGACCCCCAAACGCCCCACGCTGAGCATACCAGTCATGAAGCTTCTGAGGGGAGGGGGTCTGCCGCTGACGCTGGTGCTGGTGCTGCTGCTGTGGCGGCTGCTGCTACTGCTGCTGCTGCTGTCCCTGGCCACCACTAGAGTTCCCCTTCTGGCCTGATCCACTCCAGCCCCCTCCACCGCTGCCACCACTGCTCCCTCCTCCCCCACTACCGCCGCTGCCACCCCCACCGCTCCCAGTGCCACCGACGCCCCCACTACCACCTCCACCCCCACGACCACCCCCACCACCTCCACCTCCCCCGTCGCCTCCACCACCGCCCCCTCCACCGCCACCCCCACCTCCCCTGCCACCCTTGCCGCCCCTGGCGCTGCGGCGCTTCCCACTAGGAGCGGAAGCAGCCCCGACCTCCTCAGCACCAAGGTAGTCGAGAGTAGCAGCAGTGGAGGCGTAGGAGGGGGCAAGAGGGGAGGGGGAGCACCCCTCAAAGAGGGGAGTGTGAGGAGTGCCACGAGCAGCACCTACTGCGAGAATGTTCTTTTCGGCTGCTAGGAGGTGTGTCTCGAAGTCGGCGACAGTGAGAGTGGTAGGGTTTAGGACAAGAAAGTGGTCCCTGACGGAGCGAAGAGTGTCAGGGAGGCGGGTGACGAGGAAGTAGAGAGTAAAGTACATCGGGGGGTGATTCTCGGCAAGGAACTCGTTTGAGAGGGCGGCACAAAAGCGAGCGTCACTAATGCGCAGGTGAGAGATGAGGTCCTCAGCGGTGGTGATTGAGGACAGGTCGGGGAACAGGTAGGGTAGCATAAGGCGACCTAGGGCTGCAGTGGCTGGGGAAGAGTAGCGGGCAACTACAGCGTCATACTGTGCCTTAGCAGTCTTGTGCTGACTAAAATGCGCGCGCTCTGTGATCGGCAGATGATTGCGAATAGCGAGGCTCGCAGCAGCATCGCGGGTCTGCCACTGTGAGTGGTCGAGAGCAGGAGCAGTGTCAGCAGGAGCAACGGCAGTGCCAGACGCGTGATCGAAGATTGAAATACCGTCCTTCACATCAGCCATAAGAAACAGTTGCAGGTCGTCGAGCCAGGTGGCAAACTCTATCGGGCGACTGTCAGGATCGAAAGCGGGGACATTGAGCGTCGCCATGAGTGCAGCGCAGGTAAGGATAGCGCGCAGGCGGCAAGGCATAGCGCAGGTAAGGATAGCCGCGGGCTGCGCGGGCGGCGGACGCGATGCGCGCGGCAGGCGCGGGCTGCGCGGGCGGCAGACGCGGCGCGCGGGGCAACCGCGGGCTGCGCGGGCGGCGGACGCGACGCACGGGGCAGCATCGGGCTGCGCGGGCGGCGGACGCGGCGCGCGGGGCAGCAGCAGGCTGCGCGGGCGGCGGACGCGACGCGCGGGGCAGCAGCAAGCTGCGCGGGCGGCGGACGTGGCGCACGCGGCGCACGGGGCAGCAGCGGGCTGCGCGGGCGGCGAACGCGACGCGCGGGGCAGCAGCGCGCTGCGCGGGCGGCGGACGCGGTCGCGCGCAGGAAAAAAAAAGGGCCGCGCGCGCGGGCAGCGCAGCGCAGGCAAGACAGGGGCGCGCGTGAGGCGCAGCGCAGGCAAGGCAGGTGGGGGAGCTCAGTAACCGTAACGGTAGGTGGGCCCGAAGAAAGGCGGTCCTACGGACCTACTGCTCTGAAACCATGTCATGAAGGCTAGGCAGGAATGAATGAACTAGGAAAGAGTTGGGTACAAGTATGAAACCCTGAAGGGGCTATACCCCATATTGGCTACCCCACTACAACCTTAACATATATAGCATATATATAATTTGACAGATAGGTCTCGTTGACACAGGTTCTCGTCTTGTGTAGACTTGTGTTCTCTGCTTGCTTTGTTTGCACACTTAGCATATACCACTATGAACTCTTGGACTAGCCTTGTGGCTCTTTTGCTTGTGCTCAGACTATGTGGTGACGTTGTGATCTACCCTGAGCTTTGTTTCTTTTAGACTGATCTTGTGACCGTACGGTTTTGTTTTTGCTTGACACCCCTCACTTAGGTTATGGGGGTGCGCCAAATGTTGTAGTATTTAGTTATGTGTGTCATATAGAGTACATCAGTTAGCGTTAAGTTTATGTACCCCAACCCACAATAGTACTTTTTTATTCGGTTTCGGACACTTGGAAACCCACATATTCCTCTCCAAACCCCCCCCCCCCCCCCCCCCCCCCAACCCAACCCACCTCTTTCTCTCGAAACTCCGCGCGGTAGATCACTTATTCTCGGCTCTCCACCAGCCCATCCCGTTTCTCCCCTCCCCTCAGCCACTGTGCCTTTCTCGTTCCCCCCGCCCCAGCCCACTTGCTACTATGGCCCCTCCCTCTAGCCCACTTGCTTCGCCCGCCACTGCAAAACCAACCTTGATTCTTGTTACCCTGATTTTGTCAATTCCGCTTGCCAATAACCAAACCCGTTAAAAACCCTAGATACAGTGACTGTACGCGTCATTGCTTTACCAGAAACGTTATCGAGTCCCATGTCCCGGCACATTCTCCCTATTTCCGATGACCGCTTTGACCGCGTGTGCGCACGACGTGTAGACGACGCATTTTTCGCCCGCACGAATCGCTTTGCGAGTCCCACCACTGCACTCAGGCTGGTCATCGACAGACAACCTCGAAACAATGACACTGACACCAAGGCCGCCATGGCCAGGTCCAGGACCTTCGGGACGCCCAATGTCCATCAATTTCGAATCAGTTAGTAGTTTAAAGCCTAGATCTGTGATCGGACTGACGTTACGAGCTCAACGATACACTTCTTGTGTTCATACAGCGAACATTGTTATCGTTGGCTTATTGTCAGACAGTTTCAAGGCGCAAGCTAGCTTCGAGATTTCGTGTCCAAGGGATGTACCCGAGGCCTCAACCATTATCAATGTGACATCCTGGCGAAATGGGTCTTTCAAGGCGCTGCGACAAGTGTTCCAGGACTATATTTACCCCAGCAGAAAGAAGGTCAAACACAAGGCTACAAAGGAGCTTCCCGTGCTCAGTTGGCAATCAACGCTACCAGTCATTGAAAGGCTTTTTCAGTGGCTTCATCATCACACGATGGCTCCCCCGGAGGCTGATGTGCCTGCTGCCACTGCTGCTGGAGGCATCCTGGGCAAGAAGGGGTTGGAGCATGTCACGCCAAGGACTCTTTTCAACGGTGTCCAGGGTCCTTTCAACGCGGAAGTTGTTAACGTGGTGCCGGCTAAGGCGTCTGCGTTGCACGTCAATGGCCTGCAGGGAGAAGGGAGCGACATCCACGGTCCATCAGATGCGGATCCAGAGAAGCGTCAGGCCTCGTCATCAGGAGCGCAAGAGAAGGCCAAGGGTGTGGCCAAGGATGCGGAAGAGGATGGGGGTTACCTCAGCGATGATCCCGATGAGTGTCAAGACCCGGAGGCGATCAGCGACATCGCGACGCAGGCTGGTTTCGCCATCACGCTTCTTGTCCCTTTCAAGTGGCACGAGGAATTCCCGCGTACGATCGACACTGTCGGCGAGTTGCTCCGGCTGTGGGAGGGACACATGACGGGGAACGCAAAGGTCACGACCAAGTTTCACAAGCTGACGCCGGCGTGGCTCTCTAAGGAGCACTTCGGCCGTCTCCAGGTGGTGTTCGTTAATGCGGCGGATGCGAATTTTATGTGGAGCAGGAAGGTGGATCATTTCACGGCGTCCAACGTGCGGTTGACGCTCGGATGGCAGCACCCGGAAAATCAGGAGTACCTGAAGGAGCGTTCGGCGAGGCCAGAAGCCATTGAGGTGCTGCTGAAGAGCGTACCGGCGGTAATCTCCCCCGAGATGGTCAGGAAAAGCCTGGTGACGGCGACCCTGCTGAAGCGCAAGCGTACTGCATTCCTGGAGGGTTCAGCCTTTCATAGGGTGGTGGATCCGGTGACGGGGTCAGATACGGACAAGATTAAGGGGTTGGTGTTCTGCCACCCCGGGGATAAGTATAAGTGGTGGCATAAGGTGTCGGACAAGATCCACGGCACGGATCTGCTCGTCTCCTTCCCTTCGCTCACCTGCTCTTTTTGCAACGGCATGCACATGTCCTGTTTTCATGATGATTATGTGACGGAACGGCAGGACAATTTCACCAAGTGGAATGTGCCGCTTGCACGGGCGCATGAGATCAACGGTAATATCCTTACATCAAGTCTTGCTTTTCAGGCAGTGGTGGTTGAGGGTGGATCGACAGAAGCGGCTCACCTCTGTCTTACTCCCCTTTCGAGCAGCGGCCTCCCTGAAGCTGACCCCAGCTACAAAGGCCATCATGGAAGACCCGGCGATGGTGCTTACCTCCACCAACGGAGTGCGGGAGGAGTGGCTGTGTGTCCAGGAGGGTTGCGAGAAGGCGCATGGAGTCACCTTCGCGCAGGCAGCGGAACATGCGGCATCGGTCCGACACTGCACAGAGCGCCTCAAGGCGGGATCGGCGACGCGTCAGAGCAAGGGGAAACTGAACCTTCTGGCAGTCGGGAAGGCGTTCGGGATGTGATCACTCAGCGGCGGGCCCCTGACTGGAGCGGGTTCGGCGCAGTTGAGGGCTTCATGGAGATGGGAAGCAGGGAAGAGCAATGGCAGGGGAGTGTAGCATCAATGTTATCAACATATGTGTGTATGCAGTGCAATAAAGCCCGTGGATGCGAGGGGCTCGAGTCACGGTGGATTAATGGATAAACAACCCCAACTTACCATCTGCGGGGTCAACGTGAATGGCCTCGGAAGCAACGGCAAACGAACAAAGCACCGGACTTGGCTTAGGAGAGCGGCAGATGTAGTGGTGCTCTCGGACACAAGGATTAAAGAAGATCACAACTTCTGGAGTGAGATCAAATCAACGGCTTGGGCTACATCGAGCACGGACAAGGGTGCAGGAGGGGTGGCGATCATTGCGTTCAGAAGGCACTTACGGTTTACGGATGTTATGACCCACCACACGGGGAGGCTGCTTGGGGTGACGGTGGAAGGAGGCGAGACGTCATTTCGACTTATTGCGGCCTACCTCCCAGCGCAGCCGGGCAATCGGACGAAGTTCCATGCGGAGCATCTGGTCCCCTTCGCCCGTGCCCAGCCGGCGGGGATGCACCTGGTGCTGGCAGGGGATCTCAACATAATAGCGGACCCGGATATGGATAGGTCATCACACAAGGGGACCAGCAAGGAAAACCAGAGATTTTTGGAGGCTTGGTCGGTGTTCGACCTCAAGGATGCTTTCAGGATGCTCAATCCCGGGGAGAGACAGTACACTTTTCACGCGCGGCCATCGGACACCAAGACCAGGATTGATAGGGCTCTGGTGTCGACCTCGCTGCTCGGGCATCTTACGGAGGCGCGGCACGTGTGGGTGCCGAAGAAGCTGTCGGATCACCGCTTCGCGATACGTGTCGGCCTCGCTTTCAAATCGGAGCACACTGGCGGGCCGGGGATCTGGAGGTTTCAGGCGACAAGGGCAAATCGGAAGGGAGTTAGAGCGGTGATTCAAAAGGTCATGGGGGGGACGGAGGCGCAGCGCAGTCGGACACCGGTGCAGAACCTCGGGCGGCTCAGTGCTGCTCTGCGGGTGCACAAAAGAGAGGAAAGAAAGCGGGTTACGGCAACCAGGGAGCATCTGGAGGCTGAGGTCACGAAGCTGAACCACCTGGTCATGGCGGGCCCAACGGATGCCGGCATGAAGGAGAGGTTGCTGGCGAAGGAGGCGCAGCTGGAGGGTTATCAGGAAAGCGAGAGGGAGAGACTGCAGGTTTTGGCCGGGCTGGATCTGGAGCTACACGGGGAGGTCCCGTCGCCATACCTCTCTGCCAAATTTAAAATAAGGAAGGACAAGACACTCATTAAGGAGGTTGAGTTCAAGGGGAAGCGCTTTCACGGCTCGCAGGAGGTGCTGGAAGCGGCTTCGGAGCACTTCCGGGACGCTTTCAGAAGCCAGGACGGTCAGAGCCTGCAAGAGGAGAGGAGCATTGAAGTGCTCAGAAGGCTACCTGAGGACGAGGCGGCGAAGCTGGGCGCCCCGTGGACGGAAGAAGAGGTGAAGGAGGCACTGGAGGGTTTGCCGAGGGGCAAGTCGCCGGGCAAAGACGGACTGCCACCGGAGGTGTTCAGGATGCACGGGGATCTGCTGGGGGGGCCGCTGGTGGAGTTCGCAAAAAGTTTTGAAAGGACGGGGGTCCTGGACGAATCGATCACTACGGCGGTCACGGTTCTGCTGCACAAAGGACCGACGGATCAGTTGGGCAACTACAGGCCCATCACTCTGCTCAGCACGCTGTATAAGGTGTTGGCAAAGTTGATGGCGAACAGGATTAAACGTGTCCTTCACCTGGTGGTGTCGGAGGAGCAGCACGGTTTCATCCCGGGAAGAAGCTTGGCGGACGCGGTGTCGGTGGTAGTAGACGCGGTGGAGGCGGCAGACAATGGGGGGGAGGATTGGTTTCTCCTCATGGTCGACTTCCAGAAGGCATATGATACGGTGGCGAGGCCGTACCTTTTTGAGACAATGCGGAAATTGGGAATACCGGAGGTTTTTATTAAGTGGACCGAAGGGTTGCATCGCGGCTCTGGGACGACGTTGGCGATTAATGGTTGGCTCGGCGAAAAGGTGGAGATGCAGAGGGGGGTGCGGCAGGGCTGCCCGCTGGCGCCGTACCTCTTCTTATGCGCGCTGGAGCCTTTGTGCCTGGAAATCAAGAAGAAGGGTTTGGGGGTAAAACCGGAGGGAGGAACGGAGTTGGCATATGTGGGATATGCGGACGACACAACACTCATCCTGGATGGGGTCGAGCAGCTCAAGGCGGCGTCAGAGGTTCTGGAGCGGTTTGGGCGGTTGTCAGGCCTGCGGACGAACACGGAGAAGTCAGTGGTTATGCCGCTGGGAAGGAACAAAGGGAAACAGACGGCAGAAGGGGTACCTTTTAAGTGGGCGGAAGCCGGGGTGCCGGAGCGCCTGCTAGGCATCTGGATAACGCCGGAAGGGGATGCGAGCCCGTCCTGGGAGAAGGCATGGGAGCGGGGAAAAGGGGAGCTGGCAAAGTGGGAGTGTCAGCACCTCCTCACAGCGGCAAGGGTAACGGTCATTAACGCGTATATTATGCCGATCTTCATTTTCCAAGCGCAAATATACCCACCGCCGGAGGAATTATGGAAGCGGATCCAAAAGACGTGTGACAACTACGTCTCGAAGGGTCAAGCCACGGTGGAGAGAATCTTCGTTCTGTGGAGCGGGGAATTGGCGCGGCTGCCAAAGAAGGAAGGAGGTTTGGGGCTGGTAGACCCCAAGGCGAGAATAGACAGCATGGCGGTCAGGATGGTGGCAAAGATGCTGGCGGAGAAAGACCCGACGAAAAAGTGGCTAGCGGTGAAAGCGGCAGCGTTGCCGCAGGGGGAGGCGACACTGTATGCAGACCCGTCAGCAGGGAAGCACTGGCCGGGGGGCAGCCGGCGCTGGAAGGCGGCAGTGGAGGCTTTCTGGGAGACCCCATATGCGCAGCTGCCAGAACCGGCGAGCGGCTGGGAGGTGGAGCAGGAGCAGCTGTGTTTCAACCGCAGGATTATGTACAGGGGGAAGAGTCCGTACGGCAGTCAACAAGGGACGGAAGGGATACACAGAGCGAAACTCGGCGCGCTAATATCTGATGACATGGTAGGGGTGTGCACGGTGAAGAGCAAGGAGACAGTGAGGACGGAGCTGGGGGGCGTGGCAGCGGCCAGGTGGGCGTTGATGGCGCTTGCAGCGACGGCAAAAGAATGGAAGGAAGTGATTGCAGCGGGGAAAACGGCGGAAAAGTTGGTGGCAGTGGCGACAGTTGTCAGAACTTTCTTACCACGGACACAGGAGTACCTTTACTGGAAGGTAAAGGGGGTGGCGGAGGAGATGGTAGCAGTAACGAGCCTGGAGGTAACGAAGGACGGGAAGCTGGAAGAATGGGAGACACCGGTCGGGGCGACTTTCAGGCCAAAGCATGTGGAACCGGTAGCCACCAGGGGCGGCAGGGTGCTGGGAGCGATGGGGGCCCCGGCGACACGGCTCATGCAGACTAAGTTGCTAGATGATGACGGGGCGCCGGCGAAGATTAAAGTAATTAGGCGGGTGCTGGCGGGGCCGGTGACGACGTCTTGGAAGAGGAATGAGTGGGAAGCAGCGTGGGGGAGGAAAATAGACTGGAGAAAGGTGGAAAGCAAGAGGGACTCGTTGGTGACACCCATCAGGGCAAGGGATGTGCTGCTGAGAATGCACAATCTGAACCTACAGGTGGGCGGCAGGCTGAAATTCTTGGGGGAAAGGGCGCGCTGTTCACATTGCGGGGAGCCTGAAACCCTAGAACATTGCATGTTCAGTTGCCCGCTGGTCCAACCGGTGATCGGCGCGCTGCAGAGATCTTTGCAGTTGTTGGGCCAAGCGGGCAACCCGAACTCGCTCGGTGCGCTGCTTTTTTATGAGGGGGGCACGAAGTCAGGGTTTCCTGCGTCAACCTTAGTGGCCACAACATTCCGCCACATCTGGCTGGCGAGATGTGGCATGGTCTGGAGGGGGGAAGTTTTTCAGCGGAAGAAGGTGGCAAGAGGGGCAATCAGAGATTTCGCGCTGCATGCTCAGGTGTATCGCACGGAGCTGACTCGGAGAGCACGCAGGTCAGGTACAGCGAAGCAGGGGAAGGACCCGTGGCGAGGTCTGAAGGGTGACGAGAGAGCGGCGGTGGCTCTACTCAGTGAACCAGGTGAAAAGGCCACGTGGAGCGATGGGTTTCTCTCCATCTGGCGCAATCCCAGAACGATCAGGCAGCCCCCGTAGAAGCCTCATGGAGGGGTGACCCCGGTAGTGGCACTAACATGTTGGTACCAGGGTAGGTCCTCTCCAGAAAATCAGTTACGACTGAGGATGTATGCGCTTTTATAGTGTAATAACATTCAACAAAAAAAAAAAAAAAAAAATCGACAGAACTTTCTCTGACAGTCGGCATGATGGTTACTGTACGACGGATGCGATAATGCAGTATGTTGAACTTTGGCTGACTGGGATGTGAGCGACCTCAATGACCCGCTAACAATATATGCGCTTCTATCCCAGCACAGAGAATCCTATCCCAGTCAGAAATTTTACAGTCACATCTCGATTCGCCTGGGCGCCGATACATTCGCGACGAGTTACGATGAGTGTTCAGCGTGGACGGAAAACTGGCTGTGTGACGATAGTCTTGCGAGCGACGGATTCCAGCTGCGACGGCTTTAGTCCTACCGACGGACGGGAAATTCCATTGATGTCGAACACCGACATCAATGAAAGCGTCGCAAGCCTCAGCGTCTCACAGGAAAAAAAAAACAAAACGTTCGTAGAGGCACATCGCAATACATCCGTGCTGAGTCAGCCTTCAATGACTCCCGCCCGTAAACCAGCATGCGGATATTGCATCAGTCATCCAACATCATCACTCGCGGGAGCCCCGCCATTATCGGAACGTGGTGTGCGCGAGCTCGAACTGGAATACCTTTGTGGCCTTACTGACTCATATAATTGAACTCGATTCAAGTCCCAGAATGTCGAGCAAGATCATATAATACACTCGCGCAGGTCCCGCTGATGATGTTGCGCCGCGAGCGAGCTACTGTTACTACTAGCTTGCGCCCGTCGAAGAGTTGAATTCCGCCTCGTTTAATTAAAATGACGCGTTTGACTAGCCCCGCGCTGGGGCCTCCGGTGATCTACGTAGATAATACACAATCGCCTAGTCCTAATGCAACGTTCCCAGGCCTCGGCGCAGCGGCAATCCCCCCCTCTCTCTTTTCCCCTTCCCCCCCTCCCCCCTCCCGGGGCCAGGAGCGCGGTATTGCGCTGACTGAATTATTGGTACTAACAATACATCAGTCTGTGCACCCACTCAGTCTACATGTATAAATCGAGACCCGAGTCGGAGTCCCCATTCACATTCAAGTTCTCACCGCTGATCACTCATCGTGTGCCTTCCTCTCCTCCCTTCTGAGTCCCACCTCCGACTCGGAGTCCCATTTTGAGTCACCTCCTCGCAACCACCAACGACGTGACCTCACGGGATCATTCGCGGGAGCAAGAATAGCTGAAGCCAACCATCATCGCGCCGCCGTGATCGCTGACTACGCTGTCGCCATGAAGCCTTCCTACGGGCGGCGCTCTCCTGTCGTCATGAAGCCCCGCGGGCAAAGGCGGTCTGCCCTTCAACTTGGCCTCGCCGCCTTCGTAGCGGGTCTCGTTGCAATGAGCTTCCTCGCGACGCACGCCAACGCTCAAGATGGTGAGTCGGCCCGCCGCACACCTGGCAGGTGCACGGCACCACTGCTTCTCACTCTTGCATCCCTCCTCTTTTGATTCATCCGCTTGCATCGCACCCTCTCGCTTCTCACCCACATCTTCTCACCCCTTTCTCGATTCCACCTCTTGTTTCTCACGCCCAGCCTCCTGAAATGTGCTTGGAAATGTTCTCGTTCTAGGTCCCCTTGTCCTTGACGGATGCCTATGTGGGTGAGCGATGGGATGCTGGCGACGGCCAGAGTGTGGGTGGGTGTGACGTCATTAGCGAAATCTCTACTCTTGTAAACGGGTCCGTTTTCCCTACTCTACCTTGAAACCACCCATGACTTCCTTTGCAGACGCGTGTGGCGGCAAGTGTGGGACCGAGGCTACGTGCAATGCGGCTGGTGAATGCGAGTGCTTGGACGGTTCCACCTTTAACAATGCGGACAATACATGCAGCGGTGCTGTGGGTAAGTGCTGGGATGTGGCCGAGGGCCGGAGTGTGGGTGGGTGTGACGTCATTAGCGAAATCTCTACTCTTGTAAATGGGTCCGTTTTCCCTACTGTACCTTGAAACCACCCATGACTTCCTATGCAGACGCGTGTGGCGGCAAGTGTGGGACCGAGGCTACGTGCAATGCGGCTGGTGAATGCGAGTGCTTGGACGGTTCCACCTTTAACAATGCGGACAATACATGCAGTGGTGCTGTGGGTAAGTGCTGGGATGTGGGCGAGGGCCGGAGTGTGGGTGGGTGTGACGTCATTAGCGAAATCTCTACTCTTGTAAATGGGTCCGTTTTCCCTACTGTACCTTGAAACCACCCATGACTTCCTATGCAGACGCGTGTGGCGGCAAGTGTGGGACCGAGGCTACGTGCAATGCGGCTGGTGAATGCGAGTGCTTGGACGGTTCCACGTTTAACAATGCGGACAATACATGCAGTGGTGCTGTGGGTAAGTGCTGGGATGTGGGCGAGGGCCGGAGTGTGGGTGGGTAAAGTCATTAGCGAAATCTCTGCTCACCCCTGTTCCCTACTCTACCTTGAAACCACCCATGACTTCCTATGCAGACGCGTGTGGCGGCAAGTGTGGGACCGAGGCTACGTGCAATGCGGCTGGTGAATGCGAGTGCTTGGACGGTTCCACCTTTAACAATGTGGACAATACATGCAGTGGTGCTGTGGGTAAGTGCTGGGATGTGGGCGAGGGCCGGGAGTGTGGGCGGGTGTGACGTCATTAGCGAAATCTCTGCTCACCCCTATTCTCTATTCTACCTTGAAACCACCCATGACTTCCTATGCAGACGCGTGTGGCGGCAAGTGTGGGACCGAGGCTACATGCAATGCGGCTGGTGAATGCGAGTGCTTGGACGGTTCCACCTTCAACAATGCGGACAATACATGCAGTGGTGCTGTGGGTGAGTACTGGGATGTGGGCAAGGGCCGGAGTGTGGGTGGGTAAAGTCATTAGCGAAATCTTTGCTCACCCCTATTCCCTACTCTACCTTGAAACCACCCATAACTTCCTATGCAGACGCGTGTGGCGGCAAGTGTGGGACCGAGGCTACGTGCAATGTGGCTGGTGAATGCGAGTTCTTGGACGGTTCCACCTTTAACAATGCGGACAATACATGCAGTGGTGCTGTGGGTAAGTGCTGGGATGTGGGTGAGGGCCGGAGTGTGGGTGGGTGTGATGTCATTAGCGAAATCTCTGCTCACCCCTATTCCCTACTCTACCTTGAAACCAACCATGACTTCCTATGCAGACGCGTGTGGCGGCAAGTGTGGGACCGAGGCTACGTGCAATGCGGCTGGTGAATGCGAGTGCTTGGACGGTTCCACTTTCAACAACGCGGACAATACATGCAGTGGTGCTGTGGGTAAGTACTGGGATGTGGGCGAGGGCCGGAGTGTGGGTGAGTTAAGTCATTAGCGAAATCTCTGCTCACCCCTGTTCGCTACTCTACCTTGAAACCACCTATGACTTCCTATGCAGACGCGTGTGGCGGCAAGTGTGGGACCGAGGCTACGTGCAATGCGGCTGGTGAATGCGAGTGCTTGGACGGTTCCACCTTCAACAATGCGGACAATACATGCAGTGGTGCTGTGGGTAAGTGCTTTGATGTGGGCGAGGGCCGGAGTGTGGGTGGGTGTGACGTCATTAGCGAAATCTCCGCTCTGGTGACCCATTTTCCGTACTCACCTTCAATACGGCGTCACACCACGGCAGTCCAGTGCTCATCAGTCATGTGTCTGAGCATTTCCAAACAATTCTCCACATTTTCCGTCCCTTCAGCGAGTGCTGGCAAGTGAGTGGTGGAGTGTCGGCAAGTGAGTGGTGGAGCGCCGGCGACTGCACATAGAGATGAAACCCCGCTTTCTTTCTTCACCTTGCAAAAACCCATGATCGTCTCGTGTGCGAGCATGTTTTCCGTACTCACCTTCAATACGGCGTCAAACCATGGCAGTCCAGCCATCAGTCATGTGTCTGAGCATATTCAAACTCATCTCCACATTTCCCGTCCCCGCAGCAAGTGCTGGCAAGTGAGTGGTGGAGCGACTGCACATAAGATGAATCCCCTCTTTCAACTCCCTCTCTCTCTTTCTTCACCTTGCAACAACCCGTGATCTTCTCTGCAGACCCGTGTGCGAGCATGGATTGCGGCCTCAAGGGTGGTATCTGCCAAGTGTCGGGCAATGGCATTCTCGAGTGTCTGTGCTCGAATGGTCTAAAATTCTACGAATCCGACAAGTCGTGCTTTGGTGAGTGCTGCACTGGTGAGCACTGCACTCGTGAGTGCTGCATTTGTTAACCGAAGGATTTGCATTTCAAAATAAGAAACACATTTCAGCTGGCAGCGTTACACCAGAACTCGGACTTGCTCTTTTCTTCTCCTCATTTCCTGCACCTCCGCCCCTGTCTGCGCTCTCCCTCGCCCTTCCACTGTGCCACCACCAACTCGATGTCTTCCAACCCCCATCATCACCACACGACCCTCAACGGCCACGATGTGGGCATCAGGCCCCTTCCTCCAGACGACAGTGCAGCTGCAGGCGAATGGCGTCCAGGAGAACGTCAAGTTCACCACCAACGTGCCGGCAGCGCAAGCCAGCGGCACCACCGTGTGCTCCGACCTCACCTCCAGCTCCGGCCTGCGCGGCGACACCAAGATCAGCATCCAGTGGAGCTCCTACGGTCTTCAAGGGGCCGGCATTGGCATGTGCAAAAGCGTCTCGTTTTACAACAACCCTGGCTGCACGGACAGGCCAGGTCTCACCATCCCGCGTCCTGCAAAGGATGGTGATTCCTTCCACAACACAGACAGGTGTGTGACCGTGTTGCACGCCACGTCATGTGTTGCTTTGCCTGTTGTGGTTCTAGCGCAAAGGAGGGAAGAATAAGCAATCCAATCACCAGAATTCGTTTCCCACTTCCTAGTGTGAATGGTGCGGAAGCATCACATTTGTCCTCATCTATGCTCTTCGTGAATACCTTTCCCCCTCTCAGGACTGTAAAAGCGATGGATTTGCCGGGATCAGTTGGCTGTGAGATCAGTAAGTGCGAGAACATGTATTTAAGTTCGAGAAACTTTCTTGGAACTCGTGCGCACAACTCTGTTAATACCACTTCTGGTTATTCCTATAAAAATATTTAACACACCCTCACCTCACCTCACCTCTGTTTGCCAAAAATCCTTACAATGCGTTATTGTTGGTCCCTCCGTTCTGGGTGCCCACAACAGCCACGTGTCACAAGGACTGCGGAGCTGCTGGGTGCATTGTGAAGGACGGCACGCCCCAGTGCCAGTGCCCCTGGGGCTTCGTGTTCAATGGGGCTCAGAAGATCTGCAGCGATAAGACCTTCAATCCTGGTAAATCTTGTGCACGTTTCCCTTGAGATCCAGCCCCTGGAGGCCCTGCGCAAGAGTTCTCTTGTGTGCCCACCCGCCTCTCTTGCATATGATTAGAAGAGAACTGCCTCTTCGTTGCCCCGGCAGGCTGATGCCTCCCTATATCCTTCCCTACCTGCTTCCCTCTTCTACCCTTGCCAGCTAACAACCCCTGCAAGACGGGCACACTGAAATGCGAAATGAACTCAATGTGCGTTGTGAAGAACGGGCAGGGGATGTGCCAGTGCAACAACGGCTACACCAAGACGAACGGCCTCTGCACTGGTGAGGTCACCAAGGGCTTTGTTTCAAAGGCCGTGAGGTGTAGAATCGAAGGCCGTGAGGCGAAGAATCGAAGGCCGTGAGGCGAAGAATCGAAGGGGTGAAGAAGTGTGGAAGTGAACAAGTGAAGAGGTAAAAAGTTCATTAGATTTAGAAACAGTCCAGCCGTTAGATAAAGTCAAAAGGATCTGATGAGTGATTGGGTGTTATGTGGTAACCACTTGTCCTTCCTCCTTCCAACCACTCAGTCTCATGCTGTTTCCCCTCTCCCTCACTCCCTCCCCCTCCCACCCACGCCAGCCATGTGCAAGCCGGCCTGCCCTGCTAATGCCCAGTGCTCGGTGGTGGGAGAAAAGGCGCAGTGCCAGTGCAAGGCGGGTTACAAGATGGACAAGAGCAAGAGGCAGTGCAAAGGTATGCGAGAGAGACAACGCATGGTCCTCTTTCATGCATGCCTCGCTGTCGACACAGCTCATTCTTACTTCCTCCCGTCTCCTGCATCCCCCCAACGTTTCATGTGGCAGCCGCATGTTCATCTGCCTGCCCTGCTAATGCCCAGTGCAAGATGGTGCAAGGAACGCCGCAGTGCCAGTGCAAGCAGGGGTTCAAAATGGACTGGAGCAAGAACAAGTGCACACGTAAGGGAGAGAGACAACACATGCACCCCTTTCTTTCCAGCTCCCTAATATTTTGGTGCAGCTTGAGTGGTCCCTATGCTTGTTCCTCTCTCTCACAAACTCTGTGCCTCTCAATCGTCGTCTCTCATGTATGCCCTCCCTGTCGACCCCGCTCATCCTCCACTCCTCTGTCTCTCACAACCCCCCTTCCCCCACCCACTCCCTTTGCATGTGACAGCCGCATGTTCATCTGCCTGCCCTGATAATGCCCAGTGCAAGATGGTGCAAGGAACGCCGCAGTGCCAGTGCAAGCAGGGGTTCAAAATGGACTGGATCAAGAACAAGTGCACACGTCAGGGAGAGAACCAGCGTATGTTTTCCTTTGTCCCTCTCTCTTGAAAGCTGCCGCAGCTGGAATGATCTTTTGCTTGTCGCCCTCTCTCAAGATCTCTGACTCCCATTCCAACCGTCTACTCGCATGTATGCCTTCCCTGTCCACCCCGCTCATCCTCTATTCCTCGCACCTTCCGCACACACCCAATTTTCATGTGGCAGCCAAATGTCCGGCCGGCTGCCCCGATAATGCCCAGTGCAAGATGGTGCAAGGAAGGGCGCAGTGCCAGTGCAAGCAGGGGTTCAAGATGGACTGGAGCAAGAACAAGTGCACACGTAAGGGAAAATGACAGCGTATGCTCTCCTTTCTTCCTTGCTCCTATTCCAACCGGTTGCTCATGTATGCCTTCCCTGTCAACCCCGCTCATCCTCTATTCCTTGCATCTCCCGCACACCCCAGGATTTAATGTGGCAGGCATATGTACGCCCGGCTGCCCCGATAATGCCCAGTGCAAGATGGTGCAAGGAACGCCGCAGTGCCAGTGCAAGCAGGGGTTCAAGATGGACTGGAGCAAGAACAAGTGCACACGTAAGGGAGAGAAAGAAATCATGCTTTCCTTTCTGTTCCTTTTCTCGTCGCCCTCTTTCACAATCTCTGAATCCCATTCCAATTGTCGCCTCTCATGTATGCCTTGCCTGCCCACCCTGCTCATCCTCCATTCCTCGCGCCTCCGCACACCCCCCTTTTTCATGTGGCAGCCAAATGTCTGGCTGGCTGCCCTGATAATGCCCAGTGCAAGATGGTGCAAGGAACGGCGCAGTGCCAATGCAATCAGGGGTTCAAAATGGACAAGAGCACCAACAAGTGCAAACGTAAGGGAGAAAGCCAGCATATGCTCTCTTTTTTGCCTTGATCCTATTCCAACTGTCTGCTCTCAAATATTCTTTCCCTGACAGACTCGCTCATCCTCCATTCCTCGCATCTCCAAAACACCCCCCTTTTTCATGTGGCAGCCAAATGTCCGGCTGGCTGCCCCGATAATGCCCAGTGCAAGATGGTGCAAGGAACGCCGCAGTGCCAGTGCAAGCAGGGGTTCAAGATGGACTGGAGCAAGAACAAGTGCACACGTAAGGGAGAGACACAATGCATACTCTCCTTTCTTTCCCTTGATAGTTGCTGCAGCTCGACTAATCCATATTCTTACTAGCCTTTCCCCTATCTCCCAATACTCACTGTATGCTCTCCCTTTCGTGCCCACTCACCCTCTTCCTCCCGTCCCCTTTCATGTGGCAGCCTTATGCCCATCTGCCTGCCCTGATAACGCCCAGTGCAAGATGGTGGGAGGAAAGGCGCAGTGCCAGTGCAAGGCAGGGTACAAAATGAACAAGAACAAGAATAAGTGCACATGTAAGAGAGACAGAATATGCTCTCTTTTGTATCTTCCCTTCTCCCACATGCATGTATACTGCCAGTGCGCTTTTATATAACCCTATTCTCCACGCAACGTTACAACAGATCACCGCTTCACCATCCACATTCTCTTTGTTTGTTGTTCAACCCATTCCATCTTCCTTCTCTTTGCAACTCAGCGAGCTGATTGTGCTCACCACGTAGGGGCTGGTTCACAACAAGCGAATAAGGAGCGGCCCTAGTTCGATGGACATGGGGCAACGAGGTGCTTGCTGGCAGCGCTACGAGGAACGGCAAAACCGGCAGGGGCTGATGGAGCAGAGGTGCAAGCAACTGCATGCGGTTGCTTGGAGGCCAGGAATAAATGGCGGATGGCTGGTTGAAGTGATTTTGTGTGTGTGCAAGAATAAAATTACATTAGGTTGGCTATAGTCCAATACAGTGTGAATTTTGTTCCTTAGGACAGATTGTTAGCTTTCTTGTGTGCTACCTTAGATGCATTTGCTATATTTTTCTTGTGTGAAGGATTTTATTAACATCAAACGTGTAATAAACTGTCAAGATAGGTAGTTAGGCTTAGAACTTAGGAGAGGTTTGGCCAAAGAAGGGGTTTGCAATATGGAGAGAGGTATAAGATACGGTATAGGAAAGGTGGCAAAGGGGGGTATACCACCAAGGCCCTACACTATTATCTATATACGCAATTATATAAGAATAATATATATTCTAACATCCCCCCTTAATTGCATGCAGACTAGCTAGTGTAGGGAGCGCATCAATCACCGTGCAGCAGCTGGGCCCTTCGGTAGGATACCCGGCGGGTACTACCCGTCTGCGGTTTAACCCCCACAATGGATGCCCGGTGAGCGCGACGAGGGGCGACAACACCCAAAGATGACGGATAGAAACTGAACGAGAAACGATATGAAACGGCGTGATCTCCCTCTCTCTCTTTCTCTCCACCCCCTTAACCTCTCTCTCTTCCCCCCTTAACCTTCTGCTCCCCCCCCCCTATAGCAACAAGTGCTGCAGGAAGTCAGGAAGAGGGAGGGGAGGGACGAGCTGCATGTCAGAATCCCAACCACCATTGGAATAAAAGGGCTTGTTAAGTAGCGGGTCAGTGCGCTCATAACCCCCCAGGACAACGAGCCTGTAACTCTTCCCTAGGATCAATCGAGGATCCCCAGTGGACCTCTGACACCCCCCCGCACTAGGACGCCCGAATTGCACACACTGGGATTCGAACCCGAGACCTTCGCTCTGATACCATGTCAGAATCCCAACCACTAGACCATTGGGATAAAAGGGCTTGTTAAGTAGCGGGTCAGTGCGCCCATAACCCCCCAGGACAACGAGCCTGTAACCCTTCCCTAGGATCAATTGGGGATCACTAGTGGACCTCTGACACTGCAGGCTGCTCACACCCGCCCCCCCCCACATCTCCCCCTCCCCCCCCCAAAAAAAACGGAAGCCGCGGAAGGGAGGGCGGGGTGGGGGAGGGGGGCGCATTAGCTGCTGCCGGCGTTGGCGCCGTCATTCGCGCTGACGCGGGTGTTGGCGCTGGCGCTAGCTGCTGTCGCATGTGCTCGCGTTGGCGTATGGCGCTGGCGCTCGCGATCGGCCCTAGCGCTGGCGCTCGTCGTTGGCGTCCGCGCTGGCACTGGCAGATCGCGGGGCGACGGGGGGGGCGCGGGGCGACGAAACGGCGCGGGGCGACGAGGGGGGGGGGGGGACGCGGACGACAGGAAGGGCGAAATGCACGCGCGGACGGGAGAAGCGAGAGGTTTGGCCAAAGAAGGGGTTTGCAATATGGAGAGAGGTACAAGATATAGGAAAGGTGGCAAAGGGGGGTATGCCATTACTAGCTATACATGCAATTATATAAGAATAATATATTCTAACATAAACCTCCTACCTCTTATGAGTTGTAAAAGGGGGTGCGCGGAATAACGAATAACAAGGATGTGACTCAATGAAGTGACAATACAATGAAGGCATGCGCTAATATAGTGACTACCCTAAGTAGGAGGGAACCTCGGGAAAACGAGGTTGGGTGCAGGTTTGGCGATCGAACAGTAACCCTTCAAGCAAGGCGGACGGCACCCAAGTGTCGTCTTCACTAGTGCACTCAGTCTAACGGACAAAGAAGTCCACGTGGCGTCCAAAAGCGTCGAGCCAAACACGATGCTCCAAAATCTTGGACTGGTCGAGTGTCAGGTTGAGCTGTTGGGACGGCGTTCTGGTGCGCGATGTCTATTGTGGCAAGCACGAACTTGCGAAGGAGGCTGACATGGAAGGATCATGTATACACCAGTCGTCGGGTACCACCAGCTTTGCGGTGACAGGTGTCACCATCTGGATGATTTTGAAGGGCCCACAAAATTGTGGTTGTAGTTTTGACGAGCCGGGTAGTCGCAGTTTTTCCATGTTGAGCAGCACTAGTTACCCAACTGTCAATATGATTTTCCGTCGCAGGAGATCGGCGTATTTTCGGGCTGTGATATTAGCCTTGCGAGTTGTGCCGGCTGCCTTTATGCGGATCTCCTGAAGCTTCGTCACAAAAGTTTGTGATCGTGGGACCGGGTTGTCGAGTGTAGTCTTTGCTGGCGCCACCGGGTCCATCCCGTAATCCAGGAAAAACAGGGAGTGATTAGTCGTGCTGGACGGGGCGTTGTTGAACGCGAAGTCCAACATGGCGAGCGAATATTCCCTGCGAGCGGGATTGGGGCTGTTTGTCATGATCAGCTGCTCCATCGTCTGATTGGTCTGCTCGGTCTGGCCGTTGGTTTGCGGGTGGTAGCCTGACGAGAACTGTAGCTTTGTGCCGTATTGTGCCCACGTCTCCTTCCAAAACTTCGAAGTGAACTTCGGGTCCCGGTCGCTGATGATCGCCAACGGGATGCCATGTAGTCGCACAACGGTGGAGATGAAAAGGCGCGCAGTTTTTTCGGCTGTGGTCATAGTACGATATGGTGTGAAGTGCACTATTTTTGTTTGGCGACCGACGACAACGAGTACGGAGTCGTTGACGAACGGCCCAGCTGGCAGCCCCGTGACGGAGTCCATCGTCACTTGTTGCCACGGTCGCACGGGTGGCTCCAGAGGTTGCAGCAATCCAGCTGGCCGCTGACATGTTGATTTCATGGCCTTGCACACCCTACATAAGGACACATATCACTACACGCCGTTAGAAGAGACAGGCCAATAATATTAACGGTGCATCAACTTCTGGGTTTTATCAACCCAGAAATGCTCGGAGAGGTTGGAATCGTGCACCTCATGGATAAGGAGTTTACGCAGCAGCCGATAACCGGGAACCCAAATCCGGTCGGTTTTGGCCTTTAGGTAATAATTCCCCTTCTGCGTCGTCGCCTGTTGGTAATTTCAAGTCGTGATGAATGGGTCCGTAGTGTAGCCGTGGGTGAATAGTCCCATAAGTAGCAGGTTCGAATGGGTGATGAGTACTGCAGCGGATTAAACTGCCGGCCGGGTATGGGCATCGGCGATGTTATTCACCTCTTTCTTGTAAGTGATGTGGTAGGTGAAGTGGCTCTCCATGTAATCGAGCCAACGAACTTGTCGCAGATCGAGATTGGGCTGAGCTCGCAGGTACTATAGGGACTTGTGGTCCGTGCGAACAATGACGTCGGCGCCCAACTAGTAGCAACGCAATAGTTTGAATGCATGTATTATAGTGAGCATCTCCTTGTCGTGTATCGGGAAGTTGCGCTTGGCCGCCTGCAGCTTGCGTGATTCGTAGGCGATCGGCTGCAGCCCGTTCCCGAAATCTTGGAGAAGCACAGCTCCGATGGCGAAATCTGAGGCGTCGGTGATGACTTCAAACGTCTTTGATGGGTCGGCGATGTGCAAAACCGGAGGGGAAACAAGAAAATTCCGTAACTCCTGAAAAGCCGCCCCAACTTCCTTCCCCCACACAAAATCATGTCCTTGTGCAGTAGGTCAGTCAGCGAGCAGGTTATCCCCGCCATATTCGGGATAAGCCGCCGAACGTAATCTACAAACCTCGAAAAAACTCTAAAGATACGTGATGTTATTCAGGGACTTCCACTCTTGAACAGTCTTGATTTTTGCCGGGTCGATTTTAATGGCGTCGCGGGAGATAACGTACCCCAGAAACTCCTACTCCTGCTTAAAAAACCCGCACTTAGAGCCGTTGGTGATGAGGCGGTTCTCCTGTAGCCGCTTAAACATTGCGTCGAGGTCGCGGAGGTGTTGTTCTCTTGTCCTGCTAAAGATCAGAATGTCGTCCACGATAACGCAATTGTCGAGAAATTCTTGGAAGACCCAGTTCATGGTCACTTGAAAAGTCGAAGGCGCATTTGTGAGGCCGAACGGCATCATGGTGAACTCGTAGTTTCCGTAGCGCATGCAAAACACGGTCTTGTGACAGTCGTCGGCAAAGACCCGGATCTTGTGGTAACTGCCACGCGAATTGATTTTTGAGAAGTAGCGAGTGCCATGAAGTTGATCGAGGAGGTCGTCGGTGCGTGCGATTGGGTAGCGAGATTTGATTGTCTCCCGGTTGAGCACGTGATAGTCGATACATATGCAAAGCCCGCCATCTTTTTCTGGCGTGAACATTATCGGGGCCGTGAAGGGAGATGTACTAGGTTGAATAAACCCCTTCTCAAGCAAGCCATCAATTTGGCTTCGCTGCTCCTCGAGTTCCGGTTAGGTCAACCGCCAGTGTGTACGAACCATCGGCTGCTCGCCAGGCTCCAGCTGTATTTTGTTGTCCTCGGATCGTTCGGGTGGCAGTCCATGTGGCACGTCGTCGAGGAAGATGTCGGGATACTGTCGAATCAGCTCCACTAAATCCGGCGGTATAGCTGTGTCAGAATGTAAAAATTGACTAAAACATAAAGTACAAACAAGATATATGCAAAACCTAACCCTAGTGCAAGTACAAAATAACACAAAGGAGAACACCTAGACTAGAACTACACAAGCTATCGAAATATAGTTCGACACACCCCCATAGTCTAGGTGACGGTAGTCCTGTAGAAACAACAAGAGCAAGCAACGATCACAAGACCAGTCCACAAGAACAAGACAAATCTCAGGGTGGAGCTCAAAGTCACCACACACTCCGAGAGCAAGCAAGGGGCCACAAGGCCAGTCCACATGCAGGTATATAACAAATACATAGAGATGCAAGAGTACAAGACATGCAGGACAAGGCATCTCTACGCAAGCAAGTGAGGACGGGCAGGCACAAGGCCAAGCTGGGTGCAGAAACGCTGGTGGTCACAAGGCGGCAACGCCTTGGTGAAGATATCTGCAGTGTTGGCCTCAGAGACCACACATACCACGCGGGCCTGGCCACGCTGGTGCAACTCACGCAAAAGGAAGTAATGAAGCTGGATGTGCTTCGCCTTCCCAACCAGTCGGGGCTCCTCACACAACAGGACATCAGACCTGTTGTCTGCGAACAAGACTGGGGGAGAGCAAGGCCGCTCACCAAGGTCGGTGAGAAGGAAAGACAGCCAGCAAAGCTCCTGAGCGGCCATGGCCGCAGCGTACACCTCGGCCTCAGAGCTGGAACCGACGACAGACGACGCCCGAGTCGACCGGCACGAAACAGCACCTGCCCGGAGGCTAAAGGAGTACCCCTGTGTAGACCGACGCGTCTCCGCATCGTCGGCCCACGACGAGTCCGAGTAACCTGTGAGTGTAACTGGCTGCTTCCCTCCAAGGACAAGTCCCATGCCTGATGTACTCGCCACATACTTTGCCACCCTCTTAGCCGCGTACCAGTAGGAAGGTTGGTGTCTCCTAGGCACAACAAAGCGCGCAAGGACGCTAAGAGGGTAAGCTAGGTCTGGGCGAGTGTAGGACATCAGGTACATGAGACAACCCACCAGCTCAGGATATGGACCGCTGGACTCAAATGGCTCGTCCAAAGGTGGAGCCGTGAGCCCATGATCCACACCAAGAGGGGTGAGCTGTACCTTGGAGAACGGGAAGCGAAACCGCTTGAGGATCTGCTCGACCATATGCGACTGAGTCAGCGTAATGGTGCGAGCTGCCCTGTCCCTGGTGATCTGCAGGCCAAGGTAGTGCTGCAGCTCACCAAGGTCAGTGCAAGTGTGTCTCCTCTGCAGTTCTGCGCGGTTCTGTGCGGTGCTGTGCGGTTCTGCGGGGTGGAGAGTACCGGGTGGGGCGGCTGATTCCGCATGAGGTGACTGGAACGAGTGGGGCAGCAGCTATGGCTGGAACAGGTGGGGCAGCGGGTGCGGTTCTGTGCAGTTCAGTGCGGTTCTGCGCGGTGGGGAGTACCGGGTGGGGCGGTGTAAGTTGCTGGTTTTGCTAGGGGGTAGTTTAAGTTGCTGCTGGTGCGCTGACCGCAGCGGAAGCTACTGCTGGTGCGACTGGCGGCAGTCTAAGTTGCTGGTGGTGCTCTTGGCGGTAGTCTAGGCTGCTGGTGCTACTAGCGGCAGTGTAATCTGCTAGTGCTATTGGCGGCGGGTGTGGCAGCTCGTGGGGAGGCGGGTGTCAGGTGGGGCGGCTGTTAAGGCAGCGGGCGACGGGTGGGGAAGGTAAGGCGGCGGTTCTGTGCGATTCTATACGGTTCTGTGCGGTTCTGCGCGATTCTGCACGGTTCTGTGCGGTTCGGTGCGGTTCTGCACGGTTCTGTGCGGTTCTGTGCAGTGGAGAGTACTGGGTTGGGCGGCTGATTCCGGGTGAGGTGACTGGAACGGGTGAGGCAGCAGGTTTCCAGGTGGGGCGGCAGTTTCAGGTCTGGGGCAGCGGTTCGCAGTTCTTGGGGCGGCCAATTTCTGGTGTGGCGGCGGTTCTCTGCTCGTGGGGCGGAAGATCGCAGGTGAGGCGATGGCTAACAGGGTGGGCGGCGGGTAAGGCAGTGGGTGGGGCCGTGTCTAATGGGTGGGGCGGCAATTACGACGGTAGGAAACGGGTGGGGCGACGGGTCGCTGGTGTGCGCGGCTGCTGCTGTGCGTGCGTGCGACTAACGACGGGGCCGCGGGGCCCGCTAGCGAAGGGGCCTCTGGGCCCACGAACAAAGGGCCGCGGGGCCCGCTAACGAAAGGCCGCAGGGCCCGCTAACGAAAGGCCGCGGGGCCCGTTAACTAACAGCCGCGACGGGTGACGGGCGACGGGAAATTAAGGGAAAACGGTCGCGATCAACGGGGGGAAACGGGCGACGGGCGACTGGCGACGGGGGGGGGGGGGGGGGGGGGGTTCTACGGGCGACGGGGCCTAAGGTAAGCGCGATACGGGCGGTCTAGGACGGGGCGCGACTAGGTGGGCCCATGATAGTTGAGTGATTTTTCCTAAGGGGAAAATCTCGCTAGGGTTAACCTAGCTCTATATCATGTCACAATGTAAAAATTGACTAAAACAGAAAGTACAAACAAGATATATGCAAAACCTAACCCTAGTGCAAGTACAAAATAACACAATGGAGAACACCGAGACTAGAACTACACAAGCTATAGAAATATAGTTTGACAAGCTGCGCACAGCTTCTCGACGTCCTGCCCCTCGGTGTCGGTTGCCAACTCGCGCAAGCAAACGGCGAAGAGCTGCGCGCCTTGATTGAAGTGGCGAGTAATTGTGATGGCTTTGATGCACGGGGCTTGAATGTAGTCAGGTGTCCATGCAGGCAGCTTAATCAGCCCCTCGTGCTTGCTGATATTGCACGATTCCGTTGTCCAGTCCATGACGGGGTTGTGTCGTCGCAGCCAATCACATCCCAGAAGCACGTCGCAGCCATCTAGCGCCGTCGCGAGAAACTTCATGCTGAGGTCGAAATCGTCGCCGCATTCGATCCGCACCGTCCGTGATTCTTCCAAAATCGCCAGAGGCGTCCCATCTATGAGGCGAGCATCGATTTCAGGCAGATACCTGTCAAGTTGCAGCCCGCATTGTTTTTCTGTCGCCAAGTTGAAGAGGCTATGGCTGGGCCCTCCATCGACAAACATTTTCAAATAATTTCTAAAACGCTTTGCTAACGACCAGCACAGGGTGATCCACATGGTTATCCCCGTTATTCGGCTGAGTGTGATTGATTGCATGAATCGGAACCATGACTCGGTGGGGATGGTGGTGTTCGGGCGACAGAGCACAGCGAATAAGGGGCCCGTCTGTTACTGACTCTTTACCGTTGTTCCTCTTCACCGGCGTGTTGCATATTTGTGACCCGGCGTCCCACACTTAAAACACAACCCCGTGTGCTTGGACTCTGTTGATTGTGGCTCGTTGGGTCTGGCCGCGAATACGGTTTCCCTTCCGGGAACTTACCCTCGCATTTTGCATCAGAGCATCCGTAGACTCTGCCAACCCTACAACTTCCAGGAACGAAGTCGGACAGCATTGGCGCATCTTGAACTGTGTCTCATATTTAAGGCCGCCGGCATATTTATCTAACCGCTCCGCCTTCGCCATGTCGTCCACTTGGTCAGCGAGTGCCACAAACGACGTCGTGTAGTCCTGGTCAGATGCCAACTTTGATCAGGCACGCAGCTTCGTGCGAGCTTGCTCCGAAGCGGATACGTGCTCGAAGCGATCTTGTAAGGTTGCGCCCCACTCCTTCCACGTGCGTATCTTGGTCACTCCGAATATCGGTGCTGCCACTTGATACATTGACGTTGAGGTCCCGTCTGCCGCTCGTGTCACACGTGTCGAGGTACCTGTGTCCAAGGTATGTCGCCACCACTCTAGAGCTGCTCCTCGGAAAAGCGAAACTGCGTAATTAATACACGTGGCGTCATCGTCAACGCGCCCTGCAGTAAAGAAGACTTCCACGCCAAACAACCACCCCTTCACTGTAGTTGTCTTATTGCTAGGGTTGAATGGGGGCGAGCTCGCGGGCTTTATCTTGATTGTAGTGATTAAAAGTGTCGCAGGCGCCGACGCTGCCGGTCGTTCGCTCTCGTTGTTGCCTCGTGCGGGCTCGCCACTTGTGACGGCTCCACTTGCTCCATGGCTGGCGGTATCACCTTCTTCATCGGGCGACTCCTAACGCACTTCGCCTCGCGTCTGGCGTAGCTCTATAGTTCTTGCATTTGCATTATCGTTCATCGCTTCCTGGTCCGTGAGTCGTAGGCTTTGTCTGGAGGGCAAAGGGGTATCTGGCCTTTTAGGCAAGTGGATTGCAAAAACTATCAGAGTCGGGCATGTTAGAATTAACAAACCTTGCTGCCAATCATTTTGCAGTCCACTGTACTAGCCAACCCGTGCCTCAAAACTACCCTTGAAAAAGCGGGGTGAACTAAGAAAGTAGCTCTGATACCAGGTGTTATGAGTTGTAAAGGGAGTGCGCGGAATAATGAATAACGAGGCTATGGCTCAATGAACTACCAATATAATGAAGGCACGCGCTAATATAGTGACTACCCTAGCTAGGAGGGAACCTCGGGAAAACGGGGCTGGGTGCAGGTTTAGCGATAAAAAAGCCAAAAGCGACGCGGGGCAGCCTCGACATCGGAATTGTAGGCCGAACGTGCAAAGTCCAAAAAAACGGGGTTGTACGCGTAGCAGTCAACCCCTATATGGAATAAGGAAAAATCCTTACACTATCTGTGGATCGAGTGGGCCAATCATCAACCTTCAGTTGTTGGTACTTTGGGTGTATATTAGGTGTCACATGTCTTGGTGTAAGTGTATGGACGGATTCTTTTGCAAAAACATAAATGCTTGGATTTTGCTAACATTGTTACAAAGAGTAATATAATGGTATGAGTTGTGCTATCAGAGTGCGAGGAAGACTATATAATAAGATTGTGATTACAGAATTGGGGAATACAATGAAAGCATGGGAAAATATAGGGCGAACCCTGGCTAGGTGAGGACATCGGGACATGCGAGGGTTGGGGTTGTCGCGATTGGTGTGAGGCGACTCGGAATGTGGTTTGGGTCGAAGTGTAGGCCGAACTCTAACTGACGCAAAGTGCTCGGGCTGTATCGGTTAAGGTCAGGCTACAGTAATGAATACTACATCCATTACACTCTCCCACCTTCTAAATATGCCCCCCTTATACGTTGGCGACTCTAGCAAAAGCGTGAAAACTGCAGATATGCGGTCAAGGGCCAATCCGACAGCTCTGAAGGGCGCTAGATCTTGAGCTGACGCGTGGCTGATCATTTGACCAGGCAAAATTAAACAAGTTGGAGTGTCAGCCGCTGATAATCCCAATGTTGATCAGATGGCTTCGATCAGAGTGTTGAACCCATCACAAAATCCCTATGCCAAGTTTGGACGAATTTTGATTTCGATAGACTTCGCGTAAAAAAATCCGGAGCCAATTTGGACCGATCGTTGGAGTCATTTGATAGGAGCTCCGAGACGTGACAAGGTTTGGCTTGGTTCAAGTTCCAATTTGGCACGGGATCTTTTCCGGATGACATTCGGGCGCAATCCGTTTTGTTGCAGATTCGTCACCAAATTATTCAAAAGTACATTCTGGTTTTGTTCATTTTGGATATTAGGGATTTTTTTATTTCATTTATTATTCCGGTTTACATCAACCATGATTTAGCAATCTAGCAACAAGCAGTCTTAGCACCAGGTCACATAGCCTACGCACTGCCGGGCCTTGCAAGAGCCCGGTGGGCAAGGACGACCTCTCCAAGGTCGCCATCGTCGATGAGGAACTTGTTCAAGAAGACGAACGCACCCTGTGCCGAATCGTGGGGGATCCTCCGCTCCACGACAGCAAAGTGGATCATCTTCTTGACCTTTTTTGCACCACTCCTGGTAGTCTGGCTTGTTTTGTTCTGGCTGGCTACTAATTCGCTTGCGACGCTTATCCTGTAGAAGGGGCCATTCGATCTGCAATGTGGTGTAGGGTTGGGTGGATGGCTGTTGAGGAGGGGGGGTTACAGATAAAGGAGCCAACTGAAAGCGGTGATTCAGTCGTCACTATCTACGGCACTGCAAAGGCTTAAGTGACCAAGAATTAAGCTGAATTACAGGCAAAGGGTTAAGGGAACGAGGCATGGGGGTACAAACAAATATCTACATCCTTACCGAAAACAGGCCCCATGCCACCATGCGGCTCTTGAACTTGGTGAAAACGACCCCGCCCCTCTTGAAGGAGACCTTGAACGCATAAGCGAACAAGGGGTTGCTGAAGGGCGTCCCGGTGGCCTTGTCAAAGTGCCAGTTGAGGGCCCACTGTTCTGCAGGGTGGTAGGGAGGGTATGGGTTGGAAAGGGGTGTACAGAAATCAAGTGGGGGGATGAGAGTCAGGGTGAGCCACATTGCACGGTGATATGTAGCTGCCAACTGGCATATGGTGTTTTCAAGTTGCACATACCATCTCTGTACTCCGCTAGGAGTTGCTCGTCGTCGAACCACCTCGTTGGGTGTAGCTCAGTGGACAGGTTATCCAGGAGATGGCTGTAGTCGACAAGACCCATGCCGGTGTATGCTGCTGGCCTGAGGGTGGAGTTGATGGTTGACCTTGTTGACGACATCTGGTGGTTGAAGACTCCCATGGTTGACTTGTCATTGTGCAACCACAGCAGCTTCATTGACTCGAACCCTTCTGCAGACAAGTGGACAGCGAACGCTTCGAACACTTCCTCCGGTGCACGGTAGTACTGGATTTTTTCCTGGGGGGTTCAGAAACATGAGCTGAGAGCACACTAAGTAGGCTTGTTCTGCGCAGGGGTGTAGGGTACACAAGACGACATGGGAGAGAGAAACCATCAGTTATGACTGTGGCCGTGTGACCACAGGATGTACTGTGTGAACTTGCCACGTCACAACCTCTTGCATCCGCCACGTCCACCAGCAACCAGCCCCACTTGCCACGTCACACCCACCCACCCCATACCACGTCACCCCCCACCCACCTGACTCGCGTCGCCTCGTCACGAGCCGCTCCCGTGTACCCTTCAAAGCCGCCACGTCAGCCCCAACCCTCACATCCCGCCACATCACACCCTCCTGCATCTGCCTGCGCGACCCGGCGTTGGTGTTAATATCCACTGGTGGAAGTCAGGAAGACTGGTTGTGTGTCAAGGAGGCATGTGGCAAGGCGCATGGTTCCAGCTTCACCCAGGCGGGTGGAACATGTGAAGTCGGTCCAGCACTGTACTTCGCTCCTGCAGGGGGGTTCGGCCAGTAGGAAGAGCAAGGGGGAGATGAACCTCATCCCGATTCGCAAGGAATTTGTCATGCAAAAGTAGAACGAGGGGGAACATCCATCGGACTTCAGTGTGGTGAGGGTGGCAGCGGATGGCGGATGTATAGATCAAGAGGGGTGGAGGAGCGAGGAGTACTACCTGACATGCATGAGCAGTTGAGAATAGGAGTGTTTTCTCTGTATCAAGCTCGTGGATGCGAAGGGGCTCTGTCTTAGTGGATAAATGGGTAACAACAACCACAACCTCACCTGTGCGAGGTCAATGTCAACGGCCTCAGAAGCAACGGCAAAAGAACGGAGCATGCACAATGGATTAAAACAATTGCTCACGTGGTTCTACTCACAGATACAAGGATAGGGGATAATTACAATTTCTGGACAACTGAAACCATCATCAGCGGCAGTGGTGGGAAACAGTGAAAGGGCTGGAGGTGTTGTAGTTCAATGAAGTGGTTAAGCTCACAGATGTGGTTACTCACCCGTCGGGAAGACTGGTGGGGTCACGGTTGGCTGCTCACATATCACCTTCAGGCTGGTGGCGATGTACCTTCCCGCGCAAGCGTGCACCGTGGAAATCTTTTTCCGTAACTGCCTCCCACAGTTTGTCCAGGCTCAGCCGACGTCAGGACACCTGGTAGTGATGGGGGATTTGAACCTGGTACAAGATCCAGATTTGGACTGAACATCGCGGTCATGGGAGGAGAGGAAGAGGGTGAAGGCGGCGGTCGCTCACCTTGAACGGGTGGTAGAGCTTCTCCGACACAAGGTGATGCAGCACCCCGGCGATAAAAGGGCGCAAAACAAGCTGGTCTGTAAGGAGGCGCATCTGGAGGCCAACTTACGGAGTTGCAAAGATAGAATGCAGGTGCTGACCAACATCAAGGTGGAGTGAGTGGAGAGGTCCCGTCACCCTACCTGTCGGCAAAGATAAAGATGCGGAAAAAATGGACAGTCATAAGGAAGATAACGCATCGAGGTGCCGCGTATCATGGAACAGAAGAGGTACTGAGGGCGGCGGCGGATCATTTCCAGTCCGCGTTCTGTGAGGTGGTGCCGGAGGAGGAGGGTGATTGGGGAGCCTTCTTGGAAGGAGCGGCATTCTCCGACGAGGAGGCGGCCCTCCTCAGCACGGACTGGACGGAGGCAGAGGTCAAGGAAGCGATGGAGAGCCTCCCGAAGGGAAAATCTCCGGGACAAGATGGGCTGCCGGCGGAATATTTCATCTTGCATTGGGACATACTTAGGAAACATGTGATGTACTTCTTCAGGGAGTTTGCAAGGACAGCGGAGATGCCGGAAAGCCTTTCGACTTCCATAACAGTGCTGTTGCACAAGAAGGGGCCGACGGACCAGCTGGGGAACTATTGGCCCATCACGCTGCTGTCAGTCATGTACAAGTTGATTATGAAGGTTATGGCTTCAAGGCTAAAAAAGGTGTTGGGCAAGGTGTTATCAAAGGAACAACACGGCTTCTTACCAGGGAAAGGCCTGGCAAACGCAGTCTCGGTGGTAGCAGATGCGGTGGAGGCGGCGAATAGCGGCAAAGAGGACTGGCTGCTGCTGCTGGTGGATTTCCAGAAGGCGTACGATACGGTCTCTCGTTCGTACCTCTTCAGGGTCATGAAGGAGTAATGGAGAGGTTCATCAGCTGGACAAGGGGCATGCATACAGAAGCGGGGACCAAGGTTATAATCAACAGATGGCTGAGCGAAAGGGTGGAGATGAACAGCGGGGTCAGGTAGGGATGTCCTCTGGCGCCTTACCTTTTTCTCTGCGCACTGGAGCTGCTCTGCAGAGCCACGCAGCGCAAGGGGATGGGGATCGGGCCGGCCGGGCATGAGCCGCTCACGTGGGATTTGCCGATGACACCTCCTTCCTGCTGAGCAGAGAAGGGCAGCTGCAGAAGGCGGCGGAGGTCCTGGACACCTTTGGCAAACAGACGGAGCTGAAGGTGAACTGTGATAAATCGGTAGTGGTGCCGCTGGGTCACAACAGGGGGGCGCCGGTGCCGGCGGATATCCCGTACAAATGGTCAGAGAATGAGGAACCGGAACGGCTCCTGGGGGTGTGGAACACGCCCAGTGGAGAATCTGGTCCGTCGTGGAGGAGGGCATACGAAATAATTAAGGAAGAGCTAAGGAAGTGGGAACCACAATATCTCATGACGACAGCAAGGGTAGTGGTTATCAGCTGTTACGTCCTGTCGGTTTTAATGTTTCAGGCGCAATTGTACTCACCATCGAAGGAATTGTTGGAGAAGATCAGAAAGCTCTGCCATGCTTTCGTCTCGGCGGGGGAAGCTATGGAGGAGAAAATCTTCATCCTCTGGAGTGCTTATCTGGCGTGTCTCCCGCGGATGGACGGAGGCTTGAGGCAACTGGATCCAAAGCTCTGCCTCGACGGGTTGGTTGTCCAGAAAATTGGCAAACTACTAGGTGAGCCGGCTTCCCGCGAGCTTGGGCTACGTTGTTCGCACATCCATATGCGGGGAGGCACTGGCAGCAAGGGAGTGAGAGATGGAAGGCGGCGGTGAAAGTTTTCTGGAAATTGCCGCTCGCATCATTGCCGACACCTGCAAACAAATGGGAGGTGGAGGAGGAATTTATCTGTTTCAACAAAAACATCATGCACAGGGGGGATAGTCCCTTCGGGCACCAGATTCGCACAGCGGCCCTTCTCACCACGCGCGTCAAGGACCTGCTCACGGATGGTCCGGGAGGGCGGAGATGCTTGAAGGAGGAGGACTTTCTGACAATAGAGCTTGGGAGCAAAGAGGCGGCGGTTAAGGCAAGGAAAGCCTACGAGGCCATGCCATCAGAGTGGAAGAAGATGGTTGAGGAGCCGGTAACGGCTGAGGAGGTGGTAGCAGCATCAGGAGTTGTGAGGTACATCCTTCGGGGACAGCCAGCGAGGCTCCCATGGGCAGTGAAGGGAGTGGATGCATAAAAAATCGTCGCCTCCGCCATGTCACTCGACAAGGAGGGGAGGCTGGGAACACACACGAACTCGAGCAAGACGTGTTTCGAGGCGTGCAGACTATAGCCGATGGCGGTCCAGGGGAGCAGGTTGGTGGGGCAGGTGGGCGACCCAAATACAAGGCTCCTAACTAGACCGAAGCTCTTTGTGGGAGGAGAGCTGGCACCGCTTGACAAGATACGTGCTGTGCTCTCTAAGTCAACTGGGCGCTCTTGGAGGCAGGCAGAATGGGAGGATGTGCGGGGCAAGAAGATTGAATGCAAGCGGGGCATCAAAATCCGTGACTCGGTCCACGTCCCCCTCAAGGCGAGGGACATGCTTCTCAGGGTCCACATGGTGAACCTACAGGTGGGAGGAAGACTGGATTTTTTCCAGAACAGAATCAGCTGTGCACATTGCGGGGGGGAGGAAACCCTAGCGCATTGCCTTAACAGCTGCCCAGTCATACAGCCGATCATCGGCACGCTCAAGAGATCTCTGCAAATGCTGAACCCGGATAGGTCCCTGAGCTCACTTGGAGATCTGCTTTTCGAGGAAGGGGGTACGGGGTCGGGTTTTCCCGAAATGACACTGACAGCTGCGGTGCTCCGCCAGGTTTGGTTAGCACGATGCAATGTGGTATGGCGTGCGGCCCCTTTTGAAAGGAAGAAGGTTGGGCGCTGTGCGGTG
The DNA here is from genome assembly GCA_947471745.1 of Closterium sp. Naga37s-1. NCBI lineage: Eukaryota > Viridiplantae > Streptophyta > Zygnematophyceae > Desmidiales > Closteriaceae > Closterium > Closterium sp. Naga37s-1. The sequence continues at coordinate 551,493 of CANJKZ010000966.1, forward strand.
CTGGATTTCATGACGCATGCGAGGGTGGTGCTGGCATCAAGAGAAAAGGCGGGCGCCACGGGAGAGGGGGGCAGTACGTGGAGTACAGATAAGTGGCGCCATGTGGCGGTAGATGAGAGGAAGAAATTACGGGGAATCTGTGACGAGGAGGGGCCAACATGTTGGACAGCCTAGTTTCTGTCCATCTGGTGCAACCCATGCACCTTACACTAACCACCGTGAATCACCATAGGAGGGATGTCCAATGCTTTACTAAGCGTAGCATAGGCCCTCCGAGAATATAGTTACGACTACGGATGTATCTATGTTTTGATAATATACTTACAAAAAAAAAAGAGTAACACACCAAGCGTTACTCTTCAAAACTCCATTCGAACCCCGTGTTCGGGGTCATATGACGTCAGCGTCGTTGGCGGTTTTGCCCAGACTCGCCGAGGTCATTGTCGTGACTCTCCGAAACACTCCCAGGCATGGGCGAAATATAGCTGCTCCTCCTCCTCCTGTCCTTTTTTTTTTTTTTTTTTTTTTTTTTTCAGATTCGAACTTGAACCGCAATTTGTGTCAGCACCACCATGAGCGTTGTCGTTATTCACCGAACTCTTCTCGGCAGAGACGAAAAACAGTTGTCGCCTCTTCCCCCCTTCCTTTGAAAAATCGATCCGCTATGTTGTCGCTGGTACCCATGAACAGAGACGGAGGTAATTGCCGACCTTTGTTTCCGACGGTTTTGCGCGCTTAGTTAAGCATTTTTTGCATCCGCGTTCTCCTCACAGAACTGTCGACCTTTGCCACCGAATTCATTAAAAATCACTCTTGGGACTTCCTGCAGTACGTCTTGGATACCTGCAGCTATCCCCCAAAAAGAACCGGTGTGTCTAGCATGCCCACCCGTCGCCATTTTCATTGCCTATGGTTAACCACACTAGCGACCCACCAAGAGGAAGCACTTCTTGTATGGAAGCCACAACTATGGTTCCACCGGCACCAAATTTCACGAAACCTAACCCGCATCAACGCTGCTGATCTCGCCGTTGAACTTCCCCAGGTGAAATACACCGCAAAACGCTGAAATGACTTGGCGAACTGACATTCACTTGTCTCCCACCATAGGAATGTAGCCTAATAATTGCAGTTGCTGAATTGAGTCCCAAAGTCTTTTTCACTGAGTGGGCCCGGCATTTTCGCGGTGTTTCGACGCTCACCCATTTTTTACACCCGCTGAAATTCCACGCAGAAGATCCGAGGTATCCTTGGCGATGCACGTCTCCGCCACGCCTCTTTACATAAAAACCGACCCTTTCAAGCGTCCCCAAGTAGACCCTGAATTCGATGAGAATTCATGCACGGGCTCAACGCACTCCAAACAACTTGAGCATCCACAACTTTCCCTCCTTTTTTTTGTCTGCACCCCCCAACAATTTTGCTTGCCTCCATTCACCCAGCATCCATTTTTTTGGATGAGGTATTGCTCATGGTTGCCCGCGATTTTGTGACATTGGGTGAAGGCGCAAACGCTATCGTAACCAGAGAGCTGTTTATCGTATCAACTGCTCAGGCCGGCCGCTTTGCTACCCACTTTGTTTATTGCGCTTAAAGAATCAACAGCTTCGGGAACTCAGTCTTCGCGTTGCACCTCCGACAAGTAGACCGCTGAATCAGGAGAGACACCAACAGCTGCAACAACTTGCTCCGCCTTTGCAGCTACCTGGTGTAGGATATGTGGGCAGTTGTAAGAATTCGGCGGGGGGAGCTTGTTCTGCTACCACCGCTTAGCCGCAAAACCCGGCATCGACAAAAGGTCCTTTTTAATGGGTCGTTCTCGCGCCTCCGTGTATTGTAGCTGGTAGATCCCCTGAAAATCGCGGGTCTACACGTTGCGTGAAACCATTGTCCCGACGGTGTACTGCCCTGTATGCGGCACAACTACCCTTGATCAGAGAGACCTATGTCACCTGAAGCACTGAATCGGTTGCTACTGATGCTCCGAAAAATTTGCCGATTTCGTTCCAGGCGCAGAAGTGACCCTAATGCGAATAGTCTAGTCGTAGGAGTGTGTTCGAAACTTTTTGGTGGTCTGAAAAAAAAAAACTACTTTTGTTCCACGCTTTGTCGATCCTGCTGAAAACGCCAACGACGCACCCTCCTGCAGCAACACCGCTAAACCCGGGCGGGACGACGGTAGACCCCCACTTTCTTCGGCAGTCGTCACGCCGTCTCTCCTCGTCGTTTTGTTTTCCGAAATGTCGATGACAATGCCGCCATGGCCATGGCGGAGACAACTTGGCCTCTAGCTGTTTCTCCCAGCTCCCATTTATCATGCCCTCAACAAACTTCACATCCCTGCTATCAAACATGACATTCTTAGATGGTTCCCACAACAGCCATCCCTTGCCCTCAGCAGCCAGCCCCAATTGCACGCACCAGATTGCACTTGCCCCCAACTTACGTTGATAGGACTTGGGGACATGGGCGACTGCCATGCAACCGAACACCCTCAGCATGTCCACCGGCGGCTTCCACCCAAGCCACCTCTCCAACGGCACCCACGAGTCATCCCCAACCTTGGTGAGCACCCTATTCCTAGCGTCGGTAGCGTGCCGAACAGCATGGGGCCACATCGGATTACCCAGCACAGATTCTATGAGCAGCTCCCTAGCTGTCTCTAGGATGGTCCGGTTTGCCCGTTATGCTACACCGTTGGACTGTGGGGTGTAAGCCGTGGTCAGCTCCCTCTGGATGCCCTGCTTCTTGAGCCATGTCGTCATCTGATACTAACATTGAAGCACTTGGCAGATGCGCGGCTTTAAGCTCTACACAATGGTGCCTTCTTAGTATTCATTACGGGAACCTAAGCACCACTTATAAGAGTTCCAGGCTATCGGCAGTGTTTCAAGCAACATCAAGGCAAACTATTACACGTGACTACCACCAAGGTTACAAGCATTTGCATGGAGACCATCGCGTTTCGTGCTTGGCATTGTCAGTAGCTCGCGTCATCACCAATTTTTCCAGTTCCCAAGGTTTACCGACGCTCGAGGTTTCTAACCATCTAGGCTGGCTGTCGATCCCTATGGATGTGGTTACCCCTTCGGGCCTTGACCTACAGCGTTTTGCTTTCAAGCATAGGAAGTATAAACAATCAACGTTTCCAACAAGTGTGCTCAGTCCAGCTCGATCCTCAGCCTACGACGGGCTGTCGAGCTTTTCTCATCATAGCACTATGGGGAAGGGTCGCAACAACAAGGCCGGCAAGAAGACGGTCGACAATGGACAGGAGAAGGAGTTGGCTGACGTACCTGACGTACCTGTGAAAGCGCCGTCTTCCTCAACGTCACCTGCTGTGCTTGGACCCTTCGACGACTTGTCGGACCTGCAGAATAAGGCTGACCACACCAACGGACCAGGCGGGGAAGATGCTGACGGTGTTGACCGCAACGCCGTTACGGATCACGCGGCTGCCGATGAAGAGGCTGATGCGGATGCTGACGCGCAGGAGGACGAAGAAGCTTCGTCGGATCGGGCTCTTGATGATGTTGATGATGGTTACCTGAGCGACGACTCTGATGAGCACCTGGAACCGGTCTCGCTCGGCAGTATCATTGCTTTGAAAAGATTTTCACTAACCTTGCTGGTGCCGATTCTCAGGAAGGCTGAAGTCAAGCGAGCTGCTGTAACAGTGGCTGCCTTACTGGATGACTGGAAGGAGCAGCTGTCACCAGAGGTGCTGCAGACAACGACCTATTAAGAGCTCACGGCGACTTATTTTTCTGGCACACGTTATGGTCACCTTCAAGTTACCTTTAACCATGCCAGAGACGCGAACTACGTCTGGAGTCAGATCATCAGTCATGAGTGTGTGAACGGCGACATCATCGACCTTACCTGGCAACATCCTGAAGACCCGCGCTTCCTTCGTGAGCGCCTGCTGAATCCGACGGCGAAAGAAGTTGTGGTCAAAGGGGTGCCTGCTGAGATCACTGCTGAGCTAATTCCTCACTTGCTGGTGGTGTCGAAGCTGGTTAAGCGCGGCAGGAGCGCGTTCGCCAGTGGCTTCGGTTTCCACCGTACTGTCGACCCGGTCACTGGACTGGAGACTGACCGCATTCGAGGCTTGATCGTCCCCCACGCTGGAGGTACTTTGTGGAGGACCCGTCGACAGGGAGGCGGTACCTGCTTCACTTCCCGTCACTTACCTGCGAGCTCTGCAGCGGTCAGCACACATCCCGGTATCACGATCACTACGTCACCTCAAGGCAGGAGAACTTCACCAACCGGAACCTGACGGTCAAAAAGGTCCATGAGATGAATGGTATAAGCAGAGCGACCCCTCACCTTCTACCTTCGCATACGCTGTCCGCGCATTCTTTCTCGCTTACATCACGTTTCTTGAACTGTACTGACGGCCGTCTCCCCGCCTCCTCCCGCAGCGGCATCCCTGAAAGCCTCAACGCCTCTGATACGCATCTTGAAAGACCCCGCAGTTGTACTCACCTCCACGGGGGGTGTGCGGGAGGAGTGGGTGTGCGTACAGACCGTGTGCGAGAAGGCGCAAGGGAATCATTTCGAACAGGCGGCAGCCTATGTTGCTTCTGCCAGGCACAAGGGAGGGCTGAAGAAAGACGGTGCTGCAACACGTGCCAGCAAACACTCTCAGAAGATGGCTGCTTTCAAGAGGGAGTTCATGGCCGTGCCAGCAAAGAAGTGACCAGTGGCTTATCAGACGAGGAGTCGAAGTGGATTGTTGGTGCAGGCTGTGTAGTAGGTGCCATGTTCGCTTTCGCTGTAGCAGGATGTATCGTCGCAATAAAGCTTAACCACCCGTGGATGCTGTGGGGCTCACAGAAGTGGATTAATGGATAAACGCAACTGCTTAACATTCCTCAAGCTCAACATCAACGGGCTCCGTAGCAGCGGAAAGCAAGAGCGCTGTGCAAAGTGGATCAGGAAAGCAGCACACGTAGTTGTACTCACCGACACATGAGTCTCAGTGGATCATAATTTGTGGACGCAAGTCAGAGCTGAGGCCCAGGCAGTGGTCGGCCCGTCACTGAGAGCTGGCGGGGTGGCGGTCTTGGGCTTTCTGCCAGGCATGCGGTTCACAGAGGTTGTTAAGCACGAGTCTAGCCCTCTCATAAGTCTGATGATAGCATGGCGCGATCTGCGGTGCAGGATTGTGGCAGTATACTTACCGGCGCAGGCCCCTGCTAGGGGTGTTTTCTTCCGTGATGTACTGTCACCGTTTGTGCAGAATCTGGGCGTTTCTCCTCACACCATCCTCCTAGGTGACCTGAACATTGTAGCGGACCCGGAACTTGATAAGTCTTCAAAGCTGGGTACTCAGGCGGAGAACCGGAGGCTCCTGCAGATATGCTCGAGATGGGATCTGCAAGACGCCTTCCGGAGCCTCCACCCAACAAGGAAAGATTATATTTTTTTCTCAAGATCTGCAAAAACTAGCACACGGATTGATAGAGCTTTAGTCTCCCACTCCCTACTCAGTTGCGCAACAGAAGCGAAGCACAGAATGGTGCCTTACGGTTTGACTGACCACTGGTTCGCGGTGATGGTGTCGCTCAGGTCAGCACTGTCGGACGATCATGGCCCCGGCCTATGGAGACTTCAGGCGCCTCAGTCAGGAGGTGACGGTGTCAAGAACATCATATCGGCGGTAGTGGACAGGCAGGCGTGCCAACAAGAGTGTGGTCTGGAGAGACTGGTGGCCAACCTGCGCGCAAGCATGCGGGCTCACGTAGCAGAAGAGAGGAAGAGGGTAAAGGCGACTATGGAGCACCTGGAAAAGAAAGTGGAAAGTCTCCGTTGGAGAGTGATGGCGGACCCGTCTTCGCAAACCTTGTACGAGGAACTGGTTAAGAGTGAAGCAGCCCTGAAGCTCTACTAGGACCAAAATAAGGAGAGACTGCAGGTTATGTCAGGGCTGCTGCTGGAGCTGGCTAGAGAGACCCCGTCGAGTTTCCTGTCGGGGATGGTCAAATCAAGAAAGGCAAAAACAGAAATACTGGAGTTAAATTTCAAAGGGGTGTTGAGGAAGGGAGCAAGAGAGGTGCTGCAGGCGGCTTCAGAACATTTCAAAGAGGCCTATGCTGTGTCACCTCTGCATCACGCGAACGAGCCGTGGCCAATAGAGGAGGGAAGGAAGCTACAGGAGAGCGACCTGTCATAGTTGGACAAGGAGTGGTCAGAGCAAGAGGTGAAAGCAGCGCTCAAGGGCTTACCGGCAGGGAAAGCTCTGGGGCAAGATGGTCTGCCGAAAGAATTCTTTGAGTGTAATTGGGAGCTGCTCGGACCGGCGGTGATGAGAGAGGTCAAAGATTTCGAGGCGTCTGGGAAACTCTCGGAGGCCTTCGCAACGACGGTCACAATCTTACTGCACAAGAAAGGGGACAGAGGAGATCTGAGCAACTACAGGCCAATCACGCTGCTAAGCTTCTTCTACAAATTCCTGGCGAAGGTGTTGGCGAACAGAATCAGACTGGTCTTACAGCGTGTGAGATCGGAAAATCAGTTCGGTTTTCTTCCGGGCAGGAGCCTCGCTGACGCGGTCTCGCTGGTAGCAGATGCGATTGATGCCGCGGAGCAGGAGGATGAAGATTGGCTGCTGCTGCTGGTAGACTTTCAAAAAGCCTATGACTCGGTGTCGCGCGACTACCTGTTCTCGACGCTGGGCAACATGGGGTTCCCGAGAAAATTCACGGGGTGGGTGAAAGGTCTCCACGATGGCGCGGCAACCAGGGTGCTGCTGAACGGCTGGATAGGAGAGCGGGTGGAGATGGTAAAGGGGGTGCGGCAAGGCTGCCCGCTCGCCCCGTACCTCTTCCTCTGCGCAATTGAGCCACTCTGCCAAGAGATTGAGAGAAGGAAGTTGGGGGTCCGGAAAAGAGGGGTGAAGGGGGAGCTAGCATACATCGGATATGCGGACGATACAACACTGGTCTTAAAGGGGAAGGAGCAAGTGGAGGCAGCCGGGAAATTACTTGGGGAATTTGCGGAGATCTTGGGGCTAAAGGTGAACCACGACAAAACGACACTGATGCCTCTGGGGAAGAACAAATGGAGGCTGCAGCCGATAGCGTCACCCTTCACATGGGCAGACAAAAACAAGTCGGAGCGGCTGCTTGGAATCTGGATCACATCGGGAAGGTCTCCGGGGCATGCGTGGGACAAAGCCTTTGAAAAAGTCAGCGCGGTGTTAAGCTGCTGGGAGACGAAGCACCTCAAAACATCGGCGCGGGTCACGATCATCAATAGTTACACGATGCCGATTCTGCTTTTCTAGGCACAGATCTATGCCCCGCCACATGACACCTGGACCAAGGTGAAGCGGTTGTGTCACAACTTCATTTCTGGAGGAAAGGCGCTCCTAGACAGGCACTTCACGCTCTGGAGCTATGAGCTGTCATGTAGGGGACGGAAGGAGGGAGGCTTGGGAGTGGTCGATCTGAAGCATCGGATTGACAGCACGGTGTTACAAAACCTGGGGAAAGCACTGGTGGATCAGGAGCCTCTGCGGAACTAGATTTGGGAGAGAGCCGTCGGCTTCCCACTTGGCTTGGCCACGATCTACGCTCACCCTTCGGTGCTGAAGCACTGGTTTGGGGGGGGGACGAGGTGGAAGGCGGCAGTAAAGGTGCTGTGGGACTCGAAAATTGTGGTCATGGGAGACCCCACACACAGATGGGACGCGGACGAGGAGCAACTGCTCTTTAACTGTAAGATCTTCTTCCCGGGGCAAGTCACCTTTCGGGAATCAGGCGGGGTCTCACTATCTGAAGGGCGTCATGCTGGGGGACTTGGTGACCAAAGACAGGGATGGTAACAGGACTCTCAAGAGCGAGCAGACCCTGGAGCGTGTGTTGGGAGGCGTGGACTAGAGAAAATGGGCCCTTAAAGCGTGGGACGCGACACCACAAGGATGGAAAGACTTGATACTAAAACAGCTGACGGCATATGAAATTTTCAGGGAGACGGGTCTGGTTCGCCTGTCGTCGTACCGTCCGGGGGAGCTCTTCTACTATCAATTAGACTTCGTGAACGAAGGGGTATTGTACGGACGGAGGGTGGCCGTGGACAAGAAGGGGTACATATCGGCGATGCAGTATGCTAGCATGGTGACAGTGGATTTTCTGCGCGCCACACCTGTGGCGGTCATAGGAGGAAGGGTCCGAGGCCTACTCGGCGCCCCAAGAACGCGCCTACTCTACTCTCCAATCTGTGAAAAGGGCGAGCGGGCCGAGCTGAAATAGCTGAGGAAGGCGATGAAACCCCCGTCGACCCAGCCTAAGCAGCAGCTGCAGTGGGAAGAGGCGATGGGGAGGAAGATCAACTGGGGGAAGGCCATCACAGTCCGTGACTCGCTGGCAACTCCATGCAGGGCACGTGAAGTAATACTGAGGGTGCACAGTAACAACCTCCAAGTGGGGGAGAGGCTCCCTTTCCTGGGCGCGAGAGCGAAATGCATGCACTACGGCGGAGTGGAATCGCAAGACCACTATCTTTTCAGCTGCCCTGTGATCCAGACAGCGGTGGAGGCGATGAAAAAGGCGGTGCAGTGCATGAACCCAAGCAGGGACATGAGATCTCTCGAGGACATGCTCTTCCAAAAGAGTGGCACGTCGTCCGACTTTCCGGAGGCTGCAATGATTTCCATTACAGCATAGCAAGTGTGGTTGGAGAGATGCAATGCGGTGTTCCGTGGCAGCCGGTTCCTGCCAAAAAGGGCACTGAGGCGCATAGCAGTCGGTTTCACGAGACACGTGAAGATCTACAGTAGAGCGCGGAAGAGGATGGCTGACAGAGGTGGTTCAAAAAGGGCGGGTGACTGGGGCCACCTGAACGCTGACGAGGCAAACGCTATGCGCAGACTTTACGAGAACGAGGCTTCGATGACGTGGAGAGCATGTTTCAAGGCGATCTGGGAAGATGGTGGTGTAGCTTTCCAGCCTCCGTAAAGGGATAAGGGGGTTTTTGGTTACTTGTGACCTTTCACATGCCCCCTAGCATCAGTTACGACTGCGGATGTATGTATACGTGTAGTGTACTTTTTGTCCACCAAAAAAAAAAAAAAAAACTGTTTTCCGACGCAAATCACAATGCGCCTGGCTTGCCAGGCCAGCTATCGTTTGCCACTTTAAAATCTTTGCGCATAGTGACGACAATCGCCACTTGCCGAAGCCCTCCGAAAATTTCGTGCGCAATGTGACGAAAAGCCTGATGCCACTTGCCTCACGCAACAACCCCGACCACGTGAAGACGCCAACTCGCACCGCCATCGTTTCCGACAATCTTGGACATGCAGTGACGACGATCTCGCCGACGTCAGCTGCCACACAGAGTCAGCTCCAGAATTGACAAAAATAAACACGCGCTTTTAACTTACGTAATTGGTGTGCAACAACCACAGCTGCCCACCACCCGGAAGGAGGGATGTCACGGTCAATCTCGACCGTCGATGGCAAGGATCCGGCGGTGGTTTGAGGAGCGCCTGTTAATTTGTTTCCATGAGGAGCAACTACCTGTTCTCCTGGTCGACTAGCACGCAGCTCCTGGACCCCACGACATCCCGAGGGGTAGTACACTCTAAAAGGCGGAGTGAGTTAGGAATGTAGCTTTGTTACCAAGTGTTATGAGTTGTACTATCAGAGTGCACGGAAGACATCTATAAAGAGACTGTAATCACATAATATGAGAATACAGTGAAAGCATGGAAAATTATAGGGCGAACCCTGGCTAAGTGAGGACCTCGGGACATGCGAGGGTTGGGGTTGTCACGATTGGTGCAGGGCAACTCGAAATGTGGTTCGGGTCGAAGTGTAGGCCGAGCCCAAACTGACGCGAAGTGCATGGGCTGTACCCGTTAAGTTCAGGCTACAGTAATGATTGCTACATCCATTACACTCTACCCACCTTCTAAATATGGCCCCCATATACATTGGCGAGTCTTGCAGAAGCGTGATAACTGCAGATCTGCTGTCAAGTTGTTGGAACCTTGATCCTCTTGGACTCTGCTCCTGCTCCTGTCTATCTTTTCTTAGGCTCTTCCTTGCACTTCTCTTGTTTTGACTCCCAGTCTTTGTCTCATCACTGTGATATGTCTCGCAAATGCATATCTTTATGCCCTCGTCGATGAGCTAATTCTAGTCGAATAGTTGTATGGTTTTGGGACTGTCCCATCTAAATTTTGCAAGCTCAACAAATCGCTCTACGTCACTAAACAAGCCGGCAGCACCATGTTCACAAACACCTAATTTGTTTTCTGGTTTTGACAACTGCGGCATGATCAAGGGATGTACCACCTCGACCGTGACGACGCCTTCGTTCAACTGATTTTCTACATTGACGACTTGGTCTACATCGACACAATAGCCTTTATCTTGACTTACTTTAAAGGGGAGCTACAAACGGATTCCACGTTTACAAGTTTGACCGCTATTCAGAACCTTTCCCATTTGCATATTACCCCGGATATAAGCGCACCTGCGCTTATAATAAAACAGTGTTTTTTAGGGGGGTGCGCTTATAATTGAGTCAATTTTATAAGCGCATGCACTTATATAATGGCAAATACATAATTATGATTTAAAGCACCAAATTGTGCATCCCAGTACAGTTGCATTTTCAATCAAATCGAAATGGGCGTCAGAATCGCGCAAGGGTGATTTTCTGCCGGCGCACAGGGGCAAGGACGCGTCAAGCTTGCCCCAGCCCAGTGTATGAGCCAATCACATGCAGTCGCTTGCTCAGTGCACAGCCCCCACGGCTGTGCTGTCAGTCAGCTTCGCCCCAGGCCAGCATACGAGCCACTCGCGTGCAGCCGCTCGCTCGCAGCGCACAAGCACGGTCCCTTTTCCCATCCCCCCCCCCCCCCCCCTTCGCCCAGAAAGGGCTGTCAGTCAACGGCTTCGCAAGGTTCCGCCTTTCCTGATCGAATCGCCCGTGCTGAAGAGAGTCAACCGAAGTACGGTAGAAGTGGATGTGGGTGGACTGGACTCGCTGCAAAACAGGGAATCGTTACCGTTTCTATCATGATTTAAAATAAAAATTGTACATGCGCTCATAATAAATCAGGGTTTTACAGGGGGTGCGCTTATAATTGAGGATCGGCCATAAGCGCATTGCTCCAGATACAAGCGCATGCGCCTTTAATAGGCCTGCGGTTATATCCGGGGCGATACTGTATGCTAAAGCCTTTATAAAAACATTGACTTGACTTCCATTTCATTTCGAAATTCAAACATACAAGGCAACTGGAAATGGATAAGCACACACACAAGCACACACAAACACACAGGCACACGCACACCCACACACACACAACTACAGTAGCACACAAATGGCTAACAATCACACATGGTACAACGAGCCAACCAGTAATGTGACCTTATTCTAATAAACACACAAAATGACTCAGCAAGCTATCAGCCAAAGGTGATTCCTGACCTCCAAGCAACCGCATGCAGTTGCTCGCACCTTCGCCCGTCAATCCCCGGCATCTGATGTCCCTCCTGGCGCTGAAGCAAGTGCTCCCTTGCCCCATGTCTGTCCAACTAGGGTCGTCTGTTCTTTGCTTGTCCACCGTTTGCTTATCCACCAACCGTTTTGTAGTGAACATAATCAGCGCGTGCACTCGTTCTTCTTCTTGTCCAACTGGAACCCCGTGTTGCATTGGCACTGTGGCGTTTCTTGCACCAGCTTGTACTGGGCATTATCAGGGCAGGCAGGCAATCATACGGCTGCAACATGAAACAGGGGGGATGAGGGAGACGGGAGGAATGGAGGATGAGCATAAACTGCAGCTGTGGAACACAACGAGAATAGTTCGGCACAACAAACTGGACACACAACTCGTTCATGGGTGCAGTTGGGTGGTGGCGAGTGCGGGAGAGGGGGGCAAGCATAAGGATCACGCGAGCTGGACAAGATTCCAAGAGAGCAGGGCGGAAAGAAGAGAACTTGTCATTCTCCCTTACGTGTGCACTGTTTCTTGCTCTTGTCCATTTTGTAACCCGAATTGCACTGGCACTGCGCTGTTTCATGCACCATCGTGCACCGGCCATTAGCAGGGCAGGCAGGCGAACACACCGGAATGGCTGCCACATGAAATGAAACGGAGAGGGGGAGGGGGAAGACGGTGAGTGGAGTCTACAGGGAGGGCCTGTATGAGAGTAAAGCCCCATGACACACAGCCTTGAAACGGGGGAGACGGGAGGAAGGGAGGACAAGCGGGACCGACAAGGAGGGCATACATGAGAGTCAACAATTGGGATGGGGCACAGAGATGGTTCATGAGTGCAGGTGGGTGGTGGTGGGTGTGGAAGGCAAAGCCAAGGAGAAGAATCACTGGATAAGGATAAAGGTGGAAAGGAGCTGCAGCATGTTCCAAGAAGGCAGGGTAGAAAGGCAAGCATTTTGCTCCCTTACATGTGCACTGCCTCTTGCTCTTGTCCATTTTGTAACCCGCCTTGCACTGGCACTGTGCCGTTCCTCCCACCACCGTGCACCGGGCCTTAGCAGGGCAGGCCGGCTTGCACATGGGGAGGAGCAAGTGGAAGACACCCACAAGCACTCAAGCTTAACTCACGCTGAAGCACTTGATCTCTTTCACTAACGGCTGGACTGATTCGGAGATTATTGACTCTTCACCCCTTAACCTCACCAACCTTTGAATCACAGACTTCAGAACAAGGCCCTCGGTTAGCTCACCAGTGCAGATGCCGCTCGTCTTGGTGTAGCCGGCCTTGCACTGGCACATCCCCAGCCCGTTCTTCACAACACATTTTGAGTTCCTGTCGCACCTCACAGCGCCCGTCTTGCAAGGGTCGTTAGCTGGCATGGGTAGAGGAGGGAAGCAGCTAGAGAAGCATCAGCAGTGTTTCAGAAATTATTGATCTCTTCAGCTCTTCACCTTTTTCACTTCTTCACCTCACCAGCCTTTGAAACACAGCCTTTGAAATGCAGCCTTCCAAACAGAGCCTTTGAATCACAGACTTCAAAACAAGGCCCCCCTCGGATAGCTCACCAGTGCAGACGCCGCTCGTCTTGGTGTAGCCGGCCTTGCACTGGCACATCCCCTGCCCGTTCTTCACAACGCATTTTGAGTTCCTGTCGCACCTCACTGCGCCCGTCTTGCAAGGGTCGTTAGCTGGCATGGGTAGAGGAGGGAAGCAGCTAGAGAAGCATCAGCAGTAGTTCAGAAATTATTGATCTCTTCAGCTCTTCACCTTTTTCACTTCTTCACCTCACCAGCCTTTGAAACACAGCCTTTGAAACACAGCCTTTGAAACACAGCCTTTGAAACACAGCCTTTGAATCACAGACTTCAAAACAAGAACCTCGGTTAGCTCACCAGTGCAGACGCCGCTCGTCTTGGTGTAGCCGGCCTTGCACTGGCACATCCCCTGCCCGTTCTTCACAACGCATTTTGAGTTCCTGTCGCACCTCACTGCGCCCGTCTTGCAAGGGTCGTTAGCTGGCATGGGTAGAGGAGGGAAGCAGCTAGAGAAGCATCAGCAGTAGTTCAGAAATTATTGATCTCTTCAGCTCTTCACCTTTTTCACTTCTTCACCTCACCAGCCTTTGAAACACAGCCTTTGAAACACAGCCTTTGAAACACAGCCTTTGAAACACAGCCTTTGAAACACAGCCTTTGAAACACAGCCTTTGAATCACAGACTTCAAAACAAGAACCTCGGTTAGCTCACCAGTGCAGACGCCGCTCGTCTTGGTGTAGCCGGCCTTGCACTGGCACATCCCCTGCCCGTTCTTCACAACGCATTTTGAGTTCCTGTCGCACCTCACAGCGCCCGTCTTGCAAGGGTCGTTAGCTGGCATGGGTAGAGGAGGGAAGCAGCTAGAGAAGCATCAGCAGTGTTTCAGAAAATATTGATCGCTTCAGCTCTTCACCTTTTTCACTTCTTCACCTCACCACCTTTGAAACACAGCCTTTGAAATGCAGACTTCGAAACAGAGTCTTTGAATCACAGACTTCAAAACAAGGCCCTCGGTTAGCTCACCAGTGCAGACGCCACTCGTCTTGGTGTAGCCGGCCTTGCACTGGCACATCCCCTGCCCGTTCTTCACAATGCATTTTGAGTTCCTGTCGCACCTCACAGCGCCCGTCTTGCAAGGGTCGTTAGCTGGCATGGGTAGAGGAGGGAAGCAGCTAGAGAAGCATCAGCAGTGTTTCAGAAAATATTGATCTCTTCAGCTCTTCACCTTTTTCACTTCTTCACCTCACCAGCCTTTGAAACACAGCCTTTGAAATGCAGCCTTCGAAACAGAGCCTTTGAATCACATACTTCAAAACAAGGCCCCCCTCGGTTAGCTCACCAGTGCAGACGCCGCTCGTCTTGGTGTAGCCGGCCTTGCACTGGCACATCCCTTGCCCGTTCTTCACAACGCATGTTGCGTGCCTGTCGCACCTCACTGCGCCCGTCTTGCAAGGGTCGTTAGCTGGCATGGGTAGAGGAGGGAAGCAGCTAGAGAAGCATCAGCAGTGTTTCAGAAATTATTGATCTCTTCAGCTCTTCACCTTTTTCACTTCTTCGCCTCTACCAGCCTTTCAAACACAGCCTTTGAAACACAGCCTTTAGAACGCAGCCTTTGAAACAGAGCCTTTGAATCACAGACTTCAAAACAAGGCCCTCGGATAGCTCACCAGTGCAGACGCCGCTCGTATTGGTGTAGCCGGCCTTGCACTGGCACATCCCCTGCCCGTTCTTCACAACGCATGTTGCGTTCCTGTCGCACCTCACTGTGCCCGTCTTGCACGGGTCGTTAGCTGGCATGGGAAGAGGGGAAGCAGCTAGAGAAGAATCAGCCTGCCAGTCCAACAAAGAGCGGAGGGACACACAAGAGATTTCTCTTGCACTGTGAGTCCATGGGCAAACATGCAACAAAGGGCCTACCAGGTGGGCGAGTATCATTTCTGCAGCTCTTCTCAGCCTCATTGAAGACGAGGCTCCAGGGGCACTCGCACCGGGGCTTGCGGTCCTTCACAACGCACTCAGCATCTCCGCAGTCCTTGTGGCACGTGGCTGTTGTGGGCACCATAGACAGAGGGACGAACAACACGGCTATGTTCATCTTCAGCTAAGGTGAAAACGAAGATGGGGAGCTGCCTCACACTCTCTTGCCCTGTCTCTCTCGTACTGGTGGTGCTTGTCGGTACGAGCAAGATTTTATAACTAGCACAGGTTAACGTGCATATGCATGTGCATCTTCAGCTAGGGTGAGGCGAGGATAGACTTGCACAAAAGGAGACATGTGATGGCACTTACTCATCTCGCAGCCAACTGATCTCGGCAAATCCGTCGCTTTGACAGTCCTGAGAGAGGGAAGGGAAGCAGGGGGAAGGGAAGGGTATTCACGACGAACATAGATGAGGACAAATACGACTCTGACAGGATGTTTTTTCCACGCCATTTTCACCAAAACAGGAAGCAGATTCAGGCGATAGAAATACTTTATTCTTCCCTCTAGTGCTGGGACAACACCAGACAGAGCCACACATGATGTGGCGTGCAATGCAACACACTCACACACCTTTCTGAGTTGCGGTAGGAACCACCATCCTTTGCAGGACGCGCAATCGTCAGCCCCGCCTTGCCCGTGCAGCCGGGGTTGCTGTGAAACGAAACGCTCTTGCACATGCCATTGCCTTTTCCGGAAGATTGGAAGGAACTCCACCCGACGCTGATCCTGGTGTCGCCGCGCAGGCTGAGGCTGGAGGTGAGGTTGGTGCAGACGGTGGTGCCAGAGAGCTGCTCTGCCGGCCCATTGGTGGTGAAGTTGACCTTCTCCGCGTAGCTGCTCTGGCGCCCATTCACCTGCGCCTGCAGCTGCAGCTGCACCGTCGTCTGGAGGAATGGGGCTGAGCAGCCATCGTGGCCGTTGATGACGGGGGTTTGGTGGCAACAGAGTGGAAGGGAGGAGGGAGCGGGGAGTAAGGAGAAGAAAAGTGCAAGTCCGAGTTCTGTTGGAATAGCAACGCTGCCAGCTGACTGTGAATGCATCCGGTTCACGACTGCAGGACTCAGCAGTGCAGCACTCACCATAACACGTCTGGTCAAATTCGTCGAAGAGCAAACCATGGAAGCACACGCACTCGGGAACGCCATCAATCACTTGGCAGACACCACCATTGCGGCCGCAATCCTTGCCAGCACACCGGTCTGCAGAGAAGAGCACGGGTTGTTGCACGTTGAAGCAAAGAAAGGGAGTTGAAAGAGGGGATTATTCTCTATGTGCAGTCACTGGAAGTCCACCACTCATTTGCCGGCACTCACTGCGGGGACTCGAAATGCTGTGTCTGAATATGCGGGGACGGGAAAGACTGTGTGTGAATATGCTTACACACATGACTGATAAGACGGGTCTGCAGTGGGCATGCAGTGTACCTTAACTTCAAATGCAAATGCCGTGGTGTACAACTCACTAGATCTTCATTCTGATTGTATACAAGAGAGGCGGGCAGGAGGACAACTAAGACTCTTCCACAAGGGGCACTTGCACTACTAGACCTACCAGGATTGGTCTTATCGCAGCTCTTCTGAGCCTCATTGAACACAGAGCCCCAGGGGCACTGGCACTGGTGCTTGCCGTCCTTCACAACGCACTCAGCATCTCCGCAGTCCTTGTGGCACGTGGCTGTTGTGGGCACCATAAACAGGGGTTCAGACAAGAAGGCATTGTAAGGATTTTTGGCGGACAGGGCAAACAAATAGGGGATTTTCTCACTCTCTTGCCTATCTCTCTCAGAATGAACAAGCTCTTTAGGGATTTCAACAGGCAGGCCAACGTGCATGCATGTGCATTTTCACCTAAGGTGATGTGAGGATAACCTCAGAGTTGTGTGCATGAGTTTCTCCAATCCCAATAGAGTTTCTCAAACTTGGTGACATGTGCTCGCACTTACTGATCTCACAGCCGACCGATCTCGGCAAATCCGTCGCTTCGACAGTCCTGAGAGAGGGAAGGGTGATCATAAAGAACGTAGATGAGGACAAAACATGATACTTCCACGCCATTCACACTACACAGGAGAGCAAATTTGGTGATTGGAACGCTTATTTTTCCCACTTATGCGCTACGACCAGACCAAACAGAGCTACACATGATTTGGCGTGTCACGCACCTTTCCGTGGTGCGGTAGGAGCGACCATCCTTTGCAGGACGCGCAATCGTCAGCCCCGCCTTGTCCGTGCAGCCGGGGTTGCTGTGAAACGAAACGCTCTTGCACATGCCGTTGCCTTTTCCGGAAGATTGGAAGGAACTCCACCCGACGCTGATCCTGGTGTCGCCGCGCAGGCTGAGGCTGGAGGTGAGGTCGGTGCAGACGGTGGTGCCAGAGAGCTGCTCTGCCGGCCCATTGGTGGTGAAGTTGACCTTCTCCGCGTAGCTGCTCTGGCGCCCATTCACCTGCGCCTGCAGCTGCAGCTGCACCGTCGTCTGGAGGAATGGGGCTGAGCAGCCATCGTGGCCGTTGATGACGGGGGTTTGGTGGCGACAGAGTGGAAGGGAGAAGGAGGGAGCGGGGAGTAAGGAGAAGAAAAGAGCAAGTCCGAGTTCTGGTGGAATAGCACGCCTGTTGGAATAGCACTCGGCAAGAATGCTGCACTCACCAATGCAGCACTCACCGTAACACGACATGTCGAATTCGTTGAACACCAAACCATTGGTGCACACGCACTCGGGATCGCCATTATTCACTTGGCAGACACCACCATTGCCGCCGCAATCCGAGCTAGCACACGGGTCTGCAGAGAAGAGCACGGGTTGTTGCAGGAAAATGTAGAGATAGGGATTTGAAGGAGGGAGTTGAAGGAGGGAGTTGAAGGAGGGAGTTGAAGGAGGGAGTTGAAGGAGGGAGTTGAAGGAGGGAGTTGAAGGAGGGAGTTGAAGGAGGGAGTTGAAGGAGGGAGTTGAAGGAGGGAGTTGAAGGAGGGAGTTGAAGGAGGGAGTTGAAGGAGGGAGTTGAAGGAGGGAGTTGAAGGAGGGAGTTGAAGGAGGGATTGGAAGGAGGGATTGGAAGGAGGGATTTGAAGGAGGGATTTGAAGGAGGGATTTGAAGGAGGGAGTTGAAGGAGGGAGTTGAAGGAGGGAGTTGAAGGAGGGAGTTGAAGGAGGGAGTTGAAGGAGGGAGTTGAAGGAGGGAGTTGAAGGAGGGAGTTGAAGGAGGGAGTTGAAGGAGGGAGTTGAAGGAGGGAGTTGAAGGAGGGAGCTGAAGAGATTCTTCTCTATATGTGCAGTCACCGGCACTCCACCACTCTCGGGCACTCACTGAGGGGAATGGAACTGTCAGGATGTGAATGGTTATGCTTACCTTGATATTGGTGAGATCGTTCTCCATAATGTAGCTGTAGCCACACTCGCACACCCCCTCTCCATCCACTACAAATACAAAGCACACTCGAAACGTCATACCCACCCACACTCCGGCCCTCGCTCACATTCCAGCACTTACCCACAACACCATCGCATGTATTGTCCGCATTGTTGAAGGTGGAACCGTCGAAGCACTCGCATTCACCAGTAGCCTCAACGCATGCAGCATCAGACCCACAATTGTTGTCACACGCGTCTGCACAGGAAACCAGGGATGATTTCAATTCAAGGTGACTAGGGAAAAGGGATTACAAGAGCAGAGATTTCGCTAAAAACGTCACAACCACCCACACTCTGGCCCTCGCCCCACACTTACCCACAACACCATTGCATGTATTGCTGAGATTATTGAAAGTCGAACCGTCCTTGCACTGGCATACACCAGCACCAATATTATTCACAAAGCACTCAGCATCGGCTCCACACTCCTTGTTGGCACAAGCGTCACCCGTCGAACCTGTTGCTGGTGCTGCTGGCATAGACCCGGTTGCTACTGCACGGGAAATCATAAGTTGTTCAACGGTAGAGTAGGGAAAAGGGGTTAGTAGGGGAACCCTAATGACGTCACACCCACCCACGCTCCGGCCCCTGCCCACATCCCAACACTTACCCACAACACCACCGCATGTATTGTCGAGATTGTTGAAGGTAGAACCGTCCATGCACTCGCATGCACCAGTGCCATCAGCAGCCACAACGCACTTAGCATCGGTCCCACACTTGTTTCCACACGCGTCTGCACAGGAAACCATGGAAAGTCCAAAGCTGAGTAGGAAAAAGGGGGTTACAAGAGCAGAGATCTCGCAAATGATGTCATACCCATCCACCCTCCGCCTCTCTCCCACATCCCTGCACTTACCCGCAACAACACCACCGCATGTATTGTCGAGATTGTTGAAGGTAGAACCGTCCACGCACTCGCATGCACCAGTGCCATCAGCAGCCACAACGCACTTAGCATCGGTCCCACACTTGTTTCCACACGCGTCTGCACAGGAAACCATGGCTTGTCCAAAGTTGAGTAGGAAAAAGGGGGTTACAAGAGCAGAGATCTCGCAAATGACGTCACACCCACCCAGCCTCCGCCTCTCTCCCACATCCCTGCACTTACCCGCAACAACACCACCGCATGTATTGTCGAGATTGTTGAAGGTAGAACCGTCCATGCACTCGCATGCACCAGTGCCATCAGCAGCCACAACGCACTTAGCATCGGTCCCACACTTGTTTCCACACGCGTCTGCACAGGAAACCATGGGTTGTTCCAGGGTAGAGTAGGGAAATGGTGTTACAAGAGCAGCAATTTTGCTAAATAACGTCATCACACCCACCCCCACCCAGCCCCCGCCCGCATCCCAGCACTCACCCACATACCAGCATAAGACGGACAAAGGGACCGAGAACGACTGAGGACCTTTCAAAGCACTTTTCAGCCAGAGGCTAGAGCGTGAGAAACTAGAGGTCAGGATTGAGAAGGGGTGAGAAGAAGGGGTGAGAAGAAGTGGTTGGGAAGCGAGAGGGTGCGAAGCAAGCGGGTGAAATAAATGAGCGTGGGATGCGAGAGTGAGACGGGTGTCGTGCAACTGTCAGTGGTGTGCGGCCTTTAGCAGACTCACCATCTTGGGCGCTGGCATGCGTCGCGAAGCACATTGCAACGAGAACCGCTACAAAGGCGGTGAGGCCAACGTGAAGGCCAAACGGCCGCTGCCCGCGGGGCTTCATGGCTTCAGGAGACGGAAATCAGCGATGGCGATTCGCTTCAGTGATTCTTGCGGCCCGAATCACGTCGCTGGTGGTCGCGAGAGGTGAGATTGGGTGGGAACTCGAAGGTGCGACTCAGAAGGGAGGAGAGGAAGGTACGGAATGAGCGAGCAGAGCTGTGAGAATGTGACTGGGACCTCCGACTCTTGTGTCGATTTATGTGTTGAGTGGTCAATCGGCGGCTCACACAGTCTGATTTATTGTTCTTACGATAAATTAATATAGATCCCGCGCTGCGGACTCGCCGATAAATCGTTGCGGAAAAAGATGGGGCGTTGGAGGCGCAACAGGGGGCACACAGCGGCCGCCGTGGTTTGGGTGGGGGGGGAGGGAGAGAGAGGGGGCGGGGAGGATGGAGGGCGGGGAGAAAGCACCGGCGCCGGCCTGGAAACGTGCATGCTCGACATTGGGACTAGGCGATCGTGTTGAATAATTTGAGACGCTGGCGGTAGTAAGGGGAGTAGCGACATCCGTCATGACGGTCATTGGCCACAAGGGGGGAGGAACGCGAAAGACGAGGGCTGCGGCGATGACGGGAGGCGCCAGCGTGGGGCTAGTCAAACACTTTAGGCGAATAGGCTTCCGCTCCAGCACCAGCAGCAAGCTCGCGCACAGTTCCGATAACTGCGGGACTTGCGCGAGTGAGTTATGTTGGACGATTGCATTATCGGCATTGCAGGTTAGCGGTGGGAGTCAATCGAAAACTGAAAGGTTTTTATGCGGGCAGTTTCCAGAACTGGACGCGTTTGCCAGCGCCCCTGGCGAATGAGGGAGAGTGATGCAGGTAGAACCACGGGAAAATATCAAATTGGGGCCGACGACAATCCGAACCGAGAGTTTGAGGAAACGACTAAAAATTCAACTTCATTGATGCACAATTCTTTTCATAGATTATAATTTCCGCCTAATATGAAGCTCGCGTCTACGTCGGGGGTACCGGAGAGATTACTCGGAATCTGGATCGACTCGCACAGTGATGCTCGCCACTCGTGGGACATAGCTTTGAGAGAGTTTGCGGCGCACTCGGGAAACGGGAAGTGCAGTACTCGTCGACCTCGACGAGGGTGGCGGTGAGTAATGCATACGTGATGCCGGTGTTGCTCGTCCAGGCGCAAATGTATCCGTCGTCGCCGGGCTTCTGGAGGCGGATTAAGCGCATATGTCATTTCATCATCATCATTCGGAACTACGATTCAGGAGGGCGGGCTTCTTTGGAGCGTATCTTTATCCTTTGGAACTACGACTTGGCCTGTAGAGGTCGAATGGAAGGAGGGTTAGAAGTGATTAATTTGTATGGCTTTACACAGCCCAGGAGTGGCGATAGCAGAAACCGGGGCGATGAAGCGGTGGATAACAGAACAAGCGGCCTCACTACCGCTTGGATGGGCGACACTATGGGCGCACAAGTCGATACTCAGCCATTGAAAGAGGGGCACCGTGGGGTGGAAATGTTGACGGGAATGGGTTGTTGGCCCCGCCCTCGCTTGGGTGAGGCTTGAGAAGAAACGAGGAATGAAAATGACTAAGGAAAGTTGGGTGCAAAAGCAAACCCTAGAAAACTGTACCCCATATGTGCTACCCCACTATAGCCTACAGTAGCTATGTCATATAAATCTGACACACCCCCATAGGCAAAGTGGGGGAGAACAAGGGGTCACAAGACCAGTCAAGCAAAGCAAAACAAGCTCAGGGTGGATCACAAAGTCACCACACATTCCGAGCACAAGTGCAAGGCCACAAGGCCAGTTCACATGCAGGATTGCATATATATATAAGGCTAGACAAGCAAGAGCAGGTGTATATATATATGCAACAGTACAAGCAAGGTCAAGGGGTGAGCAAGTGAGGCAGGGTAGGCACAAGACCCAGCTGAGTACAGAAGCGCTGATGATCACAAGGCGGAAGTGCCTTGGTGAAGATATCAGCAGTGTTGGCCTCAGAGGCCACGTATGCAAGCCGTAGCTGACCACGCTGCTGTAGCTCACGAGCAAGGAAGTAGCGGAGAGCAATGTGCTTCGTTCTGTGCTCCAGTCTCTGCTCTCGACACAAGGCCAGCATGGCCTTGTTGTCTACGTACAGCACTGGAGGAGAACGAGGCGGCTCTCCGAGGTCAGTGAGCAGGTAGGTGAGCCAGCGAAGCTCCTGTGCAGCCATGGCCCCGGCGTAGATCTCAGCCTCACAACTGGAGCCGAGAACAGAAGACGAGCGGGTAGCCCGCCACGAAACAGAGCCGGAACCAAGGCTGAAGGTGTAACCCTGTGACGACCGCTGCGTAGCCTGGTCGTCAGCCCAAGAAGCGTCTGCGTGCCCAGTGAGAACCACTGGACTCTGCCCTCCAAGCACAAGCCCCATGCCCGACGTACTGCACAAGTAGCGCAACACCCTCTTCGCTGCAGCCATGTGCTCTGGTCTGTGTCTCCCAGGAGCAACATAGCGTGCAAGAATGCTAAGAGGGTATGCAAGGTCAGGTCGTGTGCAGGTCATCAGGTACATGAGGCAGCCAACAAGCTCTGGGTACGGGCCACTCGACTCTACGGACTCATCCGAAGGCAGAGCTGAGAGCGAGTGGCGAGTAGGCAGAGGAGTGGCCTGAGGCGAGGAGTACGTGAAGCCGAAGCGCTGAAGGACCTGCTGCACCATGTGTGACTGAGTCAGGGTAATGGTGCGGCGTGCTCTGTCCCGGGTGATCTGCAAGCCAAGGTAGCTGCGCAGTTCACCCAGGTCTGTGCACGTGTGTCTCTTCTGCAGCTCGGACTTCACGTGGGCGAGTCCAGCAGTGTCAGCTGTGGCGAAGACCAAGTCGTCGACGTACACGAGGATGTAGAACGGCGGCAAAGAAGTGTCGGTGCGCAAAAACAGCGACGGGTCGGCAGTAGAGGGAGCAAACCCAAGAGCCGCAAGTGTAGTCCTCAGTGTGTCGTGCCACTCACGCGGTGCCTGGCGGAGACCGTAGACTGGCCGCCGGAGGCTCCACTGGGTGCCAGGAGGAAAGGACCCAGTGAAGCCAGGTGGGCGACGCAGCCAGATCTCCTCGTGCAGGCTGCCCTGCAAGAAAGCAGTGCTGAAGTCAAGAGAGTGCAGCTCGTAGTCGCGGTGAGCAGCTATGTGCAGCAGTACCCGAAGAGTGGTCATCTTCGGGGTGGGAGAGAAGGTCTGAAAGTAGTCAACTCCCTGCCGCTGACTGAAGCCACGAGCCACGTAACGCGCCTTGAAGACAGGCGGAGAACCCGGCGGCCGCTTCACCCTGAAAATCCACATGCCACTGACGATGTTCGCCCCAGGCGGGGGAACCTCGTCAACGTAGGTGCCTGTGGACTTCCAGGAAGCCATCTCTGCGTCCATAGCTGCCTGCCACTGAGAGGAGTAGGGACCCTCTATCAACTCCGCGTAAGAGCGCGGAGTCGGGATGTCAAGTGCATCCGGGTCTCCCTCAGGGGTAAGCAGTACGGACACGAGATGAGGTGAAGCAGCAGCCAAACACTGGAACTCCTCCTGTCTGTCCTCAAGGACGTCCGTGCCAAGGGCACACTCACCCCCGACGGACAGAGGACAGACAGACTCAGACTCAGCAACAAGACTAGCAGCGTAGTCTAGACGACAGCGAGCAGCAAAGTCGACGAGCTCAGTAACTAGGGCAGACGCAGCAGTGGACTCAAAGGAAGGGTCAGTGACAACAGTAGCAAGGAGACGCGTGACAGTAGGACTGGCAGCACGAAGAGAGTCCGACTCCGGGTCAGGAAGAGCAGGAAGAGAGGACTCAGGAGGAGAAGGCAAAGGGGCACGCGGAGGAGCAGTGGACGGACGCAGAGACATCCGGTGCGTGCCAGGGACAGGAGGAGGACGCGGACGCGAACCACGACCACTAGTGCGAGCAGCACGGACAGGCGACGCAGGGCGAGACGCAGGCTCACGACGCTCAGCAAGACCTCTAGTAGGACCAGTGTAGGGAGAAGGAGCGGGCAGTGGGGAGGCCGGCTGTAACTGTAACAGTGACGGGACAGGCTGTGGACACTCTAAGGGAGGAGGAGGACCAGTAGAAGGCGGGAGACCAAGAACCTGCTGAAGGAGCGGAACGAAGTACGGCCGAGGCCGCGCGGCGACTCCAGACACAGCAGGGACAGCACCAGTACCCCCAGCGGCAGCACCAGCGCCAGCAGCACCTCCAGCTCCAGTACCTCCAGCAGCACCAGTAGCACCCCCAGTAGGACCGCCTCCAGGACCAACAGCAGTAGCCTCAGCGCCAACACCCTCAGCAGCTCCAGCTCCAGTAGTACCCGCAGGCCCAGCAGCTCCAGTACTCCCAGTACGAGCACCTCCGGGACCCGCGGCACCAGCACCCTCAGCAGCCGAAGAACCTCCAGCTCCAGCAGTACGCCTCCAGCGCCGGGCAAACCACTCGCGCAGCTCCTGTGGAGAGAGTGGCTCCCGCCAAGACGAAGCACCCGGAGAACCTCCAGGCTCAGCACCGCCAGACGCCACACGAGCAGGCCCAGCTCCCTCAGGCTCCGCACCCCCAGGCTCAGCACCTCCAGGCGTAGCACCCCCAGGCTCAGCACCCCCAGGCTCAGCACCCCCAGTAGTAGCACCCCCAGGCTCAGCACCCCCAGGCTCAGGACCCCCTGTAGTAGCACCCTCAGGCTCAGCACCCCCAGGCGTAGCACCCACACGCTCAGCACCCCCAGAGTCAGCACCCCCAGGCTCAGCACCCTCAGCAGCACCAGAGTCACCAGTAACCTCGACAGGCTCGACTGCGTCTACCTGGGACACACCTGAAGGGGCAGGACCCTGAGGGGGGAGGGGGTCTACCGGGGGGGGACCTGGCACAAGGAAGAGCGGTGGCGGGGGGAGGGACGGAGTGCGGTAGGGGAAGAGGCGGTAGTAGGGGACCGACTCGTCAAACGTGACGTCCTGGGAGGACAGAACACGGCGAGAGGTGGGGTGGTAGAACTGCCACCCTGGCGCGTCAGGGGGGAAGCCAAGGAAGACGCAAGGAGCAGCACGAGGGGACAGCTTGTCCGCAGACAAGTCGCGGACAAACGTCCGAGATCCCCAGACACGGAACGCAGACGCATCGCCAACCTTCCCCGTCCACAGCAAAGCTGGGGAGGTCTCCGGCATGGAGACCCTGGGGTGAAGGTTGATCTGATGCGCCGCGTACCGAACCGCAAACGGCCACAGAAAATGGGGGGCAACCGCATGCATCATGGACGTACGGGCGACGTCCATGACCATGCCAATGCGGCGCTCAGCAATCCCATTTTGCTGTGGAGAGTCCGGAAGCGTGAAGGTCTGGTGGATGCCTCGTGCACGACAGTAGGCTCGTAGAAGGCCAGAGGAGAACTCTCCACCTCTGTCAGAGTGCAGACGCAGAACAGAAAAGTCCGAGCCGAAGCTCTGCCTGAGCTGGAGACGAGCTGCGCGGATCCAGTCGATCAACACCTCAGTGACATCACCCTTGCTGCGCAAGGGGAAGACTGTGGTGTAACGCGAGTAGTCGTCAACCACCAGCAGGAAGTAGCGCTCGTGACCCTGTCCACGGACGCGGGCCGGGCCCCACACGTCCATGTGAAGCGTCTGCAGCGGGGCCTCTGTCGGAGGAAACTGGGAGGAGTGAGGGGCAGCCCGTTGCCGCCCCTCGACACAGGGGACGCAGGTAGGGCCAGGCCCCGGAGGAAGGGGAGGGAGGGACCGGGGAAGACCAGAGACAAGGACACGGGAGGCCATGCCTCGGAGACGAAGCAGGGAGGGGTGACCAAGGCGGTGGTGCCAGAGGAGAGTCTCGTGAGACAGAAGGCGACACGAACAGGGGGCAGACTCAGGACCAGACCTGGACGCTGCAGCAAACACCTGACCCGACACAGCTACCTGACCAGACGCAGTGACTGGAGGAGACGCAGTGGTCAGTGTGTACAGGCTCGACCCCGGTCGACGTGTAAACGTGGCCAGGTGTCGGCCTGTCCGAGCGTCCGTGCAGTGGGTCACCCGCTGACTCGCAGGAGTGAACTGGTGAACCCCCGCATCCTGTAGGTCAGCACCACTCACCAAGTTCGTAGAGAACGAGGGGAGGTAAAGTCCAGACAGGGTGCCAGAGGGGGCCGCCGGACACGGGAGGACAGTGGAGAAGTGAGCAAGGACAGGACCCCCAGAGGGGTCTGCCAGAGAGACTGCAACTGGCCGGCCAAGCGGCGTGAGTGTGGTGCGGTCTCGAAAGAAGGAGCGAGAAGCCCCCGAGTCAAGGGTGAAGGTGTGGGAGGCCGAAGCCGACGCAGAACCTGAGAGAGCAGACTCACCAGCACCTGAGAGAGCAGACGCACGAGCACCTAGAGCAGCAGCCTCGCTAGCACCTAGAGCAGCAGCCTCACCAGTACCTAGAGCAGCAGACTCAATGCCCGGGTTGGGCGGAAAACACCGGTAACAGTCACCCTCATCACTAATAGTCACAGTATACATGGCAGCAAGAATAGCATCAAAGTCAAGGTCAAAGACAGCTACACCCGCCCTAGACAGCTCACCCCAGCGGGGGATCTCAGTGGCCTCAGGGAACTGGTGATGCCAAGCGTCCGTCAGGCGGCCAAAGCAGCGCTGGGTGGAGTGCGCACCCCAGCACTGCTCACCCGCGCGGTCTCCGGTGCGTAGGACGTAGGTGCACGGACCAGTACCCCCACCCCGCTGGCGTGCAGCGTACCACTCACGGAGCTGCTGAGGGGGGGGGATGTCACGAGTGCGCTGCTGCTGCTGCTGCTGTTGGCGCTGACCACCACCGGAGCCGACCCTCTGCGCAGCGCCACCCCGACCAGCTCCACCTCCTCCGCCGCCGCCTCCTCCACCGCCGCCACCGCCGCCACCTCCGCTCCCACCGCCACCGCCGCCGCCGCCTCCGCCTCCACTGCCGCCACCGACACCTCCACCCCCGCCACCACCCCCACCGCCACCCCCACCCCCTCCACCGCCTCCACCGCCGCCTCCACCGCCCCCGCTAGCTCCTCCAGTGCCCCTGCCCCCCTTGCCCTTGCCAGGGCGGCGTCTCCCGCTAGGGGTAGACGCCGCACCGACCGACTCAAGCCCAACGAGGTCGGCCGCAGCAGCAGAGGCAACAGAGGGCAAAAGGGGGGAGGGGGAACACCCCTCAAAGATGGGGGTGCGAGGGTCACCACGAGAGGCTCCTACAGCTACTATGCTCTTTTCTGCTGCTAGGAGGGCCTTCTCGAGGAGGTCAACGGTGAGAGTGGTGGGGCAAACTGAGAGGAAGTGGTCCCTGACTACGCGAAGGGAGTCAGGGAGCCGGGTGACTATGTAGTAGAGGGTGATGTACATGGGGGGGGGGTTCTTGGCGCAGAACTCAGCAGGAAGCGCAGCGCGGTAGCGAGTGTCACTAGTGCGGAGGTGCGTAATGAGGTCAGCGACTGTGGGAAAGGCAGCAAGGTCAGGGAAGAGGTACGGTAGCATGAGGCGGCTCAGTGCAGTAGTGGCAGGGGAGGAGTAGCGCGCAACTACAGCGTCGTACAAGGTCTGAGCACTCTTGTACTGGCTAAAGTGCGCACGCTCAGAGGTAGGCAGGTGGCGACGCACAGCAAGACGTGCAGCAGCATCGCGAGTGGCCCACTGTGAGCGAACAGTGGCGTCGGCATCAGCAGCAGGGGCAGGAGAGGCACCAGAGGTGAGGTCAAAGAGGGAGAGACCGTCTGCCCTATCGCACTGTAGGAAAAGCTGCAGGTCATCTATCCAGACGTCAAAGTCAATGGCCCGACCCTCAGCGTCAAAAGCGAGGACACTAGGGGTAGCCATAACAGCAGTAGACTAGCAGCGCGAACAGTAGGGTAAGGGCAGTGCAGTGACAGAGGCGCTGCTCTTACCAGACAGGGCGGCTCGGGTGGCTCGGCGGCTCAGCGGCTCGGCAACTCGGCGGCTCGGGTGGCTCGGGCGGCTCGGCGGTACGGCGGCTCGGCAGCAACAGCGGCTCGGCGACTCGGCGGCTCGGGCGGCTCGGGCGGCTCGGCGGTACGGCGGCTCGGCAGCACGGGCGGCTCAGGTGGCGCGGCGGCTCGGGCGGCTCGGTGGTGACGGCGGGGCCGCGCGGGGAGCGGCGGCGGGGCCGGGTGGAGCGGCGCCGGTAGGGCCGAGGCGCACCGGCGGGTGCAGGCAGCGGCGGCAGCAGCTGCGGCCCCGAGGGAGGTGGTGGCGGCTGCTGCTGGCGACGGCTGCGGCTGCTGCTGCAGGGACGGCGGCGGCCGCTGCTGTAGGGACTGCGGCGGCTGCTGCGGCAGGGGCGGCGACGGCGGGCCGGAGGGGGGGGGGGGGGGGCGGCGACAGGGCCGCAAGAGGCCGCGAAGGGCGGCGAAGGGGCCGTGAAGGGCGGCGCGAGGGGCCGCGGAGGGCGGCGACGGGCCGTGATAGGGCGGCGCGAGGGGCCGCGGAGGGCGGCGACGGGCCGTAGGGGGCCGTGAGGGGCCGCGGGAGGGGCCGTAAGGGGCGTAAGGGGCCGCGCGAGGGGCCGTAAGGGACGGCGCGAGGGGCCGTAAGGGGCCGCTAAGGGCGGCGCGAGGGGCTGACGGGCGGCGCGAGGGGCCGGAAGGGGCCGTAAGGGCGGCGCGAGGGGCCGTAAGGGTGGCACGAGGGGCCGTAAGGGCGGCGCAAGGGGCCGTGAGAGGGGCCGCTAAGGGCGAAGCGAAGGGGCCGTGAGGGGCCGTGAGAGGGCGCGACGGTAGGGAGGGCACACAGGGCGCGACTCGGGCAGGAGCGAAGCACGCTCCGGGCAGGAAAAAAAAATTCGTGGTGGGCCCTAGGAAGTGTTCCCACTAGGGAACCTGCTCGATACCATGAGAAGAAACGAGGAATGAAAATGACTAAGGAAAGTTGGGTACAAAAGCAAACCCTAGAAAACTGTACCCCATATGTGCTACCCCACTATAGCCTACAGTAGCTATGTCATATAAATCTGACAAGGCTGAATTCCTGGTCGGGCGCACATGTGGTGCGGCCGACAGCTCTGCAGGGGTCGATGTGTGCTGGTCGACGGGGTCGTCGACTAGCAAGCAATCGCTGCAATTCCGCCGTCGATGGGAGCCGTTGGACTAGTTGATGCGGAGAGACGCTACGAGGCTGGCGAGTACGGGTCGACCCTCCCCTTGGAGGTCGTCGAGCTGGGCATCCGCGCAAAGTGGCCGATGGATCACCCTTCCCGACCTGTTTCTCCTTGACCGGTGCGAAACAGATGAGGTGTTGACCAGGAGGTCGACGGCGGTGCTCAAGTTGGCTGCAGCGAGGGCGCGAAGAAGAGAGGTGTGATCAAGGTCGACGGTCGCGTCGACGGGAGTCAGGCGCGAGTGCAGCGGTCCATGACAGCCGCAGGCAGCTCGCGTGTCGACGTCGACGGTCAGCTTCGCTCTCCTCTGCGGATTAGTGGGAGGCCCACGTCGTCGACGCACGTGACGGCGGGCAGGATCGCGCCGGCGTATGGGTACTTCAAGTTTTCGCTGGACAAAAGCTCCGTAACGCTACTGCAAGGTCGACGGGACCTCATCACGTGGAGTGAGGCCATTAAGCCTCGACTGGAGATCGCCAGGCTAATGGGGTTCGTCGACGGCACCGTGCGGACGATGTCGAGCTGCTGGCGAAATTTTGTGCCGCACACCTGCTGACCTTCATGGTCATCTCGAGGTGCTGCTCCCTGGTGGTGCAGATAGCGTTGAATTCGTGTCGACAACGTCCGAACGCTGGTCACCAAGCGTGGCGGTTCATCTTGTCGACTTTCCAGGCGACGGACGATCTGTACATCGGCCAGTTGGAGGAGCAGATGACACATCTCAGGACGGGCGAGCAGAAGTCGGCGACGGACTACTGCAACCACTCTCAATGAATCTTGGCCGAAATGCGGATGGCGGGTGTCGACTGCTCGATAGTGTCCTACATCATGCACGTCGTCAAGGGCTTGCCGAGCAGCTACAATTTCATGCGTCATGGTGGTTCTCGGTACGCATGAGTTGCTTGACGAGGACTCCCTCACCAGCTACATCATCAGAGCTGAGGCGTTGCAAGAGGCAGAGCGCCCCACGAAGCTCCTTCCGCAGACGAGCTATGCCGCCCCGACAAAGCAATGCCAACAACACGGGCAACGCGGGAAGCAGGTGTTATGTGATGCTATCATTTGCATTTACGTCTTTCTGCCTCCCATCATATGTTCGTACGTTGCATGCGTGGTGTGAGCGTGTGCAATAATTTTTGTTTGGTGTGGTTTGGATTCTCTGAGTGTGTGTGGATGTGTTTGGTGTGTTTGGTGTGGTTTGGATTCTCTGAGTGTGTGTGGATTCTGCTTGAGCAGATATATGAAATGACTCTTCTACTCGAGAGCTTTCCGACGAACCAAGAATCGCCGCGATCAGAGCAAGAACGAGAAAGTTATGATCGTTCGAAGTTTTGATTGTGATGCGGCGGCTATGGGAATTTGCGGGTTGACACAATATGGGGTACATACTTTTGGGGGTTGGGAAATTCGTCCCCATTACTGTAGATGA
Organism: Closterium sp. Naga37s-1; assembly: GCA_947471745.1. Classification (NCBI taxonomy): domain Eukaryota; kingdom Viridiplantae; phylum Streptophyta; class Zygnematophyceae; order Desmidiales; family Closteriaceae; genus Closterium; species Closterium sp. Naga37s-1. The sequence goes on from CANJKZ010000966.1 coordinate 582,164, forward strand.
TGCAAACTGGTTGGGAGATGCCAAACCAGGTTGGCAAGTGTGGCCAAGTTGGGGTGAGGTGGGGAAAATGACAAGGGTGCAAGTTGGGTACCTATAGAGAGGGGAAATATGTGGCATGGGGTTTCCTTGGTTGAGGACTCTCTTGGGACCTTCCCTCTCGTCCTCCTCTTCCCTCCTACCCGGTTTCTAGCTACTCTAATTTCCTTGTGTGGAACTTTTTGAGACAATTGTGAGTGAGTTAAGTTTCTATGGCAGCATATCCCCTAGCGCACCGAAATTCATAACTTGATCTTTTGATACGATTCAAAATTGGGATAGATAGCCACATTCAAGGGCTAAAACATATTAAAGTTTGAGAGAATTCTAACAGTGCGTTGTTCGTCGACAGCGTTTCTTGTGACAACAACTTTTTTGTCCATAATTGTAGTCAACGATTTTGACGTATTTCGACCCCTAATGGAGCATCCGAATGGAGGGTGCGTGTTGGTACTGCAAGAAGGCTGGATACATGTGGTTCAAGTGTTTCAGCTGGCCTGAGGGATGGGTGCCTCCGGGCATGAAGCTGCCAAGTGGTGAACGTGCACGAGGTGGCACTGTGCAAGGTTCAGGCGCACAAGGTGATGGTGCACAAGGTAAAGCCGACCCTGTGATGTTCCTCATGGTTGATGATGTGCACGGGAGTGGGGGTGATGTGGGCTCAGTTGGAAAGGTTGTGATGCACACCCTCACTCACTGAGTGATAGATTCAGGTTGCACAAGTAACCTGACCCCACGGGCAGATTTTCTTGACGAGGTAAAACCCCCTGGGAAGATGAAGCTTGTGGCTGCCGCTTCAGGTGCTTTGCTCCCTGTGACAGGTGTTGGGAATGCCAAGGTGATGGGAGACAATGGGAAGCTTGTGGGGGTTGGGAATGTCCTGCTGGTTGAATGTTTGTCCGCTAACCTTCTTTCTGTGCGCCGGCTGCAGAAGAGCAAGGCCCAAGTGACCTTAGGCCCAACCAGCTGCCGTGGGAAGGTTGGGAAGCTGTTATTGTGGGATCTGGAGCAGAAGAGCAGCTGCATCAAGGAAATGTGGCAGCTGCCCATCATCCCTTGGAACGGGAAACCTCCAGCAACGGCTGCGGCAGCAGCAACGGCTAAAGCAACTGCGGGAGGTGAGGAGACTACACCAACTGATGGGGCCCTGGATGCAGTCAAGAAGGTGCAGCAGCCACATCAGCCACATGGTGAGGTGCTTGTTAGTGTGGATGTGACAGCTGCATGGGCAAAGGCTTCATCTGGGAGTGGTGAGGCCAATTGGGAGACCTGGCACAAGAGGTTGTATCACATCAACATCCCTATGCTGCAGAAGTTGGTGAAGGATGGGAGCTTGAAGGGGTTGGAGGTGAAGGGGGCAGCAAAGGAGATTAGGAGCTGCCCTACATGCCTTGAAACAAAGTTCACGAAGTTTCCCTTCAACAGCAGCACGAGACCAGCCAAGGCTCCACTTGTGCTTGTGCACATGGATGTGGTGGGCCCTACGAGGACCCCTTCTCTAATGGGCAGCCGCTACTTCTTGACGATTGTGGACGACCACACGCGAGCAGTGTGGGTGTACCCTCTCAAGTCCAAGGGGGAGGTGGCAGCGGCTGTCCTAAAGGAGTGGATGCCGAGGGCACAAAGGGAGAGCGGACACAAGGTGAAGGTGATCCGCACCGACAACGGGGGAGTGTTCATTGGCGCTGACTATGAGGCGGTGCTGTGGGGATCCAGCATCAGCTCACGGTGCCTTGGAATCCTCAGCAGAACGGGGTGGCTGAGCAGTTCAACCGAACCCTGCAGGAAGGTGCTCGCACTCTCCTTGGGCGTGCAGGGCTGCCGCATCCGTTTTGGGTGACTGCACTGCAGCAGGTCGCCCTTGTGAAGAACAGGGTGCTGGCGACTGTGGGGGACAAGCAGTGGGTCCCCTACACCAAGTGGTATGGGAGTGCACCAGCAGTCAACATGCTGAGAGCCTACGGCTGCATGGTGGTGTTTCATGTGCCTAAGGAGAAGAGGGGAAAGCTGGAAGCTTGTGGGAAATGGGGTGTGCATCTGGGGATTGCAAAGGACCACAAGGGCTGGTTGGTGTGGGACTTGACCAGCCGAAAACTGACTGATTCAAGGGATGTGAAGTTTCTTGAGTCACTGTGCTACAAGGAGTGGAAGCAGCAGTAGTAGAAGCTTCCTGCTACACCATTAATTGTTGAGGCCGATGAGGTGCAGCGGTCTTAAAGACAGGTGGAGGTTTCTATCTCCGAGGAGATCTCTGGGGTGACAGAGGATGGGGGAGAACCTGAGGTGGTGGAGCAACAGCAGCAGCAGCAGCCGCAGCAGCAGCAGCAACGTGCTCCGCCACGTGCCCCACGTTCGTCTGAGCGTCCTAGGAGGGATGTGTGCCCACCTGTCAGGCTGAGCTATAATCGCTATGGCTCACGGAATGTGGAGCATGCTGGAAGTGTGGCTTAGCAGTGTGATGAGGATGAGATTGCGCACTGCTACTGGGCAGCCGTCCCTGAGCCCAAGACACTTGCCGATGCTGGGAAGTGGAAGCAGAGTGTTATGGAGGAATATGACTCTCTGCTGGAGAATGAAACGTGGGAGTTGTGTGAGCTGCCTCCTGTGAAGAAGGCCATTTCTTCCAAGCCGATCTTCAGGCGAAAGTACGGACCTGGTGGGGAGCTGACCCGCTACAAGTCAAGGCTTGTGGTTAAGGGGTTCCAGCAGACAAAGGGGAAGGACTTTGATGAGATTTTTGCTCTTGTAGAGAAGGGGACTACACTGAGAGTAATGTTGGGAACGAATGCAAACCGCGGATGGAGGATCAAGCAGATGGACATCACCACTGCCTTCCTCAATGGGATCATCCTGAAGGAGCTGTACATGTTGCAGCCTGAGGGGTTGGATGATGGGAGCGGCAGGGTGTGCAGGGTGAAGAAAGCCATCTATGGCTTTAAGCAGGCTCCTCGTGCATGGTACCACAAGCTAGAGGAGACACTGCTGGCTGGGGGATACAAGCAGAGCGAGTGTGATCACAGCTTGTTCCTGCTGCAAGAGAAGGAGCAGTTCCTCATGCTTGTGATTTATGTGGACGACATCCTTCTCTTCTCTGAGTCGTGTACGATGATTGGCCGTGTTAAGGAGATGTTGGAGATGCAGTTCAAGTGCTCCAAGATGGGAGATGTGAAGTACTATCTGGGGATGCATGTGGAGAGGGACCTTGACAAGGGAGTGTTGAGGTTGCACCAGAGAAAGTACTGTGAGGGGCTGGCCGAGAAGTATGGGCTGCAAGATGGAGGAAAGCCAGCCACCCCACTACCTTCAGGTTTCACTGTGGAGCCCTGTGCTGATGAGGAGGTGGTGGGTGAGAGTGACAGGAAGTTATTTCATTCCATGGTGGGGGCACTCAACTATGCGGCTAACCACACGCGGCCTGACATTGCCTTTGATACATTTAGGCTCGCTAGTGTGGTTTCACGCCCCAGTCATGAGCAGCAGAGGTTGGTCCGCTATGTGAGTGCTACATCATTAGTGGGCTTGGAGTACAGTGCTGTGCGACAAAGGCTGCAGAGGGGTGCAGCTGATGTGAGCAAGGGGGAGATGCTCTTGACTTGCTACACCGACGCTAGCTTCAACTCTGTGAGGGCAGATGGCACCAGCATTGGAGGATATGTGTGCCTGTTTGGAGGTGGTGCAGTGAGCTGGCGCAGCAAGAAGCAGAATGAGGTGGGGCTGTCCTCGTGTGAGACAGAGTACATGGCCCTGCATCATGGGGCAAAAGAGGTGGTGTGGCCGAGGCGTTTGTTGGAGGAGATCGGGCTTGAACAGAAGGCGTAGTCGCCGAGGGACGTTGACAATTTCAGTGGCAAGGGCCGAGATGACGGGGAGGCGTCATGCTCGATGGTCAGCGTGGTGGAGCCAACAGTCTCGCTTGCGCCAGAAGCCGAGGAGGTCTTCAAGGCGGTACCGGCCACCGTGCAAGCGAATCAGATGGTTTTGCTGCTCGATAGCGGTTGCTCGCACCACCTGATAGGGACGAAGGAGGTCTTTGTCGACATGGCACCGAGCGGCGACGTGAAGCATGTGCGCAGCTTCAACGTGTTGTTGCTGACCGTCGAGGGTCGAAGCACCATCGCTTTGCAAGGGGAGGCGGGGAAGCAGGTTCTCATCCCCGATGTGCTCTACGTTCCAGGCGTGCAGACAAACCTACAGCTAGCTCGTCAATTGCAGAAGAGTGGTGTGAGGCTGCAGGAAGATGGCGACAATCAGCTACTCGTGTCGAGTGCAGGGGAGATACTTGGTCGATCACGCTACACCGGCCTCGCCCTCTGCACCGACCTTCGCCCTTGCTCGACGCGGTCGTCGTCGACCGCGGTGGTGGCTCTGCAGACGATCACTTTACCGACAAAGTCGATCCCCGACCAGTGGTACGCGAGGCTCGCGCATGTCGGCCTCGACACGATCAAGAGCTCAGCGAAGCACGACGCCGCCATCGGCCTCGACATCACACCGTCGACCGGGGTCGACTTGCCGTGTGTCTTATATGTCGGTGGGAAACTAGTGCGACACACCTTCCCCGATAAGGGCTCGGATGTTAAAGGGGCACTGGCTGTCGTGCACATTAATTTGTGCGGGCCATTCTAAGTGGCTGCCAAGGACAGGAACTTGTACTTCCTCCTGCTGAAGGACCGCCATACTCGGTTCGTCTAGGTGACGCCATTCGCTACGAAGAGCGACGTTCTGCGGGTGTTCGAGAAGTGGCTGCTGCTGGTGGAGTGCCTAACAAAGAAGTCGGTGCTGATGCTCTGCTCCGACCGCGGCGGCGAGTTTCTGAATAATGAATTCAACAACTTCGTCGACAGGAAGGGCATTCTCCATGACTTGACATGCCCGCACACCCCGAAGCAGAACGGCATGGTTAAGCGGGAGATGTGCATAGTCGTCGAGTCCGTGCGGACGATGCTGCTGCATGTGGGCGTGCAGCACCACTGGTGGCACCTTGCCCTTTGACAGGCTGTCTGGGTGCGCAACTGCTTGGAGCAGTCGACGCCGCCGCCAGGGACGACATCGTACCAGATGCTGTCTGGCAAGAAGCCCGATCTCACACTGGAGTAGGTGGGGCTACATGGTGCAGTTCATGGTCCCCGAGCAGCACCGCGGTGGGAAGCTGGCGCCGAAGGCTCACTGGGGACTTCACCTAGGGGTGTCGCCGGAGAGCAACGGATGGGAGGTGCTTGACTTTTCCGACAACAAGGTGGTCACTTAGGTCGAGGTCATCTTCTACGAGACGCTGTCGCTGGAGGTGTAGAAGGTGACATATGGTCGTCCATCCGCCGACGGACACGTCGACGGCGACGCTCCCGCTGCTCGCCGAGGTCGACGAGCCTGCTGATGAGGACGTCAAGCAAGTTCTGCCCTCTCCTCCTCCTCCTCCTGTCTCTGTTGCTCCGCCCCTTGTCATCGATTTGCTTGAGTCGACCACTGACGATGAGGGGAGCATTGAGGCGTTGCTTGTGGCGCCGGCCATTAGCATCGCCAGCAATTGATGCGTGACCGGGCTTGTCGACGTTGATGTGAAGTCGTCGACCACAGGGGAGCAGCAGACAGGGGAGCATGTGCAGACGGAGGCAGCAGAAGTGTCACTGACAAGGGAGCAGTAGAGAAAGACGGCGCCGGCGACGCAACTTATCGGCGACAAGGATGTCGACGATGAAGGGGAGCTGTTTGTGAGGGAGGAGTCCACCAACAGTGACGTGGTGGAGGTTCCGGTCGAGAAATTTGAACCGTGGCATTCCGGTCAAACTCGGAAGCCGCCAGCATGGCTGAGCTACCACGCATTTCTGCCACCAGCCGCCTTCACCACGCTCCTGGACGATGCTAAGGCTGGCGTCGACCTGCCTGAGCTCGACCCCGACGTGAACGCCGACCCCGATCATCGCTGGGACATCACGACGATGATGGTGAAGGAGGCATTGGCGAGCTGGAAGGGCAAGGAGGTGAAGGCTGCCATCGACGATACGATTGCCCGCAAGAAGGCGCGCTTGGTCAAGAAGGGCTTCACGCAGGTGTACGGCGTCAACTACGATGAGACGTACACTCCGGTCAGCAGCTACGTCACGCTGAGGATCCTCCTCAGCATCGTCGCTGTCCTCGACCTGAACCTGATGCAGCTTGACATGAAGAACGCCTTTCTGCAGAGCAAGCTGGACAGGGTGCTGTACACGTACCAGCCGGACTACTATGATGACGGGACCAGCCGGGTGTGCAAGTTGTTGAAGAGCCTGTACGGGCTGAAACAGTTGCCGTTGTTGTGGTACAAGGCGCTCGACGACGTGCTGACTGGCGCCGACTGGTAGACGAGCCAAGTCGATGACGCGGTGTACTTTAAGGTCGGCGACGACGGAGTGACCTGCTGGGTGCTTGTTTACGTCAACGACCTTCTCGCCGCCAGCAGCAGCACCGCGATGCTGAAGGAGCTGAAGGGGCTGCTCGAGGCCGCCTTTGAGCTGCGCGAGATCAGCCCCGTTGAGAGGTACCTTTGGCTGGAGATCGTGCGCAACAGGCCGGCGATGAAGCGGTGGCTGCACCAGCAGTCGTACGTCAACAAACTAGGCATTCGCTTCATCGACGAGGAGCAGACTAGGCGAACCCTGAAGACGCTACTCTCCGTCGACGCCTATGCCGAGCTGGCGTTTGACGACGAGGATGATCAAGCGCGCGAGGAGGAGGAGTATTGGCAGAAGGTCGGCTCGCTGCAGTTCGCAGTGATGACGACGAGGCCAGACATTGCCTTTGCGTGCAACAAGATGGGGAGCTGCCTGACAGTGAGGAACGACCAGCACTGGTGCGATCTCGACCGCTGCCTTGCCTACCTCGCCGACACCCGTGACACCGCCCTAGAGTTTGGTGGTGGAGCAGAGTCGCTGAAGCTTGTCGGCTACGTGGAAGCCGACGACGCGGACGACAAGCAGAACCGGACGAGTAGGTGCCGCTACGCGTTCGTCTTCGGAGGGGCAGCTGTCTCTTGGTCGAGCCAGCGCATCAAGTGCGCGACCCTATCGTCGACCGAGTCGGAATACGTGGCGGCCGTCGATGCCAGCAAGGAGGAACGCCGACTTCGCTCCCTCCTTGGAGAATTCAAGCTGCTCGATGATGGGACGCTGATTGTCCTGCGGGTGGACAACAAGTCGGCCATCATGGTCGCTGAGGGATTGGGGCTGAAGGGCAACCTCAAGCACATGGAGCGACGCTACGCCTGGTTGCTGCAGCTGGTGAAGTGCGGGAAGTCTGTGCTGAGGTACATCCCGACCACTCAGCAGCTAGTCTATTTCCTGAAGGCGCTACACTTTCCGGCCTTCAACTGGTGTTCCGCTGCAATCGGCCAAGTGCGTCTGGCTGATGCCGGCAACGGTGACGACGATGTGCAGCAGTGGGTTTCATGCCCTTCTGCATGGCTGGTACGATGACGGCGTGTTGTGTGTGGGGTGCACGCGAGGATGCGTTTTCTCCGTGTAACTCTGCTGTGCAGGTGAGGGCCCAAGTGTAGCGCAGCAGAGGAGTGTTGACGAGAATGTGTTGTTGGCCCTGTCCTCGCTTGGGCAAGTCTGACTTCCTGGTCGGGCGTGCATGTGGTGCGGCCGACAATTCTGTAGGGGTTGACGTGTGCTGGTCGACGGGGTCGTCGACTAGCAAGCGATCACTGCGATTCCGCCGTCGATGGGAGCCCGCGGACTAGTTCGACAAGGGAAGGTCGATGGAGCAGTCTGTCAACCTGCGTGGGACTTACGGGCAGCTGTCGAGGGTGGGAGCTTGATGGCTGCAGTTGACCAGACGGTCGACGGAGGGGTCCGTCGACCAGGGTGGTCTTCAACGAGCGCGGTGGTTGATGAGGAAGGTCGTCGACCAGGGCGCACACTGGGTGGTCGAGCCGGTACAACAGGTTACCTCGACGAGGGTCTGCGGAGGGACGCGATGGCGAAGGCGACTTCAGGCTGGTATCGCAAAGTTGATATGGCTCGTTAGGTGCAGACAACAGCCGACGGACATGTGACGATGCACGTCGGGCCAATCGTCTGCGCGCACCTACGAGCTTGTGCAGTGCTGTCATCTACGGGTGCAACGTAAGACAGCCGTTATTCTGCAGCGTTGGTACGCTGTGGACCTGCACTATCGGCAGGCCGCATTTTTTGCAGCGCTGGCGCAACGCTGGCAGACGGTCGACCATGCTGTGCTAGTGGTCGACCATGCTGTGCTGGCGGTTGACCAGCTGCCCTGCTAAGTTGCTAGTCCTTGATGTAGTCACTGATGCAACTTTTTCTTGTGAATCTCTTGCCAAATTGCTAGAGAACACTAAGGAAGCTACGATCACTCCTAGAGCTCGTGCCAACCCCCCGCAGTCTAGCTTTTGACCGTTGCAAAGTGATTCTCCTCAAGAAAGCTATCATTAAGACCTTCTGGAGCAGTAACAAATTCATATTGGAGGAGCCCGCGAACAGGCGGGAAGCTGGACAAGAGAGGATGTGGTTCAAGAGTTATATCCTCTTCTATAGAAAGAGCCTACTTGGAGCGCAGCAGGGACCTTTACACCAAAAGGGCCAACAGTGACTTCACTGTTTTTTTTTTTTTTTTTTTTTTTTTTTTTTTTCTTTCTTTTTTTCCAGCTCATCGGAGAATTGGGAGAGAAAACGCTTGCTCGATGGGTGCTGAAAGCACGGGAAAAGACCTTACAGGGGTGGAAAACGATGCTCACAAAGCTGCTGACAACAGAAGATATTCTATCGGCAACAAACTTGCAGACATTAGCTCTACAACGGTGGGAGATAGATTACACGGAAAGGCACGCGTTGTGTGAGTGATCGTTGTATTCCTTAGCGTTCTCTCTACCTTCACAACTACAACACGGATTGGCAAGAGTTTCACTGGAGAAAGTCCAGAAGAATGGTTGCAATGACAATGGCAAACTGACTACATCAGAAGCAAGTCTGCCTATTACGTAGGCAGGTCGACCTGCTTGCACTGCAAGTCCGCACCAATCCAACGCTGCAGAGTGGCGGCTTGCCATCGTTACAGCAAGGCGGTCGTCCAGCGTTGCATCCACAGGTGACAACATCGCACATGCGCGCACCTATTTCGAAGGTGCTTGCAGACGGTTGGTGCGACGTGCACTGTCACGTGCACGGCGCAGGTGCTAAGTCGGCCATGTGCCGTTGGCTGCGCCTGATGAGCCACGTCGACCTCGGGATACCACTCCGAGGTTGGCTTCGCTAGAACCTTCGGGACGAGGGTCGCACACCCCGTAGAACCTTGTTGCCCTAGTAACTTGGTCGACCAGGAAACCACCAAGTCGGTGTCAGCTTGCACGGCCGCACTCGACCAACTGCTGTATGTACTCCTTGACTACAAAAAATCGCTAGCCACCCGCCGACTTCACCAAGTCGGCCACTTCACAGGTCCACCAACTCCAAGTCAACCACACCAGCTGTCCGCCGACCCCTCCAGGTCAGCGTCCCCAGGTCAGCGCCCACAAGTCGATGCCCCCTCCCAGGTCGACGAGTCTCTTCGTCAACCACACTACAATTAGCTTCACCTGAAGTCGGCGCCACGGAAGCCGACTTCCACCAAGTCCGCTTCTCTGTCGAAGTTTGCCAACCATGTCGACTTGATCCTCAATCTCGGCTAACCAAGCCGACTTAGCCGATGAAGCCCTTCGTCGACCACACCAGTCAAAGTCGATCGCCGGCTTCCCGTCGTCGGCAGTGTCAGAGTGGTTCCCCGCAGGTCGACCAACTTCGTTAACCTGCACACCCAAGTCGGTTGCACCTCCCGCGCACGTGATCACGAAGTCGGCTTCGCCCTAGCGAGGGCGGGGCCAATTCTCGTCAACAAAACCTGGTGTCTACGGAGTTGAAGAGAGTAAGGAATGAAATATACTGGATAGCGGAACGCGCGGCGGGGGACAAGCTAGTGGTGAAATTGGGAGACGTGACAGATCGAGGAACAAATTCACCGGTGGGGTGCGCCAGCACGATGATGCTATACGCTCACGGGGTGATGCCGTGGAAGGTGGAAGACAGGAGGCAGCTGGGACAGCTAGGGTTTCACCTCAACTGCCTATGATAATCTTTCATGTGCAAGGCGGGGAAGGCGATGTCTCTGAAAGTGCTGCGCAAAGGCATTAGTGAGGCAGCCGAGCGACCCAAGCAGTAGATCGCTTGGGAAGAAGAGTGGGGGAAGCAGGTGGACTGAGTCACAAGGTAGGAAACGAGAATGACTAGAAACAGGACAGTCGACTCGACGTCCGTGCTAAGAGCACACTCACCCCCAACGGACGGAGGACAGATAGACTCAGACTCAGCAACAAGACTAGCGGCGTAGTCTAGATGACAGTGAGCAGCAAAGTCGACAAGCTCAGCAACTAAGGCAGACGCAGCTGTGGGCTCAAAGGAAGAGTCAGTGACAACAGTGGCCAGGAGATGCGTGACAGTAGGACTAGCAGCACGAAGGGAGTCAGACTCCGGGTCAGCAAGGGCAGGAAGAGAGGACGCAGGAGGAGACGGCAGAGGGACACGCTGCGGAGCAGTGGAAGGATGCAGAGCCATCTGGTGCATGCCAGGGATAGGAGGAGGAGGCTGACGCGAACCACGACGACTAGTGCGAGTAGCACGAACAGGCGACGTAGGACGAGACTCAGGCTCACGACGCTCCGTAATCCCTCCAGTCGGACCAGTGTAAGGAGAAGGAGCAGGCAGTGGGGAGGCGGGTTGTAACTGTGACTGCAACTGGACAGGCGGTGGACACTCTAAGGAAGGAGCAGGACCAGTAGAAGGCGGGAGACCAAGAACCTACTCAAGGAGCAGAACGAAGTACGGCCGTGGCCGCCCAGCGCCTCCAGAACCGGCAGGGACAGTACCAGCACCCCCAGCGGCAGCTCCAACTCCTGCAGCACCACCAGCTCCACCAGCACCTTCAGCAGCTCCAGTAGCGCCAACTCCAGCACCCCCAGGAGCACCGGCTCTAGCAGCACCACCAGCTCCAGCACCTCCAGCAGCTCCTGCAGGACCACCAGAAGCCCTTGCAGCTCCAGTAGCGCCAGCCCTAGCACCTCCAGCAGCACCTGTTCCAGCAGCACCGCCAGCTCCAGCACCTCCAACAGCTTCAGCTCTAGCAGCACCACCAGGCCCAGCAGCTCCAGTACCTCCAGTACGAGCACCTCCGGGACCAGTGGCTCCAGAACCCCCAGCAGCTCCAGCAGCAGCAAGACCTCCAGCGCCCGTAGCACCACCAGCTCTAGCAGCACAGCTCCAGTGCCGAGCAAACCACTCGCACAGCTGCTGTGGAGAGAGTGGCTCCCGCCGAGACGAGGCACCAGAAAGACCTCTAGGCTCAGCACCCCCAGGCTGCACACGCGCCGGCTCAGTACCCTCAGGCTCCGCACCCCTAGACTCAGCAACCCCAGGCTCAGCACCCCCAGGCTCAGCACCCCCAGGCTCAGTACCCTCAGGCTCAGCACCCCCAGACCCAGCACCCTCTGGCTCAGCACCCCCAGACCTGGCACCCACAGGCTTAGCACCCCTAGCAGCACCAGAGTCAACAGCTACCTCGACAGGCTCGAGTACGTCTACTTGTGACACACCTGAGGGGGCTGGAGCCTGAGGGGGAAGGGGGTCTACCTGGGGAGGACCTGGCGCTAGGAAGAACGGCGGGGGGGTGGGGAGGGGGGCAATGCGGTAGGGGAAGAGACGGTAGTAAGGAACCGACTCGTCAAACGTGACGTCCTGAGAGGACAGAACACGGCGCGAGGTGGGGTGGTAAAACTGCCAACCAGACGCGTCAGGGGGGAAGCCAAGGAAGACGCAGGGAATAGCACGGGAGGACAGCTTGTCCGTAGACAAGTCGCGGACGAAAGCTCAAGATCCGCAGACACGGAACGCTGTCGCATCGCCAACCTTCCACGTCCACCGCAGCGTAGGTGTGGTCTCCGGCATGGAGACCCGGGGCTGGAGGTTGAGCTGATGCGCAGCGTACTGAACCGCGAACGGCCACAGAAAATGGGGAGCAGCCGCATGGATCATGGACGTACGAGCGACGTCCATGACCATGCCAATGCGGTGCTCAGCAATCCCATTTTGCTGCGGAGAGGCTGGAAGCGTGAACGTCTGGCGGATGCCCTCCGCACGACCAAAGGCTCGCAGAAGGTCGGAGGATAACATTCCACCTCTGTCGGAGTGCAGACGCAGAACAGGAAGGTCCGAGCCGAAACTCTCGCTGAGCTGACGACGGGCAGCACGGATCCAGTTGATCAGCACCTCAGTGACCTCACCCTTGCGGCGCAAGGGGAAGACAGTGGTGTAACGCGAGTAGTCGTCAACGACCAGCAGAAAGTAGCGCTCGTGACCCTGTCCACGGACGCGCGCTGGGCCCCACACGTCCATGTGAAGAGTCTGCAGGGGAGCCTCCGTCAGAGGGAACTCGGAGGAGTGAGGAGCGGCGCGCTGCCGCCCCTCGACGCAAGGAACGCAGGTACGGGCAGGCCCCGAGGGAAGGGGAGGGAGAGATTGGGGAAGACCAGTGACAAGGACACGAGAGGCCATGCCTCGGAGACGAGGCAGGGAGGGGTGACCAAGGCGGTGGTGCCAGAGGAGAGTCTGGTGAGACAGGAGGCGGCATGAGCAGGGGGCAGACTCAGGACCAGACTGGGACGCTGCAGGAAACACTGACCCGACGCAGCTACCTGACCAGACTCAGCAACCGGAGGAGACACGGTAGTCAGGGTGTACAAGCTCGACCCAGGCTGATGGGTGAACGTGGCCAGGTGTCGGCCCGTCCGAGTACACGAACAGTGGGTCACCCACTGACCTCCAGGAGTGAACTGGTCAACCCACGGGTCCTGAAGGTCAGCTCCACTCACCAAGTTCGTGGAAAACGAGGGGAGGTGGAGGCCAGACAGAGAGCCAGACGGGACCGCCGGACACGGCAGAACCGTAGAGGAGTGTGCAAGGACCGGACCCCCAGAGGGGTCAGCCAGAGAGACTGCCACTGGCCGACTGAGCGGCGAGAGTGTGGTGCAGTCGCGAAAGAAGGAGCGGGAAGCACCCGAGTCAAGGTTGAAAGTGTGCAAGACCTGAGCCGACGCGGTACCTGAGAGAGCAGACTCACCAGCACCTGGAGCAGTAGACTCACGGGCACCTAGAGCAGCAGCCTCAATGCTCGCATCGAGTGGAACACACAGGTAACAGTCACCCTCAGCACTAATAGTCACAGCATACATAGCAGCAAGGATAACATCATAATCAAGATCAAAGATAGCAACCCCCGACCTAAGCAGATCACCCTAGCGAGGGAGCTCAGTGGCGTCAGGGAACTGTGCACGCCAGGCGTCAGTCAGGCAGCCGAAACAGCGGTGCGTGGCGTACGGCCCTCCGCATGTCTCCCCACTGCGCTCGCCGGTGCGGAGAACGTAAGCGCAGGGACCAGCCCCCCAGACCTCCCACGCCCCACGTACCACTCACGAAGTTGCTGGGGCGACAGGGTCTCACGAGAACGCTGCTGCTGCGGGCGCTGGCCACCACCAAAACCTCCTCGCTGCACAGCGCCACCCCGACCAGCACCACCGCCGCCGCCACCCCCACTGCCGCTGCCGCCGCCGCCTCCACCTCCACCACCGCCACCGAAGCCCCCACTCCCGCCACCACCCCCACCTCCACCCCCACCCCCTCCGCTGCCTCCACCGCCACCACCGCCGCCCCCGCCGTCTCCTCCAGCACCCTTGCCCCCCTTGCTCCTGCCGCTGCAGCGCCTCCCACTAGGAGCGGACGCAGTGCCGACTGACTCGGTGCCAACGAGGTCGACAGCAGCAGCAGAGGCAACAGAGGGCAAAAGGGGGACAGGGGAGCACCCCTCAAAGAAAGGGGCACGAGGGTCACCACGAGAGGCTCCTACAGCGACTATACCCTTCTCAGCTGCAAAGAGGCGCTCCTCAAGAAGGTCAACGGTGAGCGTGGTGGGGCAAAGGGAGAGCAAGTGGTCCCTGACCGAGCGAAGGGATTCAGGGAGCCGGGTGACGAGGTAGTAGAGAGTGATGTACATAGGGGGGGGGGTTCTTGGCGCAGAACTCGGAAGGAAGCGCAGCGCGGTAGCGGGTGTCACTAGTGCGGAGGTGTGTAATGAGGTCAGCGACTGTGGCAAAAGCGGCTAGGTCAGAGAACAGGTATGGCAGCATGAGGCGGCTAAGGGCAGCAGTGGCAGGGGAGGAGTAGCGCGCAACAACAGCGTCATACAGAGTCTTAGCAGTCTTGTACTGGCTAAAGTGCGCGCGCTCAGCAGACGGCATGTGACTACGAACAGCAAGACGAGCAGCAGCATCGCGCGTGGTCTAATGCGAGCGAACTGCATTGTCAGCATCAGCAGTGAGACTCCGTCCCTAGAATCGCACTGTAGAAAAAGCTGCAGATCATCGACCCAGACCTCAAAATCAACTGCTCGACCCTCAGCATCGAAGGTAAGTACATTAAGGTTAGCCATGGCGGCAGGAGCACCAGTAGCAGCACGACTCGGCAGGGCAGCGCGGCTCGGCAGGGCGGCGCGGCTCGGCAGGGCGGTGCGGCTCGGCAGGGCGGCGTGGCTCGGCAGGGCGGCGCGGGTGTGGTGGTGCGCTTACCAGGGGCGGGAGGGGGGTAGGGCCGCGACTGGTGGGGCAGGGCCGTGGCACGCCGGCAGGGCAAGGGCCGCGACAAGTAGGGCCGCGACGTGGCGGCAGGGCAGGGCCGCTACGTGGCTGCTGGGTCAAGGCCGCGTCAGGCAGGGCCGCGACGAGGCGGCAGGGCAGGGGCCGCGACGAGCCGGCAGTGCAGGGGGTCGCGACGAGGCGGCAGGGCAGGGGCCGCGACGAGACGGCAGGGCCGGGCCACGACTGGGCGGCTGCAGGGCAGGGCCGCGTCACGGCTGCTGCAGGGAAGGGCGGCGCCGAGGCCGCGGCAAAGCAGGGCCGCGGCAAAGCAGGGCCGCGGCAAAGCAGGGCCGCAGCAGGGTAGGGCCGTGCGAGCTGCGAAAGCAGGCCGCAGCAGGCGGGTAAGGCAGGGCCGCGACGACGGTGCGGGCGGGCCGCTAAGGGCGGCGACGATGAGGGCGGGCCGCTAAGGGCGGCGACGGCGTCTACGGCGGGCCGCGTAGGCGGCGGAATCAGGCCTCGACGGGCCGTTAAGGGAAGGGCGCGACGGGCCGGAAGGGCAGGGCCGCTAATGGCGTCAGTAGGGCAGAGCGCGCGACGGCGCAGGCGAGACAGGCGCGATGCGCGCTTCGGGCAGTAAAAAAAAAAAAAAAAAGGTAACTAACACGGTGGGCCCTAAAAAAAACGTTCCCCATAGGGAACCTTCTCTGAAACCATGTCACAAGGTAGGAAACGAGAATGACTAGAAACAAGACAGTACAAGGTTTGTATAGGCAAAACCTAACAATACTTTACCCCATAAAGAGTGCGCCACTACAGCCTACAATATAGTTCTGACAGACTGGAAGCGGGTCATTGCATGCAGAGAATCGCTAGCTGCACCAGCAATGGCTCGGGAGGCGATTCTCCGCGTGCACAACAGGAACCTCCAAGTGGGCGCAAGGCTGCCTTTCTTGGGGGACCGGACAAGATGTCCTCACTGCGGAGGAGTGGAGAGCGTGGATCACTGCCTTCTCAGCTACCCGGCGTTGGGACAAGTGGTGGAAATATTGTAATCATTACAACAGCTGATGGGATCTACACGGCGGGCTGAATCAGTGGGGGATTTCCTTTTTAGAGAAAACGGCACAAAAACAGGCTTTCCGGAGCAGACCCTCTCAACAAATTTGGTTGGAGAGGTGCGGTCCAGCTTTTTGTCAGTAACGATTCCTGTCAAACTCATATGCTATAGTCTGTGTAGGCTGTAGTGGGGTAGCTCATATGGGGTACAACACTTTAGGGTTTGGTACTTGTACTTCTCATGCTGCTCAATGCAATCATTCTCGTTCTAGTTTTCACATGGTATCGAGCAGGTTCCCTAGTGGGAACTTTTCCTAGGGCCCACCGAATATCGATTTTTTTTCCTGCCCGGAGCGCGCTTCGCCCCTGCCCGAGTCGCGCCCTCTTACGGCCCCTAGCGGCCCCTCTCACGGCCCCTCTAGGCCCCTAGCCGCCACCCTCGTGGCCCCGTCGCGCCGCCCTCGCAGCCCCGTCGCGCCGCCCTCGCGGCCCCGTCGCGCCGCCCTCGCGGCCCTGTCGTGCCGCCCTCGCGGCCCCGTCGTGCCGCCCTCGCGGCCCCGTCACGCCGCCCTCGCGGCCCCGCCGCGCCGCCCTCGCGGCCCCGCCTCGCCGCCCTTGCGGCCCTGTCGTGCCGCCCTCGCGGCCCCGTCGCGCCACCCTCGCGGCCCCGCCGCGCCGCCCTCGCGGCCCCGCCTCGCCGCCCCTCGCGGCCCCTGAGCGGCCCCTCGCGACCCCGTTGCGCCGCCCTCGCGGCGCCTCGCTGCCCACCCTTGCGGCCCCTCGCGGCCCCTCTCTCGGCCCCTTTGTGGCCCACCGCGGCCCCTCCTCTGCCGCCGCCGCACCTGCCCCGGCCGCAGCAGCCGCCACCACCGACGGCAGCCGCCGCCGCCGCCGACAGCAGCTGCCGCAGCCACCACCGACGGCAGCAGCCGCCGCCGCCACTGCCGTGTCCGCCGCCGCCGCCCCTCCCTCGACTGCAGCAGCCGCCGCCACCACTACCGTGGCAGCCGCCGCCGCCGTCAGCAGCAGCCGCCGCAGCCGACAGCCGCAGCCGCCGCCGCAGGTGACACCTTCAGCCGCCGCCGCCCCTGTCCGCCGCGGCACCCTGGACCCTGGAGCCGCTGCCACTACTGCAGCTGCCCCTGGTCTTTGGAGCAGCAGTCCCTGCAGCAGCTGCGGTGCCCTCGCCCTGCGATAGTGGCGGCCTCACCTCTGCCGCTGTCTTACTCCTACCCTTCTTGCCACTGGTGAGCACTGCTGTTCCTGCTGTTACTGCTACTATTGCTACTACTGCTCTCTCTACTACTGCTAATTCTCCTGGCCTGGCCAGATGCAGCTCCAGCGCCGTCCACGTGAGTCCCTCACGCCCCAGCAGCTTCGTGAGTGGTACTCTACTTGGGGTTGTCGGGGTGGCCGTAGTGAGCGTCGTTCTGACGTGGGTAGTTCGGGAGCTGCTTGTAGTGGCCAGGTGCAGCTGCAGCGTAGTCCGCGCGCGGTCCTTTCGCCCCAGCAGCTTCGTGAGTGGTACGCTCAGCTTGGAGGGTCACGTGGTACTGCTCGCTGTCCGTACGTCATTCGCACTGGTGCTCGGACTGGCCAGCCCTGCGGGACGCCTGGTCACACAGAGTCCCGCTGCTTCGCCCGACTGAGCGACGCCTGGCGTACGGAGGTTGGCGACGAGGCTGAGCTCCCCGACTGGGTGCAGCTGCTTGGGCAGAGGGTAGATATCTATGGTCTTGACTATGATGCCATTCTCACTGCCATGTATGCATTGCCTACTAGTGATGGGGGTACCTGTTACCTGTGTGTTCCGCCTGACCCGGGCATTGAGGCTGCTGCTCTAGGTACTGGTGAGGCTGCTGCTCTAGGTGCCAGTGAGTCTGCTGCCCCAGGTGCTGGTGAGTCTGCGCTCTCAGGTACCACGTCGGCTCCGGCCACCCACACCTTCACCCTTGACTCGGGTGCTTCCCGCTCCTTCTTTCGAGACCGCACCACGCTCACGCCGCTTAGTCGGCCAGTGGCAGTCTCCGTGGCAGACCCCTCTGGGGGTCCTGTCCTTGCCCACTTCTCTACTGTCCTTCCGTGTCCGGCGGCCCCTTCTGGCGCCCTGTCAGGTCTGTACCTCCCCTCGTTCTCTACGAACTTGGTGAGTGGTGCTGACCTCCAGGATGGAGGGGTTCACCAGTTCACTCCTGCGAGTCAGCGAGTGACCCACTGCACCTGTGCTCGGACGGGCCGTCACTTGGCCACGTTTACCCGTCAGCCGGGGTCGAGTCTGTACACACTGACCACTGAGTCTCCTCCAGTCGCTGAGTCTGCTCAGGTAGCCGCGTCGGGTCAGGTTTTTGCTGCGGCGTCCAGGTCTGGTCCCGAGTCTGCCCCCTGCTCGTGTCGTCTCCTGTCTCACCAGACTCTCCTCTGGCACCACCGCCTTGGTCACCCCTCCCTGCCTCGTCTTCGAGGCATGGCCTCCCGTATCCTTGTCTCTGGTCTCCCCCGGTCCCTCCCTCCCCTTCCTCCGGGGCCTGCCCCCACCTGCGTTCCCTGCGTCGAGGGGCGGCAGCGCGCTGCTCCTCACTCCTCCGAGTTCCCTCCGACAGAGGCTCCGCTGCAGACGCTTCACATGGACGTGTGGGGCCCAGCCCGCGTCCGTGGACAGGGTCACGAGCGTTACTTCCTGCTGGTGGTTGACGACTACTCGCGTTACACCACGGTCTTCCCCTTGCGCCGCAAGGGTGAGGTCACTGAGGTGTTGATCGCCTGGATCCGCGCAGCTCGTCTCCAGCTCAGAGAGAGTTTCGGCTCGGACTTTCCTGTTCTGCGTCTGCACTCCGACAGAGGCGGAGAGTTCTCCTCT
Organism: Closterium sp. Naga37s-1; assembly: GCA_947471745.1. NCBI lineage: Eukaryota > Viridiplantae > Streptophyta > Zygnematophyceae > Desmidiales > Closteriaceae > Closterium > Closterium sp. Naga37s-1. The sequence goes on from CANJKZ010000966.1 coordinate 600,763, forward strand.
GACCTTCTGCGAGCCTTATGTCGTGCACGAGGCATCCGCCAGACTTTCACGCTTCCGGACTCTCCACAGCAAAATGGGATTGCTGAGCGCCGCATTGGCATGGTCATGGACGTCGCTCGTACGTCCATGGTCCATGCGGCAGCCCCCCATTTTCTGTGGCCGTTTGCGGTTCGGTACGCGGCGCATCAGATCAACCTTCAGCCCCGGGTCTCCATGCCGGAGACCTCCCCTGCTTTGCTGTGGACGGGGAAGGTTGGCGATGCGTCTGCGTTCCGTGTCTGGGGATCTCGGGCGTTTGTCCGCGACTTGTCTGCGGACAAGCTGTCCCCTCGTGCTGTTCCCTGCATCTTCCTTGGCTTCCCCCCTAACGCGCCAGGCTGGCAGTTCTACCACCCCACCTCGCGCCGTGTTCTGTCCTCCCAGGACGTCACGTTTGACGAGTCGGTTCCCTACTACCGTCTCTTCCCCTACCGCACTGCGTCCCTCCCCCCCCCGCCGCTCTTCCTTACGCCAGGTCCTCCTCTGGTAGACCCCCTCCCCCCTAAGGGTCCTGCCCCCTCAGGTGTGTCCCAGGTAGACGCAGTCGAGCCTGTCGAGGTAGCTGTTGACTCTGGTGCTGCTAGGGGTGCTGAGCCTGCGGGTGCGGGGTCTGGGGGTGCTGAGTTTGGGGGTGCTGCGCCTGGGGCTGCTTCACCTGGGGGTGCTGAGCCTGGGGGTGCTTCGCCTGGGGGTACTGAGCCTGGGGGTGCTGCGCCTGGGGGTGCTGAGCCTGGGGGTGCTGCGCCTGGGAGTGCTGAGCCTGGGGGTGCTGCGTCTGGGGGTGCGGAGCCTGAGGGTACTGGGCCTGCTCTTGTGACGTCTGGTGGTGCTGGGCCTGGAGGTTCTTTGGGTACTTCATCCCGGCGGGAGCTACTCTCTCCACAGGAGCTGCGTGAGTGGTTTGCCAGGCGCTGGAGGCGAGCTGCTGGAGCTGGTGGTGCACTTGCATGTTTAGCTTCATATATATATACCTGCATGTGGACTGGCCATGTGGCCCTTGAACTTGTGCTCAGAATGTGTGGTGACGTTGTGATCCACCCTGAGCTTGCTGTGCTTTGCTTGACTGGTCTTGTGACCCCTTGTTCTCCCCCACTTTGCCTATGGGGGTGTGTCAAACTCATATGCTATAGTCTGTGTAGGCTGTAGTGGGGTAGCTCATATGGGGTACAACACTTTAGGGTTTGGTACTTGTACTTCTCATGCTGCTCAATGCAATCATTCTCGTTCTAGTTTTCACAATTCCAACACAAGCGGGTGATTAAGAGAATAACAGTCAACATCAACCGACATGTTAAAATATACTGCACAAGAGCGCGCATGCAGAAAAAGAAATATAAGGGGCGGAAAACAGGCGGGGGTGGCTGGAGACACCTTGCATCGGATGAGAGGCACTTGGCAACATTTTTTATAGCGAAGCCAAGCTGACGCAAAGTGCCAACTTTCAGTCGATCTGGGAGGACCCAAGAACACAATTCCGACCACCAATTGTGAGGTGGAGGGAGACCTCCTTATCCACCATATAGGGAGTCATCTTTTCCAATGAATCAATTAGGAATGTGGTTGGATGCTTGCTATAGGGTACTTCCAAAAAAAAAAAAAAAAAAAAAAAAAACTCGCGTTGTATTCCTCTGCAAGTAGGTTTCATCGTGTTTATACGTCATTGCTTTCCAAAAAATATAAAGCCATTATATCCGACCTGAAAAATATAACCCAATTGAAAACGGATACGACTCAGGGAGGCATAAACCCTAAGCACCAGGCGGGTTCCCGTGTTTGGGGTTAATCCCTCTTGAAAATATGTACAGGTTCTCTAGGGGTTTTAGTTTTACTGCCTTGACCTAATAGTCTCGGCAGCTTCATCTAGTGCTTGGTAGCGATATCGAGTGGAAAATATGAAGTTATTTCGACATAACAACATAAATTTTCCTCTCAATCAGTTACGACACGCGGGGTGGGCGGAACCTCTGACAAGTGTAATCAAATATGTGAATATGGAGAATTCGGTTATTACGTGAATCTGTTCTCCGGCCCTAATTTGATCTTCTTCCTCCCAGCTAATTTTTTTGCCCTGATTTGATCTTCTTCCTAGAAACGTTTGTTTTTTCAGTAACTAGCTGACCGTAGCCAATAAAAATACCAATTCCATTGATGTTGAATGTTCGACACGACGGATATCTTGCGTCCATCCCCCCACCAAAAGAGTATAAAAACTGGGGCCGTCACCATGCTAGCCAGAATTTGTCGCTTGTAGGCCAATTTCCCATTCCCGTTGAAAGCCCAACCAACAAATTACAGAAAATAATCCATCACAAACTAGCCCCAGTAGTTTTCGGGCAAAAGGGATTTGGGAGTTTTCCGAACTTTCAACTGGCTGCCTTTCCGAAGCTGTTTTCCCGCGTTGACTCTGTTGACCAATTCAAGTCGCCCTTTAACACCCCTTCCCCTCGCAACCATGGTTCACTACAATATTGGCTGACCGTAGCCAAACGGGGATAGGATTGCGACGTTTTTCAACGAAATTCCCACGTCACCCGCGAGCAAGATCTCCGCTCCCACTGAACACCTCTTTCCCCCCTCTGCTGCCGTGAAGAACGCGTCACCTGTCAAACTATAGTTTATGTGTGTTAGTCTAGGTATGTTACACTTTGCCCTATATTCAGTGAGAGTTTTCTATATCCATCCTTGTTCTGCTTATTTCTCGATCATTCATTCGATAGTTACCTCTGTGACATGTTATCAGAGCTAGATCAATCCGTTGGGCCCACCTCCCCGTAACCCGAAGCGCCCCGTAGCCCGAAGCGCCTCGTACCCGTAGCGCCCGTGTAGCCCGCGCCCCCGTCCCCTCCCCGTCACGGCCCCGTCCCCTCCCCGTCGCATCCCCGTCCCCTTTCCGTCGCCTCCCCATTGCCTCCACGTCCCCCCCTTCCGCCGCCTCAGCGTCGCCTCTCGTCGCTTCCCCGTCCCCCCCTTCCCGTCGCCTCCGCGTCGCCCCCCCCGTCGCCTCCGCGTCGCCCCCCACCCGCCGCCTTCCTGTCCCCACCTTTCTCGTCGCCTCCGCGTTGCATTCCGTTGCCTCCTCGCCCCCACCTTTCCGTCGCCTCCCCGTCACCTCTCGTCGAATCCCCGTCCCCCCCCCCCCTTCCTGTCGCCTCCCGTCGCCTCCCCGTCCCCCTTTCAGTCGCCTCCCATCGCCTCTGCGTCCCACCCTCTTCCCCGTCGACTCCCAGTCACCTCCCGCCGCCCTCCACCCCATACGGACTGCTGTCTGCCTGTAGCCCGCCGCCAGCACCAGCTTAGGCCGCCGTCAGGGAGCGCCAGCAGCCTACGCCACCGCCAGAGCACCAGCAGCAACATAGACTACCGCCAGCAGCACCATCAGCAGCTCAGACTGCCCCCAGTTGAACCAGCAACAACCTAGACTGCCTCCAAGAGCACCAGCAGCAGCATAGGCTGCCCCCAGTTGAACCAGCAGTAGCATAGGCTGCCGCCAGAGCACCAGCAGCAGCAAAGGTTGCCCCCAGTTGAACCAGCAGCAGCCTAGACTGCCGCCAGGAGCACCAGCAGCAGCATAGGCTGCCCCCAGCAGAACCAACAGCTTTGTAGGCTGCCCCAAATAGAACTAGCAGTAGCATAGGCTGCCCTCAGCGCACCAGCAGCAGCTTAAGCTACCACCAGCACAACCCCCTGTTTCTAGCTCCTCAGATGGCATGTACTAGAGTTCTATAGCAGCAAGGCCAGCTGCAGCACTCCCGGCACTGGGGACCTGCGGGTCCAAAGTGAGGCGCCCCCAGCAGTGGCTCAGCTAGCAATGGGCGAGACGTCGGCCTCTTTGGGTACCGGGCCCTGACAGACCCTGGTGCTGGCACTACTTGCTTGAGTCCTGACCACTCTGCGTCCAGCCGCTACGGTCGACTCGACGACCTTCACCGTGAGCGTTTTGGTCCTCACGCTATTACACCGCACTGGCCTTCGCGTCTTCGCCAGCTCATTGCTACACCAGTTGAGTCTCGCCTACCTGGCCAAGGGCCTTTCCCGGCTGCACGAGTAGAGACATGTGTTTCCAGTCTTGGTGCGTGTGTTGTTTCCAGTCCAGGCGCCTCTGAGGGTCTTTGTGTAGGAGCTGCAGCTACCACTAGTCTAGCACCAGCCTTTGTCGCTGGCTCGGGTGCGACCTCACAGACTGCACAACTTTCCTCACCTTAGAATCTGGATCGTCCAACTGTTTCTTTCGAAAATGTACTGGCCTCACACCACTGCGCTCTCCAGTCACTGTCACCTTCGCTGACCCCTTTGTGGGATCTGTAGTTGTTCGTAGCAGCACCACTCTCCCGTGTTCGGCGGCTCCCTCTGGGTTTCTCACAGGTTACCACACCCCCTCGTTCTCCAGGAACCTGGTGGGTGTCAGTCACCTCCACGACCTAGGTGTAGTCACCACTAGACGAGCCTGTTCCCTCCTGCACAGTCAGTGCCACTGGGGCGGCTCTAGCCACTTTCCACAGAGAGCCGGGCTTTGGTCTGTACTCACTACACACTGGGTCCCACCACACTGGGTCAGGTCAGGTAGCTGCTGTGTTGTGCGATTGTCGGTCACTCACCCACCCGTCGGTCATCTGGCACCATCGTCTAGGTCACCCGTCGTTCCCATGTCTCCGTAGGATGGTACGTCACTGTCTGGTCTCAGGTCTCCCAGCGTCGCTTGCCCCGCTTCCTCGCTGACCTGTGCCGCCGTGCACTCCTTGCGTCGAGGATCGGCAGCGCGCTGCCCCTCACTCCTCCTCGTCCCCTCCCACCGCGGCTCCTTTCCAGACCCTGCACTTGGACATCTGGGGCCCCTTCTTAGTCATTGGCCCACGTCAGGAGTGCTACTTCCTGATTGTGGTGGACGACTACTCCCGCCACACCACGGTTTTCCCCCTGCAACGGAAGGCCGACGTGCCTACCATCCTTGAGCCGTGGCTACTAGTGAGGGGTGGCTCCTAGGGCCTGTGTGGGCTCCGCCTACACTTGGACCGTGGTGGTGAGCTTTCTTCCACTTGCCTGGAGAGGTTTTTTTAGGGTCGGGGGATCATCCCGTCTTACACTCTACCAGCCTCGCCGCAGCAGAACAGGGTAGTGAGCGACGCATTGGCCTGGTCACGGAGGTTGCTCGGACCTCCATGTGCCATGCCGGTGCCCCCCAGTTCTTGTGGCCTCAAGCATTCCGCTACGCCACGCACTAGCTGAACCTGCGGCATAGTGACGCACGGCCACAGGTGACGCCAGTCTCCCTTTGGACAGGTTCTCCGGGCGTAGCAGCTGACTTCCGTGTCTGGGGTTCTCTGGTTCACGTTCGCACCCCTGGCGTGAACAAGTTGTCTCCGCGCACTCGTACCTGCGTCTTTCTTGGCTTCCCTTTGGACGCCTCCGGCTGGGTGTTCTACGACCCGGTCACCTACGAGTTTCGTGCTTCTCATGACGTCACGTTCGACGAGTCTGTCTGTTACTACGGGAGTCGCCCCCACCGAGGTACTGAGGTCTTTTCCCCCCCCACTGTTCTTCACCCTTGAGCCCCTCCCAATCCCCCTAGTAGCCCCCTCCCCCTTCGCGTCCTGCCCCGTCAGGTATGTCGCACGTCAATCCACAGTCGTCCCCCTTGCATCGTCCAATCCCTGTCGTGTCTGGGGGTGCGGGAGGTGTAGTTGCGGAGGGTGAGGGTGCTGGGGCTGCAGGAGCTGATGGTGTTGGCTCTGGGGGTGCCGGGGGTGTGGGCGCGGAGGTCACTCATGTGGAGGACACGGCAGCCTCGAGTCAGCGGCCTCGCCCCGCGTCACCCCCTGGCTTCCCGTCCGTCCCGCAGTTCCCTCCTGGTTCTTCTCTGCGACCGGTTGCTGCGGAGCCTGGGGGTGTTCCTGCGGGAGGTACTGGAGGCTCCAGGGGTGTCGGTGGTGGAGGTGCTGGTTCTGGGGGTGCTGGAGCTGGAGGCACTGGCACTGTGGCGGCTACACCGCGCACTGTACATTTCCTGACCCGTGAGTAGCATCTCCTCCGGTTGGAGAGGGAGGAGCGTGAGCGGTTTGAGAGGGCACAGCAGCAGTAGTAGGAGCAGTCTCATTCGCAGCAGCAGGAGAGAGTAGAGGAGTCATAGCAGCAGCAGGAGAGAGCAGAGGAGGGGTCACGACTACAGCAGCAGGAGCAATTGCAGCCACAGCAGGAGAGAGTAGAGGAGGAGTTACTGGTGCAGCAGCGGGTGGAGTTGCAGTTGCAGCAGGAGAGAGTAGAGGAGGAGTCACGACCGCACCAGGAGAGGGTAGAGCAGGAGACCTGCCCGCAGCAGCAGGTGCAGTTACAGACACATAAGGAGAGAGTAGAGGAGTCACGACCGCAGCAGGAGAGGGTAGCGCCCGAGTCCCGATCGCAGCAGTGGGTGCAGCTACAGTCGCAGCAGGAGAGGGCAAAGGAGGAGTCACAGGAGCAGCAGCAGGGGCAGGTACCGTCGTTGCAGACGCCAGAGGAGGCGGAGCAGCAGCGACTTCGACTGCGCGACCTGCCCGACCCAGCACCTGCACGCTTGGTTCGTGGTCCCCTACCGTCCCCTCCTGTTCCCCCCATTCAGTCCCTTTCCTCAGTCGTGTTGTGCCTCTAGAGGCCCGTCGGTCTCGTTACCGTGCTGACGACCCATTTCACCTTGTACTCCGCTCTTGTGTTCCACCTCCTCCAGTCCTTCCACAGCCTCCTGAGTCTTCCCTCACTGTGCTTCACGACCCGTTGTCCGACTACCTCCGTGCCTCCCGTCCTGTCGTCTCCCGTGTTCTGTCCGCGTTGGTAACTCACCAGAACGCCCCTCTATTGTCTGTCTTGGCACTTGTTACCACTATCGGTGGCTTTGCCTCGTCCCACCATCTTGAATACGCCTCCCACCTGGTGAGCGGCACTGCTCGTTCTCCGTCCACAGGGGTTGTCCCTGTTTTTCCCCTGGCGGTCCTGGAGGACAGGCAGTTCGAGCTTGCTTTCCTTGCGGCCGGTGTCCCTCATCTGTGCGCCATGCTGCTAGCCCCTGAGGGGGATCCAGACGCCCTGGACCTCCCGATCCCGCGCACTCACACCGAGGCTATCTCGGGACCCTGGGCTTCGTACTGGATAGCAGCTGAGGAGGCAGAGATGGCATCTTATAGGTCCACAGGCACCTACGTCGATGCCACCCCACCACCTGGGACGAACTTCGTTAGTGGCATGTGGCTCTACAAGGTAAAGCGGCCGCCTGGATCACCACCAGTGTTCAAGGCGCGCAATGTGGCGAAAGTCTTCACTCAGGGCGAGGGGGCAGATTTCTTTCAGACCTTTGCTCCCACTCCAAAGATGACCATTCTTCGGGTGTTGCTGCACATCGCAGCTCAGCGCGACTACGAGTTACACTCCTTGGAATTTTCCACAGCGTTCCTACAGAGGAGCCTGCACGAGCAGATCTGGCTGCGTCGCCCACCTGGCTTCACTGGCTCTTTCCCTCGTGGGACCCAATGGCAGCTGTGTCGACTGGTCTACGGCCTGCGCCAGGCTCCCCGCGAGTGGCACGACACGCTACATTCGACTCTTGCAGGCTTGACTTCTTCCTGTCGTCTGCCGACCTGACGCTGTTCGTCCGCCGTGGCTCGACCCACTTATTTGTTTTGGTTTACGTTTTTTACCTGGTCTTCGCCACTCCGGACCCACGCACACTGGCCTCCGTGAAGGAGGAACAGCAGAGGAGACACACTTGCACTGACCTTGGTGAGTTAAAGCGCTACCTTGGCTTGCAGATTACTAGGGACAGGGCAGCTTACACCATTACGCTGATGCAGTCACATATGGTTGAGCAGATCCTCACGCGGTTCCGCTTCTCGTTCTCCAAGGTACAGCTCACCCCTCTTGTGGTGGATCATGGGCTCATGGCTCCACCTTCGGCGAGCCATTTGAGTCCAGCGGTCCATATCCTGAGCTGGTGGGTTGTCTCATGTACCTGATGACCTGTACTTGCCCAGACCTAGCTTACCCTCTTGCGCGCTTTGTTGCGCCTGGGAAGCACCGATCTTCCCACTAGTACGTGGCTAAGAGGGTGGCGAAGTATGTGGCGAGTACATCAGGCATGAAACTTGTCCTTGGATGGAAGCAACCAGTTACACTTACAGGTTTCTCGGACTCGTCGTGGGCTGACGGCGCTGAGTCGCTGCGGTCTACACAGGATTACTGCTTCAGCCTTGGGACCGGAGCTTTTTCGTGGAGGTAGACTTGGGCGTCGTCCGTCTCCAGTTCCAACTGTGAGGTAGAGGTATACGCTGTGGCCATGGCCGCTCAGGAGCTTCGCTGGCTGTCTTTCCTCCTCACCGACTTTGGCGAGTGGCCTCGCTCTCCCCTAGTCTTGCTCGCCGACAACAGGTCTGCTAACCTGTTGTGCAAGGACCCTTGATTGGTTGGGTAGGCGAAGCACACCCAGCTTCGTTACTTCCTTCTGCGAGAGTTGCGGCAACGTGGCTAGGCACTTGTGCGATATGTGGTCTTTGAGGCCAACACTGCAGATATCTTCACCAAGGCGTTGCCGCCTTGTGACCACCAGCGTTTCTGCACCCAGCTGGGCCTTGTGTCTACAGGTCCTCACTTGCTTGCGTAGAGATGCTTTGTCTTGTACTTTTGCATCTCATTATATATTCTATATCTGTGCTTGTGGACAGGCCTTGTGGCACCTTGCTTCTGTAGAGATGCTTGTCATACAAGTTTTGTACTCTTGCATCCCTTATATTTGCTATATACTTGCATGTGGACTGGCCTTGTGGCCCCTTGCTTGTTCTCGGACTGTGTGGTGACCTTGAGATCAACCCCGAGAGTTGCTTTGTTCTTGCTGACCGGTCCTGTGACCCTTGCTCATGGGTTGTGTGTTGCTTTTCACAGGATTACTGTCACCTAGACTATGTGGGTGTGTCAAACTATATTTGTTATAGTTTATGTGTGTTAGTCTAGGTGTGTTACACTTTGCCCTAGGTTCAGTTACGGTTTTCTATATCCATCATTGTATGCTTGTTTCTCGATCAGTCATTCGATAGTTACCTTCGTGACATGACCTCCTTTAAAATTGCAAGGATCGGGGCATGATCGGTGCTGAACTCCGATAGTAACAATATCGGTCTGCACATTGGTGTGTCCAAATGCAATTTTGCCATCAAGGGGCCCCACCGAACCAAACGTGACAAGGTCGCGGTTTTATGGGGCAAAACTGCACGATTTTCACGATTGCACGACCTATCGTCGCCTCGATGCACATCGATCGTGCGACAATATTGCTGAAACACTCTACACTCGGCACATCGATCGCATGCACAATTGATCATCAAAATATGGAGGGGGGTGATGCGTCCTAAGGAAGTGGAACATCTAGAATCTGACGGATGCTTACCGAGGCAGTGTTCAGAACTCGGTAGGGTGACAAGTTTCGCCACAATTTGTGAAACACTTCATTAAAGTTTCTACGACATCGCCATCGTGCGGTACCGAGTTGGAACATTTGGCAGCTTGAATTGCATTTTGGCGGTGCAAACTGACAAATTTGCATGTTTGGAACTCACATGTAGAAGGACCACGCGATTTCAGTGGATGAATTGGTTCAAATGTCAATGACACTGCAAATGTACAAGTCTGAACAATAATCTAGAGGCCCACCTGTCCCAGTGTTGGTTCCACATCCTATCGTATGGTCGCATACAACTACTGCAAATAGTGTTTGTTTGTATGTGGAATTGTTACTGTACAGTGGGACGACGTCGCCCAATTGTACAGTCACGTTTGAAAGCCCAATTTAAAAAATCAAGTCAAATGTACCAACTTTCAAACTGGACGAGGTCGGGTCCCAACCATCATCCGTTTTGCACCAAACCACACAACAGTGCGGAATTCGGGGGTTTCGTACGGAACTTAATGTAAAATTCCTATATATTTTGCGCCCTAATACATCCACGGTTGTAACCGCGCCATGATTGATTGTGATATTGGCGCTCTGGCGAATGTTTACGGCACAGCCAAAACATATTATGTGAAATATTATCGGTGCTGCGGTGAAATGTGCAGAGAGTCACTCAACATCGAGAGCTGGACTATGGGGGAAAGCACGAGTGGTACGAGCAATCGTAGCATTTGTTGGTGTACTGTAGCACTTTGTGCATTCACTAAGAAAACCAACAAGAGTTTCAATAGCAAAAAGTTAAGAACAAGAATAATCGGAAAAAAACAATGTAATGGCCACAATAACTACATCAGATGCATGGCAACCTAGCAAACAGGCAGGCCGACCGCCAGTGCAGCAAAGTTGGCGACCGGCCAGCACTGCAAGTCGGCACCGTGCCAATAGTGCAAAAAGACGGTTTGCCAACCTAGCAAGCAGGTGGCCTGCTAGAGCTGCACCAAGGCGGCTCGCCAATCCTGCAGCAGGGTGGACTGCCAGCGTTGCAACTGCAGATGACAGCACATGCGTACACCCACTTCGCAAGTGTTTCTAGACGGTCGAGCACGACGTGCACAGTCACGCACATCACCCAGATGCCAAGTTGGCCACATGCCAACAGTTGTATCAGATGAGCTACGTCGACCACATGCTGCCGCATTGGTTGACTTCGCCACAACAACCTCGATGACCATCGCACACCTCCGCGGAACCTCGTCAACCAGGTAACTCGGTACGTGCTTGTCGACCCCCTATGTCGATGCCCTGCGCACACGTCCCGCGCAATACGGGGGTAGCCAGCTACACCTCCCGCGCACCCGACTGCAAGGTCGGCTTCGTCCAAGCGAGAGCGCGGCTATATACCGTCAACACTCCCCTGCCGAGCTCACTCATGGGCACCCTACCCAAGAGCCCAAGGGATAGAATTTATGGGGAATTTCCGTCGTCGGCCTGCACCCAACACACAGCACGCCATTCACCGCACCAGCCATGCAGAATTGCATGGAAACTACAGCTGCACGTCATCGTTACCGTCGCCGACGTTAGCCAAGCGCAATTGGCCGATCGCGACAGAGCACCTGTTGAAGGCCGAAAAGTGAAGCGCCTTCGTCAGGAAGTCGGCCGGCTGTTTGGTGGTTGGGATGTACTGCTAGGCTACCTTCGCGCGCTTCACTTTTTCTACAGCCAATCGTAGCATCGCTCCATTTGCTTGAGGTTGCCTTTCAGCCCCAAGCCCTCAGCGCCCGTGATGGCTGACTGGTTGTCCGCGTGCAGCATGGTCGACTTCCCAGCGTCATGAAGTTGGAACAGCGAGGAGGAAACGAAACCAGCATACCTCCTTCCCAGCTTTGGTGGCCACGATGTACTCCAATCCAGTCGACGAGAGCGTCTTATACTTGATGCGCTGACTCGTCCAGGAGATGGCGGCGCCGCCGAAGACGAACATGTAGCCGTTCGTGCTACTGCGATTCTGCTTGTCGCCAGCGTCATTGGCGCCCGCGTAGCCGACCAGATACAACGACTTGGGTCTGCTGACAAACTCCAAGGCGGCATCACGGGTGTCAGGGAGGTAATGTAGGCAGCGGTCGACCTCACGCTAATGATTGTCACCCCGCACTGTCAGGCCGCTCCCTAGCTTGCTGCACGCGAAGGCGATGTGTGGCCTTGTCGTCGTCGCTGCAAACTGCAGCGAGCCGACCTTTTGCCGGTATTCCTCCTCCTCGTGCGACTGATCGCCCTCGTCGTCAAAGGTCAGCTCAACTTAGGAGTCGACAGAGACCGGCGTCTTCAGAATACACACAGTTTGCTCCTGGACGATGAAGTGCCTTTGCAGCTTGTCGACGTAGGCCTATTGGCGGAGCCATAGCTTCCTTGCTAGTTGGTCCTGCACCATCTCCAGCCCAAGATACTTCTTGACCAGGCCAATCTCGCGCAGCTCAAAGGCGGCCTCTAGTAGCTTCTTTAGTACCGCGGTGCTGCTACTGGCGGCGAGCAGGTTGTCAACGTAGACCAGCACCCAGCACGCCACTCCGTCGTCGCCGACCTTGAAGTACAACGCCTCGTCGACCTGGATCTTGCTACAGCCGGCGCTGATCAGCACAGCGTCGAGTGCCGAGTACCATAACAAAGGCTACTGCTTCGGCCCGTACAAGCTCTTCAATAGCTTGTACACGCGGCCGGTCCCGTCGTAGTAATAGTCAGGCTGGTGCATGTAGAGCACATGGTCTAGCTTGCTCTGCCAGAAGGCGTTCTTCATGGCAAGCTGCATTATGTGCAAGTCGAGGACGGCGACAATGCTAAGGAAGATCCTCATGCGTAGTCGACGTTGTACACATGCGTGAAGCTGTTCACGACCAGGCGTGCCTTCTTGCGGGCGACCGTGTCATCGACATGGTACTTCGTCATTAGCACCCAGTGGTTCTTCATCGCATTGACACCGTGCAGACGCTCGACCAGCTCCCACGTGCCGTTGTCAATGAGGCTCTGGATCTCCTCGTCCATGGCGGCCTTTACCGCCTTGCCCTTCCAGGTCGCCATTGCCTCCTTCACTGTCATGTTGGCGATGTCCTAGCGGTGATCCGGGTTGGCGTGGACGTCAGTGTCGAGCTCGGATAGGTCGACACCGACCTGCGCATCGCTGAGCAGCGTGCTGTAGGAGGTCAGCGGCAGGCAAGCGTGGTAGCTCAGCTTCTCACGAGGCTTGCCAAAGGTGGAGCGAGTGGAACGTCGTGGCTTTGGCTCATCGACTTCGACTTCCACCGCGTCGCTGTCAGTGGACTGCTCCCTTGAAGCGGCGTAGTCGTGACTCGCCGAGTGCTTTTGGGCAGTGACAAAAATAGCTGTCCTTCCTCCCCCCTCCTGCCGGGATAATTTTTCCCACTATGGTGTCTTTGTTGTCGCTGGTACCCCTGAGCGGCTTCAAGTTTTGCCGCCAATAATTTTCCACCGCTTTGTATAATTGTTTGTTTTTTTTTTCCTTTTTCCGCCGTCTGCTTAACCTGTTGAGTGCAAATGCTATTTTTTGCACGTCAAGCAGCCGCCTGCATATCATTTCGCATCACACGAACGGTCCGCCCACATTCATTTTCACACTTCACTTCATTCGCATTCATGGCGAGTTCATATTCATTCATGAAAGCTCACGACGAGGCATCGCGAATTTTCATGAGTATTCATTTAGTGTTCATGGCGAGGGAGCATTATGCAGATCCACGAGTGTTTCACGAGTCCCCACGAAGCGAGACTCATGAAGAGTCGCGAGTGTTTACGAGGAGTCAATTTTGACTCGTGGAATTTCATCGCGTCAGTCAAGGTCAACTGCGCGGAAATATCAGGACCCGCGCGTGGGGTCCTGATCATGAGTGTGGGCCCTCAGGCCCGCGCGTGTGCCTCGCACTGTTGCGAGCGTGCACTGTGGGCACGATCGCAACAAGACAGGGCGAATGATCGCCCTGCCCACGCGCAGCCCTGCGTACGTCTGTGCACAGTACCGCACGACTGAAATATCGGTCGTGCATGAGTGCGGGAAAAGATGAGCTCGGGATTACGGTTGGAAAACCGAATCCCGCGTTGTCTCGGCGTACAGATAGCTTCGCCGGAAACGTCGTGCGTGTAACGCGACATTTTTGATACGGGGAGAAAACGGTGAAAACCGTTTTTCAACTGTGAGACTTCGTGAAAACGGTAATCCCACACGAGTGTTCATAATTGCCAACGAGCATTCATGAGTACTCAATTTTGACTCGTGGAATTTCATCGCGTCAGTCAAGGTCAACTGCGCGGAAATATCAGGACCCGCGCGTGGGGTCCTGATCATGAGTGTGGGCCCTCAGGCCCGCGCGTGTGCCTCGCACTGTTGCGAGCGTGCACTGTGGGCACGATCGCAACAAGACAGGGCGAATGATCGCCCTGCCCACGCGCAGCACTGCGCACGTCTGTGCACAGTACCGCACGACCGAAATATCGGTCGTGCATGATTGCGGGAAAAGATGAGCTCGGGATTACGGTTGGAAAACCGAATCCCGCGTTGACTCGGCGTACAGATTGAGAAGATTTGAACAAGAATGAATGAACTATGAAATGAAGTGAGTACAAATATGAAACCCTAATTGGTTGTACCCCCTATGGAATACCCCACTATAGCCTACACAACAGCATAAGCTATAATGTTCTGACACAGATAGCTTCGCCGGAAACGTCGTGCGTGTAACGCGACATTTTCGATACAGGGAGAAAACGGTGAAAACCGTTTTTCAACTGTGAGACTTCGTGAAAACGGTAATCCCACACGAGTGTTCATAATTGCCAACGAGCATTCATGAGTACTCATGTGTGGAGTCAGCAAGGGCATTTGGCAGACATGAAATTTGAAGACAGTTTTCTTCAACAGGCAAATCAAGCCAAATTTCACAGCAGTTTGAGAACCGATTTCTTTGGCATATCTGGCGAAGTCCTGGACTCCAGTTAAGCAACGGTTTTGTGTGTTTTCCTTCTGTGTGCTTAGGAGTTTATATAAAATGCATGCTTGTACTTGCTTGATTCAATCAATGCTGTTATGCTTTCACCTTAGAATTCTACTACTACGTATTGACGAGAGTAGAGACGCTCACATGGTGTTGCCAAAACGCTGCTCGACCAGATCTCTCACCCTGCAAGCGAGCTAAGCATAACTACTCCCTTATATGTTTTTCTAGGCCCTTGGCTAGGAGGTGACAAGTTGTCACACTCGGAGGGCCTTAAGGGAAGTTAAGTGTTGCTAAGCTTCAGCTTGTAGTGAAGTTTTAAACGCTTCCGCATAGGCTATAGCTGTTAACACGTGGTATCAGAGCTGGTACTTAGCCATTCTTGACGTATCCAACGATGGGGTCGCCTGGAGAAGAAGGGAACTCAGCCCCTGCGAGTAGTGGTAGCCAGGAATCTGGAGTTTCCGCGCCTAGGACAGCCCGGACGAGCCAGGGCCCACTACTAAGGGAGGTACTGAAAAACTTCTCCGTCGACAAATTTAGTGGCGAAGGATATGACTCCTCAAGGTTATGATCGGTAGTAAAAAACGACCTAGTGCCCCGGAGCTTCAAGGTGATTGGGACGAGCGCTCATCCGCGGGGTACTATATCTTGTCTCAAAGCCTGGACCTTGCTCAACGACAACACATCATGCACTTACTCCCGGAGGACGAGTGTGGGCCCAAGGCATGGGCCGTACTCAAGAACCTCCATGCCCCCACCTCAGTTGTTGCCACACTCATGTTGGAGAGGGAGCTCTCCACCCTTCGTCTCAATGAAGGAGAACCCGTCCAGCCCGTCTTGGACAAGATGAGGGAACTCTACGCCAAGCTCGCCATCGCCGGAATCACCTACCCCGAGCAAACCAAGTGTGTGAAGATGATGTCGCTGTTGCCGGAGTCATGGATGATCTTTACGAGTGGCCTCAGCCTTCCCCAAAACCAGGATCAGTGGACGTTGGAGCGGATCCGGACCAAGATCTTTGAAGAGGACTTCCGGAGGCGTCAACTGAGAGGAGGTGACGAGGGGAGCAGCAGCTATGCCATGCAAGGAGGAAGGAGGGGTAGCGGCAAGAAATGGCAATGTGCAGGGAGAGGAGCCTCCAAGGATGAGGAGGACTCCAACCAACAAGGCGGTAGAGGAGGAGGACGTGGCGGAGACCGAGGTGGCCGAGGGGGAGGAAGGGGACCTGGGAGAATGGATGGCAAGTGCTGGTACTGTGAGAAGGTGGGTCACCCATGGTTTAAATGCAGAACTAAACCCTCGTGGTGGACCCCCTCCAACATGTCACAAGATGGGAGCGGCGCCGGAGCGGTCGCTGATGAGGAACCGGCTGAACATGAGGACAGAGAAGCCGGACAGTTCTTCCACGTTGGAGAGCCGGAAGAGGATGCGGTGATCGCCCATGCTGGAGACGAGCTGCACCCACTCAACACGTGGATCTTGGATACGGGAGCGGCATGGACCATGACTCCAAGGGCCGAGCTCCTAGACAAAGTGGGAACTGCACCCATTGCCGAGGTGAAGTCGGCGTCCGGCCACGCTCTCAAGGTGACGGGTGTGGGGCGTGCTGCATTCAAAGGAGCAGACGGCAAGCCGGTGGTGCTGAGCAACGTGTTGCTCGTCCCCGACCTGAAAGCCAACCTGATCTCCCTACGGAAGCTGGGCAAGTGCGGGGTCAGCACCTCCACCGATGGTGCCAAGACATTCAAGGGGCAGCTGGGAACAAGGATGCTGTGGGACTTGCATGAGAGCCGTGACATCTGCAGGTCCATGTGGCAGCTGCCGGTGATGGCATGGGGCAAGGGGAACAGCCCACAGGGGGAGTGCAATGATGTAGCTTCAGAGGAGCTGAGGGTTTCTGCACGGGGTGGTGAAACGGACTGGATGACAGCACACCGCCGCCTCGGGCATATTGCAATGCCCGCACTGCAGCAACTGCAGAAGGAGGAAGGGGTCAAGGGGCTGAAGCTGATTGGTGCAGCAGTCCCTCACAAATGTGAAACTTGCATGCTGAGCAAGTTCACACGCTTCCCATTTCATGCAACCGAGGGTGGCGGCAAGAAGTTTCTAGAGCTCGTGCACATGGATGTGGTGGGGCCGCTGCCGGTGATAGGGGAACGAGGTGAGAAATATTTCCTCACCATTGTTGACGACTGGAGCAGAGTCACCTGGGCGTATCCTATCAAGACAAAAGATCATGTGTCATCCACCATCCGTGATGATTGACTGCCGTTGGTGGAGAAGCAATCCGGGCATAAAGTGATGCGGATTAGGACCGACCGGGGTGGGGAGTTTCTTGGGGAGGAGCTGACTGCATGGTTGAAGAAGCAGGGCATCATCCATGAACTCACCACCTCATACACACCGCAGTCCAACGGCGTAGCAGAACGGGCCAATCGCACGGTGTTGGAAACGGCACGCGCACTCATAGAATCCGGGTTGGGAAACTCCAAATGTCCACATGCTGTGCGCCACGCCACGGTGGTGAAGAACCGGGTGCTCACCAACGTTGGTGGTGAGTCATGGGTCCCCATGGAGAGGTGGCTTGGGAGGAAGCCGCCCATTGATATGTTGCGTGTGTTTGGCTGCATGGCAATGGCTCACATCCCTAAGGCACATCGTACTAAGTTGGGAGCAACGGCTGTTTGGTGTGTGCACTTGGGGTTGGCAGCGGAAAGCAACTGCTGTGGGAGCCGAGCAGAGGAGTGGTGTTTGATAGCAGGGATGTCAAAATTATGGAGGACGTCACCTACGGAAGCTGGTCCAAGCAGCCAAAGGAGAAACTCATACAGCAGCTGGAGCAAGCAACGATGAGGTTTACTGCGGAGGAGTGGATAGAAGAGGAAGGTGCAACGACACCCGAAGAGGAGGGTGCAGCAGAGCTCTCTGTGGTCAAGGACGTAGAGACAAAGGCTGCACCTGAAGAACCTCACCCCATAACCCGTGTGATTCCCCCCACTCTTCCCCAAAGAAGGACCCAAACCAAAACCCCTCCCACAGGTCGTGCTTTTTCACCCATGATCGAAAGGCAGATGCGAGCAGCCGCATTGAAGCTGAGGGAATACGGAGGAGCAAGGGGAGAGCAGCAGCAAAACGATGCATTGCTGGTGCTCCACAGTAGCTGTGACTCTGATGAGGAAGAGGAGGAGGAAGTCTACTGCTTCATGGCACCCGCACCGACTCAACCGCTCACCATGGAAGAAGCGCTCAAAGGACCGGATAGGGACAAGTGGTTGGCGTCAATGGATGCGGAATACAACAGCCAAATGGAAAATGGGACATGGGAGTTGGTGCCACTGCCGGAGGGGAAGAAAGCCATAAACTGTGGCTGGATTCCTAGGATTAAAACTGACAACAAAGGAGCCGTATCAGTTTACAAGAGCAGGCTGGTTGCAAGGGGATACCAGCAAAAGGAAAGGGAAGACTTCAAGGAAACGTTTGCGGCAACTGCAAAGACTCCAACAATCTGTGTTCTCCTCGCCGGTGCAGCTGTGTGTGGGTGGGTGATCGTCCAGATGGATATCACCACAGCCTTCCTCTATGGGCTGATAGATGTAGAGGTGTTCATGTCGCAGCCGCCGGGTTATGAGGACAGCACCGGGCGTGTGTGCAAGCTGAAGAAGGTCATTTATGGCGTCAAACAAGCACCACGTTGCTGGTACAAGAAGCTATCTTCAGTTCTAGAGGAGATAGGCTTCCGGGCGAGTGCATGTGACGAGGGTCTTTTCCTCATGGGGGAGAAGGAGAGCCTCGTCATGTTCCTGGTGTACGTGGACGACATCCTTTTGTTTGGGAGCAGCAAGCAGGAAGTGATGAAGGTGCAGCAGAAGCTGATGCAAAACTTCAAATGCAAGACCTTGGGGGAGGCGAACTACTATCTTGGGATGCACATTGAAAGGGATGTCAGAAATGGATGGGTGAAGCTGCACCAGGAGAAGTACATCAAGGACATGGGGAGCAAGTATGAGGTTGAGGTCGGAAGGAAGACAGCCACACCACTTCCATCCGAGTTCAAACTCGTCAAGGCTGGTGAGAATGAAGGGGTGGATCAGCAGGAGCAGGCTCGCTTTCAGTCAATGGTGGGGAGTTTGCTCTATGCAGCCGTGCACACGAGGCCAGATGTCTCCTTTGCTGTGGGGCAGCTGGCTAGGGTGGTACAAAATCCCACCGAGGAGCAGGTGGATGCAGCTGAGCGCATCATCAAGTACTTGAACTCCTATCCTACCGTTGGAGTTCAATACTCAGCTGCGGCTCAAAGGAAGCAAAAGGGAGTCGAGGTTCTCAAGGAGAAAGAGGAGTATCTTGGAGAAAGGGAGATGTTCCTCACAGGTTTCTCAGATGCATCATGGGCCTCGGAAAAAGAAGACATGTCCTCAGTTGGAGGGTATGTGTGTGTGATTGGAGGTGGGCCCGTGAGCTGGAGGTCAAAGAAACAGGTAGAAACGGCGGGTTCATCTGCTGAAGCTGAGTACATGGCAATGTATCATGCAGCGAAGGAACTGATTTGGCTGAGGAAGCTGTTGGAAGAGATAGGGCATGAGTAAAAAACTGGTACTCCACTGTTTTGTGACAACTCCAGTGCCACTGCGATGTCCAAGAACGCTGTGCTGCACGGGCTCACCAAGCACATGCAGATCAAATGGCATTGGCTGCGCAAGGAAGTGCAGAGGGGAACCATTCAGCCCATCTACGTGAAGACTCAGCAGCAGCCAGCAGATTTTTTCACGAAGCGTCTGGCTGAAGAACCACACTGGCGTTGTGCCAAGCTGTGTGGCATGAGCCTTAACTAGGCTCACACATGAAGGGGGAGTTGGGAGGCAAGCAAGCGACTGCTTGAGGGGGAGTTTGTTGAGTGCAAATGCTATTTTTTGCACGTCAAGCAGCCGCCTGCATATCATTTCGCATCACACGAACGGTCCGCCCACATTCATTTTCACACTTCACTTCATTCGCATTCATGGCGAGTTCATATTCATTCATGAAAGCTCACGTCGAGGCATCGCGAATTTTCATGAGTATTCATTCAGTGTTCATGGCGAGGGAGCATTATGCAGATCCACGAGTGTTTCACGAGTCCCCACGAAGCGAGACTCATGAAGAGTCGCGAGTGTTTACGAGGAGTCAATTTTGACTCGTGGAATTTCATCGCGTCAGTCAAGGTCAACTGCGCGGAAATATCAGAACCCGCGCGTGGGGTCCTGATCGTGAGTGTGGGCCCTCAGGCCCGCGTGTGTGCCTCGCACTGTTGCGCGATCGCAACAGAACAGGGCGAATGATCGCCCTGCCCACGCGCAGCACTGCGCACGTCTGTGCACAGTACCGCACGACCGAAATATCGGTCGTGCATGATTGCGGGAAAAGACGAGCTCGGGATTACGGTTGGAAAACCGAATCCCGCGTTGACTCGGCGTACACGTAGCTTCGCCGGAAACGTCGTGCGTGTAACGCGACATTTCGATACAGGGAGAAAACGGTGAAAACCGTTTTTCAATTGTGAGACTTCGTGAAAACGGTAATCCCACACGAGTGTTCATAATTGCCAACGAGCATTCATGAGTACTCATGTGTGGAGTCAGCAAGGGCATTTGGCAGACATGAAATTTGAAGACAGTTTTCTTGAACAGGCAAATCAAGCCAAATTTCACAGCAGTTTGACAACCGTTTTCTTTGGCATATCTGGCGAAGTCCTGGACTCCAGTTAAGCAACGGTTTTGTGTGTTTTCCTTCTGTGTGCTTAGGAGTTTATATAAAATGCATGCTTGTACTTGCTTGATTCAATCAATGCTGTTATGCTTTCACCTTAGAATTCTACTACTACGTATTGACGAGAGTAGAGACGCTCACATGGTGTTGCCAAAACGCTGCTCGACCAGATCTCTCACCCTGCAAGCGAGCTAAGCATAACTACTCCCTTATATGTTTTTCTAGGCCCTTGGCTAGGAGGTGACAAGTTGTCACACTCGGAGGGCCTTAAGGGAAGTTAAGTGTTGCTAAGCTTCAGCTTGTAGTGAAGTTTTAAACGCTTCCGCATAGGCTGTATAGCTGTTAACATAGCCCAGCGCTGGTGCTTTTCCGTCATTCGCCTAGAACTTTCAGCGTGGACTGCCGAACTTTTATAATACCGATCCTCTGTAATTTTCATAGTACTCGTAAATGTCGCAGACGAATCACCTTCGTAAGACTTGATCGTTTGTAGGTTATCCTCCAAAAGGAACAGGTGTGTCTATCGTGCCCATCCAGTCACCGTTTTTTTCTGCGTTTAACCACACTGGCAACTCACCAATGAAGGGTGCTCGTGGTATGGAACCCAATATCTATAGGTCTTCCGAGATAGATTTGATGGAAACTAGTCCATATCAACGCCGCTGATCTTGTTGTCGAACTTCCCTAGTCGACCAAGGTTGGCCACTCTTGTTGGGTGCAAATATTTAATTTGCACTTCAACCAGCCGTCTGCGTTGCATTTTGCATTTTGTGTGAGTGCGCATTTTTCATTTTCATTTTGTGTATGTTCTGTGCGCATTTGTCCTCGCATTTTGTGTGTGTTTTTTTTTTTTTTTCAATCGTAATTGCATTTTGTGTTGGTGCATTTTCTGTTGCATGTTCACTGTTCTCATGGAGCTCTCATGAAGCGCTCAAATGAGGCTCCCGTGAAGTGCTCGAATGAAGGCACGATGGAGCTCAAATGAACCTCTCATGGAACATATGGCATGTACAAAATGAACGTCTGAGGGATGTCGATGAATGTCAACCCTTGGATCAACGGTTCCAACCGTCAGGATTCACCGACATCCCTTGATGTCGGAAATTTGGCAGCACTTTGTACACGCCATTAAATATTTAATGCGAGGCTCATGCGAGTGACCCATGAAAATCCCACGAGCCTCGAATGTTTTATGCGAGGCTCATTGGAGCCCCATGTGAGCGAGTGATGTATCGGGGGGGCTCGAGTGTTTGACTAGCGAGGGGGTGCTAGTTGACTTTCTCGCGCGGGTTAAGGGCGCGAAAGTCAGGACCCACATGTGGAGTCCTGGCACACGCGTGTGGCCCTACAGGGCACGCGCATGTGCCGCGCACTGTTGCGAACGTGCTGTACAGCACGATCGCAAAAAGACAGGGCACGCTATGGCCCTGTCCCGCACTGTATAGCGCACGATTGCCGTCGCGATCGTCTCGTATAGCACGACCGAGAAAAAATATCGGGGGGTGCTCGGGATACAGCTGAAAAACTGTATCATGCGCGCAACTCACGGGACTTCTCGCGTTAGTCCTCTTGCTTTGCAGGATCTTTTCTACGCATGTACATTACGGTTACTCCACTTTTCAAAGGTTGAAAACCGTTATAAAACTGTAAGCCCCCATGAACCTCGTGAGTGCTACATTGGAGCCACAGGGGAGTTTATGAGTGCACACATTTGAGTCAGCAGGGGCAATTGTTTCAAGTTCAATTTGAAGACAGTTTTTAATAAGAGGAGGATGAAGCCAAATCTTGCGAAAGTAGCTAAGCAACTGTTTTATGTTTGTGCTTGCCTGTGTGTAGAATTAATGAATGTGTGCTTGTACAAGTCAAAACCAATCCAATGCATTTGAGATTTTTCAAGCTTGGATTCTACTACTTCGTATTGACGAGAGTAGAAACATTTACGTGGTATTGCCGAAACTTTGCTCTATGAGTTTATGCGTCATAGAAGCTGAGCAAGGCAAAACTACTCACTTGCACATTTTCTACGCCCTTGACTAGGATGTGACATGCTGTCACAGACGAAGGGTCGCAAGTGAAGTTAAGTGTTGCCAAGGTTAAATTTGTAGTTCATATTTAATCGCTTCCGTATAACATTTTAGCTGTCAACATTTGGTATCAGAGACAATGATTAGTCAACTCAATCCACTAGACAATGAAGCCGGTTGGAGAAGAAGGGAACTCAGCTCTTGCGAGAAGTGTTAGTCCGGAATCTGAAGTATCCGCGCCCATGGTAGCACGGACGAACAAGGGCCCGATGTTAAGGGATGTGCTGAAGAATTTCTTCGTCGACAAGTTTAGTGATGAATGATATAATGATTGGTCGTGGAAGATGATCGGCAGGTAGGACTTCTTGAAGTCATGATTGGTAGTGAGAAACGGCCTAGCAACCGAGAGCTTCAGGGCGATTGGGACGAACATTCATCAGCTAGTTATTATATCATTTCTTAGAGCCTAGATCTTGCCCAACGCCTGCACATCATGCACCTACTTCTAGAGGATGAGTGTGGACCCAAGGTGTGGGCCGTGCTCAAGGACCTTCATGCCCCCACCTCAATTGTAGCCGCTCTCATGTTAGAGAGGGAGTCTCCACCCTCCGCCCTAGTGAAGGTGAACCTGTTCAACCAGACCTAGACAAGCTAAAGGATCTCTACCCTAAGTTGGGACTTACCAGTATCACCTACCTCAACTCAACCAAGTGCGTGAAGATGCTGTCGCTTCTGCCAGAATCTTCTATGGTCTTCACTAGCGGACTGAGCCTTTCCCACAACCAGAGCCTCTGGACCTTGGAGTGGATCCGCACCAAGATACTCGAGGAGGACTTCCACAGGCGTCAGTTGAGTGGAGGAGAAGAGATAAGCAGTAGCTATGCCATGCAAGTTGGAAAAAGGGGAGGAGGCAAGAAATGGCAAGGGGATGGGAGAGGAGCTTCAAAGGATGAGGAGCGCTCTACTAGCAAGGCGGTAGAGGAGCAGGACGTGGTGGAGGCCGAGGTGGCAGAGGAGGTGGAAGGGGACCTGGGAGAATGGAGGGCAAGTGCTGGTATTGTGAAAAGGTGGGTCACCCGTGGTTTAAATGCAGAAATGAACATACTTGGTGGACCCCCTCCAAAAGGACCCAAGATGGGAGCGGCGCCGGAGCGGTTGCCGATGATGAACCGGCTGAATCTGAGGAGAGGGAAGTCGGTTAGTTGTTCCACGTTTGAGAGCACGAAGAGGATGCAGTCATCCCCCATGCTGGAGCCGAGCTGCACCCGCTGTTAGAATCTAGAATAGAACGAGAATGCATGAAACTAGGTAGGAGGGGGATACAAGTAGGAAACCCTAACAAAGCTGTACCCCCTAAGGCTAAACCCACTATAGCCTACACAATATAAACATATAATGTTTGACACACCCCCATAGGCTAAGTGGGAGACAACCAGATGGTCACAAGACCAGTCAAAGCAAAGCAAAGCAAGCTCAGGGTGGATCTCAAGGAAACCACACAAATTCTGAGCACAAGCAAGTGGTCACAAGACCAGTTCACATGCAGGTTGATAGTATAACAAGAGATACAGTGATCACAACCTAGCAAGAGTAAACAAGCAGGTATATATACAGAGATCACAGTACAAGCAGAGTCAAGAAGTAAGCAAGTGAGGCCCAGTAGGCACGAGGCCTAGAATAGTACAGAAGCGCTGATGGTCACAAGGCTGAAGCGCCTTGGTGAACACATCAGCAGTGTTGGCCCGAGTGGCCACGTAACGCAGACGAAGCTGACCGCGCTGCTGCAGCTCTCGAGCAAGGAAGTAGCGCAGAGCGATATGCTTCGTTCTGTGCTCCAGTCTGTGCTCCTCACACAAGGCAATGGCAGCCTTGTTGTCGACGTACAGCACTGGAGGAGAACGAGGCCGCTCTCCCAAGTCGGTCAGCAGGTAGGTGAGCCAGCGTAACTCCTGTGCAGCCATGGCTGTGGCGTAGATCTCAGCCTCACAACTGGAGCTGAGAACAGAAGACGAGCGTGTAGAACGCCAAGAAACTGAACCAGAGCCAAGGCTGAAGGTGTAACCCTGAGACGACCGCTGAGTAGCCTGGTCGTCAGCCCAAGACGCGTCTGAGTGCCCAGTGAGTACAACTCGGTCTCGTCCTCCAAGCACTAGCCCCATGCCCGACGTACTGCACAAGTAGCGCAACACCCTCTTAGCGGCATCCATGTGCTCCTTCCGGTGACGGCCAGGAGCGACATAGCGTGCAAGGATGCTAAGAGGGTATGCAAGGTCAGGTCGAGTGCAGGTCATCAGGTACATGAGGCAGCCCACAAGCTCTGGATACGGGCCACTCGGCTCTATGGACTCATCCGAAGGCAGAGCTGAGAGCGAGTGACCGGTAGGCAGAGGAGTGGGCTGAGGCGAGGAGTACGTGAAGCAGAAGCGCTGAAGGACCTGCTGCACCATGTGTGACTGAGTCAAGGTGATGGTGCGCCGTGCTCTGTCCCGGGTGATCCGCAAGCCAAGATAGCTTGTCAGTTCACCCAGGTCTGTGCACGTGTGTCTCTTCTGCAGCTCCGACTTCACGTGGGCGAGTGCCGCAGTGTCAGCAGTGGCAAAGACCAAGTCGTCGACGTACACGAGGATGTAGAACGGCGGCAGCGAGGTGTCGGTGCGTAGAAACAGCGACGGGTCAGCAGTAGAAGGAGCGAACCCAAGAGCCGCAAGTGTAGTCCTCAGTGTGTCGTGCCACTCACGTGGCGCCTGGCGGAGACCGTAGACTGGCCGCCGGAGGCTCCACTGGGTACCAGGAGGGAACGACCCAGTGAAGCCAGGTGGGCGGCGCAGCCAGATCTCCTCGTGCAGGCTGCCCTGTAGGAAAGCAGTGCTGAAGTCAAGAGAGTGGAGCTCGTAGTCACGCTGAGCGGCGACGTGTAGCAGAACCCGAAGAGTGGTCATCTTCGGGGTCGGGGAGAAGGTCTGGAAGAAGTCAACTCCCTCTCGCTGACTGAA
Organism: Closterium sp. Naga37s-1; assembly: GCA_947471745.1. Lineage (NCBI taxonomy): Eukaryota > Viridiplantae > Streptophyta > Zygnematophyceae > Desmidiales > Closteriaceae > Closterium > Closterium sp. Naga37s-1. The sequence continues at coordinate 625,967 of CANJKZ010000966.1, forward strand.
GCCTCGTGCAACGTAACGCGCCTTGAAGACAGGCGGAGAACCCGGCGGCCGCTTCACCCTGAAAATCCACATGCCACTGACGATGTTCGCCCCAGGTGGGGGAACCTCGTCAACGTAGGTGCCTGTGGACTTCCAGGAAGCCATCTCTGCGTCCATGGCTGTCTGCCACTGAGAGGAGTAGGGACCCTCTATCGCCTCTGCGTAAGAGCGCGGAGTCGGGATGTCTGGTGCATCCGGGTCTCCCTCAGGGGCAACTAGCATGGACACGAGATGAGGTAAAGCAGCGGCAAAGCACTCAAACTCCTCCTGCCTGTCCTCAAGGACGTCCGTGCCAAGAGCACACTCACCCCCGACGGACGGAGGACACACAGACTCAGACTCAGCAACTAGGCTAGCGGCGTAGTCTAGACGACAAGTGGCAGCAAAGTCGACAAGCTCGGCAACTAAGGCAGACGCAGCAGTGGACTCAAAGGAAGGGTCAGTCACAACAGTAGCCAGGAGACGCGTGACAGTAGGACTGGCAGCACGAAGGGAGTCAGACTCAGGGTCAGCAAGAGCAGGAAGAGAGGACGCAGGAGGAGACGGGAGAGGGACACGCTGGGGAGCAGTGGAAGGATGAAGCGCCATCTGGTGAGTGCCTGGGACAGCAGGAGGACGCTGACGCGGGACACGACGACCAGTGTGAGCAGCACGAACAGGCGACGCTCGACGAGACTCAGGCGACGAAGGACGAGACTCAGGCTCACGACGCTCCGTAAGACCTCCAGTCGGACCAGTGTAAGGAGAAGGACCAGGGAGAGGGGAGTCAGACGGTAACTGTGACTGCGACTGGACAGACGGAGGACACTCTAAGGAGGGAGGAGGACAAGGAGGAGGAGGCTGACCAAGAACCTGCTGAAGGAGCGGAACGAAGTACGGCCGCGGCCGCGCAGCGTCTCCAGAACCAGCAGAGACACCAGCGCCAGGGTCCTCAGCACCAGCAGCAGCTCCACCTCCAGGGTCCTCAGCACCAGCAGCAGCTCCAACTCCAGGGTCCGCAGCACCAGCAGCAGCTCCGACTCCAGGGTCCGCAGCACCAGCAGCAACTCCAACGCCCGGAACCGCAGCACCAGCCGCACCTCCAGAAGAAGCAGCACCTCCAGCAGCTCCAGCAACACCAGCAGTACCACCAGCACCAGCAGCACCACCAGTAGCGTTAGCAGCACCAGCAGCTCCAGCACCAGCAGTACCTCCAGCAGTGCCAGAAGCACCGCCAGCAGCAGAACCTCCAGCAGCTGGGTCCGCGACACTAGGAGCGCCACTCCGAAGACTGCAGCGCCGTGCGTACCACTCTCGGAGCCGCTGGGGAGAGGGCAGCTCCCGCCTAGGAGGGGAAGCACTAGCACCAGCTCCAGCAGTACTCCTAGCTCCAGAAGCACCTCTCTTGAGGCTGCAGTACTGTAAGTACCACTCACGCAGCTGCTGTGAGGAGAGAGCTCCTCCAGGTGTAGCACTTCCAGGCTCAGCACCTCCAGACTCAGCACCCCCAGACTCAGCACCCGCAGGCTCAGCACCCCCAGGCTCCGCACCCCCAGGCTCAGCACCCCCAGACTCCGCAACCCCAGGCTCCGCACCCCCAGACTCCGCAACCCCAGGCTCCGCACCCCCGGGCTCCGCGCCCCCAGGCTCCGCACGCTCAGGCTCAGCACCCTCAGGCTCAGCACCCCTAGCAGGACGAGAGTCGACAGCTACCTCGACAGGCTCAACCGGGTCTACCTGGGACACACGTGAGGGAGCGGCACCCTGAGGGGGGAGGGGGTCTACCACAGCAGCACCTGGCGCGAGGAAGAGAGGCGGGGGGGGAAGCGGGGCAGTGCGGTAGGGGAAGAGGCGGTAGTAGGGGACGGACTCGTCGAAAGTGACGTCCTGAGAAGGCAGGACACGGCGTGAGGTGGGGTGGTAAAACTGCCAACCAGACACGTCCGGGACAAAGCCAAGGAAGACACAAGGAACAGCGCGGGAGGAGAGCTTGTCCGCGGACGTATCGCGAACAAAGGCTCGAGATCCCCAGACCCGAAAGCGTGACGCATCGCCAACCTCTCTTGTCCAACGCAGTGTCGGCGAAGTCTCCGGAACGGAGACACGGGGCCAGAGGTTGAGCTGATGCGCAGCGTATCGGACTGCAAACGGCCACAGAAAGTGGGGGGCAGCCGCATGGATCAAAGAGGTACGAGCGACCTCCATGACCAAGCCAATGCGGCGCTCAGCAACCCCATTCTGCTGTGGAGAGGCCGGAAGCGTGAACGACTGGCGGATGCCGTGCTCCGCACAGTAGGCTGCCAAGAGGTCAGAGGAGAACTCACCACTTCTGTCAGAGTGCAAGCGCAGGACAGGAAAGTCCGAGTGGAAACGCTCGCTGAGCTGGAGACGAGAAGCGCTGATCCAAGGGATCAAAACATCAGGGACCTCACCCTTGGTGCGCAAGGGGAAGACCGTGGTGTAGCGCGAGTAGTCGTCAACAACTATCAGGAAGTACCTCTCCTGACCCTGACCACGGACGCGGGCTGGGCCCCACACGTCCACGTGGAGCGTCTGCAAGGGAGCAGTCGTCGGGGGAAACGAGGAAGAGTGAGGAGCGGCGCGCTGCCGCCCCTCGACACAGGGAAGACAGGGAGGAGCAGGCGAGGGTGGGAGGGGAGGGAGAACCCTGGGAAGACCAGAGACAAGGTACCGTTTGTGCATGGCACGAAGGCGCTGCACGGACGGGTGACCAAGTCGGTGGTGCCAGAGGACGGTCTCGTGCGCCAGAGAGCGACACGAGCAGGGGGCCGACAGCTGACCTGACGCAGACGCAGACGCAGCTACCTGAGGGGACTCAGTGGTCAGTGTGTACAGGTCCGACCCCGGCTGCCGAGTGAAGGTAGCCAGGTGACGGCCCGTCCGAGCACACGTGCAGTGTGTCACGCGCTCGTAGGCAGGGGTGAACTGGTGAACACCCCCGTCTTGGAGCGCACAACCCGCCACCAAGTTCGTAGAGAACGAGGGGAGGTGGAGACCTGACAGTGTGCCCGACGGGACCGCAGGACAAGGAAGGACAGTGGAGGAGGTCGCAATGACCGGACCCCCAGAGGGGTCAGCGAGGGAGACAGCAACTGGCCGAGCAAGCGGCTCAAGGGCAGTGCGGTCACGAAAGAAACAGCGAGAAGCACCTGAGTCCAGAGTGAAGGTGTGCAGTGCCTCAGTCGACTCAGTACCAGGGGGCGCAGACTCACGAGCACCTAGAGCAGCAGCCTCACCAGCACCTGGGGTAGCAGACACGCGAGTACCGGGAGTGGTAGCCTCACCAGCACCTAGGGCAACAGACGCACTAGCACCTAGAGCGGCAGCCTCACTCACAGGACACGGCAGCTGCACCTGTCCACTACCAGAAGCTCCCGAACGACGCACTCCAGAGCGACTGCCACTACGGCCACCCCGACAGCCCCAACTGGCGTACCACTCACGAAGCTGCTGGGGCGAGAGAGGACACGGCAGCTGCACCTGTCCACTACCAGAAGCTCCCAACCGACCCACTCCAGAGCGACTACCACTACGGCCACCCCGACAGCCCCAACTAGCGTACCACGCACGAAGCTGCTGGGGCGAAAGAGGACACGGCAGCTGCACCTGTCCACTACCAGAAGCTCCCGACCGACCCACTCCAGAGCGACTACCACTACGGCCACCCCGACAGCCCCAACTAGCGTACCACTCACGAAGCTGCTGGGGCGTGAGGGACTCACGCGGACGGCCCTGGAGCTGCATCTGGCCACGCCAGGAGCAGCAGTAGCAGCAGTAGCGGCAGTAACAGCAGTAACAGCAGGAGCAGTAGCAGTGGGAGTAGAAAAGGCAGTAGCAGCAGTAGCAGCGGTAGCAGTGCTGGCAGGGCAATGCTCACCAGTGGTCGGCGCGGCAGGCGCAAGACGGTGGCGACAGCGGGGCCGCTACAACTGCAGGGCGGGGCCGGGCCGCAGCAGGGAGCTCCGCGGCAGCTGCTGCAGGGCGAGGCCGGGCCGCGACGGCAGCTGCTCCAGGTGCCAGGGGCGGCTGCTCCAGGGGCCAGGGGCGGCTGCTGCAGCGGTGGTTGCTCCAGGGGCCAGGGGCGGCTGCTGCAGGGGCGGCTGCTCCAGGGGCAAGGGGCGGCTCCTGCAGTGGCGGCTGCTCCAGTGGCCAGGGGCGGCTGCTGCAGGGGCGGCTGCTCCAGAGGCCAGGCACGGATTAGGTCAGGGCGACGCGGCGAGCAGGTGGCGACGCCGCGGGCAGGGCGACGCGGCGGGCAGGTGACGACGCCGCGGGCAGGGCGACGCGGCGAGCAGGTGACGACGCCGCGAGCAGGGCGACGCGGCGAGCAGGTGACGACGCCGCGAGCAGGGTGACGCCGCGAGCAGGTGGCGACGCCGCGGGCAGGGCGACGCGGCGAGCAGGTGACGACGCCGCGGGCAGGCGACGACGCCGTGGGCAGGCGACGACGCCACGGGTAGGCGACGACGTCGCGGGCAGGGGCTACGTCGCGGGCAGGCGACGACGCCGCGGGCAGGCGACGACGCCGCGGGCAGGGGCTACGTCGCGGGCAGGTGACGACGCCGCGGGCAGGCGGCGACGCCGCGGGCAGGGCGACGCGGCGGGCGGCGAGAGCCTGCAGGGGCGGCGCGCGGTCGGGCAGAGGCTGCGCGCGGGCCTGACGAGTCTGCAGGGGCGGCTCTCGGGCCTGACGGGCCTGCAGAGGCGGCTCGGGGGGGGCCTGACGGGTCTGCAGAGGCGGCTCGGGGGCCTGACGGACCTGCAGGGGCGGCTCGAGGGCACACGAGGGCGCTCGAGGGCGCACGAGGGCGCACGAGGGCGCACGAGGGCGCACGAAGGTGCACGAGGGCGCACGAGGGCGCACGAAGGCGCACGAAGGCGCACTAGCAGAGAAAGGCGCACGAGGGCGCACGAGGGCGCACGAGGGCGCACGAGGGCGCACTAGCAGAGAAAGGCGCACGAGGGCACACGTAAGGTAGGGCGCTTCTAGCGGAATAGTGGGCCCATAATAGAAAGCGGTCCTAGGTAGCAACCTAGGCTCGTGATACCATGTTAGAATCTAGAATAGAACGAGAATGCATGAAACTAGGTAGGAGGGGGATACAAGTAGGAAACCCTAACAAAGCTGTACCCCCTAAGGCTAAACCCACTATAGCCTACACAATATAAACATATAATGTTTGACACCCGCTCAGCACGTGCATATTGGACTCAGGAGCAGCATGGATCATGAATCCAAGGGATGAACTCCTTGACAAATTGGGGACTCCACCAATTGCTGAGGTCAAGTCGGCATCCAGGCACGCTCTCAAGGTGGGGCGGGACATGCTACTTTCAGACGGCAAGCCGGTGGTGCTGAGCGATGTGCTACCTGACCCCGACCTGAAAGCTAACCTCATCTCTCTGAGGAAGCTGGCCAAGTGTGGGGTCAGCACATCTACCGATGGTGCCAAGACATTCAAGGGGCGAATGGGAAAGCGGGTGCTTTGGGACCTGCAGCAGAATAGGGATATTTGCAGGCTATGTGGCAGTTGTCTGTGGTACCTTAGGGCAAGGGGAGTGATGCTTAGGGAGTGCAGTGCTGTAGCTGCAGAGGAGCTGAAGGTTTCAGCAAGGGGAGATAAAACGGACTGGATTACAGCCCAATGTCGCCTCGGGCATATTTCTATGCCCACACTGCAGCAACTACACAAGGAAGAGGGGGTTAAGGGTCTGAAGCTGGTAGGTGCAGCAGCAACTCACAAGTGTGAGACTTGCATGCTGAACATGTTCACCCGCCTCCCATTCCATGCAACCAAGTGTGGTGGCAAGAAGCTGCTGGAGCTAGTGCACATGGATGTGGTGGAGCCACTACCTGTGCTAGGTGAACATGGTGAAAAATACTTTTTCACCATTGTGGATGATTGGAGTCGGATGACCTGGGCATATTCAATCAAGAAGAAGGGCCACGATCCATAGATTATCCGTGATGAGTGGCTGCCGTTGGTTGAGAGGCATTCGGGGCACAAGGTGGTGCGGATCAGGACTAACAGGGGTTTCTTGGGGAGGATCTGACTGCATGGTTAAAGAAGCCGGGCATCACCTCCATCATTCGGGAGCTCACCACCTCCTACATACCGCAATCCAACGGCATAGCAGAACGGGCTAACCGCACCGTCTTGGAGACGGCATGTGCTCTTCTCATTGAGTCAGGTTTGGGGAACTCAAAGTGGCCACATGCTGTGCGTCACGTCACGGTGATGAAGAATAGGTTGTTCACCAATGTCGGTGGTGAGTCATGGGTCCCCATGGAGAGGTGGCTTGGGAGGAAGCCGCCCATTGACATGCTGCGTGTGTTTGGCTGCATGGTTGTGGCTCACATCCCCAAGGCACATTGCAACAGCCCGGGTGCAATGGCTGTTTGGTGTGTGCACTTGGGTGTGGCAGCGGAAAGCGAGGGGTGGCTGCTATGGGAGCCGAGCAAGGGAGTCATGTTCGACAATAGGGATGTCAAGCTCATGGAGGACATCACCTACGGGAGCTGGTCCAAGCAGCCAAAGGAGCAGCTCGTGCAGCAGCTGCAGCAGACAACTATGGGGTTTGAGGTGGAGGAAGAGTGGACTAGGGAGGACATTGCAACGGCACATGAGGAGGAGGGTGCAGCAAAGCTTCCCGTGGTCAAGAGAGTGGAGACAACGGCAGAACCTTAAAGAACCCATCCCATAATACGTGTGATTCACCCCACTCTCCCCCAAAGGAGGACCCAAACCAAACCCCCACCCACAGGTCAAACCTTTTAACCCATGATCACAAGGCAGATGCGAGCTGCCGTGTTGAAGCTTGGTGGTGAAGGGGGAGTAAGGGGAAAGAAGGAGCAACATGACGCATTGCTGGTGCTGCAAAGCAGCTGTGATTCTGATGAGGAAAAAGAGGAGGAAGTGTACTGCTCATGGCACCTGCACCGACTCAGCCATTGACCATGGAGGAGGCTCTGAACGGACCACACAGGGACAACTGGCTGGTGTTACGGGACGCTAAATACGACAGCCAAATAGAGAATGGGACTTGGGAGTTGGTGTCGCTACCAATGGGGAAGAAAGCCATAAATTGTGGCTGGATTCCCAGGATCAAAACTGACAACAAAGGAGCCGTGTTAGCCTACAAAAACAACCTGGTTGTAAGGGGGTATCAGCAGAAGAAAGGGGAGGACTATAAGGAAACATTTGTTGCAACAGTGAAGCCGCCAACAGTGCGAGTTCTCCTTGCCAGCTGTTTGTGGATGGGTGATTGTCCATATGGAAATCACCACGGCCTTCCTCTATGGGCCGGTAGATGAGGTGTTCATGATGCCGCCGAAGGGTTATGAGGATGGTACCGGGCGTGTGTGCAAGCTGAAGAAGGCCATTTATGGCCTCAAACAAGCACCACGCTGCTGGTACAAGAAGCTGGCTTTGGTTGTAGAGGAGATAGGCTTCAAGGCGAGTGCGTGTGACGAGAGCCTTTTCCTCATGGGGAAGAAGGAGTCCCTCGTTATGTTCATTGTGTACATGGATGACATCCTGCTGTTTGGGAGCAGCACGTAGTAGGTGATGAAGGTGCAGTAGAAGCTGATGCAAAACTTCAAATGCAAGACCCAGGGGGAGACAAATTACTACCAGGGCATGCATATCCCAAGGGACATTAGCAACAGATGGGTGAAGGTGCATCAGGAGAAGTACATCAAGGACATGGGGAACAAGTATGAGATTAAAGTCAGGAGGAAGGTTGCCACACCACTTCCATCCGAGTTCAAGCTCGTAAAGGCCAGAGAGAACGAGAGAGTGGATCGGTGGTGGGACAGTAGCAACAGATCGGCGAAGGTGCATCAGGAGAAGTACATGGGGAACAAGTATGAGATAAAAGTCGGGAGGAAGGTTGCCACACCACTTCCATCCGAGTTCAAGCTCATAAAGGCTAGAGAGAACGACAGAGTGGATCGGTGGGCACATTTTCAATCCGTGGTGGGGAGCTTGCTCTATGCAGCAGTGCACATCCGGCCGGACATCTCATTTGAGGTGGGGCAGCTGGCTAGGGAGGTGCAAAATCTTGCTGAGGAGCAAGTGGATGCAGCTGATCAAATCATTCAGTACCTGAACTCCTACCCCACCGTTGGAGTTCAGTACCATGCTGTGGCATAAAGGAAGTAAAAAGGGAGTAGAAGTTCTCAAGTAGAAGGGGGAGCACCTGGGTGAGAGGGAGTTGTTCCTTACAAGTTTTGCTGATGCATCATGGGCTTCAGAACAAGAGGACATGTCTTTAGCGGGTGGATACCTATGTGTGATTGGAGGAGGACCCGTGAGCTAGAGATCAAAGAAAGCAGGTGGAAACTGCAAGTTCATCTGCTGAAGCTGAGTACATGTCAATGTACCACGCGGCTAAGGAGCTGGTTTGGGCGGGAAGCTGCTGGAGGAGATTGGGCATGAGCAGAAGGCACCGTCCCCACTCTTCTGTGACAATGCAAGTGCCATCTCCATGGCCAAGAATGTTGTGCTGCATGGGCTTAACAAGCACAAGCGCATCAAGTGGCATTGGTTGCGCAAGGAAGTGGAGAGGGGAACTCTTGAGCCTCTCTACGTGAAGACCCATCAGTAGCCATCTGATTTACTCACAAAGCGGCTGGCTGAGGAACCTTATTGGCTCTGTGCCAAGCTGAGTGGCATGAGCCTTTATTGGGCTCACGCATGAGAGCGCAAGCGGGAAATTGCTTGAGGGGGAGTTTATTGGGTGCAAATATTTATTTTGCACTTCAACCAGCCACCTGCTTTGCATTTTGCATTTTGTGGGAGTGCACATTTTTTATTTTCACTTTGAGCATATTATGTGCACATTTTTCCATGAATTTTGCGTGTTTCCTTTCCTCTCTTTTAATTTCATTTTGTGTTAGTGCATTTTCTGTTGCTTGCTCACTGTTCTCATGAAACTCACATGAAGTGCTCAAATGAGGCTCCCATGAAGTGCTCAAATGAAGACCCCATAAAGCTCAAATGAAGCTCTCATGCGAGGCTCATGCGAGCAACCCATGAAAGTCCCATGAGCCTCGAATTCATGTGAGGCTCAATGGAGCCCCATGTGAGCGAATGGTGTATCGCGGGGCTCGAGTGTTTGACTAGCGAAGGGGTGCTAGTTGACTTTCTCACACGGGTCAGGGCACAAAAGTCGGGACCCAAGCGTGAAGTCCTGGCACACGCGTGTGGCCCCACAGAGCACGCACGTGTGCCGCACAATGTTCCGACTGTGCTGTACAGCATGATTGCAGCAGAACAAGGCACGTTATGGCCCTCTCCCGCGCTGTACACCCTAATGCTCACTCAACCGCCCACTCTGAACACGCCCGCTGCCACTCCATACGCCCAGTGGTCGACATTCACAGCCAACGGCCCGCGCGTTACTAGCCCACGACAAAACCAAGATGTTCGAGTTTCCCAGACAAAACACGCTGGGCTACCCACAATTTCCGCAACTGTAGTTTTTTTGTCAACCTTTGTTCTACATTCAGTCCCATTCTGCCCCTAGTGAACGCATGCTCGAGAGAGGAGCACAGGGAAAGATGGGGAAGGGGACTGAAATGGGCATCAGCGCACGATCGCTGTCGCGATCGTCTTGTACAGCACGACCGAGAGAAAATATCGGTCGTGCATGTGGCATCGGGGGGTGCTCGGGATTGCAGTTGAAAAACGGTATCTCACGCAGACTCACGGGACAGGTAATTTCCCGCGTACGTCCCCTCGCTTTGCGGAATCATTTCGACGCATGTTTATTTCGGTTACTCCATTTTTCAAACGGTAAAAACCATTATAAAATTGTAAGCTCCCATGAACCTCATGAGTGCTACATTGGAGCCACATGGGAGTTCATAAGTGCACACATTTGAGTCAACAAGGGCAATTGTTTTAAATGCATTTTGAAAACAGTTTTTAACAAGAGGAGGATGAAGCCAAATGCTCAAGGAATTGAGCAATCGTTTTCAAGGACAACATGGGGAAATCTTGCAAATTTGTTAAGCAACTGTTTTATGTTTGCCCTTACCTATGTGTAGAATTTATAAATGTGTGCTTGTACCTGTCGAAATCAATCCAATGAATTTGCACCTTTTCAAGCCTGAATTACACTATTTCGTATTGACGAGAGTAGAAACGTTAACGTGGTGCTGTCGAAACTCTGTTCGACCAATTTATTCGTCCTACAAGCTGAGCAAGGCAAAACTACGCAATAGCACATTTTTTACGCCCTTGGCAAGCTGTCACACTCGGAGGGCCGCAAGTGAAGTTAGGTGTTGCCAAGTTTAAGCTTGTTATTCCTATCAACAACTCTTTGGGACGTAGATTCTCGAGTGCCTGGCAGAACCAGCCCCTAACCAAGGATCCATGTTTGTAGAGGGATTCCTTATGTTTTAAACAAATCGTGTCCACTAGAGCACACCCAAACTCATTTGCGCGGCGTTATACAACGGATTAGCTCGTGTGCAGAAAGTTCTCCTCGCATCAATTCGTCGATAGAAAATACTTTCTTTCACAATGATTCACAAATGACTGATAACAGTCAAACACAAGCATGCATTTATGTTTTGTTCGCTAGTAAAAGAAAAGATCAACGCATTTGTTTAACTGCATTCTAGGACTTCACCGGGTAAGCAATAGAAGCGGTTGTCAAACTTCTGCTGCATTTGGCTTAATCCAACTCCTTCATTTTGCATGTCTGTCAAACGCCTCTGCGCACTCCTCTCGTGAACAATCATGAACGCTCATGTGGAGAATTTGCTTTCCCCAATGCTTCACAGTTGCAAAATGGTTCGTTTTGCATTAGCAATAAAACTGTTACCTCTAAATGTGTGGCTTCTGGCAAAAGGTCCTTGTGCCACGTCATAAAGGACGAGGCTTGAGAATCAGTCATTCATCTGAAATCTCGAGTGAATCATGACCACTCCTCGGGATCCCTCGGCACCCACCCAAACCCTCGCGCACACTTGAGGACACACATAACGGTCGTGATGTACAACGCGCGAACGTGCGCTGTCCTGTGTGAGGGCAAGGCTATCATGCCCTGTTCTATTACAAACGTGGACCCTGCCATCCTCGCAACAGTGCCACGGCACACGCGTGAGCCCTGAGGGACACGCGCAAAATCCGAACCCCATGTGTGGGTTTCGATCATCGCACCACTTTACCTTGATTGACGTGAAAATACCTGAAAGGCAAAAACACTCGTCAGTCAAATAAACACTCATGAAAATTCATGCCAGAAAACAAAAACGGTCATGAACGAACATGATCGTACATGATCACTCAGTAAGTACATGAAGTCTCATGAACAAGACGCGAAGGTCCATGAACACTCATGAACATTCGAAACTTCGTGAAACTCCACGAACAATCATGAACACTCGAAAGTCTTTGCATGCGCACACGAACACGAACAAAACTTTGTGAACGATCATGAAACTCTTGAATGCAACCTTACATCATAATGCACATAACTCATAAACCGCTAAGGCGATTCATAAACCGATTCATGACAGGTTGAAGTGCAAATTATGTTTTGCACCCAACACTAAGTACACCAGAAAGTCTTTTGGCAAGCAAACGTTCACCCATATCCCCCATTCTTATTATTTTGTTCAACCCCCAACAATGTCGGCAAGCCACCGTTCACCTAGCGGCCGCGTTTTTTATGACATTCGGTGAAGGCGTAGACACGATCGTAGTCCGGGCAAGTTTGTCGTATCAAACTCTCACGCGTAAATTCCAAAGCTTCTTGAACTATGTCTTGTCAAGCTGTGATATTATTGCGTAGGCTCTAGTGGGGTAGCCCATGGGGTACAACCCAAATTAGGGTTGGTACTTGTATCACTTTCTTACTTAATGCAATCATTCCTGCTTGTTAGTTTCTAACATGGTTTCAGAGCACTAGGTCCTTAGGACCGTTTTTTTTTCAGGCCCACCATGAGCTGGTGACCGACTGCGGTTACCGCGCTACCCCACACCCTGCCCTGCGTAGCGCCGCCCGCGCACGCCCTGCCCTGCCTTACCTCACGCTGCCCGTGCACGCCTTGCCCTGCGTCGTGAGCCCCGCGTGCGCCCTGCCCAGCGTCGAGCCGCCAGCGCGCGCCCTGCCCTGCCCTGCGTTGCGCCTGCGGAGATAACTACTACAACGGGAGCTAGACTACGGGCTAGGCACGGGTGCTCGTGTGATCTCTGCGTTCGTTGGTCCTTAGTCGTTTTCCTAGTGCACACACTGCTTGCTAGTTCACGAGGCAAGTTGGCAAGAGTTTCACTAGAGAAGGTTGACAACAATGGTACAAATCAGTTGGCATGGCAAGACAGCTAGCACTCAGGTCGGTCGACTGCCAGCACAGCATTGTCGACCGCGTTCCAGCACGACTTGGTCGACCGCACTCCAACAGTGCAAAGTCGACGGCGTGCCAACGCTGCAGGTTGACGGCGTGCCAGCGTTGCTCCCGCAGAACAGCAGCGCACCTACTTCGCAGGTGCTCGTAGATGATTGGCGGGCTAAGCCTCGTCACCTGAACAGCGCACGCACCAAGTCATCCCCGTGCTGACGGCTCCACCTGATCCGCCACGTCGACCTCGGGATACCACCATCGAGGTCGGACTCGCCAACTTCGCCTGGGCGACCGTCGCACTCCTTCGCAGAACCTCGTCACCCAGGTATCCCGGTCGACCGGGCAACCATGTCGACCAGCTGCTCCTATATGTGCTCGTCGACCTCCCAAGTCGACGACCACCCCAAGTCGACTTCACCAGGTCGACCACACCTCTTGTCGACCAGCTCCAGGTCGACGTGACTCCTAGTCGACCAGGCTCCACGTCGACCAGCGCAGTTGTCAGCCAACCACCCAAGTCGGCTACCCGAAGTCGGCGTCACCAATTCGACGCCCCTTCTACGTCGGCGCCGACTTCCAGACCGACCTCTTGAAGTCGGCGACCTCCCAAGTCGGCGACCTTGCAAGTCGGTGACCTTGCAAGTCGGTGACCTTGCAAGTCAGTGACCTTGCAAGTCGGCGACCTTGCAACTCGGTGACCTTGCAAGTCGGTGCCAACTTCCAGGTCAACGTGCCACATCGCCGACCACCAGTTGAAGTCGGCCGCCGGCTTCCCAAGTCGGTGGCATTGCAGTGGCCCCGTGCAAGTCGACCAACCCCGTCGACCAGCTCGCCCAAGTCGGCGTCGCCCACTGCTGCAAGTCGGCTGTACCTCCCGTACACCCAACCACGAAGTCGGCTCCGCCCAAGCGTGGACGGGGCTAACACAACAACTCCCGTTGACACTCCCGTGTCGCATTCACGCTTGGGCCCCCAGCCCACACGGCATCACTGCTCAGAAAATAGCTCGTCGGCGTGCACCCAACACACAGCACGCCAGTCACCGCACCAGCCATGCAGGAGGGCATGGCACCTACTGCTGCACGTCGTTGTCCCCGTCGCCCACGTCGACCAAGCGCACCTGGCCAATGGCAACGGAGCACCGGTTGAAGGCCGGATAGTGCAGCGCCTTCGTCAGGAAGTCGGCCGGCTGGTCAGCGGTCGAGATGTACTTCAGTGTAAACTTCCCACGCTTCACCATGTGCTGCAGCCAGGCCTGTCGCCGCTCCATGTGCTTGAGGTTGCCCGTCAACCCCATGCCCTTGGCGACCGTGATGGCCGACTTGTTGTCCACCCGGAGGACGGTCGGCTTCCCGGCATCCAGCTGCCGGAACTCGGCGAGGAGGAAGCGAAGTCGGCATCCCTCCTTGCCGGCTTCGGTGGCCGCCACGTACTCCGACTCGGTCGACGACATCGTCGCGCACTTGATGCGCTGGCTCGACCAGGACAATACGGCCCCTCCGTAGACGAACACGTAGCCGCCCGTGCTCGTCCTGTTCTGCTTGTCACCGGCATCGTCGGCGTCCACGTAGCCGACCAGCTCCAGCGACTCAGGTCCACTGCCGAACTCCAGGGCGGTGTCTCGCGTGTTGGCGAGGTAGGCGAGACAGCGGTCGACCTCGCGCCAGTGCTGGTCGCTCCTCACCGTGAGGCCGCTCCCTAGCTTGCTGCAGGCGAAGGCGATGTCCGGCCTCGTAGTCGTCGCCGCGAACTGCAGCGAGCCGACCTTCTGCCGGTACTCCTCCTCCTGTCGCTCCTGTGCCTCCTCATCGTCGAAGGTGAGCTCGGCGTAGGCGTCGACCGAGACTGGCGTCTTCGGGGTGCGCCCGGTCTGCTCCTCGTCGATGAAGCGCCTACGCAGCTTGTCGGCGTAGCCCTGCTGGTGCAGTCACAGCTTCCCCGCCGACCTGCCGCGGACGATCTCCAGCCCGAGGTACTTCTGCACCGGCGAGATCTCACGCAGCTCAAAGGCGGACTCCAGCAGCCCCTTCAGCTCCTTCAGTATCTCGGTGCTGCTGCTGGCGGCGAGCAGGTCGTCGACGTAGACCAGCACCCAGCAGGCCACTCCGTCGTCGCCGACCTTGAAGTACAGAGCCTCGTCGACCTGGCTCTTCTTCCACCCGGCACCGACCAGCACGTCGTTGAGCGCCAAGTACCACAACAGCGGCGACTGCTTCAGCCCGTATAGGCTCTTCAGCAGCTTGCAGACCCGGCCGGTTCCGTCGTTGAAGTAGTCCGGCTGGGACATGTAGAGCACCCGGTCGAGCTTGCTCTGCAGGAAGGCGTTCTTCATGTCGAGCTGCATCAGGTTGAGGTTGAGGACGGCGACGATGCTGATGAAGATCCTCAGCGTGACGTAGCTGCCCACCGGCGCAAACGTCTCGTCATAGTCGGCGCCATAAACCTGGGTGAAGCCCTTCGCGACCAGCCTCGCCTTCTCGTGCTCGACGGTGTCGTCGACGTGATACTTCGTCGTCAGCACCCACCGGATTTTCATGGTGTTCACTCCCGGCGGGCGTTCGACCAGCTCCCACGTGCCCATGTTGATGAGGCTGCGGATCTCCTCCTCCATGGCGGCCTTCACCGCCGGGCCCTTCCAGCTCGCCAGTGCCTCCTTCACCGTCATCGTCGAGATGTCCCATCGGTGCTCGGGGTCGGCATGCATGTCGGGGTCGAGCCCCGGAAACTCCTCATCCTCCTTGGCGTCGTCGTACAGCACGTCGTCGTCGTCCACGTCGTACACCGTGGTGAAGGCAGCGGGGACGAAGAAGTCGGGTGGCCTCCGAAGTCGGCCTGACTTCCGGGGTTCAGGCCGAACCTCCACCACGTCACTCTTGGTGGACTCTTCGTCGTCGTCTTCACTGCCCTCGTCGTCCTGCTGCACCTCGGTCGACTTCCTGGCCGACCTCTCCCCTGTGGTCGGCTTCCCTGCCGACTGCCTGATTGCCGTCTGCTCCGTAGTCGGCTGCACTGCTGCCTGCTCCCCTGTCGGCTGCTTCTCCTCGACTTGCTCCTCCCCCATCAACGTCGGCTTCACTCCCACGTCGACTTGCCGTTCGTCACGTCGGCCACCGGCGATGCCCTTGGTCGGCGCTGAAGGCGACGTCCCACTACTCCCCTCATCGCCGGAGGCCGACACCGAGGTCAGCCCGCGCAGGTCGGCCAAGGGGGGAGGTGCAGGAGAGGGAGGGGAAGGAGGACGGACGTCCTCGTCGTCCTCAGCAGCAAGCCCACCGACCTCGGCGAGCAGGGGCAGCGTCGCCGTTGAGGTGTCGGTCGGCTGGGTGGTCGGCGTCCGTCCTGACACCGGCCCGTACTCCGAATTCCACACTTCAAGCGAAAGGTCCCCGTAGAACACCACGTCCGACGTGGTGAGTACCCGGTTGGCGTCGATGTCGAGGAGCTCCCAGCCCTTGCTCTCCGCCGGCACGCCGAGGTGAAGGCCCCACCTGGCCTTCGGCATCAGCTTTCCGCCACGCTGCTGCTCGGGGACCAGGAACTGTGCCATGCAGCCCCACACCCGCGCCAGCGACAAGTCGGGCTTCGTCCCCGGCGGCATCGTCGACCTCTCAAGGCAGTTGCGGACCCAGACGGCCTGCCGCAGAGCGAGGTGCCACCAGTGGTGCTGCACGACCATGTGCAACAGCATCGTCCGCACCGACTCCACCACCGTCCTCATCTCCCGCTCGGCCATGCCGTTCTGCTGCGGGGTGTACGGGCAGGTAAGGTCGTGGACGATCCCCTTGCCGTCCACGAAGTCGGTAAACTTCTTCCCGAGGAACTCCCCTCCTCGGTCGGAGCGAAGCATCAGCACCGACTTCGTCGTCTGCCTCTCCACCAACACCAGCCACTTCTGGAACTCCAGCAGCACATCCGACTTCTTGGCGACCGGCCTCACCCACACGAAACGCGTCTTCCGGTCCTTGAGCAGCAAGAAGTACAAGCTGCCGTCCTTGGCAGCCACGCGGAACGGCCCGCACAGGTCGATGTGCACGACGGCCAGCACGTCGTCGGCGTCGGAGCCTTGGTCGAGGAAGGTGTGCCGCGCCAGCTTTCCGCCAACGCACTAGACACACGGTGAGTCGGCGCCCGTCGCCGACTTGAGGTCCAGCCTTGTGGCGACCTCGTGCTTCGCCGAGCTCCGTATGGTGTCCATGCCGACATGTGCAAGCCTCGCATGCATCCTGTCCGGCGTCGACTTCGTCTTCGAGACGATCGCCCGCAAGGCCACAACCTCCGGCGTGGGCGACGTCGACCTCGTTGAGCAGGGACGCCCGGAGTACGTCGCCCGACCGAGCACCTCTCCCGCTGCCGAGACGAGCAGCATCCCGTCGCCGTCCTCCTGCAGCTTCACACCGTGCTCCTTCAGCTGGCCGGACGACAGCAGGTTGGCCCGCACACCTGGGACGTACAGCACGTCGGGGATGAGCACCTGCTTCCCGGCCTCTCCCTGCAGGGCGACGGTGCCACGGCCCTGGACGTCCTGCAGCGCCCCATTGAAGCCGCGCACATGCTTGATGGAGCCGCTCGGCTGCAGGTCGACGAAGACTTCCTTCGTCCCCATCAGGTGGTGGGAGCAGCCGCTGTCGAGCAGGACCACCGCCGGGTTCGCCTGCACAGCTGCCGCCACCGTCTGGAAGTCTTCTCCGGCCTCCGGTGCCAGCGAGACGGTCGACTCCACGACGCCGACCAGCGAGCACGACGCCGTCTTGTCGTCCCGCCCCTTGCCGCCAGCAGAGGAGTCGACGTCCTTCGCCGAGGTCGACGTCGTCGACTGCTTCTCCTTGCGCGGCTTGTTTCCTCCTCGACGAGGACGACGGCTGCCAGACCTCCCACGGCCTCCCTTGGCGTCGTCGTCGTCATCAGAGTCACTGCGGTCAGGGCACTCGAAGGAGAGGTGGTCGGGGTCGCCGCATAGCCAGCACTCCCGACGTCGACCTCCTCCTCCTCGACCGCTGTCCTTGGTCGACCTCTTCTTGTCGACTTCCTTGGCCGACTTCCAGCCACTGCTACCACCGCCGCCAGGCTGTCCGCGCTGCCCTGGTCGACCTCCTTGCTTCGCCGGGGCGACGTAGTTCGCCTGCGCCAAGAGCTCCTGGGACCGCTCTGCCTCCTGCATCGCCTCGTCCTGCAGGATGTACGAGGTCAAGTTGTCCTCGTTGAGCGTCGTCCTCGTGCTGGGCGCCATTGACAGCCGCTTCAGGAGGTTGTAGCTGCTCAAAAGTCCCTGCATAACGTGGGTGACGTACGTTGCCGTCGAGTACTGCGCGCCGGCCATCCTGATGGTGGCGAGAATTCGCCGGGCTCGGTTGCAGTAGTCGGTCGCCGTCTCCTCGTCGCCCATATGCAGGTGCGTCAGTTGTCCCTCCAGCTGGGCGATGAACAAGTCGTCGGTAACTTGGTAGGTCGACTCAATGAAGTGCCACGCTTGGTGGCCGGCGTCGAGGTACTCCCGACACCACTTCAAGGCGATCTGCACGCCCGGCGAGCAGCACCGCGAGATGACTGTGAAGGTCAACAGCTGCACGGCGCGGAACTCCGCTCGTAAGTTGGCGTGGTGCTCCTCCGGCGTCGCCACGGTCCCTCGGGCGAAGCTGATCAGCCCAGCCATCTCCAGCTGAGGCTCGATAGCTTCCTTCCAGGTGAGGATGTCAGGTCGACCAGTGAGCGGCGGGGTGACCAAGATCCTGTCCGGCGTAAACTTGAAGTAGCCGTAGCTCGGTGCTATCCCGCCCGCCGTCACCTGGGTCGCCGACATTGGCGACAACCCACTTCGTCGACCTCCGACGTTGCCATGCGAGGAGCCTGCAGCCGCCGACGGCCGCACTCGCTGCGCCTGAACACCGCCGACTTTATCGGCGTGTATCACACCTCTCTGCCTCGACGTGCCTCCCGCACTGCTACCGACCTGGTCACCACCGGCGTTGACGCCGACGTCGACGCCGCCCTCTGTGTTCACCGGTCTACGAGACGCAGGTTGAGGAGGGTGCAACGTCGCCCACATGGTGCGAATGCCAGCCTCCACAACCGCCCAGGGGATCGTTCTGTACTCCTGGGCCCCATGGCGTGTCCTCCCGTCCTCCAGCTGTGCTTCCAGGGTCTCCATTCCCTTGTCATCACCTACGCGCACGCTAGTGACTGCACGGCTGCCGGCCTACGAACAACTTAGGTAAGTGACCTCTACGTCGACCTGACTGAAAGGTAAGTCGTGTGCCTTCCACGCTCACCGCACCATGCGGAGATAACTACTACAACGGGAGCTAGACTACGGGCTAGGCACGGGTGCTCGTGTAACTCTGCGTTCGTTGGTCCTTAGTCGTTTTCCTAGTGCACACGCTGCTTGCTAGTTCACGGGGCAAGTTGGCAAGAGTTTCACTAGAGAAGGTTGACAACAATGGTACAAATCAGTTGGCATGGCAAGACTACATCAGAGCTAGCACTCAGGTCGGTCGACTGCCAGCACAGCATTGTCGACCGCGTTCCAGCACGACTTGGTCGACCGCGCTCCAACAGTGCAAAGTCGACGGCGTGCCAACGCTGCAGGTTGACGGCGTGCCAGCGTTGCTCCCGCAGAACAGCAGCGCACCTACTTCGCAGGTGCACGTAGATGATTGGCGGGCTAAGCCTCGTCACCTGAACAGCGCACGCACCAAGTCATCCTCGTGCTGACGGCTCCACCTGATCCGCCACGTCGACCTCGGGATACCACCATCGAGGTCGGACTCGCCAACTTTGCCTGGGCGACCGTCGCACTCCTTCGCAGAATCTCGTCACCCAGGTATCCCGGTCGACCGGGCAACCATGTCGACCAGCTGCTCCTGTATGTGCTCGTCGACCTCCCAAGTCGACGACCACCCCAAGTCGACTTCACCAGGTCGACCACACCTCTGGTCGACCAGCTCCAGGTCGACGTCACTCCTAGTCGACCAGGCTCCACGTCGACCAGCGCAGTAGTCAGCCGACCACCCAAGTCGGCTACTCGAAGTCGGCGTCACCAATTCGACGCCCCTTCTATGTCGGCGCCGACTTCCAGACCGACCTCTTGAAGTCGGCGACCTCCCAAGTCGGCAACCTTGCAAGTCGGTGACCTTGCAAGTCGGTGACCTTGCAAGTCGGTGACCTTGCAAGTCGGCGACCTTGCAAGTCGGTGACCTTGCAAGTCGGTGCCGACTTCCAGGTCAACGTGCCACATCGCCGACCACCAGTTGAAGTCGGCCGCCGGCTTCCCAAGTCGGCGGCATTGCAGTGGCCCCGTGCTGTGAAGAAATGAGGAATGAATGAACTAGCAAGAAGGTGGGTACAAGTAGGAAACCTAGAAATGTTGTACCCTATAGTGTCTACCCCACTACAGCCTAGATAGACCATAGCATATAAGTTTGACACGTGCAAGTCGACCAACCCCATCGACCAGCTCGCCCAAGTCGGCGTCGCCCACTGCTGCAAGTCGGCTGTACCTCCCATACACCCAACCACGAAGTCGGCTCCGCCCAAGCGTGGACGGGGCTAACACACAACTCCCGTTGACAGCGCCGCCCCGCGCACGCCCTGCCCTGCGTCGCGCCGCCCGCGTGCCGCTCCTTGCAGCCCGCGCGCTGCCCGTCTGCAGCCCGCGCGCCGCCCATCTGCAGACCGCGCGCCGCGCTGCTGGCAGCGCTCTGCCCTTCGCAGCCCACGCGCCGCCTTAGCAACCTACGCGCCACCCTTTGCAGCCCCGCGCGCCGCCCTGCTGGCCGCGCGCCGCCCCTTCCTGCCCGCGCGCCGCCCATTGCAGCCCGCGCTCCTCCCTGCTGGCCACGCGCCGCCCCTGCCTGCCCGCGCGCCGCCCCTGCCTGCACGCGCGCCACCTTCTGCAGCCCGAACGCCGCCCTGCTGGCTGCGCGCCGCCCTGCTGCCTGTGCGCCGCCCTTACCTGCCCGCGCGCCGCCCTGCTGGTCGTGCGCCGCCTTTTCTAGCCACACGCCGCTCTGCCCTGCACGCGCTCCACCCTGCTAGTCTCGCGCCACCCAGCTATGGCTACTCTCAGCGTACTCTTGTTCGATCCTGAGGGCCGGCCGATCCATTTCGAAACATGGCTCGATGACCTACAGCTGTACCTAATTAGCGATGCTAAGGACGGCGTATCCCTGTTTGACAACACGCCTGGTTCCTCAGTCGCCCCTCCTGACACAGCTGACAGTCTCACTCGCTCACAGTGGCTTACCCGTGACGCTGCTGCTCGCCTAGCCGTTCACAACCACCTACCGTTGGCCGAACGCGCTCTCTTTGGCCAGCACAAGACTGCTAAGGCCCTGTACGATGCTCTAGTCACTTGCTACTCTTCCCCTGCCACTGCTGCTCTCGGCCGCCTTATACTGCCCTACCCGTTTCCTGAGCTATCCTCCTTTGCCACAGTTGAGGACCTCATCACCCACCTTCGCACTAGTGACGCTCGCTACCGCGCCGCCCTCACAACCGAGTTCTTAGACAAGAACCCGCCCCCCATGTACATCGCTCTCTACTTCATCGTCACCCGCCTCCCTGACTCTCTTAGCGCAGTCAGGGACCTCTTTCTCGCCATGGACCCCACCGACCTCACTGTCGACCTGCTCGAGAAGCACCTCCTTGCAGCTAAGGCTAGCAGAGTCGCTGTAGGTACGGCTCGTGGCACTCCTCGCACTCCCTTCTTTTAGGGGTGTTCCCCCTCCCTCCTTGCCCCCTCCTACGCTTCTGCTGCTGCTGTTGAATTCCTTTGTGCTGAGGAGGTCGGGGTTGCGTCTGCTCCTAGTGGGAGGCGCCGCAACGGCAGGGGAAAGGGAGGCAAGGGTGGTGGGGGTGGCAGCGGTGGAGGCGGTGGTAGAGGCGGTGGAGGCGGTGGAGGTGGCGGTGGTGGAGGAGGGAGTGGTGGTGGGAGTGGAGACGTTGATAGCGGTGGTGGTGGCGGCAGTGGGAGTGGTGGCGGCGGCAGTGGTGGCGGTCAGGGTGGTGACGGTACTCGAGGTGCTGGAGGTGCTGGTGGTGGTCATAGGCAGCAGCAGCAGCGTCCGCGTGATACCCCTACGCCCCAGGAGCTTCGTGAGTAGTTTGCTCAGCGTGGGGCGTCTAGGGGTAGTGTTCACTGCCAGTACGTCATTCGCACAGGTGAACGCGCTGGTCAGACATGCGGGAAGGTTGGTCACATACAGTCCCGCTGCTTCTCCCATCTTGACGACGTCTGGCGCACTGAGTTTCCCAACGCGACTGAGCTCCCCCGCTTGATAGAGCTGCTTAGGCAGGGTGTGGATATCTTTGCTCTTGATTATGATGCTATCCTTGCTGCCATGTATGCATTGACTGTTATTGTTGAGGGTGACTGTTACCTGCGTATGCCGCCCAACCCAGGTATAGAGGCTGCTGCTCTAGGTGCTAGTGAGTCTGCTCTCTCTGGTATTGCGCCTGCAGAGGCCTTGCACACCTTCACACTTGACTCAGGTGCTTCCCGCTGTTTCTTTCACGATAGTACCACAGTCACACCGCTCCTTGCACATGTTGCAGTCTCTCTAGCTGACCCCTCTGGGGGCCCAGTTCTTGCACGTTCCTCCACTGTTCTCCCGTATCCGGCGGTTCCATCTGGCTCACTGTCAGGTCTTCACCTCCCCTCGTTCTCTATGAACTTGGTGAGCAACGGCGTCCTTCAGGATGAATGGGTTGATACCTTCACTCCTGGAGGACAGCGTGTGGCACTCAGTACGTGCTCCCGGACTGGCCGTCACCTCACCACGTTCACCCGTCGGCTAGGGTCGAGTTTGTACACACTGACTATTGAGCTTCCTCGGGTAGCTGCGTCTTTGCCGATTCAGGTCATCTAGCCGCCCCATGTTCGTGTCGCCACCTGTTGTACCAGACTCTCCTTTGGCACCACCGCCTTGGTCACCCCTCCCTGCCTCGCCTCCGTGGCATGCCCTCCCGCCTCCTTGTCTCTGGTCTTCCCAAGTCTCTGCCTCCCCTCCCGCCCTCGCCCGCCCCGCCCTGCCTTCCTTGCGTCGAGGGGCAGCAGCGCGCCGCTCCTCACTCCTCCTCGTTTCCCCCGACGACTGCTCCCCTGCAGACTCTCCACAAAGGCGTGTGGGGCCCAGCCCGCGTTTGTGGTAAGGGCTGTGAGCGCTACTTTCTGCTGACTACACACGTTACACCATGGTCTTCCCCTTGCGCAGCAAGGGTGAGGTCCCTGATGTCTTGATCCCTTGGATCCGCGTAGTCCGTCTCCAGCTCCGCGAGCGGTTTCGTGAGGACCTTCCTGTCCTGTGTCTGCACTCTGACACAGGTGGTGAGTTCTCCTCCGATCTCTTGCAGGACTTTTGTCGTGGGGAGGGCATCCTCCAATCGTTCACACTTCCGGCCTCCCTGCAGCAAAATGGGGTTGCTGAGCACCGCATTGGCTTAGTCATGGAGGTCGCTCGTACATCCATGATCCATGCGGCTGCTCCCCATTTTCTGTGGCCGTTTATGGTCCGGTACGCCACGCATCAGCTCAACCTCTGACCCCGTGTCTCCTTGCGGGAGACATCGCCTACACCGCGTTGGACGGGGGAGGTTGGTGATGCGTCGGTGTTTCGGGTCTCGGGCTGTCGTGCATTTGTCCGCGATACCTCCGCGGACAAGCTCTCCTCCCGCGCCATTCCCTGCGTCTTCCTTGGCTTTCCCCCTGACGCGCCTGGCTGGCAGTTTTACCACCCCACCTCGCGCCGTGTCCTGCCCTCTCAGGACGTCACGTTTGACGAGTCGGTTCCCTAGTGGGAACTGTTCCTAGGGCCCACCACTGAAAATCGATTATTTTTTTTTTCTGCCCGGAGAGCGAGTCGCTCCTGACCGAGGCGCGCCCTGTGTGCCGTCCTCCCCTTAGCGGCCCGTCGCGCCCTCTCACGGCCCCTCTCGCGGCCCCGTCACCGCCCTTAGCGGCCCTTCGCGGCCCCACACTACACGGCCCCGTCGCCGCCCTCTCGCGGCCCCGTCGCCGCCATTAGCGGCCCCGCTGCCGCCCTTATCGGCCGCGTCGCCGCCCTTCGCGGCCCGGTCGCCGCCCTCTAGCGGCCCCGTCGCCGCCCTCCGCGGCCCCTTCGCCGCCCGCAGCGGCCCCGTCGCCGCCCTCAGCGGCCCCGTCGCCGCCCTTGCGGCCCCGCCGCTGCTCTTGCGGCCCCGTCGCCGCCCTCTCGCGGCCCCGTCGCCGCCCTCTAGCGGCCCCGTCGCCGCCCTCAGCGGCCCTGTCGCCGCCCTCAACGGCCCCTTCGCCGCCCTTGCGGCCCCGTCGCCGCCCTTGTGGCCCCGTCGCCGCCCTTGCGGCCCCGTCGCCGCCCTCTCGCGGCCCCGTCGCCGCCCTCTCGCGGCCCCGTCGCCGCCCTCTCGCGGCCCCGTCGCCGCTCTCTCGCGGCCCTCCTGCCGCCCTCTTGCGGCCGCCACCGAGCCGCCGAGCCGCTGAGCCGCCGCCGCCGCCGTCGAGCCGCCGCTGTCGAGACGCCGCCGTCGAGCCGCCGCTGTCGAGCCGCCGCCGCCGCCGAGCCGCTGCTGCCGCTGTCGAGCCGCCGACGCCGCAGTTCCGGCCCTGTTCCTGCCGGCGCGCCCCGGCCCTACCCACCCGGACTGGTGAGAGCACTTCCGAGCAGCGCCTTTGCCACTGCGCTGCCCCTAGCCTACTGCTCTCACTGCTAGACTGCTGCTGTCATGGCTACCCCCAGTGTCCTTACCTTTGATGCTGAGGGTCGGGCTGTTGACTTTGAGGTCTGGGTCGATGACCTGCAGATTTTCCTACAGTGCGATAGGACAGACGGACTCTCCCTGTTCGATCTCACCTCTGGTGCCTCTCCTGCCCCTCCTGCCGATGCTGACAGCACTGTTCGCTCACAGTGGGCCACACGCGATGCTGCTGCCTGTCTTGCTGTGCGTCGCCACTTACCGACCGCTGAGCGTGCGCATTTTAGTCAGTACAAGAGTGCTAAGACCTTGTACGACGCTGTAGTTGCACGCTACTCTTCCCCTGCCACTGCTGCCCTTAGCCGCCTCATGCTGCCGTACCTGTTCCCTGACCTCGCCGCCTTTCCCACAGTCGCTGACCTCATTACGCACCTTCGCACTAGTGACACCCGCTACCGCGCTGCGCTTCCTGCTGAGTTCTGCGCCAAGAACCCCCCCCCCCATGTACATCACCCTCTACTACATAGTCACCCGGCTCCCTGACTCCCTTCGCTCGGTCAGGGACCACTTCCTCTCTGTTTGCCCCACCACACTCACCGTTGACCTCCTCGAGGAGCGCCTCCTGGCAGCAGAGAAGAGTATAGTCGCTGTAGGAGCCTCTCGTGGTGACCCTCGTACCCCCTTCTTTGAGGGGTGCTCCCCCTCCCCCCTCTTGCCCTCTGTTGCCTCTGCTGCTGCGGCCGACCTCGTTGGCCTCGAGTCGGTCGGAGCTGCGTCTGCCCCTAGCGGGAGACGCCGCACCGGCAAAGGCAAAGGGGGCAAGGGTGCTGGAGGAGCTGGCGGGGGCGGTGGAGGTGGCGGTGGAGGCGGTGGAGGGGGTGGGGGTGGTGGTGGGAGTGGTGGCGGGGGTGGAGGCGTCGGTGGCGGTGGGAGCGGAGGTGGTGGAGGCGGCGGAGGTGGCGGCGGCGGCGGTGGAGCTGGTCGCGGCTCTGCGCAGAGGGGTGGCTCCGGTGGTGGTCAGCGCACTCGTGAGACCCCGTCCCCCCAGCAGCTTCGTGAGTGGTACGCTGGGCGTCAGCGGGGTGGGGGTGCTGGTCCCTGTACCTACGTCCTTCGTACCGGTGACCGCACTGGTGAGCAGTGCGGAGGCCCGCACTCCACCCAGCGCTGCTTCGGCCGCCTGACGGACGCTTGGCGTCACCAGTTCCCTGACGCCACGGAGATCCCTCGCTGGGGCGAGCTGTCTAGGGCGGGGGTTGCTATCTTTGATCTTGACTATGATGCTATTCTTGCTGCCATGTATGTTGTGTCTACTAGTGATGAGGGTGACTGTTACCTGTGTGTTCCGCCTGACCCGGGCATTGGTGAGGCTGCTGCTCTAGGTGCTGGTGAGGCTGCTGCTCTAGGTGCTAGTGAGTCTGCTGCCCCAGGTGCTGGTGACTCTGCTCTCTCAGGTACCACGTCGGCTCAGGCCTCCCACACCTTCACCCTTGACTCGGGTGCTTCCCGCTCCTTCTTTCGAGACCGCACCACACTCACGCCGCTTAGTCGGCCAGTTGCGGTCTCCCTGGCAGACCCCTCTGGGGGTCCTGTCCTTGCCCACTTCTCCACTGTCTTACCGTGTCCGGCGGCCCCTTCTGGCACCCTGTCCGGTCTTTACCTCCCCTCGTTCTCTACGAACTTGGTGAGTGGTGCTGATCTACAGGATGGGGGGGTTCACCAGTTCACTCCTGCGAGTCAGCGAGTGACCCACTGCACGTGTGCTCGAACGGGCCGACACTTGGCCACGTTTACCCGTCGGCCGGGGTCGAGCCTGTACACACTGACTACTGGGTCTCCTCCAGTTGCTGCGTCTGGTCAGGTAGCTGCGTCGGGTCAGGTGTCTACTGCGGCGTCCAGGTCTGGTCCTGAGTCTGCCCCCTGCTCGTGTCGTCTCCTGTCTCACCAGACTCTCCTCTGGCACCACCGCCTTGGTCACCCCTCCCTGCCTCGTCTCCGAGGCATGGCCTCCCGTGTCCTTGTCTCTGGTCTCCCCCGGTCCCTCCCTCCTCTTCCTCCAGGGCCTGCCCCTATTTGCGTTCCCTGCGTCGAGGGGCGGCAGCGCGTTGCTCCTCACTCCTCCGAGTTTCCTCCGACAGAGGCTCCACTGCAGACGCTTCACATGGACGTGTGGGGCCCAGCCCGCGTCCGTGGACAGGGTCACGAGCGTTACTTCCTGCTGGTGGTTGACGACTACTCGCGTTACACCACAGTCTTCCCCTTGCGCAGCAAGGGTGAGGTCACTGGGGTGTTGATCGACTGGATCCGCGCTGCTCGTCTCCAGCTAAGAGAGAGTTTCGGCTCGGACTTTCCTGTTCTGCGTCTGCACTCCGACAGAGGCGGAGAGTTCTCCTCTGACCTTCTGCGAGCCTTCTGTCGTGCACTAGGCATCCGCCAGACGTTCACGCTTCCGGCCTCTCCACAGCAAAATGGGATTGCTGAGCGCCGCATTGGCATGGTCATGGACGTCGCCCGTACGTCCATGATCCATGCGGCTGCCCCCCATTTTCTGTGGCCGTTCGCGGTTCAGTACGCGGCGCATCAGATCAACCTTCAGCCCCGGGTCTCCATGCCGGAGACCTCCCCTGCTCTGCGGTGGACGGGGAAGGTTGGCGATGCGTCTGCGTTCCGTGTTTGGGGATCTCGGGCGTTTGTCTGCGACTTGTCTGCGGACAAGCTGTCCCCCCGTGCTGTTCCCTGCGTCTTCCTTGGCTTCCCCCCTGACGCGCCTGGTTGGCAGTTTTACCACCCCACCTCGCGCCGTGTTCTGTCCTCTCAGGACGTCACGTTTGACGAGTCGATTCCCTACTACCGTCTCTTCCCCTACCACACTGCGTCCCTTCCCCCGCCGCCGCTCTTCCTCGCGCCAGGTCCCCCCCCGGTAGACCCCCTCCCCCCTCAGGGTCCTGCCCCCTCAGGTGTGTCCCAGGTAGACGCAGTCGAGCCTGTCGAGGTAGCTGTTGACTCTGGTGCTGCTATGGGTGCTGAGCCTGCGGGTGCGGGGCCTGGGGGTGCTGAGCCTGGGGGTGCTGACTCTGGGGGCGCTGAGACTGGGGGTGCTGAGTCTGGGGGTGCTGAGTCTAGGGGTGCTGAGCCTGGGGTTGCTGAGCCTGGGGGTGCTGAGCCTGGGGGTGCGGAGCCTGGGGGTGCTGAGCCTGCTCGTGTGGCGTCTGGAGGGACTGGGCCTGGAGGTCCTTCGGGTGCTTCGTCCCGGCGAGAGCTACTCTCTCCACAGGAGCTGCGCGAGTGGTTTGCTCGGCGCTGGAGCCGTGCTGCTAGAGCTGGAGGTGCTGCTGGTGCTGGAGGTTCTACTGCTGCTGAGGGTGCTGGTGCCACGGGTCCCGGAGGTGCTCGTACTGGAGGTACTGGAGCTGCTGGGCCTGCGGGTACTCCTTGTACTGGAGCTGCTGGAGGTGCTGGAGCTGGAGCTGGAGCTGCTGGGGGTGTTGGCGCTGGAGGTGCTGCTGGAGCTGGTGCTGCTGGCGCGGCTGGAGCTGGGGGTGCTACTGGAGCTGGTGCTGCTGTTGGGGGTGCTGGTGCTGGAGCTGCTGGCGCTGCTGGAGCTGGGGGTGCTACTGGAGCTGGTGCTGCCGTTAGTGGTGCTGGTGCTGTTCCTGCTGGTTCTGGGGGTGCTGCACGGCCGCGGCCGTGCTTCGTTCCGCTCCTTGAGCAGGTTCTTGGTCTTCCGCCCTCTACTAGTCCTGCTCCTTTCTTAGAGTGTCCGCCGCCTGTCCAGTCTGAGTCACAGTTACAGCCAGCCTTCCCACTGCCTGCTCCTTCTCCCTACACTGGTCCTACTGGAGGTCTTGCTGAGCGTCGTGAGCCTGCGTCTCGTCCTGCGTCGCCTGTCCGTGCTGCTCGCACTAGTGGTCGTGGTTCGCGTCAGCGTCCTCCCCCTGTCCTCGGCACGCACCGGATGTCTCTGCGTCCTTCCACTGCTCCGCTGCGTGCCCCTTTGCCTTCTCCTCCTGAGTCCTCTCTTCCTGCTCTTGCTGACCCGGAGTCGGACTCCCTTCGTGCTGCCAGTCCTACTGTCACGCGTCTCCTTGCTACTGTCGTCACTGACGCTTCCTTCGAGTCCACTGCTGCGTCTGCCTTAGTTGCTGAGCTTGTCGACTTTGCTGCTAGCTGTCGTCTAGACTACGCTACTAGTCTTGTCGCTGAGTCTGAGTCTGTCTGTCCTCCGTCCGTCGGGGGTGAGTGTGCCCTTGGCACGGACGTCCTTGAGGACAGGCAGGAGGAGTTCCAGTGCTTTGCTGCTGCTTCACCTCATCTCGTGTCCATGCTGCTGGCCCCTGAGGGAGACCCGGATGCACCAGACATCTCGACTCCGCGCTCTTACGCGGAGGCGATAGAGGGTCCCTACTCCTCTCAGTGGCAGGCAGCCATGGACGCAGAGATGGCTTCCTGGAAGTCCACAGGCACCTACGTCGACGAGGTTCCCCCACCTGGGGCGAACATCGTCAGTGGCATGTGGATTTTCAGGGTGAAGCGGCCGCCGGGTTCTCCGCCTGTCTTCAAGGCGCGTTACGTGGCTCGAGGCTTCAGTCAGCGGCAGGGAGTTGACTACTTTCAGACCTTCTCTCCCACCCCGAAGATGACCACTCTTCGGGTGCTGCTGCACATAGCCGCTCAGCGCGACTACGAGCTTCACTCTCTTGACTTCAGCACTGCTTTCCTACAGGGTAGCCTGCACGAGGAGATCTGGCTGCGCCGCCCACCTGGCTTCACTGGGTCTTTTCCTCCTGGCACCCAGTGGAGCCTCCGGCGGCCAGTCTACGGTCTCCGCCAGGCACCTCGTGAGTGGCACGACACACTGAGGACTACACTTGCGGCTCTTGGGTTTGCTCCTTCTACTGCCGACCAGTCGCTGTTTCTACGCACCGACACCTCTTTGCCGCCGTTCTACATCCTCGTGTACGTGGTCTTTGCCACTGCTGACACTGCTGGACTCGCCCACGTGAAGTCCGAGTTGCAGAAGAGACACACGTGCACAGACCTGGGTGAATTGCGCAGCTACCTTGGCTTGCAGATCACCCGGGACAGAGCACAGCGCACCATTACCTTGACTCAGTCACACATGGTGCAGCAGGTCCTTCAGCGCTTCGGCTTCACGTACTCCTCGCCACAGGCCACTCCTCTGTCTACTCGCCACTCGCTCTCAGCTCTGCCTTCGGATGAGTCCGTAGAGCCGAGTGGCCCGTACCCAGAGCTTGTTGGCTGCCTCATGTACCTGATGACCTGCACACGACCTGACCTTGCATACCCTCTTAGCATTCTGGCACGCTATGTTGCTCCTGGGAGACACCTCCCTGAGCACATGGCTGCTGCGAAGAGGGTGTTGCGCTACTTGTGCAGTACGTCGGGCATGGGGCTAGTGCTTGGAGGGCGGAGTCCAGTGGTCCTCACTGGTCACGCAGACGCGTCTTGGGTTGACGACTTGGCTACGCAGCGGTCGTCACAGGTTTACACCTTCAGCCTTGGTTCCGGTTCTGTTTCGTGGCGGTCTACCCGCTCTTCTTCTGTTCTCAGCTCCAGCTGTGAGGCTGAGATCTACGCAGGGGCCATGGCTGCACAGGAGTTACGCTGGCTCACCTACCTGCTGACTGACCTCGGAGAGCCGCCTCGTTCTCCTCCAGTTCTGTACGTAGACAACAAGGCCATGCTGGCCTTGTGTCGTGAGCACAGACTGGAGCACAGAACGAAGCACATTGCTCTTCGCTACTTCCTTGCTCGTGAGCTGCAGCAGCGTGGTCAGCTGCGACTTGCTTACGTGGCCTCTCAGGCCAACACTGCTGATATCTTCACCAAGGCACTCGCGCCTTGTGATCATCAGCGCTTCTGTACTCTATTAGGTCTTGTACCTACTTTGCCTCACTTGCTCACTTCTTGACCTTGCTTGTACTTTGACCTATACAAACTTGCACTTGCATGTTTAACTTTATATATATATCTCTGCATGTGAACTGGCCTTGTGGCCCTTGAACTTGTGCTCAGAATGTGTGGTGACGTTGTGATCCACCTTGAGCTTGTTGTGCTTTGCTTGACTGGTCTTGTGACCCCTTGTTCTCCACCACTTTGCCTATGGGGGTGTGTCAAACTTATATGCTATAGTCTTTCTAGGCTGTTGTGGGGTAGACAGTGTGGAATACAGCTTTCTAGGGTTTCATATTTGTACCCAACTCATTTCCTAGTTCATCATTCATTCCTCATTTCTTCACATTCCTCTGTTCCACTGCGAGTTCCTCTGCCGTCTCCCCCTGCGTCCACTCAGGCTGACGGTCTAGACCCTGAGTCTGACTTAGTCTGTGCTGCCAGTCCTACCGTCACGCGTTTTCTAGCCACTGTTGTCACTGACCCTTCGTTTGAGTCCGCTGTTGCGTCTGCCCTAGTTGCTAAGCTTGTTGACTTTGCTGCCGCCTGTCGTCTTGACTACGCCGCTAGTCTTATTGCTGAGTCAAGGACTGTCTGTCCTCCATCCGTCGGGGGTGAGTGTGCTCTTGGCACGAACGTCCTTGAGGATAGGCAGGAGGACTTTGAGTGTTTTGCAGCTGCTGTACCTCATCTCGTGTCCAAGCTGCTTGCACCTGAGGGAGACCCGACCCCACGCTATTATGCAGAGGCGATTACAGATCCCTACTCCTCTCAGTGGCAGACAGCCATGGACGTAGAGATGGAATTCTGGAAGTCCACGGGCACTTACTTCAACGCAGTTCCCCCTCATGGGGCGAACATAGTCGATGGCATGTGGATTTTCAGGGTGAAGTGGCCGCCGGGTTCTCTGCATATCTTCAAGGCTCGTTACGTCGCATGAGGCTTTAGTCAGCGACAGGGAGTTGACTTCTTCCATACCTTCTCCCCTACCTCAAAGATGACCACTCTTCGGGTGCGGCTGCACGTCGCTGCTCAGCGTGACTACGAACTTCACTCTCTTGACTTCAGCACAGCTTTCTTACAGGGCAGCCTGCACGAGGAGATCTGGCTGCGCCGCTCACCTGGCTTCGCTTGGTCATTTCCTACAGGTACCCAGTGGAGCCTCCGGCGGCCTGTCTACGGTCTCCGCCAGGCGCCTCGCAAGTGGCACGACAAACTGAGGACGACGCTTGTGGCTCTTGGGTTTGCTCCTTCGACTGCTGACCCGTCGTTGTTTCTACGCACCGACACTTCCCTTCTGCCGTTCTACATCCTCGTGTACGTCAACGACTTGGTCTTTGCCACTGCTGACACTGAGGGACTGGCCCTTGTGAAGTCGGAGCTGCAAAAAAAACATACGTGCACAGACCTGGGTGAGTTGCGTAGCTATCTTGGCTTGCAGATCACCCGGGACAGAGCACGGCGCACCATCACCTTAACTCATACACACATGGTGCACCAGGTCCTTCAGTGCTTCCGCTTCCAGTACTCCTCGCTCTCAGCTCCACCTTCAGACGAGTCCGTAGAGCCGAGTGGCCCGTATCCAGAGCTTGTGGGCTGCCTCATGTACATGAGGACATGCACTCGACCTGACCTTGCCTACCCTCTTAGCATCCTGGCATGCTACGTCGCGCACTGGAGACACCGACCAGTGCATAGGGAGGCCGCGAAGAGGGTGTTGCGCTACTTGTGCAGTACATCGGGCATGGGGCTCGTGCTTGGAGGACGGGGTCGTGTTGTTCTCACTGGCCACGCAGACGCGTCTTGAGTTGACGACTCGGCTACGTCACATGGTTACATCTTCAGCCTTGGCTCCGGTTTTGTTTCGTGGCGGTCTACCCGCTCGTCTTCTGTTCTCAGCTCCAGCTGTGAGGCTGAGATCTACGCAGAGGCCATGGCTGCACAGGAGTTATGCTGGCTCACCTACATGCTGATCGACTTGGGAGAGCGGCCTAGTTCTCCTCCAGTTCTGTACGTAGTCAACAAGGCCATGATTGCCTTGTTTTAGGAGCACAGACTAGAGCACAAGACGAAGCACATCGCTTTGCATTACTTCCTTGCTCGAGAGTTGCAGCAGCGTGGTCAGCTTTGTCTTGCTTACGTGGCCACTCGGGCCAACACTGCTGATATATTCACCAAGGCACTTCAGCCTTGTGATCATCAGCATTTCTGTACTATGTTAGGCCTTGTGCCTACTCTGCCTCACTTGCTCACTTCGTGACTTTGCTTGTACTGTGATCTATATACTTATACGTGCACGCTTACACTTGCTAGGTTGTGATCATTGTACTGCTTGTTCCCACTTATATCTCTTTGCATGTGAACTGGCCTTGTGGCCATTTGCTTGTGCTCAGAGTGTGTGGTGACTTCGTGATCCACCCTTAGCTTGCTTTGCTTTCCTTGACTGGTCGTGTGACCCGTTGTTCTCCCCACTTTGCTTTTGGGGGAGTGTCAAACTGTTGTATTGTTGTGTAGGCTGTAGTGGGGTAGCCCATGTAGGGTACAACCCAAATTAGGGTTGGTACTTGTATCACTTTCTCACTCAATGCAATCATTCCTCTCGTTAGTTTCTGACATGTCCTGGCCGCTAAGTCTTTGTCAATAGACTGCCACATTAGGATAAAACCCGAAATTGCCACAACTTCTTCAACTCTGACTTTTTCGGCAGGGTAAACTTTGCCGATGGTCCGATTTTTTGGAGCCGTAAACAGCGTGGCGCAACTTGCACAACGCCACGTGCCGCACGCAGCAACTTCAAAATTCTCGCGCGCAGTTGACGACGATGCAGTGATGCCAACTTGTGCCGTATTTGCCTGACAATTTTGGACGTGGACGGACGACGATCCTGACGACATCAGCTGCCACAAAGAATCAGCTCTAAGATTGACCAAACGCATGAATACGCCGACATCCTTACGCAATGAATACGCCGACATCCTCAACTATCTGCCACCCAGGGGGAAGTAGGGTACGGTCGATCGTGACCGTCGAAGGTAAGAATCTGGCGGTGTTGAAGGAGCGCAATCATACCCATGGCCGCAAGAGCAACTAACTCATTCTTCTGCCAGCAGTCGTACAGCTCCCTAGACCCCAAAACATCCTTCTTTCTACCCCCCCTCCCCCTCCCTTGAGGGGTAATACACTCTAAAATAAGGGGTGAGCTAGGAAAATAGCCCTGATAAAGTGCAGTCGTCGTGCAACACCCTAGACCCCAAGTGTTATAAGTTGTATTATCAGAGTGCGTTGAAGAACTTATATAAAGAGACTGTGGTTATGGAACACTGTCAGTTTCATGAAACTAACAAACAAATATAGGGCATTCCTAGCTAGGCGAGGACCTTGGGGTGGGCGATTGGTGCGAGGACGACTCGGATGTGGTTCGGGCTGAGACTGTAGGCCAAACCTAGCTGACGCGAGGCCTTCAGGACATCCCCGCTTTGGGATGTCTACAATTATGAATTATGAATTTATTACACGAGTGAAGATTGCACAATTGAGTCAAACGCTTATAGAGGAATCAGCAAATGGTAATAAGGTGCCTACAAGCTAGCTAGTGCGATGCTGGCAATGAGGTTCGGGCTATCCACGAAGCGTAGGCCGCTCGGCCAAGTCCAGCAGTACGAGGTTTGGCAAAGTGATGTGGCGAACACCGTTTGTAGTAACGGGCAAAAACACGGTTGGTCTTTTACGCGTTGTTCAGTACGGAATGTGGAAAAAATCCTTACACTACCCCTCTCCCTAGAAGCGCCTCCGCTAAGCGAGTGCGTGTATATCGTGGTATCCACGACTTCACAGATACACATGGAGGACAGATTTTTTTTTTTTTTTTTAGGATCGGTGATCGATTTCAGTAAAATGATTACGAATCCTGGATACAGCTACATTACTATATGTAGGCATGACACAAGGCAGGTAACTTAGGTTTTATTAGAATGTATCGGGCCTCAGAAATTGTCGGGAGCGGAACATTTCCGAATTCGGTAGAAGAAATTTAGCGTACATCACGCGCATACGCGCTGAAATAACCGAAAAGAGGCAAAATCTGGTGCACGCAACATATTCAATGCAAAAAAAAACTAAAATACCTATAGTAAAACCAGGAAATAATCAGAGAAATGTAAATAGAAGGAATAGATAAAGCAAGTTGAGGTAATAACGGGCGTCGTACTCTCACTAGTCCCACCCTCAAAGCAGGGTGGCGTGAGAGCATGGCGTGCTTTGCCCATATCAGCTTCTAAAACCCAACTCCCATCTGATAAGGTATATCCCTTCCAGCGATCAGGAACTCGTGTCAAATGTTTATATCATTTAGATATTGTTAGTTATTATAGGCTACAGTGAGTTGCCTTTTGAAGGGTACAACACTTTCTATGTTAACGCTTGTATCTCCTTGCTTTCTTATACTAATTCCTATCATATTTTAGAATAGTATTAGAGCAGGTAATTTTCTACCTCCCACGCTTCCACTCCCTTCCTTAGCTGTTCCCGGGGCGCCCGTCCCTTAGGCTCCGTTTCGTTGCGGTTAGGACGGCCCACATGGTCCTCGATTTTGTCGCGTTTAAAAGCCCCCGCGGGCCTTGTATTCTTCGTGCTTAAAGGCCCCCGCAGGCCCTCGTTTCGTTGCACTCTAGAACCCCCACGCGGGCCCGCGTTGTCGTGCTTAGCCAACAACAGCCGTGCGTGCACGCAGCAGGTGCACACGTACCAGCAGTAGCAGCGCGCACATTATCCATCGGCAGTCGCGCATGCCACTGCGGCCGAGCATGCACGCAGTGGCCGCGCACGAAGCAGCTGCAGCAGCCACACGCATTGGAGCCTTGCATGCAGCAGCAGAAATAGCTGTGCATGCGACCTGCCACATGCAGCCGCGCTAAGCAGTGAGCAGCAAGCAGCCGCACGCTCCCAGCTGCCCATTGCCGCCCACAGTGGCTCCCAACCGCCCACACCCACACACAACCGCGTGCCCCAGCTACTGTAGACATGCGCCCCACTGCCCCTCATATCCGCCCATAGCTGCCCTCACTATGCCTTGCAGCTTACTCCGCCCTTGCAGCCACAAGCCGCAGGCTGCCAGTCCCGCCCCTAGCCACCGTTAGCACTACCTGTGACCCACCCGTGCCCAAAGTCTTATGCTGCTCTCCAACCACTGGCACCTCTAGCAGTGGCTGGCAGCCGCGGTTACTTGTCCTGACGTAGCTTCGGTTTTGCCACCCGACTGGCATTCCTAGCCCGCCTTGCCTACCCGACCGTTCCTAGGCTAATGTTTCTTCGTAGGTAATTACTTGTCTTACTCCAGCCGCTTCTAGCTCCAGTCGTTACTCTCTCCAGCCACTCCTCGCTCCAGCTGCTCCTAGCGCCCGTAGTTCCTAGCCTATCGTTTCTAGCTCCGGCCGTGTCTCACTCCAGCCGTTCGTCATTCCAACCGCTCCTAGCTCCAACTGCTCCTCGCTCTAGTTGCTCCTCGCTCTAGTTGTTACCAGCTCTTGCCATGTCTAGCTGTAGTCACTCATAGCTCTAGCCGCTTCAAGCCTCAGTCCCTCCTGGCTCCAGTCGCTCCTAACTCCAATCGCTCCTAACTCCAGTTGCTCCTAGCTCCAGTAGCTCCTAGCTCCAGTCGCTCCTGGCTCCAGTCGCTCCTAGCTCCAGTCGCTCCTAGCTCTAGTCGCTCCTACCTCTAGTCGCTCCTAGCTCCAGTCGCTCCTGGCTCAGGCCGTTTCTAGCTCCAACTACTCCAGCCTGCTGCCCCTACACCTAGCTAGCCTTTACCATGGCGTCAACTAGAGATCTCCAGCAGCAGGGACAGCAGTAGGCAGTTTCAGCTGTGGGAACCTCAGCAACAGTGGCGCCATCAGAAGCAGTGGCGCCCTCACCAGCAGTCAACTGCAGTGGGGGCCTGGTGGTTTGGGTAGCATTGGCCCCTGCCAGTACCGGATCCTGATTGGCCCTGGTGCTGCCACTACCTGCTGTCGTTCTGACCACTCTGCACAGCGCTGCCACAGTCGCCTTGACGACCTCTACCGTGAGCGTTTTGGGCCTGACTCGAGGTCACCGATCTAGCCTGGTGTGTCTCGTACTGGTTACCATGTGTTTGATATGTCTATAGATACTGATTATTTTGTCACATATAAATCTCATGGCTTACGTATGCCTAGCTTAGGACCTTTGCCTGTTGCTAGTGTAGGTACGTTTGCTTTCAATGTAGGTGCTTGTGTAGTCACTAGTCTAGCCATAATGACGATTGTCGCGTCGCTCTCGTTCACGCTGGACCCAAGCGCGTCTCAGTGCTTCTTCCGCAACCACTCCACTCTCACACCTCTTTCTTCTCTAGTCCTAATTGCCCTGGCTGATCCTATTTCAGAACCAGCAGTCGGTCGCAGCTCTACCACTCTTCTGTGCCCGGATGTCACTTCTGGTTCCCTAAGGGATGTAGTGGCCACTCACCCACCCAACATTCTTGTGGCACCACTGTCTTGATCACCCATCCCTCCCCCGCCTCCACAGCATGGCTAGTCCATGCGATCCTCCTTTGTCGAGAGCCTCAACTGGAGAGCAGAGTGAAGCACATCAGCGTGAGGTACTTTCTAATGCGAAAGTTGCAGAAACGCGGCCAGGCTCGCTTGGGGCCTCAGCGACCAACACAGCAGACATCTTCACTAAGGCCCTAGCGCCTAGTGACCACCACAGGTTCTGTCTGCAGTTAGGCCTTGTTGCTTGCTCTGCTTGTCCTTGCATCTATATATGTTTGTTAACTCTTGAACTGGCCTTGCGGCCGCTTGCTTGTGCTCAGACTTTGTGGTGATCTTGTGATCCACCCATAGCGTTGACTTGTTGCGTCTCTTGAATGTCTTGTGACCATTAGCTTCCCTTGGTTGGTTTGATGCCCCTCACTTAGCCTTTGAGGGTGTGTCAAATGTGTATAGCATTTAGATATTGTTAGTTACTATAGGCTATAGTGAGTTACCTTAAAGGGTACAACACTTTCTAGGTTATCACTTGTATCTCCTTGCTTTCGTAAATTACTCCCTAGCTTTTTTTTAAGAACTTGAGCGTGTTGCCGCGTCAGCTTCGATACGCGAATTCACGTTCCTCCTTGTACTCTGGTCCATTCTGTACTAGAACAGATGGCGGTGGCGGTAGCTGACGACCTTGGTACTGCTGATTGGGGTTTTAGTAGGGCTTCAACAGCTCAAGATGGAAATTGTTATGAAGCTTCTACGTAGTTGGTAAGCGCAAGGGGAATGTAACGGGAGTCGCCATCGTTTCAACGCAAAAAGGACCACAGAAGCGAGGTCGAAGCTTGGACGGGAGGTCAGGTAAGTGCAAGTTACGTGTGTCCAAAAGAACATGGTCCCTGACTGCTACTGTCTGATCACGTCGCTATCAATGTGCGTACTCCTATTGGAGTTTTGTATCGTGGTTAGTTGCTGCTGAAACGATCCAAAACGAGTTTTGGGGCCATCAAAACCCATCAACTGCCCCTTTTGCCCCCCAGAAGCTCCCCAAACATCCTACTCCCCTTTGCCATGTACCGAATTGACAAATATCCGGTTTTAGGCGCACTCGCAAGTTTTCGTTGAATGGTTGTAAATGCACCACCTGCGCTTCTATCTGGGGGAACAGGACATGGTACAATGACAAGCGTATATATACATTTGTGTCAATGAAGAAATACAAGAAGCCAGCACTAACTGCCCTTGATACTTGCTACCACCTATAACACAGGGTCTAATTGCTTCCAAGCACGTCTAAGAACAGGTGCATTTGTTGATGCTGATGCCACCGCTGTCACCACCGCCCCACTGTTACTGATGACCAGAAGTTGGAGACACTTGGCACATCCAGGTCTACATGCGAGGAGCTGCATGTGCATTGGGGTGTCGGTTGTGATTGGAAGGGAGATGATCAATAGGAAGCGTGGTTGAAAGGGGGATGGATGAAACGGGGATGCGTGGAAGCGGGATGGGGGATGGAAGGGTGCTGAGTTGAAACCACATAGAGCAAAGAGGAGACAAGCAAATGCAAGGGGCACAGCCACTGGCGACATGTGCGAACCCGAAAAACAAGGCACAAGCGCAAGGTGCAAGAAGGCAAGAGGCACAGCAGAGAATTGGTTCATGAAGGCATGGGAGGGCGTGGGAGGGAGTAGAAGGGAGCGGGAGGGCGTGGGAAGGTGTGGGAGGGCGTGGAAGAGCTTGGGAGGACGTGGGAGGGTATGGGAGGAGCGTGAGAGGGCATGGGGCGATGGTATCACCGCCAATGGTGGCCTCAGGCATGTGCTCGATGGAGTACTTGTGCTGCGTTATGTACATGATGGGCACTCCGGGCACCTGCGCGAAGAGGCGCGAAAGGGGGAAACTGACATTTTCTTAGGCTTTAGCGTACTTGCGCTGCGACAGACATGAGCAAATCATGAGTCGGGTTTTACTTGAGTCGTTTCGACGAGCCTCGGATGGCATTCAATGCGAGTCAAGTAAAACTCGTCTGAGTTTTTCGGGCGAGGTTACACCCGAAACTCGCGAGTCGAGTTTTTTTCCACTCTATTTGTTTGGAGAAAAACTATACCGAGTCGAGTAAAAGTCGACTCGAATTCCAACAACCCCAAATCGCCACTCCCCCACATGACCTTTAAGAAACGAAGTCACGCCGGCGTGACCCCCTTGGCTGTGACCTGCTCTATTCGCATTCAATTTAAGGCGCGCCATGTCTAAGTTCAGAAACTAACTGTGAAACTACCTTGTCAATACTTTCTATACTGGTTTAACAAGAGGTGTTATTCTTTTTTAAAAACTAATGCATGTTCAACAAACAACCCCTAAGCATCAAATTAGAAGGTGAGAATGCTCTAGGGCCAAGTTCTATGTTTGGGGGGTGTTGGAACTCGAGAGTCTCTGACGACTTTTTTTTACTCGGCAAGTTTTACTCGACTCGACTCGATCGAACATTTCATGGAAAATCACCCTCAAAACTCGCCCTAAACGAGCCCAAAAAAACGAATCGAGCAAAACTCGACTCAAATGCTCATGTCTACGCTGCGTAATGAACATGACGGGCACACCTGGCACCTGTAAAGAGAGATCGGGGCGAATGGGGGAGATGGCCACCCACCACAACACGAGTGACAGTCTGGGAAGATGGAGAGTGGCCTAAGTTCAACCGCCTCAACAGTAACATTTCCGAGAGAATTGAGATCCGTGAACGACAAGAGTTCACATGCATACATGAGGGAAAGGCATCACATCGTGCGGTGCTCGGATGGCAAGGGGCATATGGCTCTATCACATATATCAAGTCCCCCTCTTCGATGCTGGACGCGTGCGTATGAGAGTGGGTGAGTGAGAGAGAGCGTGAGCACGTGAGAGCATGCGTGCATGCGTGCATGCATGCGTGCGTGCGTGTCAGCTTGCGTGCATGCGCGTGTGTTGGCGCGTGTGCGCGTATGTCAGCGCGTGTGCGCACGTGTCAGCGCGTGTGCACGTGTGTCAGCGCGTGTGCTAGCACGTGTGCGCGCATGTCAGCGCGTGTACACGTGTATCAAAGTGTGCGTGAAGGTGTGTGCCTGTCTGAATGCACGAGCTCTCACCTTGCGGATGCGGCGCTTGAGGTCACGATCGCACATGGCCACTATGTAGCAATTGTGCTGCCACAGACGGACATGGGGGCAGAGGCAATGGGGTATGAGAAAGGGGGCAGAGGCGATGGGGTATGAGAAAAGGGGCAGAGGCGATGGGGTAGGGGAAAGGGAGCAGAGGCAAGGCGCTAGAGGAAAGGGGGCAGCGGCAAGGGGGTATGAGAAAGGGGGCTCAGGCAAGGTTGTAGATGGGAAAGGGGGCAGAGGAAAGGGGGTAGAGGAAAGAGGCATGGGGTGGGGGCAGGGCCAAGGGGGCAGAGGCACATGGGCAGTCGGCACACAGAAGACACGGATGTGGAGTGGTGCCGAACAAAGTGCAACCGTGGAAGGCTTGACTGTGGAAGGCAGTGATTGAATGAACACATACCCACCTGAGTGACTCGCTGCACCAGGCAGTCGTCGGCATATGTGCCTGCATGGCTGCATGGCAGGTGCAGGAACAACGGCATTTGGCTATCCTGCACATGAGGTGTACAGGGAGAGAGAGGGGGAAGAGCGGGGGCTGGTGAGGAGACTTTTTGTTATAGCCACACTAGGCTTCAATGTGCCTAAAACGAAAGATAGAGTGCACAGTCGGATTTCTGCACAGCGGCTTTAAACGTTCATAGCGATCTGCTCACAACTCCAAATGACTTCATTAAACTTGGATCTGGAGCGCCTTAACGTTGCCTACACTAGGCAATTTAGATCGCACGATTTCATGAAGAATTGACGACACAGCGTCGGTTTGAACGAACGGCACTATGGCAGCAACATAGTCTTAGAACACAACTTAGGAAGAGTTAGCAAGGGTTACGAGTTGGGAATGACTCCCAGCTCCTAGAAACCCCAAGAGCCGAGGTACAGTGATGTGGAACAGTGCCACACTGTCCCCAACCACCAAGGGTCTCGAAACTACCCTTCACAAGGGCCTACACGAACTGAAATGTTACACTACACAAAGTAATGTAACTATCTTCACTATCTTGAGGTGTACCCTTTTGGCGAGCTTCGAAATCTCTTGAAGCTTGCAACCAAGGCTCGGGTTCTTCATCACAAACTCATCCTCGAGTTCTTGATGGGTCTGCTGCACACACCTGCGACACGCCGAACGTTCGACAAGCGACAAAATAGAAACCGCGCACGACAAAATAGAAACCGCGCGGAACACACAAAATGACC
Source organism: Closterium sp. Naga37s-1 (assembly GCA_947471745.1). Classification (NCBI taxonomy): domain Eukaryota; kingdom Viridiplantae; phylum Streptophyta; class Zygnematophyceae; order Desmidiales; family Closteriaceae; genus Closterium; species Closterium sp. Naga37s-1. Next base: position 666,787 of record CANJKZ010000966.1, read on the forward strand.
GCGTTACACGCGACTAGCGATAATTCGCTATAGACTTGACACACACACACACTCGACATCATGACCCATCATACACACAATATTATGAGCATGAAATATATATTTATTTCATGCGCTCATTCCATTCCATGCACACACGCATGCACGCACACGGACAACAAGCCGAGTGCAAACCGTAGGGTTGCACCAACACTTTTGAGTCGACTCAAAAGGCATGGCGGCATGGCAGGCGCATGAATGATGGCGACTTGGCTATTCTGCATGTGCAAGCACGGGGATAGGGAGTGAGAGAGATGAAGGGTGGAGGGTGGGAGAAAGAAGACATGTGTTAGAGTGAGAAGGCAACGAGAGCAACGCAGACATGAACAATCGAGAAAAGTGAAATCCTGCTTGGCACTCATATGGCTGCCTTGGATCTGCCATGCCCTCCTGCGATTCCCCACTACTTAACACGCTTGCGCTGCTGCCTCCTGTGTGCGCCCGTTCTGCCTCCAACCTCCCCAGCACAGGGGCAGAACCGAGAGCTGCGAGATGAGGGGTGTGTTTTGAGTCGTCTCTCCAATCTCTCCAGCACAAGGGCAGAACTAAGAGCTAAGAGATGAGGGGAAGTGTGTGATTGAGGCTAGAGAGAAGAAGGGGAGTGTCTGTTGAACCGCGAGAGAAGGGGAGTGCCTGTGTGAACCGGGAGAGATGAGGGTGTGAGGGAGAGGCCGACAAGGGAAGGAAGGCTTGAGGGAGGGCAGGACAAGGTGAAAAAACGGCCGAAATTTTGAAATGTTGACGTATAATAAGATATTGTAAGTTTTTATTGTGTTGTGAAAACTGTCGTTTTTTTACGGCCGAACTTTTGAAACCAATTGGTGCGTGCGTGCGTAGCTGTGCGCGCGTGGCCCGGGGCAGCGGGGCGCGCGTCGCGCGGGGCAGGGCAGCGCAAACGCGCGGGGCAGGGCAGCGCACGGCGTGCAGGGCAGCGCAAAGGCGCGGGGCATGGCAGGGCACGGCGAGCAGGGCAGCGCGACGGGTTCAGCAAAAACAGCAGAAAATGCGCCAGCCAGAAATTCCGCGCCAGCAGGAGAAAAAGCCGACATGTATGATGGCGGATTTGGTGAGCCCATCAAAGTAGGTCCTAGGTAGAACCTTGCTCTGATACCATGTTGAAATATCCTTAGTAGGCTATGACTTAGGTTAGGAGAAAGGTGAGCTAGGGAAGTAGTGAGAGAAATCTTGGCCAAGAAAAGAGAGGCTCGCTATAGCATGAGATACTACAAGATATAGCGAAAGCATAGCAAGTGTGCACCACCAACAATAGGCAGAATGACTACACTACGATCTAACCGCAAGCAGGTATACAACAGATATATATAATATATCTTGACAGGTGAGGTTGCGTGCAGCAGTATGGGAGTGGGTTGGTTAGACGCGTGGGTTGTACCGTGGGTAGTGTAGTGTGTCGTATAGACATGCTTGCTTACCGTAGTAGCAGGTCAGTATCCCGACAGCAAGCACAGTTGCATGTGAGCGGGCTTTCTGCCCCTCCATTCTCATTTCTTTCCTCTTGACTTGACACCAGCTTTGCTTCATGTACAAGACATGCATGCACGCCACTTGCTATCAGCATCTCTCACCCTCATCCCACTAGCATCGCTCAATGCAGCTATCACATGCCGCGTCGTGGGGAGCGTGTCCCGCACACTAGGCAGGCAGAACGGCACTCGCTGTGTCCTCTCAAACAGCCATGGAGTCAAAACACGCTTGAAATCATCAAAGCTAGTGGCTAGTAGTGCTTCCCAATCCACCTGTTGTGGTTTGGTCGGGGGTGGAGTGGGGTGAAGGAGGATATGCTGATCAGCCACCGATTCACGTGCAGAAGCGGAAAGGTGAAAATTAAGGCTCCACCAGCAGCATTTAGAAGCGAGAAGAAAAGGATGGATGGATGCAAACATGTTGCTCGAACAGCAGCAATCGGAATGAGACCTGGGAGAGGAAGGAAGAGGCGGTACAGAGTCCTATGCAGCATCGACTCACGAGGAGGTCCCGAGGAACATGCGTAGTGGTTTGCATGTCAGCAGCCATGGAGAGGCCGAGGATGGACATGAGACCCACCATGGCCGACCCGCGAGACAGCGGCATCAGCTGGAACCTGCAGGTCACAGAGAGGGGCGTGTGGACGGGTCGAGGATACACAAGAACAACGGGAGTCATGTCAACAGCCGTGGAGAGGCCGAGGATGGACATGAGACCCACCATGGCCGACCCACGAGACAGCGGCATCAGTCAGCGGCATCAGTCAGTGGCATCAGCGTGCGTGTGTGTGTGTGTGTGTGTGTATGTGTGTGTGTGTGTGTGTGTGTGTGTGTGTGTGCGTGTGCGTGTGCGTGTGCATGTGCGTGTGCGTGTGCGTGAGCGTGAGCATGAGCGTGCGCGTGCGTGTGCGTGTGGGTGTGCGTGTGGGTGTGTGTGTGTGTGTGTGTGTGTGTGTGTGTGTGTGTGTGTGTGTGTGTGTGTATCTTTCTTGGGTTGTACTTTAGAGGCGCTTCAATAGCAGGCGATGGCGAGAATCTGATCATGTATGCGCCGCTGGTGATATCCATACGGGTGGCCAGCAGGCAGACCCACCAGTAGTAGGCGATGGCAAGGATCTGATCCTGGATGCGCTGGCAGTACACGTACTAAAGGATGCCCATGTGGCCTGGCTGGTGTGAGGAGGACCCACCAGTAGTAGGCGATGGCGATGATCTGATCCTGGATGCGCTCGCGGTACGCCTGTGGTGACGTGGCCTTGGTGCCGTGGTCCAGTGCAGCCGCCATGAAGCCCTGCCACGCCGCTGTGAGCTCCGAGTCGAATGCATTCCACCGCGTTGAGTCGATGGGGGTCACTGTCTCAAAGTCCACTGCTAAGGGACTGAGGGCGGAGGGAGGGAGGGGAGAACGGGGTGTGTGATGGGATGAGAACTGGTGCGGTGGTCCAGTGCGGCTGTCATGACGCCCTGCCACGCCGCTGTGAGCTCCGAGTCAAATGCATTCCACCGCGCCGCGTCGACTGTCGTTGGGGTGCAGCGCGTTGAGTCGATGGGGGTCACTGTGTCAAAGTCCACTGCCAGGGGGCTGGGTGGATGGGGGAGTGTTGATGGGGGGTGGGTGTGGTGGAATGGGGAGAAGAGAGAGGGGAAAGACGTGGTCCAGTGCGGCCTCCATGACGCCCTGCCACGCCGCTGTGACCTCCGAATCAAATGCATTCCACCACGCCGAGTCTACTGTGGTGAACATGTCAGAGTCCCTTGCCAACGGGCTGGAAGAGGGGGGGTTGATGGGTGAAAGTGATGTGAATATGAGAGGAGAGTGTGGAGCCGCAGTCTACCTCCCCTGGTGTACTTTGGCGCACGTGTCAAAGCCCCCTGCAAACGAGCTGGGAGAAAAGAGGGTGGAAGATGATGGGGTGGTGATGATGTGATTGGTAGAGGAGAGGAGAAAGGGAACGGGTAAGGAGAAGAGGGCAAGGGGAGGATTCGAGTGTACAGATGTATGTACGGGTGCATGTGTGTTGTGTATATGTCCATGTGTGCATGTGTGCATGGCGTGTGCAAGAACCACACGACTCACCGTTTTTGTAATTTGAACTCTGTGCCGCCCAAATCTTTCCTGCACGGGAGGGTGGGCGGGAAGGGGCCATGAATGAGGATTAAGAGCCAGAACAGAACAGGTGCATGCAGCTGGCATGGGAGGTAGGGGGAAGGGTGCAGATGAGAGCATGAAAGCATCTTGAGCGTGAAAGCATCTTGAGCATGAAAGCATCTTGAGCGTGAAAGCATCTTGAGCATGAAAGCATCTTGAGCGTGAAAGCATCTTGAGCATGAAAGCATCTTGAGCGTGAAAGCATCTTGAGCATGAAAGAATCTTGAGCATGAAAGCATCTTGAGCATGAAAGCATCTTGAGAATCAAAACATCTTGAGCGTGAAAGCATCTTGAGCGTGAAAGCATCTTGAGCGTGAAAGCATCTTGAGCGTGAAAGCATCTTGAGCATGAAAGCATCTTGAGCATGAAAGCATCTTGAGCATGAAAGAATCTTGAGCGTGAAAGCATCTTGAGCATGAAAGCATCTTGAGAGTGATGTGGCGTGCTGTAGCATGGCAGACGCACTAACCCTGGGAATGCCCGGCTGTAGCATGGCAGACGCACGTAGAAGTCCCGGCCAATCACGTTGAAGAGCCCCTTGTGATCCTCCGCTGCTTCCAGCTGTTGGAATGTTCAGAGAATGTTCAGGGAGCGTTGGTAGTAGCACTTTAGTCCCACTGTAAAACGAGTTGCACTGAACAGATGGGGTCCATGGGAGCATAGGGCCAATGAGAGGCATGGCAGGCATGTGAAAGGGTGGTATGGTTGACATGAGAGTACACACCTGGGCGCCGAAGGTGGAGCGAGGCACGTCCAAGGGCTGGTGCGAGTCGGCATCAAACGCCCTCTCTGCCTGCAGCAGGCCGCTCCTTGTGACGTTCACCGCCCTGTGAGTGACACAAGGGCAGGGAGGGACGGGAGAGAAAGGGGGGAGGGAAGGGAGGGATGGAAGGCGGAAGGGTGGAGCGAGGCACGCCAAACACCCTCTCTGACTGCAGCAGGCCCCGCATTGTGATGCTCACCGCCCTGTGATGGGGATGGAGGGAGAGAAGGAAGGGCAAGGAAGGAAGGGCATGGAGGAAAGGAAGAGGGCAGGGAGGAAAGGAAGAGGGCTGGGAGGAAAGGAAGAGGGCAGGGAGGAAAGGAAGAGGGCTGGGAGGACAGGAAGAGGGCTGGGAGGAAAGGAAGAGGGCAGGGAGGAAAGGAAGAGGGCTGGGAGGACAGGAAGAGGGCTGGGAGGAAAGGAAGAGGGCAGGGAGGAAAGGAAGAGGGCAGGGAGGAAAGGAAGAGGGCTGGGAGGAAAGGAAGAGGGCTGGGAGGAAAGGAAGAGGGCTGGGAGGAAAGGAAGAGGGCTGGGAGGAAAGGAAGAGGGCTGGGAGGAAAGGAAGAGGGCTGGGAGGAAAGGAAGAGGGCTGGGAGGAAAGGAAGAGGGCTGGGAGGAAAGGAAGAGGGCTGGGAGGAAAGGAAGAGGGCTGGGAGGAAAGGAAGAGGGCTGGGAGGAAAGGAAGAGGGCTGGGAGGAAAGGAAGAGGGCTGGGAGGAAAGAAAGAGGGCTGAGAGGAAAGGAAGAGGTCTGGGAGGAAAGGAAGAGGGCTGGGAGGAAAGGAAGAGGGCAGGGAGGCAAGGAAGAGGGCTAGGAGGCGAGGGACAGAAGGGGCATGGGAGGAAAACGGTGGCTTCTGGATTGAATCAAGGTCGCCTCGGCGTCAACCGCCCTCTCTGAGTTCAGCAAACCTTGCCTCGTGACGTTCACTACCCTGTGATGGAAGGGGATGGACGGATAGAACAGGGCAACGATAAGTGTTCTTATTCTTGTATAACCAGCCGGGGAATGCTGATGTGAGGTGGGACGACACGGCACAAGGCGACTCGCTTGATTGAGACGGACTGGGTAACAAGGAAGCCACTCACTTGGGATAGACGGTGAGGTAGCGAGCGGTATCCATCACCCAGGAGAAGATGGGTGTGCCGGTGAGACAGCATAGCGCATGCCTTGCTTCCAGCACTGCCCCTGGCTGAACGCCTTCCATGCGATGGGCTTCATGACGTCTGACACCTGTCTCCATACCACCAGTCAGACGCTAAACTCACTTGGGATAGGCGGCGAGGTAGCGAGCGGTGCCCATGACCCATGTGAAGATGGGTGTGCCGGTGCAATACAGCATGTCCTCCGGCCATGCCTGCCCCTGGGCGAACGCCTTCCATGCGACGGTCTCTGTGGCGTCTGACACCTGCCTCCACGCCACCAGCACTCGGAACATGTGGCGCCAGCTCGTCATGAGGTCAGATCGGTCCAACAGACTCTGCCCACCCCCACGGCTGCTGCTGCTGCTGCTGCTACCGCTGCTGCTGCTGTCAGTGCTGCTTTCCTCAGTGCCTTCAGCCACGCTGCTGCCACCGCCGCCGCTGCTGCTGCTTTGACGGCTGCGGCCAGTGCGCTGCCCGCCCAGCCTCTGCTGCTGCGCCTCCTCCAGCTGCTCCCGCCACAGCTCCCGCCCCCCACTCGCCCCGTCGGCCGCACCTGCCCCACCGTCCCCATCCCCCGCGTCGGCCCCAAAGAGCAAAGGGGCGATGCGCATCTGATCCGCAATGAGCAGCAGCGTGCGCCTCACCTGCTGCATCACGTCCAGGGCCGCCAGCCCTGCCATGCGCAGCTGAGGGGTGGAGGACGGGGTGGATGGGTTGGTTGGGGTGAGAGGGGAGGAGAGGCAAGGGGCGATGCGCATCTGATCATGTCTAGGGCCGCCAGCCCTGCCATGCGCAGCTGAGGGGTGGGAGGGGAGGATGAGGGAAGAGAAGGAGAGGAGGGAGACTGAGTTGCGTGGTCACAGGGGCAACGCGGGGAGCAGTTGGTGCTGCTGCAGGCGTTGCATGAACGGACATTGGAACTTGCAACACACTATGCCACTGCTTGTCATACACGTGTGCTTTGAGTTGACTCAAAACTCACCTCACAATCAGTATCATTCTGACTGTGCCATGCCATGCCATGCCATGCCATGCGGGCCTGCTGGGGAGCAGCATGCCATGCCACGACAGACCATGCCACGCCATGACATGCCATGCCATCACATGCCATGCCATGCCATGCCAGGCGCACCTGCTGGGTGTTATGCAGCATGCCATCGGTGTCGTAGTGAGTGCGAGCACCAATCACGTCCGCCGCTTCCACCAGCTGCACTGCCGCCCCTGACAGGCGCGGCAGTCGCTGCCACGTGGCAGCTTGCAACTGGTGCACGGGGATCGCCAGCGGGACGAAGCCCGGCAGCTCCTCCGGCCGCCCCCCCGTTGCCCACTTGTCCTGGCGCCCATGGGGGGAGAAGAAGGGGTGGGTGAGAGGGAGGTGCACAAGGGGAGGGGTGAGGGGAGAGGGGGAAGGGGAGAGGTGGGGAGGGGAGGGGAAGAGCAGGGAAGAGTGGGGATAATTAGGGGAATTGAGCTGTTCCGTGGGAAAACGGTAAGCTTGATAGAAGAGGTCCACGCTTGCCCGTCAAGCTTGACACAAGGGCAAGCCTTCCATTCCACCACCCCCATCACGTGTCCCTGACGCCTTCCTGTCCACCCTTCTCCATCTCTCACCCTTCTCTCCCTCTCCTGCTCACACTGTTCTCTCGCCCTCGCCCTCTCACCCGCCACTCCTCGTCAAGGTCGTTATTCAAGTCCCCTTCTCCCACCCACGTTTCCCCCTCGCCCTCTCGCCCTGCCCCACTCGCCCGCCACTCCCCGTCAAGGTCATCGTCAATGCGCAAGGCAGAGAAGGGCTGGGCGAGGCGCGACACAGTGTAGGCGAGCCAGCAGGTGGCGTTGAAAGAAGGTCCTGCCTCGGTGTTCTCTCCCTCTCACTTTGTCTCTTCACTCACACGTGCCCTATGTCTCCCACCCTCCACTCCACTCCCACCCGCCACTCTCACCCCCCACTCTCACCCGCCACTCCCACCCCCCACTCCCACCCGCCACTCCTCATCAAGGTCGTCATCGATGCGGAAGGCAGAGAAGGGCTGGTCGAGGCGCGACACCGTGTAGGCCAGCAGGTGGCGCTGAAAGAAGGTCCTGTCGCGGTATGATGTCTGCTCGCCCGGTTGAACGGGTGAGGAGAGCAGCTCGTCGTACAGCCGCATCTGGTGGGGGTGGGGAGGCACGGGGCAGAAGGTGAGTGCATGGGATGACATGGTGTAGGCCAGCAGGTGGCGAGAAGGTTTTGTCGCGGTATGACGATCGCTCGCCGGACGCATCTGGTGGGGTGAGTGTCAGGGAGGGAGGGGAGACGAGCATGTGGCAGACGATGAGTGCATGGCATGTCGTGGTGTGGTATGGTATCGCATGGTATGGCACGGCATGGCATGGCAGGGCATGACGTGATGTGGCGTAACATTGCTGCATGTGCGGGAGGAGAGGAGAGGGAGGTCGCATGACTCACAGCAGCAGCATGCTCGCCCAGCATGTGCAGGCTGGACGCCTTAGCGTGCATGACCTCCAGGTCGCCTGGGAATGCCTTGAGCCCCGCGTCTGCCATGGGAACGACTCCCCTGCCCAGTCGCACATGCACATGCACATGCACGCATAACACCACATAGGTGGGCACACATAACACCACATAGGTGGGCACACATAACACCACATAGGTGGGCACGCATAACACCACATAGGTGGGCACGCATAACACCACATAGGTGGGCACGCATAACACCACATAGGTGGGCACGCATAACACCACATAGGTGGGCACGCATAACACCACATAGGTGGGCACGCATAACACCACATAGGTGGCCACGCATAACACCACATAGATGGGCACACATAACACCACATAGGTGGGCACACATAACACCACATAGGTGGGCACGCATAACACCACATAGATGGGCACACATAACACCACATAGGTGGGCATACATAACACCACATAGGTGGGCACACATAACACCACATAGGTGGGCACACATAAGACCACATAGGTGGGCACACATAACACCACATAGGTGGGCATACATAACACCACATAGGTGGGCACACATAACACCACATAGGTGGGCACACATAACACCACATAGGTGGGCACACATAACACCACTTAGGTGGGCCAGGGAAGAGGAGACGAGACAAGGCGTGGGCGAGGCGAGGGAGAGGGAGGGAAAACATACAGAGCGTGGAATTTGAGATGAGATGATTGGGTGGAGGGGCGGAGGGGTGGAGGGGTGGAGGGGTGGAGTGGTGGAGAGGTGTAGAGGTGGAGGGGTGGAGGGGTGGAGGAGTGGAGGGGTGAAGGGGTGGAGAGGTGGAGGGGTGGAGGGGTGGAGGGGTGGAGAGGTGGAGGGGTGGAGGGGTGGAGAGGTGGAGGGGTGGAGAGGTGGAGGGGTGGCCGGTCGGTGGTGGGTGGTGGGTGGTGGAAGGTGGGTGGTGGATGGTGGGTGGTGGATGCTCACCAGTGATCTCCCAGCAGTCGCCTCTGCAGCACCAGGTTGTGATGCGGCTCTAGTATCCTGCCATGGACGTCGATTAGTAGTGAGAGAGAGTGAGAGAGAGAGAAAAGGCACTGGCACCTAGCCCTCTTTCTCGGCCCTCTGCCCTCTTCCTCTGAGCCTTAGGGTTTATGGTTTCGGGTTTAGGGAGGCTGTGCGGATCAGATCAGGGCAGAGAAGCAAAGAGCAAAGAGGAGCGTAGAAGAGATCCGACTGCCCGAGCTGGAGTGAGAGCAGGAATTTCCTCCCTCTCAGCCTGGTCCGTGTTGACTTTTGAGTCGACTCAAAGTTCAACAGAGTACATACTGTCCGAGCGGGAGGCAGCAAGGGAGGGCGTGAGGATCAAATAGCAGAGAAGAGCAGAGCAGAGCAGGCAGAGTACATACTGTCCGAGCTGGAGCGAGAGCAGGAGGTCCCTCTCAGCATGGTCGGTCTCCCCCAGCAGGCGGTGCAGGCGCCCCTTCTCCTTGCGCAGGTCCGCATCCAATGGGAGCAGCTCCACCGCCCGAGCCAGGTACGGCTGTGCCGCCCGGAACTGGTTCGACCGCACCAATGCAATTCCCTGGTGGGGAAACGGGGAAAAGTGGGGAAAGAGGGGGGAGAGTGGAGGAGTGGGGAGGAGGAAGAAGTGGGGTATGGGAGGAGGGGAGGGGGGGAAAGGGGCATGGCTGTAGCGGGGAGGCAGTAGGGAGGGCGGCTGGGAGAAGCGGTGCTGAGAGGCACAGGAGGAGAAGGCGGGGGTGTAGCGGAACAATGGCTGCAGTGGGATGACCTGGCAGGCAGGCCACCTGGGCTGCGCTGTGCTGGGCTGGACTGCTTGTCTCGAGTCTCACCACGGCTTGGTTGAGGTCGGCGTCGTTCGGCAGCATGTGCAGCGCGGGCAGCAGGTCTTTGAGAGAGTCCTTGAAGCGATACAAGTTGAACGCGCTCAGCCCTGCGATACGCGGGTGAAGGGGGAGAGGGGAGAAGGGGGGGGGAGAGGGGGAGGGGAAGGGGGGAGTTGGGGGGGAAATGGGAAGGAGGAAAGGGGGGCAGCAGGTCTTTGAGGGCGTGCTTGAAGCGGTAACAGTTGAACGCGCTCATCCCTCAAAGGGGGGAGGGGGGTGAAGGAATAAGGTGTTTAGGAGAAATTTCAAAAGCAGGAACTGCTGAAGTCGCTCATTCCCGCACGGGGTTGGGGAGTTGGGGAGGAGAGAGCAGGCAGAGTTGGGACGGTGAGGCACTAAAGTCGGCAGTGGCATTGCCGATGCACGTTCTTCTTGGCACATGCACACCAACCCTGTCAGAACTGAGCTTGAACCGATGCATTATTATTGATCTCAAAGCTCTTTAAGTACATAAGAATAGAGCACGGAATGGATGAAGGAATTGGGGGTGATCCCTAGGGGATCAGGTGCAATCCCAAGACAATCTCCAATTGGTAGGTTGGAGATTGCTTGGTGATCACATTTGAGCTTGGTTGGGATGTGGGTGTACACCCAACCAAGCACAAAGTGCAAACTACACTACTCTAGGATATAAAAGTACAAAAACAAAAGTTGAGATTGAGGTCTAGCTCTAACACATCCACCGCACCACACCACACTACACCACACCTGAAAGCACTGCGCACCTGTTCACCGTGCCTCCCCTCCCCTTTCCCACGCACCTCGCCGTTTGAGCGCCTCCGCATTCCCTGGTTGCAGCAGCAGGGCACAGCTGAACGCCTCGTGCGCCCTCTCGTGCTGTCCCAGCGCCTCACGCTCCACCCCCACCTCCATCCACAGCTCTGCACTGTCGGGATTGGCGCTCGCTGCCTGCGGGGGAGGAAAGGAGAGGCCAGAGAGCCTCGTGATGAGATTCTTGAATCGGCCGACTCGAAAAACACCTCCATCCTCAGCTCTGCACTGCCAGGGTTGGCGCTGACTGCCTGTATGGGAGGAGAAGCCAGAGAAGCACATTTTGTGATAAGATGTGGGTTGCCTGGGGCAGTCACCTCTTTCCACAGCTTTGCACTGCCAGGGTTGGCGCTCACTGCCTGTATGGGAGGAGGGGCAGGGAGCACGCATGCAAAGGCTTAGGGGGAGAGCGCTTCACAGAACGCACTTTGCTGTGGCGCTGCAGATATTTTTCCCCATGCTGCGCCTGCCTCCACCCACAGCCGCGCGTTGATGATAAACTGTTTTTGAGACGTCCCAAAAAACAGTTTGTTTTTCCCACGCTGCGCCTACCTCCATCCACAGCCGCGCGTTGCTGGGGTTGGCGGTCACTGCCTGTGGGGGAGTGAGGGAGGGTGCGCGCAGAGAGAGGCTGAAAGGGCCTGACATGAAGGTATGGTTTGTGTGACAAGGGGGTGACAATACAGAGGGTGCGCAAGAAGCAATAGGGATGTGACAGTAACGAAAGGGAGGACCTGGCTTGTCACGTCCCAACATGTCATGCCGGACATGTCACGCCTAACATGTAAAGCCCGATCGTCATGCGGTGCCAGGGCTTAAAGCCCGATCGACATTCGCTGCCAGGGACAAAGCTATGCCGGTCTGCCCCACATGATGCGGCGCCAGGGGCTTGGGCTCACCTGCTCGAAGTCCGCAACAGCCGGCTCGTGCATGTGCAGCAGCGACTTGGCCACGCCTCTCCCGTGCTGCAGTCGCTCGTACAGCCGCCGCAATGGCCGCTCCGCCTGTGGTGTGGGGCAACGGAGGGCGGTTGGGAGCAGCAGAGGAAGGAGGCTTCAAGGGATCTTGTTTCATCTCGCCGCGCTGCGCACCTCGTTGCGCACCTCATTACATCTCGCCTCGAACCTCGTTACATCTCGCCGCTCACCTCGTTACATCTCGCCGCGCACCTCGTTACATCTCGCCTCGCACCTCGTTACATCTCGCCGCGCACCTCGTTACATCTCGCCGCGCACCTCGTTACATCTCGCCTCGCACCTCGTTACATCTCGCCGCTCAGCTCGTCACATCTCGCCGCTCACCTCGTCACATCTCGCCGCTCACCTCGTCGTATGTGGCGACAGCCTCTAAGAGCCGGTCGCCTTCCAGCTGGTCGCGTCCCTCCGCGATTAAAGCCATCATTCGCTCGCTCACGCGCCGCGCCACCTCCGCCTCGCTGCTTCCGCCGCCGGCGCCGCCGCCGCTGCTGCTGTCGCGGCTTACGCTGTTGCCATTAATGGTGGAGCTGTTATCATCATCTACAAGCGAGTCGTTGACGGCAGCATTAATCCGCCGCGCGTCCCGCTCACGAGAACCGGAGCGACTCGGCGCACATGTCTCTTCATTTCCCAGGCAATAACCACCCAGCGGCGTTTCTGCCGCAACTTCCGCCGCAACTGACGCTGCCGGATCTAACGCCACGTTTGCCGCCGGATCCAACGCAGGAACGCTAACGCTCTGAATGCCAGGCGCGGTGAGATTAATGGGACTACATCCGTCGTCCGGCTGCTCCGCCAGCAGCCGCGTCGCGTGACTGCCGGCGCATTCGAACGTGCCGATGAGGACAACCATTGCCGCCCAAGCTATTAAACTCTTGCTCAACGACCGAGTCCGGCCGCGGCCATGCGACGGAAACGCCATTTTGCGGCCGAAACGTCTTATAGGGCTTTGACTCCGGCTCAGATGTCGTCGCGCGCATCGGCGATACAAGCGAGGCGGCTCGAACGATATTTCCAGAGAATGAGAACGAGCAGTCGACCAACGAACCACAAAGCAACGAAGAATGGTAAGAGTGAGGAATTTTCTTGACGCGAGCTCTAGAACTTCTACTCGACGCGAGAGGAAAGGGAGTCCACTCAGTGCTCAACTTGAGCGAATACATGCGCCGAGGCTGCTTCGTACAGATAGAGCCGACATAACTTGAGAATGTATGGGGGGGAAGGTCATTTGTGTGGTCTCCTCCTTCCCAGGGGGTCTGTCTCCACCGTCGACCGCCATGCTTCTGCAATGGGAGTGACTGCAGGCGATTTCGTTGTTTTCAGGGCTTACCAACTAGGCGTAAGCGGTGAAGGACACATATTTGTGCGGCAAGACGGTCACCCTCTCGCCTGAGAATGCGATCTGAGATGGGCAGTGAAGTGAGGGACCGATGATGATGATGTTATGTGAGTGACTCGTCGGCGGCAACCTCCCTGACGAGCCTCCAAACTTCCCATTGGTGGCTGCCTGGACCTCGAGTGTTGCGCTGCTGCTTTCCATTATTCCCCACCGGGGTCGTCGACGTGATTTTAGAAAGGTGGAGAAAGACTTTGTAGGACTATGAACGGTAATTTAGGAACATGGCGGGATTATGAGGTGATAAAGGATCGTCTCGTCTCCTTGCAGCAGGAATGCTCACCTCGCCGCGAATTTCCAGCGTGGGTTGCTGTCGTCGTTCGCCGACACCTCTGCTGCTACGACGTGCGGACTTGTCGTCACTCTCGGCAAGCTCAAAGTGGATATCCTTGATAGTGGTACGGAGATGCATTTATTGAGACTTAAAAACAATTGAGTACGGTCAATATTATATATATGTGAGGTTGTTTAGTTAGTATTGTGCTAATTGCTTAACATTGTTGAAGAATGTAACAAAACTTTTATATCTAAGTTTTAAAGCATAAAAAAATGTCTAATGCTTGTGTTGAATGATCTATTTTTAGCGAGAGTGAGTGAGCCAGACCAAGAGAGTGAAGATAGAGGGAGGGCGAGGAGAGAGGGCGAGCATTCAAGCATGGACTAAGCAAAGCCAGAGACAAACGGACTCTGAAAGAGAGGGCCCGGGAAGGGAGGCGGAGAGGTGGAGAGGCGGGCAGGCAGGCAGGCAGCCGGGGTAGCACGGTTAGGCACAACTTCGTATATACAGTTGTGTTGAAGAATCTCAAACAGCACGCACTTACTGCCCCTGCCAAGAGCACAAGGTTTCCCTGCTGCGTAATGATGACCAGATGGCACATGGCGCATACATGCCTACATGCGAGGAGCTGCGCATGCATTGGGGTGTGGGTTGCGGAGGGAAGGGAGATGGGTGAAAGGGGGGATGAATGAAAAGGGATGGGTGAAAGGAAGTGGGTGGAAGGGGGATGGACGGAAGTGGGATGGACAGAAGGGTGTTGAGTTCGGATCACATGGAGCAGAGGGGAGACGAGCAACATGCAAGTGTCTGTGAGAAGGAAAGAGGCACAGCAAAGGCATGGGAGGGCGTGGGAGGCTGTGGGAGGCTTCGGGGTGCCGAGGGAGGGCGAGGGAGGGCAAGGGGGGGCGAGGGAGGGCGAGGGGGGGCGAGGGGGGGCGAGGGAGGGGCGAGAGAGGGCGAAGGGGGGCGAGGGGGAGCGAAAGAGGTCGCGGAAGGGCGTGGAAGGGTGTGAGGCGATGGTACCTCCGCCAATGGTGGCCTCAGGCATTCGCTCAATGGAGTACTTGCGCTGCGTTATGTACATTATGGGCACTCCCGGCACCTGCGAGGCGGGGGGGGAGGGGGTGGGCGGGGGGGGAGAGAAGGGGGCGGGATGATCATGCTGTAGCCGCCTCAAGCATGAAACGATGGAGTGCTTGCGCAGCGGTATGTACATTATGGGCACTCCCGGCACCTGATGATTGAGGAAAGGGGGGAAATGAGGAGGGCGGAGAGGAGGTTGGGGAGGGAAGATGGCCAATGCACAGGTTACGCACACTACGGGCACACTTGGCACCTGCAAGGAGAGGGTTGGAAAGGGGAGGAGGGGCGGGAAAGAGAATGCCAATGCACATGTTACGTACATGATTTGCGCCGGAGTAGGTGTGTGTGCGTGCATGTTGAACGAAATAAGTGTGTGTATGTGTGCATGTGGGCGTGCATGCGTTTTCACCAAATAAATTGTGTATATGTATGTGCGCATGCGGGTGGAGTAGGTGTGTGTGCATTCGTGTTCACCGGAAAAACGTGTGTACGTGTGCATGTGGCCGGCGTAGGTGTGTGTGCGTGTGTGCGTGAGTAGGTGTGTGTGTGTGGCGCGTGTGCGAGTGAGTAGGTGTGTGCGTGCGTGCGTGCGTGCGTGCGAGCGAGCGTGCGTGTGTGTCCGTGTGCGTGCATGTGTGTGTGTGTGTGTGTGTGTGGCGGAGTAGGTGTGTGCATGTGAGCGCCTGAGCGCACGAGCTCTCACCTTGCGGATGCGGCGCTTGAGGTCACGATCGCACGTGGCCACGATGTAGCACTTGTGCTGCGCAGCACACAGCGAAAAGAAAGGACACGTGGGCAAGGGAGAGAGGGGAGGGGCACGAGGGCACGGAAAAAGGAGCAGGGAGAAGAGGGCAGGAGCATGGGTGCAGGAAAAATGGGCCAGGGGGGAAATGGGAAGAACAAGAAGGTTGGGAGGTAGGTGGGGACACAGCAGGGACTGGTGCTGCACAATACGGCCGAGGAACACGTAACAGGTAAGAGCGGATAAACACGAAAGCGGATGGGCTTAGGGAGGAGAAGCAAGAAACAAGGCCAAGGAGGGTTGACGCCATACATGCCAGGATGGGGAGATGAGGGGAAGGTGTGGCAGTAGGGGTGACAAGCGATGGTGATAAAGCACACAAGAGACATGATGGTGCAGGTGTAGCTTGTGACAGCAGCAGTCATGGCGAGAAGGGACAGCCGTCGTGTGATAAAAAGAGCAGACAGCCAGCAGTCATTTACCACCTGAGTGGGCGTCTGTCTGTGGCAGTGGGCGTCTGTCTGTGGCAGTGGGCGTCTGTCTGTGGCAGTGGGCAGTCATAACATAACTCATGCGCACCTGAGTGACTCGCTGCACGAGGCAGTCGTCTGCATAGGTGCCTGCATGGCTGCATGGCAGGCGGAGAAACGACGGTGACTTGGCTATTCTGCATGTGCAGGCACAACGGGATAGGGGGAAGAGGGAGGGAGGGAGAGAGCGAGGTGGAGGGTGGGAAGGAAAACATGTGTTAGAGAATGTGAGGGCCACAAGTGCAGCGCAACTCGACACACTCGCACTGCTGCCTCCTGTGTGCGGCCACTCAGCAGAACAGAGAGCTGAAAGATGAGGACGAGAGTGTGATTGAGGCGCGAGAGATGAGGATGTGACGGAGAGGAAGTTGGAAAGAGGGCAGGAGCGAGGGCAGGGAGGAGGGCAGGAGGGAGGGGAGGCACCTGAGCGCCACTCGGTACATCTGACCCGCCTGAGCGCCACTCGGTACATCTGACCCACCTGAGCGCCACTCGGTACATCTGACCCACCTGAGCGCCACTCGGTACATCTGACCCACCTGAGCGCCACTCGGTACATCTGACCCACCTGAGCGCCACTCGGTACATCTGACCCACCTGAGCGCCACTCGGTACATCTGACCCACCTGAGCGCCACTCGGTACATCTGGCCGAGCTTCTCCAGCTCTGCCAACACACAGTCCGTTATGCATGGCGTGCCTGCTCTCCCATGCATGCATGCACATGGGTGGTCACATGCACACAGGCAGGCACACACAACGCACACAGGCAGGCACACACACACAGGCAGCCACACACACACAGGCAGACACACGCACACAGGCAGGCACACGCACACACACAATGCACACAATGTTGTTGGAGGCAGAAGGGAGGACGCAAGGAGGGGCAGAAATGGAGTAGCTGAGGATGGAACGCGGAGGGATGGCCTGAGGAGCACAGACGAGTGCATGCGTGCAATGGCCGGCCAGGCCAAAAGAGAGCCAGCTGTGGCAAGGCAGGCGGAGAGGCCATGAGAAGAAGTCATGGGAGATCGTGGGTGATCATGGGAAACTATGGGATCATGGGAGGTTATGGGGGATTATGTGAGAATATGAGAACTTTGAACTCATAGGCAATCATCTAGGATCATGTAAGATGATGAGAAATTCTTAGAAGTCACGACAGATCGTTAAAGCTCATGGGCGATGCGGCGGAGTGGAACAACTGACATTTGGCGTAGAGGCAATCCATCATGGCCTTCTCTAGATCCAGCTGCTCGTGTGGCCATCCGAGCGTGATGCCACCACCGAGAAGACCAACGTGCGTGCGCAATCACCAACGCGGACCGCCAAGCAACGCGGACCGACCAGCACCAGGCAGCCAACACGTTGCAAGGCGGGAACACGTAGCAACAGAGGGGGAACGCACAAGAGGAAAGAGGAGGCAGAGATGGGGGATATGGAAGGGGACAGTTGGGTAACGAGAAGGCTATGCCTGGGCTGGAAGCATGTGGGCGGGAATAAGGGAAATCATTGAAGCAGCCATGGGAAGCTTGGCAGCAGCATAATCCGTGGTGCAATGACGGCAGATGAGGTGTACAACTCCAGGAGCGGCATGGCGAGGCAGGGTGGGCGTGTGGAGGGGCATTGGAGGAGGGAGAGGGGACTTATGAGTGGAAAAGGGCATGTGATGGCGAGAGAAGGGGGCGGAGCGGACCTTGTTGGAGATGGAGAAGTTGATGAAGTTGGTGTCCACCAGCACCTGGTAGGGCGGACCCAGCGCCGTGTTGTGCTTGAAGAATAGCGCTGATGACACGTTGGGGCTGCACCGTCACACATGCACCATGCCACATGCCACATGATGCCACACGTCGGGATCCATATGCCACAGCCACACCCACACGCCACACCCACAAGCCACACCCACGCGCCCACACCATGATGCCTTCATGCGCCCCCCCTCCCCTCCCCAACTCGCACGCCACACATCAGATGAGATGCCATATGGCGTGCCACAGCGTCACATGCCACCCGCCACACGTATGTGAGGAACACAGTCATGCAAGAAGCGAAGGAAGCAAGAGGAGGAAGACAGAGGGAGACTGTGAGAGGTGCAGGCTGGTGAGAGGAAGAGTGCAAAGGTGTATGTGTGAGCATGGAAAAGAGCGGGAGAGATGGCGTGATGCAAGGGCGAAGATCACACAAGTTGGGATCTTAAGGTCTAGGGTTTATGTTCCATGATGCATGATGCTGGGGTTTTGGGTGCAAGAATTTTCTAAGAATTCTCACAGCAGCAGCCGCAGTCGCATCAGAAGCAGCACGACTCACACATTGCGTGGAAGCTTGTCCTTCTCGCTGTCTGGTTTCTTGGGGTCCAACACGTCCTTGCGATACCTGCCCACCGCACAGCACCGCACACAAGCACACAGACGCATGTGCATCATGTACACGGTGAATCTTGAGTCGACTCAAAAGGTGTTCGCACAGCACACGCACACACGCGCATGTGCGTCACTCAAAACCCCTCGCTGGGCTTGCACCTTATCCCCTTCGAATCTTCCGCAGGGTTTAGAACGCATACGGGTTTATCTCCCGTTCCTGTCAGAATGCATCCCCATCGTTTTTAAGCCAATTCTCCCTCTCACGCTCCGTGAGACCGTTCCGTGACGCCCTATGCCTCTGCGAGTCGTCACCACCGCCCGCCTCCCACCAACTTTCTCAGGTTTCCCAAACGACAGGCATTTGACGTCCGCGAGTATCAGCGCGCAGCCAACTGAATGACGCGCGTCGATCACTACGCCACGACGGCTGGCAAGATCCGCGGCACGAATCGAGACGGCTTGGCGGGCGGGAACGAAGAGATTGTAACTCACTGTTTTATCTCCTTTGGGTTGATTAGTCTTTTCACCTCCGCGTACTTCCGCGCCTTACGTGCTCTCCCCATTTCGGTTCCCGAAAACGAATAATATATGGGATGCTGAACTGAACGTCGTAAAGACAAATCAATCCGAGATGTATGGGTGACGACTAGCGCGATTTCAGAAAGCCACAGCGACTAAGGGCGTGTCCAGCGCGTACATTTACAGCTCATAAAGCCATACAGTTACCACATTTGGAGTTGTAACACTGTGATTTACAGAATGCGTGGACACGACCAAATTTTGTGTAGGAGACGGTACGCCAGCTGCACGTACCTCGCGTCGTGTGACGCACGTAACTGCACGCAGCATGCGCGCGTACTAGGGTACAAAACCGCGTCCAGCCCGCTACAGTAAGTATCCCCCTGTATGGCTGGCACGATTTCGCCAGTGCCGCGCGACACTCGCCGAAACCACCTGCGCTCTGGCCTACAACATTGCACGGCAGACCAAATTCCCAGCCCACCACCAAGTGAAAAATTACCAACCCAGCACAACACGCCGACACAAACAAAGTAAACTCGAATCCTACCCAGCGCATTCGACGGGCAAGCATGCGCGATGACGCTCATGTCTGCCGAAGCGCCCGTCACATACGGCGGGTCTCGCTCTACTCTCCTCTACTTTGCAGGAACTCTAAGTTGCACTAAACGATAGAGCACAGTCTTGGCTTTCCAACAAGCCGTCAAACACGTTAATCGCCCAAGTATACGCCAAGATATTGGCGTTCACGTGATTGCTAGTGCTCTTAGAAGCAAGGATAGACCTCTCTGGAATTTTGGTTCGAATGGACCATGTACAAGAAGATTCAGGATTTCAGTATAAAGCATGCATACAAGGCAGGTCGATTTATAGCAAATGCATTACATCGAACCGCACATGTAACATCACATCGCTACACTCGCGTCGCGAATGCGCCGCGTGTAACATTTCGGTTGGGGTGAAATTCGACCACCGAATTTCACACCGAACACACCGAATTCGCCTTGCACTTGAAGGTTGGAATGTGGTGCCGCCACGTGGCACCGAAGGGTGAGTCTCCCGAAGTCAATCGGTGCCACCCCACCGATCCCTAGTCAAAGGGATCGAAGGCACCGAAGTGCCCTCGGTGGGTTGGGGGCATACCACCGCCCCACCACCGTTTCCTTCCAACACTCCCCCTTGCACCCAAGCCACTAGGTGTTCATACCAACACGCTCACGGCATGCACGGAATGAATCCTTAGGGAGTGGTTTAGTGAGGAAATCCGCGGGTTGCGCCTTGGTGCTTATGTATGTGACCTTGACCTCACCTCTCTCGACCACCTCACGAATGAAGTGATGCTTCACCTCAATGTGCTTGGTACGCCCGTGAAGGACGGCATTGTGAGTGAGGTTTATGGCCGCTTGGTTGTCACAAAAGAGAGGAGTTGGGTCGGCTTGAGGATGCCCAAGCTCCGCTAGAAGGCGCCGTAGCCATATTGCCTCCATGGCTCCTTGAGTGAGTGCCATATACTCCGCTTCCGTTGTGCTTAGAGCCACGGTTGGTTGCAACTTGCTTTGCCAACTCACGGCTCCCCCAAGCAAGGTGAAGACGTACCCGCCGGTACTCTTGCGCTTGCTTTGATCACCGGCATAATCCGAGTCGGTGTAGCCCTTAAGCACGATTGGACCGGCTTCATATACGATTCCCAAGTTGGGTGTGCCTTGGAGGTAGCGTAGAACACGTCCTCCCGCACGCACATGCTCGGTATGAGGGTTGCTTACGGCTCGTCCAAGTACCCCGGCGGCGTATGAGAGGTCGGGACGGGTGGAAACGGCGGCATACATGAGTGAGCCGACTAGCGAATGAAACCGCTTCCCTTCGGCTTCGTCGAGGGCGGATTCTTCCTCTCCCGGGAGGCAAGAAAATCCCGTGTCTAGTGGCGTCCCCACCGGGTTGCTATTACCCATGCCGAAGCGCTCCACAACCCCTTTCACATATTTTTCTTGGTAGAGGTGAATGGTCCCGTTCGCGCGGTCGCGGTCGACGTGCATCCCGAGGTAGTACGTCACCGGTCCCAAGTCCCTCATGGCAAACTCCGCCCCTAGCCGTTGCTTGACCTCTCGAATGAGGTCTTTGGAGTCGGAGAAAAGAAGGAGGTCATCGACGTAGAGCAAAAGCACCAATTGCTTCTCCCCCTCCTTCAACACGTACAAAGCGCTATCACACACGCTACGCGCGAAGCCGTGTTGAAGAAGAAAGTCGTCGATGCGCTTGTACCATCCGCGTGGGCTTTGCTTCAAGCCATAGAGGGTACGCTTCAGCTTCCACACCCGACCGTTACCGTCATCGTACCCCGGGGTTTGCCGCATGTAGACTTCTTCCATGAGAAGCCCGTAGAGGAAGGCGGTGCAAACGTCCAATTGTTCCACCTCGAGGTTGAGAGATGCCGCTAGCGCGAGCAACACCCGAAGAGTGGAGGCCTTTGAAACGGGAGCGAAGGTCTCACTATAGTGCTCCCCCTCCCGTTGAGTGTACCCTTGCGCCACAAGCCGCGCCTTGTAGCGTTCGACACCTCCATCGGCTCCCAATTTCTTCCTAAGCACCCACTTGCATCCCACCAAGTAGGCACCCTTCGGCGGGTCGACGAGCTCAAAAACATCGTTCTCCTTGATCGATGCTAACTCCCTCTCCATCGCTTGCTTCCATAGCGGTGCATCCGGGGAAGCCAAAGCCTCCTTGTGAGTGCGTGGGTTATCGTCGCCGATGGTCGCTAGGCAAATCGCCGCACTCTCCTCATCCGACTCCCCAACGGCGACCGTAGCATAGTCGGTTAACCTCGTGTTGGGGCGAGGTGTACGACGCCCGCGAGTCAACGCCAATGGTAGGGAAGAAGGTGCGGAGGAAGTGGCCTCCTCGGTTGGTGGCACCTCCTCGACATCATCATCGCACTCCTCGTTCTCTCCCCCTCCACTTTCGGCTCCCTTCTTCACGTGCGGTGAAACCTCCACCGCTTCATCCTCCTCTCGTGCGGGAAGGACGACGGTGAGTTGCGGCGTTTGTTTCTCCTTTGTCGGGAACTTGTCTTCGTCGAAGATCACATCCCGAGACGTGACGACGCGTTTTTCATCCAAATCCCACACTCGCCATGCACGCTCGTTCGCCGCAATCCCCAAGTAGATCGCCGCACGAGCTTTCGGTTGCAACTTGTGGCGAAGTGGATCCGGTACATGGTAGTAGCAAAGGCACCCAAAGGTGCGTAGGCGGTATAGGTTCGGCTTCGTTCCGGTCCATGCTTCGAACGGAGTCGTTCCCGGTAGCACCTTTGTTGGCACACGATTACGAATCCATGCCGCTAGCGCACTCGCCTCTCCCCACCACTCGTTCCCAAGCTTGGAGTGTTGAAGAAGTGAACGAACGGCCTCCATCAATGTGCGATTGAGCCGCTCTACCGCTCCATTTTGTTGGGGTGTGTAGGGTGTCGTGACGTCGTGCTTAAAACCGGGGTGCACATTCAGCTGAATGTGCATCAAAGGTTATCCCTTGACTGAGTGGGTTACGAGGTGTGCTTTCAACCCCTTCAAGTTGAAATTCGTTTCCCCCCTCCCCCGCAATTTCGTTTCCCCACGCCCCCGCAATTTCATTTCCCCCTCCCCGTCGAAATTCGTTTCCCCCCTCCCCCGCAATTTTGTTTCCCCCCTCCCCCGCAATTTCGTTTCCCCCCCCTCCCGCCAATCTGTTTCATCCCTCCCGCCATTCGGTTTCACCCACTCCCGCCATTTCACCCCCTCCCGCCACCTACGAAATGCCCGAAGCTCTAGCGGAATCATTTTTTTGTCGCCCCTCGTGAGCCAATCACTGTTTTTCTCCAAACCCCCTTCCCAACATCTCAAGCCGAACCGCGTTGAATGTGCACCCTGGTTTTAATGCCCTTGCTTTTCATCCATTTTTCAAGCTCGTTGCTCACGAATTTGCCGCCACCGTCGGTGCGAATGCACTTGATCCGCTTCTTGCCGTCGTCGCAAACGTCGAGCGCCCACTCTTGAATCGCCTTGGCCGCATCTCCCTTAGCCTTCAAGAGTCGGGTCCAACTCATCCGCGTCTCGTCGTCGAGCATCACTAAGAGGAACCGCGCTCCTCCCTTTGATGCATGCCGCATCGGTCCACACACGTCCATGTGAACAAGCGCAAGCGGGTCCTTTGCGAGGGGTGAGGTACGGCTACCAAATGGCTTGCGAGCCATTTTTCCTTCGACACACGCCGCGCACACGCCCTTCTCGTCGTTGCCGGCGATCACGTCAAATCCCTTCGCAAGTCCTTTGTTGGCCAACTCTTTGACCGAGTCGTAGTTGGCGTGCGCAAGCCGATTATGCCACATTTTGAGAGTCGCCTTGGAGCCTTGCGCCATGTTGGATGAGGCCGTTGTCGGATGCGTCTTGAGTTGGTAGAGTTGTCCGTTGAGAACGCCTTGCGCGAATTGCTTCCCCTTCCAAAAGAGGTTCATCTTCGCGCCATTGATGGTGACCTTCACGTCTTTCTTTGCGAGTTGAGTGACGGAGAGTAGATTCACCTTCAATCCCGGGACGTGAAGCACGTTCGTGATGTCCACCGGCCCGCCATCGACGATGAGACGCGTACTCCCAACTCCAACCACCGGTAGCGATTTATCGTTCCCGAAGACGACGCGCTTGACGTCTCCCGGAGCACCGACGTTGTTGAGGAGCGACGCCGAGTGCGTCATGTGTTGTGTTGCACCGGTGTCGAGGAACCACGCGTCGTTTGAAGTGTTGATCCCGTCACCGGCCAACAAAACGACCGACTCCGTTGAATCATCCGCCTCGCCGGATGCCGTGTGCGCGTTGCCCTCTTGGTTCCGCGCCTTCGATGGAATCCAATCGCTCGGCCGCTTCCGACATTCACGCCAAAAGTGCCCCGCTTTGCGACAATAATGACACTTGCTCGAACCGTTCGATGCGTTGCCCTTGCCGCGACAGTTTCCACCGGACGACTTCTTTGCCTCACCGTTGCTCCACTTGGACTTCTTTCCGGAGCTCCCTCCGGAGAACATGGCGGTCTCCACGCTCTCGTTAGCGAATTGTCGGCGTCGCGATTCTTCATGGAGAAGCCGACCGACCACCATTTCCTTCGTCCAAGTGTTTTGCACGCTATCGAGTGTCGTAATCACCGTCGACCACTCTTCCGGAAGGCCGCAAAGCAAGGTGAGAATCCAATCCTCCTCCGTGACCGTTCCATCGAGGTCCATGAACGTTTCCCCGAGTTCCTCCACACGAGTCGCATACTCGTGCATCGATTCGCCCGCGCGCAACTTCACCGTGTAGAACGCATTTCGGGCTAGGATCTTGCCGTGGAGAGTCTTGTTCACGTGCATCGTCTCGAGCCGCTTCCATGCTTCACGCGCCGAAGCTTCGAGCTTGATGCACGTGTGCACCGAACTCACGAGGTTGATGCCGATGCGCGAAATCAACATTGCGAACGCCTTTTGGTCCTTCTTCTTCCATGCCGCGATCTCGTCCTCGTTGACCGGATTTTTCTCCGTTCCGTCGAAGAGACCCCAAAGTCCCCGCTCCATCATGAGCACTTGGAACTTAAATTTCCACGCGGAGTAGTTTTGTCCCGTGAAAATCGGAACCGCCGACGTGTCGAACACCGTCGCGTTTGTCCAGGGTTCGCCGGGATTCGAGACGACACCACCTAAGGAAGTGCCGGAGGTTTCGCTTGACGTCATCATGCTTGCTACAAGTCGCGCACGTAGACTCTACCGACCAGCTCTGATACCACTGTTGTAGAGGCGTCTCTTCTACTTTGCAGGAACTCTAAGTTGCACTAAACGATAGAGCACAGTCTTGGCTTTCCAACAAGCCATCAAACACGTTAATCGCCCAAGTATACGCCGAGATATTGGCGTTCACGTGATTGCTAGTGCTCTTAGAAGCAAGGATAGACCTCTCTGGAATTTTGGTTCGAATGGACCATGTACAAGAAGATTCAGGATTTCAGTATAAAGCATGCATACAAGGCAGGTCGATTTATAGCAAATGCATTACATCGAACCGCACATGTAACATCACATCGCTACACTCGCGTCGCGAATGCGCCGCGTGTAACATTTCGGTTGGGGTGAAATTCGACCACCGAATTTCACACCGAACACACCGAATTCGCCTTGCACTTGAAGGTTGGAATGTGGTGCCGCCACGTGGCACCGAAGGGTGAGTCTCCCGAAGTCAATCGGTGCCACCCCACCGATCCCTAGTCAAAGGGATCGAAGGCACCGAAGTGCCCTCGGTGGGTTGGGGGCATACCACCGCCCCACCACCGTTTCCTTCCAACACCCGTCACATACGGCGGGTCTCGCTCTTAATGGCCACGATCATACGGCGACTCGTTCTAAGTCGCGCGCTAACGTGCCCCAAGCAGAAATGCAT
The DNA here is from genome assembly GCA_947471745.1 of Closterium sp. Naga37s-1. Classification (NCBI taxonomy): domain Eukaryota; kingdom Viridiplantae; phylum Streptophyta; class Zygnematophyceae; order Desmidiales; family Closteriaceae; genus Closterium; species Closterium sp. Naga37s-1. The sequence goes on from CANJKZ010000966.1 coordinate 691,830, forward strand.
CGACTTGTTTTTCTCCCTCAACAAATCACTACTTAAACGAGGCACCTCGTGTTGCAATACCCCAGTCTTACAAACTTGATCACACTAGTTGCTGAGTTTACAATCCGTCCTGAATCCACTATCTACCGCCAACTTTCAACATCCTTCGCTATGGAGCACAACAACAACCAGATCGGGACTGAAGAGTCCACTGCACCTGCCCTTCCAACCACTACCGCCCCCCCCTCCCTTGTTAGTGCCGCTGCTGGAAATCTGCAGATAGCCCAGAGCGACCACAACGCAGGCGACCTCGACCTTTCTCCTGATGGTGGGCCCGTTGTTGATGATTCTGGTGATGCAGGGTGTTAGAGGGCCCTACGACAGCAAGGGCCCTCGATGACCTTTGACTTGGCAGGTCGGCGCCTAACGACTGAGTCTACTCGGCACCGACGCACGAGTTCGGTGGCGGTCATTAGTGACTACGGGTGACTGTGAGCTACTGCAGCGAACTCGGCGGAATCGGTGCTAGGAATGACAAGTCTTGGGGGTCGTAGGTGCCTTGCTTGTGAGGCACGCTGCTCACTTGCTGTGTTGGCAGGAGTAGCGTGCACGGTGAGACATTCCGGTGCCGAGTTGGGTTGGAAATGTGCGGGGCGCGTTCACCCACCTGCACAGCACTTTCGTGTGGGTTGGGTTACTCGCAGCGCCACGCAACAATTGTGCAACTCTTGCTTGCCTATATATGTTTGTGTTTGCTTGTGTGTTTGATAATTGATATTGCAATTCTACTTGGCCCAAATGCTACTTCAATTCTCACAAAGTCCTTAGAGGCAAACGCTACCAAAACTCTACCAAGTTGCTGGCGCAACATCATTCCCATAGCAGAGACTCTCTCGCTATCGCTACGCTCTCTAATATATTCCTTCATGGTGCGGTGAGCGTGGAACGAACACGCATAGATTTCCGTCGACGTTCGTTAGTATACTCGCCTTGGCGTGCGGCGTTAGTGAAGGGCGCTCATTAATTTAAGTTGAACCTCTCTCAATTTCCCTCCAGTTACGTTCTCGGACCCAAGGATAGGGCGCTTGGTAATTTATTACCATTCGTCTGAGGACCCTTGTGAGGTGACCCCGAGACGAGGGATTCAAGGAAGGGACAATTTATTTTAATTTGTGGTACCTTGTAGAGACGTCGTAGAGGATGAGTACGGAGGAGACGAACGTGGAGGCCGGTAGTCTTCGCGCACTAGAGGAGGATCTCGAGGCCCGTCATTCTCGTGGTGAGCTTAGTGATCTAGAATACGAGCTTATGATGGAGGGATTACGCTCTCGTCAGCGTCGCGACCATCCCTCGCCACGTGTAGAGAATGTTGAGCAAGTTGCGGGAGGTACTAGTGCGTGGGATATGGCTGTCGATGGCGGAAATAGCGATGACGAGGAGTTTGATGGGTTGATGTCGCGTGGGGTCCTGCGAGGACCAACTCGGTTTAGTACGGCTAGCGTTGGCGGTGTACAGGAGCGTGTTCATCGTGCAGCAGCGTCACGAGAGCATGCGAATGTAGGACGGCGGAGCGTTGCTGGAGGAGGAATTGCGGAAGAGTTCGATAGTGAGGCTATGCCGGGCGTTACCCCGATTGGATCGATGTCGAGGGTCGAGGGAATAGCCCCCAACTATGGCTACTTCAGATTCACTCCAGACAAGATCGTTGTCACTAGGCCGTTAGAAGGACGTCACGACCTGTCGACGTGGACAGAATCAATCGAGCCGCAGCTTGAGATCGCTCAGCTAAAGCGATTCATAGATGGCACCACCCCCATTCCACCAGCGCGTGCGCTTGCGCATCTCTCTCAGTTCCGCGCGATGCAGTTGCTGACATTCACCACCATTTCCCGATGCTGCTCCCCAACCGTACAGATCGCCCTTAAGGCGTGTCGCATGAAGGTCGATGCCGGCTATCAGGCATGGCAGTTTATTATGCGCACGTACATGGCGAAGGACGATCTGTACATCGGTCAGTTAGAGCAGGCGCTCACTAACCTCGAGATGGGAGAGCACGAGTCCGCTACGTCCTATTGCAACCGTGCGCAGCAGATCCTAGTGAACCTGAGGATGGCCGGCGTAGATTACTCGCAGGCGTCGTACATCACTCACGTTGTGAAGGGGTTGCCGCAGCAGTACAACCTCTTACGCAGGATGCTGAAGTTGCCGCAGGTTCGCAAGGAGTTGGACGAGGACACCCTCGCTAGCTACATCATCGAGGAGGAGTGTACGCTGGCGGCAGAGGGACGAAAGGACCAATTTCTTCCCCAGGCTAACCAGGTCTTTACCAAGAAGGGTAAGCCCCAATTCCAGCAGACTTCATTCCCTTCCCCTCCCACTACGGCACAGCAGCAGCAGCCTAAGAATGGGGGTGGGCTTGGTGGGGGAGGGGAGAAGTGGAAAGGGGGTAAGGATGGCCAGCCGAAGGGGGGGAAAGGGGGCTTCAAGGGGAAGTGCTATGTGTGTGGACAAATAGGGCATGTTGCTAAGTACTGTCAGCAGCGGGCGGATAAGGAGGCAGACACCGGTGGAGAGGGTTCTGGAGGTAGCAGCGGAAAGGGGGGTGATGGCTCTAAGGGGAGCGGGCAGTCATCATGTGCGATGGTGAAGCCAGTTGTGGAGCAGACTCCTCTCGTTGTGCTAGAGCCTGAGGCCGGGGAGGGCTTACAGGCTGTTGCAGCTGCTGTGAAGGCGAGCCCGAGCGTCGTGCTGCTTGATAGCGGATGCTCCCACCATCTCATGGGAGATCGTTCTGCCTTTGTGGAGATGAGCAGCGGCGGCAGCATTAAGCAGGTTACCGGCTTCAACGGCGCCCTTCAGGAGGTGCAGGGGCGAGGCACAGTCGCTCTTCTTGGGGAGGGGGGCAGGCGTGTCTTGGTGCCGGACGTGCTGTACGTACCAGGAGTGCAGGCGAGTCTTCTCTCTGCTGGGCAGCTGCGTGATAGTGGTGTGCAGCTGCTGGATGCCGGGGATGTGACTTTGCTGCGGGCACCAGATGGATCGCTCCTTGGTCGTGCGGAGTTCAAGGGGCGTGTTCTCTGCACGAACTTCTAGCCGTGTTCGACGCAGCAGCAGGAAGGCGAAACGGTGGCACTTCGTACCTTGGCGACCGGCGTACGGTCTAAGGGGGACCTGTGGCATGCGCGTATGGCACACGTTGGTATTGATTCCATCGAGCGCACAGCGGCTCACGGGTCAGTGAAGGGCTTGGATTTGGAGAAGGGGGGCAAGTCAGGCATACCTTGTGTCTCCTGTGGTGGGGGAAAGATCACTCGTCATACCTTTCCTTCTGTGGGAGAGGAGGAGGATGAGTTGCTCGAGGTGGTGCATGCTGACCTGTGTGGCCCTTTCCGTGAAGCAGCTAAGGACGGCAGCCGCTACTTCTCGGTGCTGAAGGATCGCAAGACGCGATATGTCTGGGCCTACCCTTTGGCCCAGAAGAGTGATGCGCTGGCGGCGTTCCAGAAGTGGCTCCCGATGGCAGAGCGACAGTGCAAGACCACGGTGCAGGCGCTGCGCACTTATCGGGGTGGCGAGTTCCTGGGGCACGACTTCACGCTCTTCCTCGACGGTAAAGGCATCATCCATGACCTCACATGCCCGTACACGCCGGAGCAGAACGGGATGGCCGAGAGGGAGATGCGCAGCATTGTGGAGGCGGTGCGGACGATGTTGCTGCACATGGGTGTGCAGCATCACTGGTGGCACCTGGCGTTGGCTCAGGCCGTCTAGGTGCGCAACCGCGTGGAGCACGCCTCACTACCCTCTGGTGTGACGCCGTACGAGCTCGCCTTCCGACGCAAACCTGATGTCACTATGGTGCGTGTTTGGGGCTGCATGCTGCAGTACATGGTACCACAGTCGCAGCGTGGGGGGAAGCTGGCGCCTAAGGCTCGCTGGGGGTTGCACTTGGGTGTGTCAGCTGCGAGCAAGGGCTGGGCCGTGCTGGACTTGGAGTCCAACCGCCTCATCACCACTGTGGAAGCTGTGTTCTATGAGACCATGTCCCTAGCAGGATGGAAGGCTTGGCATCAGCAGGAGCATGGGGGGCGTTCGATGCCCTATGAGCCCCTTCCCTCACTCTTCCCGATCACTCTCGAGGAGGCGGAGGAGGAGGAGGAGGTGGTCGCACCTCCTGCTATGCCCTATGTCCCTACCTCGGTCCCCACCCCACCTCCGCCTTCAGTCTACCCTCGTGTGATTCCCCCTGCCCCGCCTTTTTCCTCCTCACCCCCCTTGGCTTCCCCTCCTCCTCCTGTTATTCCATCTCCCCTTCCACCCTCCATCCCTCCTGCACCTGCTCCGCCCTCTTCTTCGTCTTCCACGGCGCCGCCCGTTGGTGAGGGGGGGATGGAGGTGCCACCGTCTGTGGAGATCACCGACGGGCAGCGCCTTGAGACTGAGTAGCTGCAGGACGAGAGCAGTATGGATGGAGTACAGCAGAGTGGGGGGCAGGAGACAGGGGAGCAGCAGACAGGGGAGCAGCAGATTGGGGAGCAGCAGACAGGGGAGCAGGAGATGTGGGGAATTAGAGATGGTGGTCGTGTGTTGGTTTCTGGGACGACCACTGCACCACTGCGTCGCTCCACTCGCATCACTCGTGGTGTCCCGCCTGTTCGATACGCTTGGGCTGTAGTGGTTGAGCCAGCAGGCTTGGATGACGAGGAGGAGGACGAGGAGTGGACTAACCTGGACCCGGACGTGGCAGCTGATCCTGAGAGGCAGTGGGACATAGCGAAAATGACAGTGAAGGAGGCCTTGGGCTGCTGGAAGGGAGACAAGGTGAAGGAGGCGATGGATGAGGAGATGCGGAGCTTGATTGAGCAGGGGACGTGGGAGTTGGTTCCGCGTCCGCCAGGGGTGAATGTGATGAAGAACCGCTGGATTTTGAACACCAAGTTCCGACCTGATGGGATAGTGGAGCGTGAGAAGGCGAGGCTGGTGGTGAAGGGGTTCACGCAGGTGGCAGGGGTGGACTATGAGGAGACGTACGCCCCTGTGGGAAGCTATGTGACGGCGCGTGTGCTTCTGGCGATTGCAACTGCACTTGATTTGGACCTGATGCAGCTGGATGTGAAGAACGCGTTCCTCCATGGCGTGCTAGACCGAGACCTTTACATGGAGCAGCCGAGCTACTACGAGGATGGGACTCCTCGTGTATGTAAGTTGGTGAAGAGCCTGTATGGGCTCAAGCAGAGCCCGATGTTGTGGTATGAGGCCTTGGATGGGGTGCTGCTTGGGGCTGGATGGAAGAAGAGCCAAGTGGATGAGGCTCTGTACTTCAAGAGTGATGCTGAGGGGGAGATGTGCTGGCTGCTGGTGTATGTGGATGACTTGCTTGCTGCCAGCCGCAGTCAGAGCATGCTAGCGGAGCTGCGTGACCTGCTGCAGAGTGCCTTTCAGCTGCGGGAGATTAGCCCTGTGGAGAAATATCTGGGGTTGCAGCTGATTCGGGACAGGCCCACGAGGAGGCTGTGGCTGCACCAGGGGGCCTATGTGGACAAGGTCCATAGGCGCTTCTTTGACGGGGAGCAGCCGCTGCGAGTGCCTCGCACCCCTCTTTCCTCTGACCCTTTCAGTGTGCAGACCTTCGAGGATGTGGGATGGCAGTCTCGCCAGGAGGAGGAGTACAGGCAGAAGGTGGGATCCTTGCAGTTCGCGGCCTGTACCACCCGTCCCGACATCTCGTTCGCCTGCAGCAAGCTGGGGTCGGGCCAGACTGTGCGGAGTGATCAGCACTGGAAGGAGTTGGACCGGTGCTTGACGTACTTGGTGGGGAGCAGGGATGTGGCGCTGGAGTTTGGTGGGGGGCCGGAGTCCTTGGAGCTGGTGGGCTACGCCGATGCTGATGATGCGGGAGACAAGCAGAACAGGACCAGCACTGGTGGCTATGTCTTCGTGCTCAGGGGTGCTGCTGTCTCTTGGGCGAGCCAGAGGATTCGTTGCGCCACCCTCTCCTCCACTGAGTCTGAGTATGTTGCTGCTGTGGAGGCTGGGAAGGAGGCGCGCAGGCTGCGCTTCCTGCTGGCGGAGTTTCAACTGCTGAGGAGTGAGGAGCCCACTACTCTCTTTGTGGACAACTCCTCCGCCATTTCAGTGGCAGGTGGCATGGGGCTCAAGGGGAGCCTCAAGCACATGGAGCGTCGTCACATGTGGCTGCAGCACATGGTCAAGCGCAGGAAGCTGCAGCTGCAGTACATCCCTACGAGCGAGCAGCCTGCTGACTACCTCACAAAGGCATTGCATTTCCCCGCCTTCAGTCGTTGCTTCGAGGCTGTGGGGCAGGTGCGGCTCTCGAGCGAGGGGAGTGAGACCTAGACACTCCATGATGTGGATGGTGCCATGGCCTATCCATGGCTGGTGCGGTGCGTGTTTACACTTTGAGCGTGTTTCGTTTGTGTGTATCCCTTTGTTTTGGTGTGTATGTGTGTATGCATGCCCTGTGATTATAAAGGGCCTTGCTGTAGTATGGCAGGGGAGTGTTAGAGGGCCCTACGACAGCAAGGGCCCTCGATGACCTTTGACTTGGCAGGTCGGCGCCTAACGACTGAGTCTACTCGGCACCGACGCACGAGTTCGGTGGCGGTCATTAGTGACTACGGGTGACTGTGAGCTACTGCAGCGAACTCGGCGGAATCGGTGCTAGGAATGACAAGTCTTGGGGGTCGTAGGTGCCTTGCTTGTGAGGCACGCTGCTCACTTGCTGTGTTGGCAGGAGTAGTGTGCACGGTGAGACATTCCGGTGCCGAGTTGGGTTGGAAATGTGCGGGGCGCGTTCACCCACCTGCACAGCACTTTCGTGTGGGTTGGGTTACTCGCAGCGCCACGCAACAATTGTGCAACTCTTGCTTGCCTATATATGTTTGTGTTTGCTTGTGTGTTTGATAATTGATATTGCAATTCTACTTGGCCCAAATGCTACTTCAATTCTCACAAAGTCCTTAGAGGCAAACGCTACCAAAACTCTACCAAGTTGCTGGCGCAACATCATTCCCATAGCAGAGACTCTCTCGCTATCGCTACGCTCTCTAATATATTCCTTCACAGGGGTCCCGCTCGTCCGCTCTCCAGCTGTTACTAATCCGAGGGACGATCCCACTAGCCCGCGTGTGCACTGGACGGCCACAGAGATGCTTCAGCTGGTGCAGGCCAGAGTCGACCTGGATCCTGACTGGGATCTCATGCGCGGAGTTCAAGGTGCCAACTACTGGGCTGCACTCCACACGCTAGTGCTTGAGCGCCATCCCCGTTTCCGCTTCAGCCGAGGGGCGATCAAAATCAAAATGTTGAGGATCGAGGCGCAGTACAAACAGCTCCGCGACAGGCTGTCTCGCTCTGGCGCCGGTGCAATCCGCTACTTCCCTTCCTGGTACGGACTGATGGAGACAATCCGTGGCAATCGCCCTGGAGTCCAGCCCGTCCACCGTGTGACTGCTGCGATGATAACCACTCCTACTCCCCTACCAGTTCCTACCCCAATAGCCGTGACGCACGTCGGTCCTATTCGTGCAAGGCCTGCTGTTCTAGCATCTACTACCACCACCATCCCAAGTGTGGATGCCATCATCCGTGCTGCAACGACTGGTGGATCGGGACGGAACACGCGCACTCCATCTACGGATGTGAACTCCCCGGTTACGCCAAGCGGGCCTGTTTCACGCACGCCTACCCCACGCACTCCTACTACGGCGGTGGTGACTCCAGTAACCACAACTAATCAGCCCACCGCACCGCCGTCTGGCACTGGTTCGCCATCCACGCCATCACCTTCCGTTCCCACCGCGTCCCCCTCGACCTCCGCGGGTGGGACGGGGACGCCTCCTGCAGGGGGATCACCAACACAGAGCAATGGTCGGTCAACGGCAGGCTTGATTGGTGTTGGCCCGGAGGCTGCAATTGCCACGGTCATGGCGGAAAGCATCGCAAGCGCCATAAACAGTGCTGTGGACCGTGCATGCGACAGGTTTGAGAGCCTTACCCGGTCGTTGGTCGGGTCATGGCCGGGTGAGTCCGAGCCCAGGATGAATGGAGGCCATGGGCCAACCGATCACGACGGAGAGCTGGAGTAAACGCGGCCGTATCAGGCGTGGTGTGGACTGCTTCGGCTGCCGGACCTTCAAGCCACCAACGGTGTCCTTCGCGAGGGGCACCGGCGCGAGGGCGGCTGCTCAGCGTGTTCTCCAGATTGTGTAACACCACGCATGCCCCCACGGTCCGGGGCACCTTGCGGATGTTGGCCTCCATGCGCCCGTCAAGAATCCGCCATTTCCCTTTCAGCCTTCCGTTTGTTTGCTCGACGATCATGCGCTCGCGACTCTGCTGCTTATTCCATGTTGTCTCTTCGTCTGTGAGTAGGTTTGTAGTCCTGTCTACTTTGTAGGGAGTGAATGTGTAGTCTCGTAGTCCGTAAGCTGCATCAGCAACAAGGCAATAGCCATGTAGCTCCCCTCCTTCAATGCGAGCACAAGCTTCACTATTGTTCCACACACGCGCATCACTCACACTCCCAGGCCAGCCCACATCGAAATCCCAGATGTCACCATGAGCATCGACGATAAGCTGAAGAATGACGCTATAAAACCCCTTACGGTTCTGAAAGTCGGCGCGGTGTTCCCCGAATCCGCGTACCTTGATGAATGTCCCATCCAGCGCACCTACAACGCCCGGAATTCCGCCAAGCCTCTGGAATTCACGGGCCATAGCAGGCATGTCATCCAAGTCAGGCCACTTGACCCAATCGGGACCTAACATTTTGAGAACAAAGTCCTCAAACTCGTCACATATGGTAACAGCGGCGCTCCTACTCACTCCAAAGTGCAAACCGCACATGCGATAACTCCATGCATGCGCAAGGCGTGACAGACCCAGGGCGACACGGAGCTCATGTGTGTAGTTCAACGTTGACTTCCGCGGACGAGCTATGAGCCACTCCTGAACGATGAAATTGAACACGTGTTTCTCGACACGAAACATGGCGATGTACAGGTCGTCTGAGAACTCGTTCAGCAGCGTCTGCCACCTTGCTCGCACACTAGCGCGATCACGAAGGATTCCTTCTTCCCGCATAGCAGCAGCAACAGAATTCACCAGAGCGGGCAGTAGAGATGCGAGCACATTGCCAATAGGGGCGATGACACATGCGACGAGGCCTTGGTGCGCTAAATTAACTATACGAATTGTTCTTGCTGCCATGATGGGCATCGCTGAGAGAGATAGTTGCCAAATCAGAACGCATCGTATTATAGATGCATGTCTGGCCGTTTGCTTTAATTGCGAAGTGAGTTTGGCTGACGGGAGCGCATGGGAGGGATGGAATGCCCTCCTAGGATTTGGGTTGGTTTGATGGGAGCGCATGGGAGGGATGCAATGCCCTCCTTGGAATTTGTGTTGATTTGACGGAGCGCATGGGAGGGCTGGAGTGCCCTCCAGTTGTATTGTATGTTTGTCGTTTGCGCATGGGAGGGATTGTGTGCCCTCCCAATGTTGTGTGTGTTTTAATGCAGGTCGCATGGGCGGGCTGGAGTGCCCGCCAGGTTGTTTTGGTGTGCGGCTCGCTCGGTCGTGGAAAGTTCGACCGAGCGAAAATGCCAGCCCTGTCATTCACGAGGAAACCAGTTACCTAGGTTTCCAGCTGGTGCAGGCACTGTTGAAGAATGTGTGGGGGGAATTGTGTCCGCGCGCTAGACATTACAGGAGGAATGGACTCTGCTCACGGGGCATTCGTTTTTAGGTACAGTGATACGTTTTGAACCTCCATACGTGTATGGGCACGTAAAACCCCAAAATGTACGCGCTGGACACCCCCTAAACGTGTGTGCGCAAAATGCTGTGGCAAAGCAAGCTTCACATTGATAGACCTTGACGGGCTGACGGATGCACTGTGGGTGTTCCCCACTGAATGTCCCAAGGGTTTCAAAATTAGCCATGGTAACGGTTGTCGCGAGTTTTGCGAAAACTCGCAAATGCTTCCAGCATCCGAACACTCTTTAAGATTTAACTCAGAAACATACATACGGGCTTTACAAGATCTTCACGCTTGTAATAAACCCATACCCTTAAGAGTAAAAACCAGGGTCTTGCATTCGATGGAAATGCATGGTGCCAGTCAGGGAGTTGTTTTAATCGAGGATGAAAAAGCTTGACTAGGGATGACAGGATGACCATGTTGAACACAAGTTTGAGTTGGTATGGTAACCGTCAAAGCCACATGTCTGACTTTAAGATGTCAGCGGGCTTGATGATTGTACTTGGAAGGTGCTGTAGATGCTTTCAAAATCAGAGGCACCTTGCGCAAAGTGCACATGGGTGTGAAACAAACTGGATTCTAAAGTCCCATTTCATGGTTTCCAATAACAGAAACTATGGTGATCTACTTTCCAAAGCCTAGGCAGTAGTTTAATACAGGCATTAGTCTGGTTTTCCTCTGCCCATCCTACACTTTCGTACGTCACAGTGACTCAGTGAGGCTCAAACTGTGGTTTGCACGGACGCTGCCAGCTCCTCCAGCATCTCCTTCTGCTCCATCACCACCATGGACTGGTGGGGGCAGGAGAGGGGGAGAGGAAGGAAAGAGGGAGGGATGGGGGAAAGAGGGTGGAATGGGATTGCAGAAGAGAGACTTTAGTGAGAGGGAAGGTAAGCCAGCAAATCTTTATGCTCCATCGCTACCATGGACTGGCGGGCTGGGGGGGTGGGGAGAGGTGGGTGGAGAAGAGAAAGACAGCAAGACTTGAAGGAAGATGCTCTTGCGTTTTGTTGAGTGCCACGATCTCCTTCTGCTCCTTCTTTGCGTGCTTTTGAGGCGCCTCCTTCTGCTCCTTCTTTGCGTGCTTTTGAGGCGCCTCCTTCTGCTCCTTCTTTGCGTGCTTTTGAGGCGCCTCTCCTTCTGCTCCTTGTTGAAGTTGGCCGAAAAGGTAATCTTGTGTTTGAGTGAGTGCCACCATCTCCTTGTGCTCCTTCCTTGCGTGCCACTGACACCATGGACTGGGCAAGCGGGAAGGAGGGGAGCAAGGGATCGGGCGGGAAAGAAAAACAGAAGAGACAACAGAAGAGATGAGAGAAGAGAAAACAGAAGAGAAAACAGAAGAGGACGGACAGGGAGTGGGGGTATTTGAATAAATGGCATTCTCAGCCTTACTTGTTACAGTTAAAAAATCACCAGTCCTCACCTGGATGGCATCGACTGTCCTCACCTGGATGGCATTGTCCGTCCTCACCTGGATGGCATTGTCCGTCCTCACCTGGATGGCGTTGTCAATATCGCCATTGAGGAACGAGCCGAGGTCATAGTTGATCTTGGTGCGATGGTCCGACACCCGGTTGTCCTGATGGTGTGGGGGGTGGGGAGGGGCGGGTTTGTCTTATCATGATGGTCTGAGTCCTGACCCCTCGTTTTGTACCATTGGCGGGGATGGCAAGCCAAGCCCACCTCATTGCCCGCATCACATGCCCGAATCATTGAACGCATCACATGCCCGCCTCATTGCCCGCATCACATGCCCGAATCATTGAACGCATCACATGCCCGCCTCATTGCCCGCATCACATGCCCACCTTGTAGTTGTACGTTCGAATCTTTTCGGAGCGTGAACCCGTGCCGACCTGCATGGGGACAGGCGCGACGGGAAAAGGATACGGGAAAAGCACAACAGGCCACAGGGTTCCGTGTTTTCCAGTCTTTGAAAAAAAGCGATGCGTGCGGATGGGCGAGGAATATTCAGGCGCCTAAAAAAAGAAAGAGGCTTGGGGTGGGGATGGAGGGGACATGAGGGTGAGGATGTGCGCCCTGACAAAGGGTGATGAGGGGGGGTGAGGAGAAATGGGGCGAGGAGAAGTGCACAGAGACGGAGGTGCCAGAGGCCCACGGAATGAACGCATGCCACATCCACACCGCAGAACCTCACCTGCGATCGTCTGCGAGAGCTGACTTCGTCCTGTTGCTCCTGCAGCATGCGCTCATAGCTGTGAGGAAAAGGGAGAGGGAGAGGGAAGACAGAGGACAAACAGAGTGAGGATAGGAGGCATGGTGACTTTGTTGCAAACTAGCTTCGTCCTGTTGCTCCTGCAGAATGCGCTCATAGCTGTGAGGGAGTGGGTGGGGGTGAGAGAGGAGGGAACAGAGGGCAGACATTGAGTGAGAATAGATGACAAGAGAGCGTGCCATGGTGACCGTGCCGCTGACTAGATTCATCTTCTTGCTCCGCCCGACCCTCCTTTGACATCTCCCCACTTTCCCACCTGTCCTCCTCATCTCCAGCCATCTCCACTCACAGCTTGGCGCGCAGCAGCTGCATGGCGCGGAACTTGTCCTTCAGCTGCGAGCAATCCTCTATTCACCCTTCCTTCCCCTGCTCCATTCCAGACCCCTCCCACCCCTCGTTGCCACACCCCCCATCTCCCCTCACCCTCCCCGACCTCCTCAACTCACAGCTTGGCGCGCAGCAGCTGCATGGCACTCACAGCTTGGCACGCAGCAGCTGCATGGCACTCACAGCTTGGCGCGCAGCAGCTGCATGGCACTCACAGCTTGGCGCGCAGCAGCTGCATGGCACTCATAGCTTGGCGCGCAGCAGCTGCATGGCACTCACAGCTTGGCGCGCAGCAGCTGCATGGCACTCACAGCTTGGCCCTGAGCAGCTGCATGGCACTCACAGCTTGGCGCGCAGCAGCTGCATGGCACTCACAGCTTGGCGCGCAGCAGCTGCATGGCACTCACAGCTTGGCGCGCAGCAGCTGCATGGCACTCACAGCTTGGCGCGCAGCAGCTGCATGGCACTCACAGCTTGGCGCGCAGCAGCTGCATGGCGCGGATCTTGTTCTTGAGCTGCGAGCGCTCCTCCGTGCAGAAGATGCGGATGCCCGTGGGCTTGTGGAACAGGTCTGCCGCCGTCTCCACCTTGTTCACGTTCTGCCCGCCTGCGCCTCCTGACCACGCTGTCGTCAGTTCTATGTCTTTCGGGTCGATCACCACTTCTACCTCGTCGATCTAATGGCGTGGAGTAAGGGGATGGGGTGACGGGGGTGCGATGGAAAAGGGCATGGGAAATGAAACAGCGGAGGGAGGGAAAGAGGGACGGAGTGAGGGACGCCCGTGGGCTTGTGGAACAGGCCTGCTGCCGTCTCCACCTTGTTCACGTTCTGCCCGCCTGCCCCTCCTGACTGCGCTGTGGTGAGCTCGATGTCCTTTGGGTCGATCACTTCTACCTCGTCTATCTGCGAATGTGAGGGGGGGAAGAGAAGGGCAACGGCGGAAGGGAGGGAGGGAGGGAGGGAGGGAGGGAGGGAGGGAGGGAGGGAGGGAGGGAGGGAGGGGAGAGTGAGAAAATGAGGGATGCCAGTGGGCTTTTGGAACAGGCCCGCCGCTGTCTCCACCTTGTTCACGTTCTGCCCGTCCGCCCTGCCCGACCGCGCCGTCGTGAGCTCAATGTCTTTCGGGTCGATAACCACTTCTACCCCGTCTCGTCTATCTGATGGCATGGGGGGGTGAGGGAAAGATGGAAAGGGGCACAGCAGAGGAAAGGAAGCGAGGAGGGAGGGAGAGAGTGCTGCCGTGAGCTCCATGTCCTTGGGGCCTCTCACCACCTCCACCTTGTCTATCTGCGGGGGGCAGAAAGGCAGAAAGGGAGAGCGGCAGGAGGAGTGGCAGGGGGAGTGGCAGGGGGAGTGGCAGGACTCTGTGCTCATCCCTCCATTTGCCTGCCCCCTGCAACCCTTATCGGCCCTCTCCCCAAATCTCACCTCGGGCATGATGGCCACAGTGGCAGTGGAGGTGTGCACCCTGCCTGCAGACTCAGTAGCCGGCACGCGCTGCACGCGGTGCACCCCGCTCTCGTACTTGAGCTTGCTGTACACGCGCTCGCCTGCTATCTCCATCACGTACTCCTTGAAGCCGCCCATCTCCGCCTGTGGGGGGGTGGGCAAGGGGAGGAGAGGGTGGAGAGTGGGCACTATGTATGCATGAAATGTCTCTCTGCACTCTCACTCTTGACTTGAGCTTGCTGCACACGCGCTCGCCCGCTGTCTCCATCACATACTCCTTGAACCCGCCCATCTCCGCCTGTGCACGGCACGCATGGGATGAGCACGGTGTGAGCGCGCAGGGTCTTTATCACATCACTTGACGGGGTCTCTCCGCACTCCCATGCTTCACTTGGGCTTGCTGCACCCGCGCTCACTTCCTGGCTGCCTATCTCCATCGTGCACTCTTGAACCCGCCCATCTCCGCCTGTGGGGAAGGGGCGGGGGGACGGACGGCAGTGAACCGGGGAGGAGATGGAGCAACATGCAAGGTGTCTCTCCACTGCCATGCAAGGTGTCTCTCTACTGCCATGCAAGGTGTCTCTCTACTGCCATGCAAGGTGTCTCTCCACTCCCATGCTTGGCTAGGGCTTGAAGCACACGCACTCGCGCGCTCTCTCCAATGTGACTTTTGAGTCCACTAGAAGGTCGCCTTGCTTGCTGTACGTATGCTCGCCCGCTATCTCTCCATCACGTATGGGAACCGAAACGATGCAAGACGAATCAGGTGATTTTGATTCGAAGGTACCCATGTACAACAAAATATGCAGCCCTCTCGTCCCCTCTCACTCATCCCCTCACTTTCTCACGGACCCCCTCACCCCCTCCCTGGCTCATGACCTCACTTCTTTCCTTGCTTATCCCCGCACTCTCCCCCTCACTCAATCCAGCACTCTCCCCCTCACTCACTCCATCACTCTCCCCCTCACTCACTCCATCACTCTCCCCCTCACTCACTCCATCACTCTCCCCCTCACTCAATCCATCACTCTCCCCCTCACTCACTCCATCACTCTCCCCCTCACTCAATCCATCACTCTCCCCCACACTCAAGCCATCACTCTCCCCCCCCCACATCCCCTCCCACACTCCCTCACGGACCTCAGTGCAGGAAACAGGAGACACTCGCCACCCGTTCTTGTCCGCGTAGCGACCGTACATCTTCACCTGGTGGAGAGCGGTGCAGATGGGTGCACAAGGAGCAACATAACGAGGGTGAAATGTAAGAACTGTCAACCAAATATGACGCACATCACTTCTGAGAAATATATGCAAAGAGGTGCGGTGCAACACGGTGCAGGGCAGTCCAGTGAACTGCAGGGCAGAACCGGGAAGGGAGGCATTCTATTCCACAGTAGTATGCAAGGCTTGCTGCTGTTCTGGGTCAGGTGGAGAACGGGTGCATCGTGAACGCCGGTCAATGCCAGTCAACGCCGGTCAATGCCAGTCAACGCCGGTCAACACCGCTGGAGCAGGAAACGTCAACAAGAGTGGGTGCAAGAATGCACTCACCAGGTCGCCTGCCCAGATGCCGGCCTCATCCCCTCCCGTGCCCGCCCGCACTGTGGTGATGGACAGACAGATTGGGGAGAGCAGGGGGAGGAGGGCAAGGGGAGGAGGGCAGGGGGAGGAGGGCAGGGGGAGGAGGGCAGGGGGAGGAGGGCAGGGGGAGGAGGGCGAGAGCGGAGTATGGAAAACAGGACCAGCACACCTGACCCAACACCTCCAACAATCCCCCCACCTCCCAGCACACACACACACACACGTTTTCACAATGCACATGCACGTTCCAGCATGATGTTTCTGGCATCAAGGGGGTCAGTGGGCTGGGCAGAAGCAGCACCTTGAGAGTCGCCCCTCCATCTGCTCCGGAGTCGACCCACGAGAAAACCACGCACCTCCCAGCACACCTGATCCACACCTCAAACACACCCCCACCTCCCAGCACACCTCATCCACACCTCAAACACACCCCCACCTCCCAGCACACCTCATCCACACCTCAAACACACCCCCACCTCCCAGCACACCTCATCCACACCTCAAACACACCCCCACCTCCCAGCACACCTCATCCACACCTCAACCTCAAACACACCCCCACCTCCCAGCACACCTCATCCACACCTCAACCTCAAACACACCCCCACCTCCCAGCACACCTCATCCACACCTCAACCACACCCCCACCTCCCAGCACACCTCATCCACACCTCAAACACACCCCCACCTCCCAGCACACCTCATCCACACCTCAAACACACCCCCACCTCCCAGCACACCTCATCCACACCTCAACCTCAAACACACCCCCACCTCCCAGCACACACGCCCCACCTTCCACACATGCACCTTTTCACAATGCACACGCACCTTCCAGCATGATGTTCCTGGCATTAAGGGCAGTAGCAGCACCTTGAGGAGGTCCCTCCAGGTCCTCTATCTGCACCTCCAGCTCCGTTAGAGTCAACTCAACAGACGCAACCACACATCCCAGCATACCCAGCACATCCCAGCACACCCAGCACATCCCAGCATACCCTGCACATCCCAGCTTACCCTGCACATCCCAGCATACCCGGCACATCCCAGCACACCCTCCACATCCCAGCAGAAGCACCTTGAGTCGCCCCTGCAGCACCTTGAGTCGCCCCTGCAGCACCTTGAGTCGCCCCTGCAGCACCTTGAGTCGCCCCTGCAGCTCCTTGAGAGTCGACTCAAAAGACACCCACGCACCTTCCAGCACTCCCCCCCACGTCCCAGCTCTCACACACACCTTCCAGCATGATGTTCCGGGCGTCAAGCGGGTCGGTGGGCAGCAGCAGCACCTTGAGGCGCCCCTCCAGCTCCTCTAGCTGCGCCTCCAGCTCTCGCACCTCCTCCCCGGCCATCTCTGCCATCTCCGGGTCCGATGCACTGTCCTTCATCAGGGCTGATGCACGGAGCGAGAAGGAGTGAAAAAGGGTGGAATGCGATGCGAAGGGACAAGGGTGGGGGAAGAGATGAGAGTGAGGAGCTGGTAAGCTGACTGCGCCTCCAGCTCCCCCACCTCCTGCCTCCAGCTCCCCTGCCTCCATTTGGGGACAACAGACGAGCCATTTGGGGACAGACGAGCCATTTGGGGATAGACGAGCCATTTGGGGACAGACGAGCCATTTGGGGACAGACGATCCATTTGGGGACAGACGAGCCATTTGGGGACAGACAAGCCATTTGGGGACAGACGAGCTCGTGGAGCGGATTACAGCGTCGATTGTTGATGATACGCATGTTTGTGTGTGTGTGGAAAGAACGACGATTGGTGGGTGCCATGCGATTATATGGAATGTTTTGCGTTGATGAGAACAAGATCACAGGGAGCATGTGAGAGCGATATGGCAGGATGCATCACAGCACACTGCACCACTCTGCACTGCAGCATCACCAGGCATCGTTATAGTCACCTTTTGCGTCAGCCAGTTGCTGCTGCTTGTCCTTCCACTCCGCATACGCGCTCGCCACCTGCCAGGTGATGGTGAGGATGTGAGATTGGTAAATGGCAGTGCTATGGGACCATGCATGACTATGGCGTGGCATGTCATGCCATGGGCGATGTGGGATGAGGAAATTGTGGGATGGTGGGGGGTGTGGGATGTGACAGACAGGTGGGCGCGCAATGACAGACCACCCATGCACACCACACCACGTTAGATAGATGCACCCCATTCCACATCCCTGTACCATTCCATTCACCACTCCCATCCTTCCTCACCCCCCACCCCGCCCTGGTATTGCTTCCTCACAATTGCCCGCCCACCACACAGGTTCGCTTCGCCCCACTCCTCACAAGCAAAGTGAGTATCCATCGTCAATACTCCCAACTATCTCCCCGCGCGTCCTCTCTCCCCCTCAACTCATCAATCACCTCAATACCTACTCCTAACTACCTCCGCCCCTCTCCTCCATCTCCCTCTACCCTCCTCTAGTCCCCTCTCACTTCCTCTAGCCACCCCTTCCCTCCTTTAACCCCCTCTCCCCTCCATTACCCCTCTACACCCCTCACCTCCTCCCTCCACTCCCTCATCTCCTCTTCCCCCCCCCCCCCCCTTCCTCACCTCCTCGATCTCCCCGGCGGACTTGGCAATGCGCATGTACTCAGTCGCGTTGGACGCCACCTCAATCTCCCTCTCACATCCGCTTTCCCCCACCTCCCCTGCTCCACCCCCCTGCTCACCTCCTCCCGCCTCCCCCCCCCCCACCACCTCCGCTCACCTCCTCGATCTCCCCTGCGGACTTGGCAATGCGCATGTACTCAGTCGCGTTGGACGCCACCTCGGGATCTGCCAGCCGAATCTGGGTGGGGAAAACATGGGGATGCACCGGGGGGGGGGGGGGAAACAATGGGGAAACAATGGGGAGAACGGGTGGGGGAAAGAGATAAAGTGAAGGGATGGTAGCAAGCAGAACCGGGGGGAAAGGATGAGGGAAAGGGATGTGAGATAGTATGGGAGGAAAGAATGGGGGGAAGAAATAGGAAAAGGGATCGGGAAAAGGGTTGGGCGAAAAGAGGAGAGAAAGGAAAGGGCGAAAATCATGGAGGGAAAGAGCGGGTGCATCACAAAAATGTGTGTGTTTGAAAATCATCTGACATTCCCGCAGGTCGATCGTATGTTTGACAATCGTTTGAAAAACGTACAGAAAACCTACAAAAATCGTTTGTCCCTCTTGAGACGTTTTGGAGACACTATTCGTATGTTTCCGCTCAATGTTTCGTGCCTGTTGCTGCAGCATTAGGGTTTCGCGACTAAGAGGGGTTGGAACTGGTCTCCTCGCTTGGAAGATTTGTGCTGTAAACCTGTTCTCGATATAAATGTCTCCTTTTTACTTCTGTGCATTGTTTGTTACAGCAAAACCTTTGAAGATTATTTCTTGAATTTGTAAATCCCATTAAGAACATGGGTTTCCAAGTGTCATATTTAACCAATGGTTATTGATTTTGCACCTATTAGATTAAAGAAATGCCTAAAAATATCAATATTCTAGGTTCAAAATCAACGTTTACCACAGTCACATTGGGTCAAAGGCCTCACCATACAAATCTGTTGAGGAGGCTCACTTCATCGTCCTCGCACGAGGGTACAATGTGCACGAGACTAAGAATGCAGTCTACATCGATCACCGCATAATTATCAACGCCCTCTGTGGGTAAAAGACGCTTGCATCCCGTCGACGGGCATTGTCGCTTGTCTTCGGTGTAGTACTCCACATATGCGCCTCGCCTCAGCTCACCACCCTTGTTGTAATGAAACAGCACAAGGCAACGGCCATACCACGGGGATCCCTTCCCTGCAGGGTTGATCGCAATCGACGAGAAGTTTTGCTGGGCTGGGCTAGCCTTGACGAACTGCCCCCTTGACGTCCATTCCATCTTATCGTGTGGCGGGATCGCAAGTGCCGTGTGCACCTGACACCACGAGCATTCAACAAAGAAAAAGGGAAAGCAGCGAAAGAGGGGGTGGAGAGCATAAGGGAAATGGGGTATTGGCCAGGGTTTGCATGGACAGCAGTCTGGAGAGGGGGAACCAGGGGCGGATGGGGTGGAAAGCAAGCAGGAGAGGGGGAACCAGGGGTGGATGGGGTGGAAAGCAAGCAGGAGAGGGGGAACCAGGGGCGGATGGGGTGGAAAGCAAGCAGGAGAGGGGGAACCAGGGGTGGATGGGGTGGAAAGCAAGCAGGAGAGGGGGAACCAGGGGCGGATGGGGTGGAAAGCAAGCAGGAGAGGGGGAACCAGGGGTGGATGGGGTGGAAAGCAAGCAGGAGAGGGGGAACCAGGGGCGGATGGGGTGGAAAGCAAGCAGGAGAGGGGGAACCAGGGGTGGATGGGGTGGAAAGCAAGCAGGAGAGGGGAATGCACCTGCAAGACTTGCGTGTTGATGCCCGCCTGTTTGAGGCGCAGAACCATCGCACTCATGGCGGGTTCACCCAGCGTCAAGACGTAGCTCCGGAACACCGAGTCGGTGATGTCTCCAATGACCATCTTCTTGTGGGTCTTAGTAAGCACCCTCCGGCCAGCCAGGCATGCCTGTCACCGTGAAGATGAGAGGGTTGGTATAGGGAGGGGGTGGGGTGAATGGTGTGGGCATTTGGAGGGTGGAAGAGAGGGTGGGGGAGGGGATTGATGCGGGGGAGGCGAAGGAGAGGGCTAGGGACCAGGGGGAAATGAGGGTGGGGGAACGGGGGCGAGTTTGTGGGGACGAAGACGGGGATGGAGGGTAGGAGTCGGTTACTTTGGTTAGGTTGGTCCAGCATCTGATTGCCAACTCATGCAGAGAGCATGGAAACAGATATTGGGGAACAGAGCAGTGGAACATAGCAGGGAAACAGTAGGGAGCACAGGAGGATGTTGCGGAGCAGGGATGAAAGCAGGGAAAACAGAGCAGGGACCAGATCAGGGCAAACAGAACAGGGCACAGAGCAGGGCAGACACATCAATGAACATAGCATGGAAACAGTGCTGAGAACAGAGCAGGGAAACAGAACAGGGTACAGAGAAGGGGAACGGACTAGGGGAACAGAGCAGGAGAAGAGAGCAAGAGAACTGAGAAGGGAAACAGAGCAGGGAAACAGAGCAGGGGAACAGAAAAGTGGAACAGAGCAAGAGAACAGAGCAAGGCAGCCATGCAGTGAGTTAGAGCAGGAGAGCAGAGCATGGGAATAAAACAGGGAAACAAAGCAGACGAGAGTGTGCAGGGGTACAGAGCAGGGGGGACATTGCAGGTTTAAAAGAATCACCTCTTTCATCGAAGTCTCGTACGTGCTGTCCCCGCCGGCCTCCCGCGCTAGTTGTCTAACTACCGCGTGCTCCAGGTGTTTCCGAACGATGCGATCTTCAACATTCTTCCAATTCGTGCCACGTGAAGGACGCTTCACAGTGGTCTTGTGGGAGTGCTCGTAACAGTTCGACGAGTACTCCGCGGGGATTCCCCGAAGACGGATGGTTGACGGGAGGTGGACGAGGAGATGAATTTTCACTATTTTCCACTTTGACTTCTGCTTAGGAAATGCAACACGCAGAGCCTTCACCATGCTGGGGAGAGACAGTCGAGAGCATGCATGCAGTTAAGGGGTGGAATGCAGGCCAGGAAGGGAGAAACGACACGGGGGAGGGGGGGTGAGGAATCATGCAGTCAAGGGAAAAAAAGGGCAGGATTGAGGTCAAGCAGGTGGGGTATGGAAGAACAGGGATGCAAAGGGTCAAAACAAGATGAAAGGGAAGGGGGGGGGGGGGGGGAGAGCATGTAGGTATGGTTGATGCGAGGAAAATGGGTGTATGTGGCAATGAACGGCTTGGGAGCCCACACAACAACAAGAGTAACTACCTGATGGTGGCATCTTTCATCCGTTTCAGGGAATCGTCGGTGTGGTACTCAGCGCGAATAAACTCCTTGTACCACTCGACCATGAGCACGATTGCCGTCCGGACATCTTTCCGTCCTGGGAGATCGATGATGAGAGGCAAGACCTGCATCATCGCACGATGCTCTGAAGCTGAAAAGCAGGCAGTGGATGTAAAGTAGGCCCACGCCGAAGGTAGACGGAGCACGGAAGCTGGTGTGACCTCCTTCAAAATCTTGTATCGCCTAGAGAGAAGGAACGGTTCAGCATGGTGGAAAATGCAAGCAAGGAGGGGAGGAACGGTTCAGCATGGTGGAAAATGCAAGCAAGGAGGGGAGGAACGGTTCAGCATGGCACGGAAAGCAAGCAAGGAGGGGAGGAACGGTTCAGCATGGCGCGGAAAGCAAGCAAGGAGGGGAGGAACGGTTCAGCATGGTGCGGAAAGCAAGCAAGGAGGGGAGGAACGGTTCAGCATGGCGCGGAAAGCAAGCAAGGAGGGGAGGAACGGTTCAGCATGGCGCGGAAAGCAAACAAGGAGGGGAGGAACGGTTCAGCATGGCGCGGAAAGCAAGCAAGGAGGGGAGGAACGGTTCAGCATGGCACGGAAAGCAAGCAAGGAGGGGAGGAACGGTTCAGCATGGCGCGGAAAGCAAGCAAGGAGGGGAGGAACGGTTCAGCATGGCGCGGAACAACTCACTCCAGAAGAATCTTCCGTTCTTTCGGAGTCAGCTTCTTCACAAGGCACTTCATGGCATGCAGCCATATGCCCTGCTCCCAGATGTGCATGATGTCCGGGGGGACAGCGAGGTACGTGTTGCCCCAGAGAGTCTTTGCGAATTCCCAGTCCCACAAAAGGCTCTGCATTGTGGGTCAAGGACACAGAGTCACTATGGCGGGTCGGGGTAATAAACACAAACAGCTGGCTGCGGATTAGAGTAGGTTCTCATGCACACTAGCCACTGCAGTATATGGTGTGGATGGAGGGAAACCAAATGAGATGCGCGGCAATGCATGCGGAACAAGCTAGGCAAGGGTTACCTTCACAAAGTGAGTAGAGGTCTTCTTCTTCACCGCCTTCAGCTTCTTCTTGGTCTTTGCTGATTCCATCTCCTTGTACGCATCCTTCTGACTCTTGACAGTTCTGAGGACAATAGTGTCTTCCTGCTCATCCAGGCACTCCTTATCGGGGGGCGTTTGAGTCAACTCAAACGTCATCGCATCGAGGTGCTCCTTATCAGCCAAGCACAACGAGCACGGATGGAGCGAGTTGCATGCCATCGTACAAGTGACCTTAGAAGACTCCGGGTGATCTGTCACCCATGAATATAGAAGCGTGAATGCTCTATATTGCACACCGGCACTGTCTTCCACCATCACCCCGCCCCTGCACAGCCGCCAAGGATGAAGGGGGAAACAGGGAGGTAGAGGGGGGATGATGGGATAACACGTCGGAGATGGGAGTAACGGAGTGAGCATGGGCGGCCCTAAGCAAGCAGATGAAGAACGGTTAGGAAGATGGGGACAGCAAGCAGGGAAGGCATTAACGGCATGAGATGGTGGCAAAGCAAAGTTATGACTGAATACAGCGTTGTGGCACGCATGCGAAGGAGGACCAGATGTGAACGAGGGTCAACAAAGGGAGCGGAGAGGGTATGCCTCAGGGAAAGAATATTAGAAGGGTAGTGGGGTGGAAACGTGACGGAGTGGTTGGTTTGACCAAACCAGAAGGCTAATGATGGAAACAGCGGGGTGGGAGGATTATGAATAGGGATGAGGCAGAATACGTAGTACGATGACGGAGATTACTAGGGATGCGCGCCTTTGGGTGACAGTAGTGTTGACTCACCCTTTCAGATGTGAAGCCGCCTTTAAATCTTTAATCATGATCTCTGCAGCGCGCTGGAACACTCGAACCTTTTCTTCCGGCGAGAGGTCAGCTGGGATATTAGGCAGAAGCCCGAGAAGCTCAGTGCCTCCTTCGAGCCACCTAGCCCATTCCGGAATGTTCCCAAAGGACAAAAGAAATGGGTGGGCGGATTGGCGCCCGTTATGTGATAGATTGGTCTGGTCCGAGAACAGAATGAGCGCTATAACTATGCCATACTTCCGCACCCTCTCCTGCCACAGTGAATGAGAAAGTGATGGAAATCTGAATTGGATCCTATGTTTCGACGGTCTTGTCAAACGCGACATGAGCTGGAACCAAACTTACCCAAGCCTCCAGCATCCAGTCCGTGTTTGCAGGGGTACTGTAGCGGCGAACCCCATCAACCTTCCACTCTTGAGGCATGATGGTGAATCCCTTGACAGCTGACATTTTCTTGAACATGGCCTGAAGGAGCTGATGGTGATAATGACGGAAACAAAGATGTAAAACAGACGTGAAGAAACGATGGTTCCCTTTGGTCCGATGGTTTGATCGTCATCACTAAACCCCCACCTCCACTCTAAAGAACGTGACACCGCACCTGGGAGACACTCACTTTTATAGCGTTTCGGCGTTTGAAAGTGAGAAACCCAATCTCGTGATCCACTGGGATCTCCTCGACGATCCATTCGTTCGCCTCTCCAACGTCAAAGGTGTTCTCGTACTTCTCCAGGTCCCGGTAGCTGTTCCAATCGTCCAGCTGCTTTGGATCTAATTTCGGATGTCTAACTAACTGTATCGTGTCGTTTATCACCCCGTTGGTAAGGCCGTGAGACCGTGCCAAAATGCATATTTCCGCCTTAACATCGAGAATTTCCTCTGTAGGAGCTTCTTCCCCCACGAGTGTGGTGCTACACGTATGGACCGCATCAGGAACTCGCTCTGCCGGCTGCTGGTGCTGCTCTACTGCGTTCGGAAGTGCTGCTAAGGGAATCGAATGCTTTGGCGCGGGAAGGGTGGCTCTTCCTAACGGGACAAAGGTATACTGCTTCTCAACGTCACGACCCAGCTTCTTTCGTTTAGCAGCCTCTTGAGCCTTGCGTCTTTGGGCTCGCTTACAGCCGTCATGGTTAGCTTGATGGCTACGTACTGTTTGATAGCAGTACACGCGCTTATTGCAAAACTCGCAACCCTGACCCTCCATCGAGCAGATCTGTCCGTAGGACTGAAATGGTGTTTGGCACACCAGCTTGAGATGTGAGTGGTAACACTGCACCGTGGTGAGATAGTAAACTATCGTATGGACGATAGTTTACCGAAAGGCGAGGGAAGGATTTGGCGCGAACACGAATTGGCGATCTGAGCCTGAACATATGTTTCCGGTGACCCTGATTGGCCATTGGTCATCGAGTGTCAGTAGTTGGTTTGCAATTGGTTAGGGTTTGTGATGTACTGCTCGAAGTGCTAGGTCACACTGTTTATTGGTGCGCGACAACCGCGCAGATGGGCGAGAACGACATGCGACTCATACTCAGCATCTCCCGGTGTAACTGTTTTCGCGTACAAAAACTGCTTTCTTGTCGCAGCAACCTGACGAGGTTTTGTACCCAACTGGAAACAAGTTGGCGAAGGTCGTTTCCGCTTGCGACATGGACCTGACATCCTTTTTGGGGTACACGCCAATTGTGTGTCAGAAAAATACAAGCCGCACCAATGCCATTGGAGCAGGGAATCCTGTCAGACCGCCCAACACTGGACACCAAGTAGACAAGATATCAAGAGCAGGCTATTCGTTGACGACGAATGGGAGCAGGAATTTTAGCACAAAGTTGACCAACGAAGGGCAAGGGCGTGTGGGTCCTTCTCCAGGAGGAACTACAGTATCTGCTTCGACTTTCCGTTGAGCTCGCTGGGCAAGGAATTTCGACCCTTACCTAAGGCAAGATCCTGCTCAAGCTGAGTTTGCGTACTCAAGATATGGAGGAGAAGGGCATACCCAAGTTAGCGCGATGTAGTTTCCGGCACATGCGCATGCCATCCCCGTTTGGGGGATCTCTTGAAATCAAACCCTCAGATTACCGCACGCTGGAAAACGAGCAGTGGATCAGTGGCACGGTTATCGAGTGGCTCTCATCGTGAGTGCCTCTGTGTTGAACACAGAGCAAACTGATTTGTTGACCCTTGATTTTAGTTTCTCACGAGCTTCACCGACTTTGTATATTTTCATGTCGATCCTGCAGTATGTTACACTACGAGTACGGATATGACAATGCGTCGTGGCTTTGCACATCGCCTTATTTCTGGACACTCGTAGCACGCCCGGGGTCGAAGAGGATCACTAGGCAGGCCTATGGACATGACATTTTGTCGTTTAAGCACGTTCTTATTCCGATTAACAAGGAGTAAGTAGTCGGGTCTTTTTATTCATGTGTAGAACGTACCCATGTGCTGCAAACTAACGACATTGGAGTCTCGATAACATTGCAGTGCGCACTGGAGCCTTGCTGTCATCGAAATTAACCACGCTCCGGGATCCCTTATCCCGATCAAGTGTGTCCTGTGGCATGCGGACTCATATGCAACTCACGTCGACATTGATGGACCTTTGAGAAAGTGAGATATGTGCTTCGTATGAAACATGATTCTTGCGGACGAGTGCTAACGACCCGTATGCTCAATGCGCAGATGTTTGATGCGACAGGTCATGAAGCGCTACGCATGGATCACGGAGACTGAAGCAAAATCGTGGGCAGCAGAGATTCCGTTAAACGCCATCGAGGTATGCGCGTTGGATGCGCGGATGCGTACGGGGGTGGGAAGGGTAGGATGCGCATGAGTGCAATGGGGATGCGCCGATGAGAAGGGGAGTGAGATGAGTGGGCTGAGCATGAGTGCGATGGGGATGCGCGGATGAGAAGGGGGGTGAGAGGAGTGGGCTGCGCATGAGTGCGGTGGGGATGCGCGGATGAGAAGGGGGGTGAGAGGAGTGGGCTGCGCATGAGTGCGGGGGGGATGCGCGGATGAGAAGGGGGGTGAGAGGAGTGGGCAGCGCATGAGTGCGGTGGGGATGCGGGATGAGAAGGGGAGTGAGAGGAGTGGGCAGCGCATGAGTGCGGTGGGGATGCGGGATGAGAAGGGGAGTGAGAGGAGTGGGCTGCGCATGAGTGCGGTGGGGATGCGCGGATGAGAAGGGGAGTGAGAGGAGTGGGGTGCGCATGAGTGCGGTGGGGATGCGCGGATGAGAAGGGGGGTGAGAGGAGTGGGCTGCGCATGAGTGCGGTGGGGATGCACGGATGAGAAAGGGAGTGAGAGGAGTGGGCTGCGCATGAGTGCGGTGGGGATGCGGGATGAGAAGGGGAGTGAGAGGAGTGGGCAGCGCATGAGTGCGGTGGGGATGCGGGATGAGAAGGGGAGTGAGAGGAGTGGGCTGCGCATGAGTGCGGTGGGGATGCGCGGATGAGAAGGGGAGTGAGAGGAGTGGGGTGCGCATGAGTGCGGTGGGGATGCGCGGATGAGAAGGGGGGTGAGAGGAGTGGGCTGCGCATGAGTGCGGTGGGGATGCACGGATGAGAAAGGGAGTGAGAGGAGTGGGCTGCGCATGAGTGCGGTGGGGATGCGCGGATGAGAAGGGGAGTGAGAGGAGTGGGCTGCGCATGAGTGCGGTGGGAATGCGCGGATGAGAAGGGGGGTGAGAGGAGTGGGCTGCGCATGAGTGCGGGGGGGATGCGCGGATGAGAAAGGGAGTGAGAGGAGTGGGCTGCGCATGAGTGCGGTGGGGATGCGGGATGAGAAGGGGAGTGTGAGGAGTGGGCTGCGCATGAGTGCGGTGGGGATGCGCGGATGAGAAGGGGAGTGAGAGGAGTGGGCTGCGCATGAGTGCGGTGGGGATGCGCGGATGAGAAGGGGAGTGAGAGGAGTGGGCTGCGCATGAGTGCGGTGGGGATGCGCGGATGAGAAAGGGAGTGAGAGGAGTGGGCTGCGCATGAGTGCGGTGGGGATGCGCGGATGAGAAAGGGAGTGAGAGGAGTGGGCTGCGCATGAGTGCGGTGGGGATGCGGGATGAGAAGGGGAGTGCGAGTAGTGGGCTGCGCATGAGTGCGGTGGGGATGCGCGGATGAGAAGGGGAGTGAGAGCAGTGGGCTGCGCATGAGTGCGGTGGGGATGCGCGGATGAGAAAGGGAGTGAGAGGAGTGGGCTGCGCATGAGTGCAATGGGGATGCGCGGATGAGAAGGGGAGTGTGAGGAGTGAGGTGCGCATGAACAACATTTTTCTGCCTGAATTCGAATATTACACCTAATCCCAACACTATCACCTTCTCGGGCCATTTGCAGGTGCGACAGCAAGACAACGATAATGACTGCGGTGTTTATGTAATGCGAGTCATTCATACTCTCGTCGAATCCGAATTCGGCAGTCTGAATGCGTGCAACTTGGTCGGGACGCCAAGACAGTGGAGGCGGCAATATCGTAAAGATTTGGCTAAGTGGTCGTGTTTCTATGATAGTGCATGCGCCTCTATTCAGGCTGTGTGATGCTCTTAGCCACCTTCGGTGTTGGATAGGGGCTGCATAATCTAGCACTAGACATGAGATTAGCTGAGTATAATGACAGATGGCCTAGTTATTATGCTATCCTGAAAGGTGTGTGTCACATCATGGTGCTGAGGACCTGGAGTGGAGTGGGCAGTATGGAGTGGTGTCCCACCGAACCATGCATGCATGCAATGAATGGATGGCTGAACGTGGGTTGGACAGCAGCATGCCTTCAAGAGGCACGGCATACAAAAACGGTGTGTGGTTATACGGTACTAGAACATGTCAACACACAGCGTGCCGCATGTGACTCGTAAGGTTGCACAACAGACACAACGCTGCTTCTCTATCCTCCTTTGCTGAATGCATAGTACCCCTACAATCAAGAAACACTCTGCTGATCTCTTCCAACCAGGCTGAATATGGGATGTTGCATGCCAGAGCAAGACTTGATTTGAATTGTGCTTACACTTAGCAGCCATTTGGTGTATGTGAAACTCCAGTCCCCTGGTATCTTGGTGATGTTGCATATGACAATATACCACGGTATCACCCTTCTCACTGTTCATGGCACTTTCATAAAGGCGGCCTCTGTGACACATTACGACGGTTTTTGGAGTTTGAATTCTTGGTAGGGTTCTTTCTGTGGTTGAGGGTTATCCCTAAATGCGTGACTTGTATGTTAGTCCAGAATCTGGACTCCAGATCCAATCACAAGTACCTAGAGTTTGGTAGAAAAACAAACCAGATGATGTGTTAGAATGATATTTGGGTTGTTATACAGCGCACTTGTAACGCCCATCCTTGTTTTCGATATTGCAACGATGGTTCAAGGGCAACAGAACAGAGTCGTTCTCGAAGCGCGATGAGTTGGACTAGGCACGGATCGTCCTACGCGTGTATTCGAATTTCGCGCTGCATGTTTGCTGTTGTGGCATTGATTTTTTGTGACATTGATTTTTTTGCGGCTAGTCTAGCTCTGATGTTGACATTCACGCGATCGAAAATACTTAGTAGTATCGCGCTTTTAGTACAATGCAGATATAGGATTGCTGGCGAAACGGCGTTCCAGCCCAACAAGTCTCCTACTAAGACCAGGCTTGTGAACACTCACATACCGTACTGCCAGCACGTACCTTGCAACTTCTAGGGCAGCTGGGCTGCTGCGATCCCAGAACTGGTGCAGGAGCTGAAGAAGGCGCGGAACTCCAGCACGACGTGACTTCATGGGAGGTTTTCGTTAAAGGAACATGCTGTGCCATCTCTCGTGGCGGTAGTTGAGACCACGAAACCCTAAGGCGAAGAGCACCAAGAACGTCACGCTTGTACCAGTTGAGGTTCTCCTCACGATACCCTCCTACGATAGGCATTTCCAAATGTTGCCTCACTGTGAGTTGCTGCCATACCGCATTGCTGTTAGCAGTAGGCACTTCTAACCTTAGCGCGTTGCAATTACTCGTCGTAGGCACGTCCAGCTATGGCGCAGTCGTAATGCTCTCTAAGGGCGCGTCCAGCAATGGCGCGCTCCTGTTCTCGCTTGCAAGACCTTCTTGGGCGCGGTCCGCAGGCACGTACTGGGATTTCGCACTGCGTTTCTCGCAGGCACGTCTAGCATGCGCGGTGGGATTCCTTGCACCTTGAATACCTATTTAAGCAAGCTCTGATCCATCGAAATGCACTCCTCATCTTGCAATCATTCACTGGACTGGTCTAGCGGCAATAATGGCGGACATCTGCGATCTCGATCAACAGGCCGATGCTACTGCGGTGGTAGTAGGCACTGGAGCTTTACAGCCCCTGGAAGGCGCCAGAACAGGTGCGGAACAGAGGCTTCATGACGAGATGACACCTCACAAAGCTGCTCCGTTAGTTGTTCAGTATCGGAGGAAGAACAAATCTTCTGCACGCGCTGCCGAGGAGTCAGGGGACTCATCATCGGATAGTGACCAGTCTGGTGACGAGCCTTACGCTGGCCGAATTAGTCGCGGCGGTTCAAGCGAGCCACGGAACGGTCCTAAGGTGAAGCTGCTGGACCAATTCAAACCTGCTAAAGAGAGGAAAGGTAAGCAAGAGCCTTTTAGCTCCGCATAGCGTCTTTCTATGTCTGTTTCAGAGTTGCTCATTGATATCGTGGTTGATTTCGCCACCAATAGAGGTGCTCCACTCGTCACCACTGATCTTGTCGCCCTTTCTTTATGTGTTGTAGCTAAACGCGGTGCCAAGAAAGGGAAAAGAGGGAAACAACAGGCGACCGGGGCAACACGACAGCATGAAGCTGTAGACGACGAGGATCACTTGTAAGTGAAAGGGCATGAGCGTGACGGCGAGCGGGGCGGCGAGTGTGACGGCGATCGTGACAGCGAGCGTGACGGCGATCGTGACGGAGAGCGTTACAGCAAGCGTGACGGCGATCGTGACGGCGAGCGTTACAGCAAGCGTGACGGCGATCGTGACGGCGAGCGTTACAGCAAGCGTGACGGCGATCGTGACGGCGAGCGTTACAGCAAGCGTGACGGCGATCGTGACGGCGAGCGTTACAGCAAGCGTGACGGCGAGCGTTGCGGCAGGGTTGGCGAGGGTGAGGGTGATCATGAGGGCGAGCTTGAAGTGAAGCGTGACGCATCCCCTCCTACTGCAGCAGGTGCTCGACAGGATGGTGCAGAGAATGTTCCTGGGCATGGGGGGGGTGGGAGGGAGAGCCGTGGCGGGGAGTTGGAGGATCAGAGGGGGGTGTCAGGGAGGGTGAAGTCACGGCGCCGAAGGGCTGGAAAGAAAGCCCCTGTCAAGGAGGAATCTTCCGATGACGATGAAAGCTCTGAGGAGGAGTCGGGGAGCTCCTCTGGGAGCGAGGAGAAGTACGACGATGAGGAGGACGAAAGTGAGGATGCGGAATCAGAGTCAGAGAGTGAGGAGGAAGACAGGAGGAAAGGCAAGGCTCGGGGTGGACGCAGAAACGGATCTAGCGGAAAGCGTTGTCGCGCTAGGAAGGAAAAGAAAGAGCGTAAGAGGGGGAGGCCCCAAGAACATGCACCAGCCAAGCGCTCAGAACGTGGGGAAACCCGAGTGGGTAAGGAGCGGCGTACTTTGAATGCCGATCTCGGGTTCTACAACGACATGAAGGTTTTGGGGAAAACAGTAGATGCTACAGCGGAGAACCGACGGGAAAGCATTCGCAAGAAACGGGGGGCTTCAGACGACCCCTATGCGGCACTCGCTTCAGGTTCCTCGTTGGGAAGGAATGCCCAGCCGGTTCGTGGGCGGAGTGGCATCAAAGTTGAAGTCCAGCGTGTTGCTGACAACCGTAAGCATGGAGGAAGTGACGATGAGGAGTGGGGCATTGGGCAGGGTTTTGAGCGGAGTAGTGGCGTGCAGGTCGGACTCCAGGGCGCAGCTGACGGTGGCAACCCTGGTGCTGGAGGTCAGCCAGGCGACGGTCGACCTAGTTGTGAGGCTTTTGGTAAAACAGATATTGGGCCTGAAGTCGCGGGAGAATCCGCAAGGTGCAAGCAAGAGGGTGCGGCGGTTGTATTCCCTTTCAGTAGTGCTGGTGTATCACCCAACGCGTCCATGCAGCAATTGTTTCAGGCATTGCAGGAAGCGAATAGGCAGATTGCGGAGCTGAAGGCAGCACCAAGGCCCCTGGGAAATTCTGCTGGAGTAGGAATGCCAGTTCCACCTCTGCAGGCGATATCCAGCGAGCTACCCTCCCAGGAACCTGAGCCCGTGTGTGTGGCGGAGAGTGCTGTACAAGGACTGTCCATCGCTAGGAGACATGGGATGCCATCTGCCACGAATTTGAGGGTCAGTTGCCCTTCCCCAACCCGTAAATCTGTTTCCCTGCATGCCTTGCTTCGCATCCATCTCTGTTTGCCCCGTTCAAAGCATGCTGTGCTCCCCAAGCATCTTAATTTGCACCTTCCCTGCATGCCTTGCATTGCATCCATCTCTGTTTGCCTCATTCAAAGCATGCCCTGCTCCCGTTGCATCCTAATCTGCACCTTCCCTGCATGCCTTGCTTCGCATCCATCTCTGTTTGCCCCGTTCAAAGCATGCCGTGCTCCCCAAGCATCCTAATTTGCACCTTCCCTGCATGCCTTGCATTGCATCCATCTCTGTTTGCCCCATTCAAAGCATGCCCTGCTCCCCATGCTTCCCAATTTGCACCTTCCTTGCATGCCTTGCATTGCATTCATCTCTGTTCGCCTCATTCAAAGCATGCCCTGCTCCCCATGCATCCTAACCTGCACCTTTCCTGCATGCCTTGCAGTGCAGTCATCTCTGTTTGCCCCATTCAAATCATGCCGTGCTCGCCATGCATCCCAATTTGCACCTTTCCTGCATGCCTTGCAGTGCAGTCATCTCTGTTTGCCCCATTCAAAGCATGCCCTGCTCCCCATGCTTCTCAATGTGCACCTTCCCTGCATGCCTTGCATTGCATTCATCTCTGTTTGCACCATTCAAAGCTTGCCCTCCTCCCCATGCATCCTAATTTGCTCCTTCCCTGCATGCCATGTTCCATGTTTTCCCTTCCGTTGAATACTTCATTAGCTCTACATCGAGGATACCAGGAATTGCATGTGCATGGAAGCTGACGACAACGAAATCAATTTCTACCCATCTTTTGAGAAGAGGATCTTGGTCTTGCACGCGGTCATATCAGAGAACTACATAGTGTCTTTGATTCAGTTGAAAGAGGTCATGCAGGACCAGAAACGCATTGAAACTTTCAAGCGTGTTTGGACGCAATGGAAGAACGAGCGCGCCTTCTATATCAAAAGGGCGGTGCTCGAGGCCCTGGGGGTGGCAGTTAGTGGGCTGCGTGCATCAGAGTTACACATCGACGTGGAATTGAAGTGCGATCTTTGGGGCACCTACTGCCCAAGTGAGTATTCCATCGCACAATGCCTTGTATTGCATGATTTTGGGGGGGTTACACCCCCAACCCCCTTCCCTGGTCACTGTTTCTCTCTTACCCTTTCCCGTTTTCCTTCGACCGACCAGATTGGCCTGCCAATGCCCCACCTGTCCCCTCCCCAACCCCCTCCAAACCCAACTGCTGCAGCTGCCGATTATCCACTAAGCACATGGGGGAATGATGAGGAGTCCGGCCTCCCATTCGCCAACAAGTGCTTCTTCGATGCTGCCATGGATGCCTTTGGTGAATATGCTGTGGGGACAAAGTTGTGCATCAAGGCGTATCACATTGCGTGGATTATCATGGTGGTGAGCAGATTCTTTCTCCCTCTCATTGTCCCCAATTCATTGTGTTCTTCTACCCCATTCCTTGCTTGGGTTTCAACAAATGTTTCAATTTGCTTTCCATCCTTGCATGCCATGCACGGTGCTCCCAATACTTCACTGTTTCCCCCTTTGAAACATGATCCACAAATCCCTCCAAACTCCATCACTGTACAGATCGATTACGGATTGTCAAAGACAAACAAGACGACAATGAACCTCACCAACTCCCACCGTAAGAACACCAAATGGGTGACAAGCATCCGCGCCCTTGTGAAAAGGGTGGTGAGGGATCACTTCACCCAGGCCAGTCCGACCTACAACCCCCGCATGAAGGGTTTCGAATGGGGGCCATTTGGCCTTTTTGTCCACGAGTCGGGCTTTGAGGAGTATAGGGCCACACCAAGCACCCGCACTCCGGTGGGGAGGGTGGTTGCTTGACTGAACTAGAGTGGAAGTTGCAACGAAGAGGAGCAGCGGGTTGTAAACAGTGCGAGAGGCAGAGAAAGGTGGAGTGGGGAGACACGGGGACGCAGCAGTGGAGGGGTAAGCTGCAGAACTGGTGTGGGGTGTGCTGTGGAGGAGTAGCAGTAGGGAGAGTATGAGATGGACAGCAAAAAGGGAAGCTATGTTGAGCTGTGAGACCGCAGCGGAGCAGCGGGGTATGGCAGCTGTGAGAGGCAGTAGGTATTTGCTTGGGGGCAGCAATGCTGTGATGCTGGGAGGAGCAGGAGTGGAGTGTGCAGCAGTGGAACAGCAAACAGGAAATCAGAGTAATAAAAACAGAGGGGGTATGGGAGAAGGACCAGCAGCAGATGAAGTAGAGCAGTCACAGCAGTGGGATGAGCGGAGAAGGGGTAGCAGCGGGTCAAGCAGAGTAATGACAGCAGGGTGGGAACGGAAAAGGACAGCAGCGGGGGAAGAAGAGCAGCCACAACAGTGGGGGGAGCTCCAAAGAGGCAGCAGTGCGGGAAGCAGAGTAGACACAGAGCATTTGGGGAAGCGGAGAAGGGGCAGCAGGGGGAGCAGAGTAATCACAACAGTGGGGGGAGTGGAGAAGGGGCAGCAGTGGGGGGAGCAGAGGAGTGGCAGCAGCTTGTCAAGCAGAGTAGTTACAATAGGGGGGAGCAAAGAAGGGGCAGCAGCGGGGAAGGAGAGTAGTCACAACAGTGGGGGGAGCTCCAAATAAACAACAGCCAGGGGAGTAGAGTAGTCACTGAGCAGTGGGGGACGAATAGAAAGGGCAGCAGCTGGGGAGCAAAGGTCTCCGCAGTGTGGGGAGCGGAGAAGGGGCAGCAAGGAGGGAACAGAGAAGTCACAACAAGGGGGGGAGCGAAGAAGGGGCAGCAGTGGGAGAAGAAGAGTATGTATTCAGTGGGAGAGGCGAAGAATCACAGCAGCAGGTCAAGCTTAGTAGTCACAACAGGTGGGGAGCAAAGTTGAGGAAGCAGCGGGGGAAGAAGAGCAGTCACAACAGTGGGAAGAAGAGCAGTCACAACAGCCAGGGGAGTAGAGTAGACACAGAGCGTTTGGGAAAGCGAAGAAGGGGCAGCATAGGTCACAGCAGTTAGGAACTCCAGGCCAACTAGTGCGATAGGAGACGAGTAGGGGATTGCAGCAGCAAGTCAGATTACCAGTAGAAGGCAGTGACAATGTGACAATAGGAGACTAGATGCAGGGATATGAAGCAAAAGGAATGTTGTAGCGTTTTTAATTCCTATTTTTCTGATTTTTGCGAGCACACATCGTATGTCGGTGGGATCCATGGAAAAGGATGTTTGGTGTTGGGTCGAGGCATTATCGAACCTTGTGCAAGGTGTAATTATGGCTGTGTACAAGGTAAAAAAACATACATGATGCCCTTTTCCAACTGTATAATTTACAGGCATTGACACTCTGCTAAACTATGTCAAAATCCAATTCAAACATGTAACAAAACACAGCAAAGCACCATTTTTACACCGCATAAATGTCAATAGGTGTCGCCAACATGTCCATAACAAGGTTTCCAAAACCCCAATAGAACTTCCCTCGCATGTATTCAGAACCATTTCAGAACCTGCCAATCATACGAAAATCATCTGACACATCATTTGAAAAAAGTTCGATACTTTCTTCTAAAAAAGTTTGAACCCCTACATTTTGAAAACATTCGAACAAAGTCTTCAAACACACATCATGTATAGTATTCAGATAGTTGATTTTTGTGATGTGGGAAATGGGGTGGGGGGAAATGACGGGGAAAACGGGGTGATAGACACCCTGGGCAATGGAATAGAGTGGAGCAAAGGCCGGGTTGAAGGAGCAATGCCGAAGCAACGGATAATGCTAGGGGTGCAATGGGAAGACGAAGAGGGATGAGATGCATACATCACAATCAAATAGCTGCTTTAACCACTTCATTTCAAAAAGTAGTGGTCAAAGCTATCAAGAACACTACATTGGCTTACTAACAATCGGTGCAGAAGAGACAGAACGCAGGAAAATGCGACTCACAGAAAGTTCTTTGAAAGTTCGCTCTGCTGAGTCTAACTTCGTGATGACGTAAGGCTCCTGAAGGGAAAGGGAACATGAGAAGAGTAGAGAGCGGAGATGGAAGAGGAGACAAGGGAGTGGCAGCGGGCGGAGTAGGCGGGGAATGGAGGGGCTAGGGTGAAGGAGTTGGCTGGGTTGGTGGGATGAAGTGATGAGGCTTAAACCCTTCGAAGAACACGGAGACAGCTCTGAAAGAACCTGCGCGTTGAACCTGAGTGAGTGCTCCATGGCAAAGACGCGTTGGTCTATACCAACCAACATGCCGCACTCCTGAGCAGCTGCTTCTCAGGCCTCAGACTCTCAGGCTCTCAGGAGACTCCGAAAGGCACTCTCAGGCGATCATGGCATTTCTCCCTTTCGGACAGTGTGAACCCAGCCTACTTCCAGAGCCCTTCAGACGGAAATGGAAGCGAAAATTTCATTCTACTTCACGCCATAAGGTCGACACAAGGGACCGTGGGAGCCAGTCTAACGAGGAGCGGACGGCACTGCGATTCTGATTGCGATTTGACCACGAGTTGCGGGAATTGCGGTGATCGGATTTGCTGCGCTACGAAGACGGGATCGGCGGCAGCACGCACCAGAGCACTACGGACAACGAATGCCATCCCTGGCCGAACCTCGCGCCCCGAAGCTCCCGCATTCCCCGCAATCTGCGCAGCTGAGAGCTGCCGCCACGCGGAGACTCCGCTTAACGCGGAACAGCTGGCGAGTGAATGGTCTTGCTGCTGACGAGAGCATCCTGCGGCAGACCCGGCGAGATTTGCGGCGGGATTGGCGGTGAGGCGACACGAGTGGACCGCATTGCACCTGCCGGTTCCCGTCGCAGTCGACGTGACAGGCGAAGTGGTAACCGCGCTGCACGATGTGGTGGCGACGCCGTGGGCGGCGACGGACTGGAGGCGAGAAGCCATTGCGAAACGACTGCTAATTTCAGAATAGTTCACTTGGCATAGCAAGCGGATAAAACACAGGGACGTTGGGTTGGTTGCGGATAGAACAATGTCGTTGCTGTATCTGATTGGCTGGGCCTGCTGATGACTCTGTTTGTTCGTGTTTGGGCACTTCTAGCGAAAATGTAACACTAGGTAACTCTACAAGAGATGCAGGCGGGTTTCTTGATTGGCGAGGTGGGCAAAGCCATTTTCGCCCATATTACCTGAGGTGGCTTGGGACTCTCACGACCTTGTGGTGCCCACCGCGCCACGTCGACTGACACTACTGATTCCACCACTCAGTTCATTATGAATCGCTCCGTGGCTAGAAAGTATACATATCACATCATCATTCATCTACGCGCATATAATCTTCAACCGGCTTGTTGTAAAAGCGAACTTTCCATCGCGTCAGGTGTGAGCCTCATGAATCTTGATTTCACAATGCTTCTTCATCCACAACTAGTTTTGCACAGTTATCACTCATATACATGGGTGCACAGGAAGAAAGTGGGAGACACGAGGACGAGAAAGAGAAAGGGAGACACTAAAACAGAAAGGCTTGTACTGTACATCCACCAGCCTCACATGCAGCCCCTTATTCCGTGGTGCGTGCCAACATCAAGTGCTACGCCTGTTACCTTTTCTGCTGCTCGTGATGCTGCTGTTGCTGCTGGTGATGCTGATGCTGATGCTGCTGGGGGTGGGGCGGATGCCGGTGCTGCTGCTGATGGTGTCGCTGGTGGGGATGGGGGTGGGGGTGGGGGTGGCGGCGCTGCTGCTGCAGGCGGCGCATCTCGCTCTTCTCGTGCTCCTCGTACACGGGCAGGCTGCGGATGTGCTGCACCTCCTTCAGCAGCACCTCCTCCGTGATGTTGTCTCGGATGCTCTCCATCACCTGTGAGAGAGGGGAGGCAGCAGCATGAGAGGAGGCAGCACGTACATCCACACACGCACATCCCCCCCTACACATGTGCTGCACCTCCTTCAGCAGCACCTCCTCTGTGATGTTGTCTCGGATGCTCTCCATCACCTACGCGGGCCAGAAGTGCATGCAGACAGCCAGGTTACAGGCATGAGATCAGATCATGAGGCCACACACACATATACACACACACGCGTGTGCGACGCGTTAGGGCGCCCAACCCTCATGACTTCCCACACGCCATCGGACCATAACAAGCATTACAAAAACCTTTACCACAAGCAGACTTATAAGTCAACTCAAAAGAGGTGACTTTTGAGTCGACTCAAAAGTCAACCCTCATGACCTCCCACACGCCATCGGACCATAACATGCATTACAAAAACCTTTACCACAAGCATCAGCACGCCCACCTTGAGGTACGTGTGCCATGCGTTGGGGTGCTCCTTGTCAGTGCGCACGCGCATGAACTCCCACTCGGCCTCGTCCTTCTTCCAGCAGCACTCCACTATCTTCCCCTCCAGCTCCTTCGCCTCCTCCTCACTCATGCCTGAGGGAAAAAGACGGGAGAGTAAGGGGGGGGAAGGGGGGTTGGGTGGGCGTTGTGGGTGTTTTTGGGCAAAGAGAGGTGTTGTGTGAATGTGTAGAGCTGAAACCCCATGCCGTGACGCCAGCAGCAGCACTCCACTATCTTGCCCTCTAGCTCGTTCGCCCCTCCTCACTCATGCCTTCAGGGGGCGGGGGGCGGAAGGAAGGGGAGGGGGGTGGGGGGGGGATTGGGTTTCAGGGGCGAGGACAAGCGTTATGGATGAATGGAAACTCCATGTTGTGGCGCAAACAGCACTCCACTATCTTCCCTTCCCCTCCAGTGACCTCGCCTCCTCATTCGTCTCCAAGGAGGGTATAGGAAAAACAGGGAGAGGATACGGGAGGCAGGGGGTGAAGAGAGGTTGGGGGTGGTTTGGTTTGTCTTAGGGCAAGTGAGGTGTTATAAATGAGCTCCAAGTTTGGTTCAGCAGCAATCCACTATATTCCTATCCAGCGCGTTGGCTCCTCCGCACGCATTCCTAAGCAGGGAAAGAATGGAGAGGAGTTTTGTCGACTCAACAACAGACTCATCAAACGTGAGAGGAACTCCCTAGCTTGCCCTCCAACTCTGTTCCCCCCTCCTTACTCGTGTCGAGCAGCGGAGGTGTGGATTGGACAAAGAGACACGGTTATGGCATAGTCAGAATGGTCTTTTACACTGGTGTGGGGCCAGAGCAGGAGAGCAGGAGGGAAGGAGGAGAGCAGGAGAGCCAAGGAAAGCACGAGGCACCGACCAGGGCGGGTGAACTTGGCTGCTGATCGCGCTCGCAGCGTCTTCCTGTCAGAGAGACTTTTGAGACGTCTCAAAGGAGCAAAGAGCAAAGCAGAGAGCACAGCAAAGCAGGAGGGAGGCACCGACCAGGGTGGGTGAACTTGGCTGCTGGTAGCGCTCGCAGCGTCTTCCTGTCGGACAGCAGCAGCACCCACTTGCCCTCCGGTGATTTCTGCACCGCAGCACGCACGGGGTACGACGGGGGGAGAGGAGTGGGGAAGATGAAGAGGAGGTGCTGAAAGTGAGACGAGGTGTAGTGGAAAGAGGAAAGGAGCCAGGGGGGTTGAGTGAGCACAGGGGGAGTGTGCTGTGTTGGAGGGGGAATCAACAGGGTTGGGTAGGAGTTAACAGGAGTCAATAGGAGTCAACCAGAGGTCAGCGGGAGTCAGCAGGAGTCCACATGAGTCAAGGTAAGTCAACAGGAGTCAGCATCACGAGTCAACAGGAGTCAATGCACCTTGAGGCAGAAGTCAACGGAGTTCATGTGAGCATACTTCCACTTAAGCAGGCCCTCGTGCGTGCGTGGCACATATGCATCGTTCCACCCCTGCACAAGGGAAGGGCAGGCGAGGGCAGGCGAGGGCAGACGAGGGCAGGCGAGGGCAGGCGAGGAAATTAGGGGCATACAAGAGAGACGCTCAATATAAGCACGTAGGGCAAGGAGATCATGAGGGCAAGGCGAATGAGCATCGTTCATTCCATCCTTGCCTGCGAAAGATCATGAAAGATATGGAAAGGTGATGAAAGGTGGCGTTTGGGAAGGGGAGGCAAAAAGTCGCAACTTGGGTCCAGGATGCGAGGGGATGGAGGGGGCAGGCAGAGAACGAGGGAGGAGATGCCAGAAGCAGAGGGTGTGAGGAAGAAGCAGAATGGAAAAGCAAGGATGCAGAGATGACCTCACTTGGACAACCAGCCTACTTGCACGGCAACCAAGTGAATGTGACATTTGACTGGGTGAGAGCACACTGGCTTGCTACAAGCTCGCCTGCATGTCATCACAGTGACTGACTGACTGACAGCCTGACTGACTGACTGACTGACTGACTGACTGACTGACTGACTGACTGACTGACTGACTGACTGACTGACTGACTGACTGACTGACTGACTGACTGACTGACTGACTGACTGACTGAATGACTGACTGACTGACTGACAGACTGACTGACTGACTGACAGACTGACTGACTGACTGACAGACAGACAGACTGACTGACTGACTGACTGACTGACTGACTGACTGACGGACTGACAGACTGACGATGGATGTGCAGGATGAGTCCGTCGGACTCGTGGCTGAGCTTGGGAATGAAGTTGTGCCCACCTGGGACTCAATGAGTCACTCATCCCTCACTCACTCACTCACTCACTCACTCCCTCACTCACTCACTCACTCCCTCACTCACTCACTCCCTCACTCACTCCTCACTCCCTCCCTCACTCCCTCACACACTCTCTCACTCACTCACCGACCGACTGACGGACCTGCAGGATGAGTCCATCGGACTCGTGGCTGAGCTTGGGGATGAAGTCGTGCAGCAGCTTGCCCACTGTGCTCAGCATGTAGAAGTCCTTGCGCCGCACCTAATCATAGCATGCATGGGGAAGAGTGCATGGGAGGACACGGGGCGTGGGGTGTGGGGTATGGGGTATGGGGTATGGAGCACAGCAGCTTGCCCACCGTGCTGAGCATGTAGAAGTCCTTGCGCCGCACCTAATCATAGCATGCATGGGGAAGAGTGCATGGGAGGACACGGGGCGTGGGGTGTGGGGTATGGGGTATGGGGTATGGAGCACAGCAGCTTGCCCACCGTGCTGAGCATGTAGAAGTCCTTGCGCCGCACCTAATCATAGCATGCATGGGGAAGAGTGCATGGGAGGACACGGGGCGTGGGGTGTGGGGTATGGGGTATGGGGTATGGAGCACAGCAGCTTGCCCACCGTGCTGAGCATGTAGAAGTCCTTGCGCCGCACCTGGTGGGTGGGGGTGATGGTGGGGGTGCATGGTTGGTACATGAGGCACAAGGCATGGATCATGCATGGGGCAAAGCAGCTTGCCTACCGTGCTGACCATGTAAAAGCCCTTGCGCCGCACCTGGTGGTGCATGCATGGGGAATAATGCAAGGGGCATGTGGCATGGCGCATGACACGTGGCACATGTTGCTTGACATGTGAGGCACGAGCAGGCAGGCATGGAGCATGGGGTATGGAACATCACGCATGACATATGGCAAATGGATGTTATGTACAGTACAGGATTCACTTTCATGTGACATTCTCCTGACAATCAACTTTCATATGTTAACACTGTCCACCAGACCACCCTTCAGCCTGTTGAAACCCTTCTAGCTGAGCGCACCTTGAAGTCCTCCCAATCCAAGCTGTGGTCATACAGGGTGTTCATCGCTGCATCCATCTTCAAATCCTTCAAGCTGCAATCACCTTGCAACCTGAGCGCACCTTGAAGCCCTCCAGGCTGTAGTCGTACGGGGGGTTCATTCATGGCTGCATGCATCGTCTGCGGCGGGGCACCACCTGGAAGCCATCAAGTTGCAATCACCCTGGAAACCCTTCAAGGCTCAAGCAGCAACCAATCACCTTGAAGTCCTCCAGGCTGTAGTCATAAAGGGGGTTCATGGCTGCATCCATCTTGCGCGGCGCCACCACCTCCCTCTCTATCAGCTCAAACCGCTCCGCGAATGGTCTCTGTAAGGGGAAGAAAGAATGGAGCAAGGGGGCAGACGAATGGTGAGAGAATAGGTTATCATTTAGTGTTTCAAAATAGTATGCACCACCTCTCTCTCGATTAGCTCAAAGTTTCAAACCGCTCCGCAAGCGGTCAAAGTGGGGAAGTGCAAGAATGGCAGGAAGGGAGCAAATGAGTGGCAAGGAGCAAGGAAGAAGAATAGTGAGATGGAAGCAGAAGAGTAGAACAGAAAGACACACATGTCAAGCCACCCCCACACACCATTCAAAGCCCCTCGCACCCCCCTCCTTGACTCACATCTCCCAGCGGCACGCTGTCAAGCATCATGAGATCATAGATGAGGTAGCGCCGCTCCTGCACGTCAGTGCCGGGCAGCTCATCCACCACCATCTCGCCGTCCAGCAGTGTGGTGCGGTGCACGTCCCAGTCGTCCACCGGCTTGTGCTGCAGGTGCTTGCGCGCGGGAAACCTCATTTGCACTCGCCGAAACCGGAAGTTTCTGGTGGGGGAAGGGAGGAGAGAGGGCGGGAAGAGAGGGGGAGGGGGGGGGGGGGGAGAGAAGGGGAAGGCGAAGCTGGGACAAAAATTCCTGCTGATGAGTCGCCACTCCTCCTGGGAGATTCTGCAGCAGGTGCGGGCATCCAGGTGGGACACGCCAGTGCCCAATAGCACACCTGCCGATGACGCAAGCACACCTGCCGATGACGCAAGCACACCTGCCGATGACGCAAGCACACCTGCCGATGACGCAAGCACACCTGCCGATGACGCAAGCACACCTGCCGATGACGCAAGCACACCTGCCGATGACGCAAGCACACCTGCCGATGACGCAAGCACACCTGCCGATGACTACGCAAGCACACCTGCCGATGACGCAAGCACACCTGCCGATGACGCAAGCACACCTGCCGATGACGCAAGCACACCTGCCGATGACGCAAGCACACCTGCCGATGACGCAAGCACACCTGCCGATGACGCAAGCACACCTGCCGATGACGCAAGCACACCTGCCGATGACGCAAGCACACCTGCCGATGACTACGCAAGCACACCTGCCGATGACGCAAGCACACCTGCCGACGACGCAAGCACACCTGCCGATGACGCAAGCACACCTGCCGACGACGCAAGCACACCTGCCGATGACGCAAGCACACCTGCCGATGACTACGCAAGCACACCTGCCGATGACGCAAGCACACCTGCCGATGACGCAAGCACACCTGCCGATGAGGTGGCAGCATTCACATATCGGGATGTGTGATGACATACATACCTGTCTGTCAGGGCAAATGAGCATCACATATTGTTAGATTATACTACTCTTCTGTATCCTGCATTGATCCTATAAACCCTAGGATAGAGATAGGCACCCAAACTATGTTTGGGTGCACAACTAGGGTTAACCCTAGTTGGGGGTTGGAACCCAACCTTGGTCCAATTATTGGCCTCCAAGGTTGGGTTGGGAGATTATTGGCCCCCCCAATAATGTTGGCCCACCTTTGGCCAACATTATTGGGACCCCCCAATAATTATCCAACCCAACTTATTGGTGGGGGGCCAATAATGTTGGCTAGGTAACCAACCAACCCCCCCTCCCCTAGCTTCCACTATGTAAACCCTCATGATTCCTAATCAAGTGACTGGTTCAATTCTAACATGCTATCAGAGCTCTTACGGCTAACGCCGCTCAAGATCCTAGGACCCCTCGCGCCACTTAGCGCACCTCTCGCCGGCTCTGCCGCACCTCTCGCGCCACTTAGCGCACCTCTCGCGCCACTTAGCGCACCTCTCGCGCCACTTAGCGCACCTCTCCCCGGCTCTGCCGCGTCTCTCGCGCCACTTAAGCGCACCTCTCCCCGGCTCTGCCGCGCCCCTCGCGCTACTTAGCGCACGTCCGCCGGCTCTGCCGTGCCCCTCGCGCCATCTCGGCGCTCCTCTCCTCGCCTCGACCGTCCGCCGCGACGAACGCGACCGTCAGCCGCGGACGCGACGAACGCGGCCGTCAGCCGCGGACGCGACGAACGCGGCCGTCAGCCGCGGACGCGACGAACGCGGCCGTCAGCCGCGGACGCGACGAACGCGGCCGTCAGCCGCGGACGCGACGAACGCGGCCGTCAGCCGCGGACGCGACGAACGCGGCCGTCAGCCGCGGACGCGACGAACGCGGCCGTCAGCCGCGGACGCGACGAACGCGGACAGCCGCCGCGAACGGGGCGAGCGCGGGCAGCCGCCGCGGACGCGACATCCGCGGACAGCCGCCGCGGACGGGGCGAACGCGGGCAGCTGCCGCGGACGCGACATCCGCGGACAACCGCCGCGGACGGGACGAACGCGGGCAGCCGCCGCGGACGCGACATCCGCGGACAGCCACCGCGGACGGGGCGAACGCGGGCAGCCGCCGCGGACGCGACATCCGCGGACAGCCGCCGCGGACGGGGCGAACACGGGCAGCCGCCGCGGACGCGACATCCGCGGACAGCCACCGCGGACGGGACGAACGCGGGCAGCCGCCGCGGACGCGACATCCGCGGACAGCCGCCGCGGACGGGACGAACGCGGGCAGCCGCCGCGGACGCAGGCAGCAGCCGCGAACGCGACCAGACGGGGGAGTAACCAGCTGCGGACAGCACGCAGCTCATCTCCACCACTGACCGCGCCGTCCCTCCGGACAGCGTCGTCACCTCTAGCACCTCCACCCTCCCCTCCTCCCTCCCTCCCTCACTCGTCATGGCGGACGAACCTTCGTCACTTGAGCTCGCCTCAATAGACAAACTCGAGCTCCTCAACGGCACCACCGCAGTCAATTGGGTGTCGTTTGAAGAGAGCCTCTTCACGTACCTTGGCTCCGTTCGAGTGGGAGATTATTGCCTCCTTGACGTCGTCCTCGAAACGCCTCACGGCCTCCCTCCCACCCCGCCCCCGCTCCCAGGCTCCTCCCCCCCTGACGCCCCACCACTCCCGACCGAACCCGCCCCTCAAGCCCCCATCCTAGGGGCTTGGGAGGATGACCCAGACAGGTGGGCTCGCACCCTCAACAAGTACAACAAGGAGCGGGACGACTATGTCACCAAGGGCAGAGCACACGCGGCTGCCGTCGCCGCTCACGAAGCTGCTACTGCAAAGCTTGCAGAGTTTCAAGCCACCTCCGAAGCATACTCTACTAACCTTCGTAAGCACCACTCCGATACTGCTGCATGCACTCACTGTCATCTTCTCGTGCATTCCCTCCTCTCTTAAACGTGACCTTCGCCCTCCATCCTCCCCCTCTCTCTGGAAGTCTCTCTCCTCTCAATATGATCGTCAGGACTTACGTTCCCTCCTCTCCCTCTTTCGCACCTTCCAAGACATCA
The DNA here is from genome assembly GCA_947471745.1 of Closterium sp. Naga37s-1. Taxonomy (NCBI): domain Eukaryota; kingdom Viridiplantae; phylum Streptophyta; class Zygnematophyceae; order Desmidiales; family Closteriaceae; genus Closterium; species Closterium sp. Naga37s-1. Next base: position 736,479 of record CANJKZ010000966.1, read on the forward strand.
CCCTTGACTCCTCCCTCAATGCCGCCTCCTTCGCTCGGCGTCTCACGGATACTGCGCAACGCCTCAATGATCGAGGCATCTTGATCTCAGACACCCTTCTTACAGCACGCATCCTTGACAGCCTCCCACCCACCTATGACACTTACCGCATCAACTTCACCTCCCAGCACATTCGTCCTCCTCCTGTGGCTGTTACCATCGACTGGCTCCTTGACAGTGAGGCTGACCTCCTACGTGACTCTGCAACGGTCAATGCAGTCCACGCTCGCAAAGGAACCACTAACGCCGACGGAAGCAGCAGCAGTGGACCTGGACGTGGCTCAAACGGAGGTGGTCGAGGAGGCGGTCGCGGAGGCGGACGAGGAGGGCGCACTGGGGAACGCGGCGGACGTGGAGCAACTACTCCATCCACAAGTGGGTTTCCCCCGTGCCAGTACGTCATTCGTCAAGGCCCCAACAAAGGTCAGACCTGCAACCAGACCACTCACCCAACTGAAACGTGCTTCAAAGCCCTCACTGATGAATGGCTTGCACGCGGCAACACAGGCCCCCCTCCACGTTGGAACACCATCACCCCTCGCCCCACCCCTCATGACATTCGCACTCTCTCCACCTATGCTCCCTCTCCACCTAACCTCCATAATGTCCTCGCTCAGCACCTCTCCCCTCACGTCCTCCAGCAAGTCCAACACCTTCTCCCCACACCCACCACCACCCCCACGCCCTCCATCCCCACCACTCCGCCTCCACCCACGCCCCCACCTCAAACCCCTCCCTCCCCCTATCCTCCTCTCTATCCTCCTCCTTATGCCGGCTGGCCTTACCCTCCCTACCCCCCATCTATGTATGGCCATGGAACTGCCGCAACTGCTGCAACTGCCGCAGCTGCTGAACAACCCACCTCCTCCTCTCACCCCCCCGGCTTCACACCGTTTCCTTCCACGGGCTTCATAGGTCATGTCACTACTGCTAGCTCTTGCAATGATCCTATGTATGCCAATGCTATTAATGAGTCCTCATTCCAGTACTCCGTGTCCTCCTCCTCCCCTCAGCCCTTTGAGTTCATCCTTGACAGCGGAGCCACACACACGGTCCTTCGTGATGCAGGCACGCTCCTCCCCCTCTCCACCCCCTCCACAATCTATGGGGCTGACTCAAGCTTTGCCATACAAAGCCGTTACACCTCCACACTCCCCTGTCCCCTCTTTCCCTCAGGTACCGTCACAGGTCTCTATATCCCCTCCCTTCGTAACAACCTGGTATCCTTTGGTGCCCTCTCAACAGCAGGTGTCACCGCCCTATTCCCTGGTCACGCAGCATATTGTGACTTATTTCACACCTCCTCCGGTCGCTTCCTCTGCCGTGTCCATCGGTGCCCCTCCACCCACATGTACACCTTCCGCATCCCCCGTCCCACCCTTCACCAACTCTCCACAGCCCATCCCCCCGCCCCTCCCCCTCCTCTCGAACCTCCCGCCCCCCCTCCCCCTCCTCTCGAACCTCCCGCCCCCCCTCCCCCTCCTCTCGAACCTCCCCCTCCTCTCGAACCTCCCCCTCCTCTCGAACCTCCCCCTCCCCCTCCCCCCCCCACCCCCCCCCCCCCCCCCCCCCCCCCCTCCCCCTCCCCCTCCCCCTCCCCCTCCCACCCCCCCTCCCCCTCCCCCTCCTCTCGAACCTCCCCCTCCTCTCGAACCTCCCCCTCCTCTCGAACCTCTCACGGCATCCTCCACACCTACACTCTCCCTCACTCCCCTCAGCAGAATGGTGTGGCGGAGAGCCGCGTTCGGGAGATCACCAAAACTGCTCGGTACCTCCTCGTTCACGCCTCCTGCCCACCTTCTCTTTGGGGCTATGCCATCCTTCACGCTGCCATCCTCACTAACCTCTACCCCCACCCTTCCCGTCCCACCTCCACCCCCACCGAACTATGGACCTCCAGCAAGCCTGACATATCTCCTCTGCGTGTCTGGGGTTGCAAGGCGTATGTCCTCATACACCCTGCCGACCGCTCACGCGCACGTGGAAAGCTTGCGTCCCGCACACTCCCCTGTGTCTACCTTGGACACAACTCCAACTCACCTGACTACCTTTTCCTCCACCCCCCCTCAGGCCGCCTCATCCGTAGTCGGGACGTGGTCTTTGACGAGGCCACCCCGTACTACACCTCCCCCTCCGCCCCTAACCCCCTTCCCCCATTTCCCCGGCCCCTTCTCTGGACTGACACCCTGCCCCTCCTCCCGTCCCCTGCCATGACCCCTCCCCCCGCTCCTCCACCCCTCCCCCCTCCACTCTCCTCCAGCTCCTCCGGCGACATCCTTAACCCACCCCCCCCCTCCCCCTCCCACTCCACTACCTCACCTTCCGCTGCAACTCACCTCCCTCCTCCTCCTCCCCCTCCTCCACCTCCCCCGCCCCCTTCCCCTCCATCCCCCCTCCCCTCCTCTAATCCGCCCCCCCCTCCGCCTCCCCCCCCTCTTCCCCAACGCCCCTCCCCTACCCTTGTCCTTCCCCGCTATCCCCACACCCGCTCCCTGGACCCCATCCTTGGTTCCCCACAGACTTCCCCCCCCTCCCTCCTCGCCCTCACCGGTACTTCCCTCCCCCCCCCGCTTCAGCCCCCTCACTCCAGATCCACTGCGCAACCGCTCCACGCTCTTGACAGCACCACCGCGCAGCCGAGCAGCAGCACTTCCATGTCGCAGACTCGACCTTCAGCGCAGCTGTCTTGCATCTTCACCACCCCCTCTTCCTCCTCCTCTCTCTCCTCTCCTCTATGAAGACACCCACGACGAACTCCTCTTCCTCCACCTCCTCGCGCCCTCCATCGCCCCCATCGTCCGCACCATGGCAGGCACTCCAGTTCTTCTCTTCTCGGGCACCCCCACCATCTTCGAACCCACCACGTACGAGGAGGCAATTGCCTGCCTCGACGCACCGCTCTGGATTGAAGCCATGGTCAAGGAAAGCAACGCCTTCATCCGCAACCGCTCCTTCATCGACGTCCCTCGCCCTGCCAAGACCAATGTCGTCAAGGGCAAATGGCTCTTCCGTGTCAAGCTTCTCCCTGGCGAAGACCCTGTCTACAAAGCTCGCTATGTGGCGAAGGGCTTCACGCAAAAGCACGGCTTTGACTTCTTTGAAACATACTCACCCACTGCTACCCCACCGGTCGTTCGGGTGTTCCTCGACTTCGTCGGCAGACGCGGCATGCTGCTACACTCCATGGATGTCACTACCGCCTTCCTCCAAGGCGACCTACACGAACTCATCTTCATGGAACGCCCCAAAGGCTTTCATGCTCCACATGACCCGTCCACCGTTTGGAAGCTGCTGCGGCCCGTCTACGGCCTCAAGCAGGCACCCCGGGAGTGGCATGCCAAGCTCTCTTCCACCCTTCGCGAGCTTGGTTTTCGCCCCTCCCGAGCGGCCTCCAGCCTCTTCCTTCGGACGGCTCCGTCACCTTTCTACATTCTCGTCTACGTCGACGACATGCTACTAGCCGCCGACACAGATGCTGAGATGCAGGAGGTCAAGGACGAACTACAGCGTCGACTCGCCTGCAAAGACCTGGGGGAGGTCCGCAACTACCTTGGCATGGAGATCACCCGCGACCTCAAGGCCAAGACTATCTCCCTCTCTCAGTCCTTCTACATTGAGAAGGTCCTTGAGAGGTTTGGAATGTCAAAAGCCAAGCCCATCGCCACCCCGCTTGCAGTTGGGCACCACCTCGCGCCCCCTAACACCCCCACCGACTCCTCAAACCCCTATGCAGAGCTTGTCGGGGCCCTGATGTACGCCATGGTCTGCACCCGCCCCGACCTTGCCTACCCAGTCAGTGTTCTGGCGCGATTCGTTGGTGTCGGCAGGCACACAGAGGAACACATGACGGCGGCCCGGCGTGTCCTACGCTACCTTCAGCACACGAAGGATTACACCCTCACCCTTGGTGGAGCAGACCCGCCGGTTCTCACTGGCTTCAGCGACTCGTCCTGGGCGGACTCACAGCCTGACCGTCGCAGCTCACAAGGATATGGCTTCACCCTTGGGAGCGGCCTCATTAGCTGGCGCTCCACCCGCTCCTCCTCCATCGCCCTCTCCTCCTGCGAGGCTGAACTTTACGCGGTCACGATGGCAGCACAGGAAGCACGCTGGCTCAGCTATCTCCTCACAGACCTTGGCTCACCACAGCCCTGACCCACTCTCTGGTGTGACAACGCCAGCACCATCCACCTCACCAAAGAAGCTGTGTTCCATGGTCGCTCCAAGCATATCGAGCTCCGACACTACTTCGTCCGCGATCTTGTCCAGGATGGTCACATTACCGTGCGCAAAATCGACTCGTCCTCCAACCCCGCGGACATACTCACTAAAGCCCTCGACCGCGCTACTCACTCGGCACTCTTGCCCCTCCTGGGCCTTGCTCCCCATGGTGACTGATTCAGGGGTTGCTGTCTTGTCTCATCCAGGTTTATGGATCTATGCAGGCTAAGGGGTTGTGTTAGATTATACTACTCTTCTGTATCCTGCATTGATCCTATAAACCCTAGGATAGAGATAGGCACCCAAACTATGTTTGGGTGCACAACTAGGGTTAACCCTAGTTGGGGGTTGGAACCCAACCTTGGTCCAATTATTGGCCTCCAAGGTTGGGTTGGGAGATTATTGGCCCCCCCAATAATGTTGGCCCACCTTTGGCCAACATTATTGGGACCCCCCAATAATTCTCCAACCCAACTTATTGGTGGGGGGCCAATAATGTTGGCTAGGTAACCAACCAACCCCCCCTCCCCTAGTTTCCACTATGTAAACCCTCATGATTCCTAATCAAGTGACTGGTTCAATTCTAACACATATCGGGATGTGTGATGACACACATACCTGTCTGTCAGGGCAAATGAGCATCACATATCGCATAAAAAGACAGTCTCTGTCAATGCACGCACCTGTCAAGCACCTGTCGATGAGGTAGCAGCCATCGGGGCAGATGAGCATCATGTAGCGCGTGCCAAGACAGGCACTGTAAGCTCAAGCACCTGCTGTCACTAGAAGCGCACCTGTCGATGAGGTAGCAGCCGTCAGGGCAGATGAGCATCATGTAGCGCGTGCCATCGGCCTTCCATGTCACATAGTACAGCCGCTGCCGCAGCAGCTGCAGATTCTTGCTGCATCGTACATACAGAACACATACATGTGGAAAGGGCAGTGCAGAGATTATGCTGAAGGTTCATGATGTGAGAAACTCTAGTGTTGATTGTATTAAGGAAACGTTGGGCTTACATAGGAGGAAGAAAAGCGAGGAAACTAGGCGGCGAGCTCCCAGAATTATTGGTTGGCCAAAATTGTTGGTTACCCAATAATGGTTGGGGCGAGCCACAAATTATTGGCAGACCAATAATTGGTTGGCAAGGGCCACCAAAGTGGCCCCCAACAATTGTGGCGTAGAAGGTGTTTGGGGTGCCCCAAACCAAAGTGGTTGGGGCGCCTCGAACAAAGTGTACACCCAGAATGGGTGGTGTAGTAGAAATTCAAAAGACCACAAGCGGGAAGAGAAGAGAGCAAAGGACAGCCACAAAGGACTTACAGCTGGTATCTGGTCTCTGTGCGAGATGCAGAGGAGAATGCTTGTAGCGCGCGGCAGCTGCGTATTCTATTCTGTGCTGAGCTGTGCGCTGGGCTATGGCCCTTACACGCACAAATGAACGTCGAAGGATGCTTCGAGCCGGCTCAAAACTCACCATGCATACCACCTGACGCTACCTGCATGCATGCACACTAATCCGTACATACACCTTACAACACTTGAATCGACCATCGCTCGATCGAAACCAGTGTTTGTTGGAACACTCATCTTTAAGGATCAGCCAGCCACCCACCCACCCAGCGGTAAGGAAGACAGAGAAGGTGAGGATGAGGAAGCAAAGTGAAGGTGAGAGGCATGGATTGTACAGGTCCAGTGAGGGAGGCCAGTTGAGAGCCGACTTTCAGGCACTTCAAAACTCAAACATGAGAGGCCCTCAACAGAGGGGTTGAGGTTGAGAGCGGGGTGACGGTGATAAACAGAGAGGTTACAGGTCCAGCGAGCATGGTTGCAAGCAGCGTTTCAAAACTCGAGCCTTGACGTTGAAGCGTCTTCACAGAGGGGATGAGGTGGAGAAGGGAAGGGAATGAGGTTGGGAGACAGGGAGCTTACAGATCCAGTGAGGCAGGTTGAGAGTGGCGCCTCAAAACTGGAATTTCAAAGTTGAAGCGCCTCAACATAGGGGGGTTGAGATGGAGAAGGGAACGGAGTGAGGTTGAGAGACAGAGAGCTTACAGATCCAGTGAGGCAGGTTGAGAGTGGCGCCTCAAAACTGGAATCTCAAAGTTGAAGCGCCTCAACATAGGGGGGTTGAGATGGAGAAGGGAACGGAGTGAGGTTGAGAGACAGAGAGCTTACAGATCCAGTGAGACTGGTTGCGAGCCGGGGAAGTGCCGAAAATTGTTCTGGGGGGCGGGGGTGAGGAATGGGAGGAGGGTGGAAATTAGAACTACTTTTGGGAATTCTTTATTTCCCAGTGAGACCAGTTGAGAGAACCCTCCTCACTGAGAACTGAGCACTGGGAGGAGGCGCAAGTTTGACTGGGGGGATGGCGGGATTGAGTAATGAGTGAGTGGGGGAATGGGGGGAAGCGGGTAAGAGACGTGAGAAGACAAGAGAACAAAAGTGAAGGAGAAGCGGAGGTATCAGCAGATAAAATTCTGGGGGAATTGGGGATGGAGAGAAGGGGAGGAGGCGGAAAAAATACTCGTGTGGTTGATGATGCAAGGGGGAGAGTGCGTGCAAGTCCAACTCGCAATTTATCTCCACCACCACCCTTCTCATCTCACCACTCTCAACCACTCTGCACATGCATCACCCCCAGTGCACGTACGGACTTGAGCCAGTGCAGAAGAGCTGCTACAGATCCATCTGCTTCTCCTCCAATATTACCCCTTCAGTCCTCCACTCCACCCCATTTAACCCTTCTTAACCACTCGCCCCCATCTCTGCACAGTTGTGCACCGCTTTGCATCACTCACCGCCCCTTCTTCCTGCACGTACCGACTTGAGTCCCGTGCACACGAGCTGCTGCAGCTCCCACTGCTGCTCCTCCGGTATTGCCGACCCCAGCACATCGTCAATCGTCATCTTCTTCTTGCCCTCCTCCTCCTTGCCCGCCTCCTGGACACACACATAACATTCAGATGATCGATGGTTGGTGGCACCTTTAAATCGCATCACCCAGCCAACCCCAGCACATGGTCAATCCTCATCTGCTTCTTGCCCTAAACCTCCTTGCCCGCCTCCTGGACTGGGCGAACACACGCGGAAAGAGCACCATGCTGATTAGTGAATGCTGACAACCCTTACGCACATCATTTCTATCAGCCAAGCCCAACACATGGTCATTTTCCTCTTGCCCACTTCCTCCTTCCTTGCCCCTTGGGCGGAAAGAAATAACAGCAGCAGCACACGGAGTGCCTGGAAACCACGCCGATGAAAGGATGAGCTTATCAGCACCACCACACCACCTCCACATGAGCAACGCACGAATCCGAACACGCTCGGTTCGAACCTTGCCGAACACCTCGGGGTTTCGAACCGAACATGATCGGTTCGTTCCAACAGTTTTGCCATAACGGAATTACATGTTCGAGTGTTCGCCTTCAGAGGCAGGCGACGAACACTTTTATGTTCGCCCGAACATCTCATAAAGTCCGCGGCGAACTCGAACATGTTCGATTCGAGCGTGTGTCCTCGAACATGTTTATGCTAACGGACCCCTCGCCCGCGCCCTCCTCGTCCATCTCATCAAGGGCCACGTTGAGGTCGAGGTCTAGGTCAAACATGGCCTTCCACTCGGGCGTGGACGTACCCACCCACCCACAGGGCGAGGGATATGTGGGGTGAACTTTGTGCTTTTATAAGAGCAACATGCCCACCAGCTGTTCGTGTAATCCACTCACAGGCTCTGGCAGGACGGCAGCGCCGCACTCCTCGTTGCCGTCGTCCCCTCCCCTCCCTCCCCCCCCCCTTCAGCAGCCTCCTCGTCGTCCATCTCCAAGGCGACGTTAAGATCAAGGTCCAGGTCGAACGTGGCCTTCCCGTCCACACTCACCACCTGCTCGAGTGATCCACTCACCGGCTCTGGCAAAACAGCAGCGCCACACTCCTCCTTCCCGTCGTCCCCACCACCACCACCTGCGCCCCCACCCCGCCTCCTCCTCGTCCATCTCCAAGGCGACGTTGAGATCCAGGTAAAAGGTGGCCTTCCACTCGGGCGTGGGCGCACTATCCACCAACCCTTGCCAAACTTGCTGCACCACTCATTCAATGAGAGGGACCTACAGGAACCGATTCAAAGGGTGACAGGCTCACCGGCTCTGGCAGCACAGCAGCGCCACACTCCTCATTTCCATCATCGCCACCACCACCGCCTGAGCCCCCACCCGCGTCCTCCTCGTCCATCTCTAAGGCCACGTTGAGATCGAGGTCCAGGTCAAAGGTGGCCTTCCACTCGGGCGTGGGCGGGCAGATCACCGCCTCGGGGCGCCGCTCGTGGTAGAAGGTGAAGAGCGATTGAATGTACTCCTCCTTGTATATTCCTGGAGGGCGCGCCTCTGCGAATTCCGCTAGCCTCTGCATTCATGGAGCCGGGAAACAAGACGGACGGACGGAAATGAGTGGGTTTTAGGTTCATGAGACGAGAGGGCGCAGCACTGGTGGTGGTAGGTAGAAGGAGAAGAACGACTGGATTGGTATATACTCCTCCTTGTATCTATGCAGGGGGCGTGCCACTGCGACTTTTGAGGCGCCTCAACTCAAAAGTCGACTGGATGTACTCCTCCTTGTGTCTGTCCAGCGGGCGTGGCTTCAGCAAATTCCGCGAGCCTCTGCAGTGGTGTGGGGGAGGGACGGGGAAGATGGACAGGTAGATGTGAGGCGGCTGGGAGGGAACAAGGCTGGTGGTACAGGGAGAAGAGCGAGTGCATGTACTCCTCCTTGTATCTGCCCGGTGGGCGAGCCACTGCGAATTCCACTAGCCGCTGCACTGGTGAGTGGGTGAAACAAGAGAGACGAACAGACATGGGTGGGGTTTGATGGGTGGGGTTTGATGGGTGGGGATTGATGGGTGGGGTTTGAGGTGCGAGGGAGCAAAGCTGGTGGTAGAGGGAGAAGAGGCTGGATGTGATGTACTGCTCCTCCTTGGATTGGATTGCACATGCCCCAGGGACGGGCATGGGGAAGACAATGAATGAATGGACAACAGTGGGTATGAGCGGCAGTAAATATTGTGGAAGGAGAGGCAGAGTGACTCATACTCGTTGTGCATCCCATAATCCAGCAATGCCTCTGCCACACGCCACAATGCCTCTGCCACACGCCACAATGCCTCTGCCACACGCCACAATGCCTCTGCCACACGCCACAATGCCTGCCACACGCCACAATCACACGCCATACCTCTGCCACGTGCCCACCTCTGTCACGAGCCCACCTCTGGCACGTGCCCTCCCATGGCACGTGGCCTCCCATGGCGCGCATGAGCAAGTGGATGACCATGAACCCTGTGTGGTTGTGGTAGAGACTCATGAACACACATGACTAGCACATGGGGTTTTCACCATACCTCTGCCACGTGGCCACCTCTTCCACACCCACCATACCTCTGCCACGTGGCCACCTCTTCCACACCCACCATACCTCTGCCACGTGGCCCCCCATGGCGCGCATGAGCAAGTGGACGATCATGAAGCCCGTGCGGTTGTGCCCGTGCGTGCAGTGCACAATGATGCTCTTCTTGCGTTCTGTCGCGCGCATGTAGTCCAGCGCCTGCCGTGAGAGAGTGCGGAGAGAGTGCGAGGGATGGGGGGAAGGGGAGAGTGAGAGGGACTTTGAAGGGGCAGTGCAGTGCACCACGATGCACTTCTTTCCCTCCATGGCGCGCATGTAGTCCAGCGCCTGGCGACAGGAGGGGCAGGACAGGGGAGAGACAGCGGCGAGTGGGAGAGTGCAGAGTGCAGAGTGCAGTCACCACGATGCATTTCTTGCGCTCTGTGGCGCGGCGCGCATGAAGTCCAGCGCCCGGCGAGAGAGAGAGAGAGAGAGAGAGAGAGAGAGAGAGAGAGAGAGAGAGAGAGAGAGAGAGAGAGAGAGAGAGAGAGAGAGAGAGAGAGAGAGAGAGAGACAGAGAGAGAGAGAGAGGAATCCTTTAGCCCTCTGCCCTCTGCCTCATCCCTCTGCCCTCTGCCCTCCAGAGCTATTTAAGGGCTGTCTCACCCTCCTTCTCCTCATTATTTTGTGTGGAGTTCATTTTCGGCGGCTCAGAGCGAGAGAGAGAGAGAGAGGAATCCCTTAGCCCTCTGCCCTCTGCCTCATCCCTCTGCCCTCTGCCCTCCAGAGCTATTTAAGGGCTGTCTCACCCTCCTTCTCCTCATTATTTTGTGTGGAGTTCATTTTCGGCGGCTCGCGCCGGCGGCCTTCGGCCGCGCGCTCCTGGTGGCAAGGATTTCAAGCGACAGCATCGGAATAACGGGGTTCAAGCACACATCAACAGGAAGGGAGAGGGGATCTACCTAAAAGGGCGACATGCAATACTACACGCGGCGGAAGCCTACATCGTGTACGGCTCCGCCCCCTCCACCTCAAGCATCGAACGCATGCACGTCGACACCGCCAGAAGGAGCTGCGCCGACGACTGAAGCGTGCGCACCGGGGTCCCCTCTTGGGCGGCCACAAGAAGATCCTCCACGTGGCGGGGGAAGGTACGCGCTAAGGGCGCTACCCCGGCGGGCGCTTCCGACACGGGCGCCAATAGCGGGGCGAGGGCTTCTGCCCAGGTCGCGCACAATCCTCGGGGACCTGGAGCGAAACTGCCCGGAGAGTTTCGCATGGCCCCACACACCGCCATCTGCAAGTTCGCCACCAACTCGCACGCCTCCGCAAGATTCAGCGTCCGGCACATGGTCAGCATGGGGTCTCTCCCCGCGCGAGTGGGGGGAGGTGCAATCGGAGCCTCACGCTGATACGCTGTCTCCCGGCCCGGAAGTCGGCCTCCCGAGAAGGGCTGCGCGGAGAAGCCAGGGACCTGCCGAGGGGTGCGGAACAGCGCCCTCCCCTCCCGCGCGGGCAGATACTTGCTCAATACCGGCGCGCGCAGAGGGGCCGCGACGTCAGGGGCTAGGGCGTGAGAATGACTGTTGGTCACCTCGATGTGGACGTGAGTTGGCTCACCAGTCGCTCGCGCCTGGCGCATCGCCGCTGCAAACACATTCACGGCTTCACCAACCGCAGGATCCTCCCCGCGACCAGCTCCGCCGCGACCCGCTCCATTCCGCCGACCCCGACGGCCACCAGAGCCCGCCGAGTGCGGACGCGGGGGGGATTGCTCGCGGCGCCCAGAATCCCATCGTCGCCCAGGAGAACCCCTCCCCCGCCTCGCCGGAGATCGACGCGGAGAGCGCTGCGCGGGGGATCGCGCTCGCGGTGAGCGCTGGGCTGCCCGATCTTGGGGAGATCGGTGACGGGGAGAGCGGGGGCTCGCAGGCGACAGCTGATCGCCAGCTCCGTGGCGGCGAAGCTCGCGTTGACCAGGAGAGCGACGCCGAGGGGAACGTTGCTGCTGGGGCTGGCGCTGCGGCGATCGCCCACGCTCATGAGGCGGCTGTCCAACCGGACGATTCGACCCAACGCGGGCCGGCGCCCACGAATACTCAGGAGAGTTTGGGCGCGCGCTCGCCTGATGAGGTAGAGACAGCCCGCGCTCCAGACGCCGCACGGGCTCAGACGCGGATGGATGCGCAGGAGCGCGGAGACGGGGTGCAGCGGGCGCCTGAGGACGGGGGCCCGCGCTGTCCGCCGTACTCTCTTGCGCGCGGTCGCGACCCGCGGAGGGGTCCATCACGCCCGAACGAACCGCTGCGGACGCCAGCGGGCCGTCAAAGGAGGGGCCTTGGTACCGCCTCGGCGCCACAACCGACACGCAATATTGCAGCGGCGGCCTCCGCGCAGCACGGAATCCGCGTAGGAAGAGGAGGGAGACGGGGTGGTCGTAGAGGAGGCGCTGCGGTTCAACGATGGGGCGCTAGTAGCTTCGCGAGGGCTGCTCACAGGATCCTGAGGGGAAGGGCTAGAGATGGGGAAGAATCGAGTGACGAGAACTCTGTGGGTGACCCTCTATTTAACCCTGAAAGAGAGGGTAGCCCCAGTCCCTCCCCCGAGTTAGAAGAGGCAGAGCAGGCTCGAGATGTGGACCGAACTCCAACACCGAGCCGAGCCGCATCTGCGATCCGAATTGGAAGACAGAGCCGAGTCGGGGGGGGAAACCGAGCCGCACAAATTGCAGATGGCACCCCAACTCGGGCCAATCAGCAGAGTGCAGATGCACCCACAGGCCTGCCCCTGTTCAGTGCAGGCGACCTGGCAAAACGCCAGGACCTTTTCGCTGATGTCGCAACTTGGGACCTACACCCCCTTCGCGACAGCAGGCAACCACCTCTCGCCCGTCACCCACCTCGCACTCTTCGCGAATCTTTCGCAGCCTGCCTTCTCACCCCGCTGCTACACCTCGCAAAAGACCCTGACTCGCCCGCAGGCTGGAGACTGCTCATGTTCCTCCCGCGCATCCTCTTGCGCACCTCATCAGCCAAGCGCCCAGATTGGTCGAAGGTAGGAGCCAGGCTGATAAGGTTCCGCCAAGGCCAGTGGCGGAGCCTGTACGACGAGGCGGCTGACGCAGTATCCCAACCACCCCAGCCACGCCATGCGCCAGACACCACAGGCATCCTGGCAAGGGCAGAGGGACTCGCCAAACGAGGGAACCTAGCAAAATCCCTCCAATCCCTCACGGCCACGCCAGTCTCCCCCCCCTCAACTGACGTGCTTCGGGCTCTCTCAGCTCGACACCCCCCTGCGCGCCAATCCATCCCGGAGTGGGTGCCGGATTTCACCACAGAGTGCACCCCTTCAATCCCTCCACGCGACTTCAGACGCATTCTCGCCAAATGCCCGAACGGAGTGGGCGCTGGTCCCTCGGGGACCACCTTTGAACACCTGAGGGACGCAGCACTTGGGAATACGGACATCTTCCTGCAATTGCACGCACTCACAAACACGGCGTTAGCCGAAAAACTCAGCGCGGAAGCAGCAGAACTCCTCACTGCGTCACGCTTACTTGCTTTCACGAAGCCCCATGGGGGCACACGGCCTATAGCAGTAGGCGAATGCCTGCTCAGATTAGTAGCAAAAGCGGCTCTATTCTTGGCGGCTGAGAGAGCACGCGATCACTTCGCACCGCTGCAATTCGGGGTGGCGGTAGCAGGAGGCATCGAGGCGGCGGTGCACACGGCAAGGACATACCTGGAGGAGAATGACGGGGCTGTGGCGCTACAAATCGACCTGGCAAACGCATTTAACGCGGTCGAGCGGGCAGCAGTGTTCGAAGGCCTCAAGGGGACCACCCTGGAATTCATGGTGCACCTGGTCCGGCTCTCCTATGGTGTCCCCTCGGAACTGCACCTCGACCACGCGTTTCATGCCCCCCCCCTACAATCCGCACGCGGCGTACGCCAAGGGGATCCGCTGGGCCCGCTCCTCTTCGCCGCCAGCATTCACCCGTGCCTGGTAGCCGCGGCGGAGGCGCACCCAGGAGTCGTCATCCTCGCCTACGCGGACGACATTACGCTCCTGGGGGAAGCTGAGGCGTGCACAGAGGCATTCAATCACCTCACCAGGGCGCTGCTTCCCCTAGGCCTGGAACACAACCCCGAGAAGTGCGCAGCATGGTCGGCTGCGCACATTGACCCCGCCTCTCTTCCGCCGCATGTACCTTTCTCGGCGGACGGGATCCGCGTCCTGGGGAGCCCAATAGGCCCGCAGGCGGGATGCGCGGCGCTGGTACAGGAGCGCCTGTCAGCAGCAGCACAGCCACTTCCGCTACTGTCACAAATGGACCCGCAGCTGTGCCTGCTACTCCTAACACGGTGCGTGAGCCGCCGCGCCTCCTACCTCGTCAGAACGATACCCTTGGAGGTGCTGCCAGCGGACACCTGGTCAGAGTGGGGGGAGCAGCTGCTACACACTTACCCGACGGCGGCACACACGACGATACCCAGGGAGGAAGAAGAGCGGGGGAGAATCTGGCGGCAGGCCGCCCTGCCCGTGACGCTGGGCGTCCTCAAAACCCAGCCACGGAAGGGGTGTTCGCTTACCTAGCCTCGGTCATTTCCACGGCCCACCTGCTGCGCTCGTTCGGCGACACGTTGCACCCCTCAATCGCCCAGATGCTGCCGCTACTAGATGCAGACGCGAACTCACCCTCGGTCCTGCCAAGGCGCCTCGCAGCGGCAGAAGCCACGCTGCCCCCAGATGGACTAGAAGCTCTACAGGCCGGCCGACGCGGGACGGATGGCCCGAAGCTACAGAAGGCCCTGTCGCTGGCCGTCCACACAGCCCGCTATATTGAGGTGCTCGATGCCTCGCGGGAGATGCCTCTGAACCCGCTCTACGGCCACACCCAACGCCTGCAGTCACTCCTCGGCCCCGGGGCGGGAGATTGGCTGCTAGCCATCCCCCTGGTCCCGGCTCTTCGCCTCGGCCCCTCGCAGCACTCCACTGCATCCTCCTTCCGCCTAGGCCTCCCCCTTCCCGTCCCTCGGCGCTGCGACTGCCGCCACCGCACGACCTTCCCTGACCACCGCCTACCCAATCACCTCATGCGTTGTGAGAAAGGCGGGGGGAGGATTGCCACTCACCATGCTCTTCGGGATGAGTGTGCGAAGATCGCAGCAGAGGCAGGCTACACGGTGCACAAGGAATCCACAGTGTACTCACCGGTCGAAAACCTCAAAGCGGACGTTTGCATCCGCCATCCCGACACCGGCGAAGTCCACATGTGCGACATCACCGTGACGGACCCGGTCTCTCACCAGGACGAGTTTGCGCGGAAGGCGCCTGGGTGGGCTGCAAGGATGCAAGCCGCCAAGAAAGAAGACAAGTACGCGCGGCGGAACGCGTGGGTGGGCTTCCATGCCATGGCGGTTGAGACGTACGGCTACCCGTCCCCGGGAGTGCACGCCTTCCTCCGCAGCTGCGCCGAGCTCGCGGGCAAGCGGCGATTCAACGCTGCGCCAAAGTCAAGGGAGGTGGCCAGGCTCCTTACGGAGTACCGTCAGCGCTGGAGTGTGACACTCCAGCGCGCCCAGGCCAATGCCCTTCGCGACAAGACCCACGAGGCCATTGCCGCGGATGAGCTTGGCCTGCAAGGCCCGTTTGGCAGCTTGGGTGAGGAGCAGCTGTACCAGCTGCTGGAAGACCCCACAGGCCAGTAGGGCCGTGGGGAGAAGGGGTAGGAGTGGGATGAGTAGTGGTACCTTTGTGTGTTTTCTTGGTTGTTGGCTTGCCTGTTTGTCGTTTGATTGCTTAGACTAGCTTAGTACCCAGGTCTGTACCTTGATGATACTAATACGAAGGACCGTTCGAGAGAGAGAGAGAGAGAGAGAGAGAGAGAGAGAGAGAGAGAGAGAGAGAGAGAGAGAGAGAGAGAGAGAGAGAGAGAGAAGGGGTGAGGGAAGGGGGACGAGGGACGAGGGGAGGGGCGATGAATAGGTGTTGGAGCGCAGTGCAGTTCACCACGATGCACTTCAGCGCCGACAAGAATACTCGTGGGGCGAGGCAGTGAAATAGTGACCAGCGCCTCCCTATTCCACTGCTTGGTTCGTGGGGCGAGAAAGGCACAGCATCTGACCAGGAAACAAGTACTTGGATCTGCTTTTGAGTCACATTCGTGTAAAGGCACAGCATCTGACCAGGAAACAAGTACTTGGATCTGCTTTTGAGTCACATTCGTGTAAAGGCACAGCATCTGACCAGGAAACAAGTACTTGGATCTGCTTTTGAGTCACATTCGTGTAAAGGCACAGCATCTGACCAGGAAACAAGTACTTGGATCTGCTTTTGAGTCACATTCGTGTAAAGGCACAGCATCTGACCAGGAAACAAGTACTTGGATCTGCTTTTGAGTCACATTCGTGTAAAGGCACAGCATCTGACCAGGAAACAAGTACTTGGATCTGCTTTTGAGTCACATTCGTGTAAAGGCACAGCATCTGACCAGGAAACAAGTACTTGGATCTGCTTTTGAGTCACATTCGTGTAAAGGCACAGCATCTGACCAGGAAACAAGTACTTGGAGAGGTGGTGCTGGTGCAGGCCCGGTGAATGAGATGGGGCAAGAAAAGCCCATTCCCCGGCCCCCGACCGGGGAATGGGGGGTGCAGGTGGGGGACGGGGGAAGGGGTGTGCACGGCGGAATTGGAGAGGTAGTGCCGTGGCAGTGCAGTGCAGCAGCCAAACTTACGGGACACTTGTTGTGGGCCAGGCAAATGTGGTTAGACGAGTGTTGGCTCATAGACGAGGGAGGGTGGAGGAAGGGGAAGGAAGGGCACTCACCACATAGACAAAGCGGTTGACCGTCTCACCGTCTGGTACCTCGTCCCGACCCCTGCAGGCCAGCTGATGGCCTCCGCCGCACACAAGGTACGGGAGCGACATAGAAGAGGGGCGATACTCACCACATAGACAAAGCGGTTGACCGTCTCATCGTCTGGTACCTCGTCTCGCCCCCTGCAGGCCAGCTGGTGGTGGTGGTACACACAAGAAGGTGACACACGGCAAGACAAGGTGAGGGACGCATAGACAGACAGGGAGGTGGGAGATGCAGAGCAGGGGGAAAGACGCAGAGAAGGCAGCAAATGTATTTACCCATGTGGCACGAGTGATATGAGGCAGGCAAGGCATGGGTGGGTGGGTGGTATCCATGCATGGCAAGGCATGGGTGGGTCGGTGGTACCCATGCATGGCAAGGCATGGGTGGGTGGGTGGTATCCATGCATGGCAAGGCAGGTCTGGTGATTGAAGGAGCAACACATCCACGTTGCTCTGCCTCGCTCCCTCTCTACCAGACTGTGTGGGTGTGTGCGTGCGTTACCCACCCTCATCTGCTTAGCTTCACACGTGTTGCTTCCTTGTCTTCCTCACCCTCATTCATTCATTCTCACCCACTCACTCCATCACTTCGCTCGCTCGCTCGCTCGTTCTTTCGTTCGTACATTCGTTCATTCGTTCGTTCGTCCGTCCGTCCGTCCGTCCGTCCGTCCGTCCGTCCGTCCGTCCGTCCGTCCATCCATCCATCCATTCATTCATCCATTCATACATTTATTCATCCATTCATTCATCCATTCATTCATTCACTCATTCATTCATTCACTCACTCATTCAATCATTCACTCATTCAATCATTCACTCATTCACTCATTCACTCATTCATTCATCCATCCATCCATCCATCCATCCATCCATCCATCCATCCGTCCGTCCGTCCGTCCGTCCGTCCGTCCGTCCGTCCGTCCGTCCGTCCGTCCGTCCGTCCGTCCATCCGTCCATCCGTCCATCCGTCCATCCGTCCATCCGTCCATTCATCCGTCCATGTCCATTCATTCATTCATTCACTCATTCACTCATTCACTCATTCACTCATTCACTCATTCACTCATTCACTCATTCACTCATTCACTCATTCACTCATTCACTCATTCACTCATTCACTCATTCACTCATTCACTCATTCACTCATTCACTCATTCACTCATTCACTCATTCACTCATTCACTCATTCACTCATTCACTCATTCACTCATTCACTCATTCACTCATTCACTCATTCACTCATTCACTCATTCACTCATTCACTCATTCACTCATTCACTCATTCACTCATTCACTCATTCACTCATTCACTCATTCACTCATTCATTCATTCATTCATTCATTCATTCATTCATTCATTCATTCATTCATTCATTCATTCATTCATTCATTCATTCATTCATTCATTCACTCATTCATTCATTCACTCACTCATTCATTCACTCATTCACTCATTCACTCATTCACTCATTCACTCATTCACTCATTCATTCATTCATTCATTCATTCATTCATTCATTCATTCATTCAATCATTCACTCATTCAATCATTCATTCATTCACTCATTCACTCATTCAATCATTCATTCATTCATTCATTCATTCATTCATTCATTCATTCATTCATTCATTCATTCATTCATTCATTCATTCACTCATTCAATCATTCATTCACTCATTCAATCATTCACTCATTCAATCATTCACTCATTCACTCATTCAATCATTCACTCATTCAATCATTCATTCATTCATTCATTCATTCACTCATTCAATCATTCACTCATTCAATCATTCACTCATTCACTCATTCAATCATTCACTCATTCAATCATTCATTCATTCATTCATTCATTCATTCATTCATTCATTCATTCATTCATTCATTCATTCATTCATTCATTCATTCATTCATTCATTCATTCATTCATTCATTCATTCATCCATTCATCCATTCATTCATCCATTCATCCATTCATTCACTCATTCATTCATTCACTCACTCATTCAATCATTCACTCATTCAATCATTCACTCATTCACTCATTCACTCATTCATTCATTCATTCATTCATTCATTCATTCATTCATTCATTCATTCATTCATTCATTCATTCATTCATTCATTCATTCATTCATTCATTCATTCATTCATTCATTCTTTCTTTCTTTCTTTCATTCATTCATTCACTCATCCACTTCTCCCACCTGTATCGGCTCCTGTCAGTTTACTTGACACCACCGTACCCTTGCCGCCAGGCTTCTGATGCTTCGATTTCTACTTCTCTCGCTGCACCACGTGCTGCCATGCCTTGTTCTCTCACCTTGACGTATTTCACGTTGAGTTTGGCCCAGTCTTTTGGATTGTAGTAGCGCGTGGTGTTGGTCAGGTCGACCACCATCCCCACCTGCCATGCCAACATCACATCGCACACGAGAGAAGAGAGTCGCGCAAGGAAGCAAGAGCGGGCCGGTTATGCTTTTTAGTCGAGTCAAACAAGAAGCTTCGACCGGTCTTTTGGGTTGTTGTAGCGCGTGTCGTTGGTCAGGTTGATTGGTCAGGTTGATTGGTCACCAGCCCCCACCCACCTGCCAACATCACATACACACACGAGAGAAGAGAGCCGCGCAAGAAGCAAGGGCGGGCAGGAGCGGAACAGAGATACTTTTCGAGTCACGTCAAAAAGCTTCGAGCAGTCTTTGGGTTGTAGTAGCGCATGCGTGGTGTTGGTTGGTGAGGTGGAAAAATCACCAGCCCCACGTGTGATGGTCACATGAGAAAGGAAGAAAGGGGAGCCACGCCACGCAAGGAAGAAAGGGCGGACATTAGTCGGGCCAGAGATACTCTTTGAGTCGGCTCATAAAGCTTCGACCAGTCTTTTGGGTTGTAGTAGTAGCGCGTGGTGTTGGTGAGGTCGGACAATCACCAGCCCCACCCACGTGTGTGATGAGTCGGTTTTTGAGTCGACTCAAAAACCGATCAATCACCGGCCCTATCAACGTGCGAAGATAGTTCGCGAACATCGCATTGCACGCACGAGAGGAGAGTTGCATTCACTTTTGGAAATTCGCAAAAGTGATCTCACCACCAGCGGCCAGCCCCACCTGCTAAGTTCCAAACATCACATCGCACACACGAGAGGAGAGTTGCAATGAAGCAACGGCATTCTTGAGTCGGCTCAAAGATAGTAGCTTCAAAAGAGAGAAGAGAGACGAGGTTCCTCAAAAACAGTAGCGCGCGTGGCAGTAGTGTTGATGAGGTGAGGCCGATCACAAGGCCAGCCCCACCCACCCACCGACGTGCGAAGTTCGCGAACATCACATCACACACGAGAGAAAAGAGTCGCAAGGAAACAAGGGCAGAACAGAGCAGATATATTTTTTAGCACACTCAACATGTTTTAGGGAGATCTCAGGAAATCCCAGGCCACCTGCGTGCGCAAAGATGGAACAAGGGCTAAACGGAAAAGCAAACAAAGGCGGGCAGAAAATGACCGGAGATGCCACTGCAATGTTGGTGGTATTCAACTCACGCTCACGCATTTCACCCTAATGCCCTCTCTCCTCTTCCCTCCACTCCCCCCCTCTCTCCTCTCCCCCCCTCTCTCCTCTCCCCCCTATCTTTCCCCCCTCTCCCCCCCTCCTCTCTCTGTTCCTCCTCTCCACCACCACCACATCTTTCGTCGGGCTCCTCAAACGACGACTGCCTACTCACACAGCGGCTGTGTCACAGCCCTCTCACTACATCAACCCATTCACTCCATTCCCTCCCACACCATCTCCACACCATCTCCACACCACCTACGTCTTTCTTCATGCTCCGCGTCTGCCTGAGCGCCAGATCAGGCGACCTCTGCTTGCCTGCTCACACAACACATCCCTTATTACATACACACAAGC
This sequence comes from Closterium sp. Naga37s-1, assembly GCA_947471745.1. NCBI lineage: Eukaryota > Viridiplantae > Streptophyta > Zygnematophyceae > Desmidiales > Closteriaceae > Closterium > Closterium sp. Naga37s-1. The sequence goes on from CANJKZ010000966.1 coordinate 756,883, forward strand.
TCTCTCTTCCCCATATCACCACCACCCCCACCATCCCCACGCCACCTACATCTTTCTCCATGCTCCGTGTCTGCCCAAGCGCCACATCCAGCGTCCACTGCGTGTGTGTTGTGTTGTGCTGTGCTGTGCTCACACACACGACAACCTCGCTAACCGCATACATGTAGTCTCTCCCCCACCACCACCCTCACCACCCTCACCACCCTCACCACCCTCACCACCCTCACCACCCTCACCACCCTCACCACCCTCACCACCCTCACCACCCTCACCACCCTCACCACCCTCACCACCCTCACCACCCTCACCACCCTCACCACCCTCACCACCCTCACCACCCTCACCACCCTCACCACCCTCACCACCCTCACCACCCTCACCACCCTCACCACCCTCACCACCCTCACCACCCTCACCACCCTCACCACCCTCACCACCCTCACCACCCTCACCACCCTCACCACCCTCACCACCCTCACCACCCTCACCACCCTCACCACCCTCACCACCCTCACCACCCTCACCACCCTCACCACCCTCACCACCCTCACCACCCTCACCACCCTCACCACCCTCACCACCCTCACCACCCTCACCACCCTCACCACCCTCACCACCCTCACCACCCTCACCACCCTCACCACCCTCACCACCCTCACCACCCTCACCACCCTCACCACCCTCACCACCCTCACCACCCTCACCACCCTCACCACCCTCACCACCCTCACCACCCTCACCACCCTCACCACCCTCACCACCCTCACCACCCTCACCACCCTCACCACCCTCACCACCCTCACCACCCTCACCACCCTCACCACCCTCACCACCCTCACCACCCTCACCACCCTCACCACCCTCACCACCCTCACCACCCTCACCACCCTCACCACCCTCACCACCCTCACCCACCCTCACCACCCTCACCACCCTCACCACCCTCACCACCCTCACCACCCTCACCACCCTCACCACCCTCACCACCCTCACCACCCTCACCACCCTCACCACCCTCACCACCCTCACCACCCTCACCACCCTCACCACCCTCACCACCCTCACCACCCTCACCACCCTCACCACCCTCACCACCCTCACCACCCTCACCACCCTCACCACCCTCACCACCCTCACCACCCTCACCACCCTCACCACCCTCACCACCCTCACCACCCTCACCACCCTCACCACCCTCACCACCCTCACCACCCTCACCACCCTCACCACCCTCACCACCCTCACCACCCTCACCACCCTCACCACCCTCACCACCCTCACCACCCTCACCACCCTCACCACCCTCACCACCCTCACCACCCTCACCACCCTCACCACCCTCACCACCCTCACCACCCTCACCACCCTCACCACCCTCACCACCCTCACCACCCTCACCACCCTCACCACCCTCACCACCCTCACCACCCTCACCACCCTCACCACCCTCACCACCCTCACCACCCTCACCACCCTCACCACCCTCACCACCCTCACCACCCTCACCACCCTCACCACCCTCACCACCCTCACCACCCTCACCACCCTCACCACCCTCACCACCCTCACCACCCTCACCACCCTCACCACCCTCACCACCCTCACCACCCTCACCACCCTCACCACCCTCACCACCCTCACCACCCTCACCACCCTCACCACCCTCACCACCCTCACCACCCTCACCACCCTCACCACCCTCACCACCCTCACCACCCTCACCACCCTCACCACCCTCACCACCCTCACCATCCTCACCACCCTCACCACCCTCACCACCCTCACCACCCTCACCACCCTCACCACCCTCACCACCCTCACCACCCTCACCACCCTCACCACCCTCACCACCCTCACCACCCTCACCATCCTCACCACCCTCACCACCCTCACCACCCTCACCACCCTCACCACCCTCACCACCCTCACCATCCTCACCATCCTCACCACCCTCACCACCCTCACCACCCTCACCATCCTCACCACCCTCACCACCCTCACCACCCTCACCACCCTCACCACCCTCACCATCCTCACCACCCTCACCACCCTCACCACCCTCACCACCCTCACCATCCTCACCACCCTCACCACCCTCACCACCCTCACCATCCTCACCACCCTCACCACCCTCACCACCCTCACCACCCTCACCACCCTCACCACCCTCACCACCCTCACCACCCTCACCACCCTCACCATCCTCACCACCCTCACCACCCTCACCACCCTCACCACCCTCACCATCCTCACCACCCTCACCACCCTCACCACCCTCACCATCCTCACCACCCTCACCACCCTCACCACCCTCACCACCCTCACCACCCTCACCACCCTCACCATCCTCACCACCCTCACCACCCTCACCATCCTCACCACCCTCACCACCCTCACCATCCTCACCACCCTCACCACCCTCACCACCCTCACCACCCTCCTCACCACCCTCACCATCCTCACCACCCTCACCATCCTCACCACCCTCACCACCCTCACCATCCTCACCACCCTCACCATCCTCACCACCCTCACCACCCTCACCATCCTCACCACCCTCACCACCCTCACCATCCTCACCACCCTCACCATCCTCACCACCCCCACGCCACCTACGTCTTTCTTCATGCTCCGCGTCTGCCTGAAAGCCACTTCGGGCGTCCTCCGCTTGCGTGCCGTGTTCACTTGCGAGCCTGCTAACTCCATACAATCCCCTTCCGTCCTCACCACCACCACACCACCCCCAACATCCCCCACACCACCGCCACATACGTCTTTCTTCATGCTACGTGTGTGCCGGAGAGCCACCTCCGGGGTCCACCGCTTGCCCGGCTCCACCAGCTCTCGGAACGCCTCCCCCAGCGGTGCCTTGGAGGGGATGAGCAGCCCAATGGCCTCGCCCATAGACGGGCAGTCCAGCCACCCTGGGAGGGGTATTTACAGTTGGGAAAAGAAAAGCTGATGCCCGCCCGGCTCCACCAACTCTCTGAACGCCTACCCCAGTGGCGCCTTGGAGGGGATCAGCAGCCCAATGGCCTCGCCCATAGACGGGCAGTCCAGCCACCCTGAGGGGGGTAGGGAAGACGGAGGGAAAAAAGAAAAACCGTTAGAAAATACACAGGTGGAGGGGGAAAAGGGTTACCCGGCTCCACCAGCTCTCGGAACGCCTTCCCGAGCGGTACCTTGGCGGAGATGAGCATCCCAATGGCCTCGCCCATAGAGGGACAGTCGAGCCACCCTGAGGGGACAAGAGAGCAGGAAAACAAAAGGAGTAGACAGATCAGATCAAATCAGATCAAATCAGATCAGATCAGATCACGGACAGGTGGAGATACAAGCTAGTCTTTCCAGCTCCACCAGCTCTCTGGACGCCTCCCCCAGCGGCACCTTGGCGGGTAGAAGTGCAAACAGAGGACCGAGTAAAACTCGGCTCGTCTTGGTCAGGACTCGGCTGAAATGTTTTTCCGGTTTAGCTTGGGGGTGGACTCGGCAATCAGTCCATAATGGACGATCTATATGAAACTCGCTGAGTGCTTTACAAAAAACCCGGCGAGCCGAACAGAAACAACGACAACTTTATCTGATTTTAATTGAAACGTAAAGTTGTTGGATCGCATGGCAAACTGACGCTGGCAAAACATACACGATGGAAGGTGAGACGAAATATTGCTTACTATCTGCTGACGATACTAAACAGTGATTCGTCTTACCTTCCATCGTGAACGTCTTTCAAGCGTCAGATGCTCATGCAATCCAACAACATTGCGTCTGAAATGTAATCAACTTCCCATTACGAACACATATATCGAAAAAACGCCACTCGTTTGGCTGTGTCGAAGGCATACGCTGATTACGAATAGCTATTAGGCCGCGACACGTTGGAAGGATGCTTCTAAAGCAGAAGCCTAATACTGTAGTGTTCGTTTTCTGTCATATGAAGCACCTCGCAAAATGTAGCGGCAACTTCTTTTTGAAACTCGCGAGTCCAATAAAACCCACGCAGCGTGCGCGAGTCTCCAACGAGTTTGAAAAAAAACGTCGAGTGAAATGAAACTCGGCTCGCATCGGCCGAGTTTTTCCAGCCGATCATCGCACTCGTCACTCGTCCCTAGACGAGTGCAGGGAACGAGTCGAGATTTAAAACTCGTCCAAATGCACATGCCTGCCTGCCTGCGTGCGCACATGATGGCGATGAGCAGCCCCATGGCCTCGCCCATAGACGGGCGCGCAATCCACCCTCGTGGGGTGGGGAGGAAGCACGACAACAAAAAAACGTTGGAAAAAAGACAGGTGGAGGAAGAAAAGGGGGGGTTGCCCCGCTCCACTAGGTCCCTAAACGCCTCTCCTAGCAGTAGCAGCCAAAAACGAGACAGACTCACTGGTCATCACCAATTGGGGGAAAATTGAAGGTTTCTGGGCCGATTGGAACAGACTATCACGCAGGGGTGCTTTTGAGTCGGTCATACCCCGAATGGGTTACGGGACATACCATCACGCAGAACTGAACAGAACGGCACGTACCATCAGGTAGGGGCCCACAGGACGGCCTCCTCTGACCCCCAGACGCTCGGTGCTCCGACCCGCCACCCTCCCCATGGTACCCATTACCCCCACCCCCACCACCACCCCCACCGCCACCACCACCGAATCCAGCGCCAGCGCCGTCAGCGGCTCGCCTCTGGCGCGCTGACGGGCGGCCCTCCTTCTCCTCGCGCTCCATGTTCTTGCGCTTCATCATCAGCATCCTCTCCTGCCGCTCCTGCTCATGGAAAGCAGCACGGTGACATGCAAAAAGGTGACACGTGAGGGATGCACATATCTCCTCTCTTGCCTCTCATGGAATCATCAGCATCCTCTCCTGCCGCTCCTGCTCATCAGGTACTAACGCTCCGTCCTCTTCCTCTTTGTCACCAGCATCCGCTCCCCTTGCTCCTGGGGATGAGAAGGGGAACACCTAATCCTCTCTCCACTGTATCTGAAACCTCCTCACGCTTCCCGCTCCTCCGTTTCAAACCAGCTCCCCCCAGCACCCCGCAGCTCCCCCCAGCTCCCCGCAGCTCTCCCCAGCTCCCCGCGTCTCCCCCCAGCTCCCCGTAGCTCCCCCCAGCTCCCCGCAGTTCCCCCCAGCTCTCCCCTGAATGCGAAAGGCTGTAGACGCTGAGGTCGTGGCAAAACAATTTGCATATGTTTTTAATCCGGGCTGCATGAGCCTTTGCAAAGGAAACCACGCGCTGCTAGCCGAGACTTCCGGAGCAACCTTGCCTTTGAAGTTGGTGTCACACACAAGCTTTTGCGATAACTCGAGAAATTAAAGCCCTCCGTTCTTCTCAAACATCCCTACGAGCTCCAAACGGCATCCACGGCTAAGCGCGGAGATAAGCGGAGTAGTTAAGAAAGGCGTGCATGCGATAGTGTGACGAAGAGTGCAAGAAAACGGGATAGGAAGTGTGTGCATGTTGTGGAACGACACAAAACCTAAATGGTAGACGCTTTCCTACTATAACAACACCTGCGTCCTTCACGTTGATACGGCGGGTGCTCTCTGTTGTGAAACGACATGGCGCCTAAATGGCGAACGGTTTCCATGACAGCATCTGTGTCCTTCTATAAGTTATAACATGCAGCTGCGCACATCTTCCCATCTCGCTAATCCCAGACGACGCTAAACTTAGCCTTGAGACACAGAATCAGTATCGGTGGTGATTGCGTACCCGCATATACACCGCAGAAACGGACTCTTCGCCGCCATTTTGCTCCTCTTGATTCATGCTTGCAGGCCTCTAGTCCAATTAAGTCATAAAGCAGCGAAATAACGTCTGCCTGTAATTCTTTTCCTGAAATCCTCCTGGTTTTGGAAGGTGCTTAGGTAAGGGAAGCCACGCCGCCTAGGCCTAGCCCTTGAAGCCAGATACTGAAAAGGAGCTTGTGTGTTTGGGGTATATTCCGTTTCTGACGCCTCCACGCACGCTCAAACATGCATGTGGCGGGGAGAAAATGTTACAGCCGGTAACCAGGGCGCGTAGTAGAGTTTGTATGAAACGTTCTTTATATGCTACGTGAAGGAATGCGTTGGATAGTTCCTTACTTCGCGTCCCTGCTCAGCGCGTACACCACTGTTCCCGCCAACAACTCCCAACAGTGCACCGTTACCACTCGCGACACTCGCCTCGACCACTATTCCGCCACTGTTCACGACGCGACCCAACCTCACGGTTCGGCTGGTAACCCGCGCTCCTGACCTTCGCCTCGACAATTCCCAACCTCAGCGCTAGGCCCGTAGCGCACCCCATTTTCACACATTACCGTTACCACTCTAGATTCACTATAGATTCACGTTGACGCAGGAGCAACTTGACCTGCTCGTTCGTCAACTTGAGGATTCGGTGCTCGAAATCGCGACACTCACGGTGGAACGTGACTCCGCCCGCCAGCAATCAACGATGAATGCACCAGCACCAACACTAGCACATGCAAATGCCCCTGTGCAATCGGATGAGCCGATTGTCATCTCATCCGGCACACCGTCACATCACGACAGTGTGGAACAGCGCTCAGGCGCAGCCAGTAATGGCGTTGCCCAATCAATGCCCGGCGTGGAGAGAAACAGGGTCGCACCAAACACGAGCGGGCCTCGCGAAGCCCGTCGTCACATCGAATTCGCAGAAACGAGCGGTCACGACAACATCGTCGCACCGATGCCGCTCAAGTCGCAACGCCCGCCCTGTTTCGACCCCAGCCAACGTGGAGGTCCGACGGTTCAATCGTGGGTCTTCACGATGAACGTCTTCTACGACGCGAATTACGCGAGTCGGACACATCGAAGATACGATACGCCGTTTCGCTGCTACGGGGCCCCGCTATGGACTGGTGGCGAGTCATCGTGACGTCGCCACGCGCATACGAGCCGCCGTCGCAAGAGGAAGGGCCCACGGGTCCAGCCGTCACGTGGAGTTCATTTTGCGAAACCGCCCAGTACAGCACGTGGGATGCGGGGTGCGCAGGGCTTCGGGCGCGCTTCGAGCCGATCGCGGCTTCTATCTCAGCGAGTGAGAAACTGCGTACTTAGCGACAACTTGGGTCGGTCCAAGATTACACGAACGGTTTTCTCACATTATGTGAGGAAGTTGGCTACATGCATGAGGCGGAGCGGGTGGACCGTTAGGTCGGAGGGCTGAAGCCGGACATCTCGCACGAAATCATGCTACGCAGGCTATCTAATTTCAACGAGATCCTCGCGCTCGCCAAGAAAATCGACATTTTGCGCCCGTCCGAGACCGAGGTCCTACTACGGACCTCGCTCTCGGGGGCCGATCGAGCACGCCACCGTACACGCCATTGCGGTGAATGCAGCTGCTGCGCCATTTAAGGGGCGCTGCTTTGCTTGCAATAGGTCGGGCCATGGCAAGAGTGAATGCCCAGAGGAGCAGAGACGCCGCGGAGCAGAGCAAGGGAGGGAGTCTCAGAGGCAGGGAAACGTCAGCAGCCAAGAGAAAACGGGCCAACTACTGACGAGACAACCTGCTCGCCCAACCTTACCGACCCTCACCGAGTCACAGTACCGATTCACGCCATCGATCAAGGTCGGATAAATAAGGAGGGTACAGCGACGAATTGCCCAATACTGATCCACGGGAAAGTACAGGGGACAACAGTGAAGATTTTTATAGACGGAGGAGCAAGCCACAGTTTAGTTAATACCGCGACTGCACTGGAGCTGCAACTGACACGTAGCCGTTGTTTACCGAAGATTGATGCGCGTTTACTTGACGGCACGCCACTGGTAATATGGGAGAGGGTGGAGAAGGTGAAAGTTCGCTGCGGGGGGAACTTCGGGTTTACACAGGAAATGCTCGCGACGACACTGAATGGGCACGACATATTACTGGGGCGTGATGGGTGCAACGCTACAACTCACGAATTGACTGGACGACGGGTAGCTACACTGTGCGAAGTAGTGGTCATTGGGTCCAACTACCTCGCTGGCGGTCATCCGAGTCTTCAACAGTCCACGTCAACGCCATTGTCAGATTTATATGACATAGATACTGTAGGCTATAGTGGGGTAGCACATATGGGGTATAGTTTTCTTAGGGTTTGTATTTGTACCCCAACTTTCCCTTAGTCACTTTCATTCCTTGTTTATTTCACATGGTATAGAGCAGGTTCCCCTGTGGGAACTGTTCCTAGGGCCCACCAACTGAAAATTTTTTTACCTGCCCGGAGATCGAGTCGCCCCAGCCCGAGGCGCGCCCTGTGTGCCGCTCTCCCCTTAGCGACCCGTCGCGCCGCCCTTGGCGGCCCACCCTCTCTCACGGCCCCTAGCGACCCCGTCGCCGCCCCCTAGCGGCCCGTCGCGCCGCCCTGAACAGCCCGTCGCGCCGCCCTCAGCGGCCCCTTGCGGCCCTCCCTCTCACGGCCCCGTCGCCGTCGTTCGCGGACCCCCCCCCCCCCCCCCCCCGCCGCCCTTAACGGCTGCGTCGCAGCCCGTCGCGGCCCTGCAGCCGCTCCTCGCGGCCTCGTCGCCGCCCTCTCGCGGCTGCAGTAGCGCGTGCTGCTGCTGCCGCCTCCGCTGCTGCCGTGATCGCTGCCGCCGCTGCTACCGTGGCGGCTGCCGCCACTGCTGTCGTCACAGCTGCCGCGGCTACTGCTGAGACAGCCGCCGCCGCCGCCGCCGCTGCTACCGTGATTGCGCCCCCGCCGCCTCTTCTCAGTGGCCCCGCCGCCTCCTCCCAGCGGCCCCGGACGCAACCCTCTCAGCGGCCCCGCCGAGCCGCTCAGCAGCCGAGCCGCCCAACAGCCGCGCCGCCGAGCTGCCCAGCAGCCGAGCCGCCAAGCTGCCCAGCAACAGAGCTGCTGAACTGCACAGCAGCCAAGCCGCCGAGCCGCCCAGCAGCCACGCCACCGAGCCGCCCTGCAGCCGAGCCACCCGAGCCGCCCGGCAGCCGAGCCGCCCAGAAGCCGAGCCGCCGAGCCGCCCAGCAGCCGAGCCGCCGAGTCGCCCAGCAGCCGTGCCGCCGAGCCGCCCTGCAGCCGAGCCGCCGAGCAGCCGAGCCGCCGAGCCGCCCTGCAACCGAGCCACCCGAGCCGCCCTGTCCGGTAAGAGCAGCGCCTCTTTCACAGCACTGCCCTCACCCTACTGTTTGCGCTGCTAGTCTACTGCTGTCATGGCTACCCCTAGTGTCCTCGCTTTTGACGCTGAGGGTCGGGCCATTGACTTCGACGTCTGGATAGATGACCTGCAGCTTTTCTTACAGTGCGACAGAGCAGACGGCCTCTCCCTCTTTGACCTCACTTCTGGTGCCTCCCCTGCCCCCGCTGCTGATGCTGACGCCACTGTTCGCTCACAGTGGGCCACGCGCGATGCTGCTGCACGTCTTGCTGTGCGTCGCCACCTGCCTACCTCTGAGCGCGCACACTTTAGCCAGTACAAGAGTGCTCACACCTTGTACGACGCTGTCGTTGCGCGCTACTCCTCCCCTGCCACTGCTGCACTGAGCCGCCTCATGCTACCGTACCTCTTCCCTGACCTTGCTGCCTTTCCCACAGTCGCTGACCTCATTACGCACCTCCGCACTAGTGACACTCGCTACCGCGCTGCCCTTCCTGCTGAGTTCTGCGCCAAGAACCCCCCCCCCATGTACATCACCCTCTACTACATAGTCACCCGGCTCCCTGGCTCCCTTCGCGTAGTCAGAGACCACTTCCTCTCAGTTTGCCCCACCACTCTCACCGTTGATCTCCTCGAGAAGGCCCTCCTAGCAGCAGAAAAGAGCATAGTAGCTGTAGGAGCCTCTCGTGGTGACCCTCGCACCCCCGTCTTTGAGGGGTGTTCCCCCTCCCCCCTTTTGCCCTCTGTTGCCTCTGCTGCTGCGGCCGACCTCGTTGGGCTTGAGTCGGTCGGTGCGGCGTCTACCCCTAGCGGGAGACGCCGCCCTGGCAAGGGCAAGGGGGGCAGGGGCACTGGAGGAGCTAACGGGGGCGGTGGAGGCGGCGGTGGAGGCGGTGGAGGGGGTGGGAGTGCCGGAGGGGGTGGTGGCGGGGGTGGAGGGGTCGGTGGCGGCAGTGGAGGCGGAGGCGGCGGCGGCGGTGGCGGTGGGAGCGGAGGTGGCGGCGGTGGAGGAGGCGGCGGCGGAGGAGGTGGAGCGGGTCGGGGTGGTGCTACGCAGAGGGTCGGCTCCGGTGGTGGTCAGCGCCAGCAGCAGCAGCAGCAGCAGCAGCAGCAGCAGCAGCAGCGCACTCGTGACATCCCCCCCCCTCAGCAGCTCCGTGAGTGGTACGCTGCACGCCAGCGAGGTGGGGGTACTGGTCCGTGCACCTACGTCCTACGCACCGGCGACCGCGCGGGTGAGCAGTGCTGGGGTGCGCACTCCACCCAGCGCTGCTTTGGCCGCCTGACGGACGCTTGGCGTCACCAGTTCCCTGAGGCCACTGAGATCCCCCGCTGGGGTGAGCTGTCTAGGGCGGGTGTAGCTGTCTTTGACCTTGACTTTGATGCTATTCTTGCTGCCATGTATACTGTGACTATTAGTGATGAGGCTGACTGTTACCGGTGCTTTCCGCCCGACCCGGGCATTGAGTCTGCTGCTCTAGGTACTGGTGAGGCTGCTGCTCTAGGTGCTAGCGAGGCTGCTGCTCTAGGTGCGTCTGCTCCCTCAGGTACTGGTGAGTCTGCTCTCTCAGGTTATGCGTCGGCTTCGGCCTCCCACACCTTCACCCTTGACTCGGGGGCTTCTCGCTCCTTCTTTCGAGACCGCACCACACTCACGCCGCTTGGCCGGCCAGTTGCAGTCTCTCTGGCAGACCCCTCTGGGGGTCCTGTCCTTGCTCACTTCTCCACTGTCCTCCCGTGTCCGGCGGCCCCCTCTGGCACCCTGTCTGGTCTTTACCTCCCCTCGTTCTCTACGAACTTGGTGAGTGGTGCTGACCTACAGGATGCAGGGGTTCACCAGTTCACTCCTGCAAGTCAGCGGGTGACCCACTGCACGGACGCTCGGACAGGCCGACACCTGGCCACGTTTACACGTCGGCCGGGGTCGAGCCTGTACACACTGACCACTGCGTCTCCTCCAGTCACTGCGTCTGGTCAGGTAGCTGCGTCGGGTCAGGTGTTTGCTGCAGCGTCCAGGTCTGGTCCTGAGTCTGCCCCCTGCTCGTGTCGCCTCCTGTCTCACGAGACTCTCCTCTGGCACCACCGCCTTGGTCACCCCTCCCTGCTTCGTCTCCGGAGCATGGCCTCCCGTGTCCTTGTCTCAGGTCTTCCCCGGTCCCTCCCTCCCCTTCCTCCGGGGCCTGGCCCTACCTGCGTCCCCTGTGTCGAGGGACGACAGCGGGCTGCCCCTCACTCCTCCCAGTTTCCTCCGACAGAGGCCCCGCTGCAGACGCTTCACATGGACGTGTGGGGCCCGGCCCGCGTCCGTGGACAGGGTCACGAGCGCTACTTCCTGCTGGTGGTTGACGACTACTCGCGTTACACCACAGTCTTCCCCTTGCGCAGCAAGGGTGATGTCACTGCGGTGTTGATCGACTGGATCCGCGCAGCTCGTCTCCAGCTCAGGCAGAGCTTCGGCTCGGACTTTCCTGTTCTGCGTCTGCACTCTGACAGAGGCGGAGAGTTCTCCTCTGGCCTTCTGCGAGCCTACTGTCGTGCACGAGGCATCCGCCAGACCTTCACGCTTCCGGACTCTCCACAGCAAAATGGGATTGCTGAGCGCCGCATTGGCATGGTCATGGACGTCGCCCGTACGTCCATGATGCATGCGGCTGCCCCCCATTTTCTGTGGCCGTTTGCGGTTAGGTACGCGGCGCATCAGATCAACCTTCAGCCCAGGGTCTCCATGCCGGAGACCTCCCCAACCTTGCTGTGGACGGGGAAGGTTGGCGATGCGTCTGCGTTCCGTGTCTGGGGATCTCGGGCGTTTGTCCGCGACTTGTCTGCGGACAAGCTGTCCCCTCGTGCTGCTCCTTGCGTCTTCCTGGGTTTCCCCCCTGACGCCCCAGGGTGGCAGTTCTACCACCCCACCTCTCGCCGTGTTCTGTCCTCCCAGGACGTCACGTTCGACGAGTCGGTCCCCTACTACCGCCTCTTCCCCTACCGCACTCCGTCCCTCCCCCCGCCACCGCTCTTTCTTGTACCAGGTCCCCCCCCGGTAGACCCCCTTCCCCCTCAGGGTCCTGCCCCTTCAGGTGTGTCCCAGGTAGACGCTGTTGAGCCTGTCGAGGTCGCTGGTGACTCTGGTGCTGCTGAGGGTGCTGAGCCAGGGGGTGCTGACTCTGGGGGTGCTGAGCGTGTGGGTGCTGACTCTGGGAGTGCTGAGCCTGGGGGTGCTACGCCTGGGGGTGCTGAGCCTGGGGGTGCTACGCCTGGAGGTACTGAGCCTGGGGGTGCTACGCCTGGTGGTGCTGTGCCTGGCGGTTCTCCGGGTGCTCCTTCTCGCCGGGAGCCACTCTCTCCCCAGGAGCTGCGTGAGTGGTTTGCCCGGCGCTGGAGGCGAGCTGCTGGAGCTGGAGGTGCTGTGGGTACTGGGGGTTCTGTTGGTGCTGAGAGAGCTGGTGCCACGGGTCCTGGAGGTGCTCGTACTGGGAGTACTGGAGCTGCTGGACCTGCGGGTACTTCTGGAGCTGGAGTTGCTGCGGGTGTTGGCGCGGAGGCTACTGCTGTCGGTCCTGGAGGCGGTCCTGCTGTGGGTACTGCTGGTGCTGCTGGAGGTACTGGAGCTGGAGGTGCTGGAGCTGGAGGTGCTGCTGGCGCTGGTGCTGCCGCTGGGGGTACTGGTGCTGTCCCTGCTGTGTCTGGAGTCGCCGCGCGGCCTCGGCCGTACTTCGTTCCGCTCCTTCAGCAGGTTCTTGGTCTCCCGCCTTCTACTGGTCCTCCTCCTCCCTTAGAGTGTCCACAGCCTGTCCCGTCGCAGTTACAGTTACAGCCGGCCTCCCCACTGCCTGCTCCGTCTCCCTACACTGGTCCTACTGGAGGTCTTGCTGAGCGTCGTGAGCCTGCGTCTCGCCCTGCGTCGCCTGTCCGTGCTGCTCGCACTAGTGGTCGCGGTTCGCGTCAGCGTCCTCCTCCTGTCCCTGGCACGCACCGGATGTCTCTGCGTCCGTCCACTGCTCCTCTGCGTGCCCCTTTGCCTTCTCCTCCTGAGTCTTCTCTTCCTACTCTTGCCGACCCGGAGTCGGACTCTCTTCGTGCTGCCAGTCCTACTGTCACGCGTCTCCTTGCTACTGTTGTCACTGACCCTTCCTTTGAGTCCACTGCTGCGTCTGCCCTAGTTGCTGAGCTCGTCGACTTTGCTGCTCGCTGTCGCCTAGACTACGTCGCCAGTCTTGTTGCTGAGTCTGAGTCGGTCTGTCCTCCGTCCGTCGGGGGTGAGTGTGCCCTTGGCACGGACGTCCTTGAGGACAGGCAGGAGGAGTTCCAGTGCTTGGCCGCTGCTTCACCTCATCTCGTGTCCGTACTGCTTACCCCTGAGGGAGACCCGGATGCACTTGACATCCCGACTCCGCGCTCCTACGCGGAGGCGATAGAGGGTCCCTACTCCTCTCAGTGGCAGGCAGCTATGGACGCAGAGATGGCTTCCTGGAAGTCCACAGGCACCTACGTTGACGCTGTTCCCCCTCCTGGGGCGAACATCGTCAGTGGCATGTGGATTTTCAGGGTGAAGCGACCGCCGGGTTCTCCGCCTGTCTTCAAGGCGCGTTACGTGGCTCGTGGCTTCAGTCAGCGGCAGGGAGTTGACTACTTTCAGACCTTCTCTCCCACCCCGAAGATGACCACTCTTCGGGTACTGCTGCACGTAGCTGCTCACCGTGACTACGAGCTACACTCTCTTGACTTCAGCACTGCTTTCTTGCAGGGCAGCCTGCACGAGGAGATCTGGCTGCGTCGCCCACCTGGCTTCACTGGGTCTTTTCCTCCTGGCACCCAGTGGAGCCTACGGCGGCCAGTCTACGGTCTCCGCCAGGCACCGCGTGAGTGGCACGACACACTGAGGACTACACTTGCGGCTCTTGGGTTTGCTCCCTCTACTGCCGACCCGTCGCTGTTTCTGCGCACCGACACTTCTTTGCCGCCGTTCTACATCCTCGTGTACGTCGACGACTTGGTCTTTGCCACAGCTGACACTCCTGGACTAGCCCACGTGAAGTCCGAACTGCAGAAGAGACACACGTGCACTGACCTGGGTGAACTGCGCAGCTACCTTGGCTTGCAGATCACTCGGGACAGAGCACGCCGCACCATTACCCTGACTCAGTCACACATGGTGCAGCAGGTCCTTCAGCGCTTTGGCTTCACGTACTCCTCGCCTCAGGCCACTCCTCTGCCTACTCGCCACTCGCTCTCAGCTCTGCCTTCGGATGAGTCCGTAGAGTCGAGTGGCCCGTACCCAGAGCTTGTTGGCTGCCTCATGTACCTGATGACCTGCACACGACCTGACCTTGCATACCCTCTTAGCATTCTTGCACGCTATGTTGCTCCTGGGAGACACAGACCGGAGCACATGGCTGCAGCGAAGAGGGTGTTGCGCTACTTGTGCAGTACGTCGGGCATGGGGCTTGTGCTTGGAGGGCGGAGTCCAGTGGTCCTTACTGGGCACGCAGACGCTTCTTGGGCTGACGACCAGGCTACGCAGCGGTCGTCACAGGGTTACACCTTCAGCCTTGGTTCCGGCTCTGTTTCGTGGCGGGCTACCCGCTCGTCTTCTGTTCTCGGCTCCAGTTGTGAGGCTGAGATCTACGCAGGAGCCATGGCTGCACAGGAGCTTCGCTGGCTCACCTACCTGCTGACTGACCTCGGAGAGCTGCCTCGTTCTCCTCCAGTGCTGTACGTAGACAACAAGGCCATGCTGGCCTTGTGTCGGGAGCAGCGACTGGAGCACAGAACGAAGCACATTGCTCTCCGCTACTTTCTTGCTCGTGAGCTGCAGCAGCGTGGTCAGCTTCGTCTTGCGTACGTGGCCTCTGAGGCCAACACTGCTGATATCTTCACCAAGGCGCTTGCGCCTTGTGACCATCAGCGCTTCTGTACTCAGCTGGGCCTTGTGCCTACCTTGCCTCACTTGCTCACCTCTTGACCTTGCTTGTACTGTTACATATATATATATACCTGTTCTTGCTTGTCTAGCCTTTATATATATATGTGTACTCCTGCATGTGAACTGGCCTTGTGGCCTTGAACTTGTGCTCGGAATGTGTGGTGACTTTGTGATCCACCCTGAGCTTGTTTTGTTTTGCTTGACTGGTCTTGTGACCCCTTGTTCTCCCCCACTTTGCCTATGGGGGTGTGTCAGATTTATATGACATAGATACTGTAGGCTATAGTGGGGTAGCACATATGGGGTATAGTTTTCTTAGGGTTTGTATTTGTACCCCAACTTTCCCTTAGTCACTTTCATTCCTTGTTTATTTCACAGCCATCACAATCAAACGGGTTGTCGCCGCTGGAGCTGACGTGTACGCAGTGGATATCACATTGGTCGGAGAAGCAGAGCAGCCAAGCAATTTTCAGAAACTGCTGGCAGCTGTACCACCCGAACTGCAGGAACTACTGAAACGATACCCGAGGATTTTTTCCCAACGACTTACCAGAGGGACTGCCACCTCAGCTGGCACACGACCATCCCATAGAACTAGAACCAGGGGCACAGCCAACCATACAACGACAGTTCAGACTGGAACAGCCCGAGCTCGACGAACTAAGGAAGCAGTTAGATCACCTATTAGAGAAAAAGATCATCCGACCGAGCTCGTCACCGTTCGCCGCATCGATACTGTTCACACCGAAAAAAATGGAGGGTTTCGCATGTGTATCGATTACAGAGCACTAAACAGGGTAACTGTCAAGTCGCGATACCCCATCCCCCACGCCGACGAACTGATAGATAAACTGCGAACAGCATGGGTTTTTTTTCAAAAATTGACTTACGGGGAGGTTACCATCAGATTAGGGTCGAACCATCGGACTGCGCCAAGACGGCATTTCGGACTAGACACGGGTCATTCGAGTACACAGTGATGCCATTCGGGCTGACCAACGCACCAGCGACATTTCAGATGACCATGAACGAGGCGCTCTTAGATAAATGCGTGATAGTTTACATCCACGATATCCTCGTCTACAGTTGCGATAAGCAGCAGCACTTAGCAAATCTGGAAGCAGTGTTTAAGGTTTTAGACGAGCACCGGCTACTTACCAAGGGTTCAAAGAGCGAGTTTTTTCAGGATAGGTTAGAGTTTTTTGGGCACGTTATTTCGAAGGCGGGAGTTGAGATCGACCCAAAGAAGCTGGACACGGTAAAAGCGTGGCACCCCCCGACAAATATCACGGAGCTGCAGAGTTTTTTAGGTTCGTTAATTATGTACGTCGGTTGGTGTCAGAATGTTATTATCTAGCCTGTAGTGGGGTGCTCTATAGCGAGTACAACCCTGTTAGGGTTTGCTATATGTATCCCAACTGCTGCTAGTGAAAACCCTCTTTTGCTCCTTCCTCTCTTGCCTAGCTAGGTAAACCCTAGCTATGGCTCCTACTTGTGCCTACTATTCTCACATGCTATCAGAGCATCTACGCTCCTGGCCTGTGGGCCCACCTAACTGAATTTTTTTTCGGGTTTTCTTTCCGCCGTGCGCTCGGGGCGCGCGGCGGTTTTCTGCCCGCCGTGCGCCCCGAGGCGCGCGCCGGTTTCCTACCTTGGGGACCCGCGCGCGGCCCCCGCCCTGCTCGTCTCGGCGCCCTGGGGAGCACGCGCGGCCCCCGCCCGTCACGTCGCGGCGCCCTGGGGAGCCGCGCGCGGCCCTTCGCTGCCCCGTGGTGGCGCCCTGGGGGCCGCGCGTCACCCCTGAAGCCGCGCGCCACCCCTGGCGCCGCGCGCGGCCCCCCCCTCGCTGCCCCGTGGTGGCGCCCTGGGGGCCGCGCGCCGTCCCCCTCGCCGCCCCCCGCGCTCCTACCCCGTGCCACCCGTTTTAGGGTTTGGGGGTGGGGAGTGTGGGGGTGACGGTTGTGGGGGTGCCGGTTGTGTGCGCCGTCCCCTGCTCCTCCTCCTCCTCCGTCTCCCGCTGCTGCAGCTGCCGCTCAGGGGGGTGGGTGTGTGGGAGCCGAAGGAGTGGTGCTAGGGGGGTGACGTGGGAGTGGAGTTAGGGGTTCAGCAGGGGGTGTGTGTCAAGGGTGTGGGTCAATTGGAGGAAGTTGTGTGGAGGTAGCTGTCGTGTCGCCTGCAGCGCCTGTAGTCCGTCGCCCTAGCTTCGGTAGCCAGTGAGCCTGTTGCACCAGTCGCTAGTGGGTCCGTTGCTCCTGCCGCTCGTCTTAGCCGCGGAGCCAGTCACTCCAGTAGTCCGTCGCCCTTGCTTCGGTAGCCACTGAGTCAGCCGCTCCTGTGCCCGTGCCTCTGCAGCTTCAGTCGTTGCCTCTCATCTTCTCTCCTTCCACAGTTCCTCCTCCTCCTCACTTGCCCTCTGTGATAGCCTCTAGCTTTGCTTGCAATTGTGCACCTGCTCTATAACTGTGTGCTCTGCTGATTACACCCCACTTTGGCTATGGGGGTGTGTCAGAATGTTATTATCTAACCTGTAGTGGGGTGCTCTATAGCGAGTACAACCCTGTTAGGGTTTGCTATATGTATCCCAACTGCTGCTAGTGAAAACCCTCCTTTGCTCATTCCTCTCTTGCCTAGCTAGGTAAACCCTAGCTATGGCTCCTACTTGTGCCTACTATTCTCACAGTTGGTCCCCAACATGGCACGGTTAACTACCCCACAGACGGATTTACTGCGGAAGGAGGTCGTTTTTACGTGGGGGGAGAAAGAGCATGCTGCCTTCTCTGCCCTGAAATATGTTCTCTGTTCACCGCCCGTCCTGCGCATTGCCGACCCACACCGCCCATTCAAAGTAGTTACAGACGCAAGGGACATCGCCATCAGAGCCGTACTGCTACCGGATTTCGGCAACGATCTATAGCCCATCGCATATGAGTCACGAAAGCTGCATCCGCCCGAGAAAATTTACCCGATACACGACCGCGAAATGTTCGCGGTCGTGCATGCGTTCAAGGTCTGTTGCTGGTACTTGACCGGCGCAGACGTGACAATACAGAAAGACCACAAATCACTACAGTACCTCCGCGCACAGCCCCACCTCAACCCACGACAGGTTCGCTGGCTCGATTTCCTCAAGTCAAATTTTCACTACACGGTCACCTACAAAAAGGGGGCATCAAACATCGCCGACGCACAAACCCGCCCCACTGCCCAATTTTACACCATACTATTCGCCCAAAGTAGCCCACAACTTACATGACTATTTACCCACAGCTACCAAACAGACCCGTTCTTCACCGGAGGAAACTCGCAGCAGTTCGCAGTAGCAAAAGGGGTGTATTACATAAAAGCCAGCACTGATAGGATCTGGGTACCGGCCTACACCTTACTACGGGAATTACTGCTACAGGAGGCACATGACGGAGTCACCTCAGACATTTCGGAGTAGAAAAAACATGGCAGCAGCTGCAGCTGTATTATTATTGGCCGGAGATGTTGACCGACGTGCAACAACACGTGGCATCGTCTCCCACCTGCCAACTCATGAAATCATCACGGAAGCAGCGGGCAGGGCAGTTGCAACCGATACCACCCCCGGAGCGTGCTTGGAAGCAGGTGATGATGGACTTCGTTACGGGGTTACCAGCTGGAGCAAGTGGGAACGACGCGATCCTGGTCGTCGTCGATCGGCTGACAAAGATGGCCCATTTCGCAGTCTGCAAGAAATCAATCACAGCCGAAGAAACAGCTCGCCTCTTTATCGCCACCATCGTTCGACTACACGGGATACCAGTGGCGATCATCAGAAACTTCTAAGGGAACGTGTGGCAGCAGTTCGGCACGCGACTACCGTTCAGTTCTTCATACCACCTTGAAACCGACAGACAAACAGAACGGACAAGTCAGACCATGGAACAGCTCATCCGAGCCACGTGCGACGACCCGACCATGTGGGAACAGCAACTGCCACTCATCAAGTTTGCATACAACAACTCGCCATCTGCCACGACCCAACAGTCACCTGTCTGTCTGAATTATGGACAAAACCCCACAGTACCCATGACCCCGAATCCCGACAACCTGGTGCCACGCCCGCAACAGTTCGCAAAAATATTACAGGCAACACGGACCCGAGCAGTAGAAGCAATAGAAAAAATCAAATATCATCGCTAAGCGCAACGCCAACCACCACCGACGTCCCATCACTTACCGACTCGACGACTCGTACTTACTCGACACTCAAATCCTCCGCCTACCCATCACTCCGAAACTCCGCCCCCGCAACCGCCACGTCAGCCTACTTCGCCCATATGTCCCATCCACCAGCCAATTGCCTCGCAACCGCCCCGCCAGCATGACACGATCGCCAACGGAACCAGTCATAATGCCTGAAAAAATACCGAGCCACCGAGTTCGTGACCCACGTGGAGCCCGCAGAATCGAATTTTTGATCCGCTGGAAAGACCGCACACCCACTGAAGAAAACTGTGTTCGCCTGGATAGAATCGAAAACCATGCCATCATCACCGAGTATCTGCGTATCTGCGTATCTCCTTGTCTCTGGCCTTCCCAGGTCCCTGCCCTCCCTCCCGTGCTCGCCCGCCCCGCCGTGCCTTCCCTGCGTCGAGGGGCGGCAGCGCGCCGCTCCTCACTCCTCCGAGTTTCCTCCGACCACTGCTCCTCTGCAGACTCTCCACATGGAAGTTTGGGGCCCGGCCCCCGTTGGTGGAACGGACCAGGAGCGCTACTTCCTGCTGGTTGTTGACGACTACACACATTACACCACTGTCTTCCCCTTGCGGCGCAAGGCGGATGTCAGTGGTGTTTTGATCCCCTGGATCCGTGCTACTCGTCGCTAGCTACGCGAGCGGTTTCGTCGGGACTTCCCCGTCCTGCGTCTGCACTCTGACAGGGGCGGTGAGTTCTCTTCTGACCTCCTTGTGGAGTTATGTCGAGACGAGGGCATCCTCCAGTCGTTCACACTTCCGGCCTCTCCGCAGCAAAATGGGATTGCTGAGCGTCGCATTGGCTTGATCATGGAGGTTGCTCGTACCTCCATGATCCATGCGGCTGCTCCCCATTTTCTGTGGCCGTTTGCGGTCCGATACGCTGCGCATCAGCTCAACCTCTGGCCCGGTGTCTCTGAGCCAGAGACCTCGCCCACACTCCGGTGGACGGGGAAGGTTGGCGATGCGTTTGTGTTTCGGGTCTGGGGCGCGCTCTCCCTTGTTCGCGATGCCAAAGCGAGCAAGCTCTCCTCTCGCACTCTCCGATGTGTCTTCCTTGGCTTCCCCGCCAACGCCCCGCCGTGGCAGTTCTACCACCCGCGCTCGCGTCGAGTCTTCTCCTCCCAGGATGTCACCTTTGACGAGTCTGTCTATTTATACAGGCTACACCCGCATGCGTCCCACCCGGTCCCCTTAGCGCCTCTTTTCTTGGTACCAGTCCCCCCCCCGGTAGACCCCCTCCCCCCACAGGGTCCTGCTCCCTCAGGTGTGTCTCAGGTAGACCCACCCCTCTTGGTTGAGCCTTTGGAGATCTCTTCTGACTCCTCTGGCCCAGCTGAGGGGGGTGATCCCGCCGCTGACGACACAGCGGCCACTTGCCGCTCTCCACGCTTGGAGACCCCCCCTAGTTTTCCGCCTCGGCTGTCTTCGCCGCCTCCGCAGCCTGCTGCTATGGACTCTGGAGCTGAGACTGCTGGTGCCGAGCCTGGGGGTGCTGAGACAGAGAGTGAGGGTTCTGGGGGTGCTGCGACTGGGGTGCTGCGACTGGGGGTGCTGGTTCTGGGGGTGCTGCGACTAGGGGTGCTGACTCTGGGGGTGATGCGAGTCCTAGTGGCGGTGGAGCTGGCGGTGACCCTGCTGGAGGTCCTAGAGCTGGATAGCCACCGCAGCCTGATCTACTTGAGACGCTCTCACCGCAGGCGATTCGTGCGTGGATCGTTCGGCGAGGCAGTCCTGGTGGTGGAGGGTTCGGTCCTGCTGGTGCTGGAGCTGCTAGTCCTGGAGGTACTGCTGGTACTAGAGGTGTTGCTGGTGCTGGACGTACTGGAGTTGCTAGTCCTGGAGGTACTGGAGGTGCTGCTGGTGCTGGAGGTGCCGGAGCTACTAGTCCTGGAGGTGCTACTGGTGCTGGAGGTGCTGGACCTACTAGTCCTGGAGGTGCAGCTGGTGCTGGAGGTGTTGGAGCTACTGGCACTGGAGGTGCTGGTGCTGCTGGTGCTGGAGGTGGTGGAGGTGCTGCTGGTGCTGGAGGAGCTGGAGCTGGAGGTACTGGAGGTGCTGGAGCTGCTGCACCGGAGGTGCTCGTACTGGAGGTGCTGGAGCTGCCGGAGCTGGTGGTGCTGCCGGTGCTGGAGATGCTGGGGGTATTGGAGGTGCTAGTGCTGGAGGTGCTAGCGCTGGAGGTGTTGGTGCTACTGGTGCTGGAGCTGCGGGAGCTGCTGGTCCTGGAGGTGCTCGTACTAGAGGTACTGGAGCTAGCGGAGCTGGTGGTGCTGCTCGTGCTGGAGGTGCTACAAGAGCTGCTAGCACTGGAGGTGCTGGTGCTGCTGGTGCTGGAGGCGCTGGAGCTGGAGGTACTGGAGGTACTGGACCTGCTGGTCCTTGAGGTGCTCGTACTAGAGGTGCTGGAGATGCCGGAGCAGGTGGTACTGTTGGTGCTGGAGGTGCTGGAGGTGCTACTGGAGCTGCTTGCACTGGAGGTGCTGGAGGTACTGCTAGTGCTAGAGGTGCTGGCGCTGCTGGAGCTCGTGGTGCTGCTGGTGCTGGAGGTGCTGGAGGTGCTACTGGAGCTGCTGGTGCTGGAGGTACTGGTGATGCTGGTGTTGGAGGAGCTGGAGCTGCTGGTCCTGCCCCGCCGACTGATTTTGTGCTCGCAGCCGCAGTCGTCCCTACCGCCGCCTGACTCGGTCCTTCACCAGGTTCTTAGTCTCCCGTCTTCCACTGGCCTCACTCCACCTCTCCTGTGTCCACCGACAGACCAGTCTTAGCCACAGCTACTGCCTGGCTCCCCGCTGCCTGCTCCTGCTCCTCACACTAAGGTGACTGAAACCTTGACTAAGCGTCGTGAGCCTGAGACTTGTGCTTCCACACCTGTTCGTACTCGTCGTGTCGCTCGTCCACGTCCTCCTACTGTCCGAGGCAGTCACGGTATGGCACTTCGTCCTTCCTCTGTTCGACAGCGTGTTGTCCTGCCTGAGCCTCCCGCGTCCTCTCATCCGCACATTCCTGACCCTGAGTCCGAACTTGCTCGTGCTGCCAGTCCTACTGTCACTCGTCTCCTCGCTACTGACCCTGACTTTGAGTCTACTGCAGCGTTTGCCCTAGTCACTGAGCTGGTCGACTTTGCAGCTAGGAGTCGTCTCGACTACGTCGCGAGTCTTGTTACTGAATCTGAGTCTGTCTATCCTCCGTCCGTCGGGGGTGAGCCTACCCTTAGCAGTGACGTCCTTGAGGACAGGCAGTTTGAGCTTGAGTGTCTTGCGGCCACTTTACCTCCTTTTGCATCCATGTTGCTTTGTCCTGAGGGAGACCCGGATGCACTTGACATCCCTACCTCGTGCTCTTACGCTGTGGCGGTCGCGGGTAAGTACTCCTCTCAGTGAGAGACAGCCATGGACGCAGAGATGGCTTCCTGGAAGTCCGCAGGCACCTACGTCGACGATGTTCCTCCTCCTAGGGCGAACATAGTCGATGGCATGTGGATTTTCAGAGTGAAGCGGCCGCCGGGTTCTCCACCTGCCTTCAAGGCGCGTTACGTTGCTCGAGGCTTCAGTCAGCGACAGGGGGTCGACTTCTTCCAGACCTTCTCCCCCACCCCGAAGATGACTACTCTTCGAGTGCTGCTGCACGTTGCAGCACAGCGTGACTACGAGCTGCACTCCCTCGACTTCTCCACAGCTATCTTGCAGGGCAGCCTTCACGAGGAGATCTGGTTGCGCCGCCCACCTGGTTTCACTGGGTTGTTTCCTGCGGGTACCTAGTGGAGCCTCCGGCGGCCAGTCTACGGTCTCCGCCAGGCGCCCCAAGAGTGGCACGACACACTGAGGACTACACTTGCGGCTCTTGGGTTTGTTCCTTCCTCTGCTAACCCGTCGCTATTTCTACGCACCGACCCTACCCTGCCGCCTTTCTGGTGTACGTCGACAACTAGGTTTTTGCTACTCCTGACACTGAGGCGCTGGCCCTAGTGAAGGCAGAGCTGCAGGAGAGAGACACGTGCACTGACCTGGGTGAGCTGCGTAGCTATCTTGGCCTGCAAATCACCCGGGACAGAGCACGGGGCACCATCACACTGACTCAGTCACACACATGGTGCACCAGGTCCTTCAGCGCTTCGGCTTCAAGTGGTCCTCGCCATAGCCCACTCCTCTGTCTACTGGCCACTCGCTCTCAGCTCCACCTTCGGACGAGTCCGTAGAGCCGAGTGGTCCGTACCCAGAGCTCGTGGGTTGCCTCATGTACCTGATGACGTGCACTCGACCTGACCTCGCGTACCCTCTCAGCCTCATGGCTCGCTACGTGGCTCCCGGTAGACACCGAAAGGTGCACTTTGATGCTGCGAAGAGGGTACTGCGTTACTTGTGTAATACATCGGGCATTGGGCTTGTGCTTGGAGGACAGGTTTCAGTGGTACTCACAGGACACTCCGACGCTTCTTGGGCCGACGACCAGGCGACTCAGCGTTCGTCACAGGGTTACACCTTCAGTCTTGGCTCTGGCTCTGTCTCGTGGAGGTCCACTCGTTCTTCTTCTTTGCTTGGTTCCAGCTGTGAGGCCGAGATCTACGCGGGGGAATTGGCTGCACAGGAGCTACGCTGGCTCACCTACCTGGTGACAAACTTGGGGGAGCGGCCTCATTCTCCTCCAGTTCTGTACGTCGACAACAAGGCTATGCTTGCCTTGTGTCAGGAGCAGAGACTAGAGCACAGAACGAAGCACATTGCTCTTCGCTACTTTCTTGCTCGAGAGCTGCAGCAGCGTGGTCAGCTTCGTCTTTCTTACGTGGCCTCTCGGGCTAACACTGCTGATGTCTTCACCAAGGCCCTCGGGTCTGGTGATCTTCAGCGTTTTTGCACTACTCTTGAGCTTCTGCCCGTTCTACCTCACCTGCTTGTCTCTTGATCTTGCACTTGTTGTACACAAATATCTATATTTATACCTGCATGTTTCCTCTTGCTAGGTTGTGATCAGTGTACTGCCTTGCTATTATATCTCTGCATGTGAACTGCCTTGTGGCCGCTTGCTTGTGCTCGGATTTTGTTTTGCTTGGCCCTGTTGTCTTGCTTGACTGGTCTTTTGACCGTCTTATTGTCCCCCACTTAGCCTATGGGTGTGTGTCAAAGTAGGCTATAGTGGGGCACTCCTTATTGTCAGAAGAATGAACGAGGAATGAATGAATTAGCAGCAGGATGGGTACAAGCAGGAATCCCTAATTGGGTTGTACCCCATATGGGCTACCCCACTACAACCTACACAACAAGCAGCATATAAGTTTGACACCACCCCATAGGCAAAGTGGGGGAGAACAAGAGGCCACAAGACCAGTCAAGAAAAGCAAAGCAAGCTCAGGGTGGATCACGAAGTCACCACGCATCCTGAGCACAATCAAATGGCCACAAGGCCAATTCACATGCAGAGTTGTATATAAAGGAGAACAAGCAGTACAGTGATCACAACCTAGCAAGTGTAAGCATGCAGGTATAAGTATAAGATCACGGTACAAGCAAAGTCAAGAAGTGAGCAAGTGAGGCCAAGTAGGCACAACGCCTAGAACAGTACAGAAACGCTGATGATCACAAGGCTGAAGTGCCTTGGTGAAGATATCAGTAGTGTTGACCTGAGAGGCGACGTAAACAAGACGAAGCTGACCAGGCTGTTGCAACTCTCGAGCAAGGAAGTAGCGCAGAGCAATGTGCTTCGTTCTGTGCTCCAGTCTGTGCTCCCGACACAAGGCCAGCATGGCCTTGTTGTCTACGTACAGAACTGGAGGAGAACGAGGCGGCTCTCCTAGGTCAGTCAGCAGGTAGGTGAGCCAGCGTAGCTCCTGTGCAGCCATGGCTCCCGCGTAGATCTCAGCCTCACAGCTGGAGCCGAGAACAGAAGACGAGCGGGTAGACCGCCACGAAACAGAGCCGGAACCAAGGCTGAAGGTGTAACCCTGTGACGACCGCAGCGTAGCCAAGTCGTCAACCCAAGTAGCGTCTGCGTGACCAGTGAGGACAACTTGAGCCCGTCCTCCAAGCACGAGCCCCATGCCCGATGTACTGCACAAGTAGCGCATCACCCTCTTAGCGGCCTTCTAGTGCTCTGGTCGGTGTCTCCCGGGGGCAACGTAGTGTACCAGGATGCTAAGAGGGTAAGCAAGGTCAGGTCGAGTTCAGGTCATCAGGTACATGAGGCAGCCCACAAGCTCTGGATACGGGCCACTCGGCTCTACGGACTCATCCGAAGGCAGAGCTAAGAGCGAGTGACCGGTAGGCAGAGGAGTGGACTGTGGCGAGGCGTAGTCGAAGCGGAAGCGCTGAAGGACTTGCTGCACTATATGTGACTGAGTCAAGGTAATGGTGCGCCTTGCTCTGTCCCGGGTGATCTGCAAGCCAAGATAGCTGCGGAGCTCACCGAGGTCTGTGCACGTGTGTCTCTTCTGCAGCTGCGACTTCACGTGGGCCAGTCCAGCATTGCCTGCAGTGGCAAAGACCAAGTCATCGACGTACACGAGGATGTAGAACGGCGGCAGGGAAGTGTCGGTGCGTAGAAACAGCGACGGGTCAGCAGTAGAAGGAGCAAACCCAAGAGCCGCAAGAGTCGTCGTCAGTGTATCGTGCCACTCGTGAGGCGTCTGGTGGAGACCGTAAACTGGCCGCCGGAGGCTCCACTGGGTACCTGCAGGAAATGACCCTGTGAATCCAGGTGGGCGGCACAGGCAGATCTCCTCGTGCAGGCTGCCCTGTAGGAAAGCAATGCTGAAGTCAAGACAGTGAAGCTCGTAGTCACGCTGAGCGGCGACGTGCAGCAGAACCCGAAGAGTGGTCATCTTCGGGGTCGGGGAGAAGGTCTGGAAGAAGTCAACTCCCTGTCGCTGACTGAGGCCTCGTGCAACGTAACGTGCCTTGAAGACAGGCGGAGAACCCGGCGGCCGCTTCACCCTGAAAATCCACATGCCACTGACGATGTTCGCCCCAGGTGGGGGAACCTCGTCGACGTAAGTGCCTGTGGACTTCCAGGATGCCATCTCTGTGTCCATAGCTGACTGCTACTGAGAGGAGTAGGGACCCTCTATCGCCTCTGTGTAAGAGCGCGGGGTCGGGATGTCTCATGCATCCGGGTCTCCCTCACGTGCAATCAGCATGGACACGAGATGAGGTACAGCAGCTGCAAAACACTCAAAGTCCTCCTGCCTGTCCTCAAGGACGTCCGTGCCAAGAGCACACTCACCCCCGACGGACGGAGGACAGACAGACTCAGACTCAGCAATAAGGCTAGCGGCGTAGTCTAGGCGACAGGCGGTAGCAAAGTCAACCAGCTCAGAAACAAGAGCAGACGCAGCAGTAGACTCAAACGAAGGGTGAGTGACAACAGTGGCCAGTAGACGCGTGACAGTAGGACTAGCAGCACGAAGGGAGTCAGACACTGGGTCCGGACTGTCAGCAAGGGAGGACACAGGAGGAGACGGCAGAGGGACACGTAGTAGAACAGAGGAAGGACGAAGTGCCATATGGTGCGTTGGCAGGGCAGGGCGCTGGCGCGGGCAGCAGCGCGCACAGGCAGGGCGGCGCTGGGCAGCGAGTGCAGGCCCGCGGCGGGCGCAAAACGCAGGCACGGCGGGCGCAAGGGGCGGGCCCGCGGCGGGCGTAGCGGACAGGTGCGGGAGGGGCGAACGGGCGGGCCCGTGACGGGCCTAACGGGTAGGCGCGGCGGCGCGAAGGCAGGGCCCGCGGCGGGCCAAACGGGCGGGCGCGGAAGCGGGCGTAACGGGCAGGCGCGGCGGCGCGAAGGGAGGGCCCGCGGCGGGTTTAACGGGCAGGCAGTATGGCGCGACGCGCAGGGCAGCAGGGCGCTACGCGCGGGCTGCAGCAGGGCGCGATGCGCGGGTTGCAGCAGGGCGCGACGTGCGGGGCAGAAGGGCACGGGGCAGGGCAGGGCGTGCCCGAGGCAGCTCGACGCGGGGCAGGGCAGGGCGTGCGCGATGCAGCGCGACGCGGGGCAGGGCAGGGCGTGCGCGGGGTAGCGCGACGTGGGGCAGGGCAGGGCGTGTGCGAGGCAGCGCGACGCGGGGCAGGGCAGGGCGTGCGCGAGGCAGCGCGACGCGGGGCAGGGCAGGGTGTGCGCGGGGCAGCGCGACGCAGGGCTGGGCGTACACGGGCAGTGTGACGCAAGGCAGGGCAGGGCAGGGCGCGCGCTGACGGCGGAGCGCAGGGCAGGGCGTGGGGTAACGCGATAACTGCAGTCGGTCACTAAGTAATGGTGGGCCAGAAAAGAACGGTCCTAGGCTAGGACCTGCTCTGATACCATGTCAGAAGAATGAACGAGGAATGAATGAACTAGCAGCAAGATGGGTACAAGTAGGAAACCCTATTTGGGTTGTACCCCATATGGGCTACCCCACTACAACCTACACATAAGCAGCATATAAGTTTGACACTTATAAGGTACATCACTTCTTGGGTTAGTACTTGTACCCCAACTCTTGCTAATCCAATCATTCCTGCATCGTTGATTCTGACAGCGACGACTATTTTTCGAAAATCGCTGAGTCCAAAAAACGTCGCGGGTCCAAAAAAAACTCACGAAGGGGCGCGAACGAGTTGGTAAAAACTCGTCGAGTGAAACTTGGCTCGAATCGGCCGGGTTTTTCTGGCCGATCCTCTCGCTCGTCGCTCGTCCCTAGGTGGGTGCAGGGAACGAGTAGAGCTATAAAGCTCGTCAAAATGCACGTCTATTGGGGGGGATCAGCAAGCCAATGTCCTCGAGCATATAAGGGCAATCGACCCACCCTGGTGGAAGCAAGAGAACAAAACAAACGTTGGAAAAAAGACGGGTGGAGGAAGAAAAGGAAGAATTGCCCATCTTGACTAGGTCTCAACAGTCATCTCCTGGGGTAAAGTAAGAATGTCTAAACTGACTGGGATGGACCATCAATTGGGGGTGCCTTTGAGTCGGTCAAACTAAACGGGTTACTGGACGTAACATTCGGCAGAACTGAACGAAATGGAATGTACCATCAGGCAGCGGCCCACAGGACGGCCTCCTCTGACCCCCTGACGACCCCCTCCACCCCCCCTTCGCCACCACCACCGAATCCAGGGCCAGCGCCGTCAGCGGCTCGCCTCTGGCGCGCTGATGAGCGGCCCTCCTTCTCGCGCTCCATGTTCTTGCGCTTCATCATCAGCATCCTCTCCTGCCGCTCCTGCTCGAAGGAATACGGGGAAGCAGACAAGTGGCACGTGAGAGGTGAGAGGTGTGAGATTCCCGTAGACCAGTGGACCACCGCACTGATACGTGCACGTGGTTAGCTCCTCGCGCTGCTCCATGTTCTTCCGCTCCATCGTCAGCATCCGCTCCTGCCACTCCTGCTCAAAGGAACATGGGGAAGCAGACAGGTGGCACGTAAAAGGTGAGAGGTGTGAGATTCCCATGGACCAGTGGACCACCGCGCTGATACATGCACGTGGTGAGCTCCTCTCGCTGTTCCATGTTCTTCCGCTTCATCGTCAGCATTTGCTCCTACCGCTCTTGCTCAAAGGAACACGGTGAGAGTGTGTGATACGTGCACGTGGCAGCTCCTCACCCCGCTCCATGTTCTTGCGCTTCATCATCTGCACCGCTCCTGCTCATGGAAACACTAAACGCGGACAGGTGATAGGTGGCAGGTGACATAGCAGGTGACTTATACGTGCGAACGCGTCAAAATTCCCGCTCACTCTTCTTCCTCTTCGTCACCAGCGTCTACTCCCCTTGAATGAGGGAGCGTGAAAGGGGGAACATCAAATCCAGTTTTCTCTCCTTCTGAACCTCGTCCCAATTTCCATGCCTCCGTTTTATCATCAACCCCCCCCTTCTCAATCGGCCAGTGAAAGAGAGAAGGTCGCGGCGTTTTTCTTTTGTTTCTTTTCTTGGGATGTATGAGCCTTCGCGAAAGAACCGCACGGGCGCTGCTGGCCGAGGCTTTTTCGGATTGACTCCAAGTTCGATATTAATTCTTTGCTCACTAGCCTTTGCGATAATTCAGAATCATAAGGATCTCTATTCGTCAGGCAACCCTAGATGCTTCAAGCATATACACGGACAGAAGATTGTGCACGCGAGGGCATAAAGAACAGTGCACGAAAACAGGATAGGAAGCGTCAATTGAACCGTGCTGTTA
The DNA here is from genome assembly GCA_947471745.1 of Closterium sp. Naga37s-1. Taxonomy (NCBI): domain Eukaryota; kingdom Viridiplantae; phylum Streptophyta; class Zygnematophyceae; order Desmidiales; family Closteriaceae; genus Closterium; species Closterium sp. Naga37s-1. The sequence goes on from CANJKZ010000966.1 coordinate 786,276, forward strand.
CGAGTGCAATTGAGTGAACGAACGAGAATTGCACTATCGAAGCAAGAGTACAATGAGCGAAGGCATGAGCGAAGAATATATAGCGAAACTACAGTGGTAACGGTAATGGACTGTGGTTGTCGCGCGACGGGCCTGGGACTGAGGTTGGGAAAAGTGTCGAAGCGGAGGCCCGGAGCGCTGGTTACCCGCCGAGCCGTGAGGTCGGGGTGCGACGTGCGAAGGTGGCAGGCGGATTGTCGATGCGAGGATTGCGAGTGGTAACGGTGCTGACTGTGGTGCTACAGTGATGTACGCGTTGAGCAGGGACGCGAAGCAAGGAAAAAGAGATTTTCCTTACACTACCCCCCCCCTTAAGGAGGTCCTCCTTACGAAAGTGCGTGTACATCCCTGAAATTCCGGCTGCGCAGATACTCGGTGAGGACGGGGTGGTTTTCGATTCTGTCCAGGGGAACCCAATTGTCTTCGGTGGGTGTACGGTCCTTCCAGCGGGGTAAGAACTCGATCCTTTGGGCTCCTCGAGGGTCGCGAACTCTGTGACTCAGGATTTTCTCGGGGGCGATGATTGGTTCAGTCGGTGGTCTTGTCATGCCGGCTGGGCGATTGCGTGGCAGTTGGCTCGTGGACGGGACATAAGGGCGAAGCAGGCTGACGTGGAACGAGGGGCTGACGTACCAGTCAGCAGGGAGGAGGAGGTGGGTGGTGACAGGTGTAAGCATGTGGCTTATGCGAAATGGCCCGCAGTATCGGGGGCGGAGTTTCGGGGTGATGGGCAGTCGGAGATTTTGGGTGTCGAGCAAAACTAAGTCGTCGGGCTGGTAAGTGACAGGTCTGCGGTGGCGGTCCGCGTTGCGTTTAGCGATGATGTTAGCTTTTTTAATTGCGTCTGCTGCCCTGGTTCGTGCTGCTTGCAAAATTTCGGCGAACTGTTGCGCGCGTGGATTCGGGTTGTCGGGATTCGAGGTCATGGGTACTGTTGGGTCTTGTCCGTAATTCAGGTAAAACGGTGACTGTTGGGTCGTGGCGGATGGGGCGTTGTTGTATGCGAATTCGATGAGTGGCAGTTGCTGTTCCCACGTGTTTGGGTCGTCGCACGTGGCCCGGATGAGCTGTTCCATGGTCTGATTTGTCCGTTCTGTCTGTCCGTCTGTTTCGGGGTGGTACGATGAACTAAACTGTAGTCGCGTGCCGAACTGCTGCCACAGGTTCCGCCAGAAGTTGCTGGTGAATTTCGTGTCTCTGTCGCTGATGATTGATGCTGGTATCCCGTGCAGTCGAACGACGGTAGAGATGAAGAGGCGGGCTGTTTCTTCGGCTGTGATTGATTTTTTGCAGGCTGCGAAGTGTGCCATTTTCGTCAGTCGATCGACGACGACCAGGATCACGTCATTTCCACTCGCCCCGGCCGGTAACTCCGTGACGAAGTCCATCGTCACCTGCTGCCAAGCACGCTCTGGAGGTGGGATTGGCTGCAACTGTCCCGCCGGCCGCTTCCGTGTTGACTTCATGATCTGGCAAGTGGGACACGATGCCACGTGTCGCTGCACGTCGGTCAACATTCCGGGCCAGTAATAATACCGCTGCAGCTGCTGCCGTGTTTTCTCTACCCCGAAATGTCCCGAGGTAACCCCGTCGTGTGCCTCCTGTAATAGTAATTCCCGTAGCAGTGTGTACCCTGGTACCCAGATGCGGTCGGTCCCGGCTTTTACGTAATAGACTCCCTTGGCTGCTGCGAACTGCTGCGAATTTCCTCCTGTGAAGAATGGGTCCGTTTGATATCCGTGGGTAAATAGTCCTGTCAGTAGCGGGCTGGTCTGGGCGAGTAGTATCGCGTGGATCTGGGCAGTGGGGCGGGTCAGTGCGTCGGCGATGTTCGAGGCTCCTTTTTTATAGGTGACTGTGTAGTGGAAGTTTGACTCGAGGAAATCGAGCCACCGAATCTGTTGTGGGTTGAGGTGGGGCTGTGCGCGGAGGTACTGTAGTGATCGATGGTCTGTCCGTACTGTCACGTCTGCGCCGGTCAAGTAGCAGCGCCACACTTTGAACGCATGCACGATCGCGAGCATTTCGCGGTCGTGTATCGGGTAATTTCGCTCGGGCGGATGCAGTTTTCGTGACTCGTATGCGATGGGCTGTAGGCCGTTGCCGAAGTCCTGTAGCAGTACGGCTCCAATGGCGATGTCGCTTGCGTCTGTAACAACCTCGAAGGGGCGGTGTGGGTCGGCGATGCGCAGGACGGGCGGTGAACAGAGAACATTTTTCAGGGCAGAGAAGGCAGCATGCTCTTTCTCCCCCCACGTAAAAACGACCCCCTTTCGCAGGAAATCCATCAGCGGGGCAGTCAACTGTGCCATGTCGGGGACGAACCGACGAACATAATTAACGAACCCTAAAAAACTCTGCAGTTCCGTGATGTTCGTCGGGGGACGCCACGCTTTTACCGTATCCAGCTTCTTTGGGTCGATTTCAACTCCAGCCTCCGAAATAACGTGCCCCAAAAATTCTAGTTTGTCCCGAAAAAACTCGCACTTAGAGCCCTTGGTTAGTAATCGATGTTCCTCTAAAACTTTAAATACTGCTTCGAGATCCGCTAAATGCTGCTGCTTGTCGCGACTGTAGACGAGGATGTCGTCGAGGTAAACTATCACGCATTTATCTAAGAGTGGCCTAAACGCCTCGTTCATGGTCATCTGAAATGTTGCGGGCGCGTTGGTCAGCCCGAAAGGCATCACCGTGTACTCAAACGACCCGTACCTAGTCCTAAATGCTGTCTTGGCGCAGTCCGATGGTTCGACCCGAATCTGATGGTAACCCCCCCGTAAGTCTATTTTCGAAAACACCCGTGCTGTTCGCAGTTGGTCGATCAGTTCGTCGGCGCGGGGAATGGGGTACCGCGACTTGACTGTTACCCTGTTGAGCGCTCGGTAATCGATGCACATGCGAAACCCTCCGCCTTTTTTCGGTGTGAACAGTATCGGTGCGGCGAACGGTGACGAACTTGGTCGAATAAACTGCTTCTCTAACAAATAATCTAACTGCTTCCTCAGTTCGTCGAGCTCGGGCTGTGTCAGTCTGAACTGGCGCTGTACAGTTGGCTGTGCCCCCGGTTCTAACTCGATCCTATGATCATGCGCCCGCTGAGGTGGCAGCCCTTCCGGTAAGTCGTCTGGGAAAATCCCCGGGTACCGTTTCAACAGTTCCTGTAGTTCGGGCGGTACTGCTGCCAACAGTTTCTGAAAATCGCTCGGCTGCTCCGCTTCTCCTACTAATGCTATATCTACTGCGTACACGTCAGCTCCAGCGGCGACAACCCGTTTCATCGTGATGGCGTTGACGTGGACCGTTGAAGACTCGGGCGACTGCCAGCGAGGTAGCATGACCCAGTTACCGCTACTTCGCACAGTGCAGCTACCCGTCGTCCAGTCGATTCGTGGGTTGTACCGTCGTAGCCAATCACGTCCCAGTAAAACATCATGTCCATCCAATGTCGTCGCGAGCATTTCCTGTGTAAACCCGAAGTTTCCCCCGCAGCGAACTTTTACTCTCTCCACCTTCTCCCGTATGGCCAGCGGCGTGCCGTCAACTAAGCGTGCGTCGATCTCAGGTAAGCAGCGACTAAGTGTCAGTTGTAATTTTCGCGCAGTTGCGGTATTAACTAAACTGTGGCTTGCTCCTCCGTCAATAAAAATCTTCACTGCTGCTCCCTGTATTTTCCCGTGGATCTGTACTGGGCAATCCGTCGTTGTACCCTCCTTATTCATCCGAGCCCGATCGATGGCGTGAATCGGTACTGTGACTCGGTGAGGGTCGGTGCGGTTGGGCGAGCAGGCAGTCTCGTCAGTAGTTGGCCCAACTTCTACTGACTGCTGGCGTTTCCCTGCCTCTGAGACTCCCTCCCCTGCTCTGCTCCACGGCGCCTTAGATCCTCTGGGCATTCACTCTTGCGATGGCCCGGCCTGTTGCAAGCAAAGCAGCGCCCCTTAAACGGTGCGGCAGCTGCATTCGTTGCAACAGCGTTTACAGTGGCGTGCTCGATCGGTCCCCGAGGACGATGTCCGTAGTAGGACCCCGGTCTCGGTCGGCGTAGAATGTCAATTTTCTCGGCGAGCGCGAGAATCTCGTTGAAGTTTGAGAGTCCGCGCAGCATGATTTCGTGCGAGATATCCGGCTTCAGCCCTCCGACGTAACGGTCCACCCGCTCCGCTTCGTGCATGTAGCCGACCTGCTCGCAAAGTGCGAGAAAACCGCTCGTGTAATCTTGAACCGACCCGAGCTGCCGCCAAGTGCGCAATCTCTGACGCGCCGAAATAGAAGCCGCAATCGGCTCGAAACGCGCCCGAAGCCCTGCGCACCACGCATCCCACGTGCTGTATTGGGCGGTCTCGCAGAATGAACTCCAGGTGACAGCTGGACCCGTGGGCCCTTCCTCTTGCGACGGTGGCTCGTAGGCGCGTGGCGACGTCACGATGACTCGCCACCAGTCTATGGCGGGGCCCCTTAACAGCGAAACGGCATACCGAATCTTCGCTGCGTCCGACTCGACGTAATTCGCGTCGAAGAAGACGTTCATCGTGAAAACCCACGATTGAACCGTCGGACCTCCACGCTGGCTCGGGTCGAAACAGGGCGGGCGTTGCGGCTTGAGTGGCATTGGTGCCATGATGGCCTGTTCGCCACTTGTCGCCGCGAACTCCACGTGCCGACGGGCTTCGCGAGGCTCCCGCGGGCTTGGCGCGCCCCTGTTTCCTCCCATGCCAGGCATTGGTTGGGCGGCGCTATCACTGGCTGCGCCCGAGCGCTGTCCCACGCTGTCGTGTTGTGTTGGTGTCCTGGACGAGATGACGATTGGCTCGTCCGATTGTGCATGTGCATTTGTTTGTGCGTGTGGTGCTGCTGGAGTGTTCACCGTTGATTGCTGACGCGCGGAGTCACGTTCCGCTGTGAGCATCGCAATTTCGAGCGCCGAATCTTCGAGTTGGCGCACCAGACGGTCGAGCTGCTCCTGCGTCAATGTGGCGAGCGTGAATTCGGCCATGGCGGGGGTGTCGGGCGAGCTCAGCGAGAGCCTCAGTCGTGGCCGTGCGTGCTTACGAGAGAGCACTACGAGCGGCGGTGCTGTGTCGCTGAGAGACGTCTACCCCCCCCAAAAAATTGAGATAGTGGGGAAGCGAAGGTGTGGGTGCGGTCCGATAAGAGGTCGTAGGCTCTGAATACCAAGTGTTACGAGTGCAATTGAGTGAACGAACGAGAATTGCACTATCGAAGCAAGAGTACAATGAGCGAAGGCATGAGCGAAGAATATATAGCGAAACTACAGTGGTAACGGTAATGGACTGTGGTTGTCGCGCGACGGGCCTGGGACTGAGGTTGGGAAAAGTGTCGAAGCGGAGGCCCGGAGCGCGGGTTACCCGCCGAGCCGTGAGGTCGGGGTGCGACGTGCGAAGGTGGCGGGCGGATTGTCGATGCGAGGATTGCGAGTGGTAACGGTGCTGACTGTGGTGCTACAGTGATGTACGCGTTGAGCAGGGACGCGAAGTAAGGAAAAAGAGATTTTCCTTACACGTGCTCTTGATTCTCCCAACAATACAACATCCATATTCTGAACGCCCTCCACAACAGCGCCTGTATTTTTTCTATAACGTGCAGGTGCGCACATCGTCCCGTCTCGCTAATCCCAAAAGAGGCTAAGGTTAGCCTTGAAACACACAAAATTGATTACGGCGGCAATTGCGTACCCGCATGTACACCGCGGAAACGAAATCTTCGCCGCCATTTTGCTCCTCTTGATTCATTCTTGCAGACCTCTCGCCCCCCAGTTAAGTCACAAAGCAGCGAAATACAACGCCTGCCAATAAGGTAACCCCGATGCTTTCCTAGTTCCCGAAGGTATTTTGGCAAAAGGGCACGTTACCTAGGCCTAGCCCTGGCGAAGAAAAATAATGAAAAAGAGCTTGTAATTTTGGAGTATATTCAGTTCCTGCTGACACCTACTGGCAGACTCAAAGATGCATGTGGAAGGTCGAGAATGAAATATATCTATACGATATTATGTTACAGCGGGTAACCAAAGCCGCAATAACGACTAGGCGAAACGCTCAGTACAGTGTGTGTTACAAATGTAGTGAGATTTGTTCGCAAAATGGACATGGTGCAAACTTCGCACAAGGGTTAGCAAATCAAAACAATTTATTCTCCCATTTGCCCCAAAATGCTAAAATCAATTCACCCCCAAACTTCTATCAATCAGTGCCAGCACTACGTGCTGCAAACAGTTGGAGGTCCATTGGTCATTGCTGATTCTCGCCAGTACTGCGAAACCTGTGCCACTTTGCTAAAACAAATACCTTAACAAAATAGGTACCCAGAACGTCGGGGTAGCCCGAAACAAAACGTGAACCCTCCTTGTCAGTCCGCTTTCTCTCCCCGCCAATTTTCATATTCCAGATTCGCTCCAGCCACAAAACGGGACTCCCAAGGTTGAGCTTCCCTTCCCCAAATTGCTTTCTCATCTTTCTCTGCCATTCTTCCTGACCACTTCCACATTCTCACCTCCGCGTGTCCTTCATTCACGGAATGATGATGCCGTGAAATTTGAATAAAGTTTACGCTATCTCTTCGCGTTTTTTCTCTAGTTGTTCCGTTGCGATCGTTAGTGTCGCACAGTCGCAGCGATGGACGTGCGACGAGGGCATGCGACAGGCGGGAGGCAGTCGCCTGACGGGTCGGACCACGACGAGGCGAAGCGAAAGTCGGATTCCATTTTCGCTCCGCGATCGGCGGCGCAGAAGCGGCGACAGTTCGTCGCACAGGTCGCCATGTTCACCGTCGCAGCAGTCATTCTCATCGTCATGCTCGCCAGACCATCATCGCATCCGACCAATCAGAGTACGTTACTAGCGTTGTCCTTTCTTATCATTTATCAGGAGGACCTTATTTTCAATTGCTAACAATATCCGTAATACCTAGTAAGCAATGCCGTCGTCTGGAGCATCGATCGTCTCGTTCCGACACAGTGTGCCGCTGCCGTGCCAGCAGTAACGGTAGTGCGTATGGATCAGCCGACTGGAAAATGGTTTGTGCGACTTTTGAGGCGTCGCAGAATGCAGCTCCGTAAGCTGCTGAGCCTTTCCAGCGTGCTTTATGAGAGTGCGAGCGACGTCGCCGTGTCCTCTTCTTCCCGTCGTTGTCTCTGCCATTCTCTCTCCTTTCTTCCCATAATCGCCTTTCTCCCCGCAATCTCTCAATCTTCTCCCGTACTATCTTGATTACGGGGTCAAGTTCACTCCGTTTTGGCGTCGTATCTCGTCATTTCTCATCCCGTCGGTCATTGGAATTTCACTTCTGAGTCGACTCAAAAATCGTCGAATCTCGTCGTTCTTTCTCTTTTCCTGTGACAATGCGTTGCCATGCAGGCGAGCCAGACGTCACGAAGAGCGGCACGGTCGGCCCTGCGGTTCAAATGACGGAACACGTACGTGAAAGGGCTCGTCTTTTCATGGCGAGAGTACGCTGAATGCACGGAACTTGTTTGTGCGCGCGTAGCTGCTTGCGTGGCTGGCGGGGGTTGCATTGTATACGACGCGAAAGAGTAGACTCGAGCTTTTTCGAGCGTTGTACACCTGGCTGTACGCCTCCCTCATCCACACCCGCGCCTTCGTGCATGTGCCTGGCGCCCAGGTCGCGCATACCGAAACCAAGTTGGTTTTGGAGAGTCCTCAAACCCAACTTGTCTAATTCCGTCTCCGTCATTCACTCCTGCGCTTTTGTGCATTTGACTGGCGCCCAGATCGCACACACTGAGACCATATCAACGCCTCAACAACTGGCTCAGCCTGTTGCCGTGCAAACCACGCACTGTGAGCCCCTGGGGAGAAGAGAGGAGAGGAGGGAAGGGGTGGGATAATGGGGATAATTGAGTTGAAGAGAGGAGAGGAGGGAAGGGGTGGGATAATGGGGAAAATTGAGTTGAAGAGAGGAGTGGAAAGCAGTGGAAGAATGGGACGGGTGGGAGGGGATGGTGGAGCAGTGGAGAGAAGTGGGGCCAGGGAGAGAACAAGGGAGAGGAGGGAGTGAAACTTGGAAAGTCGTTTGGTGGGGGAGCAAAGGGCGGAGGGGGGAAGGGTGTGAGAGGGAGAGGCTATGGCGAGGACACCGAGGGAAGGGGATATTGGATGGGTGGGAAGGTATGGATGCATAAGTTCAAATACTTTTGATTGTATTTTCTGAGGCCATAGTGCCAACATTCCATCATGCCATCATGCCATCATGCCATCATGCCATCATGCCATCATGCCATCATGCCATCATGCCATCCGTATTCCGTCCGTTCCACCACCAGCAGTCACAGCAGGCGGGGGCGAGGACGCGGCGAGCCTGTTGGAGCTAGCAAGGCAGGAGGACCACGCACTCCCTGCATCAGCGCAACAGGTGAGATGGGGTCATTCTTTAGTCGACTCAAAAGTCACCGAGGCAGGTGGGAGGACCAAGTGCTCACTGCATCAGCGCAGCAGTTGAGCCAGCAGCAGGTGAGATGGAGTGGTGTAACGCGTAGCAGGCAGGAGCACTATTTCGTCCACCCCCCGTTTTCCATGGCTACAATACAGCGTGTCTTGCCTTGGCCCTCTGCTGCACCACGTGCTCTGCTGCACCACGTGCTCTGCTGCACCACGTGCTCTGCTGCACCACGTGCTCTCTGCTGCACCACGTGCTCTCTGCTGCACCACGTGCTCTCTGCTGCACCACGTGCTCTCTGCTGCATGCTGGAATTGTGCTCCTTGCAGAAATTCTGCTCCTTACCTCCCACTCCTTCCTGTGGGTGTGTGTGCGCATGTCTGCAGGCGTCCCAGCTGGAGACAGCACAAGCAGAGAGTGCCAGAGGTCACGATGCTGCTGCTAACAGTGGCGCCACTGCTGCTGCTACTGCGGAAGGAGGTGCTGCCGCTGCTGCTGCTGCTGCTGCTGTGGGTGGGGAGGCAGGGAGTGGAGCAGGGCAGGGTGGGCAGGCGTATCCTGATAAGGAGCCACAGCCATTCCCTTGGAGGGAGCGTCAGCACCATTTTCCTGAGAGGGATCATCAGCAGCAATTCCCTGAGAGGGAGCAGCAGCAATTCCCTGAGAGGGAGCAGCAGCAATTCCCTGAGAGGGAGCCGCAACCATTCCCTGAAAGAGAGCATCAGCAATTCCCTGAGAAGATACCTCATGGCAGCGGTGTGTTTGGGGAGGAGGGAGTGGTTCTTGATCGGCCAGGGGCAGAAGAGGAGAAGAGGACTGAGGTGAAGGCGAGTGTGGGGCAAGGGAAGGAGGATGAAGATGAGGATGGGAAGGATGGTGATGAGGGTGACGAGGAGAAGGAGGAGAAGGAGGAGAAGGACGCGGGAGGGAAGAGTGAGGGAGGGCAAAAGGGGGATGAGGAGGAGAGTGATGAGGGGAGTGGAGAGGGGGAAGCGGGAGGCAAGAAGGAGAAGAAAGCAGGGGATAAGGGTGAGAGCGAGGATGAGGAGGACGGGGAGGATGATGAAGAGGATGATGAGGAGGAAGGGGGTGGGAAGGAAGGGAAGAAGGGACGCAGTGAAGCAGGTACAGGCAGCGGGAAGAAAGCGCAGGATGAGGAGGGGGAGAAAGAAGACGAGGAGGACGAGGAGGAGAAGGAGAAGGAGAAGGAGGCGAAGGAGGAGGCGAGGGAGGGGGAGGAGGGCTCGCATAGCAGTGGGGAAGGAGCGGAGGAGGAGGACGAAGGGGCTGGGCCTGCAGATGACAGTGCTGCTGGTGACGCTGGTGGTGATGGTGGTGGTGGTGGCAGTGAGGGGGAGAACAGCAGCAGCGGGGGTGGGGAGGCCACAGGGGAGAGTGCGGGCTCGTCGGAGCAGCAGTCGGTCGCTGCCAAGGAAGTGGTGAGCACTTGCAATCTGCTCACTGGTCCCTTTCTCTTGCCGCCGCATCGCACCTCCTGCTCTTCATCTGCTTGCCTTAACCCCTCGCCCTTAACCCCTCGCCCTTAACCCCTCGCCCTTAACCCCTCGCCCTTAACCCCTCGCCTTTAACCCCTCGCCCTTAACCCCTCGCCCTTAACCCCTCGCCCTTAACTCCTCGCCCTTAACCCCTCGCCCTTAACCCCTCGCCCTTAACCCCTCGCCCTTAACCCCTCGCCCTTAACCCCTCGCCCTTAACCCCTCGCCCTTAACCCCTCGCCCTTAACCCCTCGCCCTTAACCCCTCAACCTTCATCCATGCCTCGACTCGCCCTTCGCCCCTCTCCATTGACGCCTCCCCTTTTGACATTACTTCCTCTTCCCTCCTGAGCCCGCGAATCCCTCACTTATTCATCTTATCGCTACTCCAGAAAAGTGGAGGAGGCAGCAGCGGTAGCGGCGGATCTGGTGGGCGAGCCGATAGACGTGGAGGGGTGTCGGGGGCGCACGGTGTACATTCACAAGCTTTCCCTTCCCCTCTCTCCCCCTTCCCCCTCGATTTCCCTCTACTCTGCCCCTCTTATTCAGAAAGCGGAGGCAGCAGCAGTTGCAGCAGACCCGGTGGGAGAGCCGATAGACGTGGAGGGGTGTCGGGGGCGCACGGTGTACATTCACAAGCTGGCTCAGGCGTACAACCGCGGGCTCGTCGAGCAGTGCGCCACGCTGCTACCCTGGTTCTCCATCTGCCCGCACTTCCAGGTGCATCTCTTGTGTGGGTGTTGGGTTGAATTGTGCGGGTTTTGAGGGGTATGGGCGTGTGTGTGCGCGCCTCTCTGCTACTCTGCTTCTTCACCTGCCTGCTCTCATGCCCCCCTCTGCATGCCCTCATGTCTAATCTCATGTCTAATCTCATGTCTAATCTCATGTCTAATCTCATGTCTTATGCCCCCCTCTGCATACCCCGCTCTGCATGCCCCCAACTGCATACCCCCCTCTACATGCCCCCCGGACATGCCCTCATGTCTAATCCCATGCCCCCATGCGCAAACAGAACGACGGCTTGGGAAACCGAATCCGCAACAGCAAGCTGCTTCTACCCTCTGGCCGATGGTTCGAGACGCACATGGTATGCATGCACTGCACCACGCTGCACTGCACCACACCACACCGCACTGCATCATGTCTTACAGCTGCATAAGTCGTCTCTCAAATGCGCAAGCCATTGATTGTATTTCAGACTGCAAACATCGTGAGGTGATCATAACTGCCACTTGCTCAAGCTCTTTGACACCTCGCTCTCTTCTCTCCCCCCGGCCACTACCGGCGCTGCAAGGTATACAAGGGCATAACCAGCGACCCTGATCGCCCTGACAGCCCGTGCCCCTTCCCCTCTCCTTCCCCAGTCTCTTCCCCTCTCCCTCTCCTCCCAGTGCGCCCTGCGGGAGGTGGTGTCCCACTACTGGCTCCACATGGTATACAAGGGCAGCACCAGCGACACTGAGCGAGCGGACCTGTCCTTCATGCCCTTTTATCTTGTGTCTCTCCCTACACTGTGTGAGTGACAGTACGCCCTGGAGATGGTGTTTCACTACCCCCTGTGCAAGGCGTACAAGTCCATCACCAATGACCCTGACAGGGCGGCCTTGTTCTTCATCCCATTCTACTCCTTGTCTCCCTTGTCCTCCTTCCTTGCTCTGTGGTTGCCAGTACGCACTGGAAATGGTGTTTCACTACCGCCTGTGCAAGGCGTACAAGTGCATTAACAGTGATCCGGACAAAGCAGATCTTGTCTTAACCCCTTTTACGCGTCTTCTCTCCCCTGCCTTTTTTGCCATTCTCTATGTGCCCCTCCTCCCAGTACGCCCTGGAGATGGTCTTTCACTACAGGCTGCGCAAGGCGTACAAGTGCATCACGAGCGATCCAGACAAAGCAGACCTCTTCTTCATCCCTTTCTACGCCTCCCTGGACGTGACTCGCTGGCACTTCGCCAAGAACGCGTCGTTGGACGACCGTGACCGCATGCATGATGGGCTCGCCAAGTGGCTCATGAGAAGGGAGCACTTCAAGGTGCGAAGCGGTTAGAGGTGGTCTGGCATGGTATGTGGTGGTGCACCCTGCTTTGCCCTGTGTGATGGTGAATGCGTCTCTGAACGACCGTGATCGCATGCATGACGGGCTCGCCAAGTGGCTCATGAGAAGGGAGCACTTCAAGGTACGTAGTGTCAGGTACAGGAGTTTGAACAGGTGTGGTGTGAGGGCAAGGGAGGTGTGGTTGATGAGGAGCGAGCATTCAAGGTGCGTAGTTAAGTGTTTTTTCAGTCCCGAAACAGTCTTGAAGCGCTCTCTTTGCAAGAGCCACTTGGTGAGGCTATCGAATTTAGGTGGGTCCTGGTTGTACAGCACTAATGTGCTACCTGCCTGCCTGATGCTTCTGCGCTCCTCCTTCCTGTGTTGTGCAGAAGAGCAGGGGAGCGGACCACTTGATACTGCTGGGGCAGGGCTCGTGGGACTTGAGTTGAGGCGCATCCTTTCTGCACCTATCTGTGCCTTTCTGTGCCTGTGCTGGTCTCTTTTCTCCCTGCAGAAGCGCAACGGAGCGGACCACTTCATCGTGCTGGGGCAGGGCTCGTGGGACTTCAGGCGGTCAGAGGGGTCGCAGTGGGGCAACCGCCTGCTGCTGCTGCCCGAGATGAAGCACGTGACGAAGCTAGTGCTGGCCGCCAACCTGTGGGAGGACACCGAGATCGGCATCCCCCCTCTCACCTTCTTCCACCCTCGCTGGGAGAAGGACTACAAGGTGAGACGCCAGGGGTGAAGGGCAGTGCATTCAACAGTGGACGACATGGGTTAGCAGCGTTCTTAATCATCCCCTCCCACCACCCCTCCCACTACCCTTCTCACCATCCCTCTCACCATCCCTCTCACCATCCCTCTCACCACCCCTCTCACCACCCCTCTCACCACCCCGCTCACAATGCAGACATGGCAGCGCATAGCCGAGTCGCACCGGCGCACGTCGCTGGCCGCGTTTGCATCGCTGAGGGACGCGTTCAGCAAGCACAACAAGGCACTGGGGCGGCAGTGCAAGAAAGCCAAGGCGTGCCGGTGAGTGTCAGATTGTGTGGGGTGATCAAAGGACAGTGGTCGTTTGCTTGCATCACTAGGGACGCCTTCAGCAAGCACGACAAGGCGCTGGACAGGCAGTGCAAGAAAGCCATGGCGTGCCGGTGAGTGTCAGATTGTGTGGGGTGATCAAAGGACAGTGGTCGTTTGCTTGCATCACTAGGGACGCCTTCAGCAAGCACGACAAGGCGCTGGACAGGCAGTGCAAGAAAGCCATGGCGTGCCGGTGAGTGTTAGATTGTGTGGGGTGATCAAAGGACAGTGGTCGTTTGCTTGCATCACTAGGGACGCCTTCAGCAAGCACGACAAGGCGCTGGACAGGCAGTGCAAGAAAGCCATGGCGTGCCGGTGAGTGTCAGATTGTGTGGGGTGATCAAAGGACAGTGGTCGTTTGCTTGCATCACTAGGGACGCCTTCAGCAAGCACGACAAGGCGCTGGACAGGCAGTGCAAGAAAGCCATGGCGTGCCGGTGAGTGTCAGATTGTGTGGGGTGATCAAAGGACAGTGGTCGTTTGCTTGCATCACTAGGGACGCCTTCAGCAAGCACGACAAGGCGCTGGACAGGCAGTGCAAGAAAGCCATGGCGTGCCGGTGAGTGTCAGATTGTGTGGGGTGATCAAAGGACAGTGGTCGTTTGCTTGCATCACTAGGGACGCCTTCAGCAAGCACGACAAGGCGCTGGACAGGCAGTGCAAGAAAGCCATGGCGTGCCGGTGAGTGTCAGATTGTGTGGGGTGATCAAAGGACAGTGGTCGTTTGCTTGCATCACTAGGGACGCCTTCAGCAAGCACGACAAGGCGCTGGACAGGCAGTGCAAGAAAGCCATGGCGTGCCGGTGAGTGTCAGATTGTGTGGGGTGATCAAAGGACAGTGGTCGTTTGCTTGCATCACTAGGGACGCCTTCAGCAAGCACGACAAGGCGCTGGACAGGCAGTGCAAGAAAGCCATGGCGTGCCGGTGAGTGTCAGATTGTGTGGGGTGATCAAAGGACAGTGGTCGTTTGCTTGCATCACTAGGGACGCCTTCAGCAAGCACGACAAGGCGCTGGACAGGCAGTGCAAGAAAGCCATGGCGTGCCGGTGAGTGTCAGATTGTGTGGGGTGATCAAAGGACAGTGGTCGTTTGCTTGCATCACTAGGGACGCCTTCAGCAAGCACGACAAGGCGCTGGACAGGCAGTGCAAGAAAGCCATGGCGTGCCGGTGAGTGTCAGATTGTGTGGGGTGATCAAAGGACAGTGGTCGTTTGCTTGCATCACTAGGGACGCCTTCAGCAAGCATGACAAGGCGCTGGACAGGCAGTGCAAGAAAGCCATGGCGTGCCGGTGAGTTGAGTGAGGCAAGGCGTGCCGGTGAGTTGAGTGAGGCAAGGCATGTCCGTGAGTGTGGGGTGATGAAGGGCATGTGGGGTCACCTTTCCTCCTCCCCTCCTCCGCTCCTCCCCTCCCCTCCTCCTCTCCTCCTCTTCTCCTCCCCTCCTCCCCTCCTATGTCTCATCCCGTCACCTCCATCCCACTCCTCCCCTCACCACCAGCTACCTCAAATGTATGTAAGACACCAGCTACCTCCTAAGACACCGTCACGGGTGTTAAAATATATATTGTGTAGCATGCCAACACATGTGACTGTACACCAATTGTGGTGTACAGTTGGGTTGGGACTACACCCAACTTTGGGTGTAGTCTTGCACTTTGGGGTGCCAATCCACCCAATTGTGGTGGAGCCCCCAAATGCAACCCTCTTGACTTGTGGGTACCTCACTTCCCACAATTGAGGTTACCCCAAGCCAAGTGGGCCTAGGGTTGCCTCACTTCTACAAAGTGTGGGCAACCCAACCCACTTGACCTATGGTTCCCTCACTTCCCCAAGTGAGGTCAACCCAAGCTATGGTCACTTTCATCCTTCCCTTCCAACCTTCCCTTCGAACTATGTATGCTAGGTTGTTCCTCTAATCTGATGACTTGTTCAATTTGCTACTTTCACATGGTATAGAGCTACTTGTTCCTAGGCCTTACCTCTCCCTCCCTTCAGTTTTTTTTTTTCCCATGGGCCCACCCCACAGCTACAAACCCTTTCCTACGCGTGGCTCAACTAGCCATCACTAGCATACTCTCGCCGCGACCTACGCCGTCGCCGCCGTTCCCCCCCCCTCCCGCCGCGATTACGCCTTCCTCGCCTGCGGATTCCACCGCCGCGAGCGCAACGCCGCTGTCCCCTCCTCCCCCCCGCCGCGACCCCCTGTCGCCGCCTCCCCTTCTCGCCGCCGCGCCTGATTCGGCGCCGCCTGCGCATCCTGCCGCCGCGACGCCTCGTCGCCGCCTGCCCGCTGCCCGTCCCTCCGCCGCGACGTCACGTCGCCGCGTTCCCGCCGCCGCGCCTGCTACGGCGCCGCTTGCGCATCCTGCCGCCGCGACGCCTCGTCGCCGCCTGCCCGTCCCTCCGCCGCGACGTCTCGTCGCCGCGTTCCCGCCGCCGCGCCTGCTTCGGCGCCGCCTGCTCATCCTGCCGCCGCGACGCCTCGTCGCCGCCTGCCCGTCCCTCCGCCGCGACGTCTCGTCGCCGCGTTCCCGCCGCCGCGCCTGCTACGGCGCCGCCTGCGCATCCTGCCGCCGCGACACCTCGTCGCCGCCTGCCCGTCCCTCCGCCGCGACGTCTCGTCGCCGCGTTCCCGCCGCCGCGCCTGCTTCGGCGCCGCCTGCGCATCCCGCCGCCGCGACGCCTCGTCGCCGCCTGCCCGTCCCTCCGCCGCGACGTCACGTCGCCGCCTCCCCTTCCCGCCGCCGCGCCTGCTTCGGCGCCGTCTGCCCGTCCCGCCGCCGCGACAGCTCGTCGCCCCCTGCCCGTCCCGCCGCCGCGACCTAACATCGCCGCCTGCGCATTCCGCCGCCGCGACTGCTCGTCGTCACCTCCCCGCCCCCACCCCCCCCCCGCCGCGATTTCGCATTGCCGCCTCCCCTCCCACCGCCGCACCTGCTTCCGCGTCACCCACGCATCTCGCTGCCCCTTCTGCATCGCCACCCTCCCGCAATTTCCCCCGCCGCAACTGCAACATCGTCGCCCCGCGGTTCCCGTTAACGCCACTGCGCCGCCGCCGCCCTACCGCCGCGACTGCTTCGGCGCCGCCTGCCCATCCTCCACCGCGACCGCGCCATCCCCGCCCACACTTCCTGCTGCCGTGACTGCCCCGTCGCCGCCTGCAGATTCAGCCGCAACTGCACCCTCCCTTCCTCCTCTCCCTACTCCTCTCCCCCCCCCTCCCCCTCCCCCTGCGCCCCTCGTTGCCGCGGCCTGCCTGCCGCCGCCGTCCCTCGTTTCGCCGCCGCGGCCCTTCCGCCGTCGCCTGCGCCCCTCGTCGTCGCGGCCTGCTCGCCGCCGCCGCCCCCGACTTTGCCACCGCCTCCCCTTCCCGCCGCCGCACGTTCGCACAGCCGCCTGCGCCCTTGTCACCGTCGCTCCCTGCACCTTGAACGCCTCTGCCCTCCACCGCTGTCTCCCTCCTTTACCCCCCCCCCCCCCCCCCCCCCCTCCCTCCTCCTGCCAGCGGCAGCAGCAGCGGCAGCAGGGGAAGTGCAGCAGCCTCCGCAGCAGCAACTTCACCCTTGGCCGCCGCGGGTCCACCCGCCGTCGCCCATCATGACTGCTACCCCCCCTGCCCCTCTCCCCCCTCCTCACTGGAGCAGTGTTACTCCTCGCCCCTCCCTTCTCAACACTCCGACCCTCCTCTCCTCCCCCCCCCCTTATCTCCGCCTGCTCACCCCCTCCCCCCCTCCCCATCTGCGGCGTTTCCAGCAGCTCCAGCATCAGCAGCAGCAGGACTTCCAGCAGCGGCAGCAACCACAATTTCTCCAGCCGCACCCCCCACATCTCCTCCAGCCGCGGCAATCGCAGCAGCAGCAGTTCTTCCAACACCAACAGCAGCCGCAATCTCTCCAGCCTCACCCGCCACAGTTTCTCCATCCCCAGCAGCAGCAGTCCTTCCAGCCGCAGCAGCGGCAGTCCTTCCAGCAGCAGCAGCTGCCACAGTTCCTTCCACCGCAGCAGCAGCAGTCCTTCCTGCAGCAGCAGCAGCCACAGTCTCTCCAGCCGCAGCAGCAGCAGTGCTTCCAGCAGCAGCAGCTGCCACAGTTCCTTCCGCCGCAGCAGCAGCAGTCCTTCCAGCAGCAGCGGCAGCCACAGTTTCTTCAGCCGCAGCAGCAGCAGTGCTTCCAGCAGCAGCACCAGCCACAGTTCTCTCCATCCGCAGCAGCAGCAGTGCTTCCAGCAGCAGCAGCCACCACAATCTCTCCAGCCGCAGCAACCGCGGCAGCATCTGCGGTGCTTCCAGCAGCAGCAGCAGCCCAATCTCTCCAGCCGCAACCGTCACAGTCTCTCCCACCGCAGCAGCCGCAGCAGCAACAGTACTTACAGCAGCAGCACCCGCCGCTCTCTTCCTCTTCTATCCATGAAACAACTCTCCAGTACTCTGTGTTCCCTCCCTCTCCTTCCCCCCCCACCCTGGACTTTGTCCTTGACAGTGGGGCCACCGAAACCGCACTAAAAGACGCTGGCACCCTCACCCCCCTTCCACTTCCCACCCAGGTTCATGGTGCCGACTCCAGCTTTTCCATCCCCTGCACTCACCTCTCCACCCTTCCTTGCACCGCCTTCCCATCCGGTACAGTCACCGGTCTCCACATCCCTACCCTTCGCAATAACCTCCTCTCCCACCGTGAACTCCAAGGCGTTGGCATTACCGCCATATACCCTGGCTTTGCTTCCTACTGCGATCTCTACCACACCGCCTCTGGTCGTTTCCTCCTGCGCATTCCCCTTTGCCCTCGCACTCGCCTTTACACGCTCCGCACACCCCGTCCCTCCTTTTGTCACGTCACCACTCGTGCTGGTACTTCCACCGGTCCCCTTCTCCCTCCCCCTCACCCTCCCCCTCCCCCTCCTCCGATATCCTCCTCCTCTACTCCATCCGCCTCCTCCTCCCCCCCCAACTTTTCCCCCACCCCATCCCCCTCCTCCTCTACTGCCCTCTCCCATCCTGCAGTGCTCCTACATCACAGACTCGGCCATCCCAACTTCGCCGCACTTCGCTCCACCGTCACCTCTCGCCTCCTTAACAGCCTTCCTCCCACCTTACCTCCCCTCCCCTCCTCCCCTGCTCCCCCACGCCCATCATGCATTCATGGCAAGCTCAAACAGTCCCCCCATCACAGTCATCCCACCTTCGCTCCCGCCCCCATTGACCTTGTTCACATGGATCTCTGGGGCCCTTATCCCATCCGCTCCCGTCAGGGGCACAGGTACATGCTCGTTCTCGTCGACGACCACAGTCGGTACTCCACCGTCTTCTTTCTTCACACGAAAGACCAGGTGCCGGCTGTGGTCATCCACTGGGCTGAGCAGTGCCGCAACCACTTCAAACGTCCCATAGGCCGCCTTCACTCTGACGGTGGGGGTGAGTTCATCAATCATACTCTCTCCACTTACTGCAAAACATACGGCATTCAGCAGACCACCACCCTTCCCCACTCCCCTCAGCAAAATGGAATCGCTGAGAGTCGCATCCGTGAGATCACCAAGATTGCGCGCTGCCTCATTGCTCACGCCTCCACCCCTCCCTCCCTCTGGAGCTATGCTCTCATTCATGCCGCCCTCCTCCTCAATCTCCGCTCCCACCCTCAGCATCCCTCCTCCTCCCCCACAGAACTCTGGTCCAAGGCCAAGCCTGACGCCGCAGGCCTTCGTGTTTGGGGCTGCAAGGCGTTCGTCCTCATTCCACCGGCCGACCGCTCCCGCGCTGCTGGCAAGCTCGCTCCTCGCGCTCTGGAGTGCGTCTACCTTGGGCACAATCGTGATTCCCCAGGCTACCTATTCCTCCACCCTCCCACCAATCGCCTCATCCGCAGCATTGACGTCGTCTTCGACGAGTCCACTCCCTACTACTCCACCCCTCCTCCTGACCCCCTCCCTCCTCCCACTCGCCCCCTCGCTTGGACCGACACCATCCTCCCGCCTCTTATCCCTCCAGCGCCTCTCCTCCCACCTGTCGCCGCCCCACTCCCGCCTTCCTCCTCTGCCGACGTCTACGACCCTGCCGCACCCGCCTCCCCCGCTCACTCAGCTGCACCCCCTCCCCCCTCTCCCTCCTCCTCTCATTCTCCTCCTTTCCAGCAGCCGGATCAGCAACAGCAGGGGCAGCAGCAGCAGCAGCAGCCGGATCAGCAACAGCAGGGGCAGCAACAGCACCAGCAGCAGCAGCAGCAGCGGGAGCAACACCAGCAACGGCAGCAGGGGCAGCAGCAGCAGCAGCAGCCGGGGCAGCAGCAGCAGCAGCAGCAGCAGCAGCAGCAGCCGGAGCAGCAGCAGCAGCAGCAGCAGCAGCCGGGGCAGCCGCATCGGCAGCAGCCGGGACAGCAGCAGCAGCAGCAGCATCAGCAGCAGCAGCACCAGCAGCAGCAGCGGCGCCGTGCCACTTCCCGCTCCTCCCCCTTCCTCCTCCCTTACATCCATACCCGCTCGGTGGACAAAATCCTTGGGGCTCCTCCTCCTGCCTCCATTCAGCTCCTTGAGGACTCCCATGAGGAGTTCCTCAACATTCGGGAGCACACTCCATTCCTTGCCGCCCTCTACCTTGACTTCCTGGGCTTTCCTGTCCTTGGCGCCACTACTACCCCCACCATCTTCACTCCCTCCACCTTCCAGGAAGCCATCACCTGCCCTGATGCGGATAAATGGATAGCAGCGATCTTCCTGGAGTGTGAGGCTTTCATTCGCAACGACTCCTTTGTCGATGTCCCCCTCCCTGCTGGCGCTAATCTCGTTGACGGCAAATGGGTCTTTCGGGTGAAGCAGCTGCCGGGCGAGGAACCAGTGTACAAGGCCCGCTACTGCGCCAAGGGGTTCACGCAGACTTGGGCTGAGGACTACTGGTTCACCTACGCCCCCACCGCCAAACCACCCACCCTTCGCGCCGCCATGGACATTGGTGCACGTGACGACATGGAAATCGACTCCATGGACGTCTCCAATGCGTTCCTGCAGGGCGACCTTCATGAGCGCATTTTCCTCCGGCGACCCCCCGGGTTCCACGCAGCCTTTCCTGAGAACACTGTCTGGCAGCTGCGTCGCCCCGTCTACGGCTTGAAGCAGGCACCGCGTGAGTGGCATGCGAAGTTGGCTGCCACCTTGGGGTCCCTCGGCTTCTCTGCTTCCCACTCCGACGCCAGCCTCTTCATCCGCTCCTCCCCCCGCCGCTTCTTCATTCTGGTATATGTCGACGACATGATCCTGCTCTCTGACACCAAGGCCGACATGGAGCAGGTGAAGCTGTCCCTGCAGCAGCGGCTCAAGTGCAAGGACGTTGGCGCCCTCACTCACTACCTCGGCATGACCATCACGCGCAACCGCCCTGCTCGCACAATCACCCTCTCCCAGTCCCATTACATCGGCCAGGTCTTGGAGAAATTCGACATGGCGCAAGCCAAGCCTGTTTCCACCCCGCTCCCCTTCGGTCACCAACTCGCTCCACCCACCTCCCCCACCTCCTCCCCCCACCCCTATGCCGAGCTCGTTGGGTCCTTGATGTACGCAGTGATGTGCACCCGCCCCGACCTCGCCTACCCCATCAGCGTGCTCGCTCGCTTTGTCGGCACCGGTCGTCACTCTGAGGAGCACTGGAAAGCTGCCAAGCGGGTCCTCCGCTACCTTCGCGGGACCAGGGACCTTGCCCTCACCCTCGGCGGCCCTTCCCGTCCCCTTCTCTCGGGCTTCAGTGACTCCTCATGGGCTGACACGCAGCCGGACCGCCGCTCCTCCCAGGGCTACGGCTTCACCCTTGGCAGCGGCCTCATCAGCTGGCGCTCCACCCGCTCCTCCGCCATCTCTCTCTCCACCTGCGAAGCCGAGCTCTACGCTGGCACCATGGCCGCCCAGGAGTCGCGCTGGCTCTGCTTCCTTCTTGCGGAGCTTGGCGCGCCCCAGACGTGCCCCACTCTCTGGTGCGACAACGCCAGCACCATCCATCTCACTCAGGACCCCGTCTATCACGCCCGCTCCAAGCACATCGAACTCCGCTACTTCTTCGTTCGCGAGCTCGTCCAGAAGGGCCTCATTGCCGTTCGCAAGATTGCAACCGAGGCCAACTTGGCCGACATCTTCACTAAGGCCCTCCTTCGCCCCGCGCACTCTGCCTTCCTCCGCCTCATTGGCCTTGCTCGCCCGGGCGCCCCTTGATTCAGGGGTTGTTCTCTTCTTGTGTTAGCATGCTAAGGGGTTGTGTTAAAATATATATTGTGTAGCATGCCAACACATGTGACTGTACACCAATTGTGGTGTACAGTTGGGTTGGGACTACACCCAACTTTGGGTGTAGTCTTGCACTTTGGGGTGCCAATCCACCCAATTGTGGTGGAGCCCCCAAATGCAACCCTCTTGACTTGTGGGTACCTCACTTCCCACAATTGAGGTTACCCCAAGCCAAGTGGGCCTAGGGTTGCCTCACTTCTACAAAGTGTGGGCAACCCAACCCACTTGACCTATGGTTCCCTCACTTCCCCAAGTGAGGTCAACCCAACCTATGGTCACTTTCATCCTTCCCTTCCAACCTTCCCTTGGAACTATGTATGCTAGGTTGTTCCTCTAATCTGATGACTTGTTCAATTTGCTACTTTCACAACGGGTCCAACGGTTCTGATGCCCTCTAAGCCTCTCTCCTCCTATTCACTCCCCTCCTTCCACTACCTCTCTAAACCCCTCACCACCCACCACAGCTACCTGGAGTGCGTAGAAGGCATCTGCACGCGGCCAGAGGTGCTCATGGGTCTTTTGACCGAAGCTGCCTTCTGCCTTGTATATACTGCCTCGTGCCAATCTGCCTGACTATCAAGTACCGCTCTAAACCCCTCACTATCCCACATCACCACCAGATACCTGGAGTGCGTGGAGGACATCTGCACGCGGCCAGAGGTGCTCATGGATCTATTCACCGATGCTGCCTTCTGCATCGTACCATCGGGCCACACGGGCGCCCGCAGGGCCGCCTTTGACGCCATCGTGGCTGGCTGCATCCCCGTCTTCCTCGACTCCTTCGTGCCCTCCCAGGTGAATGCAGCACAGGTGCCCTCCCAAGTGAATGCAGCACAGGTGCCCTCCCAGGTAAGCTCAGGTGTCCTCTCAGGTGTGCTGTACATGTGTTTGTTGAGCACACAGAGCCGCCTTTGACGCCATTGTTGCTGGCTGCATCCCTCCCCGTCTTCCTCGACTCCTCTGTTCCCTCCCAGGTGCGCTCAGTGTGGATGTGTGGGTGTGTGAGTGCGAGTGTGCAGCATGTTCTGGGCTCAGCATGTTCCCTCCAGATGCCATCGTTGCCGGCTGCATCCCTGTCTTCCGCGACTCCACTCCCTCGTGACCCTCTTAGTAACCTCAGCACGCAGCTGTATGAGTCAAGCTGCCATTGTTGATATTAAAGGCGCCCCGTCTAGTCGTGCAGCCGGCCTAGTCGTGCAGCCGGCCTAGTCGTGCAGCCGGCCTGGTCGTGCAGCCGGCCTAGTCGTGCAGCCGGCCTAGCCGTGCAGCAGCAGCGGCCAACAGCACCACCTACTCGGCGACACTGAATGATCATGTTGTCACTTCCTCCCTCCATCTCTCTCCTCTCTCCTCCCTTCCCCTGCGTCACAGTACAAGTGGCACCTATCCGCCAACAGCAACAGCTTTTCTGTCGCTTCAAATGGTTCTTCATGTTATCCCTCCCGTTTTGTTTGAGGTTCATTTTGAGAATTCTCAAAATCAACTTCATGTTATCCCTCCCTCCATCCGCCCCTCTCCCATCCGCCCCTCTCCCAGTCCCCCCCTCCTCCTGCGTCGCAGTACAAGTGGCACCTACCAGCCAACAACAGCACCTACTCGGTGACGTCGAGTGATCATCATGTTGTTCCTTCCTCCCTCATCCCTCTCCTCTCCTCTTTCCCCCACTCCCATACTTCACAGTACAAGTGGCACCTACCGGCCAACAGCAGCACCTACTCGGTGACGCTGAGTGATCATCATGTTGTTCCTTCATCCCTCCATCCATCCCTCGGC
The DNA here is from genome assembly GCA_947471745.1 of Closterium sp. Naga37s-1. Classification (NCBI taxonomy): domain Eukaryota; kingdom Viridiplantae; phylum Streptophyta; class Zygnematophyceae; order Desmidiales; family Closteriaceae; genus Closterium; species Closterium sp. Naga37s-1. The sequence goes on from CANJKZ010000966.1 coordinate 809,371, forward strand.
TCTCCCCTTTCCCCCACTCCTTACTGCACAGTACAAGTGGCACCTACCGGCCAGCAGCAGCACCTACTCGGTGACGCTGAGTGATCATCATGTTGTTCCTTCATCCCTCCATCCATCCCTCGGCTCTCCCCTTTCCCCCACTCCTTACTGCACAGTACAATTGGCACCTACCGGCCCACAGCAGCACCTACTCGGTGACGCTGAGTGATCATCATGTTGTTCCTTCATCCCTCCATCCATCCCTCGGCTCTCCCCTTTCCCCCACTCCTTACTGCACAGTACAAGTGGCACCTACCGGCCAACAGCAGCACCTACTCGGTGACGCTGAGTGAGAAAGCAGTGCTGGCAGGCAAGGTTGACGTCATCAAGGAGCTCGAGAAGATTCCAGGAAAGGAGGTAAGCAGGACCAGGGCGAACTGTCTGTATGTGCTTGGTTCGGTCGGCATGTCCCACTCTTGGTTCGGTCGGTGTGTCCCACTCTTGCTTCGGTCGGTGTGTCCCACTCTTGGTTCGGTCGGTGTGTCCCACTCCTGGTTCCTTTCCCGAGTGCAAAGGCTCACATTGTTGACTCTATGGTCCGTGTCAACATAGAGTGCCTTTGTAGTTTCTTGTTTGTAGCTGATACGCAAGTCACTGTTACGCAAGTCACTGTTACGCAAGTCACTGTTACGCATGTCACTGTTACGCAAGTCACTGTTACGCATGTCACTGTTACGCAAGTCACTGTTACGCAAGTCACTGTTACGCATGTCACTGTTACGCAAGTCACTGTTACGCAAGTCACTGTTACGCAAGTCACTGTTACGCAAGTCACTGTTACGCAAGTCACTGTTACGCAAGTCACTGTTACGCAAGTCACTGTCACGCAAGTCACTATTATGCAAGTCACTGTTACGCAAGTCACTGTTACGCAAGTCACTGTTACGCAAGTCACTGTTACGCAAGGCACTATTACGCAAGTCACTGTTATGCAAGTCACTGTTACGCAAGTCACTGTTAAGCAAGCCACTGTTGCGCAAGTCACTGTTACGCAAGTCACTGTTGTGCATGCTACCGTTGTGCATGCTACCGTTGTGCATGCTACCGTTGTGCATGCTACCGTTGTGCATATACGTGGCACTGTTGCATGTGTGATTGAGGAGCATGTTCGAGAACAACCATCCCATCACCCATGGCACATCTGCATCTCGAGAACAGCCATCCCATCAGCGGTGTATTATGTATTACCACCATGCATGCACCCCATACACCAGAGACAAGACCTCTTTCACATAACCATGGCACCTTTCCCTCCCCTTTACCCTCCCCTGACTCTACGTTTCGCTCTCTCTAGGTGCGCTGCATGCGGTTGAAGATCATAAGAGAGGTGATGCTAGCAGGGGTGTACAACCACCCGCACATGTGCCCCTATTCCCTTCCACGTTCACTCCTTTCAACTTTCCTTCCCTACGCATGTGCCATTGCTCTAGGTGCGGCGCATGAGGTTGAAGATCATAAGGCATGCACCCCCAGCAGGGGTGTACAGCCTCCTGCGCATGCACCCTTTTTCCCTCCCCCTTTCCCTCCCATGTTTACTCCTCTCACATTTCCCTCCCCACATGTGTGCCCATTGCTCTAGGTGCGGCGCATGCGGTTGGGAAACATAAGAGAGGTGTTGCCGGCAGGGGTGTACAACCATCCGCGCATGTATCCCATGGAACACAGGCGAGACGTTTCTTGTATCGCCCTCCCCTCTTCCCCTCTTCGTTACCCTCCTCTTGCGCCTCCCCTTGTGCTCCCACTCTTTCTAGGTGCGGCGAATGAGGTTGAAGATCATAAGGGTTGGTGATGCCAGCAGTGGTGTACAACCATCCACTCATGTACCCTATGGAGAACAGGCGAGACGCCTTTAATTTTGCCCTCCCCTCTTTTTCCCTCCCACTCCCTTATTCGTTCCCCTTTCCGTCTTTCCTTCCCCGCTCTCTCTAGGTGCGGCGAATGAGGTTGAAGATCATAAGGGTTGGTGATGCCAGCAGTGGTGTACAACCATCCACTCATGTACCCTATGGAGAACAGGCGAGACGCCTTTAATTTTGCCCTCCCCTCTTTTTCCCTCCCACTCCCTTATTCGTTCCCCTTTCCGCCTTCCCTTCCCCGCTCTCTCTAGGTGCGGCGAATGAGGTTGAAGATCATAAGGGAGGTGATGCCGGCAGTGGTGTACAACCACCCGCGCATGTATCCCATGGAACAAAAGCGAGACGCCTTTGATATTGCTATGGAGGAGGTGGTGAGGCGAGTGCAGCGCAACAAGCAGGCAGCTGCTGCGGCCTGAGACTGTTGGGGTTTGGTTTGTTGCTGGTTACCACGTGTGTATTGTGTTGATGCTGTATGAATTTCACAAGATTAAAGAAAGGCAAAACCAACCGTACCGTACTTTTCATTGTGCTTCGGAGATGACTTGGAGTGGAGGAAAGATGCCGCGGGAACTGAGGACAGTTGTTGTTGGGGTTCCAGCTTCAGGCAAGAAGCTTAGCTCCGGCTCGTTTATCCGCAAAAAGGAATCAGTTAGGGGAGGGGGGGGGGGAGAAGGGTTGGAATTTGGAAGAGAGAGGGGGGCTTGTTGGTAGGGTTGAAGAAAGGACATATTGGAGAAGTTCCTAGTACCGTTTAGGTAGGTACCAGTTATTGTTTTACACATGCACATTGTATCTTGACAGCAAATTTCTTTCTCTTATATATGATGACCTCACCTTGAACAGAGCCTTCCACTTTCCAATCACCCCATTGACCATTACGAATTGCCCATTAGGCTAGCTTCTACAGTGCAACCCTAACATGCTCTAATAGCTGGAGAAATTACAAACGAGTCAACCTTGTTATCCCAGTGCCTGTGCACTGCACGTTTTCGGCTGTTTGTTGGGAATGGTTTGTGCCCGCTTTCGTGCCTAGTGGGTGGTGGGCTGTGCCCCACGGGACCCACAGTGTTCCACTCATGGCCGCCGGACCGCCAGGTGATCCACCCACCTTGTCAGTGTACTGTACACCAGACACTGTGCAACACTCCGATTCTTCCACCACACACCGCCGAATGCCACCACGAGTTTCGTGTGGTGGCGTGCGTACGTATGTCCACGTGGTTCCCTCCAATTGTTTTGCTCCTCGGCTTCATCAGCTTGAGTGATCTTCCCGAACCGAACTTGAGGATTCCGAACCTCGCACCAGAAATTCAAGGCTAGAACACAAGGTAGAGTTTTTGTCGCCAAAAATCGCAAACCACAAACATTCAGGTTACCACGCTTGCGACTTCCAAACCTTACAATGGCTGTGAACACCTGAGGTCCAAACCTCAGGCTGGCTTGCTGGCTCTTGGGTTTCAGAAACGACAGCTACCACCAGCGCCACCTTCTTGGGTTTCGTACGCTGGTTGCATACGCACGGTACGGTTCGCAGCTCCATCTGTACCTAGAAGCCACGGTGGTTTTAAAGCCGCGGTGCAGATATCCGGGCTCCAGTTCAAACTATTATAGTTTGAAAGCCGCGTAACCCAGTATACACAGGAAAGCGAGCAGGGAGAGGTTTCTGCCAGCGGGGGAAGGGCGTGCGGAAAAGTCCTTCGCAGTATGATGTGTGTGGGGGGGAAACGGGGGAGGGCTCGGGGAAAAGCTCCGCTCAACGAATTGAGGGGGATCGCATGCAGCAAACTTGAAAATTCAAACTTGAACTCAAAACAACTCAAACTCGGCAAACTCTCACGCTTGAACTAGGTTCTTACTAACTTGAAGTGCGTTTTCCGTGCTACGCAGAGCCATTTCCGCTAAGATTTCTCGCGTTTCATGGTCTATTGATGTGCTCACGAATATCTGCGCAATTTCCTACCTCGTAAACACCTTTTTTGTCGTATTCGAATCGCATTGCGCTCGTTTTCCTCCGTTGCCGTCCTTATTCCTCTCCCGCCCCTCCATTCCTCACGTATCTGCGGTAGCAAAGGCGCAACGGTAGCGACAGGCAGGAATGGGTGCGACGGTGGCGAGCAGCGGGGCGACGATAGCTAGATATCGGTGGTCGCATATGAGCAGCGGGGCGACGATAGCGAGCGGTGCGGCGACGATAGCGAGCAGCGGGGCGACGATATGAGCAGCGGGGTGACGATAGCGAGCAGCAGGGCGACGATAGTGAGCACCAGGGCGACGATAGCGAGCACCAGGGCGACGATAGCGAGCATCAAGGCGACGATAGCGACAACCAGGGCGACGATAGCGAGCACCAGGGCAACGATAGCAAGCACCAGGGCGACGATAGCGAGCAGCGGGGCGAAGCATCTGTGCGACGGTGGCGAAGCATCTCGCGTCCCACCCTGTCACCTCCCGGAATAATCCAATTTCCCCCTCTCCAATGCCTCCCCCTTTCCGATCCCTTGCCCGGTCCTCAGCATCAACTTCTCTTGGGCAGTGCCCTCCCTGTTTTCCTCTCCCTTTCCCCCTGTCCTCCTCTCCCTTTCCCCCTGTCCTCCTCTCCCTTTCCCCCTGTCCTCCTCTCCCTTTCCCCCTGTCCTCCTCTCCATTTCCCCCTGTCCTCCTCTCCCTTTCCCCCTGTCCTCCTCTCCCTTTCCCCCTGTCCTCCTCTCCCTTTCCCCCTGTCCTCCTCTCCCTTTCCCCCTGTCCTCCTCTCCATTTCCCCCTGTCCTCCTCTCCCTTTCCCCCTGTCCTCCTCTCCCTTTCCCCCTGTCCTCCTCTCCATTTCCCCCTGTCCTCCTCTCCCTTTCCCCCTGTCCTCCTCTCCCTTTCCCCCAGTCCTCCTCTCCCTTTCCCCCTGTCCTTCTCTCCCTTTCCCCCTGTCCTCTCCCTTTCCCCCTGTCCTCCTCTCCCTTTCCCCCTGTCCTCCTCTCCCTTTCCCCCTGTCCTCCTCTCCCTTTCCCCCTGTCCTCCTCTCCATTTCCCCCTGTCCTCCTCTCCCTTTCCCCCTGTCCTCCTCTCCCTTTCCCCCTGTCCTCCTCTCCCTTTCCCCCTGTCCTCCTCTCCCTTTCCCCCTGTCCTCCTCTCCCTTTCCCCCTGTCCTCCTCTCCCTTTACCCCTGTCCTCCTCTCCCTTTCCCCCTGTCCTTCTCTCCCTTTCCCCCTGTCCTCCTCTCCCTTTCCCCCTGTCCTCCTCTCCCTTTCCCCCTGTCCTCCTCTCCCTTTCCCCCTGTCCTCCTCTCCCTTTCCCCCTGTCCTCCTCTCCCTTTCCCCCTGTCCTCCTCTCCCTTTCCCCCTGTCCTCCTCTCCCTTTCCCCCTGTCCTCCTCTCCCTTTCCCCCTGTCCTCCTCTCCCTTTACCCCTGTCCTCCTCTCCCTTTCCCCCTGTCCTTCTCTCCCTTTCCCCCTGTCCTCCTCTCCCTTTCCCCCTGTCCTCCTCTCCCTTTCCCCCTGTCCTCCTCTCCCTTTCCCCCTGTCCTCCTCTCCCTTTCCCCCTGTCCTCCTCTCCCTTTCCCCCTGTCCTCCTCTCCCTTTCCCCCTGTCCTCCTCTCCCTTTCCCCCTGTCCTCCTCTCCCTTTCCCCCTGTCCTCCTCTCCCTTTCCCCCTGTCCTCCTCTCCCTTTCCCCCTGTCCTCCTCTCCCTTTCCCCCTGTCCTCCTCTCCCTTTCCCCCTGTCCTCCTCTCCCTTTCCCCCTGTCCTCCTCTCCCTTTCCCCCAGTCCTCCTCTCCATTTCCCCCTGTCCTTCTCTCCCTTTCCCCCTGTCCTTCCCTCCCACCTTTCCTCCCCCTCTCTCACATCCCTTCCCTTTCCTACTATCCTCTCCCACCATTCACGCTTCTCTCAGCCATCCCTTTCCCCCCTCCCCTGCCCCTCGCCTTTCCCCACTACCGTCCCTTCCCTTTCCACGACGTTCTCTCGTCCAGCCCACCCAACAGTACCAGCTTTGCTTGGCCACTGAAGGCTGTCTATCATATCTCAATTTCCATGCTCTCTTCAATTTCCCTACCTAACATTCTTCAATAATGCGCAACGTTTCCTTCCCCTTTTCCCCTCCCCCCTCCTCCCTGTAAATGGACAGCTTCACCAATAGTGGATCGGAGTGTAAAAATCGGCTCTCCTTGGATTATGCCATGTTGTTTGCTTGCGATCCTTTGCATGATAAGGATTTCAATATGACATTCCAAGTCTTGCACGTCTGTACAGTTGATGTTCTTTCTCCCCATTAGAAATAATACTCTTGCAAATGGATGGATAAATAAACCAAAATAATCCTTGTAAGTGAAATATGTATTTTGCAAAGCTTTTGTGAAACATAAGGTTTATCGTTTTGCAATGTGGAGGTGTTATTGGCAGAACAATCAGCGAAAGGGAGTATGGGGGTGTTGATGTGGTCCCATTTCCCGTTTCGTGTGTGTTCCCCCCTTCCCTTCCCCCCACCCCTTCCCCCCCACTTTTCCTTTCGAGGTTCGCGACATTCGCCTTGGATGTTTTCATCGCAACACAACTTACACACTCGCTAGCCAATTGACTACCAGTACGGAACAAGACAAAAGCCGGCTTGTCACTGTTCCTAAGATAGTTGCACCACGGCTTTAAACTCCGTTTGGACTGTCCGTGTTTGACGCTTGTTCGTGCAGCAGTGCCAGCTTGTCAGCTGCACCATGTTTGAAATCAGCCAACTAGCTTGCTCGTTGCCTCTGTCTCAACCTTCCAGCTCAACAGTGCTTTGCTTTCCCGCAACCTACTATCAAGGTCCTGACCTTCATATAAACTCTGCTGTTGCTGAAAATAAGTTTCTCTAATATTAATTATTTCGAAAGCTGTCGTCCTTGAGGGTAGTGATAGTTTACGTTCCACGCGAATCGTTCGCATGGTGAGCTACATCGACCCGCATTAACTGAGTACATTCTCTCACATTGCCTCGCGTTGCGTTCCCAGCGTTCTCTCGCGGAAATAATAATCGCCCCTGCTAGTTCCGAAGGCCATTCCCTCACCTACCGCAATTCCTCTTATATTCTCTCGTCCATATTCTTTAACATCATCACCCGTCGCCTCACCTATCCTACAGATGGTTAGGAGGTCATTAGAAGCACCGCATTGCAGCCAATAACCTAGAAAACCCGTATCAAGTGTCCTACACTTGAACTGCCGGGTCCGAGGGCTTTAAGATGCAGTACCACTCGGAGCAGCCCTCGGGGCTCCCCCCGCACAAGAGCGGAAGCCGCCGGCGCGCTACGGTCGCGTCCGTCAGCCCGCTCGAGCTGCGCCTGCAGGAGTTTCATATGGTCGGGGGAGGCGGAAGCAGGGGAGGCGGAATCGGGGGAAGCGCGATTGAGCGCGGAAGCAGCAAGCATGCAGGGTCCGGCGTCGGCGTAGGGTTACCCGTTCGCAGCGCTTCGCCGCACAGTGTCGCCAACCACGCAGAGTCGCCCGGGCACATGTCGGACGGGCGCGGCTCCGGCAGTCACTCGAGCCACGAGGGGCGCCGCAGGCGAAAATCCTCCGATAACGTCGCCGTCGAGGCGCGGGCCTCGTTGGCCGGTCTTAGTCTTTCCGGTTTAAGCGGCGGGTACGGGGCGGTCCCTACGGCCACGGGGAACAGCACGAACGGCGGCGGGGGGCGAAGCAGAAGCGGCGCAATGGGCGGCGCGGCGAGACAGCCGACGCTGGAGTCGATGCGAAACGGGGTTAACAACAGCAGCAACAGCAGCAGTATCAATAGCGTCGTCGATCCGCGATTACCGCTCGTCAACACCCCTGACTCCATACCGTCAGATGCGGACAAGCCGCGGTTTCCGTTAAAGCCATCTGTGAACGCGGCGCAATTTCCGCCGGGGAGCGCGGAGTTGGCGGCGGCGGCGGCGGCTTTGGCGGCCGCTGCCGGCGGAGTCGCGTATTGCAAGCCGCGGTACCAGTTCTGCCCGAATTGCGGGTTTCAGTTAGTAGAAAACCCGATAATAGAACCCATCTTAAAGCCCGTTGTTCCCGCTATGGCGGAGGAGGAGACGGATTCGGAACAAGACTGCGACGACGACGCGAGCGAGGTATCTGTACCACGTGTCAAAGCGCCATTGGCGAACGCCAAGGCGAAACCCAAGAAGGGGAAGAGCCACGCGGAAAAAGAAAGGCCGCGCAGCAGGCGTTCTTCCGCGGAGCACAGTAGCAGCGGCGGGGGTGATTCCGACGCCGGCGGAGGGGGCGGAGCTTCCGCCGCGGGGAGAGCGGGAAGCGACGCGGAAGAGCCTGGCGCGCGGAAGCCCACCCCCGCGTTTCCCCCGTCCGCGTCTTCCGCAGGGAAAGAGATTGAGGGGAGCCGCATGGACCGGCTGAGAGCGCCGGAGGTGGGACAGCGCCAGGTGCTCCGCCACATGGAGAAGGGCGGCGGAGCGGGCGCGGGCGGCGGAAAGGGGCGCCATCGGCGCATCGGGAGCGTGGATCATAATATTTATTCCGCTGCTATGCCGCTCACGAAGGGGCGGCTGGCGGGCGGCGCGGGGGCAGCGGCGGGGAGGGATCAGGGTTACGCGGATGCGGAGGGGGGAGGGATGGGCGCGGGACGCGCGGGGATGAGGGGGATCGCGTCTCCCGTTCAGGAGGATGACGGGGAGGGGACGGAGCGTAGCTCGCCGACGGAATCCGTCGCGTTGTCTGACGTGTCCGTGGCTACGGGGCGCGACGCGCCGGGTGGCGGCGCGAGCGCTGTCAGCGCCGCGATTTCCGCCCACAGAAAGCGGTTGGGGATCGGGGGCGATGGGGGGAGCGAGAGGGGGAGCGAGCGGGGGAGCGAGAGGGGGAGCGCGGCGGGTTCGCCCAGGGGGGAACCTGGAGGCGCAGGGTCTCCGCGGAAGTCCGCTATAGGGCTGAAAAAGCTACAGCTAAGAGTGGAAATCGGGGCAGATGATAGCGGGGATGAGGGCAGAGAGGTTAAACTGGTGGCGGTAGGCCCCCCCGCGGGGAAGGCGGGGGGAGGGGGGATGGGGGGAGAGGGGGCAGGGGGAAGCGGAGCAGGAGGAATGGGGAGAGGAGTGCGGGGGGTGGCGGGGATAGGGTCTGTGAAAGAAAGGTCTGGGCTGAGGAGGGAGGGTAGTGGGGTGAGAGGGAGTGTCGGGGTTGGGGCGGGCGGGGGAGCATTGGGAGCAGCAGCAGCAGCAGCAGGGGGGGGCATACCAGCGGCAGCTGTAGCACCAGTGACCGTAGCGCCGGTGGCTGTAGCGGGGCCGGTGGCGGCGCTACAGAAGGGCGCGCACCGGCGCATATCATCATGGGTGGACGGGGGCAGCCTGCGGCACACGGACTTCATCCTGCGCAAGCCGTACCGCGAGGTCACCGAGGTGTTTGACGTGCAGGAGGAGGAGCTGGGCGTGGGGCAGTTCGGCGTTATTCGATCGTGCGTCAATAGAATGACTGGCGCGCTGCTGGCTTGCAAAACGATCAGCAAGGAACGGATTGTGGTGAGTGCCTGTGTGGGGTGAGTGGGATGGGATGGGGTGGGACAGGGTGGGATGGGACGGATAGTGGTGCTGGCGCGTGACTCAGGTTGTGGGTGTGCTGCTGGCGTGTAAGACCAACAGCGAGGAGCCAACTGTGGTGAGTGTGAGGGTGGGAGGGTTGACTGAAGATTCCCGGGCAGAACTGTATGCTTGGTCTGGACTTGGTTGACTTTTGAGTCAACTTAAAAGTCAACTCAGGGTGGGAGGGTTGCTAGAAGATTCCTGGGCTGAACTGTATGCTTGGTCTGGACTGAAAGGCGTAGAAATGATGAACTAAACAGTTTGGTGGTTTTACAGAACTCTGAGACTAGCAGAGCAGGCAAAGGTTCTGGGTGGGGCTGGGTGGGGCTGGGTGGGGCTGGGTGGGGCTGGGTGGGACGGATTGCCATCATTACCCCCGGCACAGGGTCCATACAGGTGAGTGGTGCATTTGGGTTGGGGGATTGCAAGAGTGTGCGCTGTGGCAGGGAGGGAGCAGCAGCGATGCAGGCGGTTGATGGATGGGGAGGGACAGGATTGAGGGCGTGGGGGAGTGGGTGGGAGTGAGGGTGTGGGAGAGTGGGAGTGAGGGTGTGGGAGAGTGGGAGTGAGGGTGTGGGACAGTGGAAGTGAGGATGTGGAACAGTGGGAGTGAGGGTGTGGGAGAGTGGGAGTGAGGGTGTGGGACAGTGGGAGTGAGGGCGTGGGAGAGAGGGAGTGAGGGCGTGGGAGAGTGGGAGTGAGGGTGAGGGAGAGTGGGAGCGAGGGCGTGGGAGAGAGGGAGCGAGGGCGTGGGAGAGGGAGTGAGGGCGTGGGAGAGTGGGAGTGAGGGTGTGGGAGAGTGGGAGTGAGGGTGTGGGTGAGTGGGAGTGAGGGTGTGGGAGAGTGGGAGAGTGGGAGTGAGGGTGTGGGACAGTGGGAGTGAGGGCGTGGGAGCAGGAGGCGGATTTTGCATTGGTGTGAGTTTGGGAGTGTGGGTGGGAGTATAAATTCGCACCGCATGCCATCACCGCATGCCATCACCGCATGCCATCACCGCATGCCATCACCACATGCCATCACCGCATGCCATCACCGCAGCGCACCACTGCAGTGTCCGGGGGATGCAGCACAAGGAGGTGCGGTGGGGTGGGGAGGGGTTGCACCTCCTTGCGCAGAGGTGCGGGAGCAGGTGGTGCAGCCTCCCCATGGGTTGATGTGCCTGGCCTCCCCCATTGCTCTCCATGTGCCACCCCGCTTCACCCCACTCCACCCCACCCCACCTCACTCCACCTGACCCCATTCCACCCCATCCCACCCCACCGCACTCCACCGCTGCAGTGCCCGGAGGATGCAGAGGACGTGCGCAAGGAGGTGCAGCTGATGCAGCAGCTGCGGGGCCACCCCAACATCATCGACCTCTATGAGACTTTTGAGGACAGCAAGGTGAGATGAGGGTGGTTAGGGCGTGTGTGTGGTGTGGGAGGAGTTGCAGGGTGGTGCGGTGGATTAGTGATGGCCGATGGAGGGCAGCAGCTGAGGGGCCACCCCAACATCATCGACCTCTATGAGACGTTTTAGGACAGCAAGGTGAGCTGAGGAGTTTGTGGGGGATAGTGAGTAGATGTAGATGTAACCCATTCCAACATCAGTGACCTTTATGAGACCTTGGTTGGAAGACAGGACAGCAAGGTGAGGCAAGTGTGTGCGGTGTGGGAGGAATCGCACGGTACGCAGAGCAGAGGTACCCCATCTTAACGCACCCCACCCGACTCCACCCTGAACATCATCGACCTTTATGAGACCTTTGAGGACAGCAAGGTGGGATGAGGGTTTGGTGTGGTATGGGTTGAGCGATAAGTAGAGGAACCCCACTCCACCTCACCCCACCCAACATCATCGACCTCTATGAGAAGTTTGAGGAGAGCAAGCAAGGTGGGGCAAGGGTGGGGTGTGTGTGTGGTGTGTGGTATGTGGATTAATGAGGGCTGTTTGAAAGCAGCAGCTGACGGGTCACCCCAACATCATCGACCTCTATAAGACCTTAGAGGACAGCAAGGTGAGGTATGCATGTGGTGTGCTAGGGTTGGGTAGTAAGCTGAATTACCCCCCCGCACCTCATCCCACCCCTTTCTCACCCCCCCTGCACGTGCACCTGGTGATGGAGATCTGCAAGGGCGGGGTGCTTTATTGTCACTTCGATACCCTCTTCACCTTTCTCCACCTCTCTTCACCTTCCCTTGTCAACCCCTCCTCTTGCCCCCATCGTCCCTGCTTGTGGGGCAGCATGTGCACCTGGTGATGGAGATCTGCAAGGGAGGGGAGCTGTTCGACCGCATCAAGCTGAGGGGGCAGTACAGCGAGCGCAGCGCGGCGCTCGTGTGCCAGACGCTCGTGGAGGCGCTGCTCTACTGCCACTCCAATGGCATTGCTCACCGCGACGTGAAGCCGGAGAACATTCTCCTCATGCACAAGGATGACGACACCAATATCAAAGTTATCGACTTTGGCGTCGCCACGCGATTCAGACACGGTATGAACATTGGTCTACTAGAATGGCATGGCGTAGCATGGCATGGCATGGTATGGCATGGCATGGCATGGCATGGCATTGTGCGCTTGTGTGCCAGACGCTGGTGGAGGCGCTGCTGTACTGCCACTCCAACGGCATTGCACCCCGCGATGTGATGTGAAGCCTGAGAACATTCTCCTCAGAAGCAGGCTTATATCAAGAGGGCCGCAAGTGAGGAATTTTACACTACTCCTGCACAAGGATGGCGATACTGCTATTGGAGTGATCGACTTTGGTGTTGCCTCGTGTATTGAGGGTATTTTTGAGACGTCTCAAAAATACCCTCGAGGTTCAGACCATACTTTGGTGTTCCTGTGGTGCAGAGAGCACAGGGTCGATGGCGCTGTCATTATTTTTTAGGCGCCTCCAAAATCCGCGTCACCTCGTTCTCCTCCCTCTCCTCCCTCTCCTCCCTTTTCTCCCTCTCCTCCCCCTCCTCCCTCTCCTCTCCCTCCTCTTTCTCCTCCCACTCCCTTTCTGCCTTCTTCCCCCCTCCCCCCACACCTCTTTACAAGAGAGCGTCTTGCTGAGTTCGTAGGCAAGCCTCTCACTGATTTTGTAGGCAAGCCCTATTACAGGGCCCCAGAGGTCCTCACTGGTTCTTACAGATGTGCTCCTCACTCACTCTCCCCCTTCCCCCTTCCCTCTCCCACCATTCCCCTCTTCTAACAGGCGAGCCTCTCACAGAGCTCGTCGGCACGCCCCACCACATGGCCCCAGAGGTCCTCACCGGCTCTTACAGATGTGCTCCTCTCTCCCCCTCTTGCCTCTCCCCTCTCCCCTCTGCCCATTTTACTGGCGAGCCTCTCACTGAGTTTGTAGGCACGCCCTACCACATTGCCCCAGAGGTCCCCACCGGCTCGTATGGCCCCGAGTCGGATATCTGGCCCGTACAAACGTGCTCCTCACTCCCCCTCCCCTCTCCCCTCCCCTCTCCCTCCTCCCATGTTACAGGCGAGCCCCTGACAGAGTTTGTCGGCACGCCCTACCACATGGCCCCAGAGGTCCCCACCGGCTCTTACAGATGTGCATCTCATTCTTCCTTGTCCCTATCCTCTCCTCACCCCTCCCTTACAGGCGAGCCTCTCACTGAGTTCGTAGGCACGCCCTACTACATGGCCCCAGAGGTCCTCACCGGCTCGTACGGCCCCGAATCTGATATCTGGTCGGCGGGTATCGTCCTATACATCATGCTGTGCGGCTTCCCGCCGTTCTGGGCGGCGAGCAACGAGGGCATATTCGATGCGATCCGGCGCAAGGAGGTGCAGTTCAGGTCCGCCAAGTGGCGCACTGTGAGCGAGGACGCCAAAGAGCTTATAAGGAGGATACTCGTGAAGGACCCCCGCAAGAGGATATCAGCACTTGAGTTGCTTGGTGAGTTTAATCGGCTGGGCTGATTGGCTCGGATTTTGGGGTGCATTGATTGGCTTGGTAAGTGGATGGTGGTGCTGGTGCGTGTTTGCTATGTGGGTTGTTACTTGCGGGAGAAAGACCAGTGCGTTGTTGCTCTTGCTCGCCCCCCCTCCTCCTCCCCCCCACCCTCCCACACGCCCCCCCTTCTGTCGCCTCACACTCGTGCCCTGAAACGTTTTCCCAAATATCACATCCTTATTCACCGCAAGTGACATTTTCAGCAAGGCATATGTTCACACCTATGTCTCGTCGCCCACCATCCACCTCAACTTCCATCTGTCTGTTGTGTATGGTATGGCGTGGCATGGGATGGTACTGTATGTGATGGGGCGGCATGGCATGGCATGACAGGTCATCCATGGATCGTGCAGTATTCTACATAACAACGGGGTTTTTTCTGCATCACAACTTCATTTGGAGCTACACGAACAACAGAAATAGAGGAGTCACAACCACATCACACTCCCCCACATCCCATGCCGGTGCTTATATGAGCAAAAACGAATTACAGCCTTCTGTTTGCGACTCAGAAGGTGGTACATGGGTAGGGCGTGGGCAACATGTTGTGCCTAGCAAAGACCATGACTCCTGCCTGGGGTTCGATTGGCAACATGTGCCTAACAGACCTCCACCTGAAGCTGACTTCCATCATGGCAGATTGCCAGCATGCCCTCTCAAACCCTATGGAGCACTCATTTTGACTCTAGGTTGCTCATTGCCAAATAATCAAGAGCTTGTTATCATTCTTACGTTGATTAACTGTACTCTAACAATGAAAGTTTCAATACTTCTGTGTTCACCATGATTATCCTCATCCACATCCCGTAACCATGAGGGACGTTCGCCTGGACCTCCACACCGATTTCGCTAGCAGGAAAACTAGTGATGCTATCACTAATCGCGAACTAGCGATGCCATCATACGCGAATCCGCTTCTTTGCTCTAGGTTTACTGACGAATCGCCAATTAGGTCAGGACCTAGGACCCGTCGCGTCGGATGTAGTTGCTGTTCTCAGGTCGGCATTCAGGACACGCGCGTATATTTTGGCAAGCCTTTTCGCACTACGTGCTTACCACTTAAAGCAGCACAATCTAACTCGGGAACGACCTGTAGGCGCCTCAAAAAGCACCTGCTGGTGACGTAACAGTCGCCGTCGCTCGCTCACTCGAGCAGCCGTCATGCTGCACTGGAATCGAAAAGAGGACCCGCTGCTTAGTGGCATTCTGAATTCTCCTTCCAGCTGTCTCCATCGCCTTTTTAGCTGAAAAAAAGATTCTGGGATCCCAGCATCCTGCAACCATTCCAGTCCGTCGTAAATACTCACGGCTGCAGCGTTAGGTGCCTTTGAACCTTTTCCAGCGGTTACACATTTTCCGAGATTTCCATGGCCGACGCGCGGCCAGCTTCCGACGTCAGGCGGCGCCGGTCGGCGCATCGCGGGTACGTGATTAGCGGCTAGTTTCAACGCACCTTGTCTCAAATCGGATCGGCTTTTCCGCACTTTTCTATTCGTACTAGCACGCACGTTGAGAGAGCGGCGTGCTGGAGGTGTGAGGGAGAGGGAGGAACTATTGAAAGGTCACCTTTTGAGTCGACTCATAAGTCACCTCAAAAGTGTCAAGGGATTAACTATTGAGAGTTGTCAAAAGTGTCGAGAGAGGAACTTTTGCGTCGTCCAGTCAACACGGTGTGCCCGTCGCATCTGCACTTCGACCCTGTGTTCCCTCCTGCTATTACAGTCCGCTAGCAGTCAGGATGAACTCTCTGTCGCCGTTACATCAGTAGTCGCCGTCACCTCCCCTTAGTGCTTCAGTCTTTCGTTCCTACACGCTGCCTCACCACTCCTCAGTTCCTCCCCTCGCTCCTTACCTCCACCCTTCTCTCCGCTCCTTACCTCCACCCTTCTCTCCGCTCCTTACCTCCACCCTTCTCTCCGCGCCTTACCTCCACCCTTCTCTCCGCTCCTTACCTCCACCCTTCTCTCCGCTCCTTACCTCCACCCTTCTCTCCGCTCCTTACCTCCACCCTTCTCTCCGCTCCTTACCTCCACCCTTCTCTCCGCTCCTTACCTCCACCCTTCTCTCCGCTCCTTACCTCCACCCTTCTCTCCGCTCCTTACCTCCACCCTTCTCTCCGCTCCTTACCTCCACCCTTCTCTCTGCTCCTTACCTCCACCCTTCTCTCCGCTCCTTACCTCCACCCTTCTCTCCGCTCCTTACCTCCACCCTTCTCTCCGCTCCTTACCTCCACCCTTCTCTCCGCTCCTTACCTCCACCCTTCTCTCCGCTCCTTACCTCCACCCTTCTCTCCGCTCCTTACCTCCACCCTTCTCTCCGCTCCTTACCTCCACCCTTCTCTCCGCTCCTTACCTCCACCCTTCTCTCCGCTCCTTACCTCCACCCTTCTCTCCGCTCCTTACCTCCACCCTTCTCTCCGCTCCTTACCTCCACCCTTCTCTCCGCTCCTTACCTCCACCCTTCTCTCCGCTCCTTACCTCCACCCTTCTCTCCGCTCCTTACCTCCACCCTTCTCTCCGCTCCTTACCTCCACCCTTCTCTCCGCTCCTTACCTCCACCCTTCTCTCCGCTCCTTACCTCCACCCTTCTCTCCGCTCCTCAACCTCCACCCCTCTCTCCGCTCCTTACCTCCACCCTTCTCTCCGCTCCTCAACCTCCACCCCTCTCTCCGCTCCTTGCCTCCACCCTTCTCTCCGCTCCTTACCTCCACCCTTCTCTCCGCTCCTTACCTCCACCCCCTCTCTCCGCTCCTTACCTCCACCCTCCTCCCCCTATGCCTCACCTCCTTCGTATCCTCTCTCGCCTCTCCCAGTCGACCATATGCAGACGACAAGGATCGAGACCACGCGGCCAAGCCACGGGACCACCACCACGCGCCTGCCACGTCAGCCGCGGGTTCTGCTGCCACGTCATTGGGAGGAACTGGAGGCGGGCTATCAGCGGCTTCTGCTGTGGGTCCACCTGGGTTCTTGTTCCCTGCCACCGCTGCCACGTCATCTGCATGTAAGACTAACGGCCATTGGTTGGAATTGATTTTGCAATGGCAGGTTCTTTCCCGGTAAAGACCTAGAGCCAGTGTTTTTTCCTTCTCACGTTAGGTAAGATAGGGGTTTTCGTTTCTCTGATACATCTGCAAACGCATGATTTCTTGCAGTCGTGATTAGGGACTCATGGGCTCATGTGCTTGACAACCCCATGCTTTCCAGACCTATTTTCCTTGCTATTATTTGATTCGTTTCTGGTTGGAGTCATTGATGGCGCTGTGGCTTTTTATGCGGCATTCACACCTGGTCCCCTCATATTCAATCTCCCTCGCTTATATTCACTCTCCTGTCCTCACGTTACTCCTTCCCCTCCCCCCCCCCCTTCCCCCCTCACGTTCGCCGTCCTTTCCCCACACTTCCCTCACTCCCTCGCATTCGCATTCCTCCCCGCCACATTATTTCATCCCTCCCTCACAACCCCCCTCCCTCACAACCCCCCTCCCTCCCAACCCCCCTTCCTCTCTCTTGCAACCCCCCTCTCTCCATCCCTCTCTCCCTCGCAACCCCCCTCCCTCCCTCGCAACCCCCGTCTCTCCCTTGCATTCACATCCACCCTCCATCCCTCACATACACCCCTCCCTCTCACATTCTCCCTCCTCCCTTGGTTCAACACCATTTCGAATATAATTACCAGCTGGGGGGGTGCGGCCATCGTCACCCAACGTCTGCCCGCCTTCGCCTCTAACCCAGCAGCAAGCCTCTGTTGCCTCTGAGCCGACCGCAGCAGGAGCGATGCAAGCAGCCGGCAGTGCAGAGCCGGTGCCGCCGAGGTGTGCCTCTTCTCTTGT
The DNA here is from genome assembly GCA_947471745.1 of Closterium sp. Naga37s-1. Taxonomy (NCBI): domain Eukaryota; kingdom Viridiplantae; phylum Streptophyta; class Zygnematophyceae; order Desmidiales; family Closteriaceae; genus Closterium; species Closterium sp. Naga37s-1. The sequence goes on from CANJKZ010000966.1 coordinate 826,583, forward strand.
GATTTGTTTGCACTTCCTCCTTCAATTCAAACGCTGCCTTTCATAAAAGGTTATGTTCGAGACGTCTCAAAAATAGCCCTTTATCAGTGCAAAGCATGTGCCAGCGAGGTATGCGTCCTCTCTTTGTGATTTATTTGTACGTTCACCTTCGGTTGAAACGCTGCCTTTGGAAAGCGCTCTGCCCTTGGCAACCCTCTGCCTTCTGGAAAGCACTCATTGCACTGAATCTTCTGCTTCCTCACTGAATGAAACTCTGTTGCGCTTTGCTTTCAGAATTTCTCTGCTACGCTCTTCCGTTGGAAACACTCTGTTCCACAGTATAGGTGCTGCACTGACATCTCTGTTTCCCCACCACGTTTCCTTGATTCCACACTCAGCTCCTCTTATATCCCATCTGCCTCAACCCAATCGCCTTTGAAAAGCCCTCTGCTGCGCTCTGCCTTTGGTAGCTCTCAGTTCCACAGCACAGGTGCTGCACTGACATCTCTGTTTCCCCACCACGTTTCCTTGATTCCACACTCGGCTCCTGTTAGGATCCCCATCGGCCTTAATCGTGCACCAGACTCAATCCAATCGCCTGTGCCCTGCACCCGCTCTTGCCCACATAATGTTTCTTCTATGTAACCCAATTGCAATGATCCAATGCTCAACGCTTCCCTTCCTAGCCCACATCCACCCACTCTCATTCTCTCTCTCCTCCATTTCCCGTCTCTCCCCCATTTCTCCTCTCTCCCCCCACCTCCTCTTAGACCCCATTCCGTCTCCACCCAGTCTCCTCTGGCACCACTGCCGCCTGCGTCAGCTGCAGCGTCCCAGCAATCCCACCAGCCGCACCAGTCCCAGCAGGCCCACCAGGCACAGCAGCGGCACCAGGAGGAGGTGCAGAGAATGCTGGCGGCAAAGCGGGCGGCGGTGCAGAGAGCAAGGCAGATGGGCGCCACAGGCCACTTCAAGCCGTGCGACTCCATGTTTGGGAACTCCCTCGTTCCTGTGATTCCGTTCCAGCAACCTTAGCAGCATTCCTGGATTCAGTGCATGCCTCAGATTGGTTTGGAACCACAGGCCACTTCAAGCCCTGCCCCTCTTTAATCCAAGTTGAGATTTGCAGCATCTACACTACCATTTCCTCCACTCGTCCTTGGTGGGCCTGACCGATTTGCCCTGTGCAACATCTCTGACCTGGCAGTCCACTCCTCTCTCACAGGTACTCGAAACTGATCCAAGTGGGCTTTTTGTTACCTTGATTTCCACACAAAATATAGTAACGTTCCAGCTTACATAACCGTAATTACATCCCAATATAGGTATATTAGTGTACAAGGAACATGGCATTAACTCCAGTGTCATGCATTTGGAGGAATGGGAACGGTAGAAACGCCGTGAATCTGAATGTTTTTTGTCAGGCTCATATTGGCCATGTTCAGAGGTCCAAAGGACTTCCCTCCTAGGGCCCTGAAGTAACACTCTCGCTGGCTGATCTTATTCATTTTAATCAGCTTCAAGTCCATGTTCATGGTGCGGAACTGCCATAACGGAACAGTTGACAGAAGCCGGTTCTTGCTGAATTTCCCCTTTATAATCAGATTCTTCAATATGCGTAGGCGCTGCTGCGGAGTGTAAGAATCCCACTTTATCTTCATAAATTGGTTGCCAATATTAGAGGGGATGAGGATGGTCGCAGGGCCGTCAAGTGAAATTAGCTTAAATTTCGCTGCAACAAAAGGGAAAAAAGGGAACAGAAAATGTTTAGGACACGCCCAGATTGAAAACAGTCATGCACAGTCTACAGAAAACAAATAAACGTTGTTTTGTCAATGCCTACCTGCAGTGTAGAATCGCTCTGCGAAAACGGAGAAGAAGGCGTATTTCTTATCAAGGCCCTTAAGCGCCGCGAGAAGCTCCCACTGCGGCACTCCCTTTTGCACTGCCCTTCTCACCGGCGGCGCCCTTTTGCTCTCTGCTGGCACCGCTAGCAGCAACAGAGCCGCAGCGAATGCCGCGACGAGCAGGCCGAGTACGCGAGGACACGCCATTAAGAATATCGACTGCTTGAGTCAGCGAACGAGCGGTTCGTATGCCAGCGAGCCGCGATAGTATTGATTGGGAAGTGAAGGCAGAGGCGTATCAGTCTCAAATTTGGTGAAGACTAAGATAGGTTAGTCAGCCTTTGGACTGGGTTTCTGGACAGTGCCAATCGCCGAAAGGGCTGTGTATGGCAGAAAGAGAGGACGATGGAATGTGAGCAAACGATGAGCGCTCTTATGCGAATCCTGCTCACGTGTGGACCACTGTGCTTGCAACGAGGAAAACCAGGGTTTCTGGAGGTCTGCGTGAAGAGACACTGAAACGATGGGGGAGGGACGGTAAGGAGAAGAGAAAACGCCATTATTGAGAAGTTAGAGAGTCGGGACGGGAGTGAAGTGCTAAAAACACAGTTCCATGCACTGCAGCAGTCTGGATGGCACGACAGCGGAAGCGACGGCTTTTGGACCAGTGTAGGTAAGCGGAAAACCTAGAATCTAGTGGAAGCAGAAGTGAGGCACGGCAGTACGATGAAGACGGAAGGGTGGGGTTGTGAAGCCATCCGGACGTGTTCACAATTCGAACACAGCGTCTTCACTTCCAAATCGTTTATTTTAGCGAGTAACATTTCAGGCGAGTTCAACACCATCCCTCCGAGAGTCTTGGTTTGTGAAAGTGTGACACGAGGTATCTCAAGCCAATGCAGTATCTATTCACGCTTCTCTAAACACGCCCCACTCAATGGTGCTGCACTTTGGGACGATTCGTATTCCGCAGCCACATATGTTTCGTGTGTGTGCGATCCCGCGCTGCGACAAGGCTGTCGAGGAGCCGCCGGTTGATCTTCTCGCGAAACTCGTGATCCCGTTCTTTCGTCTACTCCGCATGTAACAGCGTGACACAGTCTTGTCTTAGAATCGTCAAACGCGACAATTTCAAATAAATCCACGATAATCATTCATTCACATATCTTAGGAGCTGATGAATCAGATACTACCTGACATGCTATACAAAAAAACATCTCACGGTACTCGCTGATGACGTAACAGCCACTGTCGCCCGTTCACTCCTGCAGTACACGTCACAAAAAAAATCGGCGGAAATCTTTCCTCATGAAATCCTAAAGCACCGCTTGATGTTTGTCCCAGACACCAATGTTTGAGGTCTATCTTCGGGAATCCTCCACCGCGCAGGGATTGGTTGAGGTTTCATTTTGAGGTTTGTAAGTGCAAACCTCGTCAGGCTCGGCAAGGATTGCTCCAACATAGGGCCAACACTGCTCATACTCACTACAAGATTCGGGGAAATTCATTCAAGAGGTGCTCTGTAACGAAACAAAAAGGTTACCAGAGTACACCTGACTCATCGTAAATTAGAACGACTTGTTATACAAGCATTACATAAAATATTTACGGCTTCCGCTATACGCACTTCAGTGAGTGAAATTGTCAGTTTAGGTATAAAGCCACAGAATTAATACCTTCAGCTGTATTCCAGCTGATGTTCTGGAATGCCTTACATGTGAACCACTAATGCATTTGAGCAGCGTTTGTCAGATTTATATGACATAGCTACTGTAGGCTATAGTGTGGTAGCACATATGGGGTACAGTTTTCTAGGGTTTGCTTTTGTACCCAACTTTCCCTTAGTCAATCCATTCCTCATTTCTTCACATGGTATAGAGCAGGTTCCCTAGTGGGAACGCTTCCTTGGGCCCACCACTGAAACCTTTTTTTTCTGACCGGAGCGACAGTCGCTCCTGCCCGAGGCGCGCCTTGTGGGCCGCCCTTCTGTCGAGCTCTCTTAGAGGCCCCTCTCACGGCCCCTCGCGCCACCCTTAGCGGCCCCGTCGCCGCCCCTAGCGGCCCCGTTGTCGCCCTTCCAGGCCCCTTGCGGCCCCTAGCGGCCCCATTGCCGCCCCTACGCGGCCCCGTAGCCGCCCCTAGCGGCCCTGTCGCCGCCCTTAGCGGCCCCGTTGCCGCCTCCCTCCCTACGCGGCCCCGTTGCCGCCCCCACGCGGCCCCGTCGCCGCCCCTAGCGGCCCCGTCGCCGCCCCTACGCGGCCCCGTCGCCGCCCCTAGCGGCCCCGTAGCCGCTCCCCTCCCTACGCGGCCCCGTCGCCGCCCCTACGCGGCCCCCTCGCCGCCCCTACGCGGCCCGGTTGCCGCCCCTAGCGGCCCCGTCGCCGCCCCTAGCGGCCCCGTCGCCGCTCCCCTCCCTACGCGGCCCCGTAGCCGCCCCTACGCGGCCCCGTCGCCGCCCTTACGCGGCCCCGTCGCCGCTCCCCTCCCTACGCGGCCCCGTCGCCGCCCCTACGCGGCCCCAACGCGTGGTACGCTAGTTGGGGTTGTCGGGGTGGCCGTAGTGGGAGTCGTCCTGGAGTGAGTAGTTCCACAGCTGCTTGTAGTGGCCAGGTGCAGCTGCAGCGTCGCCCGCGTGAGTCCCTCACCCCCCAACAGCTTCGTGAGTGGTACGCTAGTTGGGGTTGTCGGGGTGGCCGTAGTGGGAGTCGTCCTGGAGTGAGTAGTTCGGCAGCTGCTTGTAGTGGCCAGGTGCAGCTTCAGCGTCGTCCGCGAGCAGTCCTTTCGCCACAGCAGCTTCGTGAGTGGTACGCTCAGCGTGACGGGTCACGGGGTACTGCTCGCTGTCCGTACGTCATTCGCACTGGTGCTCGGACTGGTCAGCCTTGCGGGACGTTGGGTCACGCAGAGTCCCGCTGCTTCGCCCGTCTGAGCGACGCCTGGCGTGTCAGAACATTATAGCTTATGCTGTTGTGTAGGCTATAGTGGGGTATTCCATAGGGGGTACAACCAATTAGGGTTTCATATTTGTACTCACTTCATTTCATAGTTCATTCATTCTTGTTCAAATCTTCTCATGGTATCAGAGCAGGTTCCCCCTTGGGAACTGTGCTTAGGGCCCACCACATCGATTTTGTTTTCCTGCCCGAAGCGCGCTCAGCCCGAGTCGCGCTCCGGGCCCTCACTTCGTCGAGCCGCCCTAGCGGCCCTGCACTGCGGCCCCGCCACCCGTCTCCGCGGCCCCGCCGCCCGTCTTCGCGGCCCCGCCGCCTCTCTCCTAGCGGCCCCGCCGCCCTACCTAGCGGCCCCGCCGCCTCTCTCCTAGCGGCCCCGCCGCCCTACCTCGCGGCCTCGCCGCCCCATTGCGCGGCCCCGCCGCCCTACCTAGCGGCCCCGCCGCCCCATCGCGGCCCCGCTGCCCCATCGCGCGGCCCCGCCGCCCTACCTAGCGGCCCCGCCGCCCTACCTAGCGGCCCCGCCGCCCCACCGCGCGGCCCCGCCGCCCCATCGCGCGGCCCCGCCGCCCCATCGCGCGGCCCCGCCGCCCTTCCTCGCGGCCCCGCCGCCCCATCGCGCCCCGCCGCCCTACCTAGCGGCCCCGCCGCCCTTCCTCGCGGCCCCGCCACCTTACCTGCGGCCCCGCCACCTTACCTGCGGCCCCGCCCTTACCTGCGGCCCCGCCGCCCTCTGCTGCGGCCCCGCCACCTTACCTGCGGCCCCGCTACCTTACCTGCGGCCCCGCCACCTTACCTGCGGCCCCGCCGCCCTCTGCTGCGGCCCCGCCACCCTATCTGCGACCCCGCCACCCTACCCGCGGCCACGCCGCCCTTACCAGCGGCCCCGCCGCCCTTACCTGCGGCCCCGTCACCTGCTGCCCAGCCGTGCCGCCCTGCAGCAGCACAGCCGAGCCGCCCAGCAGCCGAGCCGCCGAGCCGCCCAGCAGCCGAGCCGCCCAGCAGCCGAGCCGCCGAGCCGCCCAGCAGCCGAGCTGCCCAGCAGCCGAGCCGCCCAGCGGCCGCGCCGCCCAGCAGCCGAGCCGCCCAGCAGCCGAGCCGCACAGCAGCGGAGCCGCCGAGCCGCCGGGCCGCCCAGCAGCTGAGCCGCCGAGCCGCCGCGCCGCCCTCCTTCAGGGCCGCCCGACCTGCCCAGTCTGGTGAGCACAGCGCCTTTTCACTGCACTGTCCTCACCCTACTGTTTGCGCTGCTAGTCGTCTAGGGTCATGGCTACCCCTAGTGTTCTCGCCTTTGACGCTGAGGGTAGGGCCATTGACTTTGAGGTCTGGGTAGATGACCTGCAGCTGTTCTTACAGTGCGATAGGGCAGACGGCCTCTCTCTCTTTGACCTCACCTCTGGCACCTCCACTGCCCCTGCTGCTGATGCTGACGCCACTGTTCGCTCCCAGTGGGCCACGCGCGACGCTGCTGCACGTCTTGCTGTGCGGCGCCACCTCCCTACCTCCGAGCGTGTGCACTTTAGTCAGTACAAGAGTGCTCAGACCTTGTACGACGCTGTAGTTGCGCGCTACTCCTCCCCTGCCACTGCTGCACTGAGCCGTCTCATGCTACCGTACCTCTTTCCTGATCTTGCTGCCTTTCCCACAGTCACTGACCTCATTACGCACCTCCGCACTAGTGACACTCGCTACCGCGCTGCACTCCCTCCTGACTTCTGCGCCAGGAACCCCCCCCCCATGTACATCACTCTTTACTACATAGTCACTCGCCTTCCTGACTCCCTTCGCGTAGTCAGGGACCACTTTCTCTCTGTCTGTCCCACCACTCTCACTGTTGACCTCCTCGAGAAGTCCCTCCTAGCGGCCGAGAAGAGCATAGTCGCTGTAGGGGCCTCTCGTGGTGACCCGCGCACCCCCATCTTTGAGGGGTGTTCCCCCTCCCCCCTTCTGCCCTCTGTTGCCTCTGCTGCTGCGGCCGACCTCCTTGTTCTTGAGTCGGTCGGTGCGGCGTCTGCCCCTAGCGGGAGACGCCGCTCTGGCAAGGGCAACGGGGGCAAGGGCGCTGGAGGAGCGAGCGGGGGCGGTGGAGGTGGAGGTGGCGGCAGTTGGGGGAGTGGGGGTGGCGGTGGGAGTGGAGGTGGGGGTGGAGGGGTCGGTGGCGGCAGTGGAGGTGGAGGTGGCGGCGGCGGTGGCGGTGGGAGCGGAGGTGGCGGAGGTGGCGGAGGTGGAGGCGGCGGCGGAGGCGGAGGCGGCGGCAGTAGCGGAGGCGGCGGAGGCGTCGGAGGCGGCGGGGGTGGCGGTGGTGCTGGTCGCGGGTCTTCGCAGAGGAGTGGCTCCGGTGGTGGCTCGCGCCAGCAGCAGCAGCGTGGTCGTGACACCCTGTCCCCTCAGCAGCTTCGTGAGTGGTACACTGCGCGTCAGCGGGGTGGGGGTTTTGGTCCGTGCTCCTACGTTTTGCGCACTGGCGACCGTGCGGGTGAGCAGTGTGGGGGTGCCCACCCCACCCAGCGCTGCTTTGGCCGCCTGACGGACGCGTGGCGTCACCAGTTCCCGGAGGCCTCCGAGATCCCTCGCTGGGGCGAGCTGTCTAGGGCGGGTGTTGCCATCTACGATCTTGCCTTTGATGCTATTCTCTCTGCCATGTATGCTGTGTCTATTAGTGATGAGGGTGACTGTTACCGGTGTTTCCCGCCCGATCCGGGCATTGAGACTGCTGCTCTAGGTCCTGGTGAGGCTGCTGCCCTAGGTGCTTGCGACGCTGCTGCTCTAGGTGCTCGTGTGTCTGCGTCCTCAGGTCCTGGTGAGTCTGCGCTCTCAGGTACTGCGTCGGCTTCGGCCTCCCTCACCTTCACCCTTGACTCTGGGGCGTCTCGCTCCTTCTTTCGGGACCGCACCACACTCACACCGCTGAGTCGACCGGTTGCAGTGTCTCTGGCTGACCCCTCTGGGGGTCCTGTCCTGTCTCGCTTCTCCACAGTCCTCCCGTGTCCGGCGGCTCCCTCTGGCACCCTGTCTGGTCTCTACCTCCCCTCGTTCTCTACGAACCTGGTGAGTGGTGCTGACCTACAGGATGCGGGGGTCAACCAGTTCACTCCTGCACGTCAGAGAGTGACCCACTGTACAGAGGCTGGCACAGGCCGACACCTGGCTACGTTCACCCGTCAGCCGGGGTCGAGCCTGTACACTCTGACCACTGCGTCTCCTCCAGTTGCTGAGTCTGGTAGGGTAGTTACGTCGGGTCAGGTGTTTGCTGCGGCGTCCAGGTCTGGTCCTGAGTCTGCCCCCTGTTCGTGTCGTCTCCTGTCTCACGAGACTCTCCTCTGGCACCACCGCCTTGGCCACCCCTCTCTGCTTCGGCTCAGAGGTATGGCCTCCCGTCTTCTTGTGTCTGGTCTCCCCCGGTCCCTCCCTCCCCTTCCTCAGGGCCCTGGCCCTGCCTGTGTCCCCTGTGTCGAGGGGCGCCTGCGTGCTGCCCCTCACTCCTCCCAGTTTCCTCCGACAGAGGCCCCGTTGCAGACACTTCACATGGACGTGTGGGGCCCAGCCCGCGTCCGTGGACAGGGTCACGAGCGCTACTTCCTGCTCGTTGTTGACGACTACTCGCGTTACACCACAGTCTTCCCCTTGCGCAGCAAGGGTGATGTCACTGAGGTGCTGATCGACTGGATCCGCGCAGCTCGTCTCCAGCTCAGGCAGAGCTTCGGCTCGGACTTTCCTGTTCTGCGTCTGCACTCGGACAGAGGCGGAGAGTTCTCCTCTGGCCTTCTGCGTGCCTACTGTCGTGCACGGGGCATCCGTCAGACCTTCACGCTTCCGGACTCACCGCAGCAAAATGGGATTGCTGAGCGCCGCATTGGCATGGTCATGGACGTCGCTCGTACGTCTATGATGCATGCGGCTGCCCCCCGTTTTCTGTGGCCGTTTGCAGTGAGGTACGCGGCGCATCAGATCAACCTCCACCCCAGGGTCTCCAGGCCGGAGACCTCCCCAGCCTTGCTGTGGACGGGGAAGGTTGGCGATGCGTCGGCGTTCCGGGTCTGGGGATCTCGGGCGTTTGTCCGCGACCTGTCTGCGGACAAACTATCCCCTCGTGCTGCTCCTTGCGTCTTCCTGGGGTTCCCCCCTGACGCGCCTGGGTGGCAGTTTTACCACCCCACCTCTCGCCGTGTTCTGTCCTCCCAGGACGTCACGTTTGACGAGTCGGTCCCCTACTACCGCCTCTTCCCCTACCGCACTCCGTCCCTCCCCCCACCCCCACTCTTCCTGGTACCAGGTCCCCCCCAGGTAGACCCCCTCCCCCCTCAGGGTCCTGCCCCTTCAGGTGTGTCCCAGGTAGACGCAGTCGAGCCTGTCGAGGTCACTGGTGACTCTGGTGCTGCTGAGGGTGCTGAGGCTGGGGGTGCTGTACCTGGGGGTGCGGAGCCTAGGGGTGCTGGGCCTGGGGGTGCTACGTCTGGGGGTACTGAGCCTAGGGGTGCTGAGCCTGGGGGTGCTGAGCCTAGGGGTGCTGAGCCTGGGGGTGCTGAGCCTGGGGGTGCTGAGCCTAGGGGTGCTGAGCCTGGGGGTGCTGAGCCTAGGGGTGCTACGTCTGGGGGTGCTGAGCCTAGGGGTGCTACGCCTGGGGGTGCTGAGCCTGGAGGTGCTCCGCCTGGAGGTTCTCCGAGTGCTTCGTCTCGCCGGGAGCCACTTTCTCCACAGGAGCTGCGTGAGTGGTTTGCCCGGCGCTGGAGGCGTGCTGCTGGTGCTGGAGGTCCTTCGGCTGCTGAGGGTGCTGCGGTCGCGGGTCCCAGAGGTGCTCGTCCTGGGTGCACTGGAGCTGGTGCTGCTGAGGGTGCTGGCGCTGAGACTACCGCTGGCAGTCCTACTGGGGGTGCTCCTGGTGCTGCTGGAGGTTCTGGAGCTACTGGTGGTGCTGCTGGAGCGGGTGCTCCTGCTGAGGGTTCTGGTGCTGTCCCTGCTGCTTCTAGCGTCGCCGCGCGGCCTCGACCGTACTTCGCTCCACTCCTGCAGCAGGTTCTTGGTCTTCCACCTTCTACTGGTCCTCCTCCTCCCTTAGAGTGTCCAGAGCCTGTCTCGTCCCAGCTACAGTTGCAGCCTACCTCCCCTTTGCCTGCTCCTTCTCCCTACACTGGTCCTACTGGAGGTCTGGCTGAGCGTCGTGAGCCTGCGTCTCGCCCTGCGTCGCCTGTCCGTGCTGCTCGCACTAGTGGTCGCGGTTCGCGTCAGCGTCCTCCTCCTGTCCCTGGCACGCACCGGATGTCTCTGCGTCCGTCCACTGCTCCTCTGCGTGCCCCTTTGCCTTCTCCTCCTGAGTCCTCTCTTCCTGCTCTTGCCGACCCGGAGTCGGACTCTCTTCGTGCTGCCAGTCCTACTGTCACGCGTCTCCTTGCTACTGTTGTCACTGACCCTTCTTTCGAGTCTACTGCTGCGTCTGCTCTCGTTACTGAGCTCGTCGACTTTGCTGCTCGCTGTCGCTTAGACTACGCTGCTAGTCTTGTCGCTGAGTCTGAGTCTGTCTGTCCTCCGTCCGTCGGGGGTGAGTGTGCCCTTGGCACGGACGTCCTTGAGGACAGGCAGGAGGAGTTCCAGTGTCTGGCAGCTGCCTCACCTCATCTCGTGTCCGTACTGCTTACCCCTGAGGGAGACCCGGATGCACTTGACATCCCGACTCCGCGCTCTTACGCGGAGGCGATAGAGGGTCCCTACTCCTCTCAGTGGCAGGCAGCTATGGATGCAGAGATGGCTTCCTGGAAGTCCACAGGCACCTACGTTGACGCTGTCCCCCCTCCTGGGGCGAACATCGTCAGTGGCATGTGGATCTTCAGGGTGAAGCGGCCGCCGGGTTCTCCGCCTGTCTTCAAGGCGCGTTACGTGGCTCGTGGCTTCAGTCAGCGGCAGGGAGTTGACTACTTTCAGACCTTCTCCCCCACCCCGAAGATGACCACTCTTCGGGTACTGCTGCACGTTGCTGCTCACCGTGACTACGAGCTGCACTCTCTTGACTTCAGCACAGCTTTCTTGCAGGGCAGCCTGCACGAGGAGATCTGGCTGCGTCGCCCACCTGGCTTCACTGGGTCTTTCCCTTCTGGTACCCAGTGGAGTCTCCGGCGTCCAGTCTACGGTCTCCGCCAGGCGCCACGTGAGTGGCACGACACACTGAGGACTACACTTGCGGCTCTTGGGTTTGCTCCTTCTACTGCCGACCCGTCGCTGTTTCTACGCACCGACACCTCTCTGCCGCCGTTCTACATCCTCGTGTACGTCGACGACTTGGTCTTTGCCACAGCTGACACTGCTGGACTCGCCTACGTGAAGTCCGAGCTGCAGAAGAGACACACGTGCACAGACCTGGGTGAACTGCGCAGCTACCTTGGCTTGCAGATCACCCGGGACAGAGCACGCCGCACCATTACCCTGACTCAGTCACACATGGTGCAGCAGGTCCTTCAGCGCTTCGGCTTCACGTACTCCTCGCCTCAGGCCACTCCTCTGTCTACTCGCCACTCGCTCTCAGCTCTGCCTTCGGATGAGTCCGTAGAGTCGAGTGGCCCGTACCCAGAGCTTGTTGGCTGCCTCATGTACCTGATGACCTGCACACGACCTGACCTTGCATACCCTCTTAGCATTCTTGCACGCTATGTTGCTCCTGGGAGACACAGACCAGAGCACATGGCTACAGCGAAGAGGGTGTTGCGCTACTTGTGCAGTACGTCGGGCATGGGGCTAGTGCTTGGAGGGCGGAGTCCAGTGGTCCTCACTGGGCACGCGGACGCTTCTTGGGCTGACGACCAGGCTACGCAGCGGTCGTCACAGGGTTACACCTTCAGCCTTGGTTCCGGCTCTGTTTCGTGGCGGGCTACTCGCTCGTCTTCTGTTCTTGGCTCGAGTTGTGAGGCTGAGATCTACGCCGGGGCCATGGCTGCACAGGAGCTTCGCTGGCTCACCTACCTGCTGACCGACCTTGGAGAGCCGCCTCGTTCTCCTCCAGTCCTGTACGTAGACAACAAGGCCATGCTGGCCTTGTGTCGAGAGCAGCGACTGGAGCACAGAACAAAGCACATTGCTCTCCGCTACTTCCTTGCTCGTGAGCTACAGCAACGTGGTCAGTTGCGGCTTGCGTACGTGGCCTCTGAGGCCAACACTGCTGATGTCTTCACCAAGGCACTTCCGCCTTGTGATCATCAGCGCTTCTGCACTCAGCTGGGTCTTGTGCCCGTCTTGCCTCACTTGCTCTCCTCTTGACCTTGCCTGTACTCTCACATATATATATACCTGCTCTTGCTTGTCTAGCTTTATATATATATGTGTGTACTCTTGCATGTGAACTGGCCGTGTGGCCTTGACCCTGTGCTCGGACTGTGTGGTGACTTTGTGATCCACCCTGAGCTTGCTTTGCTTTACTTTGCTTGACTGGTCTTGTGACCCCTTGTTCTACCCCACTTTGCCTATGGGGGTGTGTCAGAACATTATAGCTTATGCTGTTGTGTAGGCTATAGTGGGGTATTCCATAGGGGGTACAACCAATTAGGGTTTCATATTTGTACTCACTTCATTTCATAGTTCATTCATTCTTGTTCAAATCTTCTCATGGCGTACGGAGTTTGGCGACGCGGCTGAGCTCCCCGACTGGGTGGAGCTGCTTCGGCTGCGGGTAGATATCTATACTCTTGACTATGATGCTATCCTCACTGCCATGTATGCATTGCCTACTAGTGATGAGGGTGACTGTTACCTGTGTGTTCCGCCTGACCCGGGCATTGAGGCTGCTGCTCTAGGTGCTGGTGAGGCTGCTGCTCTAGGTGCTAGTGCGTCTGCTGCCCCAGGTGCTGGTGAGTCTTCTCTCTCAGGTACCACGTCGTCTCAGGCCTTACACACCTTCACTCTTGACTCGGGTGCTTCCCGCTCCTTCTTTCGAGACCGCACCACGCTTACGCCGCTCAGTCGGCCGGTTGCGGTCTCCCTGGCAGACCCCTCTGGGGGTCCTGTCCTTGCTCACTTCTCCACTGTCCTCCCGTGTCCGGCGGCCCCCTCTGGCACCCTGTCTGGTCTTTACCTCCCCTCGTTCTCTACGAACTTGGTGAGTGGTGCTGACCTACAGGATGCGGGGGTTCACCAGTTCACTCCTGCGAGTCAGCGGGTGACCCACTGCACGGACGCTCGGACAGGCCGACACCTGGCCACGTTTACACGTCGGCCGGGGTCGAGCCTGTACACACTGACCACTGCGTCTCCTCCAGTCACTGCGTCTGGTCAGGTAGCTGCGTCGGGTCAGGTGTTTGCTGCAGCGTCCAGGTCTGGTCCTGAGTCTGCCCCCTGTTCGTGTCGCCTCCTGTCTCACGAGACTCTCCTCTGGCACCACCGCCTTGGTCACCCCTCCCTGCTTCGTCTCCGAGGCATGGCCTCCCGTGTCCTTGTCTCTGGTCTTCCCCGGTCCCTCCCTCCCCTTCCTCCGGGGCCTGGCCCTACCTGCGTCCCCTGTGTCGAGGGGCGGCAGCGGGCTGCCCCTCACTCCTCCCAGTTTCCTCCGACAGAGGCCCCGCTGCAGACGCTTCACATGGACGTGTGGGGCCCGGCCCGCGTCCGTGGACAGGGTCACGAGCGCTACTTCCTGCTGGTGGTTGACGACTACTCGCGTTACACCACAGTCTTCCCCTTGCGCAGCAAGGGTGATGTCACTGAGGTGTTGATCGACTGGATCCGCGCAGCTCGTCTCCAGCTCAGGCAGAGCTTCGGCTCGGACTTTCCTGTTCTGCGTCTGCACTCTGACAGAGGTGGAGAGTTCTCCTCTGGCCTTCTACGAGCCTACTGTCGTGCACGAGGCATCCGCCAGACCTTCACGCTTTCGGACTCTCCACAGCAAAATGGGATTGCTGAGCGCCGCATTGGCATGGTCATGGACGTCGCCCGTACGTCCATGATGCATGCGGCTGCCCCCCATTTTCTGTGGCCGTTTGCGGTTCGGTACGCGGCGAATCAGATCAACCTTCACCCCAGGGTCTCCATGCCGGAGACCTCCCCAGCCTTGCTGTGGACGGGGAAGGTTGGCGATGCGTCTGCGTTCCGTGTCTGGGGATCTCGGGCGTTTGTCCGCGACTTGTCTGCGGACAAGCTGTCCCCTCGTGCTGCTCCTTGCGTCTTCCTTGGCTTCCCCCCTGACGCGCCAGGGTGGCAGTTCTACCACCCCACCTCTCGCCGTGTTCTGTCCTCCCAGGACGTCACGTTTGACGAGTCGGTCCCCTACTACCGCCTCTTCCCCTACCGCACTCCGTCCCTCCCCCCGCCACCGCTCTTCCTTGTACCAGGTCCCCCCCCGGTAGACCCCCTCCCCCCTCAGGGTCCTGCCCCTTCAGGTGTGTCCCAGGTAGACGCAGTCGAGCCTGTCGAGGTTACTGGTGACTCTGGTGCTGCTGAGGGTGCTGAGCCTGGGGGTGCTGACTCTGGGGGTGCTGAGCGTGTGGGTGCTATGCCTGGGGGTGCTGAGCCTGAGGGTGCTACTACTGGGGGTCCTGAGCCTGGGGGTGCTGAGCCTGGGGGTGCTACTGCTGGGGGTGCTGAGCCTGGGGGTGCTGAGCCTGGGGGTGCTACGCCTGGGGGTGCTGAGCCTGGGGGTGCCACGCCTGGAGGTGCTGAGCTTGGGGGTGCGGAGCCTGAGGGAGCTGGGCCTGCTCGTGTGGCGTCTGGCGGTGCTGAGCCTGGAGGTTCTCCGGGTGCTTCGTCTCGGCGGGAGCCACTCTCTCCACAGGAGCTGCGCGAGTGGTTTGCCCGGCGCTGGAGGCGTGCTGCTGAAGCTGGAGGTTCTTCGGCTGCTGAGGGTGCTGGTGCCGCGGGTCCCGGAGGTGCTCGTCCTGGGAGTACTGGAGCTGCTGGGCCTGCGGGTACGACTGGAGCTGGAGCTGCTGAGGGTGTTGGCGCTGAGGCTACTGCTGCCGGTCCTGGAGGCGGTCCTGCTGGGGGTGCTACTGGTGCTGCTGGAGGTACTGGAGCTGGAGGTGCTGCTGGCGTTGGTGCTGCCGCTGGGGGTACTGGTGCTGTCCCTGCTGTGTCTGGAGTCGCCGCGCGGCCTTGGCCGTACTTCGTTCCGCTCCTTCAGCAGGTTCTTGGTCTCCCGCCTTCTACTGGTCCTCCTCCTCCCTTAGAGTGTCCACAGCCTGTCCCGTCCCAGTTACAGTTACAGCCGGCCTCCACACTGCCCGCTCCTTCTCCCTACACTGGTCCTACTGGAGGTCTGGCCGAGCGTCGTGAGCCTGCGTCTCGCCCTGCGTCGCCTGTCCGTCTTGCTCGCACTAGTGGCCGTGGTTCGCGTCAGCGTCCTCCTCCTGTCCCTGGCACGCACCGGATGTCTCTGCGTCCGTCCACTGCTCCTCTGCGTGCCCCTTTGCCTTCTCCTCCTGAGTCCTCTCTTCCTGCTCTTCCCGACCCGGAGTCGGACTCTCTTCGTGCTGCCAGTCCTACTGTCACGCGTCTCCTGGCTACTGTCGTCACTGACCCTTCCTTTGAGTCCACTGCTGCGTTTGCCCTAGTTGCTGAGCTCGTCGACTTTGCTGCTCGCTGTCGTCTAGACTACGCTGCTAGTCTTGTCGTTGAGTCTGAGTCTGTCTGTCCTCCGTCCGTCGGGGGTGAGTGTGCCCTTGGCACGGACGTCCTTGAGGACAGGCAGGAGGAGTTCCAGTGTTTGGCTGCTGCTTCACCTCATCTCGTGTCCGTACTGCTTACCCCTGAGGGAGACCCGGATGCACTTGACATCCCGACTCCGCGCTCTTACGCGGAGGCGATAGAGGGTCCCTACTCCTCTCAGTGGCAGGCAGCTATGGACGCAGAGATGGCTTCCTGGAAGTCCACAGGCACCTACGTTGACGAGGTTCCCCCGCCTGGGGCGAACATCGTCAGTGGCATGTGGATTTTCAGGGTGAAGCGGCCGCCGGGTTCTCCGCCTGTCTTCAAGGCGCGTTACGTGGCTCGTGGCTTCAGTCAGCGGCAGGGAGTTGACTACTTTCAGACCTTCTCTCCCACCCCGAAGATGACCACTCTTCGGGTACTGCTGCACATAGCTGCTCACCGCGACTACGAGCTGCACTCTCTTGACTTCAGCACTGCTTTCTTGCAGGGCAGCCTGCACGAGGAGATCTGGCTGCGTCGCCCACCTGGCTTCACTGGGTCTTTTCCTCCTGGCACCCAGTGGAGCCTCCGGCGGCCAGTCTACGGTCTCCGCCAGGCACCGCGTGAGTGGCACGACACACTGAGGACTACACTTGCGGCTCTTGGGTTTGCTCCCTCTACTGCCGACCGTCGCTGTTTCTGCGCACCGACACTTCTTTGCCGCCGTTCTACATCCTCGTGTACGTCGACGACTTGGTCTTCGCCACAGCTGACACTGCTGGACTCGCCCACGTGAAGTCCGAGCTGCAGAAGAGACACACGTGCACAGACCTGGGTGAACTGCGCAGCTACCTTGGCTTGCAGATCACCCGGGACAGAGCACGCCGCACCATTACCCTGACTCAGTCACACATGGTGCAGCAGGTCCTTCAGCGCTTCGGCTTCACGTACTCCTCGCCTCAGGCCACTCCTCTGCCTACTCGCCACTCGCTCTCAGCTCTGCCTTCGGATGAGTCCGTAGAGTCGAGTGGCCCGTACCCAGAACTTGTTGGCTGCCTCATGTACCTGATGACCTGCACACGACCTGACCTTGCATACCCTCTTAGCATTCTCGCACGCTATGTTGCTCCTGGGAGACACAGACCGGAGCACATGGCTGCAGCGAAGAGGGTGTTGCGCTACTTGTGCAGTACGTCGGGCATGGGGCTTGTGCTTGGAGGGCAGAGTCCAGTGGTCCTCACTGGGCACGCAGACGCTTCTTGGGCTGACGACCAGGCTACGCAGCGGTCGTCACAGGGTTACACCTTCAGCCTTGGTTCCGGCTCTGTTTCGTGGCGGGCTACCCGCTCGTCTTCTGTTCTCGGCTCCAGTTGTGAGGCTGAGATCTACGCCGGGGCCATGGCTGCACAGGAGCTTCGCTGGCTCACCTACCTGCTGACTGACCTCGGAGAGCCGCCTCGTTCTCCTCCAGTGCTGTACGTAGACAACAAGGCCATGCTGGCCTTGTGTCGAGAGCAGAGACTGGAGCACAGAACGAAGCACATTGCTCTCCGCTACTTCCTTGCTCGTGAGCTACAGCAGCGTGGTCAGCTACGGCTTGCGTACGTGGCCTCTGAGGCCAACACTGCTGATATCTTCACCAAGGCACTTGCGCCTTGTGATCATCAGCGCTTCTGTACTCAGCTGGGCCTTGTGCCTACCTTGCCTCACTTGCTCACCCCTTGACCTTGTTTGTACTGTTGCATATATATATACACCTGCTCTTGCTTGTCTAGCCTTATATATATATATAATCCTGCATGTGAACTGGCCTTGTGGCCTTGAACTTGTGCTCGGAATGTGTGGTGACTTTGTGATCCACCCTGAGCTTGCTTTGCTTTGCTTGACTGGTCTTGTGACCCCTTGTTCTCCCCCACTTTGCCTATGGGGGTGTGTCAGATTTATATGACATAGCTACTGTAGGCTATAGTGGGGTAGCACATATGGGGTACAGTTTTCTAGGGTTTGCTTTTGTACCCAACTTTCCCTTAGTCAATCCATTCCTCATTTCTTCACAGCGTTTAGTGCACTGTACAATGTACAAGATAAAACAATATATCCGCAATTGCAGCATGCATTACTACCACTTAATTAGATGACAAACGGGACCTGCAATATGCTGGCAACACACGCAACGAAGCTAGACAGCTCAGAACCACCGTTAGTCAGCACAGGCAACGAGCACCAAAAGAGAGCTTACCTAACTTGTTAGGCGTTGATGTGACCGAAACCACGGGATGTTGATAACTTCGACAAACATGGTTGAAAGGATAGGGGGGTCGTAGAATGTTCCTGCACCCGATGACGCACGTACCTAACCTGGAAATACACATGGCGCAGACAAGATGCATATTAGAGATTGCGTCGTTGGCCCAAAAAAAAATCTCACATGATTTCACGCAACTCGTGAAGCGAGTAGACGTATTTGTCTGTAGATTGTAGATTGCTTCTTCACCCTGCACAGGACTTACATATCCTGGAAATATAGAAGGCACAGACGAGATGCATGTTATAGAATGCGTCGTTGGCGTGAAAAATCTCACCTGATATCAACGCGATTTGCGCAGCGACTATACGCGTCTGACTATAACGCCAGTGACGCAGGCATGGAAGCTGTCGGAATAACTTCCTTAATACTGCCTCGCAAAGCAGACCCTCGACTGTGAAAGTAGTAGGTAGAGTTAGGTGGGCTTGGGAGCCATAGCTTAGGAGCCTTGGTAGTTAAGTTCGAGGGTGAGGAGAGTGTCGAGAAAATTGTAAAGGAGAATGAGGGTTTCACTATAGGTTCAAGGGTACAAATATGAAAGAAGAGAAGCAAGGTGCACCACCTAACAAGCAAGATAACTGCACTAAGTCTACATTGCAGGCAGTTATAAAGTGATGTATACAATAATATTCTGACACACCCCCTAACTGCCTGCAGTGAAGAACCATGTGCAGAAACACCCCCGGAAGGGGTACACCAAGCAGAGCGCAGCAGACAGAGAGGGCAAATGAGGAGGAGAGACTGTGGAGGAAGAGAAGATGCGAGGCAACGACTGAAGCTGCAGAGGCACGGGCACAGGAGCGGCTGACTCAGTGGCTACCGAAGCAAGGGCGACGGACTACTGGAGTGACTGGCTCCGCGGCTATAGACGAGCGGCAGGAGCAACGGACCCACTGGCGACTGGTGCAACAGGCTCACTGGCTACCGAAGCAAGGGCGACGGACTACAGGTGCTGCAGGCGACACGACAGCTACCTTCACACAACCTCCCCCAGCTGCCCCACTCCCCTCTCACACACTCCCTGTTCAAACCCTAGCTCCACTCCCACAGCACCCCCCTTAAACCCTAAACCCTAGGCTCCCACACACCCACCCCCCTCAGCGACAGCTGCAGCAGTGGGAGACGAGGGAGGAGGAGGAGCAAGGGGAGGAACACATAACCGCCACCCCCACACCCGCCACCCCCATGCTCGGCACCCCACACCCCCAGCACCACGGAATGCACGGGGGGGGGGGGGGGGGGGGGAACGGGACGGGCTGCAGGTGCGGGCTGCTCCAGGGGCGGCCGCTGCAGGTGCGGGCTGCTCCAGGGGCGGCTGCTGCAGGTGCAGGCTGCTCCAGGGGCGGCTGCTGCAGGTGAGGGCTGCTCCAGGGGCGGCTGCTGCAGGTGCGGGCTGCTCCAGGGGCGGCTGCTGCAGTTGCGGGCTGCTCCAGGGGCGGCTGCTGCAGTGACGGCTGCTCCAGGGGCGGCTGCTGCAGCGGCGGCTGCTCCAGGGGCGGCTGCTGCTGGGGCTGCTGCTGCAGTGGCGGCTCCAGGGGCGGCTGCTGCAGTGACGGCTGCTCCAGGGGCGGCGGCTCCAGGGGCGGCTGCTGCAGCGGCGGCTGCTCCAGGGGCGGCTGCTGCTGGGGCGGCTGCTGCTGGGGTGGCTGCTCCAGGGGCGGCTGCTGTTGCAAGGCAGGCCCGCGTGCTGCTGCAAAGCAGGCACGGGCGCAAGGGAGGCAGAGGCGGCGGCCAGGGGGGGGTGCGCCGCGACGAGCAGGTGACAGGGCCACAAGGGGCGGCAACGGAGCCGCTAGGGGCGGCAACGGGGCCGCGAAGAGCGGCGACGGGGCCGCTAGGGGCGGCAACGGGGCCGCTAAAGGCGGCGACGGTGCCGAGATGGGGCGGCGACAGGGCCGCGAAGTGTGGCGACGGGGCCACTGAGGGTAGCGCGAGGGGCCGTGAGAGGAGCAGCGACGGGGCCGCGAAGAGGCCGTGAGGGGCCGAGAAGGGCGGCGTCGGGGCAGGAAGACGCCGCGCGTCCGGGGCGCACGGCGGGCGGAAAACCGCCACGCGCCCCGAGCGCGTGGCGGGAAGAAAAAAGTGTCGCGCGCCACGGGGCGCGCGACAGAAAAGAAAGCAACGGAAGCACGTGGGGCCCACAGGCCAAGAGCGTAGTCGCTCTGATTCCATGTGAAAGTAGTAGGTAGAGTTAGGTGGGCTTGGGAGCCATAGCTTAGGAGCCTTGGTAGTTAAGTTCGAGGGTGAGGAGAGTGTCGAGAAAATTGTAAAGGAGAATGAGGGTTTCACTATAGGTTCAAGGGTACAAATATGAAAGAAGAGAAGCAAGGTGCACCACCTAACAAGCAAGATAACTGCACTAAGTCTACATTGCAGGCAGTTATAAAGTGATGTATACAATAATATTCTGACATCGACGACCTGGCAGCGGGAGGACAGAAGACCACGAACATAAAAAACAAAAACAAAAACATCTATAGAAACGCCCGAACTTCCAGCGCAGGTTATGAGAAAACGAGGAGCAAATGTTTCGAGAAGCTGAAGTGGCACAGGTGACGAGAAAATGAGGAGCAAATGATCCGAGAAGAAGTGTGGCGAGAAAATGTAGGACTAGGGATGCACTTTGAAGAAAGAGGAAGCTCCTTGTGCACCAACGATCGTTGCTGTGGTGTGGTGTCGCACGTGCAGGTTGGTGAGAATCTAACGAGTTGTTGTGCGAAGTCGAAAAGTTGACGTGTAGTGTGGGGTGTAACATGAAAATGGATCCGAAATTCGCGTGACGAAGGCTGGCGAAGGATGTATCACGAAACCCTGAGTTTTCAGGTCGTGCGTCACCAAGCCCCCAGTCTCATCCGTGCTGTCACATCCAGTTGTGACACTGCAGAGTACCATCCACTCCGTTTCTGACGCGTCAGCAAAGCCTTATATGTGGCACAATTTTTCATCCGTCACGATCGTTTTAAGTTTCGAAAAGGTACTGTACTACCGAAACAACATGCGAGGCCTGCTGTAACGAAGAACCAAATGAAACACGCACCCCTCCAAGAAACACAATGTGAAAGGGGTTCCATTGCGCAGCTACACAGTGCCAGTGCATCTGCATTTCTTGGCTCGAAATGATTGCTTTGTGTGTGCTAACAACTTTCTAGGCCATGCCCGGATGCGCATGCTTGCTGGATACGCCAATTGTTGACAGCTTTTGGGCGTCCCATTTTTTGTGACGCAGCTATCTGGTATTTCCGAAATGACGAGCCGCTGGGTTAGCCGTCATGCTGCACAGGATGCGACACGAGAATCACTTTCATCAATAACATTCTGAAATCGCCTTCCCAGATGTTTCCATCATGGATGATCCTGTGATGATCATGTGATCCCAGCAACCAGAATCCATTCCAGTTTCTTTGAACGGTTACCATCCGAGTTTCCATGGCCGACGCGCGGCCAGCTTCCGACGTCAGGCGGCGCCGGTCAGCGCATCGCGGGTACGTGATTAGCGGCTAGTTTCAACGCCCGTTGTCCCAAATCGGATCAGCTTATCGTGAGGATGGGAGTCACCTTGGATACATACGCGGAAATCGACCCTCAAGCGGACACTAGCCCGCAAGTTGCGAGAGAGCGGCGGCGAACCGAAGGTGAGCCTGAGAGAGCCGCGTACGGGAGGTGAGGGAGGCATTTTTGCGTCATTCAGTCGAACCTTGTGTTCGTCGCGTTTGCTATTCGACCCTGTGTACTCCCTCCTGCTACCACAGCCGGCTAGCAGTCAGAATCAACACCCTGCCGCCGTTGTCTCAACGTCGCCGTCATTCCCTCTGTGCTTCAGTCATTCGTTCCAGCGCTAGTCCCTGGTGCTCTCACCTCCACCTCCTCCCTCTTCAGCTCACCCACTCTCTCACAACAGGGGCGCTGTGCCCTCACAAGACGTCTTATGCTTTTTCTATCTTCCTCCCTCCTGTCCCCACTCTCCCATCACCACTCAGTCTCTCCCAAACAGAGAAGGCAGTAGTAGATTCTTTCCAAGACTCCCTCACAGCAGAGTCGTACCTCGGTGCTCTCAACCCCACCTCCTTGCAATGGAGTCGTTTGCCGCCAGGCACTTGACATTGCCACTCGCCCATGCTGTCTGCACTCCTTCCTAGCGCTTCTGCCACCACTCTTTCCAGCACCTAAACCGCTCCGTACGTCAAACAGCACGCATAACTCTTCTACAGCAGCCTACTCTTACTTTAACGGATCCCAGTCTAATAACGAGGACAGAGAGGGCCGAGCCGGGCTGAGCGAAAATGTGGGTGGCATAGGGGCCAAGTGGTTTGGGAGAGTGTCGGTGGCGGTGGCGGTGGTGGGGGTGGTGCTGTTGTGCTCAGGTGTGGATGAGAGAGAAGGGGAGGAGGAGGAGGAAGGGTGGGGAGGAGGGGGGGGGGAAGAAAATGAGCTAGCAGACAGAGCAGTAGCGGCCGTGTCTGAACATGAATGGGAGGAGATCCCGAGGGGCATGCTGCATGGGAGATGGCAGGTGGGTGGATAACGAGGGCAGACAAACAGAGTAAGTCAGGTATGAGCAAGCAAGGCGGGTAAGTACGAGTACTGAGCTGACTCAAAAGGCATGGCAAGGCACACAGGTGAGAGTAGTGGGAGAAAAAAACGTGAAGTTAGGAGTGAGATCATTTTGATAAGCCACAGTTCAAGACCTTGACAGCAGGTAGCAAAGTAACTGCAATGTCCAGAAAAATAGGATCAAAGGCAACTTGAGAGAAGTCTCTAAAGAGAATATTAGAGTTCTAAACAACTGTGCGCAACCGCTGTGTTGATTTTCTGAAATATGCGATGAAAAAGCAAGCAACCACTCACTCTGTTGAACAGCTGAGTGCACTCGTTGAACCTCTCATCGTCTACATACAAGAACGTCTCCCTCTCTTCATCCTCCACCACTGCAACCCCCTCTCCCTGCCCCTCCATTCGCTCCTCCTTTCCTTCTCCCTGCCCCTCCATTCGCTCCTCCTTTCCTTCTCCCTGCCCCTCCATTCGCTCCTCCTTTCCTTCTTCCTGCCCCTCCATTCGCTCCTCCTTTCCTTCTCCCTGCCCCTCCTCTTGCCTTCTGAACTCCCCTTCTCCCTGCCCTGACCACGCCAACCCCTGCGCCTCAAACGCCGATTGGCGGGTGTATGCTGATCGTTCTCGCCCTCCTCCGTCTCTCCCTTGGTCCAAAGTCAAAGTAGCAGGAGGGGGCATGGCTCCTAGGATCGGAGAGACACCCGCAGAAGCGACAGCAGCAGCAGCGGGACCGGAAGGAGTGTTGTTAGTGGCACCGAATGCAGGTGCGGGGAGTGGTGCTAAGGAGGATGGAAGGGAGGAGGAGGAGGAGGTGGAGGAGGAGGAGGAGTGGAGAGTGGGTGAGCCGAAGAGAGAAGAGGTGGAGGTGAGAGCACCAAGGTACGACTCTGCTGTTAGGGAGTTTTGGAAAGAGTCTGCTACTGCCTTCTCTGTTTGGGATAGGCTGAGAGAATGGGGATGGTGGCACAGACGTATGGATACGGAAAAAGAACAAAATATTATGCTGACTTATGTTCCCCTGCTCTCCCCTCCCAGTCGACCATATGCAGACGAAAAGGATCATGACCACGCAGGCAAGCCACGGGACCACCACCACGCGCCTGCCACGTCAGTGGGAGGTACTGGAGGCGGGCAATCAGCTGCTCCTGCTGTGGGTCCACCTGGATTTTCATTCCCTGCCTCCGCTGCCACGTCATCTGCATGTAAGACTAACGGCCATCGGTTGGATCTAGGTTTCGCACAGGCATTTTCTTTAGGGTGATCTCTTAGAACCAGGGGTTGATTTAAGCTAAGCTAAGGGACCTTTTACTTTTGTGTCCACGAAGGCACGGCTTCTTACAATCGCAATTTCGGTTTCACATGCTTGATCACACACTTCAGGTGCGTGGCTACACACTTCAGGTGCGTGACCACACACTTTCCCGGCCTCGTTTCCACGTTATTGGTATTCTTTGATTGGCTCCCGGTGGAGACTTCCACTTTTCGATTCAACCTCCCTCTCTTGCTCATTCGCTCTCTCGCACTCACCCTCCTCTCCTCCCTCCTCCCTCGCATTGACCCTCCTCCCCTCCGGCATTCAACCTCCCTCCCTCTTATTCACCCCTCCCTACGTCCAACACCAATCTAATCATCATCATAATCACCAGCTGCTGGAGTGCATCCATCCTCCCCCAACGTCCACCCGCCTTCGCCTCTAACCCTGCAGCAAGCCTCTGTTGCCTCTGAGCCGACCGCAGCAGGAGCCATGCAAGCAGCCGGCAGTGCAGAGCCGGTGCCATCGAGGTACGCTGCTTCTCTGTCTTTGCCCTCCGCCCTTGAAAGCACTCAGCTGGACTAAATCTATGTCCTCCATTTTTTTGCACTCCTCCTTTAGAAGCACCCCGTTCCAGTGTTCCACAGCACACGTGCTGCACTGGGAGTCTCTGCTTCCTCACCGTGTTTCCGTGTTTCTGTGATTCTGCACTCGGCCTCTCTTAGGATCCCGTCTGCCCTCAACCAAGTCAACTATCGACCACACCCGCTCTTGCCCAATTCCAAATATCCGATGCCCAGATCTTCCTTTTTTGTCCCCCACATCTTCCCACCCTCACTCACTCTCTCCTCCGTTTCTCGCCTCTCCCTCAACCTCCTCTCAGACCCCATTCCGTCGCCACCCAGTCACCTGTGCCACCACTGCCACCTGTAGCTTCTGCTGCTGAGGCTGCTGTTGGCAGCAGCATGAGTGGAGAGGTCGCAACAGTAAGGGGCGCAACTGTTGGTATTGGGGCGGTGGGGGGTGGCACAGCAGCAATAGGAAGCGGGGCCCAGCAGGCCCATCAGGCACAGCAGCGGCACCAGGAGGAGGTGCAGAGAATGGTGGCGGCAAAGCGGGCGGCGGTGCAGAGAGCAAGGCAGATGGGCGCCACAGGGCTGTAAGCCATACTATTCCATGTTTGGGACTTCCCTCGTTCCTGTTCCAACAACCTCAGTAGCAGTCCTTGTCGAGACTTAGGCAAGGGTGAATTCGAGTGTCGAGAGAGTTGGTACAAGAGGAAAACCCTAAGGGGTTATACCCCACACTATCTACCCCACTACAGCCTAGCAATAACACTAACATATATATATATGTTTGACACATCCCCATAGGCAAAGTGGGGGAGAGCAGGAGATCACAAGACCAGTCAAGAAAAGCAAAGCAAGCTCAGGGTGGATCACAACGTCACCACACACACCGAGCACAAGCAAAGGGCCACAAGGCCAGTTCACATGCAGAGGCATATATGCAACACAAACATCACAATGAACTCTACCCAGCAATGCAAGCATGCAGGTATATATATATAGATCACAGTACAAGCAAGTCCTACAGCAAGTGAGGAAAAGTGGGCACAAGCCCTAGCATAGTGCACAAACGCTGATGATCACCAGCGTGAAGTGCCTTGGTGAATATATCAGCAGTGTTGGCCCGAGTGGCCACGTAACGCAGACGAAGCTGACCACGCTGCTGCAACTCTCGAGCCAGGAAGTAACGCAGAGCGATGTGCTTCGTTCTGTGCTCCAGTCTGTGCTCCTCACACAAGGCAATGGTAGCCTTGTTGTCGACGTACAGCACTGGAGGAGAACGAGGCCGCTCTCCCAAGTCAGTCAGCAGGTAGGTGAGCCAGCGTAACTCCTGTGCAGCCATGGCTGTGGCGTAGATCTCAGCCTCACAACTGGAGCTGAGAACTGAAGACGAGCGTGTAGAACGCCACGAAACTGAACCAGAGCCAAGGCTGAAGGTGTAACCCTGTGACGACCGCTGAGTAGCCTGGTCGTCAACCCAAGAAGCGTCTGAGTGCCCAGTGAGAACAACTGAGTTCTTCCCTCCAAGCAAGGGCCCCATGCCTGATGTACTGCACAAGTAGCGCAGTACCCTCTTAGCAGCATCCATGTGCACCTTTCGGTGCCGACCAAGAGCCACGTAGCGAGCCAGAAGGCCAAGAGGGTACGCAAGGTCAGGACGAGTGCAGGTCATCAGGTACATGAGGCAGCCCACTAGCTCTGGGTACGGACCACTCGGCTCTACGGACTCGTCCGAAGGTGGAGCTGAGAGCGAGTGACCTGTAGCCAGAGGAGTGGCCTGTGCTGAGGACCAGGTGAAGCCGAAGCGCTGAAGGACCTGCTGCACCATGTGTGACTGAGTCAGTGTGATGGTGCGGCGTGCTCTGTCCCGGGTGATCTGCAAGCCAAGATAGCTGCGCAGCTCACCCAGGTCTGTGCACGTGTGTCTCTTCTGCAGCTCCGACTTCACCAGGGCGAGAGCCTCAGTGTCAGCAGTGGCAAAGACCAAGTCGTCGACGTACACGAGGATGTAGAACGGCGGAAGCGAAGTGTCGGAGCTTAGAAACAGCGACGGGTCAGCAGTCGACGGAACAAACCCAAGAGCCGCAAGTGTCGTCCTCAGTGTGTCGTGCCACTCACGCGGCGCCTGACGGAGACCGTAGACTGGCCGCCGGAGGCTCCACTGGGTACCAGGAGGGAACGACCCAGTGAAGCCATGAGGGCGGCGCAGCCAGATCTCCTCGTGCAGGCTGCCCTGTAAGAAAGCAGTGCTGAAGTCAAGAGAGTGAAGCTCGTAGTCACGCTGAGCGGCAACGTGCAGCAGCACCCGAAGAGTGGTCATCTTCGGGGTGGGGGAGAAGGTCTGGAAGAAGTCTACTCCCTCTCGCTGACTGAAACCTCGAGCAACGTAACGAGCCTTGAAGACAGGCGGAGAACCTGGCGGCCGCTTCACCCTGAAGATCCACATGCCACTGACGATGTTCGCCCCAGGAGGGGGAACCTCGTCGACGTAGGTGCCTGTGGACTTCCAGGATGCCATCTCTGCGTCCATGGCTGTCTGCCACTGAGAGGAGTGCTCACCCGCGATCGCCTCAGCGTAAGAGCGCAGGGTCGGGATGTCTGGAGCATCCGGGTCTCCCTCAGGGGCAAGCAGCATGGACACGAGATGAGGCGCAGCGGCTGCAAGACACTCAAGGTCATCCTGCCTATCCTCAAGGACGTCCGTGACAAGAGCACACTCACCCCCGACGGACGGAGGACAGACAGACTCAGACTCAGCAACAAGACTAGCGGCGTAGTCTAGACGACAGGCAGCAGCAAAGTCAACAAGCTCAGCAACAAAGGCAGACGCAGCAGCAGACTCAAAGGAAGGGTCAGTGACAACTGTGGCTAGCAGACGCGTGACAGTAGAGTGAGCAGCACGAGTGCGGTCAGACTCAGGCTCAGGAACGGTAGGCAGAGAAGACGCAGGAGGAGACGGCAGGGGAACACGCTGCGGAGGAGAGGAAGGACGACGAACTACGAGGTGAGTGCCGAGGACAGCCGGCTGACGCGAACGAGGAACACGACGACCGGAACTACGAGAACGGACAGGCGAGACAGGACGTGACGCAGGCTCACGACGCTCAGCAAAACCCCCTGTCTGCTCAGTGTAAGGAGAAGGAGCAGGCAGCGGTGAGCCAGGCTGTAACGGAAGACCAGTAGACGAAGGGAGACTAAGAACCTGGCGAAGCACAGAGTCAGGCGGTGGCTGAAACGACAGAGACAGTGGAGCGAAGAACAGGCGCGGCTGTGCAGTGCCACCAGCACCAGAAGCTCCAGCACCCCCAGCAGCTCCAGCACCTCCAGCAACTCCAGGACCCTCAGCGCCAGCTCCTCCAGGACCAGCTCCACCAGCAGCAGCACCCCCAGAACCAGTACCTCCAGTCCTAGGGTCTCCAGCCTCAGTGTCTCCAGCAGCAGCACCCCCAGACCCAGGGTCTCCAGCAGCAGCACCCTCAGACTCAGCAGCACCTCCAGCCCCAGCAGCTCCAGTACCTCCAGTACGAGCACCTCCGGGACCAGCACCACTCCCAGATCCAGTGACGACAGCAGAAATACCTCCAGCGGCAGAGCCTCGAGCTCCAGAAGCGCGACCCTGACGGCGACCGTACCAGTCGTGCAGCTGCTGTGAGGTGAGAGGCACACGCGGACGAAGGCGGCTACTCCAGGGAGACCGCACAACAGCAGACTCAGAACCCTCAGCGCCAGTACCCTCAGCAGCTCCAGAACCTCCAGCTCCAGCACCTTCAGCAGCTCCAGACTCCGCACCCCCAGGCTCGAGCAGGACCACCCTCAGCAGAACCGGAGTCACCAGTGACCTCAACCGGCGCAGTCAAGGGAAGAGGGTCTACCGGAGACACACCTGAAGGAGCACGACAGGGAGTGGGGAGGGGGTCTACCTGGGGAGCACCTGGAGCTAGGAAGAGCGGCGGGGGGGGGAGAGGGGCAGTGCGGTAGGGGAAGAGACGGTAAAAGGGAACCGACTCGTCGAACGTGACGTCCTGAGAGGGGAAGACACGGCGCGAGGTGGGGTGGTAAAACTGCCAACCAGGCGCGTCAGGGACAAAGCCAAGGAAGACACAGGGAACAGCGCGGGCAGAGAGCTTGTCCGCGGTGGTATCGCGGACAAAGGCACGAGCACCCCAGACCCGGAAACGCGACGCATCGCCAACCTTCCCCGTCCACAGCAGTGTGGGCGAAGTCTCCGGCAAGGAGACACGGGGCCAGAGGTTGAGCTGATGCGCGGCGTACCGGACCGCAAACGGCCACAGAAAATGGGGGGCAGCCGCATGGATCATGGAGGTACGAGCGACCTCCATGACTAAGCCAATGCGGCGCTCAGTAACCCCATTCTGCTGCGGAGAGGCCGGAAGCGTGAACGACTGGGTGATGTCGTGCTCCTCACAGAAGGCTGCCAAGAGGTCGGAGGAAAACTCACCACCTCTGTCAGAGTGCAGACGCAGGACGGGAAACTCCGTCCCGAACTGCTCGCGGAGCTGGAGACGAGTAGCGCGGATCCAAGAGATCAAAACACCAGGGACCTCACCCTTGGTGCGCAAGGGGAAGACCGTGGTGTAACGCGTGTAGTCGTCGACGACCAGCAGGAAGTACCGCTCGTGGCCCTGTCCACGGACGCGGGCTGGGCCCCACACGTCCAGGTGGAGAGTCTGCAGGGGAGCCTCTGTGGGAGGGAACGAGGAGGAGTGAGGAGCGGCGCGCTGCCGCCCCTCGACACAGGGAAGACAGGAAGGAGCAGGCGAGGGTGGGAGGGGAGGGAGAACCCTGGGAAGACCAGAGACAAGGACACGGCGGTGCATGCTACGAAGGCGCTGCACCGAGGGGTGGTGCCAAAGGACCGTCTGGTGCGACAAGGCGCGACACGAGCAGGGGGCCGACAACTGACCTGACGCAGACGCAGACGCAGCTACCTGAGGGGACTCAGTGGTCAGTGTGTACGGGCCCGACCCAGGTTGCCGAGTGAACGTAGCCAGGTGACGACCCGTCTGAGCACACGTGCAGTGTGTCACACGCTTGTAGGCAGGGGTGAACTGGTGAACACCCGCGTCCTGGAGCGCAGAACCCGCCACCAAGTTCGTAGAGAACGAGGGGAGGTAAAGACCCGACAGTGTGCCAGACGGGACAGCAGGACAAGGGAGGACAGTGGAGGAGGTCGCACGGACTGGACCCCCAGAGGGGTCTGCCAGGGAGACTGGAACCGGCCGACTGAGCGGCGTGAGGGTGGTGCTGTCGCGAAAGAAGGATCGAGAAGCACCAGAGTCAAGTGTGAAGGTGTACACGGCCTCAGCAGGCGCAGTACCAGAGAGAGCAGACTCACCAGCACCTGGGGCGGCAGGCTCTATACCTAGGTCAGGCGGTACGCACAGGTAACAGGCACCGTCAGCACTAGTAGGCAATGCATACATGGCAGTGAGAATAGCATCATAGTCAAGAGCAAATATATCTACCCTCTGCCCAAGCAGCTCCACCCAGTCGGGGAGCTGAGCCTCGTCGCCAAACTCGTTACGCCAGGCGTCACTCAGATGGGCGAAGCAGCGGGACTGTGTGTGACCAAGTGTCCCACAAGCCTGACCAGTCCGATCACCTGTGCGAATGACGTACGGGCAGCGAACGGTACTCAGAGACCCTCTACTCTGAGCGTACCACTCGTGAAGCTGCTGGGGCGTAAGTGTCTCGCGTGGACGCCGCTGCAGCTGCAGCTGGCCACTACCAGACGCTCCCAACTGACCAGCTCCAGGGCGACAGCTACGACGGCTACCCCGACAACCCCAACTAGCGTACCACTCACTAAGCTGCTGGGGCGTGAGAGACTCGCGCGGACGTCCCTGGAGCTGCATCTGGCCACCGCCAGTAGCAGCAGTAGCAGTAGTAGCAACAGTAGCAGCAGTAACAGCAGTAGCAGCAGTAGCAGCGCGGCCACCCCTACAACCCCAACTAGCGTACCACTCACTAAGTTGCTGGGGCGTGAGGGACTCACGCGGACGTCGCTGGAGCTCCATCTGGCCACCGCCAGCAGCAGCAGTAGCAGTAGTAGCAGCAGTAAGGGCAGGCGCGGCAGGCAAGCAGGCAGGCAGGCAGGCAGGCAGATGGCGCGGCAGCGCGCAAACAAGGCAGGTGCTCACCAGTGGCGGGAAGAGCAGACGCTCGCCGGGCGAGTAGGGCCGGCGCTCGGCGGGCGGCTGCACGGGGTCCAGGGGCGGCGTCGCGGGTCCAGGGGCGGTTGCACGGGGTCCAGGGGCGGCTGCTCAGGGGCGGCTGCTGCAGGGGCCAGGGGCGGCTGCTCTGGGTCCAGGGGCGGCTGCTCGAGGGTCCAGGGGCGGCTGCACCAGGGGCGGCTGCTTCAGGGGCCAGGGGCAGCTGCTCGGGGTCCAGGTGCGGCTGCTCCAGGGGCGGCTGCTGCAGGGGCCAGGGGCGGCTGCTCTGGGTCCAGGGGCGGCTGCTCCAGGGGCGGCTGCTGCAGGGGCCAGGGGCGGCTGCTCTGGGTCCAGGGGCGGCTGCACGGAGTCCAGGGGCGGCTGCACCAGGGGCGGCTGCTTCAGGGGCCAGGGGCGGCTGCTCTGGGTCCAGGGGCGGCTGCTCCAGGGGCGGCTGCTTCAGGGGCCAGGGGCGGCTGCTCGGGGTCCAGGTGCGGCTGCTCCAGGGGCGGCTGCTGCAGGGGCCAGGGGCGGCTGCTCTGGGTCCAGGGGCGGCTGCTCTGGGTCCAGGGGCGGCTGCACGGAGTCAAGGGGCGGCTGCACCAGGGGCGGCTGCTTCAGGGGCCAGGGGCGGCTGCTCTGGGTCCAGGGGCGGCTGCTCCAGGGGCGGCTGCTTCAGGGGCCAGGGGCGGCTGCTCTGGGTCCAGGGGCGGCTGCACCAGGGGCAGCTGGCCGCATGCGATCTCCTGAGGCGGCGCGCTAGGCAGCTGCAGGCCGCGCGCACTCCTAAGGCAGCGGGCTCAGCAACAGCGGGCCGCGCAGACGGCCGACGCGACTCGCAGGACAGCAGCGAGTTGCGTGGGCGGCGGACTCGGTTCGCGGCTCAGTAGCGGGCCGCGCTGGGGACAGACGCAGCGCGCGGGGCCTAAGCGGGCCGCACACGGCGGCGGGCTACTCGGGCTCGACGCGGACTGCGCGAGCGGGCCGGCGCGCGGCGCTACAGCGGGCTACGGAGTGGCCGAGGCACGCGCGAGCTCCTAAGGCGGCTGCAGCAGGGCTCTCGTTATCAGGGTAAAACACCCTGATTGCCCTGACTGGCAGCTGTCTAGTTATATTTATATGTTATGTTTAGGTTGTCTAGGCTATATGGGGGTTAGCACTAGGGGGTACAATATTTCTCTCGACATTCTTCTTGTACCCCCCCTTGACCCAATCAATGACACAACTTCATGCCTAAGATTATAAGATGGTATCTAGAGCCTAGAGGTCTCTAGGACCTAAGATAATGGCCCACCGTTACCACGTTTCCTCACCTGCCTTGCCTGCTGCCCGCGCGCGCCTCGGCTGCACGCGCGCGGCCCTTTTTTTTCCCGCGCGCGCCGCTTGAGCAGCCCGCGCGCTCTTCGTTTAGGCCAGTTTAGGCTCGTTTTCGGCCCCGCGCGCCACGTCAGCTGCCCGCGCAGCCTGCCGCCGGCCCGCGTGTCGCGTAAGACGCCCGCGCGCAGCCCGCTTAGGCCCTGCGCGCCGCGTCCGCCGCCCGCGTAGCTCGTTTTCGGCCCCGCGCGCTACGTTAGCCGCCCGCGCAGCCTGCCGCCAGCCCCACGCGTCACCTTCTCCGGGGACGGCGCGCTGCCCCCCGTCGCCCGTCACGGCACCTGTGGGACCCACGCGCTGCCCTGCACCAGCTACGCCGCCCCTGGAGCAACCGCCCCGGGCCCCTGAAGCAGCCGCCCCTGGTGCAGCCGCCCCTGGACCCTCGAGCAGCCGCCCCTGGACCCAGAGCAGCCGCCCCTGGTGCAGCCGCCCCTGGACCCTCGAGCAGCCGCCCTTGGACCCAGAGTAGCCGCCCCTGGCCCCTGAAGCAGCCGCCCCTGGTGCAGCCGCCCCTGGACCCTCGAGCAGCCGCCCCTGGACCCAGAGCAGCCGCCCCTGGCCCCTGAAGCAGCCGCCCCTGGTGCAGCCGCCCCTGGACCCTCGAGCAGCCGCCCCTGGACCCAGAGCAGCCGCCCCTGGCCCCTGAAGCAGCCGCCGCTGGTGCAGCCGCCCCTGGACCCTCGAGCAGCCGCCCCTGGACCCAGAGCAGCCGCCCCTGGCCTCTGCAGCAGCCGCCCCTGGTGCAGCCGCCCCTGGACCCTCGAGCAGCCGCCCCTGGACCCAGAGCAGCCGCCCCTGGCCCCTGCAGCAGCCGCCCCTGGAGCAGCCGCCCCTGGACCCCGAGCAGCCGCCCCGGGCCCCTGAAGCAGCCGCCCCTGGTGCAGCCGCCCCTGGACTCCGTGCAGCCGCCCCTGGACCCCGCGACGCCGCCCCTGGACCTGCGACGCCGCCCCTGGTCCCCGTGCAGCCGCCCGCCGAGCGCCGGCCCTGCTCGCCCGGCGAGCGCCTGCCCTTCCCGCCTGGTGAGCACCTGCCTTGTTAGCGCGCTGCCGCGCCATCTGCCTGCCTGCCAGCCTGCCTGCCTGCCTGTCTGCCTGCCTGCCTGCCTGTCTGCCTGCCTTCCTGCCTGCCTGCCTGCCTGCCTGCCTGCCGCGCCTGCCCTGCCCGCGCTGCTACTGCTGCTCCTTCTGTTACTACTGCTAGGCTACTGCTACTGCTACTGCTGCTACTGTCGGTGGCCAGATGCAGCTCCAGCGACATCCACGCGAGTCTCTCCCGCCCCAGCAGCTTCGTGAGTGGTATGCTAATTGGGGTTGTGGCAGTAGCCGTCGTAGCTGTCGCCCTGGAGCTGGTCAGTTGGGAGCGTCTGGCAGTGGCCAGCTGCAGCTGCAGCGACGTCCACGCAAGACACTTACTTCCCAGCAGCTTCACGAGTGGTACGCTCAGAGTAGAGGGTCTTTGAGTCCCGTTCGTTGCCCGTACGTCATTCGCACAGGTGATCGGGCTGGTCAGCCTTGCGGGACACCTGGTCACACACAGTCCCGCTGCTTCGCCCGTCTGAGCGACGCCTGGCGTACCGAGTTTGGCGACGAGGCTGAGCTCCCCACCTGGCTGGAGCTGCTTGGGCAGAGGGTAGATGTATTTGCTCTTGACTATGATGTTATTCTCACTGCCATGTATGCATTGCCTACTAGTGCTGACGGTGCCTGTTACCTGTGCATACCGCCTGACCCAGGTATAGAGCCTGCTGCTCTAGGTGCTGGTGAGGGTGCTGCCTTAGGTGCTGGTGAGGCTGCTGCCCTAGGTGCTGGTGAGACTGCTCTCTCT
The DNA here is from genome assembly GCA_947471745.1 of Closterium sp. Naga37s-1. Taxonomy (NCBI): domain Eukaryota; kingdom Viridiplantae; phylum Streptophyta; class Zygnematophyceae; order Desmidiales; family Closteriaceae; genus Closterium; species Closterium sp. Naga37s-1. The sequence continues at coordinate 860,004 of CANJKZ010000966.1, forward strand.
GGTACTGCGCCTGTTGAGGCCTTTTACACCTTCACACTTGACTCCGGTGCTTCTCGCTCCTTCTTTCGCGACAGCACCACCCTCACGCCGCTCAGTCGGCCGATTGCAGTCTCTCTGGCAGACCCCTCTGAGGGTCCAGTCCGTGCGACCTCCACCACTGTCCTCCCCTGTCCAGCTGTCCCGTCCGGCACAGTGTCGGGTCTTTACCTCCCCTCGTTCTCTACGAACTTGGTGGCGGGTTCTGCGCTCCAGGACGCGGGTGTTCACCAGTTCACCCCTGCCTACGAGCGTGTGACACACTGCACGTGTGCTCAGACGGGTCGTCACCTGGCTACCTTCACTCGGCAGCCGGGGTCGGGCCTTTACACACTGACCACTGAGTCCCCTCAGGTAGCTGCGTCTGCGTCTGCGTCAGGTCAGTTGTCGGCCCCTGCTCGTGTCGCGCCTTGTTGCACCAGACCCTCCTTTGGCACCACCGCCTTGGTCACCCCTCGGTGCAGCGCCTTCGCAGCATGCACCGCCGTGTCCTTGTCTCTGGTCTTCCCAGGGTTCTCCCTCCCCTCCCACCCTCGCCTGCTCCTCCCTGTCTTCCCTGTGTTGAGGGGCGGCAGCGCGCCGCTCCTCACTCCTCCTCGTTCCCTCCCACAGAGGCTCCCCTGCAGACTCTCCACCTGGACGTGTGGGGCCCAGCCCGCGTCCGTGGACAGGGCCACGAGCGATACTTCCTGCTGGTCGTCGACGACTACACGCGTTACACCACGGTCTTCCCCTTGCGCACCAAGGGTGAGGTCCCTGATGTTTTGATCCCTTGGATCCGCGCTACTCGTCTCCAGCTCCGCGAGCGGTTCTAGTCGGACTTTCCTGTCCTGCGTCTGCACTCTGACAGAGGTGGTGAGTTCTCCTCAGACCTCTTGGCAGCCTTCTGTGCGGCGCACGGCATCCGCCAGACGTTCACGCTTCCGGCCTCTCCGCAGCAAAATGGGGTTGCTGAGCGCCGCATTGGCTTAGTCATGGAGGTCGCTCGTACCTCCATGATCCATGCGGCTGCCCCCCATTTTCTGTGGCCGTTTGCGGTCCGGTACGCCGCGCATCAGCTCAACCTCTGGCCCCGTGTCTCCTTGCCGGAGACCTCGCCCACACTGCTGTGGACGGGGAAGGTTGGCGATGCGTCGCGTTTCCGGGTCTGTGGTGCTCGTGACTTTGTTCGCGATACCACCGCGGACAAGCTCTCCGCCCGCGCTGTTCCCTGTGTCTTCCTTGGCTTTGTCCCTGACGCGCCCGGTTGGCAGTTTTACCACCCCACCTCGCGCCGTGTCTTCCCCTCTCAGGACGTCACGTTCGACGAGTCGGTTCCCTTTTACCGTCTCTTCCCCTACCGCACTGCCCCTCTCCCCCCCCCGCCGCTCTTCCTCGCTCCAGGTGCTCCCCAGGTAGACCCCCTCCCCGCTCCCGGTCCTGCTCCTTCAGGTGTGTCTCAGGTAGACCCTCCTCCCTTGCCTGCGCCGGTTGAGGTCACTGGTGACTCAGGTCCTGCTCGGGGTGCTGCTTCTGGGGGTGCTGAGCCTGGGGGTGCTGAGCCTGGGGGTGCGGAGCCTGGGGGTGCTGAGCCTGGGGGTGCGGAGCCTGGGTGTGCGGAGCCTGGGCGTGAGGAGTCTGGGGGTGCTGAGCTTGGGGGTACTGAGTCTGGGGGTGCTGCACCTGGGGGCGCTGAGGCGTCTGGTGAGCAGTCTCCCTGGGGCGGCCGTCTCCGTAGTCGCTCCGCTGGTACCTCGCCGCTGCACTCTTGTCGTCGACTCCCTCTCTCCCCACAGCAGCTGCGTGAGTGGTACGCTGACCGTCAGGGTCGCACTGCTGGAGCTAGGGGCCCTGCTGTGGGAGGCGCTGGAGCTGGTGACTCTGCTACTGGAGTTGTTTCAGCTGAGGGTGCTGGAGCTGGAGGCTTTGGGGCTGCTGAGGGTGCTGGCGCTGGAGGTTCTGGAGCTGCTGCGGGTGCTGGCGCTAGAGGTTCTGGAGCTGCTGCGGGTGCTGGCGCTGAGGGTTCTGAGTCTGCTGTTGTGCGGTCTCCTTGGAGTAGCCGCTTTCGTCCGCGTGTGCCTCTCACCTCACAGCAGCTGCACGAGTGGTACGGTCGCCCTCAGGGTCGTGCTTCTGGAGCTCGGGGCTCTGCCGCTAGAGGTACTTCTGCTGGCGTCACTGGAGCTGGGAGTGGTGCTGGTCCCGGAGGTGCTCGTACTGGAGGTACTGGAGCTGCTGGGGCTGGAGGTGCTGAGCCTGAGGGTGCTGCTGCTGGAGGTACTGGGTTTGGAGGTGCTGCTGTTGGAGACACTGAGGCTGGAGTCCCTGGGACTGGAGGTGCCGGTGCTGAGGGTGCTGCTGCTGGTGGAGCTGGTCCTGGAGGAGCTGGCGCAGAGGGTGCTGGAGCTGCTGGGGGTACTGGAGCTGCTGGTGCTGGTGGCACTGCACAGCCGCGCCTGTTCTTTGCTCCTCCGTCTCCGTCGTCTCAACCACCGCCTGACTCTGTGCTTCGCCAGGTTCTTAGTCTCCCTTCGTCTACTGGTCTTCCGTTACAGCCTGGCTCACCACTGCCTGCTCCTTCTCCTTACATTGAGCGGACAAGGGGTCTTACTGAGCGTCGTGCGCCAGCGTCGCGTCCTGTCTCGCCTGTCAGTCCTGGTCGTTCCGGTCGTCGTGTTCCTCGTTCGCGTCTGCCGGTTGTCTCCGGCACCCACCTCGTCGTCCGTCGTCCTTCCTCTCCTCCGCAGCGTGTTCCCCTGCCGTCCCCTCCTGCGTCTTCTCTGCCTACCGTTCCTGAGCCTGAGTCTGACCGCACCTGTGCTGCTCACTCTACTGTCACGCGTCTGCTAGCCACAGTTGTCACTGACCCGTCGTTTGAGTTTGCTGCTGCCTCTACCTTTGTCGCTGAGCTTGTTGACTTTGCTGCTGCCTGTCGTCTAGACTACGCCGCTAGTCTTGTTGCTGAGTCTGAGTCTGTCTGTCCTCCGTCCGTCGGGGGTGAGTGTGCTCTTGGCACGGACGTCCTTGAGGACAGGCAGGAGGACCTCGAGTGTCTTGCAGCCGCTGCGCCTCATCTCGTGTCCATGCTGCTTGCCCCTGAGGGAGACCCGGATGCTCCAGACATCCCGACCCCGCGCTCTTACGCTGAGGCGATCGCGGGTGAGTACTCCTCTCAGTGGCAGACAGCCATGGACGCAGAGATGGCATCCTGGAAGTCCACAGGCACTTACGTCGACGAGGTTCCCCCTCCTGGGGCGAACATCGTCAGTGGCATGTGGATTTTCAGGGTGAAGCGGCCGCCAGGTTCTCCGCCTGTCTAAAAGGCTCGTTACGTTGCACGAGGTTTCAGTCAGCGAGAGGGAGTAGACTTCTTTCAGACCTTCTCCCCCACCCTGAAGATGACCACTCTTCGGGTACTGCTGCACGTTGCCGCTCAGCGTGACTACGAGCTTCACTCTCTTGACTTCAGCACAGCTTTCTTGCAGGGCAGTCTGCACGAGGAGATCTGGCTGCGCCGCCCTCCTGGCTTCACTGGGCCGTTCCCTTCTGATACCCAGTGGAGCCTCCGGCGGCGGGTCTACGGTCTCCGCCAGGCGCCACGTGAGTGGCACGACACACTGAGGACTACACTTTCTGCTCTTGGGTTTGCTCCGTCGACTGCTGACCCGTCGCTGTTTCTGCGCACCGACACTTCGCTGCCGCCGTTCTACATCCTCGTGTACGTCGACGACTTGGTCTTTGCCACTGCTGACACTGAGGCTCTCGCTCTGGTGAAGTCGGAGCTGCAGAAGAGACACACGTGCACAGACCTGGGTGAGCTGCGCAGTTACCTTGGCTTGCAGATCACCCGGGACAGAGCACGCCGCACCATCACACTGACTCAGTCACACATGGTGCAGCAGGTCCTTCAGCGCTTCGGCTTCACCTGGTCCTCAGCACAGGCCACTCCTCTGGCTACAGGTCACTCGCTCTCAGCTCCACCTTCGGACGAGTCCGTAGAGCCGAGTGGTCCTTACCCAGAGCTAGTGGGCTGCCTCATGTACCTGATGACCGACACTCGTCCTGACCTTGCGTACCCTCTTGGCCTTCTGGCTCGCTACGTGGCTCCTGGTCGGCACCGAAAGGTGCACATGGATGCTACTAAGAGGGTACTACGCTACTTGTGCAGTACATCGGGCATGGGGCTCGTGCTTGGAGGGCGGAGCGCAGTTGTCCTCACTGGGCACTCAGACGCTTCTTGGGTTGACTACCAGGCTACGCAGCGGTCTTCACAGGGTTACACCTTCAGCCTTGGCTCTGGCTCTGTTTCTTGGCGTTCTACACGCTCGTCTTCAGTTCTCAGCTCCAGTTGTGAGGCTGAGATCTACGCCACAGCCATGGCTGCACAGGAGTTACGCTGGCTCACCTACCTGCTGACCGACTTGGGAGAGCGGCCTCGTTCTCCTCCAGTGCTGTACGTCGACAACAAGGCCGCCATTGCCTTGTGTGAGGAGCACAGACTGAAGCACAGAACGAAGCACATCGCTCTGCGTTACTTCCTAGCTCGAGAGTTGCAGCAGCGGGGTCAGCTTCGTCTTGCTCACGTGGCCACTCGGGCCAACACTGCTGATATATTCACCATGGCGCTTCCGTCTGGTGATCATCAGCGCTTTTGTACTTTGTTGGGCCTTGTGCCTACGTTTCCACACTTGCTGTAGACTCTGCTTGTACTGTGATTTATATATATATATATATACCTGCATGCGTGCTCTTGCTAGGTAGTGATCACTGTGCTATTGCTGCATATACATCTCTGCATGTGAACTGGCCTTGTGGCCTCTTGCTTGTGCTCAGTGTGTGTGGTGACTTTGTGATCCACCCTGAGCTGTGTTTTGTTTCTTCTCTTGACTGATCTTGTGACCTTTGCTTGCTCTGGCTATCCCCCATTTCGCCTATGGGGGTGTGTCAAGTTATATTTATATGTTATGTTTAGGTTGTCTAGGCTATATGGGGGTTAGCACTAGGGGGTACAATATTTCTCTCGACATTCTTCTTGTACCCCCCCTTGACCCAATCAATGACACAACTTCATGCCTAAGATTATAAGAGCAGCCGCTTTTTTCAGTTACCCTAGGCCAAAAAGTGTAAGTTTTTTGTTACCCTTTGAAAAACAGCGTAAGGGACTAGTTTCTCTGACTGTACAGGGTACGTCACAACTACACTAATACCGAATACTCTGTAGCGAGAATAATTCACCATTCGAGTCCCTGCAAAATACTCCCAACAGCAAGAATCGAACAAGCGACCTTATAGATCAAAGTTATAATCTAAACTCAGGCACTAAGTGCTAAGCAAAGTATCTCTGTCTATCAAAGAGCAACGTACACCAGAAGAGTTACCCTGCCCAAACAGACTATTGGTTTTTTTGCCCTGTATTTGTCAGGGAACGAAATTTTTTACCCTATGAGTCAGGGTTGGGACTACCTAGAACCCTGATTAGAAAGGGTGGCCCAAAACTTATCGAGGGTGAATTCGAGTGTCGAGAGAGTTGGTACAAGAGGAAAACCCTAAGGGGTTATACCCCACACTATCTACCCCACTACAGCCTAGCAATAACACTAACATATATATATGTTTGACAGTCCTAGATTCAGTGTGGCCCTCACTTTCGTTGGGCACATCAGACCACTTCAAGCCCTGCGACTCCATGTTACTGTTGTTCCGTTCAAACAACTATCGCAGCAGCAACATGTGCCTACCACGAGCACGATCAAGAGCACGGAATTGCACATGGTTCTAGCCTTGTGAATCTAAATAGTTGTATGTTGTTCCAGGTGCATGGAAAATGAAATGACGGTTACATCATTGTGTGTTTGTTAATTACAACATTCTCTGGTGTCTAAGCATTCTCTCGATGTAAGCATTATTTCGAAGTACACTTGAAGCACTCGTTAACCGAATATTCTTGTAATCGCGTCGACACAAGCACAAGCTTTGTTGGCAGCAGTTTTGGGATTTTCAGGAGGGTAGGTCCAGCGCAGGTCCAGGTGTCCCCGCCTTCGCGGACATATTGGAGGTATCTCCATTCCTATTCGCCAGAATGTCGGTCGACTTTTCGCCTGCTGCCATGCCTTCCGCTGTATCCAATCAGCACCGTCGAAATGGCGAGCGCTTCGAGACTTTCGCACAGCTGTCCTGCGAAAATAGGGCCATTTCGCTGGGACTCGGATATACCTCAACTTCATGGGCCTACTTCACGGGCTGGGGCGGGAAGGACTGAAGAAATCGAGGGTTGGGGGAAGAATCGAGGGCGGCTGGAGAAATCCAAGGGTGGAAGAAACTCGAAGCACCTTTCTGCATCACGCGCCACTAACTAGTTCCTTTCCTCCAACTCTTGTTATTGTCGACCTTACGTCTCCCAACGTTCTCAGACTTGCTTCTCTTTCTTCTCCCTCCTACCAGCCTCCACGGCGGCGTGGCATCGTTTCTTGCTCGCGCGACCCTTGTTTTCAGTTGATCGAGGTCACCCTCGTGCGATCGCCGCGTTTTGAAGCACCCCATAGTGTACATTGTAATCCACGTCTTTGAACGTACCTCGGAACCACACCTCCTCTCACTCATCACCGCGGCGCGTCCGCACGAACTTATAGTAGTCGTGATCCACATCATCATAAGAGTACTCGTTACGAACGAACCGCGCCGAACCGACACAATGAGCCGACAGGTCGCACGAGCCCTGCTGGGCAGAGCAGAGCCTCTCCTGCAGCGCCACGTGGCGTGCAGCGGAGGAGCCAGCAGCCATGCAGTAACTAGTTACATCGGTAACGGTCACCGCCATGCGTGCGGCCGCGTCAAACCCCCAGTGCTGCCCGTCAATGTCAACCCGATGCTGTCGCCTTCGTACGGCGCTCGGCGCTTCTCCTCCTCCGCCTCCGCCGAATCCGCTCCGAAGCACAAGCCCGACCTGGTCAGTATCTTATCTTGATCTACTCGGGAAGGATGCGTTTCCCTTTCGCACAACATTCCAAATCGGATGCATTCCCTTTCGCGTAAGTGCCCAGGCTGGAAGCTCCCCTTTCTTTTCTTACATCTTTCTTCCGTTTCTCGGCAATGCAATGCCGTTCCTCCCCCGCAGTGCTCTTATTGCCCCTCCTTTCATTGCCGTTCCGTCCACTTGTTATGTAAACCGCCCCTCCTTTCACGCAACTGATCCGCCGGAATCGTTCGGTTATCTGCAGGTCAGCCAGAGGCGTTGGAATCGTCACCTTGCTGCGAACCCGCCATTTATCCGCCGTTCCTGTTTCTACCTTTTTTTCCGGTTTCACATTCTTTTCTTCCCCGCAGCTGCGCATTCTCGCCGCGTGCGCGCTCGGATCGGGTGCCACCGCGGGCGTTGCGGTATCCATCATGGATCCCAAGACCTTCAGGTGCGACTCGGCCAACGTCGTAAACAGGTTGCACCGCTACTGTGATGGCTTTCAGCGAGTAATGTATCGCCACGGCTGCAAAACGTTAGGAGCTTAAACAATGCTGTTACCCTTTTCCTTCACAGGGTTGAACCTCGTGCTTCCTCGCATCTCTTGCGTTCTCTTTTCTCCCCCTGTGGCTCCCCGTGTTTCCCCCTTAATGCTCACAACAGCGCGCTCTCCTTCGCGGCAACGGATTACATGACGCCATTCATCCGCCTGCTCGACCTCTCGTTGAGGATCTTTTTTCACCCTCCTTCCCCATGCCCCCCATATCCCTTCCCTCCATACCCCCCCCATGCCCTCCCCCACACCCCAGCGCGCTCTCCTTCGCGGCAACGGACTACATGACGCCATTCATCCGCCTGCTCGACCCCTTATTGAGGCTCCCTTCTCCATCTCCCCCTTGTTTCCTCCCCCCATGCCCACCCCAGCGCGCTCTCATTCGCGGCAACGGACTACATGACGCCATTCATCCGCCTGCTCGACCCCTTATTGAGGCTCCCTTCTCCATCTCCCCCTTGTTTCCTCCCCCCATGCCCACCCCAGCGCGCTCTCATTCGCGGCAACGGACTACATGACGCCATTCATCCGCCTGCTCGACCCGGAGACGTCGCACCAGCTGGCGGTGCTGTCGGGCGAGTGGGGCCTCACTCCACGCGACTTCCGCCCCGACCCGCCCTCCCTTGCCACCACGGTGTGGGGGCGGCGCTTCAGCAACCCCGTGGGCATGGCGGCGGGGTTTGACAAGGATGCGCGCTGCGTTGACTCCATGTTCGCCCTCGGGCTGGGATTCACCGAGATCGGCAGCGTGACTCCACTGCCGCAGCCTGGAAACCCCAAGCCAAGATGCTTCCGCCTCACAGAGTAGAAGTGAGCCCTAAACCCGAAAGCCTGACCAAACCCCTAACACTAGAGGGCTTTGACAAGGACGCGCGCTGTGTTGACTCCATGTTCGCCCTCGGCCTGGGATTTACTGAGATCGGGAGTGTGACTCCCCTCCCGCAGCCAGGGAACCCCAAACCCCGTTGCTTCCGGCTCACAGGTCCTGTTTCCTCCAATCACCTAGCAGAAGTTTGTGAATTGCTTGAAGCCCGAAACCCAAAACCGTGAAGCCTGAAACTGCTGGGGAGAAGGGCCGGACTGGGAAAGGCTGGTCTACTCCCTTGATTCGCTCTCCCGTCGTGTTCTCCCATGTTCCACCTCCCCCATCCGGACCCCGCCGCAACAACGGGGCATTGCTGACGTGGTGTGTTGATCCTTGTTCCTATCGTCCCTCACTTCCAGCATCATCCTGTCACCTTCCTCTTGCTCGCTCTCCCCCATCCCTAAACCCTCGCTCCCATCCAAACCCGCTTCCCCCATCCCTCCCTTCCCTCCAGAGCTGTGATAAACCGGTACGGCTTCAACAGCGCAGGAATCGCTGACGTGGCGGAGAGGCTCGGCGCGTGGCAGGCTCGGCGGCAGCAGCAGGCAGCGCAGGAGCAGAAACGGGCAGCGAACGGGCAGGCTCCAAAAAAAGAGAACGTGGTGGAGGAGAGAGTGAGGGACGGAGTGCTGGCTGTGAATCTGGGGAAGAACAAGACGAGCGAGGATGCGGCAGGGGACTATGTGAAGGGCGTGCACGCGCTGGGGCAGTTTGCAGACGTGCTGGTGGTGAATGTGTCCTCCCCCAACACGCCCGGCCTGAGGAAGCTTCAGGGAAGGTCGCAGCTGCAGGAGCTGCTGCAGCGGGTGAGTGAGTAGGGGGGGGAGGAGGGAGGTGGGGGAGGGGGGAACGGGGTGGTGGGGGGAGGGGAAAGGAGCCAGAGAGGGTGCGGGAAGGAGTGTTGGCGGTGAACCTGGGGAAGAACAAGGCGAGTGGGGGGTGAGTGAGAGGATGCGGCAGGGGACTATGTGAAGGGCGTGCACGCGCTGGGGCAGTTTGCAGACGTGCTGGTGGTGAATGTGTCCTCCCCCAACACGCCCGGGCTGAGGAAACTGCAGGGCTGGTCGCAGCTACAGGAGCTGCTGCAGCGAGTGAGTGGGTTCATTTAGGGAAATGGAGCAGTGGGAGAGGGAGTGGAGGGGGGAGGGAGGCGGTGGGCACTGGGATGAGAAAGCTGCAGGGCCAGTCACAGCTGCAGGAGCTGCTGCAGCGGGTGAGTGGGTTGGGAAGGCGAAAGGCAAGCAAGGGGGGAGTGGCGGGGTGGGTGGGAGTGGGGCGGGAGATAGTGGGGGTTAATTGAGTGGGGGGTGAGTCCCTCACCACCGAACACCTGTCCGATATTGCTGCTGTTCAGGTGGACACTAAAGTCACCTCACCTCCCTGCCCTCACCACTCTCTGTCCCTGCCAGGTGCAAGCAGCGCGGAACGAGATGGAGTGGGGCAAGGAGGGTCCGCCCCCTCTGCTGCTCAAGATTGCCCCTGACCTCACCACTGAAGACATGTCGGATATTGCTGCTGTCGCCCTCTTCCTCAAGATTGACGGACTGGTACGTTAATCAGCGAGCTTATAGTGAGGATGGAGTGATTTTTTAGATTCTTTGGTGAAATCAGCCCCTGATCTGACCAGAGAGAACATGTCGCATATTCTGGCTGTCACCCTCTTTCCCAAGATTGACGGACTGGTGTGCTAGCGAGTGAGCTTATAACGAGCATGGAGTGCCCGGTAAGTGGTGTTTCTGTCAAAAGAGAAAGCTTTTCTCGTGGTTTAACTCCACTTTGTGGTCCCGCGATAGACTTTTAAGTTGACTAAAGAAAATAGTGACTGTAGGCCGTGCAGGAGGCCTCCCTGTTTCTTTCGCCACCCTCCCCGTCACCCCACCAACACCCATCCTCCCGCCCTTACCGTGTGAGGAGCACGTACGAACAGGAGGATCGTGGGCCCACCAACACCCTCCACCATTTCACGCCCTGACAGCATCGTGGGCCTTGTGAATGTGGAGACCTTCTCCAATATCTGCACCCCAACCCCTCCCCACCGCCCTCCATCCCTCCCCACACCCACCAGGTGGTGAGCAACACGACCATCTCCCGTCCTGACAGCATCCTGGGTCTGGTGAATGCGGATGAGGTGGGGGGCCTCAGCGGCAAGCCTCTTTTTGAGCTCTCCACTGCTGTGCTGCGCCAGATGTACTCGCTTACTAAGGTGCGCAAATTCTAATGGAGGTGAAGATCCTTGTTCCCTACTCTACTAAGACTTTGTGTCTAAATGCTATAATATACACAAATGTTATACAAGATGTACAGTTGATGTAGTATACACATATATAGAAATAACTGTTCAATGACAGATGTTATACTCTCTGCATGCATTTCCTTGTGCTGTTTTTCATTCCATTTTCTAGCAATGGCTTTTGTACCTTTCTTTCCCAACCTCTAGTCCTTGCTTCTCCCATCATGTCTGAACAAATCCCCATTATAAACTGTGGTGGCATCTACAAGTCCCCCCCCCCCCCTCCTCCCCTGCACTCTCCCTCCCTTCATCCCTCACAGTCAATCCCTCTAAGCCTACCCTCCTCTCTCGCCCTCTCCTCCCTCAGGGTCAAATTCCCATCATCGGCTGTGGTGGCATCTACAGGTATCTACTTCCTTTTCCACCATCCTAATCTCATTTCTCTCTCCATTCTCCCTCCCACGCTCCTACACTCTCCCCCCCTCTCCTACATACTCTGTTTTCTCTCCCCAGCATCTTCCCACCTGTCTTCCATACCTCTTCCTCCCTACCCTCCCACCCCACACCCCCCTTCTCTCTCCCCCTTCTCTCTCACTCTCATCCAAGTGACACCCCTACCCCAACACCATAAGATCTTCGCCTCTCGCTATCCCCTGAATCAACTTGTGCTATTCATTTCCTCCAGTCTCCGCTATCCCAACCCAGCCTTTTCGAACGTCTCATGACTTACTTTACCCCCTAAATCAATCTTTGCTTTCCATTTCCCTCTTTCTCCACCATCCCATCCCAGCCAAGCCACCTCATGAGCAATTCATGTCTGGCTTCTTTCTTATAAAGCGGTTCTCATTGATGTCTCTTTCATTGTTCCCATCATTCCCCTGCGTCCCTGGTACAGTGGCGAGGATGCTTATAAGAAGATCCGGGTGGGGGCCTCATTGGTCCAGCTGTACACCTCAATGGTCTTCGAGGGAGCTGGGGTGGTGCCAAAAATCAAGTTGAGCGAAATCAAGTCAAGCTGAGTCAAGCCGAGCCAAGGCAGGTCAGCATGAACTTTGAGGGAGCTGGAGTGGTGCCGAAAATCAAGGTGAGCCAAACCAAGTGAGGGTGAGTCAAAGCAGGTCACCCTGCACTAGGGCTTACTGCCCTTTTCCTATACCTGGGCTCAAATTTCGGAAGCTACAGTGGCGTGGGCACTTGGCATTTAACCCAGCACTTCTGAAGGCTTAAGAAACTGCTCACTAGGTTTTTTTTTTTCACAAGCTGCTCACAACTCTCCTTCTCCATTCTCTTCCCTCCATTTGTCATCATCCCCTTCCCCCAACACTCCCCCCCCCCCCTCCCCGCCGCCGCCTATCCTTCCATCCCTAACTTGGACCCTCCCAATTGGCAGAAAGAATTGGCCGAATGCCTCGCTCGTGATGGATTTGCGTCAGTGGCAGACGCTGTGGGGGCGGATCACAGGGAGGCAAGCAAGGGATTGTAGCATGCAAAACTAGAATGTACCACCAAACAGGGGTTCAATAGGATGAGCCCTTTTGAGTATGTCCAATAAATGCGATAGCCAGACAGAATTGATGCATGTAGTGATGTAGCCTGGACTATTGAAAGTGTGATTAGCGTAAATCACTGATGGGCATCAGCAGTTCACTTATGGCTCTTTCTGTGGAATGAAGACTATTGCTAAATCTGCATTCTGATACAGATGCTTATGACATTTTTGTTTCTTAGGGAGGTGAAACTGCATGATATAAAGACTATTTATAACGAGTACACTCAAATTGTGGGAAGCGGCGCGACCTCGTTCACCTTCTTCCAAGCAGAGCGGGAGTACAAGCGCCTGAGCCACGCCTTCAAATTTGGGCGGGAATCAAACAGATCCCCAACCCCCGCCGCCTTGAGATGCTCAGTGACTGGCAGATGTGTCAGATCCGCGAGAGTGAGGGAGTCGCCCACGAGATACTCCCGCCCTTCCAGATGCTTCTCGTAAACATCGAGGATCTTCTCCAGCTGCACATCGCAGGAGACGGAACGAACGAGAGACAGGAAGGGTAATGAATGTAGGAACGTCACACGACGCCACGAAATAACTAGTAGTAGACAGTCATGGTCAGCTAGTTTCTCCAGCATTTGCACATGGCCTAACCAAGTTAAAAATTTCTCCTCCTTTCCTTCAAAAAGAGATGTCGTAAGGCAAGCAGTAAGTTGCAAGAAGAGATGTTGGTGTCTCCAGATTCTTCAGCCATGGACGCATCATGTCGCAACAGAAACCGGCGACCCCTCACCTTTTTCGTCGCCGCGGCGAGCTTTTCTTCGTCAGGCTCGCCGAGCTGACGAAACCTCTTGAAAACTCGTTCGAACGCGATCGTGATGGCCTCGGGGGTGTACGCGTTGACCTCCGTCTCAATCCACTGGTTCACGCGGCCTCGCTCCAACGCATCCTTTCCCAGCAGGTTGACTCCGCGTTCCGCGCCGTACTTGTCGGCGAGGTAGCGCATGATGGCTCGTGACTCTGTAATTGGGAGAGCAACGGCACGACAAGACACGTCAGAGCTTTGCGATCTGAGAACAGGCTGGCCCCACCCACAGCAGTGCTTATTAGGTAGCACGTGTAAGTGATGGTAAACAGAGCTATGTGGGGATGGGTCCGTATATCACCCGACGACACCCAGCTCAGTTCTCAGGGCCGTATCATCCGTCACCCAACCCAGAAACCCGAAACCTTCCCCGAATCCACTTATCCCAGATGCATTTGCCGTGGGCTTTTAGCACTGCCTTCGCAAATCTTATGTCGGTCGAACCAAACCCAAGGTACACCTTCTTCAAATCCACCTACCCCAGATGCACTCGCCGTCGTCTTCAAGCAGAGGCACCTTTCCGAAGGGCTGCTTCGCGAGGTAAGCGGGCGTGCGCGCCTCGCCCTTGGGGGCGTTCACCTGCTCCCACTCGTAGTCCTGCGCGCGCGCGGGGGTGGGGAGGAGCGGGAGGGGTAGGGGGGAGTTGGGGCAGGGGGGAGTTGGGGCGGTGGCGGGGGCGGGGAAGAACAGGGATGGGGGAAATCGTGAACGAGAGACCTGATGTGATGTTACAAGACGCATCGCTCTCAGGAACCTGCACGTGCCCTCACTCGTAGTCCTGCTTCTGGAAACGGAGGAGTGGGAACGTAGCGAAGGAGTAGTGGGAATGTAATTCGGACTCTTTTTGAAAGGAAAATCAGTCGTAATTCGCTTGTCCACTTGCTTCCACTCGTGGATTTGCTCAAGAGGGTGTGTACAGGAAGGGGACAATGTGGGATTTTTTGGGGGGGAAAGGGGGGGAGGTAGGTTAGAATGTAGGCGAAATCTGACCTTGCTTTCAGTTGTGTCAGTCCATGCATTGATCTGATACATCTCGTGTGGGGATGTCCTGGCGTTACACCTCATCATCCGCGCAGGGAAGGTGTAAAATATGCCAAAAATGGCAAGCTTATATCGAGTTTAGACTCGATATAATCGGCCCGGCAGGTCGCACCTCAATGCCGAGTTCGTGCAGCGTGAGCAGAACGCGGCGGACGAAGGGCGAGTAGCCCATGCCGTAGAGCTTCAAGCCGGCCATCTGATCTGAACGCGCCGCGGCTCGGATCTGACGAGAGTAGTAATGCCCTTCACGTATAGAGCTCAAACTCGATTTGAATGAGGTTCCTTGCTTCACAAGCAAACAAGACGTCGGTGATCGTTCTACTTGAATGAGCGCCGAGGAGAAAGGTGTTTGACGGTGCGACAAATAGAAGGTGTCACAAGCTATTTTCTTTCCAGAAGTTGATGTAGCTTTTTGTACCACCATCAGGCAGGGTGATGACATCATATCGGCAGTGGTCTGTCCCACAGTCCCAGCCCAGACGGACTGTCCTTGGTTAGGCGAATTTTCTTTTTTCCACCGCCTTTGCCAAGAGGAGAGGTATTTTGAAGTGAGGGGAGGTGAGAGGAAGCAGGCAAAGTGAGGTAACTCGATTGCTTGCGTCAGCGCGATTCGAGGGGAGGAACGCACAGCGAAGGCAACAACGGATCGACGCTGACGTTCGATAATAAACATAATTGTAGGTGTCGTAAAGAGCTATACATATCAGATATGCCTTACAATCTAAAATACCTTTGTCAGCTCATTGTGTCTGAAAACCACAGTCCTGATAATTTTAACGCAACATTATTCAACGCTTCCAGCATGGGCGAAACTCGGTCAGCATAGAACCCAATATCTTGAGGAGATGTGTCTCTTCCTGCTCTGCAAATTCAACCAAGGCTCACAATAAAAAAGGGAATCCCTCTACAGGATAATCATATTGTATTGATGCTGATTCGTTTAGTGCAATTCGCATGGAGCATGCGAATGATGAGAGGCTTGGCTGGTGTCGGCAGCTCCTGCCAGCTCCAGCTGAGGCTGAAACCCCTCCTCTTCGCCTCCACTACCTTCCGCCACACACCACTGTCACCACTGCTGCTTACGGTATTCCATTGCTACAACTGGTGCTTCTCCTCCACATTTCACACTGCTACCGCAGCTCACTTTGCTACTGGTGCCATTGCCAAAAAAGAGAAACGAGCTGCGGAGCATCATGAAGAACTCAACCCAAGCACTCCAGACATCCATGCACGACCATAGAAATAGAAGCATACCATGGAGCCATGTAGAATGGTGTGCCCACCACCTTTGATATTGAGTGTACCTAGCAGCCGCTCTAAATTCAGTCAGCTTGACTTAACAGCCATATCGTTATTTGAATGATGTTGTCGTGTTTGATGTTGCGGTGCATAATGGTGTGCGAATGGCAGTGCTGCAAGACCAACATGACCGATTGGGAAAGGGAGAACAAAGCAAAACAAGAGTGAGAGTGCTAGGAATCCGTCAGTAACATGTACAGGAAGCAAAAGAAGCATAACGTTGAGCGTGATAAGAGCAAGCCAGCAATGGCAACCGAAGGGCTTGTATGACACGTCAAGAGGCAAACGGATTTGGTTCAGGTTCAGAGGCATCAGGAGGGAACATAAGGTAGGGAGATCTGGGTGGAGTGGTCAGCGTGGGGAGGTCAGTGTGGGGAGGTCAGAGTGGGAAAATCAGAGTGGGGTGGGGTGTCAAAGGTCCACTGGTGATCCCCGATTGATCCTAGGGAAGGGTTACAGGCATGTTGGCCTGGGGGGTTATGGGCGCACTGACCCGCTACTTAACAAGCCTTTTTATCCCAGTGGTTAGTGGCTGGGATTCTGACATGGTATCAGAGCGAAGGCCTCGAGTTCGAATCCCAGTGTGTGCACTTCGGACATCCGAGTGCGGGGGGGTGTCAGAGGTCCACTGGTGATCCCCGATTGATCATAGGGAAGGGTTACAAGCATGTTGGCCTGGGGGGTTATGGGCGCACTGACCCGCTACTTAACAAGCCCTTTTATCCCAATGGTCTAGTGGTTGGGATTCTGACATGGGGAAGTCAGAGTGACAGGGAGACCCTGATGGCAGGGAGGCCCTGATGGCAGGTAGAGGCCCTACCTGAATGGCGGCCTTCCGGATGCTCTTGCACGCAGCAATTTCCCCAGTACTGCGGTGCACGCATCTACGTATCACACCATATTGCCCCCTGCCTATCTCCTTCTTGAATAGAAGCCACCTGAGCCAAATATCCTCCACTGGCCGCCCCAACACCCCCCCCCACTTGCACTTCCCTTTCTTCCACTGCTGGGAATGCGAGTCCACAGACGGTTGTTTTTTTAGGCTCAGCCGACGCTGCAGGCTCGGATTCCGAGGCTCAGAATCTGATGCTGGCATCAGCAGGGTGCTGATTTTGATTAATCCCTGACAACTGTTGTCGCTTTCAGTGCCATGTTGACTATGTTGACTGCATTGATTGCATCGACTCTGCTGATGATTCTATTCGTCGTAAATTCGAATGCGTTGACTTGATTGACTTCTAGACATGGGCCTGGTTATCGGACCAATTTGGTCTGATAGTCTGATTTTTAGACTTAGTTTTCTTTGTTCATATGATTTGTAAGACTTCAATTTGATGGCCAACTGATCACTACGACAAATGTTTTTACTTCAGATGAAATTTCAGACCGCACACTATTCTTCATCCGAGTTTCCAGATAACAAGTACGATTCCGTCTGAAACCGACATTTATGGCCACTAGGCCACATGGCCACTAGTTACGGTACCTGCCAGCCTGTATAGATGCATGCGTAAAAAATGGTTCTATCTCGTAGCTTCCTTGCTGGCGGAAACAAACACCGATGGCAACAGTTATGAATCAGCTGCTGTGGCAGCGGCAGAGGTAGTAGCTCAAAAAGCAGTAGCAGCAGCAGAGGCTACCAGACTGGATGCAGAGTTCCCTTGGCTCAGTCGCAAGGGGAGGGAGAATAACCCTTTTCCAGTGCCGCATGATAGCCTAGACAACAGTAGTGATGATGATAGTGGAAGCGAGTCTGACTGAGCCATAGAAGTGTGACCCTAGATTGTTAGTAGTTTTAGGTTGTAGTTCGCTGAAGTAGTGTAGACCACAAAGTATAGTTCATATGATTTTTCAGACTGCTGTTTATGGTTCATCTTAAAGATCAGAAAAAAAAAATCATAATCTGAACGTAAGACAATATATTAAAAAAAATATATATATATGTATATACTGTTAGACAGGCCAGAATCCTAGCGAGAGCCCTACTTCTAGGAATGCTGGTGCAACGAGCTCGTGAGGCGCATCATGGAACCACTGCTGCATCTGCCGCTACTTCTGCCCCAGAACCAATTGTAATGGCATTGGTGCCATTTCAGTCATTGCATCCCACCAAAGGTCGCGCGAGCTACAGTGTAGTCACATCGTAACTGCATGGGAGATTCGATGCAACCACAATGCCTTCGAGAACACTGTACTACAGGTTCTCCTACAGGCAAGCTATCCCAACTCTCATTAGGGGGTGGAATAGGGTTACCACAATGGACATACGTAGTAACATGTACAGTAAACTCATACGAAGCAGAATATATCTACTTCCTCGCCACTATGAATGACCGCTACCATTAGTCACTTTGTAAGGTTAGATTGTGTACTACACTCATGACCCATAGTAGGTGCAATGTATCCACATTGTACTAACCAAAAAAACACATAGTAATTACACTCTCCTGGTTCGTCCAATATCGTCCTCTAGCGGTGTGTAATAATATGACTGCACCAATTAAGAAACTACACTTTTTTGGTCAAACAGGATACAAAACATTCCAGAGCCATGGCATGCAAATCATATTGAATGAATGCTCATGCCGCCATCGTACGCCCGCCGGTAAAATGTGGCCTATTAGATCTTGACGAGAAGTCGCGATCGCAAACCTCCCTTGCCTTTATCTCAACCGGCATGCTTGCCAACTCCTCAGGTGGCGGAAAAAAAATGTAAACCTTGTAGTGGCCCCCCTCACTGAATTGGTATGCACTCTCCTTTGGAATCCACCGGGGGCCGATGCCCGTTCCATGCCACCGATTGATCGTATCACGCATCCAGTTGTGCACTATTGCGCGATCTCTGTCGGTGTTATGGATGTTGGGCTGGTCCTTCGTGGGCAGCCCAGTTTTGTTCTTGGCACTGTGGATGATGGGATATTCCACCTGCAGCGTTGGGGGTTAGAGAGTTTTACACCAAGCCAGCAATGTAATGAGTGTACATGTAACCCAGCATTCACCATACAAATGAGCCTACATGTAGGATAACTACCAACAAGGCTGTTTGGCATGGACAGGGTGTGGAAAAAACGTGTAGAACACAGGCACTGGTAAAAAATAGCTTCTGAAATCCATATCACCCCATACACCACGAAGGCAACGTTGTACGGATGCGGGCGCGATGAGTTGCGCTAAATGCAGCGGTGATATGCTGACACAATTCAGATCTCAAACTGCCATGTGCTAAAAAGAACACCATCTGCATTGGAGTGCCATGGCAGCGTGAAGGCACCTACTCAACATTTGGGTTTAGAAGAGATGGAATTTGAGGTGAAACGCGATAGGAAAGCTATGCATCATACAAGGTCATACATGGTATAAGGGGGCAGGATAAAGAAAACGCAACAAGGGCTGATTGTATGGATCCACTAACTCACCGAAGGGGCACTCCTCCAGTGCCTTAGTGGGTGTGCGCTCCTTGTCGTACACAACTAGATCCCAGGGTACGTCGTCGGACATGTCTGACACGTTGCGAGGAATCCCAAAGAAATGATACACCACAGTTTTCTCGTAACGAGTTATCTCCCCACGTAGGCGGGAGGCAATGTCCTTCCAGGTGTCCTTGTGCTCCTTGTCGTGGCTTAGACAGAAGCGCAACTCTCCTTCAGCTTTTTGCGAATGACACCATTGTTAGCTGCCCATGTCACCGCTATCTCCAGGTCAGGCCACATTCTTAACCCTGCATCTTTCGTGTACTTTAACAACGTGATGCACCGTTGGAACACAAGGAATTATTGTGGCTGAAAGCATCACGTGTAGAGGGAACGAGCACAACGGGAAGGCAAAGGAAAGTGTTAGGCCACCTACAATCTCACTGCACTGGGCGCGCCCATCACAAAACACATCAACAAGAACATTGCAGCATATAAGTGTTCACATGCAGCCACTCACCGACAACTTCTTAGGCTCAACAAGCGAGCCCAATGCGAGTCTCAGCTCTAAGGCGTGCTGCCCTTCATCCGGGATGTTGCTGCCAGCGTTTGGGGACAGAACAGCCGTGTTGGTGAGCGAGGGGGAAGATTGCTCCGCAGACGTCCGCATTCCCTGTAGCAGAGTCGAGTTGGTTTCTTGCAAGGCGATGCTCTTTTTCATCACCTCTTTCAACTCGATGAGCGCCTTTATCTGCGCCTTGACCGCCTCTGCAGCGTCTTGGAATTGGTTCTGCATGGCAAGAACATCCACACGGAGGGTTGAGTTGTGATCCTCACCCCACCCGTACTCCCTAAGTAGCCTTGACTCGCTTGGTTGGTCGGCCACATATGCCGCGCGTCCACCGAGTTGGTTTACATCACCCACTCGATCTGCACAGCAAGCACGATCACCGTGGCTCATAGCAGGACCATCACCGCAAACTTCGCTGAAGACATGGTCTGGCGGGTGACGTCTCACCTAACGCGCAGTCTTCACCGTCTCCCGCCTCACGCCCAGCACCGACATGTTGTCGTGCTGGCCTGGGCAGGCCCGGTAGTCCCCGCTTACGACTTGGAATGTGCAACACATATGTATGATGAGTATGCATCGACATTTTGAAATAACAAAACCAGTAAGGGAGGTCTAGTACAAACAAACCAAGGAGTTGAGCCACGGGGTTCGTAGCGGGATTGCTGGCAGCCTTAGCACCGCGGCCATTTCCAGGCATAGTCCATTGCCCGTTCGTGCCTATCTGCACACTTAGACACACGAGAATCAGACGTTGTAACCACCTGAGGCAATTAACCATCATGTACCATCCACTTAACAAACCAACAAACCTTGCCCTTCGACATCAGCTGCATTGTCGTTGTCCAGTTGCTGCATCCCTCGGCTTCTCAGGAGCGCCAGGTAATCCTGATGCTCGCCAACAATCATATTGATGTTTCTTGTAGCGCTGTAATTCTGCGTGACTTTCTCGGAGTCCGTTGTTGGCCATTGTCGAGCTCGTACTGTGTGAGTCGAGAGTTGGGTCTAGGTATGCGTTTGCCATACGTAAGTTCCGCCTGTGGAACCCTATCGTCCTGCTGCTCAGACATGGTCGACCAAAAACGCCATGTCTGTCGAGCCTAGAGTGACAGGAGGACACTGAGAACCACGCATGGCGGTGTGGGTGATTCACGCCCCATTATGTATGCTAAAAAAACATCGGTAGTGGGTGTGTTTGTGTATTAAGGTGTGGGTATGAGTAGATGCAGCTGTTGGAGCAGCAAGAACAAGAGATGGGCTAGGGTTTGAGCTCGAAAGGTGGTAACGGGCAGCGAATCTAGTGGTTAGTTCAGTGACCAATCAACCTGCAGCTAACCTTGCCTAACTCGATTGTTTGGATACAGTGACAGTTCGGACCGTCCGAAGGCCCACGATCCAAGCTCTTCTGCTTCAACCAATTGTGTTTGATCTACTTCCAACAGGCTGCAATTTTGCCAACTCCCAATGCTATAGGCGTTCCAGTCAACATTTCGCTGCTCTAGTTTCGCGGGGAAGCATCGATGTAGCATGACGATCAACGGCGATGGCCTTACCTCTAAGATCATATAGTTCTTAGAGGTTGGCTGTAGCTCGCATTTGATGACCTCATCGTGTGAGTATAAGAAAGCCTACCACTTGCTTTTGTTAGGCCGAGCATCCCTTTTAGCCTTTCTTTCTCTATCTAAGCAACACGATGAGTACTCCTTGCAAGCTTGAGCCTAGGACAACTATCGTTGTTGAGAACTCTCAGTCTGATCCAGCCCTGCCCAATAGCCCTAAGTATGGCGACGAGCCACCAAAGCGTGAACCGATCGTGTGGGACAGCTCTGATGACAGCTCGCGACCCGAAACTGCATTGTGGTGGAAAAATGCACAGGTGTGTATGATGAGTGAGCACCGTGTATATCAAGACACTTGCTCGGCTGATGCTACCCTTGGTCACGCTGAGACCATGTGTTTGTCAGGCTGATTTGCCAAACACTCAAGGAATCGTTGCAGGCATTATTGCATCCAGCAACGTTACCCATCTGAGCCACAATGGAAGGCAGAAAGTATGGCCATTGCAGATCACCTTTGCAAATATCCCTAGGAAGCAACGCTGGAAAGAGTCCGCAAGGGCCTTGGTAGCACTGCTGCCCTTGCCTGACGTAGATTTGCGGTCGGAGGTGAAAACCAGGTTGTTCAAGATATGCGCAGACATAGTTTTCGGGCCTCTTATGCCGGCGCCATATGAGTAAGTATCGGTGTAAGCATGAACTATTCTGCAGTATTATGTTGGGTTACGCTGAACCTATGGACCCGGACCCATCCTCACGCATGTGCCCATGATGTTGATAGGGGTGCTGCCATGCCTGATCCGCCCGGCGTCGATCAGATAGTATACCCGCTGTTGTACGCAT
The DNA here is from genome assembly GCA_947471745.1 of Closterium sp. Naga37s-1. Lineage (NCBI taxonomy): Eukaryota > Viridiplantae > Streptophyta > Zygnematophyceae > Desmidiales > Closteriaceae > Closterium > Closterium sp. Naga37s-1. Next base: position 881,693 of record CANJKZ010000966.1, read on the forward strand.
ATGTTTGTGATTACCCCGAGTGCTGCAAGGTCACTGCGACAATGCAGCACGGATCATCCAAACCTTGCTCGATGTGCGAGTTTCCACAGCAGTATCTGAACTGTATGGACCGCCTCTTTCACGTACAAAGACCGGAAAGGCAACGAAGTTTCATTCTCGATAAAAACACCGCCTTGGGCATGGGCACGCACCGTATGGAGATAAGAGGGTTGGGTGTAGCTTGTTATGACGTTCGAAACAACTTGTTTGGATTCTTATCAAGCGCCGTGGTTGGCGCGGTGCTTTCTATGGAAATGGAACATGTCGTGGAAAGGTTAGTAACCAGGGTACTGCATCCCATCCCACATCTATGACACATGCCTCCCACAGCCATGGCCTTGTTTGTTTCTCACAGCGAATGTAACGAGCATCACTCTTGCTGTGCAGGTGGCACGCGGTACTGTACAAGGCAGCCAGGGCAGCCGGTATTAAGCTGCCAAAGTTTGGGAAGTATTTCAGTGGTGGTGCGAACTACGCTGCAGCGTAACATCGCGCGATGATGCAGATTTCAGTGTTTGTTTTTGATGGGATTCTGACGGCATGTGAGATGGAAGTGATAATGCGTTTCCTGCAGTGGTACTCGCGTGCTTCCGTGTTCCAGAGCACAGTGACTCCTCAATTGACGATGTAATTAGCAAGCAGCAGAAGTGAGTCACTACAACAAATCTGAAAGGTTGAAAGCACCCAAATTTGTAACCAACATTCCTAGAGTTAATCGTGCCCGTGCATGATTTTTAACCACTCCACCCTCAAAGTTCCCCCATGGTCCCCCCTTTCCCCCCCTTGCTATCCCAATCGAAGGGAGGTGTCAAATGTCATATCTGCTACAATTTGTTTAGGCTGTAGTGGGGTAGTTACTATGGGGTACAGTAAGTTTAGGGTTTCCTATTTGTACCCAACTCTTTCCTAGTTCAATTACTCTTGTTCATTCTGACATGGTATCACGAGCCTAGGTTGCCACCTAGGACCGCTTACTACTACGGGCCCACTATTCCGCTAGAAGCGCCCTCGTGCGCCCTACCTTACGTGCGCCCTCGTGCGCCTTTCTCTCCTCGTGCGCCCTCGTGCGCCTCGCCCTTCGTTCTGCCTGCGCGCCGTCCTGCAGCCCTCCTGCTGCCCTAGGCCAGTGCGCCGCCCCTGCAAGCTAGTAAGGCCCTCGAGCCGCCCCTGCAGGTCCGTCAGGCCCCCGAGCCGCCTCTGCAGGCCCGTCAGGCCCGAGAGCCGCCCCTGCAGGCCCATCAGGTCGGCGTGCTGCCCCTGCAGGACCACGCCGCCCCTGCAGGCCCTCGCCGCCCGCACGCAGCCTCTGCAGGCCCGTCAGGCCAGCGCGCGACCCCGTCAGGTCGCGGTCGCGGCCCCGTCAGGCCGCAGTCGCGGCCCCGCCTGGTCGCTGACGCGGCCCCACCCTGCCGCGGTCGCGGCCCCGCCCTGCCGCCGACGCGGACGCAGCCCCGCCCTGCCGTGACGCGGCCCCGCCAGCCCTGCAGCTGACGCGGCCACGCCCTACTGCTGACGCGGCCGCGCCCAGCTGCTAACGCGTCGTCGCCCCCCTGCCCGCCGCGTCGCCCTGCCCGCGGCGTTGCCCCTGCCCGCGTTGTCGCCCCCTGCCCGCCGCGTCGCCCCTGCCCACGGCGTCGCCCTGCCCGCCGCGTCGCCCTGCCCGCCGCGTCGCCCTGCCCGCGTCGTCGCCCTTGGCCGCGGCGTCGCCCTGGCCGCGGCGTCGCCCTGCCCACCGCGTCGCCCCTGGCCGCGGCGTCGCCCCGCCCGCCGCGTCGCCCTGCCCGCCGCGTCGCCCCTGCCCGCCGCGTCGCCCCTTCCCGCCGCATCGCCCTGCCCTACCCCGCGCCTGGCCCCTGGAGCAGCCGCCCCTGGAGCAGCCGCCCCTGCAGCAGCCGCCCCTGGCCCTTGGAGCAGCCGCCACTGCAGCAGCCGGCCCCTGGCCCCCGGAGCAGTCGCACCTGCAGCCGCCCCTGGCCCCTGGAGTGGCCGCCCCTGCAGCAGCCGCCTTTGGCCACTGGAGCAGCCACCACTGCAGGAGCCACCCCTGGCCCCTGGAGCAGCCGCCCCTGGAGGAGCCGTCCCTGCAGCAGCGACCGTTGCGGAGCTTCCTGCCGCGGTCGCGGCCCCGCCCTGCCGCTGTAGCGGCCCCGGAGTCGCCTCCGTCGTGCGCCTGCCCTTCCCACCACTGGTGAGCACTGCCCTGCCTGTGCTGCTACTGCTGTTACTGCTGCTGCTACTGCTACTGCTGCTCCTGCTGCTCCTGCTTCTACTGCTGCTCCTGGCGTGGCCAGATGCAGCTCCAGGGCCGTCCGCGTGTGTCCCTCACGCTCCAGCAGCTTCGTGAGTGGTACACCAGTTGGGGTTGTCGGGGTGGCAGTAGTGGGAGTCGTCCTGGAGTGGGTAGTTCGGGAGCTTCTTGTAGTGGCCCTGTGCAGCAGCAGCGTCGTCCGCGCGAGACTCGTTCGCCCCAGCAGCTTCGTGAGTGGTACGCTCAGAGTAGAGGGTCGCTGAGTACTGCTCGCTGCCCGTACGTTATTAGCACGGGTGTCCGGACTGGTCAGCCTTGCGGGACGCGTGGTCACACAGAGTCCCGCTGCTTCGCCCGTCTGAGCGACGCTTGGCGTACAGAGTTTGGCGACGACGGTGAGCTCCCCGACTGGGTGGAGCTGCTTAGGCAGAGGGTAGATATCTTTGCTCTTGACTATGATGTTGTTCTCACTGCAATGTATGCATTGTCTACTAGTGCCGAGGGAGCCTGTCACCTGTGTGTGCCGCCTGACCCCGGTATCCAGTCTGCTGCTCCAGGTGCCGGTGAGGCTGCCGCTCTAGGTGCTAGCGCGTCTGCTGCCCCAGGTCCTGGTGAGGCTGCTGCTCTAGGTGCAGGTGTGTCTGCTGCTTCAGGTGCTTGTGAGTCTGCGCCTTCAGGTACTGCGTCTACTGAGGCACTGCACACCTTCACACTAGACTCAGGTGCTTCCCGCTGTTTCTTTCGCGACCGCACTGCCCTTGAGCAGCTCCCTAGGCCGGTTGCTGTCTCCCTGGCTGACCCCTCCGGGGGTCCGGTCCTTGCGACCTCCACCACTGCCCTCCCTTGTCCTGCTGTCCCGTCCGGCACACTGTCGGGCCTTTACCTCCCCTCGTTCTCTACGAACTTGGTGGCGGGTTCCGCGCTCCAGGACGCGGGTGTTCACCAGTTCACCCCTGCCTACGAGCGTGTGACACACTGCACGTGTGCCCAGACGGGTCGTCACCTGGCTACCTTCACTCGGCAGCCGGGGTCGGACTTGTACACACTGACCACTGAGTCCCCTCAGGTAGCGGCGTCTGCGTCTGCGTCAGGTCAGTTGTCCCCCCCCTGCTCGTGTCGCACCCTGTCGCACCGGACGGTCCTCTGGCACCACCGCCTTGGTCACCCTTCGATACAGCGCCTTCGTGGCATGCACTCTCGCTTCCTTCTCTCTGGTCTCCCCAGGTCACTGCCTCCCCTGCCACCGTCCCCTGCCCCTCCCTGCCTTCCCTGTGTCGAGGGGCGGCAGCGTGCCACCCCTCACTCCTCTGAGTTCCCCCCGACAGAGGCTCCTCTGCAGACCCTTCACATGGACGTGTGGGGCCCAGCCCGCGTCCGTGGACAGGGCGGAGAGCGCTACTTCCTGCTGGTAGTTGACGACTACACGCGTTACACCACGGTCTTCCCCTTGCGCACCAAGGGAGAGGTCCCTGCTGTCTTGATCCCTTGGATCCGCGCTACTCGTCTCCAGCTGGAGAGGCGCTTTCGCACGGACCTTCCCGTCCTGCGACTGCACTCTGACAGAGGTGGTGAGTTTTCCTCCGGCCTCTTGGAGGCCTTCTGTCAGGGGGAGGGCATTGAGCAGACGTTCACGCTTCCGGCCTCTCCTCAGCAGAATGGGGTTGCTGAGCGCCGCATTGGCTTGGTCATGGAGGTCGCTCGTACCTCCTTGATCCATGCGGCTGCCCCCCATTTTCTGTGGCCGTTTGCGGTCCGGTACGCCGCGCATCAGCTCAACCTCTGGCCCCGTGTCTCCGTTCCGGAGACCTCGCCGACACTACGTTGGACGGGAGCGGTTGGCGATGCGTCTGTGTTCCGTGTCTGGGGATCTCGTGCCTTTGTCCGCGATACGTCCGCGGACAAGCTCTCCTCCCGCGCTGTTCCTTGTGTCTTCATGGGCTTTGTCCCTGACGCGCCTGGCTGGCAGTTTTACCACCCCACCTCGCGCCGTGTCTTCTCCTCTCAGGACGTCACGTTTGACGAGTCGGTCCCCTTTTGCCGTCTCTTCCCCTACCGCACTGCCCCGCTCCCCCCTCCGCCGCTCTTCCTCACGCCAGGTGCTGCTTCGGTAGACCCCCTGCCTCCCCAGGGCCCTGCTCCCTCAGGTGTTTCCCAGGTAGACCCGGTCGAGCCTGTCGAGGTAGCTGTCGACTCTGGCCCTGCGCGAGGTACTGAGCGTGCTGAGCCTGAGCGTGCTGAGCCTGGTGGTGCTGGGTCTGGGGGTACTGAGACTGGGGGTGCTGAGCCTGGGGGTGCGGAGACTGGGGGTGCTGAGCCTGGGGGTGCTGAGACTGGGGGTGCTGTCCCTGGGGGTGCTGAGTCTGGAGGTCCTGAGCCTGGGGGTGCTGCGCCTAGGGACGTTCTCTCTTCCCAGCAGCTGCGTGAGTGGTACTCTCGGTACTGTCGCCGCCGCTGTGGTGCTGTGGGAGCTGGAGGTGCTACTGGAGCTGGAGCTGAGGACGCTGAGCCTACTGGAGTTGGTGTTACTGCTGACCCTGGGGTTGGTACTGGAGGTGCTGGGGCCACTGGTCCTGGAGGTGCTCGTACTGGCGGTACTGGAGCTGCTGGGACTGGGAGTGCTACTGGAGCTGCTGGAGCTGGTCCTGCTGGAGGTGCTGCTGGTGCTGCTGGAGGTACTGGAGCTGCTGGAGCTGCTGGAGCTGCTGGTGGTGCTACTGGTACTGGGGCTGGTGGTGCGGCTGGTGCTGGTGCTGCTGGAGGTACTGGAGCTGCTGGCGGAGCTGCTAGTGCTGGTCCTGCTGGAGGTGCTGCTGGTGCTGCTGGAGGTACTGGAGCTGCTGGTAGTGCTGAGGGAGTTGGAGCTGCTGCTGGAGGTTCTGGTGCTGTCTCTGCTGGTTCTGGGGGCACTTCACGGCCACGGCCGTACTTCGTTCCCCTCCTTCAGCAGGTTCTTGGTCAGCCGCCTCCTCCTTGTCCTGCTCCAGCCTTAGAGTGTCCTCCGCCTGTCCAGTCGCTGTCACAGCTACCGCCTGCCTCGCCACTCCCTGGTCCTTCTCCCTACACTGGTCCGACAGGCGGTCTTACGGAGCGTCGTGAGCCTGAGTCTCGTCCTGTGTCGCCTGAGTCTCGGTCTGCGTCACCTGTTCGTGTCCCGCGTCAGCGTCCTCCTACTGTCCCAGGCACCCACCAGATGGCGCTTCGTCCTTCCACTGCTCCACAGCGTGTCCTGCTGCCTTCTCCTCCTGCGTCCTCTCTTCCTGCCCTTGCTGACCCGGAGTCTGACTCTCTTCGTGCTGCTAGTCCTACTGTCACGCGTCTCCTGGCCACTGCTGTCACTGACCCTTCCTTTGAGCCAGCTGCTGCGTCTGCCTTAGTTGCTGAGCTTGTCGACTTTGCTGCTCACTGTCGTCTAGACTACGCTGCGAGTCTTGTTGCTGAGTCTAAGTCTGAGTCTGTCTGTCTACCCAGAGCTAGTTGGCTGCCTCATGTACCTGATGACTTGCACTCGTCCTGACCTCGCGTACCCTCTTGGCCTTCTGGCTCGCTACGTGGCTCTTGGTCGACACCGAAAGGTGCACATGGATGCTGCTAAGAGGGTACTGCGCTACTTGTGCAGTACATCAGGCATGGGGCTCGTGCTTGGAGGGAGGAGCTCAGTTGTTCTTACTGGGCACTCAGACGCTTCTTGGGTTGACGACCAGGCTACTCAGCGGTCGTCACAGGGTTACACCTTCAGCCTTGGCTCTGGTTCAGTTTCTTGGCGTTCTACACGCTCGTCTTCAGTTCTCAGCTGTGAGGCTGAGATCTACGCCGCAGCCATGGCTGCACAGGAGTTACGCTGGCTCACCTACCTGCTGACCGACTTGGGAGAGCCGCCTCGTTCTCCTCCAGTGTTGTACGTCGACAACAAGGCTGCCATTGCCTTGTGTGAGGAGCACAGACTGGAGCACAGAACGAAGCACATAGCTCTGCGGTACTTCCTGGCTCGAGAGTTGCAGCAGCGTGGTCAGCTTCGTCTGCGTTACGTGGCCACTCGGGCCAACACTGCTGATATATTCACCAAGGCACTTCAGTCTGGTGATCATCAGCGTTTTTGCACTATGTTAGGGCTTGTGCCCACTTTTCCTCACTTGCTGTAGGCTTTGCTTGTACTGTGATCTATATATATATATACCTGCATGCTTGCTTTACTAGGTAGAGATCACTGTGATGTTTGTGTTGCATATATGCCTCTGCATGTGAACTGGCCTTGTGGCCCTTTGCTTGTGCTCAGTGAGTGTGGTGACTTTGTGATCCACCCTGAGCTTGCTTTGCCCTTCTTGACTGGTCTTGTGACCCCTTGCTCTCCCCCACTTTGCCTATGGGGGTGTGTCAAATGTCATATCTGCTACAGTTTGTTTAGGCTGTAGTGGGGTAGTTACTATGGGGTACAGTAAGTTTAGGGTTTCCTACTTGTACCCAACTCTTTCCTAGTTCAATCACTCTTGTTCATTCTGACAGGAGGTGCACCGCTAAATAGGGAGTTTCCGCATCAAAAGTTGAAGTGGAACCTTATTAAGGTGCATCAACTGACACATGTGCCATATGCCGTCGAAACTGGTGGTGTCCTCGAGGAGTATTTGACAAACCTGTCCGAGCACAGCCACATTGCGTCTTCCACGTGACACATGTGGAAAGGATAATCGGGGTGTAATGTGCGAAAGGATTGGGGGAAAGTTGAAGGAAAAAATCACGTGTGGTTCTAAGGCGCCTCGCCGTTCGAGCCGTTCATTTGCTCCCACTCGTAGTATTTCTCAAGAGGGGTGTGTACGGGAAGGGAGAAGGGGGTGGAGGGAAGAGGGTAGGCGACAGGGGGGCAGCCTTGGGTTGAATGTTTGTAGGGGGAATACTTACTTGCTTTCAACTGCGTCAGTACTGCATTTAGAATAAAGGAAATGTAGGGGAAATTTGATATTGCAGTCAGATTGCACCGAGGGAAATGTCGTGTCATAACACGTCGTCATGCGAACTATCCTCAAGCCGCGCTGGGAAGGTGTGTAATATGCCAGATTCGCAAGATCACATGGGGTTTGGACCAGATATAAGGGGCCCGGCGGGTCACACCTCGATGCCGAGTTCGTGCAGCGTGAGCAAGACGCGGTGGACGAAGGGCGAGTAGCCCATGCTGTAGAGCTTCAAGCATGCCATATGATGTGAACGTGACGCGGCTCGGTTCCAACGAGGGTAATGCTCTGCCACTACTGTGGAGCTCTACTCGATTTGGTCAAAGTGTCTCGCTTCCGAACCAGGAGAGTCACCGCTAGTAGTTGATCTACTGAGTGAGTGCCAGAGGAGCACGTTGTTTGACAGTCGGACGAAGAGAAGATGTCGGAGGAGCATGCTTTTTGTTTTCCGAAATTGATCAGTTGCGCCGTTTCTTGTACCTCCAACCCATCTAGCCTGATGGTTGTCCGACACTCCTAGACTGTCCTCAAATCCCGCTGTTTCCCACCGCCTTTGCGAGGAGAAGGTATTTTATCGCGCCTTCGATTGTCGGTCACACGTGCGTCATTGCGACCCGATGATGGAACGCCGAAGGAAGGTTCATTTCACTTGAAGGGTCGCGACGATGACGTTCAATAATACAGATTACACAAATATACAAAATGGATGTAATATAACACCTCTGCCATGGTTAATGTACAGAACTATAATAGATAAAACTTTCTAATGTATATTATACAGATATGGCAACGAGAATTTCCACACCATTTTATTCAACGCTAAGAAGCTTCAGTATACATTTGAAAGGTTGGGGTTAAAAATCCTTAGGAATTTGAAACTTTGTGGCAAAACTATGAGTCACACTATAAAACCCCAAACCACACTCACAAATGTGTATTGGAGCTTTAAGCATGGATAAGAATCATTGACTAGTAAATTATTGTCGGTAAAGCTCACTGTGAGATCCCCGATTGATCCTAGTGGGGTTTACAAACATGTTAGCCTGGCAAACGGACCCGCATTTGGAACAAGCCCTTTTATCACAGTGGTCTAGTGGATGAGATTCTGACATGGTATCAGAGCACTATCGGGTTTGAATCCCGGTATATGCACATGCAGGTCGTTGCCGCAGTGCTCAGTCATTGCCTCCCAATATGGGGTGGGTATCAGTAGAGCTACTATGTGATATCCTAGATTGATCTTACGGGGGTTACATGCATGTTAGCGTGGGGGAGTTTGGCGCACGAACTCACATTTGAAACAAGCCCTTTTATCCCAATGGTCTAGTTGCTAGGATTCTGACAATTACTCCCTATTTTGTGGAGGATTTTTTAGATTTGTGCACTGTAAAATCAACCAAGGCCCACAAGTAAGACCTTAGTCACTTCCTCCCTTACCGCATTCCTCCCTTATGCCCTCCCTCACATTCTTCATATTTTTGGATGTTTTTCTTTCTCCCATCCTTTTTCCTCCCTGCATCCCTTCCTCTGGTCCGCCCTTCATCCATCTCTCTCTTCATCCATCCCTCCCGACCTTATTCAGGAGCGTATATTTATTTCTTCCTCTTCGCAGGTGCTTGCTTGTCAGTTGTCATTTCTTTGTCAAACTCATATGCTATAGTCTGTGTAGGCTGTAGTGGGGTAGACAATATGGGGTACAACACTTTTAGGTTTTCCTACTTGTACCCACCTGCTTGCTAGTTCATTCATTCCTTCCTCATTTCTTCAAATGGTATAGAGCAGGTTCCCTAGTGGGAACACTTCTCAGGGCCCACCACGATAAATTTTTTCCTGCCCGGAGCGCGCTTCGCTCCTGCCCGAGTCGCACCCCGTGTGCCCTCCCTACCGCCGCGCCCTCTCACGGCCCCTCACGGCCCCTTCGTGTCGCCCTTAGCGGCCCCTCTCACGGCCCCTCGCGCCGCCCTTACGGCCCCTCGTGCCACCCTTACAGCCCCTTACGGCCTCTCGCGCCGCCCGTCGGCCCCTCGCGCCGCCCTTAGCGGCCCCTTACGGCCCCTCACGCCGCCCTTACGGCCCCTTACGGCCCCTCGCGCTGCCCGTCGGCCCCTCGCGCCGCCCTCGTCGGCCCCTTACGGCCCCTCGCGCCGCCCTCGTAGGCCCCTTACGGCCCCTCGCGCCGCCCTCGTCGGCCCCTTACGGCCCCTCGCGCCGCCCTCGTCGGCCCCTTACGGCCCCTCGCACCGCCCTTCTCGGCCCCTTCGCGGCCCACCGTCGCCGCCCCTACTGCAGCAGCCGCAGCCGTCACCAGCAGCAGCCGCAGCTGTCACCAGCAGCAGCCACCGGCGCGCCTCGGCCCGACCCTGCCGGCGCGCTTCGGCCCGTACCTGCCGGCGCGCCTCGGCCCGTCCCTAGCGGCGCGCCTCGGCCCGTCCCTGCCGGCGCGCCTCGACTCGTCCCTGCCGACGCGCCTCGGCTCTGCCTGCGCACCTCGGCCCGTCCCTGCCGGTGCGCCTCGGCCCTGCCCCACCACTTGCGGCCCTCTGCCCTGGTAAGAGCGTCGCCGCACTGCTGCTCCTGCTACTACTGCTGCTACTGCTGCTACTGCTGCTACTGCTACTACTGCTGTCATGGCTACCCCTAGCGTCCTCGTCTTTGATGCTGAGGGTAGGGCTGTTGACTTTGAGGTCTGGGTCGATGATCTGCAGCTTTTCCTACAGTGCGATAGGAAAGACGGTCTCTCACTGTTCGATCTCACCTCTGGCGCCTCTCCTGCCCCTGCTGCTGATGCTGACAGCACTGTTCGCTCACAGTGGGCCACACGCGATGCTGCTGCCCGTCTTGCTGTGCGTAGTCACTTGCCGTCCACTGAGCGCGCGCACTTTAGTCAGTACAAGAGTGCTAAGACCTTGTACAACGCTGTCATTGCACGCTACTCTTCCCCTGCCACTGCTGCCCTTAGCCGCCTCATGCTGCCGTACCTGTTCCCTGACCTAGCCGCCTTTCCCACAGTCGCTGACCTCATTACGCACCTTCGCACTAGTGACACCCGCTACCGCGCTGCGCTTCCTGCTGAGTTCTGCGCCAAGAACCCCCCCCCATGTACATCACCCTCTACTACATAGTCACCCGGCTCCCTGACTCCCTTCGCTTAGTCAGGGACCACTTCCTCTCAGATTGCCCCACCACACTCACCGTTGACCTCCTCCAGGAGCGCCTCCTGGCAGCAGAGAAGAGCATAGTCGCTGTAGGGGCCTCTCGTGGTGACCCTCGTACCCCCGTCTTTGAGGGGTGTTCCCCCTCCCCCCTCTTGCCCTCTGTTGCTTCTGCTGCTGCGGCCGACCTCGTTGGTTTCGAGTCGGTCGGCGCTGCGTCTGCCCCTAGCGGGAGACGCCGCACAGGCAAGGGCGCTGGAGGGGCTGGCGGGGGCGGTGGAGGTGGCGGTGGAGGCAGTGGAGGGGGTGGGGGTGGTGGTGGGAGTGGTGGCGGGGGTGGAGGTGTCGGTGGCAGCAGTGGAGGCGTAGGAGGCGGCGGCGGTGGCGGTGGGAGCGGAGGCGGCGGAGGCGGCGGCGGCGGCGGTCGAGCTGGTCGCGGCTCTGCACAGAGGAGTGGCTCCGGTGGTGGTCAGCGCCAGCAGCAGCAGCGCACTCGTGAGACCCCGTCCCCCCAGCAGCTTCGTGAGTGGTACGCTGGGCGTCAACGAGGTGGGGGTACTGGTCCCTGTACCTACGTCCTCCGTACTGGCGACCGTGCTGGTGAGCAGTGCGGGGGCTCGCACTCCACCCAGCGCTGCTTCGGCCGCCTGACGGACGCTTGGCGTCACCAGTTCCCTGACGCCACTGAGATCCCTCGCTGGGGAGAGCTGTCTAGGGCGGGGGTGCTATATTTGATCTTGACTATGATGCTATTCTTGCTGCCATGTATGCTGTGTCTACTAGTGATGAGGGTGACTGTTACCTGTGTGTTCCGCCTGACCCGGGCATTGAGGCTGCTGCTCTAGGTGCTGGTGAGGCTGCTGCTCTAGGTGCTAGTGCGTCTGCTGCCCCAGGTGCTGGTGAGTCTGCTCTCTCAGGTACCACGTCGGCTCAGGCCTTACACACCTTCACCCTTGACTCGGGTGCTTCCCGCTCCTTCTTTCGAGACCGCACCACGCTTACGCCGCTTAGTCGGCCGGTTGCGGTCTCCCTGGCGGACCCCTCTGGGGGTCCTGTCCTTGCTAGCTTCTCCACTGTCTTACCGTGTCCGGCAGCCCCCTCTGGCACCCTGTCAGGTCTCTACCTCCCCTCGTTCTCTACAAACTTGGTGAGTGGTGCTGATCTACAGGATCGGGGGGTTGACCAGTTCATTCCTGCGAGTCAGCGGGTGACCCACTGTACGTGTGCTCGGACGGGCCGACACTTGGCCACGTTTACCCGACGACCGGGGTCGAGCCTGTACACACTGACTACTGAGTCTCCTCCGGTTGCTGCGTCTGGTCAGGTAGCTGCGTCGAGTCAGGTGTTTGCTGCAGCGTCCAGGTCTGGTCCTGAGTCTGCTCCCTGCTCGTGTCGTCTCCTGTCCCACCCGACTCTCCTTTGGCACCACAGCCTTGGTCACCCCTCCCTGCCTCGTCTCCGAGGCATGGCCTCCCGTGTCCTTGTCTCTGGTCTCCCCCGGTCCCTCCCTCCCCTCCCTCCGGGGCCTGCCCCTACCTGCGTTCCCTGCGTCGAGGGGCGGCAGCGCGCCGCCCCTCACTCCTCAGAGTTTCCTCCGACAGAGGCTCCGCTGCAGACTCTTCACATGGATGTGTGGGGCCCCGCCCGCGTCCGTGGCCAGGGTCACGAGCGTTACTTCCTGTTGGTGGTTGACGACTACTCGCGTTACACCACGGTGTTCCCCTTGCGCAGCAAGGGTGACGTCACTGGGGTGTTGATCGACTGGATCCGCGCAGCTCGTCTCCAGCTCAGAGAGAGTTTCGGCTCGGACTTTCCTGTTCTGCGTCTGCACTCTGACAGAGGCGGGGAGTTTTCCTCTGCCCGTCTGGGAGCCTTCTGTCGTGCACAGGGCATCCGCCAGACCTTCACGCTTCCGGCCTCTCCACAGCAAAATGGGATTGCTGAGCGCCGCATTGGCATGGTCATGGACGTCGCTCGTACGTCCATGATCCATGCGGCTGCTCCCCATTTTCTGTGGCCGTTTGTGGTTCAGTACGCAGCGCATCAGCTCAACCTTCAGCCCCGGGTCTCCTTGCCAGAGACCTCCCCCACCTTGCGGTGGACGGGGAAGGTTGGCGATGCGTCTGCGTTTCGGGTCTGGGGATCTCGGGCGTTTGTCCGCGACTTGTCTGCGGACAAGCTGTCCCCCCGTGCTGTTCCCTGCGTCTTCCTTGGCTTCCCCCCTGACGCGCCTGGTTGGCAGTTTTACCACCCCACCTCACGCCGTATTCTGTCCTCCCATGACGTCACCTTTGACGAGGCGGTGCCTTACTACTGCCTCTTCCCCTACCGCACTGCGCCCCTCCCCCCGCCGCCGCTCTTCCTTGCTTCAGGTCCTCCCCCGGTAGACCCTCTCCCCCCTCTAGGGGTGCTGAGCATGGGGGTGCTGAGCCTGGGGGTGTTGAGTCTGGGGGTGCTGAGCCTGGGGGTGCTGAGCCTGGGGGTGCTGAGCCTGGGGGTGCTGAGCCTGGGGGTTTGGAGCCTGGGGGTGCGGAGCCTGGGGGTGCTGGGTCTGCTCGTGTGGCCTCTGGCGGTGCTTCGTCGAGGCGGGAGCTACTCTCTCCGCAGGAGCTGCGCGAGTGGTTTGCCCGGCGCTGGAGCCGTGCTGCTGGAGCTGGAGGTACTACTGTTGCTGCTGGTCCTGGAGGTGCTCGTACTGGCGGTACTGGAGCTGCTGGGACTGGGGGTGCTACTGGGGCTGCTGGAGTTAGTCCTACTGGAGGTACTGCTGGAGCTGCTGGCGGTACTGGAGCTGACGGTCCTGCTGGAGTTGGTGCTGCTGGAGCTGCTGGGGGTGTTGGCGCTGGTGGTTCTGCTGGCGCTGGTGCTTCTCAGGGTGCTGGAGTTGGCGCTGTTGGAGCTGGAGGTGCTGCTGGCGCTGGTGCTGCCGCTGGGGGTACTGGTGCTGTCCCTGCTGGTTCTGGAGGCGCTGCGCGGCCGAGGCCGTACTTCGTTCCGCTCCTTGAGCAGGTTCATGGTCTCCCGCCCTCTACTGGTCCTGCTCCTCCCTTAGAGTGTCCACAGCTTGTCCAGTCACGGTCACAGTTACAGCCCGCCTCCCCCCTACCTGCTCCTTCTCCCTACACTGGTCCTACTGGAGGTCTTGCTGAGCGTCGTGAGCCTGCGTCTCGTCCTGCGTCGCCTGTTCGTGCTGCTCGCACTAGTGGTCGTGCTCCGCGTCCGCGTCCTCCTGCGGTCCCAGGCACACACCAGATGGCACTGCGTCCTTCCACTGCTCCTCAGCGTGTCCCGTTGCCGTCTCCTCCAGAGTCCTCTCTTCCTGTTCTTGCTGACCCGGAGTCTGACTCTCTTCGTGCTGCCAGTCCTACTGTCACGCGTCTCCTGGCCACTGTTGTCACTGACCCTTCCTTTGAGTCCACTGCTGCGTCTGCCTTAGTTGCTGAGCTTGTCGACTTTGCTGCTCGCTGTCGTCTGGACTACGCCGCTAGTCTCGTTGCTGAGTCTGAGTCTGTCTGTCCTCCGTCCGTCGGGGGTGAGTGTGCTCTTAGCACGGACGTCCTTGAGGACAGGCAGGAGGAGTTCCAGTGTTTTGCTGCTGCTTTGCCTCATCTCGTGTCCACGCTGATTGCCCCTGAGGGAGACCCGGATGCACCAGACATCCCGACTCCTCGATCGTACGCTGAGGCGATCGAGGGTCCCTACTCCTCACAGTGGCAGTCAGCCATGGACGCAGAGATGGCTTCTTGGAAGTCCACAGGCACCTACGTCGATGCGGTTCCCCCACCTGGGGCGAACATCGTCAGTGGCATGTGGATTTTCAGGGTGAAGCGGCCGCCGGGTTCTCCGCCTGTCTTCAAGGCGCGTTACGTGGCTCGAGGCTTCAGTCAGCGGCAGGGAGTTGACTACTTTCAGACCTTCTCTCCCACCCCGAAGATGACCACTCTTCGGGTGCTGCTGCACATAGCCGCTCAGCGCGACAACGAGCTTCACTCTCTTGACTTCAGCACAGCTTTCCTGCAGGGCAGCCTGCACGAGGAGATCTGGCTGCGCCGCCCACCTGGCTTCACTGGGTCGTTTCCTCCTGGTACCCAGTGGAGCCTCCGGCGGCCAGTCTACGGTCTCCGCCAGGCGCCCCGTGAGTGGCACGACACACTGAGGACTACACTTGCGGCTCTTGGGTTTGCTCCGTCTACTGCCGACCCGTCGCTGTTTCTGCGCACCGACACCTCTTTGCCGCCGTTCTACATCCTCGTGTACGTCGACGACTTGGTCTTTGCCACTGCTGACACTGCTGGACTCGCCCACGTGAAGTCCGAGCTGCAGAACAGACACACGTGCACAGACCTGGGTGAACTGCGCAGCTACCTTGGCTTGCAGATCACCCGGGACAGAGCACAGCGCACCATTACCCTGACTCAGTCACACATGGTGCAGCAGGTCCTTCAGCGCTTCGACTTCACGTACTCCTCGCCTCAGGCCACTCCTCTGTCTACTTGCCACTCGCTCTCAGCTCTGCCTTCGGATGAGTCCGTAGAGCCGAGTGGCCCGTACCCAGAGCTTGTTGGCTGCCTCATGTACCTGATGACCTGCACACGACCTGACCTAGCATACCCTCTTAGCATCTTGGCACGCTATGTTGCTCCTGGGAGACACCGACCAGAGCACATGGCTGCAGCGAAGAGGGTGTTGCGCTACTTGTGCAGTACGTCGGGCATGGGGCTAGTGCTTGGAGGGCGACGTCGAGTGGTCCTCACAGGTCACGCAGACGCTTCTTGGGCTGACGACCAGGCTACGCAGCGGTCGTCACAGGGTTACACCTTCAGCCTTGGCTCCGGCTCTGTTTCGTGGCGGTCTACCCGCTCGTCTTCTGTTCTCGGCTCGAGCTGTGAGGCTGAGATCGACGCGGGGGCCATGGCTGCACAGGAGCTACGCTGGCTCACCTACCTGCTGACTGACCTAGGAGAGCCGCCTCGTTCTCCTCCAGTTCTGTACGTAGACAACAAGGCCATGCTGGCCTTGTGTCGGGAGCACAGACTGGAGCACAGAACGAAGCACATTGCTCTTCGCTACTTCCTTGCTCGTGAGCTGCAGCAGCGTGGTCAGCTGCGCCTTGCTTACGTGGCCTCTGAGGCCAACACTGCTGATATCTTTGCCAAGGCATTTCCGCCTTGTGATCATCAGCGCTTCTGTACGATGCTAGGTCTTGTGCCTACTTGGCCTCACTTGCTCACTTCTTGACCTTGCTTGTACTGTGATCTTTCTATACCTGCACTTGCTTGTTTACCTTTATATATGATCTTGCATGTGAACTGGCCTTGTGGCCTTGCTCTTGTGCTCGGACTGTGTGGTGACGTTGTGATCCACCCTGAGCTTGCTTTGCTTTGCTTGACTGGTCTTGTGACCTCTTGTTCTCCCCCACTTTGCCTATGGGGGTGTGTCAAACTCATATGCTATAGTCTGTGTAGGCTGTAGTGGGGTAGAAAATATGGGGTACAACACTTTTAGGTTTTCCTACTTGTACCCACCTGCTTGCTAGTTCATTCATTCCTTCCTCATTTCTTCACATTCTTTGTACCGGTTTGCTTACCGCCTGATTCAGCCACGCGTATCTGTTTTGGGTTTATCCATATCTTTTGACGGATTTTTAAACTTTCTCTGAGTAACGCTTACCAAGGCTAATACCCTTTCATTGGCGGGCCCTTTGCTTTTGTGGTTGTGTTGCTGTGGAACGAGTTGCGCTGTGTTTTGGTACACAAACTCCACTGTGGTCCTTGCACCTTCCCAACCCTGTTTCCTTCGCGCACTACTGGCTGGGGGAAACACCTCGCCACTCTCCACAGGGGTTGGGGGAAAATATTCGTCACCTACCGCAAGCCCGGTAACCATCTAGAGGCAAGTGATAAACCTTTGCCTCCACCCCCCCCAAAGTGCACCCTTGCTTTAAGCGGGCTTCAACAGTCGATTAACACGGCAAAAGCAATGCAGGGGACAATAGTAGTTGCAGCCACAATTACAACAACTGTCAAGATCCGATGAACCCGTCCGCGGTGAGAGGATGGTGGTGTCGGTGAAGATGGTGGTGTTGGTGAGAGGATGGTGGTGTTGGTGAGAGGATGGTGGTGAAAGTTAGAGGATGATGGTGCTGGTGAGAGGATGGTGGAGCTGGTGAGAGGATGGTGGAGCTGGTGAGAGGATGGTGGTGCTGGTGAGAGGATGATGGTGCTGCTATTGAGGCGAACGCATATTTTATTATTTTCCAATCGTTTAATTGATACTCTTTTTATGTGCCCACTTTCCAAGGCCATCAGAGGGAGTACCGGCTACCACGAGCAGCTCTTTGTTGCAGATGCTCGTCGCCCATTGCCACACTTGCGGCTGCCACTCCTGTGGCTGCCACACGCGCTGCTGCCAAACCTACTGCTTCCACGTGTGCTACTCCCACACCTTTTGCCACACACGCTGCTGCCACCCGCATTGGTGCCACTCGCACTGCTGCCTCCTCCGCGACTGCCATACCTACTGTTGTTGCTCCTAACGATGTGGGTTCTTTAACCGCGACCACGGCGGATGCTAGTCGCAAGGGACGCCTCTATGGTGGGGGGAATAAGGTGGATAAGGCGGATAATGGGGAGGGGGAGGACGTTGATAACGTCAAAGTGAAAGAGTTAGATGTCAGAATGTATTTGCTGTCTAGCCTGCAGTGGGGTACTCTGTAATGAGTACAACCCAATTTAGGGTGTTGTACTTGTATCCCAACTCTTGCTAGTGAAACCCCATTCCTCTCCTTCCAAACCTCTCAATACTTTTCCTAAACTCGAACTCAACTACCAAGGCTCCTAAACTATGGCTCCTAAGCCAAACTCACGCTAGGATTATGATATGTTATCAGAGCCTAACGTTCCTGGCCTGTGGGCCCACTCGATTCCGCTGCCCTACTGTGTGTCGCGCGCCCCGTGGTGTGAAAATGAGAACGAGGATGGATGAACTATGAATGAAGTGAGTACATATAGGAAACCCTAATTGGGTTGTACCCCCTATGGGATACCCCACTATAGCCTACACAACAGCATAAGCTATATATATGTTCTGACACACCCCCATAGGCAATGTGGGGGAGAACAAGGGGTCACAAGACCAGTCACGCAAAGAACAGCAAGCTCAGGGTGGATCACAAAGTCACCACACAGTCCGAGCACAACGACAAGGCCACAAGGCCAGTTCACATGCAGGAGTGCACATATATATATAGAGCTAGACAAGCAAGAGCAGGTATATATATGTGACAGTACAAGCAAGATCAAGAGGAGAGCAAGTGAGGCAAGACAGGTACAAGACCCAGCTGAGTGCAGAAGCGCTGATGGTCACAAGGCGGAAGTGCCTTGGTGAACACATCAGCAGTGTTGGCCTCAGAGGCCACGTACGCAAGTCGCAACTGACCACGCTGCTGCAGCTCATGAGCAAGAAAGTAACGGAGAGCAATGTGCTTCGTTCTGTGCTCCAAGCGCTGCTCTCGACACAAGGCCAGCATGGCCTTGTTGTCTACGTACAGCACTGGAGGAGAACGAGGCGGCTCTCCAAGGTCAGTCAGCAGGTAGGTGAGCCAGCGAAGCTCCTGTGCAGCCATGGCCCCGGCGTAGATCTCAGCCTCACAACTGGAGCCGAGAACAGAGGACGAGCGAGTAGCCCGCCACGAGACAGAGCCGGAACCAAGACTGAAGGTGTAACCCTGCGACGACCGCTGCGTAGCCTGGTCGTCAGCCCAAGAAGCGTCCGCGTGCCCAGTGAGCACCACTGGACTCCGCCCTCCAAGCACTAGCCCCATGCCCGACGTACTGCACAAGTAGCGCAACACCCTCTTCGCTGCAGCCATGTGCTCTGGTCGGTGTCTCCCAGGAGCAACATAGCGTGCAAGAATGCTAAGAGGGTATGCAAGGTCAGGTCGTGTGCAGGTCATCAGGTACATGAGGCAACCAACAAGCTCTGGGTACGGGCCACTCGACTCTACGGACTCATCCGAAGGCAGAGCTGAGAGCGAGTGGCGAGTAGACAGAGGAGTGGCCTGAGGCGAGGAGTACGTGAAGCCGAAGCGCTGAAGGACCTGCTGCACCATGTGTGACTGAGTCAAGGTAATGGTGCGGCGTGCTCTGTCCCGAGTGATCTGCAAGCCAAGGTAGCTGCGCAGTTCACCCAGGTCTGTGCACGTGTGTCTCTTCTGCAGCTCGGACTTCACGTAGGCTAGTCCAGCAGTGTCAGCTGTGGCAAAGACCAAGTCGTCAACGTACACGAGGATGTAGAACGGCGGCAAAGAAGTGTCGGTGCGCAGAAACAACGACGGGTCAGCCGTAGAGGGAGCAAACCCAAGAGCCGCAAGCGTAGTCCTCAGTGTGTCGTGCCACTCACGCGGTGCCTGGCGGAGACCGTAGACTGGCCGTCGGAGGCTCCACTGGGTGCCAGTAGGGAAAGTCCCAGTGAAGCCAGGTGGACGGCGCAGCCAGATCTCCTCGTGCAGGCTACCCTGCAAGAAAGCAGTGCTGAAGTCAAGAGAGTGGAGCTCGTAGTCGCGCTGAGCGGCTATGTGCAGCAGCACCCGAAGAGTGGTCATCTTCGGGGTGGGAGAGAAGGTCTGAAAGTAGTCAACTCCCTGCCGCTGACTGAAGCCACGAGCGACGTACCGCGCCTTGAAGACAGGTGGAGAGCCCGGCGGCCGCTTCACCCTGAAGATCCACATGCCACTGACGATGTTCGCCCCAGGAGGGGGAACCGCGTCAACGTAGGTGCCTGTGGACTTCCAGGACGCCATCTCTGCATCCATAGCTGCCTGCCACTGAGAGGAGTAGGGACCCTCTACGGCCTCCGCGTAAGAGCGCGGAGTCGGGATGTCTAGTGCATCCGGGTCTCCCTCAGGGGCAAGTAGTACGGACGCGAGATGAGGTGAAGCAGCAGCCCGACACTGGAACTCCTCCTGCCTGTCCTCAAGGACGTCTGTGCCAAGAGCACACTCACCCCCGACGGACGGAGGACAGACAGACGCAGACTCAGCAACAAGACCGGCAGCGTAGTCTAGACGACAGCGAGCAGCAAAGTCGACGAGCTCAGCAACAAGAGCAGACGCAGCAGTGGACTCAAAAGAGGGGTCAGTGACGACAGTAGCAAGGAGACGTGTGACAGTAGGACTGGTAGCACGAAGAGAGTCGGACTCTGGGTCGGTAAGTGCAGGAAGAGAGGACTCAGGAGGAGAAGGCAAAGGGGCACGCAGAGGAGCAGTGGACGGACGCAAAGACATCCGGTGCGTGCCAGGGACAGGAGGAGGACGCTGACGCGAACCGCGACCACTAGCGCGAGCAGCACGAACAGGCGACGCAGGACGAGACGCAGGCTCACGACGCTCAGCAAGACCTCCAGTGGGACCAGTGTAAGGAGAGGGAGCAGGAAGTGGGGAGGCGGGCTCTAACTGGGACTGTGACGGAACAGGCGGTGGACAAGCTGCAGGAGGAGAAAGACCAAGAACCTGCTGTAGGAGTGGAACGAAGTACGGCCGAGGCCGCGCGGCGACTCCAGACACAGCAGGGACAGCACCCTCAGCAGCAGCACCAGCGCCAACAGCACCTCCAGGGGCAGGACCTCCAGCAGCACCAGCAGCACCAACACCCGCAGCAGCTCCAGCTCCAGGCGGACCCGAAGGCCCAGCAGCTCCGGGACCAGCGGCACAAGTACCCTCAGCAGTCGAAGGAGCTCCGGCTCCAGCAGTACGTCTCCAGCGGCGAGCAAACCACTCGCGCAGCTCCTGTGGAGAGAGGGGCTCCCGCCGAGGCGAAGCACCCGGAGAACCGCCAGGTCCCGCACCGCCAGACGCCACAAGGGGAGGTCCAGTGGCCGCAGGCTCCGCAGCTCCAGGCCCAGCAGCTCCAGACGCAGCACCCCCTGGCTCAGCACCCCCAGTCGCAGCACCCCCAGGCTCAGCACCCCCAGACTCCGCACCCCCAGGCTCAGCACCCCCAGTCGCAGCACCCCCAGGCTCAGCACCCCCAGACTCCGCACCCCCAGGCTCAGCACCCCCAGTCGCAGTACCCCCAGGCTCAGTACCCCCAGACTCAGCACCCCCAGGCTCAGCACCCCCAGGCTCAGCACCCGCAGCAGGACCAGAGTCACCAGCAACCTCGACCGGCTCGACTGCGTCTACCTGGGACACACCTGAAGGGGCAGGACCCTGAGGGGGAAGGGGGTCTACCGGGGGGGGACCTGGCACAAGGAAGTGCGGTGGCGGGGGGAGGGAAGGAGTGCGGTAGGGGAAGAGGCGGTAGAAGGGGACTGACTCGTCGAACGTGACGTCCTGGGAGGACAGAACACAACGAGAGGAGGGGTGGTAGAACTGCCACCCTGGGGCGTCAGGGGGGAAGCCGAGGAAGACACAGGGAGCAGCACGAGGGGACAGCTTGTCCGCAGACAAGTCGCGGACAAACGCCCGAGATCCCCAGACACGGAACGCAGACGCATCGCCGACCTTCCCCGTCCACAGCAGAGCTGGGGAGGTCTCCGGCCGTGAGACCCTGGGGTGAAGGTTGATCTGATGCGCCGCGTACCGAACCGCAAACGGCCACAGAAAATGGGGGGCAGCCGCATGCATCATGGACGTACGAGCGACGTCCATGACCATGCCAATGCGGCGCTCAGCAATCCCATTTTGCTGTGGAGAGTCCGGAAGCGTAAAGGTCTGGCGGATGCCTCGTGCACGACAGTAGGCTCGCAGAAGGCCAGAGGAGAACTCTCCACCTCGGTCAGAGTGCAGACGCAGAACAGGAAAGTCCGAGCCGAAGCTCCTCCTGAGCTGGAGACGAGCTGCGCGGATCCAGTCGATCAACACCTCAGTAACATCACCCTTGCTGCGCAAGGGGAAGACTGTGGTGTAACGCGAGTAGTCGTCAACCACCAGCAGGAAGTAGCGCTCGTGACCCTGCCCACGGACGCGGGCCGGGCCCCACACGTCCATGTGAAGCGTCTGCAGAGGAGCCTCTGTCGGGGGAAACTGGGAGGAGTGAGGGGCAGCCCGGAGCCGCCCCTCGACACAGGGGACACAGGAAGGTCCGGGTCCCGAGGGAAGGGGAGGGAGAGACCGGGGAAGACCAGAGACAAGGACACGGGAAGCCATGCCCCGAAGACGAGGCAAGGAGGGGTGGCCAAGACGGTGGTGCCACAGGAGAGTCTCCTGAGACAGGCGGCGACACGAACAGGGGGCAGACCCAGGACCAGACCTGGACGCAGCAGCAAACACCTGACCCGACGCAGCTACCTGGCCAGACGCAGGGACAGGAGGAGACTCAGTGGTCAGGGTGTAGAGACTCGACCCCGGCCGACGCGAAAACGTGGCCAGGTGTCGGCCTGTGCGGGCGTCCGAGCAGTGGGTCACCCGCTGACTCGCAGGAGTAAACTGGTGAACCCCCGCATCCTGCAGGTCAGCACCACTCACCAAGTTCGTCGAGAACGAGGGGAGGTACAGACCAGACAAGGTGCCCGAGGGAGCAGCCGGACACGGGAGGACAGTGGAGAAGTGAGAGAGGACAGGACCCCCAGAGGGGTCAGCCAGGGAGACTGCAACCGGCCGGCCAAGCGGCGTGAGTGTGGTGCGGTCTCGAAAGAAGGAGCGAGAAGCCCCTGAGTCAAGCGTGAAGGTGAGGGAGGCCGAAGCCGACGCAGTACCTGAGAGCGCAGCCTCACCAGTACCTGAGAGTGCAGACGCACTGGCACCTAGAGCAGCAGCCGCAGAAGTACCTGGCACAGCAGTACCAATGCCCGGGTCGGGCGGGAAACACCGGTAACAGTCACCCTCCTCACTAATAGTCACAGCATACATGGCAGCAAGGATAGCATCAAAGTCAAGATCAAAGATAGCTACGCCAGCCCTAGACAGCTCTCCCCAACGGGGAATCTCACTAGCCTCGGGGAACTGCTGACGCCAAGCATCCGTCAGGCGGCCAAAGCAGCGCTGGGTGGGGTGGGCACCCCCACACTGCTCACCCGCGCGGTCGCCGGAACGAAGGACGTAGGTGCACGGACCAAAACCCCCACCCCGCTGACGCTGCGTGTACCACTCACGGAGCTGCTGGGGCGGGGGGATGTCCCGCGAACGCTGCTGCT
Source organism: Closterium sp. Naga37s-1 (assembly GCA_947471745.1). Classification (NCBI taxonomy): domain Eukaryota; kingdom Viridiplantae; phylum Streptophyta; class Zygnematophyceae; order Desmidiales; family Closteriaceae; genus Closterium; species Closterium sp. Naga37s-1. The sequence continues at coordinate 904,207 of CANJKZ010000966.1, forward strand.
GCTGCTGCTGCTGACGCTGGCCACCACCAGAGCCGCTACGCTGCGGGGCACCACCCCGACCAGCTCCACTCCCTCCGCCACCGCCGCCTCCACCTCCACCACCACCGCTGCCTCCGCTCCCACCGCTGCCGCCGCCACCGCCTCCTCCTCCGCTGCTGACACCGCCACCACCGCCCCCGCCACCACTCCCACCGCCACTCCCACTCCCTCCGCCGCCTCCACCGCCACCTCCACCGCCCCCGCCAGGTCCACCCGCGCCCTTGCCCCCCTTGCCCCTGCCAGGGCGGCGTCTCCCGCTAGGGGCAGACGCCGCGCAGACCGACTCAAGACCAAGCAGGTCGGCAGCAGCAGCAGAGGCAACAGAGGGCAGCAGGGGGGAAGGAGAACACCCCTCAAAGATGGGGGTGCGAGGGTCACCACGAGAGGCTCCTACAGCGACGATGCTCTTCTCCGCCGCCAGGAGAGACTTCTCGAGGAGGTCGACAGTGAGAGTGGTGGGACAGACTGAGAGGAAGTGGTCCCTGACTACGTGAAGGGAGTCAGGGAGGCGTGTGACTATGAAATAGAGAGTGATGTACATGGGGGGGGGGGTTCTTGGCGCAGAACTCAGCAGGAAGGGCGGCACGGTAGCGAGTGTCACTAGTGCGGAGGTGCGTAATGAGGTCAGCGACAGTGGGAAAGGCAGCAAGGTCAGGAAAGAGGTATGGTAGCATGAGGCGGCTAAGGGCAGCAGTGGCAGGGGAAGAGTAGCGCGCAACTACAGCGTCGTACAAGGTCTGAGCACTCTTGTACTGACTAAAGTGCGCGCGCTCAGTGGTAGGCAGGTGACGACGCACAGCAAGACGTGCAGCAGCATCGCGGGTGGCCCACTGAGAGCGAACAGTGGGGTCAGCATCAGCAGCAGGGGCAGGAGAGGCGCCAGAGGTGAGGTCAAAGAGGGAAAGACCGTCCGCCCTATCGCACTGTAAGAACAGCTGCAGGTCGTCGACCCAGACCTCAAAGTCAATGGCTCGACCCTCAGCGTCAAAAGCGAGGACACTAGGGGTAGCCATGACGACGACAGTGTAGTAGTGCAAGCAGTAGGGGAAGGGCACGCAGTAACAGTGGTGCTGTGCTCACCAGGCAGGGCAGGTCGGGCGGCTCGGCAGTAGGGCGGCCCGGCGACTGGGCGGCTCGGCGGCTCGGCTGCTGGGCGGCTCGGCTCCCGGGCGGCTCGGCGGCAGGGCGGCTCGGCGGCAGGGCGGCTCGGCGGTAGGGCGGCTCGGCGGCTCGGCTCCCGGGCGGCTCGGCGGCAGGGCGGCTCGGCAGCAGGGCGGCTCGGCTGCACGGCGGCTCGGTTGCTCGGCTCCCGGGCGGCGGGGCGGCTCGGCTGCGCTGCTGTTGGGCGACGCGGTTTTCTGCCCGCCGTGCGCCCCGAGGCGCGCGGCGGGTTCCTACCTCGTCGCGGCGTCTTAGGGGCCCGCGCACTGGCCCCGACCGTCGCCTCGTCGAGGCGTTTTGGGGGCCTGCACGCAGGTCCCTCCCGTCGCCTCGTCGCGGCACTTTCGGGGCCCGCGAGCCGGCCCCTCCCGTTGCCTCGTCGCGGCGCCTTAGGGGCCTGCGCGCGGTCCCCTCTCGTTGCCAGTCGAGGCACTTTTGGGGACCTGCGCGGCTCCCTAGCACATCGCCCGTCAGGGCACAATGGGGGCCGCGCCCTTCCCCTCCCCTCCCTCCTACTTTACGCTGCAGCAGCCGCCCCTGGAGCCGCCGCCCCTGAAGCAGCCGCCCCTGGAGCGGCCTGCCTTGCAACAGCAGCCGCCCCTGGAGCAGCCGCCCCAGCAGCAGCAACCCCTGGAGCCGCCGCCACTGCAGCGGCCGCCCCAGCAGCAGCAGCCCCTGAAGCAGCCGCCCCAGCAGTAGCAGCCCCTGGAGTAGCCGCCCCAGCAGCAGCAGCCTCTGGAGCAGCCGCCCCAGCAGCAGCAGCCCCTGGAGCAGCCGCCCCAGCAGCAGCAGCCCCTGGAGCAGCCGCCCCAGCAGCAGCCGCCCCAGCAGCAGCAGCCCCAGCAGCAGCAGCCCCTGGAGCAGCCGCCCCAGCAGCAGCAGCACCTGGAGCAGCCGCCCCAGCAGCATCAGCCCCAGCAGCAGCAGCCCCTAGAGCAGCCGCCCCAGCAGCAGCAGCACCTGGAGCAGCCGCCCCAGCAGCAGCAGCCCCTGGAGCAGCCGCCCCAGCAGCAGCCGCCCCAGCAGCAGCAGCCCCTGGAGCAGCCGCCCCAGCAGCAGCAGCCCCTGGAGCAGCCGCCCCAGCAGCAGCAGCCCCTGGAGCAGCCGCCCCAGCAGCAGCAGCCCATGGAGCAGCCGCCTCAGCAGCAGCAGCCCCTGGAGCAGCCGCCCCAGCAGCAGCAGCCCCTGGAGCAGCCGCCCCAGCAGCAGCCGCCCCTGGCCCCTGCAGCAGCCGCTCCTGGACCCGGTGCAGCCGTGGGGGGGTGGGTGTGGGGGTGATGGTTGTGGGGGTGTCGGTTGTGCGTGCCGTTCCCTCCTCCTCCTCCTCCTTCGTCTCCCACTGCTGCAGCTCTCGCTGAGGGGGGTGGATGTGTGGGAGTCTGGGGTTTAGGGTTTAAGGGGGTGCTGTGGGTGTAGGGCTAGGGTTTGAGCAGGGGGTATGTGAGAAGGGCGTTAGGCAGCTGGGGAGGTCGAGTGGAGGCAGCAGTCTTGTCGTCAGCAGCAGCAGCAGTCCGGAGGCTACAATCTCCGGTAGTCGCCAGTCGCCCGTGGGTCCGTTGCTCGTCTGCCGCTACTTTTAGCCGCGGGGCCAGTTACCCCAGTAGTCCGGAGCGCTGTTCCGGTAGCCACTGAGCCAGCAGCTCGTCTGTGTGTCTGCAGCATCAGCAGTCGCCTCCCATCTTCTCTCCCCCACAGTCTCTCCTCCTCCTCACTTGCCCTCTGTGATTAGCTCTAGCCTTACTTACCTATTGTGAACTCTTGCTCTATGCTTGCTCATTGTGCTGATTACACCCCACTTTGGCTATGGGGGTATGTCAGAATGTATTTGCTGTCTAGCCTGCAGTGGGATACTCTGTAATGAGTACAACCCAATTTAGGGTGTTGTACTTGTATCCCAACTCTTGCTAGTGAAACCCCATTCCTCTCCTTCCAAACCTCTCGATACTTTTCCTAAACTCGAACTCAACTACCAAGGCTCCTAAACTATGGCTCCTAAGCCAAACTCACGCTAGGATTATGATATTAGACAAGGGGAAGAAAACGATAGACAAATGGAAGGTGGAAGGCAATGGTGGGTGATGGTCAGGAGAGGACAAGTGGAGGTCATGTGGGTGGTGAAGGGGGCGGTTTGGTTAGGAAAGAGAAAAGACGCGAGGGCAATGAGGCGAGGGTCAATGCAAGCAAGCAGAAGCGGGCCTTAAGCGCGGTCCAAAGCGAGATGACTCGGCTCAGTGCGTCGGCCTTGTTGTGTAGCCCTGGCTTGTAGACGATGTCGTAGTGGAAGTTAGTTTCAAGGAAGTCCATCCACCGCACCTGTCGTTGTGAAGGCATCAGCCGCGACTTGAGGTATTTGAGACTGAAGTGGTCAGTGTAGACTGTAGTTTTGGCTCCCTCTAGTTAACATCTCCATGCATTGAAGGTTGTAACTATCGCTAAGGTTTCATTGTCATGGATTGGGTAATTCCGTTTTCCTCCATGTAGCTTCTTACTGAGGTAGGCGATGGGCTGCAAATCGTGTTCGTGATTCTGCATCAGTATTGCTCTGACTCCCTGGTCACTAGTCTCTGTCTGAATCCAGTAGGATGAGTACTGGGGTAGTAGTCAGTGCTGTCTGTAGTTGATCCATGGCTTTCTGCTGAGGAGTATCCCATTTATAGGGCGTATCCTTTTTCACTAAATTTGTCAGTTGTTATCTTATGGAACGTTCCTGGCCCGTGTCAAACTTCGGGCCAGGCTGCTTGACACGAGGTGGAATAGACAGCATTGGGGCAAAATCGTTTTTTCATGTCAGACCTCCCTGGGGAGCCTGACACCAAGTAAACTTGGCCCGAAGCTTGACACTGGCCAGAAACGTTTCCTTAGTGTACTGTGGCACGGACTTCTTGTAGTAGTTGGCGAAGCCTAGGAACTGCCACAACTCCTTGACGTTCTTTGGTACTTTCCACTTTTTGACTACTTTGATCTTACGCCCTCGGCACTCTCCATGTGTCTGGGAAAATGCACCTTCTTCAGGGCGAAGTCGCTCTTTGATAGCTTCACATAGAGTTTGTCTTTCCGCATGATCTCGAAGGCTTTTCGTGGATGCTCCACGTGCTCCTTCATATTCTTGGAGTAGATCAGGATATCATCCAGGTACACTACCACACAGTCGTCGGGTAGGGGCCGTAGGAAGTGGTTCATCTCTGCCTAGAACATCACCGATGCGTTGCAGAGTCCGAACGACATCACTAAAGTATTCGTAGGAGCCGTATTTGGTACGAAACGACGTTTTTTTGGATAAAAAATACTGTGGCAACACGCAATCGATCTAAGAGATCGTCGATGCGGAGCATGGGGTATTTATTTTTAACTGTCTGTTTGTTCAGAGCCCGATAGTCGATGCACATCCGTAAACTACCGTCCGGCTTTGGAGTGAAGAGAACTGGTGCGCCATAGGGAGAGGTGGAAGGGATGATCAGTTTTCTGTCCAGTAGATATTCTATTTGCTTTTTCATGTCTGTTAGTTCGGTCGGACTAAGGCTGTATGGTGCACGGGAGATGAGTTTCGCACCTGGTTCCTCCACGATCTCGTGTTCGTAAGTTCGGGCTTGAGACACTCCTACGGGCGGGTAATCCGGCATGCTGTCTTTGTACTCTTCTAACACATGTACTTCTGCAGGTAGTTTCGCGTTCGGCTTCTCCTCCTCTTCTGCTGCCATCACCAGTGCAAAGTAACCCTCGTTACTCTCGTTCACCGTCCGTTAGAACTGTGCAAGTGTCGTCTAAGGAACATCCCTTGTATCCATCCAGCTTCGCAGCTCCACACGTTTCCCTAAATTGAAGATGCACGCCTTCCATTTGACCTAGTCAATCTCGGGGTTGAACTACTTCAGAAAATCACGTCCCAAGATGAAACCCAATCCCTTGATGTTCGTGATCGGCAACGTCGGCTTCCACCTCAACGCACCTATGTGCAGCTGCAGTGTTGTCTCGCTGTGGATGGGAAGCTTTGTACTGTCCACCATCGTTGCTATGAAATTGGTTTCCTCTAAGGACTCCTCAATTTTCTCCAACGTCCCGCGTTTGCACACCCTAGGTCCTACTCTTGAAGCTGTAGAGTTAACATCAGGTTTCACCTTAGTGGGGTCGGAAGGATTTATCTAAGGCCGATTCAGCTGTTCGTGGGCCTGGAACCTTACCCTGAGCCTTTGCAGCTGCGGAGGCTTCACCTGTGGGGAACGAAGAGCCTTAACACTGTGCTGCTGAGAAAGAATGTTAACTCCTCGGAACGTTTGGCCCTTTTCAACGCTACGGAGTTGTACCCCTGGTAACGGTACTATTTCTAAAGGCATTTTTTTAGCCTTCAACTCTGCCTTCAAAACTTTCAAAGGCTTTAAAACCATGCAAACTATTATTCCTAGTTAAAGTATCCTTGTAGGATGACTTTAAGGAATTCTTACTCTCGAGGGTTCACGGTCGGTGCTGAGTATTATTTTTGTGGAGTCTCCCTTCGTCTCGAAGATTTCCCCTAGTGTCGGCCGGTCGTGACGTTTAATTTCGCGCCATCATTTCCTCCCTTTTTTTGCCCGCTCCGAAGTCGCCAGGTCGTCGCCTTTCCTTTTTTTTTTTTTTTTTTTTTTTTTTCTCCGGATCTTTTCGTGATCGCCAGGTCGATCCGCGGCTATTGGCGATTCTCGTTTTTTTACTTCGGGGGTGCCGTGCTATTCTTGCCATACAGCTCCATACGTGCCTTCTTCATTTTCCAACATGCCAAGAATCGATGTAAGGCTGCGCCGCAAAATTCGCACGTTTCGGATTTTGCCGACCGCTGCTTCGCGTCGATCTTGTCGGTATCCATCTGTCAGACTTGTATGACTTAGCCTATGTAGGCTATAGTGGGGTAGCACATATGGGGTACAACACATTTCAAGGGTTTGTACTTGTACCCAACCTTTCCCTTAGTCAATCATTCCTCGTAATTTTCACATGGTATAGAGCAGGTTCCCTAGTGGGAACGTTCCTAGGGCCCATCACTGAAAATCGATTTTTTTTTTCCTGCCCGGAGCGCGCTTCGCTCCTGCCCGAGTCGCGCCGCGCGTGCCTACCCTCCCGTCGCGTCCCCTGCCCTTAGCGGCCCGTCGCGCTCTCTTACGGCCCCGTAGCGGCCCCTCTCACGGCCCCCTCACGGCCCCTCTCACGGCCCTTCGCGGCCCCTTCAGGCCCCTCGCGGCCCCTTCGCAGCCCCGTCGCCGCCCTTCGAGGCCCCTCGCGGCCCCTCTCACGGCCCCTCGCGGCCCCTTCGCGGCTCCCTCGCGGCCCCTCCGCCGCCCTTCGCGGCCCCTCTCACGGCCCTTCGCGGCCCCTTACCGCCCCTCGCGGCCCCTTCGCGGCCCCTCGCGGACCCTTCACGGCCCCGTCGCCGCCCTTCGCGGCCCTGTCGCCGCCCATCACGGCCCCGTCGTGGCCCCTCGCGGCCCCTTCTCGGCCCCGTCGCCGCCCTTCGCGGCCCCTCACGGCCCCTTCGCGGCCCCTTCACCGCCCTTAGCGGCCCCTTCTCGGCTCCTCCGCGGCCCCTTCTCGGCTCCCTCACGGACCTGCCGCCCCGCCGTCGCCGCCCCTGCAGCAGCAGCCGTCGCCGCCCCTGCAGCGGGAGCCGCAGCCGCAGACAGCAGCAGCCGCTGCCGCCACAGCCGGGGCTGCAGCCGCCGTGGCCGCCGACAATAGCAGCTGCTGCCGCCACTGCTGGGGCCGCCGCCGCCGCAGCCGCCGACTGCAGCCGCCGCCGCCGACTGCAGCCGCCGCCGCCGCCAACAGCAGGGGCCGCCACCGCCGATCCGGCCCTGCCCTGCAGAGAGGAGCGGCAGTCCTCTGCCGCACTGTAGCGGCCCCGTCCCTGCCGGCGCGCCTCGGCCCTGCCCCACCACTTGCGGACCTCTACCCACCTGCCCTGGTAAGAGCACCGCCGAGCCGCGCCCCTACTCTTGCTACTGCTGCTGCTGCCCCTAGCCTGCTGCCACTGCTGTCATGGCTACCCCTAGCGTTCTAGTCTTTGATGCTGAGGGTCGGGCTGTTGACTTTGAGGTCTGGGTCGATGATCTACAGCTTTTCCTACAGTGCGATAGGAAAGACGGTCTCTCACTGTTCGATCTCACGTCTGGCGCTTCTGCTGCCCCTGCTGCCGATGCTGACAGCACTGTTCGCTCACAGTGGGCCACACGCGATGCTGCTGCCCGTCTTGCTGTGCGTAGTCACTTGCCGTCCTCTGAGCGCGCGCACTTCAGTCAGTACAAGAGTGCTAGGACCTTGTACGACGCTGTAGTCGCACGCTACCCTTCCCCTGCCACTGCTGCCCTTAGCCGCCTCATGCTGCCGTACCTGTTCCCTGACCTCGCCGCCTTTCCCACAGTCGCTGACCTCATTACGCACCTTCGCACTCGTGACACCCGCTACCGCGCTGCGCTTCCTGCTGAGTTCTGCGCCAAGAACCCCCCCCCCCATGTACATCACCCTCTACTACATAGTCACCCGGCTCCCTGACTCCCTTCGCTCGGTCAGGGACCACTTCCTCTCAGTTTGCCCCACCACACTCACCGTTCACCTCCTCGAGGAGTGCCTCCTGGCAGCTGAGAAGAGTATAGTCGCTGTAGGAGCCTCTCGTGGTGACCCTCGTGCCCCCTTCTTTGAGGGGTGCTCCCCCTCCCCCCTTTTGCCCTCTGTTGCCTCTGCTGCTGCCGTCAACTTCGTTGGCACCGAGTCGGTCGGCGCTGCGTCTGCCCCTAGCGGGAGAGGCCGCACCGGCAAGGGCAAGGGGGGCAAGGGCGCTGGAGGGGCTGGCGGGGGCGGTGGAGGTGGCGGTGGAGGCGGCGGAGGGAGTGGGGGTGGCGGTGGGAGTGGTGGCGGGGGTGGGGGCTTCGGTGGCGGCGGTGGAGGCGGAGGCGGCGGCGGCGGTGGCGGTGGGAGCGGAGGAGGAGGCGGTGGCGGCGGTGGCGGAGGTGGCGGCGGCGGAGGTGGAGCTGGTCGGGGTGGCTCTGCGCAGCGGAGCGGCTTCGGTGGTGGTCAGCGCCAGCAGCAGCAGCGCATTCGTGAGACCCCGCCCCCCCAGCAGCTTCGTGAGTGGTACGCTGCGCGTCAGCGGGGTGGGGGTGCTGGTCCCTGTGCCTACGTCCTGTTTACCTGCGACCGCACTGGTGAGCCGTGCGGTGGCCCGCACACCACCCAGCGCTGCTTCGGCCGCCTGACGGACGCTTGGCGTCTCCAGTTCCCTGACGCCACTGAGATCCCCCGCTGGGGTGAGCTGCTTAGGTCGGGGGTTGCTATATTTGATCTGGATTATGATGCTATCCTTGCTGCCATGTATGTTGTGTCTACTAGTGATGAGGGTGACTGTTACCTGTGTGTTCCGCCTGACCCGGGCATTGAGGCTGCTGCTCTAGGTGCTGGTGAGGCTGCTGCTGTAGGTGCTAGTGCGTCTGCTTCCCCAGGTGCTGGTGAGTCTGCTCTCTCAGGTGCCACGTCGGCTCAGGCCTTACACACCTTCACCCTTGACTCGGGTGCTTCCCGCTCCTTCTTTCGAGACCGCACCACGCTTACGCCGCTTAGTCGGCCAGTTGCGGTCTCCCTGGCGGACCCCTCTGGGGGTCCTGTCCTTGCCCACCTCTCCACTGTCTTACCGTGTCCGGCGGCCCCCTCTGGCACCCTGTCAGGTCTCTACCTCCCCTCGTTCTCTACGAACTTGGTGAGTGGTGCTGATCTACAGGATGGGGGGGTTGACCAGTTCACTCCTGCGAGTCAGCGGGTGACCCACTGTACGTGTGCTCGGACGGGCCGACACTTGGCCACGTTTACCCGTCAGCCGGGGTCGAGCCTATACACACTGACTACTGAGTCTCCTCCTGTTGCTGAGTCTGGTCAGGTAGCTGCGTCGGGTCAGGTGTTTGCTGCAGCGTCCAGGTCTGGTCCTGAGTCTGCTCCCTGCTCGTGTCGTCTCCTGTCTGACCAGACTCTCCTCTGGCACCACCGCCTTGGTCACCCCTCCCTGCCTCGTCTCCGAGGCATGGCCTCCCGTTACCTTGTCTCTGGTCTCCCCCGGTCCCTCCCTCCCCTCCCTCCGGGGCCTGCCCCTACCTGCGTTCCCTGCGTCGAGGGGCGGCAGCGCGCCGCTCCTCACTCCTCAGAGTTTCCTCCGACAGAGGCTCCGCTGCAGACTCTTCACATGGACGTGTGGGGCCCCGCCCGCGTCCGTGGCCTGGGTCACGCGCCTGGTTGGCAGTTTTACCACCCCACCTCGCGCCGTGTTCTGTCCTCCCAGGACGTCACGTTTGACGAGTCGGTTCCTTACTACCGTCTCTTCCCCTACCGCACTGCGCCCCTCCCCCCGCCGCCGCTCTTCCTCGCGCCAGGTCCCCCCCCGGTAGACCCCCTTCCCCCTCAGGGTCCTGCCCCCTCAGGTGTGTTTCAGGTAGACGCGGTCGAGCCTGTCGAGGTAGCTGTTGACTCTGGTGCTGCTAGGTGTGCTGAGCCTGCGGGTGCGGGGTCTGGGGGTGCTGAGCCTAGGGGTGCTGAGTCTGGGGGTGCTGAGTCTGGGGGTGCTGAGCCTGGGGGTGCGGAGCCTGAGGGTGCTGGGCCTGCTCGTGTGGAGTCTGGCGGTACTGGGTCTGGAGGTCCCTCGGGTGCTTCGTCCCGGCGGGAGCTGCCCTCTCCACAGGAGCTGCGCGAGTGGTTTGCTCGGCGCTGGAGCCGTGCTGCTGGAGCTGGAGGTGCTGCTGGAGCTGGAGGTTCTGCTGCTACTAAGGGTGTTGGTGCCACCGGTCCCGGAGGTGCTCGTACTGGAGGTGCTGGAGCTGCTGGGCCTGGGGGTGCTCCTTGTGCTGGAGCTGCTGGCGGTGCTGGGGCTGGCGGTGCTACTGGAGTCGGTGCTGCTGGAGGTGCTGGAGCTGTGGCTGTTGAGTCTTCCGGTGGTCCGGCTGGAGCTGGAGCTGCTGGGGGTGTTGGCGTTGGAGGTGCTGCTGGCGCTTGTGCTGGAGTTGGCGGTGCTGCCGCTGTGAGTGCTACTGGTGCTGGTGCTGCCACTGGGGGTGCTGGTGCTGTCCCTGCTGGTTCTGGAGGCGTTGCGCGGCCGCGGCCGTACTTCGTTCCGCTCCTTCAGCAGGTTCTTGGTCTCCCGCCTTCTACTGGTCCTGCTCCTTCCTTAGAGTGTCCGCCGCCTGTCCAGTCTGAGTCGCAGTTACAGCACGCCTGCCCGCTGCCTGCTCCTTCTCCCTACACTGGTCCTACTGGAGGTCTTGCTGAGCGTCGTGAGCCTGCGTCTCGTCCTGCGTCGCCTGTTCGTGCTGCTCGCACTAGTCGTCGTGATCCGCGTCCGCGTCCTCCTGCGGTCCCAGGCACACACCAAATGGCGCTGCGTCCTTCCACTGCTCCACTGGGTGTCCCTTTGCCGTCTCCTCCAGAGTCCTCTCTTCCTGCTCTTGCTGACCCGGAGTCTGACTCCCTTCGTGCTGCCAGTCCTACTGTCACGCGTCTTCTGGCTACTGCTGTCACTGACCCTTCCTTTGAGTCCACTGCTGCATCTGCCTTAGTTGCTGAGCTTGTCGACTTTGCTGCTCACTATAGTCTAGACTACGCCGCTAGTCTTGTTGCTGAGTCTGAGTCTGTCTGTCCTCCGTCCGTCGAGGGTGAGTGTGCTCTTGGCACGGACGTCCTTGAGGATAGGCAGGAGGACTTTGAGTGCTTTGCCGCTGCTGTACCTCATCTCGTGTCCATGCTGATTGCACCTGAGGGAGACCCGGATGCACCAGACATCCCGACCCGCGCTCTTACGCAGAGGCGATAGAGGGTCCCTACTCCTCTCAGTGGCAGACAGCCATGGACGCAGAGATGGCTTCGTGGAAGTCCACAGGCACTTACGTCGACGAGGTTCTCCCACCTGGGGCGAAAATCGTCAGTGGCATGTGGATCTTCAGGGTGAAGCGGCCGCCGGGCTCTCCACCTGTCTTCAAGGCGCGTTACATGGCTCGAGGCTTCAGTCAGCGACAGGGAGTTGACTACTTCCAGACCATCTCTCCCACCCTGAAGATGACCACTCTTCGGGTGCTGCTGCACATAGCTGCTCAGCGCGACTACGAGCTTCACTCTCTTGACTTCAGCACGGCTTTCCTACAGGGCAGCCTGCACGAGGAGATCTGGCTGCGCCGCCCACCTGGCTTCACTGGGTCGTTTCCTCCTGGTACCCAGTGGAGCCTCCGGCGGCCAGTCTACGATCTCCGCTAGGCGCCCCGTGAGTGGCACGACACACTGAGGACTACGCTTGCGGCCCTTGGGTTTGCTCCTTCTACTGCTGACTCGTCGCTGTTTCTACGCACCGACACCTCTTTGCCGCCGTTCTACATCCTCGTGTACGTCGACGACTTGGTCTTTGCTACTGCTGACACTGCTGGACTCGCCCACGTGAAGTCGGAGATGCAGAAGAGACACACGTGCACAGACCTTGGTGAACTGCGCAGCTATCTTGGCTTGCAGATCACCCGGGACAGAGCACGGCGCACCATTACCTTGACTCAGTCACACATGGTGCAGCAAGTCCTCAGCGCTTCGACTTCACGTACTCCTCGCCTCAGGGCACTCCTCTGTCTACTCGCCACTCGCTCTCAGCTCTGCCTTTGGATGAGTCCGTAGAGCCAAGTGGCCCGTACCCAGAGCTTGTTGGCTGCCTCGTGTACCTGATGACCTGCACTCGACCTGACCTAGCATACCCTCTTAGCATCTTGGCCCGCTATGTTGCTCCTGGGAGACACCGACCAGAGCACATGGCTGCAGCAAAGAGGGTGTTGCGCTACTTGTGCAGTACGTCGGGCATGGGGCTCGTGCTTCGAGGGCGGAGTCGAGTGGTCCTCACTGGTCACGCAGACGCGTCTTGGGTTGACGACTTGGCTACGCAGCGGTCGTCACAGGGTTACACCTTCAGCCTTGGTTCCGGCTCTGTTTCATGGCGGTCTACCCGCTCGTCTTCTGTTCTCAGCTCCAGCTGTGAGGCTGAGATCTACGCAGGGGCCATGGCTGCACAGGAGTTACGCTGGCTCACCTACCTGCTGACTTACCTGGGAGAGCCGCCTCGTTCTGTACGTAGACAACAAGGCCATGCTGGCCTTGTGTCGGGAGCACAGACTGGAGCACAGAACGAAGCACATTGCTCTTCGCTACTTCCTTGCTCGTGAGCTGCAGCAGCGTGGTCAGCTGCGCCTTGCTTACGTGGCCTCTCAGGCCAACACTGCTGATATCTATACCAAGGCACTTCCGCCTTGTGATCATCAGCGCTGTTGTACGATGCTAGGTCTTGTGCCTACTTGGCCTCACTTGCTGACTTCTTGACCTTGCTTGAACTGTGATCTTTCTATACCTGCCCTTGCTTGTTTACCTTTATATATGATCTTGCATGTGAACTGTCCTTGTGGCCTTGAACTTGTGCTCGGAATGTGTGGTGACGTTGTGATCCACCCTGAGCTTGCTTTGCTTTGCTTGACTGGTCTTGTGACCCCTTGTTCTCCCCCACTTTGCCTATGGGGGTGTGTCAAACTTGTATGACTTAGCCTATGTAGGCTATAGTGGGGTAGCACATATGGGGTACAACACATTTCTAGGGTTTGTACTTGTACCCAACCTTTCCCTTAGTCAATCATTCCTCGTAATTTTCACACCATCGGGTCGGCGATCGTTGGGGGTGCAGGTCGCTCCCATGATGAGATTTCCTATTCGGCATGTTGCATCGTGTTTCGTATTGACCCCTGGTCAACACATCGAACCTTTCTGCTGCGCAGACCATGTTGCGGTAGTTACCATAGTTCGATGCGATCACCTATCGGGGGATTTCGTTTTCCAGTCCCCTTGTGTACGCCCGAATGTTTTCGCCTTCGGTCAGGTCGTTGATCTTGTTAATGAGACTTTTGATGTGCTGCGTATTCTGCGCTACATTGCCGAATTGTCGGTGATGGTAAATCTGCTGCCGCGCCATGAAGGACGAATTTATCAGCTCGAAACGTTTGATGAGGGCTGCCAAAAATTGCGCCCACAAACCCTCGCCTCGGATTTCGTTGCTACTGTAGATCCATTCAAGTGCCGAGCCTTGCAACAGTGTGGCAGCGAGCCGAATCTGCATCGCGTCGTGTGTCGGGGCCGTACAGCCAATGGCCTCGAAACAAATTTCGAGGGTTGCGATGAATCTACAAACTTCCATACAAACGATCCACTCGGATCGAACGCCTCTGGTAGCCTCGGTCGTGCAGCCTCGAGATTCACTGTAGCTGGTGTCACGAGTGCAGCGTGAAATGTCGGTGTCGCCACTGCTTCTGCTGCTGCTGTGGCGGCTGCCGACTCGTTCGCGAGCATCGCCTCAATTCGCTGGAGTATTGCTTGTCAGAATCCCAACCACTAGACCATTGGGATAAAAGGGCTTGTTAAGTAGCGGGTCAGTGCGCCTATAACCCCCCAGGCCAACATGCTTGTAACCCTTCCCTAGGATCAATCGGGGATCACCAGTGGACCTCTGACACCCCCCCGCACTCGGATGCCCGAAGTGCACACGCTGGGATTCGAACCCGAGACCTTCGCTCTGATACCATATCAGAATCCCAACCACTAGACCATTGGGATAAAAGGGCTTTTTAAGTAGCGGGTCAGTGCGCCCATAACCCCCCAGGCCAACATGCCTGTAACCCTTCCCTAGGATCAATCGGGGATCACCAGTGGACCTCTGACATTGCTCGCGTCTGGTCCAGATCGGTACGAAACTCCGCAATTTCTTGTATGAAATTATCACCAATTTCCTCCATTCGGCAATTTACAGGAAGATTTGTGATGAAAATATATGAATTTGGTACGCTGGTCGACTTACTGCGAAGCAAAACGATTTTAGAATTTGTGTAGCGGAGAGGTTGTACGCCACGCTATTCTTCCTTAGTCGATTTCGCGTCCGATCTCGAGCGCTGAGGAGAAATTCAATACGACGCTCCAAATTTCAACCTTTTTGGGCGAAATTCTCTGGGCCGTTGAGATGCGATTCGACCGGATGGTCAAAATTCCAACTTTTCTGTTAATAAGCGTAAGGTACAGTGAAAAAACGGGTCGAGGGGGACTTCAATATTGTGTGGAACTGGTTTACGTACCCGAATCGTCGCTTTCCATTGTCGCCCCCGCGGTTTTTCAAGGCTAGATTTTAGAGGTTGAAGAATGTCGCGCTTAAAGGAGCTCTGATTACCAAGTGTGAGGATCGAAAATCTGGTTCAGAAAATAGATTATGATTACCTGGGAACAACACAATGCTATATATAGGCTCGACACAAGGCCAGTAACCCGGGTGTTACTAGAAGGTTCCGTGGGTCGCGAAGCGTCTCGAACAAGTCCTTCTCGAATTCGGTAGAAGCAAATCGGTGGTAACCAAAAAGCCTAGAATTCGGTGCACGCAACCTATAACGGTGGTACAATTTGTCAGAATGAACAAGAGTGATTGAACTAGGAAAGAGTTGGGTACAAGTAGGAAACCCTAAACTTACTGTACCCCATAGTAACTACCCCACTACAGCCTAAACAAACTGTAGCAGATATAACATTTGACACACCCCCATAGGCAAAGTGGGGGAGAGCAAGGGGTCACAAGACCAGTCAAGAAGGGCAAAGCAAGCTCAGGGTGGATCACAACGTCACCACACTCACTGAGCACAAGCAAAGGGCCACAAGGCCAGTTCACATGCAGAGGCATATATGTAACCCAAACATCACAGTGATCTCCACCTAGTAAAGCAAGCATGCAGGTATATATATATATATCACAGTACAAGTAAAGCCTACAGCAAGTGAGGAAAAGTGGGCACAAGCCCAAGCACAGTGCAGAAACGCTGATGATCACCAGATTGATGTGCCTTGGTGAATATATCAGCAGTGTTGGCCCGAGTGGCCACGTACCGCATACGAAGCTGACCACTCTGCTGCAACTCTCGAGCCAGGAAGTAACGCAGAGCGATGTGCTTCGTTCTGTGCTCCAGTCTGTGCTCCTCACACAAGGCAATGGCAGCCTTGTTGTTGACGTACAGCACTGGAGGAGAACGAGGCCGCTCTCCCAAGTCGATCAGCAGGTAGGTGAGCCAGCGTAACTCCTGTGCAGCCATGGCTGTGGCGTAGATCTCAGCCTCACAGCTGAGAACTGAAGACGAGCGTGTAGAACGCCAAGAAACAGAGCCAGAGCCAAGACTGAAGGTGTAACCCTGTGACGACCACTGAGTAGCCTGGTCGTCAACCCAAGAAGCGTCTGAGTGCCCAGTGAGGACAACTGAGCTCCTCCCTCCAAGCACGAGCCCCACGCCTGATGTACTGCACAAGTAGCGGAGTACCCTCTTAGCAGCATCCCAGTGCACCTTTCTGTGCCGACCAGGAGCCACGTAGCAAGCCAGAAGGCCAACAGGGTACGCGAGGTCAGGACGAGTGCAAGTCATCAGGTACATGAGGCAGCCAACTAGCTCTGGGTAAGGGCCACTCGGCTCTACGGACTCGTCCGAAGGTGAAGCTGAGAGCGAGTGACCTGTAGCCAGAGGAGTGGCCTGTGCCGAGGACCAGGTGAAGCCGAAGCGCTGAAGGACCTGCTGCACCATGTGTGAATGAGTCAGTGTGATGGTGCGGCGTGCTCTGTCCCGGGTGATCTGCAAGCCAAGGTAGCTGCGCAGCTCACCCAGGTCTGTGCACGTGTGTCTCTTCTGCAGCTCCGACTTCACCAGGGCGAGAGCCTCAGTGTCAGCAGTGGCAAAGACCAAGTCGTCGACGTACACGAGGATGTAGAACGGCGGCAGCGAAGCGTCGGTGCGCAGAAACAGCGACGGGTCAGCAGTAGAAGGCGCGAACCCAAGAGCCGCAAGTGTAGTCCTCAGTGTGTCGTGCCACTCACGTGGCACCTGGCGGAGACCGTAGACCAGCCGTCGGAGGCTCCACTGGGTACGAGGAGGAAACGACCCAGTGAAGCCAGGAGGGCGGCGCAGCCAGACCTCCTCGTGCAGGCTACCCTGCAAGAAAGCTGTGCTGAAGTCAAGAGAGTGAAGCTCGTAGTCACGCTGAGCGGCAACGTGCAGTAGTACCCGAAGAGTGGTCATCTTCGGGGTGGGGAGAAGGTCTGGAAGAAGTCTACTCCCTCTCACTGACTAAAGCCTCGAGCAACGTAACGAGCCTTGAAGACAGGCGGAGAACCTGGCGGCTGCTTCACCCTGAAAATCCACATGCCACTGACGATGTTCGCCCCAGGAGGGGGAACCTCGTCGACGTAAGTGCCAGTGGACTTCCAGGATGCCATCTCTGCGTCCATGGCTGACTGCCACTGAGAGGAGTACTCACCCGCGATCGCCTTAGCGTAAGAGCGCGGGGTCGCGATGTCTGGTGCATCCGGGTCTCCCTCAGGTGCAATCAGCATGGACACGAGATGAGGTACAGCAGCGGCAAAGCACTCAAACTCCTCCTGCCTGTCCTCAAGGACGTCCGTGCCAAGAGCACACTCACCCCCGACGGACGGAGGACAGACAGACTCGGACTCAGCAACAAGACTCGCAGCGTAGTCTAGATGCCAGTGAGCAGCAAAGTCGACAAGCTCAGCAACTAAGGCAGACGCAGCAGCAGACTCAAAGGAAGGGTCAGTGACAGCCGTGGCTAGGAGACGCGTGACAGTAGGACTAGTAGCACGAAGAGAGTCAGACTCCGGGTCAGCAAGGGCAGGAAGGGAGGACGCAGGAGGAGAAGGCAGAGGGACACGCTGTGGAGCAGTGGAAGGACGAAGCCTCATCTGGTGAGTGCCTGGGACAGCAGGAGGACGCTGACGCGGGACACGGCGACCAGTGCGAGCAGCACGAACAGGTGACGCCAAACGAGACTCAGGCGACACAGGACGAGACTCAGGCTCACGATGCTTCGTAAGACCTCCTGTCGGACCAGTGTAGGGAGAAGGACTAGGGAGTGGCGAGGCAGGCTGTAACTGTGACTGCGACTGGACAGGCGGAGGACACTCTAAGGAGGGAGCAGGACAAGGAGGAGGCGGCTGACCAAGAACCTGCTGAAGGAGCGGAACGAAGTACGGCCGCGGCCGTGAAGCGCCCCCAGAACCAGCAGAGTCAGCACTTGAACCCCTAGCAGCAGCTCCAACTCCTGCAGCACCACCAACAGCTCCAGTAGTGCCAACTCCAGAACCCCCCGCAGCACCAGCTCCAGCCGCACCGTCGGCTCCAGTCCCTGCAACACCAACCCCAGGGTCAGCAGCTACACCAACTCCAGTAGGCCCAATGGCCTCAGCTCCATCGGCAGCTCCAGCAGCTCCAGCAGCTCCAGCACCTCCAGCTCTAACTCCAGCACCAGCAGCACCTGCAGCAGCTCCAGCACCAGCAGCACCTCTAGTAGCACCAGCTCCAGCAGCTCCAGCTCCAGCTGCAGCAGAACCCCCAGTCCCAGCAGCTCTAGTACTGCCTGTACGAGCACCTCCAGGACCTGAGGCTCCAGTACCTCCAGCAGCACCAGGGCCTCCAGCGGGCGGCACCCCACTGCTAGGAGCGCCGCTCCGGAGGCTGCAGCGTCGAGCGTACCACTCACGCAGCCGTTGTGGGGAGGGAGGCTCCGGCCGCGACACAGCACCCGCAGCACCACCAGCTCCAACTCCGGCAGAACTCCCAGCTCGAGCAGCCCCACGCTGGAGGCTGCAACGCTGAGAGTACCACTCACGCAGCTGCTGTGAAGAGGGAGCGCCACCAGGCGCAGCACGGTCAGTCTCAGCTCCCCCAGGCTTAGCACCGCGAGTCTCAGCACCCCCAGGCTCAGCACCCCCAGTCTCAGCACCCCCAGGCTCAGCACCCCCAGTCTCAGCACCCCCAGACTCAGCACCCCCAGTCTCAGCACCCCCAGATGCAGTACCTCGCGCAGGACCAGAGTCGACAGCTACCTCGACAGGCTCGACCGGGTCTACCTGGGAAACACCTAAGGGAGCAGGACCCTGGGGAAGTAGGGGGTCTACCGAAGCAGCACCTGGCGTGAGGAAGAGCGGCGGAGGGGGGAGCGGGGCAGTGCGGTAGGGGAAGAGACGGTAAAAGGGGACCGACTCGTCAAACGTGACGTCCTGAGAGGGCAGGACACGGCGCGAGGTGGGGTGGTAAAACTGCCAGCCAGGCGCGTCAAGGACAAAGCCAAGGAAGACACAGGGAGCGGCACGGGAGGAGAGCTTGTCCGCGGACGTATCGCGGACAAAGGCTCGACATCCCTAGACCCGGAACACCGACGCATCGCCAACCTCCCCCGTCCAACGCAGTGTGTGCGAGGTCTCCGGAGCAGAGACATGGGGCCAGAGGTTGAGCTGATGCGCAGCGTACTGCACTGCAAACGGCCACAGGAAATGGGGGGCAGCCGCATGGATCATGGAGGTACGAGCGACCTCCATGACTAAGCCAATGCGGCGCTCAGCAACCCCATTCTGCTGCGGAGAGGCCGGAAGCGTGAACGTCTGGCGGATGCCGTGCTCCGCACAGTAGGCTGCCAAGAGGTCGGAGGAAAACTCACCACCCCTGTCAGAGTGCAGACGCAGGACGGGAAAGTCCGACTGGAACCGCTCGCGGAGCTGGAGACGAGCAGCGCGGATCCAAGGGATCAAAACATCAGGGACCTCACCCTTGGTGCGCAAGGGGAAGACCGTGGTGTAGCGCGTGTAGTCGTCGACGACCAGCAGGAAGTACCGCTCGTGGCCCTGTCCACGGACGCGGGCTGGGCCCCACACGTCCAGGTGGAGAGTCTGCAGGGGAGCCTCTGTGGGAGGGAACGAGGAGGAGTGAGGAGTGGCGCGCTGCCGCCCCTCGACACAGGGAAGACAGGGAGGAGCAGGCGAGGGTGGGAGGGGAGGGAGAACCCTGGGAAGACCAGAGACAAGGTACCGGGAGTGCATGCCACGAAGGCGCTGCACTGAAGGGTGACCAAGGCGGTGGTTCCAGAGGACGGTCTGGTGCGACAGGGTGCGACACGAGCAGGGGGCGGACAACTGACCTGACGCAGACGCAGAGGCCGCTACCTGAGGGGACTCAGTGGTCAGTGTATACAAGTCCGACCCCGGCTGCCGAGTGAAGGTAGCCAGGTGACGACCCGTCTGGGCACACGTGCAGTGTGTCACACGCTTGTAGGCAGGGGTGAACTGGTGAACACCCGCGTCTTGGAGCGCAGAACCCACCACCAAGTTCGTAGAGAACGAGGGGAGGTAAAGGCCTGACAGTGTGCCGGACGGGACAGCAGGACAAGGGAGGGCAATGGTGGAGGTCGCAAGGACCGGACCCCCGGAGGGGTCAGCCAGGGAGACAGCAACCGGTCTAGGGAGCTGCTCTAGGGCAGTGCGGTCGTGAAAGAAACAGCGGGAAGCACCTGAGTCCAGTGTGAAGGTGTGCAGTGCCTCAGTAGACGTAGTACGTGAAGGCGCAGACTCACAAGCACCTGAAGCAGCAGACTCACGAGCGCCTAGAGCAGCAGCCTCACCAGCACCTGGAGCAGGAGACGCACGAGCACCTAGAGCAGCAGCCTCACCGGCACCTGGAGCAACAGACTGGATACCGGGGTCAGGCGGCACACACAGGTGACAGGCTCCCTCGGCACTAGTAGACAATGCATACATTGCAGTGAGAATAGCATCATAGTCAAGAGCAAAGATATCTACCCTCTGCCTAAGCAGCTCCACCCAGTCGGGGAGCTCAGCGTCGTCGACAAACTCTGTACGCCAAGCGTCGCTCAGACGGGCTAGGCCGCGAGACTCTGTGTGACCAGGCGTCCCGCAAGGCTGACCAGTCCGGACACCCGTGCTAATAACGTACGGGCAGCGAGCAGTACTCAGCGACCCTCTACTCTGAGCGTACCACTCACGAAGCTGCTGGGGCGAACGAGTCTCGCGCAGACGACGCTGCTGCTGCACCGGGCCACTACAAGAAACTCCCGAACTACCCACTACAGGACGACTCCCACTACTGCCACCCCGACAACCCCAACTGGCGTACCACTCACGAAGTTGCTGGGGCGTGAGGGACACACGCGGACGGCCCTGGAGCTGCATCTGGCCACGCCAGGAGCAGCAGTAGATGCAGTAGCAGCAAGAGCAGCAGTAGGAGTAGCAACAGCAATAGCAGCAGTAGCAGCACAGGCAAGGCAGTGCTCACCAGTGGTGGGAAGGGCAGGCGCACGACGGAGGCGACTGCGGGGCCGCTACAGCAGCAGGGCGGGGCCGCGACCGCGGCAGGGAGCTCCGCGGCAGTTGCTGCAGGGCGGGACCGGGCCGCGACGGCAGCTGGTGCAGGGCAGGGACAGGGCCGCGACGCTCGCTGCTGCAGGGGCGGCTGCTCCATGGGCCAGGGGCGGCTGCTGCAGTGGCGGCTGCTCCAGAGGCGGCTGCTCCAGGGGCGGCTGCTCCAGGGGCCAGGGGCGGCTCCTGCAGTGGCGGCTGCTCCAGTGGCCAGGGGCGGCTGCTGCAGGGGCGGCCGCTCCAGGGGCCAGGGGCGGCTGCAGGTGCGGCTGCTCTAGGGGCCAGGGGCGGCTGCTGCAGTGGCGGCTGCTCTAGGGGCCAGGGGCGGCTGCTGCAGGGGCGGCTGTTCCAGGGGCGGCTGCTCCAGGGGCCAGGCGCGGGGTAGGGCAGGGCGACGCGGCGGGCAGGGGCGACGCCGCGGGCAGGGGCAACGCGGCGGGCAGGGCGACGCGGCGGACAGAGGCGACGCCGCGGGCAGGGGCGACGCGGCGGGCAGGGCGACGCGGCGGGCAGGGCGACGCGGCGGGCAGGGGGCGACGAGCGGGGGCGACGCCTGGGTCCCGCTGGGGCGGTGCGACGCGCAGGAGCCGCGCCTCGCAGGTCCCGCAGGGGCGTCGCGAAGAGGCGGGGGCGACGCGCGGGTCCCGCAGGGGCGTCGTGACGAGGCGGGGAGGGGACGCGCGGGTTCCGACGGGCTGCAGCCGTCGGCGTGCGGCAGCCGCGGCGCACGGGTTACGGCCTGCGCGCGAGCGTCGGCCTACGGGCGGTGGCGGCCTACGGGCGGCGTACGGGCGACCTACGGGCTGCGTAAGGGCGGCCTACAGGCGGCGTACGAGCGGCCAACAGGCGGCGGCGGCCTAGGGGCGACGGCGGGCGACGGGCAGCCTACGGGCGGCGGCCGAAGTGCAGACAGGTCGCGGGCGGCTCGAGGGGCCGCGCGAGGCCGGTACGAATTGCGTGGGTGGCTAGCGGGCCGCGTGCGGGCGTCGATCAGGCGGCGCGCTGGTGGCTAGCAGGCCACGCGCGCACGGGCAGAGGACGGCGCGCGGGCAGAACGAAGGGCGGGGTGCACGAGGGCGCACTAGCAGAAAAAGGGCGCACGAGGGCGCACGAGCAGAGAAAGGCGCACGAGGGCGCACGCAAGGATTCTAAGGAAAACAAGCAAAAGCATGCATAAAAAAATAAAACTAAGCAAGGTGAAGCATGATAAGGTAAATCCCAATAGGCAGAGCTGTTGTACTCTCACATCCACGGTAGGAACCTGGAGCATCAAGGGTTGTTCAACATCTGATGGCTGTCGCACGGTGAAGCAATTTCTCAGCTTTGTCGAGTGTTAGGGGTAGAGATTGTTGTGTTTATTGAGTTTAAACACAAGGTGGCGGCTACGGTGCAGATGCTGTAGTTCCGCTTCTGTCTGAATTTTCTAGCTGATCTTTTCGGGAGCTAAATGCACTCACCAAGCTCTTTCCAACGATGTTGTGTAAGTGCGATTTTGTTAGACATTGCTTAGAATTGGTACTTTGCTAATACTATTTGAGACATTCATATTCTTTCCACACCTATTTCTCTGCCCCGCAGGTGGACATTACCATTGTCACCCAGGAAATCGATCGCACAATCATCTACCTCAAGCATCGCCAAATCAAGTACGATACCACGTTGGGAAAGGGGCTCATCAAGCCTTTGTCACCATTCATCATGCGGCATGCAGGGGGGAAGCGAACTGTGTACATGGAGGGCATAGATGAGGACGAGCAACCCACGTCACATTGCATCGTTCCGAGCGAGCAGCCAATACGAAGGCACAAGTACGGCGGGTTGATGGGGTACTGCATCAGACAGCGCAAGGCGTTTGCGCTAGAAGTTGCGAGCAATCTAAATGTGCGGATGTGGAGCCTGAAGTAGATAGGCGGCATCAAGGTTTTCAAATTGGAGACGTGGGCAAAGAATGCTAAGACTCGGGAGCGCACGTGTATTTAATGGCTAGGCCAGAACGCTGAACTGTTTAACGCGAAGTTGTCGGGTGGGTTTTTGTATTTATTATAGATGCCAACCACATGAGACATACCTGGTATATTTATGTATGACGTTTTTCGCATGCCTATGGTCGATGTACTTGTTTACCCTACTCAACCACAGGGCAGCGGAGCCGGAGATGAAAAGATTTTGCCACATCCTTTTGTGTCACCAGAAGGACAATGACTTTCATCAGGGGTTGGTAAGCATACTGGAAACAAAGAATTGGCTACGCAGTTACCCCGACGTGATGCTCCTATGGCAGGCTTTGGCTGTGTTGCCGCAACGTAAAAAGGAATGCGAGTGCGGCATCAGTCAGCAAATTGCCATTAAGAGCTGGCTCTGGACTTCACTATCCGATGCACGTATATGCGGCCTCATGACCCTCAAAATGCTGGACGACGATTACAACTGGCCCGAAGTCGTTGAGATCTGGCACAAGCAAAGGAAGAGAATACTTGCGAGAACATCTGCCCTAGTCCAATCGTGTGTGGGCGCGTGCTGAACGGATTGCTGTTCGAGAACGCTCCGAGTGGGTGACGTGCTGGCTCTGGTGATGGCGTGCACATGCGGGGACGACGCGATCCGCTTGTCATCGTCATGTTGCCCATGATGTTGCGGACGCGGGTAGTCTGTGATGGCTGCTGCTGCTGATGCTGAATCGCTGGCTTCAGGTTGCGCGATGGGGGTTGGTGCCCCTGGGCTTGACGCGTGTCGTTTCGCGCGTCTTGTTGGCCGGACCAGTTGCTCGGATTGGTCTGATGAGGGCGAGATCGGAATTTGCATTGATCTGCCAGGTGCCCAAAGTTTTATGCAAATCTTGCAGTAGAGGCGCCGCGGCCGTCGCTCTTCTGTGTTGTCGGCGTAGAAGGCGAGGAGTTCCCGGTCTCGTCACGGCACTGGTCGCTGCTGGTCCATATCCCCTTGTTCGACAAAAAGGGCAGCGCATAGGGCAGCCTCCGAGATGACCCCCTGCTCTTGGAGCAGCGCCTTGCAGGGCCGCAATTGTGGGCCGAGCCCTTGAAGCACAATATTCACGAAGATTTCTTCGGAAATGTTGGTCCCCAACTTCGCGATTTAATCGCGTAAGCTCCGACAGCGAATAATGTAGCTGTTGGCCTTCTCCCCTTGGGCCATTTTTGTCTCCAGTAGCTGCTGGAGCAAGCGGCTCGATGAGACCAAATCTTCCAGTTGGTACATGCCGTTCAGGTGGCGCCAATCATCAAGGGTTGGAGCAGGTGATGTCTTGTACGATCGAATGCTCAACTGCTCCGCCGGCGACATATTTCGCAGGAGGACGCTGCACGCATTAACGACTCGTTGTAATTTTGAGCCCGGGCGTCAGCGGGACCCGAGTAGCTCTCGTCGAAATAGTGGAATATCTGCGCGTTTTGCAGGAGCAACTCTAGCTCGAAGCTCCACGTATTGAAGTCTCTGCCGTCAAAGCACACACGTATTTATCTTGATATGCTCAAAAACCTTGATTGCGCAGAGAGAATTGCTTCTTCGCTGGGACGGGGAGTTTCGGGAGTTGAGCCATTTGTGTCGAGGGAGAAGGTGTGCGGGGCGGTATTGTGGCCGTTCGAGGCCGGTTGAGAGGGTTGGGAAGAAGTTCCCGCATCGCCTTTCCGCAATGTTTGGAGTCCTTGCTCCAAGCTGGTAAGTCATTGAAGCAGTTGCGCAAGGACGGCGGTTCCAATCGTCGTTGTTTCCTCGCTTGTCGCATCTGGGTTGGGCTGCGCTTCAGCCGTCAGATTCGTCTGACCACCAGATCCTCCGGCCATTCTCACACGCAAGCGTATGCCGGACGCCACTTTCCGATCGTCGAAGATTTCGGAGGTGGCAGTGCGAAGGATTCCCGAGTCACTCTCATACCATGTTGCGATCAGAAGTTGATCGTCCCCAGGTCCACCTCAGGAAGGTTCGCACAGAGTTAAAGCAGCAGCATATATTTGGCAGGGAGAGTGCCAAAAGTTTATAAATGGTACATGGTGGGGGTGAAATTGTGGGGCACACCGTAAAACACGGAACCCCGCTGTCAAATGTATACTGCCGCTTTAATTGGTAGTGGTGGGCCCTTGACCTTAAAACAAAGTGAATGTAAAATGTTTGAGATGAATAAAACATGCAATTAAAAGGATATAAATAAGAGTAAAGGATGGAATACGAAACGACCTAGCTAGCCATGTACTCTAAGGGGTACATTCCCTTATTATACCGAAACTCGACCGTGCGAATCCAGACGGTTACGAACTGCCTGGGCAGAATCCTCGCCACTGTTTCTGCATGATGCTGTCTGCCCTAACGATTCAGATGCTTCGTAACCGTACGTCCCTTCGCGTCATTTCTACCTTTTTGTCTCCAGCCTCGGTCTTGCGTGCTTCGATTGCTGCGGTTAGGAGTGCACAGTAACACTTCGTCTTTTACTATCCGTAACAGTGACCCTTCGTCTTCATCCTCGGTATTTCTTCGCCTTCGTTATGAATGCAAAAGTCAATTCCTTTATCTTAGCAAATTGTATGCGTACGGAGTGACCCAGGCTGGAGTTACGATAAAGGGTATACTATCTTGGAAACGTATAGTTCGCGCTTCTGATGTGTCGAGTACCACAACGAAAGCGAAGCGAACTAAAGCGAAGCAACAGCGAGTCAACCAAAGCGGTTGACAGAAAGATCACTGCAAGAGGTTGAGTGAAGGTCAAAGGTCTGCGACCTTTGACCT
This sequence comes from Closterium sp. Naga37s-1, assembly GCA_947471745.1. NCBI lineage: Eukaryota > Viridiplantae > Streptophyta > Zygnematophyceae > Desmidiales > Closteriaceae > Closterium > Closterium sp. Naga37s-1. Next base: position 929,393 of record CANJKZ010000966.1, read on the forward strand.
GCCGAAAAGGCAGCGCGACAGCAAGGACACATAACTCACTCGCTATTGAGCAGTTACCTGAGTCGTCGCTGCATCGAACTGCAACAGCAGTTACAGTTAATTTAAACCTTTCGTATTCCTTTGTGATCATATAAAGCTTTGTATCTCTTTGCTATTATTAACTTATCTTGTTCTCACATACCAATGCAAGGTGGTTCAATTAGTTCGCTAAGACGCTTCCGCTAATACATCACTACTCTGAGACTTTAGTCTTAAAAACGATCCTAAGGGCCTTTCTCAGCCCAACATGGTATGAGAGCCAACAAGACAAAAGACAACTCTGTTCAACCTCCTACAACAACAGAAGGCATGGCTACGCATAAAGAAAGAAGCTCGTCTACTGGATCTCCCGGCAACACTTCTCCTCCACCTCCAGCCTCTGGACTATAGAGAGAGGCACAACCCAAGGATTAGCTGCTGAGGCTACTGAAACTCCCGCTAATCAAGCTACCGGCTTCGACCCAAGCATGATGGAGAAGTTCTTCTCCTTCATGTCGTTCTACGGGCAACATCAACAAGCGGCACCTGCGCAGTCAAACAACAGCGACAACAACAACGGAGTCACTCCATAAGCCTTGACGGTTCATCCTTTGCGCGCGGAAATCAGCAGCCTACCTTCGCACCGTATGAGCCTCAACGCGGCTCTGTCAGCTTCATGCCGAATCGACTCCCACCTAGGTGATAAACGAAGACACTGGACGCACTTCAGTTGCAGTCACAGTTTGCGCACATTCTGAAACTACAGACGACAACGCCTTTCGACGGCAAAGATCTCTATGCCTGGTCCTTTGAGTTCGAACTTATGATGGAGGGCGCCCAAATCCTTGGCTTCTTCGACGGTTCCCTGCCATATCCAACACACGGGACACAGTACGACAAGCAGCAGTACACGTATCAGTAAGTCATGGCGTACACCATACTCGTGCGAAACATAACGCCAAACGAGCAGCAGAACATCCGGTCTTATCGCGGATACGGTAACTCCGCCGAGCTTGCGTACAACCATCTGAAGAACCTGTATCAAGCAACCAACAGCGTCAATCAAAGTTGCCTCATGGCGCAATTGACAATGATTCAAATGCAACCGGGCGAAAAGGGGATGGCATATATCAGTCACTGTTACGGTCTGCGCAATAGACTCATTCGATGCGGCGGATCAAGATCCGAAGAAGCGTTCGTCACTCTCGTTATCACAGGCCTTGGTCCTCAGTGGCGCTCCACTCGAGCTATTCTCCGAGCTCACGGAAGAATTGCCGAAGCAAATCTCTGCGCTGAAATCCACGCCGAGCAACAAGACATGGACCTACACGAAGAACGCCACAAGAAGAAGGCATCAGTATCGGAATCCGCCTTTCACACTCAGCGGCGCAACAACAACAACAACCGACAACAAGAGCACCAAGCACGAAGATACGTACCACCGTTCTGTCATATTTATCGAACGTCAGGACACTCTCGTATTCACTGCCCAAATCAGCAGCAATCGACACCACCACCACGTCAGCTTCGACCCTCAACTAGTCAAGTGGCTTCCACACAACAGCATCCTTCCAACCAGGCGTCGTCTTCAACGACAACATCACAACCTGCACTAGGAACAAGAAATATCATAAGTTGTATGACAAGAACGAACTCCTGCATCACCGGTTCACCACCGACCTACTCACCCGAAGAACAGCTCGATGAAAGCACGCCCCGTCGTGAATCGCTGGAACCAAACTCGACGTACGCCGTTATCGCACAGAGCGAACCATCCGGTCAAGATACTTGGTTCTTGGACAGCTGCTGCGGACAACATATGTGCTCATCAAACAGCTTCGTCCAACGGGAACAACGCCTCAACCGGGATGTCGTGATCACCGTTGCCAACAACCAGAACCTGCGCACACGGCTACAAGGAGTAGTTCAACTTCAGTCCAGCGAGACCAACTCCATCTCACAAATGTTGAAGGTTTTAATTGCAAAAGGACTGGGCTACAACTTACTCAGCGTCAGCCAGCTCATGGCGAAAGGGATTCATCTTGAAGTCGACAACACCACTCAGGAATTCAGGCTGTACAATGGGAGGGGCGGACTCTACATTGGAAGAGTGGTTTTGAAGAACAATGTCTTCGTTCTTGATTTTGTTCCAGATCGAGGAACAGCTGACAGCGGTCGTCAACTTCACCACTTGGTCGCACCCACCAGATCTTGACCCCGACTTCAGCCCTGGAGGTTTCTGGTACTCGCACACCATACCTGAAGCAGAATGAACAAGGGCATTAGCAGTGATCCAAGAGACATCAGCAGAAACATCAACATCGACAGCAGCAGAGACAACAGCAGCAGCGACATCGGCAGAAGCAACGACAACAGTAGGAGCAGGGCGACATCGGGAGAAGCAACGGCAACGACAGTAGTAGTGGCAACACCGGCAGACGCAGAGACAACGACACCAGCACCAACGCCCGCTCAGCAACTGACTCCCGCCCCACGCAACATTCACCGTAGCGCCAACATCACTGCCGGCTTCTACTCCAACTCGGATCTGTACAGACGATCTCCTAGACATCACGCCGGCGAATCATTGTGGCATGAAAGGTCAAGACATCCAAGCAACACAACACTAAACAACACGATAAGAGCTAGCGTGCTCGATAAAGACTCACTACTTTTACCTGACGGAAGAGAACTCCAACGAGTTTGGGGAACCTGCTTTACCTGCCCCGAAGCCGATTTGCCCCGTCAGCCATTTGTCTCTCACCACAACCGGAGCGCTCCAGCTTACGCACCACTGGAGAAGGTTTACAGCGGCATACTATACGCCCGCGAAAGCGGACAAGGAGCCTAAAACTATGTCATCAACTTCATCGACGCCGCCACCAGATACGTCTGGCACCTCAATCTTCCGAGTCGTGACATGGCCTTCGAAGCCTTCGTCGCATGGCTTCCAGTAGCAGAAAGGGAATCAGCAATGAAGCTGAAAAGCTTTCAGTCAGACGGGGGAGGAGAATATGAGTCACAGCGGTTCAAGTAGTACCTGACGGAAAGAGGCATCAAGCGACTCATCTCTCTTCCCTACGCTCATCAGCAGCAAGGCGTGGCAGAAGGAATGAACAGGACCCTCCAGAACACCATGCGCAAGCTGCTACGTGGCATGCGACTACCCGACATCCAATGGCCTGAGGCGATGGACCACGCTATAATGCTGCACAACTTGCTCTCGTCATCATCGCTCCCGAACAACTCATCACCGCATCTGATGTGGACAGGAAAATTGGGCAACACAAAAATGTTACGGGTTTTTTGCTGCATGGTACAGTACCGACCACACACTGCACGAGCCAGACGATTCTCACAACGCGCACAGTGGGGACTACACCTGGGCATAAAAAAACATTACAACGCGTGGAAGGTTTTCGACGTCCACACAAAGGAAACAGTAACAGTACGTGACTTGATCTTCTACGAGGGACACACTCTCCAATGATACCTGGACAACTTGGCAGCAGAACAAGACCTCACGGGCGGCTTCCGTGGCAACCGAGCCTTCGCCACACCAGCAGATGAGGCTGACTGGGATGAGCAAAACGTGGACGGAGCATCCGAGGAAGCCGGATTTCTTCCCCACTACTCGGTACCTGTTTCGATGGACGAGGAAAATCCTCGCGAAAGTATCAACGCCGAAGTCTACTACGACTTTGCCGACAACGGTTGCATTACACCCCAGCCGGTCAACACAAACGTTTCAGAATGCATAGGCCCCAACTTCTTACCTGATCCAGAAGCGGGAGACGAAGCAGTTTTTCCCGAGCACCCGAATCTCCCTCGCTACACACAGAGTGGGCTGCAGATTCTTGGGCTCATCACCGCAGTCCATGGTGCACCAATGCCGCGAGAACCTGTCATGGTTCAGCAGGCTCTGGGGGGGGGACACAGGGAAAAATGGCGAGAAACCATGGACAGGGAATTACAGGCGCTGGAAGACAAACACCTAGAAGATAGTACCCATTGGAGTGGCACGCAACAAAGCCGTACTCACCGGAAAATGGGTCTTCCGCGTGAAGACGAAAGCCGATGATACAATTGACAAATTCAAGGCACGATGGGTCGTGCGTGGCTTCGACCAAGAACACGGACGAGACTTCACCGAAACCTTTGCACCGGCCAGCCGACATGCCTCTCTGCAAATCCTTCTCGCAATAGCCGCTATGAAGCTGAAGAAGCTCCGCCAAATCGACGTGGATAATGCGTTTCTCTACGCTCCCGTCGACGCCAAAATCTTCGTCGAGCAACCACACAGATCCAACACAAACCCTAATCAAGTCTATCAGCTGCTAAAGTCCCTGTACGGCATCAAGCAAGCTCCATGGCTGTGGCAGCAGTACCTACACGCCCGATTAATCCGCATCGGCTTTCAGCAACTACCACACGACCAGGGCATGTACAGACTCACGAAGGAAGCCGGGTACATTTTGCTGATCGTGTATGTAGAGGACCTGCTCTACATAGGCTCCATCGACGGCATCACCAACTGGTTTGAAGGGGAGTTGCAACAGAATCTCTCACTCACGGTTTCTTCTACCGTGACCCAGTGCCTTGGACTCAACATACTCGACGGAGAGAACGCGATCTACCTCAGCGCCGCAAAATACGCCGACATAATCACCAATCGCTTTGGATTAATGCCCGCCGTCATCTCCACACCCTACTGCTACACCACTTGAAATCAGTAGAAAAAAACTAATTTGCTCGGACCTGCCGGACTACGCGACTACCAACGAAAAGTGGGTTGCCTGCTCTTCGCAGCCGTTACCTGCCGACCGGACCTGTCATACTCAGCAAGTCAGCTTGCTACCTACCTCAAGCGGCCCGAAGCAGAGCACATGGCCGAACTCGACCGCGCCTTACACTACCTCGTCAGCACACCAACGATCGGCCTAACCTACCACAAGACCGAAGCCACTACTCCAAAGCTAATCGGTTATGTGGATGCTGATCACGCAGGCGATTCTGATAACAGGCGATCGCGCACCGGCTACCTCTATCGACTCGAGCCCGTCGGTCCTATCTCGTGGCAGTCGAGCAAGCAAGAACTAATTGCTCTCCCCTCGGTTGAAGCTGAATACATAGCACTCTGCTCGGCCACCAAAGAAGGACTGTACCTTCGCAAACTACTGGAAGAAGGAAAGCTGGCCCAGTTACCCAGCTTCTCCCTCTTCTGCGACAACCAATCTGCAATGCGCATAGCAAACAAGAGCAGGTTCGCGAACCGAACGAAGCACATTGCCCTGTGCTAATTCTTCGTGAAGGACGAGATCGAGAAAGGGAGACTCAAGCTATCCTACTGCCCCACGTCCGAGATGGCAGCAGATTACTTGACCAAAAAACTCAGAATGCATAAGTTCGAGTATTGCATGCTGCTGATTGGACAAAGCCACGTCATCAGCAATGAAAGCGACGACACTCCAAAGGCTAAGGGGAGTGTTGGAATCATATCGTTTGCGCTTCTAATATGTCGAGTACCACAACGAAAGTGAAACGAACTAAAGCGAAACAACAGCAAGTCAACCAAAGCGGTTGACAGAAAGACAACAGCAAGAGGTTGAGTGAAGGTCAACAGTCAGCGACCTTTGACTCGCCGAAAAGGCAGCGCGACAGCAAGGACACATAACTGACTCGCTATTGAGCAGTTACCCGAGTCGTCGCTGCATCGAACCTCAACAGCAGTTACAGTTAATTTAAACCTTTCGTATTCCTTTGTAATCATATAAAGCTTTGTATCTGTTTGCGATTATTAACTTATCTTGTTCTCACATACTAGTGCAAGGTGGTTCAAACAGTTCACCAAGACGCTTCCGCTAATACATCACTACTCTGAGACTTTAGTCTTGAAAACGATCCTAAGGGCCTTTCTCAGCCCAACATACTAGAGCTTCATGGGCGTTCCATGCATGTTTGTTTTGTACAACAAGTAATGTAGTAAACGTTGGAGTATGAAGGGAATTACACTTAAGCATTCCTGTAGGTGCAGCAGTATCGCACCTGCTACTATCGAACCAACGCTAGCAGCAGTATTGGATCAGCCCGTACCAAGGGCAGGAAGGTCAACAGTCGCATAGTCAACTGTCGCGACTGTTGACCATCTGGACCGACGATTGACTTGTCAAACTATGTGTTGCTTGTTGTGTAGGCTGTAGTGGGGTAGCCCATATGGGGTACAACCCAAATTAGGGTTAGCTACTTGTACCCATCCTGCTTCTAGTTGATCCATTCCTCGTTCTATCTTTCACATGGTATCAGAGCAGGTTCCCTAGTAGGAACGTTTTTTTTTAGGGCCCACCGATCTTTTTTTTTCCTGCCCTGCTCGAAGCGCGCCTCGAGCCTGCCTCCCCTACGCCGTCGCGCGCCCTGCCCTACTGCCGCCCGTAGCGGCCCTGCCCTACCGGCCCGTCGCGGCCCTGCCCTAACGGCCCGTCGCGGCCCTGACCTAGCCGCCCTTCGCAGCCCTGCCCTGCCGCCACCCGTCGCGGCCCTGCCCTGCTACCGCCCCGTCGCGGCCCTGCTCTACCTAACCCCCCGTCGCGGCCCTGCCCTGCACCCGCTCCTGGTAAGCGCGTCGCCCTTGCCCTGCCCATCGCGTCACCCTAGGGCACACGCGCCGCCCCTGCCCTGCCCGTCGCGTCGCCCTAGGGCCCGCGCGCCGCCCCTGCCCTGCCCGTCGCGTCGCCCTAAGGCCCGCGCGTCGCCCTTGCCCTGCCCGCGCGTCACCCTAGGGCCACCGCGCCGCCCTGCCCTGCCCGTCGCGTCACCCTAGGGCCACCGCGCCGCCCTGCCCTGCCCGTCGCGTCGCCCTAGGGCACGCGCGCCGCCCCGTGCAAGCCGCCCGCGCGCAGACCCTTGCAGCCCGTGCGCCGCCCGTCTGCAGCCCGCGAGCCTCCCCTGCAGCCCGCGAACCGCCCCTGCAGCCAGCGCGCCTGCCTCTTGCAGCCAGTGCCCTACCCCTGCAGCCCGCGAGCCGCACCTGCAGCCCTAGGTGCTGCTGCCCTAGGAGCTACTTGTGAGAATCACGAGGAAGTGAATGAGAGAAGAGGAAGGTTCACTAGCAAACATTGGGATACATATAGCAAACCCTAAAAGGGCTGTACTCACTATAGAGTACCCCACTGCAGACTAGAGAAACATAATATTCTGACACTACTACAGCTACTACTGCTACTACTACTGCTACTGCTGCTATTGCTACTACTACTGCTACTGGCGGTGGCCAGATGCAGCTCCAGCGACGTCCGCGTGAGTCCCTCACGCCCCAGCAGCTTCGTGAGTGGTACGCTAGTTGGGGTTGTGGCGGCGGCCGTCGTGGCAGTCGCCCTGGAGCTGGTCAGTCGGGAGCTTCTGGCAGCGGCCAGATGCAGCTCCAGCGGCGTTCGCGCGAGACCCTTACGCCCCAGCAGCTTCGTGAGTGGTATGCCCAGAGTAGAGGGTCTCGGAGTACCGTTCGCTGCCCCTACGTCATTCGCACAGGTGATCGGGCTGGTCAGACTTGCGGGACAGTTGGTCACACACAGTCCCGCTGCTTCGCCAGTCTGAGCGACGCCTGGCGTACCGAGTTTGGCGACGAGGCTGAGCTCCCCACCTGGCTGGAGCTGCTTAGGCAGCGGGTAGATATCTTTGCTCTTGACTATGATGCTATCCTCACTGCCAAATATGCATTGCCTACTAGTGCTGAGGGTGCTTGTTACCTGTGTGTACCGCCTGACCCAGGTATAGAGTCTGCTGCTCAAGGTGCTAGTGCGTCTCCTGCTCTAGGTGCTGGTGAGGCAGTTGCTCTAGGTGCTGGTGAGTCTACTGCTCCGGGTGCTGGTGAGTCGGCTCTCTCTGGTACTGCGCCTGCTGAGGCCTTCCACACCTTCACTCTTTACTCAGGTGCTTCCCGCTCCTTCTTTCGCGACTGCACCACACTCACGCTGCTCAGTTGGCCGGTTGCAGTCTCCCTGGCAGACCTCTCTGGGCCCCAGTCCTTGCGCACTCTTCCACGGTCCTACCGTGTCCGGCGGTCCCGCCTGGCTCACTGTCAGGTCTTCACCTCCCCTCGTTCTCTACGAACTTGGTGAGTGGAGCTGACCTCCAGGACCAGTGGATTGACCAGTTCACACCTGGAGGTCAGCGTGTGACCCACTGTACGTGCTCCCGGACCGGCCGGCACCTGGCCACGTTTACCCGTGTGCCTGGCTCGAGTCTGTACACACTTACTACTGTGTCCCCTCAGGTAGCTGCGTCTGCGTCTGCGTCAGGTCCGCTAGCGGCTCCCTGCTCGTGTCGCGCTCTGTCGCACCGGACCGTCCTTTGGCACCACTGTCTTGGTCACCCCTCAATGCAGCGCCTGCGTGGCATGCACCGACGTGTCCTGGTCTCTGGTCTTCCAAGGGTTCTCCCTCCTCTCCCACCCTCCCCTGCCCCTCCCTGCCTTCCCTGTGTCGAGGGGCGGCAGTGCGCTGCTCCTCACTCCTCCTCGTTCCCCCCGACGACTGCTCCCCTGCAGACCCTGCACATGGACGTGTGGGGCCCAGCCCACGTCCGTGGACAGGACCGCGAGCGGTACTTCCTGCTGGTTGTTGACGACTACTCGCGTTACACCACGGTCTTCCCCTTGCGCACCAAAGGTGAGGTCCCTGATGTTTTGATCCCTTGGATCCACGCTGCCCGTCTCCAGCTCCGCGAGCGGTTCGGGACGGAGTGTCCCGTCCTGCGTCTGCACTCTGACAGAGGTGGGGAGTTTTCCTCCGACCTTCTGCAGAGCTTTTGTCGTGGGGAGGGCATTCGCCAGACGTTCACGCTTCCGGCCTCTCTGCAGCAGAATGGGGTTGCTGAGCGCCGCATTGGCTTGGTCATGGAGGCCGCTCATACCTCCATGTTAAAGTTATATTTAATATCTATCCTGCTTGCTGTAGTTATTGTAGTGTAGTTCTTTCATTCCTTGTTTGGTGGTGCACCTTCTTTGTTTCTTTGCTATATGTTCTTGCAAACCTATAGTGAAGCTAATCATTCTCGATATTCTCCTTGGCACAACTCTCTCGACTCCCGCTTGGCCTAGGCTACTAAGCCTAGGCCTACTAGTTAAACCCGTTCGCTAGTTAAGACGCTATCGTGACACTCCATGGTCCATGCGGCTGCCCCCCACATTCTGTGGCCGTTTGAAGTCCGCTACGCTGCGCATCAGCTCAACCTCTAGCCGTGTGTCTCCTTGCTGGAGACCTCGCCCACACTGCGGTGGACGGGGAAGGTTGGCGATGCGTCGATGTTCCGGGTCAGGGGTTCTCGTGCCTTTGTCCGCGATACCACCGCGGACAAGCTCTCCGCCCGTACTATTCCCTGCGTCTTCCTTGGCTTTGTCCCAGACGCGCCTAGCTGGCAGTTTTACCACCCCACCTCGTGCCGTGTCCTGCTCACTCAGGACGTCACGTTTGACGAGTCGGTTCCCTTTTACCGTCTCTTCCCCTACCGCACTGCCTCTCTCCCCCCCGCCGCCGCTCTTCCTTGCACCAGGTCCTCCTCCGGTAGACCCCCTCCCCCCTTAGGGTCCTGCTCCCTCAGGTGTGTCCCAGGTAGATCCTGTCGAGCCTGTCGAGGTAGCTGTCGACTCTGGTGCTGCTAGAGGTGGTGCGTCTGGGGGTGCTGAGCCTACGCGTGCGGGGCCTGGGGGTGCTGAGCTTGAGCGTGCGGAGCCTAGAGGTGCTGAGCTTGGGGGTGCTGAGTCTGAGGGTGCGGAGCCTGGGGGTGCTGAGCCTGCGGGTGCGGAGCTTGGGGGTGCTGAGTCTGAGAGTGCGGAGCCTGGAGGTGCTGAGCCTGCGGGTGCGGAGCCTGGAGGTGCTGAGCCTGGGGGTGCTGAGCCCGAGTGTGCTGAGCGTGGAGGCCCTTCGGGTGTCTTGTCGCGGCCGGAGTCTCTCTCTCCACTGCAGCTGTGCGAGTGGTTTGCTCGGCGCTGGAGCCTCCGGCGTGGTGCTGCTAGAGCTGGAGGTACTGGAGGTGCTGGAGCCACTAGTTTCGGAGGTGCTCGTACTGGGGGTACTGGAGCTGCTGGGGCTGGAGGTACTACTGGAGCTGCTGAGGTGCTGGTTCTGCTAGAGCGGGAGCTGCTGGAGGTACCGCTGGAGCTGGAGCTGGAGGCGCTGGAGCTGGTCCTACTGGTGGTGCTTCTGGTGCTGCAGCTGGTGGTGCTGCAGGAGTTGGAGCTCGAGGCGCTGGAGCTGTTTCTGCTGGTGGTGCTACTGGTGCTGGAGCTAGTGGTGCTGCAGGAGATGGAGCTGGAGACCTTGGAGCTGGGGGTGCTGAAGCTGTCTCTGCTGGTTCTAGTGGTGCTTCACGGCCGCGGGCGTACTTCGTTCCACTCCTTCAGCAGGTTCTTGGTCTCCCGCCTTCTACTGGTCCTACTCCTCCCTTACTGTGTCCACCGCCTGACAAGTCGCAGTTGCAGTTACAGCCAGCCTCCCCACTGCCTGGTCCTTCTCCTTACACTGGGCCGATCGGAGGCCTTGCTGAGCGTCGTGAGCCTGCGTCTCGTCCTGCGTTGCCTGTTCGCACTGCTCGCACTAGTCGTCGTGTTCCGCGTCCGCGTCCTCCTCCTGTCCCCGGCACGCACGAGATGGCACTTCGTCCCTCCTCTGTTCCACTGCGTGTCCCTATACCGTCTCCTCCTGCGTCCTCCCTTGCTGACGGTCCAGACCCGGAGTCTGACTCCCTTCGTGCTGCTAGTCCTACTGTCACGCGTCTCCTGGCCGTTGTTGTCACTGACCCTTCTTTTGAGTCCACCGCTGCGTCTGCCTTAGTTGCTGAGCTGGACGACTTTGCTGCTCGCTGTCGTCTAGACTACTCGCTAGCCTTGTTGCTGAGTCTGAGTCTCTCTGTCCTCCGTCCGTCGGGGGTGAGTATGCTCTTGGCACGGACGTCCTTAAGGACAGGCAGGAGGAGTTTGAGTGCTTTGCAGCTGCTATACTTCATCTCGTGTCCATGCTGATTGCACCTGAGGGAGACCCAGATGCACCAGACATCCCGACCCCGCGCTCTTACGCAGAGGCGATAGAAGGACCGTACTCCTCTCAGTGGCAGTCAGCCATGGACGCAGAGATGGCATCCTGGAAGTCCACAGGCACTTACGTCGACGAGGTTCCCCCTCCTGGGGCGAACATCGTCAGTGGCATGTGGATTTTCAGGGTGAAGCGGCCGCCGGGTTCTCCGCCTGTCTTCAAGGCGCGTTACGTTGCTCGAGGCTTCAGTCAGCGACAGGGAGTTGACTTCTTCCAGACCTTCTCCCCAACCCCGAAGATGACCACTCTTCGGGTTCTGCTGCACGTCGCCGCTCAGTGTGACTACGAGCTTCACTCTCTTGACTTCAGCACTACTTTCCTTCAGGGCAGCCTGCACGAGGAGATCTGGCTGCGCCGCCCACCTGGCTTCACTGGGTCGTTTCCTCCTGGTACCCAGTGGAGCCTTCGACGGCCAGTCTACGGTCTCCGCCAGGTGCCTCGCGAGTGGCACGACACACTGAGGATGACTCTTGCGGCACTTGGCTTTGCTCCCTCTACTGCTGACCCGTCGCTGTTTCTACACGTTGACACTTCTCTGCCGCCGTTCTACATCCTCGTGTACGTCGACGACTTGGTTTTTGCCACTGCTGACACTGAGGCACTGACTCTAGTGAAGTTGGAGCTGCAGAAGAGACACGCGTGCACAGACCTGGGTGAAGTGCGCAGCTATCTTGGCTTGCAGATCACCCGGGACAGAGCACAGAGCACCATTACCTTGACTCTGTCACACATGGTGCAGCAGGTCCTTCAGTGCTTCGACTTCCTCTACTCCTCGCCACAGGCCACTCCTCTGCCTACTGGTCACTCGCTTTCAGCTCTGCCTTCGGATGAGTCCGTAGAGCCGAGTGGCCCGTATCCAGAGCTTGTGGGCTGTCTCATGTACCTGATGACCTGCACTCGACCTGACCTTGCTTACCCTCTTAGCATCCTGGCACGCTACGTTGCGCCTGGGAGACACCGACCAGAGCACTGGAAGGCCGCTAAGAGGGTGATGTGTCAAACTCATATCATATAGCTTGTCTAGGCTATAGTGGGGTAGACACTATGGGGTACAATTTCCTAGGGTTTCCTACTTGTACCCAACCTTGTGCTAGTTCATTCATTCCTCGTTTCTTCACATGGTGTCAGAGCAGGTTCCCTAGTGGGAACGCTTCCTTGGGCCCACCACTGAAACTTTTTTCTGACCGGAGCGCCAGTCGCTCCTCCCCGAGGCGCGCCTTGTGGGCCGCCCTTCTGTCGAGCTCTCTTAGAGGCCCCTCTCACGGCCCCTCGCGCCACCCTTAGCGGCCCCGTCGCCGCCCCTAGCGGCCCCGTCGCCGCTCCCCTCCCTACGCGGCCCCGTCGCCGCCCCTAGCGGCCCCGTCGCCGCCCCTAGCGGCCCCGTCGCCGCCTCTCTCACTACGCGGCCCCGTCGCCGCCCGTAGCGGCCCCGTCGCCGCCCCTACGCGGCCCCGTCGCCGCCCCTAGCGGCCCCGTCGCCGCCTCCCTCCCTACGCGGCCCCGTCGCCGCCCCTACGTGGCCCCGTCGCCGTCCCTAGCGGCCCCGTCGCCGCTCCCCTCCCTACGCGGCCCCGTCGCCGCCCCTACGCGGCCCCGTCGCCGCCTCTTTCCCTACGCGGCCCCGTCGCCGCCCCTAGCGGCCCCGTCGCCTCCTCCCTCCCTACGCGGCCCTGTCGCCGCCCCTACGCGGCCCCGTCGCCGCCCCTAGCGGCCCCGTCGCCGCCTCCCTCCCTACGCGGCCCCGTCGCCGCCCCTACGCGGCCTCGTCGCCGCCCCTACGCGGCCCCGTCGCCGCCCCTAGCGGCCCCGTCGCCGCTCCCCTCCCTACGCGGCCCAGTCGCCGCCCCTACCGGCCCCGTCGCCGCCCCTACCCGGCCCCGTCGCCGCCCCTAGTGAGCAGCCGTGCCGCCGAGCCGCCGAGCAGCCGAGCTGCCGAGCCGCCCAGCAGCCGAGTCGCCCAGCAGCCGAGCCGCCCCTGGAGCAGCCGCCACTGCAGCAGCCGCCCCTGGAGCAGCCGCCACTGCAGCAGCCGCCCCTGCAGCAGCCGCCCCTGCAGCAGCCACCCCTGCAGCAGCCGCCCCTGAAGCAGCCGCCCCTACAACTGCCGCCCCTGGAGCAGCCACCCCTGCAGCTGCCGCGGAGCTCTCGCCCTACAGTGGTAGCGGCCTCGCCGTTGCCGCCGTCGTACGCCTGCCCTTCTCGCCACTGGTGAGCACTGCCCTGCCCGTACTGCTGTTACTGCTGCTCTTGCTGCTACTGCTCTATCTACTGCTACTGCTGCTCCTGGCGTGGCCAGATGCAGCTCCAGCGTCGCCCGCGTGAGTCCCTCACCCCCCAACAGCTTCGTGAGTGGTACGCTAGTTGGGGTTGTCGGGGTGGCCGTAGTGGGAGTCGTCCTGGAGTGAGTAGTTCCACAGCTGCTTGTAGTGGTCAGGTGCAGCTGCAGCGTCGCCCGCGTGAGTCCCTCACCCCCCAACAGCTTCGTGAGTGGTACGCTAGTTGGGGTTGTCGGGGTGGCCGTAGTGGGAGTCGTCCTGGAGTGAGTAGTTCCACAGCTGCTTGTAGTGGTCAGGTGCAGCTGCAGCGTCGCCCGCGTGAGTCCCTCACCCCCCAACAGCTTCGTGAGTGGTACACTAGTTGGGGTTGTCGGGGTGGCCGTAGTGGGAGTCGTCCTGGAGTAAGTAGTTCGGCAGCTGCTTGTAGTGGCCAGGTGCAGCTTCAGCGTCGTCCGCGCGCGGTCCTTTCGCCCCAGCAGCTTCGTGAGTGGTACGCTCAGCGTGACGGGTCACGGGGTACTGCTCGTTGTCCGTACGTCATTCGCACTGGTGCTCGGACTGGTCAGCCTTGCGGGACGCTTGGTCACGCAGAGTCCCGCTGCTTCGCCCGTCTGAGCGACGCCTGGCGTACGGAGTTTGGCGACGCGGCTGAGCTCCCCGACTGGGTGGAGCTGCTTCGGCTGCGGGTAGATATCTATACTCTTGACTATGATGCTATCCTCACTGCCATGTATGCATTGCCTACTAGTGATGAGGGTGACTGTTACCTGTGTGTTCCGCCTGACCCGGGCATTGAGGCTGCTCCTCTAGGTGCTGGTGAGGCTGCTGCTCTAGGTGCTAGTGCGTCTGCTACCCCAGGTGCTGGTGAGTCTGCTCTCTCAGGTACCACGTCGGCTCAGGTCTTACACACCTTCACTCTTGACTCGGGTGCTTCCCGCTCCTTCTTTCGAGACCGCACCACGCTTACGCCGCTCAGTCGGCCGGTTGCGGTCTCCCTGGCGGACCCCTCTGGGGGTCCTGTCTTGCTCGCTTCTCCACTGTCTTACCCTGTCCGGCAGCCCCCTCTGGCACCCTGTCAGGTCTCTACCTCCCCTCGTTCTCTACGAACTTGGTGAGTGGTGCTGATCTACAGGATGGGGGGGTTGACCAGTTCACTCCTGCGAGTCAGCGGGTGACCCACTGTACGTGTGCGCGGACGAGTCGACACTTGGCCACGTTTACCCGTCCGCCGGGGTCGAGCTTGTACACACTGACTACTGAGTCTCCTCCGGTTGCTGTGTCTGGTCAGGTAGCTGCGTCGAGTCAGGTGTTTGCTGCAGCGTCCAGGTCTGGTCCTGAGTCTGCTCCCTGCTCGTGTCGTCTCCTGTCCCACCAGACTCTCCTTTGGCACCACCGCCTTGGTCACACCTCCCTGCCTCGTCTCCGAGGCATGGCCTCCCGTGTCCTTGTCTCTGGTCTCCCCCGGTCTCTCCCTCCCCTACCTCCGGGGCCTGCCCCTATTTGCGTCCCCAGCGTCGAGGGGCGACAGCGCGCCGCCCCTCACTCCTCCGAGTTTCCTCCGACAGAGGCTCCGCTGCAGACTCTTCACATGGACGTGTGGGGCCCCGCCCGCGTCCGTGGCCAGGGTCACGAGCGTTACTTCCTGTTGGTGGTTGACGACTACTCGCGTTACACCACGGTCTTCCCCTTGCGCAGCAAGGGTGACGTCACTGAGGTGTTGATCGACTGGATCCGCGCAGCTCGTCTCCAGCTCAGAGAGAGCTTCGGCTCGGACTTTCCTGTTCTGCGTCTGCACTCTGACAGAGGCGGGGAGTTTTCCTCTGCCCGTCTGGGAGCCTTCTGTCGTGCACAGGGCATCCGCCAGACCTTCACGCTTCCGGTCTCTCCACAGCAAAATGGGATTGCTGAGCGCCGCATTGGCATGGTCATGGACGTCGCTCGTACGTCCATGATCCATGCGGCTGCCCCCCATTTTCTGTGGCCGTTTGCGGTTCAGTACGCAGCGCATCAGCTCAACCTTCAGCCCCGGGTCTCCTTGCCAGAGACCTCCCCCACCTTGCGGTGGACGGGGAAGGTTGGCGAGGCGTCTGCGTTTCGGGTCTGGGGATCTCGGGCGTTTGTCCGCGACTTTTCTGCGGACAAGCTGTCCCCCCGTGCTGTTCCCTGCGTCTTCCTTGGCTTCCCCCCTGACGCGCTTGGTTGGCAGTTTTACCACCCCACCTCGCGCCGTGTTCTGTCCTCCCAGGACGTCACCTTTGACGAGTCGGTTCCTTACTACCGTCTCTTCCCCTACCGCACTGCGCCCCTCCCCCCGCCGCCGCTCTTCCTTGCGCCAGGTCCTCCCCCGATAGACCCCCTCCCCCCTCAGGGTCCTGCCCCGTCAGGTGTGTCCCAGGTAGACGCAGTCGAGCCTGTCGAGGTAGCTGTTGACTCTGGTGCTGCTAGGGGTGCTGAGCCTGGGGGTGCTGAGTCTGGGGGTGCTGAGTCTGGGGGTGCTGAGCCTGGGGGTGTTGAGCCTGGGGGTGTGGAGTCTGGGGGTGCTGAGTCTGGGGGTGCTGAGCCTGGGGGTGCTGAGCCTGGGGGTGCGGAGCCTGGGGGTGCTGGGTCTGCTCGTGTGGCCTCTCGCGGTGCTTCGTCGAGGCGGGAGCTCCTCTCTCCGCAGGAGCTGCGAGAGTGGTTTGCCCGGCGCTGGAGCCGTACTGCTGGAGCTGGAGGTACTACTGTTGCTGCTGGTCCCGGAGGTGCTCGTACTGGCGGTACTGGAGCTGCTGGGACTGGGGGTGCTGCTGGGGCTGCTGGAGTTGGTCCTGCTGGAGGTACTGCTGGAGCTGCTGGCGGTACTGGAGCTGCCGGTCCTGCTGCGGTTGGTGCTGCTGGAGCTGCTGGAGCTGGAGCTGCTGGGGGTGTTGGCGCTGGTGGTTCTGCTGGCGCTGGTGCGTCTGAGGGTGCTGGAGTTGGCGCTGTTGGAGCTGAAGATGCTACTGGCGCTGGTGCTGCCGCTGGGGGTACTGGTGCTGTCCCTGCTGGTTCTGGAGGCGCTGCGCGGCCGAGGCCGTACTTCGTTCCGCTCCTTGAGCAGGTTCTTGGTCTCCCGACCTCTACTGGTCCTGCTCCTCCCTTAGAGTGTCCACAGCCTGTCCAGTCGCGGTCATAGTTACAGCCCGCCTCCCCCCTACCTGCTCCTTCTCCCTACACTGGTCCTACTGGAGGTCTCGCTGAGCGTCGTGAGCCTGCGTCTCGTCCTGCGTCGCCTGTTCGTGCTGCTCGTACTAGTAGTCGTGCTCCGTGTCCACGTCCTCCTGCGGTCCCAGGCACACACCAGATGGCACTGCGTCCTTCCACTGCTCCTCAGCGTGTCCCGTTGCCGTCTCCTCCAGAGTCCTCTCTTCCTGTTCTTGCTGACCCGGAGTCTGACTCTCTTCGTGCTGCCAGTCCTACTGTCACGCGTCTCCTGGCCACTATTGTCACTGACCCTTCCTTTGCGTCCACTGCTGCGTCTGCCTTAGTTGCTGAGCTTGTCGACTTTGCTGCTCGCTGTCGTTTAGACTACGCCACTAGTCTCGTTGCTGAGTCTGAGTCTGTCTGTCCTCCGTCCGTCGGGGGTGAGTGTGCTCTTAGCACGGACGTCCTTGAGGACAGGCAGGAGGAGTTCCAGTGTTTTGCTGCTGCTTTGCCTCATCTCGTGTCTACGCTGATTGCCCCTGAGGGAGACCCGGATGCACCAGACATCCCGACTCCTCGATCGTACGCTGAGGCGATCGAGGGTCCCTACTCCTCTCAGTGGCAGTCAGCCATGGACGCAGAGATGGCTTCCTGGAAGTCCACAGGCACCTACGTCGACGAGGTTCCCCCACCTGGGGCGAACATCGTCAGTGGCATGTGGATTTTCAGGGTGAAGCGGCCGCCGGGTTCTCCGCCTGTCTTCAAGGCGCGTTACGTGGCTCGAGGCTTCAGTCAGCGACAGGGAGTTGACTACTTTCAGACCTTCTCTCCCACCCCGAAGATGACCACTCTTTGGGTGGTGCTGCACATAGCCGCTCAGCGCGACTACGAGCTTCACTCTCTTGACTTCAGCACAGCTTTCCTGCAGGGCAGCCTGCACGAGGAGATCTGGCTGCGCCGCCCACCTGGCTTCACTGGGTCTTTTCCCCCTGGTACCCAGTGGAGCCTCCGGCGGCCAGTCTACGGTCTCCGCCAGGCGCCCCGTGAGTGGCACGACACACTGAGGACTACACTTGCGGCTCTTGGGTTTGCTCCTTCTACAGCCGACCCGTCGCTGTTTCTGCGCACCGACACCTCTTTGCCGCCGTTCTACATCCTCGTGTACGTGGTCTTTGCCACTGCTGACACTGCTGGACTCGCCCACGTGAAGTCCGAGCTGCAGAAGAGACACACGTGCACAGACCTGGGTGAACTGCGCAGCTACCTTGGCTTGCAGATCACCCGGGACAGAGCACAGCGCACCATTACCCTGACTCAGTCACACATGGTGCAGCAGGTCCTTCAGCGCTTCGACTTCACGTACTCCTCGCCTCAGGCCACTCCTCTGTCTACTCGCCACTCGCTCTCAGCTCTGCCTTCGGATGAGTCCGTAGAGCCGAGTGGCCCGTACCCAGAGCTTGTTGGCTGCCTCATGTACCTGATGACCTGCACACGACCTGACCTTGCATACCCTCTTAGCATCTTGGCACGCTATGTTGCTCCTGGAAGACACCGACCAGAGCACATGGCTGCAGCGAAGAGGGTGTTGCGCTACTTGTGCAGTACGTCAGGCATGGGGCTAGTGCTTGGAGGGCGACGTCGAGTGGTCCTCACAGGTCACGCAGACGCTTCTTGGGCTGACGACCAGGCTACGCAGCGGTCGTCACAGGGTTACACCTTCAGCCTTGGTTCCGGCTCTGTTTCGTGGCGGTCTACCCGCTCGTCTTCTGTTCTCGGCTCCAGCTGTGAGGCTGAGATCTACGCGGGAGCCATGGCTGCACAGGAGCTACGCTGGCTCACCTACCTGCTGACTGACCTAGGAGAGCCGCCTCGTTCTCCTCCAGTTCTGTACGTAGACAACAAGGCCATGCTGGCCTTGTGTCGGGAGCACAGACTGGAGCACAGAACGAAGCACATTGCTCTTCGCTACTTCCTTGCTCGTGAGCTGCAGCAGCGTGGTCAGCTGCGCCTTGCTTACGTGGCCTCTGAGGCCAACACTGCTGATATCTTTACCAAGGCACTTCCGCCTGGTGATCATCAGCGCTTCTGTACGATGCTAGGTCTTGTGCCTACTTGGCCTCACTTGCTCACTTCTTGACCTTGCTTGTACTGTGATCTTTCTATACCTGCACTTGCCTGTTTACCTTTATATATGATCTTGCATGTGAACTGGCCTTGTGGCCTTGCTCTTGTGCTCGGATTGTGTGGTGACGTTGTGATCCACCCTGAGCTTGCTTTGCTTTGCTTGACTGGTCTTGTGACCTCTTGTTCTCCCCCACTTTGCCTATGGGGGTGTGTCAAACTCATATCATATAGCTTGTCTAGGCTATAGTGGGGTAGACACTATGGGGTACAGTTTCCTAGGGTTTCCTACTTGTACCCAACCTTGTGCTAGTTCATTCATTCCTCGTTTCTTCACATGATGCGCTACTTGTGCAGTACATCGGGCATGGGGCTCGTGCTTGGAGGACGGAGTCGAGTTGTTCTCACTGGTCACGCAGACGCTTCTTGGGTTGACGACTTGGCCACGCAGCAGTCGTCACAGGGTTACACCTTCAGCCTTGGCTTCGGTTCTGTTTCGTGGCGGTCTACCCGCTCGTCTTCTGTTCTTAGCTCCAGCTGTAAGGCTGAGATCTACGCAGGGGCCATAGCTACACAGGAGTTACGCTGGCTCACCTACCTGCTAACCGACTTGGGAGAGCCGCCTCGTTCTCCTCCAGTTCTGTACGTCGACAACAAGGCCATGATTGCCTTGTCTCAGGAGCACAGACTGGAGCACATAACGAAGCACATAGCTCTGCGCTACTTCCTTGCTCGAAAGTTGCAGCAGCGTGGTCAGCTTCGTCTTGCTTACGTGGCCTCACAGGCCAACACTGCTGATATCTTCACCAAGGCACTTCCGCCTTGTGATCATCAGTGTTTCTGTACTGTTCTAGGGCTTGTGCCTACTTGGCCTCACTTGCTCACTTCTTAACTTTGCTTGTACTGTTATCTATATACTTGTACCTGCATGCTTACACTTGCTAGGTTGTGATCGCTGTACTGCTTTTTCTCCTTTATATATAACTCTGCATGTGAACTGGCCTTGTGGCCATTTTCTTGTGCTCAGAATGTGTGGTGACTTCGTGATCCACCCTGAGCTTGCTTTGCCTTTCTTGACTGGTCTTGTGACCTCGTGTTCTCCCCCACTTTGCCTATGGGGGTGTGTCAAACTATGTGTTGCTTGTTGTGTAGGCTGTAGTGGGGTAGCCCATATGGGGTACAACCCAAATTAGGGTTAGCTACTTGCACCCATCCTGCTTCTAGTTGATCCATTCCTCGTTCTATCTTTCACATGACTTACCCTCGAGGAATGGCAACAGGCGTTACCGTACGTACCTGTAACAAGAAAGAAATGCAATGGTCATAGTCACTGTAGAAATGCCTGTAAAGCAGTTAGAATAAGGGAATGCACCCCTCAGAGTACATGGCTAGCTAGAACTATTTATTATGTGTGTAATCTTTGGTTTAATCAACTTGGTCATCTACATTCACTATGATCTGAGTTCCTACAACAAGACTTCCGCTACCAAAACTCTTCTGAGGCATTCCTATCCTATCCAAGGTCCTGATTCTAACATGGTATGAGAGCTAGATTGGATTATAGGAATTGCTAAAGGGGCTTCGAAACAAGCTTCTTCAATAACTTAATCCTACATCAAGAACAACGGCATCAAGGGGCATCAATATGCCAGGCGCAGACTGCGGAGAGGCAGGAGAAAATCCAGTGCAACCCTCCACCAATGCCGCCTCTACTACAACGACTGTGGACAGAGCTCTCCTCGAGCAGCTGATCTCTCGCATCAGCGCACTGGAGAGCCATCAGCCGATGAGCATCGACGGCTCCAGCTACGCCCGAAGACCTCCGGATCCTCAAGGAGCTGGATCAGAATGATCCTTCACCTTTGATAACCGCGGAGCTCAAGGATCTGCACAAGCACAACAGACGCATTACGAAGCAATGGCGTCAATGCAGAGAAAATTTCTCTCGACATCGAAACTCAAGACAATCAAGCCCTTTGATGGGCAAGACTTCTACAGCTGGAGTTTCGAATTCGAACTACTAGCTTAGGGCGCTCATATCTGGATGTATTACGGCGGATCATGCGCATTCCCAACCAACGGCTCACCTCAGGAGAAGACGCAGTATTACAACGAATCTCTCTCGGCCTTCACCGTCTTGATTCGAAAAATGTCGCCCGAAGAACAGTTGAGCATTCGCCCCTTCAAGAACGAGTGGGCACCCGCACAACAGTCCTGGGACCACCTGCTCACCTACCACATGGCAACAGATTCGGTGACACTTAATTGCCTGCTCAACCAGCTGAACAATGTCGAGACCGGCGAAAAGGCCGGACCCTACTTCAACCGCTGCAGGAACCTGAGAGACTAGTTCAGGAAAAGCGGCGGCAATCTCCCTGACGACATGTTCGTCACAATCATTCTCGCTGGATTGAGCCCGGAATGGCGCCAGTGCAAATCGCTCCTTCGTACTCAAGGGACCCTCAGTGAAACTGCCCTTTGTTCCACGCTCCTCTCCGAACAGAAGGAGATTGACCTGTACAACGAAAGAGGCAACAAGAAGGAGAAGATTGCCTTTCACGCACATGCGCCACCGCATAACAAATGACTCTTCTGCAAGTACTTCAAGAAGACTGGGCATATGATTCAAGACTGCTGGAAGCTGAACGGCAACAACAACAACCAGAAGGGTGCCCCTGCTCACCAGCAAGGAGGAGCTCCGGCGTGCAACCAGACAGTGTCACCACCAGCCGTCGCCAGCACGACTCAAGCTCCGGCGCGTGTTTCTGCAAACACAAACGACAAGGGCAAAAGCAAGGTGCCTTTGACTTGCATGGTGCATCCAAACCGACACTACCGCTTCTTCCGCAACTGGGAGGACATGTTCGCGGACCCGCCTCAGGAACGGCCTGAAGGATCAGTTGAAGATGAGGAAGAAAATGATCCAATGTACGACGAGCTGACAGTCGGACGGATGGAGTACGACTGGGAAATGCCGCAGTGGGTCCAAGAATCGCCACCTGCACGCATAGCATACGATGAAGAAAGGTGTTATTATGACTACGAGAACGAGCACGACATGGAGCACCACATCACTCCGAAACTCGCCAACCTGGCCAAGGCGGGGAAAGAAGTCAGCACGTGGTACCTGGACAGCTGTTGTGGCCAACACATGGTGTCATCAAACGTCTTCATTCTCAACTGGGAACAACTCTTCAACGAAGTGGAGATCACCGTTGCCAACAGTCAGACTATCTACACCAGAAGCCACAGACAGGTCTAGCTGGAGTCACACGACACCAGCTACTGCATCCACATAAGTGATGTTCTCATCGTGCCGGAACTCCGCTACAATCTCTTGTCCCTCCACCAGCTGATGAAGTGCGGAGTCGGCCTGCAAACAACCGAAGATGAGATGCAATCTTCATCGGGAAGGCGACGAGTGTGGAAGGAGTATTTGTGCTCGACTTCGAGTCACCCAAAACCTCTGGCAACAACGAGCACATCCTCGTCCTTGATTCGTCGGGCCACCCTTCACCACCAATGTGGAGCCACCCAGAAGAAACCGGCTATCAGCAACCGGGTCTCGACGGCACCTTCCGCGCCCTTGCCGTGCCTGTCGCCACAACCACGAACCCTGCAGACACAAGACCGCAAGCAGTGGAAGAAGGGGAGGAGATCACGTTAGAAACGGCAGTCGCAACAACTGTACCGACAAGCACGGAACCTACCCAGGCTCTCTAGCCTCTCGTCCAACAACCTACCGGTTGGAACACCACCGAGAGCTGGGACGCTGTGGACGCTCGCTGGGCCGTGAACGTCAGCGGTCGCTACCTTGCCTACTAGTGGTTCGAGGTCTGGCTCAGCATGGCGGAGACTCAAAGTGACGGATACAAACTAAAAGCGTTCCAGACAGACGGAGCCCTGGAGTACCAGTCGGATGACTTCAAAACTCTCTGCAAGCAAAAGGGGATCAAGGGATGATCTCTCTTCCTTACGCCCACGAACAGCAGGGATTGGCCGAGCGAACCAACAGGAGCCTCGCGACAAAAATGCGAGCCCTCATGAAGCAGTCAGCTGTGCCAACCAAATACTGGCCCTTCGAGATGGCGCATGCAGTTCGGCTGCACAACATGCTCTCCTCGAAGGCATTGCCCAACAACAGCTCACCCTTCAAGGAGTGGACCGGAAAACACCCTGACACACGCATGCTGCGGGTTTTCGGGTGTATGGTACAGTACCGCCCCCATACTACCGGGACCGGAAAAATTGAAGACCGCGCCCGCTGGGGAATTCACCTCGGAATCCAATCGGAATACCACGCCACCCACCAGCTCACGCGTTCACGTGACTGCATCTTCTACAAAAGGCTGACCCTACCACTGAACCGCCAACACCGCACTGCACAGAACGCACCAGACAACATTTTTCAGGGACAGCACAGCTACGCCAATGACGAGGACGATGTCGACGTGGCAGGCGAACAGCCAGACGAGGCAACAGAGGATGAGGCACCCTTTGTCCCCATTACGGAGCAGTTCGCCACACCCACCTTTTCACTAACGGAACTCAGTTCACATGAAGCAGTACAGGCACAGCACGACTATGCAAGTGCAGAAATGCACTCACCCATGGACGAAGACCCAGGTCGGAACTCTTCTTGCGAAACGATTCGCGACATTCCTGGTGATGACGACGACGTGGTTGAAGTAACCAACGAAGCTGAATCCGACCTCACAGGCCTTCGTATCCTTGGACTCGCCGTCGCCGTTCGGGGTAACCAGTAGCTGGTCGAGCCCACCCCCGTTCGCCAGGCTCTCAGCGGGCCCGATGCTGAGAAGTGGAGAGCCACCATGGCTGCAGAAGTCGCTGCACTACAGCGTCGTGGCACCTGGAAGCTGGTACCACGACGACACGCAAAGGGGAGGAAAATCCTCACAGGAAAATGTGTTTTTAGGATTAAAACTCTCGCGGACGGGACTGTCGACAAGTTCAAGGCACGTTGGGTGGTCCGCGGATTCGAGCAGACACAGTTCGTGGACTACGATTAAACATTCGCACCTGTCGGCCGCCACACTTCAGTGCGAATTCTCCTCTGCATTGCTGCCGTGAAGCAGCGCCCCCTGCGTAAGATTGATGTCTCCAACGCCTTTCTCTATGCGATCGTCGACGCCATCATTTACGTTGAGCAACCGCACGCCTTCGAGGAAGAAGGCGATGCCATATGCCTTCTCCAAAAGTCCCTGTACGGCATCAAACAGGCTCCACGGCTATGGCAGCAGTACCTCCACACAGTACTCATCGAGCTCAGTTTTCAGCAGCTTCCATACGACCAGGGGATGTACCGCCTTGAATCCTGCGGCCACTTCATCCTACTCGTCGCCTACGTGGACGACCTCCTCTACACCGGAGAAAACGTGGACCTACTCGATCGCTTAGAACGCGAGATCCAGGACAAGCTGGAAGTGACTATCGACCATGAGGTCACCCAATTCCTCGGCCTCAACGTCACCCAGACCGCCGACACGATTCACCTTTCCGCCGCGAAATACGCCGAAACACTCGCTAAGAAGTTTGGCATCGCTCCCATCGGCATCACTACCCCATTCCGCACTCCTCCGCCTAACCACAAGCCCGACACTACCCCGCTCTCCCCGGCCGATCACCGCCTCTACTAGCAACAGCTCGGGTGTCTACTGTTCGCTGCGGTCACATGCCGCCCGGACCTGTCCTACATCGCCAGCCAGCTCGCCCAGTACCTGCGCCGACCTGAAAGGGAGAACCTGTCAGACCTGCGCCGCACCTTACAATACTTCATCTCTACAGCCGATGTGGGCCTCACCTACACAGCGAACCTAACAGCTCTTTTACAGCTAACTGGCTACGTGGATGCGGACCACGCTGGTGATGCAGAAAACAGGAGGTCCCGCACAGGCTTCATTTTCAAACTTGAGCCTGCATGAACCATCTCCTGGAACTCACAGAAGCAGGAGCTCATCGCCCTCTCCTCGGCAGAAGCAGAATTCATCGCAGCAAGCGCAGCAATTCGTGAAGGACTCTACCTTACGGAGCTCCTACAGGAAACGAAGACAGCGATGAACGGGTCCTTCAAGTTACTCTGCGACAACCAGAGTGCGATAAAAATCGCAAACAAGCCCGGCTTCGTCAACCGCACGAAACACATCGCCCTACATTACTTCTTCGTCAAAAACGAAATCGACAAAAGGGAAGGCCCAGCTCACCTACTGCCCAACTGGCGAGATGGCAGCTGATTTCCTGACGAAGAAACTGCGACGTCAGAAGTTTCAGTACTGCTCGGACCTGTGCGGAGTCGTCCGAAAGAGCCACGTGGCGCACCTCCAGGAATGAAGGAATGAAGGTGAAGAGTAATCAGCACGTACCAAGGGCAGGAAGGTCAACAGTCACATAATCAACTGTCGCGACTGTTGACCATCTAGACCGACGATTGATTTACCCTCAAGGTGTGAAAATGAGAACGAGAAAAAGGCTGAACTATGAAGTGAAGTGAGTACAAATATGAAACCCTAATTGGTTGTACCCCCTATGGGATACCCCACTATAGTCTACACAACAGCATAAGCTACAATGTTCTGACACACCCCCATAGGCAAAGTGGGGGAGAACAAGGGGTCACAAGACCAGTCAAGCAAAGCAAAGCAAAGCAAGCTCAGGGTGGATCACAAAGTCACCACACAGTCCGAGCACAGGGTCAAGGCCACACGGCCAGTTCACATGCAAGAGTACACACATATATATAAAGCTAGACAAGCAAGAGCAGGTATATATATATGTGAGAGTACAAGCAAGGTCAAGAGGAGAGCAAGTGAGGCAAGACGGGCACAAGACCCAGCTGAGTGCAGAAGCGCTGATGATCACAAGGCGGAAGTGCCTTGGTGAAGACATCAGCAGTGTTGGCCTCAGAGGCCACGTACGCAAGCCGCAACTGTCCACGTTGCAGTAGCTCACGAGCAAGGAAGTAGCGGAGAGCAATGTGCTTTGTTCTGTGCTCCAGTCGCTGCTCTCGACACAAGGCCAGCATGGCCTTGTTGTCTACGTACAGGACTGGAGGAGAACGAGGCGGCTCTCCAAGGTCGGTCAGCAGGTAGGTGAGCCAGCGAAGCTCCTGTGCAGCCATGGCCCCGGCGTAGATCTCAGCCTCACAACTCGAGCCAAGAACAGAAGACGAGCGAGTAGCCCGCCACGAAACAGAGCCGGAACCAAGGCTGAAGGTGTAACCCTGTGACGACCGCTGCGTAGCCTGGTCGTCAGCCCAAGAAGCGTCCGCGTGCCCAGTGAGGACCACTGGAATCCGCCCTCCAAGCACTAGCCCCATGCCCGACGTACTGCACAAGTAGCGCAACACCCTCTTCGCTGCAGCCATGTGCTCTGGTCTGTGTCTCCCAGGAGCAACATAGCGTGCAAGAATGCTAAGAGGGTATGCAAGGTCAGGTCGTGTGCAGGTCATCAGGTACATGAGGCAGCCAACAAGCTCTGGGTACGGGCCACTCGACTCTACGGACTCATCCGAAGGCAGAGCTGAGAGCGAGTGGCGAGTAGACAGAGGAGTGGCCTGAGGCGAGGAGTACGTGAAGCCGAAGCGCTGAAGGACCTGCTGCACCATGTGTGACTGAGTCAGGGTAATGGTGCGGCGTGCTCTGTCCCGGGTGATCTGCAAGCCAAGGTAGCTGCGCAGTTCACCCAGGTCTGTGCACGTGTGTCTCTTCTGCAGCTCGGACTTCACATAGGCGAGTCCAGCAGTGTCAGCTGTGGCAAAGACCAAGTCGTCGACGTACACGAGGATGTAGAACGGCGGCAGAGAGGTGTCGGTGCGTAGAAACAGCGACGGGTCGGCAGTAGAAGGAGCAAACCCAAGAGCCGCAAGCGTAGTCCTCAGTGTGTCGTGCCACTCACGTGGCGCCTGGCGGAGACCGTAGACTGGACGCCGGAGACTCCACTGGGTACCAGAAGGGAAAGACCCAGTGAAGCCAGGTGGGCGACGCAGCCAGATCTCCTCGTGCAGGCTGCCCTGCAAGAAAGCTGTGCTGAAGTCAAGAGAGTGCAGCTCGTAGTCACGGTGAGCAGCAACGTGCAGCAGTACCCGAAGAGTGGTCATCTTCGGGGTGGGGGAGAAGGTCTGAAAGTAGTCAACTCCCTGCCGCTGACTGAAGCCACGAGCCACGTAACGCGCCTTGAAGACAGGCGGAGAACCCGGCGGCCGCTTCACCCTGAAGATCCACATGCCACTGACGATGTTCGCCCCAGGAGGGGGGACAGCGTCAACGTAGGTGCCTGTGGACTTCCAGGAAGCCATCTCTGCATCCATAGCTGCCTGCCACTGAGAGGAGTAGGGACCCTCTATCGCCTCCGCGTAAGAGCGCGGAGTCGGGATGTCAAGTGCATCCGGGTCTCCCTCAGGGGTAAGCAGTACGGACACGAGATGAGGTGAGGCAGCTGCCAGACACTGGAACTCCTCCTGCCTGTCCTCAAGGACGTCCGTGCCAAGGGCACACTCACCCCCGACGGACGGAGGACAGACAGACTCAGACTCAGCGACAAGACTAGCAGCGTAGTCTAAGCGACAGCGAGCAGCAAAGTCGACGAGCTCAGTAACGAGAGCAGACGCAGCAGTAGACTCGAAAGAAGGGTCAGTGACAACAGTAGCAAGGAGACGCGTGACAGTAGGACTGGCAGCACGAAGAGAGTCCGACTCCGGTTCGGCAAGAGCAGGAAGAGAGGACTCAGGAGGAGAAGGCAAAGGGGCACGCAGAGGAGCAGTGGACGGACGCAGAGACATCCGGTGCGTGCCAGGGACAGGAGGAGGACGCTGACGCGAACCGCGACCACTAGTGCGAGCAGCACGGACAGGCGACGCAGGGCGAGACGCAGGCTCACGACGCTCAGCCAGACCTCCAGTAGGACCAGTGTAGGGAGAAGGAGCAGGCAAAGGGGAGGTAGGCTGCAACTGTAGCTGGGACGAGACAGGCTGTGGACACTCTAAGGGAGGAGGAGGACCAGTAGAAGGTGGAAGACCAAGAACCTGCTGCAGGAGTGGAACGAAGTACGGTCGAGGCCGCGCAGCGACGCTAGAAGCAGCAGGGACAGCACCAGAACCCTCAGCTGGAGCACCCGCTCCAGTAGCACCACCAGTAGCTCCAGAACCTCCAGCAGCACCAGGAGCACCCCCAGTAGGACTGCCAGCGGTAGTCTCAGCGCCAACACCCTCAGCAGCACCAGCTCCAGTGCACCCAGGACGAGCACCTCCGGGACCCGCGACTGCAGCACCCTCAGCAGCCGAAGGACCTCCAGCACCAGCAGCACGCCTCCAGCGCGAGGCAAACCACTCACGCAGCTCCTGTGGAGAAAGTGGCTCCCGGCGAGACGAAGCACTCGGAGAACCTCCAGGCGGAGCACCTCCAGGCTCAGCACCCCCAGGCGTAGCACCCCTAGGCTCAGCACCCCCAGACGTAGCACCCCTAGGCTCAGCACCCCCAGGCTCAGCACCCCTAGGCTCAGCACCCCCAGGCTCAGCACCCCCAGGCTCAGCACCCCCAGGCTCAGCACCCCTAGGCTCAGCACCCCCAGGCTCAGCACCCCTAGGCTCAGCACCCCTAGGCTCAGCACCCCCAGACGTAGCACCCCCAGGCCCAGCTCCCCTAGGCTCCGCACCCCCAGGTACAGCACCCCCAGCCTCAGCACCCTCAGCAGCACCAGAGTCACCAGTGACCTCGACAGGCTCGACTGCGTCTACCTGGGACACACCTGAAGGGGCAGGACCCTGAGGGGGGAGGGGGTCTACCTGGGGGGGACCTGGTACCAGGAAGAGTGGGGGTGGGGGGAGGGACGGAGTGCGGTAGGGGAAGAGGCGGTAGTAGGGGACCGACTCGTCAAACGTGACGTCCTTGGAGGACAGAACACGGCGGGAGGTGGGGTGGTAAAACTGCCACCCAGGCGCGTCAGGGGGGAACCCCAGGAAGACGCAAGGAGCAGCACGAGGGGATAGTTTGTCCGCAGACAGGTCGCGGACAAACGCCCGAGATCCCCAGACCCGGAACGCCGACGCATCGCCAACCTTCCCCGTCCACAGCAAGGCTGGGGAGGTCTCCGGCCTGGAGACCCTGGGGTGGAGGTTGATCTGATGCGCCGCGTACCTCACCGCAAACGGCCACAGAAAATGGGGGGCAGCCGCATGCATCATAGACGTACGAGCGACGTCCATGACCATGCCAATGCGGCGCTCAGCAATCCCATTTTGCTGCGGTGAGTCCGGAAGCGTGAAGGTCTGACGGATGCCCCGTGCACGACAGTAGGCACGCAGAAGGCCAGAGGAGAACTCTCCGCCTCTGTCCGAGTGCAGACGCAGAACAGGAAAGTCCGAGCCGAAGCTCTGCCTGAGCTGGAGACGAGCTGCGCGGATCCAGTCGATCAGCACCTCAGTGACATCACCCTTGCTGCGCAAGGGGAAGACTGTGGTGTAACGCGAGTAGTCGTCAACAACGAGCAGGAAGTAGCGCTCGTGACCCTGTCCACGGACGCGGGCTGGGCCCCACACGTCCATGTGAAGTGTCTGCAACGGGGCCTCTGTCGAAGGAAACTGGGAGGAGTGAGGAATACCCCCTATGGGATACCCCACTATAGCCTACACAACAGCATAAGCTACAATGTTCTGACACAAGGATGGCAACAGGCGTAACCGTACGTACCGGTTACATGCAGCGACTCGGTAACAAGGAAGAAGTGCAATAGTCAGAGTCACTGTAGAAATGCTTGTAAAGCAGTTAGAATAAGGGAATGTACCCCTCAGAGTACATGGCTAGCTATAACTATTTATTATGTGTGTAATCTTTGTGTTAATCAACTTGGTCATCTACATTCACTATGATCTGAGTTCCTACAACAAGACTTCCGCTACCATAACTCTTCTGAGGCATTCCTATCCTATCCAATGTCCTGATTCTAACAGTAATATATACATGTAAGCTTTAAAATTGAATGATCACTTTTATGAGGACCCAATAAATACGATATGCATATGGGGGTTTTGAAGTGAAAGAAGTTGTTATTGTCAGTAGTATCATTCCCTCGCTGCAATGAGGATAATCTAAATAGTAATCTGAGTTCTGGAATGTCATGGAGCTGTTACAGGTGCTGAAGACATCACATAACGAGTACACTTTAAAGTGTGGGAAGCGGCGCTATCTCATGCATCTTTTTCCAGACGGAGCGGGAGAACAGCTGGCTGAGCCAAGCTTTCAGATTTGGGCGGGAATCGAACAAATCTCCAACTCCCGCCGCCTGAAGTAGCTCAATGACTGGCAGGTGTGTCAGATCTGCGAGAGTGAACGAGTCGCCCACAGATACTCCCGCCCGTCGAGATGCATTTCGTAAATATCGAGGATCTTCTCCAGCTGCACATTCCACGAGAGGGACGGAATGAGATTACGAAACACAGGAATCGATGCAGAAAATAAGCCGAAAGTTGCAAGAAGAGATGACGGTGCCTTGAACGAGAAGCTAGTAGATTTTTCAGACATGGACGTAGCCAGCTCACTTTTTTCGTCGCTGCAGCAACCTTCTCCTCGTCAGGCTCGCCAATCTTCTGAAACTTCTTAAAGACTCGCTCAAACGCGATCGCGATCGCCTCGGGCGAGAAAGCGTTGACCTCCGTCTCGATCCACTGGTTCACGCGGCCTCGCTCCAACGCGTCCTTTCCCAGCAGGTTGACTCCGCGTTCCGCGCCGTACTTGTCGGCGAGGTAGCGCATGATGGCTCGAGACTCTGGAGTAGTAAGGGAGAATAGCAACGTCAAAGCCCCGGGAGCGTGAAATCAACATTTTTATCTACCGTGTCGTCGGAGAACCACGAGTACCATGTCTGACGTGCACTGAGGATACAACGGATATTCAGGCACTTGGTATTATAGACGCAGCAAAGAGGGTTAAACGGACAAACTCGACCTCTCAATCTCCAAACACCAGCGGTTCAACGGTGAGGATCCGTCCTTAGACTCCTGATGAGTGGTATGCAATGGTGGCGATCGGTGCCTTTTACTCTTGTTTTTTCTTGGCTATACATCTCTGCCGCCTTCAACGCACTTGATAGCTGGTTCCCTTCGTTGAACCAGCCGAAAGTCTGCATGCACCTACCCCAGATGCGCTCGCCGTGAGCCTTGCTTAGGCGCCTCATTCAAGGGACAAGGGCTTGACCACGACCCCAGGAGCACATTCCCCCAAAACATCTACCCCAGATGCACCTTCCCCAAAAGCACCTACCCCAAATGCGCTCGCCGTCGTCTTCGATAAGAGGCAGCTTCCCAAAAGGCTGCTTCGCGAGAAACGCGGGCGTGCGCGATTTGCCGTTGGTGCCGTCGACAAACTGTTATAGTCACAATAGGCTTGAATGTGCCTAAAACGAAAGATAGAGAGCACAGACGGATTTCTGCACAGCGGCTTCAAACGTTGATAGCGTTCTGCTCACAGCTGCAAATGACCTGATTCAAATTGGATCTGGAGCGTCTTCACGTCGTCTACAATTAGCAATTTAGATTGCACGATTTGATAAAGAATTGACGACACAGCGTCGGTTTGAACGAACGGTACTATGGCAGCCACTATAGTCTTAGAACACAAGATAGGAAGAGTTACGAGTTGGGAATGACTCCCAGCTCCTACAAACCCCAAGAGCCGAGGTACAGTGATGTGGAACAGTGCCACACTGTCCCCAACCACGAAGGGTCTCGAAACTACCCTTCACTAGGGCCTACACCAAGTGAAATGTTACACTACACAAAGTAATGTAAATATCTTCAATATCTTGAGGTGTACCCTTTTTGGCGAGCTTCGAAATCACTTGAGGCTTGACACCAAGGCTCGGGCTCTTCATCACAAACTCATCCTTGAGTTCTTGATGGGTCTGCTGCACACACCTGCGACACGCCGAACGTTCGACACAGGACAAAATAGAAACCGCGCACGACAAAATAGAAACCGCGCGCGAGACACAAACGACCGCGTAACACGCGTCTAGCGATAACTCGCTATTGACTCGACACACACACTCGACATCATGACTCAACATTCACACACAATTATAAGCATGAAATATATATTATCCCATGCCCTCATACCATTCCATACACACACACATTCACGCACACGGACAACAAGCCGAGTGCAAACCGTAGGGTTGCACCAACACAAACTCCCACTCGTAGCGCTGCGGGCGAAGGGAAGAAGGGTTTGGGGTGGGTAGAGGGTGAGAATCTGTGAAGTTACCCGGATTTCAGCGTGTACTAACACCGTTGGTGTCGCGTGTTGGGAGAAACATAGGGAGCATGGAAATCAATGCTTTTGGATACCTCAGCTCTTGTATCGTCGGATGCTCCAGCCCTAAACCCCGTGCCCCGCCAACACCGTCTTGCGAATTATCCTGCGTCTCATTTGTAACTCTGAGGCTCGTGCGGTCTCGTCGCGTACGCGTTGTATCAGCGAGTCGAAATGTAAGATGGGGTATGCATAAACGCACCCTCTTCAAAAGCAAATTTGCGATGAGGAGCCAGGCTTTGCCACGAGTGAGACAGGGAGAACTTATATTGTGCTATCAAGCTTATATCGGGTTCGACATCTAAGGGCGTCGGGGTCGCACCTCAATGCCGAGTTCGTGCAGCGTGAGCAAGACACGGCGGACGAAGGGCGAGTAGCCCATGCCGTAGAGCTTCAAGCTCGCCATTTGATCTGAACGCGCCGCGGCTTGGTTCTGACGAGAGTAATGCCCTTCCAGCAAAAGAGCTCAAACTCGATTTGGCTGAGGTGGTTTCGCTTCCCTCCCGAGCAAGTCACCGCTGATACCTAGCCGAGCGCGGAGGAGCAGGCTGGTTGCGGGTGAGACGAATAGCTGATGTCGGATGAGAGAAACTTATTTGCTTTCAAAGCTTGATCGTGTGTGTCGCTTTTTGTGCCTCCATCAAGCAGGGTGATAATCACCCAGCCCGGTAGCTCCATGCACTGTGGACTGTCACTGTCCCACCCACAGTCCCAGTTAGAACGTCGTCGCGAGAGGAGGGAGGGAAGGAGGGAGCAGGCGAGTGAGCTATCTCGTGCCTTGGTAATTCGTGCGTCAGCGTGATCCAAGGCGAAGGTTCACTGCGCTTGCTGCTTGCGGTGGACGCATCGGAGCTGATGTTCAATAATACCGTAATAAGCACTGTATCTGTAGTACATCGATACGGATATGCCTTGCATATCATTCTGTTGTCAACTCAATATCATTCATCATTAAAAAAGAGAGGCAATGCTTTTTATGCAATATCATTTATACACGGGACAGCAGATAACTCAACACCCTTGAGGAGATGCAGCCCTTCCCCGTCTGCAGAATACCCAAATCCCACAACAGCTGCTGCTTCTGAATCACCAACCCCCACCACACACAGTTGCCACTGCTGCTGTTTCTGTTTCCTCCACATTCCCCACTGATACACCTGCTGCTTCCTGCTCGTGCTCTTGCCAAGAAAGGGAGCGAGCGGCGAGCTGCAGAGCATCCTGAAGAGCCAGATGACAGCACTCCACAGACTGCATTCACGGTCGTACAACTCGTAAAGTACTCAGGAGCCATGTAGAATGGTGTACCCACCACCTCGAGAAAAGGAACACCCCGAGCGAGCCTAGCAGCCACACCAGAATTAATCAGCTTGGATCTGCAGCAACTGAAATCGCCATCTTCAGTATTCTCCTTATTAGCATGATTCGATCGAAGGATGTTCTCGGATTTGATGTCTCGGTGCACTGTCTCGGGCAATGTTGCAAGGCTGGCACGAAAAAATTGGCAGCGTGCTTGATCCAAAAGATTTTGTCGAGCCCTTGAGTTCCTCTGCGAATGCCACCTCATTGCGCACTGCTTCCATGTCAGCAGCGCTCTGCACAGTTGGGGTAGGCGGCATGGGGTAGGAGGCACAGCAGAAAGCGGAGGAGAGCACAGGCGCCAGAGATGAAGACAGGAGCTGAAAAAAAAAAGGGTTAAGGGCAAAGAAAACAGGAGGGAAAACAAATCAGGGAGTTCAGAGCAGGGAGGTCAGGGCAGGAAGATTAGCGAAGGGTGATCAGAGCCAGGAGATCAGGGAAATGTGATCAGGGCAGGGAGTCCAGGGCAGGGAGATCAGGGCAGGGAAGATCCCTATGGCACGGAGAACACACCTGGAACGCAGCCTTCCGGATGTGGTTGCATAAGATCTCGGCTGCATCAGCACCTCCCCCACTTGCACCTCCTCTTCTCTGCTGATGTGGTTGCGAGTCCATAAACAGTTGTCTTCCGAGGCTCAACCGAGGCTCTAGGCTCGGATTCTGAGTCAAGAGCCGGCTCCAAGGCTCGGAATCTGAGGCTGGCATCCTGAGGTGCCGATGGACAGCTGTTGGCGCATCCAGTCAGTGAATAGGTTGCGTTGACTGCATTCACTGCATCGACTGTGTTAATGATTCTAGACATTGTAAGCATGGACTGCGTCGATTGCGTTGACTGAGTTGACTTGGTTGACTTGGCTTGCACGGTTGACATGAGGGAATGCGGGCGAAACGAGCTTCTGAGGAGCATCATCGAACCACTGCTGCATCAGCCGCTGCCGCTGCTTCCGCCCCAGGACCCTTGGTGCGGCGGTAGTGTTTTCAACCATTGACGTCGCTTCCTTCACCCAATCCTTGAGCACCACATCACCTGCCACGGTAGTACCACTAGTGGCCGCTCCGCTCTCAACAGAAGACTCGCAGGGAAACGTGGGGAGCGGCTCTCCGTTGTTTGCGCTGAATCGCATGGAATTGGAATTGGACGGCCGCGGAGTCGGATGGCAGTCGTTGGCAAAACGAGACATCTGGCATGCAGAGGCGGAAGGGGAAGCGGAAATTCCTTACGCAGAAGGGAATGCGGAAGGAGAGGCAGACGGGGAGGCGGAAGGGGAGGCGGAAGGGGAGGTGGAAGGGGAGGCGGAAGGGGAGGCGGAAGGGGAGGCGGAAATTCCTTCCGCAGAAGGGAATGCGGAAGGGGAGGCAGAAAGGGAGGCAGAAAGGGAGGCGGAAGGGGAGGCGGAAGGGGAGGCGGAAGGGGAGGCGGAAGGGGAGGCGGAAGGGGAGGCGTGGAAGTGGAGAGTGGTCGTGGGGCTCCAGCTCGTGGCGCCATCCAGATGTGCCGTGGTGGCGCAGCAGGTGGTGGCGCCGCAGGTGGTGACGCCACAGTAAGCGCCGTCACAGCCGGCGGCGGCGCTGAGCTGAATCTCCAAGAAACTTCCTGGATTCAGCGGCAATGCCGCGCCGCGGCCCAGCCAATTACGACTCCCGCCGCCGCCGCCGGGACTGGGGTTTGCGCGAGCTCGCTGCGTCGCGGCGCAGGTTGACGGCGTGCGATGCGGCGTGGACGACATGATCCTAATATTGACGTGATCGCGAAGCGGAACAGGGAGAAAACGGGGAATGCATCGCGGAAAAGGTTTTTGCTCAAATTCGAGTTTAATTCTGAAGGCTGCAGGAAAGTTGCAGAAACGTACCAGAAAAGTATCCGAAAAGCACTGAGTGAAAAATGCAACATGCACCAATTTCGGATACAACCTGGCTCCCGAGCCGCGCATTTTGGATACGTGGGTTACCCGAGGCGCGAATGTTGGATACGTGGGTTGCCCGAGCCGCGAATTTATTGCATCATTTTCGAAACATCTTCACCGAACAGTACACCTGGTCACGACCAAACCTCGGGAGTCCCCCCTGCTGGTGTACGACTGATGAACACTGCAGGACGAATCAGGTAGGCATAGTCGAACGTTGCGAGCACAGTAACTGGGATACAAAATATAACGAGGCTCGCCAAGGCACAACCCAGAATCGAAACTGGCAGCTGGCATACAGTTCCATGTCATAACCAATCAAATTAAGTGTTCAGATTCTGGGTACGTGACGTGGCTTCCCCGGACCACAGCTCAGGTAACCAGAATTGAGCTAAAACAACCTCGTGATTTTTTACTGACCAATTACTGGTCTGATCTAACCTACACCAGAAATCTACGGCATCTGTTACGACACATCATCACACTTTGGAGCTCTAGAAGCATCTCTCACACTAAGTGTGTATCTCTCCCTACACCGCTAGTTGCCCATCTCATTGTTCACACAACTTTCTGAGGTTATCGTTCCATTTCAACCTAGCTCGTGCCTCTGCCGTCCCCTCAGCAAGCGTATACCGTAGAACGTACGTCTTACGTCCGTGTATCTAGTACACTAGTAAATGAAGTATCAATCCTTTAACATCTGACCACATCTACCGTCTCATCCTGCATCTGTCCCCTCCTTTTCTACGTCCCGTCCCATATACAGCTCTTCACCTTGCTCTCTTCACGCGGAGGACGTTCTGCGCGCGAATCGCCTCGGACTCAGCGTCCGTCTATCTACGGACGCAGCGACGAAAAGCCCGTTGCCCGGCAGCGGAAGTGCCGTGTTCTGCGCGGAAAGCGCCGGTGAGTGTGCTAAACACATTGACCTACACATCCCGCATACTGAAAATCGAAAGCATACAGAATCATGTAACGCCCATCACTCCTGTTCTTATCTTCTCTTTCATCTATTTTCACGGTTTATGCTTCTTCTCTTCTCGATTTTGTTCATTTCTTTCCGAGGTGTATGCAGATCCATTTTCTCCCATTTCGAATTGCCCGCATGTGCCACCTAAACCAGTTACGTTGTTGGTTTCCCGTGCAGCCTCCCAATCCACAAATCGTCGCTACGCTCTCTGCATGAGAGAAGCACGGGGGGCGGGGAAGCACGGGGGGCGGGGTCGGCCGCGGTGGAAAGAAGAGATATCTATTCCTCCCCCCCCCCCCGCCCCCCCTCAAAGATTATCCCCGCGAGATATTTACCCGCACATACTATGTGACGCGCGACTCGCGGGGGTGGGACAGGCGAGCAATGATCGGCGGGGCAATGATCAGCGGAGCAATTACTAACGGTACTATTGGCGGAGCATTATCAGCATTCGTGCCAAGACACGCCACGTCACCCCGGCTTTGACGAGTCACCTTGATGAGTCGCGTCGTCTAATCAGCCTGTGGCAAAGAATCGGACGGAGTCGGAGTCCCAGACTACTGTAGTACCGTGCAGTGCAGTGACTGCGTTCAACACACGTGCATTGCCACGTCTCGCGAAATATCCTCGAAGTGAAGTCGCAATAGTATCATAAGCGCGAGATCGTGATCCGCAGTCTTCTAGTGGTCATGTGTTTTCGCTTCCAAAAATGTACGGAAAGACACAATTCGCCCCTCGGCACAAGCCGAACATCATGTTGCGCGACTGTGGCGACAGCACAAATCTGTAACCAGAAGGGTGGCAATTCGATTCCCAGAAATATTCGCAAGATTCAGTTTCGCGAAAACCTCAGATTCTCACGAAATTCGGCCTTGACTTCGCTGAGCCGTCACTGTAGCAACGTGGACGCGTGCAAGTCTGATTCTGAGGTTTGTTACGTGCGTTTCGCGTCATGTTAACGATTCGGCGCACGTGTGGGCTGTTACTGGTTTTACGTATCATAGGTGTTCGTGTCCAAAAAAGATGTAAAAATGTGGTTACAATTTGAAAAAGTGGTAACTTTAGCGCGAGGTGAGCTGTAAACGTACGCGCTGGACACGCCCTTACGCGCAACGCACGTATCAGACCCCTGATATGAGGTGTCCGAGTCCGAGTCGCAACAGTGTTCCTTTCAGCAAAGTCAACCCCACATTTCGCCAACTTGAAGAAAATCGGTTTCCCGTGCACGTATTATGACATGCGCACGTCCTAAAATACACGCTGTCTACATGTGTCGGAGGCCACTACTCGCTTGTGATAGCCAGCAACCTGCGCGTCATGGTCAGTAAGAAGCTATCCGAGACTGCAGAGAGCAGCGTGGAGCTGGTGCATTACGATAGTGCACAGCTGCACACCAATAAGCCGGAAGTGATGGAGGGCGTCAAGAAGTGGGTGGTGCATCTATTATATTTTCCCTGGCTCGTTTGATGATGTTTATTCAAACTAACTACTAGGATAACCTGATTGGCAGGATGTTGCTTATGCTACACAAGGCTCAGCTGCCCACCGAGGACCAGAAGCTGGCTGCGGACAGCTTGAAGTATGCCGAAGTCACCGTCATGCATATATGTGCATTTCCCAACGTTGTTACGATGCGGGCCCAGTCTGGTTTGTCCCTCACTAACGAGTACGTTCTCGGGTTGTCTGTCTGCTGGCAGCCTGAAGACATCCCGACACTGTCAAACGCTGTCGACTGTGGGATCTATGTGTGCATGTACCTTCACGCACTGGTCGCATGCGGCTTTTTAATCCTCAAGTGTTGGATGACGTTCTACGGCGCGAAGTCTCACGCCTACCGTAGGCGGCTACGCAAGGAGGTGTCACTCCACTCCACAGGTGACCTTATTGTCAAGCTCTTTGGGGAGGGTGTGGAGGTTCCCTTGCAGCCTCTCCCACAGTTGGGTGAACATGGTGCTCTTGTCTTTCCCAAGGAGGACGAAGTTCGTACCGACCTGAGTAGTCAGGCATGATAACCCGGATGGAGCTCGGGGGTTACGTGGTGTGTGCGGCGGTCACGAGTTTGGCACGTTCGTTTGGCATTTCAGAGGATCAACTGTTAAGTGGAGCGGCCCACGAGCTACAGACCCACGGGACGCCTCTGCTGGCGCTGTCCACGTCAAAGAACCACGTGGATCACGATGCATTGATGCGGACGCTAGGCATCACCATCCATCCTACCCCCAGCCCTCTTCCGGTGCCATCGTCCACTCCTCATAACCATGGGGCATCTACCTTTCAGAGGGACCCGTCACCAACAGAGGACAAGCCCATGAAGGAGGAGTGGAACATCCAACATCCAGAGGAGTGGAACACCCATGGATCATCCAACAGCTCCTGTGAGTCCAAGGGGCAGAAAGTGGGGGGTGAAGATGGTGTGCGGACCTGGCACTGGTCAGCAGATCAGGCTGGGTGCGTATACCGTGGAGGACGATGCGGCATATGCGTATGCTGCGGCAGCATACGTGATCAGGCGCAAGGACCACATCCTGCACACAAAGAAGTTATCTGACGTGGAGAAGGCATTCCTTCTCGGGTGTGTTCGTGACGACGTGAGGCATCTTGTCAAGGCACGGATGTGGTGGAGGTGGCGTCAGTGGAGGTCAGCAATGGCAGAGTTGGGCATTGCTCCTGGTACTCCCTTCCCCCTCGAGAACACTGGCTCTCGCTCACCCAACAATAGCAGTGGTGATGACGACGGAGATGACAGGATGGTACATGAGGTGGAGGCTGTGGACACTAGAAGTGGCTGATGACATAATGGATGGCAATCTCTATGTGCATAGAAGTGTATATGAATCATGATACTATGTGTGAATAGTGTGTGTGATTGTGAGAGGACGTTGCCTCCTCATGTGTAATAGACAAGTCATAGTATGGATTACGCCCTGTGGAGTTGTATGATTTGCGCCTTATACTTTGCTTCATAATTCAGATCATCTGTGCATGACAGGGAGGATATGTACGCGTGTTGCCATTGTAGGGCAGATGTTGTTACAACGATCGACCATGGTAGCTTAATAGACTCGACTCTGTAACGAGTGTCGTGGATAACGTTGCGTCCCCGGTGTGCCATGTGGGCAAAACCGGCAGATGACGAACTCAGTCTGGCCGACAAGGGCGTGCCACGTGGAAAGGGGGGTACGGCACAGCCGTGCCCAGGGTGGGTCACTGAATGCGTAAGTAGTGAACACTGTATCCGATGGTCTCATTCCTGCCCACAAGTTTGGTGACGATGGACAGTTTCACACTAGGACCAGTGTCGTCCCGTGAGGGCAGGAGTCAGCGCGTGTCACAGCCACCTGCCTACCTGCGCAACTCGTACCTTCTGCCTGGCAATGTTAGGCGTCAAGTGACGAAGAAGCCTCGTCTGGATATTCCGAAAAGTGTCAATGACCAGCAGGCGGGGTCCACCCTCGCCTCCACGTGAGTGGCTCTGCGTTACCCTTTGTTAATGGCCTTGGTCGTTCGTCTTTGTGAACACGGCCGGCGTGACAATTTTACATGGGTTTTCTTACTTGTGATTTGTACTCGTTGTAATATGCGTTTTGGCCTACCGCGTGTGAGATGCAGTTGTGACACCCTCTCATGGGACTCGCGGGGACTCGCGTATGTCGCATGGGAGCACGTCCGAGAGTAGCTCGTCGTCTGCCCAGTCCAGCCGGCAGGTTGACGAGGAGGCTGGAACCGGCGGGACGGCGGGCCGCAGGCGTAAACGTCACGTTCAGGAGGTTATCGAGGGGTCTGCGCGAGTGGAGGGGGAACCTGACGCATCACCCGCGCCATCATCGGACGACGATCCCAATGAGGCTCTCCCCAGGCGTAACCCAGTGCATACCGAGGACGAGGATGATGCGGAAGCAGACAACGAGGCTGAGGCCGACGCGGAAGAGGAGGACACCGGCGCGGAACGTGCACCAAATGACACACCGGTCACGCGAGAGGAGTTGCAGAGCATGCGGGAGCTCCATGAAGCCACGGCACATGTGATTGCAAGGCTGGAGACTGCGTTCCTTGCGAAACCCAATGAGGACGTCAATATTAAGAGGAAGAGGCGTCGGAAGCACGGATCCGGCAAGGGAAAGTGCCGCAAGGCGCGAGTTCATTGTACCTCTTTGGCTCACCGTTAATCTTTGTGCACGCGGTGTGTGCTTTACGTGGCAGAAAAGCTGGCACTGTCGCGATGGAGTTGCGACCGTAATGGGATGCCATTCGCCTCTTGTGCGTTTACTGCATGCACGCGGGCGGCATTCAAGCCACGGATGGTGAACGGGACCGTTACGATGAAGCTCTACCACGTGGCATGGCTGGAGCACGTGGTACGTCAACATTCCGCCGCATTAACATGTTAAAGATAGCCGCACGAGTGTCCTTATATGCCATCGTTTGAGGTTCGCCGTGCGCAGGTCACAGATGCTATCAAGCACTGGGAGGCGCGCCAAGGTCGCTTCTCCAACTCCGCGGGCTCCAACGCGCAGATCGTGGACGGCCTGCACGTCCTCGTCAAGGGTGCTGTTACTCTGGCCATCGTGGAGTTCCGGCCCGAGTATGACGCGGTGTCCCATACATGGGCATGGGGCCGCCATGGTCTTCGCATCTCGGCGGACGGCATAGCGGCTGCAGACGCGGTGAGCTCCGAAGCTAGTGCCAGCCGCGGGACGCCGCAGGCATAATCGGATGAAACACGAACGGTGATGTTTGTCAGCGTCGCGGAGCCGAGAAGTGGATGAGCACCGTATGTTTAATGCTTATAGTGTGGTGTTGTCTGTGAACGGTCGTGTGCCGATTGAGAAGGGTCTGATTAAGGGTATTGGCTAGGATACGATGCGTGTAAGAGGGATTAATGGCAAATGCTTTCAAAATCGAAGGAACAATAGGTGTACGAGAAATTAGGTGTGGTCGTGAGGAGGGGTATACATAACCCGCCAACCATTCCGCGGAACATATGATGACGTAGACAAATGCGGCCAGTGGCGTAGGGTTACCAATTACTAATGCGATTCGGATGTGAGCCAGTGGATGTGGTTAGAATGAGACCGCGATTCGGGTTGTGACGGTCCAAACCATCTCATCGTGGGGCTGTGCGAGGCGACCCCTAAACCAGCAGGAGCCGTGGATGCACGTACATAGGAGCGAGGAGTGCCGTTGACTAATGATCTCATGGACGGTTGGGGGCATGACAAGTGGGCCGGCATCGGTGGCTCCATGCAATGTGTAGGACGTCCACGTGGGTCTCTATCCACGGACAAACGTAAGTACACGTTGACAATGTAGGAATCCGACTCGCGATGTCGCCAGCGATGTATCGTCGATGCGTGGTTACGTGGACGGTCGGATGTCGATGTCGCTGACTTGTCTCGTCATCATGTAAGGGATTGCAGCCGTACACATTGTCATATTTCAACGCCATCCGCAGTGTACACATAGTGTAGAGTCAAGGGGATGGATAGTGATTCGACCAATGGGAGGCAAGAGTGGTCGAGAGGTGGCGCTTCTGCATTGGACGCGGAGTCTGTACACGAAGGGTGTGGATACAACTCCGGGGTGATCCTGGTCGTCCATGTGAAGGCAGTTGGTTGGATGGGACTGTGACCCAAAGCGCGGTGAACAGTAATGTGTTGTAACTTACGGGGTGTAATGATAACGCCATGCCTGCCACATGGCGAGTTGCTATAAGATTGTAACTAATTGTGTCATTTGACGGTCCTTCGTATGAGATAACCCCCGTGTGACGTGAACGTGACCGGCCGGTGACCGTGAAGTCACTTTGGATGTGACGTAAACGGAGCTTTTCCGTGACATTTCCGTGACCTTTTCGTCACTTTGGAAGTGACATTGGGACCGGTACTTCACAACCATCGCCTTTTTACCCCAAAATTCCGTATACGGGAAAATCACGGAAAAGTCACATTTTTGTCACTTCTGGCCCTTGTCTTTTCCGCGATGGGTGAAGCAGGCTGACGTGGAATGATGGGCTGATGTACCAGTCGGTCGGCAACAGTAGATGGGCGGTAACTGGGGTGATCATAGGGCTGATTTCGAACGGTTCACAATAGCGCGGTTGAAGTTTCGGTACAATAGGCAGTCTAAAGTTCTGTGTGTCGAGCAATATGTAATCCCCTAACTTGTACGTACCGGGCGGGGTGGCGGTCAGCAATTCTCTTCGCGGTGAGGTTGGCCTTTTTAATTGCGGGCAGCCTGCAGTATCTCGGCGAATTGTTGAGCGCGTGGTGTTGGGTTGTCCGGACTCGGCATCATGGGCACTGTTGGATTTTGCCCGTAGTTCAGGTAAAACGGGGTATGCTGCGTTGTTGCTAACGTGGCATTGTTGTATGCGAACTCGATCAGCAGCAATTGCTGCTCACAAGTTGTCGGGTCGTCGCACGTGGCATCAGCTGCTCCATGGTCAGTTTCGTCCACTCCGTCTGACCGGCGGTCTTGAGGTGGTACGACGAGCCGAACTGTAGCCGGGTCCCGAACTGCTCCCAGAGGTTCTTCCAGAAGTTGCTTGTAAACTTTGTATCGCGGCCGCTAATTATCGCGGCTAGTATCCCGTGCAGTCGAACGCTGGTCGCGATGAACACGCAAGCAGTTTCTTCGGCTCAGATTGATTTCCTGCACGCAACGAAGTGGGCCATTTTTGTCAGTCTGTCAACGACGACCATAACTGCGTTGTTACCCCTCGGGCTTGAAGGTAACCTCGTAACGAAATCCATGGTAACCTGCTGCAGGCTCGCTAGCGCGGTGGAATAGGCTGCAACTGACCCGCCTTTTTCTTGCGCGAGCTTTCATCACCTGACACGTAGGTGTCAAACTCATATGCTATAGTCTGTGTAGGCTGTAGTGGGGTAGACAATATGGGGTACAACACTTTTCGGTTTTCCTACTTGTACCCACCTGCTTGCTAGTTCATTCATTCCTCGTTCTTTCACATGGTATAGAGCAGGTTCCCTAGTGGGAACGTTTCCTAGGGCCCACCGAATATCGATTTTTTTTTCCTGCCCGGAGCGCGCTTCGCCCCTGCCCGAGTCGCGCCCCGTGTGCCTACCCTCCCGTCGCGTCCCCTGCCCTTGGTGGCCCGTCGCGCTCCCCTACGGCCCCGTAGCGGCCCCTCTCATGGCCTCTCACGGC
Organism: Closterium sp. Naga37s-1; assembly: GCA_947471745.1. Taxonomy (NCBI): domain Eukaryota; kingdom Viridiplantae; phylum Streptophyta; class Zygnematophyceae; order Desmidiales; family Closteriaceae; genus Closterium; species Closterium sp. Naga37s-1. The sequence goes on from CANJKZ010000966.1 coordinate 972,770, forward strand.
CCCTCTCACGGCCCTTCGCGGCCCCTTCAGGCCCCTCGTGGCCCCTTCGCGGCCTCCCTTCGCGGCCCCTTCGCGGCCCCTTCACGGCCCCTTCGCGGCACCTTCGCGGCCCCTTCGCGGCCCCCTCACGGCCCCTTCGCGGCCCCTTCGCGGCCCCTTCACGGCACCTTCGCGGCCCCTTCGCGGCCCCTTCACGGCCCCTTCGCGGCCCCTTCACGGCCCCTTCGCGGCACCTTCACGGCCCCCTCGCGGCCCCCTCGCGGCCCCTTCACGGCCCCCTCGCGGCCCCCTCGCGGCTCCCTTCGCGGCCCCTTCGCGGCCCCGCCCCGCTGCCCGTAGCGGCCCCGCCCCGTCGCCAGTCGCGGCCTCGCCCCGTCGCCAGTCGCGGCCCTGCCCCGTCGCCAGTCGCGGCCCCGCCGCGTCGCCCCTGCCTCGTCGCGACGCCCCTGCGGGACCCGCGAGGCGCGGCTCCTGTGCGTCGCGACGCCCCTGCGGGACCCGCGTGGCGTCACCCCTGCCCGCCGCGGCGCCCTGCCCTAACCCGCGCCCTAGAGCAGCCGCCACTGCAGCAGCCGCCCCAGGAGCAGCCGCCACTACAGCAGCCGCCCCTGGAGCAACCGCCCCTGAAGCAGCCGCCCCTGGAGCAGCCGCCCCTGAAGCAGCCGCCCCTGGAGCAGCCGCCCCTGCAGCAGCCGCCCCTGGAGCAGCCGCCACTGCAGCAGCTGCCCCTGGAGCAGCCGCCACTACAGCAGCCGCCCCTGGAGCAGCCGCCACTGCAGCAGCCGCCCCTGGAGCAGCCGCCCCTGCAGCAGCCGCCCCTGGAGCAGCCGCCACTGCAGCAGCTGCCCCTGGAGCAGCCGCCACTGCAGCAGCCGCCCCTGGAGCAGCCGCCACTGCAGCAGCCGCCCCTGGAGCAGCCGCCCCTGCAGCAGCCGCCCCTGGAGCAGCCGCCACTGCAGCAGCCGCCCCTGAAGCAACCTCCCCTGCAGCAGCCGCCCCTGGAGCAGCCGCCCCTGAAGCAGCCGCCCCAGGAGCAGCCGCCACTGCAGCAGCCGCCCCTGGAGCAGCCGCCACTGCAGCAGCCGCCCCTGGAGCCGCCACTGCAGCAGCCGCCCCTGGAGCCACCCCTGCAGTAGCCGCCCCTGGAGCAGCCGCCCCTGCAGCAGCCGCCCCTGGAGGAGCCGCCCCTGCAGCAGCCGCCCCTGGAGCAGCCACCCCTGCAGCAGCCGCCCCAGGAGCAGCTGCCCCTGCAGCAGCCGCCCCTGTAGCAGCCGCCACTGCAGCAGCCGCCCCTGGAGCAGCCACCTCTGCAGCAGCCGCCCCTAGAGCAGCCGCCCCTGCAGCAGCCGCCCCTGGAGCAGCCGCCCCTGGAGCAGCCGCCCCTGCAGCAGCCGCCCCTACAACTACCGCCCCTGGAGCAGCCGCCCCTGCAGCTGCCGCGGAGCCCTCGCCCTACAGTGGTAGCGGCCTCGCCGTTGCCGCCGTCGTACACCTGCCCTTCTCGCCACTGGTGAGCACTGCCCTGCCCGTACTGCTGTTACTGCTGCTCTTGCTGCTACTGCTCTTTCTACTGCTACTGCTGCTCCTGGCGTGGCCAGATGCAGCTCCAGCGCCGTCCACGTGAGTCCCTCACCCCCCAACAGCTTCGTGAGTGGTACGCTAGTTGGGGTTATAGGGGTGGCCGCGCTGCGACTACTGCTATTGCTACTGCTGCTGCTACTGCGGCTACCACTGCTCCTGCTGCTCCTGGCGGTGGCCAGATGCAGCTCCAGCGACGTCCGCGTGAGTCCCTCACGCCCCAGCAGCTTCGTGAGTGGTACGCTACTTGGGGTTGTCGGGGTGGCCGTAGTGGGAGTCGTCCTGGAGTGAGTAGTTCGGCAGCTGCTTGTAGTGGCCAGGTGCAGCTGCAGCGTCGTCCGTGCGCGGTCCTTTCGCCCCAGCAGCTTCGTGAGTGGTACGCTCAGCGTGGCGGGTCACGGGGTACTGCTCGCTGTCCGTACGTCATTCGCACTGGTGCTCGGACTGGTCAGCCTTGCGGGACGTTTGGTCACACAGATTCCCGCTGCTTCGCCCGTCTGAGCGACGCCTGGCGTACGGAGTTTGGCGACGCGGCTGAGCTCCCCGACTGGGTGGAGCTACTTAGGCTGCGGGTAGATATCTATATCTTGACTATGATGCTATCCTCACATCCATGTTTGCATTGCCTACTAGTGATGAGGGTGACTGTTACCTGTGTGTTCCGCCTGACCCGGGCATTGAGGCTACTGCTCTAGGTGCTGGTGAGGCTGCTGCTCTAGGTGCTAGTGCGTCTGCTGCCCCAGGTGCTGGTGAGTCTGCTCTCTCAGGTACCACGTCGGCTCAGGCCTTACACACCTTCACCCTTGACTCGGGTGCTTCCCGCTCCTTCTTTCGAGACCGCACCACGCTTACGCCGCTTAGTCGGCCAGTTGCGGTCTCCCTGGCGGACCCCTCTGGGGGTCCTGTCCTTGCCCACTTCTCCACTGTCTTGCCGTGTCCGGCAGCCCCATCTGGCACCCTATCAGGTCTCTACCTCACCTCGTTCTCTACGAACTTGGTGAGTGGTGCTGATCTGCAGGATGGGGGGGTTGACCAGTTCACTCCTGCGAGTCAGCGGGTGACCCACTGTACGTGTGCTCGGACGGGCCGACACTTGGCCACGTTTACCCGTCAGCCGGGGTCGAGCCTGTACACACTGACTACTGAGTCTCCTCCGGTTGCTGAGTCTGGTCAGGTAGCTGCGTCGGGTCAGGTGTTTGCTGCAGCGTCCAGGTCTGGTCCTGAGTCTGCTCCCTGCTCGTGTCGTCTCATGTCTGACCAGACTCTCCTCTGGCACCACCGCCTTGGTCACCCCTCCCTGCCTCGTCTCCGAGGCATGGCCTCCCGTGTACTTGTCTCTTGTCTCCCCCGGTCCCTCCCTCCCCTCCCTCCGGGGCCTGCCCCTACCTGCGTTCCCTGCGTCGAGGGGCGGCAGCGCGCCGCCCCTCACTCCTCCGAGTTTCCTCCGACAGAGGCTCCGCTGCAGACTCTTCACATGGACGTGTGGGGCCCCGCCCGCGTCCGTGGCCAGGGTCACGAGCGTTACTTCCTGTTGGTGGTTGACGACTACTCGCGTTACACCACGGTGTTCCCCTTGCGCAGCAAGGGTGACGTCACTGAGGTGTTGATCGACTGGATTCGCGCAGCTCGTCTCCAGCTCAGAGAGAGTTTCGGCTCGGACTTTCCTGTTCTGCGTCTGCACTCTGACAGAGGCGGGGAGTTTTCCTCTGCCCTTCTGGGAGCCTTCTGTCGTGCACAGGGCATCCGCCAGACCTTCACGCTTCCGGCCTCTCCACAACAAAATGGGATTGCTGAGCGCCGCATTGGCATGGTCATGGACGTCGCTCGTACGTCTATGATCCATGCGGCTGCTCCCCATTTTCTGTGGCCGTTTGCGGTTCAGTACGCAGCGCATCAGATCAACCTTCAGCCCCGGGTCTCCTTGCCAGAGACCCCACCCACCTTGCGGTGGACCGGGAAGGTTGGCGATGCGTCTGCGTTTCGTGTCTGGGGATCTCGGGCGTTTGTCCTCGACTTGTCTGCGGACAAGCTGTCCCCCCGTGCTGTTCCCTGCGTCTTCCTTGGCTTCCCCCCTGACGCGCCTGGTTGGCAGTTTTACCACCCCACCTCGCGCCGTGTTCTGTCCTCCCAGGACGTCACCTTTGACGAGTCGGTTCCTTACTACCGTCTCTTCCCCTACTGCACTGCGCCCCTCCCCCCGCCGCCGCTCTTCCTTGCGCCAGGTCCCCCCCCGGTAGACCCCCTCCCCCCTCAGGGTCCTGCCCCGTCAGGTGTGTCCCAGGTAGACGCAGTCGAGCCTGTCGAGGTAGCTGTTGACTCTGGTGCTGCTAGGGGTGTTGAGCCTGCGGGTGCTGAGTCTAGGGGTGCTGAGCCTGGGGGTGCTGAGTCTGGGGGTGCTGAGCCTGGGGGTGCGGAGCCTGGGGGTGCGGAGCCTGGGAGTGCAGAGCCTGGGGGTACGGAGCCTGGGGGTGCTGAGCCTGGGGGTGCGGAGCCTGGGGGTGCTGGGTCTGCTCGTGTGGCCTCTGGCGGTGCTTCGTCGAGGCGGGAGCCCCCCTCTCCGCAGGAGCTGCGCGAGTGGTTTGCCCGGCGCTGGAGCCGTGCTGCTGGAGCTGGAGGTGCTACGGTTGCTGCTGACCCTGGAGTCGGCACTGGAGTTACTGGAGCCACTGGTCCTGGAGGTGCTCGTACTGGCGGTACTGGAGCTGCTGGGACTGGGGGTGCTGCTGGGGCTGCTGGAGTTGGTCCTGCTGGAGGTACCGCTGGAGCTGCTGGCGGTTCTGGAGCTGGCGGTCCTGCTGGAGTTGGTGCTGCTGGAGCTGCTGGAGCTGGAGCTGCTGGGGGTGTTGGCGCTGGAGGTGCTGCTGGCGCTGGTGCTTCTGAGGGTGCTGGAGTTGGCGCTGTTGGAGCTGGAGGTGCTGTTGGCGCTGGTGCTGCCGCTGGGGGTACTGGTGCTGTCCCTGCTGGTTCTGGAGGCGCTGCGCGGCCGCGGTCGTACTTCGTTCCGCTCCTTGAGCAGGTTCTTGGTCTCCCGCCCTCTACTGGTCCTGCTCCTCCCTTAGAGTGTCCACAGCCTTTCCAGTCGCGGTCAGAGTTACAGCCCGCCTCCCCCCTACCTGCTCTTTCTCCCTACACTGGTCCTACTGGAGGTCTTGCTGAGCGTCGTGAGCCTGCGTCTCGTCCTGCGTCGCCTGTTCGTGCTGCTCGCACTAGTAGTCGTGCTCCGCGTCCGCGTCCTCCTGCGGTCCCAGGCACACACCAGATGGCACTGCGTCCTTCCACTGCTCCTCTGCGTGTCCCGTTGCCGTCTCCTCCAGAGTCCTCTCTTCCTGTTCTTGCTGACCCGGAGTCTGACTCTCTTCGTGCTGCCAGTCCTACTGTCACGCGTCTCCTGGCTACTGTTGTCACTGACCCTTCCTTTGAGTCCACTGCTGCGTCTGCCTTGGTTGCTGAGCTTGTCGACTTTGCTGCTCGCTGTCGTCTAGACACGCCGCTAGTCTTGTTGCTGAGTCTGAGTCTGTCTGTCCTCCGTCCGTCGGGGGTGGGTGTGCTCTTAGCACGGACGTCCTTGAGGACAGGCAGGAGGAGTTCCAGTGTTTTGCTGCTGCTTTGCCTCATCTCGTGTCCACGCTGATTGCCCCTGAGGGAGACCCGGATGCACCAGACATCCCGACTCCTCGATCGTACGCTGAGGCGATCGAGGGTCCCTACTCCTCACAGTGGCAGTCAGCCATGGACGCAGAGATGGCTTCCTGGAAGTCCACAGGCACCTACGTCGACGAGGTTCCCCCACCTGGGGCGAACATCGTCAGTGGCATGTGGATTTTCAGGGTGAAGCGGCCGCCGGGTTCTCCGCCTGTCTTCAAGGCGCGTTACGTGGCTCGAGGCTTCAGTCAGCGGCAGGGAGTTGACTACTTTCAGACCTTCTCTCCCACCCCGAAGATGACCACTCTTCGGGTGCTACTGCACATAGCCGCTCAGCGCGACTACGAGCTTCACTCTCTTGACTTCAGCACAGCTTTCCTGCAGGGCAGCTTGCACGAGGAGATCTGGCTGCGCCGCCCACCTGGCTTCACTGGGTCGTTTCCTCCTGGTACCCAGTGGAGCCTCCGGCGGCCAGTCTACGGTCTCCGCCAGGCGCCCCGTGAGTGGCACGACACACTGAGGACTACACTTGCGGCTCTTGGGTTTGCTCCTTCTACTGCCGACCCGTCGCTGTTTCTGCGCACCGACACCTCTTTGCCGCCGTTCTACATCCTCGTGTACGTCGACGACTTGGTCTTTGCCACTGCTGACACTGCTGGACTCGCCCACGTGAAGTCCGAGCTGCAGAAGAGACACACGTGCACAGACCTGGGTGAACTGCGCAGCTACCTTGGCTTGCAGATCACCCGGGACAGAGCACAGCGCACCATTACCCTGACTCAGTCACACATGGTGCAGCAGGTCCTTCAGCGCTTCGACTTCACGTACTCCTCGCCTCAGGCCACTCCTCTGTCTACTCGCCACTCGCTCTCAGCTCTGCCTTCGGATGAGTCCGTAGAGCCGAGTGGCCCGTACCCAGAGCTTGTTGGCTGCCTCATGTACCTGATGACCTGCACACGATCTGACCTTGCATACCCTCTTAGCATCTTGGCACGCTATGTTGCTCCTGGGAGACACCGACCAGAGCACATGGCTGCAGCGAAGAGGGTGTTGCGCTACTTGTGCAGTACGTCGGGCATGGGGCTAGTGCTTGGAGGGCGACGTTCAGTGGTCCTCACAGGTCATGCAGACGCTTCTTGGGTTGACGACCAGGCTACGCAGCGGTCGTCACAGGGTTACACCTTCAGCCTTGGTTTCGGCTCTGTTTCGTGGCGGTCTACCCGCTCGTCTTCTGTTCTCGGCTCGAGCTGTGAGGCTGAGATCTACGCGGGGGCCATGGCTGCACAGGAGCTACGCTGGCTCACCTACCTGCTGACTGACCTAGGAGAGCCGCCTCGTTCTCCTCCAGTTCTGTACGTAGACAACAAGGCCATGCTGGCCTTGTGTCGGGAGCACAGACTGGAGCACAGAACGAAGCACATTGCTCTTCGCTACTTCCTTGCTCGTGAGCTGCAGCAGCGTGGTCAGCTGCGCCTTGCTTACGTGGCCTCTGAGGCCAACACTGCTGATATCTTTACCAAGGCACTTCCGCCTTGTGATCATCAGCGCTGCTGTACGATGCTAGGTCTTGTGCCTACCTGGCCTCACTTGCTCACTTCTTGACCTTGCTTGTACTGTGATCTTTCTATACCTGCACTTGCTTGTTTACCTTTATATATGATCTTGCATGTGAACTGGCCTTGTGGCCTTGAACTTGTGCTCGGAATGTGTGGTGACGTTGTGATCCACCCTAAGCTTGCTTTGCTTTGCTTGACTGGTCTTGTGACCTCTTGTTCTCCCCCACTTTGCCTATGGGGGTGTGTCAAACTCATATGCTATAGTCTGTGTAGGCTGTAGTGGGGTAGACAATATGGGGTACAGCACTTTTCGGTTTTCCTAATTTTACCCACCTGCTTGCTAGTTCATTCATTCCTCGTTCTTTCACAGTAGGACACGATTCTAAGTGGTGCTGTGCGTCGGACAACAGCTCCGGCCAGTAGCAATACCGCTGCAGTTGCTGTCGCATTTTTTCTATCCTGAAATGACCCGAGGTAACCTCGTCGTGTACCTCCTGTAGTAGTAGTTCCCCGTAGCAGTGAATACGTTGGTACCCGGATGCGGTTGGAGCCTGTTTTACGTAATAAACTCCCTTCGCTTCTTTCAGCTGCTGCGAGTTTCCCGTGGTGAAAAATAGGTCGGTAGAACTATTAGCGGTGGGTTGGTCTGGGCGAGTAGGATGGCACGAAGTTGGGCAATGGGGCGGGTGAGAGCATCGGTGATGTTGGATGCTCCTTCTTTGTACGTAACGGTGTAGTGGAATTTGGACTCCAGATAATCCAACCAGCGAATCTGTTGCTGGTTGAGGTTCGGTTGGGCGCAAAGGTACTGTAGTGCACGATGATCTGATCGTAGTGTCGCGTCGGCTCCTGCCAAGTAGCACCACCATATTTTGAACACGTGCACAATCGTCAGCATCCCGCGGTCGTGCGTTCAGGCGGGTGAAGTTTGCGGGACTCGTATGTGATTGGCTAAAGGCCGTTCCCAAAGTCCTACAGCAGTACTGCTCCTACAGCGATGCCGCTTGCGTCTGTGACGAGCTCGATCGGACGGTGGGGATCTGCAATGTGAAGCACAGGCGGTGAGCACAAAATATTTTTGAGGGTCGAGAAGGCAGCTTGTTCTTTCTCCCCCCACGAGTACTCAACCCCCTTCCTTAGCAGGTTGGTCAACGGTGCAGTCAACTGCGCCATGTCAGGGACTAACCGTTTTACGTAGTTGACAAACCCCATAAAACTTTGCAACTCGGTCAAGTTGGTCGGCGCGTGCCATGCTTGAATTGTCGCGATACGGGTCTATTTCCACTCCGTTGGTTGAGAAACATTCCTAAAGAGCTCTATTCTTTCTGTAGAAACTCACACTTAGAGGTTTTGGTTAGTAGGTGGTTCTCACTCAGTATCTTGAAAACTGCGATGATGTCTTGTAGGTGCTGTGCTCGGTCTGGGCTGTAAACCAGGATGTCGTCTAAGTTGACAATTACGCACTTATCTAAGAGCTTGCGAAAGGCTTCGTTCATTGTCATTTGGAAAGTGGCGGGGGCGTTGGTCAGTCCGAAGGGCATGACGGTGAATTCGAAATATCCGTAGCAGGTTTGGAAGGTTGTTTTCTGGCGGTCGGTTGGGTTGACGCTGATCTGATGGTAACCCCCTCGAAGGTCAATCTTCGAGAAGACTCGGGCTGTGCGAAGCTGGTCTATCAGTTCGTCCGCTCACGGGATGGGGTAACGAGGCTCGATCGTAACCCTGTTCAGTGCGTGATAATCTAGGCACATGCAAAAACCTCTGTTTTATTTCGGTGTAAACAGTATCGGTGCTGCGAAGGGTGGGGAACTCGAGCGAATGATTTTTTTCTCGAGCAGGTAATCCAGTTGTTTCCATAGTTTGTCCAGTTTGGGTTGTGTCAGTCTTAACTGTTGCTGTACTGTTAGCTTTGCCCCCGGTTCTAGTTCTATCTTGTGGTCGTGCAGTCGCTGAGGTGGTAGTCCCTCTGGCATATCACCTGGAAAAATCCCGCTGTACTGCTTCAGTAACGCTGCCAGGTCATTCGGTACATCGGCGAGCAGTTTTTGCAAATCACTCGGCCCGCTTGTGTAGTCTTGGACGGAGCCGAGTTGGCGCCAAGTGCGGAGCTTCTGTGGCACCACGATCGAAGCTGCGATTGGCTCGAATCTTGCGCGCAGACCTGTGCACCACGCGTCCCACGTGCCATATTGGGGTACCTCCATGAAATTCGACGGTGCCTAGGGTCCAGTTTGTCCTTCCCGTGATGGTAGAGTCTCGTAGTCCGTCGGCTTTGTGACGATGACACGCCACCAGTCCATGGCGGGTCCTCGCAGCTGTGACATGGCATATTGAATCTTCGCAGAGTCCATCAAGATGTAGTTGGCGTCGAAGAAGACGTTCATTGTGAACAACCACGCCTGAACGGTCGGACCACCCCGTTGGCCCGGATCAAAACAATGTGGACGCCGCGACTTGAGCGGAATCAGCGACGGTAGTGCTGAATTGTCGTTCAACACTGAAATCGTGACGCGTGGTTGACTTCTGGCCGCATTCGTCGCTCCAGGGTGTGTCGCGCCGTGGTCATCGTCTCCGTCGTTACCGGTGACGCTATCACTAGCCGCGCTCGAGGGTTGCCCCACACTTCCGTGTTGTGATGCTTGACGTGCTGCTTGTCCTTGTGTGCCTTGTGTTTGTGACTATGTTTGTTGCGCCCGTGCGACGTTGTTTTGCAACGACGTACGCTCTGCTATCAGGGCCGCAAATTCTTCATAACTTCCGTGCAACTACTGTAGTAGTTGGTTTAGGCGCTCCTGCGTGAGTGTCGTAACGTCGACGTGTTAGGCCATTTCAAATGACGGCGGCTCGGCTTAGCTTTAGGCGCAGCTGCATGCATTTACGCGAGAACCCGAGGATAGCGGCTCCTAGGTGCTAAGGGGCGTGAGTCCCTTTGAATGAAAAAATCAGAAGTTGAGTTCCCTCTGGTTGCGGAAAATGCACGGTCCGAACGAAAGTGGCTATGATAACGAAGAGTTAAGGGTACAATGGAACGAGATAGCGAGGATTGCACTAAGTTGTCAAACGAGTACAAAGTATGAGCAAAGGCATGAGCGAATAGTTATGTACAAAACATGCAACGTTTATGTGGTGTGTGCGAGCTAGCTACTGCGAGGCTGGCAACGAGGTTCGGGCTAGTCCTGAAGCGTAGGCCGATTCGGCCGGGCCAGCGGTGCATGGTTTGATGAATAGTACGTGCGCATGTTGGCGAAGCCCCGTTAGCACTAACGGGCGAACAACGATGCTGCTATATGCGATGTTGAAGAACGCAGTAAAGAATGCCGAAAAATTCCTTACACCATGTTAAAACCTTGGCATGTTATGCGAGCATATGAAAAAACAAAAAATATCTTTTTTTTTTTTTGTAACAAAGATATTGAGCATTTGATTTTGTACCTAAGGACTGGAAAATGTTTTAGGGTCGTTGATGGATCACAGTCCCTAATAACGTCTGGGGGGCCTGTACCAATTTTAATTGCCAACATTAGGTACATAGCCTAGCTCGTTTTCGCACGTTACCGCTCACACGTGTACTCTTTGACCCCCTAGTGCATGTTACAATCGCACACAAAGACTTAGCAGAGGGTTGATCGCATATATTTCGCAGCAGAAGTGAGATTCGTTCGAATCTGAATAAACATATTTATAGGATCCACTCAGGTTGACCGCACGGGGTGTAGCAGCGGAAGTTTGCTAGTGTGGTTGGGTACGGACTCTGCTAGTAGAAGGAGAATTGGATCTCGACAGAAGTGGCTATAGCAGTGCGGTACAAGGGTTTATATAGGAATACAGGGGAATACGAAGAGTCATAACTAGCCATGTACTCTGAGGGTGTTCATTTCCCTTAGGGCTAGTCTAGGTCGGGAAAGGCAACCGTCCGGTTCGATAACTGAACGCGGCACGGTAATTGTTTAAATGCTTTTCCCGTGTTTGCACTTCAAATTCTTCCTGCTTTCAACCCTCTTTGATATTTGTTTGTGTCGCTCGGTCTTCATCCTGGTTGCAAACATCTTGACGTTAAGGTTTCGTTACTTCAGGATTGGCTCGCAACAATTCCATATTGTAACAAGATTAGTGACACATCTCAGAATGAATATAGAATGACAGAATTGACTATAACAAGGAAATACAAGATTTGCGATCAGGGAACCTGATTTGAACTGGTTCGCGCCTTTTCCCTCATTGGTGCATATGTCTGCAACGGTCTCGATCCTTCAACTGTCTTTATATCAGAGGTCCGCTGTGTTAAAATCACTGGCAGAACGAGGAGCCATAGCTAGGGTTTACCAAGCTAGGCAAGAGAGAAATGAGCAAAGGAGAGACGTTCACTAGCAAGCAGGAGGATACATATGGGAAACCCTAAGGGGTTGTACTCGCTATAGAGTACCCCACTGCAGGCTAGACAACAATAACATTCTGACACACCCCCATAGTCAAAGTGGGGTATAATCAGCAGAGCAAGCAGTCATAGAGCAGGTTCACAAGGGCAAGCATAGCTAGAGGCAGTCGCAGAGGGCAAGTGAGGAGGAGGAGTGACTGTGAGAGGAGAGGAGATGGGAGGCGACGGTGGAAGCTGCAGACACACAGGAGCGGCTGACTCAGTGGCTACCGAAGCATTGGCCCAGACTACAGGAGTAACTGGCTCCGCGGAGATTGTAGCCTCCTGACTGGAGCAACTGACCCACACGCGACTGGCGACTACCGGAGATTGTAGCCTCCGGACTACTGGCACTGCTGGCGACACGACTGCTGCCTCCGATTGACTTCTCCCAACTGTCCCACACCCCTTTCACACATCCCCTGCTGAACCCCTAGCTCCACTCCCAAGACACCCCCCTAGCACCACTCCTTCGACTCCCTCACACCCACCCCCCTCAGCGGCAGCTGCAGCAGTGGGAGACGGAGGAGGAGGAGGAGTAGGGGACGGTTCACACAACCGCCACCCCCATAGCCGCCACCCCCACACTCACCACCCCCAAACCCTAAAACGGGTGGCACGGGGCAGGAGCGCGGGGGACGGCGGGCGGCCCCCAGGGCGTCACGACGGGGCATCGGGGGGGCCGCGCGCGACTCCCCAGGGGGCCGCGACGGGGCAGCGGGGGGTCGCGCGCGGCTCCCCAGGGCGGCGCGACGGGGCAGCGGGGGCCGCGCGCGGCTCCCGAGGGCTCCGTGACGGGATGACGCGAACTGTGGGGGGGGGGACGTGCAGCCCCCGAGGCGCCTCGACGGGCGACGGGATGGGGGGGGGACGCACGGCCCCCATGACGCCGCGACGAGACGACGTGAAGGGGGGACGCGCGGCCCCCGTGACGCCACGACGGGCGACGGGAGAGGGCGCCGCAGGGGCCCCCCGGGGCACCGCGACGGGCGACGGGAGAGGGCGCCACGACGGGCGACTAAACCGCCGTGCGTGCCCGGGGCGCACGGCGGGCAGAAAACCGCCGCGCGCCACGAGCGCGCGGCGGGATGAACAAGTGTCGCGCGCCCGGGGCGCGCGACCAGCAGAACAGTAGCAGCGGAAGCAGTAGGCGGGCCCACAGGCCAGGAGCGTAAGTGCTCTGAAACCATGTTAAAATCACAGGCAGAACGAGGAGCCATAGCTAGGGTTTACCTAGCTAGGCAAGAGAGAAATGAACAAAGGAGAGACGTTCACTAGCAAGCAGGAGGATACATATGGGAAACCCTAAGGGGTTGTACTCGCTATAGAGTACCCCACTGCAGGCTAGACAACAATAACATTCTGACACGCTGGTGATCCCCGATTGATCCTAGGGGAGGGTTACAGGCACGTTGGCCTGGGGGGTTATGGGCGCACTCACCCACTACACAAATAAGCCCTTTTATCCCAGTGGTTAGTGGCTGGGATTCGGACACTTTGACCCTTCGGTTCATCTTGACCCTTCGTCTTCATCTACGGTAGTGCCTTGACACTTTTACGTACAGGAATGTTATGTTAATTCCTTATCGCAACACCCCCCCTCATTCCTAAGTGTGGCAGGTTCTGAATCGCTTGGCCACTCTACTGAGGTTGGCGAAGTGCTGATACTGCTGGCGTGGTAGTCACTTCGTGAGGAAGTCAGCTGCCAAATCATTGGTAGGGAAGTACGTCAAGTCAACCTTCCCCTTGTCAATTTCGTCCTTGACGAAAAAGCATCGCAGCGTGATATGCTTTGTTCGATTGATGAAACCAGGTTTCTTCGCGATCTTGATCGCACTCTGGTTGTCGTAGTGAAGATGGAAAGTTGGTGACTTCACAATTTTTGCCTCCTGTAGAAGCTCCTGTAGTTAAAGCCCTTCGCGAACTGTGGCGCTGGCGGCGATGAATTTAGCTTCCGCCAGTGACAGGGCAACCAACTCCTGGTTCTAAGAATTCCAGGAGATTGGTCCCGTCGGTTCGAGCTGGAAGAGTAAGTCGGTTCTCGACCGTCGATTGTTGGGATCAACGGCGTAATCGGTGTCCACGTAGCCGGCGAGGTTGAATGACGGAGTTGTGAGGGTTGAGTAAGACAGCCCATTGTCGGGGGTTGAAATGAAGTACTGCAGATCGCGTTGGAGATCCAAAAGGTTCTCCCTCACTCGCTTGCGAGAGTACTGGGCCAGTTGGCTTGCGATGTATGTCACCAGATATAATGGTAAAGAACAATATATTCTGTTGCTTGCTAGAATGGGTGTAGGTGGGTGTAGGGTGGGATTATGTAACTCGAGTGTAGGGGATTGCTTGGGCCAGGGGAATGACGCGAAGTTGGTGGCAAGGGGAACTGGGGACATTGGGAAGAGTGCGAAGGCGCCTCGGGCGACAGGAAATCTGCGTTGTCCAATAAGGGCTCAAGGCGACTCGAACCCAACTCAAGGTGATGGTGATTGCCAAGACTCAGAGTGGGAATAAAGTAGCCTAGCCTAGCCAACTAGATCTGTTCTTTCACTTTGTTTGCTTACTATAGTGGATTCACCTCGCCGATCTAAAGCTACGGCAGCCAGGTGATAAGCCACTGAGGGCAGCCAGCTTGTGGGAGCAGGAATCTCACACAAAGCTAGAGAAGTTGATTGGCGAGATGGATCGCCACGATTTACGCGTGCAGCGTACGTACTCACGGCGGGAACGATCTCCGTCGCGGATGAGAGGGAGCATGGGATATCGCCGACGGGATGAAGAAGAAGAGGAAGAACACCAGCCTACTCGAGGTGGCGAAACGCGCGACATCGCCGGCGAAGAAAAATCCCCCATAACGGCGGGAGGCGTGACATCGCCGATGAAGAAGAATCCCCCACTGCGCGGGGCGGAGGATGTGAGGATCTAGGATCGAGCTCAGAAAAGAGAATGTGAATTGAATTATCACCTAGGTACAACACGAGGCTATATATAGGCTCGACACAAGGCCCCGTAACCAGGTGTTACGCGAAGGTTCCGCAGGTCGCGAAGCGTCCCGAACAGATCCTTCCCGAATTCGGTAGAAGGCAATTCGGTGGTAACCGAAAAGCCAGAATTCGGTGCACGCAACCTAGCTCGGTGCTATAACTATAATATAATGTAGGAAAGCACCTAGCCTAGGAAATCAAGCAATTCATGCATGCATATAATTATCCTATGCTAGAAATAGCATGATAAAGTAAAGGCAAGCAAGCATAGCTGGCATAAGCCGTCGTACTCTCACAGAGGAAGGCGTAACAACACCGACGACGAGAGATCCCCCACTACGCGGGGCGGCGGAAGGCGTGACAACGCCGGCAACGAAGGATCCCCCACAGCATGGGGCAGCGGAAGGTGTGACAACGCCGATGATGGGGAGAGCTTCTCTGCTAAGCGAGAAGAAGGACGGCAAGGGTACAAGAACAGGGATGAAGGGGAGTGAGTCTGATGCGGGAAGGTGTGGGAGAATGACGAAGAAGACAGGAATGGAGAGCGTTCACCTGCAGAACGGCGCGAAGAGGTGCCGCGAAGGAGCGTTAGGGGAGCAGAGCGCCAAACGAGGGTGCGCCGAGAAGAGGAAGAGGCCAAGGGGGCATCGGCGGGTGTCTTTCGCTTGCCTGAGCCAAGGCCAGGGTATGATCACGGACGGCGCATGGCGATGGGCGGAGCTCGGCGGGCAGAACAGGAAAACCGGGAAGACAAGCTGGACTACGAGGAGCGACGTAAGCAAAGCCCGCCTGAGTGGGAGCGGGAGCGCAATGGAGAAGGACGAGAAAGGGGCAGGGGAAGGCGATCACAGCACGGCTTCAGAGCAGAAGGAGGAGGTCAGAAGCAAAGGGAGCAAGAGCAGCATCGCCAGGAACGTTCACCTGCGCAGAGAGAGAGACGATGGGAAGATCAGGAAAGGTACAGGAGAGACCGCGAAGATGACCAGAGGAAGAAGTGCGAGTCCAGCTGGAACTAGGAGGCTACGGCAACATGGAGAGGGATCGAGCGGGGCTAGAGCAGCTCGTGAGGGGTTGGAGCGAGCACTGTACGGGACCAGCGCAGGAAGCAGAGGAGAAAAGGGGAAGCAGCGAGGGGCTGCTCTGTTAGATCGGGGAGGTTCTGGGAGCTGGGACATGGGGAGGTGGGGCGCAACGGCAGCGCCACGGGTGGAGGTGCCGGTACGCTTCACAGGGAACGAGAGCACGGGCCCGAGTCTCAAGAACTACTTGATGCAGATAAGCAACGTTAAGTACTGGTGAGATCGAAGCGGATGGATCCCATAGACTTCTTCCTAAGCCTGCCAAACACGCTGGGGGGGGGAAGCAGAAACCCTGTATCGCATGAAGACGGGTGAGTGGTTGAGAAGGGCCGATGAGGATGAGGAGGACCCGACGGTGCTGTTCCTAGAGCGACTGAGGAAGCAATTTCCCAGGCACACAGCAGCACGCATCAAAGAAGTTCAAGAGTTCAAGAGGAGGGACGATGAATCCCTGCTGCCGTATTACGGGCGGTTGATGAATCTAGCAAAAGACGTGGTGTGCACGGACATTAGTATGATCATCAGTAAGTTTATGAATGGGTTGGACAAGGGACTGGCAGGAGGACTGAGAATGCGAGTCTATGAGCTAGGGGCGGACGCAACGCCTGAGGAGGTGTTTGAGCTAGCAGAGAGAGTGGAGCTGGCGCAGAGGAAGTATGAAGTGTACCTGCCAAGGCCGACAGAGAGGAAGAATCCCGCTTGGGTTGCAGCAATGATACCTAAGATAGGAGGGAGAGAAGAGAGCCGACATGAGAGAGGAACTGAGACACGCACGTGCCACCGATGCAAACAACCGGGGCACTTGGCGAGAAACTGCAGGAATTGCAACACCTGTGGGAAGCCAGGGCACCAACGAAAGGATTGTCCAGATGCACCAACCTGTGAGGTGTGTGGGAAGCGGGGGCACAAGGGGAAAGACTGCTACCAACGCACAAGAGGGCCAAGGAGGACGCCAGAGGAGATCGAAGGGCTGGTAGGGAGATTGCGGGCGCAGCTGCAGGCATTGGGTGGGAAGAAGGAGAAGGAGGCAGGATTAGATGCAAGGGAAGAGGATGATGAAGTGGAAGTGATAGATGAGCTGGAGCCTAAGTACAATTTTATGGTGCTACGCAGCCGAGAGGAGCTGGGCCTGCGCAGCGGGGGCAGGGATGGGAGAAAGGAACACACGGTTAAGGAGAGGAGTAGGCCAAAGCGAGCATCACAAGAGAAGGGTGAAGGGGAAGAGGAGCCGGCCAGGCTTCCCAAGGAGCGGCTGGCCAGTCAAGCGACGGTGCTGGTAGCAGGAGCGGGAACAGTAGCAGTAGGAGGAGAAATGGCAAGGACCGCGATCTTAGATACGGGGGCACAGAGCGTGATGCTGGAGAGGCGGCTAGCAGAGAATTTGGGGTTGACGGGACTGGGATAGCACATAAAACGAGGAATGCTAGTCATGACAGCAGAGGGAGGTGAGCCTAAGTGGCTGTCGTGCACCAAGACACCAGTGGAGATAGTCTTGATGCCAGGGAGGGAGGAACAGACTAGTATAAGGCTGCAGTGTGGGATCTCAGACTCAGAGGATTTTGATGTACTGCTAGGCAGGCACGGACTTGATCTGGGGAGTGGGGATGACCATTTGTACGTGGAAAGAAAAGGTGAAGTTTCGGAAGCAGTACTGGGAGCGGGGGAGCAAGACGGGAGAGCTGCCCGTATCATTCACTAAGCAGGAGCCAAAGAGGGCATATACGGCTGAACAGACAGGGAGAAGGGAGAGAGGCAGGGCAGGACTCGTGGGCAAGGCAGCAGCGACCGATGCGTGGCAAGAACCGATGAAGCTGGTAGAGCTATTCGGAGGGATAGGAGCAGGGTTAGCAACGGTGCTCAAGGCAGGAGTGGCTGTGAAGGAATAGATATACGTGGAAAAGAATGAACAGGTGAGGAAGCTGCAACAAGATTATCCTGAGCTACTAGATGAGGCAGTGATAGTGGAGGCGATGCGAGGACGATTGACTGACGTGAGAAGCATCACACGAGAGGTGGTGAGGAGCTGGGGGCATGTGGACCTGCTGGTGACAGGATGGGAGTGTCAAGCTGTGTCAAGGGCAGGGAAAGGTAAAGGATTAGGAGATCCAAGAGGGGCGCTGCTGGTGAACTTGCTGTGCATCATAGACTGGATTAAGGAAGGACAAGAGAAGGTGGTGTACCTGCTGGACCACATAGACCTGGAAGGGGACTGCAGGGAACCTATCAGGAAAGTTCGGGAGTTAGTGACAAGGAAGCTAGGGAAGGGAGTGAGATGTGATGCGGCCAGGCTGGGGGCACGAGCTCATCGTGTCAGACGATACTGGCAGAACGTCGTGTCAGATGAGCAACTACAGCAGGAGCTGGATGGGATACGCACGGATTGGAGCAGGACCATGCGAGAGATTTTAGAGCCCGGCAGGACAGCGGCACCTGTTAGGAAGGGCAGGCATGAGACACAATGCCCATGCAACAAAGTGGGGGCAGAGCGCAGGGCGTGGCCGACATTAGTGGGGTACGAAGGGGCAGCTGGGTTCAGAGAGGAAGACACGCTGCCAGGAGAAGGCATGGTGAATGACTGCAGGACGAAGAAATGGGAGGAGCCGACTGCGCTAGAAAGGGAATTAGCAATGGGGTATTGAGAGGAGGCAACCAAGGCAGTGGGAGTGACGGAAAAGGAGAGGAGAAGAGCATTAGGACAGGCCATGGACGGACAAGTTATGCAGTGGCTATTGCGGCGGATGTGGAGAGGGTTGGTGCTGGAAGAGGAAAGAGGAGAAGGGAGTGTGAGGACAAGGGTGGAAAAGATGGGGGCATGGGCATGCATGGCAGCCAAGGAAGAGCCGGGGTGGGTTGTGGGGAATGAAATGAGTGAGAAAGGAAAGGAGGCAATGCAGGAGGTGCTGGCAAGGTATAGGCACGCCTTCGCGTTCACCATGCAGGAGCTGGGGAAGTGTTCTGTGAAGGAGATGAAGCTGAAGTTGGTGACTGATGAGCCGGTGTTCCAGAGGAAGCAAAGGATGACACCTGGAGATGAGGATGTCTGCAAAGAGAAATGTAGGGAGCTGATGGAAGCAGGGCTGATACAGAGATCGGAATCAGAGTATGCAACACCTTCTGTAGGAGCTGCCCGGAAGGACCTGCTGGGGGAGGTGCTGAGCAGACGCATGTGCGGGGACTATCGAGCACTGAACAAGGTGAAAGTGCCCGACTGGTACCCAATGCCCACAGCCGGTCCGGATCCTATTGGGCCTGAGAATCCGGACGCGCCTTCAAGCCCGGATTCTATCCGGGCTGTCCCTCCTGCGCCGGCTGGTGTTTCCGACACCGTTCACATTGGAACTTATGCGTCGAAGTCGTCAGCATCGCGCACAATCAAGCTCAAGCAACAGAAGCTGAGTTTCTGGAAGGCATCATCAAGTGTCCCAGTCTCGGAAGCTGTTGTAAGCAAAACCACCGTGCGCCCTTCTCTTAACATCAACGTTCAGGAGATCGTTGATGCCATCTATGCCGAGGCATTGGAGAAGTGCAAATTCAAGTGGCTGTCTCAGGGGGATGCTATTCATCGCATCCTTGCAGTGTGGCCTGCTGTCATCATTTTCCTGGAAGAGTGCCATTCCGCCATGTACTTGCTCGTCACCTCGTACCGGTTCCACTTTTTCGTGTATTTTCTTGCTGATGTGCTTGAGAAGTTGAACATCCTGAACAAGACCTTCCAACGGCGCCAGGTAAGGATTGAGTGTGCTTTTGCTTGTCACTGTTTGTATTTATTGTTGTCTGTAAACAAATCTCACATTGGTCTCTTTTTACTTTCACATGCTTGCATTTGGACCTTGTCTTTCTGCACGGTCATATCAAGTGCACCACATCACACATCGAGAGTTGATATGTCGACTGTGGGGACGACTTCGGCGGTGGCTTGAGCTGCTGGCTTTCGCCCTTTATCGAGCGCTATGGCCCAGGAAAGGACCGCGAAGTGACTATGGAGGGGCCCGATTCTGATGGCCGACCGTCATCATTCAAGTTCACGCTCCATGAAGATCCAGTCGAAGGCTACAAACACCCCAGAAATCATGACGCGTGCGTTGACCTCTGCACCGACTTCGCGGAACGCATCGTGGCGAACCTGGAGAGGAGGCTGGTTGACTAATTCTCTGTCTGGTGTCCGACTGTTCCTGCCCGATGAGTGGCAAGCCGGAGCGTCATGCATGATGCGTTGAGTGGCTGCAATCGCTGGTGGCGCTGTTCAAGGCAGAAGAGGATGAGGACATACTGCCAGGTGAAGTTATGTTTGTTCTGCCCGTTTGCTAGACTGCCATGCAATTGTTTCACGAGTGCTCTACCGCCATGCCAGCTCGTGGCCGATTGCCACGGTCAATGTTTGAGTTGTCTTGCATTGTTTGCCACCCAAACCTCTTGTTTTGCAGCCCTGCCAGGAATCAACAAGCGGCAGGCACACAAGGAGCTTCGGTTATTCTGCTCCGTCCGTGCCGCTTCACCGAGAGGGGAGAGGTCTTTCCACGATGGCCTCACCGCGGTTTTGAAGACCTCTGGCTGGCGGGAGAGCTACCCCAACCTCGTGCAGCTGTGGGTAGCCATGGCGGTGATTCCCTTTAGCACTGTGTAGTGCGAAAGGGACTTCTCGCGGTAGAATGTGATCAAGTCTTGGCTGCGGAGTGGCCTCAAAGATGCAAGGCTGGGCGACTTGATGTGCATGTCTCTGATGCCGTACGAGTCTCAGTACGACGAGGCGGTCGAAATCTGGAGAAGCCACAAGAAGAGAAAGCCATTTTCTAATGCCCCAATTTCCACCCCAGATGAAACCAGCAAGAGGGGGAAAGCATCAGCTATGGAAGTAGATGACAACAAGGCTGTAGTAGCCTTAGGCTCTAGGGATAGTGAAGGTTCCAGTGATGAGGATGAAGAGGATGATGAGGATATGTCACGATTAGTTTTCCTGTAAGCTGCTCTTATCAATGCAAAACTTAGTTGCGTGTTGTCCTGCCTGTTTAAAGCCAGCAGCTAAAATAGTGACCCCCCCCTTCTAGTTGGGTCCACTTGAAAACAGAAGTTTTTTTGGAACGCTTCGTAAAGTTGGAAGTGCTGTGCTTTTATAAAATTTTCACTAGAGATGAGTCTCGGTGTGAACAAGAACATTTGGAACATGTGTACAATTCTGATTGGAAGCGAAACTCACACACAACTCACACATGTATGCGATTTTGGCGCAAGGCTGCAATGCCTGTATGCACCTTGAGCAGTGATCGTAACTTCAAAACATCACATCAATCAACCACCAGGCAAAATCCAGCGCACACACACATGCAGGAGATGAGAGTGGAGGTGGGCCGATGACCTGGCAGATCTGCGAGAAAAGGCGGATGAGAGTGGAGGTGGAGGCTGAAAGAGGTTATAAAATAGTGAGTCGAAGAACGAGGGGAAAAAATAAGTTGGACAAGGTATCACGAAAGGATAGTACGATTGAGATGGAGAGAGAGAGAAGAACAACGGGTTGGGGGGGGAGGAGGCGAACGACGAGATGGGAGGGGAGAGGAGGAACGTGAGCGCGATGCCGACGGGCGGGAGAGCGCGCAGGCGACGGGACGTGAGAGCGCGAAGGCGACGGGTGGGAGAAGGCGAAGGCGACAACAGGGAGAGCGCGTTGGCGACGGGAGAGAGAGGACGAAGGGGACAAGAGGGAGAGCGCGCATGCAACGGGAGGGAGAGGAGACATGCGACAATAGGGAGAGCGCGAAGGCGACGACTGCATCGAGGGTGACGGGAGGGGAGGGGAGAAAAGGAGGTCGATAGGAAGGGAGGGTTTAGAGAGAGGGTGACGAGGGGGAAGGGAAGCGGAAACTGCGAAGGCGACGAGCGGGAGGGGAGAGAGCAAGGGAGACGGGGGGGGAAGGGTAGAGAGACAGGGCGAAGGCAAGATAATAGGCTTTGAAAGCGATGTCAGCGACGAGATGGGACTCTTAGGGGAGAGAGGAAAAACGTCGGGAGGGGAGGAGTGAGAGGGAGAGAGAAAGAGAGCGCGGAAGGCGACGGGAGAGAGAGCGCGGAAGGCGACGGGAGAGCGAAGGCGGCGGGAGATAGGATAAGCGACGGGAGAGAGGAGGGCGACGGGAGAGAGGAGGGCGACGGGAGAGAGGAGGGCGACGGGAGAGAGGAGGGCGACGGGAGAAAGGAAGGCGGCAGGAGAGGGATAGGCGAAGCGCGAGAGAGGAAGGCGACCGGGAAAAATGTAGAGCGACTAGAGGGCGATATACCGAGAGCGCGACGGCTGGAAAAATGTATACTAGAAAAATAATCGTTTATTACATTACGCACGCGAGCTAAGTCGATACTTCGTGCCTGGGCCAGAAACATCTAGGCTCTATCAGCTTTACTACTACCGTATGCTACGCAAAACACTGGTGTCTTCAGGACTGGAAGATGGCTAGTCATTCACCCAGTTCCAACTTGAAGTGGAAGTTGGGCCTGGCGATGGAAACGATCGCATGGCAACGGTCGTGCGGGGAGCAGCGTGTAAAAATGCGACGGCTAACTTGGGCCTCGAAAATCGTTTTGGCGGGAGGGGCAATTTTCAGATTGGTTTGAGCCAATCAGATGAGTTCAACCTGCCAACACGGTTTGTTTGGAACAGTGTTGTATCACCCGAACTATTCGCAGCGATTTCAAGTTGGGTCTTCCTTCACTATTTTATACTCTCGTTTTAAAATGGTTCAGCCTTTTCCGAACAGTGACGCTGATTGTTCAGCTTGTTTTCTGATAGACACACTGAAAAGTCTTTTTTTTTTTTTTTTTTTTTTTTTAACGGCAACACTGAGCGATCAGCCATGATTGTGAAGTGAGCTGTGACCGTGAAGGGTGAAACACACTCCTAAGACATGAACACACTCCTAAGACTGACCGCTCAGTGTTTGGGGCGCGTATAGTGTATGTGCGAACTAGATTTATGTGAGCATATCCGTAGCTACCCCACAAGGCGGGCGGGTGGATCAGGGCAGGTGCGGAGTGTGTCAAGGTAGCATACAAATAGACCTTAGGTGCTAGTGTATGGTTCTTATGGTTGGTAAAGGTACCACTCCTTTTCCGGCTTTTGACGCAAATGGGCGATGCGTTGCCACTACTAGGGTGTGTTGACAGTTTGCAATGGGAGAAGTGTAAAGAAATATACTGGTAGCAATGTTTCCAGATACAAGACTTAGAGCTGCAAGGAAAAAGCAGGTCGTAACTAGTTGGTGCACAATCACAAGTGAACCCTGTCCGACAAGGCAGCGTGAGAAACACGGACGTGCAATATCGCGGGGTACGCAGACCAGGGGCAGCAGAAGTTGCTAAAGTTGCAGGCAAAGGGGGATATTCCTCCAACGGCGGAGAAGCTTCTGAGAAGCCGAAGAAACGAGGCAAGCTGCCAGGATCACAGAGTGAGAGTAGGGGCAGGGAGTAACGCGAGTGAGGATGCGGAGGGCGTGGAAGGTGGAGCAGCAGGGCCTCAGGGCCACCTGAGGGTCCAGAGTGGAACCTGAGAGGCATGAGGGGGGGAGGCTGATCCAGGGGGATAGCGGGGCGGTAGAGCAGCATGTTGAAAGGTGGGAGGGCAAGGATGAGGCGAGCTGTGGGAGCCACCAGGGTGGAACGAGCCCGACCCGGAGGGAAAAGGGGGGGCGGCGTCGTAACGACGAAGGGCACGAAACTGGGGGGAGAGGCGGGTTGGAAGCACCGGGAAGAGGGGGGGGGACGGGTGGTGTGAGCTGAGACCGTGAAGGGTGAAACAAACGCGGCAGGGGTGCTGGAGAGGGAGCCAGGGTGGTCCAAGAAAGGTGGCTGGGGGCCCGACGGGCTTCCCGAAGCACAAGGCCAAACGCCAAAACGAATCTGAGGCCCTGCTCAACATCTTGTGCAGGCAGTGACACACTCCTGCTCTGCAAATTAGAATAGAACCCACAATGAGATTACATTAACTTCCAAAAAAAAAGTTAACACCAAAAGAAATGTAAAGAATGAGACTATAACGAACCAAGGATGTCACTTATGTTGATTCTGCTGCAGGGATGGAATTAGCAGAGAGCATGTGCATTAGGGGATGCTTGGCTGGTTACAACAATTCCTGCCAGCTCTGGCTGCGGCTGAACCCACTCCGCTTGGCCTCCAGTACCACAAGGCATCATAAATTTCATAAGAGCACGACACCAGCGCTCCACACATTGCAGCACAGGGCATCCACGCATCGCACATAAAGAGCGTTGGTGTCATGCCTTCCGCCATCCCCCACCATCACTGCTGCTGTTGTTGTTGCCTCCATAATTCATGCTGCTAACACTGCTGCTGTTGCTCGCAGTGCTGTTCCCATCAAAGGGAAACAGGCCACAGGGCATCATAAAGAGCACAGCACCAGCGCTCCACACATCACACTCAGCCCCGTACTACTCAGAAAACACCTCCAAGCTCCGGAGCCATATAGGCTGATGTGCTCACCACCCCTGATAGAGCAACACCCGGAGTGTGCCTTGCGGTCAATCCAAAATCAATCAGCTTGACTTCACAGTCATTGCCATTAGCTTTCCCGGTATCCTCGTTATTAGCATGATCCGACAGAAGGATGTTCTCGGGTTTAACGTCGCGGTGCACGATGGCGTGCGAGTGGCAGTGCTGCAAGGCCAGCATGAGCGATCGGAAAATGCACGCTGCGGAAGGTTCTGAGAGCCTTTCGTGCGAGTCAATGCAGTCAAACAGGTCTCCCCCCTCACCGAGCTCCATCACCACGTGCACGTGCTGGTGTGGGGAAAGAAGGGAGGGAGAGGTGTGGGAAGAGGGCAAGGGGAAAAATATTTGAGCAACCTTGTCGAGTTTTAGGAGACAGCTGGTAACCTCTACAGGGAACATGCACGTGCTGGGGGGGTTGTGGAGGGAGGCAAGGGAAAGAGGGAGAGGGATAGGAAGAGGCAAGGGAAAGAGGGGAGGGATGGGAAGAGGCAAGGGAAAGAGGGGAGGGATGGGAAGAGGCAAGGGCAAGAGGGGAGGGATGGGACGAGGCAAGGGAAAGAGGGAGAGGGATGGGACGAGGCAAGGGAAAGAGGGAGAGGGATGGGAAGAGGCAAGAGAAAGAGGGAGAGGGATGGGAAGAGGCAAGGGAAAGAGGGGAGGGATGGGAAGAGGCAAGGGAAAGAGGGGAGGGATGGGAAGAGGCAAGGGAAAGAGGGAGAGGGATGGGAAGAGGCAAGAGAAAGAGGGAGAGGGATGGGAAGAGGCAAGGGAAAGAGGGGAGGGATGGG
This sequence comes from Closterium sp. Naga37s-1, assembly GCA_947471745.1. NCBI lineage: Eukaryota > Viridiplantae > Streptophyta > Zygnematophyceae > Desmidiales > Closteriaceae > Closterium > Closterium sp. Naga37s-1. The sequence goes on from CANJKZ010000966.1 coordinate 997,295, forward strand.
AAGAGGCAAGGGCAAGTGGGGAGGGATGGGAAGAGGCAAGGGAAAGAGGGAGAGGGATGGGAAGAGGCAAGAGAAAGAGGGAGAGGGATGGGAAGAGGCAAGGGAAAGAGGGAGAGATGGGACGAGGCAAGGTAAAGAGGGAGAGGGATGGGACGAGGCAAGGGAAAGAGGGAGAGGGATGGGAAGAGGCAAGAGAAAGAGGGAGAGGGATGGGAAGAGGCAAGGGAAAGAGGGAGAGGGATGGGACGAGGCAAGGGAAAAGAAGGGTAAGCAAGGTTGAGCGTGCTAGGAGTATGGCAGCAATGTGTTGGGAGGCAGTCAGTTATGGCAACAGAAGGGCTTGATTCAGAGGGCCAAGAGGGAAGGATCAGAATTGGTTGCATCGTGCAAGACTCATGCACGGTGCCACACAGGTTTGAGCATCTCACGTCATTCTTCATGCATTCATAATGGGGCAGACAGAAGGTAACAGACAAGGGTAACTTACCCTGTGCGTATCCCTGCTTGATCCAAAAGATGTCAATGTGGCCCTTGAGCTCCTCTGTGACTGCCACGTCAGCAGCGCACAGCACAATTGGAAAGACAAAAGGCACAGCAGAAAGGGAAGGAGAACAGGAGGCAAACAAATTTGGTTCAGGAGGAGAGAAAACAGGAGGGAAAATAAGGCCGGGAGATCAGGGCAGGGTAACCAGGGTGGGGAGGGTGGGGAGATGAGGGTGGGGAGATGAGGGTGCGGTGGGGAGGTAAGAGTGGAAAGGTAAGGGCAGGGAGATCCCCTGACAGGGAGCGCCCTACCTGAATGGCAGCCTTCCGGATGCTCTTGCAGGCGGCGATCTCCCCGGTGCTGCGGTGCACGCATCGCCGAATCACACCTACTGCCCCCTGCATATCTCCCTCCTCAGCAGAAGCCACTGCCGCCCCAACACCGCCCCCACTTGCACCTCCCTTTCTACCGGTGCTGGGAATGCGAGTTTACAGGCGGTTCTTTCCCGAGGCGCAGCCAACGCTGCAGCAGGCTCGGATCTCAAGTCTGGAGCTGACTCCGAGGCTCGGAATCTGGGGCTGGCGTCAGCAGGGTGCTGATTCGGAATAGCTGTTGTCGCATTCACTGCCGCGTTGACTGCGTTGACTGCCATGACTGCCATGACTGCATTCACTGCATCGACTCTGCTGATGATGATTCTAGGCGTCGTAAGCTTCAGATTCGTTGACTTGAGGGAGTGCGGGTGCAACGAGCTCAAGAGGCGCGTCGTCGAACCACCGCCTCATCAGCCGCTGCTGCTGCTTCCGCCCCAGCACCAACTCGAATGGCATTGGTGCCATTTGAGCCATTGACGCCGCTACTTCGTTCAGCCAATCATTAATCGCCACGTCGGCTGCCGCAGCACCACTACTGGTAGTGCTGGCTCGTCCTTCAACTGAAGACCCGCCGCAGGGAAACGCGCTGGCGGGGGACGGCTCGCCGTCGAATGCGCTGAATTCCGCGTCGTCATCGGACGGCCACGGAATGGAGTCGGCGAAAGGAGAGATCGGGAACGCGTGTGGCGACGCGGAGGCGGAAGGGGAGGCGCCGCCGGGACTGGGGCTCGCGCGAGCGAGTCGCCGCGTCGCGGCGCCGCTGGTCGACGGCGTGGGATGATACGACGACATGATTCCAACGTCGGACGACTCGTCACAAAAAACGGGACGCCCAAAACCTGTCAACACCCGGCGTATCCATCAGCCATGCGCACTGGGGCATGGCTTCGAAAGCTGTGTGCACTCCCAAAGCAATTTTTCTCTCCCAGGCATTGCCTGCGCACTGTCACGGTAGCAACTACCAATGCAACCCCTTTCACATTGTGTCTCCAGCTGGGGTTGGTGTACGCTCTGCAAGCTTCCTTGTCAACATCACTAAACTGTAGCATCCGATAAAAGTAAAGAACAGAGTGTAGTGCCTGTGATTCAGCAATAAACGTAACGTCAAACATAATAAAATAAGGTAAAAAACAGCCATACAGCAACTACTAGCCACACAGTGGACCCCTCCAAGCTACGATAAGACCCAAATGGAAAAAAATAGAATACAGAGGCAAGGGCCGACACGCATTTCATGTTTCTGAGTAGCAACCAAACCAGAAAGAAGGCTTGGTGACAATCATTCCAGCACAAACGATGAACAACGGATAGGATCAACTCCGTATTCCTTGGCGACCTTACGGCAACTCCTCGCGGCATCGGCCAGCCCACCTGTTAAGATACCACAGGCCAGGCGTCACAAACGACTCCACCATGTGCACGGTCCTATGCACGGAGGCGACCGGCACAAGGTCGTAGCTCAGCTCGTCATCAGATGACCGCATCCTCATGCAGCCAGTGCACTCGTCCTCCAGGGAGGGGTACCACTGCCTCACGAAGGCCACGGCCTCTCCCGCGGGGTGTGCATCCTCGCTGTTCATCATCAGCGTCAGGAGCAGGTGCACGCGGCCGACCACCGTCTCCCCGGTCCCATCCTCGTACTCAATGAACGAGAATGTGGCAGCACCATGGTGCGAGGGGTTGGCGCGGACATAGTGTGGCCTGATCAGGCCGTGGTCCGTCCCGCGGGCTGGTAGAGCCAGCGCCGTGTGGACCTGATGGCACGAGAGGGGTAAGGGGGCAGGAGAGGTGGCAGGGTGGTAGTACGGTTAAAAACAGGGTGGAAAAGGAGAGCAAGCATGGTGCTGTCATGGGGGCAGCAGAACCCAGTACTTACCCACGCTGGGAAAGAGACGTAGCCAAAGAGGCGCGTCAAGTAGGCGTATGGCCCGATGCCTCCCGGGATTGCGGCATCGTACGTCGCGTACAGGTCCAGGGGAGCCTGCTCCCTGTCCGTGATCGCGCTGTGCATCCTGGATCGCTGGCGGCACAGCTGGGGCAGCCCACTGGCGATTGCCTGCCATGTGATGACATGTCGGGGGGCAAATGAACGCATGGTGAGCAACTCAGGACCCGCCAAACAGGCGGATGGGGCCAAACACCAGCTTTCCGCACACAATCCTTTAAACTATCACCACCCCTCGGACATACCGCTTACAGCGGCAAGGGCGGACAGAGGCAAAGGGCGGACAGAGTCAAAGGGCGGACAGAGGCAAAGGGCGGACAGAGACAAAGGGCGGACAGAGGCAAGGGCCGACAGAGACAAAGCGCGCTCTCTCCGCCAAGGGCGGACAGAGGCAAGGGCGGACAGAGGCAAGGGCGGACAGAGGCAAGGGTTCACAGAGGCAAGGGCGGACAGAGGCAAAGGGCGGACAGAGGCAACAGGCGGACAAAACAACACGCGGACAGAGGCAAAGGGCAAGTGCGGACAGAGTCAAAGGGCGGACAGAGGCGAGGGGCAAACAGAAGCAAAGGGCGGACAGAGGCAAAGGGTTTGAAGAGGCAAAGGGCGGACGGAGGCAAAGGGCGGACAGAGGCAAAGGGCGGACAGAGGCAAAGGGCGGACAGAGGCAAAGGGCGGACAGAGGCAAAGGGCGGACAGAGGCAAAGGGCGGACAGAGGCAAAGGGCGGACAGAGGCAAAGGGCGGACAGAGGCAAAGAGCGGACAGAGGCAAAGAGCGGACAGAGGCAAAGGGCGGACAGAGGCAAGGGCGGACAGAGGCAAGGGCGGACAGAGGCGAGGGCGGACAGAGGCGAGGGCGGATAGAGGCGAGGGCGGACAGAGGCGATGGGCGGACAGAGGCAAATGGCGAGAGCGGACAAAAAAACACGCGGACAGAGGCAAAGGGCAAGTGCGGACAGAGTCAAAGGGCGGACAGAGGCGAGGGGCAAACAGAAGCAAAGGGCGGACAGAGGCGAGGGGCAAACAGAAGCAAAGGGCGGACAGAGGCAAAGAGTGGACAGAGGCAAAGAGCGGACAGAGGCAAAGGGCGGACAGAGGCAAGGGGGGACAGAGGCAAAGGGCGGACAGGGGCAAAGGCGGAATGACCCGACATGCATAATTACAGCAGACATTAGGGAGCCTTACATGCGTCCTTACCCGGCGCATCGCGGTGTTGTACTGGCGGTCGCCCTCGAGGTTGGTTGGGATACGGGTCAGTAGAGCAGCGTTGGTGTTTTGCTGCGCAATTACACGCCCCACGTCCCGATGGTTGGACCGTCGGTACGGCCTCTTGCAGGTGCGGATGTGTGCGTTCTCGTACACCGCCGCGGAGTACTCTCGTGGCAGCCCCCCCCTTCGAATCGCCTCAGTAAGGTGAAGCAGCAGGTGCACCTTCACAAGGTTCCACCCAGAGTGCTCGCGTGGAAAGGTGCTTTCCACCAACTGCACCATCCTGAAAGCATGGAAACAAAGGGAATAAGTGTCAATGATTAGACTAGACTCCCGCATAACACACGCGGGGTAACTGCAGCGCTTGTGGAAAAGCTCACACACAGCATACCTACGAGTGGCAGTGTCGAACGCACTCAGACTCTCATCCGTGTGCTCCGCAGCCCGCACGAATGTCTCGTGCCAGTCCAGAAAGGCGACAATCGTGCGGCTACAGATGACCTCAACTTCCCCCTCCAGCACGAATGGTTCAATCTGCCACACAGGAAGCGCGTAGTCAGCAAAGGCCATCTGACAACCATCACGTGCATTGGGCACTCGTAAGAGACCATACACTAGAAGGTAGGGGCGCACCATCATGACAGCGGCATGCTCCGACGCGGTGAAGTTGGCACCAGAGACCCAGTAGCTCGCGTCTCCAGGAGTTAGCAGTCCCGCCTGCCTGGCGCCTGGGTGTAGTGCATTCTGACGCCTGCACCATATGAAGGATGTTGATAGCAACGAATGCAAGCAATAGTGAAACAACGACTGAGACATCTTGGGCACCAATCGCAGTGGGTTTGACCTCGTGAGGTTGCATCGCATTAGGCAAATGCCTATTGACAAGGGCGGACAGAGCAAGGACGGACAGAGGCAAGGACCTGTATAGGCAATGGCGGACAGAGCAAGTACCCACAGAGCAAGGGCGGGAAGAGGCAAGGGGCGGACAGAGCAAGGGCGGACATAGGCTAGGGCGTACAGAGCAAGGACGGGAAGAGGCAGGGACGGGAAGAGGCAAGGTCGGGAAGAGGCAAGGACGGGAAGAGGCAAGTGCGGACAGAGGCAAGGACGGGCATCGGCAAGGGCGGACATAGCAAGGACGGGACGAGGCAAAGGGAAGAGGCAAGTGCGGACAGAGGCAAGTGCGGACAGAGGCAAGGGCGGACAGAGGCAAGGGCGGACAGAGGCAAGGGCGGACAGAGCAAGGACGGACAAAGGCAAGTGCGGACAGTCGAGCTGGACACCCGCCTAGCAAATGCTTAGGGGCAATCGTACCTGTCTAAGGTGGTGGCGCGGGAATCAGGGCCCCGCAGTGCAGCGCGAAGGTACAGCCAGAACCCGAGGTAGATGATGTGTAGGATGTCTGGCATCTACGGGAGAGGTAGGTGTTCCCCCAAAGTGTACGGGAGAAGTTCCACTCCCAGAGGAACGACTGCATGCACAGAGCAAAAACGACGTACACACTTGGCCTACCGCATGGGCTGAACAACCAGGCCACGACAGGCGCAAACCTCGAACTTAGAGCCGATACATACCGCGACACAGAGCGTGGAGTACGTCCTGGCTAGCCGAGGATTGGCAATCAGTGACGATTGCTGGTCCACAGAGCGCGACTCCGACGCAGCTGCCGTCATGTTCCTGAGCTGCCCCCTATCCACGTAGCACAGGGAGCATGGCATCTGACTGCCATGCTGCTGAGTGCACGAAACCTTGCAGGTTTCTGGGAAGTCCGCTACGTACGAGAAGAGCAGAGGCCATATGACCCGGTCCACCCCCCATGGATCGCGGGCCGCAATCCCCCTGTAGCAAGGGAGTATTGAGGCAAGGGCGAAGAGAGGCAAAGGCGGAAAGATCTTAGGATCGTAAACACCTTAGTCGGCAATAGTCTACTTGCTATTGCTTATCGTGTTCTCCACGATCTCACGAATCCAATGATATGCGCAGCTCTGCTTGAAGTTGTCAATACACACTTCAGCAATTTTCAGAATCTCCAAGTTGTGTTTTCCAGAATGAGTACAAGCAGTTTTATAGTCAAGCAAGTCACAAAATGCGATTCGTAACTTCACTTGTTTCCCAAGTAACCCCGTGCGTCTCGTTTCACCCCGAGTCGCACACGGAACCGAACTGAATGCACCGAACACTCCTCAAGTCCGAATCTGGAACCTTCTTGAACACGCCTCGAGCTCGTACCACAGTTTCCCCCGTCGATCTCATTCTCGATACTTCTCTACTCTTCTCCTCCATTTCTCTAGTATCTTCCCGATCTCTCTCCCGCTTCTCACGCCGTAGCTTCCAATATCCACCGTAGGCCGATTTCCACCGTTTCACCTAGAATCATCCACGTGCTTCCATTTCGCCATCATTCCGCCGTCGTAGAAGCTTTCGCCGTAGGTTCCGTGGTTGGGCGAACCAACCCTAACAATCTCCCCTGTGGTTCGTCAACCACGAACACCACTCACACTGCTCCCCTGTTCCTCGTAGCCTTCACAGGGTCTAAGTCGCCTTCACACTCCCCTGCAGCTCCTGCACCTTGAACCTCTCCTTACGTGTCTTGAAGTTGAGCGCCTTGACATCCAATCCATGAAACATTTTCTTGAGCCTCTCGCTTCTCCTCGGTGTCTTAACACCCAACACCTCTCGGGTCTCACACCCCTTAACGTGTTCCTCTTTTGTAAGCACTCGCCCCTTTGCAGTTGCATTCGCCTTTGATCCCTTCACCATGATGCCCCCTTTCACAGCTTCAACTCCCACACACTTCGCATTTACTGCTTCATCTTTAACCACGACCGCTGCTGCAAAAGTGTTGACACCATCTCCATCTCCATCATTCACCGCTGCTGCCTCCATGGTGACTATCTCTTCTTCCTGCTTCACTGCTGCCTCCACACTCGCTCCCGTATCATCCGTGTCCTCGCTCTCATCAACCTCAGTAGACTCAGGATCCTCATAGATCTCATCCTTGTCGTTCATCGCTATCAAGTTCATCTCATAGAACCCGTCACTGAAGTATCCATCGGCATACTTCTCCCACTCAGGACCAAACACTGTAACCTCGCCTTTGTCATAAAATATCTTGCACCCCAAGTCATCAAGCTGTGACTGACTCATCAAATTCACCTTCAAATCCTCAACCAAGAGCACATTCTCCAGTTTCACCTCTCCATACGGACTTTGCAGCACCACGTCACCCTCTCCTGTCACTGGTAACTTCCCACTGTTATCTTGCAGTATATAACGCTCACTCGACTCCCTCACGTTCTCCATCCAATCTGACCTGAATGTCATGTGACGCGTGCATCCGCTGTCCATGAACCATGCCGTCTTCTCACGTCCGTCCGTCTGACGAACATCCTTCGGTAAACGCACCACGTTCGCACGATGCGCTCCTCCCAAAATCACATCCTCCTTTTCGGCTTCCGCTACATTCGCCTTACCCGCCACAATCCTCTGCTGCGACGGACCCTTGTAGCTCCTGCTGTTCGGATTGGAGTAGCACTCTGCGGCACGATGCCCATAGCGCCCACAATAATCGCACTTGCCGCCAAAAACTCGTTTATGCTGCCACTCCGCTCCCTCATTTTCTCCTTTATCGTTCTCCATCGCTTTGCCCTTGTAGTTTCTGCTTCGCGGGTTTTCGTAGCAGTTTATCGCCTTATGCCCCCTTTTTCCACACTGGTAGCACGCTCCAAACGCCTTCATTGCATTCACCATAGCCGGCCTTTCCTCGTCGAATTCCTTAGCTGCTGCTGCCGCTTTCTTTTTCCTCATCTCCTTCATCGTCTCAAGCGACTGTAGAATCTCCTGCAGCTTCGTCAAACACTTCGGCGGTTGGTACGTAAACATACCGATGTCGGATTCCCACTCCTTAGGAAGGCCTTGGATGATATAGTCAATCATCTCATGCTCCGTCTCCGCGGCTCCCATCACCCGCAAATCGTCGTTGTAGCCTTTCGCCCTGTTGATGTAGGTGATGATTTTCTCGCCTTTCTCCATGCTCAGCATCAGCAGCTGCTTCCTAATCGCCTTCTTGTTGACATCGTTCGTGCCCATGTACGTGGACTCCAGGTACTCCCACGCTTTCTGTGCAGAGTTCAGCTCCCCTGCAAACTGGTCCAAATCCACTGCGATTCCATCGGCAACTGAGTGACAAAGCTGAAAGAACGCTTGCTTACTTTGTTTTTTGAACGCCGCTATTTTCTCCTTCGTATCCGTCGGGGATGGCGCAACTCCCTCCATCGTCTCCTCGTCGGGACGGTAGTACGGCAAGAGGTCAACCTCCTCTGCCCTCCGAATGAACTTCTTCCGCCACACGTTGTAGTTGCTTCCGTTGAAGCGCTGGGCTTCACTGAGCCCGATCGTCGGTTTCGCCACCAATCGGCCACTCGCAAGGGCCTCGAGAAGAGCCTTCAACTGTGGGTCTCCAAGACTCACACTGGAACCCGAACTCGCCTCGTCTCCCATAGCGTAGGCGTGAACGACTCCTCTTCTCCACTAATTTCACTTAGCGCACCAAGTTAATTCACCGCGACCGACGCGCCCGTTCGCCAAGCTCTGATACCAGTTCTTAGGATCGTAAACACCTTAGTCGGCAATAGTCTACTTGCTATTGCTTATCGTGTTCTCCACGATCTCACGAATCCAATGATATGCGCAGCTCTGCTTGAAGTTGTCAATACACACTTCAGCAATTTTCAGAATCTCCAAGTTGTGTTTTCCAGAATGAGTACAAGCAGTTTTATAGTCAAGCAAGTCACAAAATGCGATTCGTAACTTCACTTGTTTCCCAAGTAACCCCGTGCGCCTCGTTTCACCCCGAGTCGCACACGGAACCGAACTGAATGCACCGAACACTCCTCAAGTCCGAATCTGGAACCTTCTTGAACACGCCTCGAGCTCGTACCACAGTTTCCCCCGTCGATCTCATTCTCGATACTTCTCTACTCTTCTCCTCCATTTCTCTAGTATCTTCCCGATCTCTCTCCCGCTTCTCACGCCGTAGCTTCCAATATCCACCGTAGGCCGATTTCCACCGTTTCACCTAGAATCATCCACGTGCTTCCATTTCGCCGTCATTCCGCCGTCGTAGAAGCTTTCGCCGTAGGTTCCGTGGTTGGGCGAACCAACCCTAACAAAAGAGGCCAGGGGGGCAGAGCCAAGGGCCCATTGAGGCAAGGACGGAAAGAGCCAAGGGCGTAATAAGGCAAGGGCAGACTGAGTGAAGGGCGGACTGCGGCTTTGGCTGGGCCAATGGCTGCTGGCACTCACGTGTGTGATGCGGCAATCAGGTCAGCGAGGACCACCTGCATCGCAGCTTGAAAGAGTTGCACCTTCTGCTCGGCCGTCATTCCATGGACAGGCATTGGGAGTAGTGCAAGCAGAATCTTCCCAGAATCACCCCAACGGAGACGGAGGTGGATGTTGGCGAGGCTTAGGTAAACCGCCCAAACCTTCACGCGCTCGTTCCCGCTGAGAATCGTAGCATCACTTGAAAGTATGATGGGTGCCACCACCTGGCCCGGGCCATAGATCTCGTCCAGGGCGTTCTGTCAACAACAAACACAACATTGGCAGCTTCGTTCCCGATCAACACAATAACTGAGCAACGTGGGAAACAGGATTGTGAATCTAGCCCAACACCATTTGGAGTAACCCAGATGAGTGTCGCCTTAAACTACTTACAAAGGGGGTACAACCCAGAAACACAGTCCCGTACCTGTGCGGCTTCCCACAGAAGACCAGTCTCCGGCCTTGTGTACACGCGTCCCGCCACCGAGTGTACCGGACGGGCAAACAGCTGGAAGCCATCTGCATTGTCACGGTGGCCGAATATCTCCACGACTCCCTGCGCCGGAGCAAGTGCGGACAGTGTCAAGGGCGGACATAGGCAAGGGCGAAATGAGGCAAGGGCGAAATGAGGCAAGGGCGAAATGAGGCAAGGGCGGAGTGAGGCAAGGGCGGAATGAGGCAAGGGCGGAGTGAGGCAAGGGCGAAATGAGGCAAGGGCGGATTGAGGCAAGGGCGGACATAGGCAAGGGCGGACATAGGCAAGGGCGGAATGAGGCAAGGGCGGAGTGACCTAAGGGCGAAATGAGGCAAGGGCGGATTGAGGCAAGGGCGGATTGAGGCAATGACGGACAGAGGCAAGGGCGGACAGAGGCAAGGGCGGACAGAGGCAAGGGCGGACAGTGGAAAGGGCGGACAGAGGCAAGGGCGGACAGAGGCAAGGGCGGACAGTGGAAAGGGCGGACAGAGGCAAGGGCGGACAGTGGCAAGGGCGGACAGTGGAAAGGGCGGACAGAGGCAAGGGCGGACAGTGGCAAGGGCGGACAGTGGCAAGTGTTGACAGAGGCAAGTGTTGACAGAAGGAAGGGTGGACAGAGGCAAGTGCTAACTCTGATTGCAAATCGTACCTCGATAGGGCTGGTACACATCAGCTCGAATGTGTGGTCGATCCCTGGGATGCGCACTTCCACCTGCCTGTACACCCGCCTCGCCATCATGAGGCGAAGTCCGTACTGAAGGACGGCGTGTTTGGTACGCCAGCGGCGAATAGCCTCCAGATCCAGGCGGGGGTCGCGCAGGAGCTCGAAAAGCCAGGCCGTGGCCTCGTCGCTGAGTCCTTGGCCGCCATTGCATCCGATGACGAAGCGGAAGAACTCCAAGGCTGTGTTGAACTCGTTCTCGTCGACGGCGCTGTCGTCATCATCGCTCTCAGTTGAATCACCGTCGTCGAAGTCGCTCTCCCAGTCAGACCCATCCTCCGACTGCACTTCCTCGTTGGTGCCTGCACCGCCGGGGGGTTGGCCTTCAGAGCCCTGCACGGAAACGGAATAAGGCCGGACTTGGTTAAGTCTGCTACTCACATGCGTGCAGTGAAAGCCCAACCTATACAGCAACATTACACATGAATGGGCTCACCTCTTCCATGTCTCCCTCATCTTCAGCATCTGATGTCGGCTCGTCTTCGGCAGTCAGAGATGCCTCGGCAAAATAGTCATTGATGTTAGCGAAGGGGTTGGCACGGAGGAACCGAAGGTACCGCCTGCGTTGCCTACGGCATTCATGACTATGCAGCTTGTGAGCTACCAGCGCTGTGCGTTGCGAGAAGTGCTCGAGGCACCATTCACAGGCAAAAAGGTAAGATACAGGCGGCATCGCAGCAGCTCGCCTTGCATGCTCTGTTTGATGAAATGCACATATTTTGAGGCCATATTTATCCCGTTAGCCGCAGACGGTTCAACAGACGGTTTACGTGCCAGATGATGCGACTGGCACGTTCTCCTGCCCGGCACCTACTAAAAATCTAGATACTAAGTTGAGCCAGCGCTGGACCCGCCTTCGAATGTGATGGAATGCGTGCGCTGACCTGTATAGGGTTTCATATGACTCGCACAATCATTCCGATTGTAGTGACACCTCACCAAGCGTGTAACGGATATTTCTTCAGATGCACCAAGTTTGCAAATTTCGTGGTTGCTATTTGTTTCTACAGCAGGACATGGCCTAAACACACAGCAGCTTGTAGTGTAATAACGAGTCATGCGAGTAAAATCTTGCAATCTCAAGAACACATTTTGCAAAGGCAAAGAACGCATTTTCTACTCATTCGTCCTCTGCAAGTTCTCATACACCCACTCACTTTTAGCTATGGCATCCTCCGCGTCCCAGTTCGTTTCGGGAACCGTGAACAACCACAAGCGACGCTGGCGGTGTGCACGCGACCGAGATAACACCGAGCCGTACAGCCGATACCAGGGCCCGACGTGGCTGCGCACAAGGACAGCCAAAACGAGGCCTGGTAACATTCACGTGTTTGTGCGCGACTACCCCGACATTGCAGCTGTTGTGATGCAAGCTGAATACTCACGATTGCTGGCCAGTGACGAGCAGCCGACTCCCAAAAAGATTGCGGACAGCATTGAGCACCTGGTAACTAATAGCCGCGCCGCGGCCTGGAAGCTGCGTCGTATCTCGGAAGACAATCTGCGAGAGTTCCGTGGGCTGGAGCACGATGCTGACCTCACATACCTTGACATCCGCGTCATTGAGGCAGTTTTCAACGACGACAGGGACCCTGCATCAGTTCGCGAACGTGCTAAGGCGTTTGTGGAGCTGGCGGCATCAGGGTACCATGGCGTCAACGTCCTGGCCAAGAACGGCGACGAAATCGTTGCCACCGAGCCGCCAAGGAAGGATTTTCGTCATTACCTCATGGAGTTCGCGCATTCTGAAGGATGGGTGGTAAGGCTTCTGTTAGGCCTTGTGTTTAAGGAATTCTTAACCCTTCGTGAGCCGCTTGTGTAAAAGACGATGTGAGTTGACTGGCTTTTGTGAATCCTAACATGTGCTTTCTTGTTGAACCGATGCCACGCTCGGATTTCCACTCATGCAGCTCGACAGAGGTTTCTACAACTATGTCGGGGCTCCCGACGCGCGTGAGGATTTCAAACACGCGAAACTTCCGGGACGTATACCTGACAAGTTTCAGCAGGCTTCTCACATTGGCGGTGCGGATGGTATGGGAGCTGGGGTGCTTGCGCACGCGCTAGGCATGATGGCGTGGTGGGAAATACCGCCGCGTGAGGCGGCGGGATCCTTGCTCTGCACCGTGCAGTGGCATTACTGCAAGTTTCCCTGGGAAGCGCCGACAATTTGTGATGGGCCGGTGGTGTTCAGGCTCGTCTCACAGGAATATGACGACTTCAAAATTGACCGTGACTGGTGCTTGAACAGGGACTACAGCGACGAGCGCTGTCCATATGTGCACCCGTAGGGTCGTCCTAAATGCGTACTTTGTGCAACCCTGACAGCATATGCGGGGTGTAATGCAATCTTATTGTTGTTGGGCGGAATGAATGTATGGAAAGGCACGACAGCCACACTCAGTGTGTATAACACACCATCATGGTTCTGAAAAGAGTAGGGCGGATGACGAACCTAAAGTCAACTGCGTCACGCTCGTTGGAATAGTTACTAACTGTAGGCCCAGCAAGGCAAGCGATCCCTTGCGCGCCGGACCCCAAGGACAACTGGCGCACACACGTGCCGTGGATCGTTCATGCGTGTGTCGTCACTGTTGGAGGTTGCGTGGGACTAGGTTTTGCCCCCAACCACCGAACGGTGCTGCTTTTGCTTCTCACCTTCGAGTGAGCTGCAGGTTGGCGTGGGGCTGAAGATTGACTTCGGAAGACTCAACCAATTCGGTGCCACATGGCAGCACCAGAAAGTTCGAGACTTGAAGGAACATTCGGATGAGTGAAATTCGAGTGTCGAATTTCACCACTTCGAAATGTTACGAGAACATTCGCGAAGTGTAGCGATGCGATGTTACGAACGCGGTTCGATGTTGATTGCATGATATAAAACTAGTTGCTTTGTATGCATGTTTCATAGTGAAACTCAGAGTTCTTTGTACAAGGTACATTCGAACACAAATTCCAGAGAGCTTCTTTACTTGCATTCAAGAGCACCACCTAGCACGTGAACGCCTATATCTCGGAGAATACTTAGGCGATCGACGTGTTTGACGGCTCGTTGGAAAGCTAAGACAGAGCTCTATCGTTTAGAACAACTCCCAGTTCCTGCAAAGTAGAGGATAGTCCTCTACAACAGTGGTATCAGAGCTGGTCGGAGGAGTCTACGCGCGCGACAAGGAGCACGCATGATGACTTCAAGCGAGGCCTCCCGCACTTCCTTGGATGGTGTCGTTGTAAATTCCGGCGAACCCTGGGCAACCGCGACGATGTTCGACACGTCGGCGGTACCGATTTTCACGGGACAAAACTACGCCGCGTGGAAGTTTAAGTTCCAAGTGCTCATGATGGAGCGGGGACTTTGGGGTTTCTTCGATGGAACGGAGAAGAAGCCGGACGATGAGAGCGGCATCGCGGCATGGAAGAAGAAGGACCAAAAGGCGTTCGCTACGTTGATTTCGCGCATCGGCATCAATCTCGTGAGCTCGGTGCGCATGTGCATCAAGCTCGAAGCGTCGGCGCATGAAGCGTGGAAGCGGCTCGAGACCATCCACGTGAACAAGACTCTCCACGGCAAGATCCTAGCCCGGAATGCGTTCTACACGGTGAAGATGCGCGCGGGCGAATCGATGCACGAGTTTGCGACTCGTGTGGAGGAACTCGGGGAAACGTTCATGGACCTCGGTGGAACGGTCACGGAGGAGGATTGGATTCTCACCTTGCTTTGCGGCCTTCCGGAAGAGTGGTCGACGGTGATTACGACACTCGATAGCGTGCAAGACACTTGGACGAAGGAAATGGTGGTTGGTCGGCTTCTCCATGAAGAATCGCGTCGCCGACAATTCGCTAATGAGAGCGAGGGTGCCGCCATGTACTCCGGAGGGAGTTCCGGAAAGAAGTCCAAGTGGAGCAAGGACGCAACGAAGGAATCGTCCGGTGGGAGCGAGCATCGCGGCAAGTGTCACTATTGCCGCAAACCGGGACACTTTTGGCGTGAGTGTCGAAAGCGGCCGAGCGATTGGACTCCATCGATGGCGCGGGACCAAGAGGGCAACGCGCACACGGCATCCGGCGAGGCCGATGATTCAAAGGAGTCGCTCGTGTTAGTGGCCGGCAACGGGAACAAAACTCCAAGCGACGCGTGGTTCCTCGATACCGGCGCAACGCAACACATGACGCACTCGGCGTCGCTCCTCAACAACATTGGCGCTCCGGGAGACGTCACGAGCATCGTGTTCGGAAACAACGAATCGCTACCGGTGGTCGGAGTTGGGAGTACGCGCCTCATCGTCGATAGCGGTCCGGTGGACGTGACGAACGTGTTTCACGTCCCGGGGGTGAAGGTGAACCTTCTATCCGTCCCGCAACTTGCGAAGAAGGGAGTGATCGCCACGATCGACGGCGCGAACATGAACCTTTTTTGGAAGGGGAAGCAATTCGCACAAGGCGTTCTCAACGGAGAACTCTACCAACTCAAGACGCACCCGGGAGCGGCTTCATCCAACGTGGCGCAAGGTTCCAAGGCGACTCTCAAGGCGTGGCATAATCGACTTGCGCACGCCAACTACGACTCAGTCAAGGAGTTAGCCAACAAAGGACTCGCGAAGGGAGTCGACGTGATCGCCGGCGACGACGAGAAGGGCGTGTGCGCGGCGTGTGTCGAAGGAAAAATGGCTCGCAAGCCATTTGGGAGCCGAACGTCACCCCTCGCTAAGGACCCGCTTGCGCTTGTTCACATGGACGTGTGTGGACCGATGCGGCATGCATCAAAGGGAGGAGCGCGGTTCCTCTTGGTAATGCTCGACGATGCGACGCGGATGTGTTGGACCCGACTTTTGAAGGCTAAGGGAGATGCGGCCAAGGCGATTCAAGAGTGGGCGCTCGAAGTTTGCGACGACGACAAGAAGCGGATCAAGTGTATTCGCACCGATGGTGGTGGCGAATTCGTGAATGCGGAGCTCGAGAAATGGAGCGGCGGAGCGGCTTAATCGCACTTTGGTGGAAGCCGTTCGTTCTCTTCTTCAACACTCCAAGCTTGGGAGCGAGTGGTGGGGCGAGGCGAGTTCGCTAGCGGCGTGGATTCGCAACCGTTTGCCGACGAGGGTGCTCCCGGGAACGACTCCGTTCGAAGCATGGACCGGAACGAAGCCGAACCTATCCCGCCTTCGCACCTTTGGGTGCCTTTGCTACTACCATGTCCCGGATCCCCTTCGTCACAAGTTGCAACCGAAGGCTCGTGCGGCAATCTACTTGGGAATTGCGGCAAACGAGCGTGCGTGGCGAGTGTGGGACTTGGGTGAAAGGCGCGTCGTCACATCTCGAGACGTGGTCTTCGACGAAGACAAGTTTCCGTCGAAGGAACCACCAATGCCGCAACACACCGTCGTACTTCCCGCACGAGAGGAGGATGAGGCAGTGGAGGTTCCATCACAAGTGGACAATGAAGCCGAAAGTGGAGGGGGAGAGAACGAGGAGAGCGATGACGATGTCGTGGAGGTGCCACCAACCGAGGAGGCAACTCCCTCCGCACCTTCTTCCCTACCATTGGCGTTGACCCGTGGGCGTCGTACACCTCGCCCCAACACGAAGTTAGCCGACTACGCTACGGTAGCCGTTGGGGAGTTGGATGAGGAGCGTGCGGCATATTGCTTCGCAACCATGAGAGATGACCCTCGCACCCACGCGGAGGCTTTGGCTTCTCCGGATGCACCTCTATGGAAGCAAGCGATGGAGAAGGAGCTAGCATCGATCAAGGAGAACGATGTGTTCGAGCTCGTCGACCTCTCGAAGGGTGCCTACTTGGTGGGGTGCAAATGGGTGCTTACGAAGAAGTTGGGAGCCGATGGGAGTGTCGAACGCTACAAGGCGAGGCTTGTAGCTCAAGGATACACTCAACGGGAGGGGGAGCACTATAGCGAGACTTTCGCTCCCGTCGCTAAGGCTACAACTCTTCGGGTGTTGCTCGCGTTAGCGGCATCCCTCAATCTCGAGGTGGAGCAATTGGACGTTTGCACCGCCTTCCTCTACGGGCTTCTTATGGAAGAAGTCTACATGCGGCAACCCCCGGGGTACGATGACGGTAGCGGAAGGGTGTGGAAGCTCAAGCGTACCCTTTACGGCTTGAAGCAAAGTCCACGCGGATGGTACAAGCGCATCGACGACTTTCTTCTTCAACACGGCTTCGCGCGTAGCGAGTGCGATAGCGCTTTGTACGTGTTGAAGGAGGGGGAGAAGCAATTGGTGCTTTTACTCTACGTCGATGACTTACTCCTCTTCTCCGACTCCAAAGACCTCATTCGGGAGGTCAAGCAACGGCTAGGGGCGGAGTTTGCTATGAGGGACTTGGGGCCGGTCACGTACTACCTTGGGATGCACGTTGACCGTGACCGAGCCAACGGGACCATCCACCTCCACCAAGAGAAGTATGTGAAGGGGGTAGTGGAGAGCTTCGGCATGGGCAATAGCAAACCGGTGGGAACACCACGGAAGAGGAAGAATCCACCCTCGATGAAGCCGAAGGGAAGCGGTTTCATTCGCTAGTGGGCTCGCTCATGTATGCCGCCGTTTCTACTCGTCCCGACCTCGCATACGCCGCCGGGGTGCTTGGACGAGTCGTGAGCAACCCTCATACCGAGCATGTGCGCGCGGGAGGACGCGTTCTACGCTACCTCCAAGGCACACCTAACTTGGGGCTCGTGTATGAAGCCGGCCCGATTGAACTCAAGGGCTATGCCGACTCGGACTACGCGGGAGATCCGAGCACGCGCAAGAGTACCTCCGGGTATGTCTTCACCTTGCTTGGGGTGGCCGTGAGTTGGCAAAGCAAGAAGCAACCAACCGTGGCTCTAAGCTCAACGGAAGCGGAGTATATGGCACTCACTCAAGGTGCCATGGAGGCGATATGGCTACGACGTCTTCTAGCGGAGCTTGGGCATCCTCAAACGAACCCAACTCCTCTCTTTTGTGACAGCCAAGCCGCCATAAGCCTCTCTCACAACGCGGTCCTTCATGGGCGAACCAAGCATATCGAAGTGAAGCATCACTTCATTCGTGAGGCAGTTGAGAAGGGTGAGGTCAAACTCACTTACATAAGCACCAAAGCTCAACCCGTGGACTTCCTTACTAAACCACTCCCTAAGGATTCATTCCGTGCATGCTGTGAGCGTGTTGGATTGAGCACCTAGTGGCTTGGGTGCAAGGGGGAGTGTTGGAGGTTGCGTGGGGCTAGGTTTTGCCCCCAACCACCGAACGGTGCTACTTTTGCTTCTCACCTTCGAGTGAGCTGCAGGTTGGCGTGGGGCTGAAGATTGACTTCGGAAGACTCAACCAATTCGGTGCCACAAGGCAGCACCAGAAAGTTCGAGACTTGAAGGAACATTTGAATGAGTGAAATTCGAGTGTCGAATTTCACCACTTCGAAATGTTACGAGAACATTCGCGAAGTGTAGCGATGCGATGTTACGAACGCGGTTCGATGTTGATTGCATGATATAAAACTAGTTGCTTTGTATGCATGTTTCATAGTGAAACTCAGAGTTCTTTGTACAAGGTACATTCGAACACAAATTCCAGAGAGCTTCTTTACTTGCATTCAAGAGCACCACCTAGCACGTGAACGCCTATATCTCGGAGAATACTTAGGCGATCGACGTGTTTGACGGCTCGTTGGAAAGCTAAGACAGAGCCCTATCGTTTAGAACAACTCCCTGTTCCTGCAAAGTAGAGGAGAGTCCTCTACAACAGTCGCCCAAAGGCCATCATGACAGCGTGGCTCACGGAAATCTTATCACAAATATCCTGACAACGCAAGGTTCGAGCGTGCGTGATAGGCTGGTGCTGGTTCCATCGGATCACGATAAACGGGCGAGACGCAACCCTCGTGCCAGCGCGTGAGCGCACGACACGCCTACGTAACTGGGGGTAAGTGGTGATGTGTACACACGCATGCAGGGGGTGATGGAATTATTGTAGGTGAGGGCGTAAGGATAAGGCGCAAGCCACGCTCTGAAAGTGGTAGCGAACTGTGTTCCTGGGACCACAGTGCTCGTAAGCTCCCTATAAGAAGGGTCCTGGCGGAAACATTCAATGTACTCAAGAAGGCAAACGTAGGCATTGTTGAGCTTTGCTAACGATGGACTCCGCAAGGTCGCCTTACGACACGATGCGCCGAACTGGTAGGATGAACGCGGGACAACGAGCACTTGACCGGGACATGGTTTACTACGGCGCCGCCTCGCGTGCCAACAATGGACGTACCGGCCGCGCAGCAACGGCCGGCGATGACTCTGACGATGAAATGACCAACTCCGCGACCACGGGTTACGCGACGTGGGCGGCCAATCAGGAAGAAGACGAGGACGTTGGCGAGCCGTCAGAAGTTGCCCCAACCGAACTCGTCGATGAGGACGCGGAGGGTGCGTGTTTGAGTGGTTTCACGGTCCTAAACATGCACGCTGGACGTATTGACGTTGTTACTCACTTTTGCTAACAGTGCTGTTGTTTCATGTCGACAGCGGCGCGAGCGATGCAGCGCCCAGTCACGGAGCTGAGCCATGCTGCACCAGTGACTCCCGCCGTCACCGCGCCAGGCGGACGTGGCCCCACCGTGGCCGCGACTGGGGGCGTAAACGTCCCTGCTGCTGCGCCTGCACCAGCCCCAGCCATGAACGCGGCAATGGCTGCTCGCCTTCGCGCCCGCGAGCTTGAGATAGTCGAGCTCAACGCCCGTCTCCGCGAGGCACGCCGTACGGCCACCAACAACGTTGCGGAAGGGGATGCTGACACCCAAGGTCAGCGCAACACGGCGCCAGCCACCACCCGCCAGCGCAACAGGGCGCCAGCAACGACTCGCCAGCGCGAGAGCAACCCGACTGTCGACCAACGTGGCGCGGAGCCGCAGCATGAGCGCGTGCACACACCATTCGTGGCCCAGGCCCTCGCTAGGGAGATTGCGGTCGTGCGTGGCAGGCATGGCCCTCCTACCGAACAGCTGGTGATATCGGCGGACAATCTCGAAATCGCGAACAAGGTCATCCCTGGGCTCTTGAATGGCCTGAAGGTACCAATGACACTGATATTGTCCGTTGCACCAATTGTTTTTTGGGGGGTGTGGCCGTGGTTGTTTGCGAAGCCTTGACAGCCTGTTTCTCTTACTTACGCAATTTCAGGACGCAGTTGGGGAGGGGATTGTGCTGCTCGTGTACGCCACGCGTGTTGGGCGCATGTCATTCTGGCCGTCCCCGCTACTCATCGAGGCCACGATGGCTCGTGCTCTTCGGCTCCGCACAAGGGCACAGCGTCAACAGCTTCACCTAGTGTGGACCAACGACGCGTCTCGGTTGGGGTGGTTCATTCGCAAGATGCAGGTGTTTCGTAACACTCGCTGGGAGCAGGGAAGGGCGTATGTCTACGTACTCAACGGGTTGCCCTATGAACCCCCGGCCTTCTCTCGGGTGGCGGTGCCCGCGGACATGGCTGCTAACGGGGTCCCACAAGTCTCCCGCCAGGACTTCGTAGGCCGTCATTGCGCAGGTAGTAACTACTACGTGACGTACGCAGCTGCAAGCATCTAGCGTTTTTGGGTATCTGATGGTTGTATAGGATCCATCCCTAACCTCCGAGTGCTCTCTTGTTGCTCAACCCCAACTCCGCAGGGCCTGGCACGTTTCAGCTGCTCGCATGGCATGTTCACAACGGCCTACCCTTCGCTGCCGACTCATTTGAGAGGGGTATCTACAAGTCTTTCCGCCGCGCCAGCCCTCCCCCTTTCGTCCTGCGGACCTATGTCATAGCCTTCTGGCTTTACGGGGTGAGTAGTATCACGGTGGTGAGCTTGGCATTGTTGGGGTTTTAGGCGTTTCTTAAGTCATGCACGCTGACGAATGTATGGGAGGCGTATGCAGGTGGAGTATCCGCTGTTCAACGGCACACAGATGCCACGGTCGGCGCCGCGGAACGAGGAGGCGGTGCGCTGGTACCACGATCGCGTGGTCGAGTGGGCCCGTCGGAGCATTATGGCGAGCACTGCGGCTACTGGGCCGTGGTGGGACCCTAATGCCCGTGCATGGGCATTTCGCCAGGGCAGCTCTGTCATTATCTCCGAGGACGGGCTGGAGGACATTTCTCCGCTGGCTCCACCCCTTCACCCGTTTCCGGCCCCCGCGGACGCAGAGGATGGCGACAATGACGAGCCCGATACCTAGGAGGATGCGTGGCTTTGGACGTGGGTTGTGTTGCTAGGTGTTCGACTGGGGCTCGCGACATCCCGCACGTTGCGATGTTCCCTGGTTTCAATTGTACTCCACTGCTGCTGTCTGTTTTTGAGCTGCCGAGCTTGCTTCGTGTTGTTTCCGCAGCTGGTGCTTACGTGGTGAGATGGTAGCTTGTGTTTGTGCTGTGTTAGGCCTTGGTGATTTCAGTGCAATTTGTCTGTGTGTTCAAATCGTGCATCAAATCCACCACACGAACAAGGCGGGGGAAAGAAATGACTGACCTGAGAGGAACATCCCTGTACCCCTCCTGGAAACGCGGCTCGCGGGGTGGCAGTGCGAAACACAGCGCGGCATGCTACCGTGTTGTATGACCGCGCGCTCCGAATGTATATCCTAAGCATGACGATGCATTTTTGTTTGTAACAATGTTACCTGTGCGTTATACTTGTCGAGGTTATACTTGTAAAGCATGGCGCTTATTGGGAGGGTGCTGTTAGAGGGTGTTACCCTAAACGCAGGTAATCACCTTCGTTTACTGCATCGCGTTTGTTTCACAAATGGTTTTTTTTCATAGTTGTGTTGGCATCTAGACCCCGCGCTATACCGAACCGGTTAGTGGCAGATGCACCATTCGTGCCACGTGCGTGTTTTTACTGTATCGTGAATGAAGATTGCCCTGTGTGTGTTTCGGCAATCCTTGCCGAACGTGCGGGGGTATGTTTGTCCAATCATCATGAGCACTCCTACAACACTGCCTTGCCGAAATGGATTGCTGATGATAAACCTCGAGCATTGGTCCCAGGGACATAGCCGTAACATTGTTTTGTCAGTCATTGAGCAATGTTTTATGGCAAAATTCTTTGTGACGGAGATCGTAGTGGGAATTGCGCGCTAGTCGAAACCGCGAGAAAGCGGCGAATTTGCTGATTGCTCAGCGTTGGACTCTCGTGGAGGGATTCGCGATCGGGAAATGGCTTCAAGTTGAGCTGCGATGCCGCTACTGTCGGGGTGAGAGCGTATGACGATTCTGTTTCGACGCGCTCAGTTTGTTAGTCGCACTCGCGGCGAGCGTTTTCATATTGATCGAGGGGGATTTGGGGGCGGGTTTTTGACGGGTGGACGCGAACGAGTCTCGAGTCTCGACGCGCCACTGCCATTGGCGCTCGAGGTGGATCGATGATGGACGATGGATGATGGATAATGGGAGGTGCGTGGAAGGAGAGGAGATCTCTTCGAGGAAACATTCCTTCCCGTTGACTCGACGCGACGCGGATGTTTACTAGGGTTCATGCACACGGCCGTGCAGTGAGTGCCCTCAGCGGTAAGTCACGGCTCCAGTCTCGACTGGGTGCATGCATTGCGCTCCGATCATTAATCTTAGACGGTAACCTTGAGGTATCCCTTCCCAGGGTGACCTCTTAAAATTCTTCACCGATTTATTTTGGGGGGTCATGATGTCTCAGCTCAGCCGCTACAGTAACCGTTACAACCGATGCGGGGCGATGGATGGACGTGAGTGAGCGAGATCATCGCGCAAAAGGCGGGGGAGAAAAGGGGTGCAAATGCGGAGGGGGAAGGAGGGAGGCATGACGTGCGGCTCGCGGGAGTCGGGCATTCCCTCCGCATCGGCGGAGCACCGATCGGCGCAGCCGCAAATCAGCGGCGAAAATGAACCATCCGTTTCGCCCCCTCGCTGCTTGTTTTGGCCTCGAGGCCACGTCACCATGACATTAACGAGTCATGATGACAGCAACTCGCAACCACACATCAGCCCGACGACGAATAGGACGAATCATCGGAAAATCTCGGGCTACTGTTACCCTCTGTATTGGCCGTCTTGTACGATCTCAGGCGATGCGAGCAGTGTTTCAAGCGCCAGCGCTGCAAAGGACTGGTAACTGCTACTACTACCGCCTGGGTTACGCAGCAAGCCTATTCGAGTGTACCACTGGCAGTGAAAGAAACGCCCGAGGCTTCTAAGTGCTGAGTACGCTGCTTTCTAAACGCGGGAACTTAGATCCATTGCACCGCAAAGCTGGTCAACAGCTGCTTTCAGAGCAGTGCTTCGTGAGGGATAGACGAGAAGAGAAGTGAAGTGAAGACACGTGTACTGTAGTTCCGCATCTTTTTTAGGTTCTCCAATCCACCCTCTCCGAACATTCGGGACTGTTTCTGGTGAGAAAGTCATGGGGAGGGTGGGAGAGGAGTCTTGCTGGCGAACTGTACTGTAGTGCAGCTGAGTCAGTACACGTGTGACTGGTTTTTTGGCTGGTTCTGAACGTGACGACGCACATGTTCTCTTGAGAACCCTTCTTCCGGGCTTTATCGGAAGAGGATTCGAACGGCCATTTTCAGGTGCATGCCACTTAGCCGAGGCGCGCTATTCAAGTGCATGCCAGGTTGCGTACACTATTATCAGGTTAAACAATGTCTCTTGTAACTTCACACGATTTTCAAGATTCGATTCAAATTGGCACTAAAGGTCTGAAATAGATGCAATTTCGGGCTACGCAAATCGGAATCGGAATGGTTGGCTCTCGATGCTGCATTTTCTGACGTCACTCAGTGCAATGATTACATTTCTGCCCAATTTCTACGCGAATTTCTGCTTCGCACCAACACTTCTTGAACGAATCTAATGCTAGATCTGTTGTACTGTTTACGCAGATGACGGACGCTGCGCATGACAAATCAGCAAACCCTTCGTGAGTGTTTGTAAAATTTTCCTCTACCAAAATTAATGTTTTGCCGTACATGTATATTGAAACAAGTGGTATACCATGACGTTAATTACGGGTCATTAAATACACATATAACGTATGATATATCCTTAATAGCGGTAGGGTTAAACTCCCTCTAACACTCGGACATGTTTCTCGTGTTTCGGATTACCCTTTCCAAGTAACGCACGTCCCACTAGGGTTTGCTGATTTGACCCGCGAAGCGTCCGCCACCTGCGCCAATAGTACAAACGATTTAGCATTACAATTCGTTCAAAAAGAGTTGGTGCGAAGCAAAGATTTGCGCAGAAATTGGGCAGAAAGGCAATCATTGCACTGAGTGACGTCAGAAAATGCAGCATCGAGAGCCAACCATTCCGATTCCGATTTGCGTAGCCCGAAATTGAAGCTATTTCAGACCTTTAGTGCCAATTTGAATGGAATCTTGAAAAGCGTGTGCCGTTACGGGAGACATTGTTTCACCTGATAATAGTGTACGCAACTTGGCATGCACCTGAATAGCGTGCCTCGACTAAGTGGCATGCACCTGAAAATGGCCGGGATTCGAACGACACTGCTGTCCGCTTGCCTAGAAGAGAGCATCGACAGCTGCTGGATTATGGCGCCTGCGCCACAGCAGGGGCTCGTTCGTGTGGTGGTGAGGTGATGTGGTTGGATCGAGGAATGAGCAGGGGCCGTGAAGAATAGGTAAGGAAAGGCGAAGGAGATGCTTTGCCGAATTGGTTTGGGCCATCACACGTACGCTCTAGCTCCGATATGAATTCAAGGAGCTGTAGAAAACAAAATGCCCGTATTGTATAGGCATTGTAGACCTAACCGCATAGTATATATAATTGCTGAGAAGTCGCAAAATCACAAAAATGTTGAGTTACTCGGCTAGAAAGCTGCAAGTGACTCAATTCACTTAAATCAATGAAGCAAAAGGGGAAAAGGCAGGCCCTGAGAAGTAATGATTTTTACCCTGATTTCCCTGATTTTCAAGGTGTTTTGTGTACTGACCCTGATTTTTCTGCATTATATATATCGTAAAACCAAAATTTCAGTGTTAACACTAATTCTTCTGTTAGGCCCGACGGCCTAAGTCCGCTAAAGAATTAGCGGGGTCGACTAAGTCGAGGATGAAACGCGGCGGAAGACTTTGGCGAAAGAACTATTGGCGAAATAGGCGAAGAAGTTACTAAGTAATTGAAGAAGAGTTGAATGAGAATTGATTGATATTGGTGGATACAAGCAAGGATGATATAGCATGCAAGGTCGAATGTCGGAAAGTACTTCGTGGGACTAGAAAGTAGAAGCAAGAAAGGTAGAGTGCCACGTGGCACTAGGAAATCTAGGAAGATAAGGATAAGGGTGAGTTGGAAAGTACTGTTCGGAATGAACAGTAAATCCCCACTTAACACTTCAGAGTTTTGGGTCCAGGGTACACTTCTTGAACATGGCCCCTGGGAGTCTGGAACACCCTCAAGCACGCTCGCGACCGAAAGTCCTCCACTGGCCGCATCATCAGCTCCCCCGCTCGTACCTCACCCATTTTCGTCTCCCCCACTTTCGCCTCCCCCACTTTCGCCTCCCCCACTTTCGCCTCCCCCACTTTCGCCTCCCCCACTTTCACCTCCCCCACTTTTGCCTGCCCCGCTTGTGATCCCCCCTTGCACCTCCCCCGCTTGTGCCTCCCTTGTTTTTTTCACCTCTCCCGCTTTCGCCTGTCCCACTTTCACACCCCCCCACTTGCAAGTTGCGCACCTCTCCCACTTGCACCTCCCCCACTTGCACCTCCCCCACTTGCGCCTCCCTTGCTTGCACCTCCCCTGCTTGCACCTCCCCCACTTGCACCTCCCCTGCTTGCACCTCCCCCACTTGCACCTCCCTTGCTTCTGCTGCTGGGAATGCGAGCCCACGGTTGTTTTCCGAGGCTCGACCGAGGCTGCAGGCTTGGAATCCGAATCCGGAGCTGATTCCGAGGCTCAGAATCCGAGGCTGGCGTCAGCAGGTGCTGATTAAGAATAGTCGCCGACAGCTGTTGCGACAGTCACTGCTTCACTGGCTACATTCACTGAATTGACTGAGTTGACTCCATCAGCTGTGTAGACTGAGTTGACTGTGCTAGATGCGTCAAAGTCATTGACAGCATGATGGACTGCTTCGAGTGCGTTGACCTGGTTGACTTGGCTTGTTCGGTTGACTTGGTTGACCTGGTTGACCTGGTTGACTTGGCTTGTTCGGTTGAATGCGGGCGGGCGGAACGAGCTGCTCAGGAGCAACTTGGAACCACTGCTGCATCAGCCAGTGTCGCGATTTCCGTGCCGTGCCACCAAGTCAGCTTGACCTCACAGCCATTAACATTATCCTTGTTAATAGCGCGATTCGATAGAAGGATGATTTCGGGTTTGACGTCGCGGTGCACGATGGTGTGCGAGTGGCAGTGCTGCAAGGCCAGCATGAGCGATCGGAAGATGCGCGCTGCAGAAGGTTCCGAGAGCCTTCCGTGCGAGACAACGCGGTCAAACAGGTCTCCCCCCTCACAGAGCTCCATTGCCACGTGCACGTGCTGGAGGAGGGGGGGGGAAGAGGGGAGGAGGGGAGAGGGGTGGGGTGGGAAGAAGCAAGAGGGAAGAAAGCTGAGCCCCATCACCACATGCACGTGCTGGGGGGGGGGGGGGGGGGGGGGAGGGAGCAGTCGTAAAGGGGGAGGGGGAGATGGAGAGACGCAATGGATGAGAAAGCGAAGGAAGGGTGGGCGTGCTGGGAGTGTGCCAGCAACGTCGACAGGAATTAACAGAAGAGCAGTGGTAATGGGGGAGTGTAGTGGAAGCTATTCAGTAATGGCAACGGAAGGCTTGAATTAGTGGGCCAAGTATGAAGGATCAGATTTAGTTGCATAATGCAAGTCTCATGCACGCTGGCACACAGGCTTGAGCATCAGTTCAGAAGTCATTATTCATACATTCACAATGGGGTAGAAGGGAACGGACAAGGGTAACTTACCCTGTGTTTCCTTCTTTATCCGAAAGATGTCGATGTGGCCATTGAGTTCCTCTGTGACTGCCACGTCAGCAGCACTCTGCCCTGTTGGAAAGGCAAGAGGCACGAGGCAGGGCGGAAAGGGAAGGAAAGCACAGATGCTGAAGGTGAGGATGAGGCAGAGAGAATCAGGGTGGGAGATCAGGGTGGGGAGAGCAGGGTGGGAGAGCAGGGTGGGAGAGCAGGGTGGGAGATCAGGGTGGGGAGAGCAGGGTGGGGAGAGCAGGGTGGGAGAGCAGGGTGGGGAGAGCAGGGTGGGAGAGCAGGGTGGGAGAGCAGGGTGGGAGAGCAGGGTGGGAGAGCAGGGGGGCCCCATGGCAGGGACGGCCCTACCTGCATGGCGGCCTTCCGGATGCTCCTGCAGGCAGCGTGCATTCCGGTGGTGCTGACCCCAAGGCAGCGTGCCTCCGAGGCTCAGAATCCGAGGCTGGCGTCAGCAGGTGCTGATTCAGAATAGTCGCTGACAGCTGTTGCGACAGTCACGGCGTTGACTGCATTGACTGCGTTGACTGTGCTCAGTACGTCAAGGTCATTGACAGCATGTAATGCGTCGAATGCGTTGACTTGGTTGACTTGGCTTGTCCGGTTGACTTCAGGTAATGCGGGCGAAACGAGCTCATCAGGAGCATCGTCGAACCACTGCCTCATCAGCCGCTGCCGCTGCTTCCGGCCCAGCACCCTTGGAGCCGCCGTTTGAACCATTGACGCCGCTACCTCGTTGCACCAATCCTCAAGCGCCACGTTGGCTGCCGTGGTACCACTGGCGGCTCCGCCGTCACCAACTGCTGGGAAACGGCTGATAAACTCGCTGGGAAACGGATCTCCGCCGTTTGCGCTGACTTGCGCGGCAACAGACAGTTGGGTTTCGCTGGGGTCACCTCCAGCGAAAGGAGACGCGGAGACGGAAGGGTACTCGCAAGGGATGGCACCAACCCCTTCCGCGGAAGGGAAGGAGGAAGGGAAAGGGGGAAGGGAAGGCGGGAAACTCAAGAGTGAATTCTGCAGAAGGGAATGCGGAAGGGAAGGCCGGGAAGTCAAGAGTGGTCGCGGAACCGCAGCTCATAATCATGGCGACATCCGTGGCGGTGGTGACGCCGCAGTAAGCGCCGTCACAGCCGGCGGCAGCATAGAGCTGAATCTGAAACGTCCTTCTTGAATGCAGCGGCGGCGCGCCGGCGGCGGTACTGGGGTTTGCGCGAGCTCGCCGCGTCGCGGCGCTGGTCGGCGACGTGCGATGCGACGACATGTTTCCAGTTGTGGGCGCCATTTCAGTAGTTTGCAAAAGGGCGCGTTCGCTGGTAATACTAGCCGAAACGGGAGTGGCTGCCTGCTAAGCTTCACAGGGGAGATGGTTTTCAGTCAGAATCCTTGAAACGGGATTCGGGAATGGCTTGAGCTGCGACTGTTATCATGTATGGGGATGAATTCGTAACCACTCTGTATGTATGGCGTTCTGGAATCTGCACTCGCGGCGAGCGTTTTCATAGTCGAAAGCGGAGGCGGTAGGTGGATCAAGAGGACTTTGGAAGGGGGAATCTGCGCTCGCGGCGAGCGTTCAACGCGGAGAATTGATTGGCGGAGTAGGTCAGCAGCGAGTGTGACACGAGTTTGGCACCCCCCACGCTCTTGTCTCGGCCTGAGACCAAGGCACGACACGTCACCCCGACTTTGAGGAGTCATCCTGACAGCAACTCGAGTCACGCCTGACTACACGTCCTCTAGAAGTGTACGTGTCGCGAAGCGTGCACGCTGCTTTCGGCGAAAGTGCTACTGGGTGTGCATGCGCGTGTGAGAAATGCTGACTATGCTTCGCAAGGGCCAACGCGGATGAGGGGAAGAGAAGGAAAGCTCTCTTTTCTGATTGCAATCTCTTCTGCATTTCTAAGAATCATTTATCCACGCGCTCGGAATGGCATTTGCTGAGAAAGCCACGGGCAAACACGTGCCTAGCTGTTCCACGTGCTCTGTTTATGGTAACCACTTTTGTACCGTTGTGTCAGTCCGTGACTTTTTTTTCGGACGGTTCTGAATGTGCAACCCTGAGGAACTATCTTCTCTCGAGCACCCTTTGGGGCAGTGCGCCGGTACAGTCTGCAATGCTGCTTGCTTGCTTGCTCGAAAGGAGAGCAAATGAGCGCTGAGCTGACATGTTATTTGCTGGATGGGGGTGTCCGCACTGCTCTGCGCAGCACACAGCAGGGCTTGTTGTGTTGAGCAGGTTGTGTGTGGTTGGATCGAAAGTCGAGCTGTTTTCTTGTGGGGAAGGGCAGGGCGAAGAAGGTTGGTTTGACTAGGTTTGGTTCGTTTTGGTGTATTTTAATCAGGTTTGGTTTGGTTTGTACGAAGATCCGCCGTGTGCTCCAAGAGGGCGCGTGAAGTTGGCCTGGTTGGGTTGGGTTGGGGGGGGTAGTAGGGACATGATATCGCGACGCGAACAAGCGAGCGTGGCAGATTATGCAAAAAGAAGGGAGCATCCCGCAATAGATGCTGATGTGCCTACCACCAATTGGCCAGATAAGAGGAACCAAGCCTTTCCGAAAATTTTGGAATGAGCGGGAGAATGCTGTTCTCCACAGCCAGTCCTGTCAAAACCAGCCAGCGTGTCGTAGGTGTATTTGGTTGACCAATGACCACTCCACTCCAGAAAACAGCATTACAGTACAGTCGATGCTCAGCCTATCACAAAACATTTGCTCCTCACAATTAGAAATTTAGTCACTCGCGAACGTTTTGCCCGTGAGTGACTAAATTGACCATTGTGCAGGGTACAGTCACCAAGTTGAGGAAGAAAAACATCTACAGTTCATAAACAACAACGGTTGCCCGTCATCGGAGAAGTTAACCTGGCTACTAAATTAAAGCCATTGACTCGATTCACGTTGCAATTTCATATTACAGTCACATTTTTGCCCGTGGCGACAAGGGCGAACGTGGCGAAATGTCTTAAACTCGTTTCATGCACATGCCGCCCGCCTACCTGGTGTTCTTGAAATGGGCACCGACTGTACAGCACAGTTCAACTGTACAGAGAACAGTCCAGATTGATGTGTGATGTGACATGTCTTAAGAGTGCGCCTTGTCGTCTTGTAAGCATGCAGAGCTTCGATATGGCAGACTTATGTGAGAACATAAACGCAAGGGAAGGAAGTGCAACAAAAATTTGTGATCAAGGCTGCTAGAGATTAACATAATTCATATGTTTTCTAGTGAATGGTAGTGGACATGCAATATAATGCTCCTTGGAAAAATCGACTGGAGAACAATTGACATACCAAGATCAGTCCTTGGGTAAAAAACAGACTCCCAGCCCAATGTTTTTTTCAAGCTAAGCACTACCAAGAGAGCCTTAAAAGAGGGGGAGGTGGTTGAAAAAGAGGTGAATGGCTAGATTAGTGACATCAGGATTGAATTATCATGGAATAATATTCCGCACATACATGCGTTCTCTCACAGCAGAACCTAAGCATCAGGAGATAGTACGTGAGTCCAACTACTAAAACTGATTCGGGTCATGGGATGAAGAGAGAGCACACAAATGATGAGATGCTTGGCTAGTGACAACAGCTCCTGCCACCTCCGGCTGCAGCTGAACCCCTCCCTCTCCGCCTCCAGTACCGTCCGCAACATCATGTTATTGGCTGCTTCGCCCCCCTCCCCACTGCTGCTGCTTCTGCCACATTTTCTGCTGTCCTTTCTTCCTTTTCCAGCAGAGTCTGCTGCTGCTGCTGTTGAGTCGATTACGTGGGTAGGGGATCTGACCACAGCGCATTATAAAGAGAGTAATACCAGCGCTTCACACATCACACTCAGCACCATGCGCCCCTGAAAACACCTGCGATGTATTCCGCTGTACCCACGTGACAGCCTTCCAGATGCTCTTGCAGGCAGCGATCTCCCCGGTGCTGCAGTGCACGCATCTCCGAATCATGCCGTACTGCCCCCTGCTTATCTCCTTCTTGAATAGAAGCCACTGCTGCCGAATGTCCTCCACTCGCCACCTCAACACCTCCCCCATCTCCTCCTCCCCCACTTGCATATTCCTCTCTGCTGCTGGGATTGCAAGTTCACAGGTGTTTGATTCGGGAGGCTCATCCAAGGCTGCAGGCTCGGTAGTGGGGGGCTGACTTCGAGACAGCTGTTGCCGCATTGACTGCATTCGCCGCGAGCACTCACTACATTGGCTGCATACACCGCGAGCACTCACTGCATTGGCTGCATACACCGCGAGCACTCACTGCATTGGCTGCATTCACTCCATCATAAACTGCTTTCAATAGCGTTGACTTGGTTGACTTAACAGTTGGTTCGGATGAGTTCAGGGAATGAGCCCATCAGGAGCATCGTGGAACCACTGCCGCATCAGCCGCCGCCGCTGTTTCCGTCCCAGCACTGTTGGTGCCGCCGTTTCAACCACTGACGCCGCTGCTTCGTTCAACCAATCCTCAAGCGCCACGTCGATTGCGTTGAATTGCACGGATTCGGACGTCCACGGAATGCAGTCGGCGAAAGGAGGAGACATCGGGAAGTCGTGCGGCCACGCGGAGGCGGAAGGGTTGGCGAAAGGGGAGGCGGAGGTCTCTTCCGCGGAAGGGGAGGCGGGAAAGTCTAGAGTGGTCGTGGGGCTGCGGCAGCTCGTAACAGCGACGTCCGTAGCGGCGGCTGCGGCAGTGACATCCGAAGTACACGTGGTGACGCCGCAATAAGCGCCGTCATGGCCGGCGGCAGCGGGGCTGAGCTGAATTTCGAGGGTTCTGTTGGAATTCAGCGGCAGTGGCGCGCCGTCGCCGCGGCTGGGGCTCGCGCGAGATAGCCGCGTCGCGGCGCTGGTCGATGACGTGCGATGCGACGACGACATTATTTCAATGATGATGGAAAAGATCGTTGGTCGAAATTGCGCGCGATCGCTGTAGTCAAATCGGCGAGAAATGGCGAGAATCGGCAGGAAAAGGCGTGCTGATCGCGAATTGCTAGACCCTAAGGTGAGCTTCAGGGGGCTTGGATGGTTTCCAGTCAGAACGCCTTGAGGCGGGATTCGGGAAATGGCTTGAGCTGCAACTGCTATGGCTGGTCAATTTGAGTCTCTGTTTGTAGTCGCACTCGCGGCGAGCGTTTACATACTACTCGAGGTGGATGTGGCGATGGGTGGAATGGGGAATAGACGGGCGGATGGAGAATAGTGTCGTTGATGGATGGCGGGGACGAGTTTCGACACGGCGCTACTCGAATTGATGGAGCTGCAAGGAAGGAGAGATCACATTCCCCTCGATGCATAAAAGGGTTCATGAACTTGGACGGGCCCGTGCAATGAGTAACATCAGCGGTAAGGTATGTGTAACCAATGCGGGCTCGACTAAGTCCACGCCATGCGCTCTGATTACCATAGTGACTCAGCGCCGATGGTGACTCAGCGGCGGTACAGTTACTGGGGGGGAAGGATGAGATGAGTGAGACTGACGCCATGGATGGGCGTGAGAGGGAATTATCGCGCCAAAGGCGGTCGGAGAAATGGGAGGTGAAAAATGTCGGAGAGGGAAGGGGAGGCTGACACGCGGCTCGCGGGAGTCGGACTCCCCCCCCCCCCTTCCCCTCCACTGCAATCCCAGCCATCGGCGGAGCACCGATCGGCGGAGCACCGATCGGCGGAGAAAGATGAGCGGCGAAAGTAACCCATCCGTTTGGCACCCTCACCGCGCACTCTCCCGAAGCCTGAGGCCAAAGACACGCCAACCCTACTTTGACGAGTCATCGTGACAGCATATCGCGTAATCGCATCCGATCAGATTTGAACGAGGAATCGGACGAACTTGGACAGTCTAGGGCTACTGTAGCATGTTGCGTTGGCTGTCTGTAGTGGACATGCCAGGTGGACGAACAGTGCTCCAAGAGCCAGCGCTGCGAAGGAATGGTCGACGCGATACTATTACGCCGAGCAAGCCTTTTCCGAGCGTAGTACCAGTGGCAATAAGAACGCGCGTGGATGCTAAGTTCTGACACTATTAGTTCTCCTTAGTACTAAGCGCGGAACTTAGGGCCATTGCTG
Source organism: Closterium sp. Naga37s-1 (assembly GCA_947471745.1). NCBI lineage: Eukaryota > Viridiplantae > Streptophyta > Zygnematophyceae > Desmidiales > Closteriaceae > Closterium > Closterium sp. Naga37s-1. The sequence continues at coordinate 1,029,830 of CANJKZ010000966.1, forward strand.
AGAAGGGCCGCTAGAAGTGTACGTACCGCAAAGCGTGGTGCCGAGAAGGGCCGCTAGAACTGCTGTCTGTAGGCTTCGTGAGGTCAACGCGGATGAGGGAGAGGAGAACTCTCTTCTGCATCTCCTAGAAACGGTAACAAGGGGGGAATAAGTGCCATATGTTCACTATTGTGTCAGTGCGGTTCTGTAGCGTTCATCGGTCCAGTCGTGACTAATTATTTGGACGGTTCTAAACGTGTATTTTGACTAGTAACTACAAATGCCCAACCCCTGCGCGCGAATTTGCCCTGCCCGCGATGGAAACTCTGCACCCGTGTATTAGGGTGCCAGAGTTGCACCCCATTTACAAGCACCTCGAGCAATACGAACCACAAAAACCGAAGTTTGACAGAAGAGACCAACGTCAAACTGTCAACAATGAGTTACAAAATCTTTTATAAGCCCTTTTTGCTAAGTGCGAACTGACGAAAACTTAGCGAAATGCAAGAATCGCTTAAGAGCCCTCTTTACAAGCCAACCTTGGGTTAGTCAAACAAGCATCTTGTGTATTTTCTCTTGGGCATTCGTGTTGCAAGTGCTATTCGAGAATCTAACGACGAACGCAACTCGTCTGTCTGCAATGCAATGCTACTGCTTGCTTGTTGGAAGGGGAGGGGAGGAGAGAGCAAATGGGAGCTGGGCTCTAGCGCCTGCTGGACAGGGGGGTCTCATTGCGCCGGAGAAAATTATGGTTGAGCGGGTTCCAGTAAGATCATGCCCTAATTTTCTCCAACCACATCGCCTGCTGCCCTATTTTTCTCCAGCCTCACTCATTTCTGCCCTCACTCGTTTCTGCTTGCATGTGATGTGGTTGGAGAAAATTAGGGCAGAAAGGAGTGAGGGCAGGGCGATGGAGATTATGGCGCGACAAATCGGCTTGAAGGGGGGGGAGTAAGGGGGGGCCGGGGGGCGGGGGGAATGAAGGAATCATGAAGCCAAGTCACGGCAAGCTGTTTCTCCGCTACAGTGCACATTATGCTCAAGTACAGTCTCGTGAATGAGACATTATCTACAATTTTCCCGGTTTTTAGTATTTACAGTATGTGTGTACAAAGAAACATAGCAGCAAACCAAGGTAATCACAAGACAGGGAAATGTAAAACTGACAGTGCAGGAGTGGTGTGATGTGCTGGGCTGAGAAAAATCCTTATAATCTTTTCGAGTTTAGTCCTTTGTAAAATGATTCAACGGAATATTGAATTATTGTGCTGGTTGAATATGATAATAGGAATTAATAATAATAAAAAAGTATAGATGTTCCGGGTTAAATGCCCTCGCTAAAATAGTCCCTTTTCCGATATCGCCTAGGTGTAGCCCGACCTCTACAGTCCATTTTTTGGCGGGAAATTTTGCAGCTTGACTAAATTATTGCACGAATTAGCTCCGCAGCCAATTGGAGGGCCCAGGGCAAACCAGCCCAACAGTTAGGGAAAATTATAAAGAAGGGGTCCTTGATTCGATATTTAACTCGGCGATTGTAATTAATTGCTTCTCTTGACCGTGCTTACTTCTCAATCCTGTTGCGTGGTCCCCAACGCGCTCGACGATGACAACTCATTTATCTCGCTTATAAGGTAAAACAAAAGTTATCTTCTATTCATGCCCCAAACCATTATTGATTTTGTTTTTTTCCCATTAGTCATGCGAAATTGATCAACGCGGAACCGTGTGACGAGAAGTTGAAGCAAACGCCGTTCGAATTGTGAAGAGATGAGGAATGAATGAACTAGAAAACAGGTGGGTACAAGTAGAAAAAACCTAAATGTGTTGTACCCCATATTGTCTACCCCACTACAGCCTACACAGACTATAGCATATAAGTTTGACACACCCCCATAGGCAAAGTGGGGGAAAACAAGAGGTCACAAGACCAGTCAAGCAAAGTAAAGCAAGCTCAGGGTGGATCACAACGTCACCACACATTCCGAGCACAAGTTCAAGGCCACAAGGCCAGTTCACATGTAAGATCATATATAAAGGTGAACAAGTAAGGGCAGATATAGAAAGATCACAGTACAAGCAAGGTCAAGAAGTCAGCAAGTGAGGCCAAGTAGGCACAAGACCTAGCATTGTACAGCAGCGCTGATGATCACAAGGCGGAAGTGCCTTGGTAAAGATATCAGCAGTGTTGGCCTCAGAGGCCACGTAAGCAAGGCGCAGCTAACCACGCTGCTGCAGCTCACGAGCAAGGAAGTAGCGAAGAGCAATGTGCTTCGTTCTGTGCTCCAGTCTGTGCTCCCGACACAAGGCCAGCATGGCCTTGTTGTCTACGTACAGAACTGGAGGAGAACGAGGCGGCTCTCCTAGGTCAGCCAGCAGGTAGGTGAGCCAGCGTAGCTCATGTGCAGCCATGGCCCCCGCGTAGATCTCAGCCTCACAGCTAGAGCCGAGAACAGAAGACGAGCGGGTAGACCGCCACGAAACAGAGCCGGAACCAAGGCTGAAGGTGTAACCCTGTGACGACCGCTGTGTAGGCTGGTCGTCAGCCCAAGAAGCGTCTGCGTGACCTGTGAGGACCACTGAACGCCGCCCTCCAAGCACTAGCCCCATGCCCGACGTACTGCACAAGTAGCGCAACACCCTCTTCGCTGCAGCCATGTGCTCTGGTCGGTGTCTCCCAGGAGCAACATAGCGTGCCAAGATGCTAAGAGGGTATGCAAGGTCAGGTCGAATGCAGGTCATCAGGTACATGAGGCAGCCAACAAGCTCTGGGTACGGGCCACTCGGCTCTACGGACTCATCCGAAGGCAGAGCTGAGAGCGAGTGGCGAGTAGACAGAGGAGTGGCCTGAGGCGAGGAGTACGTGAAGTCGAAGCGCTGAAGGACATGCTGCACCATGTGTGACTGAGTCAGGGTAATGGTGCGCTGTGCTCTGTCCCGGGTGATCTGCAGGCCAAGGTAGCTGCGCAATTCACCCAGGTCTATGCACGTGTGTCTCTTCTGCAGCTCCGACTTCACGTGGGCGAGTCCAGCAGTGTCAGCAGTGGCAAAGACCAAGTCGTCGACGTACACGAGGATGTAGAACGGCGGCAAAGAGGTGTCGGTGCGCAGAAACAGCGACGGGTCGGCAGTAGAAGGAGCAAACCCAAGAGCCGCAAGTGTAGTCCTCAGTGTGTCGTGCCACTCACGGGGCGCCTGGCGGAGACCGTAGACCGGCCGCCGGAGGCTCCACTGGGTACCAGGAGGAAACGACCCAGTGAAGCCAGGTGGGCGGCGCAGCCAGATCTCCTCGTGCAGGCTGCCCTGCAGGAAAGCTGTGCTGAAGTCAAGAGAGTGAAGCTCGTAGTCGCGCTGAGCGGCTATGTGTAGTAGCACCCGAAGAGTGGTCATCTTCGGGGTGGGGGAGAAGGTCTGAAAGTAGTCAACTCCCTGCCGCTGACTGAAGCCTCGAGCCACGTAACGCGCCTTGAAGACAGGCGGAGAACCCGACGGCCGCTTCACCCTGAAAATCCACATGCCACTGACGATGTTCGCCCCAGGTGGGGGAACCTCGTCGACGTAGGTGCCTGTGGACTTCCAGGAAGCCATCTCTGCATCCATGGCTGACTGCCACTGTGAGGAGTAGGGACCCTCGATCGCCTCAGCGTACGATCGAGGAGTCGGGATGTCTGGTACATCCGGGTCTCCCTCAGGGGCAATCAGCATGGACACGAGATGAGGCAAAGTAGCAGCAAAACACTGGAACTCCTCCTACCGGTCCTCAAGGACGTCCGTGCTAAGAGCACACTCACCCCCGACGGACGGAGGACATACAGACTCAGACTCAGCAACAAGACTAGAGGCGTAGTCTAGACGACAGTGAGCAGCGAAGTCGACAAGCTCAGCAACTAAGGCAGACGCAGCTGTGGACTCAAAGGAAGGGTCAGTGACGGCAGTAGCAAGAAGACGCGTGACTGTAGGACTGGCAGCACGAAGGGAGTCTGACTCCGGGTCAACAAGAGCAGGAAGAGAGGACTCGGGAGAAGAAGGCAGAGGGGCACGTAATGGAGCAGTGGAAGGACGCAGAGACATCCGGTGCGTGCCGGGGACAGGCGGAGGACGCTGACGCGAACCACGACCACTCGTGCGAGCAGCACGGACAGCCGACGCAGGACGAGACGCATGCTCACGACGCTCAGCAAGACCTCCAATAGGACCAGTGTAGGGAGAGGGAGCAGGCAGTGGGGAGGCTGGCTGTAACTGTGACTCAGACTGGGCACGCGGCGGACACTCTAAGGGAGGAGCAGGACTAGGAGAGGACGGAAGACCAAGAACCTGCTGAAGGAGCGGAACGAAGTACGGCCGCGGCCGCGCAGCGCCACCAGAACCAGCAGGAACAGCACCAGCACCCCAAACGGCAGCACCAGCACCAGTAGCACCCTCAGTTCCAGCAGCGCCAACCCCAGCACCACCAGCACCCTCACTAGCACTAGCGCCAGCAGCACCTCTAGTGCCAACAGCCCCAGCAGCTCCAGCTCCAGCCGGACCACCAGAAGACGCAGCAGCTCCAGCTCTTGCAGCACCAGCAGCTCCTGTACCCTCAGCAGCAGTAGGACCTCCAGTACCAGCAGCACCTCCAGCTCCAGCAGCACGGCTCCAGCGCCGGGCAAACCACTCGCGCAACTCCTGTGGAGAGAGGAGCTCCCGCCGGGACGAAGCACCCGAAAGACCTCCAGGCCCAGTCCCGGCAGACGCCACATGAGCAGGCGCAGCACCCCCAGGCTCTGTACCCCTAGGCTCAGTACCCCCAGGCTCCGCACCCCCAGTCTCAGCACCCCAAGGCTCAGCACCCCCAGAGTCAGCACCCCCAGGCTCCGCACCCCCAGTCTCAGCACCCCCAGTCTCAGCACCCCCAGAGTCAGCACCCCCATGCTCAGCACCCCCAGACCCCGCACCCGCAGGCTCAGCACCCCTAGCAGCACCAGAGTCAATCGCAACCTCGACAGGCTCGACTGCGTCTACCTGGGACACACCTGAGGGGGCAGGACCCTGAGGGGGAAGAGGGTCTACCGGGGGGGGACCTGGCGCGAGGAAGAGCGGCGGTGGGGGAAGGGACGCAGTACGGTAAGGGAAGAGACGGTAGTAGGGAACCGACTCGTCAAACGTGACGTCCTGAGAGGACAGAACACGGCGCGAGGTGGGGTGGTAGAACTGCCAACCTGGCGCGTCAGGGGGGAAGCCAAGGAAGACACAGGGAACAACACGGGGGGACAGCTTGTCCGCAGACAAGTCGCGGACAAACGCCCGAGATCCCCAGACACGGAACGCAGACGCATCGCCAACCTTCCCCGTCCACCTCAGAGCAGGGGAGGTCTCCGGCAAGGAGACCCGGGGCTGAAGGTTGAGCTGATGCGCCGCGTACTGGACCGCGAACGGCCACAGAAAATGGGGAGCATCCGCATGGATCATGGACGTACGAGCGACGTCCATGACCATGCCAATGCGGCGCTCAGCAATCCCATTTTGCTGTGGAGAGGCCGGAAGCGTGAACGTCTGGCGGATGCCTCGTGCACGACAGAAGGCTCGCAGAAGGTCAGAGGAGAACTCTCCGCCTCTGTCGGAGTGCAGACGCAAAACAGGAAAGTCCGAGCCGAAACTGTGAGGATCTAGGATCGAGCTCAGAAAAGAGAATTGTAATTGAATTGAATTGAATGCTCACCTGGGTACAACATGAGGCTATATATAGGCTCGACACAAGGCCCCGTAACCAGGTGTTACGCGAAGGTTCCGCGGGTCGCGAAGCGTCCCGAACAGATCCTTCCCGAATTCGGTAGAAGGCAATTCGGTGGCAACCGAAAAGCCAGAATTCGGTGCACGCAACCTAGCTCGGTGCTATAACTATAATAAAATATAGGAAAGCACCTAGCCTAGGAAATCAAGCAATTCATGCATGCATATAATTATCCTATGCTAGAAATAGCATGATAAAGTAAAGGCAAGTAAGCATAGCTGGCATAAGCCGTCCTACTCTCACACGTCCCCCCCTCAAAGCTGGGTGGCGTGAGATACACCCTGCTTGACAAGATAGTCCTTGAGAGCACGGCGTGCATTGCCCATATCAGCTTCTGCAACCCAACTGTCCTCAGTGGGGTCGTATCCCTTCCAGCGTATCAGGAACTCGAGGGTCTTGCCACCGCGGCGCCGATGAGTGAGAACGCGCTCCACTTCATACTCTGGTTCATCCTGTATGAGAACAGGTGGTGGTGGCGGTAGGTGCCGTCCCTGGAACTGTTGGTTGGGGTCCTTGTAGGGCTTCAGTAGGTGAACATGGAAAGCGTTGTGAAGCTTCCATGTATCTGGTAAGCGCAAGCGGGATGTAACTGGTGTCACTTGTGCCTCAACGAGAAAAGGACCACAGAAGCGAGGCCGGAGTTTGGATGGGAGGTGAGACAGGTTCAAGTTGCGCGTGTCAAGAAGCACCTGATCTTTGACTGCTACTGAGTGATCACGTCGCTGACGATCGGCATACTGCTTCTGGGAGGTCTGTATCGTGGTGAGTCGTCGCTGAGTCTTCTCCCATAGCTGCTGCATGGTGGTGACGAAGTCATGTGCGGCTTGGACGTGTGCCGGTGTAGTTGGTTGCTGTGGTGTGAGTGGTTCCCGTCCGTAACACAGGAAGAAAGGAGTTTTCCCTGTGGCCGCATGCGATGCGTTGTTGTAAGCGAACTCTAGGGTCGGTAACTGTGTGTCCCAGTGGCTGACGTCGTCCTTACAAGCTGTGCGCAGTAACTGTTCAACCACTTGATTGAGTCGCTCTGTCTGTCCGTCAGTCTGTGGGTGGTATGCTGAGGATCTCAAGTTTGGTCCCCAATAATCCCATGAGCTCCTTCCAGAACTTACTCGTGAATTTGGGGTCTCTGTCTGAGATGAGTGTAGCGGGGATGCCGTGGATGGTGATGATGCGGTCGAAGAAGAGGCGAGCTGTTGCTTCAGCTGTAGCTGTGGCGTTGGTCGGTATGAAGTGACCCATTTTGGAGAACTTATCGATCACCACGAGGATGGAATCATGTCCCCGTGAGGTCGAAGGAAGTCCTGTGATGAAGTCGAGGCTAACGACCTGCCATGGCTGCTCCGGTACGGGTAGAGGCTGAAGTAACCCTGCTTTTTTCTGCTTGCTGCTCTTCATCCGCTGGCACGTGTCGCATGAGGTGACGAACTACTGCACATCTGCTGCCATCCCGGGCCAGTAGTAATACTTCGCTATCCCTGCTAACGTCTTGTTGCTCCCGAAATGTCCCGCGTAAGGTACGTCGTGAAACTCCTCCAATAGGATCTGCCGTAGCGGGGCGTAATTCGGTACCCAAATCTTTCCTGAACCCTTCCCTACCGCTAAGTCTTTCTCCCACTGTAACAACTTCTTGGTCTGTGCTGTAGCGATTTCTGCGTCCACGGAGTACCCATGTTGGAATAGACCCTTGAGCAGAGGGTTCATCCCGTCGAGCTGGATGCCTGCTACATGTCCGGGGCGGCTCAACGCGTCTGCCTTGTTGTGTAGCCCAGGTTTGTAGACGATGTCGTAGTGGAAGTGAGTTTCCAGGAAGTCCACCCACCGCACCTGACGTCGTGAGAGCGTCGGCTGCGACTTCAGGTATTTGAGACTGCAGTGGTCAGTATAGACTGTAGTCTTGGCTCCCTCTAGGTAACACCTCCACGCCTTGAAGGCTATGACTATCGCTAAGGCTTCCTTGTCATGGATGGGGTAGTTCAGTTCTGCTCCGTGTAGCTTCTTACTGAGGTAGGCGACGGGCTGCAAACCGCGTCCGTGATCCTGCATCAGTACTGTAGGTGAGGGCGTAAGGATAAGGCGCAAGCCACGCTCTGAAAGTGGTAGCGAACTGTGTTCCTGGGACCACAGTGCTCGTAAGCTCCCTATAAGAAGGGTCCTGGCGGAAACATTCAATGTACTCAAGAAGGCAAACGTAGGCATTGTTGAGCTTTGCTAACGATGGACTCCGCAAGGTCGCCTTACGACACGATGCGCCGAACTGGTAGGATGAACGCGGGACAACGAGCACTTGACCGGGACATGGTTTACTACGGCGCCGCCTCGCGTGCCAACAATGGACGTACCGGCCGCGCAGCAACGGCCGGCGATGACTCTGACGATGAAATGACCAACTCCGCGACCACGGGTTACGCGACGTGGGCGGCCAATCAGGAAGAAGACGAGGACGTTGGCGAGCCGTCAGAAGTTGCCCCAACCGAACTCGTCGATGAGGACGCGGAGGGTGCGTGTTTGAGTGGTTTCACGGTCCTAAACATGCACGCTGGACGTATTGACGTTGTTACTCACTTTTGCTAACAGTGCTGTTGTTTCATGTCGACAGCGGCGCGAGCGATGCAGCGCCCAGTCACGGAGCTGAGCCATGCTGCACCAGTGACTCCCGCCGTCACCGCGCCAGGCGGACGTGGCCCCACCGTGGCCGCGACTGGGGGCGTAAACGTCCCTGCTGCTGCGCCTGCACCAGCCCCAGCCATGAACGCGGCAATGGCTGCTCGCCTTCGCGCCCGCGAGCTTGAGATAGTCGAGCTCAACGCCCGTCTCCGCGAGGCACGCCGTACGGCCACCAACAACGTTGCGGAAGGGGATGCTGACACCCAAGGTCAGCGCAACACGGCGCCAGCCACCACCCGCCAGCGCAACAGGGCGCCAGCAACGACTCGCCAGCGCGAGAGCAACCCGACTGTCGACCAACGTGGCGCGGAGCCGCAGCATGAGCGCGTGCACACACCATTCGTGGCCCAGGCCCTCGCTAGGGAGATTGCGATCGTGCGTGGCAGGCATGGCCCTCCTACCGAACAGCTGGTGATATCGGCGGACAATCTCGAAATCGCGAACAAGGTCATCCCTGGGCTCTTGAATGGCCTGAAGGTACCAATGACACTGATATTGTCCGTTGCACCAATTGTTTTTTGGGGGGTGTGGCCGTGGTTGTTTGCGAAGCCTTGACAGCCTGTTTCTCTTACTTACGCAATTTCAGGACGCAGTTGGGGAGGGGATTGTGCTGCTCGTGTACGCCACGCGTGTTGGGCGCATGTCATTCTGGCCGTCCCCGCTACTCATCGAGGCCACGATGGCTCGTGCTCTTCGGCTCCGCACAAGGGCACAGCGTCAACAGCTTCACCTAGTGTGGACCAACGACGCGTCTCGGTTGGGGTGGTTCATTCGCAAGATGCAGGTGTTTCGTAACACTCGCTGGGAGCAGGGAAGGGCGTATGTCTACGTACTCAACGGGTTGCCCTATGAACCCCCGGCCTTCTCTCGGGTGGCGGTGCCCGCGGACATGGCTGCTAACGGGGTCCCACAAGTCTCCCGCCAGGACTTCGTAGGCCGTCATTGCGCAGGTAGTAACTACTACGTGACGTACGCAGCTGCAAGCATCTAGCGTTTTTGGGTATCTGATGGTTGTATAGGATCCATCCCTAACCTCCGAGTGCTCTCTTGTTGCTCAACCCCAACTCCGCAGGGCCTGGCACGTTTCAGCTGCTCGCATGGCATGTTCACAACGGCCTACCCTTCGCTGCCGACTCATTTGAGAGGGGTATCTACAAGTCTTTCCGCCGCGCCAGCCCTCCCCCTTTCGTCCTGCGGACCTATGTCATAGCCTTCTGGCTTTACGGGGTGAGTAGTATCACGGTGGTGAGCTTGGCATTGTTGGGGTTTTAGGCGTTTCTTAAGTCATGCACGCTGACGAATGTATGGGAGGCGTATGCAGGTGGAGTATCCGCTGTTCAACGGCACACAGATGCCACGGTCGGCGCCGCGGAACGAGGAGGCGGTGCGCTGGTACCACGATCGCGTGGTCGAGTGGGCCCGTCGGAGCATTATGGCGAGCACTGCGGCTACTGGGCCGTGGTGGGACCCTAATGCCCGTGCATGGGCATTTCGCCAGGGCAGCTCTGTCATTATCTCCGAGGACGGGCTGGAGGACATTTCTCCGCTGGCTCCACCCCTTCACCCGTTTCCGGCCCCCGCGGACGCAGAGGATGGCGACAATGACGAGCCCGATACCTAGGAGGATGCGTGGCTTTGGACGTGGGTTGTGTTGCTAGGTGTTCGACTGGGGCTCGCGACATCCCGCACGTTGCGATGTTCCCTGGTTTCAATTGTACTCCACTGCTGCTGTCTGTTTTTGAGCTGCCGAGCTTGCTTCGTGTTGTTTCCGCAGCTGGTGCTTACGTGGTGAGATGGTAGCTTGTGTTTGTGCTGTGTTAGGCCTTGGTGATTTCAGTGCAATTTGTCTGTGTGTTCAAATCGTGCATCAAATCCACCACACGAACAAGGCGGGGGAAAGAAATGACTGACCTGAGAGGAACATCCCTGTACCCCTCCTGGAAACGCGGCTCGCGGGGTGGCAGTGCGAAACACAGCGCGGCATGCTACCGTGTTGTATGACCGCGCGCTCCGAATGTATATCCTAAGCATGACGATGCATTTTTGTTTGTAACAATGTTACCTGTGCGTTATACTTGTCGAGGTTATACTTGTAAAGCATGGCGCTTATTGGGAGGGTGCTGTTAGAGGGTGTTACCCTAAACGCAGGTAATCACCTTCGTTTACTGCATCGCGTTTGTTTCACAAATGGTTTTTTTTCATAGTTGTGTTGGCATCTAGACCCCGCGCTATACCGAACCGGTTAGTGGCAGATGCACCATTCGTGCCACGTGCGTGTTTTTACTGTATCGTGAATGAAGATTGCCCTGTGTGTGTTTCGGCAATCCTTGCCGAACGTGCGGGGGTATGTTTGTCCAATCATCATGAGCACTCCTACAACACTGCCTTGCCGAAATGGATTGCTGATGATAAACCTCGAGCATTGGTCCCAGGGACATAGCCGTAACATTGTTTTGTCAGTCATTGAGCAATGTTTTATGGCAAAATTCTTTGTGACGGAGATCGTAGTGGGAATTGCGCGCTAGTCGAAACCGCGAGAAAGCGGCGAATTTGCTGATTGCTCAGCGTTGGACTCTCGTGGAGGGATTCGCGATCGGGAAATGGCTTCAAGTTGAGCTGCGATGCCGCTACTGTCGGGGTGAGAGCGTATGACGATTCTGTTTCGACGCGCTCAGTTTGTTAGTCGCACTCGCGGCGAGCGTTTTCATATTGATCGAGGGGGATTTGGGGGCGGGTTTTTGACGGGTGGACGCGAACGAGTCTCGAGTCTCGACGCGCCACTGCCATTGGCGCTCGAGGTGGATCGATGATGGACGATGGATGATGGATAATGGGAGGTGCGTGGAAGGAGAGGAGATCTCTTCGAGGAAACATTCCTTCCCGTTGACTCGACGCGACGCGGATGTTTACTAGGGTTCATGCACACGGCCGTGCAGTGAGTGCCCTCAGCGGTAAGTCACGGCTCCAGTCTCGACTGGGTGCATGCATTGCGCTCCGATCATTAATCTTAGACGGTAACCTTGAGGTATCCCTTCCCAGGGTGACCTCTTAAAATTCTTCACCGATTTATTTTGGGGGGTCATGATGTCTCAGCTCAGCCGCTACAGTAACCGTTACAACCGATGCGGGGCGATGGATGGACGTGAGTGAGCGAGATCATCGCGCAAAAGGCGGGGGAGAAAAGGGGTGCAAATGCGGAGGGGGAAGGAGGGAGGCATGACGTGCGGCTCGCGGGAGTCGGGCATTCCCTCCGCATCGGCGGAGCACCGATCGGCGCAGCCGCAAATCAGCGGCGAAAATGAACCATCCGTTTCGCCCCCTCGCTGCTTGTTTTGGCCTCGAGGCCACGTCACCATGACATTAACGAGTCATGATGACAGCAACTCGCAACCACACATCAGCCCGACGACGAATAGGACGAATCATCGGAAAATCTCGGGCTACTGTTACCCTCTGTATTGGCCGTCTTGTACGATCTCAGGCGATGCGAGCAGTGTTTCAAGCGCCAGCGCTGCAAAGGACTGGTAACTGCTACTACTACCGCCTGGGTTACGCAGCAAGCCTATTCGAGTGTACCACTGGCAGTGAAAGAAACGCCCGAGGCTTCTAAGTGCTGAGTACGCTGCTTTCTAAACGCGGGAACTTAGATCCATTGCACCGCAAAGCTGGTCAACAGCTGCTTTCAGAGCAGTGCTTCGTGAGGGATAGACGAGAAGAGAAGTGAAGACACGTGTACTGTAGTTCCGCATCTTTTTTAGGTTCTCCAATCCACCCTCTCCGAACATTCGGGACTGTTTCTGGTGAGAAAGTCATGGGGAGGGTGGGAGAGGAGTCTTGCTGGCGAACTGTACTGTAGTGCAGCTGAGTCAGTACACGTGTGACTGGTTTTTTGGCTGGTTCTGAACGTGACGACGCACATGTTCTCTTGAGAACCCTTCTTCCGGGCTTTATCGGAAGAGGATTCGAACGGCCATTTTCAGGTGCATGCCACTTAGCCGAGGCGCGCTATTCAAGTGCATGCCAGGTTGCGTACACTATTATCAGGTTAAACAATGTCTCTTGTAACTTCACACGATTTTCAAGATTCGATTCAAATTGGCACTAAAGGTCTGAAATAGATGCAATTTCGGGCTACGCAAATCGGAATCGGAATGGTTGGCTCTCGATGCTGCATTTTCTGACGTCACTCAGTGCAATGATTACATTTCTGCCCAATTTCTACGCGAATTTCTGCTTCGCACCAACACTTCTTGAACGAATCTAATGCTAGATCTGTTGTACTGTTTACGCAGATGACGGACGCTGCGCATGACAAATCAGCAAACCCTTCGTGAGTGTTTGTAAAATTTTCCTCTACCAAAATTAATGTTTTGCCGTACATGTATATTGAAACAAGTGGTATACCATGACGTTAATTACGGGTCATTAAATACACATATAACGTATGATATATCCTTAATAGCGGTAGGGTTAAACTCCCTCTAACACTCGGACATGTTTCTCGTGTTTCGGATTACCCTTTCCAAGTAACGCACGTCCCACTAGGGTTTGCTGATTTGACCCGCGAAGCGTCCGCCACCTGCGCCAATAGTACAAACGATTTAGCATTACAATTCGTTCAAAAAGAGTTGGTGCGAAGCAAAGATTTGCGCAGAAATTGGGCAGAAAGGCAATCATTGCACTGAGTGACGTCAGAAAATGCAGCATCGAGAGCCAACCATTCCGATTCCGATTTGCGTAGCCCGAAATTGAAGCTATTTCAGACCTTTAGTGCCAATTTGAATGGAATCTTGAAAAGCGTGTGCCGTTACGGGAGACATTGTTTCACCTGATAATAGTGTACGCAACTTGGCATGCACCTGAATAGCGTGCCTCGACTAAGTGGCATGCACCTGAAAATGGCCGGGATTCGAACGACACTGCTGTCTGCTTGCCTAGAAGAGAGCATCGACAGCTGCTGGATTATGGCGCCTGCGCCACAGCAGGGGCTCGTTCGTGTGGTGGTGAGGTGATGTGGTTGGATCGAGGAATGAGCAGGGGCCGTGAAGAATAGGTAAGGAAAGGCGAAGGAGATGCTTTGCCGAATTGGTTTGGGCCATCCCACGTACGCTCTAGCTCCGATATGAATTCAAGGAGCTGTAGAAAACAAAATGCCCGTATTGTATAGGCATTGTAGACCTAACCGCATAGTATATATAATTGCTGAGAAGTCGCAAAATCACAAAAATGTTGAGTTACTCGGCTAGAAAGCTGCAAGTGACTCAATTCACTTAAATCAATGAAGCAAAAGGGGAAAAGGCAGGCCCTGAGAAGTAATGATTTTTACCCTGATTTCCCTGATTTTCAAGGTGTTTTGTGTACTGACCCTGATTTTTCTGCATTATATATATCGTAAAACCAAAATTTCAGTGTTAACACTAATTCTTCTGTTAGGCCCGACGGCCTAAGTCCGCTAAAGAATTAGCGGGGTCGACTAAGTCGAGGATGAAACGCGGCGGAAGACTTTGGCGAAAGAACTATTGGCGAAATAGGCGAAGAAGTTACTAAGTAATTGAAGAAGAGTTGAATGAGAATTGATTGATATTGGTGGATACAAGCAAGGATGATATAGCATGCAAGGTCGAATGTCGGAAAGTACTTCGTGGGACTAGAAAGTAGAAGCAAGAAAGGTAGAGTGCCACGTGGCACTAGGAAATCTAGGAAGATAAGGATAAGGGTGAGTTGGAAAGTACTGTTCGGAATGAACAGTAAATCCCCACTTAACACTTCAGAGTTTTGGGTCCAGGGTACACTTCTTGAACATGGCCCCTGGGAGTCTGGAACACCCTCAAGCACGCTCGCGACCGAAAGTCCTCCACTGGCCGCATCATCAGCTCCCCCGCTCGTACCTCACCCATTTTCGTCTCCCCCACTTTCGCCTCCCCCACTTTCGCCTCCCCCACTTTCGCCTCCCCCACTTTCGCCTCCCCCACTTTCACCTCCCCCACTTTTGCCTGCCCCGCTTGTGATCCCCCCTTGCACCTCCCCCGCTTGTGCCTCCCTTGTTTTTTTCACCTCTCCCGCTTTCGCCTGTCCCACTTTCACACCCCCCCACTTGCAAGTTGCGCACCTCTCCCACTTGCACCTCCCCCACTTGCACCTCCCCCACTTGCGCCTCCCTTGCTTGCACCTCCCCTGCTTGCACCTCCCCCACTTGCACCTCCCCTGCTTGCACCTCCCCCACTTGCACCTCCCTTGCTTCTGCTGCTGGGAATGCGAGCCCACGGTTGTTTTCCGAGGCTCGACCGAGGCTGCAGGCTTGGAATCCGAATCCGGAGCTGATTCCGAGGCTCAGAATCCGAGGCTGGCGTCAGCAGGTGCTGATTAAGAATAGTCGCCGACAGCTGTTGCGACAGTCACTGCTTCACTGGCTACATTCACTGAATTGACTGAGTTGACTCCATCAGCTGTGTAGACTGAGTTGACTGTGCTAGATGCGTCAAAGTCATTGACAGCATGATGGACTGCTTCGAGTGCGTTGACCTGGTTGACTTGGCTTGTTCGGTTGACTTGGTTGACCTGGTTGACCTGGTTGACTTGGCTTGTTCGGTTGAATGCGGGCGGGCGGAACGAGCTGCTCAGGAGCAACTTGGAACCACTGCTGCATCAGCCAGTGTCGCGATTTCCGTGCCGTGCCACCAAGTCAGCTTGACCTCACAGCCATTAACATTATCCTTGTTAATAGCGCGATTCGATAGAAGGATGATTTCGGGTTTGACGTCGCGGTGCACGATGGTGTGCGAGTGGCAGTGCTGCAAGGCCAGCATGAGCGATCGGAAGATGCGCGCTGCAGAAGGTTCCGAGAGCCTTCCGTGCGAGACAACGCGGTCAAACAGGTCTCCCCCCTCACAGAGCTCCATTGCCACGTGCACGTGCTGGAGGAGGGGGGGGGAAGAGGGGAGGAGGGGAGAGGGGTGGGGTGGGAAGAAGCAAGAGGGAAGAAAGCTGAGCCCCATCACCACATGCACGTGCTGGGGGGGGGGGGGGGGGGGGGGAGGGAGCAGTCGTAAAGGGGGAGGGGGAGATGGAGAGACGCAATGGATGAGAAAGCGAAGGAAGGGTGGGCGTGCTGGGAGTGTGCCAGCAACGTCGACAGGAATTAACAGAAGAGCAGTGGTAATGGGGGAGTGTAGTGGAAGCTATTCAGTAATGGCAACGGAAGGCTTGAATTAGTGGGCCAAGTATGAAGGATCAGATTTAGTTGCATAATGCAAGTCTCATGCACGCTGGCACACAGGCTTGAGCATCAGTTCAGAAGTCATTATTCATACATTCACAATGGGGTAGAAGGGAACGGACAAGGGTAACTTACCCTGTGTTTCCTTCTTTATCCGAAAGATGTCGATGTGGCCATTGAGTTCCTCTGTGACTGCCACGTCAGCAGCACTCTGCCCTGTTGGAAAGGCAAGAGGCACGAGGCAGGGCGGAAAGGGAAGGAAAGCACAGATGCTGAAGGTGAGGATGAGGCAGAGAGAATCAGGGTGGGAGATCAGGGTGGGGAGAGCAGGGTGGGAGAGCAGGGTGGGAGAGCAGGGTGGGAGATCAGGGTGGGGAGAGCAGGGTGGGGAGAGCAGGGTGGGAGAGCAGGGTGGGGAGAGCAGGGTGGGAGAGCAGGGTGGGAGAGCAGGGTGGGAGAGCAGGGTGGGAGAGCAGGGGGGCCCCATGGCAGGGACGGCCCTACCTGCATGGCGGCCTTCCGGATGCTCCTGCAGGCAGCGTGCATTCCGGTGGTGCTGACCCCAAGGCAGCGTGCCTCCGAGGCTCAGAATCCGAGGCTGGCGTCAGCAGGTGCTGATTCAGAATAGTCGCTGACAGCTGTTGCGACAGTCACGGCGTTGACTGCATTGACTGCGTTGACTGTGCTCAGTACGTCAAGGTCATTGACAGCATGTAATGCGTCGAATGCGTTGACTTGGTTGACTTGGCTTGTCCGGTTGACTTCAGGTAATGCGGGCGAAACGAGCTCATCAGGAGCATCGTCGAACCACTGCCTCATCAGCCGCTGCCGCTGCTTCCGGCCCAGCACCCTTGGAGCCGCCGTTTGAACCATTGACGCCGCTACCTCGTTGCACCAATCCTCAAGCGCCACGTTGGCTGCCGTGGTACCACTGGCGGCTCCGCCGTCACCAACTGCTGGGAAACGGCTGATAAACTCGCTGGGAAACGGATCTCCGCCGTTTGCGCTGACTTGCGCGGCAACAGACAGTTGGGTTTCGCTGGGGTCACCTCCAGCGAAAGGAGACGCGGAGACGGAAGGGTACTCGCAAGGGATGGCACCAACCCCTTCCGCGGAAGGGAAGGAGGAAGGGAAAGGGGGAAGGGAAGGCGGGAAACTCAAGAGTGAATTCTGCAGAAGGGAATGCGGAAGGGAAGGCCGGGAAGTCAAGAGTGGTCGCGGAACCGCAGCTCATAATCATGGCGACATCCGTGGCGGTGGTGACGCCGCAGTAAGCGCCGTCACAGCCGGCGACAGCATAGAGCTGAATCTGAAACGTCCTTCTTGAATGCAGCGGCGGCGCGCCGGCGGCGGTACTGGGGTTTGCGCGAGCTCGCCGCGTCGCGGCGCTGGTCGGCGACGTGCGATGCGACGACATGTTTCCAGTTGTGGGCGCCATTTCAGTAGTTTGCAAAAGGGCGCGTTCGCTGGTAATACTAGCCGAAACGGGAGTGGCTGCCTGCTAAGCTTCACAGGGGAGATGGTTTTCAGTCAGAATCCTTGAAACGGGATTCGGGAATGGCTTGAGCTGCGACTGTTATCATGTATGGGGATGAATTCGTAACCACTCTGTATGTATGGCGTTCTGGAATCTGCACTCGCGGCGAGCGTTTTCATAGTCGAAAGCGGAGGCGGTAGGTGGATCAAGAGGACTTTGGAAGGGGGAATCTGCGCTCGCGGCGAGCGTTCAACGCGGAGAATTGATTGGCGGAGTAGGTCAGCAGCGAGTGTGACACGAGTTTGGCACCCCCCACGCTCTTGTCTCGGCCTGAGACCAAGGCACGACACGTCACCCCGACTTTGAGGAGTCATCCTGACAGCAACTCGAGTCACGCCTGACTACACGTCCTCTAGAAGTGTACGTGTCGCGAAGCGTGCACGCTGCTTTCGGCGAAAGTGCTACTGGGTGTGCATGCGCGTGTGAGAAATGCTGACTATGCTTCGCAAGGGCCAACGCGGATGAGGGGAAGAGAAGGAAAGCTCTCTTTTCTGATTGCAATCTCTTCTGCATTTCTAAGAATCATTTATCCACGCGCTCGGAATGGCATTTGCTGAGAAAGCCACGGGCAAACACGTGCCTAGCTGTTCCACGTGCTCTGTTTATGGTAACCACTTTTGTACCGTTGTGTCAGTCCGTGACTTTTTTTTCGGACGGTTCTGAATGTGCAACCCTGAGGAACTATCTTCTCTCGAGCACCCTTTGGGGCAGTGCGCCGGTACAGTCTGCAATGCTGCTTGCTTGCTTGCTCGAAAGGAGAGCAAATGAGCGCTGAGCTGACATGTTATTTGCTGGATGGGGGTGTCCGCACTGCTCTGCGCAGCACACAGCAGGGCTTGTTGTGTTGAGCAGGTTGTGTGTGGTTGGATCGAAAGTCGAGCTGTTTTCTTGTGGGGAAGGGCAGGGCGAAGAAGGTTGGTTTGACTAGGTTTGGTTCGTTTTGGTGTATTTTAATCAGGTTTGGTTTGGTTTGTACGAAGATCCGCCGTGTGCTCCAAGAGGGCGCGTGAAGTTGGCCTGGTTGGGTTGGGTTGGGGGGGGTAGTAGGGACATGATATCGCGACGCGAACAAGCGAGCGTGGCAGATTATGCAAAAAGAAGGGAGCATCCCGCAATAGATGCTGATGTGCCTACCACCAATTGGCCAGATAAGAGGAACCAAGCCTTTCCGAAAATTTTGGAATGAGCGGGAGAATGCTGTTCTCCACAGCCAGTCCTGTCAAAACCAGCCAGCGTGTCGTAGGTGTATTTGGTTGACCAATGACCACTCCACTCCAGAAAACAGCATTACAGTACAGTCGATGCTCAGCCTATCACAAAACATTTGCTCCTCACAATTAGAAATTTAGTCACTCGCGAACGTTTTGCCCGTGAGTGACTAAATTGACCATTGTGCAGGGTACAGTCACCAAGTTGAGGAAGAAAAACATCTACAGTTCATAAACAACAACGGTTGCCCGTCATCGGAGAAGTTAACCTGGCTACTAAATTAAAGCCATTGACTCGATTCACGTTGCAATTTCATATTACAGTCACATTTTTGCCCGTGGCGACAAGGGCGAACGTGGCGAAATGTCTTAAACTCGTTTCATGCACATGCCGCCCGCCTACCTGGTGTTCTTGAAATGGGCACCGACTGTACAGCACAGTTCAACTGTACAGAGAACAGTCCAGATTGATGTGTGATGTGACATGTCTTAAGAGTGCGCCTTGTCGTCTTGTAAGCATGCAGAGCTTCGATATGGCAGACTTATGTGAGAACATAAACGCAAGGGAAGGAAGTGCAACAAAAATTTGTGATCAAGGCTGCTAGAGATTAACATAATTCATATGTTTTCTAGTGAATGGTAGTGGACATGCAATATAATGCTCCTTGGAAAAATCGACTGGAGAACAATTGACATACCAAGATCAGTCCTTGGGTAAAAAACAGACTCCCAGCCCAATGTTTTTTTCAAGCTAAGCACTACCAAGAGAGCCTTAAAAGAGGGGGAGGTGGTTGAAAAAGAGGTGAATGGCTAGATTAGTGACATCAGGATTGAATTATCATGGAATAATATTCCGCACATACATGCGTTCTCTCACAGCAGAACCTAAGCATCAGGAGATAGTACGTGAGTCCAACTACTAAAACTGATTCGGGTCATGGGATGAAGAGAGAGCACACAAATGATGAGATGCTTGGCTAGTGACAACAGCTCCTGCCACCTCCGGCTGCAGCTGAACCCCTCCCTCTCCGCCTCCAGTACCGTCCGCAACATCATGTTATTGGCTGCTTCGCCCCCCTCCCCACTGCTGCTGCTTCTGCCACATTTTCTGCTGTCCTTTCTTCCTTTTCCAGCAGAGTCTGCTGCTGCTGCTGTTGAGTCGATTACGTGGGTAGGGGATCTGACCACAGCGCATTATAAAGAGAGTAATACCAGCGCTTCACACATCACACTCAGCACCATGCGCCCCTGAAAACACCTGCGATGTATTCCGCTGTACCCACGTGACAGCCTTCCAGATGCTCTTGCAGGCAGCGATCTCCCCGGTGCTGCAGTGCACGCATCTCCGAATCATGCCGTACTGCCCCCTGCTTATCTCCTTCTTGAATAGAAGCCACTGCTGCCGAATGTCCTCCACTCGCCACCTCAACACCTCCCCCATCTCCTCCTCCCCCACTTGCATATTCCTCTCTGCTGCTGGGATTGCAAGTTCACAGGTGTTTGATTCGGGAGGCTCATCCAAGGCTGCAGGCTCGGTAGTGGGGGGCTGACTTCGAGACAGCTGTTGCCGCATTGACTGCATTCGCCGCGAGCACTCACTACATTGGCTGCATACACCGCGAGCACTCACTGCATTGGCTGCATACACCGCGAGCACTCACTGCATTGGCTGCATTCACTCCATCATAAACTGCTTTCAATAGCGTTGACTTGGTTGACTTAACAGTTGGTTCGGATGAGTTCAGGGAATGAGCCCATCAGGAGCATCGTGGAACCACTGCCGCATCAGCCGCCGCCGCTGTTTCCGTCCCAGCACTGTTGGTGCCGCCGTTTCAACCACTGACGCCGCTGCTTCGTTCAACCAATCCTCAAGCGCCACGTCGATTGCGTTGAATTGCACGGATTCGGACGTCCACGGAATGCAGTCGGCGAAAGGAGGAGACATCGGGAAGTCGTGCGGCCACGCGGAGGCGGAAGGGTTGGCGAAAGGGGAGGCGGAGGTCTCTTCCGCGGAAGGGGAGGCGGGAAAGTCTAGAGTGGTCGTGGGGCTGCGGCAGCTCGTAACAGCGACGTCCGTAGCGGCGGCTGCGGCAGTGACATCCGAAGTACACGTGGTGACGCCGCAATAAGCGCCGTCATGGCCGGCGGCAGCGGGGCTGAGCTGAATTTCGAGGGTTCTGTTGGAATTCAGCGGCAGTGGCGCGCCGTCGCCGCGGCTGGGGCTCGCGCGAGATAGCCGCGTCGCGGCGCTGGTCGATGACGTGCGATGCGACGACGACATTATTTCAATGATGATGGAAAAGATCGTTGGTCGAAATTGCGCGCGATCGCTGTAGTCAAATCGGCGAGAAATGGCGAGAATCGGCAGGAAAAGGCGTGCTGATCGCGAATTGCTAGACCCTAAGGTGAGCTTCAGGGGGCTTGGATGGTTTCCAGTCAGAACGCCTTGAGGCGGGATTCGGGAAATGGCTTGAGCTGCAACTGCTATGGCTGGTCAATTTGAGTCTCTGTTTGTAGTCGCACTCGCGGCGAGCGTTTACATACTACTCGAGGTGGATGTGGCGATGGGTGGAATGGGGAATAGACGGGCGGATGGAGAATAGTGTCGTTGATGGATGGCGGGGACGAGTTTCGACACGGCGCTACTCGAATTGATGGAGCTGCAAGGAAGGAGAGATCACATTCCCCTCGATGCATAAAAGGGTTCATGAACTTGGACGGGCCCGTGCAATGAGTAACATCAGCGGTAAGGTATGTGTAACCAATGCGGGCTCGACTAAGTCCACGCCATGCGCTCTGATTACCATAGTGACTCAGCGCCGATGGTGACTCAGCGGCGGTACAGTTACTGGGGGGGAAGGATGAGATGAGTGAGACTGACGCCATGGATGGGCGTGAGAGGGAATTATCGCGCCAAAGGCGGTCGGAGAAATGGGAGGTGAAAAATGTCGGAGAGGGAAGGGGAGGCTGACACGCGGCTCGCGGGAGTCGGACTCCCCCCCCCCCCTTCCCCTCCACTGCAATCCCAGCCATCGGCGGAGCACCGATCGGCGGAGCACCGATCGGCGGAGAAAGATGAGCGGCGAAAGTAACCCATCCGTTTGGCACCCTCACCGCGCACTCTCCCGAAGCCTGAGGCCAAAGACACGCCAACCCTACTTTGACGAGTCATCGTGACAGCATATCGCGTAATCGCATCCGATCAGATTTGAACGAGGAATCGGACGAACTTGGACAGTCTAGGGCTACTGTAGCATGTTGCGTTGGCTGTCTGTAGTGGACATGCCAGGTGGACGAACAGTGCTCCAAGAGCCAGCGCTGCGAAGGAATGGTCGACGCGATACTATTACGCCGAGCAAGCCTTTTCCGAGCGTAGTACCAGTGGCAATAAGAACGCGCGTGGATGCTAAGTTCTGACACTATTAGTTCTCCTTAGTACTAAGCGCGGAACTTAGGGCCATTGCTGAGAAGGGCCGCTAGAAGTGTACGTACCGCAAAGCGTGGTGCCGAGAAGGGCCGCTAGAACTGCTGTCTGTAGGCTTCGTGAGGTCAACGCGGATGAGGGAGAGGAGAACTCTCTTCTGCATCTCCTAGAAACGGTAACAAGGGGGGAATAAGTGCCATATGTTCACTATTGTGTCAGTGCGGTTCTGTAGCGTTCATCGGTCCAGTCGTGACTAATTATTTGGACGGTTCTAAACGTGTATTTTGACTAGTAACTACAAATGCCCAACCCCTGCGCGCGAATTTGCCCTGCCCGCGATGGAAACTCTGCACCCGTGTATTAGGGTGCCAGAGTTGCACCCCATTTACAAGCACCTCGAGCAATACGAACCACAAAAACCGAAGTTTGACAGAAGAGACCAACGTCAAACTGTCAACAATGAGTTACAAAATCTTTTATAAGCCCTTTTTGCTAAGTGCGAACTGACGAAAACTTAGCGAAATGCAAGAATCGCTTAAGAGCCCTCTTTACAAGCCAACCTTGGGTTAGTCAAACAAGCATCTTGTGTATTTTCTCTTGGGCATTCGTGTTGCAAGTGCTATTCGAGAATCTAACGACGAACGCAACTCGTCTGTCTGCAATGCAATGCTACTGCTTGCTTGTTGGAAGGGGAGGGGAGGAGAGAGCAAATGGGAGCTGGGCTCTAGCGCCTGCTGGACAGGGGGGTCTCATTGCGCCGGAGAAAATTATGGTTGAGCGGGTTCCAGTAAGATCATGCCCTAATTTTCTCCAACCACATCGCCTGCTGCCCTATTTTTCTCCAGCCTCACTCATTTCTGCCCTCACTCGTTTCTGCTTGCATGTGATGTGGTTGGAGAAAATTAGGGCAGAAAGGAGTGAGGGCAGGGCGATGGAGATTATGGCGCGACAAATCGGCTTGAAGGGGGGGGAGTAAGGGGGGGCCGGGGGGCGGGGGGAATGAAGGAATCATGAAGCCAAGTCACGGCAAGCTGTTTCTCCGCTACAGTGCACATTATGCTCAAGTACAGTCTCGTGAATGAGACATTATCTACAATTTTCCCGGTTTTTAGTATTTACAGTATGTGTGTACAAAGAAACATAGCAGCAAACCAAGGTAATCACAAGACAGGGAAATGTAAAACTGACAGTGCAGGAGTGGTGTGATGTGCTGGGCTGAGAAAAATCCTTATAATCTTTTCGAGTTTAGTCCTTTGTAAAATGATTCAACGGAATATTGAATTATTGTGCTGGTTGAATATGATAATAGGAATTAATAATAATAAAAAAGTATAGATGTTCCGGGTTAAATGCCCTCGCTAAAATAGTCCCTTTTCCGATATCGCCTAGGTGTAGCCCGACCTCTACAGTCCATTTTTTGGCGGGAAATTTTGCAGCTTGACTAAATTATTGCACGAATTAGCTCCGCAGCCAATTGGAGGGCCCAGGGCAAACCAGCCCAACAGTTAGGGAAAATTATAAAGAAGGGGTCCTTGATTCGATATTTAACTCGGCGATTGTAATTAATTGCTTCTCTTGACCGTGCTTACTTCTCAATCCTGTTGCGTGGTCCCCAACGCGCTCGACGATGACAACTCATTTATCTCGCTTATAAGGTAAAACAAAAGTTATCTTCTATTCATGCCCCAAACCATTATTGATTTTGTTTTTTTCCCATTAGTCATGCGAAATTGATCAACGCGGAACCGTGTGACGAGAAGTTGAAGCAAACGCCGTTCGAATTGTGAAGAGATGAGGAATGAATGAACTAGAAAACAGGTGGGTACAAGTAGAAAAAACCTAAATGTGTTGTACCCCATATTGTCTACCCCACTACAGCCTACACAGACTATAGCATATAAGTTTGACACACCCCCATAGGCAAAGTGGGGGAAAACAAGAGGTCACAAGACCAGTCAAGCAAAGTAAAGCAAGCTCAGGGTGGATCACAACGTCACCACACATTCCGAGCACAAGTTCAAGGCCACAAGGCCAGTTCACATGTAAGATCATATATAAAGGTGAACAAGTAAGGGCAGATATAGAAAGATCACAGTACAAGCAAGGTCAAGAAGTCAGCAAGTGAGGCCAAGTAGGCACAAGACCTAGCATTGTACAGCAGCGCTGATGATCACAAGGCGGAAGTGCCTTGGTAAAGATATCAGCAGTGTTGGCCTCAGAGGCCACGTAAGCAAGGCGCAGCTAACCACGCTGCTGCAGCTCACGAGCAAGGAAGTAGCGAAGAGCAATGTGCTTCGTTCTGTGCTCCAGTCTGTGCTCCCGACACAAGGCCAGCATGGCCTTGTTGTCTACGTACAGAACTGGAGGAGAACGAGGCGGCTCTCCTAGGTCAGCCAGCAGGTAGGTGAGCCAGCGTAGCTCATGTGCAGCCATGGCCCCCGCGTAGATCTCAGCCTCACAGCTAGAGCCGAGAACAGAAGACGAGCGGGTAGACCGCCACGAAACAGAGCCGGAACCAAGGCTGAAGGTGTAACCCTGTGACGACCGCTGTGTAGGCTGGTCGTCAGCCCAAGAAGCGTCTGCGTGACCTGTGAGGACCACTGAACGCCGCCCTCCAAGCACTAGCCCCATGCCCGACGTACTGCACAAGTAGCGCAACACCCTCTTCGCTGCAGCCATGTGCTCTGGTCGGTGTCTCCCAGGAGCAACATAGCGTGCCAAGATGCTAAGAGGGTATGCAAGGTCAGGTCGAATGCAGGTCATCAGGTACATGAGGCAGCCAACAAGCTCTGGGTACGGGCCACTCGGCTCTACGGACTCATCCGAAGGCAGAGCTGAGAGCGAGTGGCGAGTAGACAGAGGAGTGGCCTGAGGCGAGGAGTACGTGAAGTCGAAGCGCTGAAGGACATGCTGCACCATGTGTGACTGAGTCAGGGTAATGGTGCGCTGTGCTCTGTCCCGGGTGATCTGCAGGCCAAGGTAGCTGCGCAATTCACCCAGGTCTATGCACGTGTGTCTCTTCTGCAGCTCCGACTTCACGTGGGCGAGTCCAGCAGTGTCAGCAGTGGCAAAGACCAAGTCGTCGACGTACACGAGGATGTAGAACGGCGGCAAAGAGGTGTCGGTGCGCAGAAACAGCGACGGGTCGGCAGTAGAAGGAGCAAACCCAAGAGCCGCAAGTGTAGTCCTCAGTGTGTCGTGCCACTCACGGGGCGCCTGGCGGAGACCGTAGACCGGCCGCCGGAGGCTCCACTGGGTACCAGGAGGAAACGACCCAGTGAAGCCAGGTGGGCGGCGCAGCCAGATCTCCTCGTGCAGGCTGCCCTGCAGGAAAGCTGTGCTGAAGTCAAGAGAGTGAAGCTCGTAGTCGCGCTGAGCGGCTATGTGTAGTAGCACCCGAAGAGTGGTCATCTTCGGGGTGGGGGAGAAGGTCTGAAAGTAGTCAACTCCCTGCCGCTGACTGAAGCCTCGAGCCACGTAACGCGCCTTGAAGACAGGCGGAGAACCCGACGGCCGCTTCACCCTGAAAATCCACATGCCACTGACGATGTTCGCCCCAGGTGGGGGAACCTCGTCGACGTAGGTGCCTGTGGACTTCCAGGAAGCCATCTCTGCATCCATGGCTGACTGCCACTGTGAGGAGTAGGGACCCTCGATCGCCTCAGCGTACGATCGAGGAGTCGGGATGTCTGGTACATCCGGGTCTCCCTCAGGGGCAATCAGCATGGACACGAGATGAGGCAAAGTAGCAGCAAAACACTGGAACTCCTCCTACCGGTCCTCAAGGACGTCCGTGCTAAGAGCACACTCACCCCCGACGGACGGAGGACATACAGACTCAGACTCAGCAACAAGACTAGAGGCGTAGTCTAGACGACAGTGAGCAGCGAAGTCGACAAGCTCAGCAACTAAGGCAGACGCAGCTGTGGACTCAAAGGAAGGGTCAGTGACGGCAGTAGCAAGAAGACGCGTGACTGTAGGACTGGCAGCACGAAGGGAGTCTGACTCCGGGTCAACAAGAGCAGGAAGAGAGGACTCGGGAGAAGAAGGCAGAGGGGCACGTAATGGAGCAGTGGAAGGACGCAGAGACATCCGGTGCGTGCCGGGGACAGGCGGAGGACGCTGACGCGAACCACGACCACTCGTGCGAGCAGCACGGACAGCCGACGCAGGACGAGACGCATGCTCACGACGCTCAGCAAGACCTCCAATAGGACCAGTGTAGGGAGAGGGAGCAGGCAGTGGGGAGGCTGGCTGTAACTGTGACTCAGACTGGGCACGCGGCGGACACTCTAAGGGAGGAGCAGGACTAGGAGAGGACGGAAGACCAAGAACCTGCTGAAGGAGCGGAACGAAGTACGGCCGCGGCCGCGCAGCGCCACCAGAACCAGCAGGAACAGCACCAGCACCCCAAACGGCAGCACCAGCACCAGTAGCACCCTCAGTTCCAGCAGCGCCAACCCCAGCACCACCAGCACCCTCACTAGCACTAGCGCCAGCAGCACCTCCAGTGCCAACAGCCCCAGCAGCTCCAGCTCCAGCCGGACCACCAGAAGACGCAGCAGCTCCAGCTCTTGCAGCACCAGCAGCTCCTGTACCCTCAGCAGCAGTAGGACCTCCAGTACCAGCAGCACCTCCAGCTCCAGCAGCACGGCTCCAGCGCCGGGCAAACCACTCGCGCAACTCCTGTGGAGAGAGGAGCTCCCGCCGGGACGAAGCACCCGAAAGACCTCCAGGCCCAGTCCCGGCAGACGCCACATGAGCAGGCGCAGCACCCCCAGGCTCTGTACCCCTAGGCTCAGTACCCCCAGGCTCCGCACCCCCAGTCTCAGCACCCTAAGGCTCAGCACCCCCAGAGTCAGCACCCCCAGGCTCCGCACCCCCAGTCTCAGCACCCCCAGTCTCAGCACCCCCAGAGTCAGCACCCCCATGCTCAGCACCCCCAGACCCCGCACCCGCAGGCTCAGCACCCCTAGCAGCACCAGAGTCAATCGCAACCTCGACAGGCTCGACTGCGTCTACCTGGGACACACCTGAGGGGGCAGGACCCTGAGGGGGAAGAGGGTCTACCGGGGGGGGACCTGGCGCGAGGAAGAGCGGCGGTGGGGGAAGGGACGCAGTACGGTAAGGGAAGAGACGGTAGTAGGGAACCGACTCGTCAAACGTGACGTCCTGAGAGGACAGAACACGGCGCGAGGTGGGGTGGTAGAACTGCCAACCTGGCGCGTCAGGGGGGAAGCCAAGGAAGACACAGGGAACAACACGGGGGGACAGCTTGTCCGCAGACAAGTCGCGGACAAACGCCCGAGATCCCCAGACACGGAACGCAGACGCATCGCCAACCTTCCCCGTCCACCTCAGAGCAGGGGAGGTCTCCGGCAAGGAGACCCGGGGCTGAAGGTTGAGCTGATGCGCCGCGTACTGGACCGCGAACGGCCATAGAAAATGGGGAGCATCCGCATGGATCATGGACGTACGAGCGACGTCCATGACCATGCCAATGCGGCGCTCAGCAATCCCATTTTGCTGTGGAGAGGCCGGAAGCGTGAACGTCTGGCGGATGCCTCGTGCACGACAGAAGGCTCGCAGAAGGTCAGAGGAGAACTCTCCGCCTCTGTCGGAGTGCAGACGCAAAACAGGAAAGTCCGAGCCGAAACTGTGAGGATCTAGGATCGAGCTCAGAAAAGAGAATTGTAATTGAATTGAATTGAATGCTCACCTGGGTACAACATGAGGCTATATATAGGCTCGACACAAGGCCCCGTAACCAGGTGTTACGCGAAGGTTCCGCGGGTCGCGAAGCGTCCCGAACAGATCCTTCCCGAATTCGGTAGAAGGCAATTCGGTGGCAACCGAAAAGCCAGAATTCGGTGCACGCAACCTAGCTCGGTGCTATAACTATAATAAAATATAGGAAAGCACCTAGCCTAGGAAATCAAGCAATTCATGCATGCATATAATTATCCTATGCTAGAAATAGCATGATAAAGTAAAGGCAAGTAAGCATAGCTGGCATAAGCCGTCCTACTCTCACACGTCCCCCCCTCAAAGCTGGGTGGCGTGAGATACACCCTGCTTGACAAGATAGTCCTTGAGAGCACGGCGTGCATTGCCCATATCAGCTTCTGCAACCCAACTGTCCTCAGTGGGGTCGTATCCCTTCCAGCGTATCAGGAACTCGAGGGTCTTGCCACCGCGGCGCCGATGAGTGAGAACGCGCTCCACTTCATACTCTGGTTCATCCTGTATGAGAACAGGTGGTGGTGGCGGTAGGTGCCGTCCCTGGAACTGTTGGTTGGGGTCCTTGTAGGGCTTCAGTAGGTGAACATGGAAAGCGTTGTGAAGCTTCCATGTATCTGGTAAGCGCAAGCGGGATGTAACTGGTGTCACTTGTGCCTCAACGAGAAAAGGACCACAGAAGCGAGGCCGGAGTTTGGATGGGAGGTGAGACAGGTTCAAGTTGCGCGTGTCAAGAAGCACCTGATCTTTGACTGCTACTGAGTGATCACGTCGCTGACGATCGGCATACTGCTTCTGGGAGGTCTGTATCGTGGTGAGTCGTCGCTGAGTCTTCTCCCATAGCTGCTGCATGGTGGTGACGAAGTCATGTGCGGCTTGGACGTGTGCCGGTGTAGTTGGTTGTTGTGGTGTGAGTGGTTCCCGTCCGTAACACAGGAAGAAAGGAGTTTTCCCTGTGGCCGCATGCGATGCGTTGTTGTAAGCGAACTCTAGGGTCGGTAACTGTGTGTCCCAGTGGCTGACGTCGTCCTTACAAGCTGTGCGCAGTAACTGTTCAACCACTTGATTGAGTCGCTCTGTCTGTCCGTCAGTCTGTGGGTGGTATGCTGAGGATCTCAAGTTTGGTCCCCAATAATCCCATGAGCTCCTTCCAGAACTTACTCGTGAATTTGGGGTCTCTGTCTGAGATGAGTGTAGCGGGGATGCCGTGGATGGTGATGATGCGGTCGAAGAAGAGGCGAGCTGTTGCTTCAGCTGTAGCTGTGGCGTTGGTCGGTATGAAGTGACCCATTTTGGAGAACTTATCGATCACCACGAGGATGGAATCATGTCCCCGTGAGGTCGAAGGAAGTCCTGTGATGAAGTCGAGGCTAACGACCTGCCATGGCTGCTCCGGTACGGGTAGAGGCTGAAGTAACCCTGCTTTTTTCTGCTTGCTGCTCTTCATCCGCTGGCACGTGTCGCATGAGGTGACGAACTACTGCACATCTGCTGCCATCCCGGGCCAGTAGTAATACTTCGCTATCCCTGCTAACGTCTTGTTGCTCCCGAAATGTCCCGCGTAAGGTACGTCGTGAAACTCCTCCAATAGGATCTGCCGTAGCGGGGCGTAATTCGGTACCCAAATCTTTCCTGAACCCTTCCCTACCGCTAAGTCTTTCTCCCACTGTAACAACTTCTTGGTCTGTGCTGTAGCGATTTCTGCGTCCACGGAGTACCCATGTTGGAATAGACCCTTGAGCAGAGGGTTCATCCCGTCGAGCTGGATGCCTGCTACATGTCCGGGGCGGCTCAACGCGTCTGCCTTGTTGTGTAGCCCAGGTTTGTAGACGATGTCGTAGTGGAAGTGAGTTTCCAGGAAGTCCACCCACCGCACCTGACGTCGTGAGAGCGTCAGCTGCGACTTCAGGTATTTGAGACTGCAGTGGTCAGTATAGACTGTAGTCTTGGCTCCCTCTAGGTAACACCTCCACGCCTTGAAGGCTATGACTATCGCTAAGGCTTCCTTGTCATGGATGGGGTAGTTCAGTTCTGCTCCGTGTAGCTTCTTACTGAGGTAGGCGACGGGCTGCAAACCGCGTCCGTGATCCTGCATCAGTACTGCTCCGACTGCTTGGTCACTAGCGTCTGCTTCCACCACGTAGTCCTTGTCTGGATCCGGCAAGATGAGTACCGGCGCTGTAGTCAGTGCTGTCTGTAGCTGTTCCATGGCTTGCTGATGAGGAGTATCCCATTTGAAGGGCGTATCCTTTTTCAGTAGGTCGGTCAGTGGCGCTGTTATCTCGTGTACTGCGGCACGAACCTGTTGTAGTAGTTGGCGAAGCCTAGGAACTGCTGCAACTCCTTCACGTTCTCCGGTACTTTCCACTTCTTAACGGCTTCGATCTTCCGCGGGTCCACGTGTACGCCCTCGGCACTCACCATGTGCCCGAGAAACTGCACCTTCTTCATGGCGAAGTCGCTCTTCGACAACTTCACGTAGAACTTGTTTTTCCGCAGGATCTCGAACACCTTCCGTAGATGCTCCACATGCTCCTTCATGTTCTTGGAGTAGATGAGGATATCGTCCAAGTACACTACTACGCACTCGTCCAGCAGGGGTCGTAAGATGTGATTCATCTCCGCCTGAAACGTTGCTGGTGCGTTGCAGAGTCCGAACGGCATCACCAAGTATTCGTAGGAGCCGTATCTGGTACGGAACGCCGTCTTGTGGATTGAGTTGTCCGCCATCTTGATGTGCCAGTAACCCGACCGTAGGTCCAGCTTCGAAAAGACTGTTGCACCACGCAGTTGGTCCAGTAGGTCGTCTATGCGCGGTATGGGGTATTTGTTTTTAACTGTCTGTTTGTTCAGTGCGCGGTAGTCGATGCACATCCGTAAACTGCCGTCTGGTTTTGGAGTGAAGAGGACTGGTGCACCGTAGGGAGAGGTGGATGGGCGGATGAGTTGTCTGTCCAGTAGATACTCTATCTGTTTCTTCATGTCTGTGAGTTCGGTCGGACTCAGTCGGTATGGTGCTCGTGAGACGGGTTTCGCACCTGGTTCCTCCACGATCTCGTGCTCGTGGGTGCGTGCTGGAGGTACGCCTGTAGGTAGGTCGTCGGGCATTATATCCTTGTACTGCTCCAAGACCTCCTTCACTGCTGCAGGTAGCTCGGAACTCGGCTTCTCCTCCTCTGCTGCTGCCATAACCAGTGCTAAGTAACCCGTGTTACTTTCGTTCACTGTCCGTTCGAACCGTGCCAGTGTCGTTTCAGGAACGCTCCCTGTATCCGTCCAGCTTCGCAGCTCCACTCGTTTCCCGTTGTTGTAGATGCGCGCCTTCCTGTTGACCCAGTCGATCTCAGGGTTGAACCGCTTCAAGAAATCTCGCCCCAAGATGAAATCTAAGCCCTTGATGTTCGTGATCGACAACGTCGGCTTCCACCTCAGCGCCCCTATGTGCAGCTGCAGTGATGCTTCGCCGTGGATGGGAAGTTTCGTACCGTCCACCATCGTTGCCGAGAACTTGGTCTGCTTGGAAGGTTCCCCAATTTTCTCCAACGTCCCGCGGTCACACACCGAGTGAGATGCACCGCTGTCCACCAGTGCCTGGAGGCGTCGCCCGTTGCAGATCACCTCGAGTAGTAGTGGTTGTTGCTGCTCCGAGTAACCGTAGATGGTCTCGCTTATAGGATCGTAGGGTACGTCGAATAGATCATCCCTCGGTCCTGCGCTCGAAGCTGCTAACTCCATATCGGTTTCCAACTGAGTAGGGTTGGAAGGATTTATCCGAGGCCGATTCAGCTTCGTCTTGGCCTGGAACCTTCCCTTAAGCCTTTGCAGCTGTGTAGGCTTCTCCTGTGGGCAATGGGGAGCCTTAACACTATGCTGCGGGGAGAGAATATGAACTCCTTGGAACACACGACCCTTTTCAATGCTCCGGAGTGGTTTGCCCAACTTCTCAGGTACCTGAATAATGTCTGAAGGCTTTTTCTTGGCCTTGAAATCTCCCCTGATTTTTTTAAAGGCTTGAAAACCTCGAGAGGGAATATTCTTACTCTCGGGGGTGTTCGGCTGGAGTTTCCCGGTCGGTGCAGAGTCTTGTTTCGCGGAGCCTCCATTTGTCTCGGCGATTTCCCCTGTTGTCGGCCGGTCGTGGCGTTTTAAATTCGCGCCATCGTGTCCTCCCTTTTTCGCCATCGTGGATGTCGCACTGTTGTTGCCCTGCAGCTCCGCTCGTGCCTTCTTCATTTTCCAACACGCCAAGAATCGATGTCCTGCTGCGCCGCAAAATTCGCACTTCTCATATTTTGTCGGCCGCTACTTCGCGTCGATCTTGTCGATATCCATTGGGTCGGCGGTCGTGGGTGGTGCCGATCGCTTCGTGCCAAATGATCAGTTCGGCACGTGGCGTCGTGTGTCGGGTTCACATAGCATCAGCGCATCGAATCGCTCTGCTGCACACACCATGTCGCGGTAGTTGTTATAGTTCGCGGCAATCACCTGTTGGCGGACTTTCATCTTTAGCCCCTCAGTATACGCTTGGATTTTTTCCCCTTCGGTCAGGTCGGTAATTCGGTTGAAGAGGCTCTCCATCTGCTGCGTGTACTGTGTTACACTGCCGAACTGTTTATGCCGATGAATCTGCTGTCGCGCCATGTAGCTGGAGTTGATTGGTTCGAAACGTTGAATGAAAGCTTCCCGAAACTGCGTCCATGACCCCTCGCCTCGGATCTTATTGCTGTTGTAAATCCACTTGAGCGCTAGGCCTCGTAACAGTGTCGCTGCGAGCCGAATCCGCATTGCATCGTGTGTCGGGGTCGTACAGCCAACGGCCTCGAAGTAAATTTCGAGAGTCGCAATGAATCGACGAACGTCAGTGTCTCTCGCATTCGGATTGAACGTCTCCGGTAGCCTCGGACGTGCCGCCTCAAGATTCACTGTAGCCGCTGCCGCTGCTGCTGGGTGAAGTGTCGGTGTCGCCGCTGCTGCTGCTGACGTCGCTGCTGCATTCGCCGCTGCGTTCGCTGCTGCTATGGCGGCTGCCGACTGGTTCGCGAGAAGCTCCTCTATTCGCTGGAGTGCCGCTCGCGTCTGGTCCAGGCCGGTGTGTAACTCCATAATTTTCCGTACGGAATTATCACCGTTTTCCTCCATTTGGCGATTTATAAGAAGATTTGCGACGAAAATATATGAATTTTAGGCGCTGGTCATCTTACTGTGAGTCGAGTTGACTGCAGAAATGACGAGGGCTGATTCTGTAGGTCGCGTTATTCTCCCTTAGTCGAAATTCGCGTCTGATCTCGGCCGTTGAGAAGAAATTCGATCCGACGCTCCAAACTCCAACTTTTTTGGGCGAAATTCTCGAGGCCGTTGAGATTCGAATCGATCCGACGGTCGAAATTCCAACTTTTTCGCCACTGGACCTGAGGAGTGTTCGAAAACCGGTTCGAGGGGGACGTTAGAAAATAGCGCGGAACTGGTTTACGTACCCGAAATCGGCGCTTTCCGTCGTCGCCCCCGCGGTTTTGAAAGCTAAGTTTAAGCGGTCGAAAACTTCGCGTCAAAACAGGCTCTGATTACCAAGTGTGAGGATCTAGGATCGAGCTCAGAAAAGAGAATTGTCATTGAATTGAATTGAATGCTCACTTGGGTACAGCATGAGGCTATATATAGGCTCGACACAAGGCCCCGTAACCAGGTGTTACGCGAAGGTTCCGCGGGTCGCGAAGCATCCCGAACAGATCCTTCCCGAATTCGGTAGAAGGCAATTCGGTGGCAACCGAAAAGCCAGAATTCGGTGCACGCAACCTAGCTCGGTGCTATAACTATAATAAAATATAGGAAAGCACCTAGCCTAGGAAATCAAGCAATTCATGCATGCATATAATTATCCTATGATAGAAATAGCATGATAAAGTAAAGGCAAGCAAACATAGCTGGCATAAGCCGTCGTACTCTCATAGAAACTCTCTCGGAGCTGGAGACGAGCTGCGCGGATCCAGTCGATCAACACCCCAGTGACCTCACCCTTGCTGCGCAAGGGGAAGACTGTGGTGTAACGCGAGTAGTCGTCAACCACCAGCAGGAAGTAACGCTCGTGACCCTGTCCACGGACGTGGGCTGGGCCCCACACGTCCATGTGAAGCGTCTGCAGCGGAGCCTCTGTCGGAGGAAACTCGGAGGAGTGAGGAGCAGCGAGCTGTCGCCCCTCGACGCAGGGAACGCAGGTAGGGGCAGGCCCCGGAGGAAGAGGAGGGAGGGACCGGGGAAGACCAGAGACAAGGACACGGGAGTGTGAAAGTAAGCAGTAGAAGAAGGCGCCATAGCTGGGAAAGCCCTAGCTAGGCAAGAAACAGTTTAGGCAAAGAAGGAGGGGTTGCACTAGCAAGAATGAGGATACAAATAGCAAACCCTAGAAGGGTTGTACTCGCTATAGGGCACCCCACTACAGGGTAGAGCATAATATTCTGACACACCCCCATAGCCAAAGTGGGGTGTAATCAGCAGAGCAAGCAAAGCAGAACAAGCTCAGGGTGGATCACAATGTCACCACACATTCTGAGCACAAGTTCAGGAAGCAATAGTTTAAAGTTCACAATTATGAGCAAAGCTAGTGGTAGTCACAACGGGCAAGTGAGGAGGAGGAGGGACAGTGAGAGGAGAGGAGATAGGAGGCGACGGCTGAAGCTGCAGACACACGGGCAACAGGAGGCACACTGGCACAGCGGCTACCGGAACAGCGCTCCGGACTACTGGAGTAACTGGCCCCGCGGCTAAAAGTAGCGGCAGACGAGCAACGGACCCACGGGCGACTGGGACAGGTGGCTACGACTGGGCTACCGGAGCAACTCCCCGGACTACAGGTGCTGCTGGCGACACGACGGCAACCTCCGTTCAACCTCCCCCAAACAGTACCACCCCCCCTGACACACACCCCCTGCTTCACCCCTAGCTCCACTCCCCCTTCACCCCCCCTTAGTACCACTCCGACGGCTCCAACAGGTCCACCCCCCTTCAGCGGCAGCTGCAGCACAGGGAGACGGAGGAGGAGGAGGAGCAGGGAACGGCACACAGAAGCTGCACCCCCATACCCCCCACCCCCAAACCCTAATCCAGGAGAACAGGCAGAAGGAGGGGTGGGGCGCCTTCAGAAGCACGGGGGACAGCGGGGAGGACAGGGGCAGCGAAGAACGGGCCGCCCACGGGCCTGGCACAGCCTCCCGAACCGCGCGCAGGCGGCCCGAGCCGCGCGCGGGCCTGGCGCAGCCCGTACGGGCCGCGCGCGGGCCTGGCGCAGCCCGTACGGGCCGCGCGCGGGCCTGGCGCAGCCCGTACGGGCCGCGCGCGGGCCTGGCGCAGCCCGTAGGGGCCGCGCGCAGGCCTGGCGCAGCCCGTACGGGCCGCGCGCCGGCTGTACGGGCCGCGCGCAGGCCACGACGGGCGACGGGGGGCGACGCGCGGGTCCCCGTCGCCCGTCGTAGCGCCTCCTGGGGGCGACGCGCCGAGTGACGGGGCAGAAACCCGTCGCGCGCCTCGGGGCGCACGGCGGGCAGAAAACCGCCGCGCGCCTCGGGGCGCACGGCGGGCTGAAAAACCCTAATTTCGACGCCGCGCACCACGGGGCGCGCGGCGGACAGGGAGTAGCAGTAGCAGCGGAAGCAGTGAGGTGGGGCCCACAGGCCAGGAGCATATCGCTCTAATACCATGTGAAGATAAGCAGTAGAAGAAGGCGCCATAGCTGGGAAAGCCCTAGCTAGGCAAGAAACAGTTTAGGCAAAGAAGGAGGGGTTGCACTAGCAAGAATGAGGATACAAATAGCAAACCCTAGAAGGGTTGTACTCGCTATAGGGCACCCCACTACAGGCTAGAGCATAATATTCTGACAGGGAGGCCATGCCTCGGAGACGAGGCAGGGAGGGGTGACCAAGGCGGTGGTGCCAGAGGAGAGTCTGGTCAGACAGGAGACGACACGAGCAGGGGGCAGACTCAGGACCAGACCTGGACGCCGCAGCAGACGCCTGACCCGACGCAGCTACCTGACCAGACGCAATAGACTGAGGAGGACCAGTAGTCAGTGTGTACAGGCTCGACCCCGGTCGACGGGTAAACGTGGCCAAGTGTCGGCCCGTCCGAGCACACGTGCAGTGGGTCACTCGCTGACTCGCATGAGTGAACTGGTGAACCCCCCCATCCTGTAGATATGCACCACTCACCAAGTTCGTAGAGAACGAAGGGAGGTAAAGACCTGACAGGGTGCCAGAGGGGGCCGCC
Source organism: Closterium sp. Naga37s-1 (assembly GCA_947471745.1). Taxonomy (NCBI): domain Eukaryota; kingdom Viridiplantae; phylum Streptophyta; class Zygnematophyceae; order Desmidiales; family Closteriaceae; genus Closterium; species Closterium sp. Naga37s-1. The sequence goes on from CANJKZ010000966.1 coordinate 1,065,623, forward strand.
GGACACGGTAAGACAGTGGAGAAGTGGGCAAGGACAAGACCCCCGGAGGGGTCTGCCAAGGAGACCGCCACTGGCCGACTAAGCGGCGTGAGTGTGGTGCGGTCTCGAAAGAAGGAGCGGGAAGCACCCGAGTCAAGGGTGAAGGTGTGGGAGGCCTGAGCCGATGTGGTACCTGAGAGAGCAGACTCACCAGCACCTGGGGCAGCAGACTCACTAGCACCTAGAGCAGTAGCCTCACCAGCACCTAGAGCAGCAGCCTCACCAGCACCTAGAGCAGCAGTCCCAATGCCCGGGTCAGGCGGAACACACAAGTAACAGTCACCCTCATCACTAGTAGACACAGCATACATGGCAGCAAGAATAGCATCATAGTCAAGATCAAAGATAGCAACCCCCGCCCTAGACAGCTCTCCCCAGCGAGGGATCTCAGTGGCGTCAGGGAACTGGTGACGCCAAGCGTCCGTCAGGCGGCCGAAGCAGCGCTGGGTGGAGTGCGAGCCCCCGCACTGCTCACCAGCGTGGTCGCCGGTACGGAGGACGTAGGTACAGGGACCAGTACCCCCACCCCGGTGACACCCAGCGTACCACTCACGAAGCTGCTGGGGGGACGGGGTCTCACGAGTGCGCTGCTGCAGCTGGCGCGGACCACCACCGGAGCCACTCCTCTGCGCAGAGCCGCGACCAGCTCCACCGCTGCCACCGCCGCCTCCGCCACCTCCGCCTCCTCCGCTCCCACCGCCACCGTCGCCGCCTCCTCCGCCTCCACTGCTGCCACCGACACCTCCACCCCCGCCACCACTCCCACCACCACCCCCACCCCCTCCACTGCCTCCACCGCCACCTCCACCGCCCCCGCCAGCTCCTCCAGCGCCCTTGCCCCCCTTGCCCTTGCCGGTGCGGCGTCTCCCGCTAGGGGCAGACGCAGCACCGACCGACTCAAAGCCAACGAGGTCGGCCGCAGCAGCAGAGGCAACAGAGGGCAAGAGGGGGGAGGGGGAACACCCCTCAAAGACGGGGGTACGAGGGTCACCACGAGAGGCTCCTACAGCGACTATGCTCTTCTCTGCTGCCAGGAGGCGCTCCTCGAGGAGGTCAACGGTGAGTGTGGTGGGGCAAACTGAGAGGAAGTGGTCCCTGACTACAGTATGGGGAGTATGAGGCGGCTAAGAGCAGCAGTGGCAGGGGAAGAGTAGCGTGCAACTACAGCGTCGTACAAGGTCTTAGCACTCTTGTACTGACTAAAGTGCGCACGCTCAGCGGTCAGTAAGTGGCGACGCACAGCAAGACGGGCAGCAGCATTGCGTGTGGCCCATTGTGAGCGAACAGTGCTGTCACCATCAGCAGGCGGGGCAGGAGAGGCACCAGAGGTGAGATCGAACAGGGAGAGCCCGTCTGCCCTATCGCACTGTAGGAAGAGCTGTAGGTCATCGACCCAGACCTCAAAGTCAACAGCACGACCCTCAGCATCAAAGGTAAGGACACTGGGGGTAGCCATGACAGCAGCGGTCTAGCAGGGAGTGCTCTCACCAGTCCTGGTGGGTAGGGCCGGGGGGCGCCGGTAGGAACAGGGCTGCAACTGCGGTGGCGGCGGCTCGACAGCGGCAGTAGCGGCTCGGTGGCGGCGGCAGCTCGGCGGCGGCTCGGCGGCAGCGGCTCGGTAGTGGCGGCTCGACGGCGGCCTCGGCGGCTCGGCGGCTCGGCTGCTCGGCGGCTCGGCGGTTCGGCGGCTCGGCGGCTCGGCGGCTCGGCTGCTTGGCGGCTCGGCGACTCGGCGGTGAAGGGGCCGGGGAGGGGCCGAAGGGGGCGGTGACGGGGCCGCAAGGGGCGGCGACGGGGCCGCTAAGGGCGGCGACGAGGCCGCAAGAGGGCGGCGACGGGGCCGCGAAAGGGCGGCGACGCGGCCACAAGAGGGCGGCACTGGGGCCGCGAGAGGGCGGCGACGCGGCCGCGCGAGGGCGGCACTGGGGCCACGAGAGGGCGGCGACGAGGCCGCGAGGAGCGGCTGCAGGGCCGCGACGGGCGGCGACGCGGCCGCTAAGGGCGGCGGAGGGGCCGCGAACGGCGGCGACGGGGCCGCGAGAGGGCGGCGACGGGGCCGTGTAGGTGGGGCCGCAAGGGGCCGCTAAGGGCGGCGCGACGGGCCGCTCAGGGCGGCGCGACGGGCCGCTAGGGGGCGGCGACGGGGTCGCGAGGGGCCGTGAGAGGGGGGGGGGGGGGGGGGGGCGCTTAGGGCGGCGCGACGGGTCGCTAAGGGGAGGGCGGCACACAGGGCGCGCCTCGGTCAGGGGCGACTCGATCTCAGGGCAGGCAAAAAAAATGCTCGATTTTCAGTGGTGGGCCCTAGGAACAGTTCCCACTAGGGAACCTGCTCTATACCATGTGAAGAAATGAGGAATGAATGAACTAGGAAACAGGTGGGTACAAGTAGAAAAAACCTAAATGTGTTGTACCCCATATTGTCTACCCCACTATAGCCTACACAGACTACAGCATATAAGTTTGACACGAATCTACGTAAAAGACAAAAAAAAAAAAAAAAAAAAAAAAAAAAACAAACAAATAAACAAGTAGCAACTAAAATTGCTATGCATCCAATTTTCCTGAAACGGGACTATAAGTATCCGGTTTTGCCCAGGGTTTGAAGGTTTTCGCACATAGTTTGCGCGCGGCGTGTCATTCCGTCGGACTATAAACGAGAACATATGTATAAGGTATATATAGTATCGTAAAGTATTTGTTCAATGATGTACATATTTGTGAACATAGCTTTTTATCGAGTCGACTACTGAAGAGGTACTTTCATGTATCATGAGAACAACCGCGAGACTAGTCGCGCTACTACGTGTAACTTACGGGAAGGGGCACTTGCTACAGCAATATGCACATATAGTAATGCAAGGATACTACTGCAGTGTTTATACTACCGTCAAACTACTGAAATGCATCAGTTAAATTGCTTTCTCCAACACTCCCCTTCAATTATGAAGTTCGATGTTGTCAGTGTTGTTCGTGACGTAACAAAGTCCAGTAATGAGCATGGAGTACTGGAATTTCGGACGCGGTAGGCGCTTGTCAAGAAGTCCGCGACCATTTTGCTCGTAGGACAGTAACCGAGCTGTAACTTGTCTTGTTCAATTTCGGCCTTGACGAATAAAGTAACGAAGCGGGATATGCTTGGTTCGATTGGCAAACCCAGATTCGTTCGAAATGCGAATTGCAGACTGATTGTGACAGAGGAGTTGAAATTGCGACAGATCCAGTAACTTTGCTAAGCAACTCGCAAAGATAGAGACCTTCCTTCGTAGCGGTGCAAGCAGCAATGAACTCTGCCTTAGCTAGTGAGAGTGCAATCAGCTCCTGCTCGCACGAATGCCAGGAATTGTACCAACGGGCTCAAGGTGGAAAATATAGCCCGTACATGAGCAATTATTTGCAGTATCATCCGCGTGATTTCCGTCTACCTAGCCGAGTAGAGAGAGCGGCGACTCCGGTGACTTATGACACGTGATTATGATAGTAGACGTATATAGGATGTAGGGAAACGCTCCTTCCAGCTCGAGGCAGAAAATATAGCCCGTGCGTGAGCGTCTGTTGCAGTATCACCTAGGTGATCTGTGTCTACATAGCCGAGTAGAGAGAGTGGTGAATCCTGCAACTTATGATTCGTGTGTCCGATAGTAGACGTAGATACGAAGTAGTAAATTGCTGCTTCCAGCACCTGTAGGTTCTCCCCTTCAGGTCGCTTAAGAAATTGAGCAAGCTAGCTAGCCGAATCCGGATGACAGGGGTCAGCCACGAATATAATATTTACGAGGAGTTGCTGATAGCGAGTTGCACCAGCGGATTAAAAAAGATCAGATTCAGCTTCTTGGGTAGAGCGGTACGGAGTCGCTGAGGTAGTAATCGGTAGAGGAAATCGCTTCAATATCTTCTCAGCATACTTTTCGGCGGAGAGGTGAATAGCAGTTGTTGTCTTTGTGATGTTCAGGCCCGATACTTAGTGACGTCAGTCGAAAATCGTATTCGTCATATCAGTCTGAAGCTCCCCTTCAAAGTAAGAAATGATTTCAGCAGTGCTGCCGATGTGGAGTAAGCTATCGACGTAGACGATGGGAAGCACGAATGCAGTGTCGCGGTCTATACGATACATGCCGCGGTCCTGAGGCAGTTGAACAAAAGCGATGCGAATGAGACGCTCAAGGAGATGCTGCTGCCAGAGACGTGGCGCTTGCTTAATTCCATAGAGAGATTTATTAAGGCGGCAGACTAGGGAAGGATCGGTGACGTATCCGTGAGGCTACTCGACGAGAATTAGAGCGTCCAAGAGAGCATAAAGAAACACCGTTGAAATTTTGATATGGCGAAGATTGAGGCCCAATGCTGCTGCGAAGGCGATTTAAATTCGAAGCAAAGTATGGCGACTGACACGAGCGAAAGTCACGCAGTAGTCCACGCCCTGCTTCTGATTAAACTCGCAGACGACCCAACGAACTGTGAAACACTAGATCGTTTCGTCGGCATTCGCCTTCTTTCGGAAGACCCACTTTTCAAAGATAGCATTGTATCCAGGAACGGTCAAATTTTAGATCCCATGTGATATTATCGTGCAGTGCCTTCAGCTCCTTATCCATGGCTTCGCGCCCTTTCTCCCTATGAGGTCCTTTTGGTGTTCGGTTCGGTGAGAAGAGGTGGCTAAACAACGGCAGCGAGCTTCATTACCTGTAACCCAGTCCGTTGGTATCAATTCTGCGCCTTGGTGTTGTTAGTAGCAGCTTCATCGCCAGCTTCAGGATCAAAGTTAAAGCCCGGACCCAATATTTCGCTTTGGTTAGAAGCATCGGGAAGCGGTGTAGTCGCCCCATTATCAACAAACTCATAATAGAATTTGGCGTTGACATCGTTGTGAGGATCTTCATTGATCTCGATCAGAACTGAACAGTAAGAGGCGGCACCGGTACCAAAATAACGAACAGGAATGAATCAACTAGCAGCAGGATGGGTACAAGTAGCAAACCCTAATTTGGGTTGTACCCCACATGGGCAAAGTGGGGGAGAACAAGGGGTCACAGGACCAGTCAAGAGAGGCAAAGCACGCTCAGGGTGGATCACGAAGTCACCACACATTCTAAGCACAAGCAAATGACCACAAGGCCAGTTCACATGCAGAGTTATATATAAAGGACAACAAGCAGTACAGTGATCACAACCTAGCAAGTATAAGCATGCAGGTGCAAGTATATAGATCACAGTACGAAGCAAAGTCAAGAAGTGAGCAAGTGAGGCCAAGTAGGAACAAGGCCTAGAACAGTACAGAAATGCTGATGATCACAAGGCAGAAGTGCCTTGGTGAAGATATCAGCAGTGTTGGCCTGAGAGGCCACGTAAACAAGACGAAGCTGATCACGCTGCTGCAACTCTCGAGCAAGGAAGTAGCGCAGAGCTATGTGCTTCGGTCTGAGCTCCAGTCTGTGCTCCTTAGGAGAACGAGGCGGCTCTCCCAACTCGGTCAGCAGGTAGGTGAGCCAGCATAACTTCTGTGTAGCCATGGCCCCTGCGTAGATCTCAGCCTCACAACTGGAGCTGAGAACAGAAGATGAGCGGGTAGACCGTCACGAAACAGAACCGGAGCCAAGGCTGAAGGTGTAACCCTGTGACGACTGCTGCGTAGCCAAGTCGTCAACCCAAGAAGCGTCTCCGTGACCAGTGAGGACAACTAGACTCCGTCCTCCAAGCACGAGCCCCATGCCTGACGTACTGCACAAGTAGCGCATCACCCTTTTAGTGGTCTTCCAGTGCTCTGGTCAGTGTCTCCCGGGCGCAAAGTAGCGTGCCAGGATGCTAAGAGGGTAAGCAAGGTCAGGTCGAGTGTAGGTCATCAGGTACATGAGGCAGCCTACAAGCTCTGGATACGGGCCACTCGGCTCTACGGACTCATCCGAAGGCAGAGCTGAGAGCGAGTGGCCGGTAGGCAGAGGAGTGGACTGCGGCGAGGAGTACTGGAAGTCGAAGCGCTAAAGGACCAGCTGCACAATGAGGATCTAGGAACGAGCTCAGAAAAGAGAGTTTGAATTGAATGATTCACCTGGGTACAACACGAGGCTATATATAGTCTCGACACAAGGCCAGTTACCCAGGTCTTACGTGAATGTTCAGAAGGTCGCGAAGCGTCCGGAACAGAACCTTCCCGAACTCAGTAGAAAGCAATTCGGTGGAAACCGAACATGCTTGAGTTCGGTACACGTAAACTGGTTTGGTACTATAACCATAGTGAATTATAGGAATGCACCTAACCTAGGAAATCAAGCATATCTATGCATGATAAATAAAACCCAAGGTAGATGTAGCATAATAAAGTCTAGGCAAGCTAGCAAAGCCAGCATAAGCCGTCGTATTCTCACACGTCCCCCCCTCAAAGCTAGGTGGCATGAGATACACCCTGCTTGACAAGATAGTCCTTGAGAGCACGACGTGCCTTGCCCATATCAGCTTCTGCAACCCAACTGTCCTCAGTGGGGTCGTATCCCTTCCAGCGTATCAGGAACTCGAGGGTCTTGCCGCCGCGGTGCCGATGAGTGAGAACGCACTCAATCTCGTACTCTGGATCATCCTGTACGAGGATAGGTGGTGGTGGCGGTAACTACCGTCCCTGGAACTGTTGGTTGGGGTCCTTGTAGGGCTTCAGTAGCTGAACATGGAAAGCATTGTGAAGCTTCCACGTAGTAGGTAAGCGCAAGCGGAATGTTACGGGTGTCACCCGTGCCTCAACACGAAAGGGACCATAGAAGTGAGGCCGGAACTTGGAGGGTAGGTGAGACAGGTTCAAGTTGCGCGTGTCGAGAAGCACCTGATCTCCGACTGCTACTGAGTGATCACGTCGTTGTCGATCGGCATACTGCTTCTGGGAGTTCAGCATCGTGGTGAGACGTCACTGAGTCTTCTCCCATAGCTGCTGCATGATGGTGACGAAGTCGTGTGCGGCCTGGACGTGTGCCGGTATGGTTGGCTGCTGTGGTGTAAGTGGTTCCCGTCCGTAAAACAGGAAGAAAGGAGTTTTCTCTGTGGCCGCATATGACGCGTTGTTGTAAGCGAACTCTAGGGTCGGTAACTGTGTGTCCTAGTGGCTGACGTCGTCTTTCCAAGCTATGCGCAGTAACTGTTCAACCACCTGATTGAGTCGCTCTGTCTGCCCGTCAGTCTGTGGGTGGTCCCGTAACGACTTGCCATGGCTGCTCCGGTACGGGTAGAGGCTGAAGTAACCCTACTTTTTTCTGCTTGCTAGTCTTCATCTGCTGACACGTGTCGCATGAGGCAACGAACTGCTGCACGTCTGCTGCCATCCCGGGCCAGTAGTAATACTTCGCTATCCCTGCTAACGTCTTGTTGCTCCTGAAATGTCCCGCGTACTGTACGTCGTGAAACTCCTCCAACAGAATCTGTCGGAGCAGGGCATAGTTGGGTACCCGAATCTTCCCTGTTCCCTTTCTTACAGCTAAGTCCTTCTCCCACTATAACAGCTTCGGTTCTCTGATGTAGTAATCTCTGCGTCCACGGAGTACCCATGTTGGAATAGACCCTTGAGTAGAGGGTTCATCCCGTCGAGCTGGATGCCTGCTACATGTCCGGGGCGGCTCAACGCTTCTGCCTTGTTGTGTAGCCCGGGCTTGTAGACGATGTCGTAGTGGAAGTGAGTTTCCAGGAAGTCCACCCACCGCACCTGTCATCGTGAGAGCGTAGGGTGCGACTTCAGGTATTTGAGACTGCAGTGGTCAGTATAGACTGTAGTCTTGGCTCCTTCTAGGTAACACCTCCATGCCTTGAAGGCTATGACTATCACTAAGGCTTCCTTGTCGTGGATTGGGTAATTCAATTCTGTTCCGTGTAGCTTCTTACTAAGGTAGGCGATGGGCTGCAAACCGCGTCCGTGATCTTGCATCAGTACTGCTCCAAGTGCCTGATCACTAGCGTCTGCTTCCACCACGTAGTCTCTGTCTAGATCCGGTAGGATGAGTACTGGCGCTGTAGTCAGTGCTGTATGTAGCTGCTCCATGGCTTGGTGTTGAGGAGTATCCCATTTGTAGGGCGTATCCTTTTTCAGTAGGTCGGTCAGTGGCGCTACTGTCTTAGCGTACTGTTGCACGAACCTGTTGTAGTAGTTGGCGAAGCCTAGGAACTGCTGCAACTCCTTCACGTTCTCAGGAACATTCCCTATATTCGTCCAGCTTCGCAGCTCCACTCGTTTCCCGTTGTTGTAGATGCACGTTTTCCGGTTGACCTAGTTGATCTCGGGGTTGAACCGCTTCAGAAATTCACGCCCCAAGATGAAATCTAATCCTTTGATGTTCGTGACCGGCAACGTCGGCTTCCACCTTAACGCTCCTATCTGCAGCTGTAGTGTTGACTCGTCGTGGATGGGAAGCTTCGTACCGTCCACCATCGTTGCTGTAAACTGGGTCTCTTCTGAGGATTCTCCAATTTTCTCCAACGTCCCGCGGTCGCACACCGAGTGGGACGCACCACTCTCTACCAGGGCCTGGAGGCGACGCCCATTGCAGATCCCCTTGAGTACTAGTGGTTGCTACTGCTCCGAGTAGCTATGAGAGTACGACGGCTTATGCCAGCTGTGCTTGCTTGCCTTTACTTTATTATGCTATTTCTAGCATAGGATTATTTTATGCATGCATAAATTGCTGATTTCCTAGGCTAGGTGCTTTCCAATACTTAATTATAGTTATAGCACCGAGCTAGGTTGCGTGCACCGAATTCTGGGCTTTTCGGTTGCCACCGAATTGCCTTCTACCGAATTCGGGAAGGCTCTGTTCGGGACGCTTCGCTACCCTCGGAACCTTCGCGCAACACCTGGTTACTAGGCCTTGTGTCGAGCCTATATATAGCCTCGTGTTGTACCCAGGTGATCATTCAATTCAATTCAAACTCTCTTTTCTGAGCTCGATCCTAGATCCTCACAGTAGCCGTAGATGGTATCGCTTATAGGATCGTAGGGTACGTCGAATATTGTTGTTCAGGATCCGTCACTTTAAGAGCTTACGACGAACTCATTACTCAACTAAACGCAAATCCGCTTGGTAGTATGTTGCGCCTAAGCCTTAGCTGCCATCTCCAATTTGAATCACCTAAAAAGATGGTCTAGGGAGTGAGAACCATATGAAAACGTCCAGCAGCTGCATGAATTGAATGGTGGAGGAAGTACAAACATTAGGGCATAGGAAGTTGGAGTTGGGGACTCCAAGAGAACCATGAGAGGGAAGGGGTTCTCCAAGAGCTAGCGAAGGATGGTAGGAACCTTCCCAGCAGCAAGGATGCAACCCTCATCATGAGGTCCTTGAGGTGTCACATGCAAAATCCAATCTAGTTGGATTTTGCCTAGGTGTTGCAACATTTGTAACCCATGCTAGAAACTTCTAGCCACCCCAATCCAAAAATCAAAGTTGCCTTCCTAACCACCCAACCAAAGATCCCTTTATAGTCATGTCCCAAGTAATCACCCAAATTAGATATAACCCCAAAAGGTAATAAGAAATCCAAATCTTGGAAATCTTGTAACTTGGGCGATCGTGGTCAGAATATGGCGATCTTGGTGTCGTTGGAAAGCTCTGGATTTCTCCTGCATGATCAAGCATTTAGACTTGGAGAAAAACACAGAGATGATAATATCCAACAGCCATGCACAATGACATACGCTCATGCAAATCATGCAAGCACAAATAGTACGAGCACTCGGCAGGACGTTAGGATGACATGCACTCAGAATGACGTGCATCCAACAAACTCCCCCTCAGACTAATGGACTGCATGCACACACACTCACACAAATGCAAACTCTCATGCACACAATCACACATGCACTCACGACACTGCTGCCCCCACTAGTGCAATGCCATGCCGCACATCTTAGCACACTTCCAATGTGCGCTCTCGGGAAGTCTTTTAGTGAGAAAATCTGCCGCCTGCTTGCTAGCCTTCACATGGTGAAGCTCAACAATCCCCTCCTTCACCATCTGCCTCACCCAGTGCCACTTAATCTTCATGTGCTTGTTCAGCCCATTCAGGATAGGATTATTGGCCATGCCAATAGCAGCCTCGCTGTCGGAGAAAAGTGGTGTAGGTTCCTCCTGTTCAGCTCCCATGTCCTCCAGCAGCTTCCTCAGGAGCACGATCTCCTTGATGGCATGGTACATCGCCATGTACTCTGCCTCTCCGGAAGGCTGAGCAATCTCACTCTGCTTCTTGGACCTCTAGCTCACTGGTCCACCTCCGACCATGCACACAAAGCCGCCAACCGATGACTGATCCTCATCCTCTGAGGCCCATGTGGCGTCGGTGAAGCACGACAGCTTCAAGGTTCCAGGCGTGACCCCATCTGCTCCAATCTGTTTCAGCTGGCCGCCAGCTGAAAACTGAACACCAGCAGATGCCGTTGATCCGAGGTAGCGCACCAAGCACTTTGCCACCTCCAACTGCTCCACAGTGGGCCGTTGCACAACTCTGGCCAGCTGCCCCACTCCGAATGAAGCATCAGGTCGTGTATGCACAGCTGCATACATTACACTCCCAATGAGTGACTGATACTCATTCTGCTGCTCATCCTCGAGTACATCATCCTCCTCAGCTGCCTTCTTCAGTTTGAAGCCCGCAGGGCACAGTGTCATCACAGTGCGACCCCCGGTCACACCATACCGCTCCATGACGCCAGAGATGTAGTGTGACTTCCTCTCAACATCCCTCTCAGTCTGCAGCCCCAAGTAGTAGTGGACATCCCCCAGCATCTTGCACTTGAAGTTGTCCATCAGCAGCTTCTGTGTCCTCTCAATCTGCTCCATGGAAGGTGAGAACAGCAGTATGTCATCGACATACACCAGCAGCAAAAGCAACTGCTCCCCCTCTTCAAGCAGAAACAAGCTGTGATCCGCCCGGGACGTCTTGAAGCCTCCACCCAGCAGCACCTCCTCCAGCTTCTCGTACCAACACCTGGGCGCTTGCTTAAGGCCATAGATGGCCTTCTTAAGCTTGCACACCCGGCTGGTCCCATCCTCATAGCCGTCGGGCTGCGCCATGTAGATATCCTCCAGCAGCACTCCATTGAGGAATGCTGTGGTGATATCCATCTGCTTCACGTGTCATCCCTTCACAGCTGCGCCAGCCAAAGTCCTCAATGTCACTGGCTTAGCAACGGGAGCGAAGATCTCTCCAAAGTCGACCTTCTCTTTCTGCTGAAACCCCTTGGCGACCAAGCGGCTCTTGAACCGCTCCAACGCACCATCATCTCCACTCTTCACCTTGAAGACCCACTTGCTGCTGATCGGCCGTCGTCCCTCGGGTAACTCAACAAGCTCCCAAGTCCCATTCTCAATGAGACTTTTGAACTCCGCATCCATGGCAGCCTTCCACTCCTCCTTTTGAGGTCCACTCACTGCCTCCTCCACTGTGGCTGGTTCTCCAAGCAAGGGTGAGAAGAAACAGAACGCCATCTCCTCATCCTCTCCCTCATCCGCCTAAACCGCCATGGCACCTTGCTTGGGTCCTCCCAAACGGCTATACTTCAGCCTTGAGGGTGCTGCTGCCACTCTCTTCTCGCGGGTTGCAATCTGCTGCCCATGTGGTGAAGCTCCTCTCTGCACACTCCTCTTGGTGACCTTGGCGTTTGCAGCAGGCTCGGGCTGAGATGGTGAGTCCACACGTGCCGACTCATCCTCCAACCCCTCCTCCGCAGCAGGACCAGCACCTTGCTGCTCACCACCGCCACTGTGGTCACTGGTCAGCTCTGACCCAGGGAGATCCTCAAGGTGCAGCTGAACCTCCTCCACTGCAGACCGCTCAATCTCCTGCAGACGCAAGCCAATCTGCACCTGCTGCTGCTGCTGCTGCTGCTGCCAATCCTTGTACATGACGTTCTCCACAAACTTGACGTCACGACTGACCAGCGTCCTCTTGCTCTTGGGGTCCCACATTAGCCACCCCTTCGAGTCAGGAGCCATCCCAAGATGGACAGCCCACACAGCAGCAACTTCCAGCTTGTGCCACTGCTCCTTAGGCACCATCACAAGCCCCATGCAGCCCCACACCCGCAGCATGTCAATGGATGGCTTCTTCCCAAGCCAACGCTCGTACGACACCCAATGCTTGTCGCCAACATGAGTCAAGACCCTGTTCTTGACCGTGATGACATGGCGAACGGCATCAGGCCAGAACTTGTAGGGCATCCCAGCAGCCCCCAACAAGGTCTTAGCCGCCTCGCCAATGGTCCGGTTGGCACGCTCTGCAATGCCGTTCTGCTGCAGTGTTCCAGGGCAGGTCAGCTGATGTCGGATGCCATTTCTCTTGAGGAACTTGGTGAATTCCGCTCCAAGGAACTCTCCACCTCGGTCGCTCCTCAGCACCTTCACCAGCCGCATCGCTTGCCGCTCCACCATCGGCAACCAATCCTCCTTGATCGCCGCTGCAGCATCGCTCTTCTTGGACAAGGGACGCACCCACGTGAAACGGCTCCATTCGTCCACCATGGTAAGGAAGTACATCACTCCCCCAGTCCCCTCAGTCCTCATAGGACCCACCAGGTCCATGTGCACCACCTCCAATGGTGCCTTGGCTGATCCCTCCGCTCGTGGAAACGGGAACCGCGCAAACTTGTTTTGCATGCACGCCTCGCAGCTGCCATAGTGAGCGCCATCTCCTTGCAGTTGCAGCCCATGCACGCACTTCTCCTTGTGCATCACCTCCAGTGTTGAAACAGCCACGTGTGCGAGCCGCCGATGCCAAGTCTCCCAATCCGCTTGGCCCGAGGTAGCCGACGCCTTCACCGCCGCACTTCCTCCAATCAGCTCCTCTCCTTGCACACCTTGCTGCTCCTCCTCGGTGACGCTCTCCTCCATAGATGCCGCCGCTGCCGCCTTGCCTGATTTCCACCAAGGGAGGACCGGGATCTGCCGCATGCGCCTGTGGACATCTCCCTTCCACTGCAGGTCCCAAATGAGGCGCTCATCGTTGTAGGCACGATAGCGCTTCGAGCCAATCGTCTCGGTGTTCACACCCGCATCTCCCAACCGGCCGGTAGAAATCAGGTTCGCGCACAAGTCTGGCACCCACAGCACATTCTTCAGCCCCATGAGCTCTCCATCCGCTCCCATGAACTTGGCGCACCCCATGCCCATGACCTTGGCCTTGGCGCCCGTCGCGGATGTGACCGTAGAGATGGGTGAGGGCTAAATCTCATCGAGTAGGTCCGCGCGAGGAGTCATGTGCCAGGAGCTTCCGGAGTCAATCACCCAATGGGTGAGGGGGTGTAGGAGAACCTTGACAGCCATAGCGAGGTCGGTTGCGCCTTCGTTCACGAAGAAGAAGAACCCGGCCTTCCACTCCTCAGATTTGCCGCCTTTCTCCTCATCCTTCTCCTCTCCACTAGCTCCCATGACTCCCCCACTCCTCGTGCCACCACGCTGGTTGCTTGATGAAGGCGAGATCCAATCCTTGGGTCGTTGGTAGCACTTCCGCCAACGATGTCTGCGCTTCTTGCAGTAGAAGCACACCTCCCCTTGGCCCCCGCCGCCATCCTCTTTAGGGTTGTCCTTGTTCTTGCCCTTCCACTTCTTCTTGAAGCCACTCTTTCCACCTCCAACTCCATAGCCAGCCCCCTCCTCCGAGCGCTCCACACTCCGCCGCCGCAATTCCTCCTCTAGGATGCGCGCGCGAATGTAATCCACGCTCCATTGGGGTTGTTGGTAGTTGAGGTTGATCGCTAGGGCAGACCACGACTCCAGCAGCCGTATCACGATCTCCATGCATTACATGAGCTCCGGGTACACCACACAGCCGCCTTGGAGCTTCGTGAAGATGTCGCGCATCTCATCCAACACCGGTTGCATCGGCTCTCCATCAACGAACTTGATGTCGCGCAGCCGCCGCGCGAGTAGCACGATGCCGGTAGCATGTGTCGGTGAGTGCACATCCAGAAGCTTCCTCCAAGCCTTGGGGCCACACTCTGGATCACCCAAGAGGTCCTTGATGTGGTCAAGTTGTCGTCCGCCAACCGCTTGCACCATGAGCATGTACGCGTCGAACGATCGTTTCATCCACGCTCCTTTCAGCTCCGCGGCCTCCGGCATCTTCTCCTTCCCCTCCACCAAATTCAATAGCTTGTATTGGGTATACATCAGCCTCATGCGGAAACTCCAGTGCTCGTAGTCCTCCCCCATGAACTTCTCAATAGAGAACGCCTTCACAGGATCCAAGGTTGTAGGAGATGGTGTAGAAGTTGAAGGTAGCGTAGGGTTGGCTGGTTGGTGAGTCCCCACTCTTCCACCAGCAACTCCCCCCTGCTCTCCAGCCTCTCTACTTCTATCCATCTCGCCACTAGCATCTCCGGAGTTCGTACCAACCATATTGAGGCCTTATGAATGGTGGAAACTTGAGAAATCGTTTGGAGAGAAATCTGCCAGAAATTTCGACTTTACAAAAAACGCTGTCGCGGACTCGATACTTCGAATTAGAACACGATTCGACACCCAATCAAAAGATCGCGAGCAGGGCTACTAGAAACTGGTCTCACTTGACAACATTGGTTGAGAATTCACGACGATTCGTCGTCTCAAATTCGACTACCCGCTCTGATACCACTTGTTGTTCAGGATCCGTCACTTCAAGAGCTTACGACGAAATCATTACTCAACTAAACGCAAATCCGCTCGATAGGATGTTGCGCCTAAGCCTTAGCTGCCATCTCCAATTCAAATCACCTAAAAAGATGGTCTAGAGAGTGAGAACCATATGAAAACGTCCAGCAGCTGCATGAATAGAATGGTGGAGGAAGTACAAACATTAGGGCATAGGAAGTTGGAGTTGGGGACTCCAAGAGAACCATGAGAGGGAAGGGGTTCTCCAAGAGCTAGGGAAGGATGGTAGGAACCTTCCCAGCAGCAAGAATGCAACCCTCATCATGAGGTCCTTGAGGTGTCACATGCAAAATCCAATCTAGTTGGATTTTGCCTAGGTGTTGCAACATTTGCAACCCATGCTAGAAACTTCTAGCCACCCCAATCCAAAAGTCAAAGTTGCCTTCCTAATCACCCAACCAAAGACCCCTTTATATGCATGTCCCAAGAAATCACCCAAATTAGATATAACCCCAAAGGGTAATAAGAAATCAAATCTTGGAAATCTTGTAACTTGGGCGATCTTGGTCGGAATATGGCGATCTTGGTCGGAATAAGGCAATCTTGGTGTCGTTGGAAGGCTCTGGATTTCTCCCGCATGATCAAGCATTTAGACTTGGAGAAAAACACAGAGATGATAATATCCAACAGCCATGCACAATGACATATGTCAGAATCCCAGTCACTAGACCACTGGGATAAAAGGGTTTGTTAAGTAGCGGGTCAGTGCGCCCATAACCCCCCAGGCCAACATGCCTGTAACCCTTCCCTAGGATCAATCGGGGATCACCAGTGGACCTCTAACACCCCCCCGCACTGGGATGCCCGAAGTGCACACACTGGGATTCGAACCCGAGACCTTCGCTCTGATACCATGTCAGAATCCCAGTCACTAGACCACTGGGATAAAAGGGCTTGTTAAGTAGGGGGTCGGTGCGCCCATAACCCCCCAGGCCAACATGCCTGTAACCCTTCCCTAGGATCAATCGGGGATCACCAGTGGACCTCTAACAACATACGCTCATGCAAATCATGCAAGCACAAATAGCACGAGCACTCGGCAGGACGTTAGGATGACATGCACTCAGAATGACGTGCATCCAACAAATATGTCATCCCTAGGTCCTGCGCTCGAAGATGCAACTTCAATTTCAGTTTTCAACTGAGTTGGGTTAGAAAGATTTGTGCGAGGCCGATTCAGCTTCGTCTTGGCCTGGAACCTTCCCTTAAGCCTTTGCAGTTGTGTAGGCTTCACCTGTGGGCAATAGGGAGCCTTAACACCATGCTGCGGGGAGAGAATATTAACTCCTCAGAACGCACGACCCTTTTCAACGCTCCGGAGTGGTTTGCCCAACTTCACAGGTACCTGAATAATGCCTAAAGGCTTTTTCTTGGCCTTGAAATCTCCCCTGAATTTTTCAAAGGCTTGAAAACCTCGAGAGGAAATATTCTTACTTTCGGGGGTGTTCGGCTGGAGTTTCCCGGTCGGTGCAGAGTCTTGTTTCGCAGAGCCTCCATTTGTCTCGGCGATTTCCCCTGTTGCCGGCCGGTCATGACGTTTTAAATTCATGCCATCATGTCCTCCTTTTTTCGCCATCGTGGATGTCGCACTATTGTTGCCATGCAGCTCCGCTCGTGCCTTCTTCATTTTGCAACACGCCAAGAATCGATGTCCTGCTGCGCCGCAAAATTCACACTTCTCATATTTTGTCGGCTTCTGCTTCGCGTCGATCTTGTCGATATCCATCGGGTCGGCGGTCGTGGGTGGTGCCAATCGCTTCGTGCCAAATGATCGGTTCGTCATGTGGCGTCGTGTCTCGGGTTCACATCGCATCAGCGCATCGAATCTCTCTGCTGCACACACCATGTCGCGGTAGTTGTTGTAGTTCACGGCAATCACCTGTTGGCGGACTTCCATTTTTAGCCCCTCAGTGTACGCTTGGATTTTTTCCCCTTCGGTCAGGTCGGTTATTCGGTTGAAGAGGCTCGCCATCTGCTGCGTGTACTGTGTTACACTGCCGAACTGTTTATGCCGATGAATCTGCTGCCGCGCCATGTAGCTGGAGTTGATTGGTTCGAAACGTTGAATTAAAGCTTTCCGAAACTGCATCCATGACCCCTCGCCTCGGACCTCGTTGCTATTGTAAATCCACTCGAGCGCCGGGCCTCGTAACAGTGTCACTGCGAGCCGAATCCGCTGTCGGGGTCATACAGCCAACGGCCTCGAAGTAAATTTCGAGGGTCGCAATGATGTCAGAATCCCAACCACTAGACCATTGGGATAAAAGGGCTTGTTTCAGTAGCGGGTCAGTGCGCCCATAACCCCCCAGGCGAACGCGCCTGTAACCCTCTCCAGGATCAATCGGGCATCCACATTGCAGATCTACTGACACCCCCCCACACTGGGAGGCCCAGGACTAAGCACAGCGGCAACGGCCTACATGTGCATACACTGGGAATCGAACCCGAGACCGCTCTGATACCATGTCAGAATCCCAACCACTAGACCATTGGGATAAAAGGGCTTGTTAAGTAGCGGGTCAGTGCGCCCATAACCCCCCAGGCGAACGCGCCTGTAACCCTCTCCAAGATCAATCGGGCATCCACAGTGCAGATCTACTGACAAATGAATCGACGGACGTCGGTGTCTCTCGCATTCGGATTGAACGTCTCCGGTAGCCTCGGACGTGCCGCCTCAAGATTCACTGTAGCCGCTGCCGCTGCTGCTGGGTGAAGTGTCGGTGTTGCCGCTGCTGCTGGCGTCGCTGCTGCATTCCCTGCTACGTTCGTTGCTGCTGTGGCGGCTGCCGACTGGTTCGCGAGAAGCTCCTCTATTCGCTGGAGTGCCGCTCGCATCTGGTCCACGTCGGTGTGTAACTCTGTATTTTTTCGTACGGAAATATCACCATTTTCATCCATTTGGCGATACACAGGAAGATTTGCGACGAAAATAATTGAATTCTATGCGCTCGATCTCGGCTGTTGAGAAGATTTGGGCGAAATTCTCAGGGCCGTTGAGATTCCAATCGATCCGACGGTCAAAATTCCAACTTTTTCGCCACTGGACCTGAGGAGTGTTCGAAAACCGATTCGAGGGGGACGTTAAAAAATAGCGCGGAACTGGTTTACGTACCAGTAATCGGTGCTTTTCGTCGTCGCCCCCGCGGTTTTAAAAGCTAGGTTTTAGCGGTCGAAAAACTTCGCGTCTAAATAAGCTCTGATACCAACTGTGAGGATCTAGGATCGAGCTCAGAAAAGAGAGTTTGAATTGAATGATTCACCTGGGTACAACACGAGGCTATATATAGTATCCATACAAGGCCAGTTACCCAGGTGTTACGTGAATGTTCTGAGGGTCGCGAAGCTTCTCGAACAGAACCTTCCCGAACTCAGTAGAAAGCAATTCGGTGGAAACCGAATAGGCTTGAGTTCGGTACACGTAACCTGGTTCGTGTGAAAAACGAGGAAAATGGAAGAAGGGGTTTCACTAGCAAGCAGTTGAGTATTTATAGCAAACCCTAAATTGGGCTGTACTCACTATTGAGTACCCCACTGCAGGCTAGACAAACATAACATTCTGACACACCCCCATAGTCAAAGTGGGGTGTAATCAGCACAACAAGCAAGCAAAACACAAGCTCAGGGTGGATCACAATGTCACCACACAATATGAGCACAAGTACAAGAAGCAACAGTTTATAGTTCACAAATGTAAGCAAAGCTAGAGGCTATCACCGAGGGCAAGTGTGGAGGAGGAGGGACAATGAGAGGAGAGGAGGTAGTGGGCGGCAGCTGAAGCTGCTGGCACACGGCGCAACTGGAGCAACTGGCACACGGGCAACTGGAGCAACTGGCACACTGGCAACTGGAGCAACTGGCAGACGGGCTACTGGAGTAACTGGCTCCGCGGCTAACTCTGAGCGGCAGGAGCAACGGACTCACGGGCGACTGGAGCAACTGGCTCACGGGCGACTGGCGCAACGGGCTCACGGGCGACTGGCGCAACGGTCTCACGAGCGACTGGAGCTGCGGGCTTCACGGCGGCCACCCCCCTTCAACCTCCCCAAACTATCCCACCCCCCTTTCACACACCCCCTGCTGCACCCTAGGTTCACTCACACCCCACCCCCTAGCACCACTCCGTCGACTCCCACACACCCACCCCCCTCAGCGGCAGCTGCAGCAGTGGGAGACAGAGGAGGAGGAGGAGCAGGGGAGACCACACACCCGCCACCCCCTACTCGCCACCCCCAAACCCTAACACAGGGCAGGGCGGGATGGCGGGTAGGGAGGTTACGGGGGGGGGGGGGGGGGGGCCGACGCGCGGCCTCCCAGGGCGCCAAAACAGGCGGCAGAAGGGGCGACGCTCGCCCCCCCCCCCCCCCCCCCCCCCCCCCAGGTCGCCGCGGCCCCCCAGGGAGCCGCGACGGGCGACGGGAAAAGAGGGGGGGGGGGGGGCGGTGCACGGGTCCCCGGTGCGCCGCGACAGGCGACGGAGCATGGCCGGGGCGGGGCCGGGGCAGGGTCGGGGCAGGGCCTCGACGGGGGGCCGCGACGTGGCGACGGGGCAGGGCCGGGCGATGGGGCAGGGCCGGGGCGAGGCCGTGACGGGGCCGCGACAGGGCCGCGACGGGGTCGCGAAGGGGCCACGAAGGGGCCACGAAGGGGCCACGAAGGGCCGCGACGGGCAGCAGGGCAGAGCGCGAAACGCGCTAAGGGCAGGGCAGAAAAAAAAAAGTTTAGCGAAGTGGTGGGCCCTAGGAAGGAACAGTCCCAGGAGGGAACCAGCTCTATACCATGTGAAAGAATGAGGAAAATGGAAGAAGGGGTTTCACTAGCAAGCAGTTGAGTACATATAGCAAACCCTAAATTGGGCTGTACTCACTATTGAGTACCCCACTGCAGGCTAGATAAACATAACATTCTGACAGTTCGGTGCTATAACTATAATAAAATATAGGAATGCACCTAACCTAGGATATCAAGCATATCTATGCATGATAAATAAAACCCAAGGTAGATATAGTATAACAAAGTCTAGGCAAGCAAGCAAAGCCAACATAAGCCGTCGTATTCTCACATGCACCATGAGTGACTGAGTCAGGGTGATGGTGCGGCGTGCTCTGTTCCGGGTGATCTGCAAACCAAGATAGCTGCACAGCTCACCCAAGTCTGTGCACGTGTGTCTCTTCTGCAGCTCCGACTTCACGTGGGCGAGTCCAGCAGTGTGAGCAGTGGCAAAAACCAAGTCGTCGACGTACACGAGGATGTAGAACGGCGGCAGCGAAGTGTCGGTGCGTAGAAACAATGACGGGTCAGCAGTAGAAGGAGCAAACCCAAGAGCCGCAAGAGTCGTCCTCAGTGTGTCGTGCCACTCGCGAGGCGCCTGGCGGAGACCGTAGACCGGCCGCCGGAGGCTCCACTGGGTACCAGGAGGAAACGACCCAGCGAAGCCAGTTGGGCGGCGCAGCCAGATCTCCTCGTGCAGACTGCCCTGTAGGAAAGCAGCGCTGAAGTCAAGAGAGTGAAGCTCGTAGTCACGCTGAGCGGCGACGTGCAGCAGCACCCGAAGAGTGGTCATCTTCGGGGTAGGGGAGAAGGTCTGGAAGAATTCAACTCCCTGTTGCTGACTGAAGCCTCGTGCAACGTAACGCGCATTGAAGACATGCAAAGAACCCGGCGACCGCTTCACCCTGGAAATCCACATGTCACTGACGATCTTCGCCCCAGGTGGGGGAACCTCGTCGACGTTAGTGCCTGTGGACTTCCAGGATGCCATCTCTGCGTCCATGGCTGACTGCCACTGAGAGGAGTAGGGACCCTCTATCGCCTCTGCGTAAGAGCGCGGAGTCGGGATGTCTGGTGCATCCGGGTCTCCCTCAGGTGCAATCAGCATGGACACGAGATGAGGTACAGCAGCTGCAAAGCACTCAAAATCCTCCTGCCTGTCCTCAAGGACGTCCGTGCCAAGAGCACACTCACCCCCGACGGACGGAGGACAGACAGGCTCACACTCAGCAACAAGACTAGCGGCGTAGTCGAGACGACAGCGAGCAGCAAAGTCGACAAGCTCAGCAACTAAGGCAGACGCAGAAATGGACTCAAAGGAAGGGTCAGCGACAACAGTAGCTAGCAGACGCGTAACGGTAGGGCTGGCAGCACGAAGTGAGTCAGACTCGGGGTCCGGACTGTCAGCAAGGGAGGACGCAGGAGGAGACGGCAGAGGGACACGCAGTGGAACAGAGGAAGGACGAAATACCATCTGGTGCGTGCCGGGGACAGGAGGAGGACACGGACGCGGAACACGACTACAAGTGCGACGCACGCGAACAGGCGACGCAGGACAAGACGTAGGCTCACGACGCTCCGAAAGACCTCTGGTCGGCCTAGTGTAAGGAGAATGACTAGGCAGTGGGGAGGCTGGCTGTAACTACGACTGCGACTGGACAGACGGTGGACACGTTAAGGGAGGAGTAGGACCAGTAGAAGGCGGAAGACCAAGAACCTGCTGAAGGAGTGGAACGAAGTACGGCCGCGGCCGTGCAGCACCATCAGAACCAGCACAGACAGCTCCAGCACCCCCAGCTCCAGGGTCTCCAGCTCCAAATCCTGCAGCACCACTAGCTCCAGCACCAGCAGCACCACCAGCAGGACCAGCTCCAGCAGCGACTCCAGCGCTAGCTCCAGAAGCACCTCCAGCTCCAGCAGCTCGAGCACCTCCAGCAGCTCCAGCTCCAGCAGCACCTCCAGTGGCTCCAGTGCTAGCAGGACCTCCTGCTCCAGCAGCTCCATCACCTCCAACAGCTCCAGCAGTACCTCCAGCCCCAGCAGCTCCAGTACCTCCAGTACGAGCACCTCCGGGACTAGTGGCTCCAGCACCTCTAGCAGCTCCAGCTCCAGCTGCACCACTCCGGAGGCTCCAGCGCCAAGCAAACCACTCGCGCAGCTGCAGTGGAGAGAGAGACTCCGGCCAGGACAAGACACCCGAAGGGCCTCCAGGCTCAGCACACTCGGGCTTAGCAACCCCAGTCTTAGAATTTGAGGCTCAGCACCCCCAGGCTCCGCACCCGCAGGCTCAGCACCCCCAGGCTGCGGCAGCTGCTGACGTACCCGAGACAACTTCCTCCATCGCGTCAGCTTCGTCATCTTCTGTAGCGAAGGTACGTGTTCCAGTAAAATCAGATGTCAAGTCCTCGCAAGTGGCATGCTGCCTCTGCCAAGTATTGTAAATAAGCCGCTTGTAGAAGAGTAAATCACATGCTGGAACAGTGACGCGCGTTTCAACGTCCCATATTTTCAATGGTACAAACTGCTTCTCGATGCCGAGGTGTATTCCCCGTTGTGGCCTTTGGGAAAACCGTCTCGCATGTATATTCGGAGGCTGGTACTATACCATGCATCCGAAGACTCGTAACATTTTTGTACTACCCAACTTCCCGGGCCACTCCTTGTGCGGTGAGGATTTTTTTCGCAGGGACATGGAAGATAGAAGATAGTGAAGCAGCAGTGCGTGGTCCATTGCAAACGGTCACAGCCCTGCTGGCAAGCGTGCCTCCATGGATGATCTAAACCCTATTTATCCATTCTGCCATGCCTTGCTATTGATGCTGGTAAGGCAGCAACTTTAGCTTCTTGATTCCCCTGTCAGCGAGGTAGAAGCGTTGCGAGAGGTACTCAAGACCACCATCATTTTCAGACCGCTCTCTCGTTCAGCTGCAAGTAACCACGCCACGAATCCCTCGTAAGCAAGATCACGAAATAAGATTAGTGTGTGCTAGACGTAACTTGTAGCAGTGTCGATGAAGGTATTGATGCGGTTTGAATCTGCTCGTCCATCTTGTCGATGAAGTTATCGCTGTGAACTTTTTCAAGTGGCTTGTATGCAGATGTGCTAGGGTTGTGATATGATACAAACGCTGCTGAGGCAAATCAGCTTCTAGACACATTGTGCAGATATCGGGGTTGGCGCCACTCCTTCCCATCAATAAGGAGAAGAGCGTCTTAGTCGAGAACTTCCGCCCGAATAGTATTGTAAGTTGTAGTTCCACTCGGATGTCCTAACCACTTGTGCCATATGTCCTCTGAAGCTGCATGTCCCGCAGATAAACAATACAAGTCGGAGTTTGCATAAAAGGCTGCAAAGTTTGGTGGACTATGGTGTGACGCGTGGTTAACCGTACCGCGTTGAGTAATAGAAGTGTCAACAACAAGAGGATTTGCTGCATGTGATGAAGTTGACGGTAAAGATGGATGATGTGTCTATTCTGCTTCCCCACTGGTCCTTATGAACTCTGCTGCTTCTTGTGTTGTTCCAAGTGTGTCTGCTCCAGATGCTATCAGTGAAACATCTTCACAGTAAAGTCCAAGATGATCCGGCTGAGGATGGTGCTCCTTCGAATGGCAGACTGCCCAAGAACCAAAGGCAGAATTTCGGTCGCTATTTTTGAAGTCCCATTTTGCTCCATGTTAAGTACGAACACTCTGTCTTGTTGTACAACTTTGCGACGCAGAAACCTCCCCTTGTATAGTATAATTTGATCTCTCTGTTGATGCTGTCGCATTCCAAGTGTACTCCGCGTCTAGTCAGATGACTGACGCTAAGAAGATTGTAGCCGAGGCTAGGCACTATGAGGGCGTTTGAAAACTGTTTGAGTTTGTTTGTCTCCGGCGACTGATGAAGAACGGTGCCTTGGCGTCGGGTACGTAGAGTCTGATTGTTGGCAGCTGTAACTGTTACTTCCTGATGATGTCGAGTTTCATGTTTCACAAAAAACCAGTTGTTAATCCCTGATGTGCACATGTGTTGTGCGCAACAACTGTCAAGAAACCAAACTCTGGGACCGTATTCGGCGGTAGCTGCGACGCTGGCATACTGTGGGTTGACTTAAATTTTTGTTGAAATTGCTTCAGAAGTTTCATCTGGTGCGAAGGTTGACAGTGAGCTTGGTACACATGAGTAAGTGCAACTCATCCAAGCCTGTACGTTTCGTTCTTTTGCTAATGAAGTTGTCCTTGTATGTGATCTAATATGTGCAGTTGAAGCAATTTTCAAGAAGCGTAATCAGCGAAACAATGATCACTAGTAGAAAGTGGTACAAGTAGTAAATCCTAATTGGGTTGTACCCTCTAGAGTGTGCCTCACTGTAGCCTACAACCTAACACGTGCATATTGTTTGACACACCCCTATAAGCAAAGTGGGGGACAAGAAGACACAACAAAGAAAAGCTAAGGGTGGATCACAAAGTCACCACAAAGTTAGAGCACAAGTAAGCGACCACAAGGCCAGTTCACATGCAGAGTAAAAAAAGCACATGCAGTCCAGTGATCACAACCTAGAAAGGGTAAGCATGCAGGTAAATATATATTTATATTTTAGTACAAGGCAAAGTCAAGAGGTAAGCAAGTGAGGCAGAGTAGGCACCATGCCAAGAGCCGTGCAGAACCATTGATGATTACCATAACCTAGGGCCTTGGTGAAGATATTAGCACTGTTGGCCCGGGAGGCAACGTAAACAAGGCGAAGCGCAGCACACTATTGCAATTTCCGTGCGAGAAAGTAACGAAGAGCAATGTGCTTCGTTCTGTGCTCCAGTCTCTGCTCCCGACACAAGGCAATCATGGCCTTGTTCTCGACGTGTAGAACTCGAGGAGAATGAGGCCGCTCACCCAAGTCAGTCAGCAAGTAGGTCAGCTAGCGTAACTTTGGTGCAGCCATAGTCCCAACGTAGATTTTGGCCTCACAGGTAGAGCCGAGCACAGAAGATGAGCGAGTGGACCTCCACGAGATAGAAATAGAACCGAGACTGAAGGTGTAACCCTGTGACGACCGGTGAGTCGCCTAGTTGTCAGCCTAAGAAGCGTCTAAGTGCCCAGTGAGCACAACTGAACCCCGTCCCCCAAGCACGAGCCCCATGTTTGATGTACTGCACAAGGAGCGTAGTACCCTCGTAGTAGCCCTGTAGTGCTCCGAGCAGTGTCTCCCGGGCTCAACGCAGTGAGCCAAGATGCTCGGAGCGAGTGGCTTGTAGGCAGAGGAGTGGATTGTGGCGAGGAGAACCAAGATCCGAAGTGCTGAAGGACCGGCTGCAGCATGTGTGACTGAGTCAGGTTGATGGTGCTCTCTGCTCTGTCCCGGGTGATCAGCAAGCCAAGATAGCCACGCAGCTCACCCCAGGTCAGTGCAGGTATGTCTTTTCTACAGCTCTGCCTTCACAAGGGCCTGTGCCTTAGTGTTAGCTGTATCAAAGACCAAGTCATCAATGTACAAGACGATGTAGAACGGCGGCAGAAAAGGGTCTGTGCGAAGAAACAGCTACGGGTCAGCAGTCAAAGGTGAAAACCCAGGAGCCGCTGTTAGAATCCAGAATAGAACGAGAATGCATGAAACTAGGTAGGAGGGGGATACAAGTAGGAAACCCTAACAAAGCTGTACCCCCTAAGGCTAAACCCACTATAGCCTACACAATATAAACATATAATGTTTGACACACCCCCATAGGCTAAGTGGGAGACAACCAGATGGTCACAAGACCAGTCAAAGCAAAGCAAAGCAAGCTCAGGGTGGATCTCAAGGAAACCACACAAATTCTGAGCACAAGCAAGTGGTCACAAGACCAGTTCACATGCAGGTTGATAGTATAACAAGAGATACAGTGATCACAACCTAGCAAGAGTAAACAAGCAGGTATATATACAGAGATCACAGTACAAGCAGAGTCAAGAAGTAAGCAAGTGAGGCCCAGTAGGCACGAGGCCTAGAACAGTACAGAAGCGCTGATGGTCACAAGGCTGAAGCGCCTTGGTGAACACATCAGCAGTGTTGGCCCGAGTGGCCACGTAACGCAGACGAAGCTGACCGCGCTGCTGCAGCTATCGAGCAAGGAAGTAGCGCAGAGCGATATGCTTCGTTCTGTGCTCCAGTCTGTGCTCCTCACACAAGGCAATGGCAGCCTTGTTGTCGACGTACAGCACTGGAGGAGAACGAGGCCGCTCTCCCAAGTCGGTCAGCAGGTAGGTGAGCCAGCGTAACTCCTGTGCAGCCATGGCTGTGGCGTAGATCTCAGCCTCACAACTGGAGCTGAGAACAGAAGACGAGCGTGTAGAACGCCAAGAAACTGAACCAGAGCCAAGGCTGAAGGTGTAACCCTGAGACGACCGCTGAGTAGCCTGATCGTCAGCCCAAGACGCGTCTGAGTGCCCAGTGAGTACAACTCGGTCTCGTCCTCCAAGCACTAGCCCCATGCCCGACGTACTGCACAAGTAGCGCAACACCCTCTTAGCGGCATCCATGTGCTCCTTCCGGTGACGGCCAGGAGCGACATAGCGTGCAAGGATGCTAAGAGGGTATGCAAGGTCAGGTCGAGTGCAGGTCATCAGGTACATGAGGCAGCCCACAAGCTCTGGATACGGGCCACTCGGCTCTACGGACTCATCCGAAGGCAGAGCTGAGAGCGAGTGACCGGTAGGCAGAGGAGTGGGCTGAGGCGAGGAGTACGTGAAGCGGAACCGCTGAAGGACCTGCTGCACCATGTGTGACTGAGTCAAGGTGATGGTGCGCCGTGCTCTGTCCCGGGTGATCCGCAAGCCAAGATAGCTTGTCAGTTCACCCAGGTCTGTGCACGTGTGTCTCTTCTGCAGCTCCGACTTCACGTGGGCGAGTGCCGCAGTGTCAGCAGTGGCAAAGACCAAGTCATCGACGTACACGAGGATGTAGAACGGCGGCAGCGAGGTGTCGGTGCGTAGAAACAGCGACGGGTCAGCAGTAGAAGGAGCGAACCCAAGAGCCGCAAGTATAGTCCTCAGTGTGTCGTGCCACTCACGTGGCGCCTGTCGGAGACCGTAGACTGGCCGCCGGAGGCTCCACTGGGTACCAGGAGGGAACGACCCAGTGAAGCCAGGTGGGCGGCGCAGCCAGATCTCCTCGTGCAGGCTGCCCTGTAGGAAAGCAGTGCTGAAGTCAAGAGAGTGGAGCTCGTAGTCACGCTGAGCGGCGACGTGCAGCAGAACCCGAAGAGTGGTCATCTTCGGGGTCGGGGAGAAGGTCTGGAAGAAGTCAACTCCCTCTCGCTGACTGAAGCCTCGTGCAACGTAACGCGCCTTGAAGACAGGCGGAGAACCCGGCGGCCGCTTCACCCTGAAAATCCACATGCCACTGACGATGTTCGCCCCAGGTGGGGGAACCTCGTCGACGTAGGTGCCTGTGGACTTCCAGGAAGCCATCTCTGCGTCCATGGCTGTCTGCCACTGAGAGGAGTAGGGACCCTCTATCGCCTCTGCGTAAGAGCGCGGAGTCGGGATGTCTGGTGCATCCGGGTCTCCCTCAGGGGCAACTAGCATGGACACGAGATGAGGTAAAGCACCGGCAAAGCACTCAAACTCCTCCTGCCTGTCCTCAAGGACGTCCGTGCCAAGAGCACACTCACCCCCGACGGACGGAGGACAGACAGACTCAGACTTAGCAACTAGGCTAGCGGCGTAGTCTAGACGACAAGTGGCAGCAAAGTCGACAAGCTCGGCAACTAAGGCAGACGCAGCAGTGGACTCAAAGGAAGGGTCAGTGACAACAGTAGCCAGGAGACGCGTGACAGTAGGACTGGCAGCACGAAGGGAGTCAGACTCAGGGTCAGCAAGAGCAGGAAGAGAGGACGCAGGAGGAGACGGGAGAGGGACACGCTGGGGAGCAGTGGAAGGACGAAGCGCCATCTGGTGAGTGCCTGGGACAGCAGGAGGACGCTGACGCGGGACACGACGACCAGTGTGAGCAGCACGAACAGGCGACGCTCGACGAGACTCAGGCGACGCAGGACGAGACTCAGGCTCACGACGCTCCGTAAGACCTCCAGTCGGACCAGTGTAAGGAGAAGGACCAGGGAGAGGGGAGTCAGACGGTAACTGTGACTGCGACTGGACAGACGGAGGACACTCTAAGGAGGGAGGAGGACAAGGAGGAGGAGGCTGACCAAGAACCTGCTGAAGGAGCGGAACGAAGTACGGCCGCGGCCGCGCAGCGTCTCCAGAACCAGCAGAGACACCAGCGCCAGGGTCCTCAGCACCAGCAGCAGCTCCACCTCCAGGGTCCTCAGCACCAGCAGCAGCTCCAACTCCAGGGTCCGCAGCACCAGCAGCAGCTCCGACTCCAGGGTCCGCAGCACCAGCAGCAACTCCAACGCCCGGAGCCGCAGCACCAGCCGCACCTCCAGAAGAAGCAGCACCTCCAGCAGCTCCAGCAGCCCCAGCACCAGCAGCACCTCCAGCAGCTCCAGCAGCACCAGCAGTACCACCAGCACCAGCAGCACCTCCAGTAGCGTCAGCAGCACCAGCAGCTCCAGCACCAGCAGTACCTCCAGCAGCGCCAGAAGCACCGCCAGCAGCAGAACCTCCAGCAGCTGGGTCCGCGACACTAGGAGCGCCACTCCGAAGACTGCAGCGCCGTGCGTACCACTCTCGGAGTCGCTGGGGAGAGGGCAGCTCCCGCCTAGGAGGGGAAGCACTAGCACCAGCTCCAACAGTACTCCTGGCTCCAGAAGCACCTCTCCTGAGGCTGCAGTACTGTAAGTACCACTCACGCAGCTGCTGTGAGGAGAGAGCTCCTCCAGGTGTAGCACTCCCAGGCTCAGCACCTCCAGACTCAGCACCCCCAGACTCAGCACCCGCAGGCTCAGCACCCCCAGGCTCCGCACCCCCAGGCTCAGCACCCCCAGACTCCGCAACCCCAGGCTCCGCACCCCCAGACTCCGCAACCCCAGGCTCCGCACCCCCAGGCTCCGCACCCCCAGGCTCCGCACGCTCAGGCTCAGCACCCTCAGGCTCAGCACCCCTAGCAGGACGAGAGTCGACAGCTACCTTGACAGGCTCAACCGGGTCTACCTGGGACACACCTGAGGGAGCGGCACCCTGAGGGGGGAGGGGGTCTACCACAGCAGCACCTGGCGCGAGGAAGAGAGGCGGGGGGGGGAGCGGGGCAGTGCGGTAGGGGAAGAGGCGGTAGTAGGGGACGGACTCGTCGAAAGTGACGTCCTGAGAAGGCAGGACACGGCGCGAGGTGGGGTGGTAAAACTGCCAACCAGACGCGTCCGGGACAAAGCCAAGGAAGACACAAGGAACAGCGCGGGAGGAGAGCTTGTCCGCGGACGTATCGCGAACAAAGGCTCGAGATCCCCAGACCCGAAAGCGTGACGCATCGCCAACCTCTCCTGTCCAACGCAGTGTCGGCGAAGTCTCCGGAACGGAGACACGGGGCCAGAGGTTGAGCTGATGCGCAGCGTATCGGACTGCAAACGGCCACAGAAAGTGGGGGGCAGCCGCATGGATCAAGGAGGTACGAGCGACCTCCATGACCAAGCCAATGCGGCTTTCAGCAACCCCATTCTGCTGTGGAGAGGCCGGAAGCGTGAACGACTGGCGGATGCCGTGCTCCGCACAGTAGGCTGCCAAGAGGTCGGAGGAGAACTCACCACCTCTGTCAGAGTGCAAGCGCAGGACAGGAAAGTCCGAGTGGAAACGCTCGCTGAGCTGGAGACGAGAAGCGCTGATCCAAGGGATCAAAACATCAGGGACCTCACCCTTGGTGCGCAAGGGGAAGACCGTGGTGTAGCGCGAGTAGTCGTCAACAACTATCAGGAAGTACCTCTCCTGACCCTGACCACGGATGCGGGCTGGGCCCCACACGTCCATGTGGAGCGTCTGCAAGGGAGCAGTCGTCGGGGGAAACGAGGAGGAGTGAGGAGCGGCGCGCTGCCGCCCTCGACACAGGGAAGACAGGGAGGAGCAGGCGAGGGTGGGAGGGGAGGGAGAACCCTGGGAAGACCAGAGACAAGGTACCGTTTGTGCATGGCACGAAGGCGCTGCACGGACGGGTGACCAAGTCGGTGGTGCCAGAGGACGGTCTCGTGCGCCAGAGAGCGACACGAGCAGGGGGCCGACAGCTGACCTGACGCAGACGCAGCTACCTGAGGGGACTCAGTGGTCAGTGTGTACAGGTCCGACCCCGGCTGCCGAGTGAAGGTAGCCAGGTGACGGCCCGTCCGAGCACACGTGCAGTGTGTCACGCGCTCGTAGGCAGGGGTGAACTGGTGAACACCCCCGTCTTGGAGCGCACAACCCGCCACCAAGTTCGTAGAGAACGAGGGGAGGTGGAGACCTGACAGTGTGCCCGACGGGACCGCAGGACAAGGAAGGACAGTGGAGGAGGTCGCAATGACCGGACCCCCAGAGGGGTCAGCGAGGGAGACAGCAACTGGCCGAGCAAGCGGCTCAAGGGCAGTGCGGTCACGAAAGAAACAGCGAGAAGCACCTGAGTCCAGAGTGAAGGTGTGCAGTGCCTCAGTCGACTCAGTACCAGGGGGCGCAGACTCACGAGCACCTAGAGCAGCAGCCTCACCAGCACCTGGGGTAGCAGACACGCGAGTACCGGGAGTGGTAGCCTCACCAGCACCTAGGGCAACAGACGCACTAGCACCTAGAGCGGCAGCCTCACTCACAGGACACGGCAGCTGCACCTGTCCACTACCAGAAGCTCCCGAACGACGCACTCCAGAGCGACTGCCACTACGGCCACCCCGACAGCCCCAACTGGCGTACCACTCACGAAGCTGCTGGGGCGAGAGAGGACACGGCAGCTGCACCTGTCCACTACCAGAAGCTCCCAACCGACCCACTCCAGAGCGACTACCACTACGGCCACCCCGACAGCCCCAACTAGCGTACCACGCACGAAGCTGCTGGGGCGAAAGAGGACACGGCAGCTGCACCTGTCCACTACCAGAAGCTCCCAACCGACCCACTCCAGAGCGACTACCACTACGGCCACCCCGACAGCCCCAACTAGCGTACCACTCACGAAGCTGCTGGGGCGTGAGGGACTCACGCGCACGGCCCTGGAGCTGCATCTGGCCACGCCAGGAGCAGCAGTAGCAGCAGTAGCGGCAGTAACAGCAGTAACAGCAGGAGCGGTAGCAGTGGGAGTAGAAAAGGCAGTAGCAGCAGTAGCAGCGGTAGCAGTGCTGGCAGGGCAACGCTCACCAGTGGTCGGCGCGGCAGGCGCAAGACGGTGGTGACAGCGGGGCCGCTACAACTGCAGGGCGGGGCCGGGCCGCAGCAGGGAGCTCCGCGGCAGCTGCTGCAGGGCGAGGCCGGGCCGCGACGGCAGCTGCTCCAGGTGCCAGGGGCGGCTGCTGCAGTGGCGGCTGCTCCAGGGGCCAGGGGCGGCTGCTGCAGCGGTGGTTGCTCCAGGGGCCAGGGGCGGCTGCTGCAGGGGCGGCTGCTCCAGGGGCGAGGGGCGGCTCCTGCAGTGGCGGCTGCTCCAGTGGCCAGGGGCGGCTGCTGCAGGGGCGGCTGCGCCAGAGGCCAGGCGCGGATTAGGTCAGGGCGACGCGGCGAGCAGGGCGACGCGGCGGGCAGGTGGCGACGCCGCGGGCAGGGCGACGCGGCGGGCAGGTGACGACGCCGCGAGCAGGGCGACGCCTCGAGCAGGTGGCGACGCCGCGGGCAGGGCGACGCGGCGGGCAGGTGACGACGCGGCGAGCAGGGCGACGCGGCGGGCAGGTGACGACGCCGCGGGCTGGGCGACGCGGCGAGCAGGTGACGACGCCGCGAGCAGGGCGACGCCGCGAGCAGGTGGCGACGCCGCGGGCAGGGCGACGCGGCGAGCAGGTGACGACGCCGCGGGCAGGCGACGACGCCGCGGGCAGGCGACGACGCCGCGGGTAGGCGACGACGTCGCGGGCAGGGGCTACGTCGGGGGCAGGCGACGACGCCGCAGGCAGGCGACGACGCCGCGGGCAGGCGACGACGCCGCGGGCAGGGGCTACGTCGCGGGCAGGTGACGACGCCGCGGGCAGGCGGCGACGCCGCGGGCAGGGCGACGCGGCGGGCGGCGAGAGCCTGCAGGGGCGGCGCGCGGTCGGGCAGAGGCTGCGCGCGGGCCTGACGAGTCTGCAGGGGCGGCTCTCGGGCCTGACGGGCCTGCAGCGGCGGCTCGGGGGGGGCCTGACGGGTCTGCAGAGGCGGCTCGGGGGCCTGACGGACCTGCAGGGGCGGCTCGAGGGCGCACGAGGGCGCTCGAGGGCGCACGAGGGCGCACGAGGGCGCACGAAGGCGCACGAGGGCGCACGAGGGCGCACGAAGGCGCACGAAGGCGCACTAGCAGAGAAAGGCGCACGAGGGCGCACGAGGGCGCACGAGGGCGTACGAGGGCGCACGAAGGCGCACTAGCAGAGAAAGGCGCACGAGGGCGCACGTAAGGTAGGGCGCACGAGGGCGCTTCTAGCGGAATAGTGGGCCCATAGTAGAAAGTGGTCCTAGGTAGCAACCTAGGCTCGTGATACCATGTTAGAATCCAGAATAGAACGAGAATGCATGAAACTAGGTAGGAGGGGGATACAAGTAGGAAACCCTAACAAAGCTGTACCCCCTAAGGCTAAACCCACTATAGCCTACACAATATAAACATATAATGTTTGACAGCCGCAAGAGTCACGGAGCGCCTGATGGAAACCATACATTGGTCATCGGAGGCTCCACTTGGTACCATCAGGAAATGGCCTACTGAAGCCAGGTAGGCGGCGCAACCAGATCTCCTCGTGAAAGCTACCCTGCAAGAAAGATGCGAAGAGTTTGACAGTAGTCACGCTGTGGCTGGGATGGGTCAGGTGGTGAACAATGCAGAGGAGGAGTAACGCCAATGGAAGACAGAAGGCTGAGAACTTGGCAAAGTGCCAAGCCAGGTGGTGGCAGTGACGACTGCGGCTGGTCCAAGAAGAACGGTCGCCGCTGCACAGTACCCCCAGCTCCAGTACCTCCAGGTCTAGAACCTCCCGCACCGCTAGCTCCAGGACCTCCAGCTCCAGCAACTCCAGCACCAGAACCTCCAGCAACAGTACTTCCAGCACCAGAACCTTCAGCTCTAGCTCCTCTTGCTCCAGAGCCTCCAGCATCTCAGCTCTAGCGCCAGCATCCCCAGGCTCAGCACCTCCAGTGTCAGCACCCCCAAGGTCAGTACCCCCAGGCTCAGCACCCCCAGAACCAGTACCTCCAGGCTCAGCACCGCGCTTGACCACCCACTCACGGAGCTGCTGCAGCGGACGCAACTACCGGAGCTGTCCACCCCCAGCTCTAGTACCTCCAGCTCTAGCACCTCCAACACGAGAACCCCCAGTACCTCCAGCGGGAGCACCTCCAGCACCACCGGCTCGAGCACCTCCAGAACCAGCACCCCCAGCGTCAGCACCCCCAGTCCTAGCACCCCCAATGCCCGCACCTCCAGCATCACCACCCCAAGAAGCACTGGAGTCTACAACGACAGGCTGTAGAGGCGGCGAAGGCGGCCGAGCGCGGGGAGCTGTGAGAGGCCGCAGTATCATCAGCAGCAGGGTCATCCCCCTCAGCCGGGCCTGTGGAGTCTAAGGAGAACTTCAATGGTGCAACCAAGGGGGGAGGTGAGACCTAAGACACACCTGAGGGAGCAGGTCGCAAGAGGGGCCGGGGAGAGGAGTCTACCAGGGTGTAATTTGGATCCAGGAAGAGGGGTGGCGGGGGGACATGATAAGATGCGTGGGGGAAGAGATAGTAGTAGCAAACCGACTTGTCAAGGCGGTGCATCAGTGGGAGAGCCAGGGAAGAAAAAGCGAATAGTGCAAGGAGAAAGCTTGCCCGCAGTGGTATCGTGGACAAGGGAAAGCGAACCCCATCCCTAAAACGTCGACGCATCGCCAACCTTCCCCGTCCAACGACATGGGAAGGTTAAGCTGATGCACAAGGTATGGGACCGCAAACGACCACAGAAAATGGGGAGCAACCGCATGGATCATGGAGGTGCGAGCAACCTCCAAAATCAAGCCAATGCGGCGCTCAGTGATCCCACTATGCTGTGAAGAGGCCGGGAGTGTGAACAGCTGGGTGATGCCCGCCCCACGACAAAAGTCCTCGAGGAGACCGGAGGAAAACTCACCTCCACGGCCAGAGTGCAGACAGAGCACTGGGAGGTCCTAACGGAACCGTACGCTTAGCTGGCGGTGAACAGTGTGGATCTAAGGGATCAAAACAGCACGGACGTCTCCCTTGTGCTGCAAGGGAAACGCCGTGGTAAAGCGCGGGTAGTCGTCGACGACCAGCAGGAAGTAGCGCTCTCGGCCTGGCTCATGGACGGGGGTGGGGCCCCACAGGTCCATGTGCAGGGTCTGCAAAGGAGCAGTGGTCGAATGGGAACGAGGAGGAGTGAGGAGTGGCGCGCTGCCGCCCCTCGACGTAGGGAGTGCACGGCGGCGCAAGCGACGGAGGAAGTGGGGGCAGGGACCTCGGGAGGCCTAAGACAAGGAGACACGAGTGCATGCGATGCAAACGCTGCAGGGAGGGGTGACCAAGATGGTGGTGCCAGAGGAGGGACGTGTGCGTGAGTAACCGACACGAGCAAGACGTAGCTACGTGACAGGACGCAACCAACTGTGTAGACTCAACGTGCAGTTTGTACAGGCTAGACCGAGGTCTTCGAGTGAGCGTGGCAAGGTGGTCGCCAATCACTTAGTCCGTACAGATCGCCACAAGCTCGCCCCCAGGAGTCGTGGTAGTGACCGAATGATCCTGGAGGACAGAGTTTCTCACCAAGTTCATAGCGAACGGGGGGAGGTGGAGACCTGTGAAGGAACAGTGGAACGACGTGCAACGACTGGGCCAGAGGAGGGGTCAGCCATAGTCACAGGGATAGGTGTGGTGAGTGGTGTGACTGTGGTGCAGTTGCGGAAGAAGCTGCGAGATGCACCTGAGTCCAGCATGAACGTGTGCAAAGCCTCCGCAGGAACTACACATGTGCTAGCAGACTCACAAGCACCTCGACTTGCGGCCTCTACTACCAGGGACGCGTCGTTGGGAAACCCACCCACGAAGCTGCTGCGGCAAGAGGGCCCCCTACTGACGCTGCTGCCGCTGCTATCCACCCCCAGAACCTCCGCCTCCACCAGCCGCACAACCTGTGTGAGCAGACTCACAAGCACCTACACTCGCCTCCTCGACCAGCTGCTGCCACTCCCAGAGCAACGGACGATGTCGCTGTTGCGGCTAGGTGGCACGAGAGAGGGATGAGTAGTGCCTAACCACAATATCGTAGAAAGTCTGGGCCGATGTCACCTGCGAAAGTAGGCCCTTTGGCCGAACGGCATGTGAGCTCGAACAGCAAGCTGGGCGAGAGCGTCGCGTTACGTCCACGGTGTGCAGGCAACGCGGTCCGCCTGGTACCACCACTGCACGTCCTCGCCAGCGTTAGCAGCATGCTCAGTGGGAGTCGTGGGGGCCTGTAGGGACCCCGAGGTGTGCTCGAATAGGGAGATGCCATCTCTAATAAAACGCCAAAGATACCGGCGCACGCACTCGAGCCACAACTCTAACTCAAAAGGGTGCCCGTCTGCGTCAACCGCTTGGACAGCAATAGTGGACATCACAGGCAACGGCAGTCAGTAGCAGCGGCGCAAGGGCGGCAGTAGCGACTGCGGTGGTGGCAGCTGTAACGGCATTTGCATTGGTAGTAGTGGTAGGGGTTGCGGGTGCAGCGGTAGGGGTAGCTGCAGAAGTGGTGGCCGATGCAACGGTAGTGGCAGAAGTGGTAGTGGCAATTGCGGTAGTTGCGGTCGTAGCAGCAGTAGCCGCGGCTGCAGGTGTTGCAGTAGTTGCTGCGGTTGTGGCAGCTATAGCGGCTACTAAAGTAGCTGTAGCGGCTGCTGTAGTGGCTCTAGCAGCAGTGGCAGCAGCTGTGGCGGTAGTTGCTGCGGCAGCGGTAGCTATAGTGGCTGCTGTAGTAGTTGTAGCGGCTGCTGCAGTGGCTCTAAGAGCAGATGAAGGACACACGCGTGGGACAGTAGGGCGACGCGGCTCGCGTGGTGGTAGGCAGGGGGGCGTGCGTCACGCAGGGCTGCTTCGCTAGGGGCAGCGGAGCGCGCGTCGAGTAGGGTAGCCGCACACGGTGCAGAGGAGCGACGGCGCATGCGTCAACCTGGGCATCGGGGCAGGGGGGTAGAGGGGCGCACGTTATGTTAGGCAGCGGGGCGTATGTTGCGTTGGGTAGCGAGGCAGCAGGGCAGTGGGGTGCGCGTTGCGCAGGGCAGCTACGCCCGTGACATTGAGGCGACGGAGCGTGCGTCGCGCTTGACAGCAAGGTAGCGGGGCGCTCGTCGCGCTGGTGGCGTGCGCGGTAGGACAGTGTACGCGGGCTGGCACGGTGCGTGGGGCAGGGTACGGGCAAAGCAGCGTGGGCAGGCGCGGCGCACGGGGCAAGGCACAGGCAAGGCAGCGCGTGCGGGGCATCATATGGGCAAAGCAGTGCGTGCGGGCAGGCGCAGCGCGCCGGGCAGCGTATGGGCAGGGCAGCGCGTGCGGGGCATCATATGGGCAAAGCAGCGCGTGCGAGCAGGTGCAGCGCGCCGGGCAGCGTATGGGCAGGGCAGCGCGTACGGACAGGAGCGGCGCGCTGGGCAGCGTATGGGCAGGGCAGCGTGTGCAGGCAGGCGTGGCACGAGTGGCAGCGTACGGGCAGAGCACTGCGCGCGGGCAGGCGCAACGCGCCGGGCAGCGTATGGGCACGGCAACGCGTGCGGGTAGGTGCGGCACGCAGGGCAGTGTACATGCAGGGCAGCGAGCAAGCAAGTGCAGCGCGCGGGCGCCAAAGGTAACAATGGTAGGTATGGACCTAATCTGGCAACTGATACCATGTCAAGAAGTGTAAACAACGGAATAATGATCACTAGTAGAAAGTGGTACAAGTTGTAAACCCAAATTGGATTGTATCTTCTTGAGTGTACTTGCATGGTGTTTGACAGCAGTGGCAGCAGCAATCTGTGGAGAACCAGCAGCTGGACGCTGAGGTGTTCTCTGTTGACGCTGAGGACAATGATCACGGGAATGTTCAGATTTTTTACAATTGTGACAGAAGGGAGGTCCGCAGTACTGCTGCTGCTGTTGTCGCTGTTTCTGCTGCTACTAAAAATGTTATTGCCATTGCTGCTTCGGTGGCTCTAGTAGACTACGTGTTATAAAGGCAAACTGATTGACCTTATTGTTGCCTTTGCTTCCATACAGATCCATGTCCTGCTTTTCAGCTAGAAAGGTTCCGCAGAGGTGCATCTCTGAGACATTGCCTTGAGTACGGAGGAGAAAGCGCATCTACGCCACTGAAGTTTAAGCCCGGCAATGACAACTTTCACGAACATGGTCTTAGGGAAGCTCCCATCGCTTTGAATAAGCTGATCAAGTAGCTCTTTGATCAGTTAATGTACTGCACTGAATGCTCTCCTGCCTTCATCTGCACATTGTTTAACTACGACATGAGTCTGCTCTGTGTTACACTGTCTAAGTTTGCAGATTCACTGTACGATCTGATGCCTTGCTGTTGAGTATTGGACAGGTTACGTAGAAGAATCGTAAACACCGTCATCGACTGAAAGGCGAAACCGCGTTGTTCATCAAGAGTACCATTGAGGGGAAACGGGATTTCTCTAGTGAAGTATTCCCATATCTATGCTGCGTCCATCTGCGCCTGATAGTTTGTTGCATCTCTCACTCCAAAACCATCTCCATCCTGTTATTGTTGCCACTGTGGTTGTTGTTGTTGTTGTTGTTGTTATTGTTGTTGTTGTTGTTGTTGTTGTTGTTGTTGTTGTTGTTGTTGTTGTTGTTGTTGTTGTTGTTGTTGTTGTTGCGCAGGTGCACTATAAGGTACAAACAATAGGTAATCCGCGATTGCTGTCGAGGCGGAGCACAAAAAGAAACAAGTTGTTGTCGAACATATTATGTTCCATTGACACTCATAGGTGTTGTCCCCATGTTCAATGATGCTGACGCTTGTGGGGCTTCCTGTGCTTGAGGTGCTGACGCCATAGACGCTGATACACTTGTTGTTGTACCTTAGGATCAAGACCTGCTGCGCCATCTCCTGTAGCAGCGTTGAACGTGAAGGACGGGGATGATCCTCCGTTGCCTCCTGATCCAGTTACTAATGCAGCTGTTGGAGCAGGGCTGTCAAAGGTTACACATGAAAACCCAGAGCCAGGTAGTGGTGGGCTGAAAAAAGGCCTTATGATCATTTAGAGTTTAGTCTTTTGTAAAATGATGCAGCGAAAGACTGAATTCCTGTGCTGGTTGAATATGAGAACAATAATTGATGATTATGAAAAAGTGCACGGTCTATGAAGTCTAGTAAAGTACCTATTCAATGCTGTACCTATTCGTCAACAGAGCTTTTTATCGAGTCGTCTCCTGAATAGGTACTTTCCTATGTCATGCGAACAGTCACAAGGCTGTTCACGCTACTACCTGTAACTCACGCGAAGGGACACCTGCTACAGTAATATGCACACATAATAATACAATGATACTACTGTAGTGTTTATACTATCGAAGTACTGAATTCCACAAGTCAAATTACTTTCTCCAACATGAAAAATGATGGGTGAAGGGTGACAAGGTGAAAATAACGTGACAAAGTGAAGGAGTGCTGTGGTGAGTAACCAGGGTCCTCGCTATCATATATTTGTGCCTTTTAATTTTCTGAGTTTTCAGATGTGGTTTTTCCAACTAATCTGGTTTTGCAAAAATGGGTTTCTTGATACATCTGATTGATAAGTAATTTTATGTTTTCATCTAAGTCATTAGAACTGCATTGTGTAATTCATATGAATCCGAAGCATGTTAAAGTAGAAGTATACATTTCACAGTGGGGTTTGTTAAAGGGGGATTTACTGTTCCGTTTGAACAGTACTTTCCCAACCAATCCAACTCATCCTCATCTTATCTTTCTAGATTTCCTAGTGCCACGTGGCACTCTACTTTCTTTGCCTCACATTTCCTAGTCCCACAGAGTACTTTTCGACATTCAAACTTGCATGCTATATCAACCTTGCTTGTATCCACCAATATCAATCCATTCTCAACCAATTCTCATTCCAATTACTCAGTAACTCCTTCGCCTATTTCGCTATTAGTTCTTTCGCCAAAGTCTTCCGCCGCGTTTCATCCTCGACTTAGTCGACCCCGCTATTCGTTAGCGGATTTAGGCCAGCGGGCCCAACACTTGGTATTGTCAGAATGAGAGAGAAGTGGTTGGACTAGCAAGATTGGGAGTACAAGTAGGAAAACCCTAGAATGTTGTACCCCCTAAGGCTAAACCCACTGTAGCCTACAGAACAGTAACATATATAATGTTTGACACACCCCCATAGGCTAAGTGGGGGAGAACAAGGGGTCACAAGACCAGTCAAGAAAGACAAAGCAAGCTCAGGGTGGATCACAACGTCACCACACACTCTGAGCACAAGCAAGAGGCCACAAGGCCAGTTCACATGCAGAGGCATATATGTAACACAACCATCACAGTGATCTATACCTAGCAAAGCAAGCATGCAGGTATATATATATATATATATAAATCACAGTACAGGCAAAGTCTACAACAAGTGAGGAAAAGTGGGCACAAGCCCTAGCAAAGTGCAGAAACGCTGATGATCACCAGACTGAAGTGCCTTGGTGAATATATCAGCAGTGTTGGCCTAAGTGGCCACGTAACGCAGACGAAGCTGACCACGCTGCTGCAACTCTCGAGCCAGGAAGTAACGTAGAGCGATGTGCTTCGTTCTGTGCTCCAGTCTGTGCTCCTCACATAAGGCAATGGCAGCCTTGTTGTCGACGTACTGCACTGGAGGAGAACAAGGCCGCTCTCCCAGGTCGGTCAGCAGGTAGGTGAGCCAGTGTAACTCCTGTGCAGCCATGGCTGTGGCGTAGATCTCAGCCTCACAACTGGAGCTGAGAACTGAAGACGAACGCGTAGAACGCCACGAAACTGAGCCAAAGCCAAGACTGAAGGTGTAACCCTGTGACGACTACTGAGTAGCCTGGTCGTCAACCCAAGAAGCGTCTGAGTGCCCATTGAGAACAACTGAGCTCCTCCCTCCAAGCACGAGCCCCATGCCCGATGTACTGCACAAGTAGCGCAATACCCTCTTAGCAGCATCCCAGTGCAAATTTCGGTGCCTACCAGGAGCCACGTAGCGGGCCAAAAGGCCAAGAGGGTATGCGAGGTCAGGACGAGTGCAAGTCATCAGGTACATGAGGCAGCCAACTAGCTTTGGGTAAGGACCACTCGGCTCTACGGACTCATCCGAAGGTGAAGCTGAGAGCGAGTGACCTGTAGCCAGAGGAGTCGCCTGTGCCGAGGACCAGGTGAAGCCAAAGTGCTGAAGGACCTGCTGCACCATGTGTGACTGAGTCAGTGTGATGGTGCGGCGTGCTCTGTCCCGGGTGATCTGCAAGCCAAGGTAGCTGCGCAGTTCACCCAGGTCTGTGCACGTGTGTCTCTTCTGCAGCTCCGACTTCACCAGGGCAAGAGCCTCAGTGTCAGCAGTGGCAAAGACCAAGTCGTTGACGTACACGAGGATGTAGAACGGCGGCAGCGAAGTGTCGGTGCGCAGAAACAGCGACGGGTCAGCAGTAGAAGGCGCGAACCCAAGAGCCGCAAGAGTAGTCCTCAGTGTGTCGTACCACTCACGTGGCGCCTGGCGGAGACCGTAGACCGGCCGCCGGAGGCTCCACTGGGTACCAGGAGGAAACGACC
The DNA here is from genome assembly GCA_947471745.1 of Closterium sp. Naga37s-1. Taxonomy (NCBI): domain Eukaryota; kingdom Viridiplantae; phylum Streptophyta; class Zygnematophyceae; order Desmidiales; family Closteriaceae; genus Closterium; species Closterium sp. Naga37s-1. The sequence goes on from CANJKZ010000966.1 coordinate 1,105,872, forward strand.
CAGTGAAGCCAGGAGGGCGGCGCAGCTAGATCTCCTCGTGCAGGCTGCCCTGCAAGAAAGGTGTGCTGAAGTCAAGAGAGTGAAGCTCGTAGTCACGCTGAGCGGCAACGTGCAGAAGCACCCGAAGAGTGGTCATCTTCGGGGTGGGGGAGAAGGTCTGGAAGAAGTCTACTCCCTCTCGCTGACTGAAGTTTCGAGCAACGTAACGAGCCTTGAAGACAGGCGGAGAACCTGGCGGCCGCTTCACCCTGAAAATCCACATGCCACTGATGATGTTCGCCCCAGGAGGGGGAACCTCATCGACGTAAGTGCCAGTGGACTTCCAGGATGCCATCTCTGCATCCATGGCTGACTGCCACTGAGAGGAGTACTCACCCGCGATCGCCTCAGCGTAAGAGCGCGGGGTCGGGATGTCTGGAGCATCCGGGTCTCCCTCAGGGGCAAGCAGCATGGACACGAGATGAGGCGCAGCGGCTGCAAGACACTCAAGGTCCTCCTGTCTTTTCTCAAGGACGTCCGTGCCTAGAGCACACTCACCCCCGACGGACGGAGGACAGACAGACTCAGACTCAGCAACAAGACTCGCGGCGTAGTCTAGACGACAGCGAGCAGCAAAGTCGACAAGCTCAGCAACTAGGGCAGACGCAGCAGCAGACTCAAAGGAAGGGTCAGTGACAGCCGTGGCCAGGAGACGCGTGACAGTAGGACTAGCAGCACGAAGAGAGTCAGACTCCGGGTCAGTAAGGGCAGGAAGAGAGGACGCAGGAGGAGAAGGCAGAGGGACTCACTGTGGAGTAGTGGAAAGACGAAGCGTCATCTGGTGAGTGTCTGGGACAACAGGAGGACGCTGACGCGGGACACTACGACCAGTGCGAGCAGCACGAACAGGTGACGCAGAACGAGACTGAGGCGACACAGGACGAGACTCCGGCTCACGACGCTCCGTAAGACCTCCTGTCGGACTAGTGTAGGGAGAAGGACTAGGAAGTGGCGAGGCGGGCTGTAACTGTGCCTGCGACTGGACAAGCGGAGGACACTCTAAAGAGGGAGCAGGACAAGGAGGAGGAGGCTGACCAAGAACCTGCTGAAGGAGCGGAACGAAGTACGGCCGCGGTCGTGAAGCGCCCTCAGAACCAGTAGAGACCGCACCAGAACCCCCAGCAGCAGCTCCAACTCCTGCAGTGCTACCAGCAGCTCCAGTAGTGCCAACTCCAGTACACCAAGTAGCGCTAGCTCCAGCCGCACCGTCGGCTCCAGCACCTGCAGGACCAACCCCAGGGTCGCCAGCGACACCAACTCCAGTAGGCCCGGTGTCCTCAGCTCCACCGGCAGGTCCAGCAGCTCCAGTACCTGCAGCTCCAACTCTAGCACCAGCAGCACCTCCAGTAGCACCAGCTCCAGCAGAACCCCCAGTCCCAGCAGCTCCAGTACCGCCTGTACGAGCACCTCCAGGACCAGAGGCTCCAGTACCTCCAGCAGCACCAGGGCCTCCAGCGGGCGGCACCCCAGTGCCAGGAGCGCCGCTCCAGAGGCTGCAGCGCCGAGCGTACCACTCACTCAGTCGCTGTGAGGAGGGAGGTGACGGCTGCGACCCAGCACCCGCAGTACCACCAGCTCCAACTCCGGCAGAACCCCCAGCTCTAGCAGCCCCACGCCGGAGGCTGTAACGCTGAGAGTACCACTCACGCAGCTGCTGTGAAGAGGGAGTGGCACCAGGCGCAGGACGGTCAGTCTCAGCTCCCCTAGGCTCAGCACCCCCAGGCTCAGCACCCCCAGGCTCAGCACCCCCAGGCTCCGCACCCCCAGTCTCAGCACCCCCAGGCTCAGCACCCCCAGTCTCAGCACCCCCAGTCTCAGCACCCCCAGGCTCAGCACCCCCAGGCACAGCACCTTTAGTCTCAGTACCCCCAGGCTCAGCACCCCCCGTCTCAGTACCCCTCGAAAGACCAGAGTCGACAGCTACCTCGACATGCTCGACCGGGTCTACCTGGGAAACACCTAGGGGAGCAGCACCCTGGGGAGGGAGGGGGTCTACCGAAGCAGCACCTGACGTGAGGAAGAGCGGCGGGGGGGGGAGCGGCGCAGTGCGGTAGGGGAACAGACGATAAAAGGGTACTGACTCGTCAAAAGTGACGTCCTGAGAGGGGAAGATACGGCGCGAGGTGGGGTGGTAAAACTGCCAGCCAGGTGCGTCAGGGACAAAGCCAAGAAAGACACAGGGAACGGCACGGGAGGAGAGCTTGTCCGCTGACGTATCGCGGACAAAGGCTCAACATCCCCAGATTCGGAACACCGACGCATCGCCAACCTTCCCCGTCCAACGCAGTGTGGGCGAGGTCTCCGGAGCAGAGACCCGGGGCCAGTGGTTGAGCTGATGCGTAGCGTACTGCACTGCAAACGGCCACATGAAATGGGGGGCAGCCGCATGGATCATAGAGGTACGAGCGACCTCCATAACTAAGCCAATGCGGCGCTCAGCAATCCCATTCTGTTGTGGAGAGGCCGGCAGTGTGAACGTCTGGCGGATGCCGTGCTCCGCACAGTAGGCTGCCAAGAGGTCGGAGGAAAACTCACCACCCCTGTCAGAGTGCAGACGCAGGACTGGAAACTCCGACTGGAACCGGTCGCGGAGCTGGAGACGAGCAGCGCGGATCCAAGGGATCAAAACATCAGGGACCTCACCCTTGGTGCACAAGGGGAAGACCGTGGTGTAGCGCGTGTAGTCGTCGACGACCAGCAGGAAGTACCGCTCGTGGCCCTGTCCACGGACGCGGGCTGGGCCCCACACGTCCAGGTGGAGAGTCTGCAGGGGAGCCTCTGTGGGAGGGAACGAGGAGGAGTGAGGAGTGGCACGCTGCCGCCCCTCGACACAGGGAAGACAGGGAGGAGCAGGCGAGGGTGGGAGAGGAGGGAGAACCCTGGGAAGACCAGAGACAAGGTACCAGGAGTGCATGCTACGACGGCGCTGCACTGAAGGGTGACCAAGGCGGTGGTGCCGGCCGGAACCGCGGGACAAAGGAGGACAGTGGAGGAGGTCGCAAGGACTGGGCCCCCAGAGGGGTCAGCGAGAGAGACAGCAACAGGCCGAGCTCGCTGCTCAAGGACAGTGCGGTCACGAAAGAAGCAGCGGGAAGCACCCGAGTCCAGTGTGAAGGTGTGCAGTGCCTCAGCAGACGCAGTACCAGCAGGCGCAGACTCACAAGTACCTGGAGCAGCAGACTCACTGGCACCTAGAGCAGCAGCCTCACCAGGACCTAGGGCAGCAGACGCACTAGCACCTAGAGCGGCAGTCTCACTGGTCCCAATATCCGGGTCGGGCGGTACACTCAGGTAGCAGTCACCCTCAACACTAATAGTCAATGCATACACAGCACCAAGGATAGCATCATAATCAAGAGCAAAGATATCAATTCCCTTCTTAAGCAGATCAGCCCAGCGGGGCAGCTCAGAGGCATCAGGGAACTGCTCGCGCCAGGCGTCGTCGAGACGAAAGAAGCAGCGCTGCGCCGTGTGAAACCTCCCACAGGTCTGGCCAGTGCGGTCACCTGTGCGGATGACGTACGGGCAGGTTTCTCCATCCCCAGACCCCCCACGCTGAGAGTACCACTCACAGAGCTGCTGGGGGGACGGGGTCTCGCTGGGACGCTGCTGCTGCTGCCTCTGGCCTTCGCCGAGCCCCCCATGCTGCACCGCTCCACCGCGTCCACCACCAGCTCCACTGCCGCCACCACTGCCACCACCACCCCCGCCACCCCCACCACCGCCGCCTCCACCATCCCCGGCTCTGCCACTGGCCCCCCCACCACCAGCACCACTCCCACCACCGCCACCACCCCCGCCCCCTCCACCACCGCCGCCCCCGCCGCCACCTCCGCCACCCCTGCCCCCCTTGCCCCTACCGCCCTTGCGCCTCCCTCTAGGAGCAGACGCAGCCCCGACCCCCTCAGCACCGAGGTAGTCGACAGCAGCAGGAGATGCTATGGAGGGGAGGAGGGGGACGGGGGAGCACCCCTCAAAGAAGGGGGCGCGAGGGTCGCCACAAGAGGCACCTACATCTACAATACTCTTCTCAGTTGCTAGGAGTTCCTTCTCGAGCAGGTCGACAGTGAGGTCGGTAGGGGAGAGGGCGAGAAAATGGTCCCTGACAGTGCGAAGGGAGTCAGGGAGGTGGGTGACTAGGTGATAGAGTGTGAGGTACATCGAGGGAGGGTTCTTGGCTAGGAAATCGGGAGGAAGTGTGGCACGGTAGCGAAGATCACTAGTACGGAGGTGCGTGATGAGGTCAGCTATAGTGGCAAAGGCAGACAGATCGGGGAAGAGATATGGCAGTGAGAGACGGCCTATCGCAACAGTAGCAGGGGAGGAGTAGCGTGCAACTACAGCGTCGTACAGCTCCTTAGCGGTCTTATGCTGGCCAAAGTGCTCACGCTCATCTAGCGGTAGGTGGCTGCGAACGGCTAGGCGAGCATGAGCGTCACGGGTCTGCCACTGTGATCGAGCAGTGCTATCAGCAGTAGCAGCAGGTGCGGGAGCGGCGCCGGACGTGTGGTCAAAAAGGGAAACATCGTCCTTGGCAGTGATCTGGAGGAACAGGTGCAGGTCATCGAGCAAAACGTCAAACTTAATCGGACGGCCCTCAGAGTCAAAGGTGAGAACAGTAGGACTAGCCATAGTGACAGTAGCAGCAGTAGCAGTAGCAGTGGTAGCAGTAGCAGTAGTAGCAGTATGAGCAAGAACAGCAGGTGCTGCAGGTGGTGCACAGTAGGGCGGCGCGGCTTGGTCAGGGCGGCGCGGCTCGGTCAGGGCGGCGCGACGCGGCTCAGACTAGGCTACACGGCGCGGCGCGACGGTGGGCCTGCGCGTGGGCGGCTGTAGCGTACGGGCCGCGGCTGTGCGTGGGCTGCAATCGCGCGCGGGCGGCGGCCTACACAGGCTACGCGGCGGCCTATGGGCGGGGCTGTGGCGCGCTGGAAGGCCAGCAGGGCCGGTCGACGGGCGGCTAGCGGGCTGCTCGTGGGTGGCGCTGGTCGTGCTGGCGGCTAACAGGCGATGCGCGCGCGACTCGGGCCGCGCGCGGGCGGCTAGCGGGCTACTCGCGCTAAAAAAAGGCCGCGCGCGGGCTAGCGAGCTGCGCACGGGCAGCAGGAGAGAGAGATGCGTACGGGGGCGCACTGACAGAGAGGCGCACGAGGGCGCTAAGGCGATAGGGCGCTCGAGGGCGCTTCTAGCGGAACGGTGGGCCCTTAGGTAGGTGGCCCTAGGTTCCTAGCCTAGGCTCGTAATACCATGTCAGAATGAGAGAGAAGTGGTTGGACTAGCAAGATTGGGAGTACAAGTAGGAAAACTCTAGAATGTTGTACCCCCTAAGGCTAAACCCACTGTAGCCTACAGAACAGTAACATATACAATGTTTGACAGGTATCAGGAGCCTACGCGGGGAGCAACTTCCAACGAGCGACCGTCGACGATGAGACTACGACGTCATCATCCCGCGGTGCCGACTTGCAGACTTGGAGTCGTCGAGCCAACATGGACGAGACCATGAACTCTCTCCCCAACGACATGGGCAACATGCTTGCTCAACTGATGCGCCAACTCGAACAGTTGACGGTGGAAAATCGTCAGGTACGGGCTGAAATGCAATAGCTTCGTGAATTCGCGTCAATTTCTCATGGTCATGCCGCACCATCTCCTGCACCCAACACGTCGACTGGCGCGGAAGCACTGCCGGAACGTCGAAGCGCACTCAAGCCGCAGAAACCCGAGTCGTTCGACCCAAGTCAACGCGACGCGAATGTGCGGACGTGGCTCTTCATGTTGAACAACTACTTCGCCGCGAGCGGGGTGCAAGAGGCAGACGCGCAGCAGCGGATCAAGTACTCCGTTACGCTGCTGAGGGGCCCAGCCTTAGAGTGGTGGCGCCAACTTATGCAAACTGCTGTTAGAAGGGCTCGGTTAGACAGGCATCAACAGGGCGTGGGGCATGCAGCTGCAACTTCGACCTTAGGGAGTTTGGCTTTAGGTGTTACCACGGTTCCGACCACATGGGAAGGATTTGAAGCGCCGCTGAAAAGTAGGTTCGATTTGGTGAACGCCTCCGAAGCTGCTAGGAAGCGTCTGCGTCATTTCCGTCAGATAGGCAACGTCCAAGAGTACACACGACGGTTCTTGAGCATCTGCAACAAAATAGACGACATCACGGAAGCAGAGATGCGCGATCGCTACCTCGAAGGGTTGAAGCCGGACATAGCGGAAGTTATAGCGATTCACGAGTTGTCCACCTTCGAGTCAGTTGTCGCAGCAGCAGAACGCGTCGATGTAGTACAAAGCCGACGGGGTCATGACAATCGCGATAGGGGATACAACAGATCGATCAACGACGCTCGATCGAGGGACGGACCGTCGCCCATGGAGATTGGTGCAGTTAACAGTGACGGCTCACAGCGAACGGGATTTAAGGGGAACTGTCACTACTGAAAAAAAAAAAACGGGTCACATGAAGCGGGACTGCCCACAGCTTAAGGAGCGGCAGCATGGAAACGGAAACCGCCAGTAGATAGCGGGTCGCTAGCTGGTGTGGAGGCTTCCGAACCCGCCACGTCTACCAACGTAGAGGAGACGGCTTTAGAGCAGTCATCTACGCTGAACTCGGTAGACACTGTTGATCGTCCAGTCGTGCTTCTAGGGAAGCTTCGCGGTGTTCCAGTCAAGATTATCGTAGACAGCGGAGCTAGCCACTCGTTTGTGTCTTCATCGCTAGTTACTCGTCTCCATCTCGAAGCAGATTCAGCAATCAACTTCAAAGATGCTCGCATGGTAGATGGGATGCCTCTTCACATAGGACCGATCATCCGCAAGTTGCGTGTAGTGCTAGGACCGATCACTGTTAGGCGTGATTTCGATTCTGCGACGCTGGATGGATACGATTTCATCTTCGGGAGAGATTGGCTACGGGCGGTTAGTACACAATTCGATTGGGCTCAGGGAAGCTGCTGCGTCAAGGTAGACTTGGAGTTCCGGGAGCTGCCATAGTAGAGTGATGGGGTTACATCTTCCACATCCATCATCAATGCTGTTCGTGTGCGGCAGCTGGTGAAGCCAGCAGCACGGATCTTCGCTGTTTTCCTTGAGGAGGTGGAAGCAGAGGAGGGGAAAGGAGGGAGCGCAGAAGTTAGTGAGAAGGCAACTCTTCCTGCTGAGGTGAGTGCACTGTTAGCAGAGTTCGCAGACGTCTTCCCTGACGAGTTGCCCCCAGGGTTACCTCCCAGCCGAGCAGTAGACCATCGAATAGAGTCGGAGCCGGGGAGCAGGCCAGTAGCGAAGCCGCAGTGGAGGTTGAGTCCAGCAGAGACAGAAGAGATGACGCAGCAGGTTAGGCATTTTCTCACGCAGGGTTTCATACAGCCATCTAGATCTCCTTGGGCAGCACCGATCCTTTTCGCGCCTAAGAAAGACGGAGGGTTACGGATGTGCATAGATTACCGCGCACTGAACGACGCCACCGTCAAGAATAGGTTCCCGGTGCCGAGAGTAGAGGATCTTCTCGATGCAGTGCAGGGTGCTAGAATCTTCTCCAAGATCGATCTTCGCTCAGGGTATCATCAGATTCGAGTAGTTCCAGAGGACCAGCACAAGACGGCGTTTCGTACAAAGCAGGGGTTGTACGAGTTTAGGGTTCTTTTGTTCGGTTTGACCAACGCCCCAGCGATGTTTCAGACGCTCAAGAACACTGTCCTCTCCGAGTTCCGAGGTTCGTTCGTCGTGGTTTACCTAGACGACATCTTGATCTTCTCAAAGACGAGAGAGGAGCACGTGCAGCACTTGCAGAAGGTCTTCAAGGTCTTACGGAGGGAGCAGTTGTACGCGAAGCAGTCGAGGCCATGTCGTATCCGCTAGTGGCATTAGGACCGACCCGAAGAAGATCGCAGCAGTACAGGATTGGGTAGCACCGACCTCAGTCAAGGAGTTGCAGAGCTTCCTCGGATTCGCTAATTACTACCCTCGTTTCGTTCAGGGTTACGCTTCCATCGCTAGTCCACTCACCGACCTACTTCGGAAGGGCGTAGATTTTGATTGGGGTCCAGTGCAGCAGCAGGCGTTCGAGCAGATGAAACAGTTGCTCACGTCTTCACCGACACTGTCGTACCCAGATCCCACTCGCCCGTACGTTGTAGTGACCGGCGCATCCGATCGGGCCATAGGAGCAGTGCTTCTTCAGGACCAAGGACGCGGGTTGCAGCCGATCATGTACGAGTCGCGTAAGCTGACGGGAGCGGAGTTGAACTATCCGATTCACGATAAGGAGGCACTTGCGATCATCCATGCGTATAAAGTGTAGAGGTGCTACTTAGAGGGGGCAGATAGTGTTATACGCACGGACCACTGTTCGCTTCGTTTCCTCAAGTCGCAGCCGCAGCTGAGTCGTCGCCAAGCTAGATGGATGGAGTTCATGGAGGGGAGTTTCCACTACAGGATAGAGTACAAGCCAGGCGTTCGCAACCCACCAGACCCGCTCACTCGCCCTAGCTGCCAGCTCGCTAGTCTCACAGTTACTGCTGGCCATCCACTTCTCACAGCACTCTTCGAGCACGGTTACACCGTAGATCCTGACTTCACACCACAGCCGCCCGCAGGAGCAGAGGTACAGGGTAGTGTCTACATACGGAAGGGTACCACACGGATTTGGGTTCCAGCCTACTGCCCTCTTCAACAGCTCCTTCTTTCCGAGGCACACGACGTCGTTAGTGCAGGTCACTTCGGAGCAGATAAGACAGCTAAGACGCTTAGTCGCACGTACTTCTGGCCAGGGCTTGCAGCAGACGTAGAGGATTACATTCGCTCGTGCGACACGTGTCAGCGTACGAAGTCCTCTCGCCAGCACAAAGCAGGACTCTAGCAGCCGATTCCACCGCCCGACCGCCCTTGGCAGGTAGTTACCATGGACTTTATCATGGCTTTGCCGCGCATAGTTAGGGGTCACGACGCCATCTTCGTGGTAGTGGATAAGTTCTCTCGAGCAGCGCACTTCATCCCCACGCACGGCAAGGTCACAGCAGAGGAAGCCGCGACGCTGTTCGTAGATAACGTAGTCCGACTGCACGGGGTTCGAGATTCCATCATCTCAGACCGCGACCCTCGATTCACTTCGAAGTTCTGGAAGCAGCTTTTCGCACTGTTTGGGACTTGCTTAGCCATGTCGTCTGCGTACCATCCAAAGACAGACGGACAGACCGAGCGTGTGAACGAAACCTTGGAGCAGATTCTTCGCAGCATCACGATGCACGACGCAGGCGCATGGGACAAGAAGCTGAGCATGGCAGAGTTCGCCTACAACAACACGCACCACTCCGCCACAGGCATGTCACCGTTCTTTGCACTTTATGGTCAGCACCCCAATGTCCCCACTCGTGTCGATCTCACACCCACTGTCCTTCGTGCGGACAACTTCCATCAGCATCTCACATTCATCCATGATCACGTGAAGAAGCACCTTGAGCTCGCAAATGCACGCATGGCACGCACCACCAACCGCAGTCGTCGTAAGGTGTCATTCGCAGTCGGCGACCGTGTTCTCTTGGATAGCCGCAACCTCCGACTGCCATAGGACAGCAAGCTTCGTCCACGTTTCATTGGCCCATTCGTCATTGAGCGCGCACTTGGTCCAGTCGCGTACCGCCTCCGCCTTCCTGCTAATTTCCGCATGCACCCGTCATTCCACTTGTCGCTTCTTCGTCCTTACACCGATCCCAACGCCACCTTCTCGGGCCGTGACCGCACTCCACTGCCGGTAGCTGTTGACACCGACGAGCCCGACTACCAGATCCAACGCATCCTCAGGCACCGTCGCCGTCTGCAGGGGGGTGTCTCTTTCATCGACTTCTTGGTTCGTTGGCGTTGTTACGATGCAGCCGACGACAGCTGGGTTCCTTCGTCCTCGCTGTCTCCTAACAACGCTTGCCTCCAAGCGTACCTTCAGTTTGCAGGCGCCGCGGACGTCGCCTCCTTGGCAGGGGGGTAGTGTTTAAGGGGGATTTACTGTTCCTTTTGAACAGTACTTTCCCAACCCATCCAACTCATCCTCATCTAATCTTTCTAGATTTCCTAGTGCCACGTGGCACTCTACTTTCTTTGCCTCAAATTTCCTAGTCCCACAGAGTACTTTCCGACATTCGATCTTGCATGCTATATCAACCTTGCTTGTATCCACCAATATCAATCCATTCTCAACCAATTCTTCCACTTAATCAGTAACTCCTTCGCCTATTTCGCTAATAGTTCTTTCGCTAAAGTCTTCCGCCGTGTTTCATCCTCGACTTAGTCGACCCCGCTATTCGTTAGCGGATTTAGGCCAGCGGGCCTAATAGGGTTCATGTTTTTACAGTGTGCCTCACAATTTCAGCCTCACCATGTACCATTTAAAAACTTTTGGCACTCGCACTGCCAAATGTATACTGCTGCTTTAATGTAGAGTGATTTTCAGCAGAATAAGCAGTAACCAGTCAAACCCACCCTGTGACAGGTAGAATCTCTGTTGTGATATGGCGAATCTGCACTGACAGGTCGAATCTCTTGGCGCACCAGGCCGAATTGAATGCTGACTGCTGTGATTGGTGTAAATTGAAGTGACAGGTCAAATTTGGCACAGCAGGCCGAATTTTGCACGGTAGGTCGAGTTTGGTTCTGGATTTTGGTCAGGCACGCTGTCAAAGAAGTTTCTAATGCGTCACACACAGGAACACCAAGAAGTTTAATGGATCAAACAGGTTCGAAGGGCCCATGTAATGCATCGGGCCCCTTGAAATCCTAGCAAGGACCCTATGACTAACAAGGACAAAACAGGACAGACAAGTGATGACAAGCATGACAAAACAGAATATGACAGACATGACAAACACACACAATAGACAGGACACAAACGTGATAACAGGCAGGTCACACATGAAACTCGACACCTATAAACCAACAATCCCTATGTAAAAAATGTATGATTATAAATTATTAGGCTATAGTGGGGCTAGCCTTAGGGAGTACAACATTCCAGGGTTTCCTTCTTGTACTCCCATCTTGTTAGTTCAATGCACTTCCGTTGCTTATGTTCTTAACATGCAATCAGGGCATAAGGTCTCAGGTTCAAATCCCGATGTGTGCACATGCTGCCAAAGACGCTATCAGTGTCCTGGGCCTCCAAGTGTGGGGGGGTGTCAGAAGACCGGCACTGGGGATCCCGATTGACCGGGCACTGACCCGCATTTGGAACAAGCAGTTTGATTTCCAGTGGTCTAGTGACTGGGATTCTTAACATGGTATCCGAAGCTAGGTTAGGTTCTACTGCCGTACCTACTACCGTACCTAGGTTAGGTCTGCCCCACGCTGCCCTGCGTGTGCCTTTCGAGACACCTCGCACTGCCCCTTCGCGTGCGCCCCGCGCTGCCCGTCGCGCATGCCCCGCGCTGCCCCTTAGGGCGGCCTTTGCACTGCCCTTCGCTCGTGCCCCTGTGCTGCCCTTCGCGCGTGCCCCACGCTGCCCTTCGTGCGCCACCCCGTGCTGCCCTTCGCTCTTGCCCCTCGCTGCCTCACGCACCTCGCGCTGTCCTGCGCTGCCCCGCGCACTCCGCCCCGCGCTGCCACGCTCGCGATCGCATTGCCGCCACTGCCGCCTGTGCGCTGCATGTCAGAAAAGCAGGTAGAAAGTTAGAACAGAAGAAGGGGTTGCACTAGTAAGCAGGGCAGTAGCAAACCCTAATCGGGCTGTACTCACTATAGAGTACCCCACTGCAGACTAGACAAATAACACATTCTAACACACCCCCATAGTCAAAGTGGGGTATAGTCAGCACTGCAAGGAGTCACATAATGAGTTCACAAGCACAAGCAAAGCTAGAGGCAGTCACAGAGGACAAGTGAGGAGGAGGGACTGTAAAAGGAGAGGAGATAGGAGGCGACGGGTGAAGTCGCAGACACACGGGCAACAGGAGCGCGCACACGGTGGCTACCGGAGCAAGGGCCCCGGACTACAGGAGTAACTGGCTCCGCGGCTACGCCGAGCGGCTGGAGCAACTGACCCACGGGCGACTGGCACAGCAGGCTCGCTGGGCTACCGGAGCACACCGGCTCCGGACTACTGGCGCTGCTGGCGACATGACGGCTACCTCCGCTCAACCTCCCCCAACTGTCCCACACCCCTTTCACACACCCCCTGCTGCACCCCTAGCTCCACTCCCACGACACCCCCCTAGTGCCACTCCCTCTGCTCCCACACACCCGCCCCCCTCAGCGGCAGCTGCAGCAATGGGAGACGGAGGAGGAGGAGGAGCAGGGGACGGCTCACACACCCACCACCCCCATACTCGCCACCCCCATACCCCCAACGCAAGCGGCGCGTGCGCGGCGCGGGGCAGATACGCGGGCTGGGGCAGCGGGCGAGCGGAAGCAGGGCAGCGCGCTGGTCCATGGGGCGCCTTGACGGGCAACGCGCGGGCCCCCGGGGCGCCTCGACAGGCGACGGGAGAGGGCGACGCGCGGGCCCCCGGGGCGCCGCGACGGGCGACGGGAGGGGGCAACGCACGGGCCCCCGGGGCGCCACAACGGGCGACGGGAGGGGGGCGACGCGCGGGCCCCCAGGGCGCCGCGGCGGGCGACGGGAGGGGGGGCGACGCGCAGGCCCCCAGGGCGCCACGACGGGCGACGGGAGGGGACAGCGCGCGGGCCCCCGGGGCGCCACGATGGGCGACGAAACCGCCGCGCGCTCCTGGGGCGCGCGGCGGGCAGGAAACCACCACGCGCCCCGAGCGCGTGGCGGGAAGAAAAAACGCCACGCGCGCAGGGTGCGCGGCAGGAAGAAAACGTCGCGCGCCCGGGGCGCGCGATAGGCAGGACAGCAGCGGAAGCATAGGGTGGGCCAACCCGCAGGATCGACCAGGGAGGGTCGACCTGCTCTGATAGCATGTCAGAATAGCAGGTAGAAAGTTAGAACAGAAGAAGGGGTTCCACTAGTAAGCAGGGCAGTACATATAGAAAACCCTAATTGGGTTGTACTCACTATAGAGTACCCCACTGAAGACTAGACAAGTAACACATTCTGGCACTGCACCACCGCTGCTGCCCGTGCGATGCACCGCCGTCGCTCCCGCCCTTACGCCGCTACTGCCCGTGTGCCACTGCTGCCCGCGCACCACCGCTGCTGCCGCCCCTGTGCCGCACCGCCGGTGCTGCCGCCCTTGCCCCACCATTGCTACCCGAGTGCCCACTGTCGCTCGCGCTACAGCTTGCGTTACTGCGCTGCCGACGGTGCACTACCCATTGGCCGGCCCGCTGCTGCTAAGCCGCGTCGAGTGCCATGGAGACCATCACTGTCCTAACGTCTGACGCAGAGGGGCGCCCTATACAGTTCGACTCCTTGATAGAGGACCTGCATCTGTACTTGCAAAGTGTCACTACGGATGACCTCTCCCTGTTCGGGCACACGTTGGGGTCCCTACAGCCCCTGCGACTCCGGCTGAGCCTGCTAGTGACGCTGGGGAGGGTGTAGCAGCATTACCGGGCTGAAGCGTTGCCTGCACATGGTGGACGGCACGCAACGCCACCGCTCAACTTGCTATACTCTCTCATCTGCCACTTGACCAGAGGGCCCACTTTTGCCAAGTGACGTTGGCCCAAGCTCTCTACGACGATGTGGTTAGGTGCTACTCCTCCCCCTCTTCTGCCACCCTAGGTCGTCTTACGTTGCCGTTTCTCTTCCCCAAGTTGTCTGATTTCACCACTGTAGCCAACTCAACGTCTCATCTGTGCTCCCTTGACACCCGCTACCGTGCTGCTCGCACGCCAGAGTTTCTGGTTGAGAACCAACCCCCTTTGTATCTCACTCTCTACTTCCTCACGACTCGCCTCTCTGACTCTCTTTACGTCGTTCGAGAACAATTCCTCTCCCTAGACCCCACTGAGCTCACCTTGCCTCGTTTGAGACCCGTATTCTTGAGGCTAAGATTGGTACTCGTGGTGTAGCTGCCTTCCGTGGCTCTCCCAACCTCTCCTTCTTTGAGGGGTGCTCCTCCTCCCTACTTGCGCCCTCTGATGCCTCTGTTGCTGCTGTTGACTCCCTCTATGCGAAGGAGGTCGATACTGCGTCTGCTCCTAGCGGGAGGCGCCGTAGTAGGGGTGCGCGTATGAGGAGTGGGGGCGGTTGGGGTGGTGGAGGTGGCGGGAGCTGTGAAAGTGGCATGGGTGGTGGAGATGGCGGTCGCTGTGGGAGTTGCGGGGGTGGTGGAGGTAGTGGAGGTGTCGGTGGGGGGAGGAGTGGGCTCGGGTGGCAGGTGGAGCAAACGGTGGTGGAGGCCCAGGTACGGCGACCCTGCGAGTTGTGTTTGGTGGTGTAGAGGCTGCTATTGTAGGGACTTGTGAGACAGCTAGCATATGTGCTATTCCTGTGGAAGCGTTGTTCACCTTCACACTTGACTCTGGCACGTATAGGTACTTCTTCCACGACTACACCACTGTCACACAACTCTCAACACTTGTCCCTGTCACCCTGGCCGACCCCTCCTCTGGCCCAGTTGTTGCACGCAGCTCCATTGTTTTCCCGTGTCCTGCAGCCCCCTCCGGATCCCTCGCAGATCTCCACCTCCACTCGTTCGCTACGAACTTGGTGAGTACCGCTCACCTCCAGGATATGATGGTCACCAGCACCACTCATGGGGGCGAGCGCATGACGAAATGTACAAACGCAGTCCCTAGTGACCACCTCGCCACGTTCACTCGGAGGCCTAGGTCTGGCCTGTACACACTGCACACTGAGTGTGCACACGTGGCCGCCGCCGGTCAGGAAGTTGCGTCTTGCTCGTGTCGGTTACTCACACACCAATCTCTCCTCTGGCACCACCATCTTGGTCACCCCTCCGTGCAGCATATGCGTTGCATACACTCCCGTCTCCTTGTCTCTGGCCTCCCAAGGTCCCTGCCCCTACTCCCACCATCGCTTGCGCTGCCGTGCACGTCCTGCGTTGAGGGGCGTCAGCGCGCCGCTCCTCACTCCTTGTTTGCTCTGACTACTGCTCCCCTGCAGACGCTGCACATGGATGTGTGGGGCCACGCCCCTGTCCCTTGGCCGTGCCGGGAGCACTACTTCCTGCTAGTCATCGACAACTACACGCGCTGCACCACAGTGTTTTTCTTAGCACATAAGGGAGACGTCCGTGTTGTTTCGATCCCTTGGATCCGCGTTGTTCGCCGCTAGCTGGGCACACGGTTCCGTCAGGAGCTGTCCGCACTCTGACCATGGAGGTGAGTTTTCCTCTTGTCTCCTTGAGGACTTTTGTCGTGAGGAAGGCATCACCAAGTCTTTCACGCTTCCAGACTCTCCACAGCAAAATCAGATCATTGAGCGCCGCATTGGCTTGATCATGGAGGTCGCTCACACCTCCATGATCCATGCGGCTACTCCCCATTTTCTGTGGCTGTTTGCTGTCCGATACGCTGCGCATCAGCTCAACCTCTAGCCCCGTGTCTCCAAGCCAGAGACCTCGCCTACATTGCATTGGACTGTTGGCGATGCGTCAGCGTTTCGGGTCTGGGGTTCGCTTGCCCTTGTCCGCAATACTACCGCATGCATGCTCTCTCTTCTCACCATTCGCTTCGTCTTCCTTGGCTTGCCTGGCAACGCTTCTGATTGGCAGTTTTACCACCTAGTCACGCGTTGCACCTTGTTCTCTCGTGGCGTCACCTTTGATGATTTGGTTTTCTACTACCATCTCTTCCCCCACCATAGTTCCCCGGTGCCCCCGCAACCCCTCTTCCTGGTTACAAGTTACCCCCAAGTAGACCCCCTCTTCCCCCCTTCGCGTCCTGCTCCCTCAGATGTGTCTCAAGTCACACCATCCCTGTTGGTTGAGGCTTTGGTGGTCTCCTCAGACCTGGCTGAGGGGGTGACCCTGCTGCTGACGATCTCTTGCCATTCTCCGCGCTTGGAGAGTCCTCCTGGTTTTCCGCCTCGGTCATCTTTGCCGCCTCTGCAGCCTGTTGCTGTAGCCTCTGGTGCTGCTAGGGGTGGTGACGCTAGAGGTGGAGTCTCTGAGGGTGTTGGTCCTTGGGGTGGTGACTTTGGATGTGCAGACTCTGGGGTTGTTGTTTCTGGGGGTGCTGGTTCTGGGTGTGCTGACCTTGAGGGTGCTGTCTCAGGGGATGCTTAGCATTCTTGTGGTGGTGGAGCCCAGGGTACTACTGCTACATGATCTGCGGGTGCGTTGCACCCTCTGCCACGACGGCCCTTGTTCTAGGAGCAGCAGCAGTCGTCGCTGCCACTTCTTGGGTCCGTTGCTGGAGGTTTTGGGGGTGCTGGAGCTGGAAGTACTGGTGGTTTTGGTGTTGGATTTGCTGGAGCTAGAGATGCTGGTGGTTCCGGTGTTGGAGGTGCTGGGGCTGGAGGTGGTGGTGGTTCTGGTGCTGGAAGAGTTGGAGCTGGAGGTGCTGGTGGTTCTAGAGCTGGATGTACTGGTGGTTTTGGTGCTAGAGGTGTTGGAGCTGGAGGTGCTGGTGGTTTTGGTGCTGGAGGTTCTGTAGCTGGGAGTACTGGTGATTGTGATACTCGAGGTACCGGAGATGGACGTGATGGAGGTTCTGTGGGTGCTGCGCAGCCGCGGCCGCGGCGACCGTTCTTCCGGGAGCAACCGCCGTCGTCGCTGCCACCACCTGGCTCGGCAATTCACCAGGTTCTTTGTCTCTTGTCTGACTCTGCAGAGCCGTCTGCCACTTGTCCTACTCCCCCTCTTCTGCTTCCGCCACCTGTCCCGTCTCAAACACAGTTACCATGTGACTCCACACTGCCTACTCCTTCTCGTTACCCTCAGTTGTTAGAATCTCTGGCCGAGTGTAGAGAGCCTGCGTCTCGTCCTGCCTCACCTCTTGCTCGTACCCGTTGTGCTCCCCGTGTTTGTCCTCCACCTATTCACGGCACTCACATCATGACACTTTGTCCTTCCTCTGTTCCAAAGCGTGTTGTCGTTGTGAAGATATGAGCATAGTAGGCAGAGTTAGGATCAGGAGCCATAGCTAGGAGAGTCCTAGCTAGGCAAGAAACAGTTTAGGCAAAAGAGAGGAGGTTCACTAGCAGCAATGAGGATACATATAGCAAACCCTAGATGGGTTGTACTCGCTATAGAGCACCCCACTACAGGCTAGAGAATAACATTCTGACAGTCGTGGCGTTGTCTCTCTCGTCCTCCCTTCCTAACGTTCCTGACCCTGAGTCTGACCTCGCTCGTACTAGTACTCCGAATGTCACTAGTTGTCTGGCCACACTTGTCACTGACCCTAATTTTGAGTCTACTATTGCGTCTGCCTTAATAACTGAGCTCGTTGTCTTTGCTGCTAAGTGCCGCCTTGACTACTTCGCGAGTCTGGTTTCTGACTCTGACCCCGCCTGTCCTCCGTCCGTCAGAGGTGAGCTTGCCCTTGGCTGTGACGTCCTTGAGGACAGGCAGTTTGAGCTAGAGTGCCCCGCGGCTGTTGTACCTCATCTCGCTGCCATGCTGCTTGGACCTGAGAGAGACCCAGACGCACTGGACATCCCGACCCCGCGCTTTTTCGGACAGCTACGGGCGGGCTTGTAGCAGCTGTTGGCTGGAGTTGCTAGTGTTGCAGGCGCTAGTGCTAGCTGCTGAGCGTGATGCAGCAATGCACTGTCGCGAGCGCGCTGGCGGTTAGCGGTGATGTTGTATGCGTCATTGCTGTTGCGCGCGCGGCTGCGGGAGGTGCGGTTGCAGCGACGCGTGCTGTTAACTGACCTTTCGAATCTTACCAGCCTATTTTTTCCACGAATGACATGCTTCCTTGATTTCGAAGGGGATTTTTCATTTGGTCAACTGACAACGCTTTGTTCGCTGGGATTCATGCAGGCGTCAACGGACTTTCCTTCGATGTTTCCCTCAAACCTTACCGTGTTTCCATCTTCAGCGACTGCTGCTAGCCCAGATTCAAAACATCCTGCCTGAGGAGCTCGGAAAGCTGTTTCCAGCACTTCGCGAACTCAGCCTTTCCGAAAGCCCCTTTCTTATTGAGCTGCTAGATTCCCTCACAAGTATCAGCACCTTGGAGATTCTCAAAATTTCCAATTGCAGTGTATCCAGCCTGCCTGAGAATATTGGAAATCTTCCAAGGCTGAAGTCCTTAGTGCTGAGTATGTTGCCACTGGAGACACTCCCCAATTCTATTGGGTTACTCACAGGGCTTCAGAAGCTGTATATCAACTATTTGTGGAAGAGCATCGTCCTTGCAGCAATTTCCTCCTTGACAGCTCTTGAATTGTTGGTGATCAGGCCATTAAGGCTGACATTGAACCCAGAGGAGATCGGCGAGCTGACCAATCTCCGCACTCTGGAGCTGAGCAACTGTACCTCCCTGCGGCAGCTGCTGACATCACTGGGTCGTCTCTCTTCTCTAACACGACTCCGTCTCTACAAATGTCCCATTGTTAGCCTTCCAGAGGGCATAGGCCAGCTGGGTGGCCTGCGAGACCTGACCCTGAGCTGCTGCAATGAGCTGACAGAGCTGCCAGCGTCCATCACTCAGCTCAGCCGCCTAGAGACTCTCAAGGCTGACATGCGTGTCGTGCTCGCTTCTGCACCTCATGCCATGGGAAATCTATCACTCTTGCGGAAGCTGGATTTAAGGGGTGTGTTCTCAAGAAGAAGACTGTAGAATCCCTGCCTTGGTCTTTGGAGACCTTGAGGTTGGGGAATGACACCAGCAGCATCACTCTTCCTGACATGTCAACAGCTCCAAATCTCAAGAAGCTACAACTGATTAATGTCACTATCATGAATGCACCAGTGACCAGCCGTAACCTCTCTGGGATCGAGAATCTGGAGTTGCGATTGGGCGCTGAACAGAGAGAGATCCCGCTCCTGCTCGGGTTCCTTTCGCGGCTTCGTGACCTGCGCATCTCGAATGCTGTGTCCCTGCAACACCTGCCTCGTGATATCGGGTGTCTTCCTCAGCTGCGACAGCTGCATGTGAAAGGAGCAGAATCTCTGCAGGAGATTCCAGAAAGTGTGACCCAGCTTGAACAACTCAGATTTCTCCATATCGAAGCTCCAAATCTGACCCACCTTCCCGAGCCCATCTCTTCCTTGTCAAGATTGGGTGACCTTACCCTTCAGAATTGCTCCTTCCTGACAAGCCTGCCCTGCTCTATCACCGCCCTCACCTACCTGCACAGATTGGACGACAGCAGGACGTCGCTTCGCATCCTTCCCCCCAATTTCCACCATTTGACTAGACTCAGAGTGTTGGATCTGAGTTACTGTGAGCAGCTTCAGTCCCTGCCACAGGACCTGTCTAACCTGACGCTGCTGCGAGTGCTGAAAGTCTGTGGCTACAAGATGTTTGGCCCAGAGCCGGTGCCTTCCGATCTTATTGTGAGGCGCGGACTAGAGTTTTATGTAAGGTACCAGTACTACTAGGTAGGTCAAATTAGTAGCTGGATTGTTACCACATTTACTAGGCTGTTTGAAGTGTTGGAAGTGCAGATTTGTATTCGACCACTGCACTTTAGCATGAATGCAGGCCATGCTACACTTTTGCACTAATGCATAAGTTGTATGGTAGGTCATGCACGGGAGGATCGGGGATACACTCTTCAACTTCCCATATTCTTGTTCAAAGCTGTCAGTGGAAAGTACCTACCGTATTCTAGATTGGAAATTTCATCAGGGCATACTGCTCCATGTTTGACCTGTTGTTGAGCATGGCAGGGTGAAGCTAGTGTACCCGTAATCCCCCGGATATAAGACCCTATTTTCGCATGTAGTCCCCTTTCTTTGCAACCTTTTTACAGCGATGGGAGCGCCTGTAGCAGAGAGTGAGGAGGTCGAGATTGGGGCAGCCAGCAGCGAGCTGCTGCAGGGAAGGCAGCGTGCAAGAGCATCCCAACCACAATCACCAGGACCTGTTGGGTTGGGAGGAAAACGGGACAGGAAACTGCAAGGTAAACTGCAGCACTTTTGAGCATGACTTTTGAGAATCTCAGAAGCGATTGACGAAAGGTCGCCACGATCCAAATCAAGTCGACGGGGAGGGATTGCCAGCTCCTTGCAAAACTGGCTCGGTTCGTTCCTTTGACAAGGGAAGCCGACACCCGAGCCAGTCCTATGCTCACGCCTGCACTGCACCCCATCTCACCTTCAGTTCCCTCTCCTCATCCTCGCTTCCGTCCCCTCACCTGCAGCTGACTGCAGTGCTTGGCAATGGCAGTGAGATCAACATCTCCAATGCGCCCCGCTGCTCCGACCACCTGTCGACGTGGACCCACCGCAGCTGGGGGCACCCAGCGGCCATGGCAGCCATGCCATCGTCGGTGCAGGGCGGCGTGTGCACGATGCCCATTGCCTCTAGATGGGGGCACTGGGCGAGGGCGTGCTGAGCGCAATCCGACAAGAGGGTCTTTTCCACGAGCAGCTGAAAGGGGAAGGGGACGTGTGAGGAAGTTGAAGAGCGTGAGAAGGGGAAGCGGCAGAAGGAGGGAGGTCGGGAATCTCTGCAGACACCTAGCAGCCCCAGCCGCTGTAGCAGCCATGCCAGCATGGGTGCAGTGCGGTGAGTGTTTGATGGCCCATGAGCTCCAAATGGGGCACTAAGTGAGGGCGTTCAGCGCGCGGTCTGAAAGGTGGGTCTTTTTCCTTATCGAGTTATCCCCCCCTCCGTTTCCTTGAGTCCCCCAATTCCCCCCCACCTTTTCCCCCCAAGGGGGACAGATTTCTGTGAGGGGGGGGGGAACCAGAATCGCACAAGCGGGAACAGAATTCCAACGGGGGGGGGGGGTGGGGGGTAAACGGAATTCCAGGAGCAAGGAAACGGATCTCATGGGGTGAGGATATCTCAGAAACAAAACAGCTCCATGTCAGAACACCAGAATGCCAGCAGGGGGGGAACCAGAATATCAGAGGAACGAACAGCATTTCGTGGGGCAGAAACAAAAACTCGGCAAAAACAGACTCGGCCACACCTGACTGGCCAAGTCTGTTTCGGGGTCGGATCAAACCAGGCCAGGCCCTTGCTGGCTGGGCTAGGCCGGACCTGAGTGGCTCGGCTTCACCAGACTTGATTTTTGTGATCCTCAATCAGAGATTCGTCACTTCCCTCAGATTCATTTCTGGTCAACATTTGTCAGCATGTCATCATCGCTTTCAGCTCACCGCATGATTGGCCGAGAGACGTGCGACGGCGGCGCGCAGTAACACAATGCCTGGAAGGGGGAGTGGGGGTTCCAGGGTGCGGGAGGCAGGTGGTGGGGCTGGGGGTGAGACTGGGGATGAGGCTGGGGGTGAGGCCATGTGGGGTTAATACGTGTGGGTTTGGATGGGGCTGGATGTGTTTGGGTGCGGTTGAGTGCGGTTCGGTGATATTGGCTTGGGCTGGTTTGGGTTAGGTGGGGTCGGTTTGTGCTGGGTAAGGCTGAGTTGGGCTGAGTGGGGCTGGCTTGGGCTGAGTGAGGCTTGGTTTGTGTTGGGTGGGGCTGTATTCGGCTGGATGGGGCTAGATGAGGTTGGGTGCGGTTGAGTGCGGCTGGGTACGGTTTAGGGGTTAAGTTTGACTTGGCTGGAAAGGCCTGGGTGGGGCTGTATTCGGCTGGGTGGGGCTGAACTGGGTTGGGCGAGCTTGGCTTGCCCAAACCAGCTGTGGACTGGTTTGGCCTGGTTTTGCTCGAGCCCACCGGGAGCACACACTCTAGCAAAGCTGATCTAGCAACTCCTAATCCAGCTAGCCTATGCAAAGCTAAACAAATCCAAGCTTGCAACCCATTATGCACAACCTACTTGTTCCTCCTCTCATTCATTTCAACACTTTCAATCCAGGCAAGCAGGGGCAGGAGGCGATGCAGGAAGCTTCCTGGATGCGATGCAGGAAGCTTCATGCTCTCGGGCAGAAGATACACGTTGGGGCAGCCCTGGAAGCACAGGGAGGGAAACGAGGCTTCGCATAATGAGAGGCGGGGAATGTGAGAATCAGCGCAGGGTTTCTGAAATGGATGATGGGATGAGGGGAAATGAATGATGGGAGGAGGGGAAACGGATGATGGGGGGAGGGGAAATGGATGATGGGATGAGGGGGAATGGATAATGGGAGGAGGGGAAATGGACGATGGGAGGAGGGGAAATGGGTGATGGGATGATGAATCGGATGAAATGGATGGCATAGGATGGGATGGATGGCATAGGATGGGATGGATGGCATAGGATGGGATGGATGGTGTGAGATGGGATGGATTCGCATGAAATAGATTTGTAGGATGGAATGATGGGATGTGGTAGGATGGATGGCATTAAATGCGATGGATTGTACGAGCTGGGATGGATTGCAGCATGGGGTTGATGACATAAGAGTCCACCGACGGCAGAGATTGGATGAATGAGGAGTTTTTGGATGGCACGAGATCGGAGGGATTGCATGGGATGGCTAGCATAAGATGGGATAAATTTCATCTCATGCCATCCATCCCATGCAATCCATTACATCTCATGGCACCTATCCATCCTCATGCTGTCCATCCCATCTTATGCCATCCGTCTATCACATGCCACCTATTCCAACTTATGCGCTCCATACCATATCAAGCCATCCGTCCCATCACGTGCCATCCATCCCATTTCATGCCCTCCATCCAATCTCATGCCCCCCATCCCTTTTCATGCCAACCAACTTCGTTCCATCCCATCTCATGCCATTAACAGCATCTCATGCCATCCATTCCTTCTCATGACATCCAAATTTGTTCCAACCCATTTTGTGCCATGCATCCCATCATATGCTGTCCATCCCATTTCATGTCATCTATCCCACCTCATGACATCCATCCTATCTCATTCATTTCATCCCAACACTTGCTATGTATCCCATCCATTCCATCTCATACCATCCATCTTGTCTTATGCATCCGTACCATGCATGCCATGCAACCCTTATCATGCCATCCATCCCATCTTATACCATGCATCCCATCTCATGCTACCCATCCCAATTTATAACATCCATCCAACCTCATGCAATCCATCCGATCTCATGAGATCCACCCAATATCAAATGACATCCATCCCTTCTCACGCAATCATCCCATCTGACGTCATCCATCTCATTGCATGCATCTATCCCATCTCATGCTATCCATCACTTCTCATCCCATCAAACCCGCCATCCATCACGTCTCGTTCCAAATAGCCATCCATCAAATGTCATGCCATTGATTTAATCTCATTCCCTCCATTTTATTTCTAACCAGCCGTTTCACAAAATTTTATGAAACATATTTTAGCTCAAGCTATCAAGACTATTTCATGCCATCCTTCCTATACTATGCCATCAATGTTATATGATGCCATCCATCCCATCTTATCCCAACCATCTTATCTCATGCATCCATCCCAAATTCCTATCATCCATCCCATCCCATCGCATGCCATCCATCCCACCTCATGCCATCCATCTCATTTCATGCCATACACCCTACTTATTAATATCCAGCCTGTCTAGTGTTCCTGCACATCTCGTGACATCCACCCCAACTCATGCTATCCATCCCATCTCATAGCCAATCGCATGCCATCATGCTCATCTTATGCCATCAATCTTATCTCACGCCATCCATTCCATCTCATGACATCCGTTGTATCTCATGTCATCCTTCCTCCTCCATGCCATGATATCTACTGCCATCCACGTCTTCTCGTCCCGTACTGTATGCTCTACCCCATAATGCCTGTTGTTACTCCTGTAACTCAAATCAAGCTCTTTGCTCCATCGCTTCTGTTCTTATATATTTTTAAGAGCTGATTGTCCCATTGCTTCAAAGTCTCTCCTTTTTTCTCTCATCTAAATCCTTTCAAAAGTCTGAAGAAAACTGTCATAGCAGAAATTGAACAATGTGGCGGATGAGCTTGATAGGGATACATCCGAGTTCAGTGTCTTGGTATCACGGTTAAAAAGAGTATGCAGAAGAGTTAATTGTGACTCAGATTGTCCAAATACATTCTTTGGGGCCGCTCGACAGTGCCACGTCTCTGACGTTGGAATGTGTCATGATGCTTCCAGACTCACAATTCGACGGAATCGTGATATTTTTAAAGTTTCTAGAGATCTCAGGTGTTGAATGCTTTCAAGCCAAACCTAAGTGCACACTGCCATTTCGAAAGAGTCCCAATCGCATGGCATCGGGATGACGTATCGTAAAACAAGTTTTTTTTTTTTACCTCAAGCTATCCTCTTGCTGGCAAGAGGAGACTGGATTTTACTCAGTACTACGGTATGCACTATGCAACCATTAGCGGGCTGAAAAAAAAAAATGTATTGCGACTGGAAAAAAATGTTTTCCCAATTCGTGCGGCCCAGACCCCCGCCTTTTCAACGGACGCGCGATTTTTCTTGCCAGCTAGGGATTAGACGAATCTATTGAGATATTTCTTATGAGGCTTTCAACATCCCTGATATGGTCCCAATTCCATGGCCCTTACGAATGCCCCCTTAGTGCCTCAAAATTTGTGGTTTTCTTAAGCAGATGTGGTATCATACCAAAAATAGTCCTAGACATTTGCTTCGTTTTACGCTAAATCGAGAAACATTCACACCGTTCCATCCAGTCAGGAATTGCACTGTTCAGAAATATTGGTGGCGAAATTCTGAAAGTAACCGTTTCGTCGCAAATCGCCACGGCTAATCTGTAGTGTCAGAGAGTCAGCAGGACCTGCCAGCACCTGCTTGGATCCTGCCTTGGTCCCGTCCCGTCCGACAAAAGTTCAGGGATGCACTCCGTTGCTCTTGGTCTGCTCTTCCTGAGACATCATGGTAAGGAAGACTGAGCTCTTGCCTTCTGATAGACGGTAGGGACGCTGACAAGATAGCTACGAACGGTAGGGAGCAGGAACTTGCAGGAAAAGAACGCTTAGCTGTAACTACCTGTTTCTGTCCTAACTTAGTCCTTGTCCCTTCAGATTCGTTTCCCAACTTGGACTGACAATGGCAGCGTTTTGTCAATCTCAGTGTTTAGTGTCAGATTTTCGTCTCAGAAAATTGAGCCTTCGCAGGTCAGCTTCAGGACATGTCGCATTCCACAAGCGTTCATTGTCTTCCTGACGATTTGCTTCTCAGGATCTTCTGGCATTCTGATCATCAGAACGATTTCCGGCCGGCGACTTCATTGTCTCTTTCCGAATACGCCTATAATGGGGAAGACGCAGATCGAGAGTTTGATCCGCATATTTCGACGCCTCCTGCCTCTACCAATGTCGCATACGTTCTTCGCATCGCCTCCGTCTGCCGTCGCTGGCGGGAGCTCTCACACGAATCCGTCACAACGCTTCACGTTTCACCAAATCGTTTCGTGTCTCGCCAGGATCTCAAATGCGTTTTGGCGTCTTTCCCGAAACTCACTCGCCTGCACTTGAGCAACGGAAGCATGGAAACGATCGACAACAATTTCTTATCATTTCTCGGCCATTCCTCTCCATACCTAACCGCTCTTTATGTCGGCACAGACATTGCTCCAGACGACGACCACGAGTATAACGAGGAGATGGAAGATTCGGATGATTCAGAATACCCAGTCACGGCAGCTGGCCTGGATATCCTCTTCCGCCGATGTCGACGCTTGGAGCAGCTGTCACTCCAGTGCCTCCATAGGGCAACAAAGCTCCCGCCATCGTTCTTTCAGCTGACACACCTGCACACGCTGTCTCTTGGAGAGATATCGCCTCTGGAGGACCCCAACTTCGCAAATCTGACTTCTCTCACGAAGCTTACAATCCAGAAACGGGACATGCACTTACATCAGATGTCGCCGTTAACTAGCCTTTCGAATCTGACCAGCCTGTTTCTCCCACGACGGACATGGTTCCACGATGATTTTGAGGGGGATTTTTCATTTGCTCAGCTGACAGCGCTTCGTTCGCTGAGATTCGTGCAGGGGTCAACAACCTTTTCTTCAATGTTTCCGTCAGGATTACCGTGCTTCCGCCTTCAAAGTCTACTGCTTAGTCATGTTCCAAACATCCCGCCTGAGGAGCTTGGCAAGCAGTTCCCTGCACTTCGTGAACTCTGCCTTTCCGAAAGCCCCGAGTTGACCAAGCTGCCTAGTTCCTTCACAAGCATCAACACATTGGAGATTCTCACAATTTCTAACTGCAGTATATCCAGGCTGCCTAGGAAGCTTGGAAATTTGTCAAGGCTGAAGTCCTTAGTGGTGAGGAGCTGTCCGCTAAGGAAACTCCCAGATTCCATTGGGTTACTCACAGGGCTTCAGAAGCTGTCCATGGACTGTGCGAGCATTTATATCCTCCCTGCTTCAGTTTCCTGCTTGACTGCTCTTGAGTCGTTGAGCATCACGGATTCAAGTCTGACGACGATTCCGGAGGAGATAGGCGAGCTGACCAATCTCCGCACTTTGGTGCTGATCGGGAATCGCGTCCTGCAGGAGCTACCGTTGTCACTCAGTCGTCTCTGTTCTCTAACACAGCTCGACATCAACGAGTGTCCCATTGTTAGCCTGCCAGAGGGTACAGGCCAGCTGGGTGGCCTGCGAGAGCTGACTATAAGCTGCTGCAATGAGCTGACAAAGCTGCCAGAATCCGTCACTCAGCTGAGTCGCCTGGAGAATCTCAAGGTCGGAATGTGTATCAAGCTCGCTTCTGCACCTCGAGCCATGGGCAACCTTTCATTTCTTCGGGAGCTGGACCTGACGAATTGCACCTTATTAAAGCAGAATTTGAAGTCTTTGCCGAGATCTTTGGAAACCTTGAGCTTGGGAAACGGCACTAGCAGCACCATTCTTCCTGATGCGTCAACGACTCCAATTCTTAAGAAGCTGCGGTTGATTGAGGTTGATATCATGGATGCACCAGCTAGCAGCCGTACCCTCTCCCAGATAACGCACCTGGAAATGCGCCTGGGCACTGAACAGACAGAGCTTCCCCTCTTGCTCGGGTTCCTATCATGCCTCCGTGATCTGCACATCTCAAATGCCGTCTCCCTGCAACACCTGCCTCATGATATCGGCTCCGTTCTGCCTCAGTTGCGGCAGCTGCATGTGCAAGGGGCGGAATCCCTGAAGAGGATTCCAGAAAGTGTAGCCCAGCTTGTGGGACTCACCTCTCTTCATATTGAGTCTTCAGGACTGACCCATCTTCCCGAGACCATCTCTGCCTTATCAAGATTGGGCGACCTCAGCCTGCATAATTGCTCCTCCCTGACAAGCCTGCCTCGGTCTATCACCGCCCTCACTTCCCTGCATAGACTGGATGTCAGCAATACGTCACTTCGCTTCCTTCCTCGCAACTTCCACCATTTGGCGAGCCTCAGGGAGCTGGATCTGAGTGACTGTGAACAGCTTCATTCCTTACCACAGGAGCTGTTGAACTTGACGATGCTGCGAGTGCTGGATCTCCGCGGTTGCACGATGCATGGCCCAGAGCCGGTGCCAATCGATCTCTACATGAGGCATGGTCTCAAGTTGTACGAAGACTAAAACCATACAGTATGTCGTTCAAGAAGCTGGGTTGTTACCACATCAAGTAGGGTCCTTTAGGGGTGCAAAGTCATATACAATTGCTGTATTGAGGTGTAAGCTCAAGTCATGCTTCAGTCTTGCAAAGGTGCCATATGCAGGTCATGTATGGGTGGATTAGGGGGACAAGCATTTTCATTAAGGTAGCACTCAATCGCATTGCCAAACTAATATCAGATCAGAGGTGCGGCATGATTGAAATGCAAGGTAAACATTGAATATGAATTTGTGATGGAAAACTCAATCGGTTCATTCCTTTGCATTAATTGAGGCACATTTTTTGACTGAAAACTAGATGCTGGGCTGCTGACCTGCAGGTTTGACGTGCTTGACCTACCGTATGAGTTAAAGCCACTGAAAAGAGATGGTTTTCATCCGAACCACTCCTGAACGAATTGCCAGGATTTCTCAAATTTACAGGTGAGTTCAACTCAAGCAACATCTTCAGCAGCTCCTCTGTCACCAATGATGTGAGGAAACAGCAAGTGAAATGTAGAGAGGAGGTTCAGTGAAAGTCATCAATGGTAGCACCCCATGCCATTCATCATACATCCCATCTCGTGCGACCCATCCCAGATCAAGAAACTCATACCATCCAAACCATCTCGTTCATGCCATTCATCCCATCTCACGTCCAACCCATTTCATGCCGTTGATCCAATCTCACGCCATCCATCCCATTTCATGCCATGATCCATCCCATCGTGTGCCAACCACGTCGTCTGAGCTGTTCCATATCATGTCACACCTGCCTGTTAATGCCATCTATCTCATCCCATGCCACTCATCTCATCTCATGCCATCAGCCAGGTGAGACGCTTGTTATCATCAGCAAGGTGGGTCCTGATTAGCTTTTCAGATGAAATACGTCGGATGCTGCTACAGCTCATCTGTCTCCCGTATCCTCTCTTCCTCTCACTCATCTCCTCTACCATTTTACCCTTTCCAAATTCATCTTCCATCGCAATTCCTATCCTTGCCCTGCTGCTCTCTCTCCCTCCCCCCCCCCCTCCCCTCCCCGCTCTCCCCCCTCTCCCACGGTTGAAGGTGGTGAGTGTGGGCCACAAGCCACGTGTGCTGACTTTTGAGCCGACTCAATAGCGTCCTCCCTAGCATGGCTTGGACTTGGGACATGGCTTGGATCATGGCTTGGAGCATGGCTTGGAGCATGGCTTGGATCATGGCTTGGAGCATGGCATGGATCATGGCTTGGATCATGGCTTGGAGCATGGCATGGATCATGGCTTGGAGCATGGCTTGGAGTATGGCTTGGAGCATGGCTTGGAGCATGGCTTGGAGCATGGCTTGGAGCATGGCTTGGAGCATGGCTTGGAGCATGGCTTGGAGCATGGCTTGGAGCATGGCTTGGAGCATCGCTTGGATCATGGCTTGGATCATGGCTTGGATCATGGCTTGGAGAATGGCTTGGAGCATGGCTTGGAGCATGGCTTGGAGCATGGCTTGGATCATGGCTTGGATCATGGCTTGGATCATGGCAAGAGGCATGTGTTACGGTGAAGGTGGTGATTGTGAGCAGTACATTACATGTTCTGACGCTCAAGCAAGACCAGCACTACTGGCCTACAGCTGCACTTCATGCCATGTGAAGGTGGTGAATAGGAGCAGCAAGCCATGTGTGCTCACACTGAAGCAGGACCTTCCTTTAGAATCCTCTGAGAATTCTAAAAAATACTCATTCATACTGAAGCAAACCTTTCTTCCGTGTCTTTTGGACATTCTTTAAAAAAACGCATTCAAGCTCATGTCATTCATCCAATATCCTGTCACCAGTCCAAGCTCATGCCATTCATCCCATATCCTGTCACCAATCCAAGCTCATGCAATTCATCCCACATCTTGTCACCAATCCAAGCTCATGACATTCATCCCACATCCTGTCACCAATCCAAGCTCATGCCATTCATCCCATATCCTGTCACCAATCCAAGATCATGCCATTCATCCCATATCCTGTCATCATTCCAATCTCATGTCATTCATCCCATATCCTGTCACCAATCCAAGCTCATGACATTCATCCCACATCCTATCACCAATCCAAGCTCATGCCATTCATCCCATATCCTGTCACCA
The DNA here is from genome assembly GCA_947471745.1 of Closterium sp. Naga37s-1. NCBI lineage: Eukaryota > Viridiplantae > Streptophyta > Zygnematophyceae > Desmidiales > Closteriaceae > Closterium > Closterium sp. Naga37s-1. Next base: position 1,135,501 of record CANJKZ010000966.1, read on the forward strand.
ATCCAAGCTCATGCCATTCGTCCCATATCCTGTCACCAATCGAAGATCATGCCATTCATCCCATATCCTGTGATCATTCCAATCTCATGTCATTCATCCCACATCCTGTCACCAATCCAAGGTCATGCAATTCATCCCATATCCTGTCACCAATCCAAGGTCATGCAATTCATCCCATATCCTGTCACCAATCCAAGGTCATGCAATTCATCCCATATCCTGTCACCAATCCAAGGTCATGCAATTCATCCCATATCCTGTCACCAATCCAAGCTCATGCCATTCATCCCATATCCTGTCACCAATCCAAGCTCATGCCATTCGTCCCATATCCTGTCACCAATAGAAGATCATGCCATTCATCCCATATCCTGTGATCATTCCAATCTCATGTCATTCATCCCATATCCTGTCACCAATCCAAGCTCATGCCATTCATCCCACATCCTGTCACCAATCCAAGGTCATGCAATTCATCCCATATCCTGTCACCAATCCAAGCTCATGACATTCATCCCACATCCTATCACCAATCCAAGCTCATGCCATTCATCCCATATCCTGTCACCAATCCAAGCTCATGCCATTCGTCCCATATCCTGTCACCAATAGAAGATCATGCCATTCATCCCATATCCTGTGATCATTCCAATCTCATGTCATTCATCCCATATCCGTCACCAATCCAAGCTCATGCCATTCATCCCATATCCTGTCACCAATCCAAGCACATGCCATTCATCCCATCCCATGCCATCCATCGCATTCAAGATCAACCCTCCCATCTGATGACATGCATCCCATCTCATACTATCTATTCCACCTGAACCATCCATTTCAGTTCATGACATCTCCGATTCATGCAAGCCATCACAACTCATGTCATCCGTCCCATCTCACACCATCCATTCCATCTCTTGCCATCTCGTACCAGCTACCCCTTCTTATGCCATGCCATCCTCATGCCATCCATTCCATATCATGCCATCCATCCCATCCCATCCCATCCCATCCCATCCCATCCCATCACATCACATCACATCCCATGCCATCCATTCCATTCGTGCAATCCCTCGTTTATTGTGCCATTCGTCGCATCTCATGCCATCCAACCTACCTTATATCATCCCTTCATGCCAACCTATCTCATGCCATCAATTCCATCGCATGGCATGAGAAGAGAAGGGTGTGAGAGAGCATGAGGGGAAATGATTGGATTAGAAATTATGAGGGGAAATTATTGGAGCAAAAATCACAAGGGGAAATTATAGGAGTGGAAATTATGAGGGGAAATTATATGAGCAGATATTATGAGAGCAGAACTGAGGAAATGATGTAATTAGTGGACAATACTGGTCCACCATCCTCCCTTCCTTCCCTGTCCACCATTTCTCTCCTCTCCCTCCCACGCCCTACCAGCCATGTTAGACGCTTGTTACTATCAGCGATGGGTGATATCCTCCCAATGTACGATCGATATCAATTCTCTGCACATACAAAGCAAAGCTTTCCTATTGAAAAATGCCCCAAAGTTGATGCATTAAAGGTACCCGTGGTAAAAACAGGAAGGATAGGTTTTTTCTATAGCATTTGTTTCGTTGGTACCCAGTTAATTCCAAGTGTGGAAGCCGTAACTTGATACTACACAAGCATGAATACGAAACGCATACATTTACAGATCAGCTCACAATGCTATGAAGAGCATCACAGTAGGTAGCTCCCCTTGGTACTTCTGAAGAGCATGGGGTGGTATGTCATGAGCAACTGGGGATGTGCAGATGGTTTAAATGAAAATTAAACTTCAAGGAAATAACATCAACAGCAGGGAGCAGCAAGGGAGTGAGGGGCATGGGAGTGCTGAGGCTGGGAGCGAGGAGGGTGGGAGTGATGAGGGAAGGAACAAGAAGGGTGGAGTGAGAAGGGTGGCAGTGAGGAGGGTGGGAGAGGGAAGGTTATGAAGGGAGGAGGTGGAATGAGATGGGATGGATCATGGATGGCCTGAAACGGGATGGATGGTATGATATGGAATGGAGGATAGATTGGCATGGGATGAGATGGATGGCCAAAGATGGGAAGGATGGAATAAGATGGGATGGATGGATTGAGATGGGATGGATGGCATGTGATTGGATGGATGGAATGCGATGGGATATACGGCCTGAGGTGGGATTGCTGGCATGAGATGGGACGGATGGCATCAGATGGGATAGTTGCCATCCCATGTCATGCCATCCATCCCATGTCATGCCATCCATCCCATGTCATTGTGAAGAATAGTAGGCATAACGAGGAGCCATAGCTAGGTAAGCCCTAGCTAGGCAAGTGAAAGTTTAGGCAAAAAGGAGAGGTTCACTAGCAGCAGTTGGGATACATATAGCAAACCCTAACTGGGTTGTACCCGCTATAGAGCACCCCACTACAGGCTAGATAATAATATTCTGACACACCCCCATAGCCAAAGTGGGGTGTAATCAGCACAATGACCAAGCAGGCATAGAGCAGGAGTTCACAATAGTAAGCAAAGCTAGAGTTAATCACAGCGGGCAAGTGAGGAGGAGGAGGAACTGTGGAGGGAGAGAAGATGGGAGGCAACGACTGAAGCTGCAGAGGCACGGGCACAGGAGCGGCTGACTCAGTGGCTACCGAAGCAAGGGCGACGGACTATTGGAGTGACTGGCTCCGCGGCTATAGACGAGCGGCGGGAGCAACGGACCCACTGGCGACTGGTGCAACAGGCTCACTGGCTACCGAAGCAAGGGCGACGGACTACAGGCGCTGCAGGCGACACGACAGCTACCTTCACACAACCTCCTCCAACTGCCCCACACCCTCGACACACACCCCCTGCTCAAACCCTAGCTCCACTCCCACGGCACCCTCCTTAAACCTTAATCCCTAGGCTCCCACACACCACCCCCCTCAGCGGCAGCTGCAGCAGTGGGAGACCAGGGAGGAGGAGGAGCAAGGGGAGTAACTCACAACCGACACCCCCACAACCGCCACCCCCACACTCCTCACCCCCACAACCCTAAAACGGGTGGGACGGGGCAGGAGCGCGGGGAACGACGAGGGGGACGGCGCGCGACCCCAGGGCGCCAAAACGGACGGGCGGGAGGGGGGGGGGGGGGAGGGGCGCGCGGCTCCCCAGGGCGCCGCGACGGACGGGCAGGAGGGGGGGGGAGGGGCGCGCGGCTCCCCAGGGCGCCGCGATGGACGGGCAGGGGGCGCGCACGGCTCCCCAGGGCGCCGCGACGAGCAGGGCGGGGGCCACGCGTGCTCCCCAGGGCGCCGCGACGAGCAGGACGGGGGCCGCGCGTGCTCCCCAGGGCGCCGCGACGAACAGGGCGGGGGCCGCGCGTGCTCCCCAGGGCGCCGCGACGAGCAGGGCGGGGGCCGCGCGTGCCCCCCAGGGCGCCGCGACGAGCAGGGCGGGGGCCGCGCGCGGGTCCCCAAGGCAGGAAACCGCCGCGCGCCTCGGGGCGCACGGCGGGCAGAAAACCGCCGCGCGCCCCGAGCGCGCGGCGGGATGAAAAATCGAAGGTCGCGCGCTCCGGGGCGCGCGACACAGAGTAGGGCAGCGGAAGTAGGTGGGCCCACAGGCCAGGAGCGTAACCGCTCTGATTCCATGTGAAGAATAGTAGGCATAACGAGGAGCCATAGCTAGGTAAGCCCTAGCTAGGCAAGTGAAAGTTTAGGCAAAAAGGAGAGGTTCACTAGCAGCAGTTGGGATACATATAGCAAACCCTAACTGGGTTGTACCCGCTATAGAGCACCCCACTACAGGCTAGATAATAACATTCTGACAGTCATGCCATCCATCCCATCTCATGCCATCCATTCCATGTCATTCTATCCACCACCTCTCATGCCATCCATCCTTTCTCATCTGTCCATCCAATCTCATGCCATGTATCCCATCTTATGCCATGAAAACTGATGCAGTCCATCCCATCTCATGCCATCCATCCCATCAATACCATGCATCCCATCCCATGCCATCCATCTCTGATTTTTACATCCATTCCAACAGTATCATCCAACAATATCATCCAACAATATCCATCCCAAGTCATTCCATCTAGTGCATATCATCTCATCCATTTGATATCATTGTATTCATCCACCTCATGCACTCCATTTGATTTCTTGCCAACCGTTCCATTAGAGCTCACTAAACCTGTTATGATGCAAGCTATCCATACGATATCCAGCCAATCTAGTGACACTGCATGCCTCATGCCCCGCACATGCCATGCATCTTATTCTATATTACATAGACATCTCATGCGATATATTCCTTTATGGTACCCTCGTCCCTTCTCATGCCCTCCATACCATCTCATGCCGTCCATCCATCCTATAAGACATCCTGTCTTATTTGACATATCCCATCCAAGTACATCCTATTAACGGGATTGGAGTGTTGGCCCCGCCCCCGCTTGGGCAACACCGACGACTTGGTCGGATGTACGGGAGAAGCAACCGATCGTTCACAGTGGGAGAGCTACTCGACGGGCTTTGTCGAGCTGCAGGGGACCGCTGTGGTGCTGCTGTCGACCAGGGAGCTCGACAGCTGCAGCTAACTGGATTGGGCGACGGGTGGGCCGTCGACCAGGAGGAGCAGTTCGATCGGGAGGTCGACGGAGCAGTCCGTCGACCTGACAAGTGAGCAGCGGTTGACGAGGGAAGCTCGGCGACAACAGCTGACAGTTCTGGTCGACGGAAGGGGTCCGTCGACCAGGGGGTAGCTCGACGGGAGCTGTGGTCGACCAGGGGCACCTGGTGGTCGACCAGAGGGACCTGGTGGTCGACCAGAGGGACACGGTGGTCGACCAGAGGGACCCGGTGGTCGACCAGAGGTCGACCAGAGCACCTAGTGGTGTCCAGGTCGACCGGGTAACCTGCTCGACGAGTTATGCGGAGGCACGCGAACGTCGTCGAGGTCGCGATGGCGAAGGCGACTTTGGGCTGGTATTCTGAAGTCGATATCGCTCGTCAGGCGCAGACAACAGCCGACGGATGTACAACGAGGCAAGTCGGGCCAATCGTCTACGCGCACCTGCAAACGTGCACACTGTTGTCTTCTACGGGGCAACGTTGGACAGCTGCTCCGCTGCAGCGTTGGCACGCCGTCGACCTGCAGTGTTGGCAGGTCGCCATTCTGCAGTGCTGTCGTGGCTCCTCTACTCAACGCTGACAGGCGGTCGACCATGCAGTACTAGCGGTCGACCAGACTAGCTGCAGAGTTGCTAGGTGCCTGATGTAGTCAATTTTGTCATTGCTCATTATGTAATTTCGACTTTGCTAGTGGAAAATCTTGCCGATTTCTCCCGTGAATGTGCAAGCACTAAGGAACTAAGTAAAGCTACGATAACCCCTAGTAGTTTGTGCCAATCCCCGTAGTCTAGCTCACTACCATTGTAGAGTGACTCTTCGCATGGTGCGGTGAGCGTGGACGGCCCTGCAAATTACCTTCAGATAGGAGCCGACTATTGCACCTACTAAGTCGTTCGTAGGCCTTCAGCCACGTTAGTTGCCATGGTCGGCCCCGTAGCTAATGCGGGCGTAGCGGACACCTTGGAGGCACGTTTGGCTGATGCGAGGAAACGCCATGAGGATGGCAAGTACAGGTCGATCCCCTGGGCGATCGCTGAGTTGGGCATCCGGGCGCAGTGGGCGAGGGAACACCCTTCCCATTCTGCATCTCCTCGACCGGTGCGAAACGAAGGTGGCGTCAACCACGAGGTCGACGACGGTGCACGAGTCAGCGGCAGGCGAAGGCACGAAGCAGAGAGGGGTGATCAAGGTTGACGGTGGCGTCAACAGGATTCAGGCGCGAGTGTAGCGGTCAACGGCGGCTGCAGGCAGCTCGCGTGCCGACGTCGACGGTTGACGTCGATCTCCTCTACGAAGCGGTGGAGGGCTCTCGGCGACGACGCACGTGACGGCGGGCGGGATTGCACCGGCGTATGGCTGCTTCGAATTCTCGTCGGACCGGATCACCGTCGCACCGCTGCAAGGTCGACGAGACCTCATCACCTGAAGGGAGTCGATAGAACCTCAGCTGGAGGTCGCCGAGCTGAAGGGCTTCGCCGACGGCACCGTGCCCATTTCGCCCGAGGAAGATGTCGAGCTGCGCGGGGAGTTTCGTGCTGCTCACTTGCTCACCTTCATGGTCATCTCGAGGTGCTGCTCACCGGTGGTGCAGCTAGCGCTCAGGTCTTGTCGAGAGCGACTGGATGTTGGTCATCAAGCATGGCACTTCATCCTGTCGACGTACCGGATGAAGGAGCACCTGTACATCGGACAGCTGGAGGAGAAGATGACACACATTCGGATGGGCGAGCAGGAGTCGACGACGGACTACTGCAACCGTGCTCGCCGGATCCTGGCTGAAATGCGGATGGCGGGCGCCGAATACTCGACGGCGTCCTACATCACCCACGTCCTCAAGGGCCGGCCGCGATGCTACAACCTCATGAAGAGGATGACGATGGTGCCCGGCACACGTGAGTCCCTCGACGAGCTCACCAGCTATATCCTTCAAGATGAGGCGATGCAGGAGGCAGAGGAACCCACGGAGCTCCTTCCGTAGGCAAGTTACGTTGCACCGGCGAAGCAGAATCGTCAGCAGAAGCAGCGCGGGAAGCTGGGCGGAGGTGGAAGCGGAGGTGGGCGGTCGACGAAGTAAGTCGATGAGAAAAGGTCGATGCAGGACAAGGGCTGTGGAGGTGGTGGTCGACGGCGGGAGTGCTGGATCTGCCGCAACCACGACCATCTCTCCTACGAATTCCCCGAACGCGACGACAACGACGAGGACGACGACAAGGGAGGCCGCGGTCGATCGGCCAGTTGTCGCCCCCGTCGAGATGCGAAGCCGCGCAAGGAGAAGCAGACGTCGAAGACAACGTCGTCGTCGAAGGACGTCGACAACTCCAGCGGCAAGGGCCGAGGCGACGGGGAGGCGTTGTGCTCAACGGTCGGTATGGTAGAGCCGACACTCTCGCTGGCGCCGGAGGCAGGCGAGGACTTCCAGGCAGCGGCGGCAGCTGTGCAAGCCAACCTGATGGTGGTGCTGCTCGACAACGGGTGCTCCCGCCACCTGATGGGGACGAAGGCGGTCTTCGTCGACATGGTGTCGAGCGACAGTGTGAAGCATGTGTGCGGATTCAATGGGGCGTTGCAGCCTTTCTAGGTTCGTGGAACCGTCGCTTTGCAAGGGGAGGCCGAGAAGCGGGTCCTCATCTCCGATGTGCTCTACGTTCCGGGAGTACAGGCGAACCCGCTGTCAGCTGGCTAGCTGAAGGAGAGCAGAGTGCAGCTGCAGCGCGATGACGATGAGATGCTGCTCGTCGCCGCGACCGGGGAGGTGATCGGTCAAGCACGCTACACCGGACGAGTCCTTTGCACTGACCTTCTCCCCTGCTCAGTGCGGTCGCCGTCGACCGAGGTGGTGGCTCTGCGGATGATCATCTCGGCGACGAAGTCGACCCCTGACCAGTTGCATGCAAGGCTCGCACACGTCGGCGTTGACACGATCAAGAGCTCGGCAAAGCATGAAGTTGCTACTGGGCTTGACATCACACCGTCAACCGGAGCAGACCCGCCATGTGTCTCATGCGTCGGAGGAAAGCTGGCGCGACACACCTTCCCTGACAAGGGCTCGGACGCTGAGGAGGCACTCACTGTCGTGCACACTGATTTGTGCGGGCCATTTTGGGTGGCTGCCAAGGATGGCAGCTTGTACTTCCTGCTGCTGAAGGATTGCCACACTTGATTCGTGTGGGCAATGCCGGTCGCTAAGAAGAGCGATGTGCCACGGGAGTTCCAACAGTGGCTGGTGCTGGTCGAGCGACAGTCGAAGAAGTCGGTGTTGTCGCTCTGCTCTGATCGAGGAGGGGAGTTCCTCGGGAAGGAGTTCACCAACTTCGTCAGCGGGAAGGGCATCGCCCACGACCTGACGTGCCCCTACACTCCGCAGCAGAACGGCATGGCTGAGCGGGAGATGCGCACGGTCGTCGAGTCCGTGCGGACGATGCTGCTGCACATGGGCGTGCAGCACCAATGGTGGCACCTCGCTCTACGACAGGTTTTCTGGGTGCGCAACTGCTTGGAGCGGTCGATGACGCCGCCGGGGACATCGCCGTACCAGATGCTGGCCGGGAAGAAGCCCAACCTCACGCTAGCGCGGGTGTGGGGCTGCATGGTGCAGTTCATGGTTCCCGAGCAGCAGCACGGTGGGAAGCTGGCGCCGAAGGCTCGCTAGGGGCTTCACCTGGGTGTGTCGCCGGAGAGTAAGGGCTGGGAGGTGCTCGACTTGACCGACAACAAGGTGGTCACGTCGATCGAGGTGATCTTCTACGAGACGCTGTCACGGGAGTTGTGGAAGGCGATGTATGGGCCGGCGTCGGTGCGGATGCAGGCACACCCGTCGGCAGACACCTCGACGGCGACGGACCCACTGCTCGCCGAAGTCGACGAGCCTGCTGATGAGGACGTTGAAGAGGTTCTTCCACCTCCCCTTGTTATTGCTCCTCCCTTCCCCGTCGCAGATCGGCCTGCATCGACACCTGTGTCGGCCACCGGTAATGAGGAGAGCCTTGAGGTGTCGCCTGTGGCGCCAGCCAGTGGCATCGCCGGCGGTCGACAAGGCGCCAAGCTCGTCGACCAGGATGGGAAGCCGTCGACGACAGGGGAGCAGCAAACAGGGGAGTCGGTCGAACAGGAGGTAGCAACAGGGGTACCGTCGACAGGGGAGCAGCAAACGGGGAGGTCGACAGGGGAGCTGTCGAAGTCAGCAGGTGGTGAGCAACCGGTCAAAGGATCGAAACAGCTAGTCGACGACGAGGACGTTGACGAAGAAGGAGAGTAGTCGGCGGGTGAGGAGTCCACCGACAGTGACGTGGTGGAGGTGCTGATCACGAAGCCTGAGCTGCGACGCACAGGTCGAGCTCGATGGCCGCCGGAGCGGCTGAGCTTCCACGCCTACCTACCGCCACCTGCCTTCACCACGGTGTACGTCGAGGTCGACGATGACTGTGAGGATCTAGGATCGAGCTCAGAAAAGAGAGTTTGAACTGAATGATTTACCTGGGTACACGATGAGGCTATATATAGGCTCGACACAAGGCCAGTTACCCAGGTGTTACGCGAATGTTCTGAGGGTCGCGAAGCGTCCCGAACAGAACCTTACAGAACTCAGTAGAAAGCAATTTGGTGGAAACCGAATAGGCTTGAGTGCTGTACACGTAACCTGGTTCGGTGCTATAACTTTAATAAAACATAAGAATGCACCTAACCTAGGAAATCAAACATATCTATGCATGATAAAATAAACCCAAGCTAGATATAGCATAATAAAGTCCAGGCAAGCTAGCAAAGCCAGCATAAGCCGTCGTACTCTCAGACGCCCCCCCCTTAAAGCTAGGTGGCGTGAGATACACCCTGCTTGACAAGAGAGTCCTTGAGAGCACGGCGTGCGTTGCCCATATCAGCTTCTGCAACCCAACTAGCCTCAGTGGGGTCATATCCCTTCCAGCATATCAGGAACTCGAGGGTCTTGCCGCTCCGGCGCCGATGAGTGAGAACGCGCTCCACTTCATACTCCGATTCATCCTGTATGAGAACAGGTGGTGGTGGCGGTAGCTGCCGTCCCTGGAAATGTTGGTTGGGGTCCTTGTAGGGTTTCAGTAGCTGGACATGGAAAGCGTTGTGAAGCTTCCATGTATCTGGTAAGCGCAAGCGGAATGTAACTGGTGTCACCTGTGCCTCTACGAGAAAAGGACCACAGAAGCGAGGCCGGAGTTTGGATGGGAGGTGAGATAGGTTCAAGTTGCGTGTGTCAAGAAGCACCTGATCTCCGACTGCTACTAAGTGATCTCGTCGCAGGCGATCGTGATAAGAAACGAGGAATGAAATGACTAAGTGAAAGTTGGGTACAAGAAGCAAACCCTAGAAAACTGTACCCCATATGTGCTACCCCACTATAGCCTACAGTAGCTATGTCATATAAATCTGACACACCCCCATAGGCAAAGTGGGGGAGAACAAGGGGTCACAAGACCAGTCAAGCAAAGCAAAGCAAAAACAAGCTCAGGGTGGATCACAAAGTCACCACACATTCTGAGCACAAGTTCAAGGCCACAAGGCCAGTTCACAAGCAGGAGTACACATATATATAAAAAGGCTAGACAAACAAGAGCAGGTATATATATATGTAACAGTACAAGCAAGGTCAAGAGGTGAGCAAGTGAGGCAAGGTAGGCACAAGGCCCAGCTGAGTACAGAAGCGCTGATGGTCACAAGGCGCAAGTGCCTTGGTGAAGATATCAGAAGTGTTGGCCTCAGAGGCCACGTACGCAAGACGCAGCTGACCACGCTGCTGCAGCTCACGAGCAAGAAAGTAGCGGAGAGCAATGTGCTTCGTTCTGTGCTCCAGTCGCTGCTCCCGACACAAGGCCAGCATGGCCTTGTTGTCTACGTACAGCACTGGAGGAGAACGAGGCAACTCTCCGAGGTCAGTCAGTAGGTAGGTGAGCCAGCGAAGCTCCTGTGCAGCCATGGCTCCTGCGTAGATCTCAGCCTCACAACTGGAGCCGAGAACAGAAGACGAGCGAGTAGCCCGCCACGAAACAGAGCCGGAACCAAGGCTGAAGGTGTAACCCTGTGACGACCGCTGCGTAGCCTGGTCGTCAGCCCAAGAAGCGTCTGCGTGCCCAGTAAGGACCACTGGACTCTGCCCTCCAAGCACAAGCCCCATGCCCGACGTACTGCACAAGTAGCGCAACACCCTCTTAGCTGCAGCCATGTGCTCCGGTCTGTGTCTCCCAGGAGCAACATAGCGTGCAAGAATGCTAAGAGGGTATGCAAGGTCAGGTCGTGTGCAGGTCATCAGGTACATGAGGCAGCCAACAAGCTCTGGGTACGGGCCACTCGACTCTACGGACTCATCCGAAGGCAGAGCTGAGAGCGAGTGGCGAGTAGGCAGAGGAGTGGCCTGAGGCGAGGAGTACGTGAAGCCGAAGCGCTGAAGGACCTGCTGCACCATGTGTGACTGAGTCAGGGTAATGGTGCGGCGTGCTCTGTCCCGAGTGATCTGCAAGCCAAGGTAGCTGCGCAGTTCACCCAGGTCAGTGCACGTGTGTCTCTTCTGCAGCTCGGACTTCACGTGGGCTAGTCCAGCAGTGTCAGCTGTGGCAAAGACCAAGTCGTCGACGTACACGAGGATGTAGAACGGCGGCAAAGAAGTGTCGGTGCGCAGAAACAGCGACGGGTCGGCAGTAGAGGGAGCAAACCCAAGAGCTGCAAGTGTAGTCCTCAGTGTGTCGTGCCACTCACGCGGTGCCTGGCGGAGACCGTAGACTGGCCGCCGTAGGCTCCACTGGGTGCCAGGAGGAAAAGACCCAGTGAAGCCAGGTGGGCGACGCAGCCAGATCTCCTCGTGCAGGCTGCCCTGCAAGAAAGCAGTGCTGAAGTCAAGAGAGTCTAGCTCGTAGTCACGGTGAGCAGCTACGTGCAGCAGTACCCGAAGAGTGGTCATCTTCGGGGTGGGAGAGAAGGTCTGAAAGTAGTCAACTCCCTGCCGCTGACTGAAGCCACGAGCCACGTAACGCGCCTTGAAGACAGGCGGAGAACCCGGCGGTCGCTTCACCCTGAAAATCCACATGCCACTGACGATGTTCGCCCCAGGAGGGGGAACAGCGTCAACGTAGGTGCCTGTGGACTTCCAGGAAGCCATCTCTGCGTCCATAGCTGCCTGCCACTGAGAGGAGTAGGGACCCTCTATCGCCTCCGCGTAAGAGCGCGGAGTCGGGATGTCAAGTGCATCCGGGTCTCCCTCAGGGGTAAGCAGTACGGACACGAGATGAGGTGAAGCAGCGGCCAAGCACTGGAACTCCTCCTGCCTGTCCTCAAGGACGTCCGTGCCTAGGGCACACTCACCCCCGACGGACGGAGGACAGACAGACTCAGACTCAGCAACAAGACTGGCGACGTAGTCTAGGCGACAGCGAGCAGCAAAGTCGACGAGCTCAGCAACTAGAGCAAACGCAACAGTGGACTCAAAGGAAGGGTCAGTGACAACCGTAGCAAGGAGACGCGTGACAGTAGGACTGGCAGCGCGAAGAGAGTCCGACTCCGGGTCGGCAAGAGTAGGAAGAGAAGACTCAGGAGGAGAAGGCAAAGGGGCACGCAGAGGAGCAGTGGACGGACGCAGAGACATCCGGTGCGTGCCAGGGACAGGAGGAGGACGCTGACGCGAACCGCGACCACTAGTGCTAGCAGCACGGACAGGCGACGCAGGGCGAGACGCAGGCTCACGACGCTCAGCAAGACCTCCAGTAGGACCAGTGTAGGGAGACGGAGCAGGCAGTGGGGAGGCCGGCTGTAACTGTAACTGCGACGGGACAGGCTGTGGACACTCTAAGGGAGGAGGAGGACCAGTAGAAGGCGGGAGACCAAGAACCTGCTGAAGGAGCGGAACGAAGTACGGCCGAGGCCGCGCGGCGACTCCAGACACAGGAGGGACAGCACCTGCACCCGCAGGGGCAGCACCAGCACCAGTAGCAGCTCCAGCTCCAGAACCCCCAGCAGCACCAGTAGTACCCCCAGCAGGACCGCCTCCAGGACCGACAGCAGTAGCCTCCGCGCCAACACCCGCAGCAACTCCAGCTCCAGAAGTACCCGCAGGTCCAGCAGCTCCAGTACTCCCAGTACGAGCACCTCCGGGACCCGTGGCACCAGCTCCCTCAGAAGCAACAGAACCTCCAGTACCCGCAGCACCTCCAGCTCCAGCAGCTCCAGCAGCTCGCCTCCAGCGCCGGGCAAACCACTCACGCAGCTCCTGGGGAGAGAGTGGCTTTCGGCGAGAGGGAGCACCCGGTGAACCGGGAGGCACAGCACCACCAGGCGTAGCACCCCCAGGCTCAGCACCTCCAGGCGTAGTACCCCCAGGCTCAGCACCCCCAGACGCAGCACCCCCAGGCTCAGCACCTCCAGGCTCAGCACCCCCAGGCGTAGCACCCACACGCTCAGCACCCCCAGAGTCAGCACTTCCAGGCTCAGCACCCTCAGCAGCACCAGAGTCACCAGCAACCTCGACAGGCTCAACAGCGTCTACCTGGGACACACCTGAAGGGGCAGGACCCTGAGGGGGGAGGGGGTCTACCGGGGGGGGACCTGGTACAAGGAAGAGCGGTGGCGGGGGGAGGGACGGAGTGCGGTAGGGGAAGAGGCGGTAGTAGGGGACCGACTCGTCGAACGTGACGTCCTGGGAGGACAGAACACGGCGAGAGGTGGGGTGGTAGAACTGCCACCCTGGGACGTCAGGGGGGAAACCCAGGAAGACGCAAGGAGCAGCACGAGGGGACAGCTTGTCCGCAGACAAGTCGCGGACAAACGCCCGAGATCCCCAGACACGGAACGCAGACGCATCGCCAACCTTCCCTGTCCACAGCAAAGCTGGGGAGGTCTCCGGCATGGAGACCCTGGGCTGAAGGTTGATCTGATGCGCCGCGTACCGAACCGCAAACGGCCACAGAAAATGGGGGGCAGCCGCATGCATCATGGACGTACGGGCGACGTCCATGACCATGCCAATGCGGCGCTCAGCAATCCCATTTTGCTGTGGAGAGTCCGGAAGCGTGAAGGTCTGGCGGATGCCTCGTGCACGACAGTAGGCTCGCAGAAGGCCAGAGGAGAACTCTCCGCCTCTGTCAGAGTGCAGACGCAGAACAGGAAAGTCCGAGCCAAAGCTCCGCCTGAGCTGGAGACGAGCTGCGCGGATCCAGTCGATCAACACCTCAGTGACATCACCCTTGCTGCGCAAGGGGAAGACTGTGGTGTAACGCGAGTAGTCGTCAACCACCAGCAGGAAGTAGCGCTCGTGACCCTGTCCACGGACGCGGGCCGGGCCCCACACGTCCATGTGAAGCGCCTGCAGCGGGGCCTCTGTCGGAGGAAACTGGGAGGAGTGAGGGGTAGCCCGCTGCCGTCCCTCGACACAGGGGACGCAGGTAGGGCCTGGCCCCGGAGGAAGGGGAGGGAGGGACCGGGGAAGACCAGAGACAAGGACACGGGAGGCCATGCTCCGGAGACGAAGCAGGGAGGGGTGGCCAAGGCGGTGGTGCCAGAGGAGAGTCTCGTGAGAAAGGAGGCGACACGAGCAGGGGGCAGACTCAGGACCAGACCTGGACGCTGCAGCAAACACCTGACCCGACGCAGCTACCTGACCAGATGCAGGGACTGGAGGAGACGCAGTGGTCAGTGTGTACAGGCTCGACCCTGGCCGACGTGTAAACGTGGCCAGGTGGCGGCCTGTCCGAGCGTCCGTGCAGTGGGTCACCCGCTGACTCGCAGGAGTGAACTGGTGAACCCCCGCATCCTGTAGGTCAGCACCACTCACCAAGTTCGTAGAGAACGAGGGGAGGTAGAGACCAGACAGGGTGCCAGAGGGGGCCGCCGGACACGGGAGGACAGTGGAGAAGTGAGCAAGGACAGGACCCCCAGAGGGGTCTGCCAGGGAGACCGCAACTGGCCGGCCAAGCGGCGTGAGTGTGGTGCGGTCTCGAAAGAAGGAGCGAGAAGCCCCCGAGTCAAGTGTGAAGGTGTGGGAGGCCGAAGCCGACGCAGAACCTGAGAGAGCAGACTCACCAGCACCTGAGGGAGCAGACGCACCTAGAGCAGCAGCCTCGCTAGCACCTAGAGCAGCAGCCTCACCAGTACCTAGAGCAGCAGTCTCAATGCCCGGGTCGGGCGGAAAACACCGGTAACAGTCACCCTCATCACTAATAGTCACAGTATACACGGCAGCAAGAATAGCATCAAATTCAAGGTCAAAGACAGCTACACCCGCCCTAGACAGCTCACCCCAGCGGGGGATCTCAGTGGCCTCAGGGAACTGGTGACGCCAAGCATCCGTGAGGCGGCCAAAGCAGCGCTGGGTGGAGTGCGCACCCTCGCACTGCTCACCCGCGCGGTCACCGGTGCGCAGGACGTAGGTGCACGGACCAGCACCCCCACCCCTCTGGCGTGCAGTGTACCACTCACGGAGCTGCTGAGGGGAGGGGACGTCACGAGTGCGCTGCTGCTGCTGCTGCTGCTGGCGCTGACCACCACCGGAGCTGACCCTCTGCGCAGCGCCACCCCGACCAGCTCCACCTCCTCCTCCGCCTCCTCCTCCACCGCCGCCACCTCCGCTCCCTCCGCCACCGCCGCTGCCTCCTGCGCCTCCACTGCCGCCACCTACACCTCCACCCCCGCCACCACTCCCACCGCCACCCCCACCTCCTCCACCACCTCCACCGCCGCCTCCACCGCCCCCGCTAGCTCCTCCAGCGCCCCTGCCCCCCTTGCCCCTGCCAGGGCGGCGTCTCCCGCTAGGGGTAGACGCTGCCCCAACCGACTCCAAACCAGCGAGGTCGGCCGCAGCAGCAGAGGCAACAGAGGGCAAAAGAGGGGAGGGGGAACACCCCTCAAAGATGGGGGTGCGAGGGTCACCACGAGAGGCTCCTACAACGACTATGCTCTTTTCTGCTGCTAGGAGGGCCTTCTCGAGGAGGTCAACGGTGAGAGTGGTGGGACAAACCGAGAGGAAGTGGTCCCTGACTACGCGAAGGGAGTCAGGGAGACGGGTGACTATGTAATAGAGGGTGATGTACATGGGGGGGGGGTTCTTGGCGCAGAACTCAGCAGGAAGCGCAGCGCGGTAGCGAGTGTCACTAGAGCGGAGGTGCGTAATGAGGTCAGCGACTGTGGGAAAGGCAGCAAGGTCAGGGAAGAGGTACGGTAGCATGAGGCGGCTCAGTGCAGCAGTGGCAGGGGAGGAGTAGCGTGCAACTACAGCGTCGTACAAGGTCTGAGCACTCTTGTACTGGCTAAAGTGCGCACGCTCAGAGGTAGGGAGGTGGCGACGCACAGCAAGACGTGCAGCAGCATCGCGCGTGGCCCACTGTGAGCGAACGGTGGCGTCAGCATCAGCAGCGGGGGCAGGAGAGGCACCAGAAGTGAGGTCAAAGAGGGAGAGGCCGTCTGCTCTGTCGCACTGTAAGAAAAGCTGCAGGTCATCTATCCAGACGTCAAAGTCAATGGCCCGACCCTCAGCGTCAAAAGCGAGGACACTAGGGGTAGCCATGACAGCAGTAGACTAGCAGTGCAAACAGTAGGGCGAGGGCAGTGCTGTGAGAGAGGCGCTGCTCTTACCGGACAGGGCGGTTCGGGCGGCTCGGCTGCAGGGCGGCTCGGCGGCTCGGCGGCTCGGCGGCTCGGCGGCTGGGCGGCTCGGCGGCGGGGCGGCTCGGCTGCTGGGCGGCTCGGCTGCGGACAGGGCGGCTCGGCGGCTGGGCGGCTCGGCGGCTCGGCTGCTGGGCGGCTCGGCTGCTGGTCGGCTTGGCGGCTGGGCGGCTCGGCGGGGCCGCTGAGAGGGCGGCGTCCGGGGCCGCTGGGAGGAGGCGGCGGGGCCGTAAAGGTAAGTGGCGGGGCCGCGGAGGTAGGTGGCGGGGCCGCACAGTGAGGTGGCGGGGCCGCGAAGGTAGGTGGCGGGGCCGCACAGGTAGGTGGCGGGGCCGCGGAGGTAGGTGGCGGGGCCGCACAGTGAGGTGGCGGGGCCGCGAAGGTAGGTGGCGGGGCCGCACAGGTAGGTGGCGGGGCCGCGGAGGTAGGTGGCGGGGCCGCGGAGGTAGGTGGCGGGGCCGCACAGGTAGGTGGCGGGGCCGCGGAGGTAGGTGGCGGGGCCGCACAGGTAGGTGGCGGGGTCGCGGAGGTAGGTGGCGGGGCCGCACAGTGAGGTGGCGGGGCCGCGAAGGTAGGTGGCGGGGCCGCGGAGGTAGGTGGCGGGGCCGCACAGTGAGGTGGCGGGGCCGCGAAGGTAGGTGGCGGGGCCGCGGAGGTAGGTGGCGATGGGCGCGACGGGCGCGACGGGCGCGACGGGCGCGACGGGCGCGACGGGCCGAAAGGGCGGCGCGACTCGGGCCGGCGCAAAACGCGCTCCGGGCAGGAAAAAAAAAAATTTCGTGGTGGTGGGCCCTAGGAATCGTTCCCACTAGGGAACCTGCTCGATACCATGATAAGAAACGAGGAATGAAATGACTAAGTGAAAGTTGGGTACAAGAAGCAAAACCTAGAAAACTGTACCCCATATGTGCTACCCCACTATAGCCTACAGTAGCTATGTCATATAAATCTGACAGATCGGCATACTGCTTCTGGGAGATCTGCATCGTGGTGAGACGTCGCTGAGTCTTCTCCCATAGCTGCTGCATGGTGGTGACGAAGTCATGTGCGGCTTGGACGTGGGCTGGTGTGGTTGGCTGCTGTGGTGTAAGTGGTTCCCGTCTGTAACACAAGAAGAAAGGAGTTTTCCCTGTGGCCGCATGTGACGCGTTGTTGTAAGCGAACTCTAGGGTCGGTAACTGTGTGTCCCGGCGGCTGACGTCGTCTTTGCAAGTTGTGCACAGTAACTGTTCAACCACTTGACTGAGTCGCTCTATCTGTCCGTCAGTCTGGGGGTGGTATGCTGAAGACATCGCAAGTTTTGTCGCCAACAGTCCTATGAGCTCCTTGTAGAACTTATCCGTGAATTTGGGGTCTCTGTCTGAGATGAGTGTAGCGGGGATGCCGTGTATGGTGATGATGTGGTCGAATAGAGGCGAGCAGTTGCTTCAGCTGTAGCTGTGGCATTGGTCGGGATGAAGTGACCCATTTTGGAGAACTTGTCGATAACCACGAGTATAGCGTCATGCCCTCGTGAGGTCGAAGGAAGTCCCGTGATGAAGTCAAGGCTAACGACCTGCCATGGCTGCTCCGATACGGGGAGAGGCTGGAGTAAACCTGCTTTTTTCTGCTTGCTGCTCTTCATCCGCTGGCAGGTCTCGCATGAGGTGACGAACTGCTGCACGTCTGCTGCCATCCTGGGCCAGTAGTAATACTTTGCTATTCCTGCTAACGTCTTGTTGCTCTCGAAATGTCCCGCGTATGGTACGTCGTGAAACTCCTCCAGTAGGATCTGTCGTAGCGGGGCATAGTTCGGTACCCAAATCTTTCCTGTGCCCTTCCTTACAGCTAAGTCTTTCTCCCACTGTAACAGCTTCTTAGTCTGTGCTGTAGCAATCTCTGCGTCCATGGAGTACCCATGTTGGAATAGACCCTTCAGCAGAGGGTTCATCCCGTCGAGCTGGATGCCTGCTACATGACCGAGGTGGCTCAATGCGTCTGCCTTGTTGTGTAGCCCGGGCTTGTAGACGATGTCGTAGTGGAAGTGAGTTTCCAGGAAGTCCACCCACCGCACCTGTCGTTGTGAGAGCGTCGGCTGCGACTTCAGGTATTTAAGAGTGCAGTGGTCAGTATAGACTGTAGTCTTGGCTCCTTCTAGATAACACCTCCACGCCTTGAAGGCTATGACTATCGCTAAGGCTTCCTTGTCATGGATGGGGTAGTTCATTTCTCCTCCGTGTAGCTTTTTACTGAGGTAGGCGATAGGCTGCAAACCGCATCCGTGATCCTGCATCAGTACTGCTCCGACTGCTTGGTCACTAGCGTCTGCTTCCACTAAGTAGTCCTTGTCTGGGTCCGCTAGGATGAGTACTGGCGCTGTAGTCAGTGCCGTATGTAGCTGCTCCATGGCTTGCTGATGAAGAGTATCCCATTTGTAGGGTGTATCCTTTTTCATTAGGTCGGTCAGTGGCGTTGCTATCTTAGCGTACTGCAGCACGAACCTATTGTAGTAGTTGGCGAAGCCTACTGCTGCAACTCCTTCACGTTCTCCGGTACTTTCCACTTCTTGACGGCTTCGATCTTCCGCGGGTCCACATGTACGCCCTCGGCACTCACCATGTGCCCGAGAAACTGCACCTTCTTCAGTGTGAAGTCGCTTTTTGACAGCTTCACGTAGAACTTGTTTTTCCGCAGGATCTCGAACACCTTCCGCGGATGTTCCACGTGCTCTTTCATGTTCTTGGAGTAGATGAGAATGTCGTCCAGGTACACCACCACGCATTCGTCCAATAGGGGCCATAAGATGTGATTCATCTCCGCCTGGAACATTGCTGGAGAATCACCAAGTATTCGTAGGAGCCGTATCTGGTACGGAACGCCGTCTTGTGGATCGAGTTGTCCGCCATCTTGATCCGCCAGTAACCCGACCGTAGGTCCAGCTTCGAAAAGATTGTTGCACCACGCAGTTGGTCTAGAAGATCGACTATGCGCGGTATGGGGTATTTGTTTTTTACTGTCTGTTTGTTCAGTGCGCGGTAGTCGATGCACATCCGTAAACTACCGTCTGGTTTTGGAGTGAAGAGAACTGGTGTACCGTAGGGAGAGGTAGATGGGCGGATCATTTATCATTTCTCTATATGCTTCTTCATGTCTGTCAGTTCGGTCGGACTCAGTCGGTACGGTGCATGTGAGACGGGTTTCGCACATGGTTCCTCCACGATCTCGTGCTCGTGGGTGCGTGCTGGAGGTACGTATGCGGGTAGGTCGTCGGGCATAATATCCTTGTACTGCTCAAACACCTCCTTAACTGCTGCAGGTAGCTCTGTGTTCGGCTTCTCCTCCTCTGCTGCTGCCATACCAGTGCCAAGTAACCCGTGTTGCTCTCGTTCACCGTCCGTTTGAACCGTGCCAGTGTCGTTTCAGGAACATTCCCTGTATCAGTCTAGCTTCGTAGCTCCACACGTTTCCCGTTGTTGTAGATGCACGCCTTCCGGTTGACCCAGTCGATCTCGGGGTTGAACCGCTTCAAGAAATCTCTCCCCAAGATGAAATCTAAACCCTTGATGTTCGTGATCGGCAACGTCGGCTTCCAACTCAGCGCCCCTATGTGCAGCTGCAGTGATGCTTCGCCGTGGATGGGAAGTTTCGTACCGTCCACCATCGTTGCCGTGAACTTGGTCTCCTCCGAAGGTTCTCCAATTTTCTCCAACGTCCCGTGGTCTCACACCGAGTGGGACGCACCACTGTCCACTAGTGCCTGGAGGCGTCGCCCGTTGCAGATCACCTCGAGTAGTAGTGGTTGTTGCTGCTCCGAGTAACCGTAGATGGTCTCGCTTATAGGATCGTAGGGTACGTCGAATAGATTATCCCTCGGTCCTGCGCTCGAAGCTGCTGACTCCATATCAGTTTTCAACTGAGTAGGGTTAGAAGGATTTATCCGAGGCCGATTCAGCTTCGTCATGGCCTGGAACCTTCCCCTAAGCCTTTGCAGCTGTGTAGGCTTCACCTGTGGGCAATGGGGAGCTTTAACACTGTGCTGCGGCGAGAGAAAGTTAACTCCTTGGAACGCACGACCCTTTTCAACGCTCCGGAGTGGTTTGCCCAACTTCTCAGGTACCTGAATAATGTCTAAAGGCTTTTTCTTGGCCTTGACATCTCCCCTAATTTTTTCAAAGGCTTGAAAACCTCGAGAGGAAAGATTCTTACTCTCGGGGGTGTTCGGCTGGAGTTTCCCGGTCGGTGCAGAGTCCTGTTTCGCGGAGCCTTCATTTGTCTCGGCGGTTTCCCCTGTTGCCGGCCGGTCGTAGCGTTTTAAATTTACGCCATCATGTCCTCATATTTTCGGACGACTCTGAAGTCGCCATGTCTTTTGACTTCGGGGGTGCTGCACTATTGTTGCCCTTCAGCTCCGCTCGTGCCTACTTCATTTTCCAACACGCCAAGAGTCGATTTCCTGCTGCGCCGCAAAATTCGCACTTCTCATATTTTGTCGGCCGCTGCGTCGCGTCGACCTTGTCGATATCCATCGGGTCGGCGGTCGTGAGTGGTGCCGATCGCTCCGTGCCGAATGGTCGTCGTGTTTCGGGTTGATCTCGGATCAACGCATCGAATCTCTCAGCTGCACACACCATGTCGCGGTAGTTGTTGTAGTTCACGGTAATCACCTGTCGGCGGACTTCCATTTTTAGCCCCTTAGTATACGCTTGGATTTTTTCCCCTTCGGTCAGGTCGATAATTTGGTTGAAGAGGCTCTCTATCTGCTGCGTGTTCTGTGTTACACTGCCGAACTGTTTATGCCGATGAATCTGCTGCCGCGCCATGTAGCTGTAGTTGATTGGTTCGAAACGTTGAATTAAAGCTTCCCGAAACTGCGTCTATGACCCCTCGCCTCGGATCTCATCACTGTTGTAAATCTACTCGAGCGTCGGGCCTCGCAACAGTGTCATTGCGAGCCGAATCCGCATTGCATCGTATGTCGGGGTCGTATAGCCAACGGCCTTGAAGTAAATTTCGAGGGTCGCAATGAATCGACGGACGTCGGCGTCTTTCGCATTCGGATTGAACGTCTCCGGTAGCCTCGGACGTGCCGCCTCAAGATTCACTGTAGCTGCTGCCGCTGCTGCTGGGTAAAATGTCGGTGTCGCCGCTGTTACTGCTGCCGTCGCTGCTGCATTCGCTTCTGCCGTGGCGGCTGCCGACTGGTTCGCGAGACGCTCTTCTATTCGCTGGAGTGCCACTCTCGTCTGGTTCAGGTCAGTGCGTAACTCCGTAATTTTTCGTACGGAATTATCACCATTTTCCTCCATTTGGCGATTTATAGGAAGATTTGCGACGAAAATATTTGAGTTCTATGCGCTGGTCGACTTACTGCGAATCGAATCGACTGTAGAAATGCCGAGCGCTGTTTCTGTAGGTAGCGTATTTCTCTCTTAATCGAAATTCGCGTCCGATCTCGGCCGTTGAGAAGAAATTCGATCCGACGCTCCAAATTCCAACCTTTTTGGGAGAAATTCTCAGGGCCGTTGAGATTCGAATCGATCTGACGGTCGAAATTCCAACTTTTTCGCCACTGAACCCGAGGAGTGCTCGAAAACCAGTTCGAGGGGGACGTTTAAAACCGGAGGTCCAAGAGTTTCAAAGTTAGGAAGGTTGGTTGGGCAGAGATATACAATTGGATGACGAGGAGGATTAGGGATTAGGTTAAAGTTAAAGTTATGTTTCTGGTCATAACCAGTTTTAGGGATATCAATTCCTAAATGAGCACGTGCTAACCCCTTCTTGGGGTAGTTCAGTTCTCCTCCGTGTAGCTTTTTACTGAGGTAGGCGATAGGCTGCAAACCGCATCCGTGATCCTGCATCAGTACTGCTCCGACTGCTTGGTCACTAGCGTCTGCTTCCACTAAGTAGTCCTTGTCTGGGTCCGCTAGGATGAGTACTGGCGCTGTAGTCAGTGCCGTCTGTAGCTGCTCCATGGCTTGCTGATGAAGAGTATCCCATTTGTAGGGTGTATCCTTTTTCATTAGGTCGGTCAGTGGCGTTGCTATCTTAGCGTACTGCAGCACGAACCTATTGTAGTAGTTGGCGAAGCCTACTGCTGCAACTCCTTCACGTTCTCCGGTACTTTCCACTTCTTGACGGCTTCGATCTTCCGCGGGTCCACATGTACGCCCTCGGCACTCACCATGTGCCCGAGAAACTGCACCTTCTTCAGTGTGAAGTCGCTTTTTGACAGCTTCACGTAGAACTTGTTTTTCCGCAGGATCTCGAACACCTTCCGCGGATGTTCCACGTGCTCTTTCATGTTCTTGGAGTAGATGAGAATGTCGTCCAGGTACACCACCACGCATTCGTCCAATAGGGGCCATAAGATGTGATTCATCTCCGCCTGGAACATTGCTGGAGAATCACCAAGTATTCGTAGGAGCCGTATCTGGTACGGAACGCCGTCTTGTGGATCGAGTTGTCCGCCATCTTGATCCGCCAGTAACCCGACCGTAGGTCCAGCTTCGAAAAGATTGTTGCACCACGCAGTTGGTCTAGAAGATCGACTATGCGCGGTATGGGGTATTTGTTTTTTACTGTCTGTTTGTTCAGTGCGCGGTAGTCGATGCACATCCGTAAACTACCGTCTGGTTTTGGAGTGAAGAGAACTGGTGTACCGTAGGGAGAGGTAGATGGGCGGATCATTTATCATTTCTCTATATGCTTCTTCATGTCTGTCAGTTCGGTCGGACTCAGTCGGTACGGTGCATGTGAGACGGGTTTCGCACATGGTTCCTCCACGATCTCGTGCTCGTGGGTGCGTGCTGGAGGTACGTATGCGGGTAGGTCGTCGGGCATAATATCCTTGTACTGCTCAAACACCTCCTTAACTGCTGCAGGTAGCTCTGTGTTCGGCTTCTCCTCCTCTGCTGCTGCCATACCAGTGCCAAGTAACCCGTGTTGCTCTCGTTCACCGTCCGTTTGAACCGTGCCAGTGTCGTTTCAGGAACATTCCCTGTATCAGTCTAGCTTCGTAGCTCCACACGTTTCCCGTTGTTGTAGATGCACGCCTTCCGGTTGACCCAGTCGATCTCGGGGTTGAACCGCTTCAAGAAATCTCTCCCCAAGATGAAATCTAAACCCTTGATGTTCGTGATCGGCAACGTCGGCTTCCAACTCAGCGCCCCTATGTGCAGCTGCAGTGATGCTTCGCCGTGGATGGGAAGTTTCGTACCGTCCACCATCGTTGCCGTGAACTTGGTCTCCTCCGAAGGTTCTCCAATTTTCTCCAACGTCCCGCGGTCTCACACCGAGTGGGACGCACCACTGTCCACTAGTGCCTGGAGGCGTCGCCCGTTGCAGATCACCTCGAGTAGTAGTGGTTGTTGCTGCTCCGAGTAACCGTAGATGGTCTCGCTTATAGGATCGTAGGGTACGTCGAATAGATTATCCCTCGGTCCTGCGCTCGAAGCTGCTGACTCCATATCAGTTTTCAACTGAGTAGGGTTAGAAGGATTTATCCGAGGCCGATTCAGCTTCGTCATGGCCTGGAACCTTCCCCTAAGCCTTTGCAGCTGTGTAGGCTTCACCTGTGGGCAATGGGGAGCTTTAACACTGTGCTGCGGCGAGAGAAAGTTAACTCCTTGGAACGCACGACCCTTTTCAACGCTCCGGAGTGGTTTGCCCAACTTCTCAGGTACCTGAATAATGTCTAAAGGCTTTTTCTTGGCCTTGACATCTCCCCTAATTTTTTCAAAGGCTTGAAAACCTCGAGAGGAAAGATTCTTACTCTCGGGGGTGTTCGGCTGGAGTTTCCCGGTCGGTGCAGAGTCCTGTTTCGCGGAGCCTTCATTTGTCTCGGCGGTTTCCCCTGTTGCCGGCCGGTCGTAGCGTTTTAAATTTACGCCATCATGTCCTCATATTTTCGGACGACTCTGAAGTCGCCATGTCTTTTGACTTCGGGGGTGCTGCACTATTGTTGCCCTTCAGCTCCGCTCGTGCCTACTTCATTTTCCAACACGCCAAGAGTCGATTTCCTGCTGCGCCGCAAAATTCGCACTTCTCATATTTTGTCGGCCGCTGCGTCGCGTCGACCTTGTCGATATCCATCGGGTCGGCGGTCGTGAGTGGTGCCGATCGCTCCGTGCCGAATGGTCGTCGTGTTTCGGGTTGATCTCGGATCAACGCATCGAATCTCTCAGCTGCACACACCATGTCGCGGTAGTTGTTGTAGTTCACGGTAATCACCTGTCGGCGGACTTCCATTTTTAGCCCCTTAGTATACGCTTGGATTTTTTCCCCTTCGGTCAGGTCGATAATTTGGTTGAAGAGGCTCTCTATCTGCTGCGTGTTCTGTGTTACACTGCCGAACTGTTTATGCCGATGAATCTGCTGCCGCGCCATGTAGCTGTAGTTGATTGGTTCGAAACGTTGAATTAAAGCTTCCCGAAACTGCGTCTATGACCCCTCGCCTCGGATCTCATCACTGTTGTAAATCTACTCGAGCGTCGGGCCTCGCAACAGTGTCATTGCGAGCCGAATCCGCATTGCATCGTATGTCGGGGTCGTATAGCCAACGGCCTTGAAGTAAATTTCGAGGGTCGCAATGAATCGACGGACGTCGGCGTCTTTCGCATTCGGATTGAACGTCTCCGGTAGCCTCGGACGTGCCGCCTCAAGATTCACTGTAGCTGCTGCCGCTGCTGCTGGGTAAAATGTCGGTGTCGCCGCTGTTACTGCTGCCGTCGCTGCTGCATTCGCTTCTGCCGTGGCGGCTGCCGACTGGTTCGCGAGACGCTCTTCTATTCGCTGGAGTGCCACTCTCGTCTGGTTCAGGTCAGTGCGTAACTCCGTAATTTTTCGTACGGAATTATCACCATTTTCCTCCATTTGGCGATTTATAGGAAGATTTGCGACGAAAATATTTGAGTTCTATGCGCTGGTCGACTTACTGCGAATCGAATCGACTGTAGAAATGCCGAGCGCTGTTTCTGTAGGTAGCGTATTTCTCTCTTAATCGAAATTCGCGTCCGATCTCGGCCGTTGAGAAGAAATTCGATCCGACGCTCCAAATTCCAACCTTTTTGGGAGAAATTCTCAGGGCCGTTGAGATTCGAATCGATCTGACGGTCGAAATTCCAACTTTTTCGCCACTGAACCCGAGGAGTGCTCGAAAACCAGTTCGAGGGGGACGTTTAAAACCGGAGGTCCAAGAGTTTCAAAGTTAGGAAGGTTGGTTGGGCAGAGATATACAATTGGATGACGAGGAGGATTAGGGATTAGGTTAAAGTTAAAGTTATGTTTCTGGTCATAACCAGTTTTAGGGATATCAATTCCCAAATGAGCACGTGCTAACCCCTTCTTGGGGGCTGGCAGAACACGCCTGCACGGGGGTGGGTTCGATCCCAGGACCTCATCTATAATAAGCGCCTCTTTCTACTGACTAGGCCACTTCTGGATGAGGATTAGGGATTAGGATTAGGCATTACCTTTTTCAATTAGGTTGGGTTCACGAATTTGTCTAGGGATATTCGCCCGTCTGGGGATTTCGTCATTGTTACCACAATTGCTGTGCGACACGAACTCCAATGTCAAAACATCGCCAGACACACTCTGCGACCAGAACGTTGCCAATGGCAGAATATGTGCAGCGGCAGCAACAACTACGTGAAAGTTAGCTGAATCCAGTAACTCAGCTAGTAAACTCACATCATTCGCAGCAAATATTTGCAGGTCCCATCCAGCAACTTAGTAGTCGTTGCTTACGGATGACGGGCGAATACGAGAGTGAAACGCGTTCAGCGACCGCCGATTCCGCCGATGCACAAGTCTCGCATGTGTCCGCAGAAGTCGATAGTGAGTAATAGGGAAAGCGCCCAGCTCCCATTCCCCGCTGCGTCGCACTCCATCTACCCCCCGTTTCGCCATCCCTTTCATCCTCGGTACGCACTCCCTTTTCCCCTCGTTTCACGCTCCCATTCCCCCTCGGAACGCGCTCCCGTCACCCCCTACGTGGACCACTCCTATTGTTTCGGGTGTCGCGCTCCTTTTCCGCCTCGTTTAGCCCTCCACTTCCCCCTCGTGACGCACTCCCTTCCCCCCTCGTTTCGCACTCTCTTTCCCCCTCGTTTTGCACCCCATTTCCCTTTCGTACCGCGCTCCCTTTCCCCCTCGTTTCGCACTCCCTTTACCCCTCAATTCGCCCTCCCATTCCCCCTCGTTCCGCACTCCTTTCCCCATCGTGTCGCTCTCCCTTTCCCCCTCGTTTGTCACTCCTTTCCCCCACGGTGGCACTCCCTTTCCCCCTCGTTTCGCCCTCCCTGTCCCCCTCTTGTCACACTCCCTTTCCCCCCCGTTTCGCCCTCCCTTTCCCCCTCGTTTCGCACTCCCTGTCCCCCTCGTGTCACACTCTCTCTCCCCCTCGTTTCTCTCTCCCTTTCCCCCACGGTGGCACTCCCTTTCCCTTTTGATAGCACTCCCTTTCCCCATCGTTTTGAACTCTCTTTCCCCCTCGTTTCGCACCCCATTTCCCCCACGGTGGCACTCCCTTTCCCCCTTGATATTGCTACCATTCCCCCTCGTTTCGCCCTCTCTTTCCCCTTCGTTTCGCACTCCCTCTCCCCCTCTTGTCACACTCCCATTTCCCTCGTGTCGCACTCCTTTTCCCCCTCGTTTCGCACTCCCTGTCCCCCTCTTGTCACACTCCCTTTCCCCCTCGTTTCGCCCTCCCTTTCCCCCTCGTTTCGCACTCCCTGTCCCCCTCGTGTCACACTCTCTCTCCCCCTCGTTTCTCTCTCCCTTTCCCCCACGGTGGCACTCCCTTTCCCCTTTGATAGCACTCCCTTTCCACACCGTTTTGAACTCTCTTTCCCCCTCGTTTCGCACCCCATTTCCCCCACGGTGGCACTCCCTTTCCCCCTTGATATTGCTACCATTCCCCCTTGTTTCGCCCTCTCTTTCCCCTTCGTTTCGCACTCCCTCTCCCCCTCTTGTCACACTCCCATTTCCCTCGTGTCGCACTCCTTTTCCCCCTCGTTTCGCACTCCCTGTCCCCCTCTTGTCACACTCCCTTTCCCCCTCGTTTCGCCCTCCCTTTCCCCCTCGTTTCGCTCTCCCTGTCCCCCTCGTGTCACACTCTCTCTCCCCCTCGTTTCTCTCTCCCTTTCCCCCACGGTGGCACTCCCTTTCCCCTTTGATAGCACTCCCTTTCCACATCGTTTTGAACTCTCTTTCCCCCTCGTTTCGCACCCCATTTCCCCCACGGTGGCACTCCCTTTCCCCCTTGATATTGCTACCATTCCCCCTTGTTTCGCCCTCTCTTTCCCCTTCGTTTCGCACTCCCTCTCCCCCTCTTGTCACACTCCCATTTCCCTCGTGTCGCACTCCTTTTCCCCCTCGTTTCGCACTCCCTGTCCCCCTCTTGTCACACTCCCTTTCCCCCTCGTTTCGCCCTCCCTTTCCCCCTCGTTTCGCTCTCCCTGTCCCCCTCGTGTCACACTCTCTCTCCCCCTCGTTTCTCTCTCCCTTTCCCCCACGGTGGCACTCCCTTTCCCCTTTGATAGCACTCCCTTTCCACATCGTTTTGAACTCTCTTTCCCCCTCGTTTCGCACCCCATTTCCCCCACGGTGGCACTCCCTTTCCCCCTTGATATTGCTACCATTCCCCCTCGTTTCGCCCTCTCTTTCCCCTTCGTTTCGCACTCCCTCTCCCCCTCTTGTCACACTCCCATTTCCCTCGTGTCGCACTCCTTTTCCCCCTCGTTTCGCACTCCCTGTCCCCCTCTTGTCACACTCCCTTTCCCCCTCGTTTCGCCCTCCCTTTCCCCCTCGTTTCGCACTCCCTGTCCCCCTCGTGTCACACTCTCTCTCCCCCTCGTTTCTCTCTCCCTTTCCCCCACGGTGGCACTCCCTTTCCCCTTTGATAGCACTCCCTTTCCACACCGTTTTGAACTCTCTTTCCCCCTCGTTTCGCACCCCATTTCCCCCACGGTGGCACTCCCTTTCCCCCTTGATATTGCTACCATTCCCCCTTGTTTCGCCCTCTCTTTCCCCTTCGTTTCGCACTCCCTCTCCCCCTCTTGTCACACTCCCATTTCCCTCGTGTCGCACTCCTTTTCCCCCTCGTTTCGCACTCCCTGTCCCCCTCTTGTCACACTCCCTTTCCCCCTCGTTTCGCCCTCCCTTTCCCCCTCGTTTCGCTCTCCCTGTCCCCCTCGTGTCACACTCTCTCTCCCCCTCGTTTCTCTCTCCCTTTCCCCCACGGTGGCACTCCCTTTCCCCTTTGATAGCACTCCCTTTCCACATCGTTTTGAACTCTCTTTCCCCCTCGTTTCGCACCCCATTTCCCCCACGGTGGCACTCCCTTTCCCCCTTGATATTGCTACCATTCCCCCTCGTTTCGCCCTCTCTTTCCCCTTCGTTTCGCACTCCCTCTCCCCCTCTTGTCACACTCCCATTTCCCTCGTGTCGCACTCCTTTTCCCCCTCGTTTCGCACTCCCTGTCCCCCTCTTGTCACACTCCCTTTCCCCCTCGTTTCGCCCTCCCTTTCCCCCTCGTTTCGCACTCCCTGTCCCCCTCGTGTCACACTCTCTCTCCCCCTCGTTTCTCTCTCCCTTTCCCCCACGGTGGCACTCCCTTTCCCCTTTGATAGCACTCCCTTTCCACACCGTTTTGAACTCTCTTTCCCCCTCGTTTCGCACCCCATTTCCCCCACGGTGGCACTCCCTTTCCCCCTTGATATTGCTACCATTCCCCCTTGTTTCGCCCTCTCTTTCCCCTTCGTTTCGCACTCCCTCTCCCCCTCTTGTCCCACACCCATTTCCCTCGTGTCGCACTCCTTTTCCCCCTCGTTTCGCACTCCCTGTCCCCCTCTTGTCGCACTCCCTTTCCCCCTCGTTTCGCCCTCCCTTTCCCCCTCGTTTCGCACTCCCTGTCCCCCTCGTGTCACACTCTCTCTCCCCCTCGTTTCTCTCTCCCTTTCCCCCACGGTGGCACTCCCTTTCCCCTTTGATAGCACTCCCTTTCCACATCGTTTTGAACTCTCTTTCCCCCTCGTTTCGCACCCCATTTCCCCCACGGTGGCACTCCCTTTCCCCCTTGATATTGCTACCATTCCCCCTCGTTTCGCCCTCTCTTTCCCCTTCGTTTCGCACTCCCTCTCCCCCTCTTGTCACACTCCCATTTCCCTCGTGTCGCACTCCTTTTCCCCCTCGTTTCGCACTCCCTGTCCCCCTCTTGTCACACTCCCTTTCCCCCTCGTTTCGCCCTCCCTTTCCCCCTCGTTTCGCACTCCCTGTCCCCCTCGTGTCACACTCTCTCTCCCCCTCGTTTCTCTCTCCCTTTCCCCCACGGTGGCACTCCCTTTCCCCTTTGATAGCACTCCCTTTCCACATCGTTTTGAACTCTCTTTCCCCCTCGTTTCGCACCCCATTTCCCCCACGGTGGCACTCCCTTTCCCCCTTGATATTGCTACCATTCCCCCTCGTTTCGCCCTCTCTTTCCCCTTCGTTTCGCACTCCCTCTCCCCCTCTTGTCACACTCCCATTTCCCTCGTGTCGCACTCCTTTTCCCCCTCGTTTCGCACTCCATGTCCCCCTCTTGTCACACTCCCTTTACCCCTCGGTTCGCCCTCCGATTCCCTCTCGTTTCGCACTCCCTTTCCCCCTTCTGTCACCGGCCCTTGCCCCCTCCTTTCACACACCCTTTCCCCCTCCTGTCCCACTCCCTTTCCCCCTCGTTTCTCACTCCCTTTCCCCCACGGCGTCACCCCCTTTCCCCCTCGATATCGTTCTCTTTCCCCCTCGTTTCGCACCCCATTTCCCCCCTGTACCGCGCTCCCTTTCCCCCCTCGTTTCGCAATCCTTTACCCCTCGGTTCGCCCTCCCATTCCCCCTCGTTTCGCACTCCCACTCCCCCTTATGTCACAGTCCCGACCCCCTTGCTTCGCACTCCCTTTCCCCCTCATGTCACACTCCCTAAGCCCCCTCGTTTCTCACACCCTTTCCCCCACGGTGGCACTTCCTTTCCACCTCGATATCGCTGTCTCTCCCCCTCGTTTCGCCCTCCGGTTCCCCCTCCTGCGGCACTCCTCACGGTGGCACTCCCTTTCCCCCTCGTATCGCACTCCCTTTTCCCGCACGTTTCTCACACCCTTTCCCCCCCGGTGGCACTCCCTTTCCCCCTCGTTTCGCACCCATTTCCCCCTCCTACTGCGCTCCCTTTCCCCCCTCGTTTCGCAATCCTTTTCCCTGCAAATTCGCACTCCTTTACCCCCTTCCCCTGCCCCCATGTGTATCATTCATTCCCTGTCCCCCACGGTTCCATACCCCTGCCCTCATCCGTATCATTCATTCTCCTCACCCCACGGTTCCATTCCCCTGCCCCATGTGTATCATTCATTCCACAGCCCATCCTTTTGCCCCCTTTCACTCACCTCCCCCATTCCCAACATCAGGTGTGTGTTCTACCCCGCTCACTGCGCCGCACAATGGCAGCATTGCACGACCCTCAAGATGCACCGCACTGCGGCGTCGTCTTACTCCCAGGTGGGTTGCATACTCACACATCGGCAGTCCCTTGGAGTGATAAGTGTGTCTTGGATTGATGCATTGCATGCAGTGAAGTGCTACACTTGAAGCGCCGTCGTGGGCTGTTGGGTCGGATTAATGAGCTCTCACGCACCCTTTCCCGCTAGCTCCGCTCCCTTCTCAGCCATGCTCGCCCCTAAGTCTGCCAGAACCAGCCACACCCCTTGCCCCAAATATCCTGCTCGGACCCATCGTCCAAGCCAGCGTTGCACACAACTGTCGTCCGCCCCCCCTCCCACACTCTCTGCTCGCCCCCCACTCTTGCCCGTGCTCCTTTCCCCAGCATGTACACTTCTAGAAACTACTCCCCTACTCCCAAGATTCCACTCCACAAATACCATCATTCCCTCCCCAATACTTTGTCATATCCGTAACAGTTGTTCGTCCCTTTCCCCTCGCATCCGTGCCCCTCTACCTTCCCATGCAAAACTTTGTACTTTGTCAAATGCAATGCATGCGTACCATGTCGTTAGACGCGGTGGGATCCTCCCCCTCGACATCATAGTCTTCGAATCTGCAATATTGCGGACAACACAAAGCGTGTATGTATGCTTGGTTGGTATGTTGTTGACAGCGTCTAAACCATGGTAGATGGGAAACATATGACGGTTTGTGCAACGTGACCCTTAAGATATGCACATCCAGAATTCCCCACCCATTGTCACTTGCCTTCGAGGCATCTTGCGCGCCCTTCGCACCGAGACACGTCTGGAGCCATAGGTCGGTTCAACGTGGGAGGTTGAGTGTCGCAACTGAGAAAGGAGGTGTCAAGAAATGAATGAGCAGGGGGATTGAGATTGTGGTCATCAGTGCTCATATGAAGGTAGGAATTCAGATATGGTACGGAGGGCAAATGAGATCTGTGGAGAAGATGAATAAGTAACATGCCACAATCAAGAGCCATGGCAAGGGACCAGAGTAAAGTCGTACAGGGAAGACGACGTGCGGCGCGTGAAGGTCGTGGGCCCCGCTCTGACCGATGACGCCGCTTTGCCCAGGTGTTTGAGCTACTGCTGCCCGGACTGAAAACTGCGGGGAGAATAGGTGTGCACGGAGGGGTGGTACCGTCCTGTCGCACAGTGTCAGTGCCATGCTCGTCCAATAACCCGCAGTGAGAAGGGGGAGCTGGTTCATGCGTCTGGCGCGCCTCGTCCCAGTCCTTTATGATTTCGTCAACCCAGGTCCAGTCCATCGGGCCCAAGACACGATCCCTCTTACCCCTCCTTGCCCTCCCACTCCACCCCCGTTCACTGGAACATCAACCGTAGTTGAGGGAGGCAACCATGCTGACTCTTTGTCTCTTATGCGGCCTCCCATCCGTACTTACTTGTGCCTCCCCTCCCATTTCTCCCGCCCCGCATCCCTTTCCCACTCCGGGAACAAGGGTGGGAAATTGCTACACAATTGTTGTGAATTGAACCAACCGCAAATCATTTGCGCCCCGACATCGACACACCCAAGACCACATGGCAAATTTGCACCGTGACATGCAATCGTAGACGACACCGCATTGGGCAACCTTTAGAGTAGCTGTTCTCACCCGAATTCTTCAGTGCCTCGTACTTGGGCCCACGGCGAACTCCCCCGTGGTTGAACTTCCCAGGCACTTGTATCTTTGCGTCGGTGTTGATGAAGCACGGTGCAAACCCATACGTCACCGATTCTATCCGCTGTGGTGTCTTAGATACAAGCTCTGCCACATTCCTGACGGCATCCTTATCATGGTACTGGAGCGCCTGACCGTGTGCCGCCAGACGCATGCGTGCAATCGACGCAGCTGTTTTGCCGTCCGTTCCTGGGAGTCGTGCAGGTGGGGCAAACAGAATTACGTCACAATGCAGCTCATTGTGAGGAAAGGCGGCCTCGTCGTCTCACATTGGACTCATGTGCAACAGAACACTTTGTCTAGCGTCGCACTCTTAGACGGGGAATATCGATATGCGCTCACTCTTAGCCACAGAACTCACCGTTCTTTGCTGCCACAGCCATAAGTCTGTTCGTGAGGTGTGGCGCAGCCAACGTGTAAAGGTAGAACAAGTCCCCGCACGAGGCTTCTCGTTTCCCACCGAAAATGATTGTAGCTCCGCTTCGCAAGAGAGCGATCGGCTCTTGCATATGCCTTGATATTGGATGCTGGGGGGTCCTATGCTTCTTCGCGATGTGACCAACGAGTTGTGCCATCACGCTTGCGTGCTTAGCCCTCCTTCCCCACGACTGTCAGCAGCGGGAAATGGGGTGAATCAAGGGGGACAGCGAGAGAGCAGCCCTGAAATGGGGTGAATCAAGGGGGACAGAGAGAGAGCAGCCAGGAAATGGGGTGAATCAAGGGGGACAGAGAGAGAGCAGCCCTGAAATGGGGTGAATCAAGGGGGACAGAGAGAGAGCAGCCCTGAAATGGGTTGAATCAAGGGGGACAGAGAGAGTGCAGCCCTGAAATGGGGTGAATCAAGGGGGACAGAGAGAGAGCAGCCCTGAAATGGGGTGAATCAAGGGGGACAGAGAGAGAGAGCAGCCCTGAAATGGGGTGAATCAAGGGGGACAGAGAGAGAGCAGCCGGGAAATGGGGTGAATCAAGGGGGACAGAGAGAGAGCAGCCCTGAAATGGGGTGAATCAAGGGGGACAGAGAGAGAGCAGCCCTGAAATGGGGTGAATCAAGGGGGACAGAGAGAGAGCAGCCGGGAAATGGGGTGAATCAAGGGGGACAGAGAGAGAGCAGCCCTGAAATGGGGTGAATCAAGGGGGACAGAGAGAGAGCAGCCCTGAAATGGGGTGAATCAAGGGGGACAGAGAGAGAGCAGCCCTGAAATGGGTTGAATCAAGGGGGACAGAGAGAGTGCAGCCCTGAAATGGGGTGAATCAAGGGGGACAGAGAGAGAGCAGCCCTGGGTGAATCAAGGGGGACAGAGAGAGAGCAGCCCTGAAATGGGTTGAATCAAGGGGGACAGAGAGAGTGCAGCCCTGAAATGGGGTGAATCAAGGGGGACAGAGAGAGAGCAGCCCTGAAATGGGGTGAATCAAGGGGGACAGAGAGAGAGCAGCCGGGAAATGGGGTGAATCAAGGGGGACAGAGAGAGAGCAGCCCTGAAATGGGGTGAATCAAGGGGGACAGAGAGAGAGCAGCCCTGAAATGGGTTGAATCAAGGGGGACAGAGAGAGTGCAGCCCTGAAATGGGGTGAATCAAGGGGGACAGAGAGAGAGCAGCCCTGAAATGGGGTGAATCCAGGGGGACAGAGAGAGAGCAGCCCTGAAATGGGTTGAATCAAGGGGGACAGAGAGAGTGCAGCCCTGAAATGGGGTGAATCAAGGGGGACAGAGAGAGAGCAGCCATGAAATGGGGTGAATCAAGGGGGACAGAGAGAGAGCAGCCCTGAAATGGGGTGAATCAAGGGGGACAGAGAGAGAGCAGCCCTGAAATGGGTTGAATCAAGGGGGACAGAGAGAGTGCAGCCCTGAAATGGGGTGAATCAAGGGGGACAGAGAGAGAGCAGCCCTGAAATGGGGTGAATCAAGGGGGACAGAGAGAGAGCAGCCCTGAAATGGGTTGAATCAAGGGGGACAGAGGGAGTGCAGCCCTGAAATGGGGTGAATCAAGGGGGACAGAGAGAGAGCAGCCCTGAAATGGGTTGAATCAAGGGGACAGAGAGAGAGCAGCCGGGAAATGGGGTGAATCAAGGGGGACAGAGAGAGAGCAGCCCTGAAATGGGGTGAATCAAGGGGGACAGAGAGAGAGCAGCCCTGAAATGGGTTGAATCAAGGGGGACAGAGAGAGTGCAGCCCTGAAATGGGGTGAATCAAGGGGGACAGAGAGAGAGCAGCCCTGAAATGGGGTGAATCAAGGGGGGCAGAGAGAGAGCAGCCCTGAAATGGGTTGAATCAAGGAGGACAGAGAGAGTGCAGCCCTGAAATGGGGTGAATCAAGGGGGACAGAGAGAGAGCAGCCCTGAAATGGGGTGAATCAAGGGGGACAGAGAGAGAGCAGCCGGGAAATGGGGTGAATCAAGGGGGACAGAGAGAGAGCAGCCCTGAAATGGGGTGAATCAAGGGGGAAAGAGAGAGAGCAGCGGGACATGGGGTGAATCAAGGGGGAAAGAGAGAGAGCAGCGGGACATGGGGTGAATCAAGGGGGAAAGAGAGAGAGCACGGGGGGAGTGGGGTGAACCAAGGGAGATAGAGAGAGAGCAGCGGGAATTGGGGTGAATCAAGGGGGAAAGAGAGAGAGCAGCGGGACATGGGGTGAATCAAGGGGGAAAGAGAGAGAGCAGCGGGGACATGGGGTGAATCAAGGGGGAAAGAGAGAGAGCAGCGGGGACATGGGGTGAATCAAGGGGGAAAGAGAGAGAGCAGCGGGGACATGGGGTGAATCAAGGGGGAAAGAGAGAGAGCACGGGGGGAGTGGGGTGAACCAAGGGAGATAGAGAGAGAGCAGCGGGAATTGGGGTGAATCAAGGGGGAAAGAGAGAGAGCAGCGGGACATGGGGTGAATCAAGGGGGAAAGAGAGAGAGCAGCGGGGACATGGGGTGAATCAAGGGGGAAAGAGAGAGAGCAGCGGGGACATGGGGTGAATCAAGGGGGAAAGAGAGAGAGCAGCGGGGACATGGGGTGAATCAAGGGGGAAAGAGAGAGAGCAGCGGGGACATGGGGCGAATCAAGGGGGAAAGAGAGAGAGCAGCGGGGACATGGGGCGAATCAAGGGGGAAAGTGAGAGAGCAGCGGGAAGCGCAATGCGTGAAGGGGAGTTGCTGGATGCTGGGGAAGGGAAGGTGGGCGGGCTGACAACAGGGAATGTGCGCGCGTGGGGAAGGGAATGTGCGCGCGTGGGGAAGGAAGTGTGCCTTCGTGGGGAAGGGAATGTGCGCACGTGGGGAAGGGAATGTGCGCGCGTGGGGAAGGGGATGTGCGCGCGTGGGGAAGGGGATGTGCGCGCGTGGGGAGGGGGATGTGCACGCCTCGGGGGGAAGGGGATGTGCGCGCGCTGGGGAAGGGGAATTGCTCGCGGTGGGAAGGGAATGTGTGCGCTCTGGGGAAGGGAATGTTTGCGCGCGGGCGGAGTGCAGTTGCGCGCGCTAGTGAAGGGAACGTGCGCGCGATGGGGAAGGGAACGTGAGCGCGCTGGAGAAGGCAACGTGCGCGCGCAGGAGGGGGGCATGTGCGGGCGCTTGGGAGGAGAGCGTTTGGGCGATTGTGATGGGATTGTGCGTGCGATTGAGAAGGGACTCCTCCTGTCCTGGCGCTGCGGAAAGGAATATCCGGGCGCTGCGGAACGGAATGTCTGGGCGCACTGTGTGGGCATGTCTGGGCGTTGGAGAAGGAAGTATGAGGGTGACGCAGACCTGGAATGGCATGGCGACGCGGAGGAATAGGGAGGGCGGCGCGCAGGGACTGTGAGAAGGATGGGAGAAGATTATACCGGCTTATGCGCGCAGAAACGTGGGCTGAGGTCTTGAAAGGTGGAGCTCTACCCTGGTCGACGCGGAGTGTGATTACGCGGCGCGTGTAGGCCTGCCCAAACCCTATCTTTTGCTGGCTCTGAAGGCCGTCACTTCCTAGCCATGCGTGAAAGGTGCGGGCTTTTTAGCAATCAGGTCGTTTCTGTGGAGTGGAGATGCCACATTTGCTGCGCCAGGATGTGGGCTATAGCCTAATATTCCGGAAACTAACCCTACTACCAACGGGTCCCTTCCCGTTGCGGAGTCGTAAAAGAGCTGGCGTTATCAATGTGTTGGCTAAGATGGCAAGGGACTTAGGATATGGCGTATTAGCTTCTAATCGCAGCTCGA
Organism: Closterium sp. Naga37s-1; assembly: GCA_947471745.1. Lineage (NCBI taxonomy): Eukaryota > Viridiplantae > Streptophyta > Zygnematophyceae > Desmidiales > Closteriaceae > Closterium > Closterium sp. Naga37s-1. Next base: position 1,172,055 of record CANJKZ010000966.1, read on the forward strand.
TTGAGCGTTCGAAGTCCCAAGTTGTTCCCCGCTGAATTCAGGCTTCCTGCTTTTGGTGCATGTGCGATTGTTTCAGGTGAGTGTGAGGGTCGCTGCTACAGTTGTTTGATTGTTGTGCGATAGCTTCAGGTGGCGGAGTGTGTCGCGCCAACAGTGATTTCGGTTGACGAACTTTCGAAAACAGGCAGGGCCTAGTGATTCAGTGGGACTGAAGAGCAACAGGGTAACACCCTTTCAAAGTTAGGAAGCTTGAGGCACTTTGGGGCTGTTTGGGACTCCGGTTTTAAAAATAGCGCGGAACTGGTTTACGTACCCGAAATCGGCGCTTTCCGTCGTCGCCCCCGCGGTTTTCAAAGCTAGGTTTTAGCGGTCGAAAAACTTCGCGTGCAAACAGGCTCTGATTACCAAGTGTGAGAATCTAGGATCGAGCACAGAAAAGAGAGTTTGAATTGAATGTCACCTGGGTACAAGACGAGGCTAAATATATAGGCTCAACACAAGGCCGGTTACCTAGGTGTTACGCGAATGTTCTGAGGGTCGCGAAGCGTCCCGAACAGAAACTTACAGAACTCAGTAGAAAGGCTTGAGTTCGGTACACGTAACCTGGTTTGGTGCTATAACTATGATAAAATATAGGAATGCACCTAGCCTAGGAAATCAAACATATCTATGGATGATAAAATAAATTCAAGCTAGATATAGCATAATAAAGTCCAGGCAAGCTAGCAAATCCAGCATAAGCCGTCGTACTCTCACAACGACCTGTTATATGACGATGCTGAGGAGGATGAAGAACTGTCGGAGCTCGACCCCGACGTACATGCCGATCGCGAACACCGCTGGGACATCGCCACGATGACGGTGAAGGAGGCGCTGGCGAGCTGGAAGGGCGAGGCGATGAAGGCAGCCATGGAAGAAGAGATCCGCATCTTCATCGGCATGGGCACTTGGGAGCTGGTCGAATGCCCACGCGGGGTGAACATCATGAAGAACAGGTGGGTGCTGACGACCAAGTACTACATCGACGAGACCGTCAGGCGCGAGAAGGCGATGCTGGTCGTGAAGGGCTTCACGCAGGTGTACGGTGCCGACTACGACGAGACGTGCTCGCCCATGAGCAACTACTTCACGCTGAGGATCTTCCTCAGCATCGTCGCCGTCCTCGACCTCAACCTGATGCCGCTCGGCATGAAGAACACTTTCCTGCAGAGCAAGCTCGACCGGGTGCTGTACATGTACCAGCCGGACTACTTCGACGACGGAACTGGCCGGGTGTGCAAGCTGCTGAAGAGCCTCTACGGGCTGAAGCAATCGCCGCTGCTGTGGTACAGGGCCCTCGACAGTGCGTTGCTGGGTGCTGGCTGGAAGAAGAGCCAGGTCGACACGGCTCTCTACTTCAAGGCCGGCGACGACGGAGTGACCTGCTGGGTTCTGGTCTACGTCGACGACCTACTCGCCGCCAGCAGCAGCACCGCGATGCTGAGGGAGCTGAAGGAGTTGCTGGAGGCTGCCTTCGAGCTGCGCGAGATCTCGCCGGTGGTGAAGTACCTTAGGCTGGAGATTGTGCGTGACAGGCTGGCAAGGAATTTGTGGTTGCACCAGCAGGGCTACGCCGACAAGCTGCGCAGGCACATCATCGATGAGGAGCAGGGCGGTCGAGTCCCGAAGACGCCGGTCTCGGTCGACGCCTAGTCGAGCTGACATTTGACGACGAGGAGGCGCAGGAGCGCGAGGAGGAGGTGTACCGGCAGAAGTTTGGCTCGCTGCAGCTCGCGGCGACGACGACGAGGCTAGACATCGCGTTCGCCTGCAGCAATCTGGGGAGCGGCCTCACGGTGAAGAGCGACCAGCATTGACGCGAGGTCGACCGCTGCCTTGCATACCTCGCTGACACCTGCGACACCACCCTGGAGTTCGGCGGTGGACCAGAGTCGCTGGAGCTGATTGGCTAAGTGGACGCCGACGTCGTGGGCGACAAGCAGAACCGGGCGAGCACGTGCGACAATGTATTCGTCTTCGCTTCCTCCTTGCAGAATTCAAGCAGCTCGATGCTGGGAAGCCGACTATCCTCAAAGTGGACAACAAGTCGGCCATCACTGTCGTTGAGGGCTTGGGGCTGACGGGCAACCTCAAGCACATGGAGTGATGCTACGCCTGGCTGCAGCACATTGTGAGGCACGGAAAGTTCGTGAGCAGCCGGCCGACTTCCTAACGAAGGCGTTGCATTTTCCGGCTTTCAACCGGTGCTCTATCGCCATCGGTCAAGTTCATCTGGCCGACGTCGGCGACGGCATGATGATGTGCAGCAGTAGGTGCCCTGCCCTTCTGCACGGCTGGTGCGGTGACGGCGTGCTGTGTGGGGTGCACGCCGAGGACGAGTTTTCTCCGTGGGGTACTATCGTGTGGGCTGGAGGCCCAAGCGTGAGCACGGCAAGGGAGTGTTAACGGGATTGGAGTATTGGCCCCGCCCCCGCTTGGGCACGCCCTGCCCTGCCCCGTGTCGCGCTGCCCCGCGCATGCCCTGCCCTGCCCCGCGTCCTGCTGCAGCCCGTGCCCTGCTGCCCTGCGCGTCGCGCCCTGCTGCAGCCCGCACGTCGCGCCCTGCTGCCCTGCGCGTCGCACCCTACGGCAGCCCGCGCGTCGCGCTCTGCTGCCCCGCACGTCGCGCTCTGCTGCAGCCCGTGCGTCGCGCCCTGCTGCCCTGCGCGTCGCGCCCTACGGCAGCCCGCGCGTCGCGCTCGGCTGCCCCGCGCGTCGCGCTCTGCTGCAGCCTGCGCGTCGCGCCCTGCTGCCCCGCGGGTCACGCCTTGCTGCAGCCCGCGCGGCGCGCCCTGCTGCCCCGCGCGTCACGCCCTGCTGCAGCCCGCGCATGCACCCTGCTGGAAGCCGTTCCCGAAGTCCTGCAACAGTACTGCTCCCACAGCGATGTCGCTAGCGTCGGTGACGAGCTCGAACGGACGGTGCGGATCGGCGATGTGAAGTACGGGCGGCGAGCACAAAATATTTTTGAGGGCCGAGAAGGCAGCCTGCTCTTTCTCCCCCCATGTATACTCAACCCCCTTCCTCAGCAGGTCGGTCAACGGGGCAGTCAGCTTCGCCATGTCGGGGACGAACCGGCGCACGTAGTTGATGAACCCCAGAAAACTCTGCAACACAGTCAAGTTGGTCGGCGCGTGCCATGCTTGAATCGTCGCGATCTTTTTCGGGTCTATTTCCACTCCTTCAGCTGAAATAATGTGTCCCAAAAACTCCAGTCGGCCCTGTAAAAACTCACACTTAGACGCTTTTGTCAGTAGGCGGTTCTCACTCAGTATCTTAAAAATTGCTTCGATGTCCTGTAAGTGCTGTGTTCTGTCGGGGCTGTAAATCAGGATGTCGTCCAGGTATACGATGACGCACTTATCTAAGAGCGGGCGGAAGGCTTCGTTCATGGTCATTTGAAAAGTGGCGGGGGCGTTGGTCAGTCCGAAGGGCATGACAGTGTATTCGAAGGATCCGTAGCGTGTTCGGAAGGCTGTCTTAGGGCACTCGGGTGGGTTAACGCGAATCTGGTGGTAACCCCCTCGAAGGTCAATTTTCGAGAAAACCCGGGCTGTGCGCAGTTGGTCGATCAGCTCGTCGGCTCGCAAGATGGGGTAACGGGATTTGATGGTAACCCTGCTCAGTGCTCTGTAATCTATGCACATGCGAAATCCCCCGTCTTTTTTCGGCGTGAACAGTATCGGTGCTGCGAAGGGCGACGAACTAGGGCGAATGAATTCCTTCTCGAGCAGATAATCTAGCTGCTTCCTCAGTTTGTCCAGTTCGGGTTGGGTTAGTCGGAACTGTCGCTGTACTGTCAGCTGTGCCCCCGGTTCTAGTTCTATCCTGTGGTCGTGCGGTCGCTGAGGTGGCAGTCCCGTCGGTAGGTCGTCCGGGAAGATGTCACTGTACTGCTTCAACAGTGCTGCCAGATCACTCGGTACGTCGGCTAGCAGTTTCTATAAATCCCCTCCTTTGTCTGCTGCCTTGGCTTCCCGAATGTCAACCGCGTACACGTCAGCTCCTGCCGCTACGGCGCGTTTCATCATGATCGAGTTAACACGCACCGACGATGACTCAGGCGAGCCCCAGCGAGGTAAGGCGATGTTGTTACCGTTCACTCGCACAGTGCAGTCACCCGTCGTCCAGTCGATTCGCGGATTGTGTCGTCGCAGCCAATCACGCCTGAGTAAAATGTCGGTTCCGTCGAGGGTCGTTGCAAGCATTTCCTGGCTAAACGTGAAGTTACCCCCACATCGAATCCGAACTCGGTCCACACGTTCCCGTATCGCCAGTGGCGTGCCGTCGACCAGTCTTGCGTCGATTTCATGTAAGCATCTGTCCAGTGGCAGTCGCAGTTTTCGTGCTGTAGCAATGTTGATGAGGCTGTGGGTGACTCCCCCGTCTACGAATATTTTAACTAGGTCAGTCCCAATTTTCCCACTAAGCAGTATAGGGCTGTCTACCGTAGTACCCTCCTTATTCGGCCGGGTGTGGTCGATTGCGTGAACCGGCACAATCACTCGGTGAGGGTCGGTTGGGTCGGGCGAGCGGCGTGACCTGTCAGTAGAGGGCCCGTCTGCTGCTGACTCCCATCGTTTCCCTGCTGCTTGGTCTGTTTCTGCTGCTCAGCTTCCCCCTTTCCCTTAGCGTTTTCCGGGCATTCGCTCTTGCGGTGTCCCGGCCGATTGCACGCAAAGCAGCGCCCTTTGAACGGTGCGGCAGCGGCATTTGCGGCGACGGCACGTATCGTAGCGCCCTCGTTCGTCCCACGAGGCCGATGTCCCCAATTGCTGCTTCCGTAGGACCCCGGTCTCGGTCGGCGGAAGAAATCAAGTTTCTCCGCCATGGCGAGAATCTCCTGAAAATCGGTGACGCCGCGAAGCTGGATTTCCTGAGCGATGTCGTGCTTCAGGCCGCCGATGTAGCGGTCGATGCGCTCGCTCTCATGCATATGTCCCACCTGCTCGCATAGCGCCAGAAACCCGCTCGTGTAGTCTTGGACGGAACCGAGTTGGCGCCAAGTGCGGAGCCTCTGTCGCGCCGCGATCGAAGCCGCAATTGGCTCGAAACGAGCGCGCAGACCTGTGCACCACGCGTCCCACGTGCGATACTGGGGCACCTCCATGAAATACAACGGCGCCCAGGGTCCGGTTTGTCCTTCCTGTGTCAGTAGAGTCGCGTAGTCTACCGGCTTCGTGAGGATGACACGCCACCAGTCCATGGCGGGTCCTCACAGCAACGACACGGCGTAACGAATCTCCGCCGTATCCTCCGAGACGTAGTTCGCGTCGAAGAAAACGTTCAACGTGAAGAGCCACGCCTGAACGGTAGAACCACCCCGCTGACTTTGGTCGAAACATGGCGGACGCTGCGGCTTTAGCGACATCGGCGACGGAAGAGTTGATTCGCCGGCCGGCACTGAAATCGTGACTCGAGGCTGATTCCTGGCCGCATTCGTCGTGTCGGGGTGTGTCGTGCCGTGGTTGTCGTCTCCATCATGGCGGACGACGCCATCACTTGCGGCGCTCGCGGGTTGCCCCACACTTCCGTGCTGTGATGCCTGTGGTGCGGGCTGAATCGGAGTGCTAAGTGCTTGGGATTGTGTTCGTGCGAGGTCGTTTTGCAGGGACGAGCATTCTGCCGTCAGTGTCGCGATTTCCTCGGCGCTCTCGCGGATTTGTCGCAGCAGATTGTTCAAGTGCTCCTGCGTGAGAGTCGTGACGTCGATATGCTCAGCCATTTCGAAGGGCGTCGGCTCGTCTTAGTCTAGGCGCAGTCGTGGCTGCACGCGTTTACGAGAGAACGCAAGCACAGCGGCTCCTAGGTGCTAAGGTACGTGAGTCCCTTCGAGTGAAAAATCAAAAGTTTATTTCCTGGGGTGCGGAGATGCGCGGTCCGAAAAGGAAAGAGGCTTTGAATTCCAAGTGTTACGGGTGCAATGAATCGAAGTAGCGAGAATTGCACTAAGGTGTCAAACGAGTACAAAATGTGAGCGAAGGCGTGAGCGAACATTTATACGCGAAACATGCAAACGGTAACGCGGTGCGTGCGAGCTAGCTAGTGCTACGCTGGAAGCGAGGCTCGTGCTAGTCCCGAAGCGTAGGCCGACACGGCCAGGCCAGCAGTGCGAGGTTTGGTGAAACAGTGCGCGCGAAGTCGGCGAAGCCCCGTTAGCAGTAACGGGCGAACAACGGCTGCTGCTGTACGCGATGTTGCAGGGTGCGCTAAGGAATATCGAGAAAATTCCTTACAATATGTATATGTACCCTTATTCTTATAAATACTCAGATATATACCAGGGCCCGCTAAATTCAGAATATCAGATGCCGAGCCTCGGAATTCTCCTGGTAGCCCCGAATGGGTGGCCTAGATCTGAGTGGCGAGTGGTCCGGCTGTGGCTTTTCGAGCTGGCTTTGATTCACATTGCCGAGCCTGGATTTCAAAAGGCAGCAGCAGCAGCAGCAGCATCAGCAGCAGTAGCAACAGCAACAGCATGGCCAGCAATGGCAGGAGGGGCAGGTTGGTGGGGGAGAGGAGAGAGGACATCACAGCCAGCAACTGGAGGTTCAGCAGGGGCAGGAGAGGCCGGCGAGTGGGGTAGAGGAGAGGGGACAGCAGGGGCAACAGCGGGATGGCCAGCAAGGGCAGGTCGGGCTCCGGGTCCAGGGGGCGACCCAGCCCTTGGGTGCGGGCTGGGTCGGGGAGAGAGGGAGAGAGGAGGTGGCGGGGGACACGACGGCGGGAGCGCAGGGGTTAGGAGGGGAGGGTATGGAGGGGGGGGATAGGGCGAGGGTGCTGGGGGGTTTGGGGTTGGGGAGAGGGGATGGGAGGAGGCAGGTGGGTGGGGGAGAGCATAGAGAGGCAGAGACGACAAGGGAGGAGGCACAGAGGGACTAGGCACAGCAGTAGCCAGTACAGCAGCAAAGGCAGGCTGGACGCACAGGCCGCATAGGGGCACCAGCCCGCATTCCAGACCTGACTTGCCGCGATATAGAAAAAACTTTGATGGTGTTGGTAGACGTCTCCATTGCAGATCCACAGCAACAGGGGAATACCGGGCTTAGACGAGTGGCCCCAGTGCAGATAGGTGTTGCAGCAGCCAGACGAGTGCAGGACAAGTTGCGGGATTGGGCACCGCATCTAGAGGGATTACAACCGCCGCCACATTTTATGCTTGTGTAGTGGAGACGTTTGGGTTGCTCAGCGAGCCAATGAGGCAGTTTCTACACGACTACACGACTTTCCGTGGCACTGCAGCGAGCGTAGGCTCAGAGTATTATACAGCACGCGGTGCGGCAGTTGGGAGGGTCAGACGATGGGTGGATGCCCGCACCAGTCCCTTTGGGTGCAGGGCAGGGCAGTTGGCATCACATTACCGGCTGCTTTGAGAGCGTGGCAGACATGCAGTATATGTACGATGCATATGTATAGGCGTTTAGCGATTGTGCTTGAAAGGCTGTGTCCCGCGATGTGGTGCGGGTTGCTGTGGTGTTTTGGTCCTTAGGTGTTTCTTTCCTTTAGTTTCTTCCTCTCTTCCTTTCCTCTTTCCACCTTTCCTTCGGCCCTTCTTTTCTTCTCCAACTCTTCTCTCCACATCACCCTGTCTTTGTTCCACCATTTCTACCTTCCTCTAATACCCCTTATCTTAATTACCCCGACTTTGTATCACACTTAATCCATAATGAAGCCCCGAATGGGTGGCCTAGATCTGAGTGGCGAGTGGTCCGGCTGTGGCTTTTCGAGCTGGCTTTGATTCACATTGCCGAGCCTGGATTTCATAAGGCTCCTGGTCCGATTGGCCCCGGTCGGACCAAAGCCAACCACACAGGGTTGGTTCCTTATCGGACTTCCCGTGGTCCAAACGGTTCCAGTTAAATGTTCAAACGAATCTCGCCTCTTCTCCACACTTTCACGCCTACACTCTGTCGCACCATAGACCTCACCATTACTTCCCGCGACATTTCTACTCCCGCTTCTCATGCCATCACTTGGGTTCAGTCCTCCGTCGCACCATACACCTAGCCCACGCCAATTTCAATCCCCCCAATTTCAAAGGGTTTGTCGTCGCCTGGTGGGGTTACAGCACACGTGGCATGGTGAATGGTCAGCAGAACATTACGACGCTGTGGGATGACATGCTGGCACTTCATCCCATACTCAAAATTCTTGCCGAACCACTCTCAAACACAGAGAAACACTTCAAAACCATACAGTTTCTGCTTCGTAACTTTCTCGCTCGACACACGCGGGAGGTAAATCCGCCCCGTCAGCACAGACAGCCAGGTGCTGACTCACTACACAAATATCCCTTGCACAAATGGCAAAATCGCGGCTCGGTGCGAAGTTTTTGAAATTAGCGCGGGTTAGGTGTAGACCTCTCCATTGCCTCCATTCAGTCCTCGGTCCCTGATTAGGTCGAATAGGTTGGATCTGACTAGCCATTTCGACAGATTCGTGTGTCTCATCAGATTCCTGTCTCACGGTGGTTTACACCTAACCACCGCTATTTTCTTTCGGTCTATTTTCAACCTCACTTGCACAAGTGGGGTATGCACCCTTTCTAAATCTTTGACCGAGGGTTGTGTGGGGCATCATTAAATTTTAGCGAGGGTCTGTTCCAGATCCCCGAAGAGAGTACTGTAGAAGTGGCGCTATGGATTCAGATTCGCATAATGAGTTTAAACTTCGAGCATTAGGCGTCATTCATAGCCCCAGTCATCTAAGTGTCGAGCTGAAATAGTCGAAAACGTGCAGGGTAACTTTGAAACGCGAGATTAGTGGGTTGGGTTTCCCCTTGAAAATAGCGGTGGTTAGGTGTAACAAGAACAATTTGCCAGCCTCAGTGTTCTGTGTCAGAATCGTCATCTCAGAAATCTGAGCCATCGCAGGTCAGCATCAGGACATGCCGCGTTCCACAAGAGTCCATTCCCTTCCTGATGCTTCCGGCCGACCTCCTCGTTGTCTCTCTCCGACTACGCTTGAGGACGAATCAGATTCTCAGCCTGATCCGCATATTACAACTCCTCCTGCCTCTGTCAATGTCGCACATGTTCTCCTCATCGCCTCTGTCTGCCGTCACTGGCGGGAGCTCGCACACCAGTCCGTCACAACGCTTCACGTTTCACCAGATCGTCTCGTGTCTCGCCAGGATCTCAAACGCGTTTTGGTGTCCTTCCCGAAACTCACTCACCTGCACTTGAGCGACGGAAGCATGGAAACGATCGACGACGATTTTCTAGCATTTCTCGGCTCTTTTTCTCCGAACCTAACCGCTCTTCATGTCGCCACAGGCATTGCTCCAAAATCCCGCATCCCATATCAATATGAGGAAATAGACGACTCTGATGATTCAGAGCACCCCGTCACGGCAGCTGGGCTGGACAGTCTCTTCCGCCGTTGTCGCCGCTTGGAGCAGCTGTCACTTCAGTGCCTACATTGGAAAACAAAGTTCCCAATTTCGTTCTTCCAGCTGACACGCCTGCACACGCTGTCCCTTGGAGAAATATCGCCTCTCAAGGACCTCAACTTCTCCAATCTGTCTTCTCTCACAAAGCTTTCGATTCTGAAACGGGACATGCGATTACATCACCTGTCGCTGTTAACTCGCATTCCGAACCTGACCAGCCTGTTTCTCCCAGAAAGGACATGGTTCCATGATGTCGATGGGGATTTTTCATTTGATCAACTGACAGCGCTTCGTTCACTTGGATTTGTGCGAGGGTCAACAGTTGTTTCTTCAAAATTTCCGTCGGAATCACCGTGTTTCCGTCTTCAACGTTTACAGCTTACCAACACATTACCTGATGATCTTGGCGAGCCGTTCCCGGCTCTTCTCGAACTCTGTCTTTCCGAACTCGTCGATTCGACTGAGCTGCCAGATTTCCTCACAAGCATCAGCACCTTGGAAGTTCTCAACGTTTCCAACTGCGGTATATCCAGCCTGCCTGAGAAGTTTGGAAACCTGTCAAGGCTGAAGTCCTTAGTGTTGAGAGACTGCTCGCTGAAGAAACTCCCTGATTCCATTGGGCTACTCACCGGGCTTCAGAAGCTGTCCATGGAGGGTATGAACATCGACATCCTCCCTGTAGCATTTTCCTGCTTGGCTGCTCTTGAATCGTTGAGCATCACGTATTCAAGGCTGACATCGATCCCGGAGGAGATAGGCGAGCTGACCAATCTCCGCACTTTGGTGCTGCGCGGGAATCCTTCCTTGCAGAAGCTGCCGTCATCACTCAGTCGTTTTTCCTCTCTAGCACAGCTCGATCTCAGCAACTGTCCCATTGGTAGCCTTCCAGAGGGTACAGGTCAGCTGGGTGGTCTGCGAGAGTTGACCTTGACCTATTGCAGTTATCTGACAGAACTGCCAGCATCCGTCACTCAGCTGAGCCACCTGGAGACTCTCAAGGCCCACTTCTGTACCATGCTCGCATCTGCACCTCGAGCCATGGGAAACCTCTCTGGCCTGCGGGAGCTGGATCTGACGGGTTGTTATCAGTTAAAGGAAACATAGAAACCCTGCCAAGGTTTCTGGAAAGCTTGCGCTTGGGAAACGGCATCAGCAGCACCATTCTTCCTGACATGTCAACAGCTCCAAGTCTTAAGAAGCTGTGGTTGAATCAAGTTGTTATCATGGACGCACCAGCAAGCAGCCGTTGCCTCTCTCAGTTAGAGCACCTGGAGATGCGCATGGGCCCTGAACAGAGAGACTTTCCACTCCTGCCCGGGTTCCTGTCATGCCTCCGCGTCCTTCACATCTCAGATGCTGCCTTCCTGCAACACCTGCCTCATGATATCGGCTCTCTGCCTCAGTTGCGACAGCTCCGCATAGAAGGGGCGGAATCGCTGCTGGAGATTCCAGCAAGTGTGGGCCAACTTGTTCAACTCACCTCCCTCCTTATCGAAGCTCCAAATTTGACCCACCTTCCTGAGACCATCTCGTCCTTGTCAAGATTGGGCGACCTCAGCCTTCAGAATTGCTCCTCCCTGACAAGCCTGCCCTGCACTATCACCGCCCTCACTTACCTGCACAGATTGGACGTCAGCAATACGTCACTTCACGTCCTCCCTCGTAACTTCCGCCATCTGAGAAGACTCAGAGAGCTGGATCTGAGTAACTGCAAGCAGCTTCGGTCCCGGCCATCGCAAGAGCTGCGTTACATGACTATGCTGCGAAGGCTGGATGTTCGTGGCTGCAAGTTGCTTGGCCCAGATCCAGTGACGCCCGATGTTTATATGAGGCACGGACTCCATTATTACTCTCCAAGTGGTCTCTATCCTTGAGATGGTTGGAGATCTTAGGATAGAGACCACAAGAAGGTTGTGAACTTTGGAAGTTGCTTATTTCCTGTGTCGCCCAGGTTCTCCTAAAAACATTCAATTACTGATCGGGCAACCCCAGCCTGATCGGGCAACCCCAGCCTGATCGGGCAACCCCAGCCTGATTGGGCAACCCCAGCCTGATTGGGCAACCCCAGCCTGATTGGGCAACCCCAGCCTGATCGGGCAACCCCAGCCTGATTGGGCAACCCCAGCCTGATTGGGCAACCCCAGCCTGATCGGGCAACCCCAGCCTGCCCTGTTCTGTCACCGGCTCCACTTGCGGTATTGGATGCCATGCCAGCAAGACGCCAATTGGATCAGAGAGCTGGATCCGAGTGACTCTGAGCAGCTTCAGTCCTTGTCTCTAGAGCTGTGCAGGTTGACACTGCTGCGAGTGCTCGATTTCTGCAGCTGCAAGGAGTTTGGCTCATAGAGGTGATGCCATTCGAACTTTATGTGAGGCATGGACTCAAGTCGTACTAGGACAAGTACAGGTAGGTTGATTCAGCAGCTGGGTTATTGCCACTCAAAGTAGGCTCCTTGAGGTTGTTTGGGGATGCAGAGTTATACACAGGTGCCGCATGTACGCATAAGCACAATCATGCACAAACCTAAGGCATGTTATTCCAGCTTAATCCATAAGTTTTAGATGTTACCAGCCAAGGATGAATGCGATAAACAACATGCAGATCAGCGTGGCATTGTAGGTAACTACTTGGTACATCATAGCTTGTGTCGCTTTCAAGTCTCTATATGCTACATCTTAATAGCATGGGGTCGTATGCCATGCTCACCTGAGGATGCGCAACTGGGGATGGCATGAGAAGGAATCGATGGCATGAGCTGAGAGGGATGGAGTGAGTTGGGATGATTAGCATGAGATGGGATGGATGTCATACGGCGAGAGGGATGGCATGCAATGGGGTGGATGGTACGAGATGGAGATGAGAACAGGGAGGTATGGAAAGAGATGCAGCAAATATGCATGAGATAGATAGATGACATGAGATGGGATCGAAGGCATAATCCTGGATGGATGTCCTAAGATGTTGTGGATGGCATAAGATGGGATAAATGACATTAAAAGGCTTGCACGAGAAAATATGGATGGCATGAGTTTGCATGGATGACATACGCTGATCTTTCTGTTTTTGTTGCACATCTAGGCTCCCCACATCAATTGCTGCAGACGCTGCTGAAGTTGTTGACTGATTGAGACGCATAGCCAGTGTCAGCAGGTGACTAACCCGTCCAGCAAATGATGTGGAAGCAGCAAATGATGTGGAAGCAGCAAGTGATGTGGAAGCAGCAAGTGATGTGGAAGCAGCAAGTGATGTGGAAGCAGCAAGTGATGTGGAAGCAGCAAGTGATGTGGAAGCAGCAAGTGATGTGGAAGCAGCAAGTGATGTGGAAGCAGCAAGTGATGTGGAAGCAGCAAGTGATGTGGAAGCAGCAAGTGATGTGGAAGCAGCAAGTGATGTGGAAGCAGCAAGTGATGTGGAAGCAGCAAGTGATGTGGAAGCAGCAAGTGATGTGGAAGCAGCAAGTGATGTGAGGAACCAGCAAGTGATGTGAGGAACCAGCAAGTGACGTGAGGAACCAGCAAGTGATGTGAGGAACCAGCAAGTGACGTGAGGAACCAGCAAGTGATGTGGGGAACCAGCAAGTGATGTGGGGAGAGGAAGTTCGGTGAAAGTCATCGATGGTACCTCATGCCATCCAAGATACACACACCCATCTCATGTGAACCATCCCAACTTAAGTGAGTCTTAGCATCCGTACTATCGCTCCACCCCATTCCATCCCATCCATCCACCCCATTCCATGCCATCCATCCACCCCATTCCATACTTTCTATCTGATCCCATCCCTCCCGTCGTGCCAGTAGTTCTATTCTTGCCATCCGTCCAATCTCTTGCCATTTCATCCCATGCCGTCCATCCCATCCCCATGCATTCCGTCTCATGCCATTATTCCCATCTCATGCCATCCAACTCATCTTATGCCATCCATCCAATCTCATGCCATCAATCCAGCCTTTTGCAAAGCATCCTATCTCATAGAAGCCATTCCATTTCATCACAGCAGCCCATTTCATCACATGCAGGCCAGTTCATCACATGCAGGCCATTTCATCACATGCAGGCCATTTCATCACATGCAGGCCATTTCATCACATGCAGGCCATTTTCACATGCAGGCCATTTTATCACATGCAGGCCATTTCATCACATGCAGGCCAGTTCATCACATGCAGGCCATTTCATCACATGCAGCCGATTTCATCACATGCAGGCCATTTCATCACATGCAGGCCATTTCATCACATGCAGGCCAATTCATCACATGCAGGATATTCTATCACATGCAGGCCATTTCATCACATGCAGGCCATTTCATCACATGCAGGCTATTTCATCACATGCAGGCCATTTCATCACATGCAGGACATTTCATTTTATGCAGTCCATTTCATCACATGCAGGCCATTTCATCACATGCCATCCATTTCATCACATGCATGCCATTTCATTACATGCGGGCCATTTCATCGCATGCAGGCCATTTCATCACATGCAGGCCATTTCATCACATGCATTCAATTTCATCACATGCAGGCCATTTCATCACATGCAAGCCATTTCATCACATGCAGGCCATTTCATCACATGCATTCCATGTCATCACATGCAGGCCATTTCATCACATGCAGGCCATTTCATCACATGTAGTCCATTTCATCACATGCAGTCCATTTCATCACATGTAGGCCATTTCATCACATGCAGGTAATTTCATCACATGCAGGCCATTTCATCACATGCATGCCATTTCATCACATGCAGTCCATTTCATCACATGCAGGCCATTTCATCACATGCAGGCCATTTCATCACATGCAGGCCATTTCATCACATTGAGTCCATTTCATCACATGCTGTCCATTCCATCTGCCGCAATCCATCCAATTTCAAGAACCATTTTCCAATCTCATGCTGTCCATCCCATCTCATCCCACCCATCCCACCTTCTGCCATTCATCCTATCTCATGCTGTTTATTCCATCTCATGCCATCCATTCGATCCAGTGTCTCATGGCATCCATCCTGTCTCGTTACGTCCATTTGATGTCATCGGATTCATCCCATACCATTCTATCCCATCTCACACCACCCATCCCATCTCATGCCGTACATCGCATTGAATGCTATCCAGCCAGAACATCTAAACCCTCTCATCCCATCCATCCCATCTCATGCCAATTAATTGATCCTGCACATATCGTGCCATTCATCCCATCTCATGCCATTCATCCCCTCTTATGCCAACCCAATTGATGCCATCCCATCTCATGTCATCCCTCCCGTCTTATGTCATGCCATCCCACCTCATGTGATTTACTCTAGTACCTGCCAACCATTTCATTACATCTCATGCAATCTCTTATGTTTTATGCTCTCCTAACCTGTTCATTCCATCCATATTAAAGCCATTTGGGAGTCACTTTTGAGAATTCTCAAGAATGAAAATATTCCCGCCTCATGCTCTTTACACCTTTTAATGCCATAAATCCCATCTTATCCCATGCATCCCATCTCATGCCATCCATCCCATATTATGTCATCCCACCTCATACCATCCATCCAATTTGATAAAATCCATTCAATCTGATGCCATCCATCCAATTGCATGCCGTCTGCCATCTAATTCCATCTATCCTAAATCATCACATCCCCAGCAAACCAATCCATTTAATGCCATCCATTCTACTTTATGCCAACCAATATATTATATCTCATGATGCCAGCCAGTGATGTGATGAACAGCCAGTTCCTCTTATCCCAGCTCAAGCAATTCCTCTTATCCAAATCATCCCATGCCACCCATCCCATCTCATGCCACCCATCCCATCTCATGCCACCCATCCCATCTTATGCCATCCATCCCATCTCATGCCATCCATACGATCTCAATCCATCCAAATCATCTCATGCCATCGATTACACCTCAAGCCATCCATCCCGTCGCATGCCATCCATTCCATCTCATGCCATCCCACCTCATGCCATCAAGCCTATCTTATGCCATCCATACCATCACCATCCAATCTGTTTCATGTCATTCTTCCTAGCTAATGCCAAACATTCCATCTCATACCATTATTCGCAGCTCATCCCATCTCATTCCATCAATGTCATCTCATGCCATCCATTTCATCACATGACATGAATTCCATTTGATGCTATCCATCCTGTCTTGTTCCATCCAACTCATCTCATGCCAACTATCCAGTACCATGCATTTCATGACATCCCATGCCATCCATCCCATCTCATGGATTCAATCCAATTTCAAGACCCATTACATCTCATGGAACCTAACCAATCTCATGCTGTCCATCCCATTTTCATACCTACCCGTCTCACACCATCTAACCCATCTCGTGCCATCCATCCCATCTCACGCCATCCATCCATCTCATGCCACCTATCATGTTTCATACCATCCATCCATCCATCCATCCATACTCATGACATCTCACATTATGCCATCGCATTTGATGCCATCCATCCATCTCGTGCCATTCATTCATCTTGTACCATCTATCCAATTACTTGCAACCCATCGTGTTTCATGCCATCATCCGTTCTCATGCCATGGGTTTCACGCCCTCCACTTCACCACATGCCATATATCCAATTGTATACCATCCATCCCATATTATGCAAATATATCCCACATCATGCCATCCATCCCCATCTCATGCAAGCCATCGTACTTCATGCCATCCATCATATTTCATGTCGTCCATCCTTCCCCATGCCATGACGTCAACTGACATCCGCGCCATATAGTCACAAACGGTATGCTCCATTCTTTTATGCCTGTTGTTACTCCCGTAACTCACTTCCATCTATTCAGTCCATCAGTTCCGTAGATTTTCTCATTTGTTGCCAGTTTTCTCGTATTTGCTTGTATTTTCGCAGTGCTATACATAAATATGTATATATATTCATTCCATCTCATGGCATCAGTCATATCTGATGCCACAAATCCGATCTCAAATCATCCAACTCGTGCCATCCGTCCTATATCATCATATCTCATCCATCTCACCTGACCCCATCCATCCCATCTAATGTGAACTATCCTCATGCCGTCCATTATCTCCCACTATACATCCCATATAATACCATCCATCCCATCCGAACTAGCCATCCCACCTCATGCTGGCCATCCTATCTGGTGACATCTATTTCGTTACATCTCATGCCATCCATACATTTCCTACAAATCTGGCCCAGCCCATCCCATGCCATCCATCCCATCTTATGCCGTCCATCCCAACACATGCCATTCAACCCATCTCGTGCCATCCATCCTTTCTCGTGTCATCCATTTCGCTTCATGCCACCCGTTCCATCACATACCAATCTTGGCAGCTCAATTTAAAACGATGGAGGAGAGGTCATTGGTAATTTATATGTCCAAAGGCATTTTAGTACCTCTACTTCTGTGGCCTTTCTAGGATAGAGTGGCATCAGCTATTGCATTGAACCACAAGGTACACGACAAGATTTTGAGGTTGTTCTCACATCCCTGAAGAACGTTCTTTGTAGTAGTCTATATTTTTAACGTTTCCTTAACATCATAGACTCTCCTAGTGTGTTTGCGTCAGTGTCAGGCTTGTAGCTTGGCCTGGTGCAAGCATGGTGGAGCCCCACCAAGAGCGGGCACACTTGTTTAGTTCTTGTCATGCCCTAGATCTTTTGTGACACTCTTGCTCCCATTGTTTGTAGAGGCATGCGGGTAGGGTCCTAGACTCATGGTTGATGGTGACGACATTGATACAAATGGAATTGTAGGAGGCTGTATCTTGCACCGAAAGCAAGTTCGGCTATAATCTCTTGTTTAGGTCTTGATGATTTCATAGGCTTTTTCTCTTAACAAGGTAACGTTTGTCCCCCAACTCAGTCTTTAGGATCGCATAGTTGTCTCAGGCATATAAGCCATTGCAGAGTCATTTCTTCTAGCACAGTCGAGCAGCAAAGCAGTTCCTTCAGCGAATGTTTGGCACAATTTGTCAAAGATCAACCACAGTCAATGCATGCGGTGCTGATGGGAGATTTATTTTCAGTTTGCCAAAGATCCCAAACTGGCCATAACATTGCAGGGAAGAATGGGAGAGGAGAATCCGAAGTTGAAAAGTTTCCGGTCAGCAGCGGATCTCCGAGATGCCTTTCGCTCGCTCTACCCATCCCGCGGAAGTACAATTATTTTTCCAGATCGACCCAAACTAGCTCTTATATTGACAATGCACTGGTCTCTCTATCGCTGCTTGGGTGGTTGTTGGAAGCAAGCCACGTCAGAGTGCCGAGGGGCCTGTCATATCAATGGTTCGCCATACAGGTCGACTTCACTGCGGCCTGATTTCTTGATAGAAGCCTTGCGACATGGAGGTTGCATGCATTGCATGCAAAAAAGAGGGGGGTCAAGAGGATGACTGCAGAGATTTTGAGGAAGCTGGAAGAGGAGTTGGGAAACAACTTTGGGAAATCTTTGAAGGTGGTTAGTGCGGGCTTGAGAGCATGCTTGTAAGAGGAGAAGAAGAGGGTGAGGGCGGCTGTCATGCACGTAGAAAAGGAAGTGGAGAGACTTCGCTACATAGTGATGTCGCACCCTGCTCATAGGGGAGCGCAGAGTAGGCGCATCGAGGCGTACATGGAAAGCGGTAGAGAGAGGATGCAGGTGTTTGCAGCGATCAAAGTGGAAATGAATAGGAAGATATTGTCGCCATACCTGCTGGCAAAATAGGTACTGACGGCTGCAGCAAACCACTTTGCCGCCGCTTTCTAGGATGTGGCACCAGAAGAAGCAATAGACTAGATAAGTTCTGCTGCCAGTCCAAGGTTCTTAGATGCGGATATGGCCAAGCTAGGCTCTGAGTGGTCAGAGGCGGAGGTCACGAAGACGCTAGCTAGTTTGCCGAAGCGAAAGGCCCTAGGCAGAACGGGCTCCCTACAGACTTCTTCTTGCTGCACTGGGATCTGCTGGGAGTTAAAGTGATGCATGCAGATTGTCATAACTTTTGAGGAGACGGCATTGATATTAGAGTGCCTCTTAACCGCAGTAACAGTGTTGTAGCACAAAAAAGGACTGACGAGCTAATTGGAGGACTATCGCCCCATGACGTTACTCATGGTCATGTACAAGTGAAGGAATATATCTTAGAGAGCGTAGCGATAGCGAGAGAGTTTTGGCTATGAGAACGATGTTGCGCCAGCAACTCGGTAGCGTTTCAGTAGCGTTCGTCTCCATGGACTTGGTGAGAATTCAAGTAGCAATTGGGTTAAGTAGAATTGTAATATCATTGATGATTACAAAAGCAAACACACAAGATAGATAAAGGCTACGGGAAAGTTTCACAAACATTGCGTGGCGCTGCGGAGTAACCCAACCCCACGAAAGTGGTGTGTGGATGAGCGAGTGCGCCTCGTCAACTTCCCAACCCAACTCAGCAGGGAAGTCAATGCCGAGCACGCCGTTTCTCCCAGCATGGCTATAAATGGCGAGACTCACAGAGAACCACCCATAACTCCCAAGACAACCACGCAATTCCCAAGAAGCATACCCACGACTTCCCTAAGCTAGCACCACCCCAGCAATGACTACGTTAGAGTTGGGGTAGTCGCTCGTCGTCAGCACGCAACCATCGTGAAGTCATAGGGTCGGTGCTGGGTAGCTCGTAGTCTTGGTCGTAAACCTGCTTAGTCAAGCATATCGTGAGGGCCCTTGCTGTCGTAGGGCCCTCTAACAACAAGGTTGTCGTGGAGGTTACGGCCACAAGGTGCAGTGGAAGGTTTAACAAAGGAGCAACACGGTTTCATTCTGGGTTGCAGCCGGACGAATACTGTGTCAGTGGTAGCGGGCGCGGTGGAAGCGGCAAACAGTGGGGGGGAGGACTAGCTGCTGTTGCTGGTGGGATTGTAGTAGACTTCTTATAAATATCGAGGAACAACTTTTTTAGGACGATGGAAGAGCTGGAAGTACCAAACAATATTGTACGGTGGACCAGAGGTGGGTGGGGACAAAAATTGTGGTCAATGGCTAGATGAGTAATAAGGTGGAAATTAACAGGGGTGTGAGACAAGGGTGCCCATTGGCGCCCTACCTCCGCACGAATTGGTGACGCTGCAGGAGTCCTTCGACAACCAGCTGATGCTGTAGGTAAACTGCGTGAAGTATATTGTGGAGCGACTGGGACGTAACGGAGGAAGGCTGACCCTGTCAGACCTGTGCTTCAAGTGGTCAACACAAGAAAAGTCGTGTCGAGTCCTTGGTGTATAGATAACGTTAAACAGATACGCCGATCCTTCCTGGGGAAGGGCTTACGAGATGATAAAAGAGGAGATGTTGAAATAGGCAATATAGTATTTAACAACAACGGCTAGGGTGGCAGTGTTCAGCTGCTATGCACTACCGGTACTGATGTTCCAAGCGCAGTGTACTCGACACATGAAGAGTTGTGCCACAATTTCGTTTCAGGAGTCAGAGGAGAACAAATCTATCCAGTAGAGCATGTACCTAGCTTGTCTCCCAAGGAAGGAAAGGATGCCTGGGTCTGGTGGACCCAAAATTTGCCTTGACCAGGGCTGTTGCTACAATGATATTTTTCCTTTTAACCAGTACCATTCAATGTTGGCTTCAGCTCAAGTAAGACATTTCCAGGGTTGGGTTCGAGGGGAGCCATGATTCGTTATGGCTTGGTTTTGAAAATAGCTGAGATTCGTTAAGGACTAATCATGAACCAAGCCCGGATTTCCCATATACATTTATAACCTCCCCCTCCCCTCTCTCCCTCCCCCCCTCCCCCTCGACCTTCAAACGTAACCTAGAAAATTTTACCCGCAACCCCCGTCCTCTCCTTTTAAATGACTAACTGGTCTTTGTAAAAAACTAAACCCCCTCCCTCTATCGCTGAGTGATTGACGTCATTTCCTTAGAGAGAAACCCAACCCCCCTCCTCTCTCTCTAGGTGACTGAGTTTATTTTAGAAAAGAGCCTAACCCCCTCTCCTCTCCCTGAGTGGCTTACGTGACTTGGAAAAAAAACAACCCTCCTTCTCGCTCCCTAAGTGACTAACGAAAACCAAACCTTCCTCTTTGCTCCCTAAGTGAGTCATGTAACTTCCTTAGAAAAAAAAAAAAAAAAAACCCTCCTTGCTCCTCGAGTGATTTCAATACATGCCATGCATGTCTGTTAGTGTTTAAGTTCATGTGTAAGTAAACACTAGCCCTGAATCTAACTGTTGCAGTTGTACTTAACCCTGACACATAAAGGGCCAAGTTCGGGCTGGATCTAGGCCACCTCAGTATTATAAGTTATGGGCTGAGGGCTAGCAAAAGCCCGTTCCCCGTTTGTACGGCCATATACTGAGTGGACAAGCTACTGAACGAGCCCGCTGAAATTCACCGGTGGCTGGCAAAGAAGGCGGCATATCTCTTGCAGGGTGTAGCTACAATGTACGTGCATCCATTGGCGGAGAAGCGCTGGACCAGGGGGAGTGAGAGGCGGAAGGCAGTGGTTCAACCTTCTAGAAGTCCCATTTTGCAACGTTGCCGGAGCCTCCAAGTAGGTGGGGGGCAGAGAGAGAGCTGATATGTTTCAACACGATAATGTTGCACAGGGGAGAGAGTCAATTCAAGCACAAAAAAGGGACAGGAGAGAGAGAGAGCGAGAGAGAGAGAGAGAGAGAGAGAGAGAGAGAGAGAGAGAGAGAGAGAGAGAGAGAACAGTCAGCTGGTTACCTTATTAAGTCCAGTCAAATGGCAGTAGCTGAAAATTCCCCCGTGGGGGAGGGTGCAGTCCGAGTTCCACCTTGGGGACAGCTGCGCAGTTCTAGAGCCTCTCATGGAGGTGTAGATAGGTGTGCAGCTAGATAGTTCTTTGCTTGTTTGTTTCCATCCCTAGCATCTATACCTTGCATGTTTGTACCCCTTCGATATATCAATGCACGGACCATTAGCGAGAGAGAGAGAGAGAGAGAGAGAGAGAGAGAGAGAGAGAGAGAGAGAGAGAGAGAGAGAGAGAGAGAGAGACCTGGCCATCAAGGACAGGGAGTCCATCGAGACGTATGCGACGGACGTCACGATGACCGACCCCGTCCTGCAGCGCCGAGACACCAGGGCAGTAAAACCGCTAGGCTGGGCGGCAGAGGACGCAACAAGAGGGAAAAGGGGATTATATGAGGGGCGGCCGGATTTTGTGGGGGTGTTTGGGCTGGCGGTGGAAACATATGGAGCCCTGGCACGCGACACACAAAGGTTCCTACGGCTCTTGGGTAGACAGGCAGTTAAAAATAAGTTTAGGCAGGGGAGGCTTACCACCGTCGCCTCCAAACTCACAGCTCACTACCACCAGCGCTGGTCGGTAGCGCTGCAGAGGAGCCAGGCGAACACTTTCCTGGCTAAGTCTAACCGGGCCACAGAGAGTGCCTACCCACAGGCAACGGGTGACCCATGGGAGCCCCACCTGGGGGACCTGTGCCAAGTCATTGAGGATGACTTGGACTGGGGCCCGCCCCTAGACGTGTGAGGGGTGGGACTCGAGGGCAGCCACGGCACTAGGCGGCTTTGGCCCACTTGCTGGCATGCCACCGGCTGGTAGTAGCTTCTGTCCTTGTGTTTGGTGATACCCCCGCTGCTTGTTATAAGGGCTAAGCACATAGGCAACATAAGCTAGAGGCTAGCTGTGCTGTTTCGTCCATGCTTGGCCTGTATCCTGCTGCTATCAATGAAGGACTGCTTGAGAGAGAGAGAGAGAGAGAGAGAGAGAGAGAGAGAGAGAGAGAGAGAGAGAGAGAGAGAGATGTTGATACTTGCTTGCATCTGTTATATGTTGATACTTGCTTGCATCTGTTCTTGCTGGCCTGCATGTTATCTAGACGGTATGCTAGGGGATAGCTTTGCTGGTTTGTCATGTATGGCTTGTACCCCTTTATACTATTAATGAAGGACCGCTTGAGAGAGAGAGAGAGAGAGAGAGAGAGAGAGAGAGAGAGAGAGAGAGAGAGAGAGAGAGAGAGAGAGAGAGAGAGGTAGGTTCCTCCACCTCTTCAGGCAACGCTGGTCGGTGGCGCTACAACGGGCACAGTCCGTCGGATACATCATTAAGACCTGCCAGGCGGCCGTAGCAGAGAACCCCCCGGTGGGAGGGGTCCGGTCCGAGCTTCACCTTGGGGATTGTTGTGTTGTGTTGGAACCTCTCATGGAGGTGTAGATAGGCACAATGGGGTCTGGCTGGCTAGTAGTAAATCCCTTGTTCTAGGCTCTATACTTGCATGTGTGTACCTCTTTGACATATCAATACAAGGACCATTAGAGAGAGAGAGAGAGAGAGAGAGAGAGAGAGAGAGAGAGAGAGAGAGAGAGAGAGAGAGAGAGAGAGAGGAACAGCCACCGGCGGATGCGACGGAGCCGCAGCCGAGCCAGACTGAAGTAACGGCACCGATGCCAGCTGGACCGGCGATGGCGGGCGGATCTGACGCGGCGACGGTGGCCGCGCAGGGAACGAGACGATCCGCCCGTCTTGGTCAGATATCCTGGGGACCGCCGCGCGGCGGCCGTACTCCTTGGATGCCGGCGGGACGTGGAGGTGTGGTCGCGCCTGGTAACGCAGCTGGCGGCGTGACGGCAAACGTGGGCGGAGCAGCACGGGGACGACGAGGGGGGATGCGCGGAGGCCTCAGAGGGGGAAGGGGAGGGCGTAACCGGCGAGGCAGAACGGATATTCCTGTGAGATCCGGCCCTTGGCGGGAACGTCACAACTGACCCAAACCTATGGCTATGGATGCACCAGCGAATGAGGATCAGGAGGGTTTGGAAAATAACGCGGCGGACCCAGAGTTTATTGGCGAGGAGGAGGCTGAATCCGAAGAAATCTCGCTGGATGAGGAGCCAGCTTCTGGGAGGATTAACCAGGCCGGGAGAGGGAGAGAGGCGGCTGCTCCTACCACACAGATTCCAGACGAGGCAGGAGAGGCTGCCACGGATGACACAGACGTCCCGTCACCATCAGACCTGGCAGAGACGGATGGGGTTTGGCAGATGGCAGGGGAATGGAACGTGGACCTCCTCCAGAGAGGAGACCAACCGTTCCTTGTGCGCCATCTCCCACCTCAGCTACTGGACCGCTACTGCTTGTGCCTGCTGGCCCCACTATACAGGCTGCAGAAATATCCCACTTGTCCAGGTGGTTGGACGATACTGCACTTCCTCCCGAGGCTCACCCTCAGACCAGCATTGGAACCAGTCACTGGAAGCCGCTGGGCGATAATTGAAGCGCGCCTGCACAAGTTCCAGCGTGGGGAGTGGGAAGAGCTCTTTGAGGAGGCAGGGGTAATCCCCGCCACAGAGGGCCCGATACGACACCAAGATGACGAGGAGGGGGTTTGTGCACGAGCGGAGGGTTTGATGAAAAAAGGTAACATTGCGAAAGCAGTGTCGGCACTGCGAACCAGTCCACTCGCGGAACCCACCTCGGCAACCCTGGAGGCCCTGCAAGGCAAACACCCTGCGGCTGGGACACAAACCCCTGCGTGGGTAACCGGAATCACACAGTCCGAACTCGCCGTCCCGCTGGATGCACTTCGCGAAGCCCTGGCGAGGTGCCCGAAAGGAGTGGGGGCAGGCCCATCCGGCACATGTTTTGAGCATATGCGCGACCCGGCTTTAGCCAATGAAGAGCTGCTCCTGCTCTTCGCCAAAGTAGTCAACAACCTGCTCTGTGCCTTCCAGCCCCAACACGTTCGAAACCTGCTGCTGCCTTCGTGCCTTATAGCACTACAGAAGCCTGACGGCGGGGTCAGGCCGATCGCCATTGGCGAAGCTATACTGCGTGTAGTTGCAAAAGTGGCTCTACAGACTCTCGGCCCCAAAATTAGGGAATTTTTTCTACCAGTCCAGCTAGGTGTTGCGGTGCCAGGAGGAGCGGAGTGCGTCATCCATGCAGTTCGTGCCTTGCTTCGAGAGGATAAGACCAGGATCGCTCTGCAGTTGGACGTTGAGAATGCGTTCAATAGTGTAGAACGACAGGCCTTCCTCGGGGCGCTGCAATGGTCTAACCTAAGCCCGCTCCTCCCGCTGGTTCGAAACCTCTACGATGGCCCCTCTCGCCTGCTCGTCGACCCCCGACTCGGCACTGATCACATCTTGAGTACCAGGGGCGTGCGACAGAGCGACCCCCTCGGACCACTCCTCTTCGCAGCGGCCATTCAACCCGCCCTCCTCGGCGTCGCCGCGTCTGTGCCGGAAGTCGCCATCATGGCCTACGCCGACGACATCACTGTGGTCGGCCCGCCCGAAGCAGCATGCCTAGCGTTCAACTCGATCTCAGGCAAACTGGCGGAGCTGGGGCTTCGCTGCAACTTTGCCAAGTCGTCGGCGTGGACCCCCTCAGAGGGAGGAGACAATGACGGACTACCGAAAGGATTGGTGGCCAACCAGGGAGGGATAAAGGTGCTCGGCAGCCCTATTGGTACTAGCAATTACTGCACAGATCTAGTACGGGCGTCGCTGGAAGATGCGGCAACACCACTCCCTCCCATCACGCAGCTCAACCCGCAGCACGCGCTACTGATCCTATCACGCAGTATCTCCCGCCGGATTTCGTACATGCTCCGTACGACACCGGCATCTGCCCTTGGTATCGGGGAATGGCGGGGGTGGAGCGAGAGCTTGGTGGGAGCGGCACTCACAGCGGCGAAGCTCCGCATCCCCACGTCGGAGCTGGAGCAAAGCCTACTCTGGAGACAGGCGACGTTACCAGTCAGGATGGGCGGCTTGGGAATCATCGACCCAAGCTCGGAGGCGCCTGCCGCCTACATCGCCTCGGTTACAGCCGCCCATTCCCTTCTGCAGCAGCTGAACCTGCCCTCGAACTGCCTACTCTACCGAGCCACAAACCTCCTCTCCCACGAATGGTCTCCACCGCCCCCAGATAGTAACCCCCTGACTGCCATTGAAGCGAGTCTCCCTGCCGTGGCACATTCAGCACTGAGTCAGTACAGGACGGAGGGTACGGGCACGGGTAGTTTACAGCTGCGCTTGTCTAAGTGCATTAACCAGCAGCGGGCGGTGGACCTCCTGGGTGATACAGTTGTAGACCGGCCCGGTGCCAGCAGGGGCCACGCGATTCGACTCATCAATCTGAAGGGAGCGGGAGCGGGTGATTGGCTCCATGCAGTGCCGACGAGAGCTGACCTTAGCATTTCCCCTGGTCAGTTCTCGTTGGCCCTGGGCCTCCGCCTAGGTATGGAGCTCCCGGTCGCTGAGGTGTGCCCATGCAGGCGAAGCAACTCCTCGATCCTAGACAAGAGTTTACCGAAGCACCTGCTGCGTTGCCAGGATGGAGGGGATGCGGTTAGGACCCACAATGCGCTTGTCTATGCGGCGCTGCGCATGGCGAACGAGGAGGGCTACGAAGTCTTCCATGAGACTACCGCATTCTCGCCGCCAGTCCTCAGGAAACGGGCGGACCTGGCTATCCAGGATGAGGAATCGGGGGAAACATGGGTGACAGATGTCACCGTCACTGACCCGGTCCTGCAAACAGGGACACTAGAGCGCGCCGGCCGCCGGGGTGGGCCGTGGAAGAGGCATCACGAAGGAAACACTGAGAGTATGAAGGGCGCCCCAGCTACGCTGGCTTCTTCAGGCTTGCAGTGGAGACCTATGGGGCAATGGCAGCTGACACGCTACAATTCCTTCGCATGTTAGCCACCCATGCAGCCAAGAAGAAGTTCAGGCAGGGCCGCCTCACCACCACGGCTGCCCCACCAGCCTGGTTCCCTTAGTCGTTCTCTAGCACTTGTGCATTCACAGGGTAAAACTGCAAGAGTTTCACTAGCAAAAGTTGAGAACAAAGTTCAGAAGAATGATACAATAAAGTTGGCAAGACAAAACTACATCAGAACTAGCATGCAAGCAGGTCTACTGCCAGCACGACTTGGTCGACCGCGCTCCAGCAGTACAAAGTTGCGGCTTGCCAACACTGTCGACGGCGTGCCAACGTCGCATTCGCAGAACAGCAGCGCACCTGCTTCGCAGGTGCTCGCAGATGATTGGCGCTCCGTGCCGTGTCACCTGCACAGCCCACACACCAAATCACCCTGGCGCTGACGACTGCATCTGATCAGCCACGTCGACCTAGGGATACCACATTGAGGTCGACCTCGCCACTAACACCTGGGTGACTGTTGCGTGCCTCCGCAGAACTTCGTCGCCCGGGTAACTTGGTCGACCTGGAAACCACCAGGTCGGCGTCGACTTCTTCGGGGAAAGTTGACCAGAAGTTGTATGTGCTCGTCGACTCCCCAAGTCGATGACCACCAGCCGACTTCTCCAAGTCGGCCACTACCTAGGTCGGCGCCCCCCAAGTCGGCACCTCTCTTCTTTGTGCCCGTCGTCCACCCAGGTCGACGACCACCACCTGGTTGACCAGACAAATTCGACCACACCCCTGGTCAACCAATTCCAGGTCGACCAACCCTGCTGTCAGCCGACCACACCAAGTCGGCTTCACCAGGTCGGCGTCACCAAGTTGACGCCCTGTCAGGTCGACCTCCCAAGTCGACCTCCTGAAGTCGGCGCCCTCCCAAGTTGGCGCCTACTGCTGCAGGTCGGCTGCACCTCCCACACACCCACGAAGTTGGCTCCGCCCAAGCGAGGACGGGGCCAACACACAACTCCCGTTGACACTCCCCTGCCGTGTTCACGCTTGGGCCTCCAGCCCACACACGGCAGTACAGCTCCGAGAATAGCCCGTCGGCGTGCACCCAACACACAGCACGCCGGTCACCGCACCAGCCATGCAAGAGGGCATGGCACCTACTGCTGCACGTCGTCGTCGCCGCCGCCCACGTCGGCCAAGCGCAACCTGGCCAATTGTGACGGAGCACTGGTTGAAGGCTGGATAGTGCAGCGCCTTCGTCAGGAAGTCGGCCGGCTGCTGAGCGGTCGGGATGTACTTCAGCGAAACTTCCTGCGCTTCACCATGTGTTGTAGCCAGGCCTGTCGCCGTTCCATGTGCTTGAGGTTGCCCGTCAACCCCATGCCCTCGGCGACCGTGATGGCCGACTTGTTGTCCACCCGAAGGACGGTTGGCTTCCCGACATCTAGCTGCCGGAACTCCGCAAGAAGGAAGCGAAGGTGGCGTCCCTCCTTGCCGGCTTCGGTGGCCGCCACGTACTCCGACTCGGTGGACGACAACGTCGCGCACTTGATGCGCTGGCTCGACCTGGAGACCACGGCCCCTCCATAGACGAACACATAGCCGCCCGTGCTCGTCCTCTTCTGCTTGTCACCGGCGTCGTCGGCGTCCACGTAGCCGACCAGCTCCAGCGACTCAGGTCCACCGCCGAACTCCAGCGCGGTGTCACGGGAGTTGGCGAGGTAGGCGAGGCAGCAGTCGACCTCGCGCCAACTGCTGGTCGTTCCTCACCGTGAGGCCGCTCCCCAGCTTGCTGCAGGTGAAGGCGATGTCCGGCCTCGTCGTCATCGCCGCGAACTGCAGCGAGCCGACCTTCTACCGGTACTCCTCCTCCTCCTGGCGCTCCTGCGCCTCCTCGTCGCTGAACACCAGCTCGGCGTAGGCACCTACCGAGACCGGCGTCTTCAGGGTGCGCCCGGTCTTCTCCTCGTCGAGGAACCGTCTACACAGCTTGTCGGCGTAGCCCTGCTCGTGAAGCCACACCTTCCTTGCTGGCCTGTCGCGCACGATCTCCAACCCGAGGTACTTCTGCACCGGCAAGATCTCATGCAGCTTGAAGGCGGCCTCCAGCGGCTCCTTCAGCTCCCTCATCATCTCGGCACTACTGCTAGCAGCAAGCAAGTCGTCAACGTAGACCAGCACCCAGCAGGCCACCTTGTCGTCACCGACCTTGAAGTAGAGTGCCGTGTCGACTTGGCTCTTCTTCTAGCCGGCGCCGACCAGCACGTCGTTGAGACCCTTGTACCACAACAGCGGCAACTGCTTCAGCCCGTAGAGGCTCTTCAGCAGCTTGCACATCCGGTCCCGTCGTTGAAGTAGTCCGGCTGATACATGTACAGCACCCGGTCGAGCTTGCTCTGCAGGAAGGCGTTCTTCATGCCGAGCTGCATCAGGTTGAGGTTGAGGACGGTGACGATGCTGAGGAAGATCCTCAGTGTGACGTAGCTGCTCACCGGCGCGTACGTCTCGTCGTAGTCGGCGCCATACACCTAAGTGAAGCCCTTCACGACCGGCCTTGCCTTCTCGCGCTCGACGGTGTCGTCGATGTGGTACTTTCTCGTCAACACCCACCGGTTCTTCATGATCTTCACTCCCGGCGGGCGTTCGACCAGCTCCCACGTCCCCATGCCGATGAGGCTGCGGATCTCCTCCTCTATGGCGGCCTTCACCGCCTTGCCCTTCCAGCTCGCCAACGCCTCCTTCACCATCATCGTCGAGATGTCCCAGCGGTGCTCGGGGTCGGCGTGCATGTCGGGGTCGAGCTCCGGCAGCTCCTCATCCTCCTCGGCGTCGTCATACAGCAGGTCGTCGTACGCCGTAGTGAAAGCAGCCGGTACGTAGAAGTCGGGAAGCCTCCGAATTCGGCTTGACTGCCGTGGTCCAGACTGGACCTCCACCACGTCGCTGTCAGTGCACTGCTCGGCGTCCCCTCCTTCATCACCGGCGTCGCTGCCCTCAGCATTTTGCCGCACCTCGGTCGGCTTCCCTGCCGACTTCTCCCTGTGATCGGCTCCCTTGCCGACTGTCTGGTCGCCGACTGCTCTGTGGTCGGCTTCGCTACTGCCTGCTCCCTTTGCCGACTTCACTACAATCGGCTGCACTTCCTTGGCCTGCACCTCCCCTGCTGGTGTCGACTTCACTCTCACGTCGACTTGCTGGACGTCACGTCGGCCACCGGCAATGCTCTTGGTCGGCGCGACAGGCGATGCCCCACTTCTCCCCTCATCGCCGGAGGTCGACACCGGAGGCGACCCACGCAAGTCGGCCTCAAGGGGAGGGGCAGGATGGACAGGGGAGGGGAAGGGAGAGGGGACGTCCTCGACGTCCTCTGCAGTAGGCTCACCGACCTTGGCGAGCAAAGGGAGTGTCGTCGTCGAGGTGTCTGTTGGCGGGGTGGTCGGCGTCCGTCCCGAGGCAGGCCCGTGCTCCGACTTCCACACCTCCAGCAACATATTCTCGTAGAACACCACGTTCGACGTGGTGACCACTGTTGGAGTAGGCTAGAGCTCGCTCTGGCCTTTATTTTGGTGTTCTCTTATCATTCCACCATGCTTAGAGCGAGTTACGCTTCCAGGTTCAATTTAGGTTCATTTCGTAGCTTTAGTACAAACTGAACACACCCTAAGTTCAATTAGGGTTTCCAATTCCTTTCTAGACTTGTATCTCGACACTTCTTTCCTAATACAATTCTCTTGCTACCTTCTCTCTCCCTAGCCATGGCTTCCATATTCCTAGCTTTAACAACCACCCGGTTGTCAGCGATGTCGAGGAGCTCCCAGCCCTTACTCTCCTCTGACACGCCGAAGTGAAGGCCCCACCTGGCCTTCGGCTTCAATTTCCCACCACGTTGCTGCTCGGGAACCAAGAACTGCGCCATGCAGCCCCGCACCGGTGCCATTGACAAGTCGGGCTTCTTCCCGGTCAGCAGCAGGTGTGGCGTCGTCCCCGGCTGTAGCGTTGACCTCTCCAGGCAGTTGCGGACCCAGAAGGCCTGCCGCAGAGCGAGGTGCCACTAGTGGTGTTGCACGCCCATGTGCAGTAGCATAGTCCGCACTGACTCCACCACCGTCCTCATCTCTCGCTCCGCCATGCCGTTCTGCTGCGGGGTGTAGGGGGCAGGTCAGGTCGTGGACGATCCCCTTGCTGTACACGAAGTCGATGAACTGCTTCCCAAGGAACTCCCCTCCCCGGTCAGATCGCAGAATCAACACCGACTTCTTTGTCCGTCGCTCAGCCACCGCCAGCCACTGCATGAACTCCAGCAGCGCATCCGACTTCTTGGCGATCGGCCTCACCCACATGTAACGAGTCTTGCGGTCCTTCAGCAGCAAGAGTACAGGCTGCCGTCCTTGGCAGCCATGCGAAACGGCCCGCACAATTCGATGTGCACGACGGCCAACACGTCGTCGGCGTTGGAGCCCTGGTCGGTGAAGGTCTGCCGCGCCAGCTTCCCGCCGACACACGAGACTCACGGAGAGTTGGCGCCAGACACCGACTTGAGGTCCGACCCAGTGGCGATCTCGTGCTCCGCTGAGCTCCGAATGGTGTCCATGCCGACGTGTGCGAGCCTCGCATGCAGCCTGTCCGGGGTCGACTTCGTCGCTGAGACGATCGCCCGCAGGGTCACCACCTCCGTCGTGGGCGACGTCGACCTCGTCGAGCAAGGACGCAGGTCGGTGCAGAGGACTCGCCCGGTGTAGGACGCCCGGCCGAGGACGTCTCCCGACGCCGAGACGAGTAGCATCCCATCGCTGTCCTCCTGTAGCTTCACGCCGCTCTCCTTCAGCTGGCCGGCCGAAAGCAGGTTCGCTCGCACGCCCGGGACGTAGAGCACGTCGGGGATGAGCACTTGCCTCCCGGCCTCCCCTTGTAGAGCGACAGTGCCGCGGCCCTGGATGTCCTGTAGTGCCCCATTGAAACCACGCATATGCTTGACGTCACCACTCGGCTGTAGGACGACGAATATCTCTTTCGTCCCCATTGTGAGAATACGACGGCTTATGCTGGCTTTGCTAGCTTGCCTAGACTTTCCTATGCTATTACTAGATTGGGTTTTACTTGCATAGATATGCTTGATTTCCTAGGTTAGGTGCATTCCTATATTTTATTATAGTTATAGCACCGAACCAGGTTACGTGTACCGAACTCAAGCCTATTCGGTTTCCACCGAATTGCTTTCTACTGAGTTCAGGAAGGTTCTGTTCGGGACGCTTCGCGACCCTCAGAAAATTCGCGTAACACCTGGGTAACTGGCCTTGTGTCGAGATTATATATAGCCTCGTGTTGTACCCAGGTGGATCATTCAATTCAAACTCTCTTGGTATTCAGAGCCTGTTTGCACGCGAAGTTTTCCGACCGGTGAAACCTAGCTTTTAAAACCGCGGGGCGACGATAGAAACCGCCGATTTCGGGTACGTAAACCAGTTCCGTGCTATTTTTTAACGCCCCCCTCGAACCGGTTTTCGAACACTCCTCAGGTCCAGTGGCGAAAAAGTTGGAATTTCGGCCGTCAGATCGATTCGAATCTCAACGGCCCTGAGAATTTCGCCCCAAAACGCTGGAATTGGTAGCGTCAGATCGAATTTCTTCTCAACGGCCGAGATCGGACGCGAATTTCAACAAAGGGAAAATTACGCGACGAACAGAAAGAGCGCTCGTCATTTCGACATTCGATTCGACTCGCAGTGAGTGGACCAGCACCTAGAAATCAACTATTTTCGTCGCACATCTTCCTGTAGATCGTCAAATGGAGGAAAATGGTGATAATTCCGTACGAAAAATTACGGAGTTACACACGGCCTGGACCAGACGCGAGCGGCACACCAGCGAATAGATGAGCTTTTTGCGAACCAGTCGGCAGCCGCCACAGCAGCAACGAACGCAACAGCGAACGCAGCAGCGACAGCAGCAACAGAAGCGGCGACACCGACACTTCACCCAGCGGCAGCGGCTACAGTGAATCTTGAGGCGGCACGTCCGAGGCTACCAGAGATGTTCAATCCGAATGCGAGAGATACCGACGTCCGTCGATTCATTGCGACCCTCGAAATTTACTTTGAGAACGTTGGCTGTACGACCCCGACACACGATGCAATGCGGATTCGGCTCACAGCGACACTGTTGCGGGGCCCGGCGCTCGAGTGGATTTACAGCAGTAAGGAGATCCGAGGCGAGGGGACATGGACGCAGTTTCGGGCAGCTTTAATTCAACGCTTTGAACCGATTAATTCGAGCTACATGGCGTGGCAGCAGATTCATCAGCATAAACAGCTCGGCAGTGTAACACAGTATACGCAGCAGATGGAGAGCCTCTTCAACCGAATTACTGACCTGACCGAAGGGGAAAAAATCCAAGCGTATACTGAGGGGCTAAAGATGGAAGTCCGACGGTAGGTGATTGCCGCGAACTAGAATAACTACTGCGACATGGTGTGTGCAGCAGAGAGATTCGATGCGCTGACGCGAGGTCAACCCGAGACACGACGCCACGTGCCGAACAGATCATTCGACACGAAGCGATCGGCACCACCCACGACCGCCGACCCGATGGATATCGACAAGATCGACGCGACGCAGCGGCCGACAAAATACGAGAAGTGCGAATTTTGCGGCGCAGCAAGACATCGACTCTTGGCGTGTTGGAAAATGAAGAAGGCACGAGCGGAGCTGCAGGGCAACAACAGTGCGGCACCCTCGAAGTCAAAAGATACGGCGACTGGAGCGGGCGAAAAAAGGAGGACACGATGGCGTAAATTTGAAACGCTACGACCGGCCAGCAACAGGGGAAATCGCCGAGACAAATAGAGGCTCCGCGAAACAAGACCCTGCAAAGACCAGGAAAATCCAGCCGAACAACCCCGAGAGTAAGAACAGTACTTCTCGAGGTTTTCAAGCCATTGAAAAATCCAGGGGAGATTTCAAAGCCAAGAAAAAGCTAAGTATTACTACTGGCCTGGGATGGCAGCAGACGTGCAGCAGTTCGTCACCTCTTGCGACACGTGCCAGCGGATGAAGAGCAGCAAGCAGAAAAAAGCAGGGTTACTTCAGCCTCTACCCGTACCGGAGCAGCCATGGTAGGTCGTTAGCCTCGACTTCATTACGGGACTTCCTTCGACCTCACGAGGGCATGAGGCTATACTCGTGGTGATCGACAAGTTCTCCAAAATGGGTCACTTCATCCCGACCAACGCCACAGCTACAGCTGAAGCAACTGCTCGCCTCTTCTTCGACCCCATCATCACCATCCACGGCATCCCCACTACACTCATCTCAGACAGAGACCCCAAATTTACTAGTAAGTTCTGGTATGGTAGGAGCTCATGGGACTGTTGGGGACAAAACTTGCGATGTCTTCAGCATACCACCCCCAGACTGACGGACAGATAGGGCGACTCAATCAGGTGGTTGAACAGTTACTGCGCACAGCTTGCAAAGACGACGTCAGCCACTAGAACACACAGTTACCGACCCTAGAGTTCGCTTACAACAACGCGTCACATGCGGCCACAGGGAAATCTCCTTTCTTCTTGTGTTACAGACGGGAACCACTCACACCACAGCAGCCAACTACACCGGCACACGTCCAAGCCGCACATGACTTTGTCACCACCATGCAGCAGCTATGGGAGAAGACTCAACGACGTCCCACCATGATGCAAAACTCCCAGAAGCAGTATGCCGATTGCCAGCGACGTGATCACTCAGTAGCAGTCGGAGATCGGGTGCTTCTCGACATGCGCAACTTGAACCTGTCTCATCTATCATCCAAGCTCCGACCTCGCTTCTGTGGTCCTTTTTTCGTTGAGGCACAGGTGACACCAGTAACATTCCGCTTGCGCTTACCTACTATGTGGAATATTCACAATTCTTTCCATGTTCAGCTACTGAAGCCCTACAAGGACCCCAACCAACAGTTCCAGGGATGGCAGCTACCGCCACCACCACCTGTTCTCGTACAGGAGGAACCCGAGTATGAAGTGGAGCGCGTTCTCACTCATCGGCGCCGCGGCGGCAAGACCCTCGAGATCATGATACGCTGGAAGGGATACGACCCCACTGAGGCTAGTTGGGTTGTAGAAGCTAATATGGGCAACGCACGCCGTGCTCTCAACGACTATCTTGTCAAGCAGGGTGTTTCTCATGCCACCCAACTTTGAGGGGGGGACGTTTGAGAGTACGACGGCTTATGCTGGCTTTGCTTGCTTGCCTAGGCTTTCTTGGGTTTTATTTGCATAGATATGCTTGATTTCCTAGGTTAGGTGCATTCCTATTTTTTGTTATAGTTATAGCACCGAACCAGGTTACGTGTACCAAACTCAAGCCTATTCGGTTTCCACCAAATTGCTTTCTACTGAGTTCGGGAAGGTTCTGTATCGTCTCATCCTGCAGGATGTACGTGGTAAGAGAGTCCTCGTTGAGTGTTGCCCTAGTACTCAGCGCCATCCACAGCCGCTTCAGCATGTTGTAGTTGCTTGTGAGCCCTTTGATGACGTGCGTGAGGTACGACGCCGTCGAGTAGTGCACGCCGGCCATCCTCATGGTGGCAAGAATTTGCCGAGCATGGTTGCAGTAGTCGGTCGCCGACTCCTCTTCGCCCATCCGTATGTGCGACAGCTGCTCCTCAAGCTGGCCGATGTACAGGTCGTTGATGACCTGGTACGTCGACTCGATGAAGTGTCACGCCGTCGTCGAGGTACTCCTTGCACGACTTCAAGGCGATCTGCACGCCTGGTGAGCAGCACCGTGAGATGACCGTGAAGGACAGCAGCTGTACCGCGCAAAACTCCGCTCGCAGGTCGGGGTAGTGCTCCTCCAGGTTCGCCACAGTGCCCCTGGCGAAACCAATCAGCCCGGCCATCTCCAGCTGGGGCTCGATGGCTTCCTTCCAGGTGAGGATGTCTGGTCGACCGACGTGGGTCGCCGGTATCGGCGACATACCGCTTCGTCGACCTCCGAGGTCGCCTTGCGAGGAGCCTGCAGCCGCCGACGATCGCATCCCTCGCGCCTGAACGCCGCCAACTTCATCGGCATGAATCACACATCGCTGCCTCGATGTGCCTCCCGCACTGTTGCCGACTTGGTCACTACCGGTGTTGACGCCCACGTCGACGCCGCCCCCAGTGTTCACCGGTCGAGGAGAGGCAGGCCGAGAAGGATGCTCCGTCGCCCACACGGCACGGATGCCAGCCTCGACGACCGCCCAGGGCAGGTCGCCATACTCGTTCGCCTCGTGACGTCTCCTCGCGTTCTCCAGCCGTGCCTCCAGAGTGTCCACCACTCCTGCGTCACCTACGGCGCCTACCATAATGACTACCCCACAGCTGCCGGCCTACAAACACACAATAGGTAAGTGACCACTACGTCGACCTGACTGAAAGGTAAGTCGTGTGCCGTCCACGCTCACCGCACCATGCGGAGATAACTCTATCAACGGGAGCTAGACTACGGGCTATGCACGGGGTAGGAGGGATCGCTGCGTTCGTTCCCTTAGTCGTTCTCTAGCACTTGTACATTCACAGGGTAAAACCGCAAGAGTTTTACTAGCAAAAGTTGAGAACAAAGTTCAGAAGAATGATACAAAAAAGTTGGCAAGACAGAACTACATCAGATTTAGCATGCAAGTAGGTCTACTGCCAGCACGACTTGGTCGACCGCGCTCTAGCAGTACAAAGTCGCGGATTTCCAACACTGCAAGTCAACGGCGTGCCAACGTCCCATTCGCAGAACAGCAGCGCACCTGCTTTGCAGGTGCTCGCAGATGATTGGCGCGCCATGCCTTGTCACCTACACAGCCCACACACAAAATCACCCTGGCGCTGACGACTGCATCTGATCAGCCACGTCGACCTCGGGATACAACACCGAGGTCGGCCTCGCCACTAACACCTGGGCGACTGTCGCGTGCCTCCACAAAACTTCGTCGCCCGGGTAACTTGGTCGACCTGGAAACCACCAGGTCGGCGTCGACTTCTTCGGGAAAAGTCGACCAGAAGTTGTATGTGCTCGTTGACCCCAAGTCGACGACCAGCCGACTTCTCCAAGTCGGCCACTACCCAGGTCGGCGCCCCCCAAGTCGGCGCCTCTCTTCTTCGTGCCCGTCGTCCGCCCAGATCGACGACCACCACCTGGTTGACCAGACCAAGTCGACCACACCCTTGGTCGACCAATTCCAGGTCGACTAACCCTGCTGTCAGCCGACCACACCAAGTCGGCTTCACCAGGTCAGCGTCACCAAGTCGACGCCCTGTCAGGTCGACCTCCCAAGTCGACCTCCTGAAGTCGGCGCCCTCCCAAGTCGGCGCCCACTGCTGCAGGTCGGCTGCACCTCCCGCACACCCACGAAGTCGGCTCCGTCCAAGCGAGGAGAGGGCCAACACACAACTCTCGTTGACAACAGTAAACGCAGTCAACATGCCCCCCGCGCCATGACATTAGCCCGATTCGACCGGGATCATTAGCAGAGCCGAGGGGCTGGCAAAACGTGGCAGCCTGCGCCGAGCTGTGCTGGCCCTCGAGTCAACGCCCGTCTGTACACCCAGCCCTGAAATCTTGGACGAACTTCGCATGAAGCATCCGTCGGCTGGGGCTTAGACGTTGACCTGGCATGCAGCTCGTGAGGCGGATTTCTCCATCGCCTACGCCGATTTCGCCAAGCTCCTGGGAAGATGCGAAGACGACGCGGGTGCTGGACCGCCTGGCATGACATTCGAACATCTACGAGACGCGGCGCTAACGCGCGAGTCAGCACCCATCTGCACGCCCTGGTAAATACACTGTTGGGGGGAAACCTGCCAGTCCGGGTGGCAGACTTGCTGACATCTTCGCGCCTCGTCGCTTTGGCCAAGCCAGCTGGAGGGGCTCGGCCAATCGCAATCGGTGAATGTCTGACTCGATCGAATGCTAAAGCTGCCCTTGCGGTCATGGGCGAGGCTGCCCGCGAGCATTTCTTGCCTCTACAGTACGGTGTAGCGGTGCTAGGTGGAGCCGAGGCGGTGATCCACGCAGCAAAGGCTTTTCTGGACGCACGCCCAAACAGCCAGGTACTACAAGCCGACATCGCAAATGCCTTTAATAGTATCTCGCGACACGCCATTACGACTGCGTTATAGGAGCCCACGCTATCGTCGCTGCAACCTTTTGTGAAGCCGACATACGGTAACCCGTCGCGGTTGCACCTGGACGTCAGTTTTGGGAGAGAACCTTTGACAAGCGAACGGGGTGTCCGACAAGGGGATCCCCTTGGCCCTTTATTGTTCGCGGCAGGGATTCACCCGACACTTCGCGAAACAGCTGAGGCCCACCCGGACGTGTTGTGTTTGGCGTATGCAGACCACGTGACTTTACTGGGCGAGCAACATGCTACTGTAGCTGCTTTTACGTATTTCACATCGAAGTTGCAGCAGCTGGGTCTGACTCACAACCCACAGAAATGCGCAGCCTGGAGCAAGATTGTGGTAGACGAAACACATTTACCTCCGAGAGTGCCTTTCTCTAGTGACGGTGTTCGCCTGCTCGGCAGTTACATCGGGCCGACCAACGGAGCGGCGAAATTCCTAGCGGGCCAGCTGGAAGAAATGGCGAAACCTTTTACCACTCAGCGAGCGACCCCCAAGTAGCCTCGTTACTGATCAGTCGCTGCATCTCAAGGCGAGTCGCCTATCTCACTAGGATAACTCCCCTCAACCTCCTCCCCCGAGATACTTGGGTGGGGTCGAGACCTCCTGACCGCCCTACTCACCTCATGTGACATCCGTTTACCAACAAGTAGGGACGAGCAAACACGTATCTGGGCACAGGAGTCGCTGCCCTCGTCGCTAGGAGGGGTCGGCATCACAGACCCCATTATCGAGGGAGTCTACAGATTCTCCTCCCTCCCTCGCTCTAGATCCAGGAAACGCCGTCACACTAGCATGTCAGCACATGCTACTGCCCCGGGACGACAGCTCGCCGCTTCACACCTGGCTTGCCGAGTGTGAGATGGCCCTGCCATGCGACGCGCGTGAGTTGTTGGAGAAGGAGAGATTAGAGCGTTCGGACATAAGACTTCAGCACGCGCTGGCTCTTAAGGTTCACGGCAGTCCCTATGCGGTGCAGGTCCAGGAGACTAGGAAAATGGAGTTGAATCCGCTCTCGGGACATACGCAGCGGATGTTTTCACTCACGGGATACGGCACTGGTGACTGGCTAACGGCGATACCCATTGCACCGAAGAGACGCATCGGACCGGTGCACTTCGCTGATGCAGCCCGTTTCCACCTTGGCCTCCCTTTCTCAACTCCCAAGAACTGTAACTGTGCGGACCACACTGCCATCACCAACCCTCGACTTCCTAATAACCTATATTGCTGCGGCACGAAAAAGCATCGCATCAACACTCATAACGAGCTCAGAGATGCATGCATCAGCATGGCGGAGGACACAGGATTTATCATTCACAGCGAGACAGCTGTGTACTGCCCCATTGAGGAACAGACACCCGATTTTACGATGACAGACAGAAGCAGCGGGGTGGTTTGGGTGTGTGATGTTACGATAACAAACCCAATCAGCACGAGGGACCCGATGGGCGGCAAGGGAGCAGGCTGACAAAAATATCAAACACTATGCAAACAAACCAGAGATGGTCGGCTTCTTTCCACTGGCCGTAGAGACCTATGGCTGCCCATGTGCAGAGGTGCCCGTTTTCCTGAAACTACTAGCAGACACAGCGGCTCGGCGCCATTTCAACGCCGACTCAAAATCCTATTATGCCGCCAAATTTCTGCACCAGGTTCGGCAGCGGTGGTCAGTGGCTCTCCAGCGGGCCCAATCAGTTGGATTCCTGATCAAGTTGGGTGAGGCAGCAGCGGCTGAAAATCCTCCTGTAGGGGGGATAGGCCATGAAATTCATTTGGGTGATTGTTTTGCTGTTCTTGAGCCTCTTATTGAGGTTTAGATAACTTTGTTTGTGGGTTAGCTTAGGTTCCCTTGCATGTTAGTATTAGTAAAAGCCACCTTTGCCTATCAATACACGGACCATTAGAGAGAAAGAGAGAGAGAGAGAGAGAGAGAGAGAGAGAGAGAGAGAGAGAGAGAGAGAGAGAGAGAGAGAGAGAAAGAGAGAGAGAGAGAGAGAGAGAGAGAGAGAGAGAGAGAGACCATATCAACAGTGCTACGCCATGTGTGTTTAGCGAGACGCGATGTTTCTTTTAGAGCCGTCTTTTTCTAAATGATAAAGGTGGGTCGTAGTGTTGCCCTAGAGTTTATGACGCATGCGAGAGTGGTGGCATCAAGGGTGAAGAAGGCGACATAAAACGAGATGGTGAAGGGAGCTGGCCCAGATAAATGGGACCAAGTGGTGGACGATGAGAGGAAGCAATTACAAGGAATTTGCACTGTGGATGGCTCGACCAAATGGGCGTATTCTTATATACCCGGCGCAACCCGATGACTTTTCACCAATCACCGTAAATGGTTTTAGGGGGGATGAACGTTGTCCAATTTGCGAGGCCGATGTCCTCCAAGGAAACAACTACAAATGTGGATGCATGCAATTTCACAACGTATTTATATATAACAAAAAGGTTCAAGGTTATGCTCACTCAATGCCTGTAACTTACAATCCCACTACAAAACACTAGGTTACTGACCGTGAATAAGCTAACCAAAATTTCTGAGTAAACCACTCTGGGCTACCTAGACTTTTCAAACTGTAAGTGCATTTATAAACCCACTACCACGAACAGTCCCAATCTGCCCCTTGTGCCATGCTACATAGAGAAGAGTGGAAGAAATATGGAGAAGGGAACTGAAACGAGCATCATGTGTATCCTGCACGCGATCAGAAACAGTGCTAAGGGCGTGTTAAATCGCCACACATTTCCGAAAATGGGGTTTGGCCGAATTTTCGACGACCAAATGGTCGTCATATTTTTCGCGAACAACGACGAGGTGGCCGAATCAGAGTCGACTCTTTAAAGCGACGGTGCACATTTGCCACCCAAAACCCAGAACCCTGGCGAACTGTTACTGCGGATGGAAAGTGTCCGCACGAAATCCTGGTTTTCGCCAGCCAGCACTTTCGCGCTGGCAATCCTGGTTCAAAAAAAAAACTTCTGAACCCAACACTGCCAAAAGTTGCCCGTCGCTTTAACAACCAAAATTTACAGTTTTGGTAATTTAACAACTTTGGTGGCCGAATTGCAGGCTGGTTCGGAAAAGTTGTTAAATTTGCAGTTACTACAGTTGTTTGGTATGTGCGACGGGGTCGCACTTTTGACGGCGATGTTTCTCATTTGACGCGATCACAAATTCTGTCGTTGGACGAAACCATGCAACTTCGCAAGCGCTTGTCGCACACTGTGTCGACTACATGGCCGTTTTGGAGTCGACTCGGCGTCGTTTTCGTGTCGACTTTTTAAACGGCCATCAAATTCGATATTTTTTTACGAAATTTGCGACGGTTGCCACTTGACTTACGAGGGTCGCAAACTGGTTACATTCGCAAAAACGGCCTGACGGATTGTGGCAGAATTTTTGGAGTTTGCGATTTAACACGCCCTAATGCTTGGGGCAACCGACCCTGCCAAGAGATGCTGTCGTGCCGAGAAGACACCATGGTGCGAGCTGTCCAGCTGGCTCTTGGGTCAGCGTGACATTCCCCCCAGCGCAAGCTGTCCAGCTGTCTTTCCAGCTGTCAAAACTGATCCATACTGCAACCGCCAACTACACATCATGGGCATTTTTTCCTGATTTGCTTGAGACTTGAGGTTAGTTATGAAGGTTATACTTTATTTATTGGGTAAGGTTTGAGACTCCACTAATGAGTCAGCATAAGATATGGACTATGCTATGCGAACACAGAGTGGGAGCTGTAAGTCACCAACACAATTTAGTGCCATGAAAACCCTATAGTGTCTGGGTGTCTGATTAATCAATTCATAAAGTCAGAGTGCTAACAGGGTGTGAAATTGGAACGGACCAGGCCTTGCCACCATCCCCTACGTGGGTACAATCTCGAAGTCCTCCTCAGCTTTGAAGGTACTGTACAGTATTATAGCGATTATTATTGTACAGTTTTACATACCCAGGCTTTTGGGATATTTCTGCCCCCTTTCCCAGCAGAAGTCTGCAACCGCAAAGCCCAACGGACAGCGGCTCCGCTCTGCTCTCGTCGCACAGTACACTTGGCCACGACTAATTGGTTGTCTGTTGAGAAGATGTTGGCTGTACCAACCACGAAGAGCTGAAGCTGACACGTCTGGAAGTGAGACCCCCCAAAAACCAGGAATGACGGTGCACGGTACAGAGCCACGTAAGATTATTGGTTGGCGAAGCTATCCGCAGTGTACACAGATGTGGTGTCTGTGGCTACTGCTGGGGCGGCAAGATCCTGGCTCGTGGATTTTCTTTGTCTGTTACGCTCATCAAGCACTTGTGTACAGTCCACAGCTGTATAAAATGTGGCAATTGTCGGTATGTTTGTCTTGTCAGGCTCGTAACCTTGGCAGGCGAGATTTTGGGTGAACTTCACTACTTGGTACACTCGCTGCGCGCGGGGTTCCATACTCGCGAACCTCGAACTACTTGTTCAAAACGAACATTTGGCTAGAATGTGGCAAAACAAACTTCCACATATCTGGTACAAGCCAAGCCGACAAAGTATTGCGATCAGCATGAAGCACCGCACATTATCTGTCCTCCGCCTTCTTCTCTGTAAGCAAGCCCCGCAAAACTAGAGTGCTGCTGCGGGCTTTCTTGCCACGAGCAGTCATTAGATTCCGTGAGAAACAGGGCATGAGAAGCTGTTTTAGTCGACTACTATGAGAAACGATCAACTGATTGCCATGGGAAACGATCAATTAGCAGGCTGCTAATTACTACCATATTGGCTGGATAACCCAGATAGTTTGCTCGGTCCATGAACTCTCGTGAACCACGTCAGTGTCAAATCGTGCTGCCTGCCCTGCCTGCTGCAGGTGCGACTGTCTGCACTGCCTACTACGGCGCGTCTGCCACAGCGCCGCTCCGTACTGACGACGGCGGCACTTCTGCCGCTTCTGCCGCTCAGACTAGGCCTCAAATATGGCAGGGAAAGACAATCTGTAAGTGACCGTCAGTTGCATCCGGTTTAGGCTCTGCTGGTGTGCGATACAGCTGGTGTGTGCTACAGCTGGGATGTGCTATAGTCTACATTATTTCAATTCGTGCTTCCTATGAAAAAGTCTGATCATTCACTTCCCCGAGTTTCCTATCCTTCACATACCCTGGGTATGTGATCCCAGCTCCCAGGGCCGTTGATTGTCAGCTCAGACTACCCGCCTTCCCCTATCCCTCCATGATTTCCGTTTATAGTGAAGGCCGTGGTCAACCTGCATCCTACCAAGCGTAAAGGGAAATTAGTTGGTGACAAAGGAGCTTCAGGGCTAATCTTTTTCAAGGCAGTGAGGTATGCTGCGTTTCACCTTGTTCCACTGGAGCTGGCACGTGTCCCTGGAGTCAGAATGACATTTCCCTCTGGAGTCATAGTTTATTTTTCCGCTGGAGTCATAATGCGTTTTTATCAAATTCTTTGCAAGTTGGATTCCAATCCCATTGTTTACCACGTCCACAAACAAGTCTTGAACAAGTGCTTGCACTGGAGATGAAGGAGCATTTGCTGCTAGTATTACCCTCTGGAGGGACCCCCCAGCAACTTATGAAGGATCTTGATGTGCCATGGCAGGATTCTCTGACTATATCTCTGCTTGTCCTGTTGGCAGGTACTTTGCATCGTCCTATAGGGTAGTCATGAAGCTCCGATTCTTGAACCTCAAGGGGGGAGATACGCCTCAGTTGGGTTTTGCAAGTTCCTGCTTCACAGCTGACCTTGCTGCTGCACCTTCTTTGACTAACATCACAAATCCGAATGCTGGACGAAAGCGTTACAGCTTCATTTCGGACGCTGCGTTTGGTGTTCGAACGGATGCCGAGGCCCGCATTCTCATAAATGGTGTCGTGACATCATCACATGCAGTTGTGGGGCGTAAAGGTAACATGCTCGCCTTGTGTGGGAAGGTTCAGAAATAAAAAGCATGTGGGTGCAAGTGCATCAGTAGGATTTCATGGTGTGTTGTTTATTATTGAAAAGTGGATGCATGTGGATGTTGACCTCTGTACCCCAAGTGATATGCCAATACTGCATTGTTCTTCAGAAATAAGAGTTCATGCTCGCCCTAGCAAAGAAAATTTGCACAACAGAGTTAGTGAGTTTTATGACTGAATTGAGTGACTAGGCCTAGCAAAGAACTGCATCCCAACCCCAGGCAAGGGCACATAATGTGGTGGCAATAGATGAGCAGAGATCTCTAGTTGACAGGCAGGAGTAAGTGATGTTACAGCATGCACCACAAAGATGAATAGGTGAACAAACAAGTGAGTGATAAACACCACAAACAGGGTAAATCACGTCTCTCAAACCATCCCATCACACTGCTAACCCCAATTCTATTCTAACTCAATCCAAAGCAGCCCAGCATGATTAACGTCACTTACGGTAAGTATTGCAGGTGTCATACCCTAATGATGGGCCTAATTAGGCCATGTAATACCGCCATGACCACCTCTGTGTGCTACACATGGGGATATTGGGAGCGGTGATGGGCATGCGAGTGACAACAAACCTATGGGAGATCTTATGGGCGCACATGACTGATGGTACACGCCAATAATCATGGGTGCACATGAGTGATTATGGATGCACACGAGTGATTATGGATGCACATGAGTGATGATGGGTGCACCTGAGCAATGATGTTTGCGTATGAGTGATGATGGGTGCACATGAGCGATGATGGATGCACATGAGCGATGATGGATGCACATGAGCGATGATGGATGCTCAAGAATGATGATGGATGCACACGAGCGATGATGGATGCACATGATCGATGATGGATGCACATGAGTGATGATGGATGCACATGAACGGTGATGGATGCATATGAATGATGATAGATGCACATGAACGATGACGGATGCACATGAACGGTGATAGATGCACATAAGTGAGAAAACCTATATGCATGCGGGAGCTGTATCTGACGGGTTGTGTTCTTTCAAAAGATATAAATAGAATCTTTGCCACGGTCACTGGAAATCTTGAGCTTAGGAATCCGCACCAGCGGCATTATCCTTCCTGATGTGTCAGAGGCCCCAAGTCTCAAGAAGCTGCTGCTGATTCGGGTTACAATCATTGAGAAACATGCAGCAGTTGTTGCCTCTCTCAGATAGAGCACCTGGAGGTGCACCTGGGGATGAACAAACACAGTTCCTGCTCCTGCTCCGATTCCTTTTATGCCTCCATGACCTGCGCATCTCAAATGCCGTCTCCCTGCAACACGTGCCTCAAGATTTTGGCTTCCTGCCT
The DNA here is from genome assembly GCA_947471745.1 of Closterium sp. Naga37s-1. Lineage (NCBI taxonomy): Eukaryota > Viridiplantae > Streptophyta > Zygnematophyceae > Desmidiales > Closteriaceae > Closterium > Closterium sp. Naga37s-1. The sequence continues at coordinate 1,216,552 of CANJKZ010000966.1, forward strand.
CAGCTGTGGCAGCTGCATGTGGGAGGAGCGGAATCTCTGCAGGAGATTCCAGAAAGTGTGATCCAGCTTGTGCAACTCAGGTCTCTTCATACACTGTAGAAGCTCCAAATCTGAACCACCTTCCAGATACCATCTCTTCCCTGTCAAGATTGAGCGACCTCAGCCTTCAGAACTGCTCTTCCCTGACAAGCCTGCCCTGCCATTTCACCACCCTGACTTACCTGTATAGATTGGGTGCCAGCAAAACGTTACTTCGCATCCTTCCCCCCAACTTCCACCAATTGACTAGACTTAAAGTGCTGGATCTGCGTGACAGTGAGCAGCTTCAGTCCCTGCTAGAGGAGTTGTCTAACCTGACGCTCCTGGGAGTGCTGAATGTCTTTCGGTACATGATGCTTGGCTCAGAGCTAGTGCCTTTCGATCTTTATGTGAGGCACAGACTGAATTTGTATGGAACCAGGACTACCAAAAGGGTGTCTGACAGAAACCACTATGATGTAGTCTCGTTGCATCCTTTTTACGGTGATCGCGGCCCATGTTACAGAGAAGGCAGCGTGCAAAAGCCCCCCACAGTCACCAGGCCCTTTTTGGCGGAAAACAGGGCGGGAAACTACAAGGCAAAGGGCAAGATTTTTTTTGCATAACTTCTAGGGATTCTCAAAAGCTATCAAGGAGAGAGCTTGCTTGTGGTCCAAATCAAGCCGACGGGGCGGATTGTGGGCTCCTTGCAACTGACTGCAGTGCTTACCTTCCTCACATCTCCAATGTGCCTCGCTGCACCGCCCACCTTTCAATGTGCACCCACCGCACCGCTGGGGGCAGCCAGCAGCCACAACAGGCATGCCAGCATCGGTGCAATGCGGCAAGTGCACAATGCCCAATTGGTCTTCGTGACGTGGGGTGGGAGAGGGAGGAGTGGGAAGAGGTGGCTTGAAAAATAGGTGCAGTGCAGTGAGTGCAGGATGCCCATGAACTCCAGATGGGTGCATTGGGCGAGGGCGCGCAGCGCGCGGTCTGAAAGGAGGGTCTTGTCCAGAAGCAGGTGCCATGGAGATGGGAGTGAGAGAGAGGATTAGAGGAGAGGGTGGGAAGCAGCAGAGAGGGTTATGGTTCCCCGACATGAGAAAACAAAACAGCTCTCATGGTGGGGAACCAGAATCTCAGAGGAGCGAATAGAATTACATGGGGCAGAAACAGAAACTCCACGAAAACAGGTTTCCAAAAGGGGAAACAGACTCGCCCACACCTGACTGGACAAGCCTGTTTCAGAGCCAGGTAAACCAGGCCTGGCCCTAGCTGGCCGGTCTAGGCCGGAACTGGGTAGCTCGTCTTGAGCGGAGTTGTTACTTCTTAACCTCACTCAAAGATTTGTCCCGCTTCCTCAGAGTAATTTCTCGTCAACATTTGTCGAAATTGTCAACATCTGTCAACATCTGTCAATATTTGTCAACATCTGTCAACATTGCTAACTTCTGTCAAGATCTGTCAACAGCTGTCAACATTTGCCAACATCTGTCAACATTGTCAAAATCTGTCAGCATCTGTCAACATTGCTAACTTCTGTCAACATCTGTCAACATCTGTCAACATTTGCCAACATCTGTCAACATTGTCAAAATCTGTCAACATCTGTCAACATCTGTCAACAACTGTCAACATTTGTCAACATGTCACCAATTCTTTCAGCTCACCACATCACCAGTAGGTGCCGTGATTGGCCAAGAGGCGTGCAAAGGCAACGTGCAGGAACTCAATGCCTGGAGGGGGAATGGGGGGGGGAGAGGTGGGGGGGGGGGGGGGGGGGGGGGAGCGGGTGGGGGGGGGGGGTGGTTCCAGGGTGCAGGGCAGTGGGAGAGACTGGGGATGAAGCTGGTGGTCAGGATGTGTGGGGTTGGATGTGGTTGTAGGTGGTTGGAATGCGGTTGAGCGTGGTTGAGTGCAGTTGAGTATGGTTCGGTGGGGCTGGTTTGTGCTGGGTGGGGCTGTATTCGGCTGGGTGAGGCTGAATTGGGCTGGATGAGGTTGGGTGCGGTTGAGTGCGGTTGGGTGTGGTTAAGGGTTTAGGGGCTGGCTTGGGTGAGGCTGGCGGGCTGGGTGGGGCTGAATTAGGTTGGCCGAGCTTGGCTTGGGCTGCCGTGGGCTGGTTGAGCTTGGCTTGGGCTGCCGTGGGCTGGTTGAGCTTGGCTTGGGCTGCCGTGGGCTGGTTGAGCTTGGCTTGGGCTGCCGTGGGCTGGTTGAGCTTGGCTTGGGCTGCCGTGGGCTGGTTGAGCTTGGCTTGGGCTGCCGTGGGCTGGTTGAGCTTGGCTTGGGCTGCCGTGGGCTGGTTGAGCTTGGCTTGGGCTGCCGTGGGCTGGTTGAGCTTGGCTTGGGCTGCTGAGGGATGTTGTGGGCTGGTTTCGCTCGAACCCACTGGAGCACATATCTAGCAAAGCTGATCTAGAAACTCCTAATCTAGCTAGCCTGTCAAATATGAACAAATCCAGGTGGCGATGCAGGAAGCTTCATGCTTCCGGCAGCAGTGACACATTGGGGCAGCTCTGCAAGCACAGGGAGGCTTCACACAATGAGAGGTGATGAATGTGAGAGCCAGCACACGTTTTGGGAAATAAATGATAGGCTGAGGGGAGATGGATGCTGGGATGAGTGGAAATGGATGGTGGGCTGAGGGGAAATGGTTGATGGGCTGGGGGGAAATGGTTGATGGGATGAGGGGAATTGCGTGGATGATGTTCTGGGCTATTCTACGTCCTATTCAAGCTGGAAATTTGTAGTTACCTTCAAGCGCGACAACTTACTCAGAATCTGCACGAGTTGATGCAAGGAACCGGAAAGTGGAACAAATAGGAAAATATCAATGTTTCATTCATGCTACCTCATGCCATCTAATATTCATCCCACATCCCATTCCATGTCATCTATGTACCATCCCTCATTCTATTATGTGCCATCCATCCCAGCTCATGCTATCAACCATCTCATCGAATGCATCAGTCCCATCCCATGTTATTCATCCTATTTCATTCCATCCACATCTCATCCCAACTGTCACATTTCATACCGTCCATCCCATTCAATATCATTCCATCCACATCTCATCCCATCTGTCACATTTCATGCCATCCATCCCATCCAATGTCAACCCTCCCACCTGATGCCATTCATCCAATCTCATGCCATGCATCCCACTTGAACCAGCCATTTCATATCATAAGTTCCATCTCATTCTATTCCAATTCATGCAATCCATCACAATCCATGTCATCCATCCCATCTCAACATCCACTCTGATCTCAGACCATACACTCCATCTCTTGCCATCTTGTACCAGCCAGCCCATGCCACGCCATCTTGTTCCATCTTGTGCCATGCCATCCCACCTCCTGCCTTCCATTCCATCCCATGCCATCCAAATGACTATATGTGATTTGTTTGATCTCATACAATACTTTTCTAACTCATAAAATCCAGCCCCTTACGTGCTATCCATTGCATATCCATCCCATCTCAGGCCATCCATCCCATCCCATCTCATGCCATCTATCCCATCTCGTGCCATCCATCCGATCTCATGCCATGAACCCCATCTGATGCCATCCATCCCCTTTCGTACAAATCTGGCCCCTCACATGCCATCCATCCCATTTAATGTCATCCATCGCATCTCATGCCACCCATCCTATCACATCTCATCCCTCCCATCTTATGCTACCCAGCCCATTCCATGCAAACCCATCCCATCACCTACTAAACATTTCATATCATACCACCCATCACATCTCAAGCCATCCATCCCATCACATGCCATCCATCCCCATCACATCCCATCTATAACATCACATCCCAACCAACCACTTTATTGCAAATCCATTTGATACCATGCCATCCATCCCATCTCATGTCATCAATCCCACCCATCCCATCTCATTTCATTCCATAGACCCATCAATCCCATATCAAGCCATCCATCCCATCTCATGCCATCCATTCCATCTTGTGCCATGCATCCCACCTCATGCCATCAATCCCATCTCATGCAATACATCCTGTCTTATGCCCCCAATACCATCCCATCTTATGCCATCCATCCTATTTAATGCCATGTTGCACATCTCTTGCCAACCATCCCATCTCATTGCCTCCATACAATTAGGTTCCAACATTTCCACCTCATGGCACCCATCCCATCTCATCCCATCCATGCCATCTTATACAATCCAATGCTATGCAATTGATCCAATCTCATGCCATCCATCCCACATCGTGCCATTCATTCTAGTTCATGCCAACCATTCCACTACGTCTCATGAAATCTATCCTGCCTTAATCTTTTCACAACTTCTCTTGCCATTGATCTTATTGCCTGCTATTTAGCCCATTGATGTCATCCATCCCATCTCATGCCATCTATTCCATCTCATTCCCATCCACTTTACTTTTGTGAACCATTTCATATTTTTCCATCGCACGTCTTTGAACCCATCCCATCTAATGCCAACCATACCATCTCATACCATCCACCCATCTCCTGCTATAATGCCATCCGTCCCACCCCAGATCACCCAAACCATTCTAAGCCATCCAACCCATTTCAGGCCATCCGCCCTATCTCATGCCATCCAACCCATCTCATCCCATCCATTCCATAGCATGCCATTCATCACTTACTCCAGTCATCCCATCTCATGCTATCTATCCCACCTCATGCCATCCATCCGATCTCATAACATCTAACCAACATTCCGTGACATCCATCCGATTTATGCAATCCGTCCAATTTGACGTCATCCACCCAATTGCTTGCCATCTTCCCATCTCATCCCATCCATCCCACCACATACCCCTTGCCAACCAACCCATCTGATGACATCCATCCTATCCCATCACATTCAATCCATCCCAATCAATTTCATCTAACCCATTTCATTTTTGTCTGAAATGCTAGGCAGGAATGGATCAACTAGGAGAGTGTTGGGTACAAGTATGAAACCCTAAAAGGGGTTGTACCCCATATTGGCTACCCCACTACAGCCTAAACATATAAAGCATACATATAATTTGACACACCCCCATAGGCAAAGTGGGGGAGAGCAAGGGGTCACACGACCAGTCAAGAGAAGCAAAGCAAGCTCAGGGTGGATCACAACGTCACCACACACACTGAGCACAAGCAAAGGGCCACAAGGCCAGTTCACATGCAGAGGTATATATGCAACAACAACAGCACAGTGATCTCTACCTAGCAGAGCAAGCATGCAGATATATATATAGATCACAGTACAAGCAAAGTCTACAGCAAGTGAGGAAACGTGGACACAAGGCCTAACAAAGTACAAAAACGCTGATGATCACCAGACGGAAGTGCCTTGGTGAATATATCAGCAGTGTTGGTCCGAGAGGGCACGTACACAAGACGAAGCTGACCACGCTGCTGCAAATCTTGAGCAAGGAAGTAATGCAGAGCGATGTGCTTCGTTCTGTGCTCCAGTCTGTGCTCCTGACACAAGGCAATGGTGGCCTTGTTGTCGACGTACAGAACTGGAGGAGAACAAGGCCGCTCTCTCAGGCCGGTCAGCAGGTAGGTGAGCCAGCGTAACTCCTGTGCAGCCATGGCTCTAGCGTAGATCTCAGCCTCCCAACTGGAGCTGAGAACAGAAGACGAGCGTGTAGACCGCCAAGAAACAGAGCCAGAGCCAAGACTGAAGGTGTAACCCTGTGACGACCGCTGCGTAGCTAGGTCGTCAACCCAAGAAGCATCCGAGTGCCCAGTGAGGACAACGTCGCCCCGTCCTCCAAGCACGAGCCCCATGCCCGATGTACTGCACAAGTAGCGCAGTACCGTCTTAGCAGCATCCATGTGCACCTTTCGGTGCCGACCAGGAGCCACGTAGCGAGCCAGAAGGTCAAGAGGGTACGCAAGGTCAGGACGAGTGCAGGTCATCAGGTACATGAGGCAGCCAACTAGCTCTGGGTAAGGACCACTCCGCTCTACGGACTCATCCGAAGGTGAAGCTGAGAGCGAGTGACCTGTAGCCAGAGGAGTCGCCTGTGCCGAGGACCAGGTGAAGCCAAAGTGCTGAAGGACCTGCTGCACCATGTGTGACTGAGTCAGTGTGATGGTGCGGCGTGCTCTGTCCCGGGTCATCTACAAGCCAAGGTAACTGCGCAGCTCACCCAGGACTGTGCATGTGTGTCTCTTCTGCAGCTCCGACTTTACCAGAGCGAGAGCCTCAGTGTCAGCAGTGGCAAAGACCAAGTCGTCGACGTACACGAGGATGCAGAACGGCGGCAGCAAAGTGTCAGTGCGCAGAAACAGCGACGGGTCAGCAGTGGAAGGAGCAAACCCAAGAGCCACAAGTGTCGTTCTCAGTGTGTCGTGCCACTCACGCGGCGCCTGGCGGAGACCATAGACTGGCCGCTAGAGGCTCCACTGGGTACCAGGAGGGAACGACCCAGTGAAGCCAGGTGGGCGACGCAGCCAGATCTCCTCGTGCAAGCTGCCCTGTAAGAAAGTTGTGCTGAAGTCAAGAGAGTGAAGCTCGTAGTCACGCTGAGCGGCAACGTGCAGCAGCACCCAAAGAGTGGTCATCTTCGGGGTGGGGGAGAAGGTCTGGAAGAAGTCAACTCCCTCCCGCTGACTGAAGCCTCGAGCCACGTAACGAGCCTTGAAGACAGGCGGAGAACCTGGCGGCCGCTTCACCCTGAAAATCCACATGCCACTGACGATGTTCGCCCCAGGAGGGGGAACCTCATTAACGTAAGAGCCTGTGGACTTCTAGGATGCCATCTCTGCGTCCATGGCTGTCTGCCACTGAGAGGAGTACTCACCCGCGATCGTCTCAGCGTAAGAGCGCGGGGTCGGGATGTCTGGAGCATCCGGGTCTCCCTCAGGGGCAAGCAGCATGGCCACGAGATGAGGCGCAGCGGCTGCAAGACACTCAAGGTCCTCCTGCCTGTTCTCAAGGACGTCCGTGCTAAGAGCACACTCACCCCCGGCGGACGGAGGACAGACAAACTCAGACTCAGCAACAAGACTAGCGGTGTAGTCTAGACAACATGCAGCAGCAAAGTCAACAAGCTCAGCGACTAAGGCAGACGCAGCAGCAGACTCAAACGACGGGTCTGTGACAATAGTGGCTAGCAGACGCATGACAGTAGGGTGAGCAGTACGAGCGCGGTCAGACTCAGGCTCAGGAACGTCAGCCAGAGAAGACGCAGGAGGGGACGGCAGGGGAATACGCTGCGGAGCAGAGGAAGGACGCAGGGCCATAAGGTGTGTGCCGGGGACAGCCGACGGACGCTCACGAGGAACACGACGACCAGTGCGGACAGTGCGGACAGTGCGGACAGGCGAGACAGGATGAGACGCAGGCTCAGCAAGACCTCCTGTCTGCTCAGTGTAAGGAGAAGGAGCAGGCAGCTGTGAGCCAGGCTGTAACGGAAGACCAGTAGAAGACGGGAGGCTAAGAACCTGGCGAAGCACGGAGTCAGGCGGTGGCAGAGACGAAGGCGACGGCGGAGCAAAAAACAATCGCGGCTGGGCAGCGCCACCAGTACCAGCAGGTCCAGCAACTCCAGCACCAGCACCTCCAGCGCCACCACCTCCAGTACCAGCACCTCTAGTAGCTCCAGAACCTCCAGCTCCAGCGCCTCCTGCGCCAGCACCTCCAACAGCTCCAAGACCTCCAGTAGCTCCAGAACCTCCAGCGCCAGCACCTCCAGCGCCAGCACCTCCAGCGCCAGCACCTCCAACAGCTCCAAGACCTCCAGTAGCTCCAGAACCTCCAGCGCCAGCACCTCCAGCGCCAGCACCTCCAACAGCTCCAGTACCTCCAGTAGCTCCAGAACCTCCGGCGCCAGTACCTCCAGTACCAGCGCCACCAGCAGCAGCACCCCCAGACTCAGCAGAACCACCAGCCCTAGCAGCTCCAGTACCTCCAGTACGAGCACCTCCGGGACCAGCTGATCCAGAAACTCCAGTAGAAGCGCCTCCTGTAGCTAAGTCACCAGCTCCAGTGTCTCCAACGCCAGCGCCGGCCGCAGCAGGGCCCCCAGCTCCAGCAGCACGACCCTGACGGCTAACGTACCACTCACGCAGCTGCTGTGGGGAGAGAGGGAGATGCCGACTAGAGAGCTGCGGCGCGGCACCAGCGGAGCGACTACGGAGGCGGCCGCTCCAAGGAGACTGCACACCAGGCGCCTCAGTGCCCCCAGGCGCAGTACCCCCAGACTCAGTACCCCCAGGCGCAGCACCCCCAGACTCTGCACCCTCAGGCTCAGCACCCCCAGACTCCTCACGCTCAGGCTCAGCACCTCCGGGCTCCACACCCCCAGGCTCAGCACCCCCAGGCTCTGCACCCCCAGGCTCAGCACCTCCAGGCTCCACACCTCCAGGCTCAGCACCCCCAGGCTCCACACCCCCAGGCTGCACACCCCCAGAAACAGCACCCCGAGCAGGACCACCCCCAGCAGGACCTGAGTCACCAGTGACCTCGACCGGCTCAGTCAAGGGAGGAGGGTCTACCTGAGACACACCTGAAGGAGCAGGACCTGGAGCGGGGAGGGGTCTAGCTGGGGAGGACCTGGAGCGAGAAAGAGCGGCGGGGGGGGGGGGGGGGGAGAGGCAGTGCGGTAGGGAAAGAGAGGGTAAAAGGGGACCGACTCGTCAAAGGTGACGTCTTGAGACGCAAAGACACGGCGCGAGGCGGGGTCGTAAAACTGCCAGCCAGGCGCGTCAGGGACAAAGCCAAGGAAGACGCAGGGAATGGCGCGAGGGGAGAGCTTGTCCGCAGTAGTATCGCGGACAAAGGCACGAGCACCCCAGACCCGGAAACGCGACGCATCGCCAACCTCCCTCGTCCAACGCAATGTGGGCAAAGTCTCCGGCACGGAGACATGGGGCCAGAGGTTGAGCTCATGCGCGGCGTACCGGACCGCAAACGGCCACATAAAATTTGGGGCAGTTGCATGGAACATGGAGGTACGAGAGCCCTCCATGACTAAGAAAATGCGGCGCTCAGCAACCCCATTCTGCTGCGGAGAGGCCAGAAGCGTGAACGTCTGGCGGATGCCATGCTCCTCACAGTAGGCTCGCAAGAGGTCAGAGGTGAACTCACCACCTCTGTCGGAGTGCAGACGCAAGACAGGAAAGTCCGAGTGGAACCGCTCGCGGAGCTGGAGACGCACAGCGCGGATCCAAGGGATCAAAACATCAGGGACATCCCCCTTGCGCTGCAAGGGGAAGACCGTGGTGTAACGCGTGTAGTCGTCGACTACCAGCAGGAAGTACCGCTTGTGGCCCTGTCCACGGACGCGGGCTGGGCCCCACACGTCCAGGTGGAGAGTCTGCAGTGGAGCCTCTTTGGGAGGGAACGAGGAGTGAAGAGCGGCGCGCTGCCGCCCCCCAATGCAAGGAATGCAGGGCGGCGCAGGTGAGGGAGGGAGGGAGGGCAGAGACCTAGGAAGACCAGAGACCAGGCGGCGAGAGTGCATGCCACGAAGGCGAGGCAGGGAGGGGTGACCAAGGCGGTGGTGCCACAGGAGAGTCTGGTGCGACAGGCTGCGACACTCACACCGGGTAGCTACCTGAGCGGACGTGTACAGCTGAGGAGACAAAGGGGTGGAGCGCGACGCAGTGGTGAGGGTGTATAGACTGGACCCAGGCGCACGTGTGAACATGGCCAGGTGGCGGCCGGTCCGAGAGCACGTGCAGATTGCCACACGTTGTCCTCCAGGAGTAAAGGTGTCAGCCCAGTGATCCTGAAGGACGGCGGTGCTCACCAGGTTTGTAGAGAACGAGGGGAGCTGGAGACCAGACAGCTCACCAGACGGGACCGCCGGACACGGAAGCACAGTACTGGTCCGTGCTAGCACTGGGCCCCCAGAGGGGTCAGCCAGTGAGATAGGGACAGGTGCAGGGAGGGGAGTGACTGTGGTGCTATCTCGAAAGAAGCAATGGGAAGCACCAGAGTCAAGTGTAAAGGTGTGCAAAGCCTGAGCTAACGCAGTACCAGGGAGAGCAGCCTTGCTAGCACCTAGGGTTGCAGACTCTATACCTGGGTCAGGCGGCATACACAAGTAGCAGTCACCCTCAGCACTAACAGTCAATGCATACATGGCAGCAAGAATTGCATCATAGTCAAGATCAAAGATAGGAACACCACGCCTAGACAGGTCTGCCTAGTGGGGAAACTCAGTAGCCTCTGGAAACTTGGCGCGCCAGGCGTCGCTAAGCCAAGAGAAGCAGCGGTACTCAGTGTGAGAGCCGTTGCATGGGCGACCAGTGCGGGGACCCGTGCGAATGGCATAGGGGCAGCGAACAGGACCCCCAGACGCCCCACGCTGAGCATATCAGTCACGAAGCTGCTGAGTCGTGGGGGTCTCACGATGGCTCTGTTGTTGCTGCTGCTGCGGCTGCTGCTGCTGTCCCTGGCCACCACTAGAGTTCCCCTTCTGGCCGGATCCACTCCAGCCCCCTCCACCGCTGCCACCACCGCTCCCTTCTCCCCCACTACCGCCGCTGCCACCCCCACCGCTCCCAGTGCCACCGCCGCCCCCATCACCACCTCCACCCCCACGACCACCCCCACCACCTCCACCCCCACGACCACCCCCACCACCTCCACCTCCCCCGCCGCCTCCACCACCGCCTCCTCCACCGCCACCCCCACCTCCCCTGCCACCCTTGCCGCCCCTGGCGCTGCGGCGCTTCCCACTAGGAGCGGAAGCAGCCCCGACCTCCTCAGCACTAAGGTAGTCGAGAGCAGCAGCAGCGGAGGCGTATGAGGGGGCAAGAGGGGAGGGGGAGCACCCCTCAAAGAGGGGAGTGCGAGGAGTGCCACGAGCAGCACCTACAGCGAGAATGTTCTTTTCGGCTGCTAGGAGGTGCTTCTCGAAGTCGTCGACAGTGAGAGTGGTAGGGTCTAGCGCGAGAAAGTGGTCCCTGACGGAGCGAAGAGTGTCAGGGAGGCGGGTGACGAGGAAGTAGAGAGTAAAGTACATTGGTGGTTGATTCTGGGCGAGGAACTCGTCTGAGAGGGCAGTACGAAAGCGAGCGTCGCTAGTGCGCAGGTGAGAGATGAGGTCCTCAGCAGTGGTAGACGAGGACAGGTCGGGGAACAGGTAGGGTAGCATAAGGCGACCTAGGGCTGCAGTAACCGGAGAAGAGTAGCAGGCAACTACAGCGTCATACAGTGCCTTAGCAGTCTTGTGCTGGCTAAAATGTGCACGCTCTGTGATCGGCAGATGGTTGCGAATAGCGAGGCGCGCAGTAGCATCGCGGGTCTGCCACTGTGAGCGGTCAAGAGCAGGAGCAGTGTCAGTAGGAGCAATGGCAGTGCCAGACGCGTAATCGAACAGTGAAACACCGTCTTTGGCATCAATCAGAAGAAACAGTTGCAGGTCGTTGAGCCAGGTGGTAAACTCTATCGGGCGACCGTCAGGATCGAAAGCAAGAACGTTAAGCGTTGCCATGATTGCAGTGCAGGAAAGAGTAGCGCGCAGGCGGCAAAGCAGAGTGCAGGCTAGGAGAAACTGCGTGCAAGGCTGCAATGACGGCGCACTAGCTGCTGGGGCGGCGCGCAAGTGGCTAGGGCGGCGCACGGGGCAGCAGCAGGCCGCGCGCAGGCTCCTAAGGCGGCGCGCGGGGCAGCAGTGGGTCGCGCGCGGGCTTCTAAGGCAGCGCGCGGGGCAGCAGCGGGCCGCGCGCGAGCTCCTAAGGCGGCGCGCGGGGCAGCAGCGGGCCGCGCGCGAGCTCCTTAGGCGGCGCGCGGGGCAGCAGCGGGCCGCGCGCGAGCTCCTAAGGCGGCGCGCGGGGCAGCAGCGGGCCGCGCGCGGGCTCCTAAGGCGGCGCGCGGGGCAGCAGCGGGCCGCGCGCGGGCTCCTAAGGCGGCGCGCGGGGCAGTAGCGGGCCGCACGCGAGCTCCTCAGGCGGCGCGCGGAAAAAAAAAGGCAGCGCGCGCGGGCAGCGCAGCGCAAGCAAGGCAGGGCGCGCGCGTGAGGCGCAGCGCAGGCAAGGCAGGTGGGGCAGCGTGGTAACCGCAACGGTAGGTGGGCCCGAAACGAGACGGTCCTACGGACCTATTGCTCTTAATACCATGTCTGAAATGCTAGGCAAGAATGGATCAACTAGGAGAGTGTTGGTTACAAGTATGAAACCCTAAAAGGGGCTGTACCCCATATTGGCTACCCCACTACAGCCTAAACATATATAGCATAGATATAATTTGACAATTTTATCTATCCAATGTCATGCCATTCATTTCAACTCATGCAATCCATTCTATTTCATGCCAACCATTTTATTACCTCTCATGGAACCTATTCTGGCTCACGATAAAACATACGATCTTATGCCATTCTATCTCATGCCATCCATTCTGTATCATCATGTCATCCATCCCATCTCATGCCATCCATTCCATCTCATGCCATGCATCCGATCTCATGCACATCCTCTCTGTTTTTATGGTTGCATAATATTGACCTAACCAAAAATACAGGTCAGCATATAGCTTCACAAGAAATTCAGCAACCGAAAAGGCATGAAGTCATTATATTTTTTACTGTTCACTCTAACTATGAAGATTTTTTAGGCAATTTTAAGCATGCAATGTCTCATCTCATGTGAACTCGTATCATAGCTCCCAGACTAGCGCATGCAATTTATTGTATCTCATGACATCCATCTTCTTTCATGCCATCCATCCCATATCATGCCATCCACCAGTCTCACAACAGTTTTCCCAGCTCATGGCATCTAGCCCACCTATTGCCATCTACCCCATCTTATGGCATCCATCTCACTACATACCATCTACACCATCTAAAACTTCCATCCCATCTCATGCCATCCATTCTGTATTATAATGCAATGAGGTGGATGGCATAAAATGAGATGGATGGCATGCAATGAGGTGGATGGCATGCAATGAGATGGATGGCATGCAATGAGATGGATGGCATGCAATGAGATGGATGGCATGCAATGAGGTTGATGGCATGCAATGAGATGGATGGCATGCAATGAGGTGGATGGCATGCAATTAGGTGGATGGCATGCAATGAGGTGGATGGCAAACAAAGGGGTGGATGGCATGCAAGGTGGATGGCATGCAATGAGATGGATGGCATGCAATGAGGTGGATGGCATACAAAGGGGTGGTTGGCATGCAAGGTGGATGGCATGCAATGAGATGGATGGCATGCAATGAGGTGGATGGCATGCAATGAGGTGGATTGCATGCAATGGGGTGGATGGCATGCAATGAGGTGGATGGCATGCAATAAGATGGATGGCATGCAATGAAGTGGATGGCATGCAATGAGGTGGATGGCATGCAATAAGGTGGATGGCATGCAATGAGGTGGATGGCATGCAATGAAGTGGATGGCATGCAATGAGGTGGATGCATGCAATGATTTGGATGGCATGCAATGAGATGTATGGAATGCAATGAGGTGGATGGCATGCAATTAGATGGATGGCATGCAATGAGATGGGTGGCATGCAATGAGATGGATGGCATGCAATGAGATGGATGGCATGCAATGAGATGGATGGCATGCAATGAGGTGGATGGCATGCAATGAGATGGATGGCATGCAATGAGGTGGATGTCATGCAATAAGGTGGATGGCATGCAATGAGAAGGATGGAATGCACTGAGGTGGATGGCATGCAATGAGATGGATGGCATGCAATGAGATGGTTGGCATGCAGTGAGGTGGATGGCATGCAATGAGGTGGATGGCATGCAATGAGATGGATGGCATGCAATGAGGTAGATGGCATGCAATAAGGTGGAGGCATGCAATGAGGTGGATGGCATGCAATGTGGTGGATGGCATGCAATGAGATGGATGGCATGCAATGAGGTGAATGGCATGCAATGAGGTGGATGGCCTTAGATGGAGATGGAAACAGGGAGGTATGGCATGAGATGCAGCAAATGCTTATGAGGTGGAATTGATGGAATCAGCAGAGAGGTTTGGCATGAAATAGGTGGATGGCATAAGATGGGATACATGGCATGATATAGGATGGATGGCATGAGATGTGATTGATGGCATGAGACGGGATGGATGGAATGTGATGGGAATGATGGCATGAGATGCAATGGATGGCATGAGATGGGATGGGATGGATGGCATGATGTGGGATGGATGGCATGAGATGGGACTGATGGCATGATATGGGATGGATGGCATGAGATGTGATTGATGGCATGAGATGGGATGGATGGCATGAGATGGGAATGATGGCATAAGATGTGATGGATGGCATGAGATGGGATGGATGGCATGAGATAGGAGGGATGGCATGAAATAAGATGGATGACATTGAGTGGGTTGGATGGCATAAGATGGGATGGATCGCATGAGGGGAAAAGGGTGGTATGAGTTGGGATGGATGACATGAGATGGGATGATGGCAGGGGATAGGAGGTATGGCATGAGATGAAATGGATGGCACGATATGGGATGGCTGGCATGGGATGGGGTGGATGGCATGCATGGGATTGAAGGGCTAAATTGGGATTGATTGCATCAAATGGGATAGATGGTGTAAGCTAGCATGGATCTAACATTTTCTTTCTGCGTTCCACTTGCTGGTTTCTCACATCAGTTGCTGCAGCTGCTGCTGAGGCGCGGTAGGAAGGGATTAACCACCACAGATTTTACTGTATTAGCATGGCGATGTTGACTAGCTTGTGCAGGTCTAGCAATGGTTGTAGATACGATGGTGGAAATGGCGCTCCAGCAAAACAAAGTGCTTGAATACGGTATAACGCTTTTATAGAATTTACTGTCACAAAAATGCAGATCATGTCAAATTTACTGTACCCCAACCCACAATAGTCAATCCACCATTTCGGTTTCTGACAAATCATTGTACCTTTTCATTTTGATGACACGGCTTGTCAAGAACGTAATGATGAGGAGTGGGTTTAGTAGCCATGGCTATAGGAACAAGAGAAGCGAGAGAGAAGTGTCACCAACAAAAGAGGAGGTTCACTATGGAGCGAACAGTACAAATAGGCAAGAAACAAGAATGGTGCACCATGATAACTACAATAAACTACAGCTACAGGCAGTTACATATATATATTCCAACACTCCCCCATAACTGCCTGCAGCAGGAGTTCGTACAGCGACACCTCCTGGATGGGTACACCAAGCAGAGTAAAGTAGCAGTAGGCAAGAGCAGTAACAACCGGTGCAGTGGTGGCAAATTCAGCTGCAACAGAAGGAAGCAATAGAAGAAGGTGCATGTAGTGGCAGGTCGCCTGGAGAGTGGGTGCGTGCGGCGGCAACGTGCAGCGGCACAGCAGGGGTCAACGGCAGCACCTGCCGCTCAACAGAAGTAGACGACAGACGAAACGGACGAAACAGTGGGTGGCGGCAGGGGCTGCAGCTGGAGGTGCCACGGTTGCAGTGGGCGGCAGCAGCAGATGCTCAGCTGAATTCTGCCACCCTCTCTTACCCTCCCCCCCACAGCTGCAACCACGGCAGTGAGGGAGAGCAAAGGGCGGACGGCTGTTGGTGCGGCAAAATCTCTCTCGCCACCCCCTCACACTACCCCCCTTCACCTCCAAGCTCCCCTCCCCACACCAGCAGGTTCGTCTTCCACTCACACTCTCCCCCCCCCCCCCCCCCACTGCTGTACGTGTGGCCGTGAGATAGAGAGGAGGGGCGGCAGCTGGTTGCTCACGGACAGGGCGCAGGGCGCGATGGGTAGGCGCAGGGCGCGACCGATATGGCGCAGGGTGTAGAGTGCGAGGGGACGGGACGGGTAGGGCGCGACGCGACGGGACGGGCAGAGCGCGATGCGACGGGCAGGGGGACGCGACGGGACCGGACAGGCAGGGCGCGGCGCGACGGGACGGGCAGGACAGACGGGACGGAGGGACGGATGGGACTGCAGTGGGGTAGCGCGCGGGCGACGGGCTGCAGCAGGGAAGCGCCCATGAGGCGCACTATGGGGTGCGCCATTGGGAAGCGGTGGGCCCAGTAAAGATTTGGTCCTTAAGAAAGACTCGCTCTTATACCATGTCAAGAACGGAATGATGAGAGTGGGTTTAGTAGCGATGGCTACAGGAACGAGAGAAGCGAGAGAGAAGTGTCACCAACAAAAGAGGAGGTTCACTATGGAGCGAACAGTACAAATAGGCAAGAAACAAGAATGGTGCACCACCAACAGTTTATGATAGCTACACTAAACTACAGCTATAGGCTGTTACATATATATATTCCAACACGGCTCTAAAACAACAGAAGAAATGAATACGAAAATGCTACCGAGTGCACCCCTCTGATGCACTTCTGCATGACGCTAGTCACTTTTGTAAAACTACCAGTATAGCATACCTTGTGCTTATACCGGCCGTACTTAAATGTGGTAGTTGCATACAAATCTGCACCCCCAAACAACTTCCAAAAGCCCACTTTATATCATGAATCCTGATTTGACTTGAGCTGATTACTTGCCTCACATATAGATTGGCCGGTAGTTAGTCATGCATCGTGCAACCGCGGAGATCCAGCATCGTCATGTTACACAGCTCTTGTGGCAGGGACATCTACACAGCTCATGACATGCACCCAGCCTACCAGTCGTCATAAGCCACGAGTCCATGCCTCGCATAAACATTGGAAGGTGCCGAATCTTAATCAAGCAACTTGCAGCCAATAACATTCAGCACTCGCAGCATCGTCATGTACCGCAGCTCTTGTGGCAGAGACTGAAGCTGCTCACAGTATCTCAGATCCAGCTCCCTGAAGAGATCTGAGTTGCACAAGCTGGCCCACACTTGCTGGAATCTCCTGCAGAGATTCCGCCCCTTCCACTCGCAGCTGTCGCAGCTGAGGCAGAGAGTCGATATCATGAGGCAGGTGTTGCAGCGACTTGGCTCGTGAGATGTGCAGAACGCGGAGGGATGAAAGGAACCCGGGTAGGAGTGGAAATTCTCTTTGTTCAGCACCCATGAGCATCTCCAGGTGCTCTATCTGAGAGAGCCAACAGCTGCTGGCTGCATCCATGGTAGCAACCTGAATCAACCGCAGGTTCTTAAGATTTGGAGCTACTGACAAGTCAGGAAGGATGGTGCTGCTGCTGTCGTTTCCCAAGCCCAAGGTTTCCAGAAACTGTGGCAGAGTTTCTATGGTCTCCTTTAGCTGATAACAACCCCTCAGATCCAGCTCGCGCAGATATGAAAGGTTTCCCATGGCTCGAGGTGCCGATGCGAGCATGACACACATGGGGCTTTGAGAGTTTTTAGGCGGCTCTGTTGGGTAATGGATTCTGGCAGCTCTGTCAGATTAACACAGTGGCTCAATGTCAACTCGCGCAGGTCACGCAGCTGGCCTGTACCCTCTGGAAGGTTAGCAATAGTAGGGCACATGCTGATTTCGAGCCGTGTCAGAGAAGAGAGACGACTGAGTGACGTTGGCAGCTTCTGCAGGGCACGACACCAGTTCAGCTCCAAAGTGCGGAGATTGGTCAGTTCGCCTATCCCCTCTGGGATCGATGTCAACTGTAAATGCCTGATGTTCAACGATTCAAGAGCAGCCAAGCAAGAAATTGCTGCAGGGAGGGAGTCAATGTTCATAGAGTCAATGGACAGCTTCTGAAGCCTGGTGAGTAACCCAATGGAATCTGGGAGTTTCTCCAGTGACCAGCTACTCAGCACCAAGGACTTCAGCCTTGACAAAACTCCAAGATTCTCAGGTAGGCTGGTTATACTGCAGTCGGAAAGGGTGAGAACTTCCAAGGTGCTGATGCTTGTAAGGGAATCTCCCAGCTCAGTCGAACCGTCACCGATTTTTGAAAGGCAGAGTTCAAGAAGTGCCGGGAACCGCTCGCCAAGATCCTCATGTGTGATGTTCCGAACATCAGTAAGCAGTAAACGTTGAAGACGGAAACACGGTGACTCTGATGGAAACATTGAAGGGAATTCTGTTGTCCCCCGCACGAATCCCAGCGAACGAAGAGAGGTCAGTTGCCCGAATGAAAAGTCCCCTTCGTAATCACGGAACGACGCCTCTCCTGGAAAGAACAGGCTGGTCAGATTCGGAAGGCGAGTTAACGGCGACATCTGATGTAACCGCATGTCCCGTTTCTGAATTGAAAGCTTCGTGAGACAAGTCAGATTGGCGAAGTTGGGGTCCTTCAGAAACGATACAACCCCAAGGGATAGCGTGTGCAGCCGCGTCAGCTGGAAGAACGACAGCGGAAACTTCGTTTTCCAATGAAGGCACTGAAGTGACAGCTGCTCCAAGCGATGACAATGGCGGAAGAGAATATCCAGCCCAGCTGGCGTGACAGGCTGCTCTGAATAATCAAAGTCGTCTATCTCCTCCTCGCGATACCGGAAGCGGTTCACTGGAGCAATGCCTGAGCCGACATGAAGAGCGGTTAGGTTTGGAAACCTTGAGCCGAGAAATGATAGAAAATCGTCGTCGATAGAATCTATGCTTCCGTTGCTCAAATGCAGGTGAGAGAGATTCGGGAAGGGCACCAAAACGCGTTTGAGATCCTGGCGAGACACGAGACGATCTGGTGAAACGTGAAGCGTTGTGACGAATTTCTGTGCGAGCTCCCGCCAGCGACGGCAGACGGAGGCGATGCGGAGAACGAGAGCGACATCGGCAGAGGCAGGAGGCGTCGTGAAATGCGGATCATGCTGTCGATCTGGTTTATCATCCCCGTAGTAGTCGGAGAGAGACAATGAAGAGGTCGGCTGGTCAGAATGCCAGAAGATCCTGGTAAGAACGTCGTCAGGAAGAGAATAGATTCTTGTGGAAAGCGACATGCTCTGAAGTTGACCTGTGAAGGATAAGATTTCTCAGACGACGATCTGACACCAAACATTTCAGCTGGGAACATATTTATACCCTTTCTTAACCACCGTAAGAGAAAAATCTGTAAGACAAGCATATGTCACAATGGCCGTCGGACCAACCTAACGGACCTTATCAGTCTTAGGATCTTAAACGCCTTAGTAGGCAACAGTCTACTTGCTATTGCTTATCGTGTTCTCCACGATCTCCCGATTCCAATGATATGCGCAGCTCTGCTTGAAGTTGTCAATACACACTTCAGCAATTTTCAGAATCTCAATGTTGTCAATGTTGTCCAATGTTGTGATTTCTAGAATGAGTACAAACAGGTTTATAGTCAGGCAAGACACAAAATGCGATTCGTAACTTCACTTGTTTCCCAAGTAACCGCGTGCGCCTCGTTTCACCCCAAGTCGCCCACGCAACCGAACCGAATTCGGTGAACACTCCTCAAGTCCGAATCTGGAACCTTCTCGAACACGCCTCGAGCTCGAACCACAATTTCCCATCGTCAACTTCAATCTCGATGCTTCTTCCACCTTCTTCCTCCATTTCTCTGGTTCCTTCCCGATTCTTCTCCCGCTTCTCACGCCGTAGCTTCCAATCTCCGTCGTAGGCCGATTTCCACCGTTTCACTCTAGAATCATCCACGCGCTTCCATTTCGCCGTCATTCTGCCGTCGTAGAGACTTTCGCCATAGGTTCCGTGGTTGGGCGAACCAACTCTAACAATCTCCCCTGTGGTTTGTCAACCACGAACTCCACTTGCACTGCTCCCCTGCTCCTTGTAGCCTTCATAGGGTCTAAGTCGGCTTCACGCTCCCCTCCAGCTCCTGCACCTTGAACCTCTCCTTACGTGTCTTGAAGTTGAGCGCCTTGACATCCAATCCATGAAACATTTTCTTGAGCCTCTCGCTTCTCCTCGGCATCTCAACACCCAACTTCTCTCGGGTCTCGTACCCCTCAACGTGTTCCTCCTTTGTAGCCACTCGTCCGTTTGCAGTTGCATTCGCCTTTGATCCCTTCACCATGATGTCCCCTTTCACAGCTTCAACTCCCACACACTTCGCTTTTACTGCTTCATCTGCAACCTCGATCGCTGCTGCAAAAGTGTTGACACTAGCTCCATCTCTACCATTCACTGCTGCTGCCTCCATGGTGACTATATCCTCTTCCTGCTTCAGTTCTGCCTCCACACTTGCTGCTGTATCATCCGAGTCCTCACTCTTATCAACCTCATTGGATAACTCCTCCAATTCTCCCATCTCAGCATACTCAGGGTCCTCATAGACTTCATCCTTAACGTTCATCGCGACCAAGTTCATCTCATAGAACTCGTCACTAAAGTAGCCATCGGCAAACTTCTCCCACTCAGGACCAAACACAGTCACCTCACCACTGTCATAGAATATCTTGCACCCCAACTCATCAAGCTGTGACTGACTGACCAAGTTCACCTTCAAATCCTCAACCAAGAGTACACTCTCCAGTTTCACCTCTCCATATGGACTCTGCAGCACCACGTCACCCTCTCCTGTCACTGGTAACTTCCCACTGTTACCTTGCAGTATATAATCCTCACTCGACTCTCTCACATTCTCCATCCAATCTGACCTGAATGTCATGTGACGCGTGCATCCGCTGTCCATGAACCATGTCTTCTCACGTTCGTTCGTCTGGCAAACCTCCTTCGGTGAACGCACCACGTTCGCGAGATGCGCTCCTCCCAAAATCGCATCCTCCTTTTCCGCTTCCGCTACATTCGCCTTTCCCGCCACATTCCTCTGTTGCGACGGACCCTTGTAGTTATTGCTGTTCGGATTGGAGTAGCACTCTGCAGCACGATGCCCGTAGCGCCCACAGTAATCACACTTGCGGCCAAAACCTCGTTTCTGTTGCCACTCCGCTCCCTCATTCTCCACTTTCTCGTTCTCCACCGCTTTGCCCTTGTAGTTTCTGCTTCGCGGATTTTCGGAGCAGTTTATCGCCTTGTGCCCCCTCTTTCCACACTGGTAGCACGCTCCAAACGCCTTCGTGGCATTCACCATACCCGGCCTCTCCTCGTCGAATTCCTTAGCTACTGCTGCTGCTTTCTTCTTTCTCATCTCCTTCACCGTCTCAAGCGATTGCAGAATCTCCTGCAGCTTCATCAAACTCTCCGGCGGTTGGTACGTAAACATACCGATGTCGGATTCCCACTCCTTAGGCAGTCCATCGACTATGTAGTCGATCATCGCTTTCTCCGTCTCCGCGGCTCCCATCGCCCGCAAATCGTCGTTGTAGCTTTTCGCCCTGTTAATGTAGGTGATGATTTTCTCACCTTTCTCCATGCTCAGCATCAGCAGCTGCTTCCAAATCGTCTTCTTGTTGACGTCGTTGGTGCCCATGTACGTGGACTCCAGCTACTCCCACGCTCGCTGTGCAGAGTTCAACTCCCCTGCAAACTGGTCCAAATCCACCGCGATTCCATTGGCAACTGAATGACAAAGCTGAAAGAACGCTTGCCTACTTTGTTTTTTAAACGCCGCTATTTTCTCCTTCGTATCCGTCGTGGAAGGCGCAACTCCCTCCATCGTCTCCTCGTCGTGACGGTAGTACGGCAAGAGGTCCACCTCCTCTGCCCTTCGAATGAACTTCTTCCGCCACACGTTGTAGTTGCTCCCGTTGAAGCGCTGGGCTTCACTGAGCCCGATCGCCGGTTTCGCCACCAAACGGCCACTCGCAAGGGCCTCGAGAAGAGTCTTCAACTGCGGGTCTCCAAGACTCACACTGAAACCCGAACTCGCCTCGTCTCCCATAGCGTAGGCGTGAACGACTCCTCTTCTCCACTAATTTCACTTAGCGCACCAAGTGAATTCACGACGATCGACGCGCTCGTTCGTCAAGCTCTGGTACCAGTTCTTAGGATCGTAAACGCCTTAGTAGGCAATAGTCTACTTGCTATTGCTTATCGTGTTCTCCACGATCTCCCAATTCCAATGATATGCGCAGCTCTGCTTGAAGTTGTCAATACACACTTCAGCAATTTTCAGAATCTCAATGTTGTCAATGTTGTCCAATGTTGTGATTTCCAGAATGAGTACAAACAGGTTTATAGTCAGGCAAGACACAAAATGCGATTCGTAACTTCACTTGTTTCCCAAGTAACCGCGTGCGCCTCGTTTCACCCCAAGTCGCACACGCAACCGAACCGAATTCGGTGAACACTCCTCAAGTCCGAATCTGGAACCTTCTCGAACACGCCTCGAGCTCGAACCACAATTTCCCATCGTCAACTTCAATCTCGATGCTTCTTCCACCTTCTTCCTCCATTTCTCTGGTTCCTTCCCGATTCTTCTCCCGCTTCTCACGCCGTAGCTTCCAATCTCCGTCGTAGGCCGATTTCCACCGTTTCACTCTAGAATCATCCACGCGCTTCCATTTCGCCGTCATTCTGCCGTCGTAGAGACTTTCGCCATAGGTTCCGTGGTTGGGCGAACCAACTCTAACAATCAGGGACGGACCATGGAGTGCTGGTGTGTAACCTTGAGAAGCTAGTGAAACGGAGGGGGGAATGTGCTGAGAGACTTGGTACCCCAGATTGACGAGGGTGCAGAAATTGATGGCGTGGTGCGGAAAAGGGTGTAGAAGAATGGAGAAGAGTGGAGAAGAGTTGAGAGGGGTCAAAATCTGCCTGACGGGGAAGCGATTTTGGGGTTCGGTTCGAATTCGGACCCTGGTCAGTCCGAAAAAGCACCAGCCCTGTTTGGCTGGTTTTTGGACCGACCAGGGTCGATCGGACCACGCGCGTTTGACGACGTGTTGCGACCCACACGGATTGGGTCGACCATCCCTCGATCCCTCATTTCTAGGAAGGCTGTGCCGTAGGTCTAGCCGACCAGATCGACTTAGCCGGGCCGGTTCGGGTCTGCCCGACCCGGGTCGGTCTGGTCGGGTCGACCAGGTAGACCAGACCCAAGCCAATCGATTGGAGCAGGTTACCTGAGCCCACGAAATTTTGAGTCCCCACGCAGATCTCGCCCCGATTTCGCCGCTTGGGATTGTCCAGGTCGTACAGTTACTGTTCATACACAAGCTCGTGGACAACCCCCAAAACGAAAATTCAGGTAACCACATTCCCAAACCACGAACAAAATGTGCGAAGCTGAAACGGGACCTGCAAAGGATCCGAGGAACAGCGCTCACAACCCAGGGTCCTACTATCTCGCGAATCTGCCGGTTCATCTTCGTCTGTTTGCTGGTTTGCTGACAGAATTCATTCCAAGCCACAGATGTGGCTCGCGCGTCAACTTCTGTGGTGTCGCGATGTCGCAGGCGAATTTTAACCAGCACCTGGCGTGGCGACATCCACCTAGTTCATCCACCCTGTGCAAGCCCTCCACATTCTCATCTCATTTCCATAATCCCGTTCCCGTCTCATTACCTCAGGAGGTGATTTAGTTTCAAGAAGACGTATTCTCAATAGCATCAGCAGCGTTGTACAGGTACCCTTGCATGTCTGGTTTGGACTCGACTTGATTCGACACCTCTCGCGCATCAACTGGTTTTGTCGCACTCTCAGGTGCGCGGCCTCCCGTATAGCCACGAGTATGCGTGCCAATGATGTTTCTAATGGCTTCATTGTTCCAGGCTCAGTATGGCTGATAAAGAAATGAAGGTTCCATTATGGGCGTCGTTTCATCTTTCATTTCTTCTCATCCTGTAAGGCGCGTTTTAAACGGTCATTCTATTTGATCGCCTTTGCGTAATCTACAATGAATTGTTCCTCCCGCCGTGCGAAGTCTATAAGATTGGTCAGATTGTCATGTCGCGTAGTTTTTCTTTTCCGAAACTTGATCGCGCTGTCGCGTAGTTTTCCTTTCTAAACCTGATCGCGCCAACCTTATCGTTTCAGATTCAGACAGCACTATTTCGGAATGGTGTCAGCTATGCCTTCGCCATTCGACCCCGCATTTTCCTCGCCAGAAGCTATTGGTAGTAACCACGGGAGAAAGATTCTTCAATCCTCCGCCCCTCCATGTCCACCTCCAGGCGTTCTAATCGCTTACAACTACCGCCTCTACTGCATCACATGTACTGTAGATCAGGAGCTTATAACGGGAGACGATTTCCCCTGGTGCCGTGCAGTCGACTGCAGCACCAAGTACGGCCCTTTCAGACCCATCTGGAACACCATCAAGAATTTATGCGAGGCTCCCCTTCCGCCCTCTCCTTACTCAACATCTTGCCTACCCGGGTTCATCTGCACTTCCCCTCCCCCGCCTAGTCCTCCTTCCCCCTCCCTTCCGCCTTCCCCCTGGCTCCAACCGCAGATCCCTCCCTCTGTCCCCTTTTCAGCTCCCTCCGATCCCTCTCCATTCCCCCTTCCCACCTCTCCCCTTCCTCCTACTGGCGCCTCCTTTCAACCTCCTCTACCAGGCTCACCATTCTCACCAGCTTCACCCACATACCCGTTACAACCACCACCAGCACAGGCCTCAGCACCACCGCCCCCTCCTCAGCCCGCTGATTGTGGCCCCCACGGAACGCCAGCAGCACCTGACAGTAGCCAGTGCATCTGTTCCCAAGGCTGGACTACCGACCCAAACCAGAGCCTCGGTCGAGCCTTTCAGTGGTGCACCCTGCCTGAAGGCGCCACGCCATTTCCTTCAGATTCCGGACCTCCTGGAAGCATTGGAATTGATGGTTCTGGGGTTGTAAAGGGTCCTAGCACGTTCCCCAGCTCAAAAGGGAATGAGGGGCAGAGTGCGAGCAAGAATGGTACTGCTGGTTTGGGAGCTGGAATGATTACGATTATTGTGGTTGTGGTTGTGGTGATTGTGCTTGTATGCTGTGGTTGTGCGGTGTGTGGGGTGTGCATGTGGCGGCAGAGGCAAGCTGAGAGGAAGGCTATGGAGGATATGCGGTCTGAGGTGACCCGCATGACAATGTCGTCTTATGGAGGTTCGTTTAGTGTACACCCATACTCGAAACCAGGTGGGGTGTTGCCAGAGTTCGTTCCAGGTGTAGGGTATCAAAACTTCAAAATGGGTCATTCAGGTGACGCATTGCCAGCCAGATATGGGGGCTCTGTCGTTGAAATCGGTGTTGATGGGAGGGGAGGGTCGGTTTCAATGCCCACAAATCCTCCTGCAAATGGAGATGCTGTTCAGAGAAGGCCAAGCTTAGGATGTAACGAAGTACAATGCTGAACTAGAAATGTACATAGCATGAATCTACATATCTTCCGTTTTATCACCAAGCGACGAGTTTCTTGGTTCTGTATCACACTTCTTTTGGCGGAAGCCTCCCTTTATCGCGAAAAATGTCGGCCAGTGTCGTTGTGCACCAGAACAGCACACGTCACTCCCAGCAACCTTTCATCACCTACTCGTCCGTGCACCTTACTAGTACACGGTTTTAGTTCCCGCACAATCTTCGTAGCTTCAGTACGTCGACAGTGTGCGCGCGCATGGCTCCACCCTCCGTGAAAAGTGCGGCATGTCCCTGGCAGCAGCGCGCTGCCGTGCAATCACGCTTGGATTCGTCGATTACAGTCAGCGTGCGAAATCATCTAGCTGCGGATTTCCCACGATCGCGTGTGCGACATACTGCGGATTTCCCACGATCGCGTGTGCGACATACTGCGGATTTCCCACGATCGCGTGTGCGACATACTGCGGATTTCCCACGATCGCGTGTGCGACATACTGCGTCGAACAATCGCCCGAATTTGGAACTATCTGCTTGGCAGGACAGGGATTTGCGAGTATTTTCACTGCACGATCCCTTCCGCTCTCAGAGGTTCTATTCAAATCCACCCTTGTTTCCAACTTCTCAGGGGCTACTTTTCAGGCATCGCCTGTCTGATGGAGTCTCCGAGAAGTTTACAGGTCAAATGGCTTGGACCGGTCGAACGGGTTCCTCCCCCAGACGGGCGATTGGCATGGAGTGGCCTGCGTATAACGGGAATTTCGCGCGTTCCAGGAGGCGATTGGCTCCCGCGATTTCAGCGCGGTTCGGCTCCGGAGACGATGCGTCAGGACCTTTCGCTAAGCTAGCTTCTCTGATCCCGACTCCGAAATCTCCCTCCACGACGACACGCGAATCTTCTAGTAACACGAAGAAGGGGAAGAGAGTGACAGACGAAAGTACGGCAGGAGAGGCAGAGAAGCAGGTGGACAAGCGGGCTGTGGATGCTTCTGATACAGGGCTCGACGGCGGGGCGAGTGCTGGGAGGGATTCTGGTAGAAACGAGCTGCAGCAGCACCAAGAGCAGCGGCAGCAGGAGGAGGAGAGGAGACCGGGGGAGCAGGGGACAAAGCGGACACAGCAGCAACCGAAGCAGCAGCAGAAACATCAGCAGAAACAGCAGCAGCACGTGGAAGGAGAACGAGCCTCGACGGGGGTGAGAGGGGGTTCAATGCTAGAAGGAGTGCGGGGGAATGGCAATGGAGGAACGACAGGTGCCGAAGGTGGTACAAACGGTAGGCTCCCTGGGAATCGTCAGAAGCGACAGCAGCGAGGAGGAGTGGCAGCAGGGAGCAGTCAGGGAGGGGTGGGAGCAGAGGGGCAGGAGCGAGGGTCGAAGTCGGGTCAGAAGGAGAAGAGATTGGATCAGGCTAGCGGGTTAGGGTATGTGGATCAGCTGCGGGCGCTGCAGGCTCAGATGCAAGGCGCAGAGAGTAAACGAGCAGAGATTAAAGTAGCAGAGCTCAAAGCAGCGGAGAAGCAGCGGCAGCAGCAAGCAGCACCACGAGAGAGTCAGTTTGAAGAAAGCGTCGAGCGGAGGAGGAAGCAGGGTTTGGACGCCGAAGCGCCTTTTGAGTCAACGCAGATGAGAAATGGATCAGAGGGCAATGAAGTGGAAGTGCAGGGGGGTAAAGCAGCAGCAGAGGCGCTGCAGCAGGCCGCAGTGCCAGTGAGCCGTGCTGCTGGGGAAAGAGGAGAGCCGAAGGGGAGAAATGTAAGAAACGGAGTAGGAACAAGTCGGAAGATGCAGGTGCAGGAAACTGAGACGCGATACCCGTGGGATGATCCCGAGGAGCAGGGTGAATTGGGGGAGGAGGAGGGAGAGATAGGAAAAGGTCGCAGGGTTGAGAGTGCTGAGAGCGGCGTCGGAAATGGTGGTTCGGGCCGTGCCGGTGATGGCAGAAGCAGAAGAAGAGAGGCGGAGAGAAGAGAGGCAGAGAGTGGAGGGGCGGACAGACTAGAGGGGGGAAAGGAAGAGGAGGTGAAGGGGGATAAGGTCCAGGTTAAGAAGGGGAACGGGTCGAGGGTGGACGCAACGGGAGCAGGGGCTGGCAGTAAAGGAGGCAGGAATGAGCGGCGTGAGGAGATGGGGAGAGAGGAGAGTGAAAAGAACAATGCGGGACGTGCAAGGAAAGGCAACGAGAATGGGGGTGGCAATAAGGATAGGATGGGTGAGAATAAGCAGAGTGGGCAAAGCAGTGCATCCAGATGGGAAAGAGGTAGCAAAACGGAGGTGAGAACAGGCACCAAGATGGAAATTGAGAGTCAGCAGGAGCAGGAGAAGCAGCAGGGTAAGCAGCAGCAGCAGCAGCTGGAGAAGCAGAAGTTGAAGCAGAAGCAGAGAACCAGCAGCAGCAATCAGAACGGCAGCAGTACTGGTGGTAGTAAGGCTGTATCAGGCACTGTTGCCGCTGGTGCTTCTGGCAGCATAAGCACCAGGAGGAGTTGGAGCAGGAAAAGCAAGCTCGGCAATGCCAGTGGGAGTGACAGCGATAGCGACAGTGAAAGCAGCAGTGAAGGGGATGGGGATGATGCAAGGAAGGGCGTTGTGTCAAGCACTGTACCAGGCACTGAAGAGAAGGACTGGAAGGAGGTCTGGTCTTCAATAGACACTGAGGTGAATAGCAATGGTGATGGTGGGCTTTCGGAGGGTTCGTCCTCGTCTCGGCCTCGGCGACAGCTGCCACCAATCACAGGCGAGATGGTTCTTGCTGGCATGCAGAGAATGGCTGAGGAACGAGCTGCTGCCTCTGCCGCAGCCGCTGCTGCTGCTGCTGCTTCTTCTGGTAGTGAGGATGAGGATGAGGAGCGGAAGAAGGTGAAGGGTGTGAGGGGACGAGGGAGAGGCAGTGGTCGAAATTCTTTGAGCTCAGTGGAGTTGGATGACCTGGAACCGATAGTGGTGAAGGAGGAGTGGGGAATGGAGCTTGAGCGGTTGTTTGGGAAACTTGAGCAATTAAAGAACAGAGGCTGAAAGTTTTGTCTGTGAAAGAAACTGGAAATGGTGAGTAACGTACCTCTTGTTAAAATTACTCCATATCCATGCAAAGGTTTAGTGATGCAGCACATTCATGTGACACTAGGCCTGGTGGGAATGGGTAATGAAGGCCTTGATCAAAACATATTTGCGAAATACCTAGAACCTTCTTTTTGGACTTAGAGCTTTCAAATGAAAAGATATCGAGAGCGTGCAAACGGTTCACACATGCTCACTGTTACGAGTGCAATTGAGTGAACGAACGCGAATTGTACTATCGAAGCAAGAGTCCAATGAGCGAAGGCATGAGCAAAGAATATATAGCAAAACTACAGTGGTAACGGTAATGGACTGTGGTTGTCGCGCAACGGGCCTGGGACTGAGGTTGGGAAAAGTGTCGAAGCGGAGGCCCGGAGAGCGGGTTACCCGCCGAGCCGTGAGGTCGGGGTGCGACGTGCGAAGGTGGCGGGCGGATTGTCGATGCGAGGGTTGCGAGTGGTAACGGTGCTGACTGTGGTGCTACAGTGATGTATGTTGGAAACAATCGGTCCTAAGCGCCTCTGTCGTGTCGAAACACTAAGACACAAAAGAAACGAAGTATAACGAATCACCGGCGAGTCAACCCTCGGAGGTTGAAAGTAACTGTTGGAGGTTACGCGAAAGTCAAAGGTCAGCGACCTTTGACCTGACAAAGTACAGCGCGACAGCAAGGACAAACAACTGACTCAGTATTGAGCAGTTGCCCGAGTCGTCACTGTATCGAACCACAACAGCAATAGTAAAACGGTTATTAACTGTATCTCTTCGTATTCCTTGTACTCTTATAAAAGCTTGTATCTCTTTGTTTTAATCAACTTACTTTGCCCTCACATACTAGCGCAAGGTGGTTCACAACTCTTTAATTAACGCTTCCGCTACTACACCAAATCTGCCCAGAGTTCACCCCTGCAAAGATCCTAAGGGCTTTTCAGCCCAACATGGTATGAGAGCTATCAGGGGGAATTCAACTTCTATACCGACAACATCAACGAGCATGGCTACACAAAAGGAAAGAAGCAACTCCAACGGCTCCCAGGGCACTACTCCTACTCCACCTCCTGCCTCTGGCCTACAGACAGAGGAGGGCACATCAACAAGACCCAGAGCAACATCTACCGAGACTCCCGCGAATCAACCTGCAGAATTCGACCAGAGCATGATGGAGAAGTTTTTCTCCTTCATGTCCTTCTACGAGCAACACCAGCAATCGGCACCTGCGCAGTCACACAACAGCAACAACAACGGAGCAACACCCATGAGTCTCGACGGCTCATCATATGCACGAGGAAATCAACAACAGCAGCCTACCTTTGCTCCGTACGAGCGCGGGTCCATCAGCTTTATGCCACACCCACAGCCTTCACCTGGACAAGAAAAATCACTGGACGCATTACAAGTTCAGTCGCTGTTCGCACACGTTCTGAAGATGCAGACGTCAAGACCCTTCGATGGAAAGGACTTCTTCACCTGGTCGTTCGAGTTCGAGCTGATGATGGAAGGCGCGCAGATACTCGGGTTCTTCGACGGGTCTCTGCCATACCCAACAAACGGCACACAGTACGAGAAGCAGCAGTACACCTATCAGTCAATGATGGCGTACACGATCCTACTAAGGAATATCACCCCGACTCAACAGCAGAACATAAGGTCTTACCGAGGTTACGGCAACTCCGCGGAGCTCGCGTACCTGAAGAGCCTGTATCAAGCAACAGACAGCGCAAGCCAAAGTCGGTTAATGGCGCAACTGACAACGGTTGAAATGAAACCAGGGGAGAAAGGAATGGCGTATATCAGTCGATGTCGCGAGTTGCGCGACAAGCTTCTTCGATGCGGAGGGTCGATCTCTGAAGACGCCTTCGTGACAGTCATCATCGGCGGCCTCGGTCCTCAATGGCGCGCCACAAAGGCCATTCTCCGAGCTCACGAAAGAATCTCCGAAGCAGCGCTCTGCGCCGAAATCCACGCCGAGCAGCAAGACATGGACCTGCAAGAAGAACGACACAAAAAGAAGACATCAGCACCGGAATTCGCGTTCCACACTCAGCGACGCTACAACAACAACAACAACCGGCAGCAACAACCGAAGCCAGTACCTCCGTTCTGCCACATCTGCAAAACTTCAGGACACTCGCGTACGCACTGCCCAAATCGTCAACAGTCAACAACTCCACAGCGGCAACTTCGACCTTCAAGCAGCCAAATCGCCTCAACGCAAGCAAATCCCACGACCCAGATTCAAGCCTCAACGACTTCAACGGGACAACCTGCACAAGGAGCAAGAAACATCGTCAGCTACATGGCAAAGCTGAGTGACTCCTGCATCACCGAGTCACCACCACACTACTCACCGGAAGAACAACTCGACGAAACCACACCCCGCCGCGAGTCACTTCAGCCGAACCCGACATACGCCGCCATCGCCCAAAGCGAACCATCCGGAAAGGACACATGGTTCTTGGACAGTTGCTGCGGACAGCACATGTGCTCCTCGGGACGCTTCGTTCAACGAGAACACCAACTTCAACGCGAAGTTGTCATTACAGTCGCCAACAATCAGAACCTGCGAACACGACGACAAGGCGTAGTTCAACTTCAGTCAAGGGAAACAAACGTTATACTGCAGATGTCAAAAGTACTAATCGCGGAGGGACTCGGCTACAACTTACTGAGCGTCAGTCAGCTAATGGCGAAAGGGATTCACCTCGAAGCAGACAGCACCACCCAAGAATTCAAGCTGTATCACGGGAGAGGAGGACTTTACATCGGCAAGGCGGTCCTCAAGAACAACGTCTTCGTTCTTGATTTCGTTCCTGATCTTGGCACCGCCGACAGCGACGCCATCGTTAACTTCACCAACTGGACACACCCTCCAGACCTTGATCCAGACTTCAGTCCAGAAGGCTTCTGGTATTCACACACCATCCCTGAAGCAGAAAGAACAAGGGCGTTAGCAACAATTCAGACAACATCAGCAGCAGCAGAGACAACATCGGCAGCAGCAGAGACAACATCGGCAGCAGCAGAGACAACATCGGCAGCAGCAGAGACAACATCGGCAGTAGCAGAACCATCAACGGCAGCAGCAGGAACGTCAACACCAATTGCTGGTCCTTCAACGACACCGCTCCTCATCGACGACACACCACCGACACCCGCGCAACGACTACACCCAGCACCACAAGAAGTTCATCGTAGCGCCAACTTCACCGCCAACTTCTACTCCAACTCCGATATGTACCGACGATCACCCGGACATCGCGCCGACGAAAGCACCTGGCACGCAAGGATGGGACACCCAAGCAACACAGTATTAAACAATACGATAAGAGCAGGAGTACTCGACAAGGACTCACTCCTACTGACCGACGGACGAGAACTTCAACGAGTACGCGGAACGTGCTTCACCTGCCCTGAAGGTGACTTACCACATCGACCGTTTGCGTCTCATCACAACCCGAGCGCACCCGCGTACGCACCACTCGAGAACGTGTATAGCGACATCCTGTACAATCGGGAACCAGGACAAGTAATATACAACTATACAATCACCTTCATCGACGCCGCCACCCGTTACGTCTGGCACCTAAACCTCCCTAGCCGCGACATGGCATTCGCAGCCTTCGTTGCCTGGCTACCAGTAGCAGAGAGAGAATCGGGCGTGAAACTGAAAAGCTTCCAGTCAGACGGAGGAGGAGAATACACCTCTCAGCGATTCAAGCAGTACCTGGCGGAAAGGGGAATCAAGCGGCTCATCTCCCTTCCCTACGCCCATCAGCAGCAAGGTGTGGCAGAAAGAATGAACAGGACCTTGCAGAACAGCATGCGCAAACTGTTACGTGGCATGCGGTTGCCCAACCACCAGTGGCCTGCGGCAATGGACCACGCCGTCATGCTGCACAACTTGCTCTCGTCATCATCGCTTCCAAACAACGCATCACCGCATCTGCTATGGACAGGGAAACAGGGCAGCACAAAAATGTTAGGAGTATTCGGATGCATGGTACAGTACCGACCCCCAGCAGCACGAGCGGGCCGATTTTCTCAACGAGCACAGTGGGGAGTACACCTGGGAATCGAAAAGAACTACAACGCGTGGAAAATCTTCGACGTCCATTCCAAGGAAACAGTAGCAGCACGTGATGTAATTTTCTACGAACGACTCACGCTCCAGACATACCTTGCCAACCTGCAAGAAGACCAGGATCCCACAGGTGGTTTTCGCGGTGACCGAGCCTTCGCCTCAGCAACGGACGAAGCTGACTGGGACGAGCAGAATGTGGACAACGCATCAGAAGAAGCCGGACCTCTTCCGTTCTGCTCCGTCGACGTTCCCATGGACGAAGATAACCCTCGCGAAAGTGTCAACGCCGAAACCTTCTACTATTTCGCCGACAACGGTTACGTAACACCTGCGACAGTCAACACCAACGAAGCAGAACGAGTAGGACCCAACTTCATACCTGATCCAGAAGCGGGAGATGAAGCAGCTTATCCCGAGGACGCAAATCTTCCCCGCTACTCACAGAGTGGACTGCAAATTCTCGGACTCGTCACCGCAGTCCACGGCACCGCCACTCCTAAAGAGCCTGCGACGGTTCAACAGGCTCTGGGGGGGGAGCATAAGGAAAAATGGCGCGAAGCCATGGACAAGGAGCTGAAGGCACTGGAGGAACGCAACACGTGGAAAGTGGTTCCTATCGGCGTGGCACGGAACAAGACAGTGCTCACCGGGAAGTGGGTCTTCCGTGTGAAGACAAAGGCTGACGGCACCATTGACAAATTTAAAGCTCGCTGGGTTGTACGCGGCTTCGACCAAGAACACGGACGCGACTTCACCGAAACTTTCGCTCCGGTTAGCCGCCACACCTCACTACGCATTCTCCTCGCAATCGCCGCCATGAAGAAGAAGAAGCTGCGACAAATTGACGTCGCGAACGCGTTTCTCTACGCACCTGTTGATGCAGAAATTTTCGTCGAGCTACCGCACGGCTCCCACAGAGAACCCAACCAAGTCTGCCAGCTACTCAAGTCACTCTACGGCATCAAGCAGGCTCCGCGACTGTGGCAACAGTACCTGCACGCTCGCCTCATCCGCATCGGCTTCAAGCAACTACCGCACGATCAAGGCATGTACCGGCTCACAAAAAAACGACGACTACATCCTACTAATCGTCTACGTGGACGATCTCCTTTACATCGGCTCAAATGACGGCATCACTACCTGGCTCGAAGGGGAGCTGCAGCGAGATCTCACGCTCACAGTTTCATCTACCGTCACTCAGTACCTCGGCCTCAACATCCGGGAAGAGGAGGACGTGATCTACCTCAGCGCCGAGAAATATGCCGACACCATCGCCAAACGCTTTACGCTCACACCGACAGCCATCTCCACGCCATACCGCTACACGGCAGGGAACGACAAAGGAAGCTCCGCTCTACTCAAGCCCGCCGGCATACGAGACTACCAGAAGAAGCTGGGATGTCTTCTCTTCGCAGCCGTCACCTGTCGCCCCGACCTCTCATACTCCGCAAGCCAGCTCGCCACCTACCTCAAGAGGTCTGAAGCAGAACATCTGGCGGAGCTCGACCGCGCTCTTCACTACTTCGTCAGCACCCCAACGATCGGCCTAACTTACTACAAGAACGCAACCACACCGACTAAGTTAATCGGCTACGTCGACGCTGATCACGCTGGCGACTCCGACAATAGGCGCTCCCGCACCGGCTACATCTACCGCCTCGAACCTATCGGACCTATCTCTTGGCAGTCGAGCAAGCAGGAATTAATTGCTCTCTCGTCAGCTGAAGCATAATATATTGCACTCTGCTCAGCCACCAAGGAAGGACTCTATCTTCGCGAGCTGCTGGAAGAAGCGAAGTTAGCCGAGTTACCCAACTTTACCCTGTTCTGCGACAACCAGTCGGCAATTCGCATCGCCAACAAGAACGGCTTCGCGAACAGGACGAAACACATTGCCCTGCGATATTTCTTCGTGAAGGACGAGATCGAGAAGGGAAGGCTCGAGCTGTCATACTGTCCCACGTCCGAGATGGCAGCTGACTACCTGACCAAGAAGCTCGGAAAGCAGAAGTTCGAATACTGCATGCTGCTAACTGGACAGAGCCACGTCAGCGACACTCCAGAAGTGAAGGGGAGTGTTGGAAACAATCGGTCCTAAGCGCCTCTGTCGTGTCGAAACACTAAGACACAAAAGAAACGAAGTATAACGAATCACCGGCGAGTCAACCCTCGGAGGTTGAAAGTAACTGTTGGAGGTTACGCGAAAGTCAAAGGTCAGCGACCTTTGACCTGACAAAGTACAGCGCGACAGCAAGGACAAACAACTGACTCAGTATTGAGCAGTTGCCCGAGTCGTCACTGTATCGAACCGCAACAGCAATAGTAAAACGGTTATTAACTGTATCTCTTCGTATTCCTTGTACTCTTATAAAAGCTTGTATCTCTTTGTTTTAATCAACTTACTTTGCCCTCACATACTAGCGCAAGGTGGTTCACAACTCTTTAATTAACGCTTCCGCTACTACACCAACTCTACCCAGAGTTCACCCCTGCAAAGATCCTAAGGGCTTTTCAGCCCAACAATGTACGCGTTGAGCGGGGATGCCAAGTAAGGAAAAGGAATTTTCCTTACACTACCCCCCCCCCCCCCTAAGGAGGTCCTCCTTACGAAAGTGCGTGTACATCACTGAAATTTCGGCTGCGCAGATACTCGGTGAGGACGGGGTGGTTTTCGATTCTATCCAGGGGAACCCAATTGTCTTCGGTGGGTGTACGGTCCTTCCAGCGGAGTAAGAACGGAGGAGTGAGGGGCGGCGCGCTGTCGCCCCTCGATGCAGGGGACGCAGGTAGGGGCAGGCCCCGGAGGTAGGGGAGGGAGAGACCGGGGGAGACCAGAGACAAGGACACGGGAGGCCATGCCTCGGAGACGAGGCAGGGAGGGGTGACCAAGGCGGTGGTGCCAAAGGAGAGTCTGGTGGGACAGGAGACGACACGAGCAGGGAGCAGACTCAGGACCAGACCTCGACGCTCCAGCAAACACCTGACTTGACGCAGCTACCTGACCAGACTCAGCAACCGGAGGAGACTCAGTAGTCAGTGTGTACAGGCTCGACCTCGGCCGACGGGTAAACGTGGCCAAGTGTCGGCCCGTCCGCGCACACGTACAGTGGGTCACCCGCTGACTCGCAGGAGTGAACTGGTCAACCCCCCGATCCTGTAGATCAGCACCACTCACCAAGTTCGTAGAGAACGAGGGGAGGTAGAGACCTGACAGGGTGCCAGAGGGGGCTGCTGGACAGGGTAAGACAGTGGAGAAGCGAGCAAGGACAGGACCCCCAGAGGGGTCCGCCAGGGAGACCGCAACCGGCCGACTGAGCGGCGTAAGCGTGGTGCGGTCACGAAAGAAGGAGCGGGAAGCACCCGAGTCAAGAGTGAAGGTGTGTAAGGCCTGAGCCGACGTGGTACCTGAGAGAGCAGACTCACCAGCACCTGGGGCAGCAGACGCACTGGCACCTAGAGCAGCAGCCTCACCAGCACCTAGAGCAGCAGCCTCAATGCCCGGGTCAGGCGGAACACACAGGTAACAGTCACCCTCATCACTAGTAGGCAATGCATACATGGCAGTGAGGATAGCATCATAGTCAAGAGTATAGATATCTACTTGCAGCCGAAGCAGCTCCACCCAGTCGGGGAGCTCAGCCGCGTCGCCAAACTCCGTACGCCAGGCGTCGCTCAGATGGGCGAAGCAGCGGGACTCTGCGTGACCAAGCGTCCCGCAAGGCTGACCAGTCCGAGCACCAGTGCGAATGACGTACGGACAGCGAGCAGTACCCCGTGACCCGTCACGCTGAGCGTTCCACTCACGAAGCTGCTGGGGCGAAAGGACCGCGCGCGGACGACGCTGAAGCTGCACCTGGCCACTACAAGCAGCTGCCGAACTACTTACTCCAGGACGACTCCCACTACCGCCACCCCGACAACCCCAACTAGCGTACCACTCACGAAGCTGTTGGGGGGTGAGGGACTCACGCGGGCGACGCTGCAGCTGCACCTGGCCACTACAAACAGCTGTGGAACTACTCACTCCAGGACGACTCCCACTACGGCCACCCCGACAACCCCAACTAGCGTACCACTCACGAAGCTGTTGGGGGGTGAGGGACTCACGCGGGGGACGCTGGAGCTGCATCTGGCCACGCCAGGAGCAGCAGTAGCAGTAGAAAGAGCAGTAGCAGCAAGAGCAGCAGTAACAGCAGTACGGGCAGGGCAGTGCTCACCAGTGGCGAGAAGGGCAGGCGTACGACGGCGGCAACGGCGAGGCCGCTACCACTGTAGGGCGAGAGCTCCGCGGCAGCTGCAGGGGTGGCTGCTCCAGGGGCGGCAGTCGTAGGGGCGGCTGCTCCAGGGGCGGCTACTCCAGGGGCGGCTGCTGCAGGGGCGGCTGCTCCAGGGGCGGCTCGGCTGCTGGGTGACTCGGCTGCTGGGCGGCTCGGCGGCTCGGCTGCTGGGCGGCTCGGCGGCTCGGCTGCTCGCTAGGGGCGGCGACGGGGCCGGGTAGGGGCGGCGACGGGGCCGCTAGGGGCGGCGACTGGGCCGCGTAGGGAGGGGAGCGGCGACGGGGCCGCTAGGGGCGGCGACGGGGCCGCGTAGGGGCGGCGACGAGGCCGCGTAGGGGCGGCGACGGGGCCGCGTAGGGAGGGAGGCGGCGACGGGGCCGCTAGGGGCGGCGACGGGGCCGCGTAGGGGCGGCGACAGGGCCGCGTAGGGAGGGAGGAGGCGACGGGGCCGCTAGGGGCGGCGACGGGGCCGCGTAGGGGCGGCGACGGGGCCGCTAGGGGCGGCGACGGGGCCGCGTAGGGGCGGCGACGGGGCCGCATAGGGAGGGGAGCGGCGACGGGGCCGCTAGGGGCGGCGACGGGGCCGCGTAGGGAGGGGAGCGGCGACGGGGCCGCTAGGGGCGGCGACGGGGCCGCGTAGGGGCGGCGACGGGGCCGCGTAGGGAGGGAGGCGGCGACGGGGCCGCTAGGGGCGGCGACGGGGCCGCGTAGGGGCGACGACGGGGCCGCTAGGGGCGGCGACGGGGCCGCGTAGGGGGCGGCAACGGGGCCGCGTAGGGAGAGAGGCGGCGACGAGGCCGCTAGGGGCGGCGACGGGGCCGCTAGGGGCGGCGACGGGGCCGCGTAGGGGCGGCGACGGGGCCGCTAGGGGCGGCGACGGGGCCGCTAAGGGTGGCGCGAGGGGCCGTGAGAGGGGCCTCTAAGAGAGCACGACAGAAGGGCGGCCCACAAGGCGCGCCTCGGGCAGGAGCGACTGGCGCTCCGGTCAGAAAAAAAAGTTTCAGTGGTGGGCCCAAGGAAGCGTTCCCACTAGGGAACCTGCTCTATACCATGTGAAAAAATGAGGAATGAATGCACTGGGAAACAGGTGGGTACAAGTAGGAAAACCTAAAAGTGTTGTACCCCATATTGTCTACCCCACTACAGCCTACACAGACTATAGCATATAAGTTTGACAAAAAAAGGGGGGGGGTCTTATCAAAGGCTTAGAAATGTATAGTACCCGGGTCTTATCATATGGACATATTTTTTCTAAGTGTATTTGATTGCTTAGCTGTTGTGGGTGTTTCAGCATCTTTTTGTATCATGGATAGGACTGCGGATGTGCGTATTTCGCGATTCAATCCAGGTGTGGCTTCTCATTGGTCGAAATGGCACATTTAGGGTGATCTAGCGTTACATCACCCTGTTTGCTCAGTGGGTGGCAGGCCGGGAGTAGGGACTGACGTAGTATGCTGCAGCATGCATGCACTGTTATCCTTGAACAATCAACCATGTGTGGGCTTATGGACATCTAACTCTCTTAGCATTGTTAGTGTGGGCACGAAAACGAACAAGAGAACCTCAATTGGACTAGTATCTAGGCTCGGGGGGTCTAGTAATGTTACCCCCTCAAGGGGGGGGTATAGTGGAAACCTGCCAAAATAAAAGACCCACCCCCGTATTACAGACCCGGGGGTCTTGATTTCCAGGGGGTCTTATATCCGGGAAAATACGGTAATTGAGTCAGATTTATAAGCGCATGCGCTTATAAAATGACAATTACAGAAATGTGTTTTAAATTCACCAAACTGTACATCTCTGTCGTGCAATTTCAATCGAATCATAACATTACAGCGTCCCACATCAGAGAATCGCGTGAGGGCGATTTCAGCCGCCGCACAGGGGCGAGGACACGTCACAACGCAGAGGGATGTGTCAAGCTCGCCCCGAACCAATGTACGAGCCAGTCGCACGGAGTCGCTTGCTCGCAGCGCAGAGGCACAGTTGTTCCCGAGCCCCCCCGCCTGCCCTTTTTCGCTTGCACAACGTACAGGACAGTCGTTTCCAGCGCCCATCTTCCCCCCCCCCCCCCTCCCAACGATGTGCTGTCAGTCAGTCAGCTTCACACCGTTTCGCTTCTCCTGCGAATCGCTCGCCCTCGAGCGAGTCAAACAAGTAGGAACGGATCTGGACTCGCTGCAAAAAGGGAAATCGTTACTGTATTAATTAGGATTTAATTGTAGAATTATTGATGCGCTTATAATAAGTCAAGGTTTTACAGGGGGTGCGCTTATAATCGAGGATCGGCCATAAGCGCATTGCTCCAGATATAAGCGCATGCGCATAACGTAGGCCTGCGCTTATATCCGGGGTGATACGGTATCTCTTTACTTTAATCAATCTACTTTGCCCTCACATACCAGCGCAAGGTGGTTCACAGACTTGTTATTAACGCTTCCGCTATTACATTGTTCTTACTCAAGAGTTTAGTCCTGCAAAGATCCTAAGGGCTTTTTTCAGCCCAACATGGTATCAGAGCAATCAGGGCAAACTCAACTACTATCATGACACCTACAACATCAGAAGACATGGCAACATAGAAGGAGAGAAGCTCCTCTAACGGCTCTCCCGGTACTACTCCTACTCCACCTCCTGCCTCTGGCCTGCAGACAGAGGAGGGCATAGCAACAAGACCAGCAGCCGGGTCTACCGAAACTCCCGCAAATCAAGCCGCGGGCTTCGACCCAGACATGATGGAGAGATTCTTCTCCTTCATGTCCTTCTACAAACAACACCAGCAAGGGGCACCTGCGCAGTCAAACAACAGCAACAACAACAACGTGAGACCGATGAGCCTCGACGGTTCATCCTACGCGCGAGGAAATCAGCAACAACAACCTACCTTCGCCCCGTACGAACCTCAGCACGGTTCCGTCAGCTTCATGCCGCGCCAGCAGCCTTCACTTGAGCAAGAAAAGACATTGGATGCACTTCAAGTTCAGTCGCAGTTTGCGCACGTCTTAAAACTGCAGACATCAAGAGCGTTCGTCGGAAAAGACTTCTTTACCTGGTCGTTTGAATTCGAGCTGATGATGGAAGGCGAGCAGATTCTTGGCTTCTTCGACGGGTTTCTGCCATAT
The DNA here is from genome assembly GCA_947471745.1 of Closterium sp. Naga37s-1. Lineage (NCBI taxonomy): Eukaryota > Viridiplantae > Streptophyta > Zygnematophyceae > Desmidiales > Closteriaceae > Closterium > Closterium sp. Naga37s-1. The sequence continues at coordinate 1,256,115 of CANJKZ010000966.1, forward strand.
CCAACACATGGGACGCAATACGATAAGCAGCAGTACACATATCAGTCCATGATGGCGTACACAATCCTACTGCGCAACGTCACACCGAACCAGCAGCAGAACATTCGGTCTTACCGGGGATACGGGAACTCCGCCGAGCTCGCGTACAACCACTTGAAGAACCTGTATCAGGCAACAGACAGCGTTAACCAGAGTCGGTTAATGGCACAACTAACAACAGTGGAAATGAAACCGTGCGAAAAGGGGATGGCATATATCAGTCGCTGTCGCGAACTGCGCGACAAACTCCTTCGATGCGGAGGGTCGATATCGGAAGACGCCTTCGTCACAATCGTTATTGGGGGCCTTGGTCCTCATTGGCGCTCCACTCGCGCCATACTCCGAGCTCACGGGAAGATCTCCGAAGCAGCACTCTGCGCTAAAATTCACGCCGATCAGCAAGACATGGACCTGAAAGAGGAACGGCACAAGAAGAAAACGTCTGTACCCGAATTTGCATTTCACACTCAACGGCGCTACAACAACAACAACAACAACCGGCATCAACCAAAAACCGTACCTCCGTTCTGTCATCTCTGCAAAACTACAGGGCACCCTTGCACACACTGCCCGAATCGACAGCAGTCAACACCGCCGCAACGCCAACTTCGTCCTTCAAGTAGTCAAGTGGCGTCCACACAAGCGCACCCCACGAGTCAACTGCAGCCCTCAACGACATCGTCAACACAATCTGCACAAGGAGCAAGAAACATTGTCAGCTGCATGGCAAGATTGACTGACTCCTGCATCACCGAGTCACCACCAAACTACTCACCGGAAGAACAACTCGACAACAGTACCCCTCGTCGCGAGTCCCTTCAACCGAACCCGACGTATGCAGCCATCGCTCAAAGCGAGCCATCCGGGAAAGGCACCTGGTTCTTGGACAGTTGCTGCGGGCAGCACATGTGCTCCTCAGGTCGCTTCGTTCAGCGGGAACACCAACTTCAACGGGAAGTCGTGATCACCGTCGCCAACAACCAGAACCTGCGCACACGACGACAAGGCGTGGTTCAACTTCAGTCACGGGAAACGAACGTTATACTACAGATGTCGAAGGTTTTAATAGTAGAAGGACTCGGCTACAACTTACTCAGTGTTAGTCAGCTGATGGCAAAAGGCATTCACCTCGAAGCAGACAGCACCACCCAAGAATTCAAACTGTACCACGAGAGAGGCGGGATTTACATCGGGAAGGCGGTCCTGAAGAATAACGTCTTCGTCCTCGACTTCGTTCCAGATTTAGGTACCGCAGACAGCAACGGAATCGTCACCTTCACCTCCTGGACGCACCCACCGGAGCTTGATCCTGACTTCAGGCCCGAAGGTTTATGGTATTCGCACACCATCCCTGAGGCAGAACGAACAAGAGCATTAGCAACAATTCAATCAGCAGCAGCAGAGACAACATCGGCAGTAGCAAAGACAACATCGGCAGCAGCAGAGACAACATCGGCAGCAGCAGAAACAACATTGGCAGCAGCAGAAACAACATCGGCAGCAGCAGAGACAGCATCGGCACCAATCGCGGGTCCTTCAACTGCACCAGCCCCAATCGACGAGAATACTCCACCGACTTCTGCGCAGCAACTGAATCCAACATCACGAGAAGTACACCGAAGCGCAAACTTCACCGCAAACTTCTACTCCAACTCCGACTTGTACCGATGCTCACCCGGACATCTAGCTGGCGAAGATATCTGGCACGCACGAATGGGACATCCAAGCAACACGGTGTTAAATAACACAATCAGAGCAGGCGTGCTCGACAAAGACTCACTACTTCTAATCGACGGTAGCGAACTTCGACGAGCTCGTGTAACGTGCTTTACCTGCCCCGAAGCCGACTTACCACATCGGCCGTTCGTTTCTCACCACAACCCGAGCGCACCAGCTTACGCACCACTCAAGAAAGTGTACAGCGACATCCTGTACAATCGCGAACCTGGACAAGGAGCATACAGCTACACCATCACGTTCATCGATGCCGCCACACGCTACATTTGGCACCTCAATCTTCCGAGCAAAGACATGGCCTTCGAGGCTTTCGTCGCCTGGCTCCCAGTAGCAGAACGAGAATCAGGCGTGAAGCTAAAGAGCTTCCAGTCAGACGGAGGAGGAGAATACACCTCACAGAGGTTCAAGCAGTACTTGGCAGAGAGGGGAATCAAGCGGCTCATCTCCCTTCCCTACGCCCATCAACAGCAAGGTGTAGCAGAGAGAATGAACAGGACTCTCCAGAACACCATGCGCAAGCTGCTACGTGGCATGCGGCTTCCCAACCACCAGTGGCCCGAAGCAATGGACCACGCTGTCATGCTGCACAACTTGCTCTCGTCATCATTGCTCCCGAACAACGCATCACCGCACCTGCTGTGGACAAGAAAATAGGGCAGCACAAAAATGTTAAGAGTTTTTGGCTGCATGGTACAGTACCGACCCCCAGCTGCACGAGCCGGCCGATTCTCCCAACGCACACAGTGGGGACTACACCTGGGCATCGAAAAGCATTACAACGCGTGGAAGATTTTTTACGTCCACTCAAAGGAAATAGTAGCAACACATGATGTCATTTTCTACGAGCGACTCACACTTCCGACGTACCTTGCCAACCTAGAAGAAGACCGGGACCCCACAGGTGGTTTTCATGGTGACCGAGCCTTCGCCTTGGCAGCAGACGAAGCTGACTGGGACGAGCAGAACGTGGATGAAGCCTCGGAGGAAGCCGGACCTCTCCCTTACTGCTCTGTCGACGTCCCAATGGATGACGAAAATCCTCGCGAAAGCGCCAACGCCGAAGCATTTTACCACTTCGCCGACAACGGCTACGTTACACCTGCAAGAGTCTGTCAGAATCCCAACCACTAGACCATTGGGATAAAAGGGCTTGTTTTAGTAGCGGGTCAGTGCGCCCATAACCCCCCAAGCGAACGCGCCTGTAACCCTCTCCAGGATCAATCGGGCATCCACAGTGCAGATCTACTGACACCCCCCCACACTGGGAGGCCCAGGACTAAGCACAGCGGCAACGGCCTACATGTGCATACACCGGGAATCGAACCCGAGACCGCTCTGATACCATGTCAGAATCCCAACCACTAGACCATTGGGATAAAAGGGCTTGTTTTAGTAGCGGGTCAGTGCGCCCATAACCCCCCAGGCGAACGCACCTGTAACCCTCTCCAGGATCAATCGGGCATCCACAGTGCAGATCTACTGACAGAGTCAACACCAACGAAGCAGAACGCATAGGGCCCAATTTCATACCTGACCCAGAAGCAGGAGACGAAGCAGCTTATCCCGAGGACACAACACTTCCCCGCTACACACGGAGTGGCCTCCAGATACTCGGCCTCGTCAGCGCGGTCCACGGCACAGCAATTCCTAAGGAGCCTGCCACAGTCCAGTAGGCTCTGGGGGGGGAGCATAGGGAAAAATGGCGCGAAGCCATGGACAGGGAGCTGAAAGCGCTGGAAGAACGGAACACCTGGAAAATCGTTCCCATCGGCGTGGCAAGGAACAAAATGGTACTCATCGGAAAATGGGTCTTCCGTGTGAAGACAAAGGCAGACGGCACCATCGACAAGTTTAAGGCGCGCTGGGTCGTGCGTGGTTTCGACCAAGAGCACGGACGCGATTTCACCGAGACGTTCGCCTTGGTCAGCCGACACACTTCGCTTCGAATCCTCCTCGCAATCGCCGCCATGAAGAAGAAAAAACTGCGGCAAATTGACGTCGCTAATGCTTTCCTCTACGCACCTGTTGACGCCGAAATCTTCGTCGAATTACCACACGACTCAAACGAAGAGCCTAACCAAGTCTGTCAGCTGCTGAAGTCCCTGTACGGCATCAAACAGGCTCCGAGACTGTGGCAACAGTACCTACACGCTAGACTAATCCTCATCGGATTCCGCCAACTACCTCACGACCAAGGCATGTACCGGCTCACGAAAGGCGACGACTACATTCCGCTCATCGTCTACGTTGACGACCTGCTCTACATCGGCTCGACCGATGACGTCACTACCTGGTTCGAAGGGGAGCTGCAGCAAGATCTCACGCTCACGGTCTCGTCCACCGTCACACAGTATCTCGGCCTCAACATTCAGGAAGAAGAGAACGCGATCTACCTCAGCGCCGCGAAATACACCGACACTATCGCCAAACGCTTCGAACTCACCCCGATCTCCATTTCCACGCCATACCGTTACACCGCAGGAAATCACAAGGAAGGATCCGCCCCGCTCAAGCCCGCCGGCATACGCGACTACCAAAGAAAGCTGGGATGCCTCCTCTTTGCGGTTGTCACCTGCCGTCCGGATCTATCGTACTCTGCGAGTCAACTCGTCACCTACCTCAAAGGCCCAAAGCAGAACATATGGCGGAGCTCGACCGCACTCTTCACTATCTCGTTAGCACTCCGACGATCGGCCTGACCTATCACAAGAACGGAACCTCGACACCTAAGTTAATCGGCTACGTCGACGCCGATCACGCCGGCGACTCCGACAACAGACGCTCGCGCACCGGCTACATCTATCGCTTCGAACCTATCGGGCCCATCTCATGGCAGTCGAGCAAGCAGGAACTAATTGCCCTCTCCTCAGCTGAAGCAGAATATATTGCACTCTGCTCAGCCACCAAGGAAGGACTTTACCTTCGCGAACTGCTGGAAGAGGCAAAACTGGCCCAGTTACCCAGCTTCTCTCTGTTCTGCGACAACCAGTCTGCAATTCGCATCGCGAACAAAAACAGATTCGCGAACAGGATGAAGCACATCACCCTGCGATACTTCTTCGTGTTGGACGAAATCGAGAAGGGGAGACTCGAACTGTCCTACTGCCCCACGTCTGAGATGGCAGCTGATTACTTGACCAAGAAACTTGGAAAGCAGAAGTTCGAGTACTGCATGCTGCTGACTGGACAGAGCCACGTCACCAGCAGCGACACTCCAGAAGCGAAGGGGAGTGTTGGAAACAAGTGATTTAAGTGCCTCTGTCATGTCAAAGCACTAAGCTGTAAACGAAGCGAAACACAGCGAAGCATCGGCGAGTCAACCCTCGGAGGTTGAACAACTGCTGGAGGTTACGCGAAAGTCAAAGGTCAGCGACCTTTGACCTGACAAGTACAGCGCGACAGCAAGGACAAACAACTGACTCGTTATTGAGCAGTTGCCCGAGTCGTCACTGTATCGAACCGCAACAGCAACAGTAAAACAGTTATTAGCTATAACCTTTCATATTCCCTTGTACTCTTATAAAAGCCTTTATCTCTTTGCTTTAATCAATCCACTTTGCCCTCACATACCAGCGCAAGGTGGTTCACAGACTTGTTATTAACGCTTCCGTTATTACATTGTTCTTACTCAAAAGTTTTGTCCTGCAAAGATCCTAAGGGCTTTTCTCAGCCCAACAAAAGCCCTTAGGATCTTTTCAAGGCTAAGTGAGGGCAAGATAGATTAATTAAGCAAGAGGATACAAGGTTTTATAAGAGTACAAGGAATATGAAATGATATAGCTAATAACTGTTTTGCTGTTGCTGTTGCGGTTCGATACAGTGGCGATTCGGGGAACTGCTCAATAGCGAGTCAGTTGTTTGTCCTTGTTGTCGCGCTGTACTTGTCAAGTCAAAGGTCGCTGACCTTTGTGCGGAGATAACTACTACAACGAGAGCTAGACTACGGACTAGGCACGGGCGCTCGTGTGATCTCTGCGTTCGTTGGTCCTTAGTCGTTTTCCTAGTGCACACACTGCTTGCTAGTTGACGGGGCAAATTGGCAAGAGTTTCACTAGAGAAAGTTGACAACAATGGTACAAAGAAGTTGGCATGGCAAGACTACATCAGAGCTAGCACTCAGGTCGGTCAACTGCCATCGCAGCATGGTCGAACGCGTTCCAGCACGACTTGGTCGACCGCGCTCCAGCAGTGCAAAGTCGACGGCGTGCCAACACTGCAGGTTGACGGCGTGCCAGAGTAGCTCCCGCAGTACAGCATCGCACCAGCTTCGCAAGTGCTCGCACATGATTGGCATGCTGAGCCTTGTCACCTGCACAGCACACACACCAAGCCAACCTGGCGCTAACGACTGCATTCGATCAGCCACGTCGACCTCGGGATACCACCACCGAGGTCGGACTCGCCAACTTCGCCTGGGCGACCGTCGCACTCCTCCGCAGAACCTCGTCACCCAATTAACCTGGTCGACCGAGCAACCACGTCGACCAGTTACTCCTGTATGTGCCTGTCGACCTCCGAAGTCGACGACCACTCCAAGTCGACCTCACCAGGTCGACCACACCCCTGATCAACCAGCTCCAGGTCGACGTCCCTTCTGGTCGGACAGCTCCACGTCGACCAGCATTCCTGGTCGATCAGCTCCATGTCGACCAGCGCAGTTGTCAGCCGACCACCCAAGTCGGCTACCCGAAGTCGGAGTCACCAAGTTGACGCCCTGCTACTCGACGCCCAACTGCTCGGCGTCCTGAGTCGAGGTCGACGTCGGCCCCTCCTTCGTCGATCACCAGGTCAGGTCGCCCACCAGTAAATCGACCAGCAAGCCTGGTCGACCAACCACCAGGTCGACCAGCAGTCCGTCAGCCGACCACCGAAGTCGGCTGCCCCAAGTTGACGTCACCAAGTTGACGTCCTCCGCAGGTTGACTTCCCAGGTCGACCTCCCTGAATTCGGCGCCACCCTGAAGTAGGCGCCCGTGCAGTGGCCCCCGTGCAGGTCGACCTCCTCGTCAACCAGCTCGCCCACTGCTGCAGGTCGGCTGCTCCCCTCACACCCGACCACGAAGTCGGCTCCGCCCAAGCGAGGACGGGGCCAACGCACAACTCCCGTTGCACTCCCCTGCCGCGTTCACGCTTGGGCCCCCAGCCCACATGGCAGTGCTCCTCGGAGAATAGCTCGTCGACGTGCACCCAACACACAACACGTCATCCACCGCACCAGCCATGCAAGAGGGCATGGCACCTACTGCTGCACGTCGTCAATTTCGTCGCCCACGTCGGCCAAGCGCACCTGGCCGATGGCGACGGAGCACCGGTTGAAGGCCGGGTAGTGCAGCGCCTTTGTCAGGAAGTCGGCCGGCTGCTCGGTGGGCGGGATGTACCTCAGCGAGAACTTCCCGCGCCTCACCATGTGTTGCAGCCAGGCCTGTCGCTGCTCCATGTGCTTGAGGTTGCCCGTCAACCCCATGCCCTCGGTGACCGTGATGGCCGACTTGTTGTCCACTCGAAGGACGGTCGGCTTCCCAGCATCCAGCTGCTGGAACTCTGCGAGAAGGAAGCGAAGTCGGCGTCCCTCCTTGCCAGCTTCGGTGGCCGCCACGTACTCCGACTCGGTCGACGACAACGTCGCGCACTTGATGCGCTGGCTCGACCAGGAGACTGCGGCTCCTCCATAGACGAACACGTAGCCGCCCGTGCTCGTCTTGTTCTGCTTGTCACTGGCGTCGTCGGCGTCCACGTAGCCGACCTGCTCCAGCGACTCAGGTCCACCGCCGAACTCCAGGGCGGTGTCACGCGTGTTGGCGAGGTAGGCGAGGCAGCGGTCGACCTCGCGCCAGTGCTGGTCGCTCCTCACCGTGAGACCGCTCCCCAGCTTGCTGCAAGCGAAAGCGATGTCCGGCCTCGTCGTCGTCGCCGCGAACTGCAGCGAGCCGACCTTCTGCCGGTACTCCTCCTCCTGTCGCTCCTGCGCCTCCTCGTCGTTGAAGGTGAGCTCGACGTAGGCGTCGACCGAGACCGGCGTCCTCGGAGTGCGCCCGGTCTGCTCCTTGTCGATGAAGCGCCTACGCAGCTTGTCGGCGTAGCCCTGCTGGTGTAGCCACAGCTTCCCCGCCGACCTGTCGCGCACGATCTCCAGCCCGAGATACTTCTGCACCGGCGAGATCTCACGCAGTTCGAAGGCGGACTCCAGCAGCTCCTTCAGCCCCTTTCAGCATCTCTGTGCTGCTGCTGGCGGCGAGCAGGTCGTCGATGTAGACCCGCACCCAGCAAGCCACTCCGTCGTCTCCGACCTTGAAGTAGAGAGCCTCGTCGACCTGGCTCTTCTTCCACCCGGCGCCGACCAGCTCGTCGTTGAGTGCCAAGTACCACAGCAGTGGCGACTGCTTCAGCCCGTACAGGCTCTTCAGCAGCTTGCAGACCCGACCGGTTCCATCGTTGAAGTAGTCCGGCTGGGACATGTAGAGCACCCGGTCGAGCTTGCTCTGCAAGAAGGCGTTCTTCATGTCGAGCTGCATCAGGTTGAGGTTGAGGACGGCGACGATGCTGAGGAAGATCCTCAGCGTGACGTAGCTGCCCACCGGCGCGAACGTCTCGTCGTAGTCGGTGCCGTACATCAGCATGAAGCCCTTCATGACCAGCCTCGCCTTCTCGCGCTCGACGGTGTCGTCGACGTGGTACTTCGTCGTCAACACCTACCGGTTCTTCATGACGTTCACCCCCGGCGGGCGTTCGACCAGCTTTTATGCGCCCATGTTGATGAGGCTGCGGATCTCCTCCTCCATGGCGGCCTTCACCGCTGGGCCCTTCCAGCTCGCCAACGCCTCCTTTGCCGTCATCGTCAAAATGTCCCAACGGTGCTCAGGGTCGGCCAGCATGTCCGGGTCGAGCTCCGGAAACTCCTCATCCTCCTCGGCGTCGTCGTACAGCAGGTCGTCGTCATCGTCCACGCCGTACACCGTGGTGAAGGCAGCGGGGACTAAGAAGTCCGGTGGCCTTCGAACCCTGTCCGACTTCCAAGGTTCCGGCCGAACCTCCACCACGTCACTCTTGGTGGACTCCCCGGCGTCACCGTCTTCATTGCCCTCGTCGTCCAAAGGGAAGCTAAGAAAGACGCAGGCACGAGTGCGCGGAGACAACTTGTTCACGCCAGGGGCGCGAACGTGGGCCAGACAACCCCAGACGTGGAAGTCAGCTGCTACGCCCTGTAAACCTGACCAGAGAGAGACCGGCGTCACCCGTGGCCGTGCGTCACTGGGCCACAGGTTCAGCTGGTGCGCGGCGTAGCGGACTGCCTGAGGCCACAAGAACTGGGGGGCACCGGCATGGCACATGGAGGTCCGGGCAACCTCCATGACCAGGCCGATGCGATGCTCGGCTACCCCGTTCTGCTGCGGTGAGGCTGGTAGCGTGTACGACTGAATGACTCCCCGACCTTGACAGAACGTCTCTAGGCGAGTGGAAGAGAACTCACCACCACGGTCCAAGTGTAGGCGAAGCCCACACAGGCCCTGGGCGCCACCCCACGCTAGGAGCCACGGCTCGAGGACGGTAGGCACGTCGGCCTTCCGTCGCAAGGGGAAAACCGTGGTGTAGCGGGAATAGTCGTCCACCACAATCAGGAAGTAGCGTTCCTGACGTGGGCCAAGGATAGGGGAGGAACCCCAGACGTCCAAGTGCAGGGTCTGGAAGGGAGCCGTGGTGGGGGGGAACGAGGAGGAGTGAGGGGCGGCGCGCTGCCGATGTCAAGCTATAATTCTATAGTTTGTGTAGTTCTAGTCTAGGTGTTCTCCCTTATGTTATTTTCTACTTGCACTAGGGCTAGGTTTTGCATGTATCTTGTTTGTACTTTCTGTTTTAGTCAATTTTACATTGTGACATGGTATAGAGCTAGGTTAACCCTAGCGAGATTTTCCCCTTAGGAAAAATCACTCGACTATCATGGGCCCACCTAGTCGCGCCCCGTCCTAGACCGCCCGTAGCGCGCTTACCTTAGCCCCGTCGCCTGTAGACCCCCCCCCCACCCCCCCCCGTCGCCAGTCGCCCGTCGCCCGTTTCCCCCCCTCGATCGCGGCCGTTTCCTTTTTATTTTCCCGTCGCCCATCACCCGTCGCGGCTGTTCGTTAGCGGGCCCCGCGGCCCTTCATTAGCGGGCCCCGCGGCCCTTCATTAGCGGGCCCCGCGGCCCTTCGTTCGTGGGCCTCGAGGCTCCTTCGCTAGCGGGCCCCGCGGCCCCGTAATTAGTCGCACGCACGCATAGCAGCAGCCGCGCGCACGAGCGACCCGTCGCCCCACCTGTTTCCCACCGTCATAACCGCCGCCCCACCCGTTAGACGCGGCCCCACCCGCTGCCTTACCCGCCGCCCGGTCTGTTAGCGGTCGCCTCACCCGCGATCTGCCGCCCCACGAGCAGAAATCCGCCGCCACACCAGAAATCGGACTGAACTGCACAGAACCGCATAGAACCGCACCCGTTCCAGCCAGAGCTGCTGCCCCACCCGTTCTAGTCACCTCACCCAAAATCAGCCTCCCCACCCGGTACTCTCCACCCCGCAGAACCGCACAGAACCGCACAAAACCGCGCAGAACCGCACTGAACTGCACAGAACCGCACAAAACCGCACCCGCTGCCCCACCCGTTCCAGCCAGAGCTGCTGCCCCACCCGTTCTAGTCACCTCACCCGAAATCAGCCTCCCCACCCGGTACTCTCCACCCCGCAGACCGCGCAGAACCGCACTGGACTGCACAGAACCGCACAGAACCACACCCGCTGCCCAACCCATTCCAGCCAGAGTTGCTGCCCCACCCGTTCCAGTCACCTCACCCAGAATCAGCCGCCCCACCTGGTAATCTCCACCCTGCAGAACCGCACAGAACCGCACAGAACCGTGCAGAACCGCATTGAACTGCACAGAACTGCACAGAACCGCACCCGCTGCCCCACCCGTTCCAGCCAGAGCTGCTGCCCCACCTATTCCAGTCACCTCACCCAGAATCAGCTGCCCCACCCGGTACTCTCCACCCCGCAGAACTGCATAGAACCGCACAGAACCGCGCAGAACCGCACTGAATTGCACAGAACCGCACCAAACCGCACCCGCTGTCCCACCAGTAGCAGGAGTTTAGGCTGCCCCCCAGCAAAACCAGAAGCAGCATAGGCTGCCCCAGCGCTCGAGCAGCAGCTTAGGCTACCGCCAGCGCACCATCAGCAGCTTAGGCTGCCCCCAGTGCACCAGCAGCAGCTTAGGCTACCTCCAGCAGAACCAGCAGCAGCTTAGGCTGCCCCCAGCAGAACCAGCAGCAGCATAGGCTCACATGGCGTGTACTAGAGTTCTATAGCAGCAGGGCCAGCCGCAGCACTCCCGGCAGTGGGGACCTGCGGGTCCAAAGGGTGGAGCCCCCAGCAGTGGCTCAGCTAGCAGTGGGCGAGACGTCGGCCCCTGCGGGTACCGGGCCCTGACAGGCCCTGGTGCTGGCACCACCTGTTGGAGTCCTGACCACTGCGTCCGGCTGCTACCGTCGACTCGACAACCTCCACCATGAGCGTTTTGGTCCTCACGCTATTACACCGCACTGGCCCTCGCGACTTTGCCAACGCACTACTGCACCAGTTGAGTCTCACCTACCTGGTCTAGGACCGTTCCCGACTGCACGAGTAGAGAGATGTGTTTCCAATCTTGGTGCGTGTGTTATTTCTAGTCCAGGCGCCTCTGAGGATCTTTGTGTAGGAGCTGCAGCTACCACTAGTCTACCAGCCTTTGTAGCTGGCTTGGGTGCGACCTCACAGACTGCACAGCTTTCCTTCACCCTAGACTCTGGAGCGTCCAGCTGTTTCTTTCGCGACTGTACTGACCTCACACCACTGCGCTCTCCAGTCATTGTCGCCTTGGCTGACCCCTCTGTGGGACCTGTAGTTGCCCGCAGCACCACCACTCTCCCGTGTCCGGCGGCTCCCTCTGGGTTCCTCACAGGTTACTACACCCCCTCGTTCTCTAGGAACCTGGTGGGTGTCAGTCACCTCCACGACTTAGGTGTAGTCACTACTTTCCCAGTCGACGAGCCTGTTGCCTCCTGCACAGTCGGTACCACTAGGGCCCCTCTGGCCACTTTTCACAGGGAGCCGGGCTCTGGTCTATACTCACTACACACTAGGTCCCACCACACTTGGTCAGGTCAGGTCAGGTCAGGTCAGGTAGCTGCTGTGTCGTGTGACTGTCGGTCCCTCACCCACCCGTCGGTCCTCTGGCACCACCGTCTAGGTCACCCGTCGTTTCCGCGTCTCAGTAGGATGGCACGTTACCGTCTGGTCTCAGGTCTCCCAGAGTCGCTTGCACCGCTTCCCTGCTCGCCTGCGCCGCTGTGCACTCCTTGCGTCGAGGGTCGGCAGCGCGCTGCCCCTCACTCCTCCTCATTCCCCCCCACCACGGCTCCCTTCCAGACCCTGCACTTGGACGTCTGGGGCCCCTCCCCGGTCCTTGGGCCACGTCAGGAGCGCTACTTCCTGATTGTGGTGGACGACTACTCCTGCTACACCACGGTTTTCCCCTTGCGACGGAAGGCCGACATGCCTACCGTCCTCGAGCCGTGGCTACTAGCGTGGGGTGGCGCCCAGGGCCTGTGTGGGCTTTGCCTACACTCGGATCGTGGTGGTGAGTTTTCTTCCACTCGCCTGGAGACGTTCTGTCAGGGTCGGGGGATCATCCAGTCTTACACGCTACCAGCCTCACCGCAGCAGAACGGGGTAGCCGAGCGACGCATCGGCCTGGTCATGGAGGTTGCCCGGACTTCCATGTGCCATGCCGGTGCCCCCCAGTTCTTGTGGCCTCAGGCAGTCCGCTACGCCGCGCACCAGCTGAACCTGTGGCCCAGTGACGCACGGCCACGGGTGACGCCGGTCTCCCTTTGGACAGGTTCTCCGGGCGTAGCAGCTGACTTCCGTGTCTGGGGTTCTCTGGCTCACGTTCGCGCCCCTGGCGCGAACAAGTTGTCTCCGCGCACTCGTGCCTGCGTCTTCCTTGGCTTCCCGTTGGACGCCTCCGGCTGGGTGTTCTACGACCCAGTCACCTACCAGTTCTTCGCTTCTCAGGATGTCACGTTCGACGAGTCTGTCTGTTACTACAGGAGTCGCCCCCACCGAGGTACTGAGGTCTTTTCCCCCCCGCTGTTCCTCACCCTTGAGCCCCCACCGGTCGCCTCGGTAGCCACGTCAGGTGTGTCGCACGTCACTCCGCAGTCTTCCCCCCCCGCAGCGTCCAGTCCCTGTCGTGTCTGGGGGTGCGGGAGGTGCACTTGCGGAGGGTGAGGGTACTGGGGCTGCAGGAGCTGGTGGTGTCGGCTCTGGGGGTGCAGGGGTTGTGGGCGTGGAGGTCACTCCTGTGGAGGACACGGCAGCCTCGACTCGGCGGCCTCGCCCCGCCTCACCCCCTGGCTTCCCGTCCGTCCCGCAGTTTCCTCCTCGTTCTTCTCTGTGGCCGGTTGCTGCGGAGCCTTGGGGTGTTCCTGCGGGAGGTACTGGAGGCCCCGGGGGTGTCGGTGGTGGAGGTGCTGGTTCGGGGGGTGCTGGAGCTGGAGGCACTAGCACTGTGACGCCCACACTGCGCACTGTACATTTCCTGACCCGTGAGCAGCGTCTCCTCAGGTTGGAGAGGGAGGAGCGTGAGCGGTTTGAGAGGGCACAGCAGCAGGAGCAGCAGCAGCAGCACCAGCAGCAGCCGCAGCAGCAGCACGAGAGAGTAGAGGAGGAGTCACAGCCGCAGCAGGAGAGGGTAGAGGAGGAGTCACGACCGCACCAGGAGAGGGTAGAGCAGGAGTCCCGCCCGCAGCAGCAGGTGCAGTAACAGACCCAACAGGAGAGAGTAGAGGAGGAGTCACGGCCGCAGCAGGAGAGGGTAGCACAGGAGTCCCGGTCGCAGCAGCGGGTGCAGCTGCAGCCGCAGCAGGAGAGGGCAGACGCGGAGCCACAGGAGCAGCAGCAGGGGCCGGTACCGTCGCAGCAGACGCCAGAGGAGGCGGAGCAGCAGCGAATGCGACTACGCGACCTCCCCGACCCAGCACCTGCACGCTTTGTTCGTGGTCCCCTACCGTCCCCTCCTATTCCCCCTGTTGAGTCCCTTTCCTTGTCCCAGTGGACTCATCGTTCTCCCCTCAGTCGTGCTGTGTCCCCAGAGCGTCGTCGGTCCCGTTACCGTGCGGACGGCCCATTCCACATTGTTGTTCGCTCTCGTGTTCCACCTCCTCCTGTCCTTCCACAGCCTCCTGAGTCGTCCCTCACCGTGCTTCACGACCCGTTGTCCGACTACCTTCGTGCCTCCCGTCCTGTCGTCTCCCGTGTTTTGTCCGCGTTGGTCACTCACCCGACTGCACCCTGTCGTCTGTCTCAACACTTGTTACCACTGTCGCTGGCTTTGCCTCTTCCCACCGCCTTGACTACGCCGCTCACTTGGTGAGTGGCCCTGCTCGTTCTCCGTCCTCTGGGGGTGCTCCTGTCTTTCCCCTGGAGGTCCTAGAGGACAGGCAGTTTGAGCTTGGTTTCCTTGCGGCTGCTGTTCCTCATCTCTGCGCCATGCTGCTTACCCCTCAGGAGGATCCAGACGCTCTTGTCATCCTGATACCTCGCAATCACGCTGAGGCGGTCTTGGGACCCTGGGCCTCGTACTGGATAGCAGCTGAGGAGGCAGAGATGGCATCTTATAGGTCCACAGGCACTTACGTCGACGCAGTCCCACCACCTGGGACGAACGTCGTCAGTGGCCGATGGCTCTACAAGGTGAAGCGGCCGCCTGGATCACCACCTGTGTTCAAGGCGCGCTATGTGGCGAGAGGCTTCAGTCAGCGAGAGGGGGTGGACTTCTTCCAGACCTTTGCACCCACCCCGAAGATGAGTACTCTTCGGGTGCTGCTGCATATTGCAGCCCAGCGCGACTACGAGTTGCACTCCTTGGACTTTTCCACCGCGTTCCTTCAGGGGAGCCTGCACGAGCAGATCTGGCTGCGTCGCCCGCCTCACTGGCTCTTTCCCACCCGGGACCCAGTGGCAGCTGCGTCGACCAGTCCACGGCCTGCGTCAGGCTCCACGTGAGTGGCACGACACACTTCGCTCGACCCTTGCAGCGCTTGACTTCTTTCCGTCGTCTGCCGACCCGTCACTGTTCGTCCGCCGTGGCTCGACCCCGTTCTTTGTCCTGGTCTACGTCGACGACCTAGTGTTCGCCACTCCCGATCGACGCGCGCTGGCCTCCGTGAAGGAGGATCTGCAACGGAGACACACTTGCACTGACCTTGGTGAGCTGCAGCACTACCTTGGCCTGCAAATCACCAGGGACAGGGCAGCTCGCACCATTACGCTGACGCAGTCGCATATGGTCGAGCAGATCCTCACGCGGTTTCGCTTCCCGTTCTCCAAGGTACAGCTCACCCCTCTTGGTGTGGATCATGGGCTCACGGCTCCACCTTCGGACGAGTCATTTGAGTCTAGTGGTCCATATCCTGAGCTGGTGGGTTGTCTCATGTACCTGATGACCTGTACTCGCCCAGACCTAGCTTACCCTCTTAGCGTACTTGCGCGCTTTGTTGCGCCTGGCAGACAACGACCGTCCCACTGGTACGCTGCCAAGAGGGTGGCGAAGTATGTGGCGAGTACATCAGGCATGGGACTTGTCCTTGAAGGGAAGCAGCCAGTTACACTCACAGGTTACTCAGACTCGTCGTGGGCCGACGACGCGGAGATGCGTCGGTCTACACAGGGGTACTCCTTTAGCCTCGGGACAGGTGCTGTCTCGTGGCGGTCGACTCGGGCGTCGTCCGTCGCCGGCTCCAGCTGTGAGGCAGAGGTGTATGCTGCGGCCATGGCCGCTCAGGAGCTTCGCTGGCTGTCTTTCCTTCTCACCGACCTTGGTGAGCGGCTTCGCCGACAATAGGTCTGCTGTCCTGTTGTGTGAGGAGCCCCGACTGGTTGGGAAGGCGAAGCACATCCAGCTTCGTTACTTCCTTCTGCGTGAGTTGCAGCAGCGTGGCCAGGCGCTCGTTCGACGTGTTGTCTCTGAGGCCAACACGGCATATATCTTCACCAAGGCGTTGCCGCCTTGTGACCACCAGCGTTTCTGCACCCAACTTGGCCTTGTGCCTGGCCGTCCACACTTGCTTACGTAGAGATGCCTTGTCCTGCATGTCTTGTACTCTTGCATCTCTTTATATTTGCTATATACCTGCATGTGGACTGGCCTTGTGTCCCCTTGTTTGCTCTCAGAGTGTGTGGTGCCTTTGAGCTCCACCCTGAGATTTGTCTTGTTCTTGTGGACTGGTCTTGTGACCGTTGCTTGCTCTTGTTGTTTCTACAGAACTACCGTCACCTAGACTATGGGGGTGTGTCAAGCTATAATTCTATAGTTTGTGTAGTTCTAGTCTAGGTGTTCTCCCTTATGTTATTTTCTACTTGCACTAGGGCTAGGTTTTGCATATATATTGTTTGTACTTTCTGTTTTAGTCAATTTTACATTGTGACAGCCGACCCTCGACACAAGGAGTGCACGGTGGCGCAGGCGAGCGAGGAAGCGGGGCAAGCGACGCTGGGAGACCTGAGACCAGACGGTGACGTACCATCCTACTAAGACGTGGGAACGACGGGTGACCTAGAAGGTGGTGCCAAAGGACTGACGGGTGGGCGAGTGACCGACAGTCGCACGACACAGCAGCTACCCGACCTGACCTGACCTGACCCGACTCAGTGTGGTGGGACCCAGTGTGTAGTGAGTACAGACCAGATCCCGGCTCTCTGTGGAAAGTGGCCAGAGGCGCCCCAGTGGCACCGACAATGCAGGAGGCAACAGGCTCGTCCAGTGGGAAAGTAGTGACTACGCCTAGGTTGTGGAGGTGACTGACACCCACCAGGTTCCTAGAGAACGAGGGGGTGTAGTAACCTGTAAGAAAACCTGAGGGAGCCGCCGGACACGGAAGAGTGGTGGTGCTGCTAGCAACTACAGGTCCCAGGCGACAGTGACTGGAGTGCGCAGTGGTGTGAGGTCAGTACAGTCGCGAAAGAAACAGCTGGACGCTCCGGAGTCTAGGGTGAAGGAAAGCTGTGCAGTCTGTGGGGTCGCACCTGAACCAGCTACAAAGGCTAGTGCTAGACCAGTGGTAGCTGCAGCTCCTACACAAAGACCCTCAGAGGCGCCTGGACTGGAAACAACACACGCACCAAGACTGGAAACAAAGGTCTCTACTCGTGCAGCCGGAAAAGGTCCTAGACCAGGTAGGTGAGACTCAACCGGTGCAGTAGTGCGCTGGCGAAGGCGCGAAGGCCAGTGCGGTGTAATAGCGTGAGGACCAAAACGCTCACGGTGGAGGTCGTCGAGTCGACGGTAGCAGCTGGACGCAGTGTGGTCAGGACTCCAGCAGGTAGTACCAGCACCAGGGCCTGTCAGGGCCCGGTACCCGCAGGGGCCGACGTCTCGCCCACTGCTAGCTGAGCCACTACTGGGGGCGCCACACTTTGGACCCGCAGACCCCCACTGACGGGAGTGCTGTGGCTGGCCCTGCTGCTGTAGAACCCTAGTACACGCCATGAGAGCCTATGCTGCTGCTGGTTCTGCTGGGGGCAGCGTAAGCTGCTGCTGGTGCGTTGGGGGCAGCCTGTGCTGCTGTTGGTGCGCTGGCGGTAGGCTAAGCTGCTGCTGGTGCGCTGGAGGCAGCCTATGCTGCTGCTGGTTCGCTGGGGGCAGCCTATGCTGCTGCTGGTGCGCTGGCGGCAGCCTATGCTGCTTCTGGTTCTGCTGGGGGCAGCCTACGCTGCTGCTGGTGCGCTGGGGGCAGCCTATGCTGCTGCTGGTGCGCTGGCGGTAGCCTAAGCTGCTGCTGGTGCGCTGGGGGCAGCCTATGCTGCTGCTGGTTCGCTGAGGGCAGCCTATGCTGCTGCTGGTGCGCTGGCGGCAGCCTATGCTGCTTCTGGTTCTGCTGGGGGCAGCCTACGCTGCTGCTAGTGTGCTGGGGGCAGCCTGTGCTGCTGCTGGTGCGCTGGCGGTAGCCTAAGCTGCTGCTGGTGCGCAGGGGGGAGCCTATACTGCTTTTGGTTCTGCTGGGGGCAGCCTATGCTGCTGCTGGTGCTGCTGGCGGCAGTGTAATCGGCTGGGGCTACTGGCGGCGGGTGTGGCAGCTCATGGTGAGGCGGGTTTCAGTTGGGGAAGCTGTTAAGGCAGCAGGCTACGGGTGGGGAAGGTGAGGCGGCGGTTTTGTGCGGTTCTGTGCGGTTATGTGCAGTTCTGTGCGGTTCTGTGCGGTTCAATGCGGTGAAGAGGACTGAGTGGGGCGGCTGATCGCAGGTGAGGTGCATGGAACGGGTGGGGCAGCAGGTTTCCAGGTGGGGCGGCGGTTGTCAGGTCTGGGGCGGCGGTTTTCAGGTGGGGAAGCTGTTAAGGCGGCGGTTCTGTGCGGTTCTGTGCAGTTATGTGCAGTTCTGTGCGGTTCAATGCGGTGGAGAGGACTGGGTGGGGCGGCTGATCCCGGGTGAGGTGCCTGGAACGGGTGGGGCAGCAGGTTTCCAGGTGGGGCGGCGGTTGTCAGGTCTGGGGCGGCGGTTTTCAGGTCTGGGGCGGCGGGTCTCCAGGTTCGGCGGGGGATTTCAGGTCTGGGGGCCGGTTACGACGGTGGGCTGCACGTGCGCGCGGCTACAACGTACTAGCGCGGGGCTGCGGGTGCGACTAAGGCTGCGCGTGCAGCTACGCGCGTTCGTCTACTGCGCGCTAGAAGGCTGGGGGGCAACACGCGGGGAAAAACGAGTGGGGCGCGGGGCAGAAAACCGAGTGACGCACGGCACAAACGGGTGGGGCGCAGGGCAGAAACGGGTGACGCGATGGCGCCGGGTGGGCGCGACCTACTCGGGCTCTACGGGGCAGGGCGCTTCGGGCTACGGGTCGCTACGAGGCGCGCGGGTGGTGGGCCCGTAGACTATCGAGAGAAATTTCGCCTAGGGGAAAAATCGCCTACGGGAAACCTAGCTCTATACCATGTTAAGATAAGAATGAAATTGATAGAAAAATGTGAAGTACAACCCTAGATATAGCAAACCCTAATCATGCAAGGAAGTAGAAATGTAACACCTAGACTAACGTAAACAACACATATAAAATATATGTTGACACCGACTTCCACACCTCCAGCGACATATCCTCGTAGAACACCACGTCCGACGTGGTGACCACCCGGTTGGCGTCGACGTCGAGGAGCTCCCAGCCCTTGCTCTCCGTCGATACGCCGAGGTGAAGGCCCCACCGGGCCTTCGGCTTCAGCTTTCCACCACGCTGCTGCTCGGGGACAAGGAACTGCGCCATGCAGCCCCACACCCTCGCCATCGACAAGTCAGGCTTCTGGCCGACCAGTAGCTGGTACGTCGTCGTCCCCGGCGGCAGCGTCGACCTCTCAAGGCAGTTGCGGACCCAGACGGCCTGCCGTAGAGCGAGGTGCCACCAGTGGTGCTGCACGCCCATGTGCAGCAGCATCGTCCGCACCGACTCCACCACCGTCCTCATCTCCCGCTCCGCCATGCCGTTCTGCTGCGGGGTGTACGGGCAGGTAAGGTCGTGGACGATCCTCTTTCCGTCCACGAAGTCGGTGAACTTCCTCTCGAGGAACTCCCCCCCTCGGTCGGAGCGAAGCATCAGCACTGACTTCTTCGTCTGCCTCTCTACCAACACCAGCCACTTCTGGAACTCCAGCAGCACATCCGACTTCTTGGCGACCGGCCTCACCCACACGAAGCGGGTCTTGCGGTCCTTCAGTAGCAGGAAGTACAAGCTGCCGTCCTTGGCAGCCACGCGGAACGGCCCGCACAGGTTGATGTGCATGACGGCCAGCACGTCGTCGGCGTCGGAGCCTTGGTCGGGGAAGGTGTGCCGCGCCAGCTTCCCGCCGACGCACGAGACACACGGGGAGTCGGCGCCCGTCGCCGACTTGAGGTCCAGCCCAATGGCGACCTCGTTCATCGCCGATCTCTTGATGGTGTCCATGCCGACGTGTGCAAGCCTCGCATGCATCCTGTCCGGCGTCGACTTCGTCTTCGAGACAATCGCCCGCAGGGCCACAACCTCCGCCGTGGGCGACTTTGACCTCGTTGAGCAGGGACGCAGGTTGGTGCAGAGGACACGCCCGGAGTATGTCGCCTGACCGAGCACCTCTCCGGCTGCCGAGACGAGCAGCATGCCATCTCCGTCCTCTTGCAGCTTCACGCCGTGCTCCTTCAGCTGGCCGGACGGCAGCAGGTTGGCCCGCACACCCGGGACGTACAACACGTCGGGGATGAGCACCTACTTCCCGGCCTCTCCTTGCAGGGTGACGGTGCCACGGCCCTGGACGTCCTGCAGCGCCCCATTGAAGCCGCGCACGTGCTTGATGGGGCCGCTCGGTTGCAGGTCGACGAAGACTTTCTTCGTCCCCATCAGGTGGTGGGAGCAACCGCTGTCGAGCAGGATCACCGCCGGGTTTGCCTGCACAGCTGCCGCCACCGCCTGGAAGTCCTCTCCGGCCTCCGGCGCTAGCGAGACGGTCAACTCCACGACACTGACCAGTGAGCACGACGCCGTCTTGTCGTCCCGCGCCTTGCCGCAAGCAGAGGAGTCGGCGTCCTTCGCCGAGGTCGACGTCTTGGTCGACTTCTTCTCCTTGTGCTGCTTCTTTCCTCCTCGACGAGGACGACGACTGCCAGATCTCACACAGCCTCCCTTGGCGTCGTCGTCGTCGGAGTCACTGCGGTCGGGGCACTCGAAGGAGAGGTGGTCGGGGTCGCCGCACAGCCAGCACTCCCGACGTCGACCTCCTCCTCCTCGAACGCTGTCCTTGGTCGCCTTCTTCTTGTCGACCACCTTGGCCGGCTTCCAGCCACTGCTACCACCACCGCTAGACTGTCCGCGCTGCCCCGGTCGGCCTCCTTGCTTCGACAGGGCGACGAAGTTCGCCTGCGGCAAGAGCTCCTGGGACTGCTCAGCCTCCTGCATCGCCTCGTCCTACAGGATGTTCGAGGTCAAGTTGTCCTTGTTGAGCATCGTCCTCGTGCTTGGCACCATGGACAGCCGCTTCAGGAGGTTGTAGCTGCTTGAGAGTCCCTGCATGACATGGGTGACGTACGACGCCGTCGAGTACTGCGCGCCAGCCATCCTGATGGTGGCAAGAATTCGCCGAGCTCGGTTGCAGTAGTCGGTCGCTGTCTCCTCGTCGCCCATACGCAGGTGCGTCAGCTGTCCCTCCAGCTGGGCGATGAACAAGTCGTCGGTGACTTGGTAGGTCGACTCAATGAAGTGCCACGCCCGGTGGCCGGCGTCGAGGTACTCTCGGCACCACTTCAAGGCGATCTGCACACCCGGCGAGCAGCACCGCGAGATGACCGTGAAGGTCAACAGTTGCACGGCGCGAAACTCCGCACGCAAGTCGGGGTCGTCCAGCGTAGCTACGGTGCCTCAAGCAAAGCTGATCAGCCCGGCCATCTCCAGCTGTGGCTCGATGGCCTCCTTCCAGGTGAGGATGTCCTGTCGACCAACGAGCGGCGGGGTGACCAAGATCCTGTCCGGCGTAAACTTGAAGTAGCCGTAGCTTGGTGCAATCCCGCCTGCCGTCACCTGGGTTGCCGACATCGGCGACAACCCGCTTCGTCGACCTCCAACGTCACCCTGTGAGGAGCCAGCAGCCGCCGACGACTGCCTCTCTCGTGCCTGAACGCCGCCGACTTCATCGGCGTGAATCACACCTCTTTGCCTCAACGTGCATCCCGCACTGCTGCCGACTTGGCCACCTCCGGCGTCGACGTGGGCGTCGACGCCGCCTTCGTTTGTCACCGGTCGAGGAGAAGCCGGTCGAGAAGGGGGATGCTCCGCCGCCCACATGGTGCGGAGTCCAGCCTCGACGACCGCCCAGGGTATCGCCCCGTACTCCTAGGCCTCATGGCGTCTCCTCGCATCCTCCAGCCATCCCTCCAGGGTGTCCATCACCTTGATATCTCCTACGCGTACGTTAGGGACTGTACGGCTGCCGGCCTATGTTAGAATCTAGAATAGAACGAGAACGATCAAACTAGGAATGATGGGGATACAAGTAGGCAACCCTAGCAAAGTTGTACCCCCTAAGGCTAAACCCACTATAGCCTACACAATATAAACATATAATGTTTGACACACCCCCATAGGCTAAGTGGGAGACAACCAGATGGTCACAAGACCAGTCAAAGCAAAGCAAAGCAAGCTCAGGGTGGATCTCAGGGAAACCACACAAATTCTGAGCACAAGCAAGTGGTCACAAGACCAGTTCACATGCAGGTTGATAATATAACAACAAATACAGTGATCACAACCTAGCAAGAGCAGGCATGCAGGTATATATATAGAGATCACAGTACAAGCAGAGTCAAGAAGTAAGCAAGTGAGGACCAGTAGGCACAAGGCCTAGAACAGTACAGAAGCGCTGATGGTCACAAGGCTGAAGCGCCTTGGTGAACACATCAGCAGTGTTGGCCCGAGTGGCCACGTAACGCAGACGAAGCTGACCGCGCTGCTGCAGCTCTCGAGCGAGGAAGTAGCGCAGAGCGATATGCTTCGTTCTGTGCTCCAGTCTGTGCTCCTCACACAAGGCAATGGCAGCCTTGTTGTCAACGTACAGCACTGGAGGAGAACGAGGCCGCTCTCCCAAGTCGGTCAGCAGGTAGGTGAGCCAGCATAACTCCTGTGCAGCCATGGCTGTGGCGTAGATCTCAGCCTCACAACTGGAGCTGAGAACAGAAGACGAGCATGTAGAACGCCAAGAAACTGAACCAGAGCCAAGACTGAAGGTGTAACCCTGAGACGACCGCTGAGTAGCCTGGTCGTCAGCCCAAGAAGCGTCTGAGTGCCCAGTGAGTACAACTCGGTCTCGTCCTCCAAGCACTAGCCCCATGCCCGACGTACTGCACAAGTAGCGCAACACCCTCTTAGCGGCATCCATGTGCTCCTTCCGGTGACGGCCAGGAGCGACATAGCGTGCAAGGATGCTAAGAGGGTATGCAAGGTCAGGTCGAGTGCAGGTCATCAGGTACATGAGGCAGCCCACAAGCTCTGGATACGGGCCACTCGGCTCTACGGACTCATCCGAAGGCAGAGCTGAGAGCGAGTGACCGGTAGGCAGAGGAGTGGCCTGAGGCGAGGAGTACGTGAAGCGGAAGCGCTGAAGGACCTGCTGCACCATGTGTGACTGAGTCAAGGTGATGGTGCGCCGTGCTCTGTCCCGGGTGATCCGCAAGCCAAGATAGCTTGTCAGTTCACCCAGGTCTGTGCACGTGTGTCTCTTCTGCAGCTCCGACTTCACGTGGGCGAGTGCCGCAGTGTCAGCAGTGGCAAAGACCAAGTCGTCGACGTACACGAGGATGTAGAACGGCGGCAGCGAAGTGTCGGTGCGTAGAAACAGCGACGGGTCAGCAGTAGAAGGAGCGAACCCAAGAGCCGCAAGTGTAGTCCTCAGTGTGTCGTGCCACTCACGCGGCGCCTGGCGGAGACCGTAGACTGGCCGCCGGAGGCTCCACTGGGTACCAGGAGGGAACGACCCAGTGAAGCCAGGTGGGCGGCGCAGCCAGATCTCCTCGTGCAGGGTGCCCTGTAGGAAAGCAGTGCTGAAGTCAAGAGAGTGGAGCTCGTAGTCACGCTGAGCGGCGACGTGCAGCAGAACCCGAAGAGTGGTCATCTTCGGGGTCGGGGAGAAGGTCTGGAAGAAGTCAACTCCCTCTCGCTGACTGAAGCCTCGTGCAACGTAACGCGCCTTGAAGACAGGCGGAGAACCCGGCGGCCGCTTCACCCTGAAAATCCACATGCCACTGACGATGTTCGCCCCAGGTGGGGGAACCTCGTCGACGTAGGTGCCTGTGGACTTCCAGGAAGCCATCTCTGCGTCCATGGCTGTCTGCCACTGAGAGGAGTACTCACCCGCGATCGCCTCAGCGTAAGAGCGCGGGGTCGGGATGTCTGGTGCATCCGGGTCTCCCTCAGGGGCAACCAGCATGGACACGAGATGAGGTAAAGCAGCGGCAAAGCACTCAAACTCCTCCTGCCTGTCCTCAAGGACGTCCGTGCCAAGAGCACACTCACCCCCGACGGACGGAGGACAGACAGACTCAGACTCAGACTCAGCGACAAGGCTAGCGGCGTAGTCGAGACGACAAGCGGCAGCAAAGTCAACTAACTCAGCGACTAGAGCAGACGCAGCAGAGGACTCAAAGGAAGGGTGAGTGACAATAGTGGCGAGGAGACGCGTGACAGTAGGACTGGCAGCACGAAGGGAGTCAGACTCCGGGTCAGCAAGAGCAGGAAGAGAGGACGCAGGAGGAGACGGCAGGGGGACGCGCTGAGGAGCAGAGGAAGGACGAAGCGCCATCTGGTGAGTGCCTGGGACAGCAGGAGGACGCTGACGAGGGACACGATGACCAGTGTGAGCAGCACGAACAGGCGACGCACGACGAGACTCGGGCGACGCAGGACGAGACTCAGGCTCACGACGCTCTGTAAGACCTCCAGTCGGACCAGTGTAAGGAGAAGGACCAGGGAGTGGTAAGGCAGGAGGTAACTGTGACTGCGACTGGACTGGCGGAAGACACTCTAAGGAGGGAGCAGGACAGGGAGGAGGCGACTGACCAAGAACCTGCTGAAGGAGTGGAACGAAGTACGGCTGCGGCCGCGCAGCGCCGCCAGAACCAGCAGAGAGACCACCAGTAGGCTCAGCTCCAGGGTCTCCAGCTACAGCGCCCGCAGGACCACCAGTAGCTCCAGCAGCGCCAGCACCTCCAGCACCAGCAGCAGCTCCAACTCCAGGGTCCGCAGCACCAGCAGTAGCTCCAGTAGTAGCAGCACCTCCAGCAGCTCCAGCAGCCCCAGCACCAGCAGCACCTCCAGCAGCTCCAGCAGCACCAGCAGCACCACCAGCACCAGTAGCACCTCCAGCAGCGTCAGCAGCACCAGCAGCACCTCCAGTAGTAGCAGCACCTCCAGCAGCTCCAGCAGCACCAGCACCAGCAGCACCTCCAGCAGCACCACCAGTAGCAGCAGCACCTCCAGCAGCTCCAGCAGCTCCAGCACCAGCAGTACCTCCAGTAGCGCCAGCAGCACCGCCAGCAGCAGCACCTCCAGCAGCTCCAGCACCAGCAGCACCTCCAGTAGCGCCAGCAGCACCGCCAGCAGCAGCAGCACCTCCAGCACCAGGGTCCGCGACACTAGGAGCGCCACTCCGGAGACTGCAGCGTCGAGCGTACCACTCTCGGAGCCGCTGGGGAGAGGGCAGCTCCCGCCTAGGAGGAGAAGCACTAGCACCAGCTCCAGCAGCACTCCTAGCTCCAGAAGCACCTCTCCTGAGGCTGCAGTACTGTAAGTACCACTCACGCAGCTGCTGTGAGGAGAGAGCTCCTCCAGGTGTAGCACTCCCAGGCTCAGTACCTCCAGACTCAGCACCCCCAGACTCAGCACCCGCAGGCTCCGCACCCCCAGGCTCAGCACCCCCAGACTCCGCAACCCCAGGCTCCGCACCCCCAGGCTCCGCACCCCCAGGCTCCGCACGCTCAGGCTCAGCACCCCTAGCAGGACGAGAGTCGACAGCTACCTCGACAGGCTCAACCGGGTCTACCTGGGACACACCTGAGGGAGCGGCACCCTGAGGGGGGAGGGGGTCTACCACAGCAGCACCTAGCGCGAGGAAGAGAGGCGGGGGAGGGAGCGGGGCAGTGCGGTAGGGGAAGAGGCGGTAGTAGGGCACCGACTCGTCAAAAGTGACGTCCTGAGAGGGCAGGACACGGCGCGAGGTGGCGTGGTAAAACTGCCAACCAGAGGCCGGAAGCGTGAACGACTGGCGGATGCCGTGCTCCGCACAGTAGGCTGCCAAGAGGTCGGAGGAGAACTCACCACCTCTGTCAGAGTGCAGACGCAAGACAGGAAAGTCTGAGTGGAACCGCTCGCTGAGCTGGAGACGAGAAGCGCGGATCCAAGGGATCAAGACATCAGGGACCTCACCCTTGGTGCGCAAGGGGAAGACCGTGGTGTAACGCATGTAGTCGTCAACAACGATCAGGAAGTACCTCTCGTGACCCTGTCCACGGACGCGGGCTGGGCCCCACACGTCCATGTGGAGCGTCTGCAAGGGAGCAGTCGTCGGGGGAAACGAGGAGGAGTGAGGAGCGGCGCGCTGCCGCCCCTCGACACAAGGAAGACAGGGAGGAGCAGGCGAGGGTGGGAGGGGAGGGAGTACCCGGGGAAGACCAGAGACAAGGTACCGTTTGTGCATGGCACGAAGGCGCTGCACTGACGGGTGACCAAGGCGGTGGTGCCAGAGGACGGTCTCGTGTGCTAGAGAGCGACACGAGCACGGGGCAGACAGCTGACCTGAAGCAGACGCAGACGCAGCTACCTGAGGGGACTCAGTGGTCAGTGTGTACAGGTCCGACCCCGGCTGCCGAGTGAAGGTAGCCAGGTGACGGCCCGTCCGCGCACACGTGCAGTGTGTCACGCGCTCATAGGCAGGGGTGAACTGGTGGACACCCCCGTCCTGGAGCGCACAACCCGCCACCAAGTTCGTAGAGAACGAGGGGAGGTGGAGACCTGACAGTGTGCCCGACGGAACCGCAGGACAAGGAAGGACAGTGGAGGAGGTCGCAATGACCGGACCCCCAGAGGGGTCAGCAAGGGAGACAGCAACTGGCCGAGCAAGCTGCTCAAGGGCAGTGCGGTCACGAAAGAAACAGCGAGAAGCACCTGAGTCCAGTGTGAAGGTGTGCAGTGCCTCAGTAGACTCAGTACCAGGGGGGGCAGACTCACGAGTACCTAGAGCAGCAGCCTCACCAGCACCTGGGGCAACAGACACTCTAGCACCTAGAGCGGCAGCCTCACCAGTACCTAGAGCAGTAGAGTGGATACCGGGGTCAGGCGGCACACACAGGTGACAGGCACTCTCAGCACTAGTAGACAATGCATACATGGCAGTGAGGATAGCATCATAGTCAAGAGCAAAGATATCTACCCTCTGCCTAAGCAGCTCCACCCAGTCGGGGAGCTCAGCGTCGTCGCCAAGCTCTGTACGCCAAACGTCGCCCAGACGGGCGAAGCAGTGGGACTCTGTGTGACCACGTGTCCCGCAAGGCTGACCAGTCCGGACACCTGTGCGAATGACGTATGGGCAGCGAGCAGTACTCAGTGACCCTCTACTCTGAGCGTACCACTCACGAAGCTGCTGGGGCGAAAGAGCCTCGCGTAGACGACGCGGCTGCTGCACCGGGCCACTACAAGAAGCTCCCGAACTACCCACTCCAGGACGACTCCCACTACTGCCACCCCGACAACCCCAACTGGCGTACCACTCACGAAGCTGCTGGGGCGTGAGGGACACACGCGGACGGCCCTGGAGCTGCATCTGGCCACGCCAGGAGCAGCAGTAGAAGCAGTAGCAGCAGCAGTAACAGCAGTAGTAGTACGGGCAGGGCAGTGCTCACCAGTGGTGGGAAGGGCAGGCGTACGAGCGGGGCGACTGCGGGGCCGCCACAGCGGCCGCTCCAGGGGCGGCTGCTCCAGGGGCGGCTGTTCCAGGGGCCAGGAGCGGCTCCTGCAGTGGCAGCTGCTCCAGGGGCGGCTGCTACTGTGGCCAGGGGCGGCTGCTGCAGGGGCGGCTGCTCCAGGGGCGAGGGGCGGCTCCTGCAGTGGCGGCTGCTCCAGTGGCCGGCTGCTCCAGTGGCCAGGGGCGGCTGCTGCAGGGGCGGCTGCTCCAGGAGCCAGGGGCGGCTGCTGCAGGGGCGGCTGCTCCAGAGGCCAGGCGCGGGTTAGGTCAGGGCGACTCAGCGGGCAGGGGCGACGCGCGGGCAGTGGCGACGCGGCGGGCAGGGCGACGCGGCGGGCAGTGGCGACGCCGTGGGCAGGGCGACGCGGCGGGCAGGTGGCGACGTCGCGGGCAGGGCGACGCGGCGAGCAGGGGCGACGCCGCGGGCAGGTGACGACGCGGCGGGCAGGTGGCGACGCCGCGGGCAGGGCGACGCGGCGAGCAGGTGACGACGCCGCGGGCAGGGCGACGCGGCGGGCATGTGGCGACGCCGCGGGCAGGGCGACGCGGCGAGCAGGTGACTACGCCGCGGGCAGGGCGACGCGGCGGGCAGGTGGCGACGCCGCGGGCAGGTGGCGACGCCGCGGACAGGTGGCGACGCCGCGGGCAGGCGGCGACGCCGTAGGCAGGGGCGACGCCGCGGGCAGGTGGCGACGCCGCGGACAGGTGGCGACGCCGCGGGCAGGCGGCGACGCCGCGGGCAGGGCGACGCGGCGGGCGGCGAGAGCCTGCAGGGGCGGCGCACGGTCGGGCAGAGGCTGCGCGCGGGCCTGACGGGTCTGCAGGGGCGGCTCTCGGGCCTGACGGGCCTGCAGAGGCGGCTCGGGGGGGGCCTGACGGGTCTGCAGAGGCGGCTCGGGGGCCTGACGGACCTGCAGGGGCGGCTCGAGGGCCGTACTAGCTTGCAGGAGGCAGCGCGAGGGCTACAGGACGGCACTCGGGCAGACCGAAGGGCGGGGCGCGCGAGGGCGCACGAGCAGAGAAAGGCGCACGAGGGCGCACGAGGGCGCACGAGGGCGCACGAGCAGAGAAAGGCGCACGAGGGCGCACGTAAGGTAGGGCGCACGAGGGCGCTTCTAGCGGAATAGTGGGCCCGTAGTAGAAAGCGGTCCTAGGTAGCAACCTAGGCTCGTGATACCATGTTAGAATCTAGAATAGAACGAGAATGATCAAACTAGGAATGATGGGGATACAAGTAGGCAACCCTAGCAAAGTTGTACCCCCTAAGGCTAAACCCACTATAGCCTACACAATATAAACATATAATCTTTGACAGCCTACGAACAACTTAGGTAAGTGTGTGAAACAACAGAACAAGGAATGACTGAACTAGCAAGGAGATGGGTACAAGTAAGAAAACCTAGTAGTGTTGTACCCCATATAGTCTACCCCACTACAGCCTACACAGACAATGTCATATATGTTTGACACACCCCCATAGGCAAAGTGGGGGAGAACAAGAGGTCACAAGACCAGTCAAGCAAAGCAAGGCAAGCTCAGGGTGGATCACAACGTCACCACACAATCTGAGCACAAGCACAAGGCCACAAGGCCAGTTCGCATATCAAGGTGAACAAGCAGGGCAGTGACCTCAACCTAGCAAGGGTAAGCATGCAAGTGCAGGTATATATAGATCACAGTACAAGAAAAGTCAAGAAGTGAGCAAGTGAGGGCAAGTAGGCACAAGACCTAGCATCGTACAAAAGCGCTGATGATCACAAGGCTGAAGTGCCTTGGTAAAGATATCGGCAGTGTTGGCCCGAGAGGCCACGTAAGCAAGGCGCAGCTGACCACGCTGCTGCAGCTCACAAGCAAGGAAGTAGCGAAGAGCAATGTGCTTTGTTCTGTGCTCCAGTCTGTGCTCCCGACACAAGGCCAGCATGGCCTTGTTGTCTACGTACAGAACTGGAGGAGAACGAGGCGGCTCTCCCAGGTAAGTCAGCAGGTAGGTGAGCCAGCGTAACTCCTGTGCAGCCATGGCCCCTGCGTAGATCTCAGCCTCACAGCTGGAGCTGAGAACAGAAGACGAGCGGGTAGACCGCCATGAAACAGAGCCGGAACCAAGGCTGAAGGTGTAACTCTGTGACGACCGCTGCGTAGCCAAGTCGTCAACCCAAGACGCGTCTGCGTGACCAGTGAGGACCACTCGACTCCGCCCTCGAAGCACGAGCCCCATGCCCGACGTACTGCACAAGTAGCGAAACACCCTCTTTGCTGCAGCCATGTGCTCTGGTCGGTGTCTCCCAGGAGCAACATAGCGTGCCAAGATGCTAAGAGGGTATGCCAGGTCAGGTCGAGTGCAGGTCATCAGGTACACGAGGCAGCCAACAAGCTCTGGGTACGGGCCACTTGGCTCTACGGACTCATCCAAAGGCAGAGCTGAGAGCGAGTGGCGAGTAGACAGAGGAGTGCCCTGAGGCGAGGAGTACGTGAAGTCGAAGCGCTGAGGACTTGCTGCACCATGTGTGACTGAGTCAAGGTAATGGTGCGCCGTGCTCTGTCACGGGTGATCTGCAAGCCAAGATAGCTGCGCAGTTCACCAAGGTCTGTGCACGTGTGTCTCTTCTGCATCTCCGACTTCACGTGGGCGAGTCCAGCAGTGTCAGCAGTAGCAAAGACCAAGTCGTCGACGTACACGAGGATGTAGAACGGCGGCAAAGAGGTGTCGGTGCGTAGAAACAGCGACGAGTCAGCAGTAGAAGGAGCAAACCCAAGGGCCGCAAGCGTAGTCCTCAGTGTGTCGTGCCACTCACGGGGCGCCTAGCGGAGATCGTAGACTGGCCGCCGGAGGCTCCACTGGGTACCAGGAGGAAACGACCCAGTGAAGCCAGGTGGGCGGCGCAGCCAGATCTCCTCGTGCAGGCTGCCCTGTAGGAAAGCAGTGCTGAAGTCAAGAGAGTGAAGCTCGTAGTCGCGCTGAGCAGCTATGTGCAGCAGCACCCGAAGAGTGGTCATCTTCAGGGTGGGAGAGATGGTCTGGAAGTAGTCAACTCCCTGTCGCTGACTGAAGCCTCGAGCCACGTAACGTGCCTTGAAGACAGGTGGAGAGCCCGGCGGCCGCTTCACCCTGAAGATCCACATGCCACTGACGATGTTCGCCCCAGGTGGGAGAACCTCGTCGACGTAAGTGCCTGTGGACTTCCACGAAGCCATCTCTGCGTCCATGGCTGTCTGCCACTGAGAAGAGTAGTGACCCTCTATCGCCTCTGGGTAAGAGCGCGGGGTCGGGATGTCTGGTGCATCCGGGTCTCCCTCAGGTGCAATCAGCATGGACATGAGATGAGGTACAGCAGTGGCAAAGCACTCAAAATCCTCCTGCCTATCCTCAAGGACGTCCGTGCCAAGAGCACACTCACCCCCGACGGACGGAGGACAGACAGACTCAGACTCAGCAACAAGACTAGCGGCGTAGTCTAGACGATAGTGAGCAGCGAAGTCGACAAGCTCAGCAATTAAGGCAGGCGCAGCAGTGGACTCAAAGGAAGGGTTAGTGACAACAGTAGCCAGGAGACGTGTGACAGTAGGACTGGCAGCACGAAGGGAGTCAGACTCCGGGTCAGCAAGAGCAGGAAGAGAGGACCCTGGAGGAGACGGCAAAGGGACACGCATTGGAGCAGTGGAAGGACGTAGAGCCATCTGGTGCGTGCCAGGGACAGCAGGAGGACGCTGACGCGGAACACGACGACCAGTGCGAGCAGCACGAACAGGCGACGCAGGACGAGACTCAGGCTCACGATGCTCAGCAAGACCTCCAGTAGGACCAGTGTAGGGAGAAGGAGCAGGCAGTGGGGAGGCCAGCTGTAACTGTGACTTGGACTGTGGGGAGACCAAGAACCTGCTCAAGGAGCGGAACGAAGTACGGCCGCGGCCGCGCAGCACCTCCAGAACCAGCAGGGACAGCACCAGCACCCCCAGCGTCAGCTCCAACAGCTCCAGCAGCACCACCAGCTCCAGCACCTCCAGTAACTCCAGCTCCAGCAGGACCACCGGAAGACGAAGCAGCTCCAGCTCCAGTACCTCCAGCAGCACCTACTCCAGCAGCACCGCCAGCTCCAGCACCGCCAGCAGCTCCAGCACCAGTAGCACCACCAGGCCCAGCAGCTCTAGTACCTCCAGTACGAGCACCTCCGGGATCCGTGTCTCCCGAACCCCCAGCAGCCCCAGTAGCAGAAGGACCTCCAGCAGCAGCAGAACCTCCAGCGCCGGAAGCACCACCAGCTCCAGCAGTACGGCTCCAGCGCCGAGCAAACCACTTGCGCAGCTCCTACGGAGAGGGCAGCTCCCGCCGAGACGAAGCACCCGAAGGACCTCCAGGCCCAATACCGCCAGACTCCACACGAGCAGGCCCAGCACCGTCAGGTTCCGCACCCCCAGTCTCAGCAACCCCAGGCTCAGCACCCCCAGACTCAGCACCCCCAGCCTCAGCACCCCCAGACCCAGCACCCCCAGGCTCCACACGCTCAGGCTCAGCACCCCCAGACCCAGCACCCGCAGGCTCAGCACCCCTAGCAGCACCAGAGTTAACAGCTACCTCGACAGGCTTGACTGCATCAACCTGGGACACACCTGAGGGGGCAGGACCCTGAGTGGGGAGGGGGTCTACCGGGGGGGGACCTGGCGCGAGGAAGAGGGGCGGGGGGGGGAGGGGGGCAGTACGGTAGGGGAAGAGACGGTAGTAAGGAACCGACTGCGGAGATAACTACTGCAACGGGAGCTAGACTACGGGCTAGGCACGTGTGCTTGCGTGTGATCTCTGCGTTCCTTAGTCGTTTCCTTGTGTTCACGCTGCTTGCTAGTTCACGGGGAGAATTTGCAAGAGTTTCACTAGGAAAACATGACAACAATGGTAGCAACAACATTGGCATCACAGTCTACATCAGAGCTAGCTAGGCTGCTGGTCGACCTCCAGTGCAGCATGGTCGACCGCGCTCCAGCGCAGCAGCGCTCGCACCGCTCCAGCGGTGCAGAGTAGCGGTTCGCCAACGTTGCAAGTCCACGGTGTGCCAACGCTGCAGCAAGTCGGCTGCACAGCGTTGCACCCGCAGGACAATGGTGCACCTGCTTCGCAGATGCGTGCAGCTGGTTGGTGCGCCACTCCTCATCACGTGAACAGCGCAGACGCCTGGCAGACTCCACGCCAGCGACTGCGCCCACCAGCCACGTCGACCTCGGGATACCACCCGCGTGGTCGGCCTCGCAGACTCCACCCCGGCGACACTCGCACACGTCGCCCGGGTATCCCGGTCGACCGGGCAACTATGCCCGGTCAACCAGCACAGTCCGTAGCCGGCCACCAATGCCCGGCGTCCCCAGTCCGGCGTCCAGGTGCCCAGGACGCCGTCCGAACCCCCAGGCCGGCGTCCAGACGCCCAGGACGCCGTGCAGACCTCCAGAGCGGCGTCCGGCCTCCCAGGACGCCGACCAAACGCCCAGGTCGGCGTCAGGGCCCCCAGGACGCCGTGCAGGCGCCAAGGGCGGCGTCCCAGGCTCCTAGGACGCCGTGCAGACGCCTAGGTCGGCGTCTGGCCTTCCAGGACGCCATGCAGGCGCCCACGACGCCAACCAGGCGCCCGGGTAGTCGTGCCGACGCCCAGGTCGGCGTACAGCTTCCCAGGACGCCGTCCAAGCGTCCAGGACGCCAACCAGGCGTCCAGGACGGCGTCCTCCTGCTCGGCGCCCTCCAGCTAGGCGCCCTTGTAGTGGCCCCCGTGCCCACTGCTGCAGGTCGGCGGTAACCCCCACACATCCGACCACGAGGTCGGCTCCGCCCAAGCGAGGACGGGGCCAAACAACACTCCCGCTGACACTCCCCTGCCGCGCTCACGCTTGGGCCCCCAGCCCACACGGCAGTACAGCCCGGAGAAAAGCCCAGCGGCGTGCACACAACACACAGCACGCCGGTCACCGCACCAGCCATGCAGAAGGGCATGGCACCTACTGCTGCACGTCGTCGTCGCCGTCGCCCACGCCGGCCAAGCGCACCTGGCCGATTGCGACGGAGCACCGGTTGAAGGCCGGGTAGTGCAGCGCCTTCGTCAGGAAGTCAGCCGGCTGCTCGGTGGTCGGGATGTACCTCAGCGAGAACTTCCCGCGCCTCACCATGTGCTGCAGCCAGGCCTGTCGCCGCTCCATGTGTTTGAGGATGCCCTCGGCGACCGTGATGGCCGACTTGTTGTCCACCCTCAAGACAGTTGGCTTCCCGGCGTCCAGCTGCCAGAATTCTGCAAGGAGGAAACGAAGTCGACGTCCCTCCTTGCCGGCTTCGGTGGCCGCCACGTACTCCGACTCGGTCGACGACAGCGTCGCGCACTTGATGCGCTGGCTCGACCAGGAGACCGCGGCCCCTCCATAGACAAACACGTAGCCTCCTGTGCTCGTCCTGTTCTGCTTGTCACCGGCATCGTCGGCGTCCACGTAGCCGACCAGCTCCAGCGACTCTGGTCCACCGCCGAACTCCAGGGCGGTGTCACGCGTGTTGGCGAGGTAGGCGAGGCAGCGGTCGACCTCGCGCCAGTGCTGGTCGCTCCTCACCGTGAGGCCGCTCCCCAGCTTACTGCAGGCGAAGGTGATGTCCGGCCTCGTCGTCGTCGCCGCGAACTGCAGCGAGCCGACCTTCTGCCTGTACTCCTCCACCTGGCGTTCCTGCGCCTCCTCGTCGTCGAAGGTGAGCTCGGTGTAGGCGTCGACCGAGACCGGCGTCTTAGGGGTGCGCCCGGTCTGCTCCTCGTCGAGGAAGCGCCTACGCAGCTTGTCGGCGTAGCCCTGCTGGTGCAGCCACAGCTTCCCCGCCGACCTGTCGCGGACGATCTCCAGCCCGAGGTACTTCTGCACCGGCGAGATCTCGCGCAGCTCGAAGGCGGCTTCCAGCAGCTCCTTCAACTCCTCCAGCATCGCGGCGCTTCTGCTGGCGGCGAGCAGGTCGTCGACGTAGACCAGCACCCAGTAGGCCACTCCGTCGTCGCCGACCTTGAAGTACAGAGCCTCGTCGACCTGGCTCTTCTTCCACCCGGCGCCGACCAGCATGTCGTTGAGCGCCAATTACCACAGCAGCGGCGACTGCTTCAGCCCGTACAGGCTCTTCAGCAGCTTGCACACCCGGCCGGTTCCGTCGTTGAAGTAGTCCGGTTGGGACATGTAGAGCACCCGGTCGAGCTTGCTCTGCAGGAAGGCGTTCTTCATGTCGAGCTGCATCAGGTTGAGGTTGAGGACGGTGACGATGCTGAGGAAGATCCTCAGCGTGACGTAGCTGCCCACCGGCGCGAACGTCTCGTCGTAGTCGGCGCCGTACACCTGCGTGAAGCCCTTCACGACCAACCTCGCCTTCTCTCGCTCGACCGTGTCGTCGATGTGGTACTTCGTCGTCAACACCCACCAGTTCTTCGTGATGTTCACTCCCGGCGGGCGTTCGACCAGCTCCCACGTTCCCATGTTGATGAGGCTGCGGATCTCCTCTTCCATGGCGGCCTTCACTGCCGGGCCCTTCCAGCTTGCCAGCGCCTCCTTCACCATCATCGTTGAGATGTCCCAACGGTGCTCTAGGTCGGCCAACATGTCGGGGTCGAGCTCCGGAAACTCCTCATCCTCCTCGGCGTCGTCGTACAGCCGGTCGTCAGCATCATCGTCCACGTCGTACACCGTGGTGAAGGCAGCGGGGACGAAGAAGTCAGGCGGCCTCCGAAGTCGGCCTAAACGCCGTGGTCCCGGCTGGACCTCCTCGGCGTCCCCTCCATCGTCGCCGTCGTCGCTGTCCTTGGCGTCCTGCTGCACCTCAGCCGGCGTCCCAGCCGGCGGCTCCCCTGTGGTCGGCTCCCCTGCCGACTGCCTGGTCGCCGACTTCTCCTTGGTCGGCGTCGCTACTGCCTGCTCCCCTGGCGGCTGCTGTTCTGCAGGTGCATCCTTCGCCGGCTTCACCAAAGTCGGCTGCACCACCTGCTGCCTCCCGGTCAACGTTAGCTTTGCTCCCATGCCGCCTTGCACAGCATCACGCCGGCCACCGGCAGCATCACGTCGGCCACCGGCGATGCTTGGGTCCGGCGCCACAGGTGACGCCCCACGTCTCCCCTCATCGTCGGAGGCCGACATCGGGGTCAGCCCATGCAAGTCGGCAACAAGGGGAGGGGCAGGGGAAGGCTAGGGAGAGGGGACGTCCTCGGCGTCCTCACCAGCAAGTTTGCCGACCTCGGCGAGCAGAGGCAGCGTCGCCGTCGAGGTGTCCGTTGGCGGGTGAACCGGCATTCGCCCGGACGCCGGCCCGTGCGCCGACTTCCACGCTTCCAGCGACATGCTCTCGTAGAACACCACGTCCGACGTGGTGACCACCCGGTTGTCGGCGATGTCGAGGAGCTCCCAGCCCTTGCTCTCCTCCGACACGCCGAGGTGGAGGCCCCACCGGGCCTTTGGCTGCAGCTTCCCACCATGCTGCTGCTCGGGAACCAAGAACTGTGCCATGCAGCCCCACACCCGCACCAGCGACAAATCGGGCTTCTTCCCGGTGAGCAACTGGTACGGCGTCGACCCAGGCGGCAGCGCCGATCGCTCGAGGCAGTTGCGGACCCAGATAACCTGCCGTAGAGCGAGGTGCCACCAGTGGTGCTGCACGCCCATGTGCAGCAGCATCGTGCACACAGACTCCACCACTGTCCTCATCTCCCCCTCTGCCATGCCGTTCTGCTACGGGGTGTACGGGCAGGTCAGGTCGTGGACTATCCACTTGCCGTTCACGAAGTCGGAGAACTGCTTCCCGAGGAACTCCCCTCCTCGGTCCGAGCGCAACATCAGCACCGACTTCTTCGTCTGCCGCTTAGCCACCGCCAGCCACCTTGTCGGCGTCCTTGCTCGGCTTCAAGCCACTGCTACCGCTGCCGCCAGACTGCCCACGCTACCCCGGCCGGCCACCTTGCCTCGCCGGGGCGACGAAGTTCGCCTGCGCCAAGAGCTCCTGGGACCGCTCAGCCTCCTGCATCGCCTCGTCCTGCAGGATGTACGAGGTCAGGTTGTCCTCGTTGAGCGTCGCCCTTGTGCTCGGCGCCATAGACAGCCGCTTCAGGAGGTTGTAGCTGCTCGAGAGTCCCTGCATCATGTAGGAGACGTACAACGCCGTCGAGTACTGCGCACCGGCCATCCTGATGGTGGCGAGAATTCGCCGAGCTCGGTTACAGTAGTCGGTCGCCGTCTCCTCGTCACCCATACGCAGGTGCGTCAGCTGTCCCTCCAGCTGGGCAATGAACAAGTCGTCGGTGACTTGGTAGGTCGACTCGATGAAGCTCCACGCCCGGTGGCCGGCGTCGAGGTACTCTCGGCACCACTTCAAGGCGATCTGCACGCCCGGCGAGCAGCACCGCGAGATGACCGTGAAGGTCAACAGTTGCACGGCGCGAAACTCCGCACGCAGGTCGGGGTGGTGCTCCCCCGGCGTCGCCACGGTCCCTCGGGCGAAGCCGATCAGCCCGGCCATCTCCAGCTGGGGCTCGATGGCTTCCTTCCAGATGATCTGTTGACCAACGAGCGGCCGGGTGACCGAGATCCTGTCCGGCGTAAACTTGAAGTAGCCGTAGCTCGGTGCAATCCCGCCCGCCGTCACCTGGGTCGCCGACATCGGCGACACTCCAGCGCAGCATGGTCGACCTCCAGCGCAGCATGGTCGACCGCGCTCCAGCGCAGCAGCGCTCGCACCGCTCTAGCGTTGCAGAGTAGCGGTTCGCCAACGTTGCAAGTCCACGGTGTGCCAACACTGCAGCAAGTCGGCTGCACAGCGTTGCACCCGCAGGACAATGGTGCACCTGCTTCGCAAATGCGTGCAGCTGGTTGGTGCAGACTCCACGCCAGCGACTGCGCCCACCAGCCACGTCGACCTCGGGATACCACCCCCGTGGTCGGCCTCGCAGACTCCACCCTGGCGACACTCGTACACGTCGCCCGGGTATCCCGGTCGACTGGGCAACTACGCCCGGTCAACCAGCACAGTCCGTAGCCGGCCACCAATGCCCGGCGTCCCCAGTCCGGCGTCCACGCGCCCAGGACGCCGTCCGAACCCCCAGGTTGGCGTCCAGACGCCCAGGACGCCGTGCAGACCTCCAGAGCGGCGTCCGGCCTCCCAGGACGCCGACCAGACGCCTAGGTCGGCGTCAGGGCCCCCAGGACGCCGTGCAGGCGCCAAGGGCGGCGTCCCAGGCTCCTAGGACGTCGTGCAGACGCCTAGGTCGGCGTCTGGCCTTCCAAGACGCCGTGCAGGCGCCCACGACGCCAACCAGGCGCCCGGGTAGTCGTGCCGACGCCCAGGTCGGCGTACAGCTTCCCAGGACGCCGTCCAAGCGTCCAGGACGCCAACCAGGCGTCCAAGACGGCGTCCTCCTGCTCGGCGCCCTCCAGCTAGGCGCCCTTGCAGTGGCCCCCGTGCCCACTGCTGCAGGTCGGCGGTAACCCCCACACATCCGACCACGAGGTCGGCTCCGCCCAAGCGAGGACGGGGCCAAACAACACTCCCGTTGACACCGACTCGTCAAACGTGACGTCCTGGGAGGACAGAATACGGCGCGAGGTGGGGTGGTAAAACTGCCAACCAGGCGCGTCAGGGGGGAAGCCAAGGAAGACGCAGGGAACAGCACGGGAGGACAGCTTGTCCGTAGACAAGTCGCGGACGAAAGCTCGAGATCCCCAGACACGGAACGCAGACGCATCGCCAACCTTCCCCGAGTAGGGGAGGTCTCCGGCATGGAGACACGGGGCTGAAGGTTGATCTGATGCGCCGCGTACTGAACCGCGAACGGCCACAGAAAATGGGGGGCAGCCGCATGGATCATGGACGTACGAGCGACGTCCATGACCATGCCAATGCGGCGCTCAGCAATCCCATTTTGCTGCGGAGAGGCCGGAAGCGTGAACGTCTGGCGGATGCCCTCCGTACGACAGAAGGCTCGCAGAAGGTCGGAGGAAAACTCTCCACCTCTGTCGGAGTGCGGACGCAGAACAGGAAAGTCCGAGCCGAAACTCTCTCTGAGCTGGAGACGGGCAGCGCGGATCCAGTCGATCACCTCAGTGACCTCACCCTTGCGGCGCAAGGGGAAGACTGTGGTGTAACGCGAGTAGTCGTCAACCACCAGCAGGAAGTAACGCTCGTGACCCTGTCCACGGACACGGGCTGGGCCCCCACACACCCATGTGGAGAGTCTGCAGCGGAGCCTCTGTCGGAGGAAACTCGGAGGAGTGAGGACCGGCGCGCTGCCGCCCCTCGACGAAGGGAACGCAGGTAGGGGCAGGCCCCGGGGGAAGGGGAGGGAGGGACCGGGGGAGACCAGAGACAAGGACATGGGAGGCCATGCCTCGGAGACGAAGCAGGGAGGGGTGACCAAGGCGGTGGTGCCAGAGAAGATTCTGGTGAGATAGGAGACGACACGAGCAGGGGGCAGACTCAGGACCAGACCTGGACGCTGCAGCAAACACCTAACCTGACGCAGCTACCTGACCAGACGAAGTAACCGGAGGAGACTCGGTAGTCAGTGTGTAGAGGCTCGACCCCGGCTGACGGGTAAACGTGGCCAAGTGTCGGCCCGTCCGAGCACACGTGCAGTGGGTCACTCACTGACTCGCAGGAGTGAACTGGTCAACCCCCCCATCCTGCAGGTCAGCACCACTCACCAAGTTCGTAGAGAACGAGGGGAGGTAAAGAACTGACAGGGAGCCAGACGGGGCCGCAGGACACGGTAGGACAGTGGAGTAGTGGGCAAGGACAGGACTCCCAGAGGGGTCTGCCAGGGAGACTGCAACCGGCCGACTAAGCGGTGTGAGTGTGGTGCGGTCTCGAAAGAAGGAGCGGGAAGCACCCGAGTCAAGGGTGAAGGTGTGCAAGACCGCAGTAGGCGCAGCACCAGAGAGAGCAGACTCACCAGCACCTAGAGCAGCAGCCTCACCAACACCTGGAGCAGGAGACGCACGAGCACCAAGAGCAGCAGCCTCACCGGCACCTGGAGCAACAGACTGGATACCGGGGTCAGGCGGCACATACAAGTGACAGGCACCCTCAGCACTAGTAGACAATGCATACATGGCAGTGAGGATAGCATCATAGTCAAGAGAAAAGATATCTACCCTCTGCCTAAGCAGCTCCAGCCAGGAGGGGAGCTCAGCGTCGTCGCCAAACTCTGTAGGCCAAGCGTCGCTCAGACGGGCGAAGCAGCGGGACTCTGTGTGACTAACCGTCCCGCAAGGCTGACCAGTCCGGACATCCGTGCGAATGACGTACGGGCAGTGAGCTGTACTCCATGACCCTCCACTCTGAGCATACTGTCAGAGGTCCACTGGAGATCCCCGATTGATCCTAGGGAAGGGTTACAGGCACGTTGGCCTGGGGGGTTATGGGCACACTGACCCGCTGGACGAACTGAGGAAGCAGCTGGATTACCTGCTCAAGAAGGAGTTCATTCGCCCTAGTTCGTCGCCCTTCGCAGCATTGATACTGTTCACGCCGGAAAAGGACGGGGGTTTTCGCATGTGCATAGACTACAGAGCACTGAACAGGGTTACCATCAAATCCCGTTACCCCATTCTGCGAGCCGACAAACTGATCGACCAGCTTGGGTTTTCTCAAAAATTGACCTTAGAGGGGGTTACCACCAGATTCGCTGAATCCACCCGACTGCCCCAAGACCGCTTTCCGAACATGCTATGGATCCTTCGAATATACCGTCATGCCCTTCGGACTGACCAACGCCCCTGCCACTTTTCAAATGACAATGAACGAGGCCTTCCGCCCGCTTTTAGATAAGTGTGTCGTCGTGTACCTTGACGACATACTGATTTACAGCCCCGACAGAACACAGCACTTACAGGACATCGAAGCTGTTTTTAAAATACTGAGTGAGAACCGCCTACTGACCAAAGCCTCTAAGTGTGAGTTTTTACAGGACCGACTGGGGTTTTTGGGACACATTATTTCAGCTGAAGGAGTGGAAATAGACCCGAAGAAGATCGCGATGATTCAGGCATGGCACGCGCCGACAAGTTTGACCGAGTTGCAGAGTTTTCTGGGGTTTGTCAACTACGTGCGCCAGTTTGTCCCCGACATGGCGAAGTTGACTGCCCCGTTGACCGACCTACTGAGGAAGGGGGTTGAGTATACATGGGGGGAGAAAGAGCAAGCTGCCTTCTCGGCCCTCAAAAATATTTTGTGCTCGCTGCCCGTGCTTCACAACGCAGATACGCACCGTCCGTTCGAACTCGTCACCGACGCTAGTGACATCGCTGTGGGAGCAGTACTGTTGCAGGACTTTGGGAACGGCTTCCAGCCAATCGCGTACGAGTCCCGCAAGCTTCAACCGCCCGAACGCAACTACCCAATACACGACCGCGAGATGCTGGTGATCGTGCACGCATTCAAGGTGTGGTGATTTTACCTCACGGGAGCAGACGTGACAGTACGGACAAACCATCAATCACTACAGTACCTTCGCGCCCAACCGAATCTCAATCCGCGACAGATCCGCTGGTTGGAATATCTGGAGTCCAACTTCCACTACACGGTCCAACATCGCCAACGCACTCACACGCCCCACCGCCCAACTCCACGCCATCCTACTCGCCCAAACCAACCCACTGCTAACAGGCCTATTCACCCACGGATACAGTACCGACCCATTTTTCACGGCCGAAAATTCACAGCAACTGGCAGAAGCTAAAGGAGCCTATTACGTAAAAACAGGCACCAACCGCATCTGGGCACCCGCGTACTCAACACTGAGGGAACTGTAACTGCATGAGGCACACGACAGGATTACCTCGGGACATTTTGGGGTAGAAGAAACGCGACAACAGCTGCAACGGTATTACTACAGGCCGGAGCTGTTGACCGACGTACAGCACCACGTGGACTCGTGTCCTACGTGTCAGGTGATGAAGAGCTCGCGAAAAAGAAAGGCGGGTCAGTTGCAGCCGATTCTACCGCCTGAGCGCGCCTGGGAGCAGGTTACCATGGATTTCGTCAAAGGGTTACCTTTGAACCCTGTGGGGAACGACGCAGTTATGGTCGTCGTCGACAGGTTGACGAAGATGGCACACTTCGCTGCGTGCAAGAAATCAATCTCAGCCGAAAAAACCGCTCGCCTGTTCATCGCAGCCGTCGTTCGACTACACGGGATACCAGCCGCGATAATCAGCGACTGCAACACGAAGTTCACCAGCAACTTCTGGAAAAACCTCTGGGAACAATTCGGGACCAGGCTATAGTTCAGTTGGTTGTACCACTTCGAGACCGACGGCCAAACGGAGCGGACCAATCAGACGATGGAGCAGTTGATTCGTGCCACGTGCAACGACCCGACCACTTGGGAGCAGCAGCTGCCGCTGATCGATTTTCCGTACAACAACGCCACGTCAGCGACAACGTAGCAGTCCCCGTTCTACTTGAACTACGAGCAAAATCCTGCAGTGCCCATGACGCCGAGTACGGACAACCCAACACCACGTGCACAACAATTCGCCGAGATTCTGCAAGCTGCCCGCACCAGAGCCGCCGAAGCAATTAAGAAAGCAAATGTCATCACTAAGCGCAACGCTGACCACCACCGCCGCCCAGTCACGTACTAGTCAGGAGAATACGTACTGCTCGACACACAGAACTTAAGACTGCCCGTCGTACCGAAATTGCGACCGCGCTACTGTGGACCATTCCAAATCAACCACATGATTATCCAAGGAACAGCACATTTACTGTTCTCGACAGACTGGTACATCAACCCCTCATTCCACGTCAGTCTGCTTCACCTATACATCCCAACCACAAGCCAACTCCCTTGTCACCGCCCGCCATCCATGACTCGCCCTGCATCGGAGCCGATCATTGAGCCCGAAAAAAATATGAGCCATCGGATTCGACACCCCACGGGAATCAAGAGGATTCAATTCCTCGTTCGCTGGAAGGACCGCACGCCAACTGAAGATAGCTGGGTGCCCCTGGCCAACATCGAAAACCACCCTGCCCTGCAAGTGTACCTAAGGAGCCGGGGATTCCGCGATATACACGCACTCGCGTAGCGGAGGGGGCTTCTTGAGGGGGGGGGGGGGTAGTGTAAGGAATTTTCTCGGCATTCCTTACGGAGCCCGACTACATCGCGTACAGCAACAGCCTTTGTTCGCCCGTTACTGCTAACGGGGCTTCGCCAACTTCGCGCGCACTGTTTTGCCAAACCTCGCACTACTGGCCCGGCCGTGTCGGCCTACGCTTCGGGACTAGCCCGAGCCTCGCTGCCAGCGTAGCACTAGCTAGCTCGCACGCACCGCGTTACCGTTTGCATGTTTCGCGTATAAATGTTCGTTCATGCCTTCGCTCACATTTTGTATTCGTTTGACACTTAGTGCAATCCTTGCTACCTCGATTCATTGCACCCGTAACACAATATTATATTACACTTCTTTCTATTGCGGTATATCTTCAAACATGCTTGTGTTAGAATGTAGAACTGAACGAGAAATGTGTGAAACTAGGCAGCAGGGTGATACAAGTAGGAAACCCTAGCAATGTTGTACCCCCTAAGGCTAAACCCACTATAGCCTACACAATATGAACATGTATAATGTTTGACACACCCCCATAGGCTAAGTGGGAGACAACCAGATGGTCACAAGACCAGTCAAAGCAAAGCAAAGCAAGCTCAGGGTGGATCTCAAGGAAACCACACAAATTCCGAGCACAAGCAAGTGGTCACAAGACCAGTTCACATGCAGTTTGATAATATAACAAGAGGTACAGTGATCACAACCTAACAAGAGTAAACATGCAGGTATATATATATAGAGATCACAGTACAAGCAGAGTCAAGAAGTGAGCAAGTGAGGGAGAGTAGGCACAAGGCCTAGAACAGTACAGAAACGCTGATGGTCACAAGGCTGAAGCGCCTTGGTGAACACATCAGTAGTGTTGGCCCGAGTGGCCACGTAACGCAGACGAAGCTGACCACGCTGCTGCAGCTCTCGAGCAAGGAAGTAGCGCAGAGCGATGTGCTTCGTCCTGTGCTCCAGTCTGTGCTCCTCACACAAGGCAATGGCGGCCTTGTTGTCAACGTACAGCACTGGAGGA
The DNA here is from genome assembly GCA_947471745.1 of Closterium sp. Naga37s-1. Lineage (NCBI taxonomy): Eukaryota > Viridiplantae > Streptophyta > Zygnematophyceae > Desmidiales > Closteriaceae > Closterium > Closterium sp. Naga37s-1. Next base: position 1,299,517 of record CANJKZ010000966.1, read on the forward strand.
GAACGAGGCCGCTCTCCCAGGTCGGTCAGCAGGTAGGTGAGCCAGCGTAACTCCTGTGCAGCCATGGCTGTGGCGTAGATCTCAGCCTCACAACTGGAGCTGAGAACAGAAGAAGAGCGAGTAGAACGCCAAGAAACTGAACCAGAGCCAAGGCTGAAGGTGTAACCCTGAGACGACCGCTGCGTAGCCTGGTCGTCAGCCCAAGAAGCGTCTGAGTGACCCGTGAGGACAACGTCGCTCCGACCTCCAAGCACGAGCCCCATGCCCGACGTACTGCACAAGTAGCGCAACACCCTCTTAGCGGCATCCATGTGCTCCTTCCGGTGACGGCCGGGAGCGACATAGCGTGCTAGGATGCTAAGAGGGTATGCCAGGTCAGGTCGAGTGCAGGTCATCAGGTACATGAGGCAGCCCACAAGCTCTGGATACGGGCCACTCGGCTCTACGGACTCATCCGAAGGCAGAGCTGAGAGCGAGTGACCGGTAGGCAGAGGAGTGGGCTGAGGCGAGGAGTACGTGAAGCGGAAGCGCTGAAGGACCTGCTGCACCATGTGTGACTGAGTCAAGGTGATGGTGCGCTGTGCTCTGTCCCGGGTGATCCGCAAGCCAAGATAGCTTGTCAGCTCACCCAGGTCTGTGCACGTGTGTCTCTTCTGCAGCTCCGACTTCACGTGGGCGAGTGCCTCAGTGTCAGCAGTAGCAAAGACCAAGTCGTCTACGTAAACAAGAACGTAGAACGGCGGCAGAGTGGTATCGGTGCGTAGAAACAGCGACGGGTCAGCAGTAGAAGGAGCAAACCCAAGAGCAGCAAGAGTAGTCCTCAGTGTGTCGTGCCACTCACGGGGTGCCTGGCGGAGACCGTAGACTGGCCGCCGGAGGCTCCACTGGGTACCAGGAGGGAACGACCCAGTGAAGCCAGGTGGGCGGCGCAGCCAGATCTCCTCGTGCAGGCTGCCCTGTAAGAACGCAGTGCTGAAGTCAAGAGAGTGGAGCTCGTAGTCACGCTGAGCAGCGACGTGCAGCAGAACCCGAAGAGTGGTCATCTTCGGGGTCGGGGAGAAGGTCTGGAAGAAGTCAACTCCCTCTCGCTGACTGAAGCCTCGTGCAACGTAACGCGCCTTGAAGACAGGCGGAGAACCCGGCGGCCGCTTCACCCTGAAAATCCACATGCCACTGACGATGTTCGCCCCAGGTGGGGGAACCTCGTCGACGTAGGTGCCTGTGGACTTCCAGGATGCCATCTCTGCGTCCATGGCTGTCTGCCACTGAGAGGAGTAGGGACCCTCCATCGCCTCTGCGTAGGAGCGTGGGGTCGGGATGTCTGGTGCATCCGGGTCTCCCTCAGGGGCAACTAGCATGGACACGAGATGAGGCAAAGTAGCGGCAAAGCACTCAAACTCCTCCTGTCTGTCCTCAAGGACGTCCGTGCCAAGAGCACACTCACCCCCGACAGACGGAGGACAGACAGACTCAGACTCAGACTCAGCAACAAGGCTAGCGGCGTAGTCTAGACGACAGGCAGCAGCAAAGTCAACAAGCTCAGCGACTAGAGCAGACGCAGCAGAGGACTCAAAGGAAGGGTCAGTGACAGCAGTGGCAAGGAGACGCGTGACAGTAGGACTGGCAGCACGAAGAGAGTCAGAGTCCGGGTCAGCAAGAGCAGGAAGAGAGGACGCTGGTGGAGACGGCAGTGGGACACGCTGTGGAGCAGTAGAGGGACGCAGGGTCATATAGTGAGTGCCAAGGACAGGAGGAGGACGCTGACGTGGAACACGACGACCAGCGCGGACAGCGCGCACAGGCGACTCTGGACGCGTCTCAGGCGACGGAGGACGAGACTCAGGCTCACGACGCTCCGTAAGACCTCCCGTCGGCGCAGTGTAGGGAGAAGGACCAGGAAGTGGAGAGACTGGCTGTAACTGTGACTGCGACTGGACAAGCGGTGGACTCAGTAGGGGAGGAGTAGGACCAGGAGAGGGCGGAAGGCCAAGAACCTGCTGAAGGAGCGGAACGTAGTACGGCCGTGGCCGCTCAGCACCTCCAGCTCCAACCCCCTCAGCAGGGCCAGTCCCAGCAGCTCCAGCAGCACCGCCAGCAGCAGCAGGGTCCCCAGCAGCTCCAGTACCAGCAGCACCTCCAGCAGTGCCAGTAGCACCACCAGCAGCAGCAGCACCTCCAGCAGCTCCAGCAGCACCAGTACCAGCAGCACCTCCAGCAGCGCCAGCAGCACCGCCAGCAGCAGCAGTACCACCAGCAGCTCCAGTAGCTCCAGCACCAGTAGCACCTCCAGCAGCGCCAGCAGCACCAGCAGCACCTCCAGCAGCGCCAGCCGCACCGCCAGCAGCAGCAGCACCTCCAGCAGCTCCAGCAGCACCAGAACCAGTAGTACCTCCAGCAGCGCCAGCAGCACCTCCAGCAGCAGCAGTACCTCCAGCAGCTCCAGCAGCACCAGCAGCACCTCCAGCAGCGCCAGCCGCACCGCCAGCAGCAGCAGCACCTCCAGTAACTCCAGAAGCTCCAGAGTCCACGACACCGGGAGCGCCACTCCGGAGACTGCAGCGCCTAGCGTACCACTCTCGGAGCTGCTGGGGAGAGGGCAGCTCTCGCCTAGGAGGGGAAGCACTAGCACCAGCTCCGGCACCACTCCGAGCTCCAGAAGCACCTCTCCTGAGGCTGCAGTACTGTAAGTACCACTCACGCAGCTGCTGCGAGGAGAGGCCTCCCCCAGGTGCAGCACGCTCAGGCTCAGTACTCTCAGACGTAGCACTCCCAGGCTCAGCACCCCCAGGCTCAGCACCTCCAGACTCAGCAACCGCAGGCTCCGCACCCCCAGGCTCAGCACCCCCAGACTCAGCACCCGCAGGCTCCGCACCCCCAGACCCCGCACCCCCAGGCTCAGCACCCCCAGACTCCGCAACCCCAGGCTCCGCACGCTCAGGCTCAGCACCCCTGGCAGGACGAGAGTCGACAGCTACCTCGACAGGCTCAACCGGGTCTACCTGGGACACACCTGAGGGAGCGGCACCCTGAGGGGGGAGGGGGTCTACCACAGCAGCACCTGGCGCGAGGAAGAGAGGCGGGGGGGGGAGCGGGGCAGTGCGGTAGGGGAAGAGGCGGTAGTAGGGCACGGACTCGTCAAAAGTGACGTCCTGAGAGGGCAGGACACGGCGCGAGGTGGCGTGGTAAAACTGCCAACCAGACGCGTCCGGGACAAAGCCAAGGAAGACACAGGGAACAGCGCGGGAGGAGAGCTTGTCCGCGAACGTATCGCGAACAAAAGCTCGGGACCCCCAGACCCGAAAACGCGACGCATCGCCAACCTCTCCCGTCCAACGCAGTGTCGGCAAAGTCTCCGGAACGGAGACACGGGGCCAGAGGTTGAGCTGATGCGCAGCGTATCGGACCGCAAACGGCCACAGAAAGTGGGGGGCAGCCGCATGGATCAAGGAGGTACGAGCGACCTCCATGACCAAACCAATGCGGCGCTCAGCAACCCCATTCTGCTGTGGAGAGGCCGGAAGCGTGAACGACTGGCGGATGCCGTGCTCCGCACAGTAGGCTGCCAAGAGGTCAGAGGAGAACTCACCACCTCTGTCAGAGTGCAGACGCAGGACAGGAAAGTCCGAGTGGAACCGCTCACTGAGCTGGAGACGAGCAGCGCGGATCCAAGGGATCAAAACATCAGGGACCTCACCCTTGGTGCGCAAGGGGAAGACCGTGGTGTAGCGCGAGTAGTCGTCAACAACGATCAGGAAGTACCTCTCCTGACCCTGTCCACGGACGCGGGCTGGGCCCCACACGTCCATGTGGAGCGTCTGCAAGGGAGCAGTCGTCGGGGGAAACGAGGAGGAGTGAGGAGCGGCGCGCTGCCGCCCCTCGACACAGGGAAGGCAGGGAGGAGCAGGCGAGGGTGGGAGTGGAGGGAGAACCCTGGGAAGACCAGAGACAAGGTACCGGTTGTGCATGGCACGAAGGCGCTGCACTGACGGGTGACCAAGACGGTGGTGCCAGAGGACAGTCTCGTGTGCCAGAGAGCGACACGAGCAAGGGGCAGACAGCTGACCCGACGCAGACGCAGACGCAGCTACCTGAGGGGACTCAGTGGTCGGTGTGTACAGGTCCGACCCCGGCTGCCGAGTGAAGGTAGCCAGGTGGCGGCCCGTCCGAGCGCACGTGCAGTGTGTCACACGCTCGTAGGCAGGGGTAAACTGGTGGACACCCCCGTCCTGGAGCGCACTACCCGCCACCAAGTTCGTAGAGAACGAGGGGAGGTAGAGACCTGACAGAGTGCCCGACGGGACCGCAGGACAAGGGAGAACAGTAGAGGAGGTCGCAATGACCGGACCCCCAGAGGGGTCAGCGAGGGAGACTGCAACCGGCCGAGCAAGCTGCTCAAGGGCAGTGCGGTCACGAAAGAAACAGCGGGAAGCGCCTGAGTCCAGTGTGAAGGTGTGCAGTGCCTCAGTAGACGCAGTACCAGAGGGCGCAGACTCACGAGTACCTAGAGCAGCAGCCTCACCAGCACCTGGGGCAACAGACACACGAGCACCTAGTGCAGCAGCCTCACCAGTACCTAGAGCAGCAGACTGGATACCGGGGTCAGGCGGCACACACAGGTGACAGGCACTCTCAGCACTAGTAGGAAATGCATACATGGCAGTGAGGATAGCATCATAGTCAAGAGCATAGATATCTACCCTCTCCCTAAGCAGCTCCACCCAGTCGGGGAGCTCAGCCGCGTCGCCAAACTCTGTACGCCAGGCGTCGCTCAGACGGGCGAAGCAGCGGGACTCTGTGTGACCAAACGTCCCGCAAGGCTGACCAGTCCGAGCACCAGTGCGAATGACGTACGGGCAGCGAGCAGTACCCCGTGACCCTCCACGCTGAGCGTACCACTCACGAAGCTGCTGGGGCGTGAGGGACTCACTCGGACGTCGCGGGAGCTGCATCTGGCCACCGCCAGGAGCAGCAGTAGCAGTAGTAGTAGCAGCAGCGCGGCCACCCCTACAACCCCAACCAGCATACCACTCACGAAGCTGTTGGGGCGTGAGGGACTCACGCGGACGGCGCTGGAGCTGCATCTGGCCACGCCAGGAGCAGCAGTAGAAGTAGAAAGAGCAGTAGCAGCAGGAGCAGCAGTAACAGCAATACGGGCAGGGCAGTGCTCACCAGTGGCGAGAAGAGCAGGCGTACGACGGTGGTAACGGCGAGGCCGCTACCACTGCAGGGCGAGGGCTCCGCGGCAGCTGCAGGGGCGGCTGCTCCAGGGGCCAGGGGCGGCTGCAGAGGTCCAGGGGCGGCTGCTGCAGGGGCAGCTGCTGCAGGAGCGGCTGCTGCAGGGGCGGCTGCTCCAGGGGCGGCTGCTCCAGGGGCCAGGGGCAGCTGCTCCCTCTTTTTTTTTTTTTTTTTTTTTTTTAATAATAAATTATTTATTTTAGGGTTTGGCAGAGCGCACTCGGCGCTGTAGAGGCGGCTCGCGGGCTGCAGGGTGGCTCGGGCAGCAGCGAGGGGGGGGGGGGGGGGGGGGGGGGGGGGGGGGGGGGCGGCGCGCGGCTCCCCAGGGCGCCGCGACGGGGCAGCGGGGGGGGGGGGGCGCGCGCGGCTCCCTAGGGCGTCGCGACGGGGCAGCGGGGGGTCGCGCGCGGCTCCCTAGGGCGTCGCGACGGGTCAGCGGGGGCCGAGCGCGGCTCCCCAGGACGTCGCGACAGGGCAGCGGGGGCCGAGCGCGGCTCCCCAGGGCGTCGCGACGGGGCAGCGGGGGCCGAGTGCGGCTCCCCAGGGCGACGCGACGGGATAGCGGGGGTCGCGCGCGGCTCCTCAGGGCAGCGCGACGGGGCAGAGGCAGCGCCCACGGGCGACACGCGGCTCGGCAGGGCAGCGCGCTGGCTGCAGGGGCGGCTCTCGGGCCTGACGGGCCTGCAGAGGCGGCTCGGGGGGGCCTGACGGGTCTGCAGAGGCGGCTCGGGGGCCTGACGGACCTGCAGGGGCGGCTCGGGGGCCGTACTAGCTTGCAGGAGGCAGCGCGAGGGCTGCAGGACGGCACGCGGGCAGACCGAAGGGCAGGTCGCACGGGGGCGCACGAGGGCGCACGTAAGGTAGGGCGCACGAGGGCGCACGAGGGCGCACGAGTATAGAAAGGCGCACGAGGGCGCACGTAAGGTAGGGCGCACGAGGGCGCTTCTAGCGGAATAGTGGGCCCGTAGGAGAAAGCGGTCCTAGGTAGCAACCTAGGCTCGTGATACCATGTTAGAATGTAGAACTGAACGAGAAATGTGTGAAACTAGGCAGCAGGGTGATACAAGTAGGAAACCCTAGCAATGTTGTACCCCCTAAGGCTAAACCCACTATAGCCTACACAATATGAACATGTATAATGTTTGACAGCTTGGCATTCGAAGCTGTAGTAACGTCTAGCACAGTCCCCGCTCTTTGGAGGGGAACCAGTTTTCGATTGCTGCATGGGTCAGGCAGCCACGTCAGCACCATCGATTGCAAGATTCTCCCTCTTTGATTTGGACGGGGTTTTAAAGCCAGGATCTCAAGTAAGAGAAATTGGCTTCAATTGCAAAACACTTGCAGCTCGAGTCACCCTGTTTGTTTAGGCGAAATCGAGTGGTTGGGTTGGAGGTTCAGTGTGCGACTGATCCCCGATTTGCCCGTGAATCTCAATTGCAAAACAAATTGCTGTGCATGAGATTTCTCGGCAAGTGAGACACATTGCTGGGAAATGAGCTTCGGAACCCAACCAGATTTCCGTGCCTAGTTGGTTCGGAAGTTCACTGCGATTTTTGTTTGCTTCGCATCCCTCGTTTCAGCTCTGGTCAACTACTCTACCTCGTCAACCAATCACAGCCTAACACAATTCACTAACTGCAAAACAGCCAAACTACTTGAGATCCTGGCTTTAACAAGATGCTCATTGCTCAACGGTGGATCTTCTCCGACCAATCCAGCCGACGATAATCTCCAGCGCTGCTCCCCCGCCCATTATTTCCTGCCCTAATCGCTCCTCCCACACTCATTCCTGCCCTAATCGCTCGTCACCTCACTCATTGCTGCCCGAATTTTCTCCAACCAGATCACACGCAAAATGTATCAGCTTCCATTTGCTCTCCCCTTTCAGCAAGCATGCAGCATTGCGTCGCAGACAGACGAGTTGCGTCCGTCGTTAGGGCGCGTAAAATCTCCGCAAATATGCGAAATCTGCTTTTGGCCGGTTTTCCGTCGACCATATCTGGTCGACATTTCTTTCGCGAAAGTCGATGGATTTGGTCGACTTCGTGTCGTCAGGTTTGCAAACTTTACAGGTTTGAGGGCCGAATTCCAGGGCGGTTTAAAAAAGATGCAAAATTTGCAGTTGCTACAGTAGGAACGTATGTGCGACGGGGTCGCACATTTGACAACGAAAACTCTGATTGGACATGATAAGAATTTCAGTCGTTCTACGATACCGTGCGACGTCGTACGTGATAGTCGCTCACGGTGTCGACTACTTGGCTGAATTGGAGTCGACATGGTGTCGGATACGAGTCGACTTTCAAAACGGCCATCAATTTCGTTTTTTATTGGCGAAATCAACGACGGTTGCGAGCGCCTTCGTGATTATCGCAAACGGGTTACTTTCGCGAACTCGGCCATTTGGCTAGTGGCCGAAATTTTTGGTGCGGCGATTTTACACGCCCTTAGATTCTCGAATTAGCGTATTTCCACCTATAACACGAATACCCTAGAGAAAATACACGTTTAGAACTGTCCAAAATAGTTGTCACGGCTGAATCTGAAAAGAAACAAGGAATCAATGAACTATGAATGAATTGGGTACAAGTACTAACCCTAATTGGGTTGTACCCCTTATGGGCTACCCCACTATAGCCTACACAATATGCATGAGCTATAATATTCTGACACACCCCCATAGGCAAAGTGGGGGAGAACAAGGGGTCACAAGACCAGTCAAGCAAAGTAAAGCAAAGCAAGCTCAGGGTGGATCACAAAGTCACCACACATTCCGAGCACAAGTTCAAGGCCACAAGGCCAGTTCACATGCAGGAGTACATATATATATAAAGGCTAGACAAGCAAGAGCAGGTATATATATATGTAACAGCACAAGCAAGGTCAAGAGGTGAGCAAGTGAGGCAAGGTAGGCACAAGGCCCAGCTGAGTACAGAAGCGCTGATGGTCACAAGGCGCAAGCGCCTTGGTGAAGATATCAGCAGTGTTGGCCTCAGAGGCCACGTACGCAAGACGCAGCTGACCACGCTGCTGCAGCTCACGAGCAAGAAAGTAGAGGAGAGCAATGTGCTTCGTTCTGTGCTCCAGTCGCTGCTCCCGACACAAGGCCAGCATGGCCTTGTTGTCTACGTACAGCACTGGAGGAGAACGAGGCAGCTCTCCGAGGTCAGTCAGCAGGTAGGTGAGCCAGCGAAGCTCCTGTGCAGCCATGGCTCCTGCGTAGATCTCAGCCTCACAACTGGAGCCGAGAACAGAAGACGAGCGGGTAGCCCGCCACGAAACAGAGCCGGAACCAAGGCTGAAGGTGTAACCCTATGACGACCGCTGCGTAGCCTGGTCGTCAGCCCAAGAAGCGTCTGCGTGCCCAGTAAGGACCACTGGACTCTGCCCTCCAAGCACAAGCCCCATGCCCGACGTACTGCACAAGTAGCGCAACACCCTCTTCGCTGCAGCCATGTGCTCCGGTCTGTGTCTCCCAGGAGCAACATAGCGTGCAAGAATGCTAAGAGGGTATGCAAGGTCAGGTCGTGTGCAGGTCATCAGGTACATGAGGCAGCCAACAAGCTCTGGGTACGGGCCACTCGACTCTACGGACTCATCCGAAGGCAGAGCTGAGAGCGAGTGGCGAGTAGGCAGAGGAGTGGCCTGAGGCGAGGAGTACGTGAAGCCGAAGCGCTGAAGGACCTGCTGCACCATGTGTGACTGAGTCAGGGTAATGGTGCGGCGTGCTCTGTCCCGAGTGATCTGCAAGCCAAGGTAGCTGCGCAGTTCACCCAGGTCAGTGCACGTGTGTCTCTTCTGCAGCTCGGACTTCACGTGGGCTAGTCCAGCAGTGTCAGCTGTGGCAAAGACCAAGTCGTCGACGTACACGAGGATGTAGAACGGCGGCAAAGAAGTGTCGGTGCGCAGAAACAGCGACGGGTCGGCAGTAGAGGGAGCAAACCCAAGAGCCGCAAGTGTAGTCCTCAGTGTGTCGTGCCACTCACGCGGTGCCTGGCGGAGATCGTAGACTGGCCGCCGTAGGCTCCACTGGGTGCCAGGAGGAAAAGACCCAGTGAAGCCAGGTGGGCGACGCAGCCAGATCTCCTCGTGCAGGCTGCCCTGCAAGAAAGCAGTGCTGAAGTCAAGAGAGTGTAGCTCGTAGTCACGGTGAGCAGCTACGTGCAGCAGTACCCGAAGAGTGGTCATCTTCGGGGTGGGAGAGAAGGTCTAAAAGTAGTCAACTCCCTGCCGCTGACTGAAGCCACGAGCCACGTAACGCGCCTTGAAGACAGGCGGAGAACCCGGCGGTCGCTTCACCCTGAAAATCCACATGCCACTGACGATGTTCGCCCCAGGAGGGGGAACAGCGTCAACGTAGGTGCCTGTGGACTTCCAGGAAGCCATCTCTGCGTCCATAGCTGCCTGCCACTGAGAGGAGTAGGGACCCTCTATCGCCTCCGCGTAAGAGCGCGGAGTCGGGATGTCAAGTGCATCCGGGTCTCCCTCAGGGGTAAGCAGTACGGACACGAGATGAGGTGAAGCAGCGGCCAAGCACTGGAACTCCTCCTGCCTGTCCTCAAGGACGTCCGTGCCAAGGGCACACTCACCCCCGACGGACGGAGGACAGACAGACTCAGACTCAGCAACAAGACTGGCGACGTAGTCTAGGCGACAGCGAGCAGCAAAGTCGACGAGCTCAGCAACTAGGGCAGACGCAGCAGTGGACTCAAAGGAAGGGTCAGTGACAACAGTAGCAAGGAGACGCGTGACAGTAGGACTGGCAGCACGAAGAGAGTCCGACTCCGGGTCGGCAAGAGCAGGAAGAGAAGACTCAGGAGGAGAAGGCAAAGGGGCACGCAGAGGAGCAGTGGACGGACGCAGAGACATCCGGTGCGTGCCAGGGACAGGAGGAGGACGCTGACGCGAACTGCGACCACTAGTGCGAGCAGCACGGACAGGCGACGCAGGGCGAGACGCAGGCTCACGACGCTCAGCAAGACCTCCAGTAGGACCAGTGTAGGGAGACGGAGCAGGCAGTGGGGAGGCCGGCTGTAACTGTAACTGCGACGGGACAGGCTGTGGACACTCTAAGGGAGGAGGAGGACCAGTAGAAGGCGGGAGACCAAGAACCTGCTGAAGGAGCGGAACGAAGTACGGCCGAGGCCGCGCGGCGACTCCAGACACAGGAGGGACAGCACCAGCACCCCCAGTGGCAGCACCAGCACCAGTAGCAGCTCCAGCTCCAGAACCCCCAGCAGCACCAGTAGTACCCCCAGCAGGACCGCCTCCAGGACCGACAGCAGTAGCCTCCGCGCCAACACCCGCAGCAACTCCAGCTCCAGAGGTACCCGCAGGTCCAGCAGCTCCAGTACTCCCAGTACGAGCACCTCCGGGACCCGTGGCACCAGCTCTCTCAGCAGCAACAGAACCTCCAGTACCCGCAGCACCTCCAGCTCCAGCAGCTCGCCTCCAGCGCCGGGCAAACCACTCACGCAGCTCCTGGGGAGAGAGTGGCTCCCGGCGAGAAGGAGCACCCGGAGAACCGCCAGGCACAGCACCACCAGGCGTAGCACCCCCAGGCTCAGCACCTATAGGCGTAGTACCCCCAGGCTCAGCACCCCCAGACGCAGCACCCCCAGGCTCAGCACCTCCAGGCGTAGCACCCCCAGGCTCAGCACCCCCAGACGCAGCACCCCCAGGCTCAGCACCCCCAGTCGTAGTACCCACACGCTCAGCACCCCCAGAGTCAGCACCCACACGCTCAGCACCCCCAGAGTCAGCACCAGAGTCACCAGCGACCTCGACAGGCTCAACAGCGTCTACCTGGGACACACCTGAAGGGGCAGGACCCTGAGGGGGGAGGGGGTCTACCGGGGGGGGACCTGGTACAAGGAAGAGCGGTGGCGGGGGGAGGGACGGAGTGCGGTAGGGGAAGAGGCGGTAGTAGGGGACCGACTCGTCGAACGTGACGTCCTGGGAGGACAGAACATGGCGAGAGGTGGGGTGGTAGAACTGCCACCCTGGGGCGTCAGGGGGGAAACCCAGGAAGACGCAAGGAGCAGCACGAGGGGACAGCTTGTCCGCAGACAAGTCGCGGACAAACGCCCGAGATCCCCAGACACGGAACGCAGACGCATCGCCAACCTTCCCCGTCCACAGCAAGGCTAGGGAGGTCTCCGGCATGGAGACCCTGGGCTGAAGGTTGATCTGATGCGCCGCGTACCGAACCGCAAACGGCCACAGAAAATGGGGGGCAGCCGCATGCATCATGGACGTACGGGCGACGTCCATGACCATGCCAATGCGGCGCTCAGCAATCCCATTTTGCTGTGGAGAGTCCGGAAGCGTGAAGGTCTGGCGGATGCCTCGTGCACGACAGTAGGCTCGCAGAAGGCCAGAGGAGAACTCTCCGCCTCTGTCAGAGTGCAGACGCAGAACAGGAAAGTCCGAGCCGAAGCTCCGCCTGAGCTGGAGACGAGCTGCGCGGATCCAGTCGATCAACACCTCAGTGACATCACCCTTGCTGCGCAAGGGGAAGACCGTGGTGTAACGCGAGTAGTCGTCAACCACCAGCAGGAAGTAGCGCTCGTGACCCTGTCCACGGACGCGGGCCGGGCCCCACACGTCCATGTGAAGCGTCTGCAGCGGGGCCTCTGTCGGAGGAAACTGGGAGGAGTGAGGGGTAGCCCGCTGTCGTCCCTCGACACAGGGGACGCAGGTAGGGCCAGGCCCCGGAGGAAGTGGAGGGAGGGACCGGGGAAGACCAGAGACAAGGACACGGGAGGCCATGCTCCGGAGACGAAGCAGGGAGGGGTGACCAAGGCGGTGGTGCCAGAGGAGAGTCTCGTGAGACAGGAGGCGACACGAGCAGGGGGCAGACTCAGGACCAGACCTGGACGCTGCAGCAAACACCTGACCCGACGCAGCTACCTGACCAGACGCAGGGACTGGGGGAGACGCAGTGGTCAGTGTGTACAGGCTCGACCCCGGCCGACGTGTAAACGTGGCCAGGTGTCGGCCTGTCCGAGCGTCCGTGCAGTGGGTCACCCGCTGACTCGCAGGAGTGAACTGGTGAGCCCCCGCATCCTGTAGGTCAGCACCACTCACCAAGTTCGTAGAGAACGAGGGGAGGTAAAGACCAGACAGGGTGCCAGAGGGGGCCGCCGGACACGGGAGGACAGTGGAGAAGTGAGCAAGGACAGGACCCCCAGAGGGGTCTGCCAGAGAGACCGCAACTGGCCGGCCAAGCGGCGTGAGTGTGGTGCGGTCTCGAAAGAAGGAGCGAGAAGCCCCCGAGTCAAGGGTGAAGGTGTGGGAGGCCGAAGCCGACGCAGAACCTGAGAGAGCAGACTCACCAGTACCTGAGGGAGCAGACGCACCTAGAGCAGCAGCCTCGCTAGCACCTAGAGCAGCAGCCTCACCAGTACCTAGAGCAGCAGTCTCAATGCCCGGGTCGGGCGGAAAACACCGGTAACAGTCACCCTCATCACTAATAGTCACAGTATACATGGCAGCAAGAATAGCATCAAAGTCAAGGTCAAAGACAGCTACACCCGCCCTAGACAGCTCACCCCAGCGGGGGATCTCAGTGGCCTCAGGGAACTGGTGACGCCAAGCGTCCGTCAGGCGGCCAAAGCAGCGCTGGGTGGAGTGCGCACCCCCGCACTGCTCACCCGCGCGGTCGCCGGTGCGCAGGACGTAGGTGCACGGACCAGTACCCCCACCCCTCTGGCGTGCAGTGTACCACTCACGGAGCTGCTGAGGGGAGGGGACGTCACGAGTGCGCTGCTGCTGCTGCTGCTGCTTCTGGCGCTGACCACCACCGGAGCCGACCCTCTGCGCAGCGCCACCCCGACCAGCTCCACCTACTCCGCCGCCACCTCCGCTCCCTCCGCCACCGCCGCTGCCGCCTGCGCCTCCACTGCCGCCACCTACACCTCCACCCCCGCCACCACCCCCACCGCCACCCCCACCTCCTCCACCGCCTCCACCGCCGCCTCCACCGCCCCCGCTAGCTCCTCCAGCGCCCCTGCCCCCCTTGCCCTTGCCAGGGCGGCGTCTCCCGCTAGGGGTAGACGCTGCCCCAACCGACTCCAAACCAGCGAGGTCGGCCGCAGCAACAGAGGCAACAGAGGGCAAAAGAGGGGAGGGGGAACACCCCTCAAAGATGGGGGTGCGAGGGTCACCACGAGAGGCTCCTACAGCGACTATGCTCTTTTCTGCTGCTAGGAGGGCCTTCTCGAGGAGGTCAACGGTGAGAGTGGTGGGGCAAACCGAGAGGAAGTGGTCCCTGACTACGCGAAGGGAGTCAGGGAGACGGGTGACTATGTAGTAGAGGGTGATGTACATGGGGGGGGGGTTCTTGGCGCAGAACTCAGCAGGAAGCGCAGCGCGGTAGCGAGTGTCACTAGTGCGGAGGTGCGTAATGAGGTCAGCGACTATGGGAAAGGCAGCAAGGTCAGGGAAGAGGTACGGTAGCATGAGGCGGCTCAGTGCAGCAGTGGCAGGGGAGGAGTAGCGTGCAACTACAGCGTCGTACAAGGTCTGAGCACTCTTGTACTGGCTAAAGTGCGCACGCTCAGAGGTAGGTAGGTGGCGACGCACAGCAAGACGTGCAGCAGCATCGCGCGTGGCCCACTGTGAGCGAACAGTGGCGTCAGCATCAGCAGCGGGGGCAGGAGAGGCACCAGAAGTGAGGTCAAAGAGGGAGAGGCCGTCTGCCCTATCACACTGTAAGAAAAGCTGCAGGTCATCTATCCAGACTTCAAAGTCAATGGCCCGACCCTCAGCGTCAAAAGCGAGGACACTAGGGCTAGCCATGACAGCAGTAGACTAGCAGTGCAAACAGTAGGGTGAGGGCAGTGCTGTGAGGGAGGCGCTGCTCTTACCGGACAGGGCGGCTCGGGCGGCTCGGCTGCAGGGCGGCTCGGCGACTCGACGGCTGGGCGGCTCGGCTGCTGGGCGGCTCGGCTGCTCGGCTGCTGGGCGGCTCGGCTGCTGGGCGGCTCGGCGGCTGGGCGGCTCGGCTGCTGGGCGGCTCGGCTGCTGGGCGTATCGGCGGCTGGGCGGCTCGGCTGCTGGGCGGCTCGGCGGCTCAGCGGCTGGGCTGCTCGGTTGCTGGGCGGCTCGGCGGCTGGGCTGCTCGTAGGAGTAGGCGTGGGGGCCGTAGGAGCAGGGGCCGGGGCCGCTAGGGCGGCGGATCGGGGCCGCGAGGGCGGCGGATCGGGGCCGCGAGGGCGGCGGAGTAGGGGCCGCGAGGGCGGCGGAGTAGGGGCCGCGAGGGCGGCGGATCGGGGCCGCGAGGGCGGCGGAGTAGGGGCCGCGAGGGCGGCGGATCGGGGCCGCGAAGGGCGGCGGATCGGGGCCGCGAGGGCGGCGGAGCGGGGCCGCGAGGGCGGCGGATCGGGGCCGCGAGGGCGGCGGAGTAGGGGCCGCGAAGGGCGGCGGAGTAGGGGGGGGGGGCGCGAGGGCGGCGGATCGGGGCCGCGAAGGGAGGCGGCCGGCGCCGCGAGGGTGGGGCCGCGGGGTCGCTAGGGTAGGGCGACAGAGCCGCGAGGGCGGCTCGAAGGGGGCCGCGAGGGCGGCGCGAAGGGACCGCTAGGGCGGCGCGAGAGAGGGGAGCGCGACTCGGGCAGGGGCTGAGTGCGCTCCGGGCAGGAAAAAAAAAACGGTGGGCCCTAGGAACAGTTCCCACGAGGGAACCTGCTCGATACCATGAAAAGAAACAAGGAATCAATGAACTATGAATGAATTGGGTACAAGTACTAACCCTAATTGGGTTGTACCCCTTATGGGCTACCCCACTATAGCCTACACAATATGCATGAGCTATAATATTCTGACAGAATCGATGAACGCCACAAAACCGTACTGTGGATAATTTGGCGCTTGTTCCCCCCTTGTTACCGTTTATGAGGAAGGAAGAAATGCTAAGTACACCCAGTTATTCGTTTATCTCACCAAGCGCGTTTCGGTCGGAGGTGCTTGTCCTTTTCGCCCGGTGCTTTTAATGTCTGCGAGTCACATCTCCCTGCGTATTGCCGTCCCTTGCTCCCAAAATGTGGCTATTAATACGTTTTTGCAACTGTAGGCCGGCCTGACCTAATCATGACTAATAAATTTGGCCTCGTCTTTAGCGCGAATGCGTGTAACTGTAGTGTTCTGCCACCAATTTTCTTCGACGTTTAGCAATTCAATGCTGAACTGATCACGCGCGTGAATCGATTCTACGTGACATAAACGCATCGCTTCCAACCTTCTATGTGAATGTACCGAGCTGGTGGCACAATCGCGGGTGCATCAAACGAATAAGTGGGTGTACGTGTATTGTTAGAAGAGAGAGTTCTCCTTCTCTCCCTAAGTCCGCGTCGGCTCCCGAACCGTTGTCAGAATCTCTAACACGCGCACACTAGCATAGCACCACGCTTTGCGGTAACGTACACGTAGCGGCCCTTCTCGGCGCTGGCCTAAGTTCCGCGCTTAGTACTAATAGTCAGCACTTAGCAGCCACGCGCGTTCTTAATGCCACTGGTACACTCGCCGAGCGGCGCCAACTGTATCCCGTCGACCAGTCCTTCGTAGTGCTGGCTCTGAGAGCTCTGTTCATCCACCTGGCATGACCACTACAAGACAGCAAACGCAACATGCTACAGTGGCCCAAGACTTGCCGAGTCTGTCCGATTCGCCGTCAAAATCTGATCCGATGCGATGACGCGACTTGTCTGTCACGAAGACTCGTCAAAGGCCCGGTGACGTGTCGTGTCGTGTCTTGGCCTCAGGCCTCAGGAGAGATAGCGGCGTTGGTGGTGCCGCTCTTTTCTTCCCTGCTGATGTTCTCCGCCGATCCTCTCCCCCGATCGGTGCTCCGCCGATCGGTGCCCCGCTGATTGGTTCTCCGCCAGTCGGTGCTCCGCCGATGGCTGACAGTTGCGTGCGGGGGGAACGTCCGACTCCCGCGAACCGCGCTTCACGCGTCCCCACCTGAAGGCGAAGAAACGGGGGTTTGAGGGAATTCCCCCCGTCGACATTTTGGCATTAATTCCCTCGCCTTTTGCGCGATAATTCTCACGTCATCCATGGCGTCACTCTCACTCATCTCACCTTACCCTCCATCGGTAACGGTGGTAACGGTACCGCCGCTGAGTCATCATGGCGCTGAGTTACTACAGATGTTCTCAATTAGAGTCCCAGTGAAAAACACGCGCGCTGCGGGCCTTTGTGGAAAACTCACAAACCCCGGGAAAAAGGGAACTTATAGTCCCATAAAAGGAAAATTGCATGAAGAGTGGTTTTTCTTTGCTACTATTCGTGTTTTTCTGTCACATACGTACATTCGGACTACGCTGTCCTCAACTTCTCGTCGCACGGTTCGCCGCGTTGATCAGTGTCGCAGGACAAACGGGCAGAAAAATACAAAATAAATTATGTTTAAGGCCGAAATGAAGACTACATTTTTTGTTTTACACTGTAAGCGAGATTAATGAGATGGCATTGTCGGAGCTCGTGGGGAACCGCGCGACAGGATGTAGACGCAAGAGAGGTCAAGATAACCAGACAAACACAACTGCTAACACTAAATGTTGAATCAAAACTTCATTTTGTTTTAATTTTCCTTATTGTTCTGACAGGTTCGATTTGCGTCCTCTGATTGGCTGCAGAACTGATTCGCGCAATGATTCAGTCAAGATGCAAGATTTCCCGCCAAAAATGGGACTGTAGAGGAGGGGATACACCTAGGACTTATGTGAAAAATCTACTCGTTGAGGAAATGGGACTCTTTTAGGAAGGGCCTCTAAGCCAGAACGGCTGTATTGGTGTTCGTAGCGCATGGCGTGGACTTAGTCGAGCCCGCATTGGTTACATACCTTACCGCTCATGGCATTCACTGATCGCATGGCGTCTACCTTACCGCTGATGGCACTCACTGCACGCCCGCACTCAGTGTCTATGTTCATGAACCCTCTTATGCGTCGAGACTCGAGCGGAAGTTATCTCCCTGCACAGCCCTTCCCTGCAGCTCCATCAATTTGAGTAGCACTGCGTCAAAACTCGTCCCCAACGCTGTCCATCGTTACTATTCACCTTCCACCCGCCGCGACTCCATCCGCCTCGATTAGTATGTAAACGCTCGCCGGGAGTGCGACTTCAAACAGAGTCCCGACTCGGATTCACCCGCCATCATAGCAGTTGCAGCTCAACCCATTTCCCGATTATCCCGCCTCAGGCTCTCCGACTTGAAACCATTCAAGGTCCCTCACCTTAGGGTTTCGCAATTCGCCGTCCCTCGCCGATTCTCTCCATTTCTCTCCGTTTCGACTACCAGCAGTAGCGATCGCAATTTCGACCAGCGAACTTCTCCATCATCGTTGGAATCACCATGTCGTCGCATCGCACGTCGTCGACCAGCGCCGCCGCGACGCGCCGATCTCGCGCGAGCCCCAGCCCCAGCGCCGGCGGTGGCGGGAATCGTCATCATCGGCTCGGCAGCGGCGCGGCACTGCCGCTGAATTCCAGCAGAACCCTCGAGATTCAGCTCAGCGCCGCTGCCGCCGGCCATGACGGCGCTTATTGCGGCGTCACCACGTGTACCTCGGATGTCACCGCCGCATCCGCCGCCGCTACGGATGTCGCCGTTACGAGCTGCCGCAGTCCCACGACTACTCTCGACTTCCCCGCCTCCCCTTCCGCGTTCTCTTCCGCCTTTCCTTCCGCGGAAGAGACTTCCGCTTCCCCTTTCGCCTCCCCTTCCGCCTCCGCGTGGCCGCATGCGTTCCCGATCTCTCCTTTCGCCGACTCCATTCCGTGGCCCTCCAATTCCGTGCGATTCAGCGCAATTGACGGAGAGCCGTTCCCCGCGGCGACTCCCTGCGGCCCCTCCGTTGAGGGAGGAGCTGGTATCGCGGCAGCCGACGTGGCGCTTGAGGATTGGTTGAATGAAGCAGCGGCGTCAATGGTTGACACGTGCCGGGCACCAATGGTCTTGAGACAGAAGCAGCGGCAGCGGCTGATGCGGCAGTGGTTCCACGATGCTCCTCATGGGCTCATTCCCTGAAATCAACCGAACCAGCTAAGTCAACCAAGTCAACCGAGTCAACGCATTTGAAAGCAGTTTATGCTGCCCTTGGTTGTACCAAGTGAATGCAGGCAATGCAGAGAATGCTCGTGGTGAATGTCCCAGTCAATGGGGCAACCCAGCTGTGATAGCTGTCAACTCCAGGTTCCGAGCCTCGAAGTCAGCTCCAGATTTCCCTCTGGTTTTCTGAGCCTGCAGCCTCGTATGAGCCCCAGAAATCAAACACCTGTGAACTTGCAACCCCAGCAGCAGAGGTTCGGATTGTGCAAGTTGGGGGAGAGTTGAGGGGCGGCAGTGGGTGGTGGTGAGGAGGGAGATCGTCAGGGTGCAGTATGGCACCGCAAGGGCCATGCGTGCACCGCAGCAGCGGGGAGATGCCTGCAAGAACATCCGGACGGCCGCCATTCGCCATGTGGGGTCAGCCGAATGCATGGCTCCTCAGGTGTTTTCAGGGGCGTATGGTGCTGAGTGGGATGGGTGGAGCCTGGTGCTACTCCCTTCTTGATGCTCCGTGGCCAGACGCCCTTCCCGTGTGGCAGACACAACAACAGCAGCAGGAACAGCAGCAGGAACAGCAGCAGCAGCAGCAGCAGCAGCAGCAGCTGCAGAGAGGAAGAAAGGACAGCAGAAAATGCAGCAGGAGCGACAGCAGTGGGGAAGGGGAGAAGCAGCTGATAACATAATGCAGCTGAAGGTGGTGGCGGAGGGCTAGCTGAGGCGACAAGGAGGGGGTTGAGCCACAGCCGGAGGTGGCAGGCAGGAGCTGTCGTCGCCAGCCAACCATCTCATCATTCGCATGCTCTCTGCTGAATCCTGATCCCTGCAGCCGAATCACTAAGGACGAGTCTCTCAGTTGTAACTTCCATTTTCCGTATGCTCCTTTTGTGAACTGATAATGTGAGCAATCGAGCCTTGTGTCGGGGGAGGGCCTAGGAGAGGGGAGAGGAGAGGTGGTTTACATACATTGTTTATGTGGTTGAAGTACCGGATGATTTTTTGTGAGAGTTTGTGTGCTGCGGTGTGGCTAACAATGAAGATTTGTACGGTATAATGTACCGAACTTACATGAGTCAATCGAATACAAATGTGAGCGAAGGCATGAGCGAACATTTATAGCGAAAACAACAAACGGTAACGCGGTGCGTGCGACCAAGCTAGTTCGATGCTAGCAGCGAGGTTTGGGCTAGCCCCGAAGCGTAGGCCGATTCGGCCAAGTCCAGCAGACGAGGTTTGGCAAAAGTGAAGCGTGAAGGTGACGAACACCGTTAAAGCCAACAGCTAAAATAGTGACCCCCCCCTTCTAGTTGGGTCCACTTGAAAACAAAAGTTTTTTTGGGACGTCTCGGAAAGTTGGAAGTGCTGTACGTTTTTATTTTTTCACTCCAGACAAGTCTCGATATGAACGGGGAACATTTGGAACCTGTTTACATTTCTGATTGGCGGCGAAACTCACACACAACTCACACACATACATGTGCGAATTTGGCGCAAGGTTGCAAGGCCTGTACTCAGTCGAGCAGTCATCGTAACTTCACCAAAACTCACAACAATCAACAGCACAGGCACAACTCAGCGCACACACATATGCACGATCTGGGAGTGAATGTTGGCCGACGAATGGAAGAGCTGCGAGAAAAAGGGTTCCTTGGGCTTGAGGTTGAGAGAGGTAAAAAAATAGGGAGAGAGAGAGGGGAACAACGGGATGGGAGGGGAGACCGTGAAGAACTACGGAAGGGAGGGAGAGAGGAGGCGAACGACGAGATGGGAGGGGAAAGGAAGCGAACGACGGGATGGGAGGGGAAGGAAGCGAACGACGGGATGGGAGAGGAGAGGAGGCGAACGACGGGATGGGAGGGGAGAGGAGGCGAACGACGGGATGGGAGGGGAAAGGAAGCAAACGACGGGATGGGAGGGGAAAGGAAGCGAACGACGGGATGGGAGGGGAAAGGAAGCGAACGACGGGATGGGAGGGGAAAGGAGGCGAACGACGGGATGGGAGGGGAGAGGAGGCGAACGACGGGATGGGAGGGGAAAGGAAGCGAACGACGGGATGGGAGGGGAAAGGAAGCGAACGACGGGATGGGAGGGGAAAGGAAGCGAACGACGGGATGGGAGGGGAAAAGAAGCGAACGACGGGATGGGAGGGGAGGACGTGAGCGATAGGAGATGAAGTGGACGGGATGGGAGGGGAGATTGCGCGAACGCGATGGGAGAGAGAGCGCGAAGGCGATGGGAGAGAGAGCGCGAAGGCGACGGGAGAGAGAGCACAAAGGCGACGGGAGAGAGAGCGCGGAGGCGACGGGAGAGAGAGCGCGGAGGCGACGGGAGAGAGAGCGCGTTAGGCGACGGGAGAGAGAGCGCGAAGGCGACAGGAGAGTGATAGGCGAGCGCGAGAGAGGAAGGCGACCGGGAAACGCAACGCGATGATTGCGCGAGGCTTGGAAACACAATGCGCTAATACAAGATGTATTACGCAGAAGCGCGAAGTTCATGACTACGCGCCTAGTCGGAAATTGTCGAGGTCCTAAGCTACTCAATGTTAGGCAGAAAGCTGGAATGATTAGTTCTCACTCTGCTATGTGAGTAAACTAGTGACTAAGTGGGTGATGAACCCAGGACCAGCTTGAAATTGGAGTTGGGCCTGGCGACGGAAAAGCATCGCCAGGGAACGGTCGTGCGGATGCAGCACGCACGTATGCGACAACTGATATGAACCTCGAAAATCGTTTTGGCGGGAGCCAATTTTTTTCAGATTGGTGTGAGCCAATCAGATTACTTCAACCTGCCTAACCGTTTTGTTTGGAACATTGTTGTATCAGCCGAACTCATCGCAGCGATTTCAAGGTGGGACGGCCTTCACTATTTTATATTTCGGTTTTAAGTAGTAGCGTGCGAAGAAGTGGTTGGTCTTGTATGCGTTGATGTGTGTCAATTTTTATATATATACTTGTTAGGAGATAGTGAGCTGCATCACATAGGTCATAGGGTTGTACATTGTACGGTACCGTATCACACTTACACTAGTGAAACCAACCCTTTCGAACATGATAACGAGAGTAGGTCGACTCACGCTTCCGCTTCCTCTCTCACCTAGCCTAGACGAACTTCAGCTCTGAAGGAACAAGTAGTTGGGTCGTGCTACATCCAGTTATCTCCCCCCCTGCCAGCCATTGTCCGTCCCCTCATGCCAGCCGTCGTTCCCTCGATCCCGACGTTGTCACCCCCCCCCCCCCCCTCCCCCCCCTCTCCCCGCGCCACCAGAACGCGAGGCTGCTGCGCGCGACGCCATTGCACGCGGCAGCACGCGCGGAACGCACGGTCAACCGCCGCTTGTACAGCACGCGCATTGCAGCACGTGGCAGCAGCTGCACGCATGCCAGCCGCTAGCGCGCGTTCCGCCAACGCTGGTGTGAGTGTATGTCCCGCTTCTGAATCGAAAGCTTCGTGAGAGAAGACAAATTGGCGAAGTCGGGGTACTTAAGAGGCGATATCCCCCCAAGAAACAGCGTGTGCAGGCGTTTCAGCTGGAAGAACGAGATCGGAAGCTCCGTTGCCCGATGGAGACACTGAAGTGACAGCTGCTCTAAGCGGCGGAAGAGACTATCCAGCCCAGCTGCCATGACGGGGTATCCCAAATCCTCGAAGTCCTCCTCATCATACTCATCCTTTGGAGCAATGCGTTCGCCGACATGAAGAGCGGTTAGGTTTGGAAAGGAAGAGCCGATAAATGCAAGAAAATCGTCGTCAATCGTTTCCATGCTCCCATCGCTCAAGTGCAGGCGAGTGAGATTCGGGAAGGACGCCAAAACGCGTTTGAGATCCTGACGAGACACGAAACTATTCTCTCGCACGTGAAGCATTGTGACGGATTTGTGTGCAATCTTCCGCCAGCGACGGCAGACGGAGGCGATGACGAGAACGTGTGAGGCATCGGCAGAGGTAGGAGGCATGGAGAAATGCGTATCAGGGCCTGGATCTAAATATTTGGCGGTTCTAGTGTAATCCGAGAGAGATAATGAAGAGGCTGGCAGGAATGCGTCTGAATGCCAGAAGATCCTATTAAACGCATCGTCAGGAAGACAAAGGATGCTCGTAGCAGTGCTCATGTCCTAAGATTGACCTACTAAAGCTTTGAATTCTGCGACGTTTGTTTCACCACGAACACTAGTACTAGGCTTGGGAAGGGCTATGTTAGTCAAAGATAAGAGAGGATGCTACAGGTCAAACGATCAGGGTATCAGCAGATAAATATAGATGCCAGTTCTACCGCTGAGATCTTGGCAAACAATGCGAAGATGAAACGAAGGGCTTGAACAGACTGGAGCTTTTACATTAGTTTGTGTCATGGTTGCCAGATTTACGCAGGAGAAAAACATCACCATGCAATGCAGCATGCCTCACAGTTGCTATTATAGACATGGGGAGGGGATGGGAAACACAACCATGGAGCATGTCTCATCTCGCAGGCCGTGTTCTGCAGGCGCACCAGCCTGATGCACCAGAGGCTTGGCCTGATGCAGACATTGAATGACATTGAGGTTCGGAATTGAGACATTCAATTTCCTAACATTCAATTTCGACTACCAAAATGTTACAGGTTTCTAGGAAGTTACAACGCAAATTTTTTTAAGGGTGCCAACCAAAGAGGGTTTAGGAAAAAACAGATTGACCAAAAAGGGTGCTCCGCACCAGCTTATGCGCGCATCATGCGACCTCGAGAGGTTGCATGATGCGCGCATCGGTGATGCGTCAGATTGCTAGGGAAGGAACCTTTTTGGATAGCGATCACATTTCAAATTTCGAGGGCCAAAAAGGCTGTTCTGCAGGCATTCGGGATTCTTTTGCTTCGGCAGCCATGTGCTTATTGTCGAACTTATATGCTATAGTCTTTCTAGGCTGTAGTGGGGTAGACAGTATGGGGTACAGCTTTCTAGGGTTTCATATTTGTACCCAACTCATTTCCTAGTTCATCATTCTCGTTCTAACTATTAACATGGTATAGAGCAGGTTCCCTAGTGGGAACGGTTCCTAGGGCCCACCACGATCAACTTTTTTTTTCTCTCCTGCCCGGAGCGCGCTTCACTCCTGCCCGAGTCGCGCCCCGTGTGCCCTCCCTCCCGTCGCGTCCCTAGCCCCTAGCGGCCCGACGCGCCCTCTTACGGCCCCTCGCGACCCCTTTCACGGCCCTTCGCGGCCCCTTATGGCCCCTCGCGGCCCCTTACGGCCCCTCGCGCCGCCCCTCGCGGCCCCTTCGCGGCCCGACGCCGCCCTTCACGGCCCCGTCGCCGCCCTTCGCGGCCTCTCGCGGCCCCGTCTCGGCCTCGTCGCCGCCCTTCACGGCCCCTCACGGCCCCTTACGGCCCCTCGCGCCGCCCTCTAGCGGCCCCGTCGCCGCCCCTCAGCGGCCCCGTCGCTGCCCTACCGCGGCCCCGTCGCCGCCCTCTAGCGGCCCCGCCGCCGCCCTTCAGCGGCCCAGTCGCCGCCCTACCGCGGCTCCGTCGCCGCCCTCTAGCGGCCCCACCGCCGCCCTTCAGCGGCCCCGTCGCCGCCCTACCGCGGCCCCGTCGCCGCCCTCCAGCGGCCCCGTCGCCGCCCTCTAGCGGCCCTGCCGCCGCCCTTCAGCGGCCCCGTCGCCGCCCTCCAGCGGCCCCGTCGCCGCCCTCTAGCGGCCCCGCCGCCGCCCTTCAGCGGCCCCGTCGCCGCCCTACACCGGCCCTGCCGCCGCCGTCGCTGAGCCGCCGCAGCTCCAGCCGAGCCGCCGAGCCGCCACCGAGCCGCCCAGCAGCCGCCGAGCCGCCGAGCCGCAGCTGAGCCGCCGCCGAGCCGCCGAGCCGCCGCCGAGCCGCCGCCGAGCCGCCGAGCCGCTGCTGAGCCGCCGAACCGCCGCCGCCGCAGCTGCGGCCCTGTTCCTGCCGGCGCGCCCCGGCCCTCCCCACTCGGACTGGTGAGAGCTTTCCCGAGCAGCGTCTCTGCCACTGCACTACCTCTAGCCTGCCGCTCTCACCCCTAGACTGCTGCTGTCATGGCTACCCCCAGTGTCCTTACCTTTGATGCTGAGGGTCGGGCTGTTGACTTTGAGGTCTGGGTCGATGACTTGCAGCTTTTCCTACAGTGCGATAGGGCAGACGGTCTCTCCCTTTTCGATCTCACGTCTGGTGCCTCTCCTGCCCCGTCTGCCGATGCTGATGCCACTGTTCGCTCACAGTGGGCCACGCGCGATGCTGCTGCTCGCCTTGCTGTGCGCCGCTACTTACCGACCGCTGAGCGCGCGCATTTTAGTCAGTACAAGAGTGCTAAGACCTTGTACGACGCTGTCGTTGCACGCTACTCTTCCCCTGCCACTGCTGGCCTTAGCCGCCTCATTCTGCCGTACCTCTTCCCTGACCTCGCCGCATTTCCCACAGTCGCTGACCTCATTACGCACCTTCGCACTAGTGACATTCGCTACCGCGCTGCGCTTCCTGCTGAGTTCTGCGCCAAGAACCCCCCCCCTATGTACATCACCCTCTACTACATAGTCACCCGGCTCCCTGACACCCTTCGCTCGGTCAGGGACCACTTCCTCTCTGTTTGCCCCACCACCCTCACCGTTGACCTCCTCGAGGAGCGTCTCCTAGCGGCAGAAAAGAGTATAGTCGCTGTAGGAGCCTCTCGTGGTGACCCTCGCACCCCTGTCTTTGAGGGGTGCTCCCCCTCCCCCCTCTTGCCCTCTGTTGCCTCTGCTGCTGCGGCCGACCTCGTTGGTCTTGAGTCGGTCGGCGCGGCGTCTGCCCCTAGCGGGAGACGCCGCACAGGCAAGGGCAAGGGGGGCAAGGGCGCTGGAGGGGCTGGCGGGGGCGGTGGAGGCGGCGGTGGAGGCGGCGGAGGGGGTGGGGTTGGCGGTGGGGGTGGTGGCGGGAGTGGGGGCGCTAGTGGCGGCAGAGGAGGCGGAGGAGGCGGCGGTGGTGGCGGCGCGAGCGGAGGTGGTGGAGGTGGAGGCAGTGGTGGAGGTAGCGGCGGCGGCGGTGGAGCTGGTCGGGGCGGCTCTTCGCAGAGGGTCGGCTCCGGCGGTGGTCAGCGCCAGCAGCAGCAGCTGCAGCGCACTCGTGAGACCCCTTCCCCCAGCAGCTTCGTGAGTGGTACACTGCTCGTCAGCGGGGTGGGGGTGCTGGCCCCTGTACCTACGTTCTGCGTACAGGCGACCGCGCGGGTGAGCAGTGTGGGGGTCTGCACTCCACCCAGCGCTGCTTCGGCCGCCTGACGGACGCTTGGCGTCATCAGTTCCCCGACGCTACTGAGATCCCTCGCTGGGGCGAGCTGTCTAGGGCGGGTGTTGCGATCTTTGATCTTGATTATGATGCTATTCTTGCTGCAATGTATTCTGTGACTATTAGTGATGAGGGTGACTGTTACCGGTGTTTTCCGCCTGACCCGGGCATTGAGACTGCTGCTCTAGGTGCTGATGAGGCTGCTGCTCTAGGTGCTAGTGAGTCTGCTGCCCCAGGTGCTGGTGAGTCTGCGCTCTCAGGTACCGCGTCGGCCCCGGCCACCCACACTTTCACCCTTGACTCGGGTGCTTCCCGCTCCTTCTTTCGAGACCGCACCACGCTTACGCCGCTTAGTCGGCCAGTGGCAGTCTCCCTGGCAGACCCCTCTGGGGGTCCTGTCCTTGCCCACATCTCCACTGTCTTACCGTGTCCGGCGGCCCCTTCTGGCACCCTGTCGGGTCTTTACCTCCCCTCGTTCTCTACGAACTTGGTGAGTGGTGCTGACCTGCAGGATGGAGGGGTTCACCAGTTCACTCCTGCGAGTCAGCGAGTGACCCACTGTACCTGTGCTCGGACGGGCCGTCACTTGGCCACGTTTACCCGTCAGCCGGGGTCGAGCCTGTACACACTGACTACTGAGTCTCCTCCGGTCGCTGAGTCTGCTCAGGTAGCTGCGTCGGGTCAGGTGTTTGCTGCGGCGTCCAGGTCTGGTCCTGAGTCTGCCCCCTGCTCGTGTCGTCTCTTGTCTCACCAGACTCTCCTTTGGCACCACCGCCTTGGTCACCCCTCCCTGCCTCGTCTTCGAGGCATGGCCTCCCGTGTCCTTGTCTCTGGTCTCCCCCGGTCCCTCCCTCCTCTTCCTCCGGGGCCTGCCCCCACCTGCGTTCCCTGCGTCGAGGGCGGCAGCGCGCTGCTCCTCACTCCTCCGAGTTTCCTCCGACAGAGGCTCCGCTGCAGATGCTTCACATGGACGTGTGGGGCCCAGCCCGCGTCCGTGGACAGGGTCACGAGCGTTACTTCCTGCTGGTGGTTGACGACTACTCGCGTTACACCGCAGTCTTCCCCTTGCGCAGCAAGGGTGAGGTCACTGAGGTGTTGATCGCCTGGATCCGCGCAACTCGTCTCCAGCTCAGAGAGAGTTTCGGCTCGGACTTTCCTGTACTGCGTCTGCACTCTGACAGAGGCGGAGAGTTCTCCTCTGACCTTCTGCGAGCCTTCTGTCGTGCACGAGGCATCCGCCAGACCTTCACGCTTCCGGACTCTCCGCAGCAAAATGGGATTGCTGAGCGCCGCATTGGCATGGTCATGGACGTCGCTCGTACATCCATGGTCCATGCGGCTGCCCCCCATTTTCTGTGGCCGTTTGCGGTTCGGTACGCGGCGCATCAGATCAACCTTCAGCCCCGGGTCTCCATGCCGGAGACCTCCCCAGCTTTGCTGTGGACGGGGAAGGTTGGCGATGCGTCTGCGTTCCGTGTCTGGGGATCTCGGGCGTTTGTCCGCGACTTGTCTGCGGACAAGCTGTCCCCTCGTGGTGTTCCCTGCGTCTTCCTTGGCTTCCCCCCTGACGCGCCGGGCTGGCAGTTCTACCACCCCACCTCGCGCCGTGTTCTGTCCTCCCAGGACGTCACGTTTGACGAGTCGGTTCCCTACTACCGTCTCTTCCCCTACCGCACTGCGTCCCTCCCCCCCCCGCCGCTCTTCCTTACGACAGGTCCCCCTCCGGTAGACCCCCTCCCCCCTCAGGGTCCTGCCCCCTCAGGTGTGTCTCAGGTAGACGCAGTCGACCCTGTTGAGGTAGCTATTGACTCTGGTGCTGCTAGGGGTGCTGAGCCTGCGGGTACTGGGTCTGGGGGTGCTGACTCTGGGGGTGCTGAGCCTGGGGGTGCTGACTGTGGGGGTGCTGTGCCTGGGGGTGCTGAGCCTGGGGGTGCTACGCCTGGGGGTGCTGCGTCTGGGGGTGGTGAGCCTGGGGGTGCTGCGTCTGGGGGTGCGGAGTCTGAGGGTACTGGACCTGCTCGTGTGGCGTCTGGCGGTGCTGGGCCTGGAGGTTCTTCGGGTACTTCGTCCCGGCGGGAGCTACTCTCTCCACAGGAGCTGCGTGAGTGGTTTGCCCGGCGCTGGAGGCGAGCTGCTGGAGCTGGAGGTACTGCGGGTGCTGGAGGTTCTGCTGCTGCTGAGGGTGCTGGTGCCGCGGGTCCCGGAGGTGCTCGTAGTGGGAGTACTGGAGCTGCTGGGCCTACGGGTGCTTCTCGTACTGGAGCTGGTGGTGCTGCGGGCGTCGGTGCTACCGAGGGTGCTGGAGCTGGACCCACTGCGTCTTCTGGTGGTCCGGCTGGAGTTGGAGCTGCTGAGGGTGTTGGCGCTGAGGGTGTCTCTCGTGCTGGTGCCTCTGAGGGTACTGGAGTTGGCGCTGCTGGAGCTGGGGGTGCTGCTGGCACTGGTGCTGTCGTTCGGGGTGCTGGTGCT
The DNA here is from genome assembly GCA_947471745.1 of Closterium sp. Naga37s-1. NCBI lineage: Eukaryota > Viridiplantae > Streptophyta > Zygnematophyceae > Desmidiales > Closteriaceae > Closterium > Closterium sp. Naga37s-1. The sequence goes on from CANJKZ010000966.1 coordinate 1,327,522, forward strand.
GTCCCTTCTGGTGCTGGTGGTGCTGAGCGGCCGCGGCCGTACTTCGTTCCGCTCCTTGAGCAGGTTCTTGGTCTTCCGCCCTCTGCTAGTCCGGCTCCTCCCTTAGAGTGTCCACCGCCTGTCCAGCCAGAGTCACAGTTACAGCCTACCTCTCCTCTGCCTGCTCCTTCTCCCTACACTGGTCCTACTGGAGGTCTTGCTGAGCGTCGTGAGCCTGCGTCTCGTCCTGCGTCGCCTGTCCGTGCTGAGCGCACCAGTAGTCGTGGTTCGCGTCAGCGTCCTCCCCCTGTCCCAGGCACGCACCGGATGTCTCTGCGTCCCTCCACTGCTCCGCTGCGTGCCCCTTTGCCTTCTCCTCCTGAGTCCTCTCTTCCTGTTCTTGCTGACCCGGAGTCGGACTCCCTTCGTACTGCCAGTCCTACTGTCACGCGTCTTCTTGCTACTGTTGTCACTGACCCTTCCTTTGAGTCCGCTTCTGCGTCTGCCTTAGTTTCTGAGCTTGTCGACTTCGCTGCTCGCTGTCGCCTAGACTACGCTGCTAGTCTTGTCGCTGAGTCTAAGTCTGTCTGTCCTCCGTCCGTCGGGGGTGAGTGTGCCCTTGGCACGGACGTCCTTGAGGACAGGCAGGAGGAGTTCCAGTGCTTTTCTGCTGCTTCACCTCATCTTGTGTCCATGCTGCTTGCCCCTGAGGGAGACCCGGATGCACTAGACATCCCGACTCCGCGCTCCTACGCGGAGGCGATAGAGGGTCCCTACTCCTCTCAGTGGCAGGCAGCCATGGATGCAGAGATGGCTTCCTGGAAGTCCACAGGCACCTACGTCGACGAGGTTCCCCCTCCTGGGGCGAACATCGTCAGTGGCATGTGGATTTTCAGGGTGAAGCGGCCGCCGGGTTCTCCGCCTGTCTTCAAGGCGCGTTACGTGGCTCGTGGCTTCAGTCAGCGGCAGGGAGTTGACTACTTTCAGACCTTCTCTCCCACCCCAAAGATGACCACTCTTCGGGTACTGCTGCACATAGCCGCTCACCGTGACTACGAGCTTCACTCTCTTGACTTCAGCACAGCTTTCTTGCAGGGCAGCCTGCACGAGGAGATCTGGCTGCGCCGCCCAACTGGCTTCACTGGGTCTTTTCCTCCTGGTACCCAGTGGAGCCTCCGGCGACCAGTCTACGGTCTCCGCCAGGCACCTCGTGAGTGGCACGACACACTGAGGACTACACTTGCGGCTCTTGGGTTTGCTCCTTCTACTGCCGACCCGTCGCTGTTTCTGCGCACCGACACTTCTTTGCCGCCGTTCTACATCCTCGTGTACGTCGACGACTTGGTCTTTGCCACAGCTGACACTGCTGGACTCGCTCACGTGAAGTCCGAGCTGCAGAAGAGACACACGTGCACAGACCTGGGTGAACTACGCAGCTACCTTGGCTTGCAGATCACCCGGGACAGAGCACAGCGCACCATTACCCTGACTCAGTCACACATGGTGCAGCAGGTCCTTCAGCGCTTCGGCTTCACGTACTCCTCGCCTCAGGCCACTCCTCTGTCTACTCGCCACTCGCTCTCAGCTCTGCCTTCGGATGAGTCCGTAGAGTCGAGTGGCCCGTACCCAGAGCTTGTTGGCTGCCTCATGTACCTGATGACCTGCACTCGACCTGACCTTGCATACCCTCTTAGCATTCTGGCACGCTATGTTGCTCCTGGGAGACACAGACCAGAGCACATGGCTGCAGCAAAGAGGGTGTTGCGCTACTTGTGCAGTACGTCGGGCATGGGGCTTGTGCTTGGAGGGTGGAGTCCAGTGGTCCTCACTGGTCACGCAGACGCTTCTTGGGCTGACGACCAGGCTACGCAGCGGTCGTCACAGGGTTACACCTTTAGCCTTGGTTCCGGCTCTGTTTCGTGGCGGTCTACCCGCTCGTCTTCTGTTCTCGGCTCCAGTTGTGAGGCTGAGATCTACGCGGGGGCCATGGCTGCACAGGAGTTACGCTGGCTCACCTACCTGCTGACTGACCTTGGAGAGCAGCCTCGTTCGCCTCCAGTTCTGTACGTAGACAACAAGGCCATGCTGGCCTTGTGTCATGAGCACAGACTGGAGCATAGAACGAACCACATTGCTCTTCGCTACTTCCTTGCTCGTGAGCTGCAGCAGCGTGGTCAGCTGCGACTTGCTTACATGGCCTCTCAGGCCAACACTGCTGATATCTTCACCAAGGCACTCGCGCCTTGTGATCATCAGCGCTTCTGTACTCTGTTAGGTCTTGTACCTACTTTGCCTCACTTGCTCACTTCTTGACCTTGCTTGTACTGTGACCTATATATCCTTGCACTTGCATGTTTAGCTTTATATATATATATATGCTTGCATGTGAACTGGCCTTGTGGCCCTTGAACTTGCGCTCAGAATGTGTGGTGACGTTGGGATCCACCCTGAGCTTGCTGTGCTTTGCTTGACTGGTCTTGTGACCCCTTGTTCTCCCCCACTTTGCCTATGGGGGTGTGTCGAACTTATATGCTATAGTCTTTCTAGGCTGTAGTGGGGTAGACAGTATGGGGTACAACTTTCTAGGGTTTCATATTTGTACCCAACTCATTTCCTAGTTCATCATTCTCGTTCTAACTATTCACACTTATCGCGAGCCTCGATAACCTGTGAGAGATTATCAAGGAAGAATCCAGGAACCATGTTTTACTGCAACCATCCGGGCTGATGCGCCTGCAGAACGCAGCCGCATTTGTCATTTTTGCGTGGGAGCGAAATTCTTTTTTTCTTCTTCTTTTTTTTTTCTTTTTTTTTTTTGCTTATATGCGCTATACACCGATACTGATGTGTACAACACATAAACAGTCGTAACTGTGCATGAGAAGCAGGAAGACCTGCCTCACAGAATCCGATCCTTACACGTGGATCCGTGGCTTGTGAGGCATGTCCCAAATTGCTGCGAAGTTGTTCGACCACCGCCAGCTCTTGCCCTCCACTACTCGGATACGGTTCAGGAGGTTCGGGCCATTTTCAGGTGCAATCTACTCTTGCGAGGAAATCTACTCATGTGCGATCCATGTTACTGTGCATATACAAACACCAGATTCATTGTAAGGAGTTTCTGTCGATAATCTTTTTTTTTATCCGAGATCCCATTCAAAATAACACAAACAGTCTGAATTCAAGCGATTTCGGATCACGCCAAGAAAAATTCGAATGGTGACGCCATAATTCCCTAATTTCGACGACAATTTCTGCTTCGCCCAAAGAGTTTTATGAAAAAAAACTTACGCTGGATCAGCTGTACATTTGTCGTATGTGACGGAAGCTGCGCAGGGCAAATCGGCATTTTCGTTCTTGGGCGTGCACCCCGAAACAAGAGAAGACTGCCCGGGTGATAATTAAGTTTACCCTCACCGTAATAAATACCAAGCTGAATTTTGTTACCGCACTAGACGACGCCACCAGAAAGAAAATTATATATATATATATATATATATTACCATAAAGAGTTCTTATTTTCTAGTAGCGTCGTCTAGTGCAAAAACAAATTCAAGCATGATATTTATTACGATAAGGGCAAACTCAGTTATCACCCGGACAGTTTTCTCGTGTTTCGGGGCGCACGCCCAAGAAAAAAATGTTGTTTTCCCTCCGGAGCTTCCGTCACCTGCGGCAATAGTACAGCTGATCCCGCAAAACAATTATTTTATAAAACTCCTGATGCGAAGCAGAAATTGTCGTCGAAATTGGGGAAATATGACGTGACCATTCGAATTTTGATTGGCGTGATCCGAAATCGGCTTTGATTCAGACTGTTTGTGTTATTTTGAATGGGATCTCGGATGTAAAGAAATTATCGACAGAAACTCCTTACAATTAATTTAGTGTTCGTATGTGCACAGTAACATGGATCGCACATAAGTAGATTTCCTAGCAAGAGGAGATTGCACCTGAAAATGGCCCCAGGAGCTCCTGATTTGTCATCATCTCCCATCTGGCATGCTGCTTCCTCCCCTTCTGTTGCAACTTCCTCACCGAGGCTCGCGCGTAAATGTTCACATGTATGCGCAAGGCTGTTTCAATCCTCCTCAACACCTGCCTTGCGCGGAATTTACAGCCACAGAAAGCGCCTTCACACCGCTCCACCCACAGCTCATTCAGGGCGGTGGCTATCAGGGTTGCCTCCGGGAATGCTGATGTGGACCCCGCCTTCCCGAACAGCCAGTCGCCGAGGGACTCCGTCCGCCTGGTAGGGCTGATCATGCACAGAGCCTTTTTCACCGCCACGACCACGGTTTGAATCCTCGGGCACTCGAAGAAACAATGTTCCAACGTCTCAAAACTATCACAGTAGGGGCATACCGGCCTGTTACTGAGAAACGTGAGCCTCACTCCGACTTGCAGGTTCAAACTGTGGATTCTTAATAAAACATCTCTTGGCCTGCTGGGGGTGACAAGCGACTCCCGAGTTTCATCTGCCCGCTTCCAGTCTATGTGTCCGCCCCATCTGCTCTTCCATTTGCTCCGCCTGGTCTGTCCGCTGCTACCGTGTCCCCAGCGGGATCTGAGGTCTCTCAGCTGCGCAGCTTCCCCATTCACCAGGAGTTTTGCGCGTAACTGACATGAGCCCGCTCTGCCAGCCTCGTACACCTCCGCAAAACCCACTTGAGGTGGCTCCGCTGAGAGAAGCACCTCTCTCCATGGTTCGGGTGCTGCTGTGAAGGCCTTGAGCACAAGATTTGCAGCTTCTTTCCCCCGTATTTCTTTTTCCAAGGCAGCGAGATCCTTCAGTACTCCTCTCCCCTCCGCGTCCTTTTTTATCAGGTCTCCCAATCTGACGTCTCGCAGCTGCTTGGCCGCCTTTTGCCCCCCGATTGGTGTGGTCTTCTTCTCACCAATGAGGATGTGCTTGTTAAACAAAATCCTCTCCAGCGCTACTTCTTCTCTGCTTCGATCGATTCCGGTCTCCGCCAGTGGGGAGCGCATGAAGTTTTCACACGCTAATTTCCAGAGCCTTGTCCCACGTCGGCTGACAGCTACCGCTCGGCGTAACCCAGACTCCAAGGAGTTTTTCTGCTTCATCAGCACCAGCCCACCGGAAGCCATTCGAACGCCATGTGGTTTTCCCAAGGTTAATGCCTAAAGGTAGCACCACTGACTTCGCCTTATTTGTCGCCAGCCCCAAAAAACTCTCAAACTCCTCTAATATTTTCTCCGCCTTGTCAATTTGTTGCTTCCCTTGCAGCAGAAGGGTGGTCTCGTCGGCGTAGCCAATGTAGGCGAGCCGTTGCCCAACGCAGCTGGTGAGGGTAATACCTCCACCTTCTGCGCCAACAGCTCCACCACACACAGAAATAGGTAAGGGGCAAGGGGACACCCTTGCCTGACGCCAGATACCACTTCAACCGCTTCGCCCAGCCAGCCATCAACTAACATGTTCGTGCGTATGTTCTCGTGCAGCCCCTTCACCCATCCGATGAACCGATCTGGAAATCCCATCTTTTTCAGCACCTCGAAGATGAAATTCCGAGACATGGAGTCAAACGCCTTCTTAAAGTCAACCAGGAGCATGAACCAGTCCTCTCTGCCGTTCTTAGCCGCGTCGATAACATCGGCCACCAGCCCAACCGCATCAGAGACGCGCCTCCCCGGTATGAAACCAAACTGTTCCTCTGAAATCACCTTGTGCAGTACCCGCTTGATTCTGCTCGCCAGTACCCGCGCCAATACCTTGTAGCTGACGTTTAATAGGGTGATTGGCCGATAGTTTTCCAGTTGGTCCTTCGCCCCCTTTTTGTGCAGAAGGATTGTCACGGCACTGGTCGGGAGCGAAGCAGTGGCGGTGAAGCTCTCCACCAGCGCCATGAGATGCTTCCCCAGTACATCCCAGTGTTGTTCAATAAATTCCTTTGGGAGGCCATCTTTCCCTGGTGTTTTGTTGCAGGCCATCTCCCGGAGAGCTTTTTTCACTTCTGCTTCTATCCAGTCCACTTGCAGGCACTCCACGTCCGAGAACCACCGCCTTTTTCCTGCTGCCGGGACCCAATCCCCAATCGCCGTTCTTTTGTCCACACCAAAGAGACCCCGGTAGTAGTCTGAAGCTGCTTCCAGGATTTGCTTTGGTTCAGCCACTGTTCCGCCCGGCACTGCTAGCTCCGCTATCTGTGTGTTGGCTTTCCGCACTTTGATTCTTGCTGACAGATGTGGCGAGGGGACTTCGCCAACGAGTTCCTTCGCCATTCCAGCCATGGTATAAGCTCTCTCCCTCCGGCAAGCGTGATATTCCTTTAGCTGCCGTTCTCGCTTTCTTAACCTCTCCCTTAGCAGCTGATCTTTAGGGTTGCACAAGGAAGCTTGCTTCATAACTGAGATCGTTGTGACGAGATGATTGATTGTTGCTCTGATCCGCTTGCTTTCCTCCTTAGCATATGCGCGGAGACCAGTGTTCAGACGAGAGACGAGGACCTCGAAGCCCCCCCCCCTTCTCCGCCACTTGACGTTCCACCTCCTCTGTCAGTTTCCGAACTCCTGGTCTGTGCATCATGTAAGCGTGCATGAGCCATATCCCCGGGCCCGTCTGCAGCTGCGATTTGACTTTGAAGGCGATGCGGATGGCGAAACCGTGATCGGATACCGGTTCATGTGGCATGACATGTGATGCGGATACGAGGCACGGGATCTGCAGAGCTGAATTTGGTTTGGGCCGAAGAGCGAATGCCGAGGCTGTCGAGGCTGTCGAAGCAGCCATGTTGCCAAGACTACTGGTTATGTCGAAGCTATCGACGCTACCGAGGCTGTAGAGGCTGTGAAGGCTGTCATCGACACTATCGACGTTCTCGAGGCTGTGGACGCTCTCCACGTTGTTGAGTGGAAAGTCTGGCTGGAATAGCCAGGTTCCAGATTATGGATGTGCGCCATTCTGGTCAGTGTACCCTCTAGTAGGTTGCCGCTATTAATCCACTTCTAGTGTATTGATTTGAAATCCACGCATTAGGGTATTCAGTTCACCGCCATACAAGTGTGTACTTCTCCAGCAATGCTTCTGCTACACGTGTTTGCGAAATGGGTTTCTGCTACAGACAGGAAGTGTGAAGTTCTGTATTACCAACATGAACAACTGATTGCAGGACACCAGCCACCACCTGCAGCACCCGATGGCACGCAGGAGATCACCTGCAAGCCTCTTGATCAGCTGGAGGGGCATTGGCTCCTGCACCACCTGCGCTCCCTAATGGCACACTGAGAGAAATCACCTCACCCTGCGGCCACAGCAGCAGGAGCACCTGCAGGTTGATTTACAGCCTCGTGCTGCATGTTATCAACAGCACCAGCAGCAGCAGAAGTGACAGCAGCAGCGATTTCACTCTCACTCGCCTCCCCAGCATCCACAAGGCGCCATGCAATGGCATGCAGAGCACTCTCATGCTGCCGGAGAGTGCAGCACGCGAGGGCCATTGCCTCCTGCACCACCTGCAACATTGCCTTCAAGGAGTCACCCTGCAGCAGCTGGATGTACAGCCTTGTGTTGTGTGTTCACACTGGCACCAGCAGCAGCAGAAGTGATAGCACCAGCGACAGCAGCGGAAATCTCACTCTCATCTGCCTCCCCAGCGTCCACGAGGCGCCATGCAATGGCATGCAGGGCACTCTCATGCTGCCGGAGAGTAAAGCACGCCAGGGTCATTGCCTCCTGCACCACCTGCATTCCCCGATAACACACCCTGCAGCCGCAACACCCAAGAGCAATCACCCTGCAGCCGCAGCAGCCGCTGGAGATGGGACTACAGCCTTGTATTCATTGTTACAACTGGCAACAGCAGCAGCGATCTTGCCCTCACTCGCCTCCCCAGCATCCACGAGGCGCCATACAATGGCGTGCAGAGCACTCTCATGCTGCCGGAGAGTAAAGCACGCCAGGGCCATTGCCTCCCGCACCACCTGCAGCACCGTTTAAAAGGGGTCTCACCCTGCAGCAGCTGGATGTACAGCCTTGTGTTGTGTGTTCACATTTGCACCAGCAACAACATTACCACCAGCAGCAGCGGTGATCTCACTTTCACTCGCCTCCCCAGCATCCACAAGGCGCCATGCAATGGCGTGCAGAGCACTCTCATGTTGCCGGAGAGTAGAGGATGCCAGGGTCATTGCCTCCCGCACACCTGCCACCCCAGGCATCTCTAAACCTCTCCCAACCCTTCTCACTGCTGCTGTCGCTGCTACTGCTGCTCCTCCCATTTTTCCTGCTCCTGCTGCTGCTTCTGCTTTGCCTTCCTCCACCCCTTCCCTCAGACCTTCCTGTCCACCTCTCATCTCCAGGCGTTCAGGCCACGCTCTAAGGTCCTGCGGCCCGGCACCAAAGAGGTCAGAGAAGGCAGCGGAGGAGGGCACGTGCCAGCCTGTGATGCGCGGCGTGTGGATGGCACTCTGCAGCAGCAGCTGTTGTTGCTGTTGGAACTCGGCTTCAGATTCACTGCTTGCTTGATCCTCTCTCTCCTGTGTTGTGCCTGCCTGTGGTGTGCCTGCCTGTGGTGCGGTGGGTGCAGCACCCCACACCTCTGGAGCCCGGCAGATGAGAGCAAAGGCCGTGGCGAGCGCAGCAGCTGATGGCGTGGGCATGAGGGGGGAAGGGAGAGGAAACTAGGGCAGATGAAGGAAGAGGTGTGATGGGAAGAGGAGAGGGACGGGAAAGGTTTCCTGACGCCGCTCAAAATGGGTAGGCAAGGGGAAAAATGGAGGGGAAACGAGGGCAGATGAAGGTGAGGAGGAGATGTGATGTTGAGAGGAGAGGGGGAAAGGGAAGAAAGGAAAGAGGAACAAGAAAGAGAGTTTGGGTGCTTATGGAATAACTTTGCAAGAAAAACGTGGGAGAAAAGCGGGGAAAGAATTGGGAAATGCTTGGGGGCCAAGGGGGGTTTGGGGAGAAGAGAGGGGTAGAGCCAATATGGAACAAGAGAGGCAATGCAACAATAAAGAACCCTCCTCACCTTCAACACACACAAGAAGAACACATACCATTTGCAAGGTCATCTGAGAATGAATACCAGCCGTCGGATCGAGCGAAGTAGTCAACCCGGCCAAATATCAGCTCCTCTGCTGCCTGGCGGCGATGGGGACGGGAAACAGGGGATACGACGGGGACAGGAAGCATGGCCAATGCCAGAAGAGCAGAGACAGGACGCCTCTGAGAATTTTCAAAAACGATGCATTGAGGTGTGTTTTGAGGCGCCTCAAAACACACCTCAGAGCAGAGACAAGACGCCTCTGAGAATTTTCAGAAACGATCTGCAAGAAAAAGCGATCAGGATGGGAAGCAAGAGTAAGGCCAGAAGAGCAGAGGCAGGACGAAGGGGCAGGTTCCTCTGGTAGCAGAGGCAGAGGCAGGACGAAGGGAACGATCAGGTTGCATGTGCATATCAGGTTCCTCTGGTAGCAGTTCAGATTGCACGGCCATGTGCCCATATGCATATGCATGGGCACGGACATGGGGATGTGCATGTGTATGCGCATGTGCATGTATATGCGCATGTGCATGTGTATGCGTATGCGAATGAGCATGCACACCGTAAGCCTCTTACCATGCCAGCCAACCACACAGCCATGGCATGAACCACCAATTGTCACACGCCGGCATGCCTGCATGTGTGTGAATGTGAATGTGCTAATTATATGCCTGCCACATGCAGCAGGCCCTTATCACGTTTGTGCCTTGCTGTTCACATAGCTCTTACCATGCCAGCCAGCCACACGGCCATGGCGTGAACCACCACTTGTCGCAACGGCATTGGCTGAATCTCCCCCCGCCACACAATGTCCGTCCCTCCAGTGTACTTGACTGGCCGGTAGGGCCCTCCCGGTGCTGCTGATTGGCCCTCGTCCTCCAGATACACTCCTTCCACCTGATTGGCCGATAAGGGCATGGGGTAGGATGGAATGGGATGGGATGGGATGGGATGGGATGGGATGGGATGGGATGGGATGGGATGGGATGGGATGGGATGGGATGGGATGGGATGGGATGGGATGGGATGGGATGGGATGGGATGGAACAGGATGGAACGGGATGGGATGGGATGGGATGGGATGGGATGGAACAGGATGGAACGGGATGGGATGGGATGGGATGGGATGGGATGGCATGGGACGGGACGGGATGGGATGGGATGGGATGGGATGGGATGGGATGGGATGGGATGGGATGGGATGGGATGGGATGGGATGGGATGGGATGGGATGGGATGGGTGGGATGGGATGGGATGGGATGGGATGAGATGGGATGGGATGGGATGGGATGGGATGAGATGGGATGGGATGGGATGGGATGAGATGGGATGGGATGGGATGGGATGAGATGGGATGGGATGGGATGAGATGGGATGAGATGGGATGGGATGAGATGGGATGGGATGAGATGGGATGGGATGGGATGGGATGAGATGGGATGCGATGGGATGGGATGAGATGGGATGGGATGGGATGAGATGGGATGGGATTTGCAAGCCGACCAAGTGGGCTAATGAGGCGCCTCACAATGGTGGATGTACACACTTTCTCTCGCTCGCTCACTCCCAGACTCGCTCACTCCCACACTCGCTCACTCCCAGACTTGATGGACTTGCTTGCTCCCACACTTGCTCACCCGGGCCAGAGGACTCAACGCCCCCACAACAAGCGCGTGCCCCGCCTCATGGTACGCTGCAAAGCAGCAATCACTGTCCATGAGGAGGGGGAAGGATTCATGTATGCACACTCATCACTCACTCACTCCCTCTTTCTCTTACTCAAGTCGCTCACCCGAGCCAGGGGACTCAGTGTCCCCACCAACGCATGCCCCGCCTCATGGTACGCTGCAAATTAGCGATCGCTGTCCATGCGTAAAGGGACAAAAACAATCGCTCACTCACCCGAGCAAGCGGGCTCAGTGCCCCCACAAGCGCGTGCCCCGCCTCATGGTACGCTGCAAAGCACCGGTCGCTGTCCATGCGGGGAGGAGCAGCTCTGGAAACACAAGCGGAGCCTCTAGCCGCCACAGCTGCTGCTGCTGCTGTTGCTGCTCGCCTAGCTGTTGCTGTCGTTTCAGACTCTGCTGCTGCTGTTGGCGGTGGGGAGGAGAGGGGGGCGAGTGCACGTCCAGCAGCAGTCTGCCGTGGCAGTGGTCTATGGCTCGAATAATGGACCGGGCTGCTGCTCCCTTGAACTGCACAGGAAGAGGTGGGAAGGAGAGGGGGTTGAGAGCGGAAGCAAGTTAATGGTTTAGCGTTTCGGGTTTAAGGTATGTAAGAAGGCGACTGCGCGTACAGCAGTAGCCGTCCGTGGCAATGGTTCGTGGCTCGAAGTGCAGAGCGTGCTGCTGCTCCCTTGAACTGCATGCATGGTGGGGGTGAGGGGGGGGCGATACAGAGATGGCGGGACCAGGATGGGAAACGCAGAGGCGGGTCGGTGGAAGCAAGTGCGGAGGAACCTGCATGCGTGGAGTGGAGATAGTGCATGCCACATGCATACCGCACTATCAGCATGCGGCATATGCCACCGGGGAGGGACATATGCTTCTGCTGATTGACGTCACCAGATTGACATACTTTTCAACATCGTGGAATAACTTTTGAAAATTATCGAAAGAATCCCACATTGAGCTAAGTACTCACCAGGAACACGTGCTGTTGCTGGTTCTCATCCTGAGCCATGACACGCACCCAGGGGGGGTCTCTGTTGCAAGGGAGAAAAGGGGGAAAAAGAAAGCGGATGGGGGAAAGAGGGGGATGGGAGGGGGAAGGGAAGAGGGGGAGGTTTCTCGTAATGAGCTATGTCACTCACCTAGGGAGCTTCTGCTGAAGGAGAGAACAAAGGAGAGTGAAGGACAACACACGGACGCGTCATGACATGCCATGCAGCGCACACACACATACCCATTACAAACCATGGCAGCGAGCGAGATCCCTGGCAGGCAGGGACACGTCTCGAGCTGCTCCACTCGCTCCCTCGCTCCCAATGCGTTGCACACGCCACCAACCAATGCGCCCGCCCACCCACTAGTACAGCACACTCACACACACGTACAGCACCCACCCACCATGACAGGTACGGCAATCCCTGGCAGGCAGGGGCATAAATCCAGCTACTCCATGATACAAGTAACATTTTGAAACGTCTCAAAATGTTACTTTTATCACACGTACAGCACTCACCATGACAGGTACGGCTATTTCCGGCAGGCAGGGGCACGTCTCGAGCTGCTCCACTCGCTCCCTTGGCATCTGAACCACACGTGCGTTGCACAGCACGTACACGCGCGGTCCATGAGTAGGACAAAGAATGCCCTCCAGCTCCTTGCTCCGCCAGCTGCTGCTGCTGCTGCCACCACCTGTACTGCTGCTGCCGCTGCTGCCACTGCTGCTGCTGATACTGTTGCTGTCACCCCCATTCCCCCCTCCTCTTCTACTCCGCACTGACTTACCAGCAGGAACAGCTCGCCTTCCCCCCATCAACCCCCCCAACGCTCCCCCCAATGCCCCCCCCAGTCCCCCAACCCCTTCCCCCACCTTCCCCCCCATCATCTTCCCCACTGCTCCCCCCACAGCTGCCGCAGAAGCGGGAAGCTTCTCAGCAGGTTCCTCAATAGTGAAAATAACGTCATGCAGAGCCCCCAGCTGGGAAGCCGCCACTGCTGTGACGCTGCTGCCAGTGCCGTCCGTGAGTTTGCTGTCAGTGAGTTTGCCGGCCATTTCCGCCACTAGGTCCAAACCCACGCCGCCCAGAAGCTTCTCCGTGACAGGCGAGCAGTCCCGGGTGCGGTGAATAAGCCGAATCAGTGGATACCGCACAAAATCGTATCTTTTCTTGGCAGCATCACTACCATGATTCACTTGACTCCCATTCCTCCCATTGCTCCTTCCATCACCCCCACCTCCCGTGCCTATCTTCCCACCACCCCCTCTGCTGCTCTCATTAGCATCTTTCATACTCTTTCCCCCATGACCATTATTAGTCTTCCCACCTGCCCCTTCTCTTGCTCTCTGCTTCTGTTGCAGCCTCAGCTTCAGCGCCTGCTGCCTCTCCGTAACCCTCAGGTTGTCGCTGTCTGATGTGGCACCTGACGTTTCACCTGAGGAGGCACCTGAAGGGCCACCTGCGCCTGGAGCAGGCGTGTGGAACGCCAATGGCATCTGGGGCAGGGGGGGAGGCAGGGGGATCGAGAGGGGGGGGCGGGAATGGGGGGGAGGCGAGGGGATTGGGGGAGGGGGGGGCAGCGGGGATTGAGAGGAGAAGGGGGGACTGAGGGAAGCAGGGGTGATTGGGGGGAGTAGGGGGGTCGAGGGGAGCAGAGGTGAATTGAGGAGAGCAATGGGAAAATAAAGTTGAAGCGAGATGGGGAAGAGAACCGAGGGGAATGAGTTCGGTACTTGCGTGGACAAGCAGAGTACGTTTCAACCAAATGCCTCCTTACCAGGTGCCTCACAATAAGCCAAAAGTCCTCGCAGTGCTGCACTGTAGCAAATTCGTGCTTCCGCCCATCCGGAAGCTCCTCAACAACCCTCCGCGCCAACCCTAACCCGCCATCCGCCTTTCCCCCTCCCCCTCCCCTTCCCCTTCCCTCACCTCCCCTTTCCGCTCCTGATCGCTCTCCGCCCCCTGCTGTCGCAGCCGCCTGCCATTCTCCCCGGCGACAGCGACGGCGACGGCTGCGACACTGTGGCTGCGACTCATCTAGTAATCGCGAGCTCTGCGATCTCCATCCGAGAAACGACGGGGAACTCTTTCCGCCGTCGAACAGCCGCCTCTCCGCCTTGGGCGCGGATCTTCGCGGCGGCGTCAATTCTTGGGTGCAAGAGCCGCGGCATGTGCGCTGCGGCTCGGTACGTGATTGTAACGGCGAAAGTAAGTGTAACCCCACGTAGGATTGTAGCGTGGTCGTATGCATCGGAATGCGGTGTGATGCTATGAAGGGAGGTCCACAAGCACGCGATCCCCTGATTGGAGGGATGGGTGGCATGAGATACCAGGCATGAATGTCAACCCTGGTGGGGGAGGATGTGGGGGGGAAGGGAGATGGGAAGGCGGAATGACGCGAGATGATACGAAGGACTGGGTGAGTGGTTAGAGCGTGATCACGTGGTTGGGTGGCCTGAGTCATGTGAGAGATGGGTGTGCTGGAGTGGGACTGTAAGTGGCAGCAGAGACAGCTGAAATGGGTGAATATCCGAATTTGGGCGGGCGACAAGGCTTTTTGTCGCCCGCCCAAGCCCAAACCTATGACGAAGAGTCTCAACCTCTGTACAGAGAGTCAACTCAACAAGGCTCCAAGGGGTGTGCCCTGACTCTGATTCACCCTCATTCATCCTGCCGTGTTCAGAGAGTCAAACAAGGCTTCAAACTTGAAATGCAAGGAATGCAGTAAATAGGTACATGTGCTATCTCCCCAGCATCTACAAAGACTTATGCTACCTAGCACGTTACTCTTACTACCATACAAATCTGCCCCCTTAAACAACTTAGAAGCTGCTGGTTTGACCTAGTCATCCACCACCCGATCTGAGCCTAGCACTTCGCAGCCTCGAAGATCCAGGTGTCGCAGCATCGTCAAGCAACACAGCTCTTGTGGGAGAAAGTGAAGCTGCTCACAGTCACTCAGATCCAGCTCTCTAAGTCTCCCCCAACGGTGGAAGTTGGGAGGGAGGACGTGCAGTGGTGTCTTGCTCAGGTCCAACTTGTGCAGGTAGGTGAGGGCGGTGAAAGAGCAGGGCAGGGCTGTCAGGGAGGAGCAATTCTGAAGGCTGAGGTCGCCCAATCTTGACAAGGAAGAGAGGGTCTCAGGAAGGTGGGTCAGATTAGGGGCTTCGATATGGAGGGAGGTGAGTTGCACAAGCCAGCTCAAACTTTCCGCAATCATCGTCAAAGTCTCGGCTCCTTCCACATGCAGCTGCCGAAGCTGAGGCAGAGACCCGATGTCATGAGGCAGGTGTTGCAGGGACTTGGCATTGGAGATGCGCAGCTCACGAAGGCATGAAAGGAACCCCAGCAGGAGCGGGATCTCTCTCTGTTCAGCGCCCAGCCGCAACTCCAGTTTCTTGATCCCAGAGAGGCTACGGCTGGTCGCTGCTGCATCCATGACAGTGACATTAATCAGCTGCAGCTCCTTGAGATTTGGAGCAGTTGACATGCCAGGAAGAGTGATGCTGCTGGTGTCATTCCCCAACCTCAAGGTCTCCAGAGTCCAAGGCAAAGATTCAAGCTTTTCCTTCAAGAGAACACAACCTGTCAGATCCAGCTCCCGCAGGCATGAGAGGTTTCCCATGGCTTGAGGTGCAGACGAGAGCTTGGTACACATTTGAACCTTGAGCATTTCCAGGCAGATCAGCTGAGTGATTAAGTCCGGCAGCTTTGTCAGCTCATAGCAGCAGCGCAAGGTGAGCTCCCGCAGCTCACCCAGCTGGCATAGACCCTCCGGAAGGTTAACGATGGGACACTTGTAGATATCGAGTCGTGTTAGAGAGGAGAGACGACCGAGTGACGATGGCAGCTGCTGCAGTTCGGCACAGCACTTGAGCACCAAAGTGCGGAGATTGGTCAGCTCGCCTATCCCCTCTGGGTTCGATGGCAGTCTGGATTGCCTGATGGTCAACGATTCGAGAGCCGACAAGGAGGAGATCGCTGCAGGGACTATGTCCATACAGTCGATGAAGAGCTTCTGAAGCCCTGTGAGTAACCCAACGGAATTGGGAAGTGTCTCCTGCGGCAACATACTCAGCATTAATGACTTCAGCCTTGGGAATCTCCCAATATTAGCAGGCAGTCTGGATCTTCCGCAGTTGGAAATTGTGAGAACTTCCAAGGTGCTGATGCTCGTGAGTGAATCCGGCAGCTCAGTCAAGAAGGGGCTTTCCGAAATGCAGAGTTCGCGAAGTGCAGGAAACCGCTTTCCAACCTCTTCAGGCACGATTTGAACATGGGCCAGCAGCAGTCTTTGAAGACGGAAACACGGTAAGGTTGGCGGAAACATGGGCCAGCAGCAGTCTTTGAAGTCCGTTGCCGCCCGCACGAATCCCAGCGAACGAAGCGCTGTCAGCTGATCGAATGAGAAATCTCCCTCGAAATTGTGGAACCATGTCCTTCCTGGGAAAAACAGGCTGGTCAGGTTCGGAATGCGAGTTAACGGCAACAGCTGATGTAAGAGCATGCCCCGCTTCTGAATCGAAAGCTTCGCGAGAGATGACAGATTCGCGAAGTTGAGGTCTGTGAGAGGCGATATTCCCCCAAGGGACAGAGTGTGCAGGCGCGTCAGCTGGAAAAACGATGGCGGAAGCTTTGTTGCTCGATGGAGGCACTGGAGTGACAGCTGCTCCAAGCGGCGACATCGGCGGAAGAGGATATCCAGGCCGGCTGCCGTGACAGGGAGCAATGCGTTTGCCGACATGAAGAGCCGTTAGGTTCGGAGAAGAAGAGCCGAGAAATGCCAGGAAATCGTCGTCAATCGTTTCCATGCTTCCGTCGCTCAAGTGCAGGCGAGTGAGATTCGGGAAGGACGCCAACACGCGTTTGAGATCCTGGCGAGACACGAATCGATCCTCTAGCACTTGAAGCGTTGTGACGGATTCGTGTGCGAGCTTGCGCCAGTGACGACAGACGGAGGCGACGAGGAGAGCGTGAGCGACATTGGCAGAGGCTACAATCATGTCTCCCAATCATCAAATTTGGGTCGAAAAATGTGGGTCTGGGCCTGTAGCTACATCTTCCCCAGTACCAGCGTAATCTTTGAGTGATAATGATGCGGTTGGGCGGAATGCGTCCGAATGCCAGAAGATCCTGATAAGAACACCATCAGGAAGACGACGGATGCTTGTAGCAGTGCTCATGTTGTCAGATTGACCTGCTATAGAGCCTGCGACGACTTTTCAGCACGAACAGTAAGCCTGAGAGCCTATGATAGGAAACAAATCATTCGCGGAGCAAGGTAACAGGACATTATATAGTTAGACGCCATGCCAGTTCTGCTGCAAAGAGATCGCGCAGACGAGATGGAAACGAAGGGTTCGACCAGAAAGAAGCTTCCTACATCATTTGTGGAAACGAGGAGATTTACGCCGGAGAAACACCGCCGTGCAGCATGTCTCCCAATCATCAAATTTAGGCGGGAGCGAAACACCACCACACAGCATGACCCATGGTTGTTTTGTTTACGCGGAAACGAAACTCCACCATGCAGCAGTATGTCTCGCAGTCCAAATTTAGGCGGGAGCAAAACGCCACCACCCAGGATTGTCATGCGAAACATGGTTGTCATGCGAAAAAAACACCACCCACAGTCGTCATATTTAGGCTCGAGTGAAGACTACGGGTTTTCAGCTTTGCAATAACTGTTACTGTAGCTTGTTTTCTTTTGAGGGATCTTTATTTCTTTCTGCGCACACTTTCCGCGGATCCTCTTCTCAGGCGGGAGCATTATCATTCAAACTAGAAACTCAGCTCGTCCGCAACTCACGCACACACTGTTTCCCACAAACAGTTCACAACAACCCATGTACATTCCTGTCCGGTTAAACAATAAACCCCCTAAGGAATGCCATCAACCCTAAACACACTGTGGCATAGTGTTTAGGGTTGATGCCCTTATATAAATTCCACACGAGAGGGATTTAGTTGTTTCTGCCCAGGTTAAAAAAATATTTCCTCTACGGAAAGGCATCAACCCTGAATACCTTGTCGTACAGTGTTTAGGGTTGATGCGCTTAAAACGATTCCGCCCGAGCGGGAATTAGATGTAACTACTGGAATATATTTATTACTACACCCTGACAAAAAATAATCTAAAACCCAATCGGAACGGGAACGACTCGGGGAGGCATCAACCCTAAAAACAATGCCCTTTCCCGTATTTAGGGTTGATCTCTCCCGAAATTGAGGACAATGAAAACAGTTCTTGCGTGAGTTGCGGAGAAGCCGAGTCCCTAGTCTGAACGATAATGCTCCCGCCTGAGAAGAGAATCCGCGGAAAGTGTGCGCAGAAAGCGATAAACATCCCTCAAAAGAGAACAAGCTACAGTAACAGTCCTTGCAGAGCTGAAAACCCAAAGACCACCACAAAAGATGCCCCACGGTCTCAAGGCGGTCTGTCAGGTTTGTCTGTCAGCAAAACCTGAATCAAGGTTGTCTGTCAGCAAAACACCCCATTTCAGCCGGATCTGCGCTCCACCACCTTCAGGTCAGAGGTAAGGACGCGTCACAATTGCAACACCGGGGGAGGATCGGCTCCGAACACCCGAAATAGTGTGCATCGCGTACGAAAAATGGATATCAATCTGCATGAGCAGTCTTGGCTGCTTCCACGAGCCAGTTGGGACACGACCGGGTTTGCAAGTTGGGGACCTCCATGCCAACTGAGATACACAGCTGGTAGCGCAGGAGCCGACCTTCGTTGGTGTGTCGTGCATTTTCGCATGCTGGTTTTTGATGGGTTCGATTTGAGGTTGGAATCCGCGACGCGCTCATTCAGAGCGTCGCCCACTTACAAATCGTGATTGTCGAACTGTTACCACATCGAAAGTAGCTGGCAGTATGCGACGACAATCGATCGTGGCTGGCACTGGTGGCGCGATGTCGATTCCCGCGCTGCCAATCGCATGATCGATGTGGCAGTTTGAGCCATCCGATCTCGACAATCTCCGTGTGCACGATCTTCGCGACAGCCTAAACGAAAACGGGATACATAGGTGTTCCGAAACGGCGAAGCACTGTACATTGTTCGCACCGATCTTTTACAGGTTCGGTGTTGCAGTTATGACGCGTCCTAACTTCTCAAAATTCAAATTCAAACCGTCACCCTCGCGGTTCGTCTCAAATAATTAACCAGAAGCTTCGACCTCCTGCCTTCCATCCTTCCTGGCGCATTTTGGGTTGGGTCGGGCGGGATTGGGAGAATTTGCCTCGCAATTACTATACCAGTCATCGAGCTCCAAGAACTCAGAAGTCAGTGACACGTGTGCTGAGCCGATAGGATAACTGTTCGAAGTTCAAATTCAACCCCTCTCGTAACTATGTGCTGCGAATCGCGATGTGCATCATACTGGTGGCCGTACCCTTTTACTAATTTGCCGCTATGTATAATGCAATACTATAATTTTGAATGTAACATTAGGGTGTTCAGGGCTTCCTGCTTCTAACAGGAAGTGTACTTTCTACGAGTGTACTTCCTCACTTCACTATGAGCTGGGTTCCTGGTTAGTTTGAAGCTCCGTTTGTGTTGGCACCCTAATGTAGGGCGTCTGAACTGAATGGGGCTAAAATATATATATACAAGAAGTGTTTGCATGTGACTAACTAAACAAAGCGCGTATGGCCCTTCAATGAACATTATCTCGTATAATGCAACGCTTCCAACACAACTGTGAAGGCATGTATACCATCTTCATATGGGGTATGTCACCACCATTTCTTCCCCATCTTCTTGAGCTGCGCTGCCAAGTCACTGAACTGAACTCAGCTGTATACGTCTCTAGCTCATCCGCCATGTCGTTCAGTTTCTGCCATGCATCTGGTGACGTCAAACATGAGAGAAGTTTAGATGATACGATATGCGAGAAAAGAATTGTGGAACGGAATAGTCGGCAGGTGGACAGTGGGAAAAAAACAGAAGCCAAAGGAGCAGCTGCAGGCATGTGGAAGTACGGTGCTCAGTACAGAAATATATGGCATGGATGGCATGAGATGGGATGTGTGGCATGAAGTTGAATGAATGACATGAGACAGCTGGCATGAGAGAACGTACACTGATCTGCTCTCCTCGTTCCACCAGCTTGTTCCACCTTGCATCAGCTGCTGCAGATGCTGTTGAACCAGGCTGCATGAGACACATGTGGGACACATGAGGAAGCATGAGGAAGCATGAGAGACATGAGGAGCAGGCCAGAGACATGCGCAACAGGTGAGCGATGAAGCGTAGTAAGCAACCAATGGAGATGTTATTGACATGGCGGAAGTCATCATTAGGCAAACACAGACACTTTTTAAGGTTCAAGGTAGCAGCATGATTATGAATGTGGGCGAGTTCGAATTAAAAAAGTTAAATAGCAAGAAGCAAGCACCCTCCAGTGTTGTGTTGGCGTTGTGTTCTGCTTCGACGCCACTGAGTCGGGCTCTTGGGTCGACTCAAATTCGCCACTGGCTCAGGCTCCTTGGCTGCTCAGGAGGGCGTGAGAGAGGCGAGGCAAATAAGATTGTGGAAAGGCAAGGCAAATGGGAATGTGTGACAGGAGAGGCTGAATTGGCAGTGGCACCACTCGCTCAGGCTCATTTGCTGCAAAGGGGACGTGTGAGAGGCAAAGCAAAGACGGAAGAGTCAGAGGAAAGGGCAGAAGGGGACAAATCAGAAAAGTAGCTTCTTTGGCACCACTGCCTCGGGCTCCTTGGCTGCACAGGAAGGCGTATGAGAGGCAAGGCAAAGGGAAATGTGCAAATGCACTACAAAACGGGATGTATGGCAGGAGAAGATGCTTTGACACCACTATCCCAGGCCCCTTGGCTGCACAGGAAGGCGTGAGAGAGGCAAGAGTTTACTGAAAAAGGCAGCTACCACTGATTAAAGTTGTTCAGTTTCATATAAACTGTATACCGGCCTCCAGATACTGTAGTGCTGTGAACATAATAGGGGAGGTAATAAGACTGAGAAATCAGCTGAAGAGAATGTTGCTGGTGGATTAAGGGTCTGATGATTGGGATGAAAGTGAGACGGAGAGAAAGATGGGGGTGAAGAAGAGAGGAGGGAGGAGGATGAGGAAAGTGAGAAGATTGCTGCTGACAGGAAGGAGTTTGGCGATCAATTAGTCAGGATGGGGGAGGAGAGGGGTTTGAGCAAGAAGGGAGCAGAGAATCACATGTGGAGGGTGTTGCTGGAACTAATCGGATTCAGCTGACGGAAAGGAGGGGTTTGTGTGAGTAAGGAAGAGAGGAGCAACGAAAGTACCCTGAGGCGTCTCAATTCATGCATATGCTAGGTGCATGGGAAAGTAAGTGCACAGATCGCCAAGGCGCCACACATGGAAGGGATTGTAGACTTCATTTGATGCGTTGCACCTTTGTCTACCCCAGAACTCATGTATTTTGTCATTTGTGCTCTATTTAACACTATCATTTGCATACATACTATTATCATCCCGTCCATCCCACTTCGTCCATCCCACTTCACCCCATCCATCCCACTAATCTAATCCATCCTATCTCCATGCCTTTCATAACATCACAAATTATTTGTGGTCCATAGTATTGCATTCCATAGTATTGCATTCCATAGTATTGCATTCCATAACAACACGAATTATTTATCTGCCATCCATAGTATTGCATTCCATCCAAATTATTTCGTGCCAGCGGTCCCATCTCATATCATGCAGATTGTCTCATGCCATTCAAATAATTACTTGCCATTCCATTTATCTGTTGCTAATAATCTCATGCCATTTGGGCTGGACACTCCTCTCTTCTCGCCTCGTCATTCAACTCTTCCAAGTTCAATACACACTGGTTTGGCGGTTACAGTTCTGATTAAACAGTATGGCATATGGTCTTGTGTGACTTGGGAGTGCAGCTTAATGAAAAGGAGATGATGGTGTGGTGGTGGTGGAACAAGCTGACTGAGACATGTTTCTAACTTGCCAAACATGTGACATCCGTTTCTGGGGGTTTCAGCAATTTCAGGAGCAAACTATGACTTCAATCCCCAAGGAAGATAGTAGCAATGCAGGAGGTAACAGTACCTCGAAGTGGCAGATTCGATGATGAATGGTGCCTGGATGGAGCTCGAGTTTATGGTGTCGGATTCAAAGCACAATGTACCAGCGCCAGTTCGAAGCGAAAACAGCAAAATCTAAGACATTGCATGAAGATGACTTACAGAAACTCCTTAAGACTTCGCCTGAAGCTTCACATTATAGGTATGATGTAATACTCAAGCCAGCGCCCTCTCCAACTTTGAAGGACTCATCATCCAACATACCATGGCTGATATGCAAACTGCGCAGTAGCTTCAGCTGCAACAGCTCCCGCATCACCTTTTGTGGTGTGCGAACTCTAAACAATTGACATCCTCCCAAATCCAAGTCCCTCAGCCTTGTCAATCGACTGAAACTGGAAGGGATGTTGCATATCGGCATTTTATAAAGGTCCAGTTTATGCAGGCAGGAGAGGTGACTGAAGGAATCTGGAAGGTGTTTAATAGCAGAGCACTTGCGCAGGCACAGCTCCCGCAAATGTGACAGTGCACCAATCCCATCAGGAAGGTGAGCCAACTTTGGAGCTTCAACATGAAGCGAGGTGAGGTGCAGCAGCCGCGTCACACTGTCTGGTACACCCTTCAAATAGCTCGCTCCTTCCACATGCAGCTGGCGCAGCTGAGGCAGTGCTGAGCCTATTTTACCTGGGAGCCTTCGCAGGCATGGAGCATGTGAAATGTGTAAAGTGCGGAGGCGTGAGAGGAAGGTCAGTGGAAGTGGGACATTCTCTCGATCCGGACCGAGAAGCAACTCCAGATGCTCCAGCTGGGAGAGGCTGCTGCTGATGGCTAACCCGTCCCTCAGCATAACCCTATTCAAGTGCAGCTGCTTCAGACCAGGTGGCATCAGCACAACCGAGAGAATGATTCTCTCCCTGTCATTGCCCACACTAAAGATCTTCAGTGAATGAGGCAGATGCAATGGAGCTTCTCGAAGCAGACATCCCTTCAGCTCCAGCTGCTGCAGGCGTGAGAGGCTCTCCATGGTCCTCGGTGTAGATGCAAGCTTGGCACACCTCTCCACTTTGAGAGTCTCAAGACGGGTCAGCTGAGTGATGGACTGGGGCAGCTCAAGCATCTCGTTGCACTGGCTCAGAATCAGATGCCGCAGGCAAGAAAGCTGCTCCATGCCCCGTGGAAGACTGATAAGTCCAACCTCGCTGATTTCGAGCCGCGTCAGAGATGAAAGCTGAGTAAACGACAAAGGGAGCTGCTGCAACGCCTCCATCTTGCTCAGAACCAAGGTCTGGAGATTTTTCAGCTCGCTTATTTCCTCCGAAAACGATGTCAAGCCAACTTCTTCGATTGTTAGAGACTTGAGAGAAATCATGCAGGAAATTGAATCTGGGAGAATGGCAATGGCAGAACACCCTATTATCGACAGTGCACACAGCCCTGTGAGCAATCCAAGGGAATCAGGCAGTCTTGATAATTGCAACTCCCTAATCTCCAAGATTTTCAGCTTTGGCAAATTTCCAATGTCCTCAGGCAGGCTGGTTAAACTGTAGCAGCAGGCGACAATGAGCACCTCCAAGCAGCTGAGAGAAGTGAGTGAACTTGGCAGCTCTGTCAGATCGAGGCTCGCGAAAATCATGAGCTCTTGGAGGCATGGGAATAGCCTGCCAAAATCACCTCTTAGAACTAAATCTGTACAGACGCTTAGCAACAAGCGTTCAAGATGCACACATGGCAATCCAGATGCGAAAAGCACATTGAAAGTGATATAATTTCCGTTGAACTCCAATGCGAGAATGAAAAACCCTCTTCGTCTTCATCCATGTCAAGGAAGCTATCAGCAGGAAAGTAAACGCTGGTGAGGTTGGGAAGATGGGCCAAAGGTGTCAGCTGGCGAAGCTTCATACCGCTATATGGGGCTTCAATCCTAATGTCAACAAGAGAGGACAGATTCGTAAAGTTGTCATTCCCAATCGCAGATGCATCATGCAGATTGAGCGTCTGAAGACAGGTCAGTCGGAAGAATGAGCTAGGAGTCTTGGTTTGGTGATGCAGACAGTGAAGAGAGAGCTGTTCCAGATGGCTGCAGTGTTGAACGAAATAATCCAGTCCATCTTCGGTGATGGGGTGCAGTGATTTTTTCTTCAAGAAATCGTCAGGAGCAACGCCTGTACCCACATAGAAAGAAGTCAACCTTGGACACGAAGATGCGAGAGCTGCCAGAAAATCGTCATCAATAGTTTCCATGCTCTTATCGCTCAAGTGCAGGTGAGTGAGATCCGGGAAGGACACGATAACGCGCTTGAGATCCTCGCGGGAAACCGCACAATTCTCCAACACTTGAAGGCTCGTAACGGATTGACGTGCGATGCGACGCCAACGACGGCAGACAGAAGCAATAAGGAGAACATGAGCGACATTGGCGGATGGAGGAGAATACGGAAGAGGGTCCGCCATAAAGAAATCAATATCTCGGACAAAAATCGACCAACGAGCAGCGGTTTCGGGCCTGTGGATGGTCACGTCTGAATGCCAGAAAATCCTTATCAGAACATCATCAGGAAGACAACTAATGTCTGAGGAGCTCATGTCTCGGAGCGGTAAGAGCACGAAAACTTTGAAGGTTAGAGCACGAATTCGTCTGGCAGGCAAGAGCACGAATTTGTCTTCTACAAAAAAGATCCCAAGCTAGGAAACTGGAAAGCCACGCTTACAAATTCTGGTCTTACATCTCGAAAAGAACCTGGGAGAGGCTCCTGGAGGTGTGTGGATGCGTCGGACTATCGAACAAGATCAGTTCTTGCAGAATGATCCCATGCGATGCACATTGACAGTCTCAATCACGACTCGTGATCCATCATCCATGCATGCAGACCCTGGTTCCTGAACGAGGTGTCTGCGTCACACGATTTCACGCTTCAGGCTTGGACTTTTCATTGAGCCAAAGCTGCGTTCGAATCACACAGCCTGGGTGTCGAACAAGCATCACAGCTCAGGCGACGAAGCATCACTCCAGAGAGATCTCACACGGGCAAACCCCGATCACCCACCTCGTCGCAAATCTCGTCGTGGGTACCGGTGTCCCCTCCTCCGCACGGAATGCTCTGCGTGCCTCGCAAAAGGTTGCCGCTATGAGAAACCGACACCAGGCCATTCGTGAAAAATCGTCACCCGACGGAAGTCAGGGCCCACCAAACAGTGCCTAACTAACCATGTCCAGCATGACCGTCTTTGGGATCTGCAGAGCTGAATTTGGTTTGGGCCGAAGAGCGAATGCCGAGGCTGTCGAAGCCATCATGTTGCCGAGACTACCGGTTCGTTCGTCGACCGAGGCTATCGACGCTACCGAGGCTGTAGAGGCTGTGAAGGCTGTCATCGACACCATCGACGCTCTCAGAGGCTGTGGACGCTCTCCACGTTGAGTGAGGAGGTTCTGTCTTGAACAGCTAGATTCCAGATTATGTATGTGCGCCATTCTGGTCAGTGTACCCTCTAGTAAGTTGCCGCTACCAATGCATTTCTTGAAGAAAGTGTATTGATTTGAAATGCACGCAATAAGGTATTCACTTCAGCTTCTCCAGCAATGCTTCTGCTACATGGGTTTGCAAAATGGGTTTCTGCTAGTGACAGGACGGGTGAAGTTATGAATTACATGAACAACTGAGCAGGATTCAGTCAGAGACGAAGCAATGCACCAACTCAGTGAAGAGACGAAACGGGCAACACCTTCACCAGACCTGCAAGCCTCTTGATCAGCTGGAGGGGCATTCGCTCCTGCACCACCTGCGCTCCTATGGCAAACTGAGAGGAATCACCTCACCCTGCGGCCGCAGCAGCAGGAGCAGCTGCAGGTTGATTTACAGCCTCGTGCTGCATGTTATCAACAGCACCAGCAACAACAGCACCAGCGACAGAAGCAGCTATCTCGCCCTCACTCGCCTCCCCAGCATCCACAAGGCGCCATGCAATGGCGTGCAGAGCACTCTCATGCTGCCGTAGAGTGGAGGATGCGAGGGACATTGCCTCCTGCACCACCTGCAGCACCCTCTGCTCATGAGCTCCCGCCCCTGGCATCTCCAGGCCTCTCCCAACTCGTCTCACTGTTGCCGCCGCTGCTGCTGCTGCTCCTGCTGTTTCTCCTACTCCTGCTCCTGCTGCTGCTTCTGCTTGTCCTTCCTCCATCCCTCCCCTCAGACCCTCCTGTCCACCCCTCGTCTCCGAATGTTCAGGCCAGGCTCTGAGGTCCTGCGGCCCTGCACCAAAGAGGTCAGGGAAGGCAGCGGAGGAGGGCACACGCCAGCCTGTGATGCGCGGCGTGTGGATGGCACTCTGCAGCAGCAGCTGCTGCAGCTGTTCTTGATGCTGTTGCTGTTGTTGCTGCTGCTGTTGTTGCTGGAACTCGGTTTCAGATTGACTGCTTGCTTGATTCTTTCCCACCTGTGGTGCCTCTGCCTGTATCGCCTCCCCCTGTGGTGCGGTGGGTGCAGCACCCCACACCTCTGGAGCGCGGCAGATGAGAGCAAAGGCCGTGGCGAGCGCAGCAGCTGATGGCGTGGGCAAGGGGGCAGATGGGAGGGCAAAAGAGCGCAGACGCAGGAACGGAGCAGATGTGATGGGACAAGGAGACGGGGGGAAGAGGAGAGAGGAAAGGAGGGAAAGCAAGATGCGTAGGGTAGGGGTGCTTAGGAAAAATGTTTCGCAAGAGAACAGGGGGAGAAAAGCGGGAGAAACTATTGGAGGGGGGTTGAGGGGGAAACAAAGATGGAACAGGAGATGCAACGCAAATGCAACAATGAAACTAATAAAAGTACATACCATTTGCAAGATCATCTGAGAATGAGTACCAGCCGTCGGATCGAGTGAAATAATCAACTCGGCCAAACATTAACTCCTCTGCTGCCTGGTGTGGAGAGAAGGAGAGAGGAGAAACATTGCCGAGTGCTGAGGCATGAAGGAGTTGAACGAGCAGTAAAATAGGGAGAATAGAAGTGCAAGGATAAAAGAAAAGAAACGAATTCAGGCAAGCACACAATTATTGCGACGCTTTAAAGCTCTGCCAGTGCATGCATGCATGCCCAAACCAATTCTCAACGCAAGGGACGTGGGGCAAAGAAGACAACGTGTCGCATTGTATACAAAACATTTGTGAACAAGCCGCTAGGCTTGGAGACGATTCCTCCAACGGTAACATTTTGAGTCGCTTCAAAAGTCACAGGGGCATGCTGCGAATGTGTATACAGTCATGCATGTACGTGCCTATCCATCTGCCTTTTGAGAAGTCTCAAAAATCCATATGCCTGCCACTTGCAGCCACTCCTCACCATGCCAGCTAGCCACACAGCCGTGGTGTGAACCACAACTTGTCACCACAGCATGCATGCATGTATATGCGTAAGTGTGTCCTATCTATATGCCTGCCACTTTCCGGCCACTCCTCACGATGCCAGCTAGCCACACAGCCATGGCATGAACCACCACCTGTCGCATGCCGGCATGCATGCATGTGTACGCGCGGCGCATGTGCCTGCTACTTATGCACATGCCGCCTACAGCCAGGCCTTAACATGTACGTGCCTGGCTGGGCACTCAGGGCACGTGCCCTCACCACTCGTCGCCAGCTAGCCACACAGCCATGGCGTAGGTCAACCACTTGTCGCACGCTGGCATGCTTGCATGTGTACGCGTATGTGGGTGCATGCATGTGTGTACGTGCGTGCTATCTGTAGGCCTGCCTGCCACCTCAAGCCAACCCTTACCATGCCAGCCAGCCACACGGCCATGGCGTGAACAACCACTTGTCGCAACGGCATTGGCTCAATCTCCCCCCGCCACACGATGTCCGTTCCCCCCGAGTACTTGATTGGCCGGTAGGGCCCTCCCGGCGCTGCTGATTGGCCCTTGTCCTCCAGATACACCCCCTCCACCTGATTGGCCGATGGAGGTATGGGGTGGAACGGGGTGGCAAGGGGTGGGATGGGTTGGGATGGGATGGGATGGGATGAGATGGGATGGGATGGGATGGGATGAGATGGGATGGGATGGGATGGGATGGGATGGGATGGGATGGGATGGGATGGCATGGCATGGCATGGCATGGCATGGCATGGGATGAGATGAAATGAAATGCTCTCACCCTTGCAAAAAGTATGGAGCCAGGCTCACACAGATCTGGGCATGCAAGAGGTGCCTTCCACAGATCTGGGCATGCAAGAGGTTAGGGCGTGTTACATTTTTCGAAGTCGCTGAAAGTCCGGACGACTGTCCGGACGCGTGCGAAGATTGCGACGTCGCTCGGTCACGTTGCGACTAATACGATGTCGTAAGGATGCAATACGAAGAAAGCGACGTCGTTTAGACCCTGACGAACTCACTGCCGAGATTTAACGAGTTTCGTAACCACACAATCGTCCGGACGTTTGGCCGTCCGGACGAAAACAATGAAAAATGTAACACGCCCTTATTTTTGAGTCAACTCTAAAACATGCCCAAAGTATGGAGCCAGGCTCACACAGATCTGGGCATGCAAGAGGTGCCTTCCACAGATCTGGGCACGCAAGAGGTGCCTTCCACAGCCTCAAGCCGCCACTTACTCACTCCTTCACTCTCACTCACTCGAGCAAGGGGACTCAGAGCCTCATGGTATGCCGCAAAGCAGCGACCGCTGTCTATGCGGATAAGGGTGGATTCGTACCGCACTCTCTCACTCTCTCTTGCACCCACTCATTATTTCACCCACCCGAGCAAGCGGACTCAGCGCCCCCACAAGAGCATGCCCTGCCTCATGGTATGCTGCGAAGCAGCGATCGCTGTCCATGCGGGGAGGGACGGCTCTGGGCACGCAACTGGTGGTGCCTTCAGCAGCCTCAAGCCTCCGCAGCTGCTGCTGCTGTTCCTCTGGCTGTTGCTGCTGTTTCAGGCGCTGCTGCTGCTGCTGCTGCTGCTGCTGCTGCTGCTGCTGCTGCTGCTGCTGCTGCTGCTGCTGCTGCTGCTGCTGCTGCTGCTGCTGCTGCTGCTGCTGCTGCTGCTGCTGACGGCGGTGGGGAGCAGAGAGAGGTGACTGCACGTCCAGCAGCAGCTTGCCGTGACAGTGGTCCATGGCTCGAAGAATGGACCGGGCTGCTGCTCCCTTGAACTGCAGGGCGGTTGAGGGCGGTTAAGGGCGGTGAGCAGGGTGAGGGGAATGAGGGAGGTAGGCGGGGGTGATTGCACGTCCAGCAGCAGCCTGCCGTGAGAGTGGTCCATGGCCCGAAGCACAAAGCATGCAGCTGCTCCCTTGAACTGCCGGGGTGGTTAAGGGCGGTTCATGGGAGTGAGGAAGGCGAGGGGAGTGAGGAAGTGAGTGAGGGAGGTGACTGCACGTCAAGCAGCAGCCTGCCGTGACAGTGGTCCATGGCCCGAAGAACCGAGCGCTGCTGCTCCCTTGAACTGCCGGGGTGGATGAATGCACCTGCTGCTGCTCCCTTGAACTGCCAGGGTGGATACAAGGGGATGAATGAATGCACGCACGTCCAGCAGCCGCCTGCCGTGGCAGTGGTCCATGGCTCGAAGCACCGAGCGCGCTGCTGCTCCCCTAAACTGCACAGGGAGTAAGGGGGTTGCGGAGTGGGAAGCAAGAGGATGGATGGGACAGGCAGAGGGGAGGGAGCGGAGGGGGGTCTAAGGCGTTGAAAGGGGTGACAACAGGATGATCGTAGGGTGGGATATATATTACAGGTGACTTTTGAGAATTCTCAAAAGTCGCACCAATATGTACGCAAGGCTATGGTGCATTGCGAGGTACACAGGCTACATGCATCGCCATGCCACACCTGGTAGGTACCATGCATGGAGCATATACACTGCGTACATGCTCTCATGTGTTGCTTGCTGCATGTATGTATAGCATGTATGTACTACACACACGTGTCTTGAGGCGCCTCAATAGACGTTCATGTTCAAACGTGCTGCGGGTCTCATCCTGATCCTCCCTTTGTCTTCTGACATTATTCTGACGGCTGGTGGGTCGGCGGTGGGTCTCATCCTGATCCTCCCTTTTTGAGGATTCTCAACCCTCCATACCTTGCTGCTGCACGATACTCACCCAAAGTACGCGTGCTGCATACATACCACATGCTACAGCTCAATTGATACTTATTACACGTACCAGGAACACATGCTGCTGCTGCAGAGGTGACTTTTGAGTCGACTCAAAAGTCGCTGCATACCGCATGCTACAGCTCAATTCATACTGTTTACACATACCAGATACACATGCTGCTGTTGGTTCTCGTTGTGTGCCATCACACGCACCCACGGGGGTCTCTGTTGCAGGATAGGAGAGGGGGAGAGGAGAGGGGAGGGAAGAAGAGGGGAGGTATAAGAGGGGGGAAAAAAGGGGACGGCGAAAGTGGATGGGGGGAAGAGGGGTGTGGGAGGGAGCAAGAGAGACACGCACTGAGGGTACTTTTTACTCTCTTTCTTTCTTGATAAAGCTTTTCTCTGGCACTGCTGCCCTTCCAACCATGAGTGACGAGGAGTAGGTTCACATGATGAGGCATGACACGCACACAGTGAGAGGGTAACGGAAGGGATGCGAGGGCCAGGAATAGATTCTGAGTTGGGCTAACATGTGTAGTTGGAGGCAATTGAAAGGGGACAATGGAGGCGGAGTTGAAAGTGGCTGGTCCATCTTGAAATCACTTTCGAGAATTCTCGTAAGTATAGACACCAGCCAACAACTCCGCCTCCATATGTGATGGACTAACCAGTGCCTACCACTGCAGCACCACCCATACTACCTACCTACTGTGAGAGGGAGCGTTATCCCAGGCAAGAAAGGGCACGTCTCAAGTTGCTCCACTCACCCCCTCGGCATCTGAACCACACGTATGTTGCACAAATGCACCCATTCACTAGCAGGTGTAGCACACACATAGCACCTACAGGGAACTCACCATGACAAGTACACCTATCCCTGGCAGGCAACTTTTGAGACGTCTCAAAAGTCACCTACAGGGTACTAACCATGACAGGTACGGCTATTTCCGGCAGGCAGGGGCACGTCTCAAGCTGCTCCACTCGCTCCCTCGGCATCTGCACCACACGTGCGTTGCACAGCACGTGCACGCGCGGCCCATTAGTAGGACGAAGAATGCCGTCCAGCTCCTTGCCCCGACTACTGCTGCTGCCACTGCTGCTGCCACCGCCACCTGTACTGCTGCTGTTGCTGTCAGCCCCATTTACCCCTCCTCTTCTACTGCGCACCGACTTACCAGCAGGAACAGCAGCCCGCCTTCCCCCCATCAATCCCCCCAACGCTCCCCCCAGCGCTCCCCCCAATGTCCCCCCCAGTCCCCCAACCCCTTCCCCCACCTTCCCCCCCATCATCTTCCCCACAGCGCCCCCCACTGCTCCCCCCACAGCTCCAGCAGAAGCCGGAAGCTTCTCAGAAGGTTCCTCAGTGGTGAGGATGACGTCATGCAGGGCCCCCAGCTGGGGGGCCACCACTGCAGTGATGCTGCCGGTGCCGTCAGTGAGTTTGCCGGCCATATCCGCCACTAGATCCAAACTCACGCTGCCCAGGAGCTTTTCTGTGACAGGCGAGCAGTCCCGAGTGCGGTGAATAAGCCGAATCAGTGGATACTGCACGAAATCGTATCTCTTCTTCGCAGCATCGCTCCTATAATTTTCATTGCTCCCATCACTCCTCCCACCCCCATCACCCCCTCTGCTGCTCCCATAAGCATCATCCATCCTCGTTCCCCCATGGCCATTATTAATCTTCCCACCTGCTCCTGTCCCCTCTGCTGCTCTGTGCTTCTGCTGCAGCCTCAGCTTCAGCGCCTGCAGCCTCTCCGCAGCACTCAGGTTGTCGCTGTCTGATGTGCCACTTGACATTTCACCTGAAGAATCACCTGAAGAGCCATCTGCGCCTGGAGCAGGCGTGTGGAATGCCAACGTCATCTAGCGCAAGGAGGGGAGCAGGGGAGATCGAGACAAAGGGGGGGTACTGGGGAAGGCAGGGGCGATTGAGAAAAAGGGGGGGACTGGGGGGAGCAGGGGGGATCGAGAAAAAGGGGGAAGATTTGGAGGAGCAGGGGGGATTGGGGGGGAGCAGGGGTGATCGGGCGGAACAGCAGTGATTGTGGGGAGCAGGGGGGTTGAGAGGAGAAAAGGAATTAAGGGGAGCAGGAGTGAATCTACGAGAGCAGGGAAAGAATTGGTGGAAGGAAGATGGGGAGGAATTCAGAGGGAAATGAGTTCAGTACTTGCGTAAGACAGACAGAGTGCGTTTCAACCAAATGCCTCCTTACCAGGTGCCTCACTATTAGCCAAAAGTCCTCGCAGTGCTGCACTGTAGCGAAATCGTGCTTCCGCCCATCCGGAAGCTCCTCAACCACCCTCCGCGCCAACCCTAATCCGCCATCCGCCTTTCCCCCTCCCCTTCCCCTTCCCCCACCTCCCCTTTCTCCTCCTGTCCGCTCTCCGTCCCCTGCCGTCGCGGCCGCCTGCCATTCTCCCCGGCGACAGCGACGGCGACGGCTGCGACACTGTGGCTGCGACTTATTCAGTAATCGCGAGGTCTGCGATCTCCATCCGAGAAACGACGTGGGACGCTTTTCGCCGTTGAACAGCCGCCTCTCCGCGTTCGGTGCCGATCGTCGCTGCGGCGTCGATTCTTGGGCGCAAGAGCAGCGGCATGTGCGCTGCGGTTCGATGAATCGTAACGGTTTTTGAGACGTCTCATAACGAGATTGTAACGGCGAGAGCGAGTGTAACGCCACGTGACACCGTATCGTGGTCAAATTCATCGGAATGCGATGTGATGTTAAAAAGGGGGGTTGTTCCACAGCCAAGAGTGCTTGAAGAGAGCCGGCGACATTGTCGGGCCAGTGAAGAGAGGAACTCACAGAATCTGCCGAAGAAGAGGTGATAGGTATTGCGGACCGCGACACATGTGGTGGACTGAAGTGAACGGCTGTGGTTTTTTTCTGAAGTCCCTGCATCTCACTGCACTACTCGAAACCACGAGAATGTATGACATACCGTTCTGAAACCCGTGAAATGGTGTCATTGTCACCATCTCACATTGTTGGCGTTCAATTTTGTGCTAAGCATCGACGATTTTGCTGTGACAGGAATGTAGCGGAATGATCTCCTACTGGAAGAAAATCAGCTTTGTAAAGCGTATGATTTTAAATTCTGGCATATCCAACCACTGAGGAGGACTGGCCTACAAATGTCATGTCAAGCACCCAAAATGCGCTTCCGCCAGCAGAATAGACCGTACGGTGCCAGCATGACATGGCTGGCATGGCCCCTTGGGACCACAGGCCATGATGTAGGGGCACCCGAAAACGACAAAAAGCTCGCGTGGCACCTTTAATTTCACGCGGCTGACAGACCTGGCAAGCATCCATTGGCTACCACCTGGGCACTTGACCTCCTTGGCTGAAGGGGTGTGGCCTAACAGGGCAAGTGATTGAGAAGCTACGTCAGCAGGTACCTTGGTTGAGATGGTTGAGAATACCCTGGTATGGTTACGCTTTGTTTTGAGTGGTTAAGTACGGTGTGAAGTCGACTCGGCCACCGGCTTTTGCACCGTTGGAGCTTGTCACCGTTTAGGACATTGCTGCCTTCCACATTTCTCGACAACATCGAGATTTCCAGTCCAGCAGGCGTCCCCCAGCCAATCCCTAGTTTCCGATTCACCTCGATTTCGTCGGGTGCGTTACGGTCCAGAGAGTGCAGGAGTATGAACCGCGTTTTACCGTGTGGAAACTTGCTTAATCGTACTGAACCAGAAAAAGCCTGTCAGGTGCCATGTCACACATATTTTAGTTCTACCTCGAGTTCTGATAATAACGTTCAGTCTGCCTGATTACTTCCATATACAGATTCAAGGTGCTTTTCTCCCTAATCTGACGCTTCATCGCGCTGTTTTTTAAGAGCGGACTCCCTCTCACTACCCTCTCCTTCACTCTCGGTTGTCGCCATGAAGGCATTCAAAAAGCCAGCGTTCTTACAGCGATCACTGTCAAAAGGAAGCTATCTCGATGGGAAGAAGATTAAGAAGCTACTCAACGACGAGACGGAATTTAGCGCATTTTTGAACAAGTACTTCGATCTCCTGGATGACGACAAGAGCGGGAAGCTCTCCCGCGCGGAGCTTAAACCCGCATTAGTGCGATTCGGGACGCTCCTAGGACTACCGCCTGCGGGAACGACGGCGGAAGGAGACGAGTTAGTGGATCGATTGTTCACGACGCTAATGGCGGACAACTTAAAGGAGGAGGTCGACCGAGAGTCGTTCATCACGATTTCCAAAGAGTTCTTAAAATCCGTCTCTCAGGAGCTCGAAAGTAAGCACCACCGGTCTCTCCTTCCCACTGCTTCCCACCGTGACATTCATCGACATTTTCAGATTTTTTTTTTAATAATCGCATCAAAACGAGACAGCGCCAATGTGAGACATATCGAATGCGAGGTAAAACAAATGTGAATCGAGCGTTTATTGACTTCTGCACCAAGACCAAATTAAACGTTCTCGTATGCCCCAGGAACGCAATCCACGACGAGCATACGGTGACGTGACGTATGTTGACGTGGCGCGTGCCCGTGCAGTGGCGTACGGTGGCTGTTCCTATTGTGATTCGTGCATCAGGAACAACATTTCACCATCTCACTCTCACACTCCTCACAGCAATCGACCCGATATGCATTTTCTTCGTGCAAAATTCGCTGATCAGGATTTACGGAACGTGAGTGGAGACTCGTTCCAGGGATCGTCCCCCAAAGATCCACCCCCCTCCCCCTTTGCCTTAGTAGTACCCGAGGGCCTCGCTTCAGAAAGCAAGAAGCAGTTCAAGTGCCTGAGAGGCGTTCACGAAGCATGGATCTGGTCGGAAGGAGACGGCAAGCGACATCTTGAAAAGAACCACAAGGAATTCACTTCGTGCTCCGTGCTCCTTTCTCCTTGCTCCTTGCTCCCTGTTCCCTCCTCCCCACCCCCATGTTCGCCCGTCCCCTCCTCGTTCCTCTCTGCCAGCCAAGCCGGTGGTGGTGGAGGTGTACGAGGGGGGTTGCTGAGGGAACTAGCAGACAGCGGGAGAGGCGAGCAGCTGACATTCTCACTTCCCTCCCCATTCTCTCACTTCTCACTAGCAGGAAGGGACACCCCTTCCTTGATGAGCCAAGCCGGTGGTGGTGGAAGTGTGCGACGGCGGGTGCTGAAACACCTGGGAGACAACTCGGTGAGGTGATCTGTTCAAGGATTTCACTTCCCCCCCATCCCCCCGCTTCCCTGCTTGATCAGCGAAGCCCGTGGTGGTGGAGGTGCACAACTGGGGGGTGCTGCGGGAGCTAGCGGACAACCCTCAGCGCCAGGCGATCAGGTGAAGGACTTTATTTCCCTCCCCATGCTCCCCTCCCCCTCCTTGATCAGCCAAACCCGTGGTGGTGGAGGTGTACGATGGCGGGGTGCTGCGGGAACTGGCTGACAACCCGCAGCAGTTCAAGGAGATCGCGTGTGACATCTTCAAGGAGTTTGACGAGGACGGCAGCGGCACACTCTCTCGCCTCGAGCTCAAGCCCGCCTTCGTCTCCCTCGGCCTCGTGCCGCCCTCAGGTGAGACAAAGAAGGCTTTTCTCGTTACTTTGTGAGCGATCTTTCTGGCTTTCTCAACAGCCACTCGAGCAACGGAGTCCAAATCCTCCCCTCTCGCCACCACTTTCCATTTTCATTCTCCCCCCTTCACATCACAGCCCACATGGAAGTGGACGCGCTGCTGTCAAGAGTGATAGGCAAGTACGCAGGCAGCGACCTGCAGGTGGACGAGGGGGAGTTTGAGCTGATGCTGAGGGACATGGTGAAGGAGCTCTCAGAGGAGCTTGCGTGCCGCCCCATCATCCTCTCCGCCGAGAAGAAACCCGTCTTCACCGGCTCCTTCGTGCGCCAGGTGGGTCAATGGAGAGGCTCCTGCTTACCAGCGTGGCTAGTGTGTGATTTGGGGCGCCAACTACCTTGCAGTACGGCAAACGTGGTGTTAGCGCCCCATCATTCTGTCAGCCGAGAAGAAACCCGTCTTCACCGGCTCCTTCGTGCGCCAGGTGGGTCGATCGAGGGGTGGGTGGGCGGGTGGGTGGGGACCAAAGAGACTGACCCAACCATAGAAAAAAAGAACCAAGAACCCAACAAAGACATCTTCTGTCGACTTGAAGAACCACCTGAGGATGAGGGCCAAGGAGACCGACAGAGGGGCTGACCCAGCCATTGAAACAAGACAAACTAAAGGCAGACGATTACAATCCGCTCCGCTTGCTCCATGTCCCCCGTCCTCCCCTCCCATCCTCTCCCCTTCTGATCCCATCCTCCCCCGCAGCTCACGGGCGATCGCAACCGCTTTGACGCCGTGGCGAGCCAGCTGTTCATGGAGTGGGACATCCTAAAACGAGGACGGCTCTCTCGCACCGAGATCACCCTGGGGTTCAAGAAATACGCGTCTTCATTCGAGGTTCAGCTGCTGACGCCAGGGGAGGCGGAGGAGCTGTGTGCGCGGGTGTTCAGCAAGGCGGACGAGGACCAGAGTGGGTTTGTGGAGTTTGACGAGTTTGACGGCGTGCTCAAGGAGCTGCTCAATGGCATGGCCAAGAAACTCGACCGCAACCCTGTGGTTACCACGTCAGGTGAGAGAGAAGGAGCTAGGGGTGCCTGGGTAACAGCGTGGCTATGTGTTTGGTGGTGAGATGGAAAGTGGCGTGTGTGTGGGCTGTCTGGGAAGTGGGCTAAGTAGCAAAAGCTGGAGCAGCAGCAGCATCAGCAGCAAAAGCACACTCCACATTTCCCGTTTTTCTTTAAGAAGTAGTCTCTCATCATCTCTTTCAATCGCTCTCCGCCCTTTCTCTCCCCACTCACACCCCTCCATCCCATCTCCAGTCTCCTATTCTTCCCAGCAGCACTTTCTACATCCGGCTTTTTCCTCTCTTC
The DNA here is from genome assembly GCA_947471745.1 of Closterium sp. Naga37s-1. Taxonomy (NCBI): domain Eukaryota; kingdom Viridiplantae; phylum Streptophyta; class Zygnematophyceae; order Desmidiales; family Closteriaceae; genus Closterium; species Closterium sp. Naga37s-1. Next base: position 1,364,179 of record CANJKZ010000966.1, read on the forward strand.
TTCCCCCCTGCTTATTCGCCCCCTCTCTCTTGCACTCATCCTTGTCATCCTGCCATCCCTCTCATCCCGCCGTCCCACTCGTCCTACCATCCCACTACCAGACTCCTTCAAATCCAGCAGTGGTCTCTTCGGCTGGTTCTCAGGCAGCAGCACCAGCAGCAGCGCCTCTTCTAGTGGTCAGTGCTCGTCCTAGGCCTCGTTCTCGGTATCCCGTCTCTCGTTCTAAGTCCTCGAACAGTCAGTGCTGGCTCTCGTTTACAATTCGCGTATGTCCACCTTTTCTCCTCGCCTCTCAAGCACCCCCATTCGCCCTTGCCCCTCACACGTTGCATCTCCTACACAGCCTCCCCTCTAACACGTAGCCCTTCTGCAATTCCCGTAGCACATCCTCGTTCACCATTTTCCCGTTACTCCACGTTCCCTATCACCCTTCCCTCTCACATGTCCTCCTGTGCAGTGCAGCCAAGGAACCCAAGCCACAGGGCAATCAAAGTGGTGCCAACGCAGCATCTCCTCTCACATATCCACTTACACGTCCCCCTTTGCCCTTTCCTCTCACACGTTCCTCTTGTCCGTGCCTCCCACACACCAACCCGTGCAGCCAAGGAGCCCGAGCCAGTGGTGCCAAAGCAGCGATCAGTTGCCGATATCAAAGCAGCACACAACTACAAATCGAAGCTCGTGAGTGCTAGGCACCGTGATATCCATTTTGACAGTGCTATCTCGCACCTTGTAACATTTCTGTGTTTCCCTTGGGGGTCTTCTTCCAGGGCAATGCCATCTTAATTTGTTGCTCCACGTTTTGCTCATGTCTCTGGCCTACTCCTCATCTCTCTCACCTGCTCCTCATGTCTCTCTCACCTTCCTCAGATGTCTCACATGTTCTTCATGTGTCCCACGTGTGTCTCATGCAGCCATCTGCTGGCTCAGCAGGGGCTGCAGCAGCTGATGCAAGGAACAAGCTGGTGGAACGAGGAGAGAAGATCAGTGTACGTTGTTTCATGCCATCCATCCTATCTCATGCTATCCACAACATGTGGGGCGCTCTACTTTTGTTTGCCTGCAGTTATTCCCTAGCTCTCTCTTCCAACTCCCTCCACCGCTTCTGTTTTTCTACATTCCCTTCACTTTCCAGCTCTCACTCACGTCTCTCATCCCACGTCAAATTCGCTCATGTCTTACTCCTCCAATGCTTGCATGGCAGAAACTGAACGACATGGCGGATGAGCTGGAGGCGGATACAGCTGAGTTCAGTGACTTGGCAGCACAGCTCAAAAAGAAGATGGAGAAGAGGTGGTGGTGACTTGCTGTTTTTGAAGATATGCCTTATGTTTTCACGGTTGCGTTGCTCCTGGTTCGAAGAGGTGGAAAATGTTGCTTTGTATAGATGCCCTAAATTAGGGGGTCATTCATTATGGAACGTGACACTTCCTGGATGTTGCAGCAACTCATTTATGGTGAACTGTGCAGCCTGATTTTTCACGTGTCCCATCACTAGAACGTGTGAGAGAAGGCTACAATATTGGGAAAATACCAGTAGGTTGTTCCAAATTCCCAAGTCATTCTTCACAATACCAATCAATGTGCTCACTATGAAATCGTACAATGCAGTCGTTTCGTCGCAGATCGTCGCTCTCACAGTGTCAGGAGGACAGGAGCATGACGTGGTGCCAGGATGGCGGAGTCCCACCGAAATCTCGAGAACAGCGGGTTACAAACAACTTACAACGGTTCGACTCCCCCTCCCTACACGCACATTCGACCCAGGTGAAGCAAAGTACGCAGCCCTGCTCCGTTGATTGCTTGCTCGCGTTCCTGCTCTCTGGCCGTCCGTGACACAAACGGGATTTAGCGGGTTACACTATGCTCTCTGCTCTCTGCTCTTGCTCTGTACATGCTGGATTGATTCAGACAACATTGGTCCTAACAGTAAGAAGCTGCATTGTCCAGAAAAGCAGGCCTGAAATCTCCCGTTGTGTTCTTATCTTGATTCCTTGTCTTATAGATTCCTCTCCTAAGGTGGTCTCACAAGAGTAGGGAGTTGTTTCCGAGATTCGAAATCCGAGCCCTCGCAGGTCAACTATAGGACATGTCTTCCACAAGCATCCATTGTCTTCCTGACGATGCTCTTGTCAGGATCTTCTGGTATTCTGATGCTTTCCGGCCGACGACTTCATTGTCTCTCTCCTAGTACGCTTATCCATGGAACGGACCAGATCCAGGCCCTGATCCACATTTTACGACGCCTCCTGCATCTGCCAATGTCGCTCACGCTCTCCTCATCGCCTCCGTTTGCCGTCGCTGGCGGGAGCTCGCACACGAATCCGTCACCACGCTTCACGTTTTACAAGATCGGCTGGTTTCTCGCCAGGATCTGAAACGCGTTTTGGTGACCTTTCCGCATCTCACTCACCTGCACTTGAGCCACGGAAGCATGGAAATGATCGACAACGATTTTCTAGCCTTTCTCGCCTCTTCCTTTCCGAAGCTAACTGTTCTTTATGTCGGCACAGGCATTGCTTTCGACGAAGTCCTCAAGTATGACGAGGAACCGACGACTTCCATTGACGATTCGGACCACCCCGTCACTGCACCTGGCCTGGATAGTCTCTTCCGCCAGTGTCGCCGCTTGGAGCAGCTGTCACTGCAGTGTCTTCATCGGACAACGAATCTTCCTTCTTCCTTCTTCCAGTTGACGCGCCTGCACACGCTGTCACTGGGGGGAATACTGCCTCTGGAGGATCCCAACTTCGCCAGTCTATCTTCTCTCACGAAGCTTTCGATTCAGAAGTTGGACATGCGACTGCATCAGATGTCGCCATTAACCAACCTTCCAAATCTGACCAGCCTGTTCTTTCCAGGAGAGACATCATTCCACGATTTTGAAGGGAATTTCTCATTTGGCCAACTGTCGACGCTTCGTTCGCTGGGATTCGTGCACGGGTCGACGGATTTCCCTTCAATGTTTCCGTCGGAATTACCGTTCTTCCGCCTTCAACGTCTGCTGCTAACCCATGTCCCGGACATCTTACCTGAAGATCTTGGCGAACGATTTCCGACGCTTCTCGAACTCTGCCTTTCCGAAAGCCGAGATTTGACTGAGCTGCCAGATTCCCTCACAAGCATCAGCACCTTGGAGATTCTCACAATTTCCTACTGCGGTATATCCAGCCTACCTGAAAATCTTGGAAATCTTTCAAGGCTGAAGTCCATAGTGTTGAGAAGCTGGACGCTGAGGAAACTTCCGGATTCTATTGGGTTACTCACCGGGCTTCAGAAGCTGGTCATGGACTGTGGGGGCATTGACATCCTCCCTGCAGCAATTTCCTGCTTAACTGCTCTTCAGTCGTTGAGCATCAGGGAAGCAAAGCTGACTTCAATCCCAGAGGAGATAGGCGAGTTGAGCAGCCTCCGCATTTTGGTGCTGAGCAGATGTGCCTCCCTGCAGCAGCTGCCGTCGTCATTCAGTCGTCTCTCTTCTCTAACACGGCTTGATATCACAGACTGTCCCATCATTCACCTTCCAGAGGGTACAGGCCAGCTGAGTGACCTGCGAGAGTTGACATTGAGCTGGTGCAAGGAGTTGACAGAACTGCCAGAATCCATCACTCAGCTGAGCCGCCTACAGACTCTCAAGGCTCAGAAATGTTACAAACTCGCTTCTGCACCGCGAGCCATGGGATACCTTTCATGCCTGCGGGAGCTGGATCTGACGGGTTGTGATCTCTCAAAGGAACCTTTGGAAACTTTGCCATGGTCGCTGGAAACCTTGAGATTGGGAAATGACACCAGCAGCGTCATTCTGCCTGACATGTCAACGACCCCAAATCTGAGGATTTTGAGGTTAACTCAGGTTACTGTCATGGACGCACCAGCCAGCAGCCGTTGCCTCTCTCGGATTGAGCACCTGGAGATGCGCCTCAGCTCTGAACAAACCGAGTTTCCACTCCTTCTCCGGTTCCTTTCATCCCTCCGCGTTTTTCACATCTCACGTGCCAAGTCCTTGCAGCACCTGCCTCATGATATCGGCTTTTCTCTGCCTCAGCTGCGGCAGCTGCATGTGGAAGGGGCGGAATCGCTGCTGGAGATTCCAGAGAGTGTATCATGCCTTGCGCAATTCAGATCTCTTCATCTTGAAGCTCCTAGTCTGACCCATCTTCCGGAAAACCTTTCTCTCTTATCACGACTGGGTGATCTCAGCCTTCACAATTGCTCCTCCCTGACAAGTCTGCCTTCTTCTATCACCGACCTCGCTTACTTGCACAGATTGGATGTTAGCAATACATCGCTTCACTTCCTCCCTCCCAGCCTCCACCATTTGACGAGGCTTAGGGAACTGGATCTGAGTGGCTGTGAGCAGCTTCAGTCCCTGCCATCACAAGAGCTGCGGTACATGACGCTGCTGCGAGAGCTGAATGTCCACGGCTGCACGACGCTTGGGCCAGAACCAGTTCCGGGCGATCTTGACGTGAGGCATGGCCTCATGTCGCACCAGGACTACCATCCTGATACATGGTGGTAGGCTCCATCAGGTTGTTTGAGGGTGCAGCTTTGTAGATAGCTGTTATATTTAGGCATAAGCGTAGGCCATGCAGCAGTTGTGCATAAGTGTCCTTTGTGTAGGTCATGGACTCGCAGTGAATTTGGAATATGTACTAAATAACGTTTTCAGTTTCTTTTCAGATCTGCGAATGACAGGTATTGTACTGTATATTGAATATGTTGGAAAATCCATTGGGGCATTTTGTTGCAACATGTTGGTCTTCCAGAGCAGGGCAGAGTGAAAACTACTAGAAACTGCCTTTGTGTCAGGAGGATATCACTTGCATGTTGGCAAAATATTACGGTAATCAACAAAGGACAGAAAGCTGTAGCCCCAACTCCAATTGCAGCTGCGGCTGCAGGGTGATTCCTCCTGTGCTGCGGCTGCAGGGTGTGCCATCAGGGAGTGCAGGGCTGCTGGTGGTGTTGGAAGCAAACAGGCACTCGTGTGGGGGGGGATAAACACGCTCTGCGGCAGCATGAGAGTTCTCTGCACGCAGTTGCATGATGCTTTGTGAATGCTGGGGAGGCGAGTGAGAGTGCTGCTGTCTGTGCCGCTGCCGGTGCATGTCGCACTGCTGTTTCTGTGCTGCTGGTTCTAGCATACAACATGAGGCTGTACGCCCTCCTCCACCTTCAACACCAGCTGCTGCATACAACACTGCTGCTGCTGCTGCTGCTCCAGCTGTTGTAGGGTGATTCCTCTCGTGTTGTGCAATAATGTGCCGCAGACTGATGAGATTGTTGCTGCTATCATTGATCTACTAGCCGCAGTCAGAGGGACGGGGCGTGGCGTGCCTCTGATGACTCTGTTGTCGAGAGGTAGTTTGACCTGTTGCATTGCAACTCCAGATGCTTGGTGCTTGATTGGACGTTTGGTGCTGATTTTATGAATAAAAACCTTGCTGTACGCTAGTTGTGATGTTAATATAACGAATACGGACGAGAAGGCACAGCGGATGGGAGTTCCTTATAACAGGCCCCCCGGTAAGAAGGCACGTGACATGCCATGCCCATCACAAGAGCTTTTCCAGACCAAACACAAGACCCTGCAGTTTTGCAGAGAAGAAAGAGGCCAAGAGGGTTGAGGTGGGAGGGAGGAAGTGAGAGGTGGGGAAAGGGCATTGTCATGCATTGAGGAATGCGTCAATGAGAGAAAAAGGGACAGGGGTGGAGAGAAAGAGCGACAGGGGTGGAGAGAAAGAGAAACGATTTAAGAATTTAAGAATACATGAGCGAGCTCCTAGAACCAGAGTAAAGGGAATTGTGAGACAGAATGGTTGGCATGTTGAGAGGTAAGGTTGGGGGCGGGGGTTGGGGTGAAGTGGGGTGGGGTGGGGTGCGGATGCACGTTGAGAAAAGAAAGCACCAACTTCATGGAAGAGAGGTGCGAGGTACACATTTTTGGGGCGCCTCAAAACGAGGTACAAGGTAAACGAGGTACAAGGTAAACGAGGTACAAGGTAAACGAGGTACAAGGTAAACGAGGTACAAGGTAAACGAGGTACAAGGTAAACGAGGTACAAGGTAAACGAGGTACAAGGTAAACGAGGTACACGGTAAACGAGGTACAAGGTAAACGAGATACAAGGTAAACGAGGTACAAGGTAAACGAGGTACAAGGTAAACGAGGTGGATGCGGGAAAGCAGCAGCAGTGCAGAAGAGGCGGGATAAGAGGCAGGTTCTGACCTTCAACCTGGGAGCTCGTCTGATGGCGAGCAGTAGACCCGGCATGTATGCTGCATGTGATGTGATGTCCAACCGGAGAGATGCTGTCTGTGTTCGCCATGCCACATGCCATGCCACATGCCATGCCATGCCACATGCCATGCCACATGCCATGCCATGCCACATGCCATGCCACATTCCATGCCATGCCACATGCCATGCCATGTCACATGCCATGCCACATGCCATGCCACATGCCATGCCATGCCACATGCCATGCCACATGCCATGCCATGCCACATGCCATGCCACATTCCATGCCATGCCACATGCCATGCCACATGCCATGCCACATGCCATGCCATGCCACATGCCATGCCACATGCCATGCCATGCCACATGCCATGCCACATTCCATGCCATGCCACATGCCATGCCATGTCACATGCCATGCCACATGCCATGCCACATGCCATGCCATGCCACATGCCATGCCATGCCACATGCCATTCCACATGCCATGCCACATGCCATGCCACATGCCATGCCATTCCACACGCAGCATCACAGAATGAGCATGAGATAAAGAGTGTGGCATGTGTGCAAGAGTGGTCATGAGTGGTCATGAGTGGTCATGAGTGGCATGTCTGTCATGGGCACCATGTGTAGCATGTATAACACACAGCAGCATATAACTCACCTGCCCGTTGCTCCCAAACCGCACGTCTGTGCTCTGCAGCAGCCCTGGCTGCTGCATGCTGTGCACCCTCACCCCCTCCTCCATAAGCAAGCCCCGAGCCTGCAGCGCAGGGAAGTGGCATCAGATGCATCAGAAGGGGACGCATGGCGATGAGAGTACGAGCGTGAGAAGAGAGGCGGTGCACCCTCGCACCCTCCTCCATAAGCAAGCCCCGAGCCTGCAGCGCAGGGAGTGGCATCAGATCGAGAGGAGAAGCATGATGGGAGTGTGAGTGTGAGAAAGGATGGGCTGCTGCATGCTGTGCACCCTCACCCCCTCCTCCATAAGCGAGCCCCTAGCCTGCTCAAACAAGACAAAACAAGACATGCACAGGAGAATGGCATAGTGAGTCAGCATGCATGAAGCCAACGCATGGCATGGCATGTGGGGTATGAATGTGGGGTACGGCATGTGGGGTACGGCATGTGGGGTATGGCATGTGGGGTATGGCATGTGGGGTATGGCATGTGGGGTATGGCATGTGGGGTATGGCATGTGGGGTATGGCATGTGGGGTATGGCATGTGGGGTATGGCATGTGGGGTATGGCATGTGGGGTATGGCATGTGGGGTATGGAATGTGGGGTATGGCATGTGGGGTATGGCATGTGGGGTATGGCATGTGGGGTATGTATGCCATGTGGGGTATGGCATGTGGGGTACGGCATGTGGGGTATGGCATGTGGGGTACGGCATGTGGGGTACGGCATGTGGGGTACGGCATGTGGGGTATGGCATGTGGGGTATGGCATGTGGGGTATGGCATGTGGGGTATGGCATGTGGGGTATGGCATGTGGGGTATGGCATGTGGGGTATGGCATGTGGGGTATGGCATGTGGGGTATGGCATGTGGGGTATGGAATGTGGGGTATGGCATGTGGGGTATGGCATATGGGGTATGGCATGTGGGGTATGTATGGCATGTGGGGTATGGCATGTGGGGTACGGCATGTGGGGTATGGCATGTGGGGTACGGCATGTGGGGTACGGCATGTGGGGTACGGCATGTGGGGTATGGCATGTGGGGTATGGCATGTGGGGTATGGCATGTGTGGTATGGCATGTGGGGTATGGCATGTGGGGTATGGCATGTGGGGTATGGCATGTGGGGTATGGCATGTGGGGTATGGCATGTGGGGTATGGCATGTGGGGTATGGTATGTGGGGTATGGCATGTGGGGTATGGCATGTGGGGCATGGCATGTGGGGCATGGCATGTGGGGTATGGCATGTGGGGTATGAATGTGGGGTATGGCATGTGGGGTATGCATGTGGGGTATGGCATGTGGGGTATGGCATGTGGGGTACAGCATGTGGCATGACAAACTCACCGGGTCCTCGGATGAGTCATTGCCATTGAAGGTGCGACCCACTTGAGCCAGCTGCTGGGCCAGGCGAACAGCGTCCTCTGATGGTGCCTGTGTGCGGGCAGGTGAGTGAGCGTGCATGAGAAGCCATGTCATGAGTATGCCATGCCATGTTATGAGTATGCCATGCCATGTTATGAGTATGCCATGCCATGTCATGAGTATGCCATGCCATGTCATGAGTATGCCATGCCATGTTATGAGTATGCCATGCCATGTTATGAGTATGCCATGCTATGTCATGAGTATGACATGCTATGTCATGAGTATGCATGCCATGTGATGAGTATGCCATGCCATGTCATGAGCATGTCATGCATACCGGCGCGTGCTTCACGTGTGACTTGAGGGATGAGGGTGATGCAAATCACGTGGCACCTGAGCAAATGATTACGTCATGCCCATCACCTGGGCCAAGTCGGCGCGTAACTCGATGATTTGGGCATGGGACCAATGGAAGGCGAACTGAGTGGCAGCCGAGCACGTGGTTATGTTATGTGTACCTCACTCACAGCCACCACCCTCGTGCCCAGCACCCTCACCTGCGTCAGCACCCTCACCTGCGTCAGCTCCCTCACCTGCGTCAGCACCCTCACCTGCATCAGCACCCTCACCTGCATCAGCACCCTCACCTGCATCAGCACCCTCACCTGCGTCAGCTCTGCTCGCGACTCAATGATGTGTGCATGCGAGCAATGGAAGGCGAACTGCGTGGCAGCTCGTTCCAAGAGGATGGAGAGGATGCTGAGGGTGGGGGCGATGATGCATCCCTGGGGGTGGAAGGGAAAGGAGGAGAAGGCACAGGCAGGGGGGAGGTGGGCTGTGCACGCCAACACTGAGGCCACGAAGCTCGTTCCAAAAGGTGCAGCCAGGGTGGGAGATTGGAGAGGATGCTGAGTGTGGGGGCGATGATGCAGCCCCGGGGGGGAAAAAGGGGGCACATGCAGGGAGGGAAGCTGTGTGAAGGTCAATACAAGAAGCACAGGCTCGCTCCAAGAGGATGGAGAGGTTGCTGAGCGTGGGGGCGATGATGCAGCCGTGGGGAAAGTCAAGAGGGAAAAGGGGATAGAATACAGAATGTGAAGTGAACATTGTGCGTGTGGAAAGCTGTGGTCTATGCTAGAGCTCCTGTTCGTGCCTGGGATTTCTTACATTCTTTAGACGCATTCTCAGAGCGTTGCCGCACAAGGAATAAAGGAGAAAACAGTGTGGTTGAATCGTGAATAGGGATTCTCTGGTGGGTGGGTGGGGGCATCCTCTGATAGCGTGGATGTCCCCACCCACCACCACAGACTCGCCTCAATGCTGTAGCCTGATTTCCATTTCCCTTCAACGTGTAATAAGTCGAGTGTTGAGTCGACTCAAAACTCGACTCATTACAGGTGGGTGGGGGCATCCTCTGATGGCGTGGGTGTGTGGGGATGCCCCCACCCACCACCACAGCACTCGCCTCAATGCTGTTGCCTGATTTCCCTACAAATTGGCTGCACTGACTGCATTGACTGGAGTTAATTGCATGCATGCCCTACCATGGATGCCTTGTCGCAAAACTCATAGAGACCACTGAGCTCATCCTCTGGTATGTGCGCCCCCACCACCACACTGCTGAGACCGAATGCTGTTGCCTGGGGACATGGGGTAGCGGGGAGAGAGGCGGAGGAAGGCAGGAAGGGAAGAGGGCAGAAGAACAGTGGGTATTAGAGCTCATCCTCTGGTATGTGCGCCCCCACCACCACACTGCTGAGACCGAATGCTGTTGCCTGTGGCCATTTGGTAGTGGTGGGAAAGAGGAGAGGGGGAGGGATAGGAGGGAGGGGAGGGGAGGGGGAGGGGAGAAAAGGGTGGCTGCATGCATGACGTCATTCGCTGTTATGCTCGCTTCGCTCCCACCACCACACTACTGAGACCTTTCTTTTGCAAGGGGGAATCCACATAGCAAAGGCTTTAACAGGGAAATCCACATACACAACATCCCACTTACACACACACACACGTGCATGCAAGCATGCACAAAATCCCGTCAAAGCATTCACGGACTCACACTTCCTCTCTCCATCTCACCTCACCTTTCCCACGTTCTCACACCCCCAGTGATATCCACATAGACGCCAAACCACCCACCTACACAAACACACACATGCACAAGACTATGCAAACGCGCGTGCATTTGCACACACGCACACGTCAACGCACTCACATACTCCCACCACCTCTCTCCATCTCACCCTCACCTGTCGCACGTTCTCGCATGCAGCAGACGCATCCCCAGAGAAATCCACGTATACGCCTGTAGACCGCGACTGGGGGAGACGAGAGGGAAGGAGTGGGGAGAGAGTGAGTAGAGGAAGAGTGAGCAACAGAGAGCGCACCTGAGCAACACAAAGAGCACCTGAGCAACACAAAGAGCACCTGAGCAACACAAAGAGCACCTGAGCAACACAAAAAGCACCTGAGCAGCACAAAGAGCACCTGAGCAACGGAGGCCAGGACCATGATGACGTCAGCCACCACTGGCAGCTCGAGAGGCTCAGGTAGACCCGCCACCTGCGACAACAGAGACAGGAGTAGTGCGAGATGGGGGACAAGGAGGAAAAATGGGGAGAGGGAGTGGGGGAGAGCAGAGGGGTGGACTTGCAGTGGGGAGTGAGGCAACAGAGGCAAGGGGGACGGATGGAGAGAACGATGGTGAGAAGGAGGCGCCCATGCACGCCTGTCTTTTTAATGCTGTGCAGGCGCCCATGCACGCCTGTCTTTTTAATGCTGTGCAGGCGCCCATGCACGCCTGTCTTTTTAATGCTGTGCAGGCGCCCATGCACGCCTGTCTCGTTCTCTCATTTTTTAATGCTGTGCAGGCGGAGGGAGAACGAGAGCACGCAGCTTGCTCTCCCTCTTATCCTCAATTCCTCTCCCTCCTCCCATCCCTGCTTCTCTCACCTCCCCCGCGTCTCGCCCGTTGGCCTCGGGATTGCCGTGCACCACAGCAGCTAGTTGCAACCTGCGAGGGACAACCAAAGGCCTCTGTCTCCCCCTCATCCCTCAATCCTCTCTCAACCCTACCCTATCCCTCCCCTCTCCCCTCTCCCCACTACCCTCTACCCAAACCCTTCTGACCTCCCCCGCGTCTCGCCCGTTGGCCTCGGGATTGCCGTCCACCACAGCAGCTAGTTGCATTCCGCGAGGGACTAGCACAGGCCCTGTCTGTCTCCCCCTCATCTCTACATCCTCTCAATCCTTCCCCCACCCACCCTCTCCCCTCACTCCTCTCCCCTCTCCCGTCTCACCTCCCCTGCGTCCCGCCCGTTGGCCTCGGGATTGCCGTCCACCACAGCAGCTAGTTGCAGCCCGCGAGCAGAGGAGAGCGTAGAGAGAATGGTGGCGCCGAGAGGCGAGGCTACAGGACCGCTCACCACCAGCTGTGGGGAGGGAAGGAATAAGGGGGCACACTTGTCTTATATGAGTTTGCAGCTGCCAGTTGCAGCTCGCGGGCAGAGGAGAGGGTCGAGAGGATGGTGGCGCCGAGAGGGGACGCCACAGGACCGCTCACCACCAGCTGGGGGGGGGAGATAAGGGACAGATAAGGGGAGGAGGGAAGAAAAGTGCTTATTCATGGAGCAGCCAGTTGCAGCCCGCGGGCAGAGGAGAGGGTCGAGAGGATGGTGGCACCGAGAGGCGAGGCCACAGGGTCGCCAGCACCAGCTGAATGGGGGAAGGGAAGGGACGGGACGGGACGGGACGGGACGGGACGGGACGGGACGGGACGGGACGGGACGGGACGGGCGCAGATTCACCGTTGCCAGGACCGGATTGTTCATGAGTTAAGGCAATATGAATTGGGCAGACTGACCACGTTACCGCGTTGCTGCGCGCGCGGCAATGCGGCGGGTTGATTTGCTCAGCGCCTCACCTGTGAGGCCACAGGAGGGCACGTGTCATCACTTTACTGCCGCATTGCCGGCGGAGGGCACGTGGCAGCACGTTACCGTTGGTCACCGCGAAGGCTAAGGAGATTTCGCGAGGAATATTCCGTTTAAGGGCACCTTGAGAACGTTTCCGCCTTGCTGCGGGCGCGGGAATGCGCCCATGCCTGGCGGCCCTCCGATCGCGCGGATCCCGGCTCGCCGTTCGATCTGCTGATGAAAATTCGATCCTACGGCTGGGATCAGATGAACCCCCCGTTGCTGGCGAAAAGTATCTATTGATTCCCCGGAAAACGCGGACTTCGAGTACGTGAGAAGTAGGCGAGGTGAGTGATAGTCGCGGGTGGTGAAGGAGGAATGGAGAAGCGAGTGCGGAACGGAAGCCATGGCTGCCTGGTTCCGCGGCCTCAAAAAAATATTTCTATCCTGTCGGAATTCAAGAATGAATTTTGTTGCTAAATTGTGAAGGCACCGTGATGTCAAGCGAACTATAAGGAAAATCCCTTTTTCCTTACTTCGCGTCCGTGCTCAACGCGTACATCACTGTAGCACCACAGTCAGCACCGTTACCACTCGCAATCCTCGCATCGACAATCCGCCCGCCATCTTCGCACGTCGCACCCCGACCTCACGGCTCGGCGGGTAACCCGCGCTCCGGGCCTCCGCCTCGACACTTTTCCCAACCTCAGTCCCAGGCCCGTCGCGCGACAACCACAGTCCATTACCGTTACCACTGTAGTTTCGCTATATATTCTTCGCCCATGCCTTCGCTCATTGTACTCTTGCTTCGATAGTGCAATTCTCGTTCGTTCACTCAATTGCACTCGTAACACTTGGTATTCAGAGCCTACGACCTCTTCTCGGACCGCACCCACACCTTCGCTTCCCCACTATCTCAATTTTTGGGGGGGGTAGACGTCCCTCAGCGACACAGCACCGCCGCTCGTAGTGCTCTCTCGTAAGCACGCACGGCCACGACTGAGGCTCTCGCTGAGCTCGCCCGACACCCCCGCCATGGCTGAATTCACGCTCGCCACATTGACGCAGGAGCAGCTCGACCGTCTGATGCGCCAACTCGAAGATTCGGCGCTCGAAATTGCGATGCTCACAGCGGAACGTGACTCCGCGCGTCAGCAATCAACGGTGAACACTCCAGCAGCACCAACAAATGCACCTGCACAAATGGACGAGCCAATCGTCATCTCGTCCGGGACACCAACACAACACGACAGCGTGGGACAGCGCTCGGGCGCAGCCAGTGATAGCGCCGCCCAACCAATGCCTGGCATGGGAGGAAACAGGGGCGCGCCAAGCCCGCGGGAGCCTCGCGAAGCCCGTCGGCACGTGGAGTTCGCGGCGACAAGTGGCGAACAGGCCATCATGGCACCAATGCCACTCAAGCCGCAACGCCCGCCCTGTTTCGACCCGAGCCAGCGTGGAGGTCCGACGGTTCAATCGTGGGTTTTCACGATGAACGTCTTCTTCGACGCGAATTACGTCGAGTCGGACGCAGCGAAGATTCGGTATGCCGTTTCGCTGTTAAAGGGCCCCGCCATGGACTGGTGGCGAGTCATCGTGACGTCGCCACGCGCCTACGAGCCACCGTCGCAAGAGGAAGGGCCCACGGGTCCAGCTGTCACCTGGAGTTCATTCTGCGAGACCGCCCAATACAGCACGTGGGATGCGTGGTGCGCAGGGCTTCGGGCGCGCTTCGAGCCGATCGCGGCTTCTATTTCGGCGCGTCAGAGATTGCGCACTTGGCGGCAGCTCGGGTCGGTTCAAGATTACACGAGCGGTTTTCTCGCACTTTGCGAGCAGGTCGGCTACATGCACGAAGCGGAGCGGGTGGACCGTTACGTCGGAGGGCTGAAGCCGGATATCTCGCACGAAATCATGCTGCGCGGACTCTCAAACTTCAACGAGATTCTCGCGCTCGCCGAGAAAATCGACATTCTACGCCGACCGAGACCGGGGTCCTACTACGGACATCGTCCTCGGGGACCGATCGAGCACGCCACTGTAAACGCTGTTGCAACGAATGCAGCTGCCGCACCGTTTAAGGGGTGCTGCTTTGCTTGCAACAGGCCGGGCCATCGCAAGAGTGAATGCCCAGAGGAGCTAAGGCGCCGTGGAGCAGAGCAGGGGAGGGAGTCTCAGAGGCAGGGAAACGCCAACAGTCAGTAGAAGTTGGGCCAACTACTGACGAGACTGCCTGCTCGCCCAACCGCACCGACCCTCACCGAGTCACAGTACCGATTCACGCCATCGATCGGGCTCGGATGAATAAGGAGGGTACAACGACGGATTGCCCAGTACTGATCCACGGGAAAATACAGGGAGCAGCAGTGAAGATTTTTATTGACGGAGGAGCAAGCCACAGTTTAGTTAATACCGCAACTGCGCGAAAATTACAACTGACACTTAGTCGCTGCTTACCTGAGATCGACGCACGCTTAGTCGACGGCACGCCGCTGGCCATACGGGAGAAGGTGGAGAGAGTAAAAGTTCGCTGCGGAGGAAACTTCGGGTTTACACAGGAAATGCTCGCGACGACACTGGATGGGCATGATGTTTTACTGGGACGTGATTGGCTACGACGGTACAACCCACGAATCGACTGGACGACGGGTAGCTGCACTGTGCGAAGTAGCGGTAACTGGGTCATGCTACCTCGCTGGCAGTCGCCCGAGTCTTCAACGGTCCACGTCAACGCCATTACGATGAAACGGGTTGTCGCCGCTGGAGCTGACGAGTACGCAGTAGATATAGCATTAGTAGGAGAAGCGGAGCAGCCGAGCGATTTTCAGAAACTGTTGGCAGCAGTACCGCCCGAACTACAGGAACTGTTGAAACGGTACCCGGGGATTTTTCCAGACGACTTACCGGAAGGGCTGCCACCTCAGCGGGCGCATGATCATAGGATCGAGTTAGAACCGGGGGCACAGCCAACTGTACAGCGCCAGTTCAGACTGACACAGCCCGAGCTCGACGAACTGAGGAAGCAGTTAGATTATTTGTTAGAGAAGCAGTTTATTCGACCAAGTTCGTCACCGTTCGCCGCACCGATACTGTTCACACCGAAAAAAGACGGAGGGTTTTGTCAGAATATTATGCTCTAGCCTGTAGTGGGGTGCTCTATAGCGAGTACAACCCTTCTAGGGTTTGCTATTTGTATCCTCATTCTTGCTAGTGCAACCCTCTTCTTCCTTTTAAACTTTCACATGCTATCAGAGCAGGTCGATCCCCTTGGATCGATCCTGTGGGTGGTCTTACCACCTCGTTGCTTCCGCTGCAACTTCCACTGCTACCCTCTGTGCCGCACGCCCCGTGGCGTGCGGCAGTTTTTCTTCCCGCCGTGCGCCCCGAGGCGCGCGGCGGTTTTCTGCCCGCCGTGCGCCCCGTGGCGCGCGGCGGTTCTCTGCCCGCTGTGCGCCCCGAGGCGCGCGGCGGGCTTCTGCCCCGTCACTCGGCGCGTCGCCCTCGGGAGGCGCTGCGACGGGCGACGGGGACCCGCGCGTCGCCCCCCGTCGCCCGTTGTGGCCTGCGCGCGGCCCGTACAGGCCAGCGCGCGGCCCGTACGGGCTGCGCCAGGCCCGCGCGCGGCCCGTACGGGCTGCGCCAGGCCCGCGCGCGGCTCGGGCCGCCTGCGCGCGGTTCGGGCGGCTGTGCCAGGCCCGTGGGCGGCCCTTTCCTCGCTGCCCCTGCCCTCCCCGCTGTCCCCCGTGCTTCTACTGGCGCCCCACCCCTCCTACAGCCCGTTCTCCTGAATTAGGGTTTGGGGGTGAGGGGTATGGGGGTGAAGCCACTGTGTGCCATTCCCTGCTCCTCCTCCTCCTCCGTCTCCCTGTGCTGCAGCTGCCGCTGAGGGGGGGTGGACTTGTTGGATTCGTTGGAGTGGTACTAAGGGGGGGTGAAGGGGGAGTGGAGCTAGCGGTGTAGCAGCGGGTGTGTGAGAGGGGTGTTGGGCAGCTGGGGGAGGTTAAGTGGAGGCAGCAGTCTTGTCGTCAGCAGCACCAGCAGTCCGGAGGCTACAATCTCCGGTAGTCGCCAGTCGCCTGTGGGTCAGTTGCTCGTCTGCCGCTACTTTTAGCCGCGGAGCCAGTTACTCCTGTAGTCCGGGCCTTTGCTTCGGTAGCCACTGAGCCAGCAGCTCGTCTGTGTGTCTGCAGCGTCAGCAGTCGCCTCCCATCTTCTCTCCCCCACAGTCTCTCCTCCTCCTCACTTGCCCTCTGTGACTACCACTAGCTTTGCTCATAATTGTGAACTTTAAACTATTGCTTCTTGAACTTGTGCTCAGAATGTGTGGTGACATTGTGATCCACCCTGAGCTTGTACTGCTTTACTTGCTCTGCTGATTACACCCCACTTTGGCTATGGGGGTGTGTCAGAATATTATGCTCTAGCCTGTAGTGGGGTGCTCTATAGCGAGTACAACCCTTCTAGGGTTTGCTATTTGTATCCTCATTCTTGCTAGTGCAACCCTCTTCTTCCTTTTAAACTTTCACAGGTTTCGCATGTGCATCGATTACCGAGCGCTCAACAGGGTAACAGTCAAGTCGCGGTACCCCATTCCCCGCGCCGACGAACTGATCGACCAACTGCGAACAGCACGGGTGTTTTCGAAAATAGACTTACGGGGGGGTTACCATCAGATTCGGGTCGAACCATCGGACTGCGCCAAGACAGCATTTAGGACTAGGTACGGGTCGTTTGAGTACACGGTGATGCCTTTCGGGCTGACCAACGCGCCCGCAACATTTCAGATGACCATGAACGAGGCGTTTAGGCCACTCTTAGATAAATTCGTGATAGTTTACCTCGACGACATCCTCGTCTACAGTCGCGACAAGCAGCAGCATTTAGCGGATCTCGAAGCAGTATTTAAAGTTTTAGAGGAACATCGGTTACTCACCAAGGGCTCTAAGTGCGAGTTTTTTCGGGACAAACTGTGAAAGTTTAAGAAGAAGAAGGAGGGTTGCACTAGCAAGAATGAGGATACAAATAGCAAACCCTAGAAGGGTTGTACTCGCTATAGAGCACCCCACTACAGGCTAGAGCATAATATTCTGACACACCCCCATAGCCAAAGTGGGGTGTAATCAGCAGAGCAAGCACAGCAGTACAAGCTCAGGGTGGATCACAATGTCACCACACATTCTGAGCACAAGTTCAAGAAGCAATAGTTTAAAGTTCACAATTATGAGCAAAGCTAGAGGCTTTCGCAGAGGGCAAGTGAGGAGGAGGAGAGACTGTGGGGGAGAGAAGATGGGAGGCGACTGCTGACGCTGCAGACACACAGACGAGCTGCTGGCTCAGTGGCTACCGGAACAACGCTCCGGACTACTGGGGTAACTGGCCCCGCGGCTAAAAGTAGCGGCAGACGAGCAACGGACCCACGGGCGACTGGCGACTACCGGAGATTGTAGCCTCCGGACTGCTGCTGCTGCTGACGACAAGACTGCTGCCTCCACTCGACCTCCCCCAAACAGTACCACCCCTCCTGACACACACCCGCTGCTACACCGCTAGCTCCACTCCCCCTTCACCCCCCCTTAGCACCACTCCAACGGCTCCAACAAGTCCACCCCCCCTCAGCGGCAGCTGCAGCACAGGGAGACGGAGGAGGAGGAGGAGCAGGGAACGGCACACAGTAGTTTCACCCCCATACCCCTCACCCCCAAACCCTAATTCAGGAGAACGGGCTGTAGGAGGGGTGGGGCGCCAGCAGAAGCACGGGGGACAGCGGGGAGGGCACGGGCAGCGAGGAAAGGGCCGCCCACGGGCCTGGCACAGCCTCCCGAACCGCGCGCAGGCGGCCCGAGCCGCGCGCGGGCCTGGCGCAGCCCGTACGGGCCGCGCGCGGGCCTGGCGCAGCCCGTACGGGCCGCGCGCGGGCCTGGCGCAGCCCGTACGGGCCGCGCGCGGGTCTGGCGCAGCCCGTACGGGCCGCGCGCAGGCCTGGCGCAGCCCGTACGGGCCGCGCGCCGGCTGTACGGGCCGCGCGCAGGCCACGACGGGCGACGGGGGGCGACGCGCGGGTCCCCGTCGCCCGTCGCAGCGCCTCCCGAGGGCGACGCGGCGAGTGACGGGGTAGAAGCCCGCCGCGCGCCTCGGGGCGCACAGCGGGCAGAGAACCGCCGCGCGCCACGGGGCGCACAGCGGGCAGAAAACCGCCGCGCGCCTCGGGGCGCACGGCGGGAAGAAAACTGCCGCACGCCACGGGGCGTGCGGCACAGAAGGTAGTAGTGGAAGTTGCAGCGGAAGCAACGAGGTGGTGAGCCCACCCACAGGATCGATCCAAGGGGATCGACCTGCTCTGATAGCATGTGAAAGTTTAAGAAGAAGAAGGAGGGTTGCACTAGCAAGAATGAGGATACAAATAGCAAACCCTAGAAGGGTTGTACTCGCTATAGAGCACCCCACTACAGGCTAGAGCATAATATTCTGACACAAACTAGAATTTTTGGGGCACGTTATTTCGGAGGCTGGAGTTGAAATCGACCCAAAGAAGCTGGATACGGTAAAAGCGTGGCATCCCCCGACGAACATCACGGAACTGCAGAGTTTTTTAGGGTTCGTTAATTATGTTCGTCGGTTCGTCCCCGACATGGCACAGTTGACTGCCCCGCTGACGGATTTACTGCGAAAGGGGGTCGTTTTCACGTGGGGGGAGAAAGAGCATGCTGCCTTCTCTGCCCTAAAAAATGTTCTCTGTTCACCGCCCGTCCTGCGCATCGCCGACCCACACCGCCCCTTCGAGGTTGTTACAGACGCAAGCGACATCGCCATTGGAGCCGTACTGCTACAGGACTTCGGCAACGGCCTACAGCCCATCGCATACGAGTCACGAAAACTGCATCCGCCCGAGCGAAATTACCCGATACACGACCGCGAAATGCTCGCGATCGTGCATGCGTTCAAAGTGTGGCGCTGCTACTTGACCGGCGCAGACGTGACAGTACGGACAGACCACCGATCACTACAGTACCTCCGCGCACAGCCCCACCTCAACCCACGACAGATTCGGTGGCTCGATTTCCTCGAGTCAAACTTCCACTATACAGTCACCTATAAAAAAGGAGCCTCGAACATCGCCGACGCACTGACCCGCCCCACTGCCCAGATCCACGCGATACTACTCGCCCAGACCAGCCCGCTACTGACAGGACTATTTACCCACGGATATCAAACGGACCCATTCTTCACAGGAGGAAATTCGCAGCAGTTCGCAGCAGCCAAGGGAGTCTATTACGTAAAAGCCGGGACCGACCGCATCTGGGTACCAGGGTACACACTGCTACGGGAATTACTATTACAGGAGGCACACGACGGGGTTACCTCGGGACATTTCGGGGTAGAAAAAACACGGCAGCAGCTGCAGCGGTATTATTACTGGCCCGAAATGTTGACTGACGTGCAGCGACACGTGGCATCGTGTCCCACTTGCCAGATCATGAAGTCAACACGGAAGCGGCCGGCGGGACAGTTGCAGCCAATCCCACCTCCAGAGCGTGCTTGGCAGCAGGTGACAATGGACTTCGTCACGGGGTTACCGGCCGGGGCGAGTGGAAATGACGCGATCCTGGTCGTCGTCGATCGACTGACGAAAATGGCACACTTCGCAGCCTGCAAAAAATCAATCACAGCCGAAGAAACAGCCCGCCTCTTCATCTCTACCGTTGTTCGACTGCACGGGATACCAGCATCAATCATCAGCGACAGAGACACGAAATTCACCAGCAACTTCTGGCGGAACCTGTGGCAGCAGTTCGGCACGCGACTACAGTTTAGTTCATCGTACCACCCGAAACAGACGGACAGACAGAACGGACAAATCAGACCATGGAACAGCTCATCCGGGCCACGTGCGACGACCCAAACACGTGGGAACAACAACTGCCACTCATCGAATTCGCATACAACAACGCCCCATCCGCCACGACCCAACAGTCACCGTTTTACCTAAATTACGGACAAGACCCAACAGTACCCATGACCCCGAATCTCGACAACCCGGTTCCACGCGCGCAACAGTTCGCCGAAATTTTGCAAGCAGCACGAACCAGGGCAGCAGACGCAATTAATGTTAAGAAATGAGGAAAAATGAATGAACTAGCACAAGGTTGGGTACCCTAGGAAACCCTAGGAAACTGTACCCCATAGTGTCTACCCCACTATAGCCTAGACAAGCTATATGATATGAGTTTGACACACCCCCATAGGCAAAGTGGGGGAGAACAAGAGATCACAAGACCAGTCAAGCAAAGCAAAGCAAGCTCAGGGTGGATCAAAACGTCACCACACAATCCGAGCACAAGAGCAAGGCCACAAGGCCAGTTCACATGCAAGATCATATATAAAGGTAAACAGGCAAGTGCAGGTATAGAAAGATCACAGTACAAGCAAGGTCAAGAAGTGAGCAAGTGAGGCCAAGTAGGCACAAGACCTAGCATCGTACAGAAGCGCTGATGATCACCAGGCGGAAGTGCCTTGGTAAAGATATCAGCAGTGTTGGCCTCAGAGGCCACGTAAGCAAGGCGCAGCTGACCACGCTGCTGCAGCTCACGAGCAAGGAAGTAGCGAAGAGCAATGTGCTTCGTTCTGTGCTCCAGTCTGTGCTCCCGACACAAGGCCAGCATGGCCTTGTTGTCTACGTACAGAGCTGGAGGAGAACGAGGCGGCTCTCCTAGGTCAGTTAGCAGGTAGGTGAGCCAGCGTAGCTCCTGTGCAGCCATGGCTCCCGCGTAGATCTCAGCCTCACAGCTGGAGCCGAGAACAGAAGACGAGCGGGTAGACCGCCACGAAACAGAGCCGGAACCAAGGCTGAAGGTGTAACCCTGTGACGACCGCTACGTAGCCTAGTCGTCAGCCCAAGAAGCGTCTGCGTGACCTGTGAGGACCACTCGACGTCGCCCTCCAAGCACTAGCCCCATGCCCGACGTACTGCACAAGTAGCGCAACACCCTCTTCGCTGCAGCCATGTGCTCTGGTCGGTGTCTCCCAGGAGCAACATAGCGTGCCAAGATGCTAAGAGGGTATGCAAGGTCAGGTCGTGTGCAGGTCATCAGATACATGAGGCAGCCAACAAGCTCTGGGTACGGGCCACTCGGCTCTACGGACTCATCCGAAGGCAGAGCTGAGGGCGAGTGGCGAGTAGACAGAGGAGTGGCCTAAGGCGAGGAGTACGTGAAGTCGAAGCGCTGAAGGACCTGCTGCACCATGTGTGACTGAGTCAGGGTAATGGTGCGCTGTGCTCTGTCCCGGGTGATCTGCAAGCCAAGGTAGCTGCGCAGTTCACCCAGGTCTGTGCACGTGTGTCTCTTCTGCAGCTCGGACTTCACGTGGGCGAGTCCAGCAGTGTCAGCAGTGGCAAAGACCAAGTCGTCGACGTACACGAGGATGTAGAACGGCGGCAAAGAGGTGCCGGTGCGCAGAAACAGCGACGGGTCGGCTGTAGAAGGAGCAAACCCAAGAGCCGCAAGTGTAGTCCTCAGTGTGTCGTGCCACTCACGGGGCGCCTGGCGGAGACCGTAGACTGGCCGCCGGAGGCTCCACTGGGTACCAGGGGGAAACGACCCAGTGAAGCCAGGTGGGCGGCGCAGCCAGATCTCCTCGTGCAAGCTGCCCTGCAGGAAAGCTGTGCTGAAGTCAAGAGAGTGAAGCTCGTAGTCGCGCTGAGCGGCTATGTGCAGCAGCACCCAAAGAGTGGTCATCTTCGGGGTGGGAGAGAAGGTCTGAAAGTAGTCAACTCCCTGCCGCTGACTGAAGCCTCGAGCCACGTAACGCACCTTGAAGACAGGCGGAGAACCCGGCGGCCGCTTCACCCTGAAAATCCACATGCCACTGACGATGTTCGCCCCAGGTGGGGGAACCTCGTCGACGTAGATGCCTGTGGACTTCCAGGAAGCCATCTCTGCGTCCATGGCTGACTGCCACTGAGAGGAGTAGGGACCCTCGATCGCCTCAGCGTACGATCGAGGAGTCGGGATGTCTGGTGCATCCGGGTCTCCCTCAGGGGCAATCAGCGTGGACACGAGATGAGGCAAAGCAGCAGCAAAACACTGGAACTCCTCCTGCCTGTCCTCAAGGACGTCCGTGCTAAGAGCACACTCACCCCCGACGGACGGAGGACAGACAGACTCAGACTCAGCAACAAGACTAGTAGCGAAGTCCAGACGACAGCGAGCAGCAAAGTCGACAAGCTCAGCAACTAGGGCCGACGCAGCAGTGGACTCAAAGGAAGGGTCAGTGACAACAGTAGCCAGGAGACGCGTGACAGTAGGACTGGCAGCACGAAGAGAGTCAGACTCCGGGTCAGCAAGAACAGGAAGAGAGGACTCTGGAGGAGACGGCAACGGGACACGCAGAGGAGCAGTGGAAGGACGCAGTGCCATCTGGTGTGTGCCTGGGACCGCAGGAGGACGCGGACGCGGAGCACGACGACTAGTGCGAGCAGCACGAACAGGCGACGCAGGACGAGACGCAGGCTCACGACGCTCAGCAAGACCTCCAGTAGGACCAGTGTAGGGAGAAGGAGCAGGTAGGGGGGAGGCGGGCTGTAACTGTGACTGCGACTGGACAGGCTGTGGACACTCTAAGGGAGGAGCAGGACCAGTAGAGGCCGGGAGACCAAGAACCTGCTCAAGAAGCGGAACGAAGTACGGCCTCGGCCGCGCAGCGCCTCCAGAACCAGCAGGGACAGCACCAGTACCCCCAGCGGCAGCACCAGCGCCAGTAGCACCTCCAGCTCCAACAGCGCCAACTCCAGCACCCTCAGACGCACCAGCGCCAGCAGAACCACCAGCGCCAACACCCCCAGCAGCTCCAGCTCCAGCAGCTCCAGCAGCTCCAGCAGCACCAACCCCAGCAGGACCGGCAGCTCCAGTACCGCCAGCAGCTCCAGCAGTACCTCCAGCAGGACCAACTCCAGCAGCCCCAGCAGCACCCCCAGTCCCAGCAGCTCCAGTACCGCCAGTACGAGCACCTCCGGGACCAGCAGCAACAGTAGTACCTCCAGCTCCAGCAGCATGGCTCCAGCGCCGGGCAAACCACTCGCGCAGCTCCTTCGGAGAGAGTAGCTCCCGCCTCGACGAAGCACCGCGAGAGGCCACACGAGCAGACCCAGCACCCCCAGGCTCCGCACCCCCAGGCTCAGCACCCCCAGGCTCAGTACCCCCAGACTCAGCACCCCCAGACTCCGTACCCCCAGGCTTAGCACCCCCAGGCTCAGTACCCCCAGACTCAGCACCCCCAGGCTCAGCACCCCCAGACTCAGCACCCCCAGACTCAGCACCCCCAGGCTCAGCACCCCTAGCAGCACCAGAGTCAACAACTACCTCGACAGGCTCGACTGCGTCTACCTGGGACACACCTGACGGGGCAGGACCCTGAGGGGGGAGGGGGTCTACCGGGGGAGGACCTAGCGCAAGGAAGAGCGGCGGCGGGGGGAGGGGCGCAGTGCGGTAGGGGAAGAGACGGTAGTAAGGCACCGACTCGTCGAAGGTGACGTCCTGGGAGGACAGAACATGGCGCGAGGTGGGGTGGTAAAACTGCCAACTAGGCACGTCAGGGGGGAAGCCAAGGAAGACGCAGGGAACAGCACGGGGGGACAGCTTGTCCGCAGACAAGTCGCGGACAAACGCCCGAGATCCCCAGACCCGAAACGCAGACGTATCGCCAACCTTCCCCGTCCACCGCAAGGTGGGGGAGGTCTCTGGCAAGGAGACCCGGGGCTGAAGGTTGAGCTGATGCGCTGCGTACTGAACCGCAAACGGCCACAGAAAATGGGGAGCAGCCGCATGGATCATGGACGTACGAGCGACGTCCATGACCATGCCAATGCGGCGCTCAGCAATCCCATTTTGCTGTGGAGAGGCCGGAAGCGTGAAGGTCTGGCGGATGCCCTGTGCACGTCAGAAGGCTCCCAGACGGGCAGAGGAAAACTCCCCGCCTCTGTCAGAGTGCAGACGCAGAACAGGAAAGTCCGAGCCGAAACTCTCTCTGATCTGGAGACGAGCTGCGCGGATCCAGTCGATCAACACCTCAGTGACGTCACCCTTGCTGCGCAAGGGGAAGACCGTGGTGTAACGCGAGTAGTCGTCAACCACCAACAGGAAGTAACGCTCGTGACCCTGGCCACGGACGCGGGCGGGGCCCCACACGTCCATGTGAAGAGTCTGCAGCGGAGCCTCTGTCGGAGGAAACTCGGAGGAGTGACGGGCGGCGCGCTGTCGCCCCTCGACGCAGGGGACGCAGGTAGGGGCAGGCCCCGGAGGTAGGGGAGGGAGAGACCGGGGGAGACCAGAGACAAGGACACGGGAGGCCATGCCTCGGAGACGAGGCAGGGAGGGGTGACCAAGGCGGTGGTGCCAAAGGAGAGTCTGGTGGGACAGGAGACGACACGAGCAGGGAGCAGACTCAGGACCAGACCTGGACGCTGCAGCAAACACCTGACTCGACGCAGCTACCTGACCAGACTCAGCAACCGGAGGAGACTCAGTAGTCAGTGTGTATAGGCTCGACCCCGGCCGACGGGTAAACGTGGCCAAGTGTCGGCCCGTCCGCGCACACGTACAGTGGGTCACCCGCTGACTCACAGGAGTAAACTGGTCAACCCCCCGATCCTGTAGATCAGCACCACTCACCAAGTTCGTAGAGAACGAGGGGAGGTAGAGACCTGACAGGGTGCCAGAGGGGGCTGCCGGACAGGGTAAGACAGTGGAGAAGCGAGCAAGGATAGGACCCCCAGAGGGGTCCGCCAGGGAGACCGCAACCGGCCGACTGAGCGGCGTAAGCGTGGTGCGGTCTCGAAAGAAGGAGCGGGAAGCACCCGAGTCAAGAGTGAAGGTGTGTAAGGCCTGAGCCGACGTGGTACCTGAGAGAGCAGACTCACCAGCACCTGGGGCAGCAGACGCACTAGCACCTAGAGCAGCAGCCTCACCAGCACCTAGAGCAGCAGCCTCAATGCCCGGGTCAGGCGGAACACACAGGTAACAGTCACCCTCATCACTAGTAGGCAATGCATACATGGCAGTGAGGATAGCATCATAGTCAAGAGTATAGATATCTACCCGCAGCCGAAGTAGCTCCACCCAGTCGAGGAGCTCAGCCGCGTCGCCAAACTCCGTACGCCAGGCGTCGCTCAGACGGGCGAAGCAGCGGGACTCTGCGTGACCAAGCGTCCCGCAAGGCTGACCAGTCCGAGCACCAGTGCGAATGACGTACGGACAACGAGCAGTACCCCGTGACCCGTCACGCTGAGCGTACCACTCACGAAGCTGCTGGGGCGAAAGGACCGCGCGCGGACGACGCTGAAGCTGCACCTGGCCACTACAAGCAGCTGTCGAACTACTTACTCCAGGACGACTCCCACTACGGCCACCCCGACAACCCCAACTAGCGTACCACTCACGAAGCTGTTGGGGGGTGAGGGACTCACGCGGGCGACGCTGCAGCTGCACCTGACCACTACAAGCAGCTGTGGAACTACTCACTCCAGGACGACTCCCACTACGGCCACCCCGACAACCCCAACTAGCGTACCACTCACGAAGCTGTTGGGGGGTGAGGGACTCACGCGGGCGACGCTGGAGCTGCATCTGGCCACGCCAGGAGCAGCAGTAGCAGTAGAAAGAGCAGTAGCAGCAAGAGCAGCAGTAACAGCAGTACGGGCAGGGCAGTGCTCACCAGTGGCGAGAAGGGCAGGCGTACGACGGCGGCAACGGCGAGGCCGCTACCACTGTAGGGCGAGAGCTCCGCGGCAGCTGCAGGGGTGGCTGCTCCAGGGGTGGCAGTTGTAGGGGCGGCTGCTTCAGGGGCGGCTGCTGCAGGGGTGGCTGCTGCAGGGGCGGCTGCTGCAGGGGCGGCTGCTGCAGTGGCGGCTGCTCCAGGGGCGGCTGCTGCAGTGGCGGCTGCTCCAGGGGCGGCTCGGCTGCTGGGCGACTCGGCTGCTGGGCGGCTCGGCGGCTCGGCTGCTGGGCGGCTCGGCGGCTCGGCTGCTCACTAGGGGCGGCGACGGGGCCGGGTAGGGGCGGCGACGGGGCCGGTAGGGGCGGCGACTGGGCCGCATAGGGAGGGGATCGGCGACGGGGCCGCTAGGGGCGGCGACGGGGCCGCATAGGGGCGGCGACGAGGCCGCGTAGGGGCGGCGACGGGGCCGCGTAGGGAGGGAGGCGGCGACGGGGCCGCTAGGGGCGGCGACGGGGCCGCGTAGGGGCGGCGACAGGGCCGCGTAGGGAGGGAGGATGCGACGGGGCCGCTAGGGGCGGCGACGGGGCCGCGTAGGGGCGGCGACGGGGCCGCTAGGGGCGGCGACGGGGCCGCGTAGGAGCGGCGACGGGGCCGCGTAGGGAGGGGAGCGGCGACGGGGCCGCTAGGGGCGGCGACGGGGCCGCGTAGGGGCGGCGACGGGGCCGCGTAGGGGCGGCGACGGGGCCGCGTAGGGGCGGCGACGGGGCCGCTAGGGGCGGCGACGGGGCCGCGTAGGGGCGGCGACGGGGCCGCGTAGGGAGAGAGGCGGCGACGGGGCCGCTAGGGGCGGCGACGGGGCCGCGTAGGGGCGGCGACGGGGCCGCGTAGGGAGGGGAGCGGCGACGGGGCCGCTAGGGGCGGCGACGGGGCCGCGTAGGGGCGGCGACGGGGCCGCGTAGGGGCGGCGACGGGGCCGCGTAGGGAGGGGAGCGGCGACGGGGCCGCTAGGAGCGGCGACGGGGCCGCTAAGGGTGGCGCGAGGGGCCGTGAGAGGGGCCTC
Organism: Closterium sp. Naga37s-1; assembly: GCA_947471745.1. Taxonomy (NCBI): domain Eukaryota; kingdom Viridiplantae; phylum Streptophyta; class Zygnematophyceae; order Desmidiales; family Closteriaceae; genus Closterium; species Closterium sp. Naga37s-1. The sequence goes on from CANJKZ010000966.1 coordinate 1,391,162, forward strand.
TAAGAGAGCTCGACAGAAGGGCGGCCCACAAGGCGCGCCTCGGGCAAGAGTGACTGGCGCTCCGGTCAGAAAAAAAGTTTCAGTGGTGGGCCCAAGGAAGCGTTCCCACTAGGGAACCTGCTCTATACCATGTTAAGAAATGAGGAAAAATGAATGAACTAGCACAAGGTTGGGTACAAGTAGGAAACCCTAGGAAACTGTACCCCATAGTGTCTACCCCACTATAGCCTAGACAAGCTATATGATATGAGTTTGACAATTAAAAAAGATAACATCATCGCTAAACGCAACGCCGACCGCCACCGCACACCTGTCACTTACCAGCCCGACGACTTAGTTTTGCTCGACACCCAAAATCTCCGACTGCCCATCACCTCGAAACTCCGCCCCCGATACTGCGGGCCATTTCGCATAAGCCACATGCTTACACCTGTCACCGCCCACCTCCTCCTCCCTGCTGACTGGTACGTCAGCCCCTCGTTCCACGTCAGCCTGCTTCGCCCTTACGTCCCGTCCACGAGCCAACTGCCACGCAATCGCCCAGCCAGCATGACAAGACCACCGACTGAACCAATCATCACCCCCGAGAAAATCTTGAGTCACAGAGTTCGCGACCCTCGAGGAGCCCGAAGGATCGAGTTCTTACTTCGCTGGAAGGACCGTACACCCACCGAAGACAATTGGGTTCCATTGGACAGAATCGAAAACCACCCCGTCCTCACCGAGTATCTGCGCAGCCGGAATTTCAGGGATGTACACGCACTTTCGTAAGGAGGATCTCCTTAAGGGGGGGGGGGTGGGGTAGTGTAAGGAAAATCCATTTTTTCCTTACTTCGCGTCCCTGCTCAACGCGTACATCACTGTAGCACCACAGTCAGCACCGTTACCACTCGCAATTCTCGCATCGACAATCCGCCCGCCATCTTCGCACGTCGCACCCCGACCTCACGGCTCGGCGGGTAACCCGCGCTCCGGGCCTCCGCCTCGACACTTTTCCCAACCTCAGTCCCAGGCCCGTCGCGCGACAACCACAGTCCATTACCGTTACCACTGTAGTTTCGCTATATATTCTTCGCCCATGCCTTCGCTCATTGTACTCTTGCTTCGATAGTGCAATTCTCGTTCGTTCACTCAATTGCACTCGTAACACGAACTCAAGTTGGCGATTGTACGCGATAAAATGCTTCTCGGTACGATAGCTGTCTGTTTCGTGATGAATGCGTTTGTTCCATCCTCCAACAGCTTCAGTAAGCGCATTTCACAAACCAGAGATTGCTACACCCAGCACCTCGAAAACTCCGCAAAAGCTACCAGGAATGAGTCGCCATCGCACTGCATCACTACTATAGCAGCTTAGACCCCACTGAACCGCGTCTGGCCCCGTCAGGGGGTAGCCTCCCCAGCGTTCCAGACAACCTTGCATCCCGAATTCGAGGAAATAGCCTCCCCAGCATTTCTCAATGAGTAGAACTGCTTCTTAACGCGTTCAAACGCACTGCACCGCACTGAACGAGCATTGGTTCGCCAAACTGGCAGTCAAACTACTCCTGTCACCTAGTCATCAGTCATCAGTCACCAGTCGTAGGTCAGTGGTCATCAGACCTAACTTAGGGCGTGTTACAGTTTTTGAATTCGCTGAAAGTCCGGACGCGTGCGAAGATTGCGACGTCGTACGGTCGCGTTGCGACCAATGCGATGTCGTAAGGATGCAATACGAAGAAAGCGACGTCGTTTAGACCCTGACGAACTCACTGCCGAGATTGAACGAGTTTCGTAACCGAACAATCGTCCGGACAGCTGGCCGTCCGGACGAAAAAAAAAAAATGTAACACGCCCTTAGTAGAAGAGTCCGTTTGGAAGTAGCAGGAATGTCAACGATGCTTGAGCATAGGAATCCGATACGCACACAGCAAGCTCGACCTCGATTCTGTCGGAGCTTGCTCTACCACCACACATTGATAGCGACCGACTCTTTGCGACGCATCGAGGCTCGTTGCGACTGATTGCGACATGGAATCCACATTCTTTACGTTGTTCTTCCGAATCGAAATGACGGGTCGGTCGCTGTCAAAGCGTGGTGATCGCGACTGGCTCACTGCGGGACGTAGTCGTCGTTCCATCCCAGTCCTCGCACTGCAATGTCGCGTTCCACGATCATCATGTTTATCCTTCAAAAAAAAATCTCGATCCTACTTCCATCGTTTCGACTCCGACTCCAAACGAATTACACGGCTGATGCTACTGGCACAGCGCTATGTCTTACAGAAAAGAATGCTCGTTGTCGCCACCACTTGTGGCATTAGTCGCTGTGTGTTTATATTTCGCGATTGCCGTCGTTGAAGCGTCGCCTACTCTGAACCCAGGGAGCGAAAGCAAATGCGAAATCCCCGCCGAAACCGGCACGGCTCTTCGAGCCCGTCATGTTGGGTCGCGAACCATTGCGCGAACCCCGCCTCTCGGGTAACACCGCTGGCGAAACCGATTATGACAAACGCTCGTGTCGCATCGCCGTGCATGTAACATGCTTTACCTGATTCCGTGACGTGCCGCGTCTGACGTACCTTGTGACGTGGCATTCGTGGCAGGTGGAACAGCTGGAACCATTTCGGATGCAATGTCACTGAAGAGATCGTGAAAACCCAAGGTAGTTCTGCAAACGATAGGCCCTTCTTCTCATGCCGTATCATCGTGTGACTTGGGTGTGTATCTTGCCCTTCTTCTTGACTTGAGTCTCTGAGTCAGGATCAACGTTGTTGGGATTAGCAGTACGGTACGGTACCAGTATGCAGTCATTGTTGTTTCCCAGTGTCCCTTATGTTATTCTACGCAGATATGCAACTGTTACCGTTTCAGTGCCAGTTATGACAGTGCATGAAACGGAGAGCCACAGAGATTGCACTGCACAGCATTGTCACCTTAGAGGCATAAGGCCCGCTGTTGCTTTCACGGCTGATCATTCCTGCTATCTTGCTGTCTTCTGCTGTGTGTTGATGGGTGCTGCTGTGTGCTGGCAACCTCGTGATGCCAACATGCTCTCTGTCACAGCGGACATGCTCGTATCCTCAGGACTCGCAGCCCTTGGCTACATCTATGTCAACATCGGTGAGATGAAACTTCATTAAATACTTGCAGTGCTTGCTTGCTTGCGCATGTAGATAGCAATAAGTGGATATGATGAATATTGTGATTGAATCAATCTTCATCGTAGTTCCAGGCATGTTAAAACAGGAGTAAAAAGGCAACCACCTGCAGACAGGGCTATGTTGAGATTGGGGCTTGCCTGAACGCATTGCGAGCATAATCATGTCGCCTTGTTGCATACTTTTGCTCATTGGGTTGATTTGGCATGTAGTTGCCTGACCTCCGCCTTGTGTCACTTGCATCCTGCTAACATCGTGACTTGACCCCTCTCTTTTTCACAGATGATTGCTGGCAAGCAGACTCTCGAGACTCTGAGGTGGGTAAATTATCCTCCCATCCCATGCATCCGAGTCCAATGTGTCCCATGCATTAAAACCCCCATCCATTTCCTCTCTCTGCACTGTCCGTCCACTGTGTGTTCAGAGAGAGGAAGGGCACTGTTCAGAGGAACAGAGTGCACTTTCAGAGGAACAGAGTACACTGTTCAGAGGAACAGAGTGCACTGTTCAGAGGAACAGAGTGCACTGTTCAGAGGAACAGAGTGCACTGTTCGGGCCGCCTGGCGCCATCCCCAGTCTTGAGACGTCTCAAACCCAGTTTGCATTTCCTCAAGGATGGCTCGCATCTCCGCGCAATCCGCTGTGTGTTCAGGGTCCCCTGGGCCATTCGTTCAAATGTATGACGTCTCAAAAGCCCCATGCATTCCATCGCAACAACCATCCCTTGTTGTCTTTTTGTCCACTGTGTTCAGGGCCGCCTGGCACCATCCCCGGACGCATTCCCTTCGGGCATCAAGGCGCTAGCAGATTATGTGCACAGCAAGGGGCTCAAGCTGGGCATCTACTCTGACGCTGGGTGAGTCAGTGCGTCGATATGGTCTGAAGGGGCTACAATGGAGAGGGGTTGGGGAACGAAGTGAGGGGGTTGGGAGTGGTGCTGCAGACTATGTGCACAGCAAGGGGCTCAGGCTGGGCATATACTCCGATACTGGGTGAGAGCATGATGCATCTAGCTGGTTGGGAATGGTATGCAACAGCAAGTGGGGAAGAAGATGGAGGAGAGGAGAGAGTGTGCATATTTTCTGAGCTGGTCCTTTTGTCTGAGAGTGTAGAAAATTCCTGGAACCAGGTAGATATGTCAAATTCTCCATGCTTATGAATGTATGTATGTATGTACCTGTCTGGGTTGTATGGTACCTCCACCCCCGCACCAGCATTCGCACGTGCGCACTCAAGCCGGGCTCACTGTGGCATGAAGCAGTGGATGCTGCCACCTTTGCTGAATGGGTGAGTGAGTGAGTCATGACGCACACGTTCTCTGCTGCGTGCGCACATGCCCTCACGCACGCACTAGCAACTGTGGCACATTCTTGCGGCGGTTGATCCCGTGTCTGTGGCATGTGCATGTGACAGGGAGCGGATTATCTCAAGTACGGCAACTGTTACAATGACCTCTGAGTCGACCCAAAATCCGTCTTCCTTGCTTGTCGCACGTGCATGTGACAGGGAGTGGATTATCTCAAGTACGACAACTGTTACAATGATGGAAGTCCCAGCAAGAAGCGGTACGTATGTGCTCCCTGCAGTCATGCTTGTGTGCCACTACTCTCATTTAGTCCACCCTTTAAGACTAATCCGTTGACTTTGGAAACGTCTTTGAGTGAATGATTTGTATCCATGCCACCCATCCCATCCCTGTCATCCCTCCATACCCCCCATGCCTCAACCAATGCCCTCCATCCCTCCCTCCCATCTCTCCCATACCCCCCGCTGCCATCAGCTATACGACCATGCGCAATGCATTAGAGGCCACTGGGAGGGACATTTTCTTCTCGATGTGCGAATGGTGAGCTCACATGGATGCATGCTGAATGAGGTTATTGCTGGGAGGGACATTTTCATCTGGGGATGCGCCATGTGCGACCGCTTGCAAATGTTCCAAGAACTCAGCATGCACCCAATATGAGCTCACCATTCGCACATGGAGAAGAAAATATCCCTCCCCAGTGGTGTTCTGCAAGGGACATTTTCTTCTCCATTTGCGAATGGTTAGAGGATTCCATTTGGGGATGCGCCATGTGCGACGGCTTGCAAATTGCTGTGTGTGGACTCTAAAGCCAAGCCCGTCAGTTGCTCCATTGCCTCGATTATTGCTGTCTACAGGGGGCAGGATCTCCCTGCTCTGTGGGCACATGGCGTGGCAGACACGTTTTGAGACGTCTCAAAACAATTCTAATTTCAGTCACTCCATCATCTCCGTTATTGCTGTCTGCAGGGGACAGGATCTCCCTGCTCTGTGGGCGTATGGCGTGGCAGACACGTGGCGCACCACCCGTGACATCGAGGACACGTGGAGCAGGTGAGGTAACGTGGAGTGGAGGAGGTGAGGACATGTGGAGGAGGTGAGGACACGTGGAGGAGAGGAGGTGAGGACACGTGGAGGAGAGGAGGTGAGGACATGTGGAGGAGGTGAGGACATGTGGAGCAGGTGAGGACATGTGGAGCAGGTGAGGACACGTGGAGGAGAGGAGGTGAGGACATGTGGAGGAGGTGAGGACACGTGGAGGAGAGGAGGTGAGGACATGTGGAGGAGGTGAGGACATGTGGAGCAGGTGAGGACATGTGGAGCAGGTGAGGACACGTGGAGGAGAGGAGGTGAGGACATGTGGAGGAGGTGAGGACACGTGGAGGAGAGGAGGTGAGGACATGTGGAGGAGGTGAGGACATGTGGAGCAGGTGAGGACATGTGGAGCAGGTGAGGACATGTGGAGCAGGTGAGGAGGGTCACGTGGAGGGGAGAGGAGAGGAAAGGGTGAGGGGTGGAGATGGTCAACGGAGTGGAAGAGAGGGATGAGAAGGGACGGAAGGAGAGGTGGGGGGAGTGTGAAGTAGGAGGAAACAGGGGGGAGGTAATTGGAGAGGGAGAAGGGTGAGAACGAATGCATGGTAGAGATTGGGGAGGTTGGTAGCCAAGGGAGAGATGAGTCGAAAGGACCTGTTTCAAGACACACCTCAGAACTTACTGGTACCATCTTGCCTCCCTGCCTGTGTGCATGCTTGTGGCGTGTGGCACGTTTCACATGCAGCATGATTCGCATTGCAGACAAGAACAACAAGTGGGTGTGCCATCAGTAACGATACCTTGCCTCCCTTCTTTTGTGCATGCATGTGCCATGTGGCACGTGGCATGTGGCATTTGGCATGTGGCCCTCTTGCAGCATGATGCGCATTGCAGACATCAACAACAAGTGCATGTGCCATCAGTAACGGTGCCTTACCTTCCTGTCTTTGTGCATACATGTGCCCGTGTGGCACGTATCACATGCAGCATGATGCGCATTGCAGACATCAACAACAAGTGGGCCAAATACGCCAAGCCAGGCGGGTGGAACGGTGCGTACCAGTGGGACATTTGAATATGCCCAGCACAGGAGGTGGCTATATTCACCTTGATTTAATCAAATTCACGTTGGAATGGGCGGCGATTCTCTTCAACTTGGTTAAATCGAAGCCGCATCAAGCTCCTATAGTCTGCCGCTTTTTCTGCCATGCTTGCACCGCTTTTGAGATTTCTCAGAAGTGGCCGCTTTTGCTGTCCCTCCCTCCTTCTGCTGTTGAAAGATGAATCCATCTCACAGGGTGAAAAGTGATTCTTGTCTCACTCATGCATCAGCCAGTGTTGTTGCCTCCCACCCTTCCTCTCCAACATCCCCCCAACCCCCCCAACCTTCAGACCCGGACATGCTGCAGGTGGGGAATGGACACTCCCTCATTCCCCCTATCCCCAACCCGTATCATGACCCTGCCTTTGCTCTCCCTCCCCGACCCCCCTCTCCCCCATCAGACCTGGACATGCTGCAGGTGGGGAACTGACTTCCCCTCTAACATACCTCCCCCGTTTCCTCCCAACTCTGCCGTTGCTCTTCCTCACCCACCACCCTTGACAGACCCGGACATGCTGCAGGTGGGGAACGGCGGCATGAAGGATTCGGAGTATCGTGTGCACTTCAGCCTCTGGGCCATCATGAAGGTGCGATGGGCCATCATGAAGGTGCGATGGGCCATTCAGAAGGTGCGATGGGCCATCATGAAGGTGCGATGGGCCATCATGAAGGTGCGATGGGCCATCATGAAGGTGCGATGGGCCATCATGAAGGTGCGATGGGCCATCATGAAGGTGCGATGGGCCATCATGAAGGTGCGATGGGCCATCATGAAGGTGCGATGGGCCATCATGAAGGTGCGATGGGCCATCATGAAGGTGCGATGGGCCATCATGAAGGTGCGATGGGCCATCATGAAGGTGCGATGGGCCATCATGAAGGTGCGATGGGCCATCATGAAGGTGCGATGGGCCATCATGAAGGTGCGATGGGCCATCATGAAGGTGCGATGGGCCATCATGAAGGTGCGATGGGCCATCATGAAGGTGCGATGGGCCATCATGAAGGTGCGATGGGCCATCATGAAGGTGCGATGGGCCATCATGAAGGTGCGATGGGCCATCATGAAGGTGCGATGGGCCATCATGAAGGTGCGATGGGCCATCATGAAGGTGCGATGGGCCATCATGAAGGTGCGATGGGCCATCATGAAGGTGCGATGGGCCATCATGAAGGTGCGATGGGCCATCATGAAGGTGCGATGGGCCATCATGAAGGTGCGATGGGCCATCATGAAGGTGCGATGGGCCATCATGAAGGTGCGATGGGCCATCATGAAGGTGCGATGGGCCATCATGAAGGTGCGATGGGCCATCATGAAGGTGCGATGGGCCATCATGAAGGTGCGATGGGCCATCATGAAGGTGCGATGGGCCATCATGAAGGTGCGATGGGCCATCATGAAGGTGCGATGGGCCATCATGAAGGTGCGATGGGCCATCATGAAGGTGCGATGGGCCATCATGAAGGTGCGATGGGCCATCATGAAGGTGCGATGGGCCATCATGAAGGTGCGATGGGCCATCATGAAGGTGCGATGGGCCATCATGAAGGTGCGATGGGCCATCATGAAGGTGCGATGGGCCATCATGAAGGTGCGATGGGCCATCATGAAGGTGCGATGGGCCATCATGAAGGTGCGATGGGCCATCATGAAGGTGCGATGGGCCATCATGAAGGTGCGATGGGCCATCATGAAGGTGCGATGGGCCATCATGAAGGTGCGATGGGCCATCATGAAGGTGCGATGGGCCATCATGAAGGTGCGATGGGCCATCATGAAGGTGCGATGGGCCATCATGAAGGTGCGATGGGCCATCATGAAGGTGCGATGGGCCATCATGAAGGTGCGATGGGCCATCATGAAGGTGCGATGGGCCATCATGAAGGTGCGATGGGCCATCATGAAGGTGCGATGGGCCATCATGAAGGTGCGATGGGCCATCATGAAGGTGCGATGGGCCATCATGAAGGTGCGATGGGCCATCATGAAGGTGCGATGGGCCATCATGAAGGTGCGATGGGCCATCATGAAGGTGCGATGGGCCATCATGAAGGTGCGATGGGCCATCATGAAGGTGCGATGGGCCATCATGAAGGTGCGATGGGCCATCATGAAGGTGCGATGGGCCATCATGAAGGTGCGATGGGCCATCATGAAGGTGCGATGGGCCATCATGAAGGTGCGATGGGCCATCATGAAGGTGCGATGGGCCATCATGAAGGTGCGATGGGCCATCATGAAGGTGCGATGGGCCATCATGAAGGTGCGATGGGCCATCATGAAGGTGCGATGGGCCATCATGAAGGTGCGATGGGCCATCATGAAGGTGCGATGGGCCATCATGAAGGTGCGATGGGCCATCATGAAGGTGCGATGGGCCATCATGAAGGTGCGATGGGCCATCATGAAGGTGCGATGGGCCATCATGAAGGTGCGATGGGCCATCATGAAGGTGCGATGGGCCATCATGAAGGTGCGATGGGCCATCATGAAGGTGCGATGGGCCATCATGAAGGTGCGATGGGCCATCATGAAGGTGCGATGGGCCATCATGAAGGTGCGATGGGCCATCATGAAGGTGCGATGGGCCATCATGAAGGTGCGATGGGCCATCATGAAGGTGCGATGGGCCATCATGAAGGTGCGATGGGCCATCATGAAGGTGCGATGGGCCATCATGAAGGTGCGATGGGCCATCATGAAGGTGCGATGGGCCATCATGAAGGTGCGATGGGCCATCATGAAGGTGCGATGGGCCATCATGAAGGTGCGATGGGCCATCATGAAGGTGCGATGGGCCATCATGAAGGTGCGATGGGCCATCATGAAGGTGCGATGGGCCATCATGAAGGTGCGATGGGCCATCATGAAGGTGCGATGGGCCATCATGAAGGTGCGATGGGCCATCATGAAGGTGCGATGGGCCATCATGAAGGTGCGATGGGCCATCATGAAGGTGCGATGGGCCATCATGAAGGTGCGATGGGCCATCATGAAGGTGCGATGGGCCATCATGAAGGTGCGATGGGCCATCATGAAGGTGCGATGGGCCATCATGAAGGTGCGATGGGCCATCATGAAGGTGCGATGGGCCATCATGAAGGTGCGATGGGCCATCATGAAGGTGCGATGGGCCATCATGAAGGTGCGATGGGCCATCATGAAGGTGCGATGGGCCATCATGAAGGTGCGATGGGCCATCATGAAGGTGCGATGGGCCATCATGAAGGTGCGATGGGCCATCATGAAGGTGCGATGGGCCATCATGAAGGTGCGATGGGCCATCATGAAGGTGCGATGGGCCATCATGAAGGTGCGATGGGCCATCATGAAGGTGCGATGGGCCATCATGAAGGTGCGATGGGCCATCATGAAGGTGCGATGGGCCATCATGAAGGTGCGATGGGCCATCATGAAGGTGCGATGGGCCATCATGAAGGTGCGATGGGCCATCATGAAGGTGCGATGGGCCATCATGAAGGTGCGATGGGCCATCATGAAGGTGCGATGGGCCATCATGAAGGTGCGATGGGCCATCATGAAGGTGCGATGGGCCATCATGAAGGTGCGATGGGCCATCATGAAGGTGCGATGGGCCATCATGAAGGTGCGATGGGCCATCATGAAGGTGCGATGGGCCATCATGAAGGTGCGATGGGCCATCATGAAGGTGCGATGGGCCATCATGAAGGTGCGATGGGCCATCATGAAGGTGCGATGGGCCATCATGAAGGTGCGATGGGCCATCATGAAGGTGCGATGGGCCATCATGAAGGTGCGATGGGCCATCATGAAGGTGCGATGGGCCATCATGAAGGTGCGATGGGCCATCATGAAGGTGCGATGGGCCATCATGAAGGTGCGATGGGCCATCATGAAGGTGCGATGGGCCATCATGAAGGTGCGATGGGCCATCATGAAGGTGCGATGGGCCATCATGAAGGTGCGATGGGCCATCATGAAGGTGCGATGGGCCATCATGAAGGTGCGATGGGCCATCATGAAGGTGCGATGGGCCATCATGAAGGTGCGATGGGCCATCATGAAGGTGCGATGGGCCATCATGAAGGTGCGATGGGCCATCATGAAGGTGCGATGGGCCATCATGAAGGTGCGATGGGCCATCATGAAGGTGCGATGGGCCATCATGAAGGTGCGATGGGCCATCATGAAGGTGCGATGGGCCATCATGAAGGTGCGATGGGCCATCATGAAGGTGCGATGGGCCATCATGAAGGTGCGATGGGCCATCATGAAGGTGCGATGGGCCATCATGAAGGTGCGATGGGCCATCATGAAGGTGCGATGGGCCATCATGAAGGTGCGATGGGCCATCATGAAGGTACGATGGGCCATCATGAAGGTGCGATGGGCCATCATGAAGGTGCGATGGGCCATCATGAAGGTGCGATGGGCCATCATGAAGGTGCGATGGGCCATCATGAAGGTGCGATGGGCCATCATGAAGGTGCGATGGGCCATCATGAAGGTGCGATGGGCCATCATGAAGGTGCGATGGGCCATCATGAAGGTGCGATGGGCCATCATGAAGGTACGATGGGCCATCATGAAGGTGCGATGGGCCATCATGAAGGTACGATGGGCCATCATGAAGGTGATTAACGTCTCTTCATTTTTGTATATATATGTATATATATGTATATGTATGTATATGTATGCATGTATGTATGTATATGTGTGTATATATGTAGACATGTATATTTGCCTGCACGCATGTATGCATGCATCCATGCATACATAGCATACATACATACATACATACATACATACATACATACATACATACATACACACACACACACACACACACACACACACACACACACACACACACACACACACACACACACACACACACACACACACACACACACACACATACATACATACATACATACATACATACATACATACATACATACATACATACATACGTACATACATACATACATACATAATCGATTCACCAGTCATCTTACAGTCGACCCAACAGTCACCTCCCAGATCTTGCATGTGCGCTTCTTTTTCATTTCTGGTCTCCAGTTCCGACAGTTGACATGCGCAGAGAATCTAGTTTGAATTTATTCCTCTATTCAAACCTCACACCCTCCCACCAGGCACCACTCCTGATTGGCTGCGATCTTTCGGTTGTTTCAAATAAGACGTTGGCCATTCTGGGAAATGAAGAGGTTATTGCTCTCAACCAGGGTATGTTCTCTTGCCGCTGCTTGTGCATGCTACTGCGTCACTCAATTCATGCAACTTATGTCCTGCCTGCTGATGTCATGCAACTTAGCGGGCCTGCCAATGGTACCCCATCATAAGCTCAGCGATGGTGTTTCACCAACTCCTGTACTTGCTCACACGTGTCATGCTCTGATTGGTGCAGACCCACTGGGCGTTCAGGCAAGGAAGGTGCAAGTCTCTGAAGATTCTTTCATGGAGGTTAGTAAATCAGATCCGAGCGTATCACATCGGACTAGGTTAAAGCAAATCAAATTAAAGCGAATGAAATCAGATCAGAACAAGTCCCCTGCAGCAAGTATGTGGGCTCGGATGGGTATGGCCCATCAGAAGCGGTCAGGTGCCTCCCTAGTTAGCAGGTGCTTCCATTTGAGGCACCAAGTAAACAACCAGCAGCTGTTGTAGCCACTCACAGCATCACGGTTCATATTACTGCCCTTCCCCCATGCGTCCTGGTTTGGTCTTGGAACCTGCAGGTTTGGTCCGGGCCTCTGTCGGAGGGTCGGCTGGTGGTAGCTCTGGTGAATCGCAGCCCAATCAGCTTGAAGATCACTGCCCGATGGAAAGCCATGGGGCTGAATCCTGTGCAGCGGATGTATGCACGAGACCTGTGGAAGGTACGTGGCTTGATAAAAGGTGTGGCTTTCGGTTGACTACAAACTCCAGTGCAGTGGATGCATGCACGAGACCTGTGGAAGGTACGTGACTTGATAAAGGGATTGGTTCTGGGTCGACTAAAGAATCTGGTGCAGCTGATGTACGCATGAGATCTTAGGAAGATGGATGTCTCCATAGCAAGTCTCTCTGGAAGACCTTCCCTGCCTGTTTCCCTCCCTTCTCCATCCACACTCTTGCGCTTCTGTGCATAACTGCACTTGGTGAGGGTGGGTACTTGCATTTGCATACACACTTGCTCATGCACGCATGGAGTCGTGCTTGCGCTCACACAAACACATGCACACAAAGACATACACACTCGCTCATTCTCTCGCACACACACACACGTACATGCACACATATACACATACATGTGTGCAAGCAGATGCGCAAGTGCACACACGCACATACACTCACACACACATATACTCACACACATACACTCACACACATACATGCAGACTTACAAGTTACATCCCATGATGCATCTACCACACTGCAGAAGGCAACTATGGACTATGTCGTTTCAGTGGAGCTGAGCACATGAGCGTGTGCACAGCTCACACGCACACGCTCACTCACGCGCACACACGCTCACTCACGCGCACACACACTCTTACACTAACTCACACACGCACGAACACTTTCACTCACGCACGCACACTCACACTCACTCACTCACACACACACACACACACACACACACACACGCACACCCACACCCACACCCAGAGTCATTTCTCTCCATCCCATCCTGTGTTGCATCTCCCACACTGCAGAAGGCAACTATGGACTCGGTCATTCCAGGGGAGCTGAATACCCCCACACCCCCAATTCCCTCCCCTTTCCCCCTCCCCCTCCCCCTTCCCCCTTCCCCCTTCCCCTCCCCCCACAACCCCCACACACGTGTCAACTATCATTTGTCCCCACCCCGTGCTGCATCGCCCACACTGCAGAAGGCAACTATGGACTCGGTCATCTCAGGGGAGCTGAGTGCGCCAGTTCCAAGCCACGATGTGGGGCTCTTCCTCCTCTGGCCCGCAGTCTAGCGCAGAACTCAATGCAGTGCAAGCCACAATGTGGGGCTAGTTCTTCCTTTTCCTGCGGTGTAGATTCTCGTGGTGCTGGGAAAAAATTTATGGGGAGAATAGCTTATTTCTGTATGCTGCCAGTACTCTCTACTGCACACACAGTTATTAGATTGCGTTGCGTTTCATTCAACATTTAAGAGGCATTGTTCAAACAAGGTTGTAACACGTCGTCTAACGAAGACATCGAGATTTTGAAGGCGGGTTGGTCATACACTGGTCTGCAGTGAAAAGTTTGCAGCCAGTCACATATTGCCACCAAAACTGACGAGTCGTCCATGCTGTTTTGTCTCGACATTTGGTTACTTTCAAACCTAAAATCTGCCCGCATGAACTCCTGGTTCTCCCAGGTTTGGGGGCACCACAACTACTACGGCTCAATGTAAGGATTTCCGTGAGGAGCTTTAGAGCCGTCGATTTCCGCTTCGGAACCTACCAGACACTCTGCGCCTCCCGTTCCGCTACTTGTTCCACAAACTTCGAGACGGGAAAGCAGTGCCGCATGCTACCCTCGATTGGGCAGGACAAGCTATCGGTACCGTCCATCTCCGCCTGGATCAAGTTGAAACCCCCCAAACAGTGGAGTCGCGACAACTGCCGACTCAGTAACCTGATGACACGAGTCGCCAATGAAAAGTAACTCACATTTTTGCGTTTATAAGTCTTTCGTCAAACTATTTCGCGCATACTCGTTTTCGCGCAACAACACCCTCGAAATCTCCTCCCCCACGACCACCACCTTCTCCACCGCTTCCATGGCCGCCCTTCCCCCGTCTGTCCCCTGTACCACTTGCTTGCATCCGTGCCAGCTTCAGCATCCTCCCTCTGCGGTCCCCGCTTCTGTCTGCTTATGCCGTTTTTTCAGTGCACCACGAGACACTTCATGCGACCTCACTCACTCGTGCAGAGCGTGTTCTAGTAGCCGAGATTTGAGTGATCGGTTCTCAGCTTCCCTCCTTGCCGTTTCTGGTTAGTAGGTTGCCGTATTCGAGCCGTCCTCGTTTTGGTGTCTTATTACAGTAATTGCGAACTCAATCAAAAGCATCTTGTTACTTCTTAGTGTTCAGGCCGTCGCGATTCCTCCCTCCCCCCCCCCTCCCCCCCCACCCCCCTTCCTTTTTTCTCGAGCGAATTTGTCCTAGAACAGTTCTGTTGAACAGCTTAGCCGTTGAACCCTTTTAGACTGCATCGTTCTCCGACAATGGATGATCAAAGGAGCTCCCGACAACTCATCGCACTCCTTCCCCTCGGACTTTAGGGTTCAGTCTAGCTTGAGTGTGTGTTCCGCCTAGAGAAGCAGTCAGTCCCAACAAATTCGCCGGAACGTAGTCGTTTCTGACGCTTCACGCCAGCGTAGTCCAAACAGCTCTCGTGTGTAGATTTGCGAAGCAGTTACTCACCTCGACAGCCGCCTTTCGTTTCTCTCAGGAGTTGCCACGTCGTTCTAGCCATGCGAAACTCAAATCGATCGCGACCACTCTGACGGACAAGCTGGCGTGTTTCCCGGATCATGAGTCCGGGCTTGCCGCTTGCTGATCCGCACGTTGGCGGCGGCGGCGGCAGTGGCTGCGGTGCGGCTGCTTCGTCTGGAGGTGCCGCGGTTCGCGCCGCGATTCCCGGCGCAATTTCTGGCGTAGGAAACGGCGGTTTGGGTGCGGAAGCAGCCGCTCTGGAGCAGCACGACGGGAGTCAAGCAGCGGCTGCGGCGGCTGCTGCTGCGGCTGCTGCCGCTGCGGCGGCGGCGGCGGCTGGGGGATGGATGTTGCTCCCTTCAGCGGGTTCTCTTCATAATCACCCCGCGTTACTATCACCTGCTGCAGCGTCCGTGCAGCACAATCACTTACTCGCCTTGTTAAAGTCAATCGCAGGAATCCCTGGACTCTCGCCTGTCGGTGCATCTCAACCGTCCATCTCCCTATCGCACGGTCACTTGCCGTTCCCATCCCCTTACGCTGGTAACGCCGCGGCGTTAATTCCGTTTCTACCTCCCGGCGCTCATCATCCAATAAGCAACCTCCACATCAGCGGCGGCGCGCAAGGGTTGAATCACAGCGCTTTAGGTAACCCACTATTTGCGTCGTTAGGAGGCTCCAGCGCTTCGACCGCATCTGGACAGGCTTTAATTCCCATGCAAGCCCCTGTCATGCCCACACATCCCGGTTTCCCGAGCAACGGTTTTGTCTCGTCTCACTTCGACCCTGCTGCCGCCGCCGCCGCCGCCGCAGCCGCCGCTGCCGCCGCCGCTGCAGCAGCGACATACCCGCAACCAGTTTCCGCGTCGCTCCCCGTCGCAGGTGCCGTTTCCGCCGCCGCCGCTAACGGCGCAGGCGGTTTAATCCCTTCTGCGGCCATCGCCGCCCCCGCCACCGCCGCGTCCGCCGCCGCCGCCGCCGCAGCCGCAGCCGCAGCCGCGGCGGCGGGACGGCTTAGTGCCGTGAAGGATCCGTTAGGGTATGCGGCTATGCTTAGGTCTCGGGGGAAAGTTAACGAAGCGCTCGCGATATACGAGGCGATTATAGCGGAGAGAATAGGAGCAGCTGTGACTATGACGAGGGGAAATGGAACGGGCAGCGGAGCGGGGACATTAGGAGGGGCCGCGAGCGCGGGGGAAGGGGGAGCGGGAGCGGGCGGGGGAGGGGCGGGCGGGGCCGCGGCCGCCGCGACGGCGGAGGCGCTAGTGGGTAAGGGGCAGTGTTTGCAGGCGCAGGGGAAGCTTAGCGCGGCGTTTGAGGCGTACGTGTCCGCGTTACAGCTGAATCCGACACACGCTGTAGCGTTGACGCAGTGCGGAGTGCTGTACAAAGAGGAGGGGCACTTGCTAGAGGCTATAGAGGTGCGTGGGGGGAGGGGGAGGGGAAAGAGGAGCGGGGAAAGGTGGGGGGAGAGGAGTTGGGGTGGTGGTTGAGGTGAGAGGAGAGATGGGGAGGGGAGTGGAGAGGTGATAGAGGTGCATGGGGGGAGGGGGAGGGGCAGCTGTGAGAGGTGATAGAGGTGCGTGAGGGGGAGGAGGGGAAAGCGGAGCGTGGAGAGGTGAGGGGAGAGAAGTGGAATTGTGATTGAGGTAAGTGGGGGGAGCGGGAGGAGGGGACGAGGTGATCAAGGTGAGTGGGGGGATGTGAGGGAGAGGGGAGAGGGGATTGAGTTGAGTGGGTGAGGAGGAAAAGGAGGGAGGAGAGGAGGGGAGAGGAGGGGAGAGGAGGGTGATAAGAGGGAAGAGGAGGCGGAGAGGAGGGGAAGGGGAGGAGAGGTTTTAGGTGAGTGGGTGAGGAGGGAGAGGGGAGTGAGGGGGGAGAGGGGAGTGAGGGGGGAGAAGGAGAGAGTCGTGGAGAGAGAAAGGACGGGGAGAGGAGGAGCGGAGGGAGAGGTGGGAAGGGAAAGGAGGGGGAGAGGAGGGTGTGAGGAGGGGGAGAGGAGGAAGAGGAGGAAGGGGAGAGGAGGAGGGTAGGAGAGAATGGGGGAGAGGTGGGAACGAGGGCGGCTTTGCTGCTTGCAGACCTGGACACGCACACGCCTCAAGCTGCAAGCGATCGTGCCTGCTTGTGATGCTCCCACCCACCCACCCACTGTAGATCAGCGATCGTGCCTGCTTGAGACGTCTCCAAAATCACTTATCTACACGTGGCTTGTGATGCTCCCACGTGATTGAAGAAGTGTTTTGACACGTCTCAAAACACTTCTTTAATCACGTCACTTATCTACACGTGGCTTGTGATGCTCCCACGTGATTGAAGAAGTGTTTTGTGACGTCTCAAAACACTTCTTCAATCACGTCACTTATCTACACGTGGCTTGTGATGCTCCCACCCACCCACTGTTCCTTCCTCTCTCACCACCCCACAACCCCCCTCGTCTCAACCCCCCTTCTCCTCCTCCTAACTTCCCGCCCCCCTCTTCCCCACCTCCATTTACCCCCCTCAGGCGTACAGAAAGGCGCTAGAGGCGGATGCGGGGTGCAAGGAGGCACAGGAGCAGCTGGCGGTGGTGCTCACAGACCTGGGCACGCGCCTTAATAAGCTGCAAGGGAGCCTGCTGCTGCTGACACGATACCCCACTGCGCTTTCCCCCATTCCCCCAGGCGTACAGAAAGGCGCTAGAGGCGGATCCGGGGTGCAAGGAGGCACAGGAGCAGCTGGCAGTGGTGCTCACAGACCTGGGCACGCGCCTCAAGCTGGGGGGGTCCGTGCAGGAGGGCATAGCGAAATATTATGAGGCTATTGCTGCCGACCAGAGATACGCGGTAAGATGCGGTTCAGTGCGGTTGTGTGCGGTTCAGTGCGTTGGTATGCGGTGGAAAATGGTGGTAAGGAGGCACAGTAGCAACTTCCAGTGGTGCTCACAGACCTGGACACGCGCCTCAAGCTGGGGGGTCGGTGCAGGAGGGGATTGCCAAGTACTACGAGGCCATTGCTGCCGACCAGAGATACGCGGTAAGATGCGGTTCAGTGGGGTGGTATGTGGTGGATTTTGGTGGGTGGTATGCAGTGGTATGGGGTGGTATGCGGTGTGTGGCATTTCAATCAGCGCCTCAAGCTGGGGGTGTCCGTGCAGGAGGGCATAGCCAAGTATTATGAGGCTGCTGCTGTTACTGACCAGAGATACGCAATGAGATGCAGTTCAGTGCGGTGGTATGCGGTGGTATGGGGTGGTGTACGGTAAGGCGTTTTAGTTAGCGCCTCAAGCTGGGGGGGTCCGTTCAGCAGGGCATAGCCAAGCAAGCACCACTAGGCCATTGCTTCCAACCAGAGATACGCGGTGAGGAGAGGTTGTTTTCACGGCGCTGCATTCTCCCCCACCCCTGTCCCTAGACTCGTTCTCTCACTCCCCACCCTTCTCTCGCCCTTCCCCCCCATCCAGCCGGCGTACTGCAACCTAGGGGTGGTGTATTCGAAGACGGGGGGGCAGTGCGAGGCAAGCATGCATTCACACTGCCGCATTCTCCCACCCACGCCCCTGTCCCCTGCTGCCCACACATGTCGCCCTCCACCCGTGTCCCCGGCATACTACAACCTAGGGGTGGTGTATTCGGAGATGGGGCAGTACGGGGTGGCCCTTCAGTTCTACCACAAGGCAGTGGCGCTCAGGCCGCTCTATGCAGAGGGGTGCCCTGTCCCCCCCGTCCCGCCTGTCCCCCAATCCCTTGTCCCCTGTCCTTGACCCCTATCCCCCCAATCCAGCCGGCATACTACAACCTAGGGGTGGTGTATTCAGAGATGGGGCAGTACGAGGCGGCTCTGCAGTTCTATGACAAGGCAGTGACGCTCAGGCCGCTCTATGCAGAGGCGCATTGCAACATGGGCGTGATCTATAAGAACTGCGGCGATTTACACTCGGCTATCGCCTGTTATGAGCGGTGGGTGGGTGGTGTCTAAGGGGGCGTGGCGTGGGTACCAGTGGGCGGGCATGCATGCAATGTAAGGGGGGCGCTTTTTGAGACGTCTCAAAACACATTTACACTCGGCTGTTGCCTGTTATGAGCGGTAAGTGGGTGGTGTCTAAGGGGGTGTGGCGTGGGTACCAGTGGGCGGGCATGCATGCATGCAAGGGGGCCGCTCAGGCCGCTCTATGCGGAGGCGCAGTGCAACATGGGCGTGATCTACAAGAACTGCGGCGATTCACACTCTGCTATCGCCTGTTATGAGCGGTGGGTGCCTGGTTTGGGGGGGCGTGGCGTGTGTACCAGTGGGCGGGCATGCATGCAATGGGGCCGCTCAGGCCGCTCTATGCGGAGGCACATTGCAACATGGGTGCCATTTACAAGAACTGCGGCGATTTACATTCAGCTATTGCTTGCTACGAGTGGTAAGTGGGTGGGGGGATACCAGGGGATGCGTGCAGAGGAGGCGCATCCCAGGGGATACCTCTGCACGCATCCCCCCACCCACTCGCATCCCAGGGGATACCTCTGCACGCATCCCCCCACCCACTCGCATCCCAGGGGATACCTCTGCACGCATCCCCCCACCCACTCGCATCCCAGGGGATACCTCTGCACGCATCCCCCCACCCACTCGCATCCCAGGGGATACCTCTGCACGCATCCCCCCACCCACTCGCATCCCAGGGGATACCTCTGCACGCATCCCCCCACCCACTCGCATCCCAGGGGATACCTCTGCACGCATCCCCCCACCCACTTGCATCCCAGGGGATACGTTCAGAGGAGGCGCTCAGGCCGCTCTATGCCGAGGCGCATTGCAACATGGGGAGAGTGAGTGGTAATACCACTCCCTCAACCTCACGTTCCGTTCACCCCCACACGTTCCAATAAAACCCCCACATTCTATTCACCCCCCCTCGTTCCTGTCACCGCCTGACACTCCCCCGCCCATCCACATTCCCTCAACCCTCCACGTCCTCCCCGCCGCCCCCTGCATTCTCCCATACACCTCCATCATGGCAGGAGCTGCCTCCCTGGTGCTCTTTTCCCATTCCCCTACTTCTTTGCGTTTCCCCTGCTTCCCTCCCCCCTTTCCCCCCTCTTTCCTCGCCATCAGGTGTCTCGCAATGGCTCCCAACTTCACCATTGCGCGCATCAGCATGGCCATTGCTCTCACCGAACCCTTTGCCGTCCCCCACCGCCCTGCTGTTCCCGCCTTCCCTCCCCCTCCTCCCTTCCCACGACCACCCATTCCTTCCTGGCGCAACTTTTGAGTCGACTCAAAAAGTCACCCCCTTCCCACGACCACCCATTCCTTCCTGGCGCAACCAGGTGTCTGGCAGTGGCGCCCAACTTCACCATCGCGCGCATCAACATGGCCATTGCTCTCACTGACCCCTCTGCTGTTCCCCACCCCCTTGTTGTGCCCACCTCCCCCCCCCCCACACTCTCTTCCCCCACCACCTCTGCCGCCACCAGGTGTCTGGCGGTGGCGCCTAATTTCACCATTGCGCGCAACAACATGGCCATCGCTCTCACCCTCACCAAACCCCTTGCTCCCCCCCCCCTCTCTTCCCCACACCACCTCCCCTTTCTTGCCGCAACCAGGTGTTTGGCAGTGGCGCCTAATTTCACCATCGCGCGCAACAACATGGCTATCGCTCTCACTGACCTGGGAACCAAGGTATGGTGGGTAGGGAGGGCCGAGATGTAGGTGGGGGGGAGGGGGGTGGAGGAAGGGATTTTGGAGGGAAGATCAAGTGGCATGAACAGCCACAGGGAGCAACCTTGCCATTGCTCTCACCGACCTGGGCACCAAGGTACGGGGCCGGGAGGGAAGGTGGGCGTTGACAGGTGGACAGGTGTATGTAGCATTTGATTCGACTCAAAAGCAGACTTTTGAGTCAACTCAAAAGCCACAGGGAGCAACATTGCCTTCGCCCTCACCGACCTGGGCACCAAGGTACGTAGCAGCAGCACTATGAGCATGGTATCTCGTTCACATATTTCCCCTCAAAACCCCCTCTCCCTCCCCCCCCACCCCGTTCTTCCCACAGGTGAAGCTAGAGGGCGACATATCAGCGGGCGTGGCGCACTACAAGCGGGCGCTGCTGTTCAACTCTCATTACGCCGATGCCATGTACAACCTGGGGGTGGCTTACGGGGAGATGCTCAAGTTCGACATGGTGAGTGAGTGAGTGAGACCACGTGCATGTGCATATGCGCGCAGACGAATTTGCATGTTTGCACACGCATACAACCCTCATGTATTGCCTGGGCGCACTACAAGCGGGCGCTGCTGTTCAACTCGCACTACGCCGATGCCATGTACAACCTGGGGGTGGCCTATGGGGAGATGCTCAAGTTCGACATGGTGAGACCACATGCACATGAATGCACACATATTCATGTGCACAGACAGGTGTGCATGTTTGCACACGCATACAACCCTCATGTATTGCCTGGGCGCACTACAAGTGGGCGCTGCTGTTCAACTCGCACTACGCCGATGCCATGTACAACCTGGGGGTGGCCTATGGGGAGATGCTCAAGTTCGACATGGTGAGACCACATGCACATGAATGCACACATATTCATGTGCACAGACAGGTGTGCATGTTTGCACACGCATACAACCCTCATGTATTGCCTGGGCGCACTACAAGTGGGCGCTGCTGTTCAACTCGCACTACGCCGATGCCATGTACAACCTGGGGGTGGCCTATGGGGAGATGCTCAAGTTTGATATGGTAAGTTAGACCACATGTGCCATTCACATGAGCATGCACATACACATGTGCAGCCTGGGCACTTGGATGGGATACATGTAAAATCTGGCTGGAGTGGCGCACTACGAGCGAGCACTGCTCGCACTACGCCGATGCCATGTACAACCTGGGGGTGGCTTACGGGGAGATGCTCAAGTTTGACATGGTGAGTGAGAATACATGAATATGTATGCATATGTGCACACACAGCGCATGTACACCCTGGGCTTGGCTTATGGTGAGATGCTGAAGTTCGATGTTGTGAGTGAGACGTGAACACACACACACACTTTAGTCCTCTTTAGCTGTGCAATTCAATCCACAGTGCACAGAGGCATGCAACATCTTGATAGTCGTCTACAATGACTCAGAGTGGCTCCCGAGGATCAACTCAACCTGAGAGACAACCCATTTACCACGTACGTACACACCCCTTTCCCCCTGGCTCCCTCCTTTGCCCTGTCCGCCACCTGCCCTATTCCAGGCAGTGGTGATGTACGAGCTAGCCCTGCACTTCAACCCCCAGTGCGTGGAAGTCTCAACAGCCTGGGGGTGATCCACAAGGATCGTGACATACACATACTCCCCATCATCCACCACACCCCCCCCCCCCCTTCCCCGCCTTTGCTCCTCTGCTCCTCCACTCCAGGCAGTGGTGATGTACGAGCTAGCCCTACACGTTCATTCTGGGGGTGATATACAAGGACAGAGACAACCTGGATAAGGCGGTGGTATGCTACCAGGAGGCGCTGCTCATACCATCCGAACCTCTCCCTCCTGCTCTTCCCTTGGTTCCTCCCCTCTGTGCTTTCCAATGCCTCTCCCACTCCAGGCAGTGGTGATGTACGAGTTAGCGCTGCATTTCAACCCACAGTGCGCCGAAGTGTGCAACAACCTGGGGGTGATATACAAGGACAGAGACAACCTGGACAAGGCCATGGAGTGGAGTGCTACCAGAAGGCTCAACCTCTGTGCATACCCACTCCCCACTCCCCACTCCCCACTCCCCACTCCACCCGATTCCAGGCAGTGGTGATGTACGAGTTGGCCCTACACTTTAATCCGCAATGCGCCGAGGCGTGCAACAACCTGGGGGTGATATACAAGGACCGTGATAATCTAGACAAGGCGGTGGAGTGCTACCAGAAGGCGCTGCGCATCAAACCCTCCTTCTCCCAGTCGCTCAACAACCTGGGGGTTGTTTACACCGTGCAGGTGGGTGGGTGGGTGGGTGGGTGGGTGTGTGGTTGTTAGCAGCAGCAGCAGAAGCAGCAGAAGCAGTGGCAGCAGTGGCAGCACGAGCAAGGGCGGGAGAACAAGGAGTGAGGTGCATGGCGGCAGCAAGCGACCTAGACAAGGCGGTGGAGTGCTATCAGAAGGCGCTGCGCATCAAGCCCAGCTTCTCCTAGTCGCTCAACAACCTGGGGGTTGTCTACACCGTGCAGGTGGGTGGGTGTGAAGGTGTGTGGTTGTTAGCAGCAGCAGCAGAAGCAGCAGAAGCAGTGGCAGCAGTGGCAGCACGAGCAAGGGCGGGAGAACAAGGAGTGAGGTGCATGGTGGCAGCAAGCGACCTAGACAAGGCGGGCTCAACAACCTGGGGGTTGTCTACACCGTGCAGGTGAGAGTGCTGGTGGGTGGCTTGTGTGGTGGTGCGTGGCTTGTGATTGGTCGTTAGCAGCAACAGCAGCACCTGCTGCAGCCATCAGCAGCAAGTAGGATGGGATTGTGTGCCGTATTGTCCTGTGCGTGCCGTGCCGTGCCGTGCCGTGCCGTGGGTGCCCCCATGCACACCTCTCCCATCCCTCCACTTTCTGAACATGATTCAAGCCCCCCCCCCCTTAGTTCCATGCTTTTCACACCTTCCCACCTCTCCCTCTCCTTCAATCTTATCAACTCACGGGGTTGGTGTATCCCCGTTTCTGAAACCTCGCTTTTCACACCTTCCCACCTCTCCCTCTCGACCTCGAGACAACTCCTTCTTTCCCATCTTCCCTCTTCCTCTCTCCTCCACTTTCCTCCTCAGCACAAATTAGACCAGCCGCTGAGCATCATTCAATCCGCCTCACTTTAACCTCTCCCACCCATCCCTCCTCACCTTGACCAAGATGGATCTAGCACTCAACATTATTCAAGCCGTTATGGCTCCCAACCTCCCCCATCCACACCTCCCTCTCCTCCCCCCTTTGCACCCAGGGTAAGATGGATCTAGCACTCAACATGATTCAAGCCGTTATGTTTTCGAACCTCCCCCACACCCCATCCCCCCTTCCCGCCTCCCCCCTCCCTCCCTTTCAGGGCAAGATGGACCTAGCGCTCAACATGATTCAAGGTGCAATGGTTCCCACTCTCACCCACTTTTGAGGCGCCTCAAAAGGCGCTCAACATGATTCAAGGTGCAATGGTTCCCACTCTCACCCACACTCCCCCTTCCTCCACCCCCATTCCCACCCACAACACACCACCCACACCCCCTCGCAGCGCAAGATGGACCTAGCACTCAACATGATTCAAGCCGCTGATGATTCCCAATCTTCCCACCACTCCCCCTTCCTCCCCCCCCACCCCCACAACACATCACCCACCCCCAATCGCAGGGCAAGATGGACCTAGCACTCAACATGATTCAAGCCGCCATTCTCGCCAACCCCGCATATGCAGAGGCATACAACAACCTGGGTGAGGGGTTGAGAGGGAAAGAGGGAGGGTTTGAGAGGAAGGGGGGCCGAGGGGGTGTGTGCGGGGTTAGTTTAGGCGGGTAACAGGCGTCGGGCGCATGTGGGGAGCGTTCAGTGCAGAGGCACCTTAAAAGTATCCTGCTCGGAGCCCTGTGAGTCAATTTTAGAGGCGAATTTCCTGTCATACTACCCAACAAGAAATGTAAATGTTTTTCTAGAGACAAATTTAGGGGATTTCTCGTGAGTCAGTTATGTATGTTGTTTGTATTGTGGTCGTCCCCTCCTTTGCTATCCACGCAGGTGTGTTGCATTTTTGAGTCGACTCAAAAGTCAACTCGGTATAATGTCACACGGTATTTTCTCGTGAGTCAGTCATGTGTGTTGTTTGTGTTGTGGTCGTCCCCTGCTATCCACGCAGGTGTGTTGCACAGGGACGCGGGCAACATCCCAGCAGCCATAGAGGCGTACCAGCAGTGCCTTGCCATCGATCCCGACTCTAGAAATGCCGGGCAGGTGAGTGTCAATGTCTTACGGGCCATGTCCCTGCTTACTCGGCTGTGCTGTGCTGCCCAGAAGAAGGTGGTTCCGTGCTCCTCCTTTGTTGCTGCAGCCATAGAGGCGTACCAGCAGTGCCTAGCCATTGATCCCGACTCTGGAAGTGCCGGCCAGGTGAGATATATTTTCGAATTCTGTGGAAAAAACTCACAGTTACCAACTTAGGTGTGCCAGGCCTTCTGCTCGCTTAGCAGTGCTGCACTGCCTGCCGTTTCTGGAGCCCTTATCTTTGTTGCTGCTGCCGTTTGTACCCTTCACCCTTATCCAGATTTCTTCTGCTTCCCTTAGTTGCTGCTGTCCCCACTCCTCCCTCTCCCCTCCCCCCCTCTTTCTTTCCCTCACCAGAAGTGTCTACTGGCAATGAACTATATTCACGATGGGCTGGATGACTCACTGTTTCCTCCCCTGTGTTGCTGTTGTCGCCATTCGTTCCCCCCTCACCCCACTTACCCTTTTCCTTTTGCTCCCCCTCTCCCCCCTACCCTTTTCCTTTTGCTCCCCCTCCCCCTTCTACATCAGAACCGTCTACTAGCAATGAACTATATTCACGATGGGCTGGACGACTCACTGTTCGCTGCTCACCGGTAAGGAGCGGTTGTTAGCGGTTGAGAGGTTGACAGTCGAGAGGTCGATGGAGGGAGGGAGGGAGGAAGGGGGAGAGGAGGGACGGGGAGAGGAGGGAGGGGAGAGGAGGGAGGGGGAAACGGATTGCTCATGGCTTCGTGCTCTCTTCACCATTTTCTATGTATGTGATGCCATCCTACCTTCCTCCCATCCTCCTTCCTTCCCCCCCACCCTCCGCGTCTTCCCCCACCCACTGTTCTCTCTTCACACCTCTGTCATGCCCCACCCAAACCCTTACTTTCCCCCACCTCGAGTCGAGCCCATCCCTTTCCTCCCCCCACCTCCTCCCCAACCGCCATCATCCCTGGGACTGGGGCGAGCACTTCTCACGTGTAGGGAGGGTGTTTTTGAGACGTCGCAAAAGCACCGTCATCCCAGGGACTGGGGCGAGCGCTTCTCACGCCTCTTTCCCCGATTCTCCTCGTGGCCCAACTCGTGCCCGGCGAGCTCTGTTCTCCTTTGAACCTGAAACTTGTCCCTCTCCTTCCTCTTCACCCCTCCTGTGACTTATTCCAGGGACTGGGGCGAGCGCTTCTCGCGCCTCTTCCCGCGCTTCTCCTCGTGGCCCAACTCGTGCCGGCCGGACCGGAGGTTGGTGGTGGGGTACATATCGCCTGACTACTTCACGCACTCCGTCTCCTACTTCATTGAAGCCCCCTTGACTTACCATGACCCGAATGTGGTCAAAGTGGTGGTTTACTCTGCTGTGGTGAAGGTGAGTGAGTCAACGCGAGTCAGTGGGCTGGGCTTAATGGGATGAACGGGATCGCAGGCTGGTGGTGGGGTACATATCGCCCGACTACTTCACCCACTCCGTCTCCTACTTCATTGAGGCGCCCTTGACTTACCACGACCCGAATGTGGTCAAAGTGGCGTGTGGCGGGGCATATTCGGGGTGGACGAGCGGCGGGTGGCAGCCATGGTGCGGGAAGATGGAGTAGGTATTCTCGTGGAGCTCACAGGGGCACACACCGCCTCACTCACACGCCTCCCTGCCCTTTCTTCTCTGCTTCCTTCCCCTCCTCCCCACCTCCTTCCCCTCCCCCCCACCTCCTTCCCCTCCCCCCCGCCTCCTTCCCCTCCCCCCCGCCTCCTTCCCCTCCCCCCCACCTCCTTCCCCTCCCCCCCACCTCCTTCCCCTCCCCCCCGCCTCCTTCCCCTCCCCCCCGCCTCCTCCGCTTCCCTTCTCCTCCCCTTCCCTTCCTTCCTGTCAGGCGGACGGCAAGACGAGTCGGTTCAAGGAAGCAGTGCAGAGCAAGGGCGGGGTGTGGCGGGACATATTCGGGGTGGACGAGCGGCGCGTGGCAGCCATGGTGCGGGAGGACGGCGTGGACATTCTCGTGGAGCTGACAGGGCACACGGCCAACAACCGGCTGGGCGTGATGGCATTCAAGGCAGCGCCCATCCAGGCCACGTGGATTGGGTATCCGAATACGACGGGGCTGCGAGCGATTGACTACCGGCTGACTGACGCCTTGGCTGATCCCCCCAGCAGCAGCCAGAGGTAGAGTCCTTCTTCTCCCTACTAGCACCATCCAGGCCACGTGGATCAGTCGGATATCCCAACACCACCACCGGGCTGCGGGCTATTGACTACCGGCTGACTGACGGCCTCGCCGACCCTCGTAGCAGCTCCCAGAGGTATTAAGACCCGCACTCTCCCGCTCAGCACCCATCCAGGCCACATGGATCAGTCGGGTATCCCAACACCACGAAGCTAAGATCGATTGACTACCGGCCGACTGATGCATTGGCTAATCCCCCCAGCAGCACCCAGAGGTAGGGGTCTTGGGTTGGGTCCACTTCCCTCTCCCAGCAGCACCCAGAGGTAGGAATCCGCTCCGGATTGGATTGGAATCCGCTCTCCCCATCCAGGCCACGTGGATCGGATTGGTTATCCCACCCCAACCAACACCACCAGGCTGAGAGCCGTTGGCTACCGCTTCCCATTCACTGATTCCCTTGCGGATTCCTCCCCCCTCCAGCACCCAGCGGTAGGAAAGGAACCAACCCCCCGCTTCCCCCATTCCAGCATCATACAACAAAGGCTTCCCTGGCTCGGGAAGCCTGGATGGGCATTCACCCCCAAGACCAAGGCACCCCTCCCACCCCTCGCCAGCCTTCGTTTGTTGCCCACAGACCGTGCAGGAGTTGTTGCCCCTTTTGAGATGCTTCCTTTGCCTCACATTCTCATCACCCCTATGGCCCTCCCTTACCTCTCCCCGTTTTCTTCTTTCCCTACATCCCTCCCCCCTCTCCCCATCTCCCCCCTCTCCCCCTCTCCCCCTCTCCCCCTCTCCCCCTCTCCCCTCTCTCTCCCCCTCTCCCCCTCTCCCCCTCTCCCCCCCTCTCCCCCTCTCCCCCTCTCCCCTCTCTCTCCCCCTCTCCCCCTCTCCCCCCTTCTCCCCTTTTCCCCTCCTCTCCCCCTCTCCCCCTCTCCCCTCCTCTCCCCCTCCTCCCCTTTTCCACTCACAGGCATGTAGAGGAGTTGGTGCGCCTTCCAGGATGCTTCCTCTGCTACACCCCATCATCTGAAGCAGGGCCGGTGTCCCCCTCGCCTGCGGTGGCCAATGGCTTTGTGACGTTTGGCAGCTTCAACAACCTTGCCAAGGTACAACGAAGTGCAGCGGTGCAGTGCAGGGCAGTGCAGTGCGGTGCAGTGCAGGGCAGGGCAGTGCAGTGCGGTGCGGTGCAGTGCACTACAGTGCAGTGGTGTGCAGTGGTGTGCAGTGCAGTGTCGTGCTGTGTGTGTGTGTGTGTGTCTGTGGTGTTCGCACTGTTGTGGGCGAACCTGTCACCGCTCGTGCTGCTGCTGCTACTGCTTCCGCCACCAACGACAACAGCGACTCTCCTCACCCTCCTTTTCTCGCGCACCCCCTCCTTCCACCCGCTCCTCCCACAACCTGCCTTCCTCTCCCACTCCCACAGATCACCCCAGCGGGCGTCCGTCTATGGGCGCGAATCCTCCTGGCAGTCCCCAGCTCGCGTGCATCAGTTAGCAGCTCATGTCCCACCTCGAGTCCCACCGCGTCTCCCCCCTCCCAGTCCACCGCGTCTCCCCCCTCCCAGTCCACCTGCTGCCGCTCTTGCTGCTGCTGCTGCTCCTGCTGCTGTTGCTGTTGCTGTCGCTTCTCACTCCCGTTTTCTCACTCCCGTTTTCTCACTCCCTCCCTCCTCGCTCCTTCTCACTCCCACAGGTCACCCCAGCAGTGGTCTGTCTATGGGCGCGAATCCTCCTCGCAGTCCCCGGGTCGCGCCTCATGCTCAAGTGCAAGCCCTTCACATGCCATTGCCCCCATTCCCCCCATCCGCGCATCCCCCCCATCCTTACAATCACAGATCACACCAGTAGTCGTCCGTCTATGGGCACGCACGCATTCTCCCAGCAGTCCATCAGCCAGCAGCTCATGGCTCAGCTTGAGTCCCACGGCATCTCCCCTCTGCGCGTCCACCTGCTGCGGCTCGTGCTGCCGCTGGCGCTGCTGCTGCTGCTGCTGCTACTGGTGCTGCTGGTGTTGGTTCCGCCGTCCCTTCTCACTCTCCTTTTCTCACTCCCTCCCTCCCCCCTCTCCTTCCTTCCCGGCCCACCCCTCCTCTCCCGCTCCCACAGATCACCCCAGCAGTGGTGCGTCTGTGGGCCCGAATCCTCCTAGCAGTCCCTGGTTCCCGCCTGATGCTCAAGTGCAAGCCATTCACATGCGCGTCCATCAGCCAGCAGCTCATGGCTCAGCTCGAGTCCCACGGCATCTCCCCTCTGCGCGTCGACTTGCTGCCGCTCGTGCTGCTGAATCACGAGCACATGCAGAGCTACGCCGTGATGGATATCAGCCTCGACTCGTTCCCCTATGCCGGCACCACCACCACATGCGAGTCTCTCTTCATGGGTGTACCGTGCGTTACCATGGCCGGGAGAGTACATGCCAATAACGTTGGCGTGTCGCTGCTTACAAACATGGGTGAGTCAGTCCTCTCCCCCCTGCCCACTAGTTCCCCTATGCCGGCACCACCACCACGTGCGAATGTCTCTTCATGGGCGTGCCGTGTGTTACCATGGCGGGGAGAGTGCACGCGAACAACGTAGGCGTGTCACTTCTCACGAATATGGGTGAGTCAAGCAACTTTCCCTTGCCGATTCGTTCCCCTATGCTGGCACCACCACCACCTGCGAATCGCTGTTCATGGGCGTTTCGTGCGTTACCATGGCCAGGAGAGTGCACGCCAACAACGTTGGTGTGTCGCTGCTTACAAACATGGGTGAGTGAGTATTTGCTGGTTGCTCGACTCGTTCCCCTATGCGGGAACAACGACTACATGCGAATCGCTGTTTATGGGTGTACCATGCGTTACTATGGCCGGCCGGCCATAGTAACGCACATAAACATGGGTGAGCGAGTGTCTGCTGGTTGGGATCATGGGGGGGGTTGAGTGCGGATAGGTTGAGTGCGGTTGAGTGGACATGCGAGCATGCCGTTTGTCACTATGGCCGGCCGAGTACATGCGCTGCGAGGTGACTTTTGAGTCGACTCAAATGCCGTTTGGCACTATGATTGGCTGAGTACATGCGCTGCGAGGTGACTTTTGAGTCGACTCAAATGCCGTTTGGCGCTATGATTGGCCGAGTACATGCGCTGCGCGCTGGCATGTCATTGTTCACAAGCATGGGTGAGTGTGTATTTGTTGGTTGGGAATATGTATGAGGGGTTGAGTGCGGTTAGGTTGTCTACGGTGGATAGACACGGGGGTCAGGTCGCTCTTCATGGGTGTGCCGTGTGTCACCATGGCTGGTAGAGTGCGAATCCGGAAGTGTTGAGAGCGGTTGAATCGGCATGTGGTGTGGTGTGAGTCGCTCTACATGGGTGTGCCCTGTGTCACCGGCAGCGTGCAGTAACGCCGGCATCTCGCCGCTGACAAACATGGGTGAGTGGATTTGGTCGGGGCGAGACAGGTACAAGCACAGGCGCTCTTCCTTCTCCTCCTCCTGGTTTTTTTGGATTTCTCAAAAACCATTCTCAAAAACCGTTCTCAAAAACCAATAAGTGGATTTGGTCGGGGCAAGACAGGTACAGAAGCAGCGCTCTTCCTTCTCCTCCTCCTCCCCTTGCCACGCCCCCTGCCGCTTCCCCTGCCATTCTTTGGATAAACACAGAGTGTTACCACCTCCACTTCGCCCACCCTTTCGCTCTCCCCGGCTCCCCTTCCCCCCTTTGAAACGTCTTAAAAGTCTTCCCCATCCCGCCTTCCTCAAGGCCTGCCGATTCTGGTGGCTCGGAAAGAGGACGAGTATGCAGCAGAAGCCAGCTGATCGTTACCTACCCACCCAACCCCTCATCTCCCTTCCTCAAACCCACCCCCGCACCTCCCCACCTACTCCAGGCCTGCCGAATCTGGTGGCTCGGAACGAGGACGAGTACGTGGCCATAGCAACGCAGCTAGCCTCGGACATCCCGCAGCTGGCATCGCTTCGAGCCTCCATGCGTCCGCGCATGCTCGCATCGCGCCTCTGTGACGGCCCTGCTTTCACCCGAGACTTGGAAACCATGTATCGCTCTCTTTGGCGCCGCCACTGCCACGAGCACTCTACGCCTGGTGCTGCTGGTGCTGCTGGTGCTGCTGCTGCTGCTGCTGGTGGTGGTGTTGCTGCTGCTGCTGCTGCTGCTGGTGTTGCTGGTGCTGGTGCTGCTGGTGTTGCTACTGCGTCTGGTGCTGCGGGTGTGATTGAGCCTAGGAGTATGCGTGTTGCTGCTGGTGGGGATGGCAGTGGGGGTAGTGGCGCTTCTGGTGCTGCTGCTGGTGTTGCAGGTGGTGGGGGTTCTGCTGATGGTGCTGGTGCTGCTGGTGTTGACGGTGTTAGTGGGAGCGGTGGGAGTGACAGTGATGGGTTTGCTGATGCTGTTGGTGCTTTCTCAGGTGCTGGTGCTGCGGGTGCTGGTGCTGCTGGTGCTAATCTGGCTGCTGATGGTGGTTCTGGTGGTGTGGTGGAGGGAGGAGTGGGTGGGAGTCGGGGTGAAGGAAACCAAAGCAGAGGAGGAGGGAGGGCAAGCAAGAAGAAGCAAGGAGAAGCAGGGGTGGTGGGGGCAGCAGGCGCAGGGGAGCTGGGAAAACGAGAAAAATCACCCGCAGGAGCAGGCGCAGGCGGAGCGGGAGGAGCGGGAGGAGCAGGAGGAGGAGGGGGAGGAGGGGGGTGCACGCGAACAGCAGAGGGGGTATCTGAGGCGGTGGCAACTGTGGGGTCTAGGGAAGCTCCAGTGGAGGACAGCCGAGGGGGAGGCAGCAGCAGCAGGCGGGGGGAGGGTGGAACTGGCGGAGGGTCGACATCAGAAGCCGTAGCAGCAGCTGAGGGTGCTTCAGGTGCTGCTGGCACAGACTCTTTGAGTGCTGGCCTCAGGTAGCTTCAGGTGCCTCAGGTAGGTTCAGGTGCCTCAGGTAGCTTCAGGTGCCTCAGATAGCTTCAGGTGCCTCAGGTAGCTTCAGGTGCCTCAGAAGCTTCAGGTGCCTCAGGTAGCTTCAGGTGCCTCAGGTAGCTTCAGGTGCCTCAGGTAGCTTCAGGTGCCTCAGGGTGGTTCAGGTGTCTCAGGTGCCTTCAGCCTCATGGTGGTTCAGGTGGGAAGGGCAGGAGTGGTGGGAGGGCAGGAGTGGTGGGAGGGCAGGAGTGGTGGGTGCTGTGCTGTGAAGTGCAGTGGGTGCTGTGAAGTGCAGGGGGTGGTACAAAAGGCAGCAGCTGCTACTGCGTGGTTGTTTGAGAGAAGCAGATATTGCGGGCTCTTTGCTTCTGTGAAGCTCCACAAGTGTTCGTGCTAGCAGGCAGGGGGAGGGGAGGGAGGCAAGGCAAGGCAAGTGAGGTGTTACCTTGTTACCAGAGTGGCCAACCCCAATGCAGGCTGCTAGTGGGAGGTCATACTAGTCGCGCTGGTGTTTAGTCTGAATGGTGTTGGTGTCGGTAGTGTGAGTTTCAACTGTGCAATTAGCTGGTTTCTGCTGGATTCCTGTGTGTTTCGGCATGTGTGTTGAAGCGCGCCCGTGCGATTCAGGGCGCTGGCATGGCATGGGCAACTGTAGCAGCAGCAAGCTGTGGCTTCTCTGGAAATCAAAACACTAGGAATGAGGGTAGATAGTCTGGAGTAAGCCGTTTTAAGAACGGGAAAGCAGGGGGGGTGGAGGGGAGGAGCCTTAAGGAGCTTCCCTCCCATCCCCATCCACAGCTGCCAGAACGGTGGTCAGGACAGGACTCAAGAGGGAGTGGGAGAGATGGGGAAGGGTTAGTTTTATACATAATGCCGTATAGGGTGGAGGAGCTGGGAGCATTAATCGTGGTGTAGTTTCCAGCAAAACTATTTTAGCTGACCAGGAGATCCCTCCCTCAGACAGCGTGTTTTTCCGTGCCTGGTGTAATGAGGTGACTTGTCCAAATAGAAGCTGTTGGTGAGGAAGGTGTGGGGTGTGGGGAGGGGATGAGATTGAAAGCAAATGCTTGTTTAGTGTCCTGTAGTGTGCATCCAGCTAAATCCGAACCAAAACTACCATGTGTGCGAATTGGAATATGGTAGAGGGTCAAGGGGACTTGTTCTGCTTGTATGAATGTTCCGGTTGTGTTGCCATTGAGCCATCTCAAAAGTTCCCTACCTGGTGTAGGAGTGAATGAAATTTCAGGGGGTTGCTGAAGGGGCAGGTAGATTAGAAAGACTAAGGTAAATGAAAGCAGAGGGGTTTGGTTAGGTGATGGGAAGAATAACAATGGTCTCCTTCACCACTTCTGTTTTGTATCCTTCACATGTTTTTCTCTGCCAATTCTGTGGGTGAAGGGTTTTGTTAGAGTGCCAAGCCAATGCCAATCTTCAACCCTTCATGGCTTCTGATATGATAATGACTTCTAGAATATATTTCTCTCTGTTACGGGTGCAATGAATCGAGGTAGCGAGAATTGCACTAAGGTGTCAAACGAGTACAAAGATGTGAGCGAAGGCATGAGCGAACATTTATATGCGAAACATGCAAACGGTAACGCGGTGCGTGCGAGCTAGCTAGTGCTATGCTGGCAGCGAGGCTCGGGCTAGTCCCGAAGCGTAGGCCGACACGGCCGGGCCAGCATTGCGAGGTTTGGCAAAACAGTGCGCGCGAGGTTGGCGAAGTCCCGTTAGCAGTAACGGGCGAACAACGGTTGTTGCCGTACGCGATGTAGTCGGGCTCCGTAAGGAATGCCGATAAAATTCCTTACACTACCCCCCAGGCCCTACGATATCAGGAATTTTTCCCTGAAATTCCTGATTTTCAGGGTTTTTTTTGTACCTACACTGATTTTTCAGTGTTGAGAATTTTGTGACACTGATCTTTCAGCCTTTATTTCATAGTTGACACTGATTTTTCAGTCTTTTATCGAAGTGTACACTGAATGCACATTCCGAATCCTTCCTGTCGACCAACATTTTCTTGTTTTTCACGTACGAAAATGTAAGAGATTAACGTTTTAGAAGATCAACTGTCTCAGTGGTTAGTGATTTTCTAACGACGGGTAAGGGCTAGGTTCGAATCCCTCCTCTGTCATGTTTCGTAAAGCCTACCCTTGTATGCAAGGTTTTCATTTGCTTGAAAGTTCAGGCTTTGTTTTTTAGGAACCCTGAAAATTCAGGGTTTTTTTTTTTAGGAACACTGAAAATCAGGGTTTTGTTCACAGGGACCCTGATGCATCAACGTCCCATAAAGTGAATCTGAGGGCCTGCTACCCCCCCCCTCAAGAAGCCCCCTCCGCTACGCGAGTGCGTGTATATCGCGGAATCCCCGGCTCCTCAGGTACACTTGCAGGGCAGGGTGGTTTTCAATGTTGGCCAGGGGCACCCAGCTATCTTCAGTTGGCGTGCGGTCCTTCCAGCGAACGAGGAATTCAATCCTTCTGATTCCCGTGGGGTGTCGAATCCGATGGCTCAGGATTTTTTCGGGCTCGATGATCGGCTCCGATGCAGGGCGAGTCATGGATGGCGGGCGGTGGCGAGGCAGTTGGCTTGTGGTTGGGATGTATGGGCGAAGCAAGCTGACGTGGAACGAAGGGCTGATATATCAGTCGGTCGGTAACAGTAGGTGCGCGGTTACTGGCGTGATCATGTGGCTGATTTGGAATTGGGCACAGTAGCGCGGTCGAAGTTTCGGTACGTCGGGCAGTCGCAGATTTTGTGTGTCGAGGAGTACGTAATCCCCTGACTGGTATGTGACGGGGCGGCGGTGGCGGTCAGCGTTGCGCTTAGCGATGACGTTTGCTTTTTTAATTGCTTCCGCGGCTCTGGTGCGGGCAGCTTGCAGAATTTCAGCGAATTGTTGCGCACGTGGTGTCGGGTTGTCCGGACTCGGCGTCATGGGCACTGTAGGGTTTTGCTCGTAGTTCAGGTAGAAGAGTGACTGCTGCGTCGTCGCTGACGTGGCATTGTTGTACGCGAACTCGATCAGCGGCAGCTGCTGTTCCCAAGTCGTGGGGTCGTCGCACGTGGCACGAATCAACTGCTCCATCGTCTGATTCGTCCGCTCCGTTTGGCCGCCGGTCTCGGGGTGGTACGACGAACTGAACTGTAGCCTGGTCCAGAACTGCTCCCAGAGGTTTTTCCAGAAGTTGCTGGTAAATTTCGTGTCCCTGTCGCTGATAATCGCTGCTGGTATCCCGTGCAGGCGAACAACGGCTGCGATGAACAGGCGAGCGGTCTCCTCGGCTGAGATCGACTT
Source organism: Closterium sp. Naga37s-1 (assembly GCA_947471745.1). NCBI lineage: Eukaryota > Viridiplantae > Streptophyta > Zygnematophyceae > Desmidiales > Closteriaceae > Closterium > Closterium sp. Naga37s-1. Next base: position 1,426,460 of record CANJKZ010000966.1, read on the forward strand.
TTTGCACGCAGCGAAGTGTGCCATCTTCGTCAGCCTGTCAACGACGACCATCACCGCGTCGTTACCCCCAGGGTTCGAAGGTAACCCTGTGACGAAGTCCATGGTAACCTGCTGCCAGGCGCGCTCGGGCGGTGGTATCGGCTGCAATTGACCCGCCTTCCGCTTCATTGAGCTCTTCATCACCTGACACGTGGGGCACGAGCCCACGTGTTGCTGTACGTCGGTCAACAGCTCCGGCCAGTAGTAGTACCGCTGCAGTTGCTGTCGCATTTTTTCTACCCCAAAATGTCCCGAGGTAATTCCGTCATGTGCCTCCTGCAGTAGCAGCTCCCTCAGTAGTGCGTACGCGGGTACCCAGATGCGGTTGGTGCCTGTTTTTACGTAATAAACTCCTTTAGCTTCTGCCAGTTGCTGTGAGTTTCCAGTCGTGTAAAATGGTTCGGTGCGGTATCCGTGGGTGAATAGGCCTGTTAAAAGCGGGTTGGTTTGGGCGAGTAGGATGACGTGGAGTTGGGCGGTGGGGCGGGTGAGTGCGTCGGCGATGTTGGAGGCGCCTTTTTTATACGTAACCGTGTAGTGGAAGTTGGACTCGACGTAGTCCAACCAGCGAATCTGTCGCGGATTGAGATTTGGTTGGGCGCGTAGGTACTGTAGTGATCGGTGGTCTGTCCGTACTGTCACGTCGGCGCCAGTCAGGTAACACCGCCAGACTTTGAACGCGTGCACGATCGCCAACATTTCGCGGTCGTGTATCGGGTAGTTGCGTTCGGGCGGGTGCAGCTTGCGGGACTCGTACGCGATTGGCTGGAGGCCGTCCCCGAAATCCTGCAACAGTACTGCTCCCACAGCGATGTCACTTGCGTCAGTGACGAGCTCGAACGGACGGTGTGGATCTGCGATGTGAAGCACGGGCGGTGAGCACAAAATGTTTTTGAGGGCCGAGAAGGCAGCTTGCTCTTTCTCCCCCCACGTGTACTCAACCCCCTTCCTCAGCAGGTCGGTCAACGGGGCAGTCAGCTTCGCCATGTCGGGGACGAACCGGGGCACGTAGTTGACGAACCCCAAAAAACTCTGCAACTCGGTCAAGTTGGTCGGCGCGTGCCACGCTTGAATCGTCGCAATTTTCTTCGGGTCTATTTCCACTCCTGCAGCTGAAATAACGTGTCCCAAAAACTCCAGGCGGTTCTGTAAAAATTCACACTTAGACGCTTTTGTCAGTAGGCGGTTCTCACTCAGTATTTTAAAAACAACTTCGATGTCCTGTAAGTGCTGTGCTCTGTCAGGGCTGTAAATCAGTATGTCGCCCAGGTATACTATGACGCACTTATCTAAGAGCGGGCGGAAAGCCTCATTCATGGTCATTTGAAAAGTGGCGGGGGCGTTGGTCAGTCCGAAAGGCATGACGGTGTATTCGAAGGATCCGTAGCGTGTTCGGAATGCGGTCTTAGGGCAGTCGGGCGGATTGACGCGAATCTGGTGGTAACCCCCGCGGAGATCGATTTTCGAGAAAACCCGGGCTGTGCGCAGTTGGTCGATCAGTTCGTCGGCTCGTGGGATGGGGTAACGGGATTTGATGGTAACCCTGTTCAGTGATCTGTAATCTATGCACATGCGAAATCCCCCGTCTTTTTTCAGTGTGAACAGTATCGGTGCTGCGAAGGGCGACGAACTAGGGCGAATGAACTCCTTCTCGAGCAGGTAATCGAGCTGCTTCCTCAGTTCGTCCAGTTCGGGCTGGGTCAGTCGGAACTGTCGCTGTACTGTTGGTTGTGCCCCCGGTTCTAACTCTATCCTGTGGTCGTGCGGTCGCCGAGGGTCGTTGCGAGCATTTCCTGGCTAAATGTGAAGTTACCCCCGCATCGAATCCGAACCCGGTATACGCGTTCCCGTATTGCTAGCGGCGTGCCGTCTACCAGTCTTGCATCGATCTCAGGTAAGCATTTGTCCAGTGGCAGTCGCAGTTTTCGTGCTGTGGCAGTGTTGATGAGGCTGTGGCTGGCTCCCCCCCGTCTACGAAGATTTTTACTAAGTCCATCCCGATTTTCCCACTAAGCAGTATGGGGCTGTCTACCGTAGTACCCTCCTTATTCGGCCGGGTGTGGTCGATTGCGTGAACCGGCACAATCACTCGGTGAGGGTCGGTTGGGTCGGGCGAGCGGCGTGACCTGTCAGTAGAGGGCCCGTCTGCTACTGACTCCCAGCGTTTCCCTGCTGCTTGGTCTGTTTCTGCTGCTCAGCTTCCCCCTGCGTTTTCCGGGCATTCGTTCTTGCGATGTCCCGGCCGATTGCATGCAAAGCAGCGCCCTTTGAATGGTGCGGCAGCGGCATTTGCGGCGACGGCACGTATCGTGGCGTTCTCGTTCGTCCCACGAGGCCGATGTCCCCAATGGCTGCTTCCGTAGGACCCCGGTCTCGGTCGGCGGAAGAAGTCAAGTTTCTCCGCCATAGCGAGAATCTCTTGAAAATCGGTGACGCCGCGAAGCTGGATTTCCTGAGCGATGTCCTGCTTCAGGCCGCCGATGTAGCGGTCGATGCGCTCGCTCTCGTGCATGTATCCCACCTGCTCGCATAGCGCCAGAAACCCGCTCGTATAATCCTGGACGGAACCGAGTTGGCGCCAAGTGTTATAGTCACAATAGGCTTGAATGTGCCTAAAACGAAAGATAGAGAGCACATACGGATTTCTGCACAGCGGCTTCAAACGTTGATAGCGTTCTGCTCACAGCTGCAAATGACTTGATTCAAATTGGATCTGGAGCGTCTTCACGTCGTCTACAATTATCAATTTAGATTGCACGATTTGATAAAGAATTGACGACACAGCGTCGGTTTGAACGAACGGTACTATGGCAGCCACTATAGTCTTAGAACACAAGATAGGAAGAGTTACGAGTTGGGAATGACTCCCAGCTCCTACAAACCCCAAGAGCCGAGGTACAGTGATGTGGAACAGTGCCACACTGTCCCCAACCACGAAGGGTCTCGAAACTACCCTTCACTAGGGCCTACACCAAGTGAAATGTTACACTACACAAAGTAATGTAACTATCTTCAATATCTTGAGGTGTACCCTTTTGGCGAGCTTCGAAATCACTTGAGGCTTGACACCAAGGCTCGGGCTCTTCATCACAAACTCATCCTTGAGTTCTTGATGGGTCTGCTGCACACACCTGCGACACGCCGAACGTTCGACACAGGACAAAATAGAAACCGCGCACGACAAAATAGAAACCGCGCGCGAGACACAAACGACCGCGTAACACGCGTCTAGCGATAACTCGCTATTGACTCGACACACACACTCGACATCATGACTCAACATTCACACACAATTATAAGCATGAAATATATATTATCCCATGCCCTCATACCATTCCATACACACACACATTCACGCACACGGACAACAAGCCGAGTGCAAACCGTAGGGTTGCACCAACAAACTCCCCCTCGGATTGTTGGCCTTAGGATATGTTGCTCTCTCAGTTCAGAGCCATCCCAGCCAGCTTGCAACACTTCCAATGCTGCTGCTCCACCAGCCTCTTGGTCATCATGTCAGCCGGCTGCCCCGTGGTCTTCACGTAGCGCAACTCAACTTCACCCGCGGTTACCATGCTCCTCGTCCAATGCCACTTCACCCTCATGTGCTTCGTGAGTCCATGCAACACAGGGTTCTTAGCAAGAGCAATGGCACCCTGGCTGTCACAGTACAGTGGGGTAGGTCCTTGCTGCTCCTCCCCCAATTCAGCCAACAAACGCCGCTGCCACACAATCTCCCGTACGGCACGGAAGAGTGCCATGTACTCGGACTCCACCGAGCTCAAAGCTTGGTCAACCTGCTTCTTGCTCTCCCAAGCAGTTGGGCCTCCACCAACACAGCATATGAAGCCTCCCACACTTGTCATGTCCTCTGGTTCTGATGCATATGAAGCATCCGAGTAGGCGGTGAGGAACAAACGCCCGGGTTCAACACCATCCACGCCCTTTTGGCGCCTTTGTGCCGCCGCCGAGTATTGCAGCCCAACGGTCGGTGTTTGGCCAAGATACTTGGCCACCCTCATTCCAGCTGCTACCTGCTCCTCATTAGGGCATTGCACAACCCTAGCCAGCTGCCCGGTAGCAAACGCGACGTCCGGTCGGGTGTTTACCGCCGCATACATGAGGCTGCCCACCAACGAGTGAAATCGGCGCCTCTCCTCTTCACCAACGCTCTTCTCCTCTGGTCCCTTCACACACTTGAACCCAGAGGGAAAGGGTGTAGCCACATGGCCTTCACTCTGCCCAAAGTTGGCAGCCAATGCCTCCAGGTACTTTCGTTGATGCACCCGCATGCACCGCTTCTCCACATCTCGTTCGATGTGGAGCCCAAGGTAGAAGCTCACGTCACCAAGGGCCTTGCACTTGAACTTGTCTTGAAGCTTCAGCATCACCTCCTTCACAAGGTCAGAAGAGGGTGAGAAAATGAGGATGTCATCCACATAAACCACCATGAAACTCCTCTGCTCCCCCTCGCCAAGCATGAACAAGGAGTGATCGGCCGTTGAGGGAGTGAAGCCGATCCCCTCCAACACTTCGCGCAGCTTCATGTACCATTGCCTAGGGGCCTGCTTCAGCCCATAGAGGGCCTTCTTCAGCTTCCACACTCTGCCACTACCATCATCAAACCCCTCTGGCTGCGCCATAAAAATCTCCTCCTCAAGGATGCCGTTAAGGAATGCCGTTACGATGTCCATTTGCTTTACTACCCATCCTTTGATGGCGGCTCCCGCGAATAGGGTTCGCAGCGTCGTCGGCTTCACCACAGGGGCAAACAGCTCCTTGAAGTCCACCTTCTCCTTCTGCTGGTACCCCTTGGCTACAAGCCTAGACTTGTAGCGCTCGATCTTGCCGTCGGCATCCGACTTGATTTTGAAGAGCCACTTGGACGTTATCGCCGTACGCCCCTCCGGTAGCTCCACCAATTCAAACGTGTCATTCTCCTCGATGCTCTTCAGCTCACTCTCCATGGCCTTCTTCCACTCCTCAGCATCACTACTCTCCAAAGCCTCCTTGAGAGTTGCTGGTTCTCCCGGCATCTCCACCGGAGAGAAGAACGCGAAGGCACACTCCTCGTAGTCACTCTCCTCGTCGTCTCCGACCATCATTGCCGCTCCGGCCAGGGCTGTCTTGCCCTGCTTTCCCGGTGCATCATAGGTCAGCCTATTAGGGGGTTGAACTCTCCTCTTCCCCCTTCCTTCCTCCTCAGCTGCAGGGACTTGAAGGCCTTGGCGTTGCTGCGGTGTGGCTCGAATCCGTGGAGCACTCGTAGTACGGGAAGGAAGTGACGGTGCACGCTCGCTCACTTGCTGCACCTCCTCCTCTTCTTCCTCTGCATCATTGGCCTCCTCTCCCCCATTCACAAGGGAGGATTTCCTTGTGGTTGTGCTGCCGCTGCTCAGTTCCAAAGGCAGCTCCACATGCTCCAAACCGGAACTCTTCACCTCCCCAAACCGCACGCCTATCTTCGCCTCATTCTCCGCCTTCCAATCCTTGTACATGAAGTTCTCCATGAACTTGCAGTCCCTGCTCACCAAGAACTTCTTGGTGAATGGGTCCCAAAGAAGCCATCCCTTGCTGTTTTGAGCCATGCCCAAGTGCACGGCCCACACCGCCTTGGCACCAAGCTTGTTGTGCCGAAGATGCTTAGGCACGAGCGCCATGCACATGCACCCGAACACCCGAAGCATATCCACCTTTGGCTTCCTTCCTAGCCACTCCACATAGGGCACCCATTTGTCTGCTCCCACATGAGTCAAGGCTCTGTTCTTGGCCACACACGCGCTCCGCACCGCATCAGGCCAGAAATAGTCGGGTAGCCCGGCTTCAATGAGCAACCCGCGTGCCGCCTCCGTGATTGTGCGGTTCGCTCGCTCGGCGATGCCGTTCATTGCAGGGGAGTATGGCATGGTGAGGGAGTGCCGAATACCATTCTTCTTCAGCCACAATCCAAACTCCTTGCTCAGGAACTCTCCCCCTCGATCGGTGCGGATTGACTTGACTAGACGGTCTTGTTGCCGCTCCACCATCGGGAACCAATCCGTCTTCAACGTTTCAGCCACGTCGCTCTTCTTGGCCAGCACGTACACCCAAGTCATGCGGGTGTAGACGTCGACAATGGTGAGAAAATACTCAGCTCCAGCAGCTCCAAGCTTCAGGGGGCCCACCACGTCCATCACCACCTCATCAAGCGGTGCCTTTGCCGTTGCCTCCAAACTAGGGAACGGAAACCGGGTGAACTTGGCTTGAATGCACGTCGGGCAGCCAAGCACCTCATCGGGCTCCCCCTTCACACGTATGCCAGCAACCATCTCATTCTTCACTAGCTGCTGCAAGATGGGCAGGGCCACATGCCCCATGCGCCGATGCAAGGTGAGCCAATCACACTCCCCCGTAGCCGAAGTTGGATTGGAGAATGCCGCGCTCGCAATAGCGCCCCACATACTCTCTCCGTAGTCCTCCTCCGCTGCTGCCTCTGGGTTCTCCTCACCCTTTTGCTGCTCCTTGGTTGCTGCACCACTCTCCTTAGGTTCACTGAACTTGCTGGTCCCTCCAGGTTTGCTCTTCTTGAGCTCATTCTCCTTAGCGCGACCGTTCGCGCCATCATCGCTACCGACCGCTCCGTCCTTGGTGCTGATGCTTGCTGCCACTTGCCTCTCCTTAGGCATAGGGACCACTGGGATCTGCCACATCTCGTTGTAGACATCCCTGTCCTCATGAAGGTCCCAAAGAATTCGATCGCCAAGCCTTGCGGTGTAGGTCTTGGCTCCCTTCGAGTTCGTGTCCATCCCGGCCTTTGCCAACCGCCGCACGGAAATCAGGTTTGCAGCAAGGCTGGGCACCCAAAGCACGTTCTTGAGGCCCACCATCTTCCCATCAGCACCCTTGAACATGGCCTTGCCCATGCCTTTCACCTCTGCTCGCTGCCCCAAAGCCGATGTGACATGCTTCACCGGTGACGGCTCGAGTTCGGTGAGCAAGTCCGGGCGAGGTGTCATGCTATAGGTAGCGCCACTATCAATCACCCAATAGTCCAGGGGGTGTAGGGTCACCTTCCCCACAGCTGCTGGCTCCTCAAAGCCTTCATCCTTCTCTGGACCAGCCGGTACTTGCGTCGACACGAAGTAGAATAGACCCGGGTATCGATCGTCGCTCGGGTCCTTGTCGTTGTCTCCGCTCTTCATGTTTGCAGCTCCGCCACCGCGACCGCCACGGCCTCCACGGCCTCGTCCTCTCCCTCCTCCTGCTCCTCTACCCTCTTGGCCTTGAGCAGGGGTCCAACCATCAGGGAGTTTGTAGCAGTCGCGCCACATGTGTCCGCTCTTGTGGCAATAGTGACACCCGCCGTCGAATCGGCCGCGACCGCGTCCGTAGCTCTTGTCGTCGCTGCCGTAACCGCCACTCCTGCGGCCTCCGCCGAAGTTGCTGCCACCAAACCTTCCTCCCCCTCGTCCTCTGCCTCTTCCTCGACCATATCCACGGCCGATGCTCGCTGCCCCAGCGCCATCCGCACTCGCCAACTCACGGCGGCGGAAATCCTCTTGAAGGATAGCTCGCTTCACGTCTTCAAGCGAGAGGCGGGGCAAGTCGCGATTAAGGTTGATGATGAGCGAGGACCATGACTCTGGGAGTAAGGCCAGCAACTTGGTCTTCTTTTGGAGCTCACTGTAGTTCAAATCAGCTCCCTCAAGCCGCGTCAACAAGTCGAAGAATTTCTGCACCCCTTCTTCAACCGCTTCGTTTTCTTCAATTCGTAGTGCCGCCATTTGCCGTTCCAACACCACCGCTACCGCCGCTGTTGCAGGAGCATGTACACCCTTGAGAGCAGCCCATGCCTTTGGTCCTTTCTCTGGTTCACGCTGGAATGGCTTGATGTGACGGATCTGACTGCTCCCCAACGCTTGCCCAAGTAAGAGATAGCCTTGTGCGCTCTTCCGCACCCACGGGCTCTTCTCCGGGTCGTTCTCGGGGCGCTTCTCCGTTCCTTCCATCACCTCCAGCAGGTCATAGTGGTCAAAGATGTTCTCCATCTTGAAGGACCATTCAGCAAAGTTGTCACCGTTGAACTTGTCAAGCCCAAACACCCTAGGCTCATCCCTAGGTGGGCCAAGACTTGGTTGCATGGGCGCCATGGCTGAATCACGGGGTTGGCCTTGAGCTTGAGCTTCTCCACTGCCACCAGCACCTCTGCCACCCCTTTCCTCAGGTCCAGACATTGTCGAAACTGCTCCAAGGCCTCTGATACCACTTGTTATAGTCACAATAGGCTTGAATGTGCCTAAAACGAAAGATAGAGAGCACAGACGGATTTCTGCACAGCGGCTTCAAACGTTGATAGCGTTCTGCTCACAGCTGCAAATGACTTGATTCAAATTGGATCTGGAGCGTCTTCACGTCGTCTACAATTATCAATTTAGATTGCACGATTTGATAAAGAATTGACGACACAGCGTCGGTTTGAACGAACGGTACTATGGCAGCCACTATAGTCTTAGAACACAAGATAGGAAGAGTTACGAGTTGGGAATGACTCCCAGCTCCTACAAACCCCAAGAGCCGAGGTACAGTGATGTGGAACAGTGCCACACTGTCCCCAACCACGAAGGGTCTCGAAACTACCCTTCACTAGGGCCTACACCAAGTGAAATGTTACACTGCACAAAGTAATGTAACTATCTTCAATATCTTGAGGTGTACCCTTTTGGCGAGCTTCGAAATCACTTGAGGCTTGACACCAAGGCTCGGGCTCTTCATCACAAACTCATCCTTGAGTTCTTGATGGGTCTGCTGCACACACCTGCGACACGCCGAACGTTCGACACAGGACAAAATAGAAACCGCGCACGACAAAATAGAAACCGCGCGCGAGACACAAACGACCGCGTAACACGCGTCTAGCGATAACTCGCTATTGACTCGACACACACACTCGACATCATGACTCAACATTCACACACAATTATAAGCATGAAATATATATTATCCCATGCCCTCATACCATTCCATACACACACACATTCACGCACACGGACAACAAGCCGAGTGCAAACCGTAGGGTTGCACCAACACCAAGTGCGGAGCCTTTGTCGCGCCGCGATCGAAGCCGCGATTGGCTCGAAACGAGCGCGCAGACCTGCTCACCACGCATCCCACGTGCGATACTGGGGCACCTCCACGAAATACGACGGCGCCCAGGGTCCGGTTTGTCCTTCCCGTGTCGGTAGAGTCGCGTAGTCCACCGGCTTCGTGACGATGACGCGCCACCAGTCCATGGCGGGTCCTCGCAGCAACGACATGGCGTAGCGAATCTTCGCCGTATCCTCCGAGACGTAGTTCGCGTCGAAGAAGACATTCAACGTGAAGAGCCACGCCTGAACGGTAGGACCACCCCGCTGACTTGGGTCAAAGCATGGCGGACGCTGCGGCTTTAACGGCATCGGCGACGGAAGAGTTGATCCGCCTGCCGGTACTGAAATCGTGACTTGAGGCTGCGTTCTGGCCGCATTCGTCGCGTCGGGGTGTGTCGTGCCGTGGTCGTCGTCTCCGTCATGGCGGACGACGCCATCACTTGTGGCGCTCGCGGGTTGCCCCACACTCCCGTGCTGTGATGCTTGTGGTGCGGGCTGAATCGGAGTGCCAGGTGCTTGGGATTGTGCTCGTACGAGGTCGTTTTGCAGGGACGAGCATTCTGCCGTCAGCGTCGCAATTTCCTCGGCGCTCTCGCGGATTTGTCGCAGCAGATCGTTCAAGTGCTCCTGCGTGAGAGTCGTGACGTCGATGTGTTCAGCCATTTCGAAGGGCGTCGGCTCGTCTTAGTCTAGGCGCAGTCGTGGCTGCACGCGTTTACGAGAGAACGCGAGGACAGCGGCTCCTAGGTGCTAAGGTACGTGAGTCCCTTCGAGTGAAAAATCAAAAGTGGATTTCCTGGGGTGCGGAGATGCGCGGTCCGAAAGAAAGGGGCTCTGATACCAAGTGTTACGGGTGCAATGAATCGAGGTAGCGAGAATTGCACTAAGGTGTCAAACGAGTACAAAGATGTGAGCGAAGGCATGAGCGAACATTTATATGCGAAACATGCAAACGGTAACGCGGTGCGTGCGAGCTAGCTAGTGCTATGCTGGCAGCGAGGCTCGGGCTAGTCCCGAAGCGTAGGCCGACACGGCCGGGCCAGCAGTGCGAGGTTTGGCAAAACAGTGCGCGCGAGGTTGGCGAAGTCCCGTTAGCAGTAACAGGCGAACAACGGTTGTTGCCGTACGCGATGTAGTCGGGCTCCGTAAGGAATGCCGAGAAAATTCCTTACACTCTCATTTCGCTGCCTTGATTGTGTTTTACGGTAACAGTTAACAGTCAAATCACAGCAAACAGAAAACAGAATCTTGAGGACTTTCTGTAATGAATATACGTTCATTACTGTAGAAGCTGCTCCTAGCGAGGACAGCCCGAGCACTTCGCGTCAGGATGGCTCGGCCTACAATTCCGCACCGAACCAATTCCGAGTCGCCCCGCACCAATCGCGACACTTCCAACGCATCCACGTCCCGAGGTCCTCGCCTAGCACGGTTTCGACCCTATAAATGCGTGCTTCTTTATCATTCAGTAATTCTGTAATTCATTCTCTTTATAGAAGTCTTCCGCGCACTCTGTCTAATAAAACTCATAACACTTGGTATCAGAGCTACTTTCCTAGCTTCCCTGTTTTTTAGAGTGTAATACCCCTCGGGGGGGGGACAGGGAAGGATGCCGTGGTGACAGGAGCAGCGCAAGAGCCGGCCAGGAGAACGGGTAGTTGCTCCTAGCGGCCATGAATTTCAAGGCGCTCCTGCGGCACCGACGGATCCTTGCCCTCGACGGTCGAGATGGACCGTGGCCTCCCTCCCCCCGGGTGGCGGACAGCTTTTGCTGTCGTCGCAATTAATGCGTGAGTAACAGAAGTCGTTTTCGGCAATTTCGGAGTTAATGCTGTGTAGCGGCTGACGTCGGCAGGCTCGTCGTCGGCGCACGTCCGAAGCTGTCGGAAGCAAGATCGTCGTGCGAGTTGCGTCGACACGTGGTCGACAGCTGCGCGCGACAATTACGGAGCTAGCTGCGTGCGGCAGGTGGCGATGGGCGTCTTCGTCACGTTGCGCACGAGCTAGTGGAAGTCTTCGGCAAGTGGCGCGTCGTCACTGTGCGCGAAGATTTCGGGTAGCAGCACGTGGAAAACGACTGCTGGTCGAGCAGCCAGGCGCAATGTGTGATTTGCGTCGGAAAAACCGACGGCGAGGAGAGGCGGCGTGGCGACTGCCCGAAGAAAGCGGGGGTCTACCGTCGTCCCGCCCGGGTGCGACAGGTGTTGCTGCAGGAGGGTGCGTCGTGGGCGTTTTTCGGCAGAGCGGCACAGTGTGGGACGGAAGTTGTTCTTCAAACCACCGAAAAGTTCGGAAAAGGCCGCCTACGACCAGACTGTTCCGGCTTGGGTGACTACTGTTTCTGGCACAATGTTCATCGGCGAAAATTTCGGAGCAACAGTGGCAGCCGATTCTGCACTTCACGCGGCACAGTTCCCTCCGGCCAGAGGTACCTGTGTTTGCAGACAGCCCAGTACACCACGGAACAACGATTCGGCGCAGCGTTTAGACCCGCGAATTTCGGGGGTTCTACCGGCTACAATAAACGGAGTTGCGACTAATGCTGGTCCGGCGAGAGAAACGGGTTCCGACTTCAGGAGGCGAGAAAACAACCTACAGCGACGACTTTTGCTGAGGCCGAGTCTCACGGCTAAGCGGCGGTAGCAGAAGGAGCTCCCTACCGGCCAAGTCTTACGACGTTTCACATACCTCACACCAGAAAAGCCTCGAAGGCAATTCGTAAGTCCTGTTGGCTACTGGATAAAAAGGTGGGGCCCTGTGTTTTAGCCCTGTGCTGGTTAGAAAGGCGTGGGTGGCGCTGGTTTGACAGCAGGGCGTTCAAGAAAATCTTCAAGCGACACTGTTTCGGCCCCGACAAAAACGGACCATCGGCAACAATACTCCGCCGAAAATGTCGGAGTCGAGGAAGTTGTGGCAGCTGGCGGTGTTTCTCCTGATTCAACGGTCTACCCAACGGCGGTGTAGCAGCGAAGATGGAGTTCCCGAAGCTGCGGAGTTTTAAAATGCGATAGGCACGGTGGGCAGCGAAGCGGCCGGCTGAGAGTTTGATATGATAAACTCGCTCCGACTACGATTGCGTTCGCGCCTTCATCGAAAGCTAGAAAAATCGCGGGTCAACACGAAGAATGTCTCATCCGACAAAAGCGGACGCTGGGTGAACGGCGGCATGCGAAATTGTCGGGGGGCGAAAGCAAACAAAGGAGGGAAAGTTGTGGGTGCCGCTTCAAGCTACTTGAGTGACAGGCTGAGCCCGTACACCACTCCACCGCGAATTTCGGAGTCTATTCGGTAGACCCCCGAAAGGGATTGATATCGTTACATGGAGGCGCGGCGAGGGGTGTATTGCCAAGGATGCCTGGGATTTGCTAAGTAATTTCGACAGGTACGAAGATGGGTGAACGTCGGAGTACCAGGGTTAACGGCGGAAATGTCGGGGCTACAAGGCAGAAAATACTTCGGGGCTTGATTCCTCAACCACGATTTTCGGGTGACAATTCGACGGTGGGAGACGGGTGAACGTCTACTCGCCAGTTGTTTTAAGCTTCACGGTGTACTTCAAGAGTTTACCTGGGGAAGTTCAACGGCGAGATCTGCGGCGTTGATGCGCGCTAGGGTCCGTGAAAATCGGTCTCGGAAGACCCATAAGTACTGGGATCCACGCAAAAAAAGCACCTCCTGTTGGTGGGTCGCTTGGGTGGTTAACCGCACGAAAAAAATGGTGACCGGGTGGGCGCGATAGAAACACCGGTTCTTTCGGGGGACAACCTGCAGGCGACCAAGACTTTACGTGGTGTGGTTATTTCCGACATTTGCGGGTGGACCCAGCAGTTCCGAGAATGAGTCTTAACGGAGTCAGCGGGGTCGCTGACAGTATCCGTGCCGGCGGCGGAGTTGCAGCGGTGCTTGATTAAGCGCGCGAAGGCACTCGTCGTCAAATGTGTAGCCGTACAAATCGGAAGCTGCTCGGGGGTACCAGCCGCAACACGAGGACGATTTTTTCAACAGGTGGGGGGAGAAAGCGACAGCTGTTTTCGCCCCTGCCCGGAGGTTTTCGGCGATTCACGACAACACCGACAATGCAGCTGACGTCATCGACAGTTCGAGTTCAACTTTGAAAAAATATTTGCGAGGTCAGGGGGAAGAGCAGCAGCTGTTTTTCGCCTCTGCCCGGTACTTCTCGGCGAATATCGACAAAAACCTCGGCGAGTCTGGACCAGACTGCCAGGGGCGCCGACAGCTGGAGAAGCTACAGTGAGGATTTTCGACACTGCAACAAGACAAACGGCAGCAATTTCGGGACTGCAGCAGCTGACAACTGAAGATACTGCGGCAGCAGGGTGATTCGGTGCTGCCACGCGGAGATTTTTGGGTGGCAGTCTTTTCCAAAAGGGGGGAGAAAGTGCTCTCGCATTGTACTTGTCAGTTTTTTCTGACATTTCGTCTGACAGATTCAGCACGACGGACGCTCGCGATCACATCAACGACATCGACGGGCCCTGCTTCATCGACTTCTGACAACGCGTCAGCATATCTGCCCACGACGTGTTCATCTTGACCGTCCGAGAGAGATCCACCACATCGACGGTTCTCATTCATCAATTCGACATTCGAATTTAACCGCCCGATCGTTATCGGCAGTATCAACGGCTGACATTCCAACTCTTTGACTTTCGCCTGGTCAACGCGTTCAGCCACGCGTCAACTTGACAGTCAACGACTTCTACACCGTCAGATCAGTTTTCAACCGAGATCTGCAGTTTTCACGCTACTGCAAGACTCGGCTCCATATAAGGGCACCTTATTTAGAAGGTGGGAGAGTGTAATGAATATACATTCATTACTGTAGAAGCTGCTCCTAGCGAGGACAGCCCGAGCACTTCGCGTCAGGATGGCTCGGCCTACAATTCCGCACCGAACCAATTCCGAGTCGCCCCGCACCAATCGCGACACTTCCAACGCATCCACGTCCCGAGGTCCTCGCCTAGCACGGTTTCGACCCTATAAATGCGTGCTTCTTTATCATTCAGTAATTCTGTAATTCATTCTCTTTATAGAAGTCTTCCGTGCACTCTGTCTAATAAAACTCATAACACTTTCCGTCTGGCAGATACTGATTTCTGTAACATTTTTTTTTTCGGTGCTGTACGAAATCACATTTTCCTGCCCTTCCTTCGTGCAACTTGTCGCCGTGCAAATTGATTGGTACGATTTTCGTTTTCTTCCAGCTCAGGTAATTTTATACGAATAATGCCACGTAAGGGTGATTCGGGTGGCGTAAAGCTGCCACGTAGATATAGTGTCGCCACACAGATTCGTCGAGCACCGTTCATTTCTTCATTGAATGCAAACACCGTTCAATCTTGCGAGTGGGATAATGCCAAGGTTACCCCAAACTGTGAAAGAACTGAAAGGAAAACGTGGTTGCTACTTCCAAATTGTCAACAACACCCACCCAAAACACCTCTGACCTTCCTCCCTACCTTCCCTTCGTGTACTGTAGTTTTGTCAACGAAGTTTTTGTTGAATGGTTGGAGTGATTTGTGTTTGTTGGATTGCTTGTCGTTTTGAAGGGCCCCAACACTGGAAAGCAGAAGAAAATTTGTAGTAGCAAGAAGATGGTGTGGGGTGGGATGGAGATGTTCGCGGTGGAATGGGGAGGAGAGGAACGGTCAGCACAAGAGACGAACAAGCGCACAAGTTTCCTCCAAAGCAGCTGCCTTGGGCAGAACAGAAACTTTTAGAGGGCATAACAGCAGAATCGGAGAAGGACGGGCATAATGCCCAAGATTTTCTTGTCATCATAACAATTTGACTTTCTACCAATGGTATATCGTAAAATTGACAGCGCAAATCCATCTAGATGCTCATTCCTGCCTCTGAACTATGAGTGGGTTCGTGGCCCACTGCCTCAACTTTGGCGCTTACGATGTCGCTTGAATGTAGTTGTCTTGTATGCCTTGTGGTTTCTATTTTTACATATTTGTCCTTCCTCCGATTCGTCCCTTCGATGTCCCCTCCAACCAAAATCGTCCCACAAACAGATTTGGGAAATTTCTACTGGACTGTTCCTCCTCAGGGACACACAATATAGGGTGTTTCCCCTATTGCAATGCAAGTCCTGATTTTCTTTAGAGAATTTAGCTGACGCTGGGTCCAGCCCTACAAGCCGGCCTCAGTATAAGGGTTGTGTTTAACCCGACTGACTGGCGGTTTGCGGACTGTCTCTCGGCCATGGAAGAGTTCTTTGACAGACAAATCACGGAAAACATGCACATGTACTTTGCATAAACAACAGAATCATTAGGTCGAATCTCTGAATCTTCGGCTTTTGTATGAAACTCGGCTAAGTAGGGAGGGGCGAGTGAGAGTGGCTTGGAATAGAAGAGCAAAACGAAGCCTAATCTGTTTGGTATGTGTCTTTTTTGTGAAAGAGTTCCTCTAGGACCTGAACCTTGCAGCACAGGGTTCATGCAGCCCGCCAAAACCAGAAGTACGGTCAGAAAACCTACCTATACCCAGATTATTTCACTGCCCCCCTAGAATGAAGGGGGTGACTCAAAACGACAAATCCATGAAATTCCTCCGTGTGACTGACGGCCCATCCTGCTTGGGCTCCGCACTTCTCGCCCAGCCCTGTCTGAAACGAAACAGCACCGCCTCCAACGAGAACCCACAACCTAATACAGTAATTTTTAACGAAGTATTACGATCCAGGGTCTGTCAGCATCAAAGGTCGACGACAGCTCATACGACGGATAACGGACAACAGCGAAATCTGTAACGACATTACTATTTAGAGAATCTTTCCAAGAAGCGCTCTCCCAACCATTTTCCCATCTCGACAACTTTTCTGGAACAGTGGTCCTCCCACTTTTGCTGCGTTTGAGTGGTTCTCCTTCGCGTTCCTCTCCACGCACACTCATACGAACGTCCTCTGCTCGAGTCGACAGGCATGGCAACAAAAAATCTACCTTGCTTTCCTTCTCTCAACATTTCGGGTTGGGTGGAAGAGTGCCTGCCGCTACGCGACCCTTTTTGCCGTTGGTCAAACCAACGACGATCAGTGCTCTTTTCAGTCCCCCTCACCTCAGCAGCACGCACATACACGAACGAGCCACGACGACTCCTTGCCATCTCCTGCAAGGACATCATTCACCTGGCAGGGGTAATCGTCGTTCGTTTTTTCAGTTGGACAGGGACGAGTGGAACCTGTAATCGAGCAGCTGGCTAGATTTGCACTTCGACAATGAAGATGTAGGAGTGACCGTCATTTTCAGAGTTACGAAAACCTTTCATGATCTCCGCGGCTATTCATGCTCCGTTCCAGCTGTCTCAGAGTTGCTCGGTTAGTCACTATCTGCAACCTCTTATTCGCTTTTCTACACAGTCTCTCATCGCGCTCGCCCTTGCTTGCCCTCGACCAGGTTTATAATTAGCCTCACCAGAGCCGACTCGGTTCTCTACTAGTTGTGAGACGTCCCGAATCCCGACTCGGTTGTGTTTCAGCCATTGCTGGATTGGATGACGGCGCTATGTGTCCGATTTATATGACATAGCTACTGTAGGCTATAGTGGGGTAGCAAATATGGGGTACAGTTTTCTAGGGTTTGCTTTTGTACCCAACTTTCCCTTAGTTCATTCATTCCTCGTTATTTAACATGGTATAGAGCGGGTTCCCTCGTGGGAACGCTTCCTAGGGCCCACCAATCGAATTTATTTTTTTCCTGCCCGGAGCGCGCTTCGCTCCTGCCCGAGTCGCGCCCCGCGTGCCCTCCCTACCGTCGCGCCCTCTCTAGGCCCCTTACGGCCCCTTCGCGTCGCCCTTAGCGGCCCCTCTGACGGCCCCTCGTGCCGCCATTACGGCCCCTCGCGCCGCCCTTCCGGCCCCTCGCGCCGCCCTTACGGCCCCCCTACGGCCCGTAGCCGCCCTTCGCGGCCCCTCGCGTCGCCCTTCACGGCCCGTCGCCGCCCTCCGCGGCCACTTGCGGCCCCTTCACGGCCGGTCGCCGCCCTCCGCGGCCACTCGCGGCCCCTTCACGGCCGGTCGCCGCCCTCCGCGGCCCCTCGCGCCGCCCTTCACGGCTCGTCGCCGCCCTCCGCGGCCACTCCCGGCCCCTTCACGGCCGGTCGCCGCCCTCTGCGGCCCCTCGTGCCGCCCTTCACGGCCCGTCCGCCGCCCTTCGCGGCCTCTCTCGGCCCGCCGTCGCCGCCTCTACAGCAGCAGCAGCTGCAGTCGCTACAGCGACCGCGGCCGCAGTCCCAGCAGCAGCAGCATCCGCCGCCCCTGCAGCAGCACCCGCCGCCACTGCAACCGCGGCCGCCGCCGTCCCTATAGGAGCGGCCGCCGCCGGCCCTGCAGCAGCAACTGCCGCCGCCGCTGCAACAGCGGCCGCCGCCGTCCTGTGAGCAACAGCCGCCGCTGCCCCTGCAGCAGCCGAGCCGCCCGAGCCACCGAACCGCCCGAGCCGCCCGAGCCGCCCGAGCCACCGAACCGCCCGAGCCGCCGAGCCGCCCGAGCCGCCCGAGCCGCCCGAGCCGCCCGAGCCGCCCGAGTCGCTGAGCTGCCGACCTGCTGGTGCTGCCGAGCCGCCGAGCCGCCGAGCCGTCCGAGCCGCCCTGTCCTCTACACTCGGTCCGTCTCGCCTGCCCGGTAAGAGCAGCACCTCTACTACTGCGCTGCCCTTAGCCTACTGCTCCTGCTGCTAGTCTACTGCTGTCATGGCTACCCCCAGTGTCCTCGCTTTTGACGCTGAGGGTCGGGCCATTGACTTTGACGTCTGGGTAGATGACCTGCAGCTTTTCCTACAGTGCGATAGGGCAGACGGTCTCTCCCTCTTTGATCTCACTTTTGGTGCCTCCCCTGCCCCCGCTGCTGATGCTGACGCCACTGTTCGCTCACAGTGGGCCACACGCGATGCTGCTGCACGTCTTGCTGTGCGTCGCCACTTGCCTACCTCTGAGCGTGCGCACTTTAGCCAGTACAAGAGTGCTCACACCTTGTACGACGCTGTAGTTGCGCGCTACTCCTCCCCTGCCACTGCTGCACTGAGCCGCCTCATGCTACCGTACCTCTTCCCTGACCTTGCTGCCTTTCCCATAGTCGCTGACCTCATTACGCACCTCCGCACTAGTGACACTCGCTACCGCGCTGCGCTTCCTGCTGAGTTCTGCGCCAAGAACCCCCCCCCCAATGTACATCACCCTCTACTACATAGTCACCCGGCTCCCTGACTCCCTTCGCGTAGTCAGGGACCACTTCCTCTCAGTTTGCCCCACCACTCTCACCGTTGACCTCCTCGAGAAGGCCCTCCTAGCAGCAGAGAAGAGCATAGTCGCTGTAGGAGCCTCTCGTGGTGACCCTCGCACCCCCGTCTTTGAGGGGTGTTCCCCCTCCCCCCTTTTGCCCTCTGTTGCCTCTGCTGCTGCGGCCGACCTCGTTGGTTTCGAGTCGGTCGGCGCTGCGTCTGCCCCGAGCGGGAGACGCCGCACCGGCAAGGGCAAGGGGGGCAAGGGTGCTGGAGGGGCTGGCGGGGGTGGCGGAGGTGGCGGTGGCGGCAGTGGAGGGGGTGGGGGTGGTGGTGGGAGTGGTGGCGGGGGTGGAGGTGTCGGTGGCGGCAGTGGAGGCGGAGGCGGCGGCGGCGGTGGCGGTGGGAGCGGAGGTGGCGGAGGTGGCGGCGGTGGAGGAGGCGGCGGCGGAGGAGGTGGAGCTGGTCGGGGTGGCGCTGCACAGAGGGTCGGCTCCGGTGGTGGTCAGCGCCAGCAGCAGCAGCAGCAGCGGCAGCAGCGCACTCGTGACATCCCCCCCCCCTCAGCAGCTCCGTGAGTGGTACGCTGCACGCCAGCGGGGTGGGGGTACTGGTCCGTGCACCTACGTCCTACGCACCGGCGACCGCGCGGGTGAGCAGTGCAGGGGTGCGCACTCCACCCAGCGCTGCTTTGGCCGCCTGACGGACGCTTGGTGTCACCAGTTCCCTGAGGCCACAGAGATCCCTCGCTGGGGCGAGCTGTCTAGGGCGGGTGTAGCTGTCTTTGACCTTGACTTTGATGCTATTCTTGCTGCCATGTATGCTGTGACTATTAGTGATGAGGGTGACTGTTACCGGTGTTTTCCGCCCGACCCGGGCATTGAGACTGCTGCTCTAGGTACTGGTGAGGCTGCTGCTCTAGGTGCTAGCGAGGCTGCTGCTCTAGGTGCTCGTGCGTCTGCTCCCTCAGGTGCTGGTGAGTCTGCTCTCTCAGGTACTGCGTCGGCTTCGGCCTCCCACACCTTCACCCTTGACTCGGGGGCTTCTCGCTCCTTCTTTCGAGACCGCACCACACTCACGCCGCTTGGCCGGCCAGTTGCAGTCTCTCTGGCAGACCCCTCTGGGGGTCCTGTCCTTGCTCACTTCTCCACTGTCCTCCCGTGTCCGGCGGCCCCCTCTGGCACCCTGTCTGGTCTTTACCTCCCCTCGTTCTCTACGAACTTGGTGAGTGGTGCTGACCTACAGGATGCGGGGGTTCACCAGTTCACTCCTGCGAGTCAGCGGGTGACCCACTGCACGGACGCTCGGACAGGCCGACACCTGGCCACGTTTACACGTCGGCCGGGGTCGAGCCTGTACACACTGACCACTGCGTCTCCTCCAGTCACTGCGTCTGTTCAGGTAGCTGCGTCGGGTCAGGTGTTTGCTGCAGCGTCCAGGTCTGGTCCTGAGTCTGCACCCTGTTCGTGTCGCCTTCTGTCTCACGAGACTCTCCTCTGGCACCACCGCCTTGGTCACCCCTCCCTGCTTCGTCTCCGAGGCATGGCCTCCCGCGTCCTTGTCTCTGGTCTTCCCCGGTCCCTCCCTCCCCTTCCTCCGGGGCCTGGCCCTACATGCGTCCCCTGTGTCGAGGGGCGGCAGCGGGCTGCCCCTCACTCCTCCCAGTTTCCTCCGACAGAGGCCCCGCTGCAGACGCTTCACATGGATGTGTGGGGCCCGGCCCGCGTCCGTGGACAGGGTCACGAGCGCTACTTCCTGCTGGTGGTTGACGACTACTCGCGTTACACCACAGTCTTCCCCTTGCGCAGCAAGGGTGATGTCACTGAGGTGTTGATCGACTGGATCCGCGCAGCTCGTCTCCAGCTCAGGCAGAGCTTCGGCTCGGACTTTCCTGTTCTGCGTCTGCACTCTGACAGAGGTGGAGAGTTCTCCTCTGGCCTTCTGCGAGCCTACTGTCGTGCACGAGGCATCCGCCAGACCTTCACGCTTCCGGACTCTCCACAGCAAAATGGGATTGCTGAGCGCCGCATTGGCATGGTCATGGACGTCGCCCGTACGTCCATGATGCATGCGGCTGCCCCCATTTTCTGTGGCCGTTTGCGGTTCGGTACGCGGCGCATCAGATCAACCTTCACCCCAGGGTCTCCATGCCGGAGACCTCCCCAGCTTTGCTGTGGACGGGGAAGGTTGGCGATGCGTCTGCGTTCCGTGTCTGGGGATCTCGGGCGTTTGTCCGCGACTTGTCTGCGGACAAGCTGTCCCCTCGTGCTGCTCCTTGCGTCTTTCTTGGCTTCCCCCCTGATGCGCCAGGGTGGCAGTTCTACCACCCCACCTCTCGCCGTGTTCTGTCCTCCCAGGACGTCACGTTTGACGAGTCGGTCCCCTACTACCGCCTCTTCCCCTACCGCACTCCGTCCCTCCCCCCGCCACCGCTCTTCCTTGTGCCAGGTCCCCCCCCGGTAGACCCCCTCCCCCCTCAGGGTCCTGCCCCTTCAGGTGTGTCCCAGGTAGACGCAGTCGAGCCTGTCGAGGTTACTTGTGACTCTGGTGCTGCTGAGGGTGCTGAGCCTGGGGGTGCTGACTCTGGGGGTGCTGAGCGTGTGGGTGCTACGCCTGGGGGTGCTGAGCCTGAGGGTGCTACTCCTGGGGGTCCTGAGCCTGGGGGTGCTGAGCCTGGGGGTGCTGAGCCTGGGGGTGCTACGCCTGGGGGTGCTGAGCCTTGGGGTGCTACGCCTGGAGGTGCTGAGCCTGGGGGTGCGGAGCCTGAGGGAGCTGGGCCTGCTCGTGTGGCGTCTGGCGGTGCTGAGCCTGGAGGTTCTCCGGGTGCTTCGTCTCGGCGGGAGCCACTCTCTCCACAGGTGCTGCGCGAGTGGTTTGCCCGGCGCTGGAGGCGTGCTGCTGGAGCTGGAGGTTCTTCGGCTGCTGAGGGTACTGGTGCCGCGGGTTCTGGAGGTGCTCGTACTGGGAGTACTGGAGCTGCTGGGCCTGCGGGTACGACTGGAGCTGGAGCTGCTGAGGGTGTTGGCGCTGAGGCTACTGCTGTCGGTCCTGGAGGCGGTCCTGCTGGGGGTGCTACTGGTGCTGCTGGAGGTACTGGAGCTGGAGGTGCTGCTGGCGCTGGTGCTGCCACTGGGGGTACTGGTGCTGTCCCTGCTGTGTCTGGAGTCGCCGCGCGGCCTCGGCCGTACTTCGTTCCACTCCTTCAACAGGTTCTTGGTCTCCCGCCTTCTACTGGTCCTCCTCCTCCCTTAGAGTGTCCACAGCCTGTCCCGTCCCAGTTACAGTTACAGCCGGCCTCCCCACTGCCCGCTCCTTCTCCCTACACTGGTCCTACTGGAGGTCTTGCTGAGCGTCGTGAGCCTGCGTCTCGCCCTGCGTCGCCTGTCCGTGCTGCTCGCTCTAGTGGTCGTGGTTCACGTCAGCGTCCTCCTCCTGTCCCTGGCACGCACCGGATGTCTCTGCGTCCGTCCACTGCTCCTCTGCGTGCCCCTTTGCCTTCTCCTCCTGAGTCCTCTCTTCCTGCTCTTCCTGACCCGGAGTCGGACTCTCTTCGTGCTGCCAGTCCTACTGTCACGCGTCTCCTTGCTACTGTTGTCACTGACCCTTCCTTTGAGTCCACTGCTGCGTCTGCACTAGTTACTGAGCTCGTCGACTTTGCTGCTCGCTGTCGTCTAGACTACGCTGCTAGTCTTGTTGCTGAGTCTGAGTCTGTCTGTCCTCCGTCCGTCGGGGGTGAGTGTGCCCTTGGCACGGACGTCCTTGAGGACAGGCAGGAGGAGTTCCAGTGTTTGGCTGCTGCTTCACCTCATCTCGTGTCCGTACTGCTTACCCCTGAGGGAGACCCGGATGCACTTGACATCCCGACTCCGCGCTCTTACGCGGAGGCGATAGAGGGTCCCTACTCCTCTCAGTGGCAGGCAGCTATGGACGCAGAGATGGCTTCCTGGAAGTCCACAGGCACCTACGTTGACGAGGTTCCCCCGCCTGGGGCGAACATCGTCAGTGGCATGTGGATTTTCAGGGTGAAGCGGCCGCCGGGTTCTCCGCCTGTCTTCAAGGCGCGTTACGTGGCTCGTGGCTTCAGTCAGCGGCAGGGAGTTGACTACTTTCAGTCCTTCTCTCCCACCCCGAAGATGACCACTCTTCGGGTACTGCTGCACATAGCTGCTCACCGCGACTACGAGCTGCACTCTCTTGACTTCAGCACTGCTTTCTTGCAGGGCAGCCTGCACGAGGAGATCTGGCTGCGTCGCCCACCTGGCTTCACTGGGTCCTTTCCTCCTGGCACCCAGTGGAGCCTCCGGCGGCCAGTCTACGGTCTCCGCCAGGCACCGCGTGAGTGGCACGACACACTGAGGACTATGCTTGCGGCTCTTGGGTTTGCTCCCTCTACTGCCGACCCGTCGCTGTTTCTGCGCACCGACACTTCTTTGCCGCCGTTCTACATCCTCGTGTACGTCGACGACTTGGTCTTCGCCACAGCTGACACTGCTGGACTCGCCCACGTGAAGTCCGAGCTGCAGAAGAGACACACGTGCACAGACCTGGGTGAAATGCGCAGCTACCTTGGCTTGCAGATCACCCGGGACAGAGCACGCCGCACCATTACCCTGACTCAGTCACACATGGTGCAGCAGGTCCTTCAGCGCTTCGGCTTCACGTACTCCTCGCCTCAGGCCACTCCTCTGCCTACTCGCCACTCGCTCTCAGCTCTGCCTTCGGATGAGTCCGTAGAGTCGAGTGGCCCGTACCCAGAGCTTGTTGGCTGCCTCATGTACCTGATGACCTGCACACGACCTGACCTTGCATACCCTCTTAGCATTCTTGCACGCTATGTTGCTCCTGGGAGACACAGACCGGAGCACATGGCTGCAGCGAAGAGGGTGTTGCGCTACTTGTGCAGTACGTCGGGCATGGGGCTTGTGCTTGGAGGGCAGAGTCCAGTGGTCCTCACTGGGCACGCAAACGCTTCTTGGGCTGACGACCAGGCTACGCAGCGGTCGTCACAGGGTTACACCTTCAGCCTTGGTTCCGGCTCTGTTTCGTGGCGGGCTACCCGCTCGTCTTCTGTTCTCGGCTCCAGTTGTGAGGCTGAGATCTACGCCGGTGCCATGGCTGCACAGGAGCTTCGCTGGCTCACCTACCTGCTGACTGACCTCGGAGAGCCGCCTCGTTCTCCTCCAGTGCTGTACGTAGACAACAAGGCCATGCTGGCCTTGTGTCGAGAGCAGAGACTGGAGCACAGAACGAAGCACATTGCTCTCCGCTACTTCCTTGCTCGTGAGCTACAGCAGCGTGGTCAGCTGCGGCTTGCGTACGTGGCCTCTGAGGCCAACACTGCTGATATCTTCACCAAGGCACTCCCGCCTTGTGATCATCAGCGCTTCTGTACTCAGCTGGGTCTTGTGCCTACCTTGCCTCATTTGCTCACCCCTTGACCTTGTTTGTACTGTTGCATATATATATACACCTGCTCTTGCTTGTCTAGCCTTATATATATATGCAATCCTGCATGTGAACTGGCCTTGTGGCCTTGAACTTGTGCTCGGAATGTGTGGTGACTTTGTGATCCACCCTGAGCTTGCTTTGCTTTGCTTGACTGGTCTTGTGACCCCTTGTTCTCCCCCACTTTGCCTATGGGGGTGTGTCCGATTTATATGACATAGCTACTGTAGGCTATAGTGGGGTAGCACATATGGGGTACAGTTTTCTAGGGTTTGCTTTTGTACCCAACTTTCCCTTAGTTCATTCATTCCTCGTTATTTAACACTATGGCCGAACGTCATAGCAGTAATACTACCAATGTGTCAGACGAGAAACCAATCATGCCATTGGACGACGGACAACATCAACGTCAGGAAAGTGGTCCTCATCCGGCAGAGCGACGGGCACCGTTACTGTTGCCGCTGCTACAAATCCCGGACGGTGACGTGGCGCCTTCAGCGTCAGCGGCGCCCCGTGAGACGGACCAGCACTTCTTAGAACAGCGGCGTCGCGATATTGACGGTGGTATTACCACTAAAAATCAACACGAAATCAGAAATATCGACGAGCGTTCACGCTTGTCCATCGATCCGTCCGGTGAGTCACCGGCGCAACATGATGCGGCGGCTCAGTCGTTTGATCAAAATCAGCAAACCGATGAAGGACGCCATTGGGAGAACATAGGAACCGTAGGATCCGTGAGAATCGCGGCGGACGATGGTGATCAACATGCTATGATGCGCCTTGGAACTCATCATCACAATCGTGACAATCGCGACAATCGCGACAAGGATCGCCATCATCCCTCACCAATGAGCCGTGAGAGTCAGCGACATCTTCATTATAATGCGACTTCCAGACCGCTACCTTCCGGCGAGACCCCGACAAGCAGAATGCAGCAAACGTGGTTCGCCTCCTCCGCCGCCGGCGGAGCCGGGGCCACCGCGGCTTTCACGCAAAATCCCCTGCATTTTTTCCAGCAGGCCGCCGCGTCGCCCGCCGCAATACCCGCTCCAATGCCGTTTCCAGCCGCTCAGGCCGCAGCCGCAGCAGGGTTTCGCACGGAGATGGCTCCCGCGGCGCCGTTTTCGTCGCCGAGTATCGCGGCGGGCGTCGAGTCCGTGCCGTTTTCGTCGCGTGCCGCGTCGTCCGCTCTGTGGAACGCGACATTGACGCAACAAGTCTCGCTGGCGCAACAGCGATCGACGGTGCGACAGTTCACGTCCGCGCAAGAGCTCTCGTCGGCGCAGCAGCAGCAGCGGCCACTGTCGGCGGAAGCGCTGCTCTCGTTGGCGGAACACCTGCGGATCTCGTCCGCCATCGCCGCAACTTCCGCCGGCACGGGAGTGTTGTAGAGGCGTCTCCTCTACTTTGCAGGAACTCTAAGTTGCACTAAACGATAGAGCACAGTCTTGGCTTTCCAACAAGCCGTCAAACACGTTAATCGCCCAAGTATACGCCGAGATATTGGCGTTCACGTGATTGCTAGTGCTCTTAGAAGCAAGGATAGACCTCTCTGGAATTTTGGTTCGAATGGACCATGTACAAGAAGATTCAGGATTTCAGTATAAAGCATGCATACAAGGCAGGTCGATTTATAGCAAATGCATTACATCGAACCGCACATGTAACATCACATCGCTACACTCGCGTCGCGAATGCGCCGCGTGTAACATTTCGGTTGGGGTGAAATTCGACCACCGAATTTCACACCGAACACACCGAATTCGCCTTGCACTTGAAGGTTGGAATGTGGTGCCGCCACGTGGCACCGAAGGGTGAGTCTCCCGAAGTCAATCGGTGCCACCCCACCGATCCCTAGTCAAAGGGATCGAAGGCACCGAAGTGCCCTCGGTGGGTTGGGGGCATACCACCGCCCCACCACCGTTTCCTTCCAACACTCCCCCTTGCACCCAAGCCACTAGGTGTTCATACCAACACGCTCACGGCATGCACGGAATGAATCCTTAGGGAGTGGTTTAGTGAGGAAATCCGCGGGTTGCGCCTTGGTGCTTATGTATGTGACCTTGACCTCACCTCTCTCGACCACCTCACGAATGAAGTGATGCTTCACCTCAATGTGCTTGGTACGCCCGTGAAGGACGGCATTGTGAGTGAGGTTTATGGCCGCTTGGTTGTCACAAAAGAGAGGAGTTGGGTCGGCTTGAGGATGCCCAAGCTCCGCTAGAAGGCGCCGTAGCCATATTGCCTCCATGGCTCCTTGAGTGAGTGCCATATACTCCGCTTCCGTTGTGCTTAGAGCCACGGTTGGTTGCAACTTGCTTTGCCAACTCACGGCTCCCCCAAGCAAGGTGAAGACGTACCCGCCGGTACTCTTGCGCTTGCTTTGATCACCGGCATAATCCGAGTCGGTGTAGCCCTTAAGCACGATTGGACCGGCTTCATATACGATTCCCAAGTTGGGTGTGCCTTGGAGGTAGCGTAGAACACGTCCTCCCGCACGCACATGCTCGGTATGAGGGTTGCTTACGGCTCGTCCAAGTACCCCGGCGGCGTATGAGAGGTCGGGACGGGTGGAAACGGCGGCATACATGAGTGAGCCGACTAGCGAATGAAACCGCTTCCCTTCGGCTTCGTCGAGGGCGGATTCTTCCTCTCCCGGGAGGCAAGAAAATCCCGTGTCTAGTGGCGTCCCCACCGGGTTGCTATTACCCATGCCGAAGCGCTCCACAACCCCTTTCACATATTTTTCTTGGTGGAGGTGAATGGTCCCGTTCGCGCGGTCGCGGTCGACGTGCATCCCGAGGTAGTACGTCACCGGTCCCAAGTCCCTCATGGCAAACTCCGCCCCTAGCCGTTGCTTGACCTCTCGAATGAGGTCTTTGGAGTCGGAGAAAAGAAGGAGGTCATCGACGTAGAGCAAAAGCACCAATTGCTTCTCCCCCTCCTTCAACACGTACAAAGCGCTATCACACACGCTACGCGCGAAGCCGTGTTGAAGAAGAAAGTCGTCGATGCGCTTGTACCATCCGCGTGGGCTTTGCTTCAAGCCATATAGGGTACGCTTGAGCTTCCACACCCGACCGCTACCGTCATCGTACCCCGGGGGTTGCCGCATGTAGACTTCTTCCATGAGAAGCCCGTAGAGGAAGGCGGTGCAAACGTCCAATTGTTCCACCTCGAGGTTGAGAGATGCCGCTAGCGCGAGCAACACCCGAAGAGTGGAGGCCTTCGAAACGGGAGCGAAGGTCTCACTATAGTGCTCCCCCTCCCGTTGAGTGTACCCTTGCGCCACAAGCCGCGCCTTGTAGCGTTCGACACCTCCATCGGCTCCCAATTTCTTCCTAAGCACCCACTTGCATCCCACCAAGTAGGCACCCTTCGGCGGGTCGACGAGCTCGAAAACATCGTTCTCCTTGATCGATGCTAACTCCCTCTCCATCGCTTGCTTCCATAGCGGTGCATCCGGGGAAGCCAAAGCCTCCTTGTGAGTGCATGGGTTATCGTCGCCGATGGTCGCTAGGCAAATCGCCGCACTCTCCTCATCCGACTCCCCAACGGCGACCGTAGCATAGTCGGTTAACCTCGTGTTGGGGCGAGGTGTACGACGCCCGCGAGTCAACGCCAATGGTAGGGAAGAAGGTGCGGAGGAAGTGGCCTCCTCGGTTGGTGGCACCTCCTCGACATCATCATCTCCTCGTTCTCTCCCCCTCCACTTTCGGCTCCCTTCTTCACGTGCGGTGAAACCTCCACCGCTTCATCCTCCTCTCGTGCGGGAAGGACGACGGTGAGTTGCGGCGTTTGTTTCTCCTTTGTCGGGAACTTGTCTTCGTCGAAGATCACATCCCGAGACGTGACGACGCGTTTTTCATCCAAATCCCACACTCGCCATGCACGCTCGTTCGCCGCAATCCCCAAGTAGATCGCCGCACGAGCTTTCGGTTGCAACTTGTGGCGAAGTGGATCCGGTACATGGTAGTAGCAAAGGCACCCAAAGGTGCGTAGGCGGTATAGGTTCGGCTTCGTTCCGGTCCATGCTTCGAACGGAGTCGTTCCCGGTAGCACCTTTGTTGGCACACGATTACGAATCCATGCCGCTAGCGCACTCGCCTCTCCCCACCACTCGTTCCCAAGCTTGGAGTGTTGAAGAAGTGAACGAACGGCCTCCATCAATGTGCGATTGAGCCGCTCTACCGCTCCATTTTGTTGGGGTGTGTAGGGTGTCGTGACGTCGTGCTTAATGCCCTTGCTTTTCATCCATTTTTCAAGCTCGTTGCTCACGAATTCGCCGCCACCGTCGGTGCGAATGCACTTGATCCGATTCTTGCCGTCGTCGCAAACGTCGAGCGCCCACTCTTGAATCGCCTTGGCCGCATCTCCCTTAGCCTTCAAGAGTCGGGTCCAACTCATCCGCGTCGCGTCGTCGAGCATCACTAAGAGGAACCGCGCTCCTCCCTTTGATGCATGCCGCATCGGTCCACACACGTCCATGTGAACAAGCGCAAGCGGGTCCTTTGCGAGGGGTGAGGTACGGCTACCAAATGGCTTGCGAGCCATTTTTCCTTCGACACACGCCGCGCACACGCCCTTCTCGTCGTTGCCGGTGATCACGTCAAATCCCTTCGCAAGTCCTTTGTTGGCCAACTCTTTGACCGAGTCGTAGTTGGCGTGCGCAAGCCGATTATGCCACATTTTGAGAGTCGCCTTGGAGCCTTGCGCCACGTTGGATGAGGCCGTTGTCGGATGCGTCTTGAGTTGGTAGAGTTGTCCGTTGAGAACGCCTTGCGCGAATTGCTTCCCCTTCCAAAAGAGGTTCATCTTCGCGCCATCGATGGTGACCTTCACGTCTTTCTTTGCGAGTTGAGTGACGGAGACTAGATTCACCTTCAATCCCGGGACGTGAAGCACGTTCGTGATGTCCACCGGCCCGCCATCGACGATGAGACGCGTACTCCAAACTCCAACCACCGGTAGCGATTTATCGTTCCCAAAGACGACGCGCTTGACGTCTCCCGGAGCACCGACGTTGTTGAGGAGCGACGCCGAGTGCGTCATGTGTTGTGTTGCACCGGTGTCGAGGAACCACGCGTCGTTTGAAGTGTTGATCCCGTCAGCGGCCAACAAAACGAGCGACTCCGTTGAATCATCCGCCTCGCCGGATGCCGTGTGCGCGTTGCCCTCTTGGTTCCGCGCCTTCGATGGAATCCAATCGCTCGGCCGCTTCCTACATTCACGCCAAAAGTGCCCCGCTTTGCGACAATAATGACACTTGCTCGAACCGTTCGATGCGTTGCCCTTGCCGCGACCGTTTCCACCGGACGACTTCTTTGCCTCACCGTTGCTCCACTTGGACTTCTTTCCGGAGCTCCCTCCGGAGAACATGGCGGTCTCCACGCTCTCGTTAGCAAATTGTCGGCGTCGCGATTCTTCATGGAGAAGCCGACCGACCACCATTTCCTTCGTCCAAGTGTTTTGCACGCTATCGAGTGTCGTAATCACCGTCGACCACTCTTCCGGAAGGCCGCAAAGCAAGGTGAGAATCCAATCCTCCTCCGTGACCGTTCCACCGAGGTCCATGAACGTTTCCCCGAGTTCCTCCACACGAGTCGCATACTCGTGCATCGATTCGCCCGCGCGCAACTTCACCGTGTAGAACGCATTTCGGGCTAGGATCTTGCCGTGGAGAGTCTTGTTCACGTGCATCGTCTCGAGCCGCTTCCATGCTTCACGCGCCGAAGCTTCGAGCTTGATGCACGTGCGCACCGAACTCACGAGGTTGATGCCGATGCGCGAAATCAACGTTGCGAACGCCTTTTGGTCCTTCTTCTTCCATGCCGCGATCTCGTCCTCGTTGATCGGCTTTTTCTCCGTTCCGTCGAAGAGACCCCAAAGTCCCCGCTCCATCATGAGCACTTGGAACTTAAATTTCCACGCGGAGTAGTTTTGTCCCGTGAAAATCGGAACCGCCGACGTGTCGAACACCGTCGCGTTTGTCCAGGGTTCGCCGGGATTCGAGACGACACCACCTAAGGAAGTGCCGGAGGTTTCGCTTGACGTCATCATGCTTGCTACAAGTCGCGCACGTAGACTCTACCGACCAGCTCTGATACCACTGTTGTAGAGGCGTCTCCTCTACTTTGCAGGAACTCTAAGTTGCACTAAACGATAGAGCACAGTCTTGGCTTTCCAACAAGCCGTCAAACACGTTAATCGCCCAAGTATACGCCGAGATATTGGCGTTCACGTGATTGCTAGTGCTCTTAGAAGCAAGGATAGACCTCTCTGGAATTTTGGTTCGAATGGACCGTGTACAAGAAGATTCAGGATTTCAGTATAAAGCATGCATACAAGGCAGGTCGATTTATAGCAAATGCATTACATCGAACCGCACATGTAATATCACATCGCTACACTCGCGTCGCGAATGCGCCGCGTGTAACATTTCGGTTGGGGTGAAATTCGACCACCGAATTTCACACCGAACACACCGAATTCGCCTTGCACTTGAAGGTTGGAATGTGGTGCCGCCACGTGGCACCGAAGGGTGAGTCTCCCGAAGTCAATCGGTGCCACCCCACCGATCCCTAGTCAAAGGGATCGAAGGCACCGAAGTGCCCTCGGTGGGTTGGGGGCATACCACCGCCCCACCACCGTTTCCTTCCAACAGGGAGGCGGCGGGGGCGCCGCCGGTGGCGGAGGCGGCGGAGACGGCGACGGCCACGTCCACGAAGACGCGACTTCGCAGGGAGTCGAAGCGTTGCGACCGCCGCCCAGCGGGCGACCGCCGGACGACTCCGGCGAACCGTCGCTTGAGCTGAGCGACTGGCTTACGCGAATTACTCGGATCCCTGACCCTTTAGGTGGTCTGCGCAGGGGTAACCCGGTTACGGGAGGGAAACATCATAATTCTGGGCGAAGCGCGTCACACGCCGCCGCCGGCGGCAGGAACGTACGGAATAGCGTCGGAAACTGGCTGGGGGGAGAAAGCGGAAGCGGAAGGGGAAGCGATGCAGAGGGCGAAAGTTGCAGGGACGAAATGATTTCGTTTCCGCAAGGTGAGCGAATGAGCGACGCCGTGTTGTTTCCGTGGCGCGCGGGGAGCTTCCGCGTGTCACCCACCGAGCGCGCGACGCCCGCCGGCGGGAAGGGGGACGGCGCCCCAGCGGAGCTTTTCTCGTCCCCGCGTGAGCCCCGCGCAGCACAGGGGGGCGCAGCGAGTGCGGGCGAGTTTTCTAGCGCGGACGGCGGCGG
Organism: Closterium sp. Naga37s-1; assembly: GCA_947471745.1. Lineage (NCBI taxonomy): Eukaryota > Viridiplantae > Streptophyta > Zygnematophyceae > Desmidiales > Closteriaceae > Closterium > Closterium sp. Naga37s-1. Next base: position 1,457,565 of record CANJKZ010000966.1, read on the forward strand.
AAGCGTGAGTGGCGCGGGTTTAGCGTGGGGAGCGGGGGGCGGAGGTTTCCGCCCGCATGGCGCAAGCGCGAGCGCGAACGTGAGCGGGAGCGGGCGGTGAGAGCGCGGAAGGGCACATGGAACGAAGCAGCAGCTTCAGATCTACGGGCGGCGGCGGCGAGCGACAGCCTGTCTTTCAAACTGATCATGCTACAGCCGCAGGGAGAGCAGCAGCGACGGCAGCGGCGACAACAACGGAGACACAAAGAGGCACCATTACGCCAAGTCTCAGATCTACTACTACCGGTACTCCTAGTCTCGCAGCTGAGGGATTCGCTGCAGCGCAGGAGGCTAGGGCTTCAGGGCATGAACAGTTTGACGATTCCGGAATGCCACAGTGGAGAGGGGTGGCGAAGGTAGAGGCGAAGGTAGAGGCGACGGTAGCAACAGCAGCTGCTAGAGGTTTTGGGGCCCTTCAAAGGCTTCAGGAGATTCAGGAGATGAAGGGGATTCGAGAGGGGTTTGCGGGGTTTGGAGGTGGTGGTGGTTCTTTTGAAGGGCGTGCCGCAGTAGCAACTCAAGAACCGACGTCCCCTGCTGTTCAATTCGTTGCTGCAGGGGTCGCAGCTGCTGCTGCCGCTGCTGCCGCTGACGCTGCTGCTGCTGCTGCTGCTGCTGATGCCACTGCTATTGCCAGCGCTGATCCCGTACCTCTTTCTGCAGCAGGCTCGGACTCACTTGGTTCGGCAGAGGTCCGGTCACCCCCCGGCCTCGCCCAACAGCGGTTGTTCAGCCTTGGGGGCCCTTCCTTGTCCCCGCTGCTAGACTCGACTGCCTGGCCACACGCAGGTGCGGCGGAGAACCGACCCTGGATCCGAGGCTCGGGGCCGCACGAGTGCAAGGTTTGCCACATGCGGTTTCCGACCCTGCATGCACTGGGCGGGCACCAAAACGGGCACAGGGAATTACGGCTGCAGCGACAGAAGGAAAAGGCGGCAAAAGCAGCGGCCGCTGCTGCTGGTGCTGGTACTGCTGGTGGGAAGGGAGGTGGGGAGAGGAAGAGCAGGGCAAGGAAGCAGCGGAGCGACAGTGTTGCTGCTGTAGCACCAAGGCAGGGAGACGGTAAAGCCACAATGACCGCTGACTCAACACAGAAGTCACCTGGGAAGCAGCAGGGCAGCAGAGGCGTTGCTGCTGCTGCTGCTGCTGCTGCTGCTCCTGTATTGGCGAGGCAGGATAAGTCTGCATCCGTATCACAGAAGGAAGCAGAGGGAGGGGGAAGGGGTGGAGGAGGAGGATCAAGAAAACAGCAAGACACGGGAGGGCAGCAAGACGCAGCAGGCCAGCAAGATCAAATGAGAGATCCACCTGAGAACCAAGACTCTCTGCTCAGGCATGACACCACCCCGCGGAAGCAAGGCACGCGGCAAAAGAAAGGCACGCCGCAGGAGCAAGAGGTTTCTCGGAGGGAGCGAGAAACGTTCAAGAGCAGGGAGGGAATGGAGGGAAGGGAGGAGGAGGGTGTGCGTACGGATGCTGGTAGTGTTGGTGCTGGTGCTGGTGGTGCTGGTGCTGGTGGTGCTGGTGCTGGCGGTGGTGACAGTGGTGGTGGCAGTGTTAGCAAGGGAAGGACCGCCGCCAGTGTCACTGTTCAATGCGATGTTGGCACTGCAGGCCCTGCTGCCGTACCATGGGCGGCACAGTCACACACGTTACCATCACGCATGTTACGAGGAGGCAGCAGCATGGGCACAGCGTCCCTCCCTTTCACTGTCATTCCACAGCCGGTTACCGTTACAATGGGCGAGGTGAAACCTGAGCCACTAGATGCTGCCCATCCGACCGTTGGATGGAGGGGACGAGACATGGGAAGCGATCCTGGCCGTGCAATGGGAGAGGGAGGAGAGGGTGAGGGGAGTGTTCCGCAGTGGGAGGAGCGGTTGGGATGTAGACAAGATACGCCGACCAGGAGTGTGTTGGAGAGTATTTTTGGTGGGCTGACCTCCCGGTCTCCCCCTGCTGGTGACTTCGAGCTGCTGCAACAAAAACCGGAGCAACAACACCAGCAGCTGCAGCAGCAGCAGCAGCAGAACGAACAACACGAGCAGATTCGGCAGCAGCAGCACCCCCGCCACCACCAAAACCAGGAGCAGCAGCAGCCACAACAGCAGGAGCAACTGATGCAGCAGGAGAATGAGACTCACCGTCGGGAGGAGTTTCTGCTAGCAGCAGCAGGACGAGGAGGAGGAGGGGGAGGAGGAGGAGGAGGAGGAGGAGGAGGAGGAGGAGGAGGAGGAGGAGGAGGAGGAGGAGGAGGAGGAGTAGGAGGAGGAGGAGGAGGAGGAGGAGGAGGAGGAGGAGGAGGAGGAGGAGGAGGGGGAGGAGGAGGGGGAAAAGGAGGAGGAAGAGGGAGAGGAGAGGGGACAGGAAGAGGAGGAGGAGCAGGAGGAGCTGCAGAAGAAACGAGCCTGCCGGAAACTTCTGGAGGACACGCCACAGAACACCCAGAGCATCCAGGGCACTCGGTGTACCCAGGCCAGCCAGGGCAGCAGCACGGCCAGCACTTCAAGCATCCCAGGCAGCACATTGCTCCTTGTTCAGAGCAGGGAGGCGCATCCCCCTTGCCTGTGCCTTCTGGAGGGGCCCTGCCAGTGCTGCTCCCAGAGCAGCATCCTCGTTATAGGGATGCTGCTGCATCGCAGCAAAGGCCGAAACGAGAAGCTCGTGAGGAAGGAGCAGCAGGAGGGGAGGAAGTTGCGTCTGGGGATTCGAGGAGGAGAAGGCTTTCCATGGATCGCGGTTTTGTGTCACCCAGGATTGCAGACCGTGCGACTTATAATGTGACTCAAAGCGCAACTCACCGCGCGATCCAAATCGCGACTCACAGCGCGATTCAAATCGCAACTCACAGCGCAATTCAGAGCCTGACTCGCAGCACAATTCAAAGCATGACTTCCAACGCGACTCGCAGTGCGACTCACAGCACGTCCTCTCACAAGGCATTTGAATCTCCTCCTTCAAAGGGACCCTCGGAAATGTTTTTGGATCCTCCTGAGCCTTCCAGATTGTCTCTACAAGCATCCGCCCCAATTTCAGCACCAGCATCAGTCTCAGCATCAGCACCAGCAACAGCACCAACAACAGCACCAGCAGCAGCATCAGGCCCCTGCACTACAGGATCACAGTGGTTCCCCAGCTTCCAGGCAACTGTGTCCCAGTCATCAGCACACTACTCAGTCCTCTCAAAATGGGCGGCAGAATCTAGTGAGGGGAGAGAGCCCAACTGGGCGACAGCAGCAGGATCCTCTCGAGAGAATCAGCCACAGCAACGGCTGGCAGACGTCTCACCTGAAGGAGCAGGGCCAGATTGGATGCGCCGAGCTGCCGCCTCCTCCGTCTCAGCTCTTGAAGCACCCCCGGAAAGACCATTTCATCTCGCACAAAGACCGCAAAAGCGTTTGGGAGAGGACTCATCGGATGGAGGGGGTCCGAGGTGGATGCGCCCGTCTGCTGGTTCGTCCTCCTCAGCCCTCACTTCAGATTCCACCCCCAGCCAGCCGGCCCGTGCTGCTGAGAGCTCCATCGCAGCTCTGCTGTCGTCTCAGGGTCGGGGAGAGGTTCGGGGAGAGGGTGATTGGAGTGCTGGTGGTTCGGTAGGTGGTGCCGTGGGGTGGCCGGAAGGGCAGCGGCAGCAGATTCAAGGGTACCAGGTGCAGCAGCAGTTGGAGCAGCAGCAGCAGCAGCAGCGTATAGCAGAGGAGATGCAGCAGCAGCATTCAACACAGCTGCAGATAGCACAGCAGCAGATAGCACAGCAGCAGATACAGCATCACCAGCACCAAGAGACTGTTCGCCTGGCAACGCCAGAAAGGAACCAGCCCACCGCAGAAACTGCATATCTCCCATTTAAGCTGTCTCCGCGAGAGATGCACGAGTTTGTACACTTGGGCGAACACCACAGCTATGCTCGCAGGGAGAACGAGCAGCTTCGCTATAAGACTTTCCAGCAACAGCAACCGGAACGAGGATTACCAATAGATATGCAGCAGCAAAAGCAACAGACCACTGTAGAGGAGAGTGAACAGGTGGAGAGAAGCCTTAGTGCTGCAAAAGACCCAGTAGCAACAGAGCCTGTGAACAGAGAGGATGCAGTAGCTGATCCTGAAGCAGGTGGCAGGTTAGATTTGAGATTGTCCCTGTGACAGCACAGGAAAATTTTTGTAGTTCCTGCTTTGGTAGACATTCTCCTGTGAGCAGCACAGGAGAGCTTTTGGAGTTGTAACTGTACTGTTTTGACATCCAGATGATATGTGTTATGAATGGACTGGCAGAGAGCGCAGAATAATGAATAAAGAGAATACTAAAGTACGGTACTGAATTGAAGATACAAGGAAAGAAAAGTGACGTGAGTTTGTAAGGGAAATTCTAGCTAGGCGAAGTGGTCGGGTGAAGATGGCACGGAAAGTGTTGCGATTGGAGCAGGGTAGACTTGGGAGTGGTTTGGGGCGACGAAATAGGCCTGACCGAACTGACAGTGCTCCTTGGGGTGAGTCAAGAAGTTAAAAGACTATCTTGGGGTTGTCCGTCAACTGCTTATGGTACCTTATTGTGATTTATTTCCTGATAACAACCTGAACAACAAACCACACAATTAGACATATTTACAAGAGAATAACACATACTCAAGAAGCCTACCCTTAGGAAAACCTGACTTCCACACCAATCCTTCAGGACCAAGAAGAGTAGTGGTGTCTTGGTACGGTAAGATATGCCAGCCAATTTGGCTGGCCACACATCCAACTCACTTGCCGATCACCACCATAACCACCAGCGTCACTTGCCTTTCATGTTGCTTCTGCCCTAGAAGGACAGGCAGACGCAACACATCAGGCAAGCAGCAGCAAAGAACTACGCAAACATCTCAATCTCTCTTCCGGCAAAGGTACACCACTGTAGACACACCAGCTACTGCCACCGCAGCGACAGCAGCGGCAGCAATGGCACCACGCCCCGTCACGAGAAACGACTCCCCCTGCCAGCTAGCCCACCCAGCCGAAGCGGATTCCGCCTCATGCTTCGCGAAGTTTTGGTGGAAACTGGTTACCCGGTTACAGCTGGGCAGTTTCGGCAACTGTCCCTGCTTCACTTGGCGAGAGGAGGAACTCTCAGAAGCAGAACCGAATCGCAGTGAAGGCGAGCCGCAGAGGTAACTGTCCCACCGCGACGAAGAACTGGGGGAAGCAGACACGGAGGAGAGAGACGAGTCCGTTCTAAGAGACGCGCCGCCGCTGACCTCGCCGCGAACGTCGCTACCAGCGGGTTCGGCGGACGCGATTGATGTCGACGAATAGGAGGCCGACGAGCAGCTGTGGAAGCTCGCCGAGCGAAGCCGATTAACGGGGTCCAGCGTGGAAGACGGGCTGTGAGCCACGCCACCAGCGCCGCACTTGGAAAACTCGCAAGGGCTGTTATTCGATCCTTTTGACGCCTCGCTGCTGGAGCGAGAAGTCTGAGGAGAGATGTACTGAGCCGAGAAAGACCGCGTGACTGCAGCGGGAGCGCAGGAGCAGACTTCCGAACCAGCGTCAGAAAGAGCTGAACCGGAAGCCGAGCCGGGGATACGTTCGGAAGAGGCTTCAGGGTCGGCGGAAACACACCGCATTGAACCGAGACGATCAGCCTGCTCCTCGACCTGCTGCTGCGGCCAGAGCCCCATTCTCCCCCGCCAAAGGCGCTCCACCACGGAATCACCCATAACGTGGAGCTCCATGACATCTGCCACGTCATCAGGCATGACTTGGCCGTACCAATCGCCCCGAACCTCTCCAGTTTGCCCAGCGGAAGCAGCTGCTACCAATGCAGCGAGGGCTTCCGGAGGAAGCTGTTGCCTTCTCGCGCCAGACAGGAATCGATCCTCGGACCTTCTCCTTCCACAGTTATTGCACGAGGGTTTGCTCCGTTTGAATACAGACACGTTCCCAACACAAGCATCCATGGAGACATTCCGCGACAGATGACAGCACGGCCAGACGTGCACGTCGATCAATCCTCGCCGTTCAATCTCCTCGCGGAACTTCGCCACGACTTGAGGCCCGATCGCACCGCAGAGTGAGTCTCGGGTAACATGGCAGCACACGAAGATATGGCACCCGGTAAGGGGTTCCGGCCAGAGCAAGCGAGGCTGCGCCTGCACGAGAGCCTCATCAACGAAACACTCGACATCGAAACGAGTCAGCGACCTGTAGGTGTGGAAGAACGGCAGGCAAGTAGACAGACGAAGACAAACGCGAGGGAGATAGAAGGTGAGGAAGCATTCGACGAAAAACGCAGACATATATAACACAGAAGAGGTGGCGAGAGCTGCAGACAAATATATTTTATAAGCCATTACGAACAAAGACTCTAACAACGATAACAATGCATAAGGCCTTAAAAGCTTCACTAACCTGTAAATCAACATTTCAGGGAAGACCAGAATGTCCCCATTATAGGAACCGGGGACGTCCCTCCCTTCACAGACGGTGAACATAGTCTGAAATCATCAAAAGACAAGGGGGTACATTACGGCAGAGGAAGCAAGTTAAGTAAACATCCAGGATAAGTCACAGCAGAACTGCGATGGAAGCTTGCTAGCAAGTAACGTAATCAGCACTACCCTGAATACATACAAACATTAAAGACACAGAAAGAAAGAGGAAACATGGAGGATAACACGTGGCGTAGCTCACCTTTCTTTGCATCTCCTCCTCGCGAGCTTTAATATCAGCACGAAGTCTCCTCGGCATGCAGTCCCAGTCAAACGAAAACGGGTTCTCAGGCCAATTAGCGGGGCCCTTATGACACAAGAACACATGCCGGTCATGAAACGGCACACTACCGACCATGGAATCGTGAGTCTGAGCGTAACTCAACGGTATAAACGAATCTACACATCTTGGAGGCGAGGAGTGCGACGAGCTCCTGGAACTTCCCGAATAAAGCGGATCGGACCAGGAATGCCTTCCCTTCGACATACATGCCTCCCTAGACTTCGCATCACAAACGAGGAAATCCATCTCTGGGTAAACTAACTGAACCTATGAAACGGTAGAGTACGCTACGTCGAACGGGAGGAACTACACTTGGGATCACCGAATTGAGTGGACTTGGAGAAGCAAGTCATATGAGAGAGTGCATGGATGGGGGTCTAAATACTAGAGGCAGGCGACCCAGTGGGGTGGGGTTTGGTTTGGTTCGAGTTCCCAAAATTCAGCACCCAAGATTGTGTGGGAGGGACTGAATGGGGACAAGGGTGGCGGGGAAGCGGGGAGTTGGGGGGGGGGGGGGGTGAGCAGTTCAGCTCCTCTTGCCACCGGCCGGGAATAGGGGAAGCATGAAGTGTGGGTAGAGGGGAAGTGGTGCGAGGGGGAAGGAGGTGAGTGAAGAAGCGGAAGGAGGACGGGTGGACTGATGATGGAAAGGAGAAGCGCAAGAAAGCGCGTGCCACGACCTAAGGACAGGTTGGGGGAATGAGGGGTGGATGATGATGGGTGGGGGAGGGTGGGGGGAATACGGGAGGGGGGTGTCGGGGTCCGACGAGGGTCTGCGGGGTCCGAGTTTCGAGGGAATTCATCAGGGCAGCCGCCAGAATGAGGGCATTTGAGGCTGATCAAGACGAGACCACTTGCGGAGGGTTTGGGTTTGGCGAGTGTGCGGAGCGGAGGGAAAGCGGCGAGAGAGAGAGATGGGTTCGATTGTTTGGTTGGACATCGTTGGCTCGGCAGGTGACATGGTGTCTGTTTGCGCTTCCAGCAAGGCGAAGCCTCGGAAAGAGAGAGGCGTGACAGATTCTGTGGGTGCGCCCCATGTCCGGTTCGGCAGGACAAGATTCAGTACGGGTTCTGCGGTGCACTGCTGCCGTAAGCTGCTGCACCACTGCACATACAGTATTTCATACCCTCGGGCAACTCGACTGGAAAATCTTTCTCCCATTCCCCCACCCCCGTTTTTTCGTGATACCTCCCTCGTGCCGCAATCGAGATCAGTGTGTAGGTTCGGTAGAAGCATGAGGTGAGCAAGCTCGCGGGGATTTGGCGCGGGTTCTCGTCTGGGAAGCGCGTCTGGTCTGGAGTCTGGTTGCATTTGTGCCGAGAGCGACCGGGATGTGCATTGCTGTCAGCAGGAGATTCGCAACTGCCATGTGGGCCAAGCCTTCCCGGATTTTACTGAGCTACTTGGAAACTTTTGAGCCATTAAAGCCGCGGTGCAGATATCCGGGCTCCAGTTCAAACTATTATAGTTTGAAAGCCGCGTAACCCAGTATACACAGGAAAGCGAGCAGGGAGAGGTTTCTGCCAGCGGGGGAAGGGCGTGCGGAAAAGTCCTTCGCAGTATGATGTGTGTGAGGGGGAAACGGGGGAGGGCTCGGGGAAAAGCTCCGCTCAACGAATTGAGGGGGATCGCATGCAGCAAACTTGAAAAATCAAACTTGAACTCAAAACAACTCAAACTCAGCAAACTCTCACGCTTGAACTAGGTTCTTACTAACTTGAAGTGCGTTTTCCGTGCTACGCAGAGCCATTTCCGCTAAGATTTCTGAGAAGAGTAGAACGAGAATGAATGAACTATGAATGAAGTGAGTACATATGGGAAACCCTAATTGGGTTGTACCCCCTATAGGATACCCCACTATAGCCTACACAACAGCATAAGCTATATATATGTTCTGACACACCCCCATAGGCAAAGTGGGGGAGAACAAGGGGTCACAAGACCAGTCAAGCAAAGCAGAGCAAGCTCAGGGTGGATCACAAAGTCACCACACAGTCCGAGCACAACGACAGGGCAACAGGGCCAGTTCACATGCAGGAGTACACATATATATATAGAGCTAGACAAGCAAGAGCAGGAATATATATGTGACAGTACAAGCAAGGTCAAGAAGAGAGCAAGTGAGGCAAGACAGGTACAAGACCCAGCTGGGTGCAGAAGCGCTGATGGTCACAAGGCGCAAGTGCCTTGGTGAACACATCAGCAGTGTTGGCCTCAGAGGCCACGTACGCAAGTCGCAACTGACCACGCTGCTGCAGCTCACGAGCAAGAAAGTAACGGAGAGCAATGTGCTTCGTTCTGTGCTCCAAGCGCTGCTCTCGACACAAGGCCAGCATGGCCTTGTTGTCTACGTACAACACTGGAGGAGAACGAGGCGGCTCTCCAAGGTCAGTCAGCAGGTAGGTGAGCCAGCGAAGCTCCTGTGCAGCCATGGCCCCGGCGTAGATCTCAGCCTCACAACTGGAGCTGAGAACAGAGGACGAGCGAGTAGCCCGCCACGAGACAGAGCCGGAACCAAGACTGAAGGTGTAACCCTGCGACGACCGCTGTGTAGCCTGGTCGTCTGCCCAAGAAGCGTCCGCGTGCCCAGTGAGGACCACTGGACTCCGCCCTCCAAGCACTAGCCCCATGCCCGACGTACTGCACAAGTAGCGCAACACCCTCTTCGCTGCAGCCATGTGCTCTGGTCGGTGTCTCCCAGGAGCAACATAGCGTGAAAGAATGCTAAGAGGGTATGCAAGGTCAGGTCGTGTGCAGGTCATCAGGTACATGAGGCAGCCAACAAGCTCTGGGTACGGGCCACTCGACTCTACGGACTCATCCGAAGGCAGAGCTGAGAGCGAGTGGCGAGTAGACAAAGGAGTGGCCTGAGGCGAGGAGTACGTGAAGCCGAAGCGCTGAAGGACCTGCTGCACCATGTGTGACTGAGTCAAGGTAATGGTGCGGCGTGCTCTGTCCCGAGTGATCTGCAAGCCAAGGTAGCTGCGCAGTTCACCCAGGTCTGTGCACGTGTGTCTCTTCTGCAGCTCGGACTTCACGTAGGCTAGTCCAGCAGTGTCAGCTGTGGCAAAGACCAAGTCGTCGACGTACACGAGGACGTAGAACGGCGGCAAAGAAGTGTCGGTGCGCAGAAACAACGACGGGTCAGCAGTAGAGGGAGCAAACCCAAGAGCCGCAAGCGTAGTCCTCAGTGTGTCGTGCCACTCACGCGGTGCCTGGCGGAGACCGTAGACTGGCCGTCGGAGGCTCCACTGGGTGCCAGGAGGAAAAGTCCCAGTGAAGCCAGGTGGACGGCGCAGCCAGATCTCCTCGTGCAGGCTACCCTGCAAGAAAGCAGTACTGAAGTCAAGAGAGTGGAGCTCGTAGTCGCGCTGAGCGGCTATGTGCAGCAGCACCCGAAGAGTGGTCATCTTCGGGGTGGGAGAGAAGGTCTGAAAGTAGTCAACTCCCTGCCGCTGACTGAAGCCACGAGCGACGTACCGCGCCTTGAAGACAGGTGGAGAGCCCGGCGGCCGCTTCACCCTGAAGATCCACATGCCACTGACGATGTTCGCCCCAGGAGGGGGAACCGCGTCAACGTAGGTGCCTGTGGACTTCCAGGACGCCATCTCTGCATCCATAGCTGCCTGCCACTGAGAGGAGTAGGGACCCTCTACGGCCTCCGCGTAAGAGCGCGGAGTCGGGATGTCTAGTGCATCCGGGTCTCCCTCAGGGGCAAGTAGTACGGACGCGAGATGAGGTGAAGCAGCAGCCAGACACCTGAACTCCTCCTGCCTGTCCTCAAGGACGTCCGTGCCAAGAGCACACTCACCCCCGACGGACGGAGGACAGACAGACGCAGACTCAGCAACAAGACCGGCAGCGTAGTCTAGACGACAGCGAGCAGCAAAGTCGACGAGCTCAGCAACAAGCGCAGACGCAGCAGTGGACTCAAAAGAGGGGTCAGTGACGACAGTAGCAAGGAGACGTGTGACAGCAGGACTGGCAGCACGAAGAGAGTCCGACTCCGGGTCAGGAAGAGCAGGAAGAGAGGACTCAGGAGGAGAAGGCAAAGGGGCACGCAGAGGAGCAGTGGACGGACGCAGAGACATCCGGTGCGTGCCAGGGACAGGAGGAGGACGCTGACGCGAACCACGAGCACTAGTGCGAGCAGCACGGACAGGCGACGCAGGGCGAGACGCAGGCTCACGACGCTCAGCAAGACCTCCAGTAGGACCAGTGTAGGGAGAAGGAGCGGGCAGTGGGGAGGCCGGCTGTAACTGTAACTGTGACAGGACAGGCTGTGGACACTCTAAGGGAGGAGGAGGACCAGTAGAAGGCAGGAGACCAAGAACCTGCTGAAGGAGCGGAACGAAGTACGGTCTAGGCCGCGCGGCGACTCCAGACACAGCAGGGACAGCACCAGTACCCCCAGCGGCAGCACCAGCGCCAGTAGCACCTCCAGCTCCAGGACCTCCAGCAGTACCAGTAGCACCCCCAGCAGGACCGCCTCCAGGACCGACAGCAGTAGCCTCAGCGCCAACGCCCTCAGCAGCTCCAGCTCCAGCACCTCCGGGACCCGCGGCACCAGCACCCTCAGTAGCCGAAGAACCTCCAGCTCCAGCAGCACGCCTCCAGCGCCGGGCAAACCACTCGCGCAGCTCCTGTGGAGAGAGGGGCTCCCGCCGAGGCGAAGCACCCGGAGAACCGCCAGGTCCCGCACCGCCAGACGCCACAAGGGGAGGTCCAGTGGCCGCAGGCTCCGCAGCTCCAGGCTCAGCACCTCCAGACGCAGCACCCCCTGGCTCAGCACCCCCAGTAGCAGCACCCCACGGCTCAGCACCCCCAGACTCCGCACCCCCAGGCTCAGCACCCCCAGTCGCAGCACCCCCAGGCTCAGCACTCCCAGACTCCGCACCCCCAGGCTCAGCACCCCCAGTCGCAGTACCCCCAGGCTCAGCACCCCCAGACTCAGCACCCCCAGGCTCAGCACCCGCAGCAGGACCAGAGTCACCAGCAACCTCGACCGGCTCGACTGCGTCTACCTGGGACACACCTGAAGGGGCAGGACCCTGAGGGGGAAGGGGGTCTACCGGGGGGGGACCTGGCACAAGGAAGTGCGGTGGCGGGGGGAGGGAAGGAGTGCGGTAGGGGAAGAGGCGGTAGAAGGGGACTGACTCGTCGAACGTGACGTCCTGGGAGGACAGAACACGACGAGAGGAGGGGTGGTAGAATTGCCACCCTGGAGCGTCAGGGGGGAAGCCGAGGAAGACACAGGGAGCAGCACGAGGGGACAGCTTGTCCGCAGACAAGTCGCGGACAAACGCCCGAGATCCCCAGACACGGAACGCAGACGCATCGCCGACCTTCCCCGTCCACAGCAGAGCTGGGGAGGTCTCCGGCCGGGAGACCCTGGGGTGAAGGTTGATCTGATGCGCCGCGTACCGAACCGCAAACGGCCACAGAAAATGGGGGGCAGCCGCATGCATCATGGACGTACGAGCGACGTCCATGACCATGCCAATGCGGCGCTCAGCAATCCCATTTTGCTGTGGAGAGTCCGGAAGCGTAAAGGTCTGGCGGATGCCTCGTGCACGACAGTAGGCTCGCAGAAGGCCAGAGGAGAACTCTCCACCTCGGTCAGAGTGCAGACGCAGAACAGGAAAGTCCGAGCCGAAGCTCCTCCTGAGCTGGAGACGAGCTGCGCGGATCCAGTCGATCAACACCTCAGTGACATCACCCTTGCTGCGCAAGGGGAAGACTGTGGTGTAACGCGAGTAGTCGTCAACCACCAGCAGGAAGTAGCGCTCGTGACCCTGCCCACGGACGCGGGCGGGGCCCCACACGTCCATGTGAAGCGTCTGCAGAGGAGCCTCTGTCGGGGGAAACTGAGAGGAGTGAGGGGCAGCCCGGAGCCGCCCCTCGACACAGGGGACACAAGAAGGTCCGGGTCCCGAAGGGAGGGGAGGGAGAGACCGGGGAAGACCAGAGACAAGGACACGGGAAGCCATGCCCCGAAGACGAAGCAAGGAGGGGTGGCCAAGACGGTGGTGCCACAGGAGAGTCTCGTGAGACAGGCGGCGACACGAGCAGGGGGCAGACTCAGGACCAGACCTGGACGCAGCAGCAAACACCTGACCCGACGCAGCTACCTGGCCAGACGCAGGGACAGGAGGAGACGCAGTGGTCAGTGTGTAAAGACTCGACCCTGGCCGACGCGAGAACGTGGCCAGGTGTCGGCCTGTGCGGGCATCCGAGCAGTGGGTCACCCGCTGACTCGCAGGAGTAAACTGGTGAACCCCCGCATCCTGCAAGTCAGCACCACTCACCAAGTTCGTCGAGAACGAGGGGAGGTACAGACCAGACAAGGTGCCCGAGGGGGCAGCCGGACACGGGAGGACAGTGGAGAAGTGAGAGAGGACAGGACCCCCAGAGGGGTCAGCCAGGGAGACTGCAACCGGCCGGCCAAGCGGCGTGAGTGTGGTGCGGTCTCGAAAGAAGGAGCGAGAAGCCCCTGAGTCAAGTGTGAAGGTGAGGGAGGCCGAAGCCGACGCAGTACCTGAGAGCGCAGCCTCACCAGTACCTGAGAGTGCAGACGCACTGGCACCTAGAGCAGCAGCCGCAGAAGTACCTGGCGCAGCAGTACCAATGCCCGGGTCGGGCGGGAAACACTGGTAACAGTCACCCTCCTCACTAATAGTCACAGCATACATGGCAGCAAGGATAGCATCAAAGTCAAGATCAAAGACAGCTACGCCAGCCCTAGACAGCTCTCCCCAACGGGGAATCTCACTGGCCTCGGGGAACTGCTGACGCCAAGCGTCCGTCAGGCGGGCAAAGCAGCGCTGAGTGGGGTGCGCACCCCCACACTGCTCACCCGCTCGGTCACCGGAACGAAGGACGTAGGTGCATGGACCAAAACCCCCACCCCGCTGACGCTGCGTGTACCACTCACGGAGCTGCTGGGGCGGGGGGATGTCCCGCGAACGCTGCTGCTGCTGCTGCTGCTGCTGACGCTGGCCACCACCAGGGCCGCTACGCTGCGGGGCACCACCCCGACCAGCTCCGCCCCCTCCGCCACCGCTGCCTCCACCTCCACCACCACCGCTGCCTCCGCTCCCACCGCTGCCGCCACCGACGCCTCCTCCTCCGCTGCTGCCACCTCCACCACCGCCCCCGCCACCACTCCCACCGCCACCCCCACTCCCTCCTCCGCCTCCACCGCCTCCTCCACCGCCCCCGCCAGCTCCACCCGCGCCCTTGCCCCCCTTGCCCCTGCCAGGGCGGCGTCTCCCGCTAGGGGCAGACGCCGCGCAGACCGACTCAAGACCAAGCAGGTCGGCAGCAGCAGCAGAGGCAACAGAGGGCAGCAGGGGGGAAGGAGAACACCCCTCAAAGATGGGGGTGCGAGGGTCACCACGAGAGGCTCCTACAGCGACGATGCTCTTCTCCGCCGCCAGGAGGGACTTCTCGAGGAGGTCGACAGTGAGAGTGGTGGGACAGACCGAGAGGTAGTGGTCCCTGACTACGCGAAGGGAGTCAGGGAGGCGTGTGACGATGTAATAGAGAGTGATGTACATGGGGGGGGGGTTCTTGGCGCAGAACTCAGCAGGAAGGGCGGCGCGGTAGCGAGTGTCACTAGTGCGGAGGTGCGTAATGAGGTCAGCGACAGTGGGAAAGGCAGCAAGGTCAGGAAAGAGGTACGGTAGCATGAGGCGGCTCAGGGCAGCAGTGGCAGGGGAAGAGTAGCGCGCAACTACAGCGTCGTACAAGGTCTGAGCACTCTTGTACTGACTAAAGTGCGCGCGCTCAGTGGTAGGCAGGTGGCGACGCACAGCAAGACGTGCAGCAGCATCGCGGGTGGCCCACTGAGAGCGAACAGTGGGGTCAGCATCAGTAGCAGGGGCAGGAGAGGCGCCAGAGGTGAGGTCAAAGAGGGAAAGACCGTCCGCCCTATCGCACTGTAAGAACAGCTGCAGGTCGTCGACCCAGACCTCAAAGTCAATGGCTCGACCCTCAGCGTCAAAAGCGAGGACGCTAGGGGTAGCCATGACGACGACAGACGAGCAGTGCAAGCAGTAGGGGAAGGGCACGTAGTGACAGTGGGGCTGTGCTCACCGGACAGAGCAGGTCGGGCGGCCCGGCAGTAGGGCGGCTCGGCTGCTCAGCGGCTCGGCGGCAGTGCGGCTCGGCGCCCGGGCGGCTCGGCGGCAGGGCGGCTCGGCTCCCGGGCGGCTCGGCGGCAGGGCGGCTCGGCTCCCGGGCGACTCGGCGGCAGGGCGGCTCGGCTCCCGGGCGGCTCGGCGGCAGGGCGGCTCGGCTCCCGGCGGTTCTGCTGCTAGGCGGCTCCCGCAGGTAGGGCGGCGGTTGGGCCGCAGGTAGGGCGGCGGTCGGGCCGTAGGTAGGGGGGCGGTAGGGCCGCAAGTAGGGCGGCGAGCAGGCCGCACTTAGGGCGGCGGGCGAGCCGCAGGTAGGGCGGCGAGTAGGCCGCAGGTAGGGCGGCGTGGGGCCGGGACGGGCGGCGCGTGGGCGTCGAGGGGCCGGGACGGGTGGCGCGCGGGCGTCTAGGGGCCGGGACGGGCGGCGCGCGGGCGTCTAGGGGCCGGGACGGGCGGCTCACGGGCGGCGAGGGGCCGGGACGGGCGGCGCGCGGGCGTCGAGGGGCCGGGACGGGCGGCGCGCGGGCGTCGAGGGGCCGGGACTGGCGGCGCGCGGGCGTCTAGGGGCCGGGACGGGCGGCGCGCGGGCGTCTAGGGGCCGGGACGGGCGGCGCGCGGGCGTCTAGGGGCCGGGACGGGCGGCGCGCGGGCGTCGAGGGGCCGGGACGGGCGGCGCGCGGGCGTCGAGGGGCCGGGACGGGCGGCGCGCGGGCGTCTAGGGGTCGGTCCGGGTGGCGCGCGGGCGTCTAGGGGCCGGGCCGGGCGGCGCACTGGCGTCTAGGGGCCGGGACGGGCGGCGCGCGGGCGGCTAAGGGCCGTGACGGGCGGCTAAAGGGGCCACTAGAGGCCAAGAGAGAGGGGAGCGCGACTCGGGTAGGGGCAGAGTGCGCTCCGGGCAGGAAAAAAAAACGGTGGGCCCTAGGAACAGTTCCCACGAGGGAACCTGCTCGATACCATGAGAAGAGTAGAACGAGAATGAATGAACTATGAATGAAGTGAGTACATATGGGAAACCCTAATTGGGTTGTACCCCCTATAGGATACCCCACTATAGCCTACACAACAGCATAAGCTATATATATGTTCTGACAATTTCTCGCGTTTCATGGTCTATTGATGTGCTCACGAATATTTGCGCAATTTCCTACCTCGTAAACACCTTTTTTGTCGTATTCGAATCGCATTGCGCTCGTTTTCCTCCGTTGCCGTCCTTATTTCTCTCCCGCCCCTCCATTCCTCACGTATCTGCGGTAGCAAAGGCGCAACGGTAGCGACAGGCAGGAATGGGTGCGACGGTGGCGAGCAGCGGGGCGACGATAGCTAGATATCGGTGGTCGCATATGAGCAGCGGGGCGACGATAGCGAGCGGTGCGGCGACGATAGCGAGCAGCGGGGCGACGATATGAGCAGCGGGGTGACGATAGCGAGCAGCAGGGCGACGATAGTGAGCACCAGGGCGACGATAGCGAGCACCAGGGCGACGATAGCGAGCATCAAGGCGACGATAGCGACAACCAGGGCGACGATAGCGAGCACCAGGGCAACGATAGCAAGCACCAGGGCGACGATAGCGAGCAGCGGGGCGAAGCATCTGTGCGACGGTGGCGAAGCATCTCGCGTCCCACCCTGTCACCTCCCGGAATAATCCAATTTCCCCCTCTCCAATGCCTCCCCCTTTCCGATCCCTTGCCCGGTCCTCAGCATCAACTTCTCTTGGGCAGTGCCCTCCCTGTTTTCCTCTCCCTTTCTCCCTGTCCTCCTCTCCCTTTCCCCCTGTCCTCCTCTCCCTTTCCCCCTGTCCTCCTCTCCCTTTCCCCCTGTCCTCCTCTCCCTTTCCCCCTGTCCTCCTCTCCATTTCCCCCTGTCCTCCTCTCCCTTTCCCCCTGTCCTCCTCTCCCTTTCCCCCTGTCCTCCTCTCCCTTTCCCCCTGTCCTCCTCTCCCTTTCCCCCTGTCCTCCTCTCCCTTTCCCCCTGTCCTCCTCTCCCTTTCCCCCTGTCCTCCTCTCCCTTTCCCCCTGTCCTCCTCTCCCTTTCCCCCTGTCCTCCTCTCCCTTTCCCCCTGTCCTCCTCTCCCTTTCCCCCTGTCCTTCTCTCCCTTTCCCCCTGTCCTCCTCTCCCTTTCCCCCTGTCCTCCTCTCCCTTTCCCCCTGTCCTCCTCTCCCTTTCCCCCTGTCCTCCTCTCCCTTTCCCCCTGTCCTCCTCTCCCTTTCCCCCTGTCCTCCTCTCCCTTTCCCCCTGTCCTCCTCTCCCTTTCCCCCTGTCCTCCTCTCCCTTTCCCCCTGTCCTCCTCTCCCTTTCCCCCTGTCCTCCTCTCCCTTTCCCCCTGTCCTCCTCTCCCTTTCCCCCAGTCCTCCTCTCCATTTCCCCCTGTCCTTCTCTCCCTTTCCCCCTGTCCTTCTCTCCCACCTTTCCTCCCCCTCTCTCACATCCCTTCCCTTTCCTACTGTCCTCTCCCACCATTCACGCTTCTCTCAGCCATCCCTTTCCCCCCTCCCCTGCCCCTCGCCTTTCCCCACTACCGTCCCTTCCCTTTCCACTACGTTCTCTCGTCCAGCCCACCCGACAGTACCAACTTTGCTTGGCCACTGAAGGCTGTCTATCATATCTCAGTTTCCATGCTCTCTTCAATTTCCCTACCTAACATTCTTCAATAATGCGCAACGTTTCCTTCCCCTTTTCCCCTCCCCCCTCCTCCCTGTAAATGGACAGCTTCACCAATAGTGGATCGGAGTGTAAAAATCGGCTCTCCTTGGATTATGCCATGTTGTTTGCTTGCGATCCTTTGCATGATAAGGATTTCAATATGACATTCCAAGTCTTGCACGTCTGTACAGTTGATGTTCTTTCTCCCCATTAGAAATAATACTCTTGCAAATGGATGGATAAATAAACCAAAATAATCCTTGTAAGTGAAATATGTATTTTGCAAAGCTTTTGTGAAACATAAGGTTTATCGTTTTGCAATGTGGAGGTGTTATTGGCAGAACAATCAGCGAAAGGGAGTATGGGGGTGTTGATGTGGTCCCATTTCCCGTTTCGTGTGTGTTCCCCCCTTCCCTTCCCCCCACCCCTTCCCCCCCACTTTTCCTTTCGAGGTTCGCGACATTCGCCTTGGATGTTTTCATCGCAACACAACTTACACACTCGCTAGCCAATTGACTACCAGTACGGAACAAGACAAAAGCCGGCTTGTCACTGTTCCTAAGATAGTTGCACCACGGCTTTAATTGGATGGTAGTCTGGCTCCTCGCCTGATCGGGAGCCAACGGGTGGCGCAAAAGTGAACCCACCAACTGTGTGGACAATTCGCGCACAAAGATATGGTGTGTCATAAAATGCATTTGCTTGCAACAGTGACGTTGTTCTGGCGCTTTGTGAGATGGACGCTGCGGCAATGGAGGACACTCCCACGAAAGAGGGTAGGCTGGTGATGTGGCAGTCGTCCCTTGGAAATAGGAAAAGCCTCACACCGTGTGCTTCAATTGGCACGGACGTGGCGGTTTCGACAGATTTTATTCAGTCGAAGGCCGTGGTGCACCACAACGGTTGGTACTCGTTTAAAGTCGATTCCTTTCGAACACAACGGTTCGCATTATCATTGAATCTAGAACGGAAAACAATTGCGGGAATCATTTCAATCTACAGAAACCAAAGCTGCAGATTGCTTTACAATGTTTTATCTTTGTAAGGAAAATTCCTTTTCCTTACTTCGCATCCTTGCTCAACGCGTACATCACTGTAGCACCACAGTCAGCACCGTTACCACTCACAACCCTCGCATCGACAATCTGCCCGCCACCTTCGCACATCGCACCCCGACCTCACGGCTCGGCGGGTAACCCGCGCTCCGGGCCTCCGCTTCGACACTTTTTCCAACCTCAGTCCCAGGCCCGTCGCGCGACAACCACATTCCATTACTGTTACCACTGTAGTTTCGCTATATATTCTTCGCTCATGCCTTCGCTCATTGTACTCTTGCTTCGATAGTGCAATTCTCGTTCGTTCACTCAATTGCACTCGTAACACTTGGTATTCAGAGCCTACGACCTCTTCTCGGACCGCACCCACACCTTCGCTTCCCCACCATCTCAATTTTTGGGGGGGGTAGACGTCCCTCAGCGACACAGCACCGCCGCTCGTAGTGCTCTCTCGTAAGCACGCACGGCCACGACTGAGGCTCTCGCTGAGCTCGCCCGACACCCCCGCCATGGCCGAATTCACGCTCGCCACATTGACGCAGGAGCAGCTCGACCGTCTGGTGCGCCAACTCGAAGATTCGGCGCTCGAAATTGCGATGCTCACAGCGGAACGTGACTCCGCGCGTCAGCAATCAACGGTGAACACTCCAGCAGCACCACACGCACCAACAAATGCACCTGCACAATCGGACGAGCCAATCGTCATCTCGTCCGGGACACCAACACAACACGACAGCGTGGGACAGCGCTCGGGCGCAGCCAGTGATAGCGCCGCCCAACCAATGCCTGGCATGGGAGGAAACAGGGGCGCGCCAAGCCCGCGGGAGCCTCGCGAAGCCCGTCGGCACGTGGAGTTCGCGGCGACAAGTGGCGAACAGGCCATCATGGCACCAATGCCACTCAAGCCGCAACGCCCGCCCTGTTTCGACCCGAGCCAGCGTGGAGGTCCGACGGTTCAATCGTGGGTTTTCACGATGAACGTCTTCTTTGACGCGAATTACGTCGAGTCGGACGCAGCGAAGATTCGGTATGCCGTTTCGCTGCTAAGGGGCCCCGCCATGGACTGGTGGCGAGTCATCGTGACGTCGCCACGCGCCTACGAGCCACCGTCGCAAGAGGAAGGGCCCACGGGTCCAGCTGTCACCTGGAGTTCATTCTGCGAGACCGCCCAATATAGCACGTGGGA
Organism: Closterium sp. Naga37s-1; assembly: GCA_947471745.1. Taxonomy (NCBI): domain Eukaryota; kingdom Viridiplantae; phylum Streptophyta; class Zygnematophyceae; order Desmidiales; family Closteriaceae; genus Closterium; species Closterium sp. Naga37s-1. Next base: position 1,477,376 of record CANJKZ010000966.1, read on the forward strand.
TGCGTGGTGCGCAGGGCTTCGGGCGCGCTTCGAGCCGATCGCGGCTTCTATTTCGGCGCGTCAGAGATTGCGCTCTTGGCGGCAGCTCGGGTCGGTTCAAGATTACACGAGCGGTTTTCTCGCACTTTGCGAGCAGGTCGGCTACATGCACGAAGCGGAGCGGGTGGACCGTTACGTCGGAGGGCTGAAGCCGGATATCTCGCACGAAATCATGCTGCGCGGACTCTCAAACTTCAACGAGATTCTCGCGCTCGTCGAGAAAATCGACATTCTACGCCGACCGAGACCGGGGTCCTACTACGGACATCGTCCTCGGGGACCGATCGAGCACGCCACTGTAAACGCTGTTGCAACAAATGCAGCTGCCGCACCGTTTAAGGGGCGCTGCTTTGCTTGCAACAGGCCGGGCCATCGCAAGAGCGAATGCCCAGAGGAGCTAAGGCGCCGCGGAGCAGAGCAGGGGAGGGAGTCTCAGAGGCAGGGAAACGCCAGCAGTCAGTAGAAGTTGGGCCAACTACTGACGAGACTGCCTGCTCGCCCAACCGCACCGACCCTAACCGAGTCACAGTACCGATTCACGCCATCGATCGGGCTCGGATGAATAAGGAGGGTACAACGACGGATTGCCCAGTACTGATCCACGGGAAAATACAGGGAGCAGCAGTGAAGATTTTTATTGACGAAGGAGCAAGCCACAGTTTAATTAATACCGCAACTGCGCGAAAATTACAACTGACACTTAGTCGCTGCTTACCTGAGATCGACGCACGCTTAGTTGACGGCACGCCGCTGGCCATACGGGAGAAGGTGGAGAGAGTAAAAGTTCGCTGCGGAGGAAACTTCGGGTTTACACAGGAAATGCTCGCGACGACATTGGATGGGCATGATGTTTTACTGGGACGTGATTGGCTGCGACGATATAACCCGCGAATTGACTGGACGACGGATAGCTGCACCGTGCGAAGTAGTGGTAACTGGGTCGAGCTACCTCGCTGGCAGTCGCCCGAGACTTCAACGGTACACGTCAACGCCATCACAATGAAACGGGCTGTTGGTGCTGGAGCTGACGTGTACGCAGTAGACATCGCAGTAGTAGAGGAAGCGGAGCAGCCGAGTGATTTCAAGAAACTGCTGGCAGCCGTACCGCCCGAATTACAGGAACTGTTGAAACGATACCCCGGGATTTTCCCCGACGACTTACCGGAAGGACTGCCACCTCAGCGAGCACATGACCACCGAATCGAATTAGAACCGGGGGCACAGCCAACCGTACAGCGCCAGTTCAGACTGACACAGCCCGAGCTCGACGAACTAAGGAAGCAGTTAGATTACCTGTTAGAGAAAAAATTCATCAGACCGAGCTCGTCACCGTTCGCCGCACCGATACTATTCACGCCGAAAAAAGACGGGGGTTTTCGCATGTGTATCGACTACAGAGCACTGAACAGGGTAACAGTCAAGTCGCGGTACCCCATTCCCCGCGCCGACGAACTGATCGACCAACTGCGAACAGCACGGGTTTTTGTCAGATTTATATGACATAGCTACTGTAGGCTATAGTGGGGTAGCACATATGGGGTACAGTTTTCTAGGGTTTACATTTTGTACCCAACTTTCCCTTAGTCAATTCATTCTCGTTCAGTTTCACATGGTATCGAGCAGGTTCCCCTGTGGGAACTGTTCCTAGGGCCCACCACCTTTTTTTTCCTGCCCGGAGCGCGCTCTACACTGCCCGAGTCGCGCTCCCCTCTCTCGACCCTGTCGCGCCGCCTTAGCGGCCCCGTCGCGTCGCGCCTGCGGCCCCGTCGCGTCGCCCTCGCGGCCCCTGCACGTCGCGCCGCCCTAGCGGCCGCGTCGCGCCGCCCTCGCGGCCCCGATCCGCCGCCCTTGCGGCTCCTTCGTGTCGCGCCGCCTCGCGGCTCTTTCACGCCGCCCTCGCGGCCCTTTCTAGCCGCCCTCGCGGCCTCTTCAAGCCGCCCTCGCGACCCCCCCCTCCTAGCCGTCCTCGCGGCCCCGTCGCCTACCCCTGCGGCCCCGGCGCCGCCCTTCCCTGCCTCGGCGCCGCCTCTGCTGGCCCCGTCGCCTACCCCTGCGGCCCCGGAACTGCCCTTCCCGGCCCCGGAGCTGCGCTTCCCGGCCCCGGCGCCGCCTCTACTGGCCCCGACGCCTCTCCACCCGGCCCCGACGCCGCTCCACCCGGCCCCGACGCCGCTCCACCCAGCCCCGCCGCCGCTCCACCCGGCCCCGCCGCCGTCCCCACGCGGCCCCGCCGTCACCACCGAGCCGCCGGCGCCGCCGAGCTACTGCCGAGCCGCCCGATCCACCAGAGCCGCCCAAGCCGCCGCGCCACCTGCGCCGCCCGAGCCGCCGGGTCGCCGAGCCGCCGAGCTGCAGTTGCTGCCGAGCCGGCGTACCGCCGAGCCGCCCGAGCCGCCCGAGCCGCCGAGTCGCCGAGTCGCAGTTGCTGCCGAGCCGCCGTACCGCCGAGCCGCCCGAGCCGCCCGAGCCGCCGAGTTGCCGACCCGCCGAGCCGCTCGAGCCGCCCTGTCCGGTAAGAGCAGCGCCTCTGTCACTGCACTGCCCTTACCCTACTGTTCGCGCTGCTAGTCTACTGCTGTCATGGCTACCCCTAGTGTCCTCGCTTTTGACGCTGAGGGTCGGGCCATTGACTTTGACGTCTGGGTAGATGACCTGCAGCTTTTCCTACAGTGCGATAGGGCAGACGGTCTCTCCCTCTTTGATCTCACTTCTGGTGCCTCCCCTGCCCCCGCTGCTGATGCTGACGCCACTGTTCGCTCACAGTGCGCCACACGCGATGCTGCTGCACGTCTTGCTGTGCGTCGCCACTTGCCTACCTCTGAGCGTGCGCACTTTAGCCAGTACAAGAGTGCTCACACCTTGTACGACGCTGTAGTTGCGCGCTACTCCTCCCCTGCCACTGCTGCACTGAGCCGCCTCATGCTACCGTACCTCTTCCCTGACCTTGCTGCCTTTCCCACAGTCGCTGACCTCATTACGCACCTCCGCACTAGTGACACTCGCTACCGCGCTGCGCTTCCTGCTGAGTTCTGCGCCAAGAACCCCCCCCCCATGTACATCACTCTCTACTACATAGTCACCCGGCTCCCTGACTCCCTTCGCGTAGTCAGGGACCACTTCCTCTCAGTTTGCCCCACCACTCTCACAGTTGACCTCCTCGAGAAGGCCCTCCTAGCAGCAGAGAAGAGCATAGTCGCTGTAGGAGCCTCTCGTGGTGACCCTCGCACCCCCGTCTTTGAGGGGTGTTCCCCCTCCCCCCTTTTGCCCTCTGTTGCCTCTGCTGCTGCGGCCGACCTCGTTGGTTTCGAGTCGGTCGGCGCTGCGTCTGCCCCGAGCGGGAGACGCCGCACCGGCAAGGGCAAGGGGGGCAAGGGTGCTGGAGGGGCTGGCGGGGGTGGCGGAGGTGGCGGTGGCGGCAGTGGAGGGGGTGGGGGTGGTGGTGGGAGTGGTGGCGGGGGTGGAGGTGTCGGTGGCGGCAGTGGAGGCGGAGGCGGCGGCGGCGGTGGCGGTGGGAGCGGAGGTGGCGGAGGTGGCGGCGGTGGAGGAGGCGGCGGCGGAGGAGGTGGAGCTGGTCGGGGTGGCGCTGCGCAGAGGGTCGGCTCCGTGAGTGGTACGCTGCACGCCAGCGGGGTGGGGGTACTGGTCCGTGCACCTACGTCCTACGCACCGGCGACCGCGCGGGTGAGCAGTGCGGGGGTGCGCACTCCACCCAGCGCTGCTTTGGCCGCCTGACGGACGCTTGGTGTCACCAGTTCCCTGAGGCCACTGAGATCCCCCGCTGGGGCGAGCTGTCTAGGGCGGGTGTAGCTGTCTTTGACCTTGACTTTGATGCTATTCTTGCTGCCATGTATGCTGTGACTATTAGTGATGAGGGTGACTGTTACCGGTGTTTTCCGCCCGACCCGGGCATTGAGACTGCTGCTCTAGGTACTGGTGAGGCTGCTGCTCTAGGTGCTAGCGAGGCTGCTGCTCTAGGTGCTCGTGTGTCTGCTCCCTCAGGTGCTGGTGAGTCTGCTCTCTCAGGTACTGCGTCGGCTTCGGCCTCCCACACCTTCACCCTTGACTCGGGGGCTTCTTGCTCCTTCTTTCGAGACCGCACCACACTCACGCCGCTTGGCCGGCCAGTTGCAGTCTCTCTGGCAGACCCTCTGGGGGTCCTGTCCTTGCTCACTTCTCCACTGTCCTCCCGTGTCCGGCGGCCCCCTCTGGCACCCTGTCTGGTCTTTACCTCCCCTCGTTCTCTACGAACTTGGTGAGTGGTGCTGACCTACAGGATGCGGGGGTTCACCAGTTCACTCCTGCGAGTCAGCGGGTGACCCACTGCACGGACGCTCGGACAGGCCGACACCTGGCCACGTTTACACGTCGGCCGGGGTCGAGCCTGTACACACTGACCACTGCGTCTCCTCCAGTCACTGCGTCTGGTCAGGTAGCTGCGTCGGGTCAGGTGTTTGCTGCAGCGTCCAGGTCTGGTCCTGAGTCTGCCCCCTGTTCGTGTCGCCTCCTGTCGCACGAGACTCTCCTCTGGCACCACCGCCTTGGTCACCCCTCCCTGCTTCGTCTCCGAGGCATGGCCTCCCGTGTCCTTGTCTCTGGTCTTCCCCGGTCCCTCCCTCCCCTTCCTCCGGGGCCAGGCCCTACCTGCGTCCCTTGTGTCGAGGGGCGGCAGCGGGCTGCCCCTCACTCCTCCCAGTTTCCTCCGACAGAGGCCCCGCTGCAGACGCTTCACATGGACGTGTGGGGCCCGGCCCGCGTCCGTGGACAGGGTCACGAGCGCTACTTCCTGCTGGTGGTTGACGACTACTCGCGTTACACCACAGTCTTCCCCTTGCGCAGCAAGGGTGATGTCACTGAGGTGTTGATCGACTGGATCCGCGCAGCTCGTCTCCAGCTCAGGCAGAGCTTCGGCTCGGACTTTCCTGTTCTGCGTCTGCACTCTGACAGAGGTGGAGAGTTCTCCTCTGGCCTTCTGCGAGCCTACTGTCGTGCACGAGGCATCCGCCAGACCTTCACGCTTCCGGACTCTCCACAGCAAAATGGGATTGCTGAGCGCCGCATTGGCATGGTCATGGACGTCGCCCGTACGTCCATGATGCATGCGGCTGCCCCCCATTTTCTGTGGCCGTTTGCGGTTCGGTACGCGGCGCATCAGATCAACCTTCACCCCAGGGTCTCCATGCCGGAGACCTCACCAGCTTTGCTGTGGACGGGGAAGGTTGGCGATGCGTCTGCGTTCCGTGTCTGGGGATCTCGGGCGTTTGTCCGCGACTTGTCTGCGGACAAGCTGTCCCCTCGTGCTGCTCCTTGCGTCTTCCTTGGCTTCCCCCCTGACGCGCCAGGGTGGCAGTTCTACCACCCCACCTCTCGCCGTGTTCTGTCCTCCCAGGACGTCACGTTTGACGAGTCGGTCCCCTACTACCGCCTCTTCCCCTACCGCACTCCGTCCCTCCCCCCGCCACCGCTCTACCTTGTGCCAGGTCCCCCCCCGGTAGACCCCCTCCCCCCTCAGGGTCCTGCCCCTTCAGGTGTGTCCCAGGTAGACGCAGTCGAGCCTGTCGAGGTTACTGGTGACTCTGGTGCTGCTGAGGGTGCTGAGCCTGGGGGTGCTGACTCTGGGGGTGCTGAGCGTGTGGGTGCTACGCCTGGGGGTGCTGAGCCTGAGGGTGCTACTACTGGGGGTGCTGAGCCTGGGGGTGCTGAGCCTGGGGATGCTACTACTAGGGGTGCTGAGCCTGGGGGTGCTGAGCCTGGGGGTGCTACGCCTGGGGGTGCTGAGCCTGGGGGTGCTACGCCTGGAGGTGCTGAGCCTGGGGGTGCGGAGCCTGAGGGAGCTGGGCCTGCTCGTGTGGCGTCTGGCGGTGCTGAGCCTGGAGGTTCTCCGGGTGCTTCGTCTCGGCGGGAGCCACTCTCTCCACAGGAGCTGCGAGAGTGGTTTGCCCGGCGCTGGAGGCGTGCTGCTGGAGCTGGAGGTTCTTCGGCTGCTGAGGGTGCTGGTGCCGCGGGTCCCGGAGGTGCTCGTACTGGGAGTACTGGAGCTGCTGGGCCTGCGGGTACGACTGGAGCTGGAGCTGCTGAGGGTGTTGGCGCTGAGGCTACTGCTGCCGGTCCTGGAGGCGGTCCTGCTGGGGGTGCTACTGGTGCTGCTGGAGGTACTGGAGCTGGAGGTGCTGCTGGCGCTGGTGCTGCCGCTGGGGGTACTGGTGCTGTCCCTGCTGTGTCTGGAGTCGCCGCGCGGCCTCGGCCGTACTTCGTTCCGCTCCTTCAGCAGGTTCTTGGTCTCCCGCCTTCTACTGGTCCTCCTCCTCCCTTAGAGTGTCCACAGCCTGTCCCGTCACAGTTACAGTTACAGCCGGCCTCCCCACTGCCCGCTCCTTCTCCCTACACTGGTCCTACTGGAGGTCTGGCTGAGCGTCGTGAGCCTGCTCTTCGCCCTGCGTCGCCTGTCCGTGCTGCTCGCTCTAGTGGTCGTGGTTCGCGTCAGCGTCCTCCTCCTGTCCCTGGCACGCACCGGATGTCTCTGCGTCCGTCCACTGCTCCTCTGCGTGCCCCTTTGCCTTCTCCTCCTGAGTCCTCTCTTCCTGCTCTTCCCGACCCGGAGTCGGACTCTCTTCGTGCTGCCAGTCCTACTGTCACGCGTCTCCTTGCTACTGTCGTCACTGACCCTTCCTTTGAGTCCACTGCTGCGTCTGCCCTAGTTGCTGAGCTCGTCGACTTTGCTGCTCGCTGTCGTCTAGACTACACTGCTAGTCTTGTCGTTGAGTCTGAGTCTGTCTGTCCTCCGTCCGTCGGGGGTGAGTGTGCCCTTGGCACGGACGTCCTTGAGGAAAGGCAGGAGGAGTTCCAGTGTTTGGCTGCTGCTTCACCTCATCTCGTGTCCGTACTGCTTACCCCTGAGGGAGACCCGGATGCACTTGACATCCCGACTCCGCGCTCTTACGCGGAGGCGATAGAGGGTCCCTACTCCTCTCAGTGGCAGGCAGCTATGGACACAGAGATGGCTTCCTGGAAGTCCACAGGCACCTACGTTGACGAGGTTCCCCCGCCTGGGGCGAACATCGTCAGTGGCATGTGGATTTTCAGGGTGAAGCGACCGCCGGGTTCTCCGCCTGTCTTCAAGGCGCGTTACGTGGCTCGTGGCTTCAGTCAGCGGCAGGGAGTTGACTACTTTCAGACCTTCTCTCCCACTCCGAAGATGACCACTCTTCGGGTACTGCTGCACATAGCTGCTCACCGCGACTACGAGCTACACTCTCTTGACTTCAGCACTGCTTTTTTGCAGGGCAGCCTGCACGAGGAGATCTGGCTGCGTCGCCCACCTGGCTTCACTGGGTCTTTTCCTCCTGGCACCCAGTGGAGCCTCCGGCGGCCAGTCTACGGTCTCCGCCAGGCACCGCGTGAGTGGCACGACACACTGAGGACTACACTTGCGGCTCTTGGGTTTGCTCCCTCTACTGCCGACCCGTCGCTGTTTCTGCGCACCGACACTTCTTTGCCGCCGTTCTACATCCTCGTGTACGTCGACGACTTGGTCTTTGCCACAGCTGACACTGCTGGACTCGCCCACGTGAAGTCCGAGCTGCAGAAGAGACACACGTGCACAGACCTGGGTGAACTGCGCAGCTACCTTGGCTTGCAGATCACCCGGGACAGAGCACGCCGCACCATTACCCTGACTCAGTCACACATGGTGCAGCAGGTCCTTCAGCGCTTCGGCTTCACGTACTCCTCGCCTCAGGCCACTCCTCTGCCTACTCGCCACTCGCTCTCAGCTCTGCCTTCGGATGAGTCCGTAGAGTCGAGTGGCCCGTACCCAGAGCTTGTTGGCTGCCTCATGTACCTGATGACCTGCACACGACCTGACCTCGCATACCCTCTTAGCATTCTCGCACGCTATGTTGCTCCTGGGAGACACAGACCGGAGCACATGGCTGCAGCGAAGAGGGTGTTGCGTTACTTGTGCAGTACGTCGGGCATGGGGCTTGTGCTTGGAGGGCAGAGTCCAGTGGTCCTCACTGGGCACGCAGACGCTTCTTGGGCTGACGACCAGGCTACGCAGCGGTCGTCACAGGGTTACACCTTCAGCCTTGGTTCCGGCTCTGTTTCGTGGCGGGCTACCCGCTCGTCTTCTGTTCTCGGCTCCAGTTGTGAGGTTGAGATCTACGCCGGGGCCATGGCTGCACAGGAGCTTCGCTGGCTCACCTACCTGCTGACTGACCTCGGAGAGCCACCTCGTTCTCCTCCAGTGCTGTACGTAGACAACAAGGCCATGCTGGCCTTGTGTCGAGAGCAGAGACTGGAGCACAGAACGAAGCACATTGCTCTCCGCTACTTCCTTGCTCGTGAGCTACAGCAGCGTGGTCAGCTGCGGCTTGCGTACGTGGCCTCTCAGGCCAACACTGCTGATATCTTCACCAAGGCACTTGCGCCTTGTGATCATCAGCGCTTCTGCACTCAGCTGGGTCTTGTGCCTACCTTGCCTCACTTGCTCACCCCTTGACCTTGTTTGTACTTTTGCATATGTATATATACACCTGCTCTTGCTTGTCTAGCCTTATATATATATGTAATCCTGCATGTGAACTGGCCTTGTGGCCTTGAACTTGTGCTCGGAATGTGTGGTGACTTTGTGATCCACCCTGAGCTTGCTTTGCTTTGCTTGACTGGTCTTGTGACCCCTTGTTCTCCCCCACTTTGCCTATGGGGGTGTGTCAGATTTATATGACATAGCTACTGTAGGCTATAGTGGGGTAGCACATATGGGGTACAGTTTTCTAGGGTTTACATTTTGTACCCAACTTTCCCTTAGTCAATTCATTCTCGTTCAGTTTCTCAGTTTTTTCGAAAATAGATTTACGGGGAGGTTACCATCAGATTAGGGTCGAACCATCGGACTGCGCCAAAACAGCTTTCAGGACTAGGTACGGGTCGTTCGAGTACACTGTGATGCCATTCGGGCTGACCAACGCACCGGCGACTTTTCAGATGACCATGAACGAGGCATTTAGGCCGCTCTTAGATAAATGTGTAATAGTTTACCTCGACGACATCCTAGTGTACAGTCGGGATAAGCAGCAGCACTTAGCAGATCTGGAAGCGGTGTTGAAGGTTTTAGACGAGCACAGATTATTGACCAAGGGTTCCAAGATAGGTTAGAATTTTTGGGGCACGTTATTTCGGCGGCTGGAGTTGAAATCGACCCAAAGAAGCTGGATACGGTAAAAGCGTGGCATCCCCCGACGAACATCACGGAGCTGCAGAGCTTTTTAGGGTTCGTTAATTATGTACGTCGGTTCGTCCCCGATATGGCACGGTTAACTGCCCCACTGACGGACTTACTGCGGAAGGGGGTCGCTGTGAAGAATGAGGAATGAATGAACTAGGAAAGAGGTGGGTACAAGTAGGAAAACCTAAAAATGTTGTACCCCATATAGTCTACCCCACTACAGCCTACACAGACTATAGCATATAAGTTTGACACACCCCCATAGGCAAAGTGGGGGAGAACAAGAGGTCACAAGACCAGTCAAGCAAAGCAAAGCAAGCTCAGGGTGGATCACAACGTCACCACACAATCCGAGCACAAGAGCAAGGCCAAAAGGCCAGTTCACATGCAAGATCATATATAAAGGTAAACAGGCAAGTGCAGGTATAGAAAGATCACAGTACAAGCAAGGTCAAGAAGTGAGCAAGTGAGGCCAAGTAGGCACAAGACCTAGCATTGTACAAAAGCGCTGATGATCACCAGGCGGAAGTGCCTTGGTAAAGATATCAGCAGTGTTGGCCTCAGAGGCCACGTAAGCAAGGCGCAGCTGACCACGCTGCTGCAGCTCACGAGCAAGGAAGTAGCGAAGAGCAATGTGCTTCGTTCTGTGCTCCAGTCTGTGCTCCCGACACAAGGCCAGCATGGCCTTGTTGTCTACGTACAGAACTGGAGGAGAACGAGGCGGCTCTCCTAGGTCAGTCAGCAGGTAGGTGAGCCAGCGTAGCTCCTGTGCAGCCATGGCCCCCGCGTAGATCTCAGCCTCACAGCTGGAGCCGAGAACAGAAGACGAGCGGGTAGACCGCCACGAAACAGAGCCGGAGCCAAGGCTGAAGGTGTAACCCTGTGACGACCGCTGCGTAGCCTGGTCGTCAGCCCAAGAAGCGTCTGCGTGACCTGTGAGGACCACTCGACGTCGCCCTCCAAGCACTAGCCCCATGCCCGACGTACTGCACAAGTAGCGCAACACCCTCTTCGCTGCAGCCATGTGCTCTGGTCGGTGTCTCCCAGGAGAAACATAGCGTGCCAAGATGCTAAGAGGGTATGCAAGGTCAGGTCGTGTGCAGGTCATCAGGTACATGAGGCAGCCAACAAGCTCTGGGTACGGGCCACTCGGCTCTACGGACTCATCCGAAGGCAGAGCTGAGAGCGAGTGGCGAGTAGACAGAGGAGTGGCCTGAGGCGAGGAGTACGTGAAGTCGAAGCGCTGAAGGACCTGCTGCACCATGTGTGACTGAGTCAGGGTAATGGTGCGCTGTGCTCTGTCCCGGGTGATCTGCAAGCCAAGGTAGCTGCGCAGTTCACCCAGGTCTGTGCACGTGTGTCTCTTCTGCAGCTCGGACTTCACGTGGGCGAGTCCAGCAGTGTCAGCAGTGGCAAAGACCAAGTCGTCGACGTACACGAGGATGTAGAACGGCGGCAAAGAGGTGTCGGTGCGCAGAAACAGCGACGGGTCGGCAGTAGAAGGAGCAAACCCAAGAGCCGCAAGTGTAGTCCTCAGTGTGTCGTGCCACTCACGGGGCGCCTGGCGGAGACCGTAGACTGGCCGCCGGAGGCTCCACTGGGTACCAGGGGGAAACGACCCTGTGAAGCCAGGTGGGCGGCGCAGCCAGATCTCCTCGTGCAGGCTGCCCTGCAGGAAAGCTGTGCTGAAGTCAAGAGAGTGAAGCTCGTAGTCGCGCTGAGCGGCTATGTGCAGCAGCACCCGAAGAGTGGTCATCTTCGGGGTGGGAGAGAAGGTATGAAAGTAGTCAACTCCCTGCCGCTGACTGAAGCCTCGAGCCACGTAACGCGCCTTGAAGACAGGCGGAGAACTGTTATAGTCACAATAGGCTTGAATGTGCCTAAAACGAAAGATAGAGAGCACAGACGAATTTCTGCACAGCGGCTTCAAACGTTGATAGCGTTCTGCTCACAGCTGCAAATGACTTGATTCAAATTGGATCTCGAGCGTCTTCACGTCGTCTACAATTAGCAATTTAGATTGCACGATTTGATAAAGAATTGACGACACAGCGTCGGTTTGAACGAACGGTACTATGGCAGCCACTATAGTCTTAGAACACAAGATAGGAAGAGTTACGAGTTGGGAATGACTCCCAGCTCCTACAAACCCCAAGAGCCGAGGTACAGTGATGTGGAACAGTGCCACACTGTCCCCAACCACGAAGGGTCTCGAAACTACCCTTCACTAGGGCCTACACCAAGTGAAATGTTACACTACACAAAGTAATGTAACTATCTTCAATATCTTGAGGTGTACCCTTTTGGCGAGCTTCGAAATCACTTGAGGCTTGACACCAAGGCTCGGGCTCTTCATCACAAACTCATCCTTGAGTTCTTGATGGGTCTGCTGCACACACCTGCGACACGCCGAACGTTCGACACAGGACAAAATAGAAACCGCGCACGACAAAATAGAAACCGCGCGCGAGACACAAACGACCGCGTAACACGCGTCTAGCGATAACTCGCTATTGACTCGACACACACACTCGACATCATGACTCAACATTCACACACAATTATAAGCATGAAATATATATTATCCCATGCCCTCATACCATTCCATACACACACACATTCACGCACACGGACAACAAGCCGAGTGCAAACCGTAGGGTTGCACCAACAAGAACCCGGCGGCCGCTTCACCCTGAAAATCCACATGCCACTGACGATGTTCGCCCCAGGTGGGGGAACCTCGTCGACGTAGGTGCCTGTGGACTTCCAGGAAGCCATCTCTGCGTCCATTGCTGACTGCCACTGTGAGGAGTAGGGACCCTCGATCGCCTCAGCGTACGATCGAGGAGTCGGGATGTCTGGTGCATCCGGGTCTCCCTCAGGGGCAATCAGCGTGGACACGAGATGAGGCAAAGCAGCAGCAAAACACTAGAACTCCTCCTGCCTGTCCTCAAGGACGTCCGTGTAAAGAGCACACTCACCCCCGACGGACGGAGGACAGACAGACTCAGACTCAGCAACAAGACTAGCAGCGTAGTCTAGACGACAGCGAGCAGCAAAGTCGACAAGCTCAGCAACTAAGGCAGACGCAGCAGTGGACTCAAAGGAAGGGTCAGTGACAACAGTGGCCAGGAGACGCGTGACAGTACGACTGGCAGCACGAAGAAAGTCAGACTCCGGGTCAGCAAGAACAGGAAGAGAGGACTCTGGAGGAGACGGCAACGGGACACGCAGAGGAGCAGTGGAAGGACGCAGTGCCATCTGGTGTGTGCCTGGGACCGCAGGAGGACGCGGACGCGGAGCACGACCACTAGTGCGAGCAGCACGAACAGGCGACGCAGGACGAGACGCAGGCTCACGACGCTCAGCAAGACCTCCAGTAGGACCAGTGTAGGGAGAAGGAGCAGGTAGGGGGGAGGCGGGCTGTAACTGTGACTGCGACGGGACAGGCTGTGGACACTCTAAGGGAGGAGGAGGACCAGTAGAAGGCGGGAGACCAAGAACCTGCTCAAGGAGCGGAACGAAGTACGGCCGCGGCCGCGCAGCGCCTCCAGAACTGGCAGGGACAGCACCAGTACCCCCAGCGGCAGCACCAGCGCCAGCAGTACCTCCAGCTCCAACAGCGCCAACTCCAGCACCCTCAGACGCACCAGCGCCAGTAGAACCACCAGCGCCAACACCCCCAGCAGCTCCAGCTCCAGCAGCTCCAGCAGCTCCAGCAGCACGAACTCCAGCAGGACCAACAGCTCCAGTACCGCCAGCAGCTCCAGCAGTACCTCCAGCAGGACGAACTCCAGCAGCCTCAGCAGCACCCCCAGTCCCAGCAGCTCCAGTACCGCCAGCACGAGCACCTCCGGGACCAGCAGCAACAGTAGCACCTCCGGCTCCAGCAGCACGGCTCCAGCGCCGGGCAAACCACTCGCGCAGCTCCTGCGGAGAGAGTAGTTCCCGCCTCGACGAAGCACCGCGAGAGACCACACGAGCAGACCCAGCACCCCCAGGCTCCGCACCCCCAGGCTCAGCACCCCCAGGCTCCGCACCCCCAGGCTCAGCACCCCCAGGCTCAGCACCCCCAGACTCAGCACCCCCAGGCTCAGCACCTCCAGACCCAGCACCCCCAGGCTCAGCACCCCTAGACTCAGCACCCCCAGGCTCCGCACCTGAGTCAACAGCTACCTCGACAGGCTCGACTGCGTCTACCTGGGACACACCTGACGGGGCAGGACCCTGAGGGGGGAGGGGGACTACCGGGGGAGGACCTGGCGTAAGGAAGAGCGGCGGCGGGGGGAGGGGCGCAGTGCGGTAGGGGAAGAGACGGTAGTAAGGCACCGACTCATCAAAGGTGACGTCCTGGGAGGACAGAACACGGCGCGAGGTGGGGTGGTAAAACTGCCACCCAGGCGCGTCAGGGGGGAAGCCAAGGAAGACGCAGGGAACAGCACGGGGGGACAGCTTGTCCGCAGACAAGTCGCGGACAAACGCCCGAGATCCCCAGACCCGAAACGCAGACGCATTGCCAACCTTCCCCGTCCACCGCAAGGTGGGGGAGGTCTCTGGCAAGGAGACCCGGGGCTGAAGGTTGAGCTGATGCGCCGCGTACCGAACCGCAAACGGCCACAGAAAATGGGGGGCAGCCGCATGGATCATGGACGTACGAGCGACGTCCATGACCATGCCAATGCGGCGCTCAGCAATCCCATTTTGCTGTGGAGAGGCCGGAAGCGTGAAGGTCTGGCGGATGCCCTGTGCACGACAGAAGGCTCCCAGACGGGCAGAGGAAAACTCCCCGCCTCTGTCAGAGTGCAGACGCAGAACAGGAAAGTCCGAGCCGAAACTCTCTCTGAGCTGGAGACGAGCTGCGCGGATCCAGTCGATCAACACCTCAGTGACGTCACCCTTTCTGCGCAAGGGGAAGACTGTGGTGTAACGCGAGTAGTCGTCAACCACCAACAGGAAGTAACGCTCGTGACCATGGCCACGGACGCGGGCGGGGCCCCACACGTCCATGTGAAGAGTCTGCAGTGGAGCCTCTGTCGGAGCAAACTCGAAGGAGTGAGGGGCGGCGCGCTGCCGCCCCTCGACGCAGGGGACGCAGGTAGGGGCAGGCCCCGGAGGTAGGGGAGGGAGGGACCGGGGGAGACCAGAGACAAGGACACGTGAGGCCATGCCTCGGAGACGAGGCAGGGAGGGGTGACCAAGGCGGTGGTGCCAAAGGAGAGTCTGGTGGGACAGGAGACGACACGAGCAGGGCGTAGACTCAGGACCAGACCTGGACGCTGCAGCAAACACCTGACTCGACGCAGCTACCTGACCAGACTCAGCAACCGGAGGAGACTCAGTAGTCAGTGTGTACAGGCTCGACCTCGGCCGACGGGTAAACGTGGCCAAGTGTCGGCCCGTCCGAGCACACGTACAGTGGGTCACCCGCTGACTCGCAGGCGTGAACTGGTCAACCCCCCTATCCTGTAGATCAGCTCCACTCACCAAGTTCGTAGAGAACGAGGGGAGGTAGAGACCTGACAGGGTGCCAGAGGGGGCTGCCGGACACGGTAAGACAGTGGAGAAGTTAGCAAGGACAGGACCCCCAGAGGGGTCCGCCAGGGAGACCGCAACCGGCCGTCTAAGCGGCGTAAGCGTGGTGCGGTCTCGAAAGAAGGAGCGGGAAGCACCCGAGTCAAGGGTGAAGGTGTGTAAGGCCTGAGTAGACGTGGTACCTGAGAGAGCAGACTCACCAGCACCTGGGGCAGCAGACGCACTAGCACCTAGAGCAGCAGACGCACTAGCACCTAGTGTAGAAGGCGGGAGACCAAGAACCTGCTCAAGGAGCGGAACGAAGTACGGCCTCGGCCGCGCAGCGCCTCCAGAACCAGCAGGAACAGCACCAGTACCCCCAGCGGCAGCACCAGCGCCAACAGCACCTCTAGCTCCAACAGCGCCAACTCCAGCACCCTCAGACGCACCAGCGCCAGTAGAACCACCAGCGCCAACACCCCCAGCAGCTCCAGCTCCAGCAGCTCCAGCAGCTCCAGCAGCACCAACTCCAGCAGGACCGGTAGCTCCAGTACCGCCAGCAGCTCCAGCAGTACCTCCAGCAGGACCAACTCCAGCAGCCCCAGCAGCACCCCCAGTCCCAGCAGCTCCAGTACCGCCAGTACGAGCACCTCCGGGACCAGCAGTAACAGTAGTACCTCCAGCTCCAGCAGCACGGCTCCAGCGCCGGGCAAACCACTCGCGCAGCTCCTGTGGAGAGAGTGGCTCCCGCCTCGACGAAGCACCGCCAGAGGCCACACGAGCAGACCCAGCACCCCCAGGCTCAGCACCCCCAGGCTCAACACCCCCAGGCTCAGCACCCCGAGACTCAGCACCCCCAGGCTCAGCACCCCCAGGCTCCGCACCCCTAGACTCAGCACCCCCAGGCTCCGCACCCACAGGCTCAGCACCTCCAGACCCGGCACCCGCAGGCTCAGTACCTCTAGCAGCACCAGAGTCAACAGCTACCTCGACAGGCTCGACTGCGTCTACCTGGGACACACCTGACGGGGCAGGACCCTGAGGGGGGAGGGGGTCTACCGGGGGAGGACCTGGCGCAAGGAAGAGCGGCGGCGGGGGGAGGGGCGCAGTGCGCAAGGGGAAGAGACGGTAGTAAGGCACCGACTCGTCGAAGGTGACGTCCTGGGAGGACAGAACACGGCGCGAGGTGGGGTGGTAAAACTGCCAACCAGGCGCGTCAGGGGGGAAGCCAAGGAAGACGCAGGGAACAGCATGGGGGGACAGCTTGTCCGCAGACAAGTCGCGGACAAACGCCCGAGATCCCCAGACCCGAAACGCAGATGCATCGCCAACCTTCCCAGTCCACCGCAAGGTGGGGGGGGTCTCTGGCAAGGAGACCCGGGGCTGAAGGTTGAGCTGATGCGCTGCGTACTGAACCGCAAACGGCCACAGAAAATGGGGGGCAGCCGCATGGATCATGGACGTACGAGCGACGTCCATGACCATGCCAATGCGGCGCTCAGCAATCCCATTTTGCTGTGGAGAGGCCGGAAGCGTGAAGGTCTAGCGGATGCCCTGTGCACGACAGTAGGCTCCCAGACGGGCAGAGGAAAACTCCCCGCCTTTGTCAGAGTGCAGACGCAGAACAGGAAAGTCCGAGCCGAAACTCTCTCTGAGCTGGAGACGAGCTGCGCGGATCCAGTCGATCAACACCTCAGTGACGTCACCCTTGCTGCGCAAGGGGAAGACCGTGGTGTAACGCGAGTAGTCGTCAACCACCAACAGGAAGTAACGCTCGTGACCCTGGCCACGGACGCGGGCGGGGCCCCACACGTCCATGTGAAGAGTCTGCAGCGGAGCCTCTGTCGGAGGAAACTCGGAGGAGTGAGGGGCGGCGCGCTGTCGCCCCTCGACGCAGGGGACGCAGGTAGGGGCAGGCCCCGGAGGTAGGGGAGGGAGAGACCGGGGGAGACCAGAGACAAGGACACGGGAGGCCATGCCTCGGAGACGAGGCAGGGAGGGGTGACCAAGGCGGTGGTGCCAAAGGAGAGTCTGGTGAGACAGGTGACGACACGAGCAGGGAGCAGACTCAGGACCAGACCTGGACGCAGCAGCAAACACTTGACTCGACGCAGCTACGTGACCAGACTCAGCAACCGGAGGAGACTCAGTAGTCAGGGTGTACAGGCTCGACCCCGGCCGATGGGTAAACGTGGCCAAGTGGCGGCCCATCCGCGCACACGTACAGTGGGTCACCCGCTGACTCGCATGAGTGAACTGGTCAACCCCCCGATCCTGTAGATCAGCACCACTCACCAAGTTCGTAGAGAACGAGGGGAGGTAGAGACCTGACAGGGTGCCAGAGGGGGCTGCCGGACAGGGTAAGACAGTGGAGAAGCGAGCAAGGACAGGACCCCCAGAGGGGTCCGCCAGGGAGACCGCAACCGGCCGACTGAGCGGCGTAAGCGTGGTGCGGTCTCGAAAGAAGGAGCGGGAAGCACCCGAGTCAAGAGTGAAGGTGTGTAAGGCCTGAGACGACGTGGTACCTGAGAGAGCAGACTCACCAGCACCTGGGGCAGCAGACGCACTAGCACCTAGAGCAGCAGCCTCACCAGCACCTAGAGCAGCAGCCTCAATGCCCGGGTCAGGCGGAACACACAGGTAACAGTCACCCTCATCACTAGTAGGCAATGCATACATGGCAGTGAGGATAGCATCATAGTCAAGAGTATAGATATCTACCCGCAGCCGAAGCAGCTCCACCCAGTCGGGGAGCTCAGCCGCGTCGCCAAACTCCGTACGCCAGGCGTCGCTCAGACGGGCGAAGCAGCGGGACTCTGCGTGACCCAACGTCCCGCAAGGCTGACCAGTCCGAGCACCAGTGCGAATGACGTACGGACAGCGAGCAGTACCCCGTGACCCGTCACGCTGAGCGTACCACTCACGAAGCTGCTGGGGCGAAAGGACTGCTCGCGGACGACGCTGAAGCTGCACCTGGCCACTACAAGCAGCTGCCGAACTACTCACTCCAGGACGACTCCCACTACGGCCACCCCGACAACCCCAACTAGCGTACCACTCACGAAGCTGTTGGGGGGTGAGGGACTCACGCGGGCGACGCTGCAGCTGCACCTGGCCACTACAAGCAGCTGTGGAACTACTCACTCCAGGACGACTCCCACTACGGCCACCCCGACAACCCCAACTAGCGTACCACGCACGAAGCTGTTGGGGGGTGAGGGACTCACGCGGACGATGCTGGAGCTGCATCTGGCCACGCCAGGAGCAGCAGTAGCAGTAGAAAGAGCAGCAGCAGTAAGAGCAGCAGTAACAGCAGTACGGGCAGGGCAGTGCTCACCAGTGGCGAGAAGGGCAGGCGTACGACGGCGGCAACGGCGAGGCCGCTACCACTGTAGAGCGAGAGCTCCGCGGCAGCTGCAGGGGTGTCTGCTCCAGGGGCGGCAGTTGTAGGGGCGACTGCTCCAGAGGCGGCTGCTCCAGGGGCGGCTGCTGCAGTGGCGGCTACTCCCGGGGCGGCTGCTGCAGTGGCGGCTGCTCCAGGGGCGGCTGCTGCAGTGGCGGCTGCTCCAGGGGCGGCTGCTGCAGTGGCGGCTGCTCCAGGGGCGGCTGCTGCAGTGGCGGCTGCTCAAGGGGCGGCTCGGCTGCTGGGCGACTCGGCGGCTCAGCTGCTGGGCGGCTCGGCGGCTCGGCTGCTTGCTAGGGGCGGCGACGGGGCCGGGTAGGGGCAGCGACGGGGCCGCTAGGGGCGGGGAGCGGCGACGGGGCCGCTAGGGGCGGCGACGGGGCCGCGTAGGGAGGGAAGCGGCGACGGGGCCGCTAGGGGCGGCGACGGGGCCGCGTAGGGGCGGCTACGAGGCCGCGTAGGGGCGGCGACGGGGCCGCGTAGGGAGGGAGGCGGCGACGGGGCCGCTAGGGGCGGCGACGGGGCCGCGTAGGGGCGGCGACAGGGCCGCGTAGGGAGGGAGGAGGCGACGGGGCCGTTAGGGGCGGCGACGGGGCCGCGTAGGGGCGGCGACGGGGCCGCTAGGGGCGGCGACGGGGCCGCGTAGGGGCGGCGACGGGGCCGCGTAGGGAGGGGAGCGGCGACGGGGCCGCTAGGGGCGGCGACGGGGCCGCGTAGGGGCGGCGACGGGG
Organism: Closterium sp. Naga37s-1; assembly: GCA_947471745.1. Classification (NCBI taxonomy): domain Eukaryota; kingdom Viridiplantae; phylum Streptophyta; class Zygnematophyceae; order Desmidiales; family Closteriaceae; genus Closterium; species Closterium sp. Naga37s-1. Next base: position 1,496,283 of record CANJKZ010000966.1, read on the forward strand.
CCGCGTAGGGGCGGCTACGGGGCCGCGTAGGGAGGGGAGCGGCGACGGGGCCGCTAGGGGCGGCGACGGGGCCGCTAGGGGCGGCAACGGGGCCGCGTAGGGGCGGCGACGGGGCCGCGTAGGGGCGGCGGCGGGGCCGCGTAGGGAGGGGAGCGGCTACGGGGCCGCTAGGGGCGGCGACGGGGCCGCGTAGGGGCGGCGACGGGGCCGCTAGGGGCGGCGACAGGGCCGCGTAGGGGCGGCAACGGGGCCGCGTAGGGAGGGAGGCGGCAACGGGGCCGCTAGGGGCGGCGACAGGGCCGCTAGGGGCGGCTACGGGGCCGCGTAGGGGCGGCAACGGGGCCGCTAGGGGCCGCGAGGGGCCTGGAAGGGCGGCGACGGGGCCGCTAGGGGCGGCGACGGGGCCGCTAAGGGTGGCGCGAGGGGCCGTGAGAGGGGCCTCTAAGCGAGCTCGATAGAAGGGCGGCCCACAAGGCGCGCCTCGGGCAGGAGCGACTGTCGCTCCGGTCAGAAAAAAGGTTTCATTGGTGGGCCCAAGGAAGCGTTCCCACTAGGGAACCTGCTCTATACCATGTGAAGAAATGAGGAATGAATGAACTAACAAGCAGGTGGGTACAAGTAGGAAAACCTAGAAGTGTTGTACCCCATATTGTCTACCCCACTATAGCCTACACAGACTATAGCATAAGAGTTTGACAGGTGACACGTGTCAAAATATCTGAATACACGTGGACGCGGGGCGTCCACGTGGCATGTTAACTAAGATGTGACGAGAAGATCACTTCATGAGACACTACAATGTGACATTCTGTATGACATTTGGTCACATCAATGTGACTTTGATGTGACTTCGTAGGTCACATCGTGGCCGGTACTTTCAACCATGACTAGAAAACGCCAGACTTGCTGTCACATAAAAGTCACATTTCTGTTACATTTTTTTGACTTTCGGCACTTGCCATTTTCGCGATGGGGTTGGGAAGGGGTATGATGTGCTCCAAGGCCCGACGAGATTTGCGAAGTTCTGTAAGGTTACGACGCGGAGCGACGGTTCCCGACGAAATGGATGGGCCTGCAGCAGTGGTAGCGGCGGCTCCAAAGAGGTAAACGACTGATACTAGGAGGGCACGCGAGATGGCCATGTTGGTGTGAGTCAAATTTGAGGGTGCAAAGTAATCCACTCTTTGTAAAAAGGAAAAGCTTGCATAGGATCTCAGCGAACGGTGTGGATATATAGCGGGCGGAATTCAGGCGGATGAATAGTGGGTAGCCCAGCCGGGTTGAAGCTCGAGCGCCAAGATGCGCCACGATGCGTCAAGATGCGCCACGATGGGCCAAGATGCGCCACGATGCGCCATTCATCTTGCGGACATCTAATCCGAGCGAGTCCAGAATCGAATCGCGTAAATCTAATGACAATGAACGAGCAGTGGAATCACGCTGACGTTACCGCACACTCGGTGGAACCAAGAAATGTCAAACATATGTTTATATGTTATAGTTTAGGTAGGCTTTAGTGGGGTACTCACTGTGGGGTACAACCCCTTAGGTTTCACTTTTGTACCAAAACTTCTCGATAGTTGAACCATCCCTACCAACCTACTCTAACATGGTATTAAGAGCACTTAGGTCTTAGGACCTAATTTCCTAGTGGGCCCACCATTACCTCTCTTTTTTTTTTAGGGTTTCCCCTGCCTGTCGAGCGCCCCACCCGTCGCGCCGCCCTGCTGGCCGCGCGACGCGCGTTTATTTTTATGTTTTCTTCGTTTTTTCTCGTCACGCCGCCCTAGGGCCCGGCCCCGCCCGTCGCGTCGCCTTAGGGCCTTCGCGCCGCCCACGGGAGCCAGTCGCGCTGCCCTGCTGGCAGCGCGCGACCCCGCCTGGCCCGTCGCGCACCTGTAGGGCCCGCGAGCCGCCCTTCCCTGCCCGCCGCGCCGCCCCGTTTTGGCAGCGCGCGGCTCGGCCTCGCCCTCGCGCACCCCTACGGCCCTCGTGCCGAGCTCTACCCGCTGTTGCGGCCCCGCCCTGGACCCAGAGCAGCCGTCCCTGGCTCCTACAGTAGCCGCCCCTGGTGCAGCCGCCCCTGGACCCTGAGCAGCCGCTCCTGGACCCTCGAGCAGCCGCCCCTGGACCCTCGAGCAGCCGCCCCTGGACCGAGAGCAGCCGCCCCTGGCCCCTGAAGCAGCCGCCCCTGGTGCAGCCGCCCCTAGACCCTCGAGCAGCCGCCCCTGGACCCAGAGCAGCCGCCCCTTGCTCCTACAGCAGCCGCCCCTGGTGCAGCCGCCCCTGGACCCTGAGCAGCCGCCCCTGGCCCCAGATCAGCTGCCCCTGGACTCCGTGCAGCCGCCCCTGGACCCCGTGCAGCCGCCCGCCGAGCGCCGGCCCTGCTCGCCCGGCGAGCGTCTGCTCTTCCCGCCACTGGTGAGCACCTGCCTTGTTAGCGCACTGCCTGCCTGCCTGCCCTCCTGCCTGCCTGCCTGCCGGCCTGCCTGCCTGCCTGTCGGCCTGCCTGCCTGCCCGCGCTGCTACTGCTACTGCTGCCGCTACTTCTGATACTGCTGCTAGGCTACTGCTGCTGCTACTGCTGCGATGCAGCTCCAGCGCCGTCCGCGCGAGTCTCTCACACCCCAGCAGCTTCGTGAGTGGTACGGTAGTTGGGGTTGTGGCGGTAGCCGTCGTGGCTGTAGCCCTGGAGCTAGTCCGTTGGGAGCGCCTGGCAGTGGCCAGCCGCATGTGCAGCGGCGTTCGCGAGAGACACTTACGTCCCGGCAGCTTCACGAGTGGTACGCTCAGAGTAGAGGGTCTTTGAGTACCGTTCGCTGCCCGTACGTCATTCGCACGGGTGATCGGAGTGGTCAGGTTTGCGGGACGCTTAGTCACACACAATCCCGCTGCTTCGCTCGTCTGAGCGACGCCTGGCGTACCGAGTTTGGCGACGAGGCTGAGCTCCCCGCCTGGTTGGAGCTGCTTGGACAGAGGGTAGATATCTTTGCTCTTGACTATGATGCTATTCTCACTGCCATGTATGCATTGCCTACTAGTGCTGACCGTGCCTGTTACCTGTGCGTACCACCTGACCCAGGTATAGAGCTTGCTGCTCTAGGTGCTGGTGAGGCTACTGCTCTAGGTGCTAGTACGTCTCCTGCTCTAGGTGCTGGTGAGGCTGCTGCTCTAGGTACTGGTGAGTCTGCTCTCTCTGGTACTGCGCCTGCTGAGGCCTTGTACACCTTCACACTTGACTCCGGTGCCTCTCGCTCCTTCTTTCGCGACAGCATCACCCTCACGCCGCTCAATCGGCCGGTTCCAGTCTCCTTGGCAGACCCCTCTGGGGGTCCAGTCCGTGCGACCTCCTCCACTGTCCTCCCTTGTCCTGCTGTCCCGTCCGGCACACTGTCGGGTCTTTACCTCCCCTCGTTCTCTACGAACTTGGTGGCGGGTACTGCGCTCCACCGACGCGGGTGTTCACCAGTTCACCCCTGCCTACGAGCGTGTGACACACTGCACGTGTGCTCAGACGGGTCGTCACCTGGCTACCTTCACTCGGCAGCCGGGGTCGAGCCTGTACACACTGACCACTGAGTCCCCTCAGGTAGCTGCGTCTGCGTCTGCGTCTGCGTCAGGTCAGTTGTCGGCCCCCTGCTCGTGTCGCGCCTTGTCGCACCAAACCCTCCTTTGGCACCACCGCCTTGGTCACCCCTCGGTGCAGCGCCTTCGCAGCATGCACCGCCGTGTCCTTGTCTCTGGTCTTCCCAGGGTTCTCCCTCCCCTCCCACCCTCGCCTGCTCCTCCCTGTCTTCCCTATGTCGAGGGGCGGCAGCGCGCCGCTCCTCACTCCTCCTCGTTCCCTCCCACAGAGGCTCCCCTGCAGACTCTCCACCTGGACGTGTGGGGCCCAGCCCGCGTCCGTGGACAGGGCCACGAGCGGTACTTCCTGCTGGTCGTCGACGACTACACGCGTTACACCACGGTCTTCCCCTTGCGCACCAAGGGTGAGGTCCTTGATGTTTTGATCCCTTGGATCCGCGCTGCTCGTCTCCAGCTCCGCGAGCGGTTCGGGACAGAGTTTCCCGTCCTTCGTCTGCACTCTGACAGAGGTGGTGAGTTCTCCTCAGACCTCTTGGCAGCCTTCTGTGCGGAGCACGGCATCCTCCAGACGTTCACGCTTCCGGCCTCTCCGCAGCAGAATGGGGTTGCTGAGCGCCGCATTGGCTTGGTCATGGAGGTCGCTCCTACCTCCATGGTCCATGCGGCTGCCCCCCATTTTCTATGGCCGTTTGCGGTCCGCTACGCCGCGCATCAGCTCAACCTCTGGCTCCGTGTCTCCTTGCCGGAGACCTCGCCCACACTGCTGTGGACGGGGAAGGTTGGCGATGCGTCGCGTTTCCGGGTCTGGGGTGCTCGTGCCTTTGTCCGCAATTCCACCGCGGACAAGCTCTCCGCCCGCGCTGTTCCCTGTGTCTTCCTTGGCTTTGTCCCTGACGCGCCTGGTTGGCCGTTGTACCACTCGACCTCGCGCCGTGTCTTCCCCTCCCAGGACGTCACGTTCGACGAGTCGGTTCCCTTCTACCGTCTCTTCCCCTACCGCACTGCCCCTCTCCCCCCACCGCCGCTCTTCCTCGCTCCAGGTTCTCCCCAGGTAGACCCCCTCCCCGCTCCCGGTCCTGCTCCTTCAGGTGTGTCTCAGGTAGACCCTCCTCCCTTGACTGCGCCGGTTGAGGTCACTGGTGACTCAGGTCCTGCTAAGGGTGGTCCTGCTCGGGGTACTGCTTCTGGGGGTGCTGAGCCTGGGGGTGCGAAGCCTGGGGGTGCGGAGCCTGGAGGTGCGGAGCCTGGGGGTGCGGAGACTGGAGGTGCTGAGCCTGGGGGTACTGAGTCTGGGGGTGCTGCACCTGGGGGCGCTGAGGCGTCTGGTGAGCAGTCTCCCTGGGGCGGCCGTCTTCGTAGTCGCTCTACTGGTACCTCGCCGCTGCACTCTCGTCGTTGACTCCCTCTCTCCCCACAGCAGCTGCGTGAGTGGTACGTTGGCCGTCAGGGTCGCGCTGCTGGAGCTAGGGGCTCTGCTGCGGGAGGCGCTAGTGCTGGTGACTCTGCTACTGGGGTTGTTTCTGCTGGAGGTTCTGGAGCTGCTACGGGTGCTGGCGCTGGAGGTTCTGGAGCTGCTGCGGGTGCTGGCGCTGGAGGTTCTGGAGCTGCTGCGGGTGCTGGCGCTGGAGGTTCTGGAGCTGCTGCGGGTGCTGGCGCTGGAGGTTCTGGAGCTGCTGCGGGTGCTGGCGCTGGAGGTTCTGGAGCTACTGCGGGTGCTGGCGCTGGAGGTTCTGGAGCTGCTGCAGGTGCTGGCGCTGAGGGTTCTGAGTCTGCTGTTGCACGGTCTCCTTGGAGTAGCCGCCTTCGTCCGCGTGTGCCTCTCACCTCACAGCAGCTGCACGTCTGGTACGGTCGCCGTCAGGGTCGCGCTTCTGGAGCTCGGGGCTCTACCGCTGGAGGTACTTCTGCTAGCGTCACTGGAGCTGGGAGTGGTGCTCGTCCCGGAGGTGCTCGTACTCGAGGTACTGGAGCTGCTGGGGCTGGAGGTGCTGAGCCTGAGGGTACTACTGCTGGAGACCCTGGGTCTGGGGGTGCTGCTACTGGAGACACTGAGACTGGAGACCCTGGGACTGGAGGTGCCGGTTCTGGGGGTGCTGCTGCTGGTGGAGCTGGTCCTGGACGAGCTGGCGCTGAGGGTTCTGGAGCTGCTGGAGGTGCTGGAGCTGCTGGGGGTGCTGGAGCTTCTGGTGCTGGTGCCGCTACACAGCCGCGCCTGTTCTTTGCTCCACCGTCTCCGTCGTCTCAGCCACCGTCTGACTCTGTACTTCGCCAGGTTCTTAGTCTCCCTTCGTCTACTGGTCTTCCGTTACAGCCTGGCTCACCGCTTCCTGCTCCTTCTCCTTACACTGAGCAGTCAGGGGGTTTTACTGAGCGTCGTGAGCCTTCATCGCGTCCTGTCTCGCCTGTCAGTCCTGGTCGTTCCGGTCGTCGTGTTCCTCGTTCGCGCCAGCCGGTTGTCCCCGGCATCCACCTCGTAGTTCGTCGTCCTTCCTCTCCTTCGTAGCGTGTTCCCCTGCCGTCCCCTCCTGCGTCTTCTCTGCCTACCGTTCCTGAGCCTCAGTCGGACCACACCCGTGCTGCTCACCCTACTGTCACGCGTCTGCTAGCCACTGTTGTCACTGACCCGTCGTTTGAGTCTGCTGCTGCGTCTGCCTTTGATGCTGAGCTTGTTGACTTTGCTGCTGCCTGTCGTTTAGACTACGCCGCTAGTCTTGTTGCTGAGTCTGAGTCTGTCTGTCCTCCGTCCGTCGGGGGTGAGTGTGCTCTTGGCACGGACGTCCTTGAGGACAGGCAGGAGGACCTTGAGTGTCTTGCAGCCGCTGCGCCTCATCTCGTGTCCATGCTGCTTGCCCCTGAGGGAGACCCGGATGCTCCAGACATCCCGACCCCGCGCTCTTACGCAAAGGCGATCGCGGGTGAGTACTCCTCTCAGTGGCAGACAGCCATGGATGCATAGATGGCATCCTGGAAGTCCACATGCACCTACGTCGACGAGGTTCCCCCTCCTGGGGCAAACATCGTCAGTGGCATGTGGATTTTCAGGGTGAAGCGGCCGCCAGGTTCTCCGCCTGTCTTCAAGGCTCGTTACGTTGCTCGAGGCTTCAGTCAGCGAGAGGGAGTTGACTTCTTCCAGACCTTCTCCCCCACCCCGAAGATGACCACTCTTCGGGTGCTGCTGCACGTTGCCGCTCAGCGTAACTACGAGCTTCACACTCTTGACTTCAGCACAGCTTTCTTACAGGGCAGTCTGCATGAGGAGATCTGGCTGCGCCGCCCGCCTGGCTTCACTGGGTCGTTTCCTCCTGGTACCCAGTGGAGCCTCCGGCGGCCGGTCTAGGGTCTCCGTCAGGTGCCACGTGAGTGGCACGACACACTGAGGACGACACTTGCGGCTCTTGGGTTTGCTCCTGCGACTGCTGACCCGTCGCTGTTTCTACGCACGGACACGTCGCTGCCGCCGTTCTACATCCTCGTGTACGTCGACGACTTGGTCTTTGCCACTGCTGACACTGAGGCTCTCGCCCTGGTGAAGTCGGAGCTGCAGAAGAGACACACGTGCACAGACCTGGGTGAGCTGCGCAGTTACCTTGGCTTGCAGATCACCCGGGACAGAGCACGCCGCACCATCACACTGACTCAGTCACACATGGTGCAGCAGGTCCTTCAGCGCTTCGGCTTCACCTGGTCCTCGGCACAGGCCACTCCTCTGGCTACAGGTCACTCGCTCTCAGCTCCACCTTCGGACGAGTCCGTAGAGCCGAGTGGTCCTTACCCAGAGCTAGTTGGCTGCCTCATGTACCTGATGACCTGCACTCGTCCTGACCTAGCGTACCCTCTTGGCCTTCTGGCTCGCTACGTGGCTCCTGGTCGGCACCGAAAGGTGCACATGGATGCTGCGAAGAGGGTACTGCGCTACTTGTGCAGTACATCAGGCATGGGGCTCGTGCTTGGAGGACGGGGCCACGTTGTCCTCACTGGTCACTCGGACGCTTCTTAGGTTGACGACCTGGCTACGCAGCGGTCGTCACAGGGTTACACCTTCAGCCTTGGCTCTGGTTCAGTTTCTTGGCGTTCTACACGCTTGTCTTCAGTTCTCAGCTCCAGTTGTGAGGCTGAGATCTACGCCACATCCATGGCTGCACAGGAGTTACGCTGGCTCACCTACCTGCTGACCGACCTGGGAGAGCGGCCTCGTTCTCCTCCAGTGCTGTACGTCGACAACAAGGCCGCCATTGCCTTGTGTCAGGAGCACAGACTGGAGCACAGAACGAAGCACATCGCTCTGCGTTACTTCCTGGCTCGAGAGTTGCAGCAGCGTGGTCAGTTTCGTCTTGCTCACGTGGCCACTCGGGCCAACACTGCTGATATATTCACCAAGGCGCTTCCGCGTGGTGATCATCAGCGTTTCTGCACTTTGTTAGGCCTTGTGCCCACGCTTCCTCACTTGCTCTAGGCTTTGTTTGTACTGTGCTCTATATGTAGACCTGCATGCTTGCTCTTGTAGGTAGAGATCACTGTGCTGTTGTTGTTACATATATATCTCTGCATGTGAACTGGCCTTGTGGCCTTTTGCTTGTGCTCAGACTGCGTGGTGACGTTGTGATCCACCCTGAGCTTGCTTTGCACTTCCTGCCTGGCCTTGTGACCCTCTGTTCTCCCCCACTTTGCCTATGGGGGTGTGTCAAACAAATGTTTATATGTTACAGTTTAGGTAGGCTTTAGTGGGGTACTCACTGTGGGGTACAACCCCTTAGGTTTCACTTTTGTACCAAAACTTCTCGATAGTTGAACCATCCCTACCAACCTACTCTAACAAGAAAAGCGCCATCATGACGTCTGAGATATAGAAGCATTGGAGGAGACTACCACTGGATGAAGAGCAGTCGTCATCGGAGAGTTCTGAGGTGACTAGACGCCAAGCGACTTAAAACCGGAGGTCCAAGAGTTTCTAAGTTAGGAATGTTGAAAGGGGAGAGAAAGGTGACTGGCTCACGAGCCAGGGTGGTGTCGAAATTGGTGGTCTGGGGTCGCTAAAGAAGAAAATTTCGCGAAAATAACCAGATCTGGAATGCAACGTCAGAACTGGTTCGCAGACAGTTTCGAACGGGCTTCAAATTTGTTGGCGAAAACGTCACTGCTTTCGTCCTCGCTAGAACAATTTTTTTCGCGTGACGAAAATCGTCTCCCCGATTTGCGAAGTGAGTCGGTACCTACTGGGTCACCCCTTCTCAAAGTTAGGAAGGTTGAGGCACTTTGGGGCTGTTTGGGATTCCGGTTTTAACGGCAGTTTGACGGGCAGTGGCAGTGCAGTAGCTTGTCACTAGCTTGGCCTTTGTGCGCCATCATACACGATAACCTGTCCTCCCAGAACACGCAAAGCTGCATGAAAGATAACATCTATTATAAGCCGTCTATTAGTAGACTTAGGAAAACATGCAAACCAGATTACAAAACAAAATCTTTGCCTTTAATTGAGCCAAATATTATAACCAAAGATTATATCGATATTACACTACATATTTTTAGCATCTTAGTTTGTGAATTTTGTTACCTATTACGGGTGCAATGAATCGAAGTAGCGAGAATTGCACTAAGGTGTCAAACGAGTACAAAATGTGAGCGAAGGCATGAGCGAATATTTATACGCGAAACATGCAAACGGTAACGCGGTACGTGCGAGCTAGCTAGTGCTATGCTGGCAGCGAGGCACGGGCTAGTCCCGAAGTGTAGGCCGACACGGCCGGGCCAGCAGTGCGAGGTTTGGTTAAATAGTGCGCGCGAAGTCGGCGAAGCCCCGTTAGCAGTAACGGGCGAACAACGGCTGCTGCTGTACGCGGTGTTGTAGGGTACGCTAAGGAATATCGAGAAAATTCCTTACACTACCCCCCCCCTCAAGAAGCCCCCTCCGCTACGCGAGTGCGTGTATATCGCGGAGACCCCGGCTCCTCAGGTACACTTGCAGGGCAGGGCGGTTTTCGATGTTGGCCAAGGGCACCCAGCTATCTTCAGTTGGCGTGCTGATGAGGAGGTGGTGGGTGAGAGTGACAGGAAGATGTTTCATTCCATGGTGGGGGCACTCAACTATGCGGCTAACCATACGCGGCCTGACATTGCCTTTGCAACATCCAGGCTTGCCAGTGTGGTTTCACGCCCCAGTCATGAGCAGCTGGAAGCGGCCAAGAGGTTGGTCCGCTATGTGAGCGCTACAGCATCTGTGGGTTTGGAGTACAGTGCTGTGAGGCAAATGCTGCAGAGGGGTGCAGCTGATTTGAGCAAGGGGGAGATGCTCCTGACCTGCTACACCGACGCCAGCTTCAACTCTGTGAAGGCGGATGGCACCAGCATTGGAGGCTATGTGTGCCTGTTAGGAGGTGGTGCAGTGAGCTGGCGCAGCAAGAAGCAGAACGAGGTGGGGCAGTCCTCGTGTGAGACAGAGTACATGGCCCTACATCATGGGGCAAAGGAGGTGGTGTGGCTGAGGCGTTTGTTGGAGGAGATTGGAGTTGGTCAGAGGGAGCCGACTGTGATTTTCTGTGACAATGAGTCGGCGGTGAAGCTAGCGAAGAATGCTTGTCTTCATGGGCTGACCAAACACATCAGGCCTAAGTGGCACTGGGTGAGAAGGCTCCTGGACAAGGAGGTGCGGCTGGAGATTGTGAAGACCCATCAGCAGGCGGCTGACATTCTCACCAAGCGCCTGGCTGAATCTGAGCATTGGAAGGGCATGAAGCTTGCTGGGATGAGTGTGCATTGAGGGTGCATGCTTGAGCTGTGGCATGTGGGATGATGGTTGGCAGCCAGAGGGGGAGTTTGTTGTGTGATGCAATCATATGCATTCACGTCTGTCTGCCTCCCATCATATGTTCGTGCGTTGCATGCGTGGTGTGAGCGTGTGCAAGAATTTGTGTTTTGTGCGGTTTGGTTTTTCTGAGTGTGTGTGAATGTTATTTGGCTTGAGCAGATATCTGAAGTGACTCCTCTGCTCAAGAGCTTTCCGACGAACCAAGTATCGCTTCAATCGGAGCACGAACAAGAAAGTTACGAACGTTGGAGTTCGTATGCTTTTGATATTTGGTTGTGGTGACTATGGAAGTTGTGGGGTTGACTCAATATGGGGTACAGAATTTTGGGGGTTGGGAAATTCGTCTTTTCTACTGTAGTTGCTGCCAAATGGTTGGGAGAAACCAAACCAGGTTGGCAAGTGTGGCCAAGTTGGGTTGAGGTGGATTGTGGAGGTTGGGATAGTGACAAAGGTCAAAGTTGGGTTGCCTATGGGGAAGGGAATTGTGTGGCATGGGGTTTCCTTGGTTGGGGACTCTCTTGGGACCTTCCCTCTCGTCCTCCTCATCCCTCCCACCTGGTTTAGTGCTACTCTAATTCTCTTGTGTGAACTTGTGTGAGACACTTGTTATTGAGTTAAGTTCTTATGGCAGCATACCCCCCTGTGCGCCGAAATTGATAAGTCGAGATTTACTTCACCTCTTGATACGATTCAACTTGGGAATTGTAGCCACGGAGTAGGGCTACAACATATCTGAGGTTGGTGAAGTTTTGACGGTGCACTTTTTGTCGACGGCGTTTCTTGTGAGCGCAACTACTCTGTCCAGAAATAGGGACCAAGGATTTTTGAGAAATTTAGGCACCTAATCTTCATAGACTCCGTCCTTAGTCTCTAACAGCGTTGTTGTACGCGAACTCGATCAGCGGCAGCTGCTGCTCCCAAGTGGTTGGGTCGTCGCACGTGGCACGAATCAACTGCTCCATCGTCTGATTCGTCCGCTCCGTTTGACCGTCGGTCTCGGGGTGGTACTACGAGCTGAACTGTAGCCTTGTCCCGAACTGCTCCCAGAGTTTTTTCCAGAAGTTGCTGGTGAACTTCGTGTCGCGGTCGCTGATTATTGCGGCTGGTATCCCGTGCAGTCGAACGACGGCTGCGATGAACAGGCGAGCGGTTTCTTCTGCTGAGATCAATTTCTTGCACGAAGCGAAGTGCGCCATCTTCGTCAACCTATCAACGACGACCATAACCGCGTCATTACCCCCAGGGTTCGAAGGTAACCCCGTGACGAAATCCATAGTAACCTGCTGTCAGGCGCGCTCAGGCGGTGGAATCGGCTGCAACTGACCCGCCTTTCTTTTTTGCGAGCTCTTCATCACCTTACACGTAGGACACGAGCCCACGTGGTGCTGTACGTCGGTCAACAGCTCCGGCCAGTAGTAATACCGCTGCAGTTGCTGTCGCGTTTTTTCTACCCCGAAATGTCCCGAGGTAATCCCGTCGTGTGCCTCCTGCAGTAACAGTTCCCTCAGTAGTGAGTACGCGGGTACCCAGATGCGGTTGGTACCTAGATGCGGTTGGTACCTGTTTTTACGTAATGAACGCCTTTGGCCTCTGCCATTTGCTGTGAATTTCCGGTCGTGAAAAATGGGTCGGTACTGTATCCGTGGGTAAAGAGGCCTGTTAACAGTGGATTGGTTTGGGCGAGTAGGATGGCGTGGAGTTGGGCGGTGGGGCGTGTGAGTGCGTCGGCGATGTTGGATGCACCTTTTTTGTACGTGACCGTGTAGTGGAAGTTGGACTCCAGATAGTCCAACCAGCGGACCTGACGTGGGTTGAGATTTCGTTGGGCGCGAAGGTACTGTAGGGATCGGTGGTCTGTCCGTACCGTCACGTCTGCTCCCGTGAGGTAACATCGCCACACTTTGAACGCGTGCACGATCGCCAACATCTCGCGGTCGTGTATCGGGTAGTTGCGTTCGGGCGGGTGAAGTTTGCGGGACTCGTACGCGATTGGCTGGAGGCCGTTCCCGAAGTCCTGCAATAGTACTGCTTCCACAGCGATGTCGCTAGTGTCGGTGACGAGCTCAAACGGACGGTGCGGATCTGCGATGTGAAGTACGGGCAGCGAGCATAAAATATTTTTGAGGGCCGAGAAGGCACCTTGCTCTTTCTCCCCCCACGTGTACTCAACCCCCTTCCTAAGCAGGTCGGTCAATGGGACAGTCAGCTTCGCCATGTCGGGGACGAACCGGCGCACGTAGTTGACGAACCCCAGAAAACTGTGCAGCTCAGTCAAGTTGGTCGGCGCGTGCCATGCTTGAATCGTCGCAATCTTTTTCGGGTCTATTTCCACTCCTGCAGTTGAAATAATGTGTCCCAAAAACTCCAGTCGGTCCTGTAAAAACTCACACTTAGACGATTTTGTCAGTAGGCGGTTCTCACTCAGTACCTTAAAAACTGCTTCGATGTCCTGTAAGTGCTGTGCTCTGTCGGGGCTGTAAATCAGTATGTCGTCAAGGTACATGATGACGCACTTATCTAAAAGCGAGCGGAAGGCTTCGTTCATGGTCATTTGAAAAGTGGCGGGGGCGTTGGTCAGTCCGAAGGGCATGACGGTGTATTCGAAGGATCCGTAGCGTGTTCGGAAGGCTGTCTTAGGGCAGTCGGGTGGGTTGACGCGAATCTGGTGGTAACCTCCCCGAAGGTCGATTTTCGAGAAAACCCGGGCTGTGCGCAGTTGGTCGATCTGTTCGTCGGCTCGCGGGATGGGGTAACGGGATTTTATGGTAACCCTGTTCAGTGCCCTGTAGACTATGCACATGCGAAACCCCCGTCCTTCTTCGGCGTGAACAGTATCGGTGCTGCGAAGGGCGACGAACTAGGGCGAATGAACTCCTTCTCGAGCAAGTAATCCAGCTGCTTCCTCAGTTCATCCAGTTCAGGTCGGGTCAGTCAAAACTGTCGCTGTACTGTTGGTTGTGCCCCCGGTTCTAGTTCTATCCTGTGGTCGTGCGGTCGCTGAGGTGGCAATCCCGTCGCTAGGTCGTCCGGGAAAATGTCACTGTACTGCTTGAACAGTGTTGCCAGATCACCCGGTACGTCGGCTAGCAGTTTCTGTAAATCCCCTCCTTTGTCTGCTGCCTCGGCTTCCCGAATGTCAACCGCATACACGTCAGCTCCTGCCGCTATGGCGCGCTTCATTGTGATCGCGTTGACACGCACCGACGAAGGCTCAGGCGAGCCCCAGCGAGGTAAGGCGACGTTGTTACCGTTTCCTCGCACAGTGCAGTCACCCGTCGTCCAGTCGATTCGAGGGTCGTCGCAGCCAATCACGCCCGAGTAAAATGTTGGTTCCGTCGAGGGTCGTTGCGAGCATTTCCTGGCTAAACGTGAAGTTACCCCCGCATCGAATCCGAACTCGGTCCACGCGTTCCCGTATCACCAGTGGCGTGCCGTCGACCAGTCTTGCGTCGATCTCAGGTAAGCATCTGTCCAGTGGCAGTCGCAGTTTTCGTGCTGTGGCAGTGTTGATAAGTCTGTGGCTGTCCACTCCGTCTACGAAGATTTTAACTAAGTTCGTCCCAATTTTCCCACTAAGCAGCATGGGGCTGTCTACCGTAGTACCCTCCTTATTCGGCCGGGTGTGGTCGATTGCGTGAACCGTCGCAATCACTCGGTGAGGGTCGGTTGGGTCGGGCGAGCGGCGTGACCTGTTAGTAGAGGGCCCGTCTGCTACTGACTCCCAGCGTTTCCCTGCTGCTTGGTCCGTTTCTGCTGCTCAACTTCCCCCTTTGCCTTAACGTTTTCTGGGCATTCGCTCTTACGGTGTCCCGGCCGATTGCACGCAAAGCAGCGCCCTTTGAATGGTGCGGCAGCGGCATTTGCGGCGACGGCATGTATCGTAGCGCCCTCGTTCGTCCCACAAGGCCGATGTCCCCAATCGCTGCTTCTGTAGGACCCCGGTCTCGGTCGGCGGAAGAAGTCGAGTTTCTCCGCCATAGCGAGAATTTCTTGAAAATTGTTGACGCCGCGAAGCTGGATTTCCTGAGCGATGTCCTGCTTCAGGCCGCCGATGTAGCGGTCGATGCGCTCGCTCTCATGCATGTATCCCATCTGCTCGCATAGCGCCAGAAATCCGCTCGTGTAGTCCTGGACGGAACCGAGTTGGCGCCAAGTGCGGAAATTCTGTCGCGCCGCGATCGAAGCCGCAATTGGCTCGAAACGAGCGCGCAGACCTGCGCACCACGCGTCCCACGTGCGATACTTGGGCACCTCCACGAAATACGACGGCGCCCGGGGTCCGGTTTGTCCTTCCCGTGTCGGTAGAGTCGCGTAGTCCACCGGCTTCGTGACGATGACACGCCACCAGTCCATGGTGGGTCCTCGCAGCAACGACACAGTGTAGCGAATCTTCGCCGTATCCTCCGAGACGTAATTCGCGTCGAAGAAAACGTTCAACGTGAATAGCCACGCCTGAACGGTAGGACCACCCCGGGTCAAAACACGGCGGACGCTGCGGCTTCAGCGGCATCGGCGAGGGTAGAGTCGATTCGCCCGCCGGCACGGAAATCATGACTCGAGGCTGATTCCTAGCCGCATTCGTCGCGTCGGGGTGTGTCGTGCCGTGGTCGTCGTCTCCGTCGTGGCGGACGACGCCATCACTGGCCGCGCTCGCGGGTTGCCCCACACTTCCGTGTTGCGATGTCTGTGGTGCGGGCTGTATCGGAGTACCAGGTGCTTGGGATTGTGTTCGTGCGAGGTCATTTTGCAGGGAGGTGCGTTCCGCCGTTAATGCCGCGATTTCTTCGGAGATTTCGTGTAGTTGTCGTAGCAGCTCGTCCAGGCGGTCCTGCGTTTGGGTGGTGACGTCGATGCGTTCGGCCATTCCGAAGGGCGTCGGCTCGTCTTAGTCTAGGCGCAGTTGTGGCTACACGCGTTTACGAGAGAACGCGAGGACAGCGGCTCCTAGGGGCTAAGGTGCGTGAGTCCCTTCGAGTGAAAAAACAAAAGTTTATTTCCTGGGGTCCGAAAGGAAAGAGGCTCTGATAACCAAGTGTTACGGTTGCAATGAATCGAAGTTGCGAGAATTGCACTAAGGTGTCAAACGAGTACAAAATGTGAGCGAAGGCATGAGCGAACATTGTTAGAAACAAGAAGTGATTGAACTAGGAAGATGGGTGGTACAAGTATGAAACCCTAAAGTATTGTACCCCCTAAAGGCTAACCCACTGTAGCCTACACAGCAACAACATATATAATGTTTGACAAACATTTATACGCGAAACATGCAAATGGTAACGCGGTCCGTGCGAGCTAGCTAGTGCTATGTTGGCAGCGAGGCTCGGGCTAGTCCCGAAGCGTAGGCTGACACGGCCGGGCCAGCAGTGCGAGGTTTGGTGAAACAGTGCGCGCGAAGTCGGCGAAGCCCCGTTAGCAGTAAGGGGCGAACAACGGTTGCTGCTGTACGCGGTGTTGCAGGGCGCGCTAAGGAATATCGAGAAAATTCCTTACTTGTTACCTGACAGATGAACTGCATAACTCCTGTTTCCAGTTATAGATAACTTGAACAGCACTTCTGTTGCAAACTGTTGAGTTACTACTATTCAAATGCCTCTAGCGAAACAAGCCGTTTCCAACGCTATGAAGCGAACTGTCTCGAGCAGTAACGGAAATGCACGTGTAAGGAATTTTCTCGGCATTCCTTACGGAGCCCGACTACATCGCGTACAGCAACAGCCGTTGTTCGCCCGTTCCTGCTAACGGGACTTCGTCAATGTGAGGATCTAGGATCGAGCTCAGAAAAGAGAATGTGAATTGAATGATCACCTGGGTACAACACGAGGCTATATATAGGCTCAACACAAGGCCCCGTAACCAGGTGTTACGCGAAGGTTCCACGGGTCGCGAAGCGTCCCGAACAGATCCTTCCCGAATTCGGTAGAAGGCAATTCGGTGGCAACCGAAAAGCCAGAATTCGGTGCACGCAACCTAGCTCGGTGCTATAACTATAATAAAATATAGGAAAGCACCTAGCCTAGGAAATCAAGCAATTCATGCATGCATATAATTTTCCTATGCTAGAAATAGCATAATAAAGTAAAGGCAAGCAAGCATAGCTGGCATAAGCCGTCGTACTCTCACACGTCCCCCCCTCAAAGCTGGGTGGCGTGAGATACACCCTGCTTGACAAGATAGTCCTTGAGAGCACGGCGTGCATTGCCCATATCAGCTTCTACAACCCAACTGTCCTCAGTGGGGTCGTATCCCTTCCAGCGTATCAGGAACTCGAGGGTCCTGCCGCCGCGGCGCCGATGAGAGAGGACGCGCTCAATCTCGTACTCGGTTTCGTCCTGCACAAGAACAGGTGGAGGTGGCGGTAGCTGCCGTCCCTGGAACTGTTGGTTGGGGTCCTTGTAGGGTTTCAGTAGCTGCACATGGAAAGCATTGTGAAGCTTCCACATATCTGGTAAGCGCAAGCGGAATGTGACTGGTGTCACCTGTGCCTCAACGAGAAAAGGACCACAGAAGCGAGGCCGGAGTTTGGATGGGAGGTGAGACAGGTTCAAGTTGCGCGTGTCAAGAAGCACCTGATCTCCGACTGCTACTGAGTGATCACGTCGCTGACGATCGGCATACTGCTTCTGGGAGGTCTGCATCGTGGTGAGTCGTCGCTGAGTCTTCTCCCATAGCTGCTGCATGGTGGTGACGAAGTCATGTGCGGCTTGGACGTGTGCCGGTGTGGTAGGCTGCTTTGGTGTGAGTGGTTCCCGTCCGTAACACAGGAAGAAAGGAGTTTTCCCTGTGGCCGCATGTGAGGCGTTGTTGTAAGCGAACTCTAGGGTCGGTAACTGTGTGTCCCAGTGGTTGACGTCGTCCTTGCAAGCTGTGCGCAGTAACTGTTCAACCACTTGATTGAGTCGCTCTGTCTGTCCGTCAGTCTGGGGGTGGTATGCTGAGGACATCGCAAGTTTAGTCCCCAATAATCCCATGAGCTCCTTCCAAAACTTACTGGTGAATTTTGGGTCTCTGTCTGAGATGAGTGTAGCGGGGATGCCGTGGATGGTGATGATGCGGTCGAAGAAGAGGCGAGCAGTTGCTTCTGCTGTGGCGGTGGCGTTGGTCGGTAGGAAGTGCCCCATTTTGGAGAACTTATCGATGACTACGAGGATGGAATCATGTCCCCGTGAGGTCGAGGGAAGTCCTGTGATGAAGTCGAGACTAACGACCTGCCATGGCTGCTCCGGTACGGGTAGAGGCTGAAGTAACCCTGCTTTCTTCTGCTTGCTGCTCTTCATCCACTGGCACGTGTCGCAGGAGGTGACGAACTGCTGCACATCTGCTGCCATCCGGGGCCAGTAGTAATACTTCGCTATTCCCGCTAACGTCTTGTTGCTCCCGAAATGTCCCGCGTATGGTACGTCGTGGAACTCCTCCAATAGGATCTGCCGTAGCGGGGCGTAATTCGGCACCCAAATCTTTCCTGAACCCTTCCTTACCGCTAGGTCTTTCTCCCACTGTAACAGTTTCTGTTTCTCTGCCGTTGCTATCTCGCCGTCCACGGAGTACCCATGTTGGAATAGACCTTTGAGCAGAGGGTTCATCCCGTCGAGTTGGATGCCTGCTACATGACCTGGGCGGCTCAACGCGTCTGCTTTGTTGTGTAGCCCGGGCTTGTAGAGGATGTCGTAGTGGAAGTGGGTCTCCAAGAAATCCATCCACCGTACCTGTCGTCGTGAGAGCGTAGGTTGCGACTTCAAGTATTTGAGGCTGCAGTGGTCAGTATAGACTGTGGTCTTGGCTCCCTCGAGGTAACACCTCCACGCCTTGAAGGCTACGACTATAGCTAGGGCTTCCTTGTCGTGGATGGGGTAGTTTAGTTCTGCTCCGTGCAGTTTCTTACTGAGGTAGGCGATAGGCTGTAAACCGTTCCCGTGATCCTGCATCAGTACTGCTCCGACTGCCTGGTCACTAGCGTCTGCTTCAACTACGTAGTCCTTCTCGGGGTCTGGTAGGATGAGTACTGGGGCTGTGGTCAGTGCTGTCTGTAGCTGTTCCATGGCTTGCTGATGCGGAGTATCCCATTTGAAGGGCGTATCCTTTTTCAGTAGGTCGGTCAGTGGCGCTGCAATCTTAGCGTACTGTGGCACGAACCTGTTGTAGTAGTTGGCGAATCCTAGGAACTGCTGCAACTCCTTCACGTTCTCCGGAACTTTCCACTTCTTGACGGCTTCGATCTTCCGCGGGTCCACGTGTACGCCCTCGGCACTCACCATGTGCCCGAGAAACTGCACCTTCTTCAGGGCGAAGTCGCTCTTCGACAGCTTCACGTAGAACTTGTTTTTCCGCAGGATCTCGAACACCTTCCGCAGATGCTCCACGTGCTCCTTCATGTTCTTGGAGTAGATAAGGATATCGTCCAGGTACACCACTACGCACTCGTCCAGCAGGGGCCGTAGAATATGGTTCATTTCCGCCTGGAACGTTGCTGGTGCGTTGCAGAGTCCGAACGGCATCACCAAGTATTCGTAGGAGCCGTATCGAGTACGGAACGCCATCTTGTGGATCGAGTTGTCCGCCATCTTGATCTGCCAGTAACCCGACCGTAGGTCCAGCTTCGAGAAGACTGTTGCACCACGCAGTTGGTCCAGTAAGTCGTCGATGCGCGGTATGGGGTATTTGTTTTTAACTGTCTGTTTGTTCAGTGCGCGGTAGTCGATGCACATCCGTAAGCTGCGGTCTGGTTTTGGAGTGAAGAGAACTGGTGCACCGTAGGGAGAGGTGGATGGGCGGATCAGTTGTCTGTCCAGTAGATACTCTATCTGTTTCTTCATGTCTGTTAGTTCGGTCGGACTCAGTCGGTATGGTGCACGTGAGACGGGTTTCGCACCTGTTTCCTCCACGATCTCATGCTCGTGGGTGCGTGCTGGAGGTACGCCTGCAGGTAGGTCGTCGGGCATTATATCTTTGTACTGCTCCAAGACCTCCTTCACTGCTGCAGGGAGCTCGGAACTCGGCTTCTCCTCCTCTGCTGCTGCCATGACCAGTGCTAGGTAACCCGTGTTACTCTCGTTCACTGTCTGTTCGAACCGTGCCAGTGTTGTCTCAGGTACGTCCCCTGTATCTGTCCAGCTTCGTAGTGCTATCCGCTTCCCATTGTTGTAGATGCACACCTTGCTGTTGATCCAATCGATCTCGGGGTTGAACCGCTTCAGAATATCTCGCCCCAAGATAAAATCTAACCCTTTGATGTTGGTGACTGGTAGCTTCGGCTTCCACCTCAACGCACCTATATGCAGCTGCAGTGATGCTTCGCCGTGGATAGGAAGTTTCGTACCGTCCACCATGGTTGCTGAAAACTGGGTCTCCTCCGCCTTCTCTCCAATTTTCTCCAATGCTCCGCAGACCGAGTGAGATGCACCGCTGTCCACCAGTGCCTGGAGGCGTCGTCCATTGCATAACACCTCGAGGAGTAGTGGTTTCTGCTGCGCTGAGTAGCCAAAGAGGGTCTCATTAATAGGATCATAGGGTACATCAAACTTAATACCTTCCCTTTTTCCTATACCCGACTCAGCACTTTCCAACTTCACCTGGGGGGTGGGAGGATTTTTCCGAGGCTTGTATATTTTCTCCTGAGCCTGGAAGCCTCCTCTAAGCCTTGGCAGCTGTGTAGGCTTCACCTGTGGGCAACGGGGAGCCTTAACACTGTGCTGCGGGGAGAGAATATTAACTCCACGGAACGCACGACCTTTTTCTACGCTCCGTAGTACTTTGCCCAACTTCTCAGGTACCTGAATGATTTCTAAAGGCTTTTTCTTAGCCTCTAAACCTCCCCTGATTTTTTCAAAGGCTTGAAAACCACGAGAAGTAATATTCTTCGTTAGAGTATCTTTATAGGATACTTTTAACGAATTCTTACTTTCGTGGGTGTTTGGCTGGAGTTTCCCGGTCGGTGCAGAGTCTTTTTTCGCGGAGCCTCCATTCGCCTCGGCGATTTCCCCTGATGCCGGCCGGTCGTGACGTTTTTGATTCGCGCCATCATTTTCTCCTTTTTTCGCCCGCTCCGAAGTCGCCACGTCGTCGCCTTTTCCTGCTTTTCGGATCTTTACGCGATCGCCAGGTCGATCCGCGGCTACTGGCGATTCCCGATTTTTGACTTCGGGGGTGCTCCACTGTTTCCGTCCCGGAGTGCCGCACGTGCTTCCTTCATTTTGTAGCACGACAAAAACTAATGCCCTGCTGCGCCGCAAAATTCGCATTTTGTCGGTTGCTGCTTCGCGTCGTATTTGTCGATATCCATCGGTTCGGCGAACGTGGGGGGTGCCGATCGCTCCGTGCCGAATGTACGGTTCGGCATGAAGCGTCGTGTTTCGGGTTGACCTCGAGTCAGCGCGTCGTATCGCTCGGCAGCACGCACGATGTCCCTGTAGCTGTTGTAATTCGCCGCAATCACCTGCCGCCGAATCTCCATTTTTAACCCTTCGGTGTACGCCTGGATTTTTTCGCCTTCGGTCAGGTCGGTGATGCGGTTGAACAGTAACTCCATCTGCTGCGTGTACTGTGCTACACTACTGTATTGCTTGTGTCGGTGTATCTGCTGCCGCGCCATGTAGGTCGTATTAATTGGTTCGAAACGCTCGATTAAATCTGCCCGAAACTGCTGCCACGTTTTCTCCCCGCGGGCTACGTCGGTGTAGTAAATCCATTCGAGAGCCGGTCCACGTAACAGTGTCGCTGCGAGCCGAATCCTTGATGCGTCGTGTTGCGGGGTCGAACAGCCAATGGCCTCGAAGTAAATTTCGAGGGTGGCCACAAATCGCCGGACGTCGGATCCCTTCGCGCTTGGATCGAACGCCTCAGGGAGCCTCGGTCATGCTGCTTCGAGGTTCGGCGACAGTGGTGCCATCGGTCCGTGAAATGTCGGTGTCGCCACTGCTGCTGGAGTTGTCGGTGCTGCAGTCGCTGCGGTCGCTGCTGCCCGGTGGCGAACCCTGGTTGGCTTGTCAGAAAAGCCTCGAGTCGACGAAGCGTCGCCTGCGTCTGCTCCATGTCGATGCGGAGGCTCGCGATGTCGCTCGTGGTCGCGTAGTTGTCGCCTTGGCCTTCCATGCCTGACATCAACGCGTCCGAAAAACCGAATCGAGGGGGAGCGAAAAACACGGAACCGGTTTTACGTACCCGAAATCGATGTTTAACTGCGTCGCCCCCGCGGTTTTTTTTTAAGACTGGTTTGTAGCGGTCGAAAGAACTTCGCGTGTAAACGGGCTCTGATACCAAGTGTGAGGATCTAGGATCGAGCTCAGAAAAGAGAATGTGAATTGAATGATCACCTGGGTACAACACGAGGCTATTGTCAGAATGTAATTGTATACATCACTTTATAACTGCCTGCAATGTAGACTTAGTGTAGTTATCTTTCTTGTTAGGTGGTGCACCTTTCTTCTCTTCTTTCATATTTGTACCCTTGAGCCTATAGTGAAACCATCCTTTTCTCCTTGCAACTCTCTCGACATTCCCCTTCGACCCTAAACTTCAACTACTAAGCCACTAAAGCTATGGCTCCTAAGCCTAGCTGTACTTAGTATCTTCACAGCTATATATAGGCTCGACACAAGGCCCCGTAACCAGGTGTTACGCGAAGGTTCCGCGGGTCGCGAAGCGTCCCGAACTGATCCTTCCCGAATTCGGTAGAAGGCAATTCGGTGGCAACCGAAAAGCCAGAATTCGGTGCATGCAACCTAGCTCGGTGCTATAACTATAATAAAATATAGGAAAGCACCTAGCCTAGGAAATCAAGCAATTCATGCATGCATATAATTTTCCTATGCTAGAAATAGCATAATAAAGTAAAGGCAAGCAAGCATAGCTGGCATAAGCCGTCGTACTCTCACAGTCAACCTCGCGCACTGTTTTGCCAAACTTCGCACTGCTGGCCCGGCCGTGTCGGCCTACGCTTCGGGACTAGCCCAAGCCTCGCTGCCAGCATAGCACTAGCTAGCTCGCACGCACCGCGTTACCGTTTGCATGTTTCACGTATAAATGTTCGCTCATGCCTTCGCTCACATCTTGGTACTCCTTTGACACCTTAGTGCAATTCTCGCTACTTCGATTCATTGCACCCGTAACAGCACGAAAGAAACCCCCGTTGCTGTGCGCCACGCCCAGTGCGAAGTGGTGGGAGTGGAGTGGGGTGGGACGACGGCTCTTAGTATACCTGGACGACATACTGATTTACAGCCCTGACAGAGCACAGCACTGACAGGACATCGAAGCAGTTTTTAGGATACTGAGTGAGAACCGCCTACTGACCAAAGCGTCTAAGTGTGAGTTTTTACAGGACTGACTGGAGTGGAAATAGACCCGAAAAAAATCGCAACGATTCAAGCCTGGCACGCGCCGACCAACTTGACCGAGCTGCAGAGTTTTTTGGGGTTCGTCAACTACATGCGCCGGTTCGTCCCCGACATGGCGAAGCTGACTGCCCCGCTGACAGACCTGCTGGGGAAGGGGGTTGAGTACACGTGGGGGGAGAAAGAGCAAGCTGCCTTCTCGGCCCTCAAAAACATTTTGTGCTCACCGCCCGTGCTTCACATCGCAGATCCGCACCGTCCGTTCGAGCTCCTCACCGACGCAAGTGACATCGCTGTGGGAGCGGTACTGTTGCAGGATTTTGGGAACGGCCTCCAGCCAATCGCGTACGAGTCCCGCAAGTTGCACCCGCCCGAACGCAACTACCCGATACACGACCGCGAAATGTTGGCGATCGTGCACGCGTTCAAGGTTTGGCGGTGTTACCTGACTGGCGCCGACGTGACAGTACGGACAGACCACCGATCACTACAGTACCTGCGTGCCCAACCAAATCTCAATCCACGACAGATTCGCTGGTTGGACTACCTCGAGTCCAACTTCCACTACACAGTTACGTACAAAAAAGGCGCCTCCAACATCGCCGACGCACTCACCCGCCCCACCGCCCAACTCCATGCCATCCTACTCGCCCAAACCAACCCGCTTTTAACAGGCCTATTCACCCACGGATACCGCACCGACCCATTTTTCACGACCGGAAATTCACAGCAACAGGCAGAAGCTAAAGGAGTTTATTACGTAAAAACAGGCACCAACCGCATCTGGGTACCCGCGTACTCACTACTGAGGGAGCTGCTACTGCAGGAGGCACACGACGGAATTACCTTGGGACATTTTGGGGTAGAAAAAACGCGACAGCAACTGCAGCGGTATTACTACTGGCCGGAGTTGTTGACCGACGTGCAGCAGCACGTGGGCTCGTGTCCCACGTGTCAGGTGATGAAGAGCTCGAGGAAGCGGAAGGCGGGTCAATTGCAGCCGATAACACCGCCCGAGCGCGCCTGGCAGCAGGTTACCATGGACTTCGTCACAGGGTTACCTTCGAACCTTGGGGGTAACGACGCGGTGATGGTCGTCGTTGACAGGTTGACGAAGATGGCACACTTCGCTGCGTGCAAAAAGTCGATCTCAGCCGAGGAGACCGCTCGCCTGTTCATCGCAGCCATTGTTCGCCTGCACGGGATACCAGCAGCGATTATCAGCGACAGGGACACGAAGTTCACCAACAACTTCTGGAAGAAGCTCTGGGAGCAGTTCGGGACCAGGCTACAGTTCAATTCGTCGTACCACCCCGAGACCGACGGTCAAACGGAGCGGACGAATCAGACTATGGAGCAGTTGATTCGTGCCACGTGCGACGACCCCACGACTTGGGAGCAGCAGCTGCCGCTGATCGAGTTCGCGTACAACAACGCCACGTCAGCGACGACGCAGCTGTCCCCCTTCTACCTGAACTACGGGCAAAACCCTACAGTGCCTATGACGCCGAGTCCGGACAACCCAACACCACGTGCACAGCAATTCGTCGAAATTCTGCAAGCTGCCCGCACCAAAGCCGCAGAAGCAATTAAAAAGGCAAACATCATCGCTAAGCGCAATGATGACCGCCACCGCCGCCCAGTCACGTACCAGTCAGGGGATTACGTTCTGCTCGACACGCAAAATCTGCGACTGCCCGACGTACCGAAACTTCGACCGCGCTACTGTGGCCCATTCCAAATCAGCCACATGATCACGCCAGTAACCGCGCACCTACTGTTACCGACCGACTGGTACATCAGCCCATCGTTCCACGTCAGCCTACTTCGCCCGTACATCCCAACCACCAGCCAACTGCCTCGTCACCGCCCGCATTCCATGACTCGCCCTGCATCGGAGCCGATCATCGAGCCCGAAAAAAACATGAGCCATCGGATTCGCCACCCCACGGGAATCAGGAGGATTGAATTCCTCGTTCGCTGGAAGGACCGCACGCCAACTGAAGATAGCTGGGTGCCCCTCAGGGCCCAAAATATCAGGGTAAAACGCCCTGATTACCCTGGGGGCCTGTCCATTTTTCAGGATTACCCTGCCGAAATCAGGAATGCTGTATAGTTACCCTTCTCTAAAAAGTGCATGTTTTTTTTTACCCTGATAGGATTTAGTGTTAGCCTGACGGAATCAGGGTACGGTGTAGACTACCCTGTTACCGAATCTTTCGTAACGCGAATCAGACCACAGTCCGCGAGGCGCCAAATTGAACCACACCCCCACAAACACCGGTTGTCTTTTGTAAGCACGCGTAAAATCCTTGCCACGCTGTCGGCAACGCGCCAAGTTGCCACATTTGTTGTTTCTCTCCGCAGGACTGCCAACTCAATCTCGAATCTTGCCACCCGTAGCCACGCCCACCTCCAACACAGCAGAATTTGCTGTCAAGGACAGCTTCAAGCTGTCCAGGACAGCTTCAAGCTGTCCTTAACATCAAATTGCAAGAGCAGTCCTGCCTTGCTGGCCATATGCTCCCCGCCGCATGCATGAAACGACCCTTGAGAGTCAGGCAGAGGCTCGTTCTCTACGAGGGGGTCCGTTGCTTGGCCCTCATTCTCAACCATTCTCAATTTTCACCTCCACAATGCCCACTGGAGAGCCCGAGCCGCCTGATGGCGCTAGAAACGGCCTCTCTGTGCTGGGCGTTTTACCACGCCTTAGCGAGAACTACGCCGTGCCCATCGCTCAG
This sequence comes from Closterium sp. Naga37s-1, assembly GCA_947471745.1. Taxonomy (NCBI): domain Eukaryota; kingdom Viridiplantae; phylum Streptophyta; class Zygnematophyceae; order Desmidiales; family Closteriaceae; genus Closterium; species Closterium sp. Naga37s-1. Next base: position 1,521,737 of record CANJKZ010000966.1, read on the forward strand.
CCGCCGCCTCGTGAGCCGTCACCAGAATGTGTGGTAGGGACTGTTTATCCGTTCGAGCCGCCAGACTCACCCACGGCGTGGGAGCCACATCCTGAGATAGAATTAGTTCCCGGAGGTGGCGAGGGCTCGTCAAAGCCGCCTACCGCTTCGCCATCGACGATCAGCACCGCGCCCGTGAAGCGACCGCGCGTGGGAGCTACGTACAACCAGCAGACGCTCTGGGGCGCCCCGCCTCCCCGAAACGCAACTTCCCACAAGCGCCCTGCTCCTTCGGCCGATCCGAAGCCACCCACCGATCTGGCAGATGCTGAGTATGAATCGGTTAAAAAGACATTTGAGGGTCAGTGGGCAGGGAGCTTTAACTGGCTACGTTTGCTCCGCATGTCTAACGGTCGTCCTTCTCTGAAGTGTGCGATTTGTGTGAAGCATGGAGATCCACTTGCGCACACCGCGTACGGTGCGAAGGGTGAGGGTGCTCGGGACCTCCAGATCGGCAGCATCCGCACTCACACCTCCTCCCGTGCACACAGGCAGGCGTTGGAGAATGAAGAGAAGGCGGAGGCGGAGAAGGCGAAGCAGGTCACTATCACACGATGGCAGGGCACGGACGCTTCCACTCGTCACATCATTCGGCTCCTCCACATCGCGCACTTTGTCTGTAAGGCCGACGCACCCATAGCGATGTTCGTCCCGCTGTGTTGGTTTCTCGCGAAAGAGGGGTTACCAGACCTGCCGCCAGGTGGCGGCTACGGCGCGTACTATACAGAGTAAGTCCTTGGCCTGAACTGAATACTGGTGTTTTTTAAACCACCCGGGTATGTGACCACGTGTTTTGTCCCCTGGCAGTTACGGCTTCAAAGAGAACCTGCGCGCCCTGTCAACGTACCTCCAAGAGACACAGCGCGAGCACCTGCTCGAATCCTCGTGGATAGGGATTCAACTCGATGAAAGCACGGACCGTGTGAATGGGAAACACCTCATTCTATACGCCACGTTCTTCCAGCGTACCACGGTGGTCACCGAGTTCCTGACACCCATTACTGTTAACCGTTGTGACGGTGCCTCACTCACATCCGCTGTCGTGCAGTATCTGACAGGTATTGGGGTCGACCTCCAGAAGATATCCAGCGTCGCCTCCGATGGTGCCAGCGTCATGGTCGGCAAGAACCGAGGAGTCGTGACACGGCTTCGCATGCGCATTCCGCATCTGGCCTCAACACATTGTATCGCTCATCGGTAAGATTCACCGTTGTGTGCTCCGTGCTGCTGTTCTATGAAGTTTAGATTTTGGCTAACTCGCCGTCGTGTTGCCACTGATGTGCAGGGAGGCACTCGCAGCCAGTGATGCTGCTGAAGAGGTACCTGAGCTGTTGATGATCGACGATGTCGTGCGCGCCTTCGCTGACCACATCGGCCGCAGCAGCGTGGACTACGCGAAGTTTCAGGAGTTGCAGCGGATCTTCTGCCAGACGAATCTCGAGGCGCAGGGGATTATCGACACACGATGGCTCGCCCGTGGTGAAGCGATACAGCGCCTGCTCGACGTACTCCCTGCGGCCATCGTGGTGATGAAGGATTACAAGGCGGCTTTGTACGAGGTGGTTACCTCGTTCAAGTTCAACTGGCTCATCCGCTTTCTAGCGGATGTGCTTTGGGAACTGAACTGCCTTAACCAGCGCTTCCTGCAGCGCCAGGTAAGGGCCTTTGTTGCTGTCGTCTATGTTGTCGCATGCAAGCAAGTGTACTAACTAACTCGCTGGCTGGCCCTTGTGCAGGTGGACATTACCCTTGTTGCGCACATCGTGCAGCAGACAAGGATGCGTTTGAAGACGCGGTATTCCCTTCGCGACCCTGCACACCATTTCGGCAGCGGCGAGAAAATGCAGCTTCCCGAGTTCATTAAGAAGCACGGGGCAAATGATAAGCGCGAGATGAAGGCGGAGGGCGTAGACGGGGACGGGAATCCCGTCACGTTTGAGTTCACACTGCACGAGCGTCCGCTGCCTGGACATGAAACGGATGGCGATGTCACGGCGTGCGTCGAGCTGTCGATTAAGTATGTGCGCGCCATCGACAAAGAGCTGGAGTGGCGGATGCGCGACCTGGAGCTGCTGGAAGGTTCGAAGCTGTTTCGTACAGCTTCGTACGTGACCGACGACACGAAGCGAGTGGAAACCTTCAAGAAATGGCTCGGCCAGCTGCACAAGTTGTACCACCACAAGCTGCCAGGTATATCATTTGCAGCGATTGCACTTGTTAGGATATGTGTGCGCGCCTTCGCTGACCATTACACATACTGCATATTTTTGCTTGTTGGACTAATGCCCCCCATCCCTACTCGTGTCTGCGAGCATCGGCCAAGCTTTCACCCCAACCCCGCCCCCCCCACAGGGTTCGACTACAAGAGAGCACAGCAGGAGCTGTGGATGTTCACATCCACAATGTTCGCCCAGCACAACAACGAAGAATTCCACCAGGCGCTAACGAACATGCTGCGGGATGATGCGTGGCGGGTCTCCTTCCCCAACATCATGCGGCTGTGGCAGTCAGTGGCCGTATTGCCATTGAGCACGGTTGAATGTGAGCGTGGCTTCTCGAAGCAGAACCTGATCAAGACTTGGGGGCGTGGCAGCCTTTGCGACACAAGCCTGGAGCATCTGATGCGCTGCTCCCTGCTGCGGTACGATGTCGACTGGTTTGAGGTGGTCGCTATCTTCCGTGGAGAGAAGCTGAGGCGATCCACCAGGGAGTTCGACCCCACCAGAGCTTCTCAGACTCAGTTTGTTGAGAATGTTGGCAGTGGGGGTGGCACTGAATAGGTGTGTAGTGCATGTGTGGCTTATGTTGAGTGACTAGATTTTGGATGTGCTATGTTATTATGCTCATAAAAAATAGTTAGCTCTCAAAATGGTTATCAAATCAGGATTAGGCTAAAAATACCCTGCTCAAATCAGGCTAGATGTTGACTTACCCTGCTGCAAACAGGGTACGGAAAATTTTACCCTAGGGGTCTGTTCAAGGAGGTGGTGTTACCCTGATTTGTAAGGGTAGGGCAAAACCAATTTTGGGCCCTGGTGCCCCTAGCCAACATCGAAAACCACCCTGCCCTGCAAGTGTACCTGAGGAGCCGGGGATTCCGCGATATACACGCACTCGCGTAGCGGAGGGGGCTTCTTGAGGGGGGGGGGGGGTAGTGTAAGGAATTTTCTCGGCATTTCTTACGGAGCCCGACTACATCGCGTACAGCAACAGCCGCTGCTCGCCCGTTACTGCTAACGGGACTTCGCCAACCTCGCGCGCACTGTTTTGCCAAACCTCGCACTGCTGGCCCGGCCGTGTCGGCCTACGCTTCGGGACTAGCCCAAGCCTCGCTGCCAGCATAGCACTAGCTAGCTCGCACGCACCGCGTTACCGTTTGCATGTTTCGCGTATAAATGTTCGCTCATGCCTTCGCTCACATCTTGGTACTCCTTTGACACCTTAGTGCAATTCTCGCTACTTCGATTCATTGCACCCGTAACAGCACGAAAGAGACCCCCGTTGCTGTGCGCCACGCCCAGTGCGAAGTGGTGGGAGTGGAGTGGGGTGGGACGACGGTGCACACAAGTGAAACCGCATCTCGCTGCCGATATCACTTGCAAGTGTTGTTCCAATTGCCCTGCTCAGAGTAGCTCTACTCGCCAAGGAAGTCCAATCGACATTATGCGCTTCTGATCCGAACGCGCTACGCGCGCCGAATATGACAGTGTCTACTGGCGCCGGAAAATTGGCTGGACATACCTGGCTCGCAGTCCGACCGATGGGTTCGCTATGTTGGTGAAAAGAAACCGTGCAGGGATTTTGTTTAGGTTTTGCAGGAGCCTCGTCGGAGGCCCAAGCATAAGCCATGCTGCATTATAGCCCCGCGAGCCTGCACCGACACGTTCCGTATCGCCAGCGTACAATCTGTAGCGGGCTCACTTACCCCATTCTTCGTCGATCCTGCAAATGGCTTACGAGGTGGGTCGAGGTCTCAGATTCTCTCAAAGCAGTTTCTCTGAAATGATCGCGGCACCTTGGATGGATAAAGCTGTAAGCCAAGGAGTCAGAAACAGCCGCTTCGAGCCGATGTCGAGTCCAGGTCGCGACAACAGCAGACGTAACCCCACACCGTCCAGCACCAGTTCTCCCCTCCCTCTTCTCCCTCTAACGGGAAACTGCACCAAACGAGGCGCTCGTTCCTTGTCCGGCGGCGACCGTAGAGACACGCTTATTTGTGAAACTCAGCCGTGTATCGTTAGCCGTGTTTCGTAGTAGATCCTCAGACTCGCCGAGCTTCGCGTCATTGCGCCTTCCTCATCCGAGAAATTTGATTCTCCAATCCCTTGTTCGTTTCTCGCGGTCGCAATGAGGCTGTTTCTGACACCCCGTGCAGTGAACATCGCCATGACCTTAGCAACCATTCTGCTGGTGCTTTTAGTTCCGCACACCGTCGCTGTCAAGAGGGCACCGGCAAAGAAGCCCCCATCGCGTGCCGACCTGCTGAATCGAGAGCTCTTAACGGCGTTCAAGGACCTCGATAAAAAGTACCCTTTTTTCTCAGTCTTCGCGCAACGTTTCTACACTGCTGGTACGTTTATCAAGTGAGGATTCTTTGCTGAGGACATGGCAGCTGCAGGACGGACATAACTTTCCAGCATTTCTAAATTGAGCCAGCTAAGCCAGTCTTTATTTTCCTCTCGTTTTCCTCCTTGCAGCTAGGGTCAAGCTTATTTCCCTGGAGGGTCCCTCCACGATCCTTGTTCCGTCCGATATTGGCAATCAGTTCATGAAAAAGAAGTGGGAGGCTTTCACTCCCCAGCAGAGGCTTCGCATCATGAAGGATCTGATTATAAAGGGGAAGTTCAGTAAGGACCGGCTGCTGTCCACTGTGCCCTTGTGGCAGTTCCCCACCATGAATATGGGTTTGAAGCTGGTCAAGATGAACAGCTACTCAACAAGAGAATGCTATTTTAAAGCTGTAGGGGGTTCTGCGTTCGGCCCACTGAACATGGCGAATTTGAGCATCACGAGGAATATCCAGGTCCATGGCATCTCTACAGTCCCTATCCCACCTAATGCGTAAAACACTTGGATGGAGGCTTCGGGTTGGCAATAATAAGCTGAGTCCAGGCATTTATTTTATGGTCAGTTGATCAAGGAGGGCCGTTGCTTGTTCCTTTGCTTGAGAATCCTTCATGTACATGTGTGCAAATATGCATCAGCAGCTCTAAATATGCAATGCAGCCACTCCGCACTAGAAATGCGAATGAGTTGATACATCCGTTTTCTAGAGGAATTTTTGTACAACGTCCTCGTCCAGGGCCTCAGAATAAAACGTCCTTCTGGCTGATGTACCTCCAGTTTTATGTATTGGTAACTAACCATTTATTCTACATTGGTTTCTCTTCATGCCTCCAGAGGGATGTTGTTTGTAGATTAGGTAGGGGTTGTGTGGGTCTTGTAGTGGGGTCTCCCTGTGGAGTACAAGCCGATAGATCTCCCACGTGCCGAAGGTGGTGGCACTCGCACGGATGAAAAATGGTATATCTCGGTAAATTCGGTAGGAACTTTCTTACCACGCGGGCGACGGGCAGAATGAGAAAATTGGAGGGGTAGAAAAGGTAAAGGTAAGGTTTGGCATGGACAGAATCACCGTCGACGAAAAACGCACCATCTAATGGTTCGAGTAGTTTTGAAGGACTTAGTTTGTTAACATCATGGAAAGTCCACGTGTGTTTATTTTTAAAGTACCCTACAAAGTAGAAGGTGAAAAGAACAAGGAATTTCGACAGAACGTTTTTCTTAAGCGTTCTGACCATTTGGCTCAAGAGGTGGCGAGCACAGATTTGTAAAAGTAGAAGCGGCATTAAAACATAATGACCTATTTGTGAATTGTTAGATACTCGGTAAGAATTTGTCACTTAACAACTCACACATTTCCGTAGAACACCGGCCTTCACGAAGCCCTGAATATGCAGGTTGGAAAAAATCCGTCAGGAGGGGCGCGTCAAAGATACACTCGAGACTGAGACTGCAGCGACAGCTCTATGGCGTTCGCGGAGGTAACATCGAGGTTTGCCCACATGAAAGGACAATTGTTTTGTGGCGTCGAACAAGAGAGCGCGGAAGAATCTGGACATCACACGTCCGGCGTGAGTTCACGGCTCTAAACTTGCGATCACCCACACGTCCAATTGGAGGAAGTCTTTAGGTTAATTGGAGTGTGTCTGCGGATGTCGATTGGACGGTTTATTTCGCAGTTTCCCTGACGTCGCACACTCTGCCAAGCTGGACCCAAGAAGTTGCACTTTCATTGCATAAGTTCGGCAGACCCTGAACGCCATCTCACTAGAAAGCCAAACGTGGTTTTTGGTCCAATCCGCCGCCGCATCATCTTCCCTGCTGTCGTACACTCCCTCCCTCCCTCGTTCTTGCCTCCCCCCCCCCCCTTCCCATTCATCCTTCAAATTCGTCACGACATTCAGCGTCACCACGCTTTCCTCTTCACCCTCACATCTCGTCAATCCCTCAGCGGGTCCGCGTTCCTTAGCCGAGTTCCGGATTTTTTCTGACAGGCTGGTCTTCAAGTCCTGAAGTCAATCTGGATGTGCGGATACTAAGAACCTGTTTCTCTTACGTCTTCAAGCCTTTCACTGCCTGGAGCGTAACGTCGCGCATCATGTCATCACCGTTCACACGTTCGCGAGAACTCCTCGCGGTGCTGCTCGTCTCGGCTGTTCTTCTCGCGCCGAGTCCTCACGCCGCAAGGGGCGTTGAAGCGCGGAAACAAGCCCCTAAGAAGCCGCCAACGAAGCCCACTGGCGTCCCGCAATGGGAGCTCGTAGCGGCGCTCAAGGACATCGATAAAAAGTTCAAGTTTCATTCTGTTTTCGCCGAACGATTCTACACCGCAGGTGAGCTTGACCGTGAAATGCAAAGGATCCTTTCCTCGCGACTCCTGCGCAAAACTTTTGTTGCCTTGAATCTAGTAAATGTGTAAACCCCCGCTTGAGATCCCAGACATCCAAGGCTTGATCAAGTGCACGCGCTCTTCCGCGATATCCCTTTTTTTGGCGGAGGAAACGACAGCATCATCCTAGCTTGTATCGTCGCACTGTGTATCGCCTTGGCTTAGTCGACATGGTCTGTTGCGTCCTTGACCTAATCTAGTCCCGACGTTCTTTGGTTGCGTGTGCAGCGAAGTACAAGCTCATCACCTTCGATGGCCCTTCCACATCCTCATTAACCTTTGAGTCGTCTCGAGAAGCATCACACTCTGTTGCGTCCTTAACCTAATCCATCTGCGATGTTTCTTGGTTGCGCGTGCAGCAAGGTATAAGCTCATCACCCTTGACGGCCCTTCCACCATCCTCATTCCGAGCAACATTGGGAACCAGTTCATGAAAAAGAAGTGGGAGGCGTACACTCCGCAGCAGCGCCTTCGCATAATGAAGAATCTGATCGTAAGGGGGATGTTCAGCAAAAATCGGCTGCTCGCTACAGTGCCGATGTGGCAGTTCCGCACAATGAACATGGGCCAGAAGTTGGTGAAGATGAATGCGTACGCCAAGAAGGAATGCTACTTCAAAGCCCCGGGAGCTAAATCGTTTGGCCCACTGAACCAGGTGAATATGAGTCTGACTAAGCACATTCAGGTGCACGGACTCTCAACGGTCCCCATTCCCCTGAATGTCTGGTGAATACAGGCAGTGGCGTTTATGGGGTTGAATTGGTGATTAATGATTTGGTGATGGAAGTAGTTATGTGTGCAGATGCAGGTGAGATAGAATGAGATGTGAGAATGGGGGTGGGGTGCAGGGGACAGATGGTGTGGGAGGAAGGAGAGGAAGGGGGAGGTAGGGGGGAGGTGATTGGGGAGGGATTAGGGGTACAGGGGAACGCGTGTTGCTGAGTTGATTATGTTGGCCAGTGGCCTTCCATATGTGTACTATACGGTATGTTAATCCAGAAAGGATACCTGCATCTACGTTGCTGATTTACGGTCACCAACTCATGTCTAGGAGAGCTTCTGTTTGTGTTTCCATTAAAAGAAACACTGTATTCTTGATTCAAATTCTGTACGACAAACGAATTTATTATTGGCACAAAACTAAGAGACAATAAGGGCGGATTCCTGACTTCGGGTCATCCGCTCTTTGAGTCATCCGAAAATGTGGGTTCCAATCGGAAAACCCGAATATCAAGATTGAGGTTTTTCTATTGGATCCAACAATTTCGAATGACTCAAAGAGCGGATGACCCAAAGTCAGGAATCCGCCCTAACATAATCATTCCCACTCCTGTCTGCTGCACTGCATGCAGGGGGGAAATGACGGAGGTAGTGGCGGGTGAAGCGTACAGAAGGGCATGGGAAGCGACAGCGCTAAGGGATGGGCAAAGGGGAATGTTAGCAGGACAACAAGAGGGGTTAGAATGGGGGAAAGGGTGTGAGTGAAATGGGAAAGTGAGTGAGTGGGAAAGAGAGCGAGTGGAGAAAAAGGGGTGCACAACGGGGAAAGTGAGTACGGCAGATGGGAAGATAGGTGAGAACAAGGGTAAAGAGAGGGAGAAGGGGGGAATTGGGGTGAGCAAAAGGAGAACAAGGGGAAAGAGAGGGAGAAGGGGGGAAGGGGAACAAGGGTAAAGAGAGGGAGAAGGGGGGGACTGGGGTGAGCAAAAGGAGAACAAGGGGAAAGAGAGGGAGAAGGGGGGAACTGGGGTGAGAAAAAGGGGAACAAGGGTAAAGAGAGGGAGAAGGGGGGAACTGGGGTGAGCAAAAGGAGAACAAGGGGAAAGAGAGGGAGAAGGGGGGAACTGGGGTGAACAAAAGGGGAACAAGGGGAAAGAGAGGGAGAAGGGGGGAACTGGGGTGAGCAAAAGTTGAACAAGGGAAAAGAGAGGGAGAAGGGTGGAACTGGGGTGAGCAAAAGAGGAAAGAGAGTGAAGAGGGGGGAAAGAGAGTAAGTGAAAAAGGAAAGAGAGTGAGAAGGGGAGAAATTGGGAGAGTGATGGAGAGTAGAGAGTGTCCAGGGAAGAATTTGGGTGAGTGGAGGGAGAAAGAGTGAGCAGAGGAGGAAAGAAAAAATGGGGAGGGGAAAGAGTGAGCCGAGCAGGGGAGAAATCGGGTTAGTGAAGGGGGATTGAGTGGGCTCCAAAACGGAAACAGCAGTGTGTGAAAGGAGACTAGACGGCGGGAGTGAGGACAACTAAGGGGGGAAATCGGAGGGAGGCAGGGGGGAAACGGAAAGGAGGAAGGGGGGAAACTGAAGGGAGGAAGGGATGAAACTGAAGGAACGAAGGGGGAGAAAGTGAATGGAGGCAGGGGAGAAAGTGAATGGAGGCACGGGGGACACGGATGGGAGGCAAGGGGGAAACAGAAATGAGGAAGGGGGGAAGGGATGAAGGGAGGAAAGTGAAGGAAAGCAGGGGGGAGAAAGTGAATGGAGGCAGGGGGGAAACGGATGGAAAGGGAAGTGAGGGCTTAGGATAGGTGATTTGTGGACGACTGGGGAGCTGAAGGGACGGGAAGGGGAAATGAGGGCGAGGAGAAAGGGAATTGAGGGAGATGGGAAGGCGGAAGTGAGGGCGACACGACGGGGAAGTGATGGTGGCTGGACTGCAGATTGAAGGCTGATTTTGAGAATTCTCAAAATCAACATAAAAAGAAAGTGACGGCGACGGGACGGGAAATGGCGACGGGACGGGCAATGGCGACGGGACGGGCAATGGCGGCGGGACGGGCAATGGCGACGGGACGGGCAATGGCGACGGGACGGGGACGTGATGGCGGCGGGCCTGCAGATTGTTGAGTCATTTCCTCTGCTAAACTTTCTCATGCGCGCTGCTGCTCGCTGGAAATGTCTCAACATCAGAAGTGAGGGCGACGCGACGGGGAAGTGAGGGCAACGCGACGTTGAAGTGATGGCGGGGCTGCAAATTGAAGGCGAAGGGAAGTGAAGGTGCGTGCGACTGGACGAGGTAGTGGGGGCGACGGGAAGAGAAGTCGCGGGTGACGAGAATGGGAACAGTGATGTCGGCGGGCCGCGTGATAGGAGGGGAATCTAGGATCTCCGTGCATTGTTGGTATTACACGACGCCACACCCTCTCACCGTGCTGCACATCCGCATCCCCCGCCTCCGACACACTCGATTCCGCGACAGGGGACCGTTTCTAAGGTAAGCTTCAAGTCCTAAGGTCATCGTTTGATGAACTAAGTTTATATGGAAACATTGCTGGTGCACCACACGTGGTGGAGAACGCTAAGGAGGAGCAACTTTTTTCGCTCTACTAAAGTTCTAAGGGTGTGGTCGTCGCAAGTACAGTATGACACTAGTCGTCGCAAATTGGTTTCGTGAGGGTGCTTTGCATCCATTCCGAACCTGACTTCCAAACCACCCAACCAGCCCTTGTTACCCAGTTTCCGTCTAACGAGCTCTTGTTCTGTATACCCATTGGGGAAAGAAAAGTCTAACGGTCAACTCGTTTTTCGCAACCACTTCTCGCACTTTCTCGTTCCTCTTCGCAGATAGTATATTCTTCGTGGAGAACAAATGGGCAGCCTTCCCTTCCTCCCCACATGCCAATCTTGTTTTTGCCAGCTCATTGTCTGCAGTTCCCAGCTGTTTGCCTGCCTATGGTAAAATAATGATAAAATCGTATGACTTCAAATCTGCGCAATTTCTATCCGTTTCCCTTTCGAACCAGCAAGTTCAACAATTACAGTAGATTCCATAACCTCCTACAGCTTCCATCACTTCTGACTTAAGCGTCATCCATGCCCACTCAAATGTTTTGTACCAAGAGCAATTTTTGAAGGATGGCGGGAAGTAAAATACCCCATAAATTCTGTAAAGTTTTCCTTCGATGGGGAAAATTGTGTTCTTTGAAAGAGGAAATATCTTCCAATAGTCTTTCCCGCTCAAGCCTTGTGAGAGAGGGAGGGTCGCTTCTCATGATGGCCCTTCCAGCCTGTCTCGCTTGAGTCGAGTCGAGTCGCACCCGCAAACCCAGCCCACACTCGCCATGACCTCAGGGTGCACGTTTGCATATCATGTCCTGTCCATTGCAGTTACAGTACAGTAATAACTACCTCTCAGGACCTCTCTCGGTCCCACCCAGCCTTGTCGGTCTCAACTCATCCCTTCTTTTCACCGACCTTCGTGCCTTTCCCTTCCCTCGCTCTTTTTGTAGCTGTGTCCAGCTGCTCAAACGGTCCCATTCTATCCACGTCATGCGTAAACCCTCCTAGAATCCGTTAGAGTCCGTAGTGGGAGCTCGTGGCGCGAATCGAGAAAGCATCGATAAGAGTAGCTACCTAATATTTTCCTTGCTACAGTCGTTTCAAAAGCAGGTACGTATGAGCAAGCCATGATGCACAGAATGGGGTGACCTTCGTGTCGGCTCTAAAGTCACTTCCGTTTTGAGTCGGCTCAAAAACCGAAAGCGACTTCAAGGGGTACCTAAATCAAGCGCAGAATGCCTGACAGACTGAGGCCGCCGACTTTTTTGCGTCGTTTCGTCGACGAGGCATCATGCGTGCAACGTGCAATCCGCCGCAGCGCATTGCGCGTAAATCATTTCCCAGCGCATTGCACGTTGCACGTAGCAGCACGCCCCGCGTGCCAGCCGTTTCCAGCGCGCTTGCATTGCCTCCATGCGATAGAAGTGAGAATTTTAGACGTCTAAAAAATTCTCTTATATCGCGTTGCCTCCACGCCCCAGTCGTTCGAAGCTCCTCATTTACAGCTCGAGTCGCAGCCGAACCGCTCTTCACAAAGAAAGAAGTCTTCCAAATCCGTCCATTCCTTTCCGTCTCGTTCATCCCGTCCGTCCGTGCGTCCTTGCGTCCATCCCCCCCATCCCTTCCCCCCACCCCTTCCCCCCGCTCCTCCTTCCCCTCGCCCACCCCCCCAACCCCTTCCCTCTTCCCTCCCCCTCCCGTGACCTTTTTAGGTTCGAGCCAACGTTTTCCGGCCCTGCGCGCGATGCGTATAAACGTCTGTTAACACACGAAGCCTGCCTCTACAAATAGTTCCCAAGAGTTCGCTCTCTCTCGCGGCGCGCTTTCAGCCATGGGCGCGGCGGAGGAATACGAGGAGCACGGTGGCGGCGACGGCTCGGCGGAGAAGAACGGAAGCGCCGCGGACGGCGGCGGCGACGGCGGCGCGATGGAGCGCGAGGAGATGCAGCTGTACTCGGAGGCGCCCGCGTTTCAAGGCGCCGCGGTGGTGGCGATGATCGAGCGACACGACGACGACATTGGCGAAGAGCAGAAGATTCTCGAAATCACGATGGAGGATGGGGTTACCATGTCGCTCGCGCTCGACTCGGGCGAACGGCGGCTTAACGAACTTGGTTACCGGCAGGAGCTGAAGCGTTCGCTGGTAAGTGTTCCGTTTGAAGGTGGTTTCCCCTGGTAGGCGTTCAATGGAAAAGGCGTGGGTGGTCCCCATGTACGCGTAAGTAACTATTCCTTGTCCCTATGTACGCGTTAGTAATGTGCTCCTAATAATATGCGTACATAATGTGATTCAAGTTTTGCCTTTTTATCGCGTTTACAGTCGAATGACTTCTATTCTACCCCCGTGCAATGACTCCATGATTGTGGCTTCGAGTCAAGGCGTTTCCCCCCTAAGTCCTTTTCACTCACCTCCCTCCACTTACCGCCCCTGTCTTATCTTTCCCTCTTTCATCTCCCTCCTGTCACCTTCCCCTTCTCATCTCCCTCTTCCATCTCCCCACCTCACTCCCCCATCACACCTTCCAACCTCACACATTCCCCTTTCTCACGTCCCCTTTCCGATCACCTTCCCAATCCTCTCTTTCCCCCTCTCATTTCCAATTCATCTCCCTCTCAATGCTTTCCAATGTCTCTCAATGCCTCTCAATGCCTCTCAATGCCTCTCAATGCCTCTCAATGCCTCTCAATGCCTCTCAATGCCTCTCAATGCCTCTCAATGCCTCTCAATGCCTCTCAATGCCTCTCAATGCCTCTCAATGCCTCTCAATGCCTCTCAATGCCTCTCAATGCCTCTCAATGCCTCTCAATGCCTCTCAATGCCTCTCAATGTCTCTCAATGCCTCTCAATGTCTCTCAGTGTCTCTCAGTGCCTCTCAACGCCTCAGATTGCTCTCCTCTCTGCTCCTTCCACTCCCCTCCGCCTCTGCCTCCTTCTCCTCCGCGTACCCTTCTTCCAAACATGTCGCCCCCACCCCCACCTCTCTCTGACTTGCAATGCACACAAGGCTTTCACAATGGTGGGCCGGCAGGGCTTGTCTGGTTCTGATGGATCACGGCGGTAGCAGTGCGCCTTATTGCACCGCACTGCACCTCTGTAATTACTCCCCTTCCATCCCACCGACAGACAAGGGTCCAATGATTGTGGATCAGCATGGCTCTTCTGGTATTGGTGGATCATAGCCGTTGCAGCGCCCCAGTCCACCTCTTTGCACCGCACTGCACTGCACCTCATCGCACCGCACTGCACCTCTATATCTTTCCCTATCTCCAACATTAACAGGCAAGGCTTTAACGATGGCGGGCCAGCAGGGCTGGTCAGGTACTGGTGGATCACACAGCCGTGGGATTGCACCTCATCGCTCTCAGCATGGCACCTCACTGCACCTCTTTGCACCCATTTCCTGTTCTCCCTTCCACCAACAGACAAGGGTTCAACGACGGAGGTCCAGCAGGGCTGATCTGGTACTGGTGGATCACAGCTGTAGCAGTGCACCTCAGTCCACCTCATTGCACTGGACTGTACCCCCTCCCCTGTACCAACAGGCAAGAATTCAATGATGGTGGGCCAGCAGGGTGGATCACAGCCGTTGCGGTGCACCTGCGCTGCACCTCATAGCACCGCATTTCACCTCCTTGTACCGCAATGAACCACGTCACTCTCCATTCTCCCACCAACAGCCAAGGGTTCAATGACGGTGGCCCAGCAGGGCTGATTTGGTACCGGTGGATCACACCTGTAGCAGTGCACCTCAGTCCACCTCATTGCACCACTTTGCACCTATTTCCCCTTCTCATCACTCACCCTCCCACCCACCAACAGACAAGGGTTCAAAATCTGGTACTGGTCGATCACGGCGGAAGTAGTGCACCTCAGTCACCTCTTTGCACTGCACTGTACTGTACTGTACTGCACTGTACTGTACTGTACTGTACTGTACTGTACTGTACTGTACTCTCTCCCTCTCCGCCCCACCAACAGACAAGGCTTCCATGACGGTGGGCCAGGAGGGCTCATCTGGTACTGGTGGATCACAGCCGTTGCAGTGCACCTCATCGCTCTCAGCATGGCAGAAATCTCCTCCTCCTTCCCTGTAAGTGGAAGAGAACGGTTGAAAGCGGTGGAAACCGGTGTCGGTTACTAGGGCATCTCTAGCCTGCCTAGTTCACCTCTCTTAGCAAGCAGCACGGCTAAAATTCCCACCTCCTCGGTTTTTTGTTTTTTTGAGTCGGCTCAAAAGTCTACAAGCCCATCTGTAGCCTTCACAATTCATCTCTCTTAGCAGCATGGCTGAAATCTTCTCCTCCTCAGTAAATTCTCGCTGCATGATAAAGCCAACCAACCAAACCATGCAAGCCCTTTCTGGTGAATTAAAACCTTGAAATAATCAAATGTTTGAGATAATCAGAACTAAGATCATCAAAGGGAGCTCAAGGCTAAACAGCCCGAACTACCACTGGTCAGATACAACCATTTCCTACCTGAGAACCTCTGCATTCCGACAGCAACAACATCTAGTAACGTCCCCCCCTCACCTCCATCCACCCTACCGTTTTCTAAGCCCAGACCTCCTCCTCACCTCCTTCCCACCCTACCCTCCTCCGCTCCATCTCTATCGATCCATTACATCTCTTTCCTTTCCCCGCCCCCCCCCTCCCCACCATCCAACTCCCTTTCCCCCCCCCCCCCCCCCAATCCCTCCCCCGCCCCCCTTGCTCCCCTTCTGATTTCACTATCCTCTTCCTCCAGACAGCTGGCTCGCTCTATTTTTGGGCGGCAGCTCTGGCAGGGCCAAAGTGGGGCCCACTTGCGTCGTTCATCACGGTGAGATGCGATCTGATTTGATTCACCACGAAATGCGATTTAATTTGTTTCGATCTACTTACGGTTTCACTTGAAGTGTCCCGTTCATTCACCTCCCATTCACACCCACATGCCCCACCCCCACTCCATCGCATAATGGCTTCAACATCGATACCTACTGGAACCGATGATGAAATATGATACGATTTGATATAATAAGATTACGCTATAGCATGATATGACACCATCAGTCGAACGCTGTTTTGAAGTGCTCCAAACATGTCATAAGTTATGACTCATAACCCACAACAAGTTGACCTTTTTATATGACGCAGTGTAACAACCCCCCCCTGCACCCATCACCTTGTAAGCATGCTGGTATGGCATTGACGGAATTTGCTGGTCCTCACGATTTCATGACCTTATGAAACTACCCTTTACCTGATAACCCATCATGACATGACCCTGCACATGGCCGCATCACCATGCATGGATACATACATGCGTACAGGCATGGATGGAGTTAGTTGGGCTCGCGGTGGGTCATGCCATGCCACGGTCTCGTGCACCCATGTATTTTAAAAAAACCGCCAAATCTGTCCTAGCGCGAGAACTCATCTTCAGTAGCACATGTGCTCTTCCTTCCATACATGCATACATGCACGTGTGCAGGCATGGATGGAGTTCGTTGGGCTCGCGGTGGGTCATGCCATGGTGTCTTATTACGGCGTCACCCTCCTGCAAGTGCTCATTCTTATCAGCACAGGTGGGTTCTCGATCATGCCTGCTCGCACCGCTCACTTCCGCGTTTCATGAAGGAATATGAGCACAGGTACGCCACGCCATGGTGTCACATGCACATGTGTATTCCCATGCACATCTGAATTATGGCGTCACCAGTCTAAAACCGCAAGAGCTCTTCCGCATCAGCACATTGAAATCACTTTTGAGAGGCATTTGCACATGTGGGAATTTCAAAAGTGATTTCAATAGAGGAGATTCTCAAAAGTGATTTCAATAGAGGAGATTCTCAAAAGTGATTTCAATAGAGGAGATTCTCAAAAGCGATTTCAATAGAGGAGATTCTCAAAAGTGATTTCAATAGAGGAGATTCTCAAAAGCGATTTCAATAGAGGAGATTCTCAAAAGTGATTTCACTGAAACTGCAAGAGCACTTCCTCATCAGCACATGTTCATGTTCATGGCATGCCATGGTGACCTACACCTACTATGGCATGCCATGGTGACCTACACCTACTATGGCATGCCATGGTGACCTACTATGGCATGCCATGGTGACCTACTATGGCATGCCAAGGTGACCTACTGTGGCATGCCATGGTGACCTACTATGGCATGCCAAGGTGACCTACTATGGCATGCCATGGTGACCTACTATGGCATGCCAAGGTGACCTACTATGGCATGCCATGGTGACCCACTATGGCATGCCAAGGTGACCTACTATGGCATGCCATGGTGACCTACTATGGCATGCCAAGGTGACCTACTATGGCACCTCGTCCGGAAAATGGGATGATGCTGGACCAGTACGAGGTGTTTGGTATCGCGTACGGTGTTCTGTGGTGCTCATCTTGGCTGCTGCCTTATTCCACTCTCGAACTCTGTACTGCATGGCTGTGCTCTGCTGCTGCATGGCTGTGCTCTGCTGCTGCATGTGTGCGCTCTCCCGGCGGTGCAAATGGCGATGGATTCATGTTGGATCACTACGAGGTGTTTGGCATCATCGCATGCGGGGTGGTGCTCATCTTGTCTGCTGACACGTTCGATCTTGCTGTCTCTGTGCTGGGTTCATCATGCTACCAGGACAGGAGGCGCCAACGGCGATGGATTCATGTTGGATCACTACGAGGTGTTTGGCATCATCGCATGCGGGGTGGTGCTCATCTTGTCTGCTGACACGTTCGATCTTGCTGTCTCTGTGCTGGGTTCATCATGCTACCAGGACAGGAGGCGCCAACGGCAATGGATTCATGTTGGATCACTACGAGGTGTTTGACATCATCGCATGCGGGGTGGTGGTGCTCTCTCCTGCTGTGTCTCATTGGATTCTCGTTCTCACGGTACTCCATAGCTGTCCTCTGCTGCATGTCTGTGACTCCGTGCTGCAGGTGGTGCGAACGGGGATGGCTTCATGTTGAATCACTACAAGGTGTTTGGCATCGCATGCAGGGTCGTGCTCATCTGCTGCCTCATCATCCCGCTCCCGCTCCCTGTGCACTGTGCTTGCGTCTCTCTGCTCTGCTGCTTCATGTGTGTTCCAGGAGGCGCGAACGGGGATGGGTTCATGCTGGACCACTACGAGGTGTTTGGCATCGCATGCGGGGTCGTGCTCATCTGCTGTCTCATCAACTGCTGCTCCATCCAAATCGTCTCATACGTCATGCTCTTTTCAGCGTGCATCCAGGTCCGTTCTCTCTCTCTCTCTCTCTCTCTCTCTCTCTCTCTCTCTCTCTCTCTCTCTCTCTCTCTCTCTCTCTCTCTCTCTCTCTCTCTCTCTCTCCTCAGCACATTCTGTGTCAGTCCTCTCCTCTCTTCCCTCGGGTCGTGCTCATCGGCTCATCTGCTGCCTCATCAACTGCTGCTCCATCCACATCGTATCCTACCTCATGCTCGTCTCAGCGTGCATCCAGGTCAGTCCTACCGTCTTACCTCCTCTCCTCCCTCCTCACCCTACTAGCCCTTCCTTTCCTTCCTCCGCTCCCATCTCGTGGCCCCTAACCACCCACACACCTGCCCACTCGCCCACCCACCCACCCGTTCACCCTTAAATCCTCTACATGCTAGGGAGAGGAGCAATTGTTTCCAGCGTCACACTGCCTCTCTTCGCTTCCTATTACCCAGTCAGTCAGTTCACACATGCACCTTTTGAGAATTCTCAAAAGTCGCTCCAATATTTACCCAGTCAGTCAGTTCACACACGCACCTCTTTCCTATCCCCCCGCTATACCCGTTTCCCCTTGTTTATTCCCCCCTTCCTCCCTTCCAGGTGCTGGGAGCAGTGGCGCTCATCATCACCACTCTCTCCCTCATGACACCCAACCACCAGCCACACACCCACCCACACCCACGCGCTCTGTACCCACCACCAACCTCCCTAACCCCTCACCTCTCCCACCTCTCCAGGTGTTGGGAGCAGTGGCGCTCATCATCACACTCCCCCTCGCCATGCCCTACCAACACCCTCACACAAGCCTCCCGTTTGTTTTTTAGTCGACTCAATAATACGCCCCCACCCACCACCCTCACACAGGCCCGCTGCTTGCCCCGTTCTGCTTGCCCCGTTCTGCTTGCCCTGTTCTGCTTGCCCCGTTCTGCTTGCCCCGTTCTGCTTGCCCCGTTCTGCTTGCCCCGTTCTGCTTGCCCCGTTCTGCTTGCCCCGTTCTGCTTGCCCCGTTCTGCTTGCCCCGTTCTGCTTGCCCCGTTCTGCTTGCCCCGTTCTGCTTGCCCCGTTCTGCTTGCCCCGTTCTGCTTGCCCCGTTCTGCTTGCCCCGTTCTGCTTTCTCTCTTTCCTCACCCTTCACCTTCCCTCCCCCCCTCCAGGTGTTGGGAGCAGTGGCGCTCATATCATCATTCTGCCCCTCGCCGCGCCCACCCACCCACCGTATCAATTCACACATGCACGAATCCCTTCTCTATCCCCCCACCCCCCCTACCTTTCCCTTCTACCCTCCAGGTGTTGGGATCAGTGGCGCTCGTCATCACACTGCCCCTCGCCGCACCCACCCACCGCATCAATTTCACACATGCATGGACCTCTGCTCTATCTAGGGATGAGCAATATGACGAACACATTGGTGTTCGTCGACGAATAGGCCCGCGACCAATTTTTAGGTCGCGGGCCTTGGTGTTTGGGCTCAGATCAAGGCATTTCGCCGCTGCTTAAGTGCGGATCAAGGCATTTCGCCGTTGCTCAAGTATAGATCAAGCATTTCGCCGTTGCTTAAGTGCGGATCAAGCATTTCGCCGTTGCTTAAGCTCAGATCTAGCCTTTCGCCGTCACACGCTGGCACTAGTATGGATGAAGCAGGGCGGGACTGGCTTGGGGGGTGGGGGGAGGGAATGTGAAACATTTGGATTTCACTCTACTTGGATCTAAGAAGGTCCTTTAAGGCGAACGCGAACATGTTCTGGGCGAACGTGTTCGTGTTCGCCAAAACGTTCGAAATGTTCGCCTCTCTTGGCGAACTTCGAACACCCTTTCTGGTGTAAAGTGTTCGGCGAACCGAACAGTGTTCGGTTCGCCGAACGGCCATGTTCGAGCCCAGGCGAACACGAACATGTTCGTGTTCGCCATTTGCTCATCCCTTGCTCTATCCCCCCCCCCTCCCTCCCCCCCTCCTCTACCTTTCCCCCTCAGCTGTTGGGAGCAGTGGCGCTCATCATCACGCTGCCCCTCGTCGCGCCCACCCACCAGCCAGCCTCCTACGTCTTCCAAACCTTCTTCTCAAACGAGTCACTTCCCACGCCTGTGAGCCACTCCGCACGAATGTGCACCACTCTGCACCACTCTGCTCCACTTAATTCCTTGCAAACCGTTCACTCTTAGTCGGCCCCACCACCCACCCATCCACCATCCAGCCTCCTATGTCTTCCAAACCTTCTTTTCAAACGAGTCTCTGCCCACTCTGCACCACTCTGCACCACTCTGCTGCACCACTCTGCACCACTCTGCACCACTCTGCTCCACTTAATTCCTTGCAAACCGTTCTCTTAGTCGGCCCCACCACCCACCCATCCACCATCCAGCCTCCTATGTCTTCCAAACCTTCTTTTCAAACGAGTCTCTGCCCACTCTGCACCACTCTGCTGCACCACTCTGCACCACTCTGCTGCACCACTCTGCACCACTCTGCTCCACTTAATTCCTTGCAAACCGTTCACTCTTAGTCGGCCCCACCACCCACCCATCCACCATCCAGCCTCCTATGTCTTCCAAACCTTCTTTTCAAACGAGTCTCTGCCCACTCTGCACCACTCTGCTGCACCACTCTGCACCACTCTGCTGCACCACTCTGCTCCACTCTGCTGCACCACTCTGCTCCACTCTGCTGCACCACTCTGCTCCACTCTGCACCACTCTGCTCCCCTTGGTTCCACTCTGTTTCTTGCAAACCGTTCACTCTGCTCCTAGTCATCCCCGCCCACCAGCTACCCACCTGCAATTCCCTGCTCACTCACACCCGTTAGTCAGACAAACCCCTCCTTGACTATTTGCTCCTATTCGCCCCCCTCCCCATCTCCCCTCCGTCCCCCCAGGCCTGCTCCTTCGTTCTCTGCCTGCCCTCTCCCAATACTCCCTCTACAGGAATAGTGCCACTCCTGTATTGAGGTGACTTTTGAGTCAACTCAAAAGTCACGTGGATAGTGCCACTCCTGTATTGAGGTGACTTTTGAGTCAACTCAAAAGTCACGTGGATAGTGCCACTCCTGTATTGAGGTGACTTTTGAGTCAACTCAAAAGTCACGTGGATAGTGCCACTCCTGTATTGAGGTGACTTTTGAGTCAACTCAAAAGTCACGTGGATAGTGCCACTCCTGTATTGCTGCTGCTAATGTGTGTTTCCTCATTCACACAACCACTCTCCTCTCCCCTCCCCTCTCCCCTCCCCTCCTCCACCACAGGCCTATTCCTTCGTGCTCTGCCTGCTCGTCTCCCAATACTCCCTCTACGGCTACAATGGCGAGATATAATCTGACTTCTGAACAACTTCTCTCTCCCTTCCCCCTCCATCCCGCTACCCCACCACCCCCCAGGCCTATTCCTTCCTTGGTGCTCTGCCTGCTCGTCTCCCACTACTCCCTCTACGGCTACAACGGTGTGGCGCATCTGATTCATTCCCTTCCCCCCACTCACCAGCCATTGAGATCACTTTTGACAATTCTCAAAAGTGATTTCAATATCTACGCCTACAACGGTGTGGCGCATACCCTCAACCACTCTCCTATGGCGGCGCGGCATATCTCTCAATCACTCAACCACTCTCCTCTCCTCCCCTTCCCCGGTTCTCCTTTTCTCCAGGCTTACTCCTTCGCGCTCTGCCTGCTCGTCTCCCACTACTCCCTCTACGGCTACAACGGTGTGGCGCATCTGATTCATTCCCTTCCCCCCACTCACCACCTACCCTCGCCCCCCACCCTCCCCACCTCCCCCTCCGCCCCTCACCACAGGCCTACTCCTTCCTGCTCTGCCTGCTCGTCTCCCAGCACTCCCTACACGGCTTCAGCGGCGCTGGTCTAACCCCCTCTCACAGCACTTCATCTCATTTGCTTCCGCCTTCCTCTCCCCTCTCTCCTTCCCCCCAGGCCTACTCCTTCCTGCTCTGCCTACCTCTCATCTGTGTCATTTCCCCCCCTTTCCCCTCTCATCTGTGTCATTTCCCCCCCTTTCTCCTCTCATCTGTGTCATTTCCCCCCCTTTCCCCTCTCATCTGTGTCATTTCCCCCCCTTTCTCCTCTCATCTGTGTCATTTCCCCCCCTTTCTCCTCTCCCTTCCCCTCCGCCCCCAGGCCTACTCCTTTGTCCTCTGCCTGCTCGTCTCCCAATACTCCCTCTACGGCTACGATGGCGTGGCGCATCTCTCAGAAGAGACAAAGAAGTCCGACCGCACGTCGCCGGCCGCGATAGTCGCATCGCTGACCACAATCACATTCGTGGGATGGTTGCTGCTGGTGGTACTCACGCTCTGCATTCAGAACGTGGACGATATATTCGCCGCTGCTGCTGATGGGGAGGCGCCGACCACGGTCACGAATGGCATGCAGCCGGTGATTCAGATCCTGTGGGACGTGTTTTACGCACGGTGAGTCGAGTCAAGTACGGCGGCTGCTGCTGCTGCTGCTGCTGCTGCTGCTACTGGTGGTGCTCACGCTCTGCATTCAGAACGTGGACGATATATTCGCCGCTGCTGTAGACGGGGAGGCGCCGACAGTCACCAACGGCATGCAGCCGGTGATTCAGATCTTATGGGATGTGTTTTACACACGGTGAGTCAATGGAGAGTGGGTGGAGAATGGTTGAGTGAGGTGCCCCACCCCCCGTGGCATAACGGCTGCGGCTACTGGTGGTCTGTTCACGCTCTGCATTCAAATCGTGGATGATATACCCCCCACCGCTGTAGATGGAGGGATGCCGACTACAGTCACCAACGGCATGCAGCCAGTGATTCAAATCCTATGCGATGTGTTCCAAGCACGGTGAGTCACTTGAGAAGTAGGTGGAGAGTGGTTGAGTCAGGTGTCCCACCCACCATGGTCGTGGCTGCTGGTGGTGGTGTCCACGCTCTGCATTCAGACCGTGAATCATAACTTGGTCACTGCTCAGGAAGGGAAGGTGCCGTCTACGACAGTGACCAGCGGCATGCAGCTGGTGTTACACATCCTGTGGGATGCGTTTCAGTCAGGCATGGTGAGTCACTTGAGAAGTGGGTGGAGAGTGGGTGGAGGAGAGTGGATGAGTGAGGTGTCCCACCCACCATGGTCGCTCTGACGACAGTGACCAGCGGCATGCAGCTGGTGATTCACATCTTGTGGGATGCGTTTCAGTCAGGCATGGTGAGTGGAGTGGGTGGGTGGGAGCACAGACACTCATGCAGTCAGGCATGGTGAGTGGAGTGGGTGGGTGGGAGCACAGACACTCATGCAGTCAGGCATGGTGAGTGGAGTGGGTGGGTGGGAGCACAGACACTCATGCAGTCAGGCATGGTGAGTGGAGTGGGTGGGTGGGAGCACAGACACTCATGCAGTCAGGCATGGTGAGTGGAGTGGGTGGGTGGGAGCACAGACACTCATGCAGTCAGGCATGGTGAGTGGAGTGGGTGGGTGGGAGCACAGACACTCATGCAGTCAGGCATGGTGAGTGGAGTGGGTGGGTGGGAGCACAGACACTCATGCAGTCAGGCATGGTGAGTGGAGTGGGTGGGTGGGAGCACAGACACTCGTGGTCATGAATCAACTGTTGTACTTCTTTGGGGCATCACTCTGCTCACCCCCTTTCTACCCCCCTTCCCTTTCCTCTCTCCGTTCCCCTCTCCCCTCTCCGTTCCCCAATCCCCCCACCAGTTACGGTTCGGGTGTGGGAGCGCAGATATTCACGTCACGGGTGTCATATACACGTCCTTCTTCTGTGAGACTTCAACCCCCTGGCCCGCTTCCTCCTCCCTTCTTCCCTTGCCTCTCTCTCTTTCCCTCTCCCCCCACCAGGTATGGCTCGGGGGTGGGAGCGCAAATATTCACGTCACGGGCATCATATACACTTCCTTCTTCTTTGGGACTTCACATTCTCCTCCCTTTCTCCCCTTCTTCTTTCTCCTTTCTCACCCCACCAGCTATGGCTCGGGAGTGGGAGCGCAAATATTCACGGGCATCATATACACGTCATTCTTCTTTGGGACTGTTTCCGGGCAGCTAGGAGCGTCTCGCGTGGTGAGTTCGAGGAGAGGAGTTGATTGGTGCATGGTGCGTGGTGCGTGGTGAGTAGTGTATGGTGAGTGGTGCGTGGTGAGTGGTGCATGGTGAGTGGTGAGTGGTGCGTGGTGAGTGGTGCATGGTGAGTGGTGCATGGTGAGTGGTGCGTGGTGAGTGGTGCATGGTGAGTGGTGCGTGGTGAGTGGTGAGTGGTGCGTGGTGAGTGGTGCGTGGTGAGTGGTGCATGGTGAGTGGTGCATGGTGAGTGGTGCGTGGTGAGTGGTGCATGGTGAGTGGTGCGTGGTGAGTGGTGAGTGGTGCGTGGTGAGTGGTGCATGGTGAGTGGTGCGTGGTGAGTGGTGCATGGTGAGTGGTGCGTGGTGAGTGGTGCATGGTGAGTGGTGCATGGTGAGTGGTGAGTGGTGCATGGTGAGTGGTGAGTGGTGCGTGGTGAGTGGTGCGTGGTGAGTGGTGCATGGTGAGTGGTGCATGGTGAGTGGTGCGTGGTGAGTGGTGCATGGTGAGTGGTGCGTGGTGAGTGGTGCATGGTGAGTGGTGCGTGGTGAGTGGTGCGTGGTGAGTGGTGCATGGTGAGTGGTGCATGGTGAGTGGTGCATGGTGAGTGGTGCATGGTGAGTGGTGCGTGGTGAGTGGTGCATGGTGAGTGGTGCATGGTGAGTGGTGCATGGTGAGTGGTGAGTGGTGCATGGTGAGTGGTGCGTGGTGAGTGGTGCGTGGTGAGTGGTGCATGGTGAGTGGTGCGTGGTGAGTGGTGCATGGTGAGTGGTGAGTGGTGCATGGTGAGTGGTGCATGGTGAGTGGTGCATGGTGAGTGGTGCGTGGTGAGTGGTGCATGGTGAGTGGTGAGTGGTGCATGGTGAGTGGTGCATGGTGAGTGGTGCGTGGTGAGTGGTGCATGGTGAGTGGTGCGTGGTGAGTGGTGCATGGTGAGTGGTGCATGGTGAGTGGTGCATGGTGAGTGGTGCATGGTGAGTGGTGCAGTGGTGAGTGGTGCAGTGGTGAGTGGTGCATGGTGAGTGGTGCATGGTGAGTGGTGCATGGTGAGTGGTGCATGGTGAGTGGTGCGTGGTGAGTGGTGCATGGTGAGTGGTGCATGGTGAGTGGTGCATGGTGAGTGGTGCATGGTGAGTGGTGCATGGTGAGTGGTGCATGGTGAGTGGTGCGTGGTGAGTGGTGCATGGTGAGTGGTGCATGGTGAGTGGTGCATGGTGAGTGGTGCGTGGTGAGTGGTGCATGGTGAGTGGTGCATGGTGAGTGGTGCATGTGGTGAGTGGTGCATGGTGAGTGGTGCATGGTGAGTGGTGCATGGTGAGTGGTGCGTGGTGAGTGGTGCATGGTGAGTGGTGCGTGGTGAGTGGTGCATGGTGAGTGGTGAGTGGTGCATGGTGAGTGGTGCATGGTGAGTGGTGCATGGTGAGTGGTGCGTGGTGAGTGGTGCACGGTGAGTGGTGAGTGGTGCATGGTGAGTGGTGCATGGTGAGTGGTGCATGGTGAGTGGTGCATGGTGAGTGGTGCATGGTGAGTGGTGCATGGTGAGTGGTGCGTGGTGAGTGGTGCATGGTGGGTGGTGCATGGTGAGTGGTGCATGGTGAGTGGTGCATGGTGAGTGGTGCGTGGTGAGTGGTGCATGGTGAGTGGTGAGTGGTGCATGGTGAGTGGTGCATGGTGAGTGGTGCGTGGTGAGTGGTGCATGGTGAGTGGTGAGTGGTGCATGGTGAGTGGTGCATGGTGAGTGGTGCATGGTGAGTGGTGCATGGTGAGTGGTGCATGGTGAGTGGTGCATGGTGAGTGGTGCATGGTGAGTGGTGCATGGTGAGTGGTGCGTGGTGAGTGGTGCATGGTGGGTGGTGCATGGTGAGTGGTGCATGGTGAGTGGTGCATGGTGAGTGGTGCATGGTGAGTGGTGCATGGTGAGTGGTGCGTGGTGAGTGGTGCATGGTGGGTGGTGCATGGTGAGTGGTGCATGGTGAGTGGTGCGTGGTGAGTGGTGCATGGTGAGTGGTGAGTGGTGCATGGTGAGTGGTGCATGGTGAGTGGTGCGTGGTGAGTGGTGCATGGTGAGTGGTGAGTGGTGAGTGGTGAGTGGTGCATGGTGAGTGGTGCATGGTGAGTGGTGCATGGTGAGTGGTGCATGGTGAGTGGTGCATGGTGAGTGGTGCATGGTGAGTGGTGCATGGTGAGTGGTGCATGGTGAGTGGTGCGTGGTGAGTGGTGCATGGTGGGTGGTGCATGGTGAGTGGTGCATGGTGAGTGGTGCATGGTGAGTGGTGCGTGGTGAGTGGTGCATGGTGAGTGGTGAGTGGTGCATGGTGAGTGGTGCATGGTGAGTGGTGCATGGTGAGTGGTGCGTGGTGAGTGGTGCATGGTGAGTGGTGCGTGGTGAGTGGTGCATGGTGAGTGGTGCGTGGTGAGTGGTGCGTGGTGAGTGGTGCATGGTGAGTGGTGCATGGTGAGTGGTGCATGGTGAGTGGTGCATGGTGAGTGGTGCGTGGTGAGTGGTGCATGGTGAGTGGTGCATGGTGAGTGGTGCATGGTGAGTGGTGAGTGGTGCATGGTGAGTGGTGCGTGGTGAGTGGTGCGTGGTGAGTGGTGCATGGTGAGTGGTGCGTGGTGAGTGGTGCATGGTGAGTGGTGAGTGGTGCATGGTGAGTGGTGCATGGTGAGTGGTGCATGGTGAGTGGTGCGTGGTGAGTGGTGCATGGTGAGTGGTGAGTGGTGCATGGTGAGTGGTGCATGGTGAGTGGTGCGTGGTGAGTGGTGCATGGTGAGTGTGATGGTGAGTGGTGCATGGTGAGTGGTGCATGGTGAGTGGTGCATGGTGAGTGGTGCGTGGTGAGTGGTGCATGGTGAGTGGTGCGTGGTGAGTGGTGCATGGTGAGTGGTGCGTGGTGAGTGGTGCATGGTGAGTGGTGCGTGGTGAGTGGTGCATGGTGAGTGGTGCATGGTGAGTGGTGCGTGGTGAGTGGTGCATGGTGAGTGGTGCGTGGTGAGTGGTGCATGGTGAGTGGTGCGTGGTGAGTGGTGCATGGTGAGTGGTGAGTGGTGCATGGTGAGTGGTGCATGGTGAGTGGTGCATGGTGAGTGGTGCGTGGTGAGTGGTGCACGGTGAGTGGTGAGTGGTGCATGGTGAGTGGTGCATGGTGAGTGGTGCATGGTGAGTGGTGCATGGTGAGTGGTGCATGGTGAGTGGTGCGTGGTGAGTGGTGCATGGTGGGTGGTGCATGGTGAGTGGTGCATGGTGAGTGGTGCATGGTGAGTGGTGCGTGGTGAGTGGTGCATGGTGAGTGGTGAGTGGTGCATGGTGAGTGGTGCATGGTGAGTGGTGCGTGGTGAGTGGTGCATGGTGAGTGGTGAGTGGTGCATGGTGAGTGGTGCATGGTGAGTGGTGCATGGTGAGTGGTGCATGGTGAGTGGTGCATGGTGAGTGGTGCATGGTGAGTGGTGCATGGTGAGTGGTGCATGGTGAGTGGTGCGTGGTGAGTGGTGCATGGTGGGTGGTGCATGGTGAGTGGTGCATGGTGAGTGGTGCATGGTGAGTGGTGCATGGTGAGTGGTGCATGGTGAGTGGTGCGTGGTGAGTGGTGCATGGTGGGTGGTGCATGGTGAGTGGTGCATGGTGAGTGGTGCGTGGTGAGTGGTGCATGGTGAGTGGTGAGTGGTGCATGGTGAGTGGTGCATGGTGAGTGGTGCGTGGTGAGTGGTGCATGGTGAGTGGTGAGTGGTGAGTGGTGAGTGGTGCATGGTGAGTGGTGCATGGTGAGTGGTGCATGGTGAGTGGTGCATGGTGAGTGGTGCATGGTGAGTGGTGCATGGTGAGTGGTGCATGGTGAGTGGTGCGTGGTGAGTGGTGCATGGTGGGTGGTGCATGGTGAGTGGTGCATGGTGAGTGGTGCATGGTGAGTGGTGCGTGGTGAGTGGTGCATGGTGAGTGGTGAGTGGTGCATGGTGAGTGGTGCATGGTGAGTGGTGCGTGGTGAGTGGTGCATGGTGAGTGGTGAGTGGTGCATGGTGAGTGGTGCATGGTGAGTGGTGCATGGTGAGTGGTGCATGGTGAGTGGTGCATGGTGAGTGGTGCGTGGTGAGTGGTGCATGGTGAGTGGTGAGTGGTGCATGGTGAGTGGTGCATGGTGAGTGGTGCATGGTGAGTGGTGCGTGGTGAGTGGTGCATGGTGAGTGGTGCGTGGTGAGTGGTGCATGGTGAGTGGTGAGTGGTGCATGGTGAGTGGTGCATGGTGAGTGGTGCATGGTGAGTGGTGCGTGGTGAGTGGTGCACGGTGAGTGGTGAGTGGTGCATGGTGAGTGGTGCATGGTGAGTGGTGCGTGGTGAGTGGTGCATGGTGAGTGGTGAGTGGTGCATGGTGAGTGGTGCATGGTGAGTGGTGCATGGTGAGTGGTGCATGGTGAGTGGTGCATGGTGAGTGGTGCGTGGTGAGTGGTGCATGGTGGGTGGTGCATGGTGAGTGGTGCATGGTGAGTGGTGCGTGGTGAGTGGTGCATGGTGAGTGGTGAGTGGTGCATGGTGAGTGGTGCATGGTGAGTGGTGCGTGGTGAGTGGTGCATGGTGAGTGGTGAGTGGTGAGTGGTGAGTGGTGCATGGTGAGTGGTGCATGGTGAGTGGTGCATGGTGAGTGGTGCATGGTGAGTGGTGCATGGTGAGTGGTGCATGGTGAGTGGTGCATGGTGAGTGGTGCATGGTGAGTGGTGCGTGGTGAGTGGTGCATGGTGGGTGGTGCATGGTGAGTGGTGCATGGTGAGTGGTGCATGGTGAGTGGTGCGTGGTGAGTGGTGCATGGTGAGTGGTGAGTGGTGCATGGTGAGTGGTGCATGGTGAGTGGTGCGTGGTGAGTGGTGCATGGTGAGTGGTGAGTGGTGCATGGTGAGTGGTGCATGGTGAGTGGTGCATGGTGAGTGGTGCATGGTGAGTGGTGCATGGTGAGTGGTGCGTGGTGAGTGGTGCATGGTGAGTGGTGAGTGGTGCATGGTGAGTGGTGCATGGTGAGTGGTGCATGGTGAGTGGTGCGTGGTGAGTGGTGCATGGTGAGTGGTGCGTGGTGAGTGGTGCATGGTGAGTGGTGAGTGGTGCATGGTGAGTGGTGCATGGTGAGTGGTGCATGGTGAGTGGTGCGTGGTGAGTGGTGCACGGTGAGTGGTGAGTGGTGCATGGTGAGTGGTGCATGGTGAGTGGTGCGTGGTGAGTGGTGCATGGTGAGTGGTGAGTGGTGCATGGTGAGTGGTGCATGGTGAGTGGTGCATGGTGAGTGGTGCATGGTGAGTGGTGCATGGTGAGTGGTGCGTGGTGAGTGGTGCATGGTGGGTGGTGCATGGTGAGTGGTGCATGGTGAGTGGTGCGTGGTGAGTGGTGCATGGTGAGTGGTGAGTGGTGCATGGTGAGTGGTGCATGGTGAGTGGTGCGTGGTGAGTGGTGCATGGTGAGTGGTGAGTGGTGCATGGTGAGTGGTGCATGGTGAGTGGTGCATGGTGAGTGGTGCATGGTGAGTGGTGCATGGTGAGTGGTGCATGGTGAGTGGTGCATGGTGAGTGGTGCATGGTGAGTGGTGCATGGTGAGTGGTGCGTGGTGAGTGGTGCATGGTGGGTGGTGCATGGTGAGTGGTGCATGGTGAGTGGTGCATGGTGAGTGGTGCGTGGTGAGTGGTGCATGGTGAGTGGTGAGTGGTGCATGGTGAGTGGTGCATGGTGAGTGGTGCGTGGTGAGTGGTGCATGGTGAGTGGTGAGTGGTGCATGGTGAGTGTGCATGGTGAGTGGTGCATGGTGAGTGGTGCATGGTGAGTGGTGAGTGGTGCATGGTGAGTGGTGCATGGTGAGTGGTGCATGGTGAGTGGTGCATGGTGAGTGGTGCATGGTGAGTGGTGCATGGTGAGTGGTGCATGGTGAGTGGTGCATGGTGAGTGGTGCGTGGTGAGTGGTGCATGGTGAGTGGTGCATGGTGAGTGGTGCATGGTGAGTGGTGCATGGTGAGTGGTGCGTGGTGAGTGGTGCATGGTGAGTGGTGAGTGGTGCATGGTGAGTGGTGCATGGTGAGTGGTGCATGGTGAGTGGTGCATGGTGAGTGTGCATGGTGAGTGGTGCATGGTGAGTGGTGCATGGTGAGTGGTGCATGGTGAGTGGTGCATGGTGAGTGGTGCGTGGTGAGTGGTGCATGGTGAGTGGTGAGTGGTGCATGGTGAGTGGTGCATGGTGAGTGGTGCATGGTGAGTGGTGCATGGTGAGTGGTGCATGGTGAGTGGTGCGTGGTGAGTGGTGCATGGTGAGTGGTGAGTGGTGCATGGTGAGTGGTGCATGGTGAGTGGTGCATGGTGAGTGGTGCGTGGTGAGTGGTGCATGGTGAGTGGTGAGTGGTGCGTGGTGAGTGGTGCATGGTGAGTGGTGCATGGTGAGTGGTGCATGGTGAGTGGTGCATGGTGAGTGGTGCATGGTGAGTGGTGCATGGTGAGTGGTGCATGGTGAGTGGTGCGTGGTGAGTGGTGCATGGTGGGTGGTGCATGGTGAGTGGTGCATGGTGAGTGGTGCATGGTGAGTGGTGCGTGGTGAGTGGTGCATGGTGAGTGGTGCATGGTGAGTGGTGCGTGGTGAGTGGTGCATGGTGAGTGGTGAGTGGTGCATGGTGAGTGGTGCATGGTGAGTGGTGCATGGTGAGTGGTGCATGGTGAGTGGTGCGTGGTGAGTGGTGCGTGGTGAGTGGTGCATGGTGGGTGGTGCATGGTGAGTGGTGCATGGTGAGTGGTGCGTGGTGAGTGGTGCATGGTGAGTGGTGAGTGGTGCATGGTGAGTGGTGCATGGTGAGTGGTGCGTGGTGAGTGGTGCATGGTGAGTGGTGAGTGGTGCATGGTGAGTGGTGCATGGTGAGTGGTGCATGGTGAGTGGTGCATGGTGAGTGGTGCATGGTGAGTGGTGCATGGTGAGTGGTGCATGGTGAGTGGTGCATGGTGAGTGGTGCGTGGTGAGTGGTGCATGGTGGGTGGTGCATGGTGAGTGGTGCATGGTGAGTGGTGCATGGTGAGTGGTGCGTGGTGAGTGGTGCATGGTGAGTGGTGAGTGGTGCATGGTGAGTGGTGCATGGTGAGTGGTGCGTGGTGAGTGGTGCATGGTGAGTGGTGAGTGGTGCATGGTGAGTGGTGCATGGTGAGTGGTGCATGGTGAGTGGTGCATGGTGAGTGGTGCATGGTGAGTGGTGCGTGGTGAGTGGTGCATGGTGAGTGGTGAGTGGTGCATGGTGAGTGGTGCATGGTGAGTGGTGCATGGTGAGTGGTGCGTGGTGAGTGGTGCATGGTGAGTGGTGCGTGGTGAGTGGTGCGTGGTGAGTGGTGCATGGTGAGTGGTGAGTGGTGCATGGTGAGTGGTGCATGGTGAGTGGTGCATGGTGAGTGGTGCGTGGTGAGTGGTGCACGGTGAGTGGTGAGTGGTGCATGGTGAGTGGTGCATGGTGAGTGGTGCATGGTGAGTGGTGCGTGGTGAGTGGTGCATGGTGAGTGGTGAGTGGTGCATGGTGAGTGGTGCATGGTGAGTGGTGCATGGTGAGTGGTGCATGGTGAGTGGTGCATGGTGAGTGGTGCGTGGTGAGTGGTGCATGGTGGGTGGTGCATGGTGAGTGGTGCATGGTGAGTGGTGCGTGGTGAGTGGTGCATGGTGAGTGGTGAGTGGTGCATGGTGAGTGGTGCATGGTGAGTGGTGCGTGGTGAGTGGTGCATGGTGAGTGGTGAGTGGTGCATGGTGAGTGGTGCATGGTGAGTGGTGCATGGTGAGTGGTGCATGGTGAGTGGTGCATGGTGAGTGGTGCATGGTGAGTGGTGCATGGTGAGTGGTGCATGGTGAGTGGTGCATGGTGGGTGGTGCATGGTGAGTGGTGCATGGTGAGTGGTGCATGGTGAGTGGTGCGTGGTGAGTGGTGCATGGTGAGTGGTGAGTGGTGCATGGTGAGTGGTGCATGGTGAGTGGTGCGTGGTGAGTGGTGCATGGTGAGTGGTGAGTGGTGCATGGTGAGTGGTGCATGGTGAGTGGTGCATGGTGAGTGGTGCATGGTGAGTGGTGCATGGTGAGTGGTGCGTGGTGAGTGGTGCATGGTGAGTGGTGAGTGGTGCATGGTGAGTGGTGCATGGTGAGTGGTGCATGGTGAGTGGTGCGTGGTGAGTGGTGCATGGTGAGTGGTGCGTGGTGAGTGGTGCATGGTGAGTGGTGAGTGGTGCATGGTGAGTGGTGCATGGTGAGTGGTGCATGGTGAGTGGTGCGTGGTGAGTGGTGCACGGTGAGTGGTGAGTGGTGCATGGTGAGTGGTGCATGGTGAGTGGTGCGTGGTGAGTGGTGCATGGTGAGTGGTGAGTGGTGCATGGTGAGTGGTGCATGGTGAGTGGTGCATGGTGAGTGGTGCATGGTGAGTGGTGCATGGTGAGTGGTGCGTGGTGAGTGGTGCATGGTGGGTGGTGCATGGTGAGTGGTGCATGGTGAGTGGTGCGTGGTGAGTGGTGCATGCTGAGTGGTGAGTGGTGCATGGTGAGTGGTGCATGGTGAGTGGTGCGTGGTGAGTGGTGCATGGTGAGTGGTGCATGGTGAGTGGTGAGTGGTGCATGGTGAGTGGTGCATGGTGAGTGGTGCGTGGTGAGTGGTGCATGGTGAGTGGTGCATGGTGAGTGGTGCATGGTGAGTGGTGCATGGTGAGTGGTGCGTGGTGAGTGGTGCATGGTGAGTGGTGAGTGGTGCATGGTGAGTGGTGCATGGTGAGTGGTGCATGGTGAGTGGTGCATGGTGAGTGGTGCATGGTGAGTGGTGCATGGTGAGTGGTGCATGGTGAGTGGTGCATGGTGAGTGGTGCGTGGTGAGTGGTGCATGGTGGGTGGTGCATGGTGAGTGGTGCATGGTGAGTGGTGCATGGTGAGTGGTGCGTGGTGAGTGGTGCATGGTGAGTGGTGAGTGGTGCATGGTGAGTGGTGCATGGTGAGTGGTGCGTGGTGAGTGGTGCATGGTGAGTGGTGAGTGGTGCATGGTGAGTGGTGCATGGTGAGTGGTGCATGGTGAGTGGTGCATGGTGAGTGGTGCATGGTGAGTGGTGCATGGTGAGTGGTGCATGGTGAGTGGTGCATGGTGAGTGGTGCGTGGTGAGTGGTGCATGGTGGGTGGTGCATGGTGAGTGGTGCATGGTGAGTGGTGCATGGTGAGTGGTGCGTGGTGAGTGGTGCATGGTGAGTGGTGAGTGGTGCATGGTGAGTGGTGCATGGTGAGTGGTGCGTGGTGAGTGGTGCATGGTGAGTGGTGAGTGGTGCATGGTGAGTGGTGCATGGTGAGTGGTGCATGGTGAGTGGTGCATGGTGAGTGGTGCGTGGTGAGTGGTGCATGCTGAGTGGTGAGTGGTGCATGGTGAGTGGTGCATGGTGAGTGGTGCATGGTGAGTGGTGCATGGTGAGTGGTGCATGGTGAGTGGTGCGTGGTGAGTGGTGCATGGTGAGTGGTGAGTGGTGCATGGTGAGTGGTGCATGGTGAGTGGTGCATGGTGAGTGGTGCGTGGTGAGTGGTGCATGGTGAGTGGTGAGTGGTGCGTGGTGAGTGGTGCATGGTGAGTGGTGCATGGTGAGTGGTGCATGGTGAGTGGTGCATGGTGAGTGGTGCATGGTGAGTGGTGCATGGTGAGTGGTGCATGGTGAGTGGTGCGTGGTGAGTGGTGCATGGTGGGTGGTGCATGGTGAGTGGTGCATGGTGAGTGGTGCATGGTGAGTGGTGCGTGGTGAGTGGTGCATGGTGAGTGGTGAGTGGTGCATGGTGAGTGGTGCATGGTGAGTGGTGCGTGGTGAGTGGTGCATGGTGAGTGGTGAGTGGTGCATGGTGAGTGGTGCATGGTGAGTGGTGCATGGTGAGTGGTGCATGGTGAGTGGTGCATGGTGAGTGGTGCATGGTGAGTGGTGCATGGTGAGTGGTGCATGGTGAGTGGTGCGTGGTGAGTGGTGCATGGTGGGTGGTGCATGGTGAGTGGTGCATGGTGAGTGGTGCATGGTGAGTGGTGCGTGGTGAGTGGTGCATGGTGAGTGGTGAGTGGTGCATGGTGAGTGGTGCATGGTGAGTGGTGCATGGTGAGTGGTGCATGGTGAGTGGTGCATGGTGAGTGGTGCATGGTGAGTGGTGCATGGTGAGTGGTGCATGGTGAGTGGTGCGTGGTGAGTGGTGCATGGTGGGTGGTGCATGGTGAGTGGTGCATGGTGAGTGGTGCATGGTGAGTGGTGCGTGGTGAGTGGTGCATGGTGAGTGGTGAGTGGTGCATGGTGAGTGGTGCATGGTGAGTGGTGCGTGGTGAGTGGTGCATGGTGAGTGGTGAGTGGTGCATGGTGAGTGGTGCATGGTGAGTGGTGCATGGTGAGTGGTGCATGGTGAGTGGTGCATGGTGAGTGGTGCATGGTGAGTGGTGCATGGTGAGTGGTGCATGGTGAGTGGTGCGTGGTGAGTGGTGCTTGGTGGGTGGTGCATGGTGAGTGGTGCATGGTGAGTGGTGCATGGTGAGTGGTGCGTGGTGAGTGGTGCATGGTGAGTGGTGAGTGGTGCATGGTGAGTGGTGCATGGTGAGTGGTGCGTGGTGAGTGGTGCATGGTGAGTGGTGAGTGGTGCATGGTGAGTGGTGCATGGTGAGTGGTGCATGGTGAGTGGTGCATGGTGAGTGGTGCATGGTGAGTGGTGCGTGGTGAGTGGTGCATGGTGAGTGGTGAGTGGTGCATGGTGAGTGTGCATGGTGAGTGGTGCATGGTGAGTGGTGCATGGTGAGTGGTGCATGGTGAGTGGTGCGTGGTGAGTGGTGCATGGTGAGTGGTGAGTGGTGCATGGTGAGTGGTGCATGGTGAGTGGTGCATGGTGAGTGGTGCGTGGTGAGTGGTGCATGGTGAGTGGTGAGTGGTGCGTGGTGAGTGGTGCATGGTGAGTGGTGCATGGTGAGTGGTGCATGGTGAGTGGTGCATGGTGAGTGGTGCATGGTGAGTGGTGCATGGTGAGTGGTGCATGGTGAGTGGTGCGTGGTGAGTGGTGCATGGTGGGTGGTGCATGGTGAGTGGTGCATGGTGAGTGGTGCATGGTGAGTGGTGCGTGGTGAGTGGTGCATGGTGAGTGGTGAGTGGTGCATGGTGAGTGGTGCATGGTGAGTGGTGCGTGGTGAGTGGTGCATGGTGAGTGGTGAGTGGTGCATGGTGAGTGGTGCATGGTGAGTGGTGCATGGTGAGTGGTGCATGGTGAGTGGTGCATGGTGAGTGGTGCATGGTGAGTGGTGCATGGTGAGTGGTGCATGGTGAGTGGTGCGTGGTGAGTGGTGCATGGTGGGTGGTGCATGGTGAGTGGTGCATGGTGAGTGGTGCATGGTGAGTGGTGCGTGGTGAGTGGTGCATGGTGAGTGGTGAGTGGTGCATGGTGAGTGGTGCATGGTGAGTGGTGCGTGGTGAGTGGTGCATGGTGAGTGGTGAGTGGTGCATGGTGAGTGGTGCATGGTGAGTGGTGCATGGTGAGTGGTGCATGGTGAGTGGTGCATGGTGAGTGGTGCGTGGTGAGTGGTGCATGGTGAGTGGTGAGTGGTGCATGGTGAGTGGTGCATGGTGAGTGGTGCATGGTGAGTGGTGCGTGGTGAGTGGTGCATGGTGAGTGGTGAGTGGTGCATGGTGAGTGGTGCATGGTGAGTGGTGCATGGTGAGTGGTGCATGGTGAGTGGTGCATGGTGAGTGGTGCATGGTGAGTGGTGCGTGGTGAGTGGTGCATGGTGAGTGGTGAGTGGTGCATGGTGAGTGGTGCATGGTGAGTGGTGCATGGTGAGTGGTGCGTGGTGAGTGGTGCATGGTGAGTGGTGAGTGGTGCGTGGTGAGTGGTGCATGGTGAGTGGTGCATGGTGAGTGGTGCATGGTGAGTGGTGCATGGTGAGTGGTGCATGGTGAGTGGTGCATGGTGAGTGGTGCATGGTGAGTGGTGCGTGGTGAGTGGTGCATGGTGGGTGGTGCATGGTGAGTGGTGCATGGTGAGTGGTGCATGGTGAGTGGTGCGTGGTGAGTGGTGCATGGTGAGTGGTGAGTGGTGCATGGTGAGTGGTGCATGGTGAGTGGTGCGTGGTGAGTGGTGCATGGTGAGTGGTGAGTGGTGCATGGTGAGTGGTGCATGGTGAGTGGTGCATGGTGAGTGGTGCATGGTGAGTGGTGCATGGTGAGTGGTGCATGGTGAGTGGTGCATGGTGAGTGGTGCATGGTGAGTGGTGCGTGGTGAGTGGTGCATGGTGGTGGTGCATGGTGAGTGGTGCATGGTGAGTGGTGCATGGTGAGTGGTGCGTGGTGAGTGGTGCATGGTGAGTGGTGAGTGGTGCATGGTGAGTGGTGCATGGTGAGTGGTGCGTGGTGAGTGGTGCATGGTGAGTGGTGAGTGGTGCATGGTGAGTGGTGCATGGTGAGTGGTGCATGGTGAGTGGTGCATGGTGAGTGGTGCATGGTGAGTGGTGCGTGGTGAGTGGTGCATGGTGAGTGGTGAGTGGTGCATGGTGAGTGGTGCATGGTGAGTGGTGCATGGTGAGTGGTGCGTGGTGAGTGGTGCATGGTGAGTGGTGAGTGGTGCATGGTGAGTGGTGCATGGTGAGTGGTGCATGGTGAGTGGTGCATGGTGAGTGGTGCATGGTGAGTGGTGCATGGTGAGTGGTGCGTGGTGAGTGGTGCATGGTGAGTGGTGAGTGGTGCATGGTGAGTGGTGCATGGTGAGTGGTGCATGGTGAGTGGTGCGTGGTGAGTGGTGCATGGTGAGTGGTGAGTGGTGCGTGGTGAGTGTCGGGAGAAGCGGGTTAGGTGGGGGCATGTCGAGTGGTGAGTAGTGCCGTGGGGCATCTCAGAAGGGAACAAATGCATGATACGAAGCGAGGGAAGGTGAGTGTTAGCAGGGGAGGCCCTTGGTCATTTACATGTCCCCTCTTTCTCCCAGATCCCTAAACCTGATTCTCGATACCCTGACCGGAACCCCTTTTCCCAGGTTCTCGCCCGATTCCTCTCTGTGGTCATCAGAATCATCTTCCTCCTCCCCCTCCTCTTCACCACCACCACAATGTTTTCGCCCCTTCCTTCGTCCCCTCTTCCCCTCTTCCCCTCTTTCCTTATCCCCTCTTTCCCTATCCCCTCTTTCCCTATCCCCTCTTTCCCTATCCCCTCTTTCCCTATCCCCTCTTTCCCTATCCCCTCTTTCCCTATCCCCTCTTTCCCTATCCCCTCTTTCCCTATCCCCTCTTTCCCTATCCCCTCTTTCCCTATCCCCTCTTTCCCTCCTGCTCGTGCTCTACCCCCTTTCCCTCGTGCTCTCTCCCTCCCCGTCAGGCATACGCTTTGGCACGAGATGGAGGCCTGCCCCTCTTTCCTCTGGCGCCGTCTCGCTCCCAGCAAGGTCCCAGTGCTCGCCCTCCTCCTCGCGGTCGTGATTGAAAATCATCTCCCTCCTCCCTTTCCCCCTTTTCCCCCTCTTCAGGCATACGCCTTGGCACGAGATGGCGGCCTGCCCTTCTCTTTCCTCTGGCGCCGTCTCGCGCCCAACAAGGTCCCAGTGCTCGCCCTCCTCCTCGCAGTCGTGATCGGAATCATCTTCCTCCTGCTGCTGCTCTACACGTCAACCACCATCTTCTTTGTCTCTTTCCCCTACCCTCGTTCCCCTTCCCTCTTTCCCCTTCCCTCTTCCCCTCTTTCCCTTCCTCCCTTTCGTGCTCTTCCCTTCCCCCCCAGGCCTACGCCCTGGCACGTGACGGCGGTCTCCCCCTCTCCTTCCTCTGGCGCCGTCTCGCGCCCAACAAGGTCCCGGTGCTCGCCCTTCTCCTCTCCGTGGTCATCGGCATCATCTTCCTCCTGCCGCTGCTCTACACGTCAACCACCATCTTCTTTGCCATAGCATCCATCTCGAGCATCGGCTGGGTGTCGGCGTACTCGGTGCCCATCTTGTTCCGCCTCATTCAGAAGGAGGACCACTTTCAACCCGGCCCCTTCTACATGCCCACCTACATTGGCGTCATTGGCGGGTACGACACATGCATGCATGCATGCATGCCCCTCTCCTTCCTCCTTCCTCCTTCCTTCCTCCTTCCTTCCTCCTTCCTCCTTCCTCCTCCCTCCTTCCTCCTTCCTCCTCCCTCCTTCCTCCTTCCTCCTTCCTCCTTCCTCCTTCCTCCTCCCTCCTTCCTCCTTCCTCCTTCCTCCTTCCTCCTCCCTCCTTCCTCCTCCCTTATCCTCCCCCCCCCTGCTCAACTGGGCCCAACAAGAGAATCTCAACTGGGCTCCTGTGGCCATCACAGCATACATTCTCATCTCTTCCTTCATCGACCCCCATCCCTCGGACCCCTCCCAACCACTCTGTGCCCCTCCCCATGCGTTGTATCTGCACGCCCCCCACACCTATGCCCTCGCACGGAAATCGTGCATTTCCTGGCGCTGCTGTGGGTGCTCTACACCATCATTGCCTTCCTGCTGCTCACAACCCTCAAGCCCTTGTGCCTCTCCCAACCTCTTTGTGCCCCTCACAATTCCTTGCGCCACCCAATCCCTTAGTGTCCCCCTTCCAACTCCCATTCCCCCCTACTCCTGGTGCCCCCACACCCCCCCTTTTTCAGGAAAATCGTGCATTTCCTGGCGCTGGTGTGGGTTCTCTACACGATGATAGTCTTCCTGCTGCCCTACGCCTTCCCAGTCACGGTCGAGAATCTCAATTGGGCGCCAGTGGCCATCGCGGCGTGGGTCACCATCTTTGTCACGTGGTGGATCGTGCACGCTCGCTTCTGGTTCAAGGGGCCGGTTCGGGAAATTGTTCCGGTCGCGGAGGAGAATGGCGGGGAGAAGGAGGCTGAGGGGAAGATGGAGTGAGAGAGAGAGAGAGACAGAGTGGCTATTGCAGCTTGAGTCGACTGAACAATGTGAACCTGGCCCCTGTGGCATTGCAGAGTGGGTTGTGGAGGAGAATGCCGGGGAGAAAGAGGCTGAGGGGAAGATGGAGTGATAAAGACGGTTTCTTGGTCCACTCGAGAATCTCAATTGGGCGCCAGTGACCATTGCAGCGTGGGTCGCCCTCTTTGTCGTGTGGTGGGTCGTGCACGCCCGCTTCTGGTTCAAGGGGTCGGTTTGAAAGATTTTCCTAGTTATGGAGGAGAATGGCGGGGAGGAGGCTGAGGGGAAGATGGAGTAGGAGAGGGTGGGTGGCTTTAGGTGGTGTGTGTGTGCAAACCAGGCCCTCAGATATCAGCGTAAAACACGCTGATTACGCTGATTTTGTAGCTCAGATTTTCGTTTTCCCTGGAAATTCGCGAAATAGACTGTATATTCCCGTGATTCACGAAACCCCACCCACACACTTGGAATTTTTTCCCATGCGCCGGTACAGACAGTTGATGCTCGCTGAACCGTTTTGCCTTGCTGGAAGCCATCACAACAAAACAGCTCTAACCTTGTTCACGACTGCCCAATCAGAAGAAAGACAACACACCACTGGAGGCAGGGTCCAAGCCAACACGCCATAAAGGATGGCAGTGGGGTGGGGGTCTTGTCATCTTGCATGGAAAGACGACCAGGGTGGACAAAGATGCCTCTCCATGGCGGCTCGGGAGAGGGGGTACCCCCATCTGGTCCCTCATTCTATTCCTGCACTCGTCGTGAACCCCTGCAGGAAGTGACGTTCGAGCTCAAGCGTACGCAGGAGTAGCTTACCTCTCAAGCTCGGCACACTCAGCAGAGCTGAGCAGCCATGGCGGATCCGTCGCCCGCAGGCGACGGCCCTGAATCCAACGCTGCCACGAAGCCAATCACCCTTACTGGCCTTGACTTCTTACGACGACCTTCAGCTGCTCCTGCGTTAGTCTCGCCATCAGTTCCGACCGTTGTTCTCCCTTCCTCGGGCCCCGAGGCACCTACCATCTGGACGCATGGCGAGTGTTCGACGCATGTCGTCACTGCCGCATCAACTCCTGTCGCAACCGCATCAACTCCTGCCACTTCCGAACCTACACGGAACCGTCTCCTGTCGCTGCCGGATCTAATCGCGTCGGCCCACGTCTCAAAAGGAGCATCAAAGTAAAGTACCTCCACACGAAGATCCAATGGGGTGCCAGTCAGTCAAGCTACGCCAACGTATGGTCTGGGGAACTCCTCCCCGAATGGCAGGCAGCGTAAACTCAAGGGGAAAGCGGCTGAGGTTACTTCTGAAACAGAACTGCCCGACATAGCTGAGGAGAAATATCAGGAAGAATTATTCATGTACAACAAACAGTGGTCTGACGACTACCCGTGGCTTGTTTGTGTCAAAAGAAAGCAGGTTTCCCGTCAATGAAATGTTCTGTCTGCATTGCGCACGGGGATGTGGGTACGAACTTCGGCGCCAAAGGAGAAGGGGCGACCGATGTGCAGACCCAGGCAATGCGGAAGCATCAGCGCACAAGGAAGCACCGCCGTGCTCTGCGCAGACAGAGGACAGCCGAGGCAGCGCTCAAGGCTAACCGCCGGATCGACGACAACCCGAAGGTGAAAGACCTCGAGAAGGAGCGCCTGATCCCGCTCTTTGAGA
Organism: Closterium sp. Naga37s-1; assembly: GCA_947471745.1. NCBI lineage: Eukaryota > Viridiplantae > Streptophyta > Zygnematophyceae > Desmidiales > Closteriaceae > Closterium > Closterium sp. Naga37s-1. The sequence continues at coordinate 1,561,777 of CANJKZ010000966.1, forward strand.
CTGCACTCTTCAACGCTAAGTCCGATGCCCCGATCGAGATGTACGTGGACCTCGTCCGACATCTGGCGCAGCGTGGCACACCCGGCTTCCCAAAGAGCGGATATGGTGCCTACTAGACGACGTGAGTAACAGTACTTTGGTTCAGATCGGTGAAGTGTTTGAACTATGTGATGCTATTATTTGTCAGAATCTAGTGAGAAGGAATGAATGTATTAGGCAGAAAGTTGGTACAAGTACAACCCTAATTGGGTTGTACCCCATATAGGCTACCCCACTACAGCCTACACAACACACACAACATAATAGTTTGACACATCCCCATAGGCAAAGTGGGGGGAAACAAGGGGTCACAAGACCAGTCAAGAAAAGCAAAGCAAGCTCAGGGTGGATCACAAAGTCACCACACACTCTGAGCACAAGCAAATGGCCACAAGGTCGGTTCACATGCAGAGTTATATAAATGGGAACAAGCAGTACAGTGATCACAACCTAGCAAGTGTAACCATGCAAGTACAAGAATATAGATCAAAGTACAAGCAAAGCTACGAAGTGAGCAAGTGAGGGAAAGTAGGCACAAGGCCTAACATAGTACAGAAACGCTGATGATCACGAGGCTGAAGTGCCTTGGTGAAGATATCAGCAGTGTTGGACCGAGTGGCCACGCAAGCAAAACGAAGCTGGCCACGCTGCTGCAACTCTCGAGCAAGGAAGTAACGCAGAGCGATGTGCTTCGTTTTGTGCTCCAGTCTGTGCTCCTGACACAAGGCAATCATGGCCTTGCTGTCGACGTACGGAACTGGAGGAGAACTAGGCCGCTCTCCCAAGTCAGTCAGCAGGTAGGTGTGCCAGCGTTACTCCTGTGCAGCCATGGCCCCTGCGTAGATCTCAGCCTCACAACTGGAACTGAGAACAGAAGATGAGCGGGTAGACCGCCAAGAAATAGAACCGGAGCTAAGGCTAAAAGTGTAACCTTGTGACGACTGGCGCGTAGCCAAGTCGTCAACCCAAGACGCGTCTGCGTGGCCAGTGAGAACAACTCAACTCTGCCTTCCAAGCACAAGCATCATGCCCGATGTACAACACAAGTAGCGTAACACCCTCTTAGCGGCCTCCCAGTGCTCTGGTCGGTGTCTCCCAGGCGCAATGTAGCGTGCCATGATGCTGAGAGGGTAAGCAAGGTCAGGTCGAGTGCAGGTCATCAGGTACATGAGGCAGCCCACAAGCTCTGGATATAGGCCACTCGGCTCTACGGACTCGTCCGAAGGTGGAGCTGAAAGTGAGTGACCGGTAGGCAGAGGAGTGGACTGTGGCGAGGACCAAGTGAAGTCGAAGCGCTGAAGGACCTGGTGCACCATGTGTGACTGAGTCTGGGCGATGGTGCGCCGTGCTCTGTTCCGGGTGATCTGCAAGCCAAGATAGCTGCGCAGCTCACCCAGGTCAGTGCAAGTCTGTCTCTTTTGCAGCTTCGACTTCACTAAATTCAGTGCCTCAATGTCAGCAGTGGCAAAAACCAAGTTGTTGACGCATACGAGGATGTAGAATGGCGGCAGCGAAGTGTCGGTACGCAGAAACAGCGACGGGTCAGAAGCCGAAGGAGCAAACCCAAGAGCCGCAAGTGTTGTCCTCAGTGTGTCGTACCACTCACGAGGTGCATCGCGGAGACCATAGACTGGCCGCTGGAGGCTCCACTGGGTACCTGCAGGACACGACCCAGTGAAGCCAGGCGGGCGGCGCAGCCAGATCTCCTCGTGCAGGTTGCCCTGTAAGAAAGCTGTGCAGAAGTGAAGAGAGTGAAGCTCATTGTCATGCTGAGCGGTAGCGTGCAGCAGCACCGGAAGAGTGGTCATCTTCGGGGTAGGGGAGAAGATATGGAAGAAGTCAACTCCCTGTCGCTGACTAAAGCCTCTAGCAACGTAACGAGCCTTGAAGACAGGCGGAGAACCCGGCGGCCGCTTCACCCTGAAAATCCACATGCCATCGACAATGTTCGCCCCAAGAGGGGGAACTGCGTCGACGTAAGTGCCTGTGGACTTCCATGATGCCATCTCTGCATCCATGGCTGTCTGCCACTGAGAGGAGTAGGGACCCGTAATCGCCTTTGCGTAAGAGCGCGGGGTCGGGATGTCTGGTGCATCCGGGTCTCCCTCAGGTGCAAGGAGCATGGACACGAGATGAGGTACAGCAACTGCAAGACACTCAAGGTCCTCCTGCCTATCCTCAAGAACGTCCATGCCAAGAGCAATCTCACCCCCGACGGACGGAGGACAGACAGATTCAGACTCAGCAACAAGACTAGCGGCGTAGTTAAGACGATAGCCAGCAGCAAAGTCGGCAAGCTCAGCAATTAGGGCAGACGCAGCAGTGGACTCAAACGAAGGGTCGCTGACAATAGTGGCTAGGAGACGGGTGACAGTAAGATTGGCAGCACGAACTAAGTTAGACTTAGGGTATGGACCGTCAGGAAGAGAGGACGCAGGAGGAGATGGCAGGGGGATTCGAAGTGGAATAGAGGAAGGACGAAGTGTCATACTATGGTGCCTGCCACAGGAGGAGGACGCGGACGCGGAACACGACTACCAGTACGACCGGCGTGAACATGCGAGGCAGCACCAGAGTCACCAGTGACCTTGACAGGCTCAACCAAGGGGAGTGGGTCTACCTAAGACACACCTGAAGGAGCAGGACCCTGAGGGGGGAGGGGGTCTACCGGAGGGGGACCTGGAGCAAGGAAGAGCGGCAAGGGGGGGGGGCGAGGGGGGAAGTGCAGTAGGGGAAGAGACGGTAAAAAGGACCTGACTCGTCAAACGTGACGTCCTGAGAGGGGAGGACACGGCGCAAGGTGGGGTGGTAAAACTGCCAGCCAAGCGCATCAGGGTGATAGCCAAGGAAGACGCAGGGAACGGCGCGGGAGGAGAGCTTGTCCAAGGAGGTATCGCGGACAAAGGCACGACAACCCCAAACCCGGAACACCGACGCATCGCCAACCTCCCCTGTCCAACGCAGTGTAGGCGAGGTCTCCGGCAAGGAGACACGAGGCCAGAGGTTGAGCTGATGCGCAGCGTACCAGACCGCAAACGGCCACAGAAAAATGGGGAGCAGCCGTATGGATCATGGAGGTACAAGCGACCTCCATGACTAAGTCAATGCGGCGCTCAGCAACCCCATTCTGCTGCGGAGAGGCTGGAAGCGTGAACGACTAGCAGATGCTCTCCCCACGACAAAATTTCCGCAAGAGGTCGGAGGAAAACTCAACACCTCTGTCAGAGTGCAGACGCAGGACCAGAAGGTCCGTGTCGAACTGCTCGCGAAGCTGGAGGCGGTTAGCGCGGATCCAAGGGATCAAGACATCAGGGACCTCACCCTTGCTGCGCAAGGTGAAGACCCTGGTGTAACGCGAGTAGTCGTCAACAACCAGTAGAAAGTATCGCTCGCGGCCCTGTCCTTGGACACGGGCTGGGCCCCACACGTCCATGTGGAGAGTCTGCAGGGGAGCAGTCGTCGGGGGAAACGAGGAGGAGTGAGGAGCGGCGCGCTGCCGCCCTTCGACACAGGGAATGCAGGGAGGGCCAGGCGAGGGTGGGAGGGCAGGCACGGACCTGGAAAGACCAGAGAGAAGGAGGCGGGAGTGCATACTACAGAGGCGTGGCAGGGAGGGGTGACCAAGGCGGTGGTGCCAGAGGAGAGTCTGGTGCGACAAGAGGCGACACAAACAGAAGGCTGCTAGCTGACCTGACGCGGATGCAGACGCAGCTACCTGACGAGGCTCAGTAGTCGGTGTGTACAGGCTCAACCTAGGCCGACGGGTGAACGTGGCCAGGTGACAGCCAGTCCGTGGACACGTGCAGATCGCCACACGCTGTCCTCCAGAGATAAAGGTATCAACCCAAGCATCCTGAAGGACGGCGTTACTCACCATGTTCGTAGAGAACGATGGGAGGTGAAGACCTAGCAGTGAGCCAGACGGAACCGCCGGACACGGGAGAACAATGGGGGAACGTGCAAGATTTGGTCCCCCAGAGGGGTCAGCCAGAGAGACTGCAACCGGTGCTGCGAGTGGTGTGACTGTGGTGCTGTCGTGAAAGAAGCAGCGGGAAGCACCTGAGTCAAGCGTGAAGGTGTGCAAGGCCTCAGCAGGTGCAGTACCAGAGAGAGCAGGCTCACCAGCACCTAGAGCAGCAGCCTCTGTACCAGGGTTGGGTGGTACACACAGGTAACAGTCACCCTCAGTACCAATAGTCAAAGCATACATGGCAGTGAGGATAATGTCATAGTCTAGAGCAAAGATATCTACACCCTACCTAAGCAGCTCTAGCCAGCGTGGGAGCTCAGCCGCGTCGCCAAACTCTGCGCGCCAGGCGTCGCTTAGACAAGAGAAGCAGCGGGACTGTGTGTTACCAACTGTCCCACATGTCTGATCAGCCCGATCACTTGTGCGAATGACGTACGCGCAGCGAGCACTACTCCGAGACGCCCCACGCTAAGCATACCACTCACGAAGCTGCTGGGGCATAAGGGTATCGCGCGGACGCCGCTGCAGCTGCACTAGGCCACCGCTAGAAGCTCCCGACTGAACAGCTGCACACCGACTGCCACTACTGCCGCTGCCACCACTCCTACTAGCGTACCACTCACGTAAGGGTCTCGCACGGACGCCGCTGCAGCTGCATCTGGCCACCGCCAGAAACTCCCCACCGAACAGCTCCACAGCGACTGCTACTACGACCGCCACCACTCCCGCTGCTGTCACCACCGCCGCCACCACTCCCACCGCTACTACGAGGAGAAGTTATAGCGGGCAAGCAAGGAGGCGCGCGACCAGTAGGGCAGCACGGAGGGAAGGCAGAGTGGCGAGCAGGCACTAGGGTAGGTCGGGGCGGCGCACGGTCAGGGAAGAGCGGTGTGCGGCCAGAGCAGGGGCGGCGCACGAAAAGGCAAGACGGTGCGCGGGGCTACAAGGGTCGGCGCGCGGCCAGCAGGGCGGCGCGTGGGCTGCAGAGGGCGGCGCGTGGGCAGGCAAGGGCGGCGCGCGGCCAGCAGGGCGGCGCGCGGGCTGCAGAGGGCGGCGCGCGGCAGGCAGGGGCGGTGCGCGGCCAGCAGGGCGGCACGCGGCCTGCAGGGGTGGCGCGCGGGCTGCAGGGCAGGCGGGATGCAGGGCAGGGCGGCGCGCTGGCTGCAGGGCGCGCATAGGCAGCGCGCGTGCGGGCAGGGCGCACTTAGGCGGTGCGCGTGCGGGCAGGGCGCGCGTAGGTAGCGCGCCCGCGAGCAGGGCAGGGCGTGCGCGGGGCAGCATAACGCGGGGCAGGATAGGGCATACGCGTGGCGGCGCGACGCGGGGCAGGGTAGGGCGTGTGCAGGGCGGCGCGACGCGGGGCAGGGCAAGGCGTGCGCGGGGCGGCGCGACGCGGGGCAGGGCAGGGCATGCGCGGGGCGGCGCGACGCGGGGCAGGGTAGGGCGTGCGCAGGGCAGCGCGACGCAGAGCAGGGCAGGGCGTGTGCAGGGCGGCGCGACGCGGGGCAGGGTAGGGTGTGGGGTAGCGCGGTAACCACAGTCGTTTACTAGCTAATGGTGGGCCCGAAAAAAAAACAGGTCCTACGGACCTACTGCTCTAAAACCATGTCAGAATCTAGTGAGCAGGAATGAAAACATTAGGCAGAAAGTTGGTACAAGTATAACCCTAATTGGGTTGTACCCCATATAGGATACCCCACTACAGCCTACATTACACACACAACTTAATAGTTTGACATTACTAACCACATGTGTTTATGCCCGTGCAGGTACGACTTTGAAGAGATTACCGCCGTAATAGCGACGTACCTTTGTGCGCGCCAGTGGGAGTTCATTGACTCAAGTCCGTACATTGGTCTGAGTTGCAACGAGAGTACAGACCGCGTCAAAGGGAAGCACATGATTTTGTTTGTAACGTTTCTGCGTGAGCATGCCGTCGTCACAGATTTTGTAGCTAACCTCTCCATTGAGAAGTGTGATGCAGCATCTCTTCACGCTGTGCTCAAACGATTTCTAGACAGTATCAGCCTGCCGCTGGAAAAGGTGGCGGGAATCAGCACCGATGGGGCTCCTGTGATGATTGGCAGCGACATTGGCCTCGTTGGGCGTCGTCGACTGCAGACCCCGCATGTGGTGGCCTCTCACAGCATCGCACACAGGTATGCTCGTTTAGGGGATGTTGCAGTTTGATATGTGAAACTCCATGTGTTTGTTGTTAGGTACTAACCAATCAATTGTGCTATTGTCCTCGTGGCAGGGAAGCGCTAGCTGCAAAGGATGCGGCTAAGGCACTACCTGAGCTTGGCATAATCGACGCTGTCATCCACTCATTGGCAGAAGATCTCAGCAGATCGAACAACGCCAACCTCAAATTGAAGGAGCTGCGAGATCTTCACGCATACCAATCTCGAGGTCCAGAAGATCCACGCCGTCCGCTAGTTGAGTCGCGGCGATGCAATCGCACGTTTTTGCCGCATTTTTCCTGCTGTCATCGTTCACCTCGAGCAGACTGACGCGACGATGTACCGCCTGGTGACTTCGTTCAAATTCCACTTCTTCTTGTTCTTCCTAGTATATGTGCACATGGCACTCAACATGCTCAACCTGCTATTCCAGAAACGGCATGTGAGTTGTTGTGCTACGTTCTGCATATTCATGATCCGTACTTTCTACTTATCTGTTGTTTTCATGTACCATATCTCCCCCGCCCAACAGGTTGACCTCACTGGAGTCCACTCCCAGGTGAGGCGGGCCATCATCTATATCGAGCAGAGGTACATCGACTGTGGCCAGCAGTTTGGTGGTGGGATCAGAGAGCTGCTATCTGCATTCCTCGCGTGGCACGCCTCGACCGACTGCCGTGAAGTGATTGTGGAGGGGGTGGACAGGGACGGTCAGCCTCGGGTACACAAATTTCAGCTGCACGAGGAATCTGAGCCGGGATACACCACCAGCAGCGGGGACATGCAAGGATGTTACACCTGCTGCCGCTCATTTGCCCGCGAGCTGGTGTACAACATTGAGTTGCGCTTGGGGGACCTGACGCGCTTGAACGGGGCAAAGTTCTTCATGCCCCGCTCGTGGCCGATGGGCGTCGAGGCAAGAGATGCAAAGTGCAAGGAGCACCTGCACAGCCTCGTCCATCTCTTTCAGGCCAAGAACCGGGACACCATCTTGCCTGGTGAGCAATCATAGTCCCCTGTGCTGCATGTGTGCATGCACGTTTCCGCATCCTTGTGTGGTTGACGTTCTTCCCATTTTTGTGTTTGTGTTCTACCCGATTGCGCTTTCCCGTTTGGCAGATGTCCAGAAGCATGCAGCACGAGCGGAGCTGCGCACGTTTTAGCCGGTGCTCTCCACTGCCCCCAAGGAGGAGCAGCCCTTTCATGAAGGTTTGAAGGCCATCTTGCAGACCAGTGACTGGCAGACCAGCTACCCCAACCTAGTCCGTTTGTGGATTGCGGTCGCTGTTCTGCCACTCAGCACAGTTGAGTGTGAACGCGGGTTTTCCCGCCAGAATGTCATCAAGTCGTGGCGCCGGACGAGCCTCTGCAACGCCAAGTCGTAAGATTTGTTGGCAATGAGCCTGCTTGACTACGACATGGAGTGGGAGAAGGTGGTGGAGATCTGGAGGAGCACTAGGAAAATGCGCCCCTGCAAGCGCAAAAAGCAAGCTGCGTCAGTGAAGGAGCGGGCCAAGTTTGTCAAGGGAAATGGCCGTCGGGTGCTGCATGTGGAGGAGGAGGAGCTAGACGAGGGCATGCATGGTTCGGCGGCGATGACAGTGAGAGTGATGGTGCTGGTAGCAGTGGTGATGATGAGAGTGATTCTGATGATGAGATGAGTTAGTATATTCAGAATCCAACCAGATATAGTGCTGTCACAATGATAACGTGAATAAGCATGCATTCACTGTTGCATCAGCTTTGATGGTTTTTTTACACTGCTGGTTCAGTTTAATAAGGATTTTTACACTGACAAAATCAGTATAAACAAAACCACGAACGCTGATTTGGACACTTGGTTGGCAGGGGCACGCTGATGTATCAGCATTCCCTCAAACCAATCTGAGGGCCTGGTGCCAACTATTGCTCTAGGATGGTTGTGGGTGGTTTTCTATTTATTGCCGGCTGTGTAGATACGCTGTTAGGTACTCCCTACTCAGCACAAGGTTTTAGAACGTGATATTGCATTGATAAGACCCCCAAAACTTCAGCACCAACAAAGAAACAGCATACTGTAAGGAAAATTCATTTTCCTTACTTCGCGTCCCTGCTCAGCGCGTACACCACTGTTCCCGCCAACAGCACCCAACAGTAAACCATTACCACTCGCGACATTTGCCTTGACACTGTTCCCGTCGCTGTTCACGACGCGACCCAACCTCACGGTTCGGTTGGTAACCCGCGCTACGGACCTCCGCCTCGGCATTTCCCAACATCGGCGCCAGGCCCGTCGCGCACCCCATTTTCACGCATTACCGTTACCACTGTAGTTTCGCTATATATTCTTCGCTCATGCCTTCGCTTATTGGACTCTTGCTTCGATAGTGCAATTCTCGTTCGATCACTCAATTGCACTCGTAACATTTGGTATTCAGAGCCTACAATCTCTTCTCGGACCGCACCCACACCTTCGCTTCCCCACTATCTCAATTTTTGGAGAGGGTAGACGTCTCTCAGTGACACAGCACCGCCACTCGTAGTGCTCTCTCGTAAGCACGCACGGCCATGACAGAGGCTCTCACTGAGCTTGCGCGACACCCCCGCCATGGCTGAATTCCCTCTCGCGACACTGACGCAGGAGCAACTTGACCGTCTCGTGCGCCAAGTCGAAGAATCGGAATTGCGACGCTCATGGCGGAACGTGACTCCGCGCGTCAGCAATCCACGGTGAATACTCCGGTGCCACCACACGCACTTGCAAATACATCTGCACAATTGGAGGAGCCGATCATCATCTCATCAGGCACACCGACACAAAATGACAGCGTGGGACAACGCTTAGGCGCAGCCAGTAATGGCGACGCCCACTCAATGCCTGGCATGGAGAGGAACAGGGTCGCGCCAAGCCCGCGGGAACCTCGTGAAGCCCGTCGGCACGTGGAATTCGCGGCGACAAGTGGCGACCACGCCATCATGGTACCTATGCCACTCAAGCCGCAGCGCCCGCCCTGTTTCGACCCGAGCCAGCGTGGAGGTCCGACGGTTCAATCGTGGGTCTTCACGATGAACGTCTTCTTCGACGCGAATTACGTCGAGTCGGACCGCAGCGAAGATCAGATACGCCGTCTCGCTGCTGAGGCGCCCCGCCATGGACTGGTGGCGAGTCATCGTGACGTCGCCACGCGCCTACGAGCCACCGTCGCAAGAGGAAGGGCCCACGGGTCCAGCCGTCACCTGGAGCTCATTCTGCAAAACCGCCCAGTACAGCACGTGGGATGCGTGGTGCGCAGGACTTCGGGCGTGCTTCGAGCCGATCGCGGTTTCTATTTCGACGCGTCAGAGGCTACGAACTTGGCGACAGCTCGGGTCGGTTCAAGATTACGCGAGCGGTTTTCTCGCATTATGCGAGCAAGTCGGCTACATGCACGAAGCGGAGCAGGTGGACCGTTACGTCGGAGGGTTGAAGCCGGACATCTCGCACGAAATCATGCTACGCGGGCACTCGAATTTTAATGAGATTCTCGCGCTAGCCGATAAAATTGACATTTTGCGCCGTCCGAGACCGGGGTCCTACTACGGACATCGCCCTCAAGGACCGATCGAGCACGCCACCGTACATGCCGTTGCGACAAATGCAGCTGCTCCGTCGTTTAAGGGGCGCTGCTTTGCTTGCAATAGGCTGGGCCATCGCAAGAGTGAGTGCCCAGAGGAGCTGAGGAGCCGTAGAGCAGAGCAGGGGAAGGAGTCTCCAAGGCAGGGCAACGCCAGCAGTCAGTAGGAATCGGGCTAACTACTGACGAGGCTGCCTGCTCGCCCAACCCCACCGACCCTCACCGAGTCACAGTACCGATTCATGCTATCGATCGGGCTCAGACGAATAAGGAGGGTACATCGACGGATTGCCCAGTACTGATCCACGGGAAAATACATGGAGCGGCAGTGAAGATTTTTATCGACGGAGGAGCAAGTCACAGTTTAGTTAATACCGCAGCCGCACGGAAACTTCAACTGACACTTAGCCGGTGCTTACCGGAGATAGACGCACGCTTAGTTGACGGCACACCACTGGCCATACGGGAGAAGGTGGAGAGAGTAAAAGTCCGCTGCGGGGAAAATTTCGGGTTGAAGCAGGAAATGCTCGTGTCAATATTGGATGGGCACGACATTATACTAGGACGTGATTGCCTGCAACGGTAAAACCCGCGAATTGACTGGACGACGGGTAGCTGCACGGTGCGAAGTAGCGGTAACTGGGTCGAACTACCTCGCTGGCAGTCGCCTGAGTCTTCAACGGTACATGTCAACGCCGTCACCATGAAACGGGTTGTCGCCGCTGGAGCTGACGTGTACGCAGTAGACATTGCAGTGGTAGAGGAAGCAGAGCAGCCGAGCGATTTCAAGAAACTGCTGGCAGCAGCACTGCCCGAACTACAGGAACTGTTGAAACGATACCTAGGGATTTTTCCCGATGATTTACCGGAGGGACTGCCACCTCAGCGAGCACACGACCACCGAATAGAATTAGAACCAGGGGCACAGCCAACCGTACAGCAACAGTTCAGACTGACACAACCCGAGCTTGACGAACTAAGGAAACAGTTAGATTACCTGTTAGAGAAGAAATTCATCGGACCGAGTTCGTCACCGTTCGCCGCACCGATACTGTTCACACCGAAAATAGATGGAGGGTTTCGCATGTGCATTGATTACAGAGCACTCAACAGGGAAACAGTCAAGTCGCGATACCCCATTCCTCACGCCGGCGAACTGATAGACCAACTGCGAACAGCACGGGTTTTTTTGAAATAGATTTACGGGGAGGTTACCATCATATTAGAGTCGAGCCATCGGACTGCGCCAAAGCAGCTTTTCGGACTCGATACGGGTCATTCGAGTACAGTGTGATGCCCTTCGGGCTGACCAACGCACCGACGACATTTCAAATGACCATGAACGAGGCGTTTATGCAACTTTTATATAAATGCGTGATAGTTTACCTCGACGACATCATCGTCTACAGTCACGACAAGCAGCAGCACTTAGCAGATCTGGAAGCAGTGTTTAAAATTTTAGACGAGCATCGTGTGAGAATGAGAATGAGTGAACTATGAACATGAAGTGAGTACAAATATGAAACCCTAATTGGTTGTACCCCCTATGGGATACCCCACTATAGCCTACACAACAGCATAAGCTATAATGGTCTGACACACCCCCATAGGCAAAGTGGGGGAGAACAAGGGGTCACAAGACCAGTCAAGCAAAGCAAAGCAAAGCAAGCTCAGGGTGGATCACAAAGTCACCACACAGTCCGAGCACAGGGTCAAGGCCACACGGCCAGTTCACATGCAAGAGTACACACATATATATAAAGCTAGACAAGCAAGAGCAGGTATATAAATATGTGAGAGTACAAGCAAGGTCAAGAGGAGAGCAAGTGAGGCAAGACGGGCACAAGACCCAGCTGAGTGCAGAAGCGCTGATGATCACAAGGCGGAAGTGCCTTGGTGAAGACATCAGCAGTGTTGGCCTCAGAGGCCACGTACGCAAGCCGCAACTGTCCACGTTGCAGTAGCTCACGAGCAAGGAAGTAGCGGAGAGCAATGTGCTTTGTTCTGTGCTCCAGTCGCTGCTCTCGACACAAGGCCAGCATGGCCTTGTTGTCTACGTACAGGACTGGAGGAGAACGAGGCGGCTCTCCAAGGTCGGTCAGCAGGTAGGTGAGCCAGCGAAGCTCCTGTGCAGCCATGGCCCCGGCGTAGATCTCAGCCTCACAACTCGAGCCAAGAACAGAAGACGAGCGAGTAGCCCGCCACGAAACAGAGCCGGAACCAAGGCTGAAGGTGTAACCCTGTGACGACCGCTGCGTAGCCTGGTCGTCAGCCCAAGAAGCGTCCGCGTGCCCAGTGAGGACCACTGGACTCCGCCCTCCAAGCACTAGCCCCATGCCCGACGTACTGCACAAGTAGCGCAACACCCTCTTCGCTGCAGCCATGTGCTCTGGTCTGTGTCTCCCAGGAGCAACATAGCGTGCAAGAATGCTAAGAGGGTATGCAAGGTCAGGTCGTGTGCAGGTCATCAGGTACATGAGGCAGCCAACAAGCTCTGGGTACGGGCCACTCGACTCTACGGACTCATCCGAAGGCAGAGCTGAGAGCGAGTGGCGAGTAGACAGAGGAGTGGCCTGAGGCGAGGAGTACGTGAAGCCGAAGCGCTGAAGGACCTGCTGCACCATGTGTGACTGAGTCAGGGTAATGGTGCGGCGTGCTCTGTCCCGGGTGATCTGCAAGCCAAGGTAGCTGCGCAGTTCACCCAGGTCTGTGCACGTGTGTCTCTTCTGCAGCTCGGACTTCACGTAGGCGAGTCCAGCAGTGTCAGCTGTGGCAAAGACCAAGTCGTCGACATACACGAGGATGTAGAACGGCGGCAGAGAGGTGTCGGTGCGTAGAAACAGCGACGGGTCGGCAGTAGAAGGAGCAAACCCAAGAGCCGCAAGCGTAGTCCTCAGTGTGTCGTGCCACTCACGTGGCGCCTGGCGGAGACCGTAGACTGGACGCCGGAGACTCCACTGGGTACCAGGAGGGAAAGACCCAGTGAAGCCAGGTGGGCGACGCAGCCAGATCTCCTCGTGCAGGCTGCCCTGCAAGAAAGCTGTGCTGAAGTCAAGAGAGTGCAGCTCGTAGTCACGGTGAGCAGCAACGTGCAGCAGTACCCGAAGAGTGGTCATCTTCGGGGTGGGGGAGAAGGTCTGAAAGTAGTCAACTCCCTGCCGCTGACTGAAGCCACGAGCCACGTAACGCGCCTTGAAGACAGGCGGAGAACCCGGCGGCCGCTTCACCCTGAAGATCCACATGCCACTGACGATGTTCGCCCCAGGAGGGGGGACAGCGTCAACGTAGGTGCCTGTGGACTTCCAGGAAGCCATCTCTGCATCCATAGCTGCCTGCCACTGAGAGGAGTAGGGACCCTCTATCGCCTCCGCGTAAGAGCGCGGAGTCGGGATGTCAAGTGCATCCGGGTCTCCCTCAGGGGTAAGCAGTACGGACACGAGATGAGGTGAGGCAGCTGCCAGACACTGGAACTCCTCCTGCCTGTCCTCAAGGACGTCCGTGCCAAGGGCACACTCACCCCCGACGGACGGAGGACAGACAGACTCAGACTCAGCGACAAGACTAGCAGCGTAGTCTAAGCGACAGCGAGCAGCAAAGTCGACGAGCTCAGTAACGAGAGCAGAAGCAGCAGTAGACTCGAAAGAAGGGTCAGTGACAACAGTAGCAAGGAGACGCGTGACAGTAGGACTGGCAGCACGAAGAGAGTCCGACTCCGGGTCGGCAAGAGCAGGAAGAGAGGACTCAGGAGGAGAAGGCAAAGGGGCACGCAGAGGAGCAGTGGACGGACGCAGAGACATCCGGTGCGTGCAAGGGACAGGAGGAGGACGCTGACGCGAACCGCGACCACTAGTACGAGCAGCACGGACAGGCGACGCAGGGCGAGACGCAGGCTCACGACGCTCAGCCAGACCTCCAGTAGGACCAGTGTAGGGAGAAGGAGCAGGCAAAGGGGAGGTAGGCTGCAACTGTAGCTGGGACGAGACAGGCTGTGGACACTCTAAGGGAGGAGGAGGACCAGTAGAAGGTGGAAGACCAAGAACCTGCTGCAGGAGTGGAACGAAGTACGGTCGAGGCCGCGCGGCGACGCTAGAAGCAGCAGGGACAGCACCAGAACCCTCAGCAGGAGCACCCGCTCCAGCAGCACCACCAGTAGCTCCAGAACCTCCAGCAGCACCAGGAGCACCCCCAGTAGGACTGCCAGCGGTAGTCTCAGCGCCAACACCCTCAGCAGCACCAGCTCCAGTGCACCCAGGACGAGCACCTCCGGGACCCGCGACCGCAGCACCCTCAGCAGCCGAAGGACCTCCAGCACCAGCAGCACGCCTCCAGCGCCGGGCAAACCACTCACGCAGCTCCTGTGGAGAAAGTGGCTCCCGGCGAGACGAAGCACTCGGAGAACCTCCAGGCGGAGCACCTCCAGGCTCAGCACCCCCAGGCGTAGCACCCCTAGGCTCAGCACCCCCAGACGTAGCACCCCTAGGCTCAGCACCCCCAGGCTCAGCACCCCTAGGCTCAGCACCCCCAGGCTCAGCACCCCCAGGCTCAGCACCCCCAGGCTCAGCACCCCTAGGCTCAGCACCCCCAGACGTAGCACCCCCAGGCCCAGCACCCCTAGGCTCCGCACCCCCAGGTACAGCACCCCCAGCCTCAGCACCCTCAGCAGCACCAGAGTCACCAGTGACCTCGACAGGCTCGACTGCGTCTACCTGGGACACACCTGAAGGGGCAGGACCCTGAGGGGGGAGGGGGTCTACCTGGGGGGGACCTGGTACCAGGAAGAGTGGGGGTGGGGGGAGGGACGGAGTGCGGTAGGGGAAGAGGCGGTAGTAGGGGACCGACTCGTCAAACGTGACGTCCTGGGAGGACAGAACACGGCGAGAGGTGGGGTGGTAAAACTGCCACCCAGGCGCGTCAGGGGGGAACCCCAGGAAGACGCAAGGAGCAGCACGAGGGGATAGTTTGTCCGCAGACAGGTCGCGGACAAACGCCCGAGATCCCCAGACCCGGAACGCCGACGCATCGCCAACCTTCCCCGTCCACAGCAAGGCTGGGGAGATCTCCGGCCTGGAGACCCTGGGGTGGAGGTTGATCTGATGCGCCGCGTACCTCACCGCAAACGGCCACAGAAAATGGGGGGCAGCCGCATGCATCATAGACGTACGAGCGACGTCCATGACCATGCCAATGCGGCGCTCAGCAATCCCATTTTGCTGCGGTGAGTCCGGAAGCGTGAAGGTCTGACGGATGCCCCGTGCACGACAGTAGGCACGCAGAAGGCCAGAGGAGAACTCTCCGCCTCTGTCCGAGTGCAGACGCAGAACAGGAAAGTCCGAGCCGAAGCTCTGCCTGAGCTGGAGACGAGCTGCGCGGATCCAGTCGATCAGCACCTCAGTGACATCACCCTTGCTGCGCAAGGGGAAGACTGTGGTGTAACGCGAGTAGTCGTCAACAACGAGCAGGAAGTAGCGCTTGTGACCCTGTCCACGGACGCGGGCTGGGCCCCACACGTCCATGTGAAGTGTCTGCAATGGGGCCTCTGTCGAAGGAAACTGGGAGGAGTGAGGGGCAGCACGCTGGCGCCCCTCGACACAGGGGACACAGGCAGGGCCAGGGCCCTGAGGAAGGGGAGGGAGGGACCGGGGGAGACCGGACACAAGAAGACGGGAGGCCATACCTCTGAGCCGAAGCAGAGAGGGGTGGCCAAGGCGGTGGTGCCAGAGGAGAGTCTCGTGAGACAGGAGACGACACGAACAGGGGGCAGACTCAGGACCAGACCTGGACGCCGCAGCAAACACCTGACCCGACGTAACTACCCTACCAGACTCAGCAACTGGAGGAGACGCAGTGGTCAGAGTGTACAGGCTCGACCCCGGCTGACGGGTGAACGTAGCCAGGTGTCGGCCTGTGCCAGCCTCTGTACAGTGGGTCACTCGCTGACGTGCAGGAGTGAACTGGTGGACACCCGCATCCTGTAGGTCAGCACCACTCACCAGGTTCGTCGAGAACGAGGGGAGGTAGAGACCAGACAGGGTGCCAGAGGGAGCCGCCGGACACGGGAGGACTGTGGAGAAACGAGACAGGACCGGACCCCCAGAGGGGTCAGCCAGAGACACCGCAACCGGCCGACTAAGCGGCGTGAGTGTGGTGCGGTCCCGAAAGAAGGAGCGAGACGCCCCAGAGTCAAGAGTGAAGGTGAGGGAGGCCGAAGCCGACGCAGTACCTGAGAGAGCAGACTCACCAGTACCTGAGGACGCAGACACACCAGCACCTAGAGCAGCAGCGTCGTAAGCACCTAGGGCAGCAGCCTCACCAGTACCTAGAGCAGCAGTCTCAATGCACGGATCGGGCTGGAAACACCGGTAACAGTCACCCTCATCACTAATAGACACAGCATACATGGCAGAGAGAATAGCATCAAAGTCCAGATCAAAGATGGCAACCCCCGCCCTAGACAGCTCGTCCCAGCGAGGGATCTCGGAGGCCTCCGGGAACTGGTGACGCCATGCGTCCGTCAGGCGGCCAAAGCAGCGCGGAGTGGGGTGCGCACCCCCACACTGCTCACCCGCACGGTCGCCGGTGCGCAGGACGTAGGTACACGGACCAAAACCCCCACCCCGCTGGCGTGCAGTGTACCACTCACGGAGCTGCTGAGGGGACAGGGTCGCACGACCACGCTGCTGCTGCTGCTGGCGCGAGCCACCACCGGAGCCACTCCTCTGCAAAGACCCGCGACCAGCTCCACCGCCACCCCCACCGCCTCCACCGCCTCCGCTGCCTCCACTGCCGCCGCCGCCTCCACCGCCTCCTCCACCGCCGCCTCCTCCGCCACCTCCGCTACCACCGCCACCGCCGCCGCGGCCTCCGCCTCCACTGCCGCCACCGAACCCCCCACCCCCACCTCCACCTCCACCGCTACCCCCACTCCCCCCACTGCCTCCACCTCCACCTCCACCGCCCGCTCCTCCAGCTCCCTTGCCCCCCTTGCCCTTGCCAGGGCGGCGTCTCCCGCTAGGGGCAGACGCCGCACCGACCGACTCAAGACCAAGGAGGTCGGCCGAAGCAGCAGAGGCAACAGAGGGCAGCAGGGGGGAGGGAGAACACCCCTCAAAGATGGGGGTGCACGGGTCACCTCGAGAGGCTCCTACAGCGACTATGCTCTTTTCTATCGCGAGGAGGGCCTTCTCGAGGAGGTCTACAGTGAGTGTGGTGGGACAGACTGAGAGAAAGTGGTCCCTGACTACTCGAAGGGAGTCAGGGAGGCGAGTGACTAGGAAGTACAGAGTGATGTACATGGGGGGGGGGTTCGCGGTGCAGAAGTCAGCAGGAAGTGCAGCGCGGTAGCGAGTGTCACTAGTGCGGAGGTGCGTAATGAGGTCAGCAACGGTGGGAAAAGAAGCAAGGTCAGGGAAGAGGTACGGCAGCATGAGACGGCTCAGTGCAGCAGTGGAAGGGGAGGAGTAGCGCGCGACTACAGCGGCGTACAAGGTCTGAGCACTCTTGTACTGACTAAAGTGCGCACGCTCGGAGGTAGGGAGGTGGCGACGCACAGCAAGACGTGCAGCAGCATCGCGCGTGGCCCACTGGGAGCGAACAGTGGCGTCAGCATCAGCAGCAGGGGCAGGGGAAGCGCCAGAGGTGAGGTCAAAGAGAGAGAGGCCGTCCGCCCTATCGCACTGTAAGAACAGCTGTAGGTCATCTACCCAGACCTCAAAGTCAATGGCCCGACCCTCAGCGTCAAAAGTGAGGACACTAGGGGTAGCCATGACAGCAGTAGACCAGCAGTGCAAGGAGTAGGGGAAGAGCACGCAGTGACAGAGGGTCTGTGCTCACCGGACAGGGCTGCTCGGGCGGCTCGGCTGCAGGGCGGCTCGGCCGCTGGGCGGCTCGGCGGCTGGGCGGCTCGGCGGCTGGGCGGCTCGGCAGCTGGGCGGCTCGGCGGCTGGGCGGTCGGCTGCACGGCGGCTCGGCTGGTGGGCGGCCGGGCGGCTCGGCTGCAGCGCGGTTCGGCGGCGGGGCGGCTCGGCTGCTCTGCTGCTGTGCGGCTCGGCTGCGCTGCTGTTGGGCGGCTCGGCTGGGCCGCTGACGTAGGGCGGCGGGGCCGCTGTAGAGGAGTGGCGGGGCCGCTGCAGAAGGACGGCGGGGCCGCTGGGTAGTGAGGCGGCGGGGCCGCGAAGACGGGCGGCGGGGCCGCTGCAGAGAAGCGGCGGGGCCGCAGTGAAGGGCGGCGGGGCCGCAACGAGAGAGGCGGCGGGGCCGCAGCGAGAGAAGCGGCGGGGCCGCGAAGTCGGGCGGCGGGGCCGCTGAGTAGGGCGGCGGGGCCGCAGTGAGAGGCGGCGGGGCCGCAGCGAGAGAGGCGGTGGGACCGCGAAGACGGGCGGCGGGGCCGCTGAGACGGGTGGCGGGGCCGCAGTGAGTGGCGGCGGGGCCGCAGCGAGAGATGGCGGCGGGGCCGCGAAGACGGGCGGCGGGGCCGCAACGAGAGAGGCGGCGGGGCCGCAGAAAAGGGCGGCGACGGGCCGTAGGCGGCGCGAAGCCGCAGGTAAGGGCGGCGACGGGCCGGGGCGGCTCGAAGCCGCAGGTAGAGGCGGCGCGAAGCCGCGGGAAGGGCGGCGACGGGCCTGGGCGGCGCGAAGCCGCAGGTAGGGGCGGCGCGAAGCCGCCGGTGAGGGCGGCGCAAAGCCGCGGGTAAGGGCGGCGACGGGCCGGGAAAAGGGCGGCGCGCCGCAGCCGCTAGGGCGGCTCGACGCGACCGTAAGGGCGGCGCGACGGGCCGCTAGGTGCGACTCGACGGGTCGCTAAAAAAAAAGGCAGGCGCGACTCGAGGCGCGCTTCGGTGGGCCCAAGGAACAGTCCCTAGGAGGGGACCTGCTCTGATTCCATGTGAGAATGAGAATGAGTGAACTATGAACATGAAGTGAGTACAAATATGAAACCCTAATTGGTTGTACCCCCTATGGGATACCCCACTATAGCCTACACAACAGCATAAGCTATAATGGTCTGACACATCGGCTACTGACAAAGGGTTCCAAGTGCGAGTTTTTTCAGGACAGGCTAGAGTTTTTGGGGCACGTTATTTCGGAGGCTGGGGTCGAAATTGACCTGAAGAAGTTGGACACGGTAAAAGCGTGGCACCCCCCGACGAACATCACGGAGCTGCAGAGTTTTTTCGGGTACATAAATTATGTGCGCCGGTTCGTCCCCGACATGGCACGCTTAACAGCACCACTCACGGACTTACTGCGCAAGGGGGTCGTTTTTACGAGGGGGGAGAAAGAGATGCTGCCTTCTCTGCCCTGAAAACTGTTCTCTGTTCACCGCCCGTACTGCGCATTGCTGACCCACACCGCCCATTCGAAGTAGTTACAGACGCCAGCGACATCGCCATCGGAGCCGTACTGCTACAAGACTTCGGCAACGGCCTACAGCCCATCGCATATGAGTCATGAAAACTGCATCCGCCTGAGAAAAACTACCCGATACACGACCGCGAAATACTCGCGATCGTGCACGCATTTCCAGTGTGGCGCTGTTACATGACCGGCGCAGACGTGACAGTATGGACAGACCATAAATCACTACAATACCTCCGCGCACAGCCCCACCTCAACCCACGACAGATCCGCTGGCTCGATTTCCTCGAGTCCAATTTTCACTACACGGTCACCTACAATAAGGGGGCATCGAACATCGCCGACGCACTGACCCGCCCCACTGCCCAGATCCATGCAATACCACTACTGACAGGACTATTTACCCACGGGTACCAAACGGATCCATTCTTCACGGGAGGGATATCGCAGCAGTTCGCAGCAGCAAAAATAGTTTATTACGTAAAAGCTGGGACCGACCGCATCCGGGTACGACGGTACACACTGCTACGGGAATTATTGTTACAGGAGGCACACGACGGAGTTATCTCGGGGCATTTCGGGGTAGAGAAAACACGGCAGCAGCTGCAGCGGTATTATTACTGGCCCGAAATGTTGACCGACGTTCAACGACATGTGGCATCATGTCCCACTTGCCAGATCATGAAATCATCATGGAAGCGGCCGGCAGGACAGTTGCAGCCGATACCACCCCCAGCGCGTGCTTGGCAGCAGGTGACGATGGACTTCGTCACGGGGTTACCGGCCGTAGCGAGTGGGAACGACGCGATCCTGGTCGTCGTCGATCGACTAACGAAAATGGCACACTTCGCAGCCTGCAAGAAATCAATCACAGCCGAAGAAACAGCCCGCCTCTTCATCTCCACCGTCGTTGTGAGGATCTAGGATCGAGCTCAGAAAAGAGAGTTTGAATTGAATTGAATGATCACCTGGGTACAACATGAGGCTATATATAGGCTCGACACAAGGCCCAGTAACCAGGTGTTACGCGAAGGTTCCGCGGGTCGCGAAGCGTCCCGAACAGATCCTTCCCGAATTCGGTAGAAGGCAATTCGGTGGCAACCGAAAAGCCAGAATTCGGTGCACGCAACCTAGCTCAGTGCTATAACTATAATAAAATATAGGAAAGCACCTAGCCTAGGAAATCAAGCAATTCATGCATGCATATAATTATCCTATGCTAGAAATAGCATGATAAAGTAAAGGCAAGCAAGCATAGCTGGCATAAGCCGTCGTACTCTCACACGTCCCCCCCTCAAAGCTGGGTGGCGTGAGATACACCCTGCTTGACAAGATAGTCCTTGAGAGCACGGCGTGCGTTGCCCATATCAGCTTCTGCAACCCAACTGTCCTCAGTGGGGTCGTATCCCTTCCAGCGTATCAGGAACTCGAGGGCCTTGCCGCTGCGGCGCCGATGAGTGAGAACGCGCTCGATCTCGTACTCGGATTCATCCTGTATGAAAACAGGAGGTGGTGGCGGTAGTTGCCGTCCCTGGAACTGTTGGTTGGGGTCCTTGTAGGGTTTCAGTAGCTGGACATGGAAAGCGTTGTGAAGCTTCCATGTATCTGGTAAGCGCAAGCGGAATGTAACTGGTGTCACCTGTGCCTCAACGAGAAAAGGACCACAGAAGCGAGGCCGGAGTTTGGATGGTAGGTGAGACAGGTTCAAGTTGCACGTGTCAAGAAGCACCTGATCTCCGACTGCTACTGAGTGATCACGTCGCTGACGATCGGCATACTGCTTCTGGGAGGTCTGCATCGTGGTGAGTCATCGCTGAGTCTTCTCTCATAGCTGCTGCATGGTGGTGACGAAGTCATGTGCGGCTTGGACGTGTGCCGGTGGGGTTGGCTGCTGTGGTGTAAGTGGTTCCCGTCCGTAACACAGGAAGAAAGGAGTTTTCCCTGTGGCCGCATGTGATGCGTTGTTGTAAGCGAACTCTAGGGTCGGTAACTGTGTGTCCCAGTGGCTGACGTCGTCCTTGCAAGCTGTGCGCAGTAACTGTTCAACCACTTGATTGAGTCGCTATGTCTGTCTGTCAGTCTGTGGGTGGTATGCTGAGGAGATCGCAAGTTTGGCCCCAATAATCCCATGAGCTCCTTTCAGAACTTACTCGTGAATTTGGGGTCTCTGTCTGAGATGAGTGTAGCGGGGATGCCGTGGATGGTGATGATGCGGTTGAAGAAGAGGCGAGCAGTTGCTTCAGCTGTAGCTGTGGCGTTGGTCGGTATGAAGTGACCCATTTTGGAGAACTTATCGATCACCACGAGGATCGAATCATGTCCCCGTGAGGTCGAAGGAAGTCCTGTGATGAAGTCGAGGCTAACGACCTGCCATGGCTGCTCCGGTACAGGTAGAGGCTGAAGTAACCCTGCTTTTTTCTGCTTGCTGCTCTTCATCCGCTGGCACGTGTCGCATGAGGTGACGAACTGCTGCACGTCTGCTGCCATCCCGGGCCAGTAGTAATACTTTGCTATCCCTGCTAACGTCTTGTTGCTCCCGAAATGTCCCGCGTAAGGTACGTCGTGAAACTCCTCCAATAGGATCTGCTGTAGCGGGGCGTAATTCGGTACCCAAATCTTTCCTGTGCCTTTCCTTACAGCTAAGTCTTTCTCCCACTGTAACAGCTTCTTGGTCTATGCTATAGCAATCTCTGCGTCCACGGAGTACCCATGTTGGAATAGACCCTTGAGCAGAGGGTTCATCCCGTCGAGCTGGATGCCTGCTACATGTCCGGGGCGGCTCAATGCGTCTGCTTTGTTGTGTAGCCCGGGCTTGTAGATGATGTCATAGTGGAAGTGAGTTTCCAGGAAGTCCACCCACCGCACCTGTCGTCGTGAGAGCGTCGGCTGCAACTTCAGGTATTTGAGACTGCAGTGGTCAGTATAGACTGTAATCTTGGCTCCCTCTAGGTAACACCTCCACGCCTTGAAGGCTATGACTATCGCTAAGACTTCCTTGTCATGGATGGGGTAGTTCAGTTCTGCTCCGTGTAGCTTCTTACTGAGGTAGGCGATGGGCTGCAAACCGCGTCCGTGATCCTGCATCAGTATTGCTCCGACTGCTTGGTCACTAGCGTCTGCTTCCACCACGTAGTCCTTGTCTGGGTCCGGTAGGATGAGTACTGGCGCTGTAGTCAGTGCTGTTTGTAGCTTCTCCATGGCATGCTGATGAGGAGTATCCCATTTGTAGGGCGTATCCTTTTTCAGTAGGTCGGTCAGTGGCGCTGCTATCTTAGCGTACTGCGGCACAAACCTGTTGTAGTAGTTGGCGAAGCCTAGGAACTGCTGCAACTCCTTCACGTTCTCCGGTACTTTCCACTTCTTGACGGCTTCGATCTTCCGCGGGTCCACGTGTACGCCCTCGGCACTCACCATGTGCCCGAGAAACTGCACCTTCTTCAGTGCAAAGTCGCTCTTCGACAGCTTCACGTAGAACTTGATTTTCCGCAGGATCTCGAACACCTTCCGCAGATGCTCCACGTGCTCCTTCATGTTCTTGGAGTAGATGAGAATGTCGTCCAGGTACACCACCACGCACTCGTCCAGCAGGGGTCGCAGGATGTGATTCATCTCCGCCTGAAACGTTGCTGGTGCGTTGCAGAGTCCGAACGGCATCACCAAGTATTCGTAGGAGCCGTATCTGGTACGGAACGCCGTCTTGTGCACTGAGTTGTCTGCCATCTTGATCTGCCAGTAACCCGATCGTAGGTCCAGCTTCGAAAAGACTGTTGCACCACGCAGTTGGTCCAATAGGTCGTCTATGCGCGGTATGGGGTATTTGTTTTTTACTGTCTGTTTGTTCAGTGCGCGGTAGTCGATGCACATCCGTAAACTGCCGTCTGGCTTTGGAGTGAAGAGGACTGGTGCACCGTAGGGAGAGGTGGATGGGCGGATCAGTTGTCTGTCCAGTAGATACTCTATCTGTTTCTTCATGTCTGTCAGTTCGGTCGGACTCAGTCGGTATGGTGCACGTGAGACGGGTTTCGCACCTGGTTCCTCCACGATCTCGTGCTCGTGGGTGCGTGCTGGAGGTACGCCTGCGGGTAGGTCGTCGGGCATTATATCCTTGTACTGCTCCAAGACCTCCTTCACTGCTGCAGGTAGCTCCGAATTCGGCTTCTCCTCCTCTGCTGCTGCCATAACCAGTGCTAAGTAACCCGTGTTACTCTCGTTCACCGTCCGTTCGAACCGCGCCAGTGTCGTTTCAGGAACGCTCCCTATATCCGTCCAGCTTCGCAGCTCCACTCGTTTCCCGTTGTTGTAGATGCACGCCTTCCTGTTGACCCAGTCGATCTCGGGGTTGAACCGCTTCAAGAAATCTCGCCCCAAGATGAAATCTGATCCCTTGATGTTCGTGATCGGCAACGTCGGCTTCCACCTCAGCGCCCCTATGTGCAGCTGCAGTGATGCTTTGCCGTGGATGGGAAGTTTCGTACCGTCCACCATCGTTGCCGTGAACTTGGTCTCCTCCGAAGATTCTCCAATTTTCTCCAACGTCCCGTGGTCGCACACCGAGTGAAACGCACCGCTGTCCACCAGTGCCTGGAGGCGTCGCCCGTTGCAGATCACCTCGAGTAGTAGTGGTTGTTGCTGCTCCGAGTAACCGTAGATGGTCTCGCTTATAGGATCGTAGGGTACATCGAATAGATCACCTCTCGGTCCTGCGCTCGAAGCTGCTGACTCCATATCAGTTTTCAACTGAGTAGGGTTGGAAGGATTTATCTGAGGCCGATTCAGCTTCGTCTTGGCCTGGAACCTTCCCTTACGCCTTTGCAGCTGTGTAGGCTTCTCCTGTGGGCAATGGGGAGCCTTCATACTATGCTGCGGGGAGAGAATATTAACTCCTTGGAACGCACGACCCTTTTCAACGCTCCGGAGTGGTTTGCCCAACTTCTCAGGTACCTGAATAATGTCTGAAGGCTTTTTCTTGGCCTCGAAATCTCCCCTGAATTATTTAAAGGCTTGAAAACCTCGAGAGGAAATATTCTTACTCTCGGGGGTGTTCGGCTGGAGTTTCCCGGTCGGTGCAGATTCTTGTTTCGTGGAGCCTCCATTTGTCTCGGCGATTTCCCCTGTTGCCGGCCGGTTGTGGCGTTTTAAATTCGCGCCATCGTGTCCTCCTTTTTTCGCCATCGTGGATGTCGCACTGTTGTTGCCCTGCAGCTCCGCTCATGCCTTCTTCATTTTCCAACACGCCAAGAATCGATGTCCTGCTGCGCCGCAAAATTTGCACTTCTCATATTCTGTCGGCCGCTGCTTCGCGTCGATCTTGTCGATATCCATCGGGTCGGCGGGCGTGGGTGGTGCCGATCGCTTCGTGCCGAATGATCTGTTCGGCACGCGTCGTCGTGTTTCGGGTTGATCTCGCATCAACGCATCGAATCTCTCTGCTGCACACACCATGTCGTGGTAGTTGTTGTAGTTCGCGGCAATCACCTGTTGGCGGACTTCCATCTTTAGCCCCTCAGTATACGCTTGGATTTTTTCCCCTTCGGTCAGGTCGGTAATTCGGTTGAAGAGGCTCTCCATCTGCTGTGTGTACTGTGTTACACTGCCGAACTGTTTATGCCGATGAATCTGCTGCCGCGCCATGTAGCTGGAGTTGATTGGTTCGAAACGTTGAATTAAAGCTTCCCGAAACTGCGTCCATGACCCCTCGCCTCGGATCTTATTGCTGTTGTAAATCCACTCGAGCGCTGGGCCTCGTAACAGTGTCGCTGCGAGCCGAATCCGCATTGCATCGTGTGTCGGGGTCGTACAGCCAACGGCCTCGAAGTAAATTTCGAGAGTCGCAATGAATCGACGAACGTTAGTGTCTCTCGCATTCAGATTGAACGTCTCCGGTAGCCTCGGACGTGCCGCCTCAAGATTCACTGTAGCCACTGCCGCTGCTGCTGGGTTAAGTGTCGGTGTCGCCGCTGCTACTGCTGCCGTCGCTGCTGCATTCGCTGCTGCGTTCGATGCTGCTGTGGCGGCTGCCGACTGGTTCGCGAGAAGCTCCTCTATTCGCTGGAGTGCCGCTCGCGTCTGGTCCAGGCCGGTGTGTAACTCTGTAATTTTCCGTACGGAATTATCACCGTCTTCCTCCATTTGGCGATTTATAGGAAGATTTGCGACGAAAATAAATGAATTTTAGGCGCTGGTCATCTTACTGTGAGTCGAGTTGACTGCAGAAATGACGAGGGCTGATTCTGTAGGTCGCGTAATTCCCCCTTAATCGAAATTCGCGTCTGATCTCGGCCGTTGAGAAGAAATTCGATCCGACGCTCCAAATTCCAACTTTTTTGAGCGAAATTCTTGAGGCCGTTGAGATTCGAATCGATCCGACGGTCGAAATTCCAACTTTTTCGCCACTGGACCTGAGGGTGTTCGAAAACCGGTTCGAGAGGGGCGGTAGAAAATAGCGCGGAACTGGTTTACGTACCCGAAATCGGCGCATTCCGTCGTCGCCCCCGCGGTTTTAAAAGCTAGGTTTTAGCGGTCGAAAAACTTCGCTTGCAAACAGGCTCTGATTACCAAGTGTTAGGATCTAGGATCTAGCTCAGAAAAGAGAGTTTGAATTGAATTGAATTGAATGATCACCTGGGTACAACACGAGGCTATATATAGGCTAGACACAAGGCCCAGTAACCAGGTGTTACGCGAAGGTTCCGCGGGTCGCGAAGCGTCCCGAACAGATCCTTCCCGAATTCGGTAGAAGGCAATTCGGTGGCAACCGAAAAGCCAGAATTCGGTGCACGCAACCTAGCTCGGTGCTATAACTATAATAAAATGTAGGAAAACACCTAGCCTAGGAAATCAAGCAATTCATGCATGCATATAATTATTCTATGCTAGAAATAGCATGATAAAGTAAAGGCAAGCAAGCATAGCTGGCATAAGCCGTCGTACTCTCACAGTCGTTCGACTGCACACGATACCAGCAGCGATCATCAGCGACCGCGAGACGAAATGCACCAACAACTTCTGGCGGAACTTATGGCATCAGTCCAGCACGCGGCTATAGATCCGCTCTTCGTACCACCCCGAGACCGACGAACAGACAGAAAGGACAAATCAGACCATGGAGCAGCTCATCCGAGCCACGTGCGACGATCCAACCACCTGGGAACGACAGCTGCCACTCATCGAGTTCAAGTACAACAATTCGCAATCCGCCACGACCCAACAGTCACTGATTTACTTGAACCACGGACAAGACCCAACAGTACCCATGACTCCGAATCCCAACAACCCGGTGCCACGAGCACAACAGTTCGCCGGAAATTTACAAGCAGCACGAACCCGAGCAGCAGACGCGATTAAAAAATCAAACATTATCGCTAAACGCAACGCCGACCGCCACCGCCGACCTGTCACTTACCAGCCCGACGACCAAGTTTTACTCGACACCCAGAACCCCCGGCTGCCCATTACTCCAAAACTCCGCCCTCGCATGAGCCACATGATCACACCCGTCACCGCCCATCTCCTCCTCCCTACTGACTGGAACGTCAGCCCATCCTTCCACGTCAGCCTGCTCCGCCCCTACGTCCCATCTACCAGACAACTGCCCCGCAACCGCCCAGCCAGCATGACATGATCGCCGACCGAGCCAATCATCGCGCCCGAGAAAATTCTGAGCCACCGAGTTCGTGACCCACGAGGAGCTCGAAGGATCGAGTTCCTGATCCACAGGAGAGACCGTACACCCACTGAAGACAGCTGGGTTCCCCTGGACAGAATCGAAAACCACCCTGTCCCCACCGAGTATCTGCGCAGCCGAAATTTTCGGGATGGACACGCACTTTCGTAAGGAGGGCCTCCTTAAGAGGGGGGGGGGGGGGGTGTAAGGAAAATTTATTTTCCTTACTTCGCATCCCTGCTCAGCGCGTACACCACTGTTCCTGCCAACAGCACCTAACAGTAAACCGTTACCACTCGCGACATTCGCCTCGACACTGTTCCCACCGCTGTTCATAACGCGACCCAACGTCACGGTTCGGTTGGTAACCCGCGCTCCGGACCTCCGCCTCGGCATTTCCCAACCTTGGCGCCAGGCCCGTCGCGCACCCCATTTTCACGCATTACCGTTACCACAGTAGTTTCGCTATATATTCTTCCCTCATGCCTTCGCTCATTGGACTCTTGCTTTGATAGTGCAATTTTCGTTCGATCACTCAATTGCACTCGTAACACATACACTGTTATTTTCTGTAATGGTTGTCACCATTACCTACCAGCTCGGTTTGTGTGCAGAGGTTTTCCTGTACAACCTTCGTGTCCCTGGATGAGGGCCCCCATTACACATGCTTGGTGTCGCCTTTGTGTCATGCAGGAAGACCTCAACCTTGAAACTGCTTTTGAAATAGGTCCTCCTAGATTGAGACCCCCCCAATACCGCAATACCACCTCTTAAAACCCGCAGCCTGAATTACAAGAAAAGTTGGGAGGTGTTAAAGCGACGGGCAACTTTTGGCAGTGTTGGGTTCAGAAGTTTTTTTTTTGAACCAGGCTTGCCAGCGCGAAAGTGCTGGCTGGCGAAAACCAGGATTTCGTGCGGACACTTTCCATCCGCAGTAGCAGTTCGCCAGGGTTCTGGGTTTTGGGTGGCAAATGTGCACCGTCGCTTTAACACTTTCCCTCCCGAACCAGTGTGGTTACCAGGTTTTCACCTGCAAAACGTGAAAGAAGTCGCAGGCAGCGCAGGGAAGGGTCGCTCGGTTCCTGGGCTGAGGTGTGCACACCAAACTGGAAATATGTAATTCAGGTCGTTCGAAACTGCCTAGTCTGAGCAGCTAGAGCGACAGCCATAGCATAGAACATCTAGCATTCTACCCCATTCCAGCGCATGGCGGAAAATTCCTCCTTAGGACGTTAGGACCATGCCTTCATTCTTCCAATCCGTCTCTAAAGCGCCCCGCGGTTCTAGGTCACGTTTCCACTCGACATAGCTAGCCGGGGCCATGGTTGCACATATGCCCGTCGTCGCCCTGGTTTCACTTCCACACCGCCCACCGCACCAATGTCGCCTATCTTCATAGCCGCGACGTCCTCTCTATCCGCCGCGTAGGTTTCATCCACCTGCTTCGCCGCATCGCTTCTTCTCCCCGACGTCCACACTCGGACCCCTTCCGGAACACACACGCAATCCCCTCCATCCCTCACGCTTCTTCCCTCGAACGAGCACGCTCCCTTCCCTCCCATCTCCTTCACGCAAAACCCTCTGTTGCGCACGCGAACATCCCTCCGTCGCGGATGATAACGCCTTCCCGTCGCACACAGGCACTCCCCTCGAACGGTCACGCACACTCCCTTTCGTCGCCGGCGCGCACTCCCTTCCGTCGCCCACGCTCAAGCCCTTCCCGTCGCCCACGCTCACTCCCTTCCCATCGCGATCGCGGGGGGAAATCGTACCGTCGCCCACGATCATTCACTTCCGTCGCCCACGCTCACCCCCATTCCATCGCCTTCGCGCAATCCTTCGGTCGCACACGCTCACCCCCGCTCGTCGCCACGGCCTATTCCTTCCCGCATCTCCGCCTCACCCCGTCTCCTCCTCACCCCAGCTCCGTCCGCGCGCACTCCCTCCCGTTGCGCGCGACAACTCCCCTTCCGCCGCCCACGCTCTCTCCCTCCCGCCACGTTCTCTCGCTTCCCTCCTGTCGCGACAGTCCCCTCCGTCGCCCACGCTCACTCCTCCCCACCACGCACGCTCTCCCCCCATCCATCGCCCACGCTCACTGCCCGTACTCCGCACACGCTCACTTCCCTCCGTCGCCCAGGCTCACCCCCTGCCCCTCGCCTTCTCTCATTCCCCTCCGTCGCCTATGCTCCATCCCCATCCCTTCCCTCCCCATCCCTCATCTCCCCATCCCTTCCCTCCCTATCCCTCATCTCCCCATCCCTTCCCTCCCCATCCCTCATCTCCCCATCCCGTCCCTCCCCATCCCTCACCTTCCCATCCCCGCCTCCCCATCCCTTCCCTCTCCATCCCTTCCCTCCCCATCCCTCACCTCCCAGTCTCTCAACTTACCGTCCCTCTTCTCCCCATCCCTCTTCTCCCCATCCCTCTTCTCCCCATCCCTCTTCTCCCCATCCCTTCCCTCTCCATCCCTCACCTCACCATTCCGTTTCAACCCATTCCGCCCCACCCCATTCCGCCCCACCCCATTCCGCCCCACCCCATTCCGCCCCACCCCATTCCGCCCCATCCCATTCCGCCTCACCCCATTCCGCCCCACCCCAATCCGCCCCACCCCAATCCGCCCCACCCCATTCCGCCCCACCCCATTCCGCCCCACCCCCATCTCCTCCTCACCCCATCTCCTCCTCACCCCTCATCCGTTGTGCTTTTCAGCACTAAGAAGCTTTTTGGGGAGGGGAGATGCGGTTCCGCCCCACCCCACTCCGCTCTCCCCCATCTCCGCCCCACCCCACTACGCTCTCCCCCATCTCCGCCCCACCCCACTACGCTCTCCCCCATCTCCGCCCCACCCCACTACGCTCTCCCCCATCTCCGCCCCACCCCACTACGCTCTCCCCCACTCCGCCCCACCCCACTCCGCTCTCCCCCATCTCCGCCCCACCCCACTCCGCTCTCCCCCATCTTCGCCCCACCCCACTCCGCCCTGGCCCACTCCGCCCCACCCCATCTCAAGGTCACCCCATTCCGCCCCACCCTTCAAAATCACCCCATTCCGCCCCACCCATCTCTGCCCCACCCATCTCCACCCCAACCCATCTCTGCCTCTCGTTTGTCTCCTACCATAATAATAATCCGTGAGTGTCTCTTTATTTCTTCCTCTTCGCAGGTGCCGGTTTGTCAGTGTCAGTGCCCACCCTTTTGTATGCGTTCTGCTTCAGCCACGAGCATCTGATTTTCACAACTGGGTTTGTACAGGTCCCCCCCCCCCCCCCCCCCCCCCTATGCATTTGGTTCAGGAATGTTGGTTGTTGGTAGTACTACTACTAGGTATGACAAATAGACATGCCAATGTTGGATATTTAGTATTATATACTAAATTTTGATCCACAGAGGTATGAGACTGTAGACCACTTACAATGTGCATCAATCTAGTAAAAAAGAACAAGCTAGTCCATGTGATGTCTTGTCCAACTCTTGTCTGCACATACAGCAGCAAAAAACCAGGACTTGTGGTTCCCTCCCAACAGCTGGTGCTGGGCACCGACACACTGCATGGGTAAAGGGTTGAATAGGGGAGTGAGCAGGAAAGAACAGAATGAGCAGGGAAAAACAGAGTGCAGGGGAGACAGTGAGCAGAGGTAAAATAATTGAGCAGGGGGAAAGAGAGAGAACATGTTGAAAGGGAGTGAGCAGGTGGGAAGATAGTGAGCAGGGAGAAACGTAGTGAGCAAGGGGAAGAGAGCGAGCAGGGGAAAACAGAACGAGCAGCAAGGGGAAGAGAATGAGCAGTGGAGGAAGAGAGTAAGCAGGGGGGAATAGAAAAAACAGGGGGGAAGAGAGGAAACAGAGCGAGCAAGGGGGAAACAGAGTGAGGAGCGGGAAGGGAGCGAGCAGGGAGAAACATAGTGAGAGCAGCCCTGTCCATGCTGCACTCGCCGAACAGCGCCACCACGCTGGCCGCTGCCTGGCGTGCGCTGATGGCATGCGCCTTGCGCACGTCGAGGGTGTGAGAGAGGCGAGGAGTGTGAGAGAGGCGAGGAGTGTGAGAGAGGCGGGGAGTGTGAGAGAGGCGAGGAGGAGTGTGAGAGAGGCGAGGAGTGTGAGAGAGGCGGGGAGTGTGAGAGAGGCGAGGAGTGTGAGAGTGGCGAGGAGTGTGAGAGAGGCGAGGAGTGTGAGAGAGGCGAGGAGTGTGAGAGAGGCGAGGAGTGGCGGAGGAGGATTGGGTTAGAAGGGGAGGAATTGCAGGGAAGGCGTGAGAAAAAATACCATGGAAGTTCAAAGGTAGGGAAAGGGAAATGAAGTTGTTCGAGGGGAAAAGAGGCGATGAGGGTTGAGAGTGGGAATGGAAAGCAGGGGCTTATGAGGAAGGGTGCGTGGGGAGGCGTGGCGAGTGTGAGAGGGCGGGCGGACGTCGTGATGAGGCCCGCAGGCGAGCGCGGAGTGAGCAAGGGGATGAGGGTGGGCATGGGGAAAGGGAGTGAACAGGGGGGAACACCACGAACTGGGGGGAAGAGGGTGAGCAGGGGGAAACAGAATGAGCAAGGGGGAAACAGAATGAGCAAGGGGGAAACAGAATGAGCAAGGGGGAAGAGAGTGATCAGGGGGGGGGGAGGGAGTGAACAGGGGGGAACAGAGTGAAGGGAGGAAGGGGAGTAATTGTTTCGCATGAGTGTACGTGGGTGAGAGTGAAGCTTTGGGTGGGGAAAAAAAGAGGTGGTAAACCAGGGCACTGGGAAGGGTAGAGAAGGCGGCGGGGCGGGAAACCAGGGCGTCGGCGCGAGGGAGGGGAATGGGCATGGGCGACGGAGGAAGGAAGCGAGGGCGAAGAAGAGGGGACGCTCGACGAAGACGTCAGCGGCGGGAATGAGAACAATGTTGACGCAGCGACAGGTGGGAGAGGAGAGGTCGACTCGGCGAGCGATGGGGAGGGAAAACGAGGGCGACGGGAGGGGGAAAGCGAGGGCGACGGGAGGGGGAAAGCGAGGCCGACGGAAGGGGGAAAGCGAGGTCGACGGGAGGGGGAAAGCGAGGTGGACGGGAGGGGGAAAGCGAGGTCGACGGGAGGGGGAAAGCGAGGTCGACGGGAGGGGGAGGCGGCGATGGCGACCCGCGAGGCGAGGGTGGTAGGCGGGGAAGATGCGGTACGCGACGGGCGGGGGAAGCGAGGGCGGCGGGTATGGGAAGCGAGGGCAACGGGAGGGGAGAAGCGAGGGCGGGCGGAGGAAGCAAAGGCGACGGGCAGGGAGGAGGCGAGGCGACGGGCGGGGAGGAGGTGGTGCGCGGGAAGAGCGAGGGCGACGGGCGGGGGAAGCGAGGTGGGCAAATCGCTAATATCTCCCGTGCCATCTCGTTTCTACGTGCGTCACACTCGCAGCCAGCGCCTACGATTCACTTCGATTGCATGACCGCGCTTCATCTTCTTTTCCGTCGTCCCTAAATTGTGTTCACTTGATATGCCTGGCTGGTGAGCGCGATGCTTGGATCCTAAAAAGCTTGTCTGAGTTGTTCGCTTGTTCTGTCGCACAGGTTTTTACCCTGCTCTAGCTCTCTGGGGTTGTAAGCAGAATGTATGCGAACTGTTGGGTTGCGTTGGCTGATAACGCCTCGTTGACTCACGGGAGAGTCGCATCATGTTTCGCTAACTTTTTTGCTTTCGCAATTCTGCCGCACCTCATATTGCCCGAACCCCAAACCTACCAAACCAAGCGTTGACTCAGTTTTTGTAATTCATGCTTCGGGTTTTAAGGCTTGTGTTGCGTCATTGTCGGTGGTTTCAGACGCAAAGCCCTGCCCGAAATGAGACCAAGCTGTACTGCTGCTGACTCAGGCAGGGTGTTTGATCCGTCCGAGCTGTCATTGATCCGTCCACACATCCATCCAGCCAAATTCTCTCCGCTGACGTGCAGTTTTTGTCGAGCCGAAGGGAATTTCCTCCTTCCTCCGCCTCGATCCAGTTTGCCCTACTGTTCACTTCGAGATGAGCCAAATACTTGCGGCCAACATTATACATACTCAGATTTACCCCGAGCAGTTTCTCAGGTGTAATCAATCTGGGCTTCCTCAACGCTGATTGATCGTCGCTTTTAAATCACATTTTTCATGCTGGTCGAAATCTTTAGGAAGTAACAAAAATAGAACCATCCAGTTTACCCTCCCGACTTGGATATGTTAGATTAAAGTACGAATATTTACAACAGGGCAGAAAAAATAAATTCCTAGAGAATCTGGACGCATTTTTGTGAGGGATCAATCCTAATAACTGGAAAGGGCATTATTTTTAGGGTTAATGTCTCCCGAGTTTGCATCTCTTTCCGATTGGGTTTCATTATTGGGTCAGGTGGGATGCAATATAATTTTCCGAAATATAGGGCGGCTTTCCATAGTTCGGGTTGATCTATCCCAAAATTCGTATAGGTTTCCGACAGGTTATATATACACATTTTTAAGTGCTGGATTTTTTTAGCGAGTGTATACAGAAAATAACACGAATACTGTCAGATTTCTATGACATAGCTACTGTAGGCTATAGTGGGGTAGCACATATGGGGTACAGTTTTCTAGGGTTTGCTTTTGTACCCAACTTTCCCTTAGTCAATTCATTCCTCGTTATTTCACATGGTATAGAGCGGGTTCCCTCGTGGGAACGCTTCCTAGGGCCCACCAATCGAAAAGTTTTTTTTCCTGCCCGGAGCGCGCTTCGCTCCTGCCCGAGTCGCGCCCCGCGTGCCCTCCCTACCGTCGCGCCCTCTCTTGGCCCCTTACGGCCCCTTCGCGTCGCCCTTAGCGGCCCCTCTGACGGCCCCTCGTGCCGCCATTACGGCCCCTCGCGCCGCCCTTCCGGCCCCTCGCGCCGCCCTTACGGCCCCCTACGGCCCGTAGCCGCCCTTCGCGGCCCCTCGCGTCGCCCTTCACGGCCCGTCGCCGCCCTCCGCGGCCACTCGCGGCCCCTTCACGGCCGGTCGCCGCCCTCCGCGGCCACTCGCGGCCCCTTCACGGCCGGTCGCCGCCCTCCGCGGCCCCCCTCGCGCCGCCCTTCACGGCCCGTCGCCGCCCTCCGCGGCCACTCCCGGCCCCTTCACGGCCGGTCGCCGCCCTCTGCGGCCCCTCGTGCCGCCCTTCACGGCCCGTCCGCCGCCCTTCGCGGCCTCTCTCGGCCCGCCGTCGCCGCCTCTACAGCAGCAGCAGCTGCAGTCGCTACAGCGACCGCGGCCGCAGTCCCAGCAGCAGCAGCATCCGCCGCCACTGCAGCAGCAACTGCCGCCGCCACTACAGCAGCGGCCGCCGCCGTCCTGTGAGCAACAGCCGCCGCTGCCCCTGCAGCAGCCGAGCCGCCCGAGCCACCGAACCGCCCGAGCCGCCCGAGCCGCCCGAGCCACCGAACCGCCCAAGCCGCCGAGCCGCCCGAGCC
Source organism: Closterium sp. Naga37s-1 (assembly GCA_947471745.1). Lineage (NCBI taxonomy): Eukaryota > Viridiplantae > Streptophyta > Zygnematophyceae > Desmidiales > Closteriaceae > Closterium > Closterium sp. Naga37s-1. The sequence goes on from CANJKZ010000966.1 coordinate 1,595,989, forward strand.
GCCCGAGCCGCCCGAGCCGCCCGAGCCGCCCGAGTCGCCCGAGCCGCCGAGCCACCCGAGCCGCCGAGTCGCTGAGCGGCTGACCTGCTGGTGCTGCCGAGCCGCCGAGCCGCCGAGCCGTCCGAGCCGCCCTGTCCTCTACACTCGGTCTGTCTCGCCTGCCCGGTAAGAGCAGCACCTCTACTACTGCGCTGCCCTTAGCCTACTGCTCGTGCTGCTAGTCTACTGCTGTCATGGCTACCCCGAGTGTCCTCGCTTTTGACGCTGAGGGTCGGGCCATTGACTTTGACGTCTGGGTAGATGACCTGCAGCTTTTCCTACAGTGCGATAGGGCAGACGGTCTCTCCCTCTTTGATCTCACTTCTGGTGCCTCCCCTGCCCCCGCTGCTGATGCTGACGCCACTGTTCGCTCACAGTGCGCCACACGCGATGCTGCTGCACGTCTTGCTGTGCGTCGCCACTTGCCTACCTCTGAGCGTGCGCACTTTAGCCAGTACAAGAGTGCTCACACCTTGTACGACGCTGTAGTTGCGCGCTACTCCTCCCCTGCCACTGCTGCACTGAGCTGCCTCATGCTACCGTACCTCTTCCCTGACCTTGCTGCCTTTCCCACAGTCGCTGACCTCATTACGCACCTCCGCACTAGTGACACTCGCTACCGCGCTGCGCTTCCTGCTGAGTTCTGCGCCACACCGCCCATTCGAAGTAGTTACAGACGCCAGCGACATCGCCATCGGAGCCGTACTGCTACAAGACTTCGGCAACGGCCTACAGCCCATCGCATACGAGTCATGAAAACTGCATCCGCCTGAGAAAAACTACCCGATACACGACCGCGAAATACTCGCGATCGTGCACGCATTTCCAGTGTGGCGCTGTTACATGACCGGCGCAGACGTGACAGTACGGACAGACCATAAATCACTACAATACCTCCGCGCACAGCCCCACCTCAACCCACGACAGATCCGCTGGCTCGATTTCCTCGAGTCCAATTTTCACTACACGGTCACCTACAATAAGGGGGCATCGAACATCGCCGACGCACTGACCCGCCCCACTGCCCAGATCCATGCAATACCACTACTGACAGGACTATTTACCCACGGGTACCAAACGGATCCATTCTTCACGGGAGGGATATCGCAGCAGTTCGCAGCAGCAAAAATAGTTTATTACGTAAAAGCTGGGACCGACCGCATCCGGGTACGACGGTACACACTGCTACGGGAATTATTGTTACAGGAGGCACACGACGGAGTTATCTCGGGGCATTTCGGGGTAGAGAAAACACGGCAGCAGCTGCAGCGGTATTATTACTGGCCCGAAATGTTGACCGACGTTCAACGACATGTGGCATCATGTCCCACTTGCCAGATCATGAAATCATCATGGAAGCGGCCGGCAGGACAGTTGCAGCCGATACCACCCCCAGCGCGTGCTTGGCAGCAGGTGACGATGGACTTCGTCACGGGGTTACCGGCCGTAGCGAGTGGGAACGACGCGATCCTGGTCGTCGTCGATCGACTAACGAAAATGGCACACTTCGCAGCCTGCAAGAAATCAATCACAGCCGAAGAAACAGCCCGCCTCTTCATCTCCACCGTCGTTGTGAGGATCTAGGATCGAGCTCAGAAAAGAGAGTTTGAATTGAATTGAATGATCACCTGGGTACAACATGAGGCTATATATAGGCTCGACACAAGGCCCAGTAACCAGGTGTTACGCGAAGGTTCCGCGGGTCGCGAAGCGTCCCGAACAGATCCTTCCCGAATTCGGTAGAAGGCAATTCGGTGGCAACCGAAAAGCCAGAATTCGGTGCACGCAACCTAGCTCAGTGCTATAACTATAATAAAATATAGGAAAGCACCTAGCCTAGGAAATCAAGCAATTCATGCATGCATATAATTATCCTATGCTAGAAATAGCATGATAAAGTAAAGGCAAGCAAGCATAGCTGGCATAAGCCGTCGTACTCTCACACGTCCCCCCCTCAAAGCTGGGTGGCGTGAGATACACCCTGCTTGACAAGATAGTCCTTGAGAGCACGGCGTGCGTTGCCCATATCAGCTTCTGCAACCCAACCGTCCTCAGTGGGGTCGTATCCCTTCCAGCGTATCAGGAACTCGAGGGCCTTGCCGCTGCGGCGCCGATGAGTGAGAACGCGCTCGATCTCGTACTCGGATTCATCCTGTATGAGAACAGGAGGTGGCGGTAGTTGCCGTCCCTGGAACTGTTGGTTGGGGTCCTTGTAGGGTTTCAGTAGCTGGACATGGAAAGCGTTGTGAAGCTTCCATGTATCTGGTAAGCGCAAGCGGAATGTAACTGGTGTCACCTGTGCCTCAACGAGAAAAGGACCACAGAAGCGAGGCCGGAGTTTGGATGGTAGGTGAGACAGGTTCAAGTTGCACGTGTCAAGAAGCACCTGATCTCCGACTGCTACTGAGTGATCACGTCGCTGACGATCGGCATACTGCTTCTGGGAGGTCTGCATCGTGGTGAGTCATCGCTGAGTCTTCTCCCATAGCTGCTGCATGGTGGTGACGAAGTCATGTGCGGCTTGGACGTGTGCCGGTGGGGTTGGCTGCTGTGGTGTAAGTGGTTCCCGTCCGTAACACAGGAAGAAAGGAGTTTTCCCTGTGGCCGCATGTGATGCGTTGTTGTAAGCGAACTCTAGGGTCGGTAACTGTGTGTCCCAGTGGCTGACGTCGTCCTTGCAAGCTGTGCGCAGTAACTGTTCAACCACTTGATTGAGTCGCTATGTCTGTCTGTCAGTCTGTGGGTGGTATGCTGAGGAGATCGCAAGTTTGGCCCCAATAATCCCATGAGCTCCTTCCAGAACTTACTCGTGAATTTGGGGTCTCTGTCTGAGATGAGTGTAGCGGGGATGCCGTGGATGGTGATGATGCGGTTGAAGAAGAGGCGAGCAGTTGCTTCAGCTGTAGCTGTGGCGTTGGTCGGTATGAAGTGACCCATTTTGGAGAACTTATCGATCACCACGAGGATCGAATCATGTCCCCGTGAGGTCGAAGGAAGTCCTGTGATGAAGTCGAGGCTAACGACCTGCCATGGCTGCTCCGGTACAGGTAGAGGCTGAAGTAACCCTGCTTTTTTCTGCTTGCTGCTCTTCATCCGCTGGCACGTGTCGCATGAGGTGACGAACTGCTGCACGTCTGCTGCCATCCCGGGCCAGTAGTAATACTTTGCTATCCCTGCTAACGTCTTGTTGCTCCCGAAATGTCCCGCGTAAGGTACGTCGTGAAACTCCTCCAATAGGATCTGCTGTAGCGGGGCGTAATTCGGTACCCAAATCTTTCCTGTGCCTTTCCTTACAGCTAAGTCTTTCTCCCACTGTAACAGCTTCTTGGTCTATGCTATAGCAATCTCTGCGTCCACGGAGTACCCATGTTGGAATAGACCCTTGAGCAGAGGGTTCATCCCGTCGAGCTGGATGCCTGCTACATGTCCGGGGCGGCTCAATGCGTCTGCTTTGTTGTGTAGCCCGGGCTTGTAGATGATGTCATAGTGGAAGTGAGTTTCCAGGAAGTCCACCCACCGCACCTGTCGTCGTGAGAGCGTCGGCTGCGACTTCAGGTATTTGAGACTGCAGTGGTCAGTATAGACTGTAGTCTTGGCTCCCTCTAGGTAACACCTCCACGCCTTGAAGGCTATGACTATCGCTAAGGCTTCCTTGTCATGGATGGGGTAGTTCAGTTCTGCTCCGTGTAGCTTCTTACTGAGGTAGGCGATGGGCTGCAAACCGCGTCCGTGATCCTGCATCAGTATTGCTCCGACTGCTTGGTCACTAGCGTCTGCTTCCACCACGTAGTCCTTGTCTGGGTCCGGTAGGATGAGTACTGGCGCTGTAGTCAGTGCTGTTTGTAGCTTCTCCATGGCATGCTGATGAGGAGTATCCCATTTGTAGGGCGTATCCTTTTTCAGTAGGTCGGTCAGTGGCGCTGCTATCTTAGCGTACTGCGGCACAAACCTGTTGTAGTAGTTGGCGAAGCCTAGGAACTGCTGCAACTCCTTCACGTTCTCCGGTACTTTCCACTTCTTGACGGCTTCGATCTTCCGCGGGTCCACGTGTACGCCCTCGGCACTCACCATGTGCCCGAGAAACTGCACCTTCTTCAGTGCAAAGTCGCTCTTCGACAGCTTCACGTAGAACTTGATTTTCCGCAGGATCTCGAACACCTTCCGCAGATGCTCCACGTGCTCCTTCATGTTCTTGGAGTAGATGAGAATGTCGTCCAGGTACACCACCACGCACTCGTCCAGCAGGGGTCGCAGGATGTGATTCATCTCCGCCTGAAACGTTGCTGGTGCGTTGCAGAGTCCGAACGGCATCACCAAGTATTCGTAGGAGCCGTATCTGGTACGGAACGCCGTCTTGTGCACTGAGTTGTCTGCCATCTTGATCTGCCAGTAACCCGATCGTAGGTCCAGCTTCGAAAAGACTGTTGCACCACGCAGTTGGTCCAATAGGTCGTCTATGCGCGGTATGGGGTATTTGTTTTTTACTGTCTGTTTGTTCAGTGCGCGGTAGTCGATGCACATCCGTAAACTGCCGTCTGGCTTTGGAGTGAAGAGGACTGGTGCACCGTAGGGAGAGGTGGATGGGCGGATCAGTTGTCTGTCCAGTAGATACTCTATCTGTTTCTTCATGTCTGTCAGTTCGGTCGGACTCAGTCGGTATGGTGCACGTGAGACGGGTTTCGCACCTGGTTCCTCCACGATCTCGTGCTCGTGGGTGCGTGCTGGAGGTACGCCTGCGGGTAGGTCGTCGGGCATTATATCCTTGTACTGCTCCAAGACCTCCTTCACTGCTGCAGGTAGCTCCGAATTCGGCTTCTCCTCCTCTGCTGCTGCCATAACCAGTGCTAAGTAACCCGTGTTACTCTCGTTCACCGTCCGTTCGAACCGCGCCAGTGTCGTTTCAGGAACGCTCCCTATATCCGTCCAGCTTCGCAGCTCCACTCGTTTCCCGTTGTTGTAGATGCACGCCTTCCTGTTGACCCAGTCGATCTCGGGGTTGAACCGCTTCAAGAAATCTCGCCCCAAGATGAAATCTGATCCCTTGATGTTCGTGATCGGCAACGTCGGCTTCCACCTCAGCGCCCCTATGTGCAGCTGCAGTGATGCTTTGCCGTGGATGGGAAGTTTCGTACCGTCCACCATCGTTGCCGTGAACTTGGTCTCCTCCGAAGATTCTCCAATTTTCTCCAACGTCCCGTGGTCGCACACCGAGTGAAACGCACCGCTGTCCACCAGTGCCTGGAGGCGTCGCCCGTTGCAGATCACCTCGAGTAGTAGTGGTTGTTGCTGCTCCGAGTAACCGTAGATGGTCTCGCTTATAGGATCGTAGGGTACATCGAATAGATCACCTCTCGGTCCTGCGCTCGAAGCTGCTGACTCCATATCAGTTTTCAACTGAGTAGGGTTGGAAGGATTTATCTGAGGCCGATTCAGCTTCGTCTTGGCCTGGAACCTTCCCTTACGCCTTTGCAGCTGTGTAGGCTTCTCCTGTGGGCAATGGGGAGCCTTCATACTATGCTGCGGGGAGAGAATATTAACTCCTTGGAACGCACGACCCTTTTCAACGCTCCGGAGTGGTTTGCCCAACTTCTCAGGTACCTGAATAATGTCTGAAGGCTTTTTCTTGGCCTCGAAATCTCCCCTGAATTATTTAAAGGCTTGAAAACCTCGAGAGGAAATATTCTTACTCTCGGGGGTGTTCGGCTGGAGTTTCCCGGTCGGTGCAGATTCTTGTTTCGTGGAGCCTCCATTTGTCTCGGCGATCTCCCCTGTTGCCGGCCGGTTGTGGCGTTTTAAATTCGCGCCATCGTGTCCTCCTTTTTTCGCCATCGTGGATGTCGCACTGTTGTTGCTCTGCAGCTCCGCTCATGCCTTCTTCATTTTCCAACACGCCAAGAATCGATGTCCTGCTGCGCCGCAAAATTTGCACTTCTCATATTCTGTCGGCCGCTGCTTCGCGTCGATCTTGTCGATATCCATCGGGTCGGCGGGCGTGGGTGGTGCCGATCGCTTCGTGCCGAATGATCTGTTCGGCACGCGTCGTCGTGTTTCGGGTTGATCTCGCATCAACGCATCGAATCTCTCTGCTGCACACACCATGTCGTGGTAGTTGTTGTAGTTCGCGGCAATCACCTGTTGGCGGACTTCCATCTTTAGCCCCTCAGTATACGCTTGGATTTTTTCCCCTTCGGTCAGGTCGGTAATTCGGTTGAAGAGGCTCTCCATCTGCTGTGTGTACTGTGTTACACTGCCGAACTGTTTATGCCGATGAATCTGCTGCCGCGCCATGTAGCTGGAGTTGATTGGTTCGAAACGTTGAATTAAAGCTTCCCGAAACTGCGTCCATGACCCCTCGCCTCGGATCTTATTGCTGTTGTAAATCCACTCGAGCGCTGGGCCTCGTAACAGTGTCGCTGCGAGCCGAATCCGCATTGCATCGTGTGTCGGGGTCGTACAGCCAACGGCCTCGAAGTAAATTTCGAGAGTCGCAATGAATCGACGAACGTTAGTGTCTCTCGCATTCAGATTGAACGTCTCCGGTAGCCTCGGACGTGCCGCCTCAAGATTCACTGTAGCCACTGCCGCTGCTGCTGGGTTAAGTGTCGGTGTCGCCGCTGCTACTGCTGCCGTCGCTGCTGCATTCGCTGCTGCGTTCGATGCTGCTGTGGCGGCTGCCGACTGGTTCGCGAGAAGCTCCTCTATTCGCTGGAGTGCCGCTCGCGTCTGGTCCAGGCCGGTGTGTAACTCTGTAATTTTCCGTACGGAATTATCACCGTCTTCCTCCATTTGGCGATTTATAGGAAGATTTGCGACGAAAATAAATGAATTTTAGGCGCTGGTCATCTTACTGTGAGTCGAGTTGACTGCAGAAATGACGAGGGCTGATTCTGTAGGTCGCGTAATTCCCCCTTAATCGAAATTCGCGTCTGATCTCGGCCGTTGAGAAGAAATTCGATCCGACGCTCCAAATTCCAACTTTTTTGAGCGAAATTCTTGAGGCCGTTGAGATTCGAATCGATCCGACGGTCGAAATTCCAACTTTTTCGCCACTGGACCTGAGGGTGTTCGAAAACCGGTTCGAGAGGGGCGGTAGAAAATAGCGCGGAACTGGTTTACGTACCCGAAATCGGCGCATTCCGTCGTCGCCCCCGCGGTTTTAAAAGCTAGGTTTTAGCGGTCGAAAAACTTCGCTTGCAAACAGGCTCTGATTACCAAGTGTGAGGATCTAGGATCTAGCTCAGAAAAGAGAGTTTGAATTGAATTGAATGATCACCTGGGTACAACACGAGGCTATATATAGGCTAGACACAAGGCCCAGTAACCAGGTGTTACGCGAAGGTTCCGCGGGTCGCGAAGCGTCCCGAACAGATCCTTCCCGAATTCGGTAGAAGGCAATTCGGTGGCAACCGAAAAGCCAGAATTCGGTGCACGCAACCTAGCTCGGTGCTATAACTATAATAAAATGTAGGAAAACACCTAGCCTAGGAAATCAAGCAATTCATGCATGCATATAATTATTCTATGCTAGAAATAGCATGATAAAGTAAAGGCAAGCAAGCATAGCTGGCATAAGCCGTCGTACTCTCACAGTCGTTCGACTGCACACGATACCAGCAGCGATCATCAGCGACCGCGAGACGAAATGCACCAACAACTTCTGGCGGAACTTATGGCATCAGTCCAGCACGCGGCTATAGATCCGCTCTTCGTACCACCCCGAGACCGACGAACAGACAGAAAGGACAAATCAGACCATGGAGCAGCTCATCCGAGCCACGTGCGACGATCCAACCACCTGGGAACGACAGCTGCCACTCATCGAGTTCAAGTACAACAATTCGCAATCCGCCACGACCCAACAGTCACTGATTTACTTGAACCACGGACAAGACCCAACAGTACCCATGACTCCGAATCCCAACAACCCGGTGCCACGAGCACAACAGTTCGCCGGAAATTTACAAGCAGCACGAACCCGAGCAGCAGACGCGATTAAAAAATCAAACATTATCGCTAAACGCAACGCCGACCGCCACCGCCGACCTGTCACTTACCAGCCCGACGACCAAGTTTTACTCGACACCCAGAACCCCCGGCTGCCCATTACTCCAAAACTCCGCCCTCGCATGAGCCACATGATCACACCCGTCACCGCCCATCTCCTCCTCCCTACTGACTGGAACGTCAGCCCATCCTTCCACGTCAGCCTGCTCCGCCCCTACGTCCCATCTACCAGACAACTGCCCCGCAACCGCCCAGCCAGCATGACATGATCGCCGACCGAGCCAATCATCGCGCCCGAGAAAATTCTGAGCCACCGAGTTCGTGACCCACGAGGAGCTCGAAGGATCGAGTTCCTGATCCACAGGAGAGACCGTACACCCACTGAAGACAGCTGGGTTCCCCTGGACAGAATCGAAAACCACCCTGTCCCCACCGAGTATCTGCGCAGCCGAAATTTTCGGGATGGACACGCACTTTCGTAAGGAGGGCCTCCTTAAGAGGGGGGGGGGGGGGTGTAAGGAAAATTTATTTTCCTTACTTCGCATCCCTGCTCAGCGCGTACACCACTGTTCCTGCCAACAGCACCTAACAGTAAACCGTTACCACTCGCGACATTCGCCTCGACACTGTTCCCACCGCTGTTCATAACGCGACCCAACGTCACGGTTCGGTTGGTAACCCGCGCTCCGGACCTCCGCCTCGGCATTTCCCAACCTTGGCGCCAGGCCCGTCGCGCACCCCATTTTCACGCATTACCGTTACCACAGTAGTTTCGCTATATATTCTTCCCTCATGCCTTCGCTCATTGGACTCTTGCTTTGATAGTGCAATTTTCGTTCGATCACTCAATTGCACTCGTAACACATACACTGTTATTTTCTGTAATGGTTGTCACCATTACCTACCAGCTCGGTTTGTGTGCAGAGGTTTTCCTGTACAACCTTCGTGTCCCTGGATGAGGGCCCCCATTACACATGCTTGGTGTCGCCTTTGTGTCATGCAGGAAGACCTCAACCTTGAAACTGCTTTTGAAATAGGTCCTCCTAGATTGAGACCCCCCCAATACCGCAATACCACCTCTTAAAACCCGCAGCCTGAATTACAAGAAAAGTTGGGAGGTGTTAAAGCGACGGGCAACTTTTGGCAGTGTTGGGTTCAGAAGTTTTTTTTTTGAACCAGGCTTGCCAGCGCGAAAGTGCTGGCTGGCGAAAACCAGGATTTCGTGCGGACACTTTCCATCCGCAGTAGCAGTTCGCCAGGGTTCTGGGTTTTGGGTGGCAAATGTGCACCGTCGCTTTAACACTTTCCCTCCCGAACCAGTGTGGTTACCAGGTTTTCACCTGCAAAACGTGAAAGAAGTCGCAGGCAGCGCAGGGAAGGGTCGCTCGGTTCCTGGGCTGAGGTGTGCACACCAAACTGGAAATATGTAATTCAGGTCGTTCGAAACTGCCTAGTCTGAGCAGCTAGAGCGACAGCCATAGCATAGAACATCTAGCATTCTACCCCATTCCAGCGCATGGCGGAAAATTCCTCCTTAGGACGTTAGGACCATGCCTTCATTCTTCCAATCCGTCTCTAAAGCGCCCCGCGGTTCTAGGTCACGTTTCCACTCGACATAGCTAGCCGGGGCCATGGTTGCACATATGCCCGTCGTCGCCCTGGTTTCACTTCCACACCGCCCACCGCACCAATGTCGCCTATCTTCATAGCCGCGACGTCCTCTCTATCCGCCGCGTAGGTTTCATCCACCTGCTTCGCCGCATCGCTTCTTCTCCCCGACGTCCACACTCGGACCCCTTCCGGAACACACACGCAATCCCCTCCATCCCTCACGCTTCTTCCCTCGAACGAGCACGCTCCCTTCCCTCCCATCTCCTTCACGCAAAACCCTCTGTTGCGCACGCGAACATCCCTCCGTCGCGGATGATAACGCCTTCCCGTCGCACACAGGCACTCCCCTCGAACGGTCACGCACACTCCCTTTCGTCGCCGGCGCGCACTCCCTTCCGTCGCCCACGCTCAAGCCCTTCCCGTCGCCCACGCTCACTCCCTTCCCATCGCGATCGCGGGGGGAAATCGTACCGTCGCCCACGATCATTCACTTCCGTCGCCCACGCTCACCCCCATTCCATCGCCTTCGCGCAATCCTTCGGTCGCACACGCTCACCCCCGCTCGTCGCCACGGCCTATTCCTTCCCGCATCTCCGCCTCACCCCGTCTCCTCCTCACCCCAGCTCCGTCCGCGCGCACTCCCTCCCGTTGCGCGCGACAACTCCCCTTCCGCCGCCCACGCTCTCTCCCTCCCGCCACGTTCTCTCGCTTCCCTCCTGTCGCGACAGTCCCCTCCGTCGCCCACGCTCACTCCTCCCCACCACGCACGCTCTCCCCCCATCCATCGCCCACGCTCACTGCCCGTACTCCGCACACGCTCACTTCCCTCCGTCGCCCAGGCTCACCCCCTGCCCCTCGCCTTCTCTCATTCCCCTCCGTCGCCTATGCTCCATCCCCATCCCTTCCCTCCCCATCCCTCATCTCCCCATCCCTTCCCTCCCTATCCCTCATCTCCCCATCCCTTCCCTCCCCATCCCTCATCTCCCCATCCCGTCCCTCCCCATCCCTCACCTCCCCATCCCCGCCTCCCCATCCCTTCCCTCTCCATCCCTTCCCTCCCCATCCCTCACCTCCCAGTCTCTCAACTTACCGTCCCTCTTCTCCCCATCCCTCTTCTCCCCATCCCTCTTCTCCCCATCCCTCTTCTCCCCATCCCTTCCCTCTCCATCCCTCACCTCACCATTCCGTTTCAACCCATTCCGCCCCACCCCATTCCGCCCCACCCCATTCCGCCCCACCCCATTCCGCCCCACCCCATTCCGCCCCATCCCATTCCGCCTCACCCCATTCCGCCCCACCCCAATCCGCCCCACCCCAATCCGCCCCACCCCATTCCGCCCCACCCCATTCCGCCCCACCCCCATCTCCTCCTCACCCCATCTCCTCCTCACCCCTCATCCGTTGTGCTTTTCAGCACTAAGAAGCTTTTTGGGGAGGGGAGATGCGGTTCCGCCCCACCCCACTCCGCTCTCCCCCATCTCCGCCCCACCCCACTACGCTCTCCCCCATCTCCGCCCCACCCCACTACGCTCTCCCCCATCTCCGCCCCACCCCACTACGCTCTCCCCCATCTCCGCCCCACCCCACTACGCTCTCCCCCACTCCGCCCCACCCCACTCCGCTCTCCCCCATCTCCGCCCCACCCCACTCCGCTCTCCCCCATCTTCGCCCCACCCCACTCCGCCCTGGCCCACTCCGCCCCACCCCATCTCAAGGTCACCCCATTCCGCCCCACCCTTCAAAATCACCCCATTCCGCCCCACCCATCTCTGCCCCACCCATCTCCACCCCAACCCATCTCTGCCTCTCGTTTGTCTCCTACCATAATAATAATCCGTGAGTGTCTCTTTATTTCTTCCTCTTCGCAGGTGCCGGTTTGTCAGTGTCAGTGCCCACCCTTTTGTATGCGTTCTGCTTCAGCCACGAGCATCTGATTTTCACAACTGGGTTTGTACAGGTCCCCCCCCCCCCCCCCCCCCCCTATGCATTTGGTTCAGGAATGTTGGTTGTTGGTAGTACTACTACTAGGTATGACAAATAGACATGCCAATGTTGGATATTTAGTATTATATACTAAATTTTGATCCACAGAGGTATGAGACTGTAGACCACTTACAATGTGCATCAATCTAGTAAAAAAGAACAAGCTAGTCCATGTGATGTCTTGTCCAACTCTTGTCTGCACATACAGCAGCAAAAAACCAGGACTTGTGGTTCCCTCCCAACAGCTGGTGCTGGGCACCGACACACTGCATGGGTAAAGGGTTGAATAGGGGAGTGAGCAGGAAAGAACAGAATGAGCAGGGAAAAACAGAGTGCAGGGGAGACAGTGAGCAGAGGTAAAATAATTGAGCAGGGGGAAAGAGAGAGAACATGTTGAAAGGGAGTGAGCAGGTGGGAAGATAGTGAGCAGGGAGAAACATAGTGAGCAAGGGGAAGAGAGCGAGCAGGGGAAAACAGAACGAGCAGCAAGGGGAAGAGAATGAGCAGTGGAGGAAGAGAGTAAGCAGGGGGGAATAGAAAAAACAGGGGGGAAGAGAGGAAACAGAGCGAGCAAGGGGGAAACAGAGTGAGGAGCGGGAAGGGAGCGAGCAGGGAGAAACATAGTGAGAGCAGCCCTGTCCATGCTGCACTCGCCGAACAGCGCCACCACGCTGGCCGCTGCCTGGCGTGCGCTGATGGCATGCGCCTTGCGCACGTCGAGGGTGTGAGAGAGGCGAGGAGTGTGAGAGAGGCGAGGAGTGTGAGAGAGGCGGGGAGTGTGAGAGAGGCGAGGAGGAGTGTGAGAGAGGCGAGGAGTGTGAGAGAGGCGGGGAGTGTGAGAGAGGCGAGGAGTGTGAGAGTGGCGAGGAGTGTGAGAGAGGCGAGGAGTGTGAGAGAGGCGAGGAGTGTGAGAGAGGCGAGGAGTGGCGGAGGAGGATTGGGTTAGAAGGGGAGGAATTGCAGGGAAGGCGTGAGAAAAAATACCATGGAAGTTCAAAGGTAGGGAAAGGGAAATGAAGTTGTTCGAGGGGAAAAGAGGCGATGAGGGTTGAGAGTGGGAATGGAAAGCAGGGGCTTATGAGGAAGGGTGCGTGGGGAGGCGTGGCGAGTGTGAGAGGGCGGGCGGACGTCGTGATGAGGCCCGCAGGCGAGCGCGGAGTGAGCAAGGGGATGAGGGTGGGCATGGGGAAAGGGAGTGAACAGGGGGGAACACCACGAACTGGGGGGAAGAGGGTGAGCAGGGGGAAACAGAATGAGCAAGGGGGAAACAGAATGAGCAAGGGGGAAACAGAATGAGCAAGGGGGAAGAGAGTGATCAGGGGGGGGGGAGGGAGTGAACAGGGGGGAACAGAGTGAAGGGAGGAAGGGGAGTAATTGTTTCGCATGAGTGTACGTGGGTGAGAGTGAAGCTTTGGGTGGGGAAAAAAAGAGGTGGTAAACCAGGGCACTGGGAAGGGTAGAGAAGGCGGCGGGGCGGGAAACCAGGGCGTCGGCGCGAGGGAGGGGAATGGGCATGGGCGACGGAGGAAGGAAGCGAGGGCGAAGAAGAGGGGACGCTCGACGAAGACGTCAGCGGCGGGAATGAGAACAATGTTGACGCAGCGACAGGTGGGAGAGGAGAGGTCGACTCGGCGAGCGATGGGGAGGGAAAACGAGGGCGACGGGAGGGGGAAAGCGAGGGCGACGGGAGGGGGAAAGCGAGGCCGACGGAAGGGGGAAAGCGAGGTCGACGGGAGGGGGAAAGCGAGGTGGACGGGAGGGGGAAAGCGAGGTCGACGGGAGGGGGAAAGCGAGGTCGACGGGAGGGGGAGGCGGCGATGGCGACCCGCGAGGCGAGGGTGGTAGGCGGGGAAGATGCGGTACGCGACGGGCGGGGGAAGCGAGGGCGGCGGGTATGGGAAGCGAGGGCAACGGGAGGGGAGAAGCGAGGGCGGGCGGAGGAAGCAAAGGCGACGGGCAGGGAGGAGGCGAGGCGACGGGCGGGGAGGAGGTGGTGCGCGGGAAGAGCGAGGGCGACGGGCGGGGGAAGCGAGGTGGGCAAATCGCTAATATCTCCCGTGCCATCTCGTTTCTACGTGCGTCACACTCGCAGCCAGCGCCTACGATTCACTTCGATTGCATGACCGCGCTTCATCTTCTTTTCCGTCGTCCCTAAATTGTGTTCACTTGATATGCCTGGCTGGTGAGCGCGATGCTTGGATCCTAAAAAGCTTGTCTGAGTTGTTCGCTTGTTCTGTCGCACAGGTTTTTACCCTGCTCTAGCTCTCTGGGGTTGTAAGCAGAATGTATGCGAACTGTTGGGTTGCGTTGGCTGATAACGCCTCGTTGACTCACGGGAGAGTCGCATCATGTTTCGCTAACTTTTTTGCTTTCGCAATTCTGCCGCACCTCATATTGCCCGAACCCCAAACCTACCAAACCAAGCGTTGACTCAGTTTTTGTAATTCATGCTTCGGGTTTTAAGGCTTGTGTTGCGTCATTGTCGGTGGTTTCAGACGCAAAGCCCTGCCCGAAATGAGACCAAGCTGTACTGCTGCTGACTCAGGCAGGGTGTTTGATCCGTCCGAGCTGTCATTGATCCGTCCACACATCCATCCAGCCAAATTCTCTCCGCTGACGTGCAGTTTTTGTCGAGCCGAAGGGAATTTCCTCCTTCCTCCGCCTCGATCCAGTTTGCCCTACTGTTCACTTCGAGATGAGCCAAATACTTGCGGCCAACATTATACATACTCAGATTTACCCCGAGCAGTTTCTCAGGTGTAATCAATCTGGGCTTCCTCAACGCTGATTGATCGTCGCTTTTAAATCACATTTTTCATGCTGGTCGAAATCTTTAGGAAGTAACAAAAATAGAACCATCCAGTTTACCCTCCCGACTTGGATATGTTAGATTAAAGTACGAATATTTACAACAGGGCAGAAAAAATAAATTCCTAGAGAATCTGGACGCATTTTTGTGAGGGATCAATCCTAATAACTGGAAAGGGCATTATTTTTAGGGTTAATGTCTCCCGAGTTTGCATCTCTTTCCGATTGGGTTTCATTATTGGGTCAGGTGGGATGCAATATAATTTTCCGAAATATAGGGCGGCTTTCCATAGTTCGGGTTGATCTATCCCAAAATTCGTATAGGTTTCCGACAGGTTATATATACACATTTTTAAGTGCTGGATTTTTTTAGCGAGTGTATACAGAAAATAACACGAATACTGTCAGATTTCTATGACATAGCTACTGTAGGCTATAGTGGGGTAGCACATATGGGGTACAGTTTTCTAGGGTTTGCTTTTGTACCCAACTTTCCCTTAGTCAATTCATTCCTCGTTATTTCACATGGTATAGAGCGGGTTCCCTCGTGGGAACGCTTCCTAGGGCCCACCAATCGAAAAGTTTTTTTTCCTGCCCGGAGCGCGCTTCGCTCCTGCCCGAGTCGCGCCCCGCGTGCCCTCCCTACCGTCGCGCCCTCTCTTGGCCCCTTACGGCCCCTTCGCGTCGCCCTTAGCGGCCCCTCTGACGGCCCCTCGTGCCGCCATTACGGCCCCTCGCGCCGCCCTTCCGGCCCCTCGCGCCGCCCTTACGGCCCCCTACGGCCCGTAGCCGCCCTTCGCGGCCCCTCGCGTCGCCCTTCACGGCCCGTCGCCGCCCTCCGCGGCCACTCGCGGCCCCTTCACGGCCGGTCGCCGCCCTCCGCGGCCACTCGCGGCCCCTTCACGGCCGGTCGCCGCCCTCCGCGGCCCCCCTCGCGCCGCCCTTCACGGCCCGTCGCCGCCCTCCGCGGCCACTCCCGGCCCCTTCACGGCCGGTCGCCGCCCTCTGCGGCCCCTCGTGCCGCCCTTCACGGCCCGTCCGCCGCCCTTCGCGGCCTCTCTCGGCCCGCCGTCGCCGCCTCTACAGCAGCAGCAGCTGCAGTCGCTACAGCGACCGCGGCCGCAGTCCCAGCAGCAGCAGCATCCGCCGCCACTGCAGCAGCAACTGCCGCCGCCACTACAGCAGCGGCCGCCGCCGTCCTGTGAGCAACAGCCGCCGCTGCCCCTGCAGCAGCCGAGCCGCCCGAGCCACCGAACCGCCCGAGCCGCCCGAGCCGCCCGAGCCACCGAACCGCCCGAGCCGCCCGAGCCGCCCGAGCCACCGAACCGCCCAAGCCGCCGAGCCGCCCGAGCCGCCCGAGCCGCCCGAGCCGCCCGAGCCGCCCGAGTCGCCCGAGCCGCCGAGCCACCCGAGCCGCCGAGTCGCTGAGCGGCTGACCTGCTGGTGCTGCCGAGCCGCCGAGCCGCCGAGCCGTCCGAGCCGCCCTGTCCTCTACACTCGGTCTGTCTCGCCTGCCCGGTAAGAGCAGCACCTCTACTACTGCGCTGCCCTTAGCCTACTGCTCGTGCTGCTAGTCTACTGCTGTCATGGCTACCCCGAGTGTCCTCGCTTTTGACGCTGAGGGTCGGGCCATTGACTTTGACGTCTGGGTAGATGACCTGCAGCTTTTCCTACAGTGCGATAGGGCAGACGGTCTCTCCCTCTTTGATCTCACTTCTGGTGCCTCCCCTGCCCCCGCTGCTGATGCTGACGCCACTGTTCGCTCACAGTGCGCCACACGCGATGCTGCTGCACGTCTTGCTGTGCGTCGCCACTTGCCTACCTCTGAGCGTGCGCACTTTAGCCAGTACAAGAGTGCTCACAACTTGTACGACGCTGTAGTTGCGCGCTACTCCTCCCCTGCCACTGCTGCACTGAGCTGCCTCATGCTACCGTACCTCTTCCCTGACCTTGCTGCCTTTCCCACAGTCGCTGACCTCATTACGCACCTCCGCACTAGTGACACTCGCTACCGCGCTGCGCTTCCTGCTGAGTTCTGCGCCAAGAACCCCCCCCCCCCATGTACATCACCCTCTACTACATAGTCACCCGGCTCCCTGACTCCCTTCGCGTAGTCAGGGACCACTTCCTCTCAGTTTGCCCCACCACTCTCACCGTTGACCTCCTCGAGAAGGCCCTCCTAGCAGCAGAGAAGAGCATAGTCGCTGTAGGAGCCTCTCGTGGTGACCCTCGCACCCCCGTCTTTGAGGGGTGTTCCCCCTCCCCCCTTTTGCCCTCTGTTGCCTCTGCTGCTGCGGCCGACCTCGTTGGTTTCGAGTCGGTCGGCGCTGCGTCTGCCCCGAGCGGGAGACGCCGCACCGGCAAGGGCAAGGGGGGCAAGGGTGCTGGAGGGGCTGGCGGGGGTGGCGGAGGTGGCGGTGGCGGCAGTGGAGGGGGTGGGGGTGGTGGTGGGAGTGGTGGCGGGGGTGGAGGTGTCGGTGGCGGCAGTGGAGACGGAGGCGGCGGCGGCGGTGGCGGTGGGAGCGGAGGTGGCGGAGGTGGCGGCGGTGGAGGAGGCGGCGGCGGAGGAGGTGGAGCTGGTCGGGGTGGCGCTGCACAGAGGGTCGGCTCCGGTGGTGGTCAGCGCCAGCAGCAGCAGCAGCAGCGGCAGCAGCGCACTTGTGACATCCCCCCCCCTCAGCAGCTCCGTGAGTGGTACGCTGCACGCCAGCGGGGTGGGGGTACTGGTCCGTGCACCTACGTCCTACGCACCGGCGACCGCGCGGGTGAGCAGTGCGGGGGTGCGCACTCCACCCAGCGCTGCTTTGGCCGCCTGACGGACGCTTGGTGTCACCAGTTCCCTGAGGCCACTGAGATCCCTCACTGGGGCGAGCTGTCTAGGGCGGGTGTAGCTGTCTTTGACCTTGACTTTGATGCTATTCTTGCTGCCATGTATGCTGTGACTATTAGTGATGAGGGTGACTGTTACCAGTGTTTTTCGCCCGACCCGGGCATTGAGACTGCTGCTCTAGGTACTGGTGAGGCTGCTGCTCTAGGTGCTAGCGAGGCTGCTGCTCTAGGTGCTCGTGCGTCTGCTCCCTCAGGTGCTGGTGAGTCTGCTCTCTCAGGTACTGCGTCAGCTTCGGCCTCCCACACCTTCACCCTTGACTCGGGGGCTTCTCGCTCCTTCTTTCGAGACCGCACCACACTCACGCCGCTTGGCCGGCCAGTTGCAGTCTCTCTGGCAGACCCCTCTGGGGGTCCTGTCCTTGCTCACTTCTCCACTGTCCTCCCGTGTCCGGCGGCCCCCTCTGGCACCCTGTCTGGTCTTTACCTCCCCTCGTTCTCTACGAACTTGGTGAGTGGTGCTGATCTACAGGATGCGGGGGTTCACCAGTTCACTCCTGCGAGTCAGCGGGTGACCCACTGCACGGACGCTCGGACAGGCCGACACCTGGCCACGTTTACACGTCGACCGGGGTCGAGCCTATACACACTGACCACTGCGTCTCCTTCAATCACTGCGTCTGGTCAGGTAGCTGCGTCGGGTCAGGTGTTTGCTGCAGCGTCCAGGTCTGGTCCTGAGTCTGCCCCCTGTTCGTGTCGCCTTCTGTCTCACGAGACTCTCCTCTGGCACCACCGCCTTGGTCACCCCTCCCTGCTTCGTCTCCGAGGCATGGCCTCCCGTGTCCTTGTCTCTGGTCTTCCCCGGTCCCTCCCTCCCCTTCCTCCGGGGCCTGGCCCTACCTGCGTCCCCTGTGTCGAGGGGCGGCAGCGGGCTGCCCCTCACTCCTCCCAGTTTCCTCCGACAGAGGCCCCGCTGCAGACGCTTCACATGGACGTGTGGGGCCCGGCCCGCGTCCGTGGACAGGGTCACGAGCGCTACTTCCTGCTGGTGGTTGACGACTACTCGCGTTACACCACAGTCTTCCCCTTGCGCAGCAAGGGTGATGTCACTGAGGTGTTGATCGACTGGATCCGCGCAGCTCGTCTCCAGCTCAGGCAGAGCTTCGGCTCAGACTTTCCTGTTCTGCGTCTACACTCTGACAGAGGTGGAGAGTTCTCCTCTGGCCTTCTGCGAGCCTACTGTCGTGCACGAGGCATCCGCCAGACCTTCACGCTTCCGGAATGGGATTGCTGAGCGCCGCATTGGCATGGTCATGGACGTCGCCCGTACGTCCATGATGCATGCGGCTGCCCCCCATTTTCTGTGGCCGTTTGCGGTTCGGTACGCGGCGCATCAGATCAACCTTCACCCCAGGGTCTCCATGCCGGAGACCTCCCCAGCTTTGCTGTGGACGGGGAAGGTTGGCGATGCGTCTGCGTTCCGTGTCTGGGGATCTCGGGCGTTTGTCCGCGACTTGTCTGCGGACAAGCTGTCCCCTCGTGCTGCTCCTTGCGTCTTCCTTGGCTTCCCCCCTGACGCGCCAGGGTGGCAGTTGGTGCTGCTGGCGCTGGTGCTGCCGCTGGGGGTACTGGTGCTGTCCCTGCTGTGTCTGGAGTCGCCGCGCGGCCTCGGCCGTACTTCGTTCCACTCCTTCAGCAGGTTCTTGGTCTCCCGCCTTCTACTGGTCCTCCTCCTCCCTTAGAGTGTCCACAGCCTGTCCCGTCACAGTTACAGTTACAGCCGGCCTCCCAACTGCCCGCTCCTTCTCCCTACACTGGTCCTACTGGAGGTCTTGCTGAGCGTCGTGAGCCTGCGTCTCGCCCTGCGTCGCCTGTCCGTGCTGCTCGCACTAGTGGTCGTGGTTCGCGTCAGCGTCCTCCTCCTGTCCCTGGCACGCACCGGATGTCTCTGCGTCCGTCCACTGCTCCTCTGCGTGCCCCTTTGCCTTCTCCTCCTGAGTCCTCTCTTCCTGCTCTTCCTGACCCGGAGTCGGACTCTCTTCGTGCTGCCAGTCCTACTGTCACGCGTCTCCTTGCTACTGTTGTCACTGACCCTTCCTTTGAGTCCACTGCTGCGTCTGCACTAGTTACTGAGCTCGTCGACTTTGCTGCTCGCTGTCGTCTAGACTACGCTGCTAGTCTTGTTGCTGAGTCTGAGTCTGTCTGTCCTCCGTCCGTCGGGGGTGAGTGTGCCCTTGGCACGGACGTCCTTGAGGACAGGCAGGAGGAGTTCCAGTGTTTGGCTGCTGCTTCACCTCATCTCGTGTCCGTACTGCTTACCCCTGAGGGAGACCCGGATGCACTTGACATCCCGACTCCGCGCTCTTACGCGGAGGCGATAGAGGGTCCCTACTCCTCTCAGTGGCAGGCAGCTATGGACGCAGAGATGGCTTCCTGGAAGTCCACAGGCACCTACGTTGACGAGGTTCCCCCGCCTGGGGCGAACATCGTCAGTGGCATGTGGATTTTCAGGGTGAAGCGGCCGCCGGGTTCTCCGCCTGTCTTCAAGGCGCGTTACGTGGCTCGTTGCTTCAGTCAGCGACAGGGAGTTGACTACTTTCAGACCTTCTCTCCCACCCCGAAGATGACCACTCTTCGGGTACTGCTGCACATAGCTGCTCACCGCGACTACGAGCTGCACTCTCTTGACTTCAGCACTGCTTTCTTGCAGGGCAGCCTGCACGAGGAGATCTGGCTGCGTCGCCCACCTGGCTTCACTGGGTCCTTTCCTCCTGGCACCCAGTGGAGCCTCCGGCGGCCAGTCTACGGTCTCCGCCAGGCACCGCGTGAGTGGCACGACACACTGAGGACTACGCTTGCGGCTCTTGGGTTTGCTCCTTCTACTGCCGACCCGTCGCTGTTTCTGCGCACCGACACTTCTTTGCCGCCGTTCTACATCCTCGTGTACGTTGACGACTTGGTCTTCGCCACAGCTGACACTGCTGGACTCGCCCACGTGAAGTCCGAGCTGCAGAAGAGACACACGTGCACAGACCTGGGTGAACTGCGTAGCTACCTTGGCTTGTAGATCACCCGGGACAGAGCACGCCGCACCATTACCCTGACTCAGTCACACATGGTGCAGCAGGTCCTTCAGCGCTTCGGCTTCACGTACTCCTCGCCTCAGGCCACTCCTCTGCCTACTCGCCACTCGCTCTCAGCTCTGCCTTCGGATGAGTCCGTAGAGTCGAGTGGCCCGTACCCAGAGCTTGTTGGCTGCCTCATGTACCTGATGACCTGCACACGACCTGACCTTGCATACCCTCTTAGCATTCTTGCACGCTATGTTGCTCCTGGGAGACACAGACCGGAGCACATGGCTGCAGCGAAGAGGGTGTTGCGCTACTTGTGCAGTACGTCGGGCATGGGGCTTGTGCTTGGAGGGCAGAGTCCAGTGGTCCTCACTGGGCACGCAGACGCTTCTTGGGCTGACGACCATGTCGCGATATATATTTTATATATGTTTATAACTGCCTGTAGCTTTAGCTTTAGTGTAGTTATGCCTTCTTGTTGTTGGTGGTGCACCGTTGCTATTTTGCTATATGTACCTTGTGTGCTATAGTGAAACCAATCATTCTCGATTCTCCCTTGGCACAACTCCCTCGATACCCGCTTGGCATAGGGTTCTAAGCCTTGGCCCTTAGTTAAACCCGGTTACCAGCTCAGATCGTATTGTAACAGACCAGGCTACGCAGCGGTCGTCACAGGGTTACACCTTCAGCCTTGGTTCCGGCTCTGTTTCGTGGCGGGCTACCCGCTCGTCTTCTGTTCTCGGCTCCAGTTGTGAGGCTGAGATCTACGCCGGTGCCATGGCTGCACAGGAGCTTCGCTGGCTCACCTACCTGCTGACTGACCTCGGAGAGCCGCCTCGTTCTCCTCCAGTGCTGTACGTAGACAACAAGGCCATGCTGGCCTTGTGTCGAGAGCAGAGACTGGAGCACAGAACGAAGCACATTGCTCTCCGCTACTTCCTTGCTCGTGAGCTACAGCAGCGTGGTCAGCTGCGGCTTGCGTACGTGGCCTCTGAGGCCAACACTGCTGATATCTTCACCAAGGCACTCCCGCCTTGTGATCATCAGCGCTTCTGTACTCAGCTGGGTCTTGTGCCTACCTTGCCTCACTTGCTCACCCCTTGACCTTGTTTGTACTGTTGCATATATATATACACCTGCTCTTGCTTGTCTAGCCTTATATATATATGCAATCCTGCATGTGAACTGGCCTTGTGGCCTTGAACTTGTGCTCGGAATGTGTGGTGACTTTGTGATCCACCCTGAGCTTGCTTTGCTTTGCTTGACTGGTCTTGTGACCCCTTGTTCTCCCCCACTTTGCCTATGGGGGTGTGTCAGATTTCTATGACATAGCTACTGTAGGCTATAGTGGGGTAGCACATATGGGGTACAGTTTTCTAGGGTTTGCTTTTGTACCCAACTTTCCCTTAGTCAATTCATTCCTCGTTATTTCACAAATACCTTAATAATATATCGCAAAATCATGTTTCTGTTGGTGATTATACATGAGAAATTATTCGGGAATAATCTGAGTATGTATGATGTTGGCCAAAATTCTAGCAATCTTTGTCCCAGTAATCTGTCCCACTGACCTGCCAGCAAGTCTTATCGACCAACTTTATTGATACTCAAATTATGTGAGAGACATTTTGCATTGGTATTCAACCTTGATTTATCATCGCTGATTGGTGCTCGCGTTTCAATCACACTTTTCAAGATAATAACATCCCCAAAATGTGACAAAAACATAATGCAATTATCAAATTTAAAAATACACAATTGTGTCGAGGTGCTATTTACGAATAGAAAAAAAAACATTGAGTACTAAAACCGTTAATTTTGTATCAAACGCGAATTGTGCAAAAGTAAAAAAAAAATCCATTGAGAAAAAGGATGCAAAATTAGAATAACTCAATGGATTAGGGTTAATGGCACCATTAACCCTCTGTCGAATGTGGACCTGCTAACCTCGTAAACCTCCTCGGATGGCATCAATTCTAAAACATCATGCGACAAGGTGTTTAGGTTTACTGCCATTCTGACTGGATGCCTTTTAGCAGGAGGGTTATTTTTAATTGCCCGCGGATAGCAGGCTCCGTTAGGCGGTGTTGTTTGTCCAAGCAGATAATCATAAGCACTTGACAAATCCCTGTATTCAGGGTTCATATTTTCAAATTCCGTCCTGGTTATCCAAGCGTTTTAGTATATTTCCTTTTTTGTTGGGTATGTGCGGAGCTGCTGGTGGCGACATTGTTTCAAAACTGTGCTTATAAACAAAATACAGTATTTGTAGCTACTATACTGCGAGATAGTCGGTTGATTACGTTCGCATGCCGCTTCTGGCATAATTCGAGTATCAATGAAGTTGGCCGCCAGTCCTATGGCACAAAATATGATCGACGAGTCGCGCATTCTCGAAGCCAATGTGCGGCTTGAGCGAACAAGCTGGCTAATGGCCACAGACGAATTCCTCCTCACCCCCTCAGTCCCCCCACCACCCCATATGCCTCGGACCCTCTAACCAACCCCCCTTCCTCACACTTTCGGCCTTCTGCGTCGGAACAAGATATCTTCCCCCAACAATCCCCCCAACCATCCCCCATCCCCCTCCCATCACTAATTCAACCCCCCGTATGGCCCCGCCAATATCCCTTTCCGCCCCCCACACTTGCCTCACCCCGCCTTGCTCACAGCCAAATTTATCCCATCTACAATTGCCATGGAATGCCTGGACCGTAAATAACAGCGCGACGGAACCCTAAGAATTGCAGTTATTGACAACCCATGAGCTCCCGCACCATCCCTAGAACTGCTAGGGTGTACCGACCACAGACACTTGGATTTCAAAGCGGGCTTTGACCCTGACATGCCTGGAAAGACTGTTCCACTTCCTCTTCTCTCCCTCTCTCGACCAATCTTTCCCAACCGTTTCTGTGGAATGCGTATCTGAGGACGAGTCGTGCCTTCCCTAACTGTTTAGAACGTTGGAAACACGGTACGAAACGCTTAAAATCGTACACCACCGTATTGCCTGAACTAGCTCACATCTCCTGACTTCTGCTTCCACGCTCTCTCATCCACTGAGCGGAGTTCGTGTTGGGTTCATGTACCAATTTTCAGAATGCTTAGCAGTGGTTCACAGCAATGAAGAGCCCCCAAGCTCGAAATGCATGTACACATGACGCTCAACCCCTGCGCGTGAATTCTCCCTTTGCAGGATGGAAAGTCTGCACCCGTGTTTTTTTACCAGCCAGTTGCACCTACATTACAAGCCCCTCGAGCCAGCTGCAGTGGTTATGAACCAATACGAACCACAGAAACCGAAGTCAAGCAGAAAAGACCGAAGTCAAAATGTCAACGAGGAGTTACCGAGTTATTATATGCCCTTTTGTGCTAGGTGCGACGTCGATGAATTTTGCAAGCGGACCAGAGTAATTTAAAAGCCCCCTTCACAAGGCAACCTTGGGTTAGTCAAACGAGCGCGTGTACTGTATCGCCCTTGGCTGCGTTGTCTGGACTGAGTAAAATCTCGCGACACGCCGACAGTGCAAGCTGACGAGAGCTTACTAAGCGATGTATTTCATCCTCCTTGACTTCCAAAATCTTCATGCTGTGCGTGATCGTAGTATGTTCAACTTGTTGAGTGGGAGCTTTTCTAACCCCAAATTGCCGTGCGAGGAGGAGTCCGTAGCGCGGTTCGTTACAAAAAACTCGTGACTTCAGAATCCGAATCTACGCCTTTGTTCTCTGCTGGAAACGTGTTTGTGCCGCATCATAGTTTACCCGTCTTCAAGCGAATCCCGACTTGGGGCTCGTGCAAACATGTCTTTTGATCTTCAAAGCCGTCTCAAAATAAGAATGACCCGAACTATATGCAGTGTACACGTCTGACTACTGTAGTACACGTTCTTAACTCGCTCATAATCCCGACGGAAACGCATACTACTGTCCACTTTCTTGCAAGGAGTAATTTCTAGGAGTATTTCCTAAAGAGAGTACCAGAGCTCGTTGTACGAGCAATACTATTGGCACTACCCCTCTGCCGCGTCACGTACTTAGTAAGCAGGGCTGCCTCGCTTCAAACTCCTCGCCGTGTCGTTGACGCTGTGCTGGTGACAATGGTCGCAACACCAGTGATACTAGCTGCTGAATGCGACGAGATAGAAGCGTCGCTCGGCGACGGTTGCGGAGCGACAAAACAGTGCCACCACGACGCGTGCGACCACCACGCGACAGATTCCGCCATCGGCGACGGCCGCCGCGCTCTGACTGAAACGGATTACGACCGTCGTGACGGCGACGACGAACCTTCGCAGAAGCTTCCGCCGCACGGCGAGGAGATGAACCTGTACACGGAGGCGTCCGCATTTGAAGGCGCCGCGATAGTGGCTATGATTCAGCGGCACGACGAGGAGGTGGGAACGGAGCAGAAGATCCTTCAGATCACCATGGAGGACGGAATCACGCTCTCCGTGGAGCTAGATCCCGCTGAGAAGCGCTTGAACGAGCTGGGCTACCGGCAGGAGCTCCACCGCTCTCTGGTGAGTTCTCGGCTCTCCCTATCACTCAAAGTAAACGGAGCAGAAAATACTTTGTCCCATCTCCCACCTCCCATCTGCCATCTCCCATCTCCCATCTCCCATCGCCCATCTCCCATCTCCCATCGCCCATCGCCCATCTCCCATCTCCCATCTCCCATCGCCCATCTCCCATCTCCCATCGCCCATCTCCCATCGCCCATCTCCCATCTCCCATCGCCCATCTCCCATCTCCCATCGCCCATCTCCCATCTCCCATCTCCCATCGCCCATCTCCCATCTCCCATCGCCCATCGCCCATCTCCCATCGCCCATCTCCCATCGCCCATCGCCCATCTCCCATCTCCCATCGCCCATCTCCCATCTCCCATCTCCCATCTCCCATCTCATCGCAAGCCCGTGTCCATCCCTCCAACCCCTCTCCTCCCCTCAGCGTCTCCTGGCGCCCTACGCAGTGGGCGTGTGCTTCATGTCTGTCCCCATCCCCCCATCCCCCCATCCCCCCATCCCCGCGCTTCAACTCTCAGCGTTTCCTCGGCCTCTACGCAGTGGGCGCCTTTACGCGGCCTCTACACGGCGTGTCTTTCATGACTGTCCCCATTCACCCCCCATCTCTCCCTCTCCCCCCCATGCCCCCAACCTCTCTCCCTCCCCACAGCGTTTCCTCGGCCTCTAGGCAGTGGGCGTGTCTTTCATGACTGTATTCGCCGGATTCGTCCCCACCTACGCGTACGTCCCTTTCCCTCCCCTCCCCATTCGCATGCCCCATGCATGTATGTTCGTACGTCCCCACCTACGCGTATGTCCCTTTCCCTCCCCTCCCCACTCGCATGATCCTGCGTGTGTGCCGTATAAAACAAGCACAAAGGGTAAAAACGATCGGCGCCCACCTTGGGCTATTTCGGTACTGGTGGATCACCGCCCTCTTCCCTCCCTTCTCCCCTTCCTGTACCCTCCCCTCACTCGATTTTCACACACGCTCTTCTCACTCTCTTCCTTGAACTCTGTACCAATGGACAAGGGTTCATCAACGGTGGGCCAGGGGGGCTCATCTGGTACTGGTGGATCACCGCCCACTTCGTCCCTCCCCTTTCCCCTCCCAATCCCCCCCACTCACTCCCTCCTGTCCCCTGTCACTCGCCATTTCCTCTCCCTCACTCCACAATTCATTCCCTCCCCTCCCCCGTCCCTCCCCCTTCCCCTCCCCTGCTGCAGCCAGGGCTTCATCAACGGCGGCCCAGCAGGGCTCATCTGGTACTGGTGGATCACCGCCCTCTTCGTACACCTTATAGGCCTCTCCATGGCCGAGATAGCATCCTCGTTCCCAGTAAGACTACACCCTGTGTTACATTGTTTGGCAATCAGTGGTACCACAGATCACAGCCCTCTTCGTACACCTTATAGGCCTCTCCATGGCCGAGATAGCATCCTCGTTCCCGGTGAGAGAGTTTATTCTATACTGCATTGTTGCCGGTCAGTGGTGCCACTCATAAACAACTTTCTTCGTCCACCTTATAGGCTTCTCCATGGCCGAAATAGCATCTCCATTTCCAGTGAAAGTACACTCTTTACTATACTGTTGTCAGTCAGTGGTGCCACTCATAACAATTCTCTCTGTCCACCTTATAAGCCTCTCCATAGCCCAGATAGCCTCCTCTCATTCCCAGTAAGAAAGTAATGCTCCACTATCTTCTTTTACCACACTTTACCGCACTGCACTGCAACCAACAAATCCACCCGCTTAACCATTTCATTCCTCCATCATTCATCATTCCCCCACTCACCCACCAAGTTCACAATCTTTCGTGTCTCCGACCTAAAGGCGCGGCTTATCCACCTGTGACATGAAGACAGCAGCCGCTGCTTTCTAAGCAGCCGCTGTGACATGAAGAATTTTCCTAAGCTGCAGCTCGCCTAGTCTCATGGCTAAAGGCGCGGCTTAACTACCTTTCCTTTTGTGACATGAAAGCCCAAGTGGGCCAACCACCTGTCCTTGCCACCTGTCCTTGCCACCTGTCCTTCTTCTGATTTCACTATCCTCTTCTTCCAGACAGCTGGCTCGCTCTATTTTTGGGCGGCAGCACTGGCAGGGCCGAAGTGGGGCCCACTGGCTTCATTCATCACGGTGAGATGCGATCTGATTTGATTCACGGTGAGATGCCATCTGATTCGATTTACAGTAAAACGCAATCTGGTTTTCCTAGTGCCCGTTGCGCTTGCCTTGCTCTGGCCGGGGTGGATGCTGCGTCTAGGCTTGTTTGTTTGCGAATGCGACTTTTGAGTCCAATTTTTTAGGCGCCTCAAAAATCGTGCGAATGCGACTTTTGAGTCGACTCAAACGTCTCTCATGCGCCGCTGTGTGACTGACTGATGCCGCTTGCCCGTTCTCCCCTGTGGCAGGGATGGATGGAGTTCCTGGGCCTGGCTGTGTGTCGAAGCAGCGTCTCTCATCTGCTCCCCTGTGCTCCCCTGTGCTCCCCTGTGCTCTGGCAGGGGTGGATGGAGTTCCTGGGCCTGGCAGTGTGTGGCGCCAACGTCTCGTATGGAGGCTCCGTTATTCTGCAAGTGCTCATCCTCATCTCAACAGGTACACTCACTCACATTGCCGGATTAAACACACACACACACACACACACACACACACACACACACACACACACACACACACGCACGCACGCACACGCACATGCATGCGCACACGCACACGCACAAGCACACGCACACGCACATGCACACGCACACGCACACGCACACGCACACGCACACACGCACATGCACCCGCACACGCACACGCACGCGCACACGCACACGCACACACACACGCACACGCACACGCACACGCACGCGCACACACACGCACACACACGCACACATGCATGCGCACGTTGATGAGATGAATATACACGGTCGGTTGGAATCTCTGGGGTTTCACATACACATGCAGAGTTGCGTTGAATAAGGCGAAAGAGTTTTGGGGAAGGATGGTGTGCACATGCATACTGGGGAAGGGGATGGTGTGCACATGCATACTGGGGTTTCCATCCATTGGTATACGCACGTGCCATGCAGTGCCATGTGTCATGCCATGCTGTCACATGCCATGCCATACCATACCATACCATACCACACCACACCACACCATACCATACCATACCATACCATACCATACCATACCATACCATACCATACCATACCATACCTTACCATACCATACCATACCATACCATACCATACCATACCATACCAAGCCACCGCATGCCATCTCATGCCATCCCTTGCCATTCCATGCCATACCTCCCTGCCACCCAAACACCAGGCGGTGCTGATGGGGGTGGCTACCTCCTCAGCAAGTACGCTGCCTCTGCCATTACATGCCATGCCATCCTGCCTTCCTTTTCCCTGCAACCCATATAACAGGCGGTGCTGATGGGGGTGGGTACCTCCTCAGCAAGTACGCTGTTTTCGCCATTGCGTGCGGCTTTGTGCTTATCTGCTTCCTCATCAACTGCTTATCAGTGCGCACTGTAGCAACAGTCATGGTCGTCTCTGCTGCCATTCAGGTGAATCCTCAGGTGGTCTTCTCAAGATGAGTCCTTCGTTGTTCAGGTGATTTTCACACTGTACTGCTCAGGTCATTTTCCGCTTGGCACCTGTGCTACCTTGGAACCTTGTTGCCATGTTGCAAGGTGACTTTTGATTCAACTCAAAAGCTTGACTTCTCAGGTGACATACCATACCAGCACCGATGCTCTCGCCGCGTGTGATGAGTTTATTTTTGAGTCGTTCATTTTTTAGTCGACTCAAAAATGGAACCTTGTTACCATGTTATTTTGAAAGAAGAGTGTATCTGAGACGTCTCAAGAACACTCTGAAATGGAACCTTGTTGCCATATTACTAAACTTCTTAGGTCACATACCAGCAGTGATGCTCACGCCTTTGACTTTCCCGGTTCTCCTCTTCTGGCCTTTCCCCTTTACCCTCATATAGCCACGTGTAGGAAGGGTGTTTTTTGAGACGTCTCAAAAACACCCTCTCTACACGTCACTTTGACATTCCCGTTTCTCCTCTTCTGGCCTTTCCCCTTATACCCTCACATAGCAGTAGAAGTCGTGGTCATCGTCATGCTGATTCTAGGGACATCCACCCACCCATCAGACCCTTGTCTCGCCCTCATCCCGCCCTCATCCCGCCCTCATCCCGCCCTCATCCCGCCCTTATCTCCCGTTCGCCCCATGTATCGCAGATAGCAGCAGCAGTGGTGCTCATCGTCATGCTGCCTCTAGTGGCGCCCACCCATGAGCCCGCATCCTGGGTGTTTGGGGACTTTGGCAACAACAGAGACATCACACTCACGCCCAGCAATGTGAGTCTGGACACGCTCGGTCAGAAAACATACAGCCTACCAGCGTTGTGAGTTTTTTCACGCACTTTGGGTCTACGCACGTGGGGTCCACGCACGTGGGGTCTACGCACGTGGGGTCTACGCACGTGGGGTCTACGCACGTGGGGTCCACGCACGTGGGGTCTACGCACGTGGGGTCTACGCACTTGGGGTCTACGCAGTGAGAAAGTCGATTTGTCTCAAGGAGATATGACTTCTCAATTTGTGTCAATTTGTGTCAATTTGTTTCCGTTGTCACAACTCCTCTTGCTCCCTCCCGGACCTACTCCCGGACCCACACCCTATCCACCCCCCTTCATCAGGCCTGCTCCTTCCTCATCACTCTCTTCGTCTCCCAGTGCTTCCTCAACAGCTACAACTGCTTGTCTCGGCTGCTAAACAGCCCCCATTCCCTCCTCTCCCTCCTCTCCCTCCTCTCCCTCCTCTCCCTCGTCCTCCTCCTGTCCCTCGTATTCTCCTGCCCCCATCCTTTCCAGGCCTATTCCTTCCGCAGCACGCTCCTCGCATCCCAGTACTCCCTCTACGGCCACGACTGCGTCTCTCGGGCTGCTGAACTGTCCCCATTCCCTCCTCTCCCTCGTATTGTCCCTCTTCTCCCTCCCCTTGCCCCTCTTCCCAGGCCTACTCCTTCCCAGGCCTACTCCTTCCCAGGCCTACTCCTTCCTCATCACGCTCCTCGTCTCACAATACTACCTCTACGGCTACGACTGCTTGGCGCACCAGTCCCCATTCCCTCCTCTCCCAACTCCCCTCCTATTCTCCCGCCCCTCATCCTTCCCTCCCTCCCAGGCCTATTCCTTCCTCATCACTCTCCTTGTCTCCCAATGCTCCCTCAAATCCTACAACTGTGTGTCTTGGACTGCTAACACGTCCCCATTCCCGATTCTTCCACTTCTCCCTCCTCTCCCTACTCTCGTTCTTACTGTCCCGCCCAGGCCTATTCCTTCCTCATCACCCTCCTCGTGTCTCAGTACTCCCTTTATGGCTATAAAACAACCGTTACTTATCAACCCCCTTCCCCTCTCTATCCCTCTCCTCCTTCCTCTTCTCCCACCGTTACCCTACCAATCCTCCTTCCCCAGGCCTATTCCTTCCTCATCACTCTCCTCGTCTCCCAATACTCCCTCTACAGCTACGACTGCGTCTCTTGGGCGTCTAACACGTCCCCATTCCGTTCTCTCCCTCCTGCCTCTCCTTTCCCTCCTCTTGCACCCGCCCAGGCCTACTCCTTCCTCATCACTCTCCTCGTCTCACAGTACTCCCTCTACGGCTACGACTGCGTGGCGCATCTCGCAGAAGAGACAAAGAAGGCCGACCGGACGGCGCCGCTCGCAATCATGTCCTCTCTGACCACAGTGACCGTGCTGGCGTGGCTGCTCGTGGTGGTGCTGACGTGGAGCATCCAGGATCCAGCTCATCTGTTCGTGGCGGAGAGTGTGACAGGTGGCATGCAACCAGTGGTGCAGATCATGTGGGACGTGTTTTACACTCGGTAAGAATGAAGGGTGGGGCGGGGAGGATGGGAGGGGGGGGGGGGGAAGGAGACGGGGGGACGCGGGAAAAGGGGAATTACGGAAGGAGGAGAAGGAAGATGGCTGTTGTCTTGCACTCGCTCTTACTAACATGCCGGTACTGAAAGAATGCACTGAAAAGAAGTTTCTGTCCCGTGGCACTTGCAAGCCAAGTTTTCCCTGCCACCCCAGCCACCAGGAATGCACTTGCAAGAAAAGAGGTCTTTGTCCCATGGCACTTGCAAGAAAAGAGGTCTTTGTCCCATGGCACTTGCAAGAAAAGAGGTCTTTGTCCCATGGCACTTGCAAGAAAACAGGTCTTTGTCCCATGGCACTTGCAAGAAAACAGGTCTTTGTCCCGTGGCACTTGCAAGAAAAGAGGTCTTTGTCCCATGGCACTTGCAAGCCTTCGCACACCCTTCCCACCTCCCCCCACCCCCTCACTTCCAGTCACTGCAGTTACTATGGTCATCTGCACTTGGTTCTTCCTCCTACCCTTCCCAATTACCCTCCCCTCTCCTCTACTTTGCCGCTTCTCTCTTCTCTCCTCCCCGCACCTCTTCCTCCCCCAACCCCCCCGCAGTTACGGCTCTGGGTTGGGAGCGCAGGTCTTTACAGTCGTCATCTGCATCTCTTTCTTCGGAGCAACTCTTTCATGCCAGCTGGGGGCATCTCGTGTGGTGAGTAGGCTGAATGCTGCTGTGCGGTACTGTGTGGTGCTGTGTGGTGCAGCAAGCACTGTGTACCATCTGTGCTACTGAGCGATCAAGAGTTCTCAAATGCGACTGCGTTCTTCGGAGCCACGCCACTCTCTCGTGCCAAATTGGGCCATCTCGTGTGGTGAGTCGGCTGCGTGTTGCTGCGTGCTGCTGCGTGTTGCTGCGTGCTGCTGCGTGCTGCTGCACAGAGTGCGTTCCTGTACTGTGGGCTACTGAGTGAGTGATCAAGGGTTTTTGAAAACGATTGTGTTTCTTCGGAGCCACTTTCTCGTGTCAGCTGGGGGCATGTCGTGTGGTGAGAGGGCAGTGTGGGACCTCTCAAACCTTGTTCCAGTGTGGGACCTCTCAAACCTTGTTCCAGTGTGGGACCTCTCAAACCTTGTTCCAGTGTGGGACCTCTCAAACCTTGTTCCAGTGTGGGACCTCTCAAACCTTGTTCCAGTGTGGGAGCTCTCAAACCTTGTTCCAGTGTAGGACCTCTCAAACCTTGTTCCAGTGTGGGACCTCTCAACCCCACTCTTCTCCCCCCCTTTTCCCTCCTGGTCAAACACCCCCCCACGCCTACTCCACACCCCCCCACGCCTACTCCACACCCCCCTAGCAGCCTCTCCCTTCCCCTTGCTCTGGCGGCGCCTGGCATCAAACCGTCAGAGCCAGGCATCCTCCACGCTCTGCTCCACGCTCTGCTCTTATTTTAAGTCGACTCAAAACACGACTCAAAACACGAGTCGACTCAAAACACGACTCAAAACACGAGTCGACTCAAAACACGACTCAAAACACGAGTTGGCTCAAAACACGAGTCGACTCAAAACACGAGTCGACTCAAAACACGAGTCGACTCAAAACATGAGTCGACTCAAAACACGAGTCGGCTCAAAACACGACTCAAAACACGAGTCGACTCAATACATCAAACCGTCAGAGCCAGGCATCCTCCACGCTCTTCTTCGGCCTCACTTCCATCTCCACCATCGCTTGGATCTCCCCCACCACCCCACCCCCCTTCCCCCTTTCCCCGCCCCCCTGCCCTCTACTCTCACAGGCCTATGCCCTAGCTAGGGATGGTGGCCTGCCCTTCTCCTCGCTCTGGCGCTGCTTGGCACCCAACCGAGTGCCAGTGTGACCACTGACACTCTCCGTGTTCGTCGGGCTGCTCTTCCTGCTGCCTGTGCTCGCCTCCTCCACGCTCTTCTCCACAATCGCTTGGATCCTCTCCCCCACTCCCCACCCCTACTCCCCCAGGCATATGCCCTGGCTAGGGATGGTGGCCTGCCCTTGTCCTCCCTCTGGCGACGATTGGCACCCAACCGCGTTCCAATATGGGCACTCACGCTCTCCGTGCTCGTGGGGCTGCTCTTCCTACTGCCCGTGCTCGCCTCCTCCACGCTCTTCTTCGCCCTCGCATCCATCTCCACCATTGCTTGGATCTCCGCCTACTCCATCCCCATCCTCTTCCGCACCCTGCAAGATGAGAGAAATTTTCCGCCCGGCCCGTTTTATCTGCCCAACTACATCGGGTTCACAGCCGGGTAGGTGAAACAACACTGTTACATTGCATGGGAGTCGGGGGGGGGGGGGGGGGGGGGGGGGGGGGGAGGAGGGGAGTAGGAACGGGGTGAGATTTCGATGCAGTGTGGTTGGTGGTAAGGCCCTGTGCTCGCCTCCTCCACGCTCTTCTTCGCCCTCGCATCCATCTCCACCATTGCTTGGATCTCCGCCTACTCCATCCCCATCCTCTTCCGCACCCTGCAAGATGAGAGATAATTTCCGCCTGGCCCGTTTTATCTGCCCAACTACGTCGGGTTCACCGCTGGGTAGGTGAATCGAAAAATGAAAAAAAAAAAAAAAAAAAAAAAAAAAAAAAAAAGGTTTGGAAGGGGTGAGGGGGAGGAGGAGAGGAGTGAAGAGGGGTGGGGTGGTGGGGAGGTGTGGATGGGAAAGGGCAACGACAGGTGAGGCCAAGGTAATGACACCTAAGTATTGGTCTGACATACATGGCTAGTTCCCATTGCCCCTCGTTTCACATCTCCTTGCATTTCGCAGTGAAGATTAATTCCTCATTCTGCATCCCCCAACACACCCCCTTCTAATCGTTTTCACAGGAAAATGGTCCACGTGGTTGCTCTGCTCTGGGTGCTCTACACCCTCGTCGTATTCAACCTCCCGACGATGTTTCCTATCACGGTGGAGAATTTCAATTGGGCACCGGTCGCCATAGCTGTGTGGATGAAGATGTTTATTGTGTGGTGGCTGCTGCATGCTAGGTATTGGTTCAAAGGCCCTGTTAGAGAATTTGAACCTGTTGATGAAAATTCTGTAACAAACAATATCAGAGATGAGTATTGATTTTTTTCATATGAAGTTGCTTATGTATAAAACAATAAAAAATGTTGTCCATATATGCGTTTCCGAACCACACCAGTATATGGAAACCATTCACACAAAGTTTACCTTGGGATTGTCAATAGGCGAGGCAAAGTGAAGTAAAGGATTGATGGACAAGGCTACAGTCTGCTAAGTTAGCAGTCCGTCGATTAGAGGACGATTTCTGACAGGATGCTTGATTTCTCGTCGTCTGATCGGTGCGCTTGGCGGGAAGCCCGTACCGCGTACAGCAGCGCGATCGAGTCGCTCGCGAAGCCTAAGCTCGCGGCACTCGACGCGTTCTACTGCGACGAGCTGCCGCGGCGATTGCGGCAGCGACAACGCGGTGGCGAAAGCGGTGACCCTGAACCGGGGAACCTCGAAGCCGGAGATCTTAAAGCCGAGGATGTCGAAGCAGGAGATTCTAAACCAGAGACTGTTAGTAATGGTGGAGATACCACAGGTGGGAGTAAACGCGGGAATGCTAAGGGCGGGTGTATTGAATCTAGGGTTACCAGAAGTAGGAGCAGGAAACGCGAAGATTCAGAAAGCGAGGACAAGGAGAAAGGGGATGGTGGGGGTGGAGGGGATGGTGGGGGTGGTGGAGCTTACGTCAGCAAGGAGGAGCTCGTGTCGGTGATGGAGTGGAAGCTGACACGTGGCAAGTGGCGGTAATTTCCTTAACGCCATTCCCTCCCCGACCATCACCGACCCCTTGCCCCCTCTTCCTCTCTTCCCATCACCCGCACGCGATCGTTTTACCCCACCCTCACAATTACCTGAAATCTGAAACCTGCAACACAAGACTCCTATCTCGACTCCCGCAATTCTCAATCTCATTAATCTGCAATCCCCATGTGTACACAACCATTTTCCCTTCCCCTTCACTTCAGCCTTCCCTCCCCCCCCTTCAAACCCCCTTCACCCCAGCTTTCCCCTTTTCCTTCTCCAATCCCTTCCCACCAATCAGCCCTCGTCTCCTGCAATTCATCAAGCAGCTCGACCCCACTGCAGTTCAAAACCGCATGAATTCGGTGTTGACTTAAGCCCCTCTCCCCTTTTACTTCTCCCTTCCTCTCCCTTCCTTCTCCCTTCCCCTATCAGCCCTCGTCTCCTGGACTTCATCAAGCAGCTCGACCCTGATGTCGTTCAAACCGCATGATTGTGCTGTACTCAAAGCCCTTCACGCCCGCACCCCATTCCCTCTCCCTTCTTTCTCCCTTCCTTCTTACCTCCTTTCCCCCTTCCTTCCTTTCCTTCCCCATCAGCGCTCGTCTCCCCGAGTTCATCAAGCAGCTTGATCACACTGCAGTCCAAACCGCATCATTCTTGTGTTGACTTAAAGCCCCTCTTCCTTCCCCTCTACCTCCCCGTTTATTCTTCCTTCCCCCATCAGCGCTCGTCTCCCCGAGTTCATCAAGCAGCTTGATCGCACTGCAGTCCAAACCGCATCATTCTTGTGTTGACTTAAAGCCCCTCTTCCTTCCCCTCTACCTCCCCGTTCATTCTTCCTTCCCCCATCAGCGCTCGTCTCCCCGAGTTCATCAAGCAGCTTGATCGCACTGCAGTCCAAACCGCATCATTCTTGTGTTGACTTAAAGCCCCTCTTCCTTCCCCTCTACCTCCCCGTTCATTCTTCCTTCCCCCATCAGCGCTTGTCTCCCTGAACTCAAAAGTCCCCTCACCCCGCTCCCGGCCTCCGTCTCCCCTCCTTCTCCCTTTCTTCCGCCTTCTCTTGCCCATCAGCCCTCGTCTCCTCGACTTCGTCAAACAGCTCGACCCCCATGCAGCCCTTATTGCAAGACTTTGGAGCAGACTTAAAAGCCCCTTCACCTGCTCCCCCTGCCTCCTCCTCCCCTCCCTTCCTCCTCCCTTCTCTTGCCCCATCAGCCCTCGTCTCCTCGACTTCATCAAGCAGCTCGAACCCAACTCAGTCCAAACCGCATCATCTCTGTGTTGACTTATAGTTGACTTATAGCCCCTCACGCCCCCTCCCCCCTTCCTTCTCTCCTCCTTCTCCCTTACCTTTTCCCTTCCCTTCGCCCACCGTCCCTCGTCTCCTGAGCTTCAGCAAGCAGCTTGACTCTGATGCAATCCAAACTGCATCATCTTTGTGTTGACTTCAAAGCCCCTCACGCTCCCCCTCTCCCTTTTCCTTCTCCCTTCCTTTCCTTCTCCCTTTTCCTTCTCCCTTTCCTTCTCCCTTCCTTCTCCCTTCCCCAATCAGCCCTCGTCTTCTGGACTTCGTCAAGCATCTCGACCCCAAAGCAGTCGAGGCCGCATCATCTCGAGCCTTCGCTGCTCTGGCGCCATACCACAACCTTACCACGCCTGGAGGTTCGGAATCAGGTTCGAGAGCACGTTTTGAAGCAGATGTTGAAGCGAGTCTGAAGGCAGCAGTAATGGAGCTGTCAACACTTAAGGGCGTTGGAGCAGCAACAGCATCTGCAGTGCTGGCTGCGTTCGCCCCTGAAATCGCTCCATTTATGTCGGATGAGGTGAGCAGGGATTCTTCTCGGGAGCACGTTTGGGAGCAGGTGTTAAAGCGAGTCTAAAGGCTGCAGTGACAGAACTTTTGTAACTCAAGGGCGTTGGAGCAGCAACAGCATCTGCAGTGCTGGCTGCATTTGCCACTCCATTCATGTCGAATGAGGTGAGCAGAGATCTACAAAGCGAAGATAATTTCTCAGGAGCGAAATACTGTGAAGTATGTAAACGCATCCATCCATGTTTCTTTCTCCATTGCTGCCTCTGCAACAACCCTAAACCCTAAATCCCCGAACCCCAAACCCTGGACCCTAAACCCCCAACCCCATCTCCTTCAACCACTTGAAATATCAATTGATTTCCTCATGTGAGAATCTGGTGCCCTTCCTCCCGACGGTCTCTGTGCTCCTCCCCTCATCCTTGCATCTCATTTCATCTGCCTGCCTGCCGCAGTGATCCAGGCCATGGTTGCGGCTTTGGGAGACTGCATGGACTATTCGC
This sequence comes from Closterium sp. Naga37s-1, assembly GCA_947471745.1. NCBI lineage: Eukaryota > Viridiplantae > Streptophyta > Zygnematophyceae > Desmidiales > Closteriaceae > Closterium > Closterium sp. Naga37s-1. Next base: position 1,632,836 of record CANJKZ010000966.1, read on the forward strand.
TTCGCCGCTACCTCATGAGCATTCTGATGCCCTTCCTCCCAACAGTCCCTTAGTGCTCCCTCTCCTCATCCTTGCCTCTCTTCTCATCTCCCTCCCTGCCGCAGTGATCCAGGCCATGGTTGCGGCGTTGGGGGACTGCAAGGACTACTCGCGTCGCCGCTACCTCATGAGCACTGGGATGCCTTCCTCCTGTCAGTCTCTGTGTGCTCCCTCCCCTTCCTCTTTGTCCTTGCCTCTCTTCTCATCTCCCTCCCTGCTGCGGTGATCCAGGCCATGGTTGCGGCGTTGGGGGACTGCAAAGACTACTCGCTTCGCCGCTACCTCGTTTTTGGCAAGGCCATGCGCGAAAAGGCATCGGTAAGCTGAGTGGCGCTTTTTTTGTTACCTTCGCCGGAAAGAGTGTTTGAAAATATCTGTGAGGTGTGGAACGTTTCAAACTTTTGGCTTGGAACGCATGATGTGCTCTGTAGGTTCTTGGTGCATGTGCATTCCTGTTTGCATACGCTGGCCCGGGTGAGAAGGTTTCAGTGCGAGCCTGTTTCAGTGTGAGTGCGTTTCAGTGCGAGCACATTTCTCTGCATCTTTTCCAAGGGTGTGAGCATGTAAACTGCTCCTGCCTTGAGGCCGCATGCCCCTTTCCTTGTTCTTGAACCTAAATCACTGGATGAATCTCTTCCTCCTCCCTTATTTCCTCGACAGGGATTGAATCGGCTCGAAGCAGAAGGGCAAGCAGAGCAGGACTGTGCCCGTTCCACGTCACATGAAGAGGAGGCTTCACTCGTTAAGTTCACAGCTGCTGATGTAGAGAAGGCACTGTGGTCAACTGCCGTCTCAGGACTGCAGGCAAAGGCCACCGTGGCAGGGAGCGGAAAAAGAAAAGAAACGGTGCCTGATGCTACTTCGAGAGCAAAAAGAAAACGCTGAATGGTTACTAGGATCAGGAGCTGTCATTTTTTACCCATACATGACCAACTGCGTTAATACGTTAATGATGCTGGATTGCTCGATCTTGACGTTTTTTATGAGGCTAGATATATTGAGTAGCTATTACCTTGTCGAAATACAGTACATGGCTCAACACTGTATATTTCCCGCCAAAACAAAATTCTGGCCGGATACCGTTCGTTTTTCCTGGTTCGCTCCTCTTCCCCTCGTATGTGCTCAAGGGCCTGTCAGGTGAGGAAAGGAAGCTCTAGCGACGGTGTGATTCGCTGAGAACCCTCGCAAAGAGTGTTCTCTCACTGTTCACGAAAGCAACATCCATGGACCTAGGGATGAAGCTTTTAGATCTCTGACTATTGGATACGTCGTTGGTGGGTACCGAAGCAGCTTAGTGAGTGGTAGTTTACTGATGGAGACAATGGCGCGACCCGCAGTGTGGTCGTCATCTTCTAGGGTCGCTCAACCGTTATTGCCAGAGGCTTCTAGGAGCGCCGTTGCAAGTTCAGATGCTTTATCGCATTCTCCCGTTAGATGTTCTCAGACCTATCCGTCGGTAAGCCTTTGCTTTCCTACTTTGGAAAAAGTTACTCGCCTTTCGCTCGAGGCTGTGCATTTGGGCATGTTTCTCACGTGGTTCTCATGTCTGCATACGCTTGCAGTCAAGACTAGGAACAGTACGGCAGCAATCGTTGACTCGCTCACGGACATTATTGCGAAGCGCTTTGACACCAGGATTTCACGGAATTTCAGGTTTTAGGGCTAACCCATTGCCAAGGCCTGGCGTCTGCCGGGCTTTTACGGGTATGAATTTGCTCACTTGCCATTACTTCAGTTGCCTGCATTTTGTGGCTTCAGCAGTTTTATGTATCCTTCTTTGATGCATTATCTTTGCAGTAAAAGCTACCTATTATGATGAAGATGACGAAGATCTATTTGAGTTAACTTTCCTTCAACGGTTGCAGCGGGCATGGCGAATCATCTTTCCACCAAGAAACCGTCCTCCGAGGTTAGTCACACCACCGAGCTCGCTGACTGTAAAAGTTATGGGTGGTCAACTGTCTGTAAAACCGATTTTCTCAGTCACATTTTTTCTTCGAAATCCGTCCCTTTCATGGCTGTTCCATTGGGTTGAGTAATTCGTGGCCAAGCATTTGACCATTCTTCCTTTCTCAAACGTCTTGCAGCAATGCAGAGATTGCCAAAGAGCGGCTTCGGCTTGTTCTGTACACAGATCGAGGGGAAGTAAGTCCTGAAGTGAGAAGGCGACTACGCCGCAAGATCATTGATGCAATTTCAGCATACGTGGAGATAGAATCAGAAGAAGACGTGCAGCTGAGTGTGTCAGCTGACCCGGACATTGGGACCGTGTATTCCATCACCATTCCTGTGCGGAGAGTGAAGCCGGAGTATCAAGAGTACTGGAGCGAGTCTGGATTCAGGGATCGGTTTTATGAGGAGATTCTGAGGGAACGTGGCCCCAACTCAGCACTCACAAAGCTGGAAATAATGAGGGAGCCTGTGTCAGATGATGATAGCAGAGCAGGGTCCGCAGATTCGTGAACAGAGATGTTACTGATATTAGGTTTGGTTTCTGGTTATAGTGTCTTTGGGTCAGTCGTTCACTAATGTATGTTGGTTGTGGGGTAATTATGCTGCCTTGATTTCTATTGTGTTTGATGTGATTGACAGTGTACAGTAGCTCATTTGTGGTGGTGTACTGTCAGCTGTCTGCTGGTATGTCTATTTTCTTCATAAACACTTCATCTGGGCACCTTATCAAGAATGACTCTAAAGCGTTTGCAAACAGTAAAGGACCTGCGGCCTGGCGCTCACTTCGCCGCATCTTTCGCTGCCTCCAGGTTCTTGCCCTGACTGCGGGAACAGTCCGTGCACAGTAACGTCTCCGCCCTACTTCCCCGCATGCGCATTCCCCTTTCACTCGCGCAACGGACTGCGCCGGGGCGCCGCCGCTCAAATTTGAAGGGGCGCTTGACTGACGGCGGATCACTGTACAGCCACTCTTCCCGCGCTCTTACTCAACCGCAATAGATGTAGTTGAAACCAAGGGGAGGAAAAGATCGACGACCACGATGAAGGATCGAACGATGATGCACATGCAAATTTTGGATGGATGGTGTCGATTGTTCAAGCACAGCCCATCCCATTTCAAGTGCGTTTTGTTCCCGTCCCACCCACCTGCTCGCTGGGCAATACAGTGAGATCTTCAGAGCTAGCTGAAACACTCCCTGTTCGTGGATGGTCCCCTTTTCCATCCACCTCTAGTCGCTCCGCGTGTAGAATCAATAACATCATCCGCCATCTCCATCACTCGCGTCAACTCTGCTGTCGTTGAACTAATATTTCCACTGAATGCTTTCTAGCGCTTGCTCCTCCTGCCTTACTCGTGGTGATAACCCGAGGCCGAAGGGCGAGTTGTCACTTTAGTAATTGCCGAAGAAAAAAGAGAGCAGTCGGCAGCAGGCGTAGTAGAGGAGTTTAAATAGGCTCTTCAATACCTGGGCTCGTCCAGAACCAGCTCGAATATCTGATGGCCGTTCGTCCAGAAGCCAGAAGCTTCAGGCAATGACACCACGTAAACCTAGCACCTCCGAATCATTGCGAGTGTCATCATCACCTGAAGTAAACAGCGTTCAATAATGGTGACGACGCCGTGCGCATCGCCTCGAGCTAGTACGCCTCATCCTGCTCCGAGGCTGGCGACGTCTCGCCGCGCGACGAAACTTCGATTCGAGCGAAACGGATTGACGCATCCTGCCGACGCCGCGATGCAATATATTGCGTGCCAAGTAGTGCACACGCGCCTGCTGCTGCTCATCCTGCTCATGCTGCTGTCTGCAGCACGCGGGATCACCGCCCGAGGGATCACCGCCCGAGCACCGCGCTTTTCCGACTCGTTACAATCATCCACGATTGAAGCACCTACACAACCAACCTCGCTGAGTTCCGTTTATCCCATACGTTTTCAACCAGAATCGACTGATCTCGATAATAGTCCATCTTACCCAGCAGATTCTCAAAGCGTTGACCAGACAGCACCGTTGATAGTACCTGTCGTGTTGCCTAGACTGATCGTCAGACGACGCAAGGATTCGAAACCACGCCTGGAGAATGCGGATGGAGCAACGGATTCGCGTGCTAATGGCGGCTTGAGGAGCAGCAGGATTTTAAACTCAGACGCGAGTCATATGCGAGTGGCGAGAGAGAGTAAGGTCTGCCATTTCCAACCCGCAATGCTCGCTGAATGTGCCAGCGAGGCTCGTAGACTCGTACTGTGTCGTCAAGGTTGCCACAGTGCCAAGCTGCAGCTGAAGCGCGTTCTTTCGATGTAAATCGTGCTGCTGCTGCTGATGCTGATGCTGATGCTGATGCTGCTGCTGCTGCTCCCTCTGTGTCCGTAGATTTCAGTTACTGAAACGTATCTAAGCTTGCTGCGTTCTTTGTTAGAGTCAATTCTGAGAATTCTCAAACGTGTCTCTGCGTTCCGAATGCCTTTTTCTCTCTACCACTGGCTCCTTTCCGTCCACATCTCGTTCCGTGCCCTCAACGCATCTTCGTTTCGCCTTGTCCTCTCCTTCCATGTTGTTCGTGTTGAAGGCAGAAGGTGACAGCCGCCTGAGCAACAGCAGCAATGGAAACGGAAATAGCAGCAGCAGCAGCAGCAGCAGCAGCAGCATAAACGGTAGCGACGGCTACGGCAACAGCAGCAACGGGAACAGCAGCAGGAGCAGCGAGAGCAAGAGTGACAAAATAAACGCTACCAGCAGCAGCAACGGGAACAGTAACAGCAGAAGCAGCAGGAACAGCAGCAGTAGCAGTGAGAAGAGCAATGAGTCTTGGATTGCCAGCAGTAGCGACGTGAGTAACAGTCGCGGAAACACCACTGCTACCACAAGCAACAGAAACAATGGCAGCAACAGTACTGCTATTACGAGCAACAGCACCAGCAGCACTGATAGCACAAGCAGCAACAGTAGCAGCACCAACAGCAGCAGCAGCACCACCACCACCAGTAGCAGCAACACCAGTGACAGCAGCAACAGCAGCAACAGCAGCAGCAACAACAGCACCAGCACCACCAACATTGAGCCCACCGCTCTCTCCCCCACCAGTCGTGCCATCCTCATCTCAGCCCTCACCCTCTCCCTCTCTCTCGCCCTCATCACCGCTCTAGCCGCCTCCACCATGGCTCTCCTGCTCTACCGCCGCCTCCCGCCCAATCCCCACACGCCACGTGGCGGCTTCTCAGTGGTCGCAGCACATGGTTCGAGTGACGGTGGAGGGAGTGAGAGTGACAGCATCAGCAACAGCAATAGCTGTAGCATTGGGAGTGGGAGCAGCCGCGGGGTTAGTGGCCGGGGTGGTTTACCCAGCCCGTTCAGGGGTGGTTTACCCAGTCCTTTTGGGGGTAGAAGGGAGAAGAGGCGGCCTCTAGGAGAGCAGTTGGAGGAGGGTGAGGGGGGAGGCTGGGGAGATAACTTAGATCAAGCAGAGATTGCTGCTGCTGGTACCAGCGCTGCTGCCGCTGCTCGTCCTTTTGCTACTGCTGCTGGTAATGGTGGTGGTGGCGCTGCTGCTGCTGCTGCTGCTGCTGGGGGCCGTGCAGGGGGTGCAGTGGCAGAGAGTGAGGGGGAGGAGGCGTCGTTTGACATTCAAAAGGTGGTGGAATTCACCCTTGCGGACCTCGTAGCTGCCACTGACAGTTTTGCAGACAAGAACCACCTGGGGCAGGGCAGCTACGGCAATGTGAGTGGTGCTGTGTGGTATGGCATGGTATGGCATGGCATGGCATGGCATGGCATGGCATGGCATGGCATGGCATGGCATGGCATGGCATGGCATGTCATGGCATGGCATGGCACGGCATGAGATGCTGGCATAGCTGACAAGAACCACCTGGGCCAGGGCGCCTATGGCAATGTGAGTGGTGACTGTGGGATGGGATGGGCTGGGATGGGATGGGCTGGGATCGGATGGCATGGCACGGCGGCTGTGCTGTCAGCAACCACCTTGGCCAGGGCAGCTGCGGCAATATGAATGGTGCGACTGGACAGGGCGCGTTCGTTCAGATCGGGTCGGTTCGGGTCGGGTGGGTGGGTGATGCTATGGGATAGTGGGAGTGCATGACATGGCGAGGTGGCTGTTTTCATGTCTGCTATGAGATTGATTGGCCCTCAACAGGTATTCCATGATTCAAAAGGGTGATGCGAGTGTGACGCTTCTGCTGCGTCTTCCCACCTCCCTTTCTTGCCTGCTTCCCTGCTGCACCAATCACGGGGCGGCAGGTGTACCGAGGGAGGCTCAAGTCGGGAGAGGTGGTGGCGGTGAAACGAGCCAAGGCGGAGCGACGGCAGGACATGCGCAAGTTCAAGAAGGAGGTGCGATGGAGTGAGGTGGAGTGAGGTGGAATGAGGCGGACTATTTGAGAGAGATGGGTGGTGGTAGCGATGCGTTTTTTAAGACGTCTCAATAACTCCCTTGTATCACGCAGAGATGGGTGGTGGTGGTGATGCAACGAGCCCCAGTCAAGAGAGGAGCGATGATCTGATCTGATCTGATTTGAGCAAGGTCACTCAAGAGCTGCTGCTGTGCCACCGCTCCCACTCGCACTCCCTTCTCCTTTTGAGGCACCTCAAAAGCCTCACGCCAATAGCTGCTGCTGCTGTGCCAAGAACTTCAAAAGCTCACGCAAGAGTTGCAGGTGGTTTGTACGAGTTTATAAGGAGGGAAAGGAAACTTCCCCCCCCCACAAAACCTCAGCTCCCCCTCCTCGTTTCTCTTCTCCCCCATCACCCATCTTTCTTTCTACCCCCCCTCCCCTCCCCCCTTATCAAGTGAAGCTGCTGTCTCGAGCAAAGCACAAGCATTTGGTGCAGCTGTTGGGGTGTTGCCGGGAGGCACAGGAGAAGCAGGTGGTGGGTACGAGGTCATAAGGGAGGGATAAAGGGGGAGAGAGGATACCCCCTCACAGATCCTTAAATACCGTCCTCCTTTCCCTTTTCCTCCTCGTCCACCCTTTTGAGGAGCCTCAGAAGCTCTTTTGGGGCGCCTCAAGAGGAGGGAAAAGAGAGGATACCCCCTCACAGACCCTTACCTCCCTTCCTCCTTTCCCTTTTCCTCCTCATCCACCCTTCCAGTATATTGCGGGGAGGAGCAGGAGCAGCTTCTGGTGTACGAGTTCATAGGCGGGGGAGAGAGGTGGGGAGAGACCCCCCCTGCTGCCTACCTGCAGAACCTCAACTCCCTTTCTCCTTTCCCCCTTTTTCCCCGCACCCACCCTCCCAATCCACCCCCACCCCCCCCCCCCCCCCCCTCTGTGTCAGGTGATGCTGCTGTCTCGAGCGCGCCACAAGCATCTGGTGCAGCTGCTGGGGAATTGCCGGGAGGACCAGGAGCAGCTTCTGGTCTACGAGTTCATAGGCGGGTGGGGGATAGAGGAGACACCCTCGCTCAGAATCTCAAATTCCCCTCCTCCTTTCCCTCCCCTTCCCCGTCACCCATGCTTCCACTGCCCCCTCTGCCAGGTTATGCTTCTATCCAGGGCGCATCACAAGCATCTGTTGCAGCTGCTGGTGTACGAGTTCATAGGCGGGGGAAAGGGGTGGAACCCCCCTGCTACACACAGAACCTCAACCTCCTCTTCTTTCCCTCGTTCCCCCTCACCCACCCTTTCAACCCTCCCCTCCCATCTTCCCCTCTGCCAGGTGATGCTGCTCTCCAGGGCGCGCCACAAGCATCTGGTGCAGCTGCTGGGGTATTGCCGGGAGGAGCAGGAGCAGCTGCTGGTCTACGAGTTCATAGGCGGGGGAACCCTCTCTCACAACCTCAATGCGCCCTGGCGAGCCAGACAAAACAAGCCGCCCCTCAACTGGACCGAGCGGCTGCTGGTGGCGGCAGGCACGGCGCGCGCGCTGGCGTACCTGCATGATGACGTCAGCATGCCCTTCATCCACCGGGATGTGAAGGTGGGAGATTGGATTGGATTGGATTGGATTGGATTGGATTGGATTGGATTGGATTGGATTGGATTGGATTGGATTGGATTGGATTGGATTGGATTGGATTGGATTGGATTGGATTGGATTGGGTTTGATAGGTTTGGGTTGGATTGGATGATGACTTCATGAGGAGCTGATGTCACAATGGGTTATGCTGATGTCATCAGAGAGAGAGGTCCAGAGAGCAGTATTAGCTTGGCTGTAATCATGTACTGTCATATTTCGTTCCTTCCTTGGATTAGGATTCCTGCGAGTTAAGGGGTTTCTTGTACTACTTTGATTTCTGGGAAAGTTTTTTTACAGTTTCGTTCCTTACAGTTATGAGTTTGGATGCTTGGCTGTAATCGTGTACTCTCATATTTCGTTCCTTCCTTCCAGCCCAGTCGGTAACAGCCTCTTGGATTGGCACGTGGTGGCAAAGCACTTCATCTCTCTCCATGTCTATGCTTTCTTTCACCATCACTGTGCACCACTCTGCAACACTCTGCACCGCTCTGCACTGCTCCGCACAGCCCGGCAACATCCTCTTGGATCGACATGTGGTGGCGAAGCTGGCAGACTTTGGAACGTCAAGAGCCGTGGACACATCGTCGTATTCTGCAACCATCCAGGGCACTGCGGTGAGCATGGGTGTATTTCCGTGTGTGTATATAACACGTGCATCTATCACACACCGCACATGCACGTCAAGAGCCGTGGACACATCGTCGTATTCTGCGACCATCCAGGGCACTGCGGTGAGCATGGGGGTATTTCCGTGTGTGTATATAACACGTGCATCTATCACACACCGCACATGCACGTCAAGAGCCGTGGACACATCGTCGTATTCTGCGACCATCCAGGGCACTGCGGTGAGTGGCACAGGCTGAGGAGCATAAAATGTGCATGTAAGGTGTGCATGCAATACACGCATGTGCACACACGTCGCCGATACTCTGCAACCATATCGGGCACTGTGGTGTATCGCCGATACACAAAAGCATGCATGCACATGTTTGTGTCAGGAGCTTTGAACCTCCCTGAATCAAGTAAGACGGCTTTGTGCCATGAGCATTGTCAGGAGCTCTGGACCTCACTGTATCCTTCTGACTTTTGAGTCGACTCAAATGCCACCTTTTGAGTCGACTCAAATGCCACCTTTTGAGTCGACTCAAATGCCACCTTTTGAGTCGACTCAAATGCCACCTTTTGAGTCGACTCAAATGCCACCTTTTGAGTCGACTCAAATGTCAGGAGCTCTGGACCGCACTGTATCCTTCTTTATTTCACACAAACAGGCATTGTCACTGCGACCCCTATATCCTACCTAAAGACCTGAGTATGCTAGAGGCAGTGTATGGTGTATGTCTTGTCCGCTCATGTCCCTACTCCCCCTCACATAAACTCGCAGGGCTACTGTGACCTGGATTAACTCTAGGAAGGCAGCCATCGAAGCGCATAGACGTGTACAGCCATGGGCTCACATCCCGTGCTCCCCACTACAGTACAGCCATGGGCTCACATCCCGTGCTCCCCACTACAGTACAGCCATGGGCTCACATCCCGTGCTCCCCACTACAGTACAGCCATGGGCTCACATCCCGTGCTCCCCACTACAGTACAGCCATGGGCTCACATCCCGTGCTCCCCACTACAGTACAGCCATGGGCTCACATCCCGTGCTCCCCACTACAGTACAGCCATGGGCTCACATCCCGTGCTCCCCACTACAGTACAGCCATGGGCTCACATCCCGTGCTCCCCACTACAGTACAGCCATGGGCTCACATCCCGTGCTCCCCACTACAGTACAGCCATGGGCTCACATCCCGTGCTCCCCACTACAGTACAGCCATGGGCTCACATCCCATGCTCCCCACTACAGTACAGCCATGGGCTCACATCCCGTGCTCCCCACTACAGTACAGCCATGGGCTCACATCCCATGCTCCCCACTACAGTACAGCCATGGGCTCACATCCCGTGCTCCCCACTACAGTACAGCCATGGGCTCACATCCCGTGCTCCCCACTACAGTACAGCCTTGGCCTCATGCTGCTGGAGCTCTCCCGCTAGGCCTGTCCTTTCCCTTGTTCTCCCACCACCCTGTTCTCCCACCAACCTGTTCTCCCACCAACCTGTTCTCCCACCGCCCTCACCACCTAACAGGGCTACTGCGACCCGGATTACTTGAAGGCGTGGCAGCCATCGAAGCGCATAGACGTGTACAGCTTTGGCATCGGGCAATTAGAGCTCCTTCCCTTCACCTCGCCTCGTTCTCACCTCGGTCGTCCCCTGTTCTCCCACCCCCCACACAACCCGCAGGGCTACTGCGACCCCGACTACCTCAAATCAGGGCAGCCATCGAAGCGCATAGACGTGTACAGCTTTGGCATCGTGCTGCTGGAGCTCATCACTGGCAAGTCGCCTAGAGGCATCTCCAGGCCGTACCGCTTTCACGTGAGTGGGAGCATGATGCTGCTTTTCCTTTCTTTCTTTCTTTCTTTCTTTCTTTCTTTCTTTCTTTCTTTCTTTCTTTCTTTCTTTCTTTCTTTCTTTCTTCTTTTGAAGGATATGTCACATTCAAGTGAATGGGCATAAAGTTTCCAGTCTGTCTCCTTCTCTTTATCTCCTTTCCAAATGCACTTTTTCTTGAGTACATTCCCTTGCACGTAATAATGGGACTCTATGTGTGGCATTTTACCATGTTCGGATTCAAACTCGGATAAGCTTCCTCTGTTTATGAACATCCATGTTTGTTCTAGTGTTTATATATTTATGTAATGTATGCAACAGTAAAATTAATTACAGTTCCCATGTTTGTTCGACTCCCACTTAGAGTCCCGTTCCTGAAAGCTCTCTTCCCTCCCCTTCCTCCCCCCTCGCCCCCCTCTCCCCCCCCCAACCATCTCACTTTTCCCTTCTGCCCCTCCCTCCCTTTTGCCTCACCACCACTTTCCTCAGGTCCAAGATCTGCTGGATAAGAAGGGGCTAGCAGGGATTGTCGACCAATCCATGGGCATTTACCCTGAAAAGGAGGTCACCAGCGTGCTCACCCTGGCCTTCAAATGCACGGACATTAAGAACCCTGCTGCCCGGCCGTCCATGAACCGTGTGGTAACCGAGTTGGAGTCAGTGTTAGAGCCTGAGCGAGTGCTCCCGGTTACATCGGCGGTAGCACGGCAAATACACCACCAACATGATATAAGCTTGTCCCGAGGAGTCGGGGACGAGAGGGTTACAGAGGCGCACAATGAAAATGTGCAAGATATTGGGGAGTCGAATAATGTGACAGTAATGGAAGAGATAAGCGGAGAGGTACGGCAAGGTCATGATGATATCAGGGAGGGGGGTGTTATAGGAGAGGGTGGAAGCGTGGAGCTGTCGTTTGATTGGAATTTGCAAGAGGGAGGCAGTGGTGGGTTGGGGCGAGATAGGAGAAACGCTTCCATGGTGGGGGATCCGGATAGGCCAAGCAGGTTTTCATTTCGAGGTCAAGCATTTGAAGATTCTGATAGGGAGTTTGATGAGAGCGGTGTACTTAGCTATGGGCCAATCAATCCTGCCTAGATGTATAGCTGGTTCCTTCAGTTTTTGTTTTGTACGTGTATCGTATTATATCGAGTGGCTCCACTTCTATATCGAGAACGTGTTGCGCGGAAGAGCTTTCGCGGAGCGGAGCGATGCCTCTCAGCGGAACCAGTTTCGCGGGCACGGTGAACTCGTTCCGAAGGGTAGTTGGGGTTTGGTCGGTGGTGTGGTGTAGGGGCTAGAGGGGGAAACTCCCCCCACCGACGGATTCGACCCAGGGGAGGCATGCAGGCAGGCGCACACACACCCTGGGGGAGGGAGGCAGGCATTCAGCCAAGGGAGGGATGTTCGCGGAAAAACGAATCTCATGCAACGTGACAAACTTGGGGGACAGGTTCCAGCGCAGTCCGTCGTGGCTGACGGTCAGCTTGACGGCAGGTTTTGTTCCGTTTCCTTCAGAGCCAATGGCTGAAAAATCTGTTGGACGGAGTCAAACGGTTGCAGTCGAAAATAGTCAGATTCCGACTCAATTCGCTGGGAATTTGACGCGATCAGTTTGTCGTTCGTGGGGGTATGGTACATTCCGTCAATGTGGACCCTCCACCATGCTACAGAGCACTTTATCTCACGGAAAAAAGCAGTACCGCGAAGAATGTAGTTTTACCGAAAAACCTGACGGCCGCCATAGGAGTTCTCCCTTTTTGCGACTGCACGAACTCCTACCGTATCCTGTTGCGACTGCCCTGTGCAAATTAGGAACTTGACACTAGAGGCTCTCCATTGCCGTAGTTTATTTTCTTTGCCATAGGTTTAAGTATGACAATGACTGAGAGGGCCGTGGTACCAGGTGTTAAGTAGGAGAAGTCTTTCTCGTCACCTAGTTAATGTTATTTAACCTAAACTAGCGGGGCCGATTTCGTGTCTTTCCGCGTTTCTCGCGTTCATCGCTTTTCCCGTATTTAACCCTGTTTTCTTCCCAGTCTCTCCCACTGGCTTACCATGAGGTCCCCGCGCCGCTTCATTTGCGCTCCGTCGCTTATTCTGCTATTTCTTCTCGCTCATACCTCCATTTTCGTTTCCGCTGACGGATCTCCTTCAGGCGCTAGCCAGAATCCGTCCGAGAACTTCGATTTCCCCACCTTTAGCGCGGATGACGAGGAACTCATTATGGCGTACGAGAGGAAGTTCGCAGCCAGACCCGGCGAGGAGGAGGTGTCGTACGAGCAAGCGTATCATCTGGGAGAGAAACTGAGAGCTCGCGGTGTGACTGCAGCGGATGTGCTACAAAGTGAAGGCGATGTTTTGGCGGGAAAGGTTCAAGAGGAGGGAGGCGCGCAGACGGAATCCGTCAATGACGACGTTGCCCGTCAAGGTAACTTAATGTCTGATGTTACTTCACCTGCCGCATCTCCCGGGTATTCCTGTCTTGTTCCCACTCATGACTGCTTTGAAGATCTCGAAGCGCGTTTCTGCTTCCGCTTTTCTGTTTTCGTGTCTTCTTCGTTCCAACGTCTTCTGTTTTAGGTTACTAAGAAAATGACCCACTTCCCTGTTATCGTGGCTGCTCGTTCCGCCAATATTGTCTCTCTGTTTTCCTTCTCTCTAGTTGTCCCATTAGCCCATCTGTTTCCCATTCCTAACTCCATGCATTCCCCGTGCTTTTTCTTTTCCCTCCCTTCCATTCTTCCGCCAGCAGAGTTTCCGCGGAGAACTCTCTCTGCAACTTCCGCCTCCCCCTCCGCCTCCGCTTCCGCTTCCCCTGATCAGTCCGCGCTCGCGACCCAAACCATCGCGCGTCTTCGCTCGCTCGGCTTCCGAACCTTCGCGTCCGCTCTGGAGAAAACGGACGTTCTCTCCGCACTCCCTTCGACCGTCGCGCGCCCTGGGGGGTTCTCCCTCCTCGTCCCCTCGGACCGCGCGTTCCTTAATCTCCCGCAAGCCGTACAGAAGCTATTAAGAGGCCCGGACGCGAAAGCCGTACTTAAGAACCTCATTCTATACCACATTTTTCAGCCGCGGATTAATTTTAACTACTTTTTGAAGCTCAGAGGACGGCGCGTGAAGACGCTGCTTAGAGACCAGACTCTGACCGTTGGATTCGGGCGCTCCGGCTTTCCCGCAGCGCCGACAGTCGCGGGAGGGGAGTCTCTTTGGTTTGCTCCCTCTGACGGCGGAAAGCGGGTTGCGGATAGCAGCAGCGCCAGGCCCGCTGGTGGCGGTAGCGCGGGTACCGTTGTGATTGTAAAAGATGTTGCTTATAACGGGCTCGCGATCTGCCAGGCTGTCAGCGTGGTGCTCGTTCCGCCGTTGGATCTCCTTTCGCCTCCCAACGCATTACCCTCCGCCGCCACCACCACCACCACCGCGACTAAGGCTAAGAACGCGCCTCCGGTTTCCAAAACCAAGTCGCCCGCCAACGGCGGAAGTGGAGGGAAGATTCGTCCGCCTCCATTGAAGAAAAACGTCGTCGAATCCGCCTCCACGTTCGGCGGCAGAATTGCAGCCGCGGCAGGTGCGGGGAAGCGCGGAAATGCAGCGCCAGTGGCCGTGCCGAGTCCCGTTATCCGACCGTCTTCCATAACGTTAACCCCGCAGCAGCAGGTGCTCTACTGGCTGTCACGCCACGGGCTGGGCCGCACCGCCGCGAATCTCGCGCAGTCCGGCGTGCTGGATCTCGCGACGGCGGATAACCCGGTTACCGTTCTCGCGCCAACGCAGCTCGCGTATCGCTTCCTCCCCTGGACGGTCCGGCAGCTGTTCTTCACCGCGTCGGGGGAACAGGTGTTACCGCGGCTGATGAAATACCACGTTATAACGGAGCGGCTTACAGTGAAGCAGCTGCGGTCGGCCGGGAATAACAAGTATCCGACCCTGTTGGATGAACACCCCGTTGATACGAAAGTAGGCTCGACATTTGTCCGTTTCTCTCCCGAGCCTCCGGATTACGCCGCCGCGACCATCATCCCCGGGTCGTCCTTCAGCAACGGCATCGCGACCGTCCACGTCAGCAGCTCCGTGCTCATCCCGCCGTACGATCTCCTCTCCGTCCCAGAGCCTCCCACCCCCGCGCCCGTCCCCCCGCCGCTCGGCCCCGCGCCCGGCCCCGGCCCCTCCCCCGCCCCCGCAGCAGCGGGGACCCAAGCGCTAGATATGGTGGGGGACTTGGAGGCGGAAGGGGGGAGTTTCTGGGAAGAGGCTAGACTCAGGGCTTCCGCTCCCGTTCCCCCTCCCCCTCGCCCTCCGCTTCCCCCGCCGCCGCCCCCGCCCACGGGCGGGTTCGTCCCGAAGCGCCAGCTAATCTCGTTTGACGACGCGCGCGGGGAGCCGTACAGCGCCGCGCCTCCCCCCATGGCGGAGCCTCATAGCACCGCGCCTCCCCCCATTGCCGTGGACTTGGCGCAGGAAGGGGAAGGGGAAGGGGAGGGGGAAGGTGAAGGGGAAGGGGAGGGGGAACGAGAAGCGGACGAGGTTGACGAGGTTCGGGAAGCGGCGCTAGAGACAGCAGCGGGTTCGGAGGGGAGGGAGGTGTACGGCAAACCTGGTTCCGAATCAGGTGCTTCCTCAGGTGCTGCCTCAGGTGCTTCTTCAGGTGTTTCTTCAGGTGCCAGGCGTGTGCTTCCTGAGCTATCACTCAGCGCCCGCCAGCAGACCATAGACGAGCTAGCAAAGCGCGGCCTCACTGTACTCGCTAAGAACCTCGCCGCTACAAGGATACTAGACTCCCTATCCGGCCCCGCTACACTCCTCGCGCCCACCAACCTAGCCTTCTGGACCCTCCCTCTTCCCATTAAAGCCCTCCTGATGGGTCCCAAGGCGGACTTAGTTCTTAGAAACCTCGTGGCCTATCACATCCTGCCACGTGGCCGCGTGTCGTCGAAGCAGTTTGAGGCGGGGATAGAGGCGGCGGGGATCGAGGGGTATGAGATATTTGACACGCTGCTGGAGGGGACGAGTGTGAAGGCGGAGCACTTGGGGAAGGCCCTCGCCTTCTCGCCGCTGCCCATGGTGCCCCTGCTGAGCCGAGTGGCTCGGGTTGTCGCGTCGGATATTAATACCGGAGCTGATGCTGCTGCTAACGAAGCTGATAGTAGCGGGGATGATGCTGGTAGCGGGGATGCTGGTAGCGGGGATGCTGCTAGCGGGGATGGAATCACGACCCATGTGATCAACCGAGTGCTCATTCCGCCGGTCAAAGTGCTGCTAGCGCCCTTCGATTCCCCCTCCTCCTCCTCCTCCTCCTCCTCCTCCTCCTCCTCCTCCTCCTCCTCCTCCTCCTCCTCCTCCTCCTCCGCCGCCTCCGCTTCCTCCTCCCCTACAGGCGTAGCAACAGCAGCAGCAGTTAACCCTTTCAGTGCGGCATATGCTGCTTTGGCCCAATCCATGGTCTTACCAATGGGTGAGTCGTGTCTCAGTCGTTGTCTGTTCAATGGACTCAAAGAGCCATTCCATCGTGTTGTTCATTCCTATGAGTGACTCACATGTCCGTTGTTGTTGATTGTTACTCTTCATCGTTGCTGAATATTTTACCTGTTCCTATTCACTGCTCGTTTTCCCTTCCCCAAGGCCATCGTCTTTCCACCTTTCCCTCCATCATCCCCTTTTCATCTGACCATGTCCCTCCACCCCTCCCATCCCCTCCTGCACCTTTTACCCTGCACCAAGTCTTTTGACGTGCTCTCATCTTACCGCTGCCCTCCCCCTCTTCATGCACTCCTCTCTCCACTCCTCGCTGCTCCCTCACTAAATCCCATCCTTTCATCATCGCTTTCCTTCTTGCTTCCTCCCTCTCCCCCTTCCCTCCTTCTCCACCCCCTGCCCTCATTCCCTGCCCTAATTCCTTTCCAGTCGTAACCTCTCCAAGCGAACCCCCTCCCCCACCTCCCTCACCTCCCTCGCCGCCCCCTCCTCCTGCGGCGGACGACACCATAATGAGCCGCCTGCGCCTCTTCGGGTGCACCAAGACGGCCGACATGATCGTACGCTCCGGCTTCATCGCGCTCCTCACCACCGCCACATCCCCCAACGTCACCTTCTTTGCTCCCACCGACGACGCGCACGCCCGCATCCCCGCACCCGTGAAGCAGCTTATCACAGACAACGGCGCTGCGGCCGAGACGCTTCTCCTGAGCTACCAGGGGGTTTTCGGGATTCAGACCTACGCGGAGCTGACCAACAAGTCGACCGGGTCGCTCCCAACGCTGTTGACGGATATGTCTGTCACGCTGACCAAGACCCGCTGCCCGTACTTCAAGAGGTTTTACCGGGAGCCGGGGTGTAAGGAGGAGGTTTCCCTGTTTTCGGAGCCGCCTATGAGTTACCCTGCTGTGAAGATCGTTCGGCCGAATATAATCTATATTCAGGAGCCGCGGAACATTACAAGCTCGGGGCAGAATATCACGATTATTGTGCAGACGCTCGTTCATATCTCGTCGGATTTCTTTATTCCGGATATGGCGCTGCTGGTTCCTGGTGCTGTGCCTCCTGCTCCTCCTCCAGACTCCCCCCCTCCTCCTCCCCCTTTCCCTCCCCCCTCCCCGCCTCCCTCCCCTCCTCCTCCCCCTTCCCCCCCTCCACCATCACCACCACCAGTTGAGTAGTGATCATAATGTGGTCCGAATTGGAATAGGAACTCTCGTCTCAGGCAAGACTGTGTTTGAGGAGGGTGCATGTTGGTGTCGCGGTGAGGAGAGGATGCTTCAAGCGTAACATACCGTATGAATATGCCAAGGGTGTCATTGAATATGCAGACTGCACTTGCACTGTAGCTGGCTTTGTGGTAGCGAGGAGAGCATGTGTGGTCTATGAGATGCTGCTGACACAGTAATTGTATGGGAATGGGAATGGATGACAGGTAATGGCAATAATCAATGTATGCATTGATTGTCATTGGTAATCCAGGTGGTTCGCGGAGTCCATACATTGAAGTTTTGTACAAAAGCGACCAAAACATTATTGAAACGGATCAGATTGTCGAACTACCCTTTCTGACCGATCCTGGGCCTGATCAATGACCTGCGACGCGGCCAGACAAGGCCAGCCTAGACATTGCGCAAGCCAAGCGTAACCCTTAGGGCGTGGCTCCATTTTGCTTTTTGACGGTTCGAACCGTCAGCGAAACCGGTTTTCTGCTTTCGACAAAGCTCGCATAGTCTCTCATTTGACAACGTGTTCAACGCATAATCCTGTTTTATTTCATTTTCCACGCTCCAAGACGAAAATATTATGCGGTCTCGTTTCCCAGGGCTGGGTTGAACGGGTCCTGAAAACCGAACATGTATTCGGAAAACACTAAAATGTGCACCTGTAATTGCTCTACATATTTTTTTTTCCTGGTCGGCGTGGTACTTAGCTGATTGTTTCGAGCAGATCATCCCAAACCAACTTCGCTAAGTTCCGTAAAATCATCTTAGACTGTTCCCAACAGCGAATCTGATCCACACAGCACTGACCGAGCCAGCGTTATCCCTACCTCATCAACGAAGCCGCACCTCACTCTGAACCTCTCGCCCCAGGTACGGTGCCTCCCTCAACTGTTTCTCCATACCAAACCACCTTGTTTCTACCTGTGCAGGGACTTCCGTCAGTCCCATCAGTGCGAATCACTCGAGGCGTCCATGTAAAAGAGCCATCTCCAGTCTTCACCTTCCAATTGTTCAGTACGTTTTCGGACGGTCCGTAAAGATGTAGGAGAAGTTAAAGCTCGCGTCTCATATTTCTGCCATCCAACCAAGTGTTAAACGGTTGGAATCCGGTAACAGCAGAGTTTGTCGCAAAGCACACCAAAGCAAGGGGTGGTTTGGGAAAGTTGGCTGTCGCACACTTCCCCGTGCACACCAAGTGTTAACAACTCTCGAAAATATGAGACTCTGAACTCAACGTTGACAGAACCCGGGACCAAACCTGTCCCCCTTGGCTCGTTTTCCACCCAAACCAGCCCACCCTGGTTTGTTTTGGCCTCGACTGTTTGGGAGTTCGCTGTGTTTTTTTCACCCACTCGTCAAATAATTCGTCATTCGTTACCCAATCACAGACGGGAAAACCCAACCAAGTGTTAAAAGGTTGGAAATCTGAGACGCGAGCTTTAAGTAGGTTTACGTGCTCAGAACTTGTTGCGAGATGTTACACCTTACCATTTACTATTATCTTTCCAAGATCTCCCTGTAGGGGGCACTACCTGCCAGGCTGCCATGTCTCACTGAACACTATAGTAGGGTTTCCTGCATCTCGTCACCCTGTACGTCTAGTAGGGTCTTACTAGACTGTACTTAACTAGACGTGTACTAACTAAGGGAGCGGACAATCGAGAAGCGTTACTTGCAGCTTAGACTGTGCAGGACGGAAATGGCGGCAACAACGCACAGACTAAGCGTTAGGTGGTCTCTGCTCAATCAGACACAATTTGCTCAGTGATAGAACCACTCGAGTTTCAAATTATTCTAACGCTCGAGTCTAGTTAATTATTTATTTCCCAGTCGTCAGCATTTTCAAGAACCACTCACCCGTCAATAGCTGCCACTTGTAACACCGTCTGATTGCCTCTCTGCAAATCGCGGCCGCAGCCGATCATGAAGGCGTTAGCATGGGAGGAGGCTCGGAACGCCTGAGCGACAACAATGTGCTAGGAATAGGGAACTCATCTGCCAACGAGACGGCGACACGTGGCAGCAGCCTCCGGGATTCCCGGAAAGCACACTCCGGGAGCGGCCAATCACCCAGGACAATCTTCGGGGGAGGTGGAGAGGGATCGTCGACGAGTCGCGCGAGTAACGACTCTGACAGCCACGCGTCGTCTAGCCAGCATTCTACTTTCGAGCCGCCTCTAAGATCGTCGACGAGTCGCACGAGCAACGATTTCAATAGCCACGTGGCGTCCAGTCAGCATCCCCAGATGGTGCGGGAAGAGCGGCGGGGAAGAGGACGAGACGACGGCTGGGATGACGACAGCGGAGGCGGCAGCAGAACAGGAAACGGTTCTTTACCTCGGGATCGCTCTCGCGGCAGCAGCAGCGAGGAGACGCCGCCGTGCCGGCCGTCGACTTCTGGCGGCGTCCGCCGGCCGAGGCGGCCGGAGGACGGCGGCGCGGCGATGAGTCCGAGAAGCGGCAGCAGCAGTCGCGCTCCGGATTGGCAGGCGTCGTCGTCGTCGTCGTCGGGTGCTCCGCCGCAACGGCCGGCGACTAGTGGCGGCCGGCGGATGCCATCCCGTCCAGGTCCGTCAGCTGACGATGACGTAGACGGAGTCAGCGGGACGAGCGGAGATTGGCCGCCGCGGAGGTTAGTCGGAAGCGCGAGTACGAAAGGCGGAGGGGGAGGGTACGGGGATGAGGCGCCGGGTTTGCCGCACTCGGGTTCTTACTCCTCCGGGTATCGCGGGCAGGGCTCGCCGCCGCGTCGCGCGTTCCACAAGTCGCAGTCCGCGAAGATCAATCTTTCAAACTCCGGAGCCGCGGTGCGCGAAGCGGACCGCGACCGCGATAGGGATAGGGACAGGGACCGCGAACGAGGGGGTTATAGGGACCGAGAACGGGAAATGCGAGACCGCGGAAGCAGCTTTAGGGACCGAGACAGAGTTAGGTACTTAGCGGAGGGCGACGCGGAGGGCGACTTACCTCTAATGTCTCCTTCTAAGGAGCGCGCCGTGAGTCGCTGGGTGGAAGATTCACTATGCGAGTTAGAAGGTGGTGAGCTGGGGGATGGTATAGATTCCCCGGGAAAGGATTCGTCTTCTTCGTCCTCCCGCCGCCGCGCGTCCGGCTCGCGGCGCGACGAGTACGGCGCGGACGGGGATTACGACGAGCGATCGAGCGGCAGCGGAAGGCGCGTGAATCCGCGCGAGCGAGACGGGGGAGGGGGGTATGAAGGCTCCCCGCGCACGCCCCCCCCGCGGTCGGCGTCCCGCGGCGGGGGGCGGAACGCGGACGAGGCGGTCACTCCGGGGAGGTCCCACCTCAGGCCGGTGGATTCCGCCGGCCGCCCGCCCTCCCGCGGAGGGCCGGGGAGCCTTGATCCGTCGCTGAGCGGGCGCGCGCGGAGCTTCGGGCGGCGCAGCTCGGCGGAAGGCGGAGCGGAATTGCGCCCGCGCACGCCGTCCGGAGCGGAGCTGCTCGCGCGGCCGGGGACGGCGGAGGGGAGGCGCCCGCGGACGGCGGACGTGAACTCCGCGTATGGGCGCCCGGGCGTCCCGCGGAGCATGTCCACCGCGGAAGCCGCACTGGCGGGGCCGGGGGGGTCCCTGAAGGAGCACGACCGGGGGGGGGATGGCGGAAGGATGCGCACAGTCCCCCGCTCCGCCTCCGAAGTTATGCCTGAGGACCTGGGCGGAGGCGGAGGGGGCGGGGGCGGCGCGCGCAGGGCACCTCTGAGATCCCCCAGTGGTAGTCTGCGGTCTAACTCGGTATCTAAAGACTATGAGGATGAACGGGGCTGGAGCGGGGGCGGCGGGGGACATGGGAGCCAGGACCGTCCGTATACCTCGCATGGGTATGGGCGGCGGAGGGAGGAGTACGGGGGAGACGAGAGGGGGGGCGGAGGAGGGAGATACGAAGGGGAGAATCATTTGAACGAGGAGCATAGGCGATTAGCTATGGAGCTTGAGAGAGAAAGGGAGGAGAGGAGGAAGCTACAGGAGGAGTTGAAGAGAATGGAGAGGGAGGTTAAGGAGAAGGATGATAGGAAGAGGACGGATAAGGAGAGGAGGACGATGGAGAAGGAGAGATTAGTTGCTGACGTGGCGGCTTTGAAGCTGCCCGTGGACCGGATTGCAGTGGAGGAAAAGAAACCTGCCCGGAGAGGAATCTTCTCGGTGTTTTCCAGCCGCCCAAAAACGCCAGATGTGGACAAAGCGGCGGGTGTAGCGCAGGGGAACACTGTAGCAGTGGTCCCGCAACCATCACCAGGGGCTAGGCCAGTCACACCGGAAGGGTTACAAGCCAGGCTGACCAGAAAAAACAGAGAGGTGATTCGGGCAGCAAGAAAAGAAGCGGCAACAGCGGGAGGAGGGGGTGGGGGAGGGGGGGGAGTCGGGGGAGGCGGAGGGGGAGGGGGAGGGAGCGCGGATCAGGGGGGGAGTGTGAATATATTGAAGCGGCCTTTAGCGGATGTTAAGGAGGCTTATAAGGTGGATAAAAACGAGCTGGGTCGAGGGAGGTTTGGGGTGATCCGGGGGTGCATGTGCCGCGTTTCTGGGGAGCGATTCGCGTGCAAGTCCATCAGCAAAAGCATGCTGCAGGTATGTGGGGTGTTGGGAAGGGGGATGCAGTTTGAAGTTCCATGCGCGGCTGTGTGTGAGCAGGGAGTGCAGGGGCGTGAGCAGGGGGTGTGTGTGTGTGCAGGGGCGTGAGCAGGGGGTGTGGGTGTGTGTGTGTGCAGGGGCGTGAGCAGGGGGTGTGGGTGTGTGTGTGTGCAGGGGCGTGAGGAGCAGGGGGTGTGTGAGCCGCATGTCAGTTGAGCGATTCACGTGCAAGTCCATCAGCAAAAGCATGCTGCAGGTGTGTGGAGTGTTGGGGGGGGTTGGTGGGGAGGGGAGAATAGAGGAGAAGAGAGAAGTGGGTTAGTTGGGTGCGTGTGTGCTTTTGTGTTATTGAGGAGGGGGGTGGGAGAGGGGGGGGTGGGATGGGGTACCGCGTTTGAGGGGAAAGATTCGCGTGCAAGTCTATTAGTGAAGGGAATGCTGCAGGCATGAGGAGTGTGGGGGGGAGGGAGGGAGGGGGATGTCGTTTGAGTCAGTGCATTGCTGTGTGTCTGCATGGGGATGAGCAGGGGGTGTGTGTGTGTGCCGCGTTTCAGGGAAGAGATTTGCGTGCAAGTCGATTAGCAAGGGAATGCTGCAGGTGTGTGGAGTGTTGGGGGAGGGGGAAATGGGGAGGGGGATAAAGGGAGAGGGGAAGAGGGAAATGGGGAGGGGGATAAAGGGAGAGGGGAAGAGGGAAATGGGGAGGGGGAGAGGCGGAGAGAGTCAGGGGGAGGTGGAGGAGGGGGTGGGGGGAGGGGGAGGGGGAGGGGGAGAGGGGAAGGGGGACAGGGAGAAGGGGAGAGGGAAAGGGGGATAAGGGGAGGGGAGAGGCGGAGAGGGGAAGGAGGACAGGGAGAGGGGGATGGTAAGAGAGGGAGGGCAAGAGGCGGAGGAGAGGGATGGGGTATGCATGCATGGTGGGGAGGTGGTCGTTGCAGTTGAGGGGCTAATGCCCGTGTGTGTGAATAGAGGGTGTTGACTTTTGAGTCGACTCAAAAGGGTATGCATGGTGGTGAGGTGCTCATTGCAGTTGAGGGGCTAATGCCCGTGTGTGTGAATAGAGGGGGTTGACTTTTGAGTCGACTCAAAAGGGTATGCATGGTGGTGAGCTGCTCGTTGCAGTTAGCAGATCCTCTGACATTTTCCAGTGAGCAGCAATGCTTAGGTTTAGGCTTAAAACCGGAGGGCCAAGAAGGCCCAAATTGCCTCAACCTTCCTAACCTTGGTTGAGTTTGGCCAATTGTGTTGCTCGCTCCAACCAAGCTTCCTAAAGTTAAAGTTCTTGGCCCGCGGGTTTTAAGCAAGAAGATTGTCAGAGGGTATGCAGTTGAGATGGGGTATACATGGTGGTGAGGTGCTCGTTGCAGTTGAGGGGCTACTGCCCGTGTGTGAGAGTAGAGGGGGGAACGGATAGGAGCGGGGGCGAGGGAGTGAGGGAGGGGAGTGTCGGTGGGTGAGTGGTGTGCTGAGCGTGTGCTGAGCGTGTGGACTCGAGAAAGCTTGCGGGAGAAAGAGGACACGAGGAGGGGGATAGTAGTGATGGAGATGCTGGCAGGCCACCTTTAACACCGGGTTCTTTCTTTCCCCCGTACCCATTCCTCTTATTTCCATCCCCATCCCCATCCCCATCCCCATCCCCATTCATCCCAACAGTGCCAGCAGGACATAGAGGATGTGCGGCGGGAGGTGGCGGTGATGGGCACTGGACTTGCTCTCACTGCCCTCCCACATCCTCTTCTCCTTCCCGTTCCTCTCCTTCGACTTCCCTTCGTTTCTCTGTGTTGCAGTGCCAGCAGGACATAGAGGACGTGCGAAGGGAGGTGGCGGTGATGGAGATGCTCAAGGGGCATCCCAGCATCGTCAACCTGCGCAACGCGTTTGAGGACGCACAGGTGAGGGTGAAAGGGGTGGGCAGGCGAGACGTTCAGGGCAGGGGGGGAATGGCGGGAGGTGGCGGTGGTGGAGATGCTCAAGGGGCATCCCAGCATTGTCAACCTGCGCAACGCGTTTGAGGATGCTCAGGTAGAGTGGGGGGCGGAGCAATGGGGCATGGGTGGAGGGACGCTCGGGGGTTATGGCTGCTGTGGTGGTGATGCTCAAGGGGCATCCCAGCATCGTGAATCTTCGCAATGCGTTTGAGGACGCACAGGTGAGGAAGGGGGGGGGTGGAGGGGGGGGGGGGGGTGCGTACTTGTAATCTATGCTGAGATGGGTTGCTGGGTTGATGCGGTGGAGATGCTCAAGGGGCATCCCAGCATTGTCAACCTGCGCAATGCGTTTGAGGACGCACAGGTGAGGAGAGCGTTTTGAGGCGTCTCAAAACTCATTTATGGTAAGGGGTAGAGAGAGGGTGGCGGTCAGAGGAGGGCGGGGGGGAGAGGGGGAGGGGGTAGCAGGCAGGGTATCCGCAAGGGGCATCCCAGCATTCTCAACCTATGCAACACCTATGAAGATGCAAAGGTGAGGGGGCGGGCAGGCAAGGGCAGGGGGGGCAGGCGAGACGTTCAGGGCAGGGGGAGGTGGGGGGCGGTCAGCGGGGAGGGGGGATGCTCAAGGGGCCACCCCAGCATTGGCAACCTCACCCCTCACCACTCTCTACCTCCGCACTCCGCTGCATTCCATCCTCCCCTCACCACTCCCCCAGGACGTGCATCTGATCATGGAGCTGTGCGAGGGGGGCGAGCTCTTTGACCGCATCAAGCTGCGGGGAAAGTTCCCGGAAGCCGACGCGGCGAGGGTGATTCGCACGGTGGTGCTGGTGCTGCGGCACTGCCACGGGGCCGGCATCATGCACCGCGATCTCAAGCCAGAAAATATTCTGCTGGTTTCAAACAACAGTGATACGGACCTCAAAGTCATTGACTGGGGTGTTGCTACCTTCTTTCAGAAAGGTGAGGTCTCCTGGATGGTAGCTGGGCACAGTAGCACTGATCTGATCTGGTCAACCCTGATTGCTGTGGTGGTCCGCACGGTGGTGCTGGTGCTGCGGCACTGCCACAGCGCCGGCATCATGCACCGCGACTTAAAGCCCGGGAACATTCTCTTGGTGTCGAATCAGAGCGATACCGATCTGAAAGTCATTGACTGGGGTGTGGCTACCTTCTTCCGATCTGAAAGTCATTGACTGGGGTGTGGCTACCTTCTTCCAGAAAGGTGAGCTGTTGTGGTTGGCTTTTGAGGCATCTCACCAGAGCGCGACACGGATCTCAAAGTGATCGACTGGGGGGGTTGCCTTGCCACGTTCTTTCAGAAAGGTGAGCACTTCTGAGGCGAGGCGCCTCAGAAGGTGAGCTCACTTGGTGCTGCTGATGCTGTGCTGTGGCTGGCGGCCGGGGGTGATCCGCACGGTGGTGTTGTGCTGCTCCTGCGCTGCGAGTTGACTTTTGAGTCGACTCAAAAGTCAACTGGTGCTGCTGATGCTGTGTTTTGGGTTGGGGCTGGCGGCCTGGGGTGATCCGCACGGTGGTGTTGTGCTGCTCCTGCGCTGCGAGTTGACTTTTGAGTCGACTCAAAAGTCAACTGGTGCTGCTGATGCTGTGTTTTGGGTTGGGGCTGGCTGCCTGGGGTGATCCGCACGGTGGTGCTGCTGCTGCTGCTGCACTGCGGCACTGCCACGGCGCCAGCATCATGCACCGGGATCTCAAGGTGGAGTGACTTTTTGAGTCGACTCAAAAGTCATGGCGCAGGCATCATGCACCGGGATCTCAAGCCGGAAAACATTCTCTTGGCCTCGAATAACAACTATGTAGTTCTGAAAGTGATTGACTGGGGTGTTGCCACGTTCCACCCCTCCTCCCCCATTCCCCCAGACAAGCCGTGCACCGACATGGCAGGCAGCCCGTATTACTTGGCTCCAGAGGTCCTGGCTGAAATGTACGGTCCGGAGGCAGACATCTGGAGTGCGGGAGTGGTGCCGTACATACATCCTGCTGTGCAGCCTGCCACCCTTCTGGGGCACCACCAACGACACCATCTTCTAAATCCCTCGTTGCCCTCCCTTGCTCTCCCTCCCTCCACTCCCTCCTCCTTCCCCCCAGGCAAGCCGTGCACCGACATGGCAGGCAGCCCGTACTACCTCGCACCAGAAGTTCTCGCTGAAAAATATGGTCCTGAAGCTGATATTTGGAGTGCGGGGGTGGTGCTGTACATCCTACCGCGCGGCCTGCCGCCCTTCTGCAGCACCACCAATGACGCCATCTTCTAAATCCCTCGTTGCTCTCCCTTTCCCTCCCTCCACCAACGATGCCATCTTTGAGGCCATCAAGCAGGCCACTCTGAACCTCATGAGGCCTCCACCCCCAAACCCCTCCCGCCTCCCCTCCCCCCTCCTCCCATCAACAGGCAAGCCCTGCACAGACATGGCAGGCAGCCCCTATTATCTCGCTCCAGAGGTTCTCGCCGAGAAATACGGCCCAGAGGCGGACATCTGGAGTGCGGGGGTGGTGCTGTACATCCTGCTGTGCGGCCTGCCGCCCTTCTGGGGCACAACCAACGATGCCATCTTTGAGGCCATCAAGCAGGCCACTCTGAACCTCGTGAGGCCTCCGTGGCCATCGATCTCAGACGAGGCCAAGGATCTTGTGGTCAGGATGCTCACGCGGAACCCCAAGAAGAGGATTACTGCTGAAGAGATTCTTGGTACGTTGGGGTTTTACGTTGTGAGTTGAGGGAACGTTTGTTTGAACGACTGGCTGTTCATTTCAATGTTTGGGTATTCATTTCATTGCTTTATAATATATGTATATAGAAAAGGAATCCATGCTTGTTCCTAACAAGTTCATTTGCGTGAATGCCCATTTAATGAATGCTCTTTCATCTCATTGAGTGACCAAACATTCCCAGTGCTCATTTCAATCCACATGCATGTATCTCTATCCAAGTGCATATTGACATGCATCCATGTCCATGGATCTGCATCTGTGTGCATTGTTGTTTGATCACCCTCATGCACCAAATTCCTGGCTATCCCTTGTTGTCGCCATCCCTCATTGTCACCACCCCTCATTAACACCATCCCTAATGTCACCATCCGTTATGGTCACCATCCCCCACTCACACCCCTCCAATCCCTCCAGATCACCCCTGGATTCGCGCCAACACCAGCTGACCCCAGCCTCTCGGTCAAGACTCGAGGTGACTGTTGCGTCGAATCAACAAGGCATTGCTACCACTCCCCACTGTCACCCATCCCACCAATCCTTCCAGATCACCCGTGGATTCGCGCCAACACCAGCTGACCCCAGCCTCTCAGTCAAGACCCGAGGTGACTGTTGCGTCGAATCAACAAGGCATTGCTACCACTCCCCACTGTCACCCATCCCACCAATCCTTCCAGATCACCCGTGGATTCGCGCCAACACCAGCTGACCCCAGCCTCAAGACTCTAAATGACGCACGGGTACCAGAGGTTACCGCTAGCCCTGGTTACAGAATCTTGACAAATCAGCATGCTATAGGGATTGGTTAGCAGGAATGACTGGTCTCCCTCGTGAGCAGCAGGTGGTACTGGGCAGTGCAGTGGCACCACCGCACCGCAACAGCATCTTCAGTGTTCGGTTGAAACAGAACAAGGGTGGGTTGGTTTAGCTCAGGACAGGATGCAAGTGCATCAAGAAGGCTCTAGCAGAGCGGCTCGTTCTTTGTAGAGTTTTTTCCCATTGGGCTGCGAGACATGTGTGTCTCAATCTACACTTCCATGTCCCCTTACCCCTCCTCCTCCCTTGACCCTCGCTATCCCCTAGTGCAATTTCCTGATCTTGTGTCACATTCATGAGGGGTTGCGGTAGTTAAATGGTGCACTACAATTTCAAGAATACACCGAACTTTATTTCTCCTGCTTTAGCTTGGGTGTGGGAGCTGCTGTTACAGAAGTGAGAGAAAGGTTTGCTTTAGCATTGTGGGTTGCTGCAACTGGAGCCTTGCAGATTACTTTTAATGTCAGCTAGCTACCCTTGCTGAATGGACCAGCCGATCATATCCAGCAGCAGGTGTACTACAGGGCTAATTTTTGGTTTTGAGCAACCCTTATGATCAGTGCTGCACCTAAGCAAAAACCTGATTATTGTTGAGAATATGTTTGTATGCTTTTATTATAAGTGCACTGTTCGAAGTGTGCTTACAGGGGCTCGCCATAGCGAGGGATTTGAACCTGGTGGCGAGTCAACGGGCCGCAACCGAACACAGCGGTTGCGACCCGCGTGGCAGCTCAAGAGTCGAATCGACAGCAGGAGTCATCGTCTACAGTTCGCGAAACTGACCTGTGGGGCGCGGCAGGATACCGCGCCCTTGCCAAAGCTGAAAAGTCTCGCCAGCGCGACTGTAACAAGGCAACCCAAGCGACGCAGCGCAACTGTTATACAGTTGCGCATTGGTAACTGTTTGCCCTATGCGTTTGCTATATAACAGAATGTAATGCCTTGCTCATATTACACAATTCTCAAGCTTGTGTCCGGCCTACCCTCGGCCGCTGCTTTGGCACCACCAATAGCCCCGCCGTAGGGACGTCGTTAATTTCTAGAGCTTCCGCTGCGCTCTAGCGACTTCTTATTTCCAACAATTATCTGTGTGACCCGGTAGGAAATTTCTTTTGCATCAAGGTTCAGGCTAGGTTTGAAAATTTTACCCTGAGACATCAGTGTAAGACTTGTAAAAACCCTGCTCAGTTATTGTTACAATGAGTTTACTCCGAGTTGAGTCCTTGGCGTTGTGTAGAGCGAAACTGTATTTCTGGCCAATAGTGGCCCACTTCGTGCCAACACATGTACGCAAATTCAGGTTTTGACAGTTGGCCAACGGGAATCCCGAGTTACGGGAAAGTGGGGGGAGGTCCGGGGGGGGGGGGGGGGGGGGGGTGTGGTACGTGTCAAATGTAATTCTATGCTTGTAGGCTACATTGAGTAGCACAATAGGGAGTACAGTTGTTAGGGTTGCATATTTGTACTTCCACACTTCCTAATTTCATCCATTCCGTTGCATTCCTATTCTGAGATGGTATCACGAGTAGGTTAGATCCTCGTTCGTATTTTTTTTTTTAACTAGCCTCCACGCCATACACGCCCTCCGTGCTCTCGCGCCCTCCGCGCCCTCCGCGCCCTCCGCGCCCTCCGCGCCCTCCTCGCGCCTAGCCCGCGCCCTCCCGCGCTGTCCAGCCTGTCGCGCGCCCTCCTTAGACCTCCGCGCGCCCTCCTTAGACCTCCGCGCGCCCTCCCCCACCGTTGCGCGCCCTCCAAAACCGTCGTGCGCCCTCCTTAGACCGCCGCGCGCCCTCCCTCATCGTCGCGTGCCCTCCCCTCCGCCTGTCGCGCGCCCTCCTCCGTCAACGCTTCCCGCACACCAGCGTGCGCTTACCGCACACCTGCGTGCGCTTACCGCACACCTGCGTGCAATTACCGCATCACTCTGTGTGCGCTTCCCGCACACCTGCGTGCACTCCCCGCACACATGCGTGCCCTTACCGCATCACTCTGTGCGCTTACTGCATCTCTCTCCCCTTCACCTGTGCACCGGTCCCACGCCATTCCTACGGCACTTGGCTCCCGGCTCAGCGGCTGGCAGCCGCTCTTCCCTCTGGTAGCGCCACCTAGGTTCGGTTAGAGCCCCGCCCCACGACTATTTTCTCGCCGACTGTCTCTCGTCGTTTTCCCCGCTGGCGTCCCTAGCCCTCCGTAGTTTTCCTCCTCGTTCTTAGCTTCGCCTCCGCCGTGCTCCAGTCGCCTCTAGCATGGGCTCCGCTATGGAGGTCCGTCGCCTCCGTTTCGATGCTGAGGGACGCCCGATCGAGTTCGGTACCTGGCAGCGCCAGACCACACGTTTCCTCACCAGCCAGCGTCAGGACGGCGCCACTCTGTGGGCCCACGCGTCGGGTGCTCTCGCGGCACCCCCGTCCCCCGCCGCCCTGCCGACCGCCCCGGAGCCCACTCCTACGGCCCAGGCAGACTACGACCGTCGGGTCCTGGCTCGGGACGTGTGGCTCTCTCGTGACGCGGCCGCCGCCCTCACGCTATCGGAGCTTCTCCCCCCGACTGAGGCCGCTCACTTTGACCAGGTGGAGACAGCCAAGGGGGTTTGGGATGCTATTGTGGCTCGCTATTCCACCCCCTCCTCCGCCTCCCTCAGTCGCCTCCTCATGCCGTTCGTGTTTCCGGACCTAGGCTCGTTTGCGACTGTTTCCGACCTAGTGACTCACCTCCGCTCGCTTGACGCCGGTTTTCGTTCAGCCTGTACCGACGCACAGCTCCTTGTTGCTCCCCCCCCCCATGTGGCTCACTGTGCACTGGTTAGTCACCCGCCTCCCTGATCGCCTTGCCACTGCCCGCGACGCGCTTCTTCAGAAGCACCCCACTGAGCTCACTATAGACCTCCTTCAGACTGCTCTCGGGACCATCGAGAGCAGCCTCCTCACCGTTGCCTCCGCCACTGATGCGGTGGCCCCCCGTCTCTTTGCGGGGTGTGCCGCCCCTCAGCTTCCCACTTTCACCTCTACCCGCGCTTCTGCTGCTGTGTCGGTCTCTGAGGACACCGCTGCCGTTTCTGCCGCAGACTGGCAGAAACGGGGCAAGAGTGGCAAGAAGGGCGGGAAGGGGGGAGGTGGGGGCGGTGGAGGTGGCGGTGGAGGTGGCGGTGGAGGTGGGAGCGGCGGTGGTGGCGGAGGCGGCGGCGGCGGCGGCGGCGGCGGTGCGCCAGGGGGAGGGGGCCTTGGAGGAGGTACAGGACAGACAGGCCCACCCCCAGGTGGTGGCCCGACCGGTGGGGGCGTTGTCCTCCAGCAGCAGCAGCCACAGCAGCACCAGCCACAGCAGGGACAGCAGCAGCAGCAGGGACAGCAGCAGCAGCAGGCACCGCAGCAGTTCCAGCAGTGGGGGCCCCCGCTGCAGTGGGGTGCGCAGCAGCACTGGGGTCCTCCGCCGCAGTGGGGTCCGGGAGGCCCTGGGAGCACCGGCCGCAGCAGCAGCTCTTCCAGCTGGGCCCCTCGCCCCCCTCGCCGTGACGCTGGCCCCTGCACCCACTGGTGCCTCACCGGGCCGGGCAGCCCCTGTCTCTGTGGTCGCGACGACCACTCTGCCGCGCGGTGCTTCCGCCGCCTCGACGACCTCTACCGGGCTCGTTGGGGCCCTCTGGCGGTCACGCCTCGCTGGTCTCGCCTGTTAGCCCGTAAGATTGATGTCTTTGATCTGTCCATGGACGATGCGCGTCAGCATGCTTTGTATGTTGATGCTGACTTTAGTGCTGATGGGTCTGTGTGCTCGCGTGTTCGTAGGTTAGCCTGCTTGCCTCCTGCTAGTGTAGCCTTGTGCCTGTCTAGCTTAGGTGCTTGTGTTGCTGCTCTAGGTGCTTGTGTAGCGACTGGGTCAGGTGACCCTCCGGCTGAGGCCTCTCTGTCGTTCACGCTGGACTCGGGCGCGTCTCAGTGCTTCTTCCGCGACCACGCGACCCTTACGCCACTCCTCACCCCTGTGTCGGTGGCTCTGGCTGATCCTACCTCTGGACCAGCCGTTGCGCGTAGCTCCACCACCCTCCCGTGCCCTGTGGTCCCCTCTGGTGTCCTGCGCGGCCTCCACATCCCCTCGTTCACTCGGAACTTGGTGGGTGTTGGATACCTCCAGGACAGGGGGATCACGGTTACCTTCGTGGGGGGTGGGCGGACTGCAGTCTGTACTGACGCTACCACAGATGCTGTTCTGGCCACTTTCACCAGGGAGCCCCGCTCCGGTCTCTACGTTCTCCACACCGAGCGCTCCCCGGTCGCGTCCTCCCCTCAGGTCGCTGCGTCCCCTCCGGCCCAGGTCCCCAGTCCAGTTGTTGTGTCTAGCCAGGTAGTCGTGTCCAGTCCGGTCGCTGTGTCCAGTCCAGTCGCTGCGTCTTGCTCCTGTCGCTCTCTTGCCCACCGCACCGTCCTGTGGCACCACCGCCTTGGCCACCCGTCGATCCCTCGCCTTCATGGCATGCTCAGTCAGGGACTTGTCACAGGTCTCCCACGCACCTTCCCGTCGCTCCCTCTCTCGCTTGCCCCTCCTTGCTCTCCGTGCGTCGCCGGTCGCTTACGCGCCACTCCCCACTCCTCCTCCCTTCGTCCGGCCACCGCTCCCTTCGAGACTCTCCACTTGGACGTCTGGGGCCCTGCCCCGACGCAGGGGTCTGGGAGAGAGCGTTACTTTCTGGTGGTCGTCGACGACTACTCCAGGTACACCACCGTGTTCCCTCTTGCGAAGAAGTCCGAGGTGACTGCTACGCTGATCAGGTGGCTTCTAGCCACTGAGGGCACTCGTGGTCGTCAAGTCAGTTGTCTTCACTCCGACCGTGGGGGCGAGTTTCGCTCCGGCATTCTCGGCGGATTCTGCGACGAAAAGGGCATCACCCAGTCCTGGACGCTGCCAGAGTCCCCACAGCAGAATGGGGTTGCTGAGCGCCGCATAGGCTTGGTCATGGACATCGCCCGCACGTCCATGATCCATGCCCGTGCGCCCCATTTTCTGTGGCCTCACGCGGTTCGCTACGCCGCACACCAGCTGAACCTCCAGCCGCGTGTCTCGCGGCCCGAGGCTTCACCGACCAGTCTTTGGACTGGTTCCCCTGGTGTTGGGTCGGCCTTTCGAGTCTGGGGCTGCCTTGCACTTGTTCGCGACACCTCCGCGGACAAGCTCTCGGCACGCGCCGTCCCCTGTGTCTTCCTTGGTTTCCCAGTGGACTCTGCCGACTGGTCCTTTTACCACCCGCCCCTCCACCAGTTCCTAGACTCCCGTGACGTCCGGTTTGACGAGTCTGTGTCCTACTACACCCGGTACCCCTGTCGAGGTCTCCCGGTACCCCCTCCCCCCCTGTTCCTAGCACCCTCTCCTCCTCCTGCTCCTGCTCCTCCGGTACCCCCGCCCCCCCCTGGTCCTGCCCCGTCTGGTGTGTCTCACACTACCCCTCTACCCTCGGTCGCGCGTCAGGTAGCGTCTCCCTCCCCGCAGTCCTCCTCACAGTCCCCTCAGCAGCCTTCGGCACTTCCGCGACAGGTTACTGTGGACTCGGTTGGTGTTGGAGCTGGAGGTGCAGCCGCTGGCGGTGCTCGGTCGCGGGGTGCTGGAGCTGGAGGTGCTGGCGCAGGTGGCGCTGGCTATGGGGGTGCTGGAGCTGGAGGTGCTGGCACTGGAGGTGCTAGTTCTGGAGGTGCTGGAGTTGGCGGTGCTGGCACTGGCGGTGCTAGTTCTGGGGGTGCTGGAGTTGGAGGTCCTGGCACTGGAGGTGCTGGTTCTGGGGGTGCTGAGTCTGAGGAGACTGACGCTGGAGACCCTAGTTCTGCAGAGTCCACTCCGCCTCCCCACCGCCACGACACGCGTCTCCAGGCTGCCCGTCGGCGTGAGCATGAGGAGCAGGAGCGGTTGGAGAGGGAGCGGCAGGAGCTGCGGGTGCTGGACCTTCTGGAGCAGCAGCGGCAGCAGCAGCAGCAGCAGCAGCAGCCGCAGCCGCCACCGCAGCTTCCTCTGGAGCGGCAGTTGTTCCCACCTGTGAGTGGCCTGCGGGCCCTTGGCCTTTCCTCCTCTCCTCCTGTCCGCTCCCAGTCTCCTCCTGTGTTTGTTCCTCCGTTGCCTCCTCCTGACGACCGTCCGGCGGTCTGGTCTTCTCCTCCTCCTCGGTCTCCTCCTCACTCTGTCCGTCACGACTTGATCACTCGTTGTCCTCCGCGTGCTCGTCACTCGTCCCCTGTTACTGACCTCCACACTGCCCTCTTTTGTTCGTCCAGTCGTCGTTCTTGTTCTCCTATGTCCGTTCTCCCGTCTCCTCCTCCGTCCTCTCTCCCAGCCCTCCCCACTCCTATAACTGACTACTATCGCAGTGTTCGTCCTGTTGCCGCACGTGTCCTCGCCACTCTTGTCACTGACTCTCGTTTCCCTCCGGCGTCTGCCTCGGCTCTTACTGCCGCTGTCGCTGAGTTTGCTGCCGCCAGCCGCCTTGACTACGCCACCCGGGTGGTGCCAGCTCCTCCCTACCGTCCTCTGTCCGTCGGGGGTGGGTTTGCCCTTGGCTGTGATGTCCTAGAGGACAGAGAGTCTGAGCTGGAGTACTGGGCAGCCGCTTCTCCCTCTGTGTGTGCCATGCTGCTCTCCCCTGAGGGAGACCCCGACGCCCTTGACATACCGACTCCTCGCACTTACCGCGAGGCAGTGTCAGGGGCGTGGGCCTCTCAGTGGAAAGCGGCTATGGACTCAGAGTTGGCGTCTTGGAGATCCACAGGCACCTACGTCGACGCAGTTCCCCCTCCCAGGGCGAACGTAGTCGATGGCATGTGGCTCTTCAAGGTGAAGCGGCCGCCTGGAGCACCGCCGGTGTTCAAGGCGCGCTACGTGGCTAGGGGCTTCAGTCAGCGTGAGGGAGTTGACTTCTTCCAGACCTTCGCCCCGACCCCGAAGATGACTACTCTTCGGGTGTTACTCCACATAGCAGCGCAGCGAGACTACGAGCTGCACTCCCTCGACTTCTCCACTGCGTTCCTCCAGGGCCGACTGCACGAGGAGATCTGGGTGCGCCGTCCTCCTGGCTTCACTGACACCTTCCCACCTGGGACCCAGTGGAGCCTGAGGCGACCAGTCTACGGTCTCCGCCAGTCGCCCCGTGAGTGGCACGACACTCTTCGCTCCACGCTTCGTGACCTTGGGTTCAGCCCGTCCTCCGCCGACCCGTCGCTGTTTGTTCGAGCGGGTTCTACTCCTTTCTTTATCCGTGTCTACGTCGACGACTTGGTGTTTGCTACAGCTGAGAGGGCAGCCCTGGCTCAGGTAAAGTCCGAACTGCAGAAGAGACACAAGTGCACTGACCTGGGTGAGCTGCAGCGCTACCTTGGCCTGCAGATCACCCGGGACAGAGCCGCTCGCACCATCACACTAACGCAGTCACACATGGTGCAGCAGGTCCTTCGGCGGTTCGACTTCCAGTTCTCCACCACACAGCCCACTCCTCTTGCTGTTGACCACTGTCTCACGGGCCCCTTTCTTGACGAGCCCTTCGAGTCCAGTGGACCCTACGCAGAGCTGGTGGGCTGCCTCATGTACCTGATGACTTGTACTCGACCGGACCTCGCCTTTCCCCTCAGCATCCTTTCTCGCTTTGTTGCGACTGGGAGACACCGCCCTGTCCACTGGACAGCTGCTGTGAGGGTGGCGAAGTACTTGGCGACTACATCAGGCATGGGGCTTGTGCTTGGAGGGACTCAGCCAGTGGCGTTGACTGGTCACTGCGACTCTTCCTACGCTGACGACGTGGAGACTCAGCGCTCGACTCAGGGTTACTGCTTCAGTCTGGGAGCTGGTGCTGTATCGTGGAGGTCTACACGGTCGTCGTCTGTGGCTACTTCCAGTGCAGAGGCAGAGATCTACGCTGGTGCCATGGCGGCACAGGAGCTTCGCTGGTTGACCTTCTTGCTCGCCGACCTTGGTGAGCGGCCTCGCTCTGCACCGACCTTGTACGCGGACAACAAGGCCATGATCCTCCTGTGTCGAGAGCCTCGACTGGAGAGCAGAGTGAAGCATATTGACGTGAGGTACTTCCTTCTGCGAGAGCTGCAGCGACGCGGCCAGGCACGCCTGGACTTTGTGGCCTCAGAGGCCAACACTGCAGACGTCTTCACCAAGGCCTTGGCGCTTGGTGATCACCTCAGGTTCTGTGTGCAGTTGGGGCTTGTTGAGGTAGGCCCTCGGTTGCTGTAGTCTTGTTGTTTGCTCTACTTGTTGTGCTTCCTATTTATATCCTAGTGAACTCTTGAACTGGC
This sequence comes from Closterium sp. Naga37s-1, assembly GCA_947471745.1. Taxonomy (NCBI): domain Eukaryota; kingdom Viridiplantae; phylum Streptophyta; class Zygnematophyceae; order Desmidiales; family Closteriaceae; genus Closterium; species Closterium sp. Naga37s-1. Next base: position 1,668,285 of record CANJKZ010000966.1, read on the forward strand.
CTTGTGGCCACTTGCTTGCGCTCGGAATTTGTGTGGTGTCCTTGAGATCCACCATGAGCTTGCCTTGTTTCTTGCTTTGACTGGTCTTGTGACCGTTTGTTCACCTTGCTTGCTTTGATGCCCCTCACTTAGCCTATGGGGGTGTGTCAAATGTAATTCTATGCTTATAGGCTACAGTGAGTAGCACAATAGGGAGTACAGTTGTTAGGGTTGCATATTTGTACTTCCACACTTCCTAATTTCATCCATTCCGTTGCATTCCTATTCTGAGAGTACGGTACTAGCTTCAGGGTAAAACTCGCTAAGAAGAACGGTTACCCTGGTGCATCAGTGTGCCTTAAACGTATACCGTACCCTGGCTGATCAGGAAAATCACAGCTCCAAAAAAAATTACCCTGAGGCATCAGTGTGACTACCAAAAACCACCCTGATAATCAGGGTATCAGGGTGATTTACACTGATAAAATTTGGCCTGGTGTACTAGTATGGTTTTTAATTAGTGGCCCAATTATAGAAAATTGGTACTGTTAAGTTCTTCAGTAGAGCGTATAAAGAGTGATTTTCTGTATTTAGTGTACAGAAACCCTGTTATAGAGATGCATGGTTTCGATATAGCACAAACGAATCATCGAGCTTTTATACACTGTAGACCAGTCTCAACAGAGGAGGCGCTATTTCAGTTCCTAACCCATGGCTCAAATCTCGCGTCCTCCCATCCCACAGGGGTTCCCTTGATAGCTACTTCAAGCACGATAGGTAGATCGCATGCTGCCATCACAGGCTGTGGTCAAGTGGACAACGTGTGAATGGATTATCTTGATATGCTCATTAAAACCAGGGTGCACATTCAACGCGGTTCGGCTTGAGATGTTGGGAAGGGGGTTTGGAGAAAAACAGTGATTGGCTCACGAGGGGCGACAAAAGAATGATTCCGCTAGAGCTTCGGGCATTTCGTAGGTGGCGGGAGGGGGTGAAATGGCGGGAGTGGGTGAAACCGAATGGCGGGAGGGATGAAACAGATTGGCGGGAGGGGGGGGAAACGAAATTGCGGGGGAGGGGGGAAACAAAATTGCGGGGGAGGGGGGAAACGAATTTCGACGGGGAGGGGGAAATGAAATTGCGGGGGCGTGGGGAAACGAAATTGCGGGGGAGGGGGGAAACGAATTTCGACTTGAAGGGGTTGAAAGCACACCTCGTAACCCACTCAGTCAAGGGATAACCTTTGATGCACATTCAGCTGAATGTGCACCCCGGTTTTAAGCAGCAGATATGCACACACGCATTACATAAACAAAACAGATTTACACGGTGCGCTGCTAAGGAGAGTAGCTTCCATGAAAATCGCACCAGAAAGAAAGCCCATAAACACCCACTAACCCCCATCCCCCAAGGGGATGGGCCATTTTCAACCATCGCTCTGCCATGGAAAAATATATATCCAGCGTTCCAGCCTGGAATCACGCCTATATTAATAAGCAGATATTAAATGGCTGTCAGATCGCACTCGCTCCCCACTTGCGACATTTGTCTGAAGCGCATCTTCTGATCCGGAACGAAGGTGGAGCCGCACAGCTGGCCCTGGCTGTCGATGTGCGGCACGGCCTGGAGCATGCGGTCAGGGTGCTCGAAGCTGTTCAGTCCTGCTGCCGTGGAGAAGTAGCATCCTGCACGGGGAAAGGGTCGACAAGATATAGGTTAGAAGCTGAGCGGCAAGGATTGAAAGGCGATATGAATCTGCAATGAGAAAAGATCCCCCATGAAAAGCGAAGGGATGGCAAAATTAGGACTTCGTACCCTTGGGGAAGGGAGCGAACGAACGTCCACAGTTCTTCCGGAGCGTGTCGCACTTATCCGAGATAGCCAGAACCGAGTCCTTGCACAGACCCCAGTATAACGGTCGCTTCCCATACGCGTCCTGAGCGACAAACACCTTCTTCTGCTTCTGGTCGTACAGCACGAACGAAAACGGACCCCGGAACTCCGAAAGAGCGTGTTCAACAGTGCACGGAGCTCTGTCACGCAGCGTCTTGTACACCTCGATCACGAACGCGGCCTCGCAGATCCGGTACCGGGTGAGACCGTACGCTACCCGCATTTGCGGGAGGTTCTCGAGGTTGCCGACGAAGGTGCAGAAGATGTCGTCGCACGAGGCGAATTGTCTGAAAGGCAGAACATTATCGATATAGAAACGAATCAATTCAAGCTGGCCAACTCGCGCTGGTAACAACATTTTGCGAAGATAACGAACGCTGCCATTATCGTGCGGCCTGTCAAACTGTGATGCTGAAGAGATGCAACGACCTCAAGGGTTGTAGAAAAAGCGGCAGTGGTTATTACCTGCCACCATTCCCTGTAAAGGCAATCTCGAGGTTGTCATCGAAGTGCAGCACTGTAGCCGAGGAATTGCTCTTCATGAAATCTCCGACAGCGGCACTTCCGGAGTGAACGTTAGCCGGGTCCGCTGCGTCGGCGAGAGCGCACTGAAGCTCGGGTTGGCTGGGAGCCACACCCTTGTGGAAAATGGCAAACATGGTGTTAGGATTAAGAATACGACGAATCAGCCTTCACGTGAAAAAGGAGGCTCAGATCAAGCCTGACTTTGCGTCAGTGCCTGGGAAAGTCGTGGCGTCGTTTGCTCGGCACGAACAGAGAATGCCGTTCTGATGCGAGCAGAGCAGCGGGAAGCTGCAGAAACTGAAATCAATTTCAGCTTCACTGAATGTGAACCACCGTTTCCAGCTGGACACTGGAGAAGCAGAAGATGTTGAGAGAAGCAATGGGACCTCGCTTGTGTATTACTGGCACAAAAAATGGAATATAAATGACGAGACGACACCGCTCGTTACTGGGAGACTCGACCAGGGAGAGTCGAGAACACCGCGGCGCGAGTCATTCGGCCCAGACAAGTCAGCAGGAGCAATCTGTACCACAGACGAGGGTCGATCAACCAAGTCTCTTCCCATGTGCTTGAGCAACGTCGAGGGGAGGGATGGACAGCCCAGGACGAGGGTGGAGGGAAGAGGACGAGGGCGTGTTCTTTTCAACATCAAGGTCGGTATGAGGAGTTTCAACGGTTAGGATACAAAGGTGGCGGCAGAATGCTGACGTGACACAATGATATCTGTTGATCTAGTGACACTGAAGGAGCAGATGTGCGGGCTTCGTGTCACGGGAGGTCGAGCGGGGAGGTAATGATGTCTGGGAAGCGAGGGTTGTGGGAAGACGTTGTAGACTCGTAGGAGGGGGGCGTGTTACAGGAGGATTGATTGCCATGCATTTGCCATCCTGTCCCGCTTGCAGCCAATAAAAGGACGCGCGCTTCGTCTGGCACGTTCTAATGCATCATCCCAAGAGTGGCTGGATGATGAGTCGGTGATGCGCTGTATGGGATCAAATGCACTGATTTTGGGGGTTTCGCGTTTCGGTGACGCGGGCTGAGTCGACTAGCTCTGTCAAAAATGAGTCACGCAAATGGGATTCTGGCGTGGCACGCCTAAGATATACAAGTGCTCAGCATCTGCCAGCGAGGGGCTGACCCGGCAGCCAGCGCTTTTGGGCCTTCGCACGCGTGGACAAGCGATGCTGTTGCGGTCTGTTTGGACAACCTCCACATGTGGATCCCCCTGACCTGGACGTGGGCAATTCCTTGTCACGTTTAGCGTGGCAGTGACCAAGCTCTGATTTTAGACAAACAGTAATTCAATTAGAAAAAATAGTGTATCTTACCTGTGTGTAAACGAATATGTCTAAAACAGGGCCTCAGATATCAGGAAAAATAACCCTGAAATTCCTGATTTTGGCAGTCCTTTTTTTACCTACCCTGAAAAGTCAGTGTTGAGATTTTTGAGGGACTGAAATTCCATACTTTTTTTGTTAGGCCACACTGAAATTTCAGACTTTTTTCCCCTAGGACCAGGCCAAATTTTTATCAGTGTAAATCACCCTGATACCCTGATTATCAGGGTGGTTTTTGGTAGTCACACTGATGCCTCAGGGTAATTTTTTTTGGAGCTGTGATTTTCCTGATCAGCCAGGGTATACGTTTAAGGCACACTGATGCACCAGGGTAACCGTTCTTCTTAGCGAGTTTTACCCTGAAGCTAGTACCGTACCACACCCCCCCCCCCGGACCTCCCCCCACTTTCCCGTAACTCGGGATTCCCGTTGGCCAACTGTCAAAACCTGAATTTGCGTACATGTATTGGCACGAAGTGGGCCACTATTGGCCAGAAATACAGTTTCGCTCTACACAACGCCAAGGACTCAACTCGGAGTAAACTCATTGTAACAATAACTAAGCAGGGTTTTTACAAGTCTTACACTGATGCCTCAGGGTAAAATTTTCAGACCTAGCCTGAACCCTGATGCAAAAGAAATTTCCTACCGGGCCACACTGATAATCAGGTTTTTGCTTAGGTGCAGCACTGATCATAAGGGTTGCTCAAAACCAAAAATTAGCCCTGCCTAGGACACTGATGCCACAACGCTGTAACGAAACCAACACTGAAGCGATTCTTACCTGTGCCATGTGGATTTGACCGCAATTACAGGGAATCTCAGATTCCCGAGGTGTAATCACCCCGTGGCGAGGCCAACCTGTGAAATTCTGCCTCTGCTTCACGTTCAGAGGTATTTTGTTGGCGCGGCGCCTCACACCATTGGGCCGTTTCGCTGCAGGAGTCAGTCTTGGCCAATCCGAACGTGGCCACCATGTGGTGCTGGAGGGCTGCCAAGGGTCCTGCCCCGTTGCCATCACATGCGACGCGTTAGTGACAGCCTTTTTACTTGTGCTACACTGATGCATCAGGCTTTTTACAGACGCAACACTGACATTTCAAGCTTTTTTTTTTTGGAACACTGTCAATCAGAGTTTACACACAGGGGGACCCTGATGGGTTGACGACCCTAAAAGTGAATCTGAGGGCCTGGTCTAAAAATACTCTAGAGCCTCAACTACACTGCAAGGTTCATAATGCACTTCAGATGGGCAATCATATTTGATTTCTCACAGGAAGAAGACCATTGGGAGTCGACCACGCAATACCAAGAATTAAAGAAAAAAACATACATAATCAGGAACTTTAACATATACAACTGACAAGGGGCATTGATTGTGCAAGAACTGACTGGATACGCTTTCAATGTCTGAATGTGAGTCTTGCTGAACCGGCTGTCAGCCAGTGTTGAGCAATGGGAATTCATATTCCACTCCAGATTCGCCCTATAGCGCGCGTATCCACAGGAATTTCCGGGTTGCAATGTTTCGGGACATAGGCAGACGTTAGGCGTTGCGAGAAGAATGCTGCGGAATGGGAAAACCCCGAGTGAGATAACAGAAGAACATCAGTTGATGCTAAAAGCAGCCAGTCTACGACAATATCAATGTAGGTTGATGCTCCCTTCGCCTTGGTAGCTTGTGTTGACGAGGATGCCGAGGAGGAATTGGTATCAGAAGTGGGTGTCAGAATGTTGGCATGTAGAGGGACGATATCTGAAATCACCACCTGCCATTAACGGGGATTATCATAAGGAGGAATTCGGAAATGGGTACTTTGTGGTGTTTAGAAGCGTCCCAGGTTGTGGAATTTTGCATGAGCCCACAACTTGTCACACAACCAAGCAGGATGATGACAATGGGCAGGCACCAGTCTGCATGGGACAGAGATGTTTTTTAGCTTAGGGGTGCACTGCTGACGTAAAAAACGTTAGGGTCAACTCTTAAGTCGCTCTGAGAATCTGACATTGTGAGGGTGATTGATCTGGCATCCTGAAAGAGCAAGATTTGACTCTTGAGTTGACTGAAAGGGAGATAGAAAAGCACACACCTTGTCAGGGTACTTGAGTCAAAGGGCTGTCTTGAGCTCATGCGAGTTGAACCAGAGGTGACCCAAAAGTCACCTGAAACCTTCGGCTTGACTCGACAGAGGGAGAGGAGCACACACCTTGTCAGGGTACTTGAGTCGAAGGGCTGTCTTGAGCTCATGCGAGTTGAAGCAGAGGTCAGACTCAAAAGTCACATGAAACCTTGTCTCACCTGGACCTGACTCGAAAGAGATAGAAAAGCACACACCTTGTCAGGGTACTTGAGTCGAAGGGCTGTCTTAAGCACGTGCGAGTTGCTGATGACAAGCCACCGAACCATAGTGGGAGCCGGCATCCACCACGCCTCCAGCTTCTGCAGGAACACGATGCAGGGGGGGGGGCATGAGCACGATGCAGGGGGCAATGGGGGCCACAAGGAAGGTGCATTTAGAGTCGACTCAAGCGCGCACCCACAAGGCCTCCAGCGAACAATGGTGGGTGCAGGCATCTACCACGCCTCGAGCTTCTATAGGGTGGAATATAGGGGTTCGGAAAAACAAGAAAAATCAGAAAAAGGTCAATTGTAAGGGAACGGTAGAATGAGGCAAGGGAAAGAAGAATAGAGTGGAAACTCAGCAAGTTGCTACTAGAAAGCGGCAGGTCACTTTGAACACACACACTAACATGTAGTTTTAAGAGCCTTTTTGACACCCACCTCCACGTTTGTTTTGAGATGTCCCAATCATTCAGACTTGTAACTTCAACCATCTTGGCATATGCATGCATGCAAACATGACTATCCAACAATCAGACACCAAACTCTAGTCGCGGCGCACACATCGGCACATGTAAAGTCGCCCTCATTGTCGCCCTTATCCCGCGCCATGAGCTTTTGAGATGTCTTAAAGCCCACGCACCTTGGCACATGCCATGTGATCCTCAGCCCACGCCATAAGTGTGCCTCTCTCTGTCCCATTCGTGACCTTGGGATATCGAGATTGAGTTTTGAGACGTCTCAAAGTTCACCCTTCTAGTCACATGCAGTGTATTCTTCACCCCACGCCATAGGCTTGCTAAACAGGGTAACCACAAAAAGTCTAACCCTTCCCCTGACCCACCTGGGCACATGCAACGTAGTCTTCAGCCCACGTCATGAGCTTTTCCTTATCCGTCCCACTCATGACCTTGGGATCTCCAAACCCCTTACACACGTAACCATGCCTATTCAAACAGGGTAACCACACAGGGGTTTGATCCCTCCACACGCCCATCCACCCACCCACCCACCCACCTGGGCATTTGCAATGTAGTCTTCAGCCCAAGCCATGAGCTTTTCCTTATCCGTCTCACTCATAGCCTTGGGATCTCTGAGCCACGTAGTACACATGCGACAAGCCTTTGCACACATGCATTTATGCCAATTTAAGCAGCGAAAACCCACCCAACAGAACCCTAGTCCCCCAACCCCCCCACCTGGGCAATTGCAGTGTAGTCTTCAGCCCACGCCATAAGCTTTACCTTATCCGTCGCGTTCATAGCCTAGGAATCCCCAAACCTCTTCTCACAGACGTAACCATGCCTATTCAAACAGGGCAACCAAACAGGGCTCTGACCCCTCCACACGCCCACCCACCCACCTGGGCACATGCAATGTAGTTTTCAGCCCACGCCACGAGCTTTACCTTATCCGTCTCACTCATAGCCTTGGGATCCCCAAACCCTTCACACACACGCAACACAAGGAGCAACCATACCTATTCAATCAGCGAAACCTCACCCACCAAACCCTTAACCCCCCTCCCCACCCACCCACCTGGGCACATGCAATATAGTCTTCAGCCCACGCCATAAGCTTTTCCTTATCCGTCTCACTCATAGCCTTGGGATCTCCAAACCCCTGCTGCCCCTGCCACACAAACTTGTCCGGTGCTCTCATGTGTATCCCCACCACCTTCACCCTATGGCCCGCCATCCCATGTGAGAAGCCATGTGCGGCGTGGGAGGATAGATGGGAGGTGCGTGGATGGCCGGTGGTGAGATGTTGGAGGGGGGCGGAGGGAGAGGAGGAGGAGGAGGAGTTGAGAGGCGCGAGGAGTTGATGATACATGGCTTGCAGTTTTGATATGACTTCTGGTTGCGGCCTGGTGGGGGGGATGGAGAGGAAGGGGAGTGGGAAAGTGGGGAGGGCATGAGGGTTTTTCATTGACCGAACTTGTCCGGAGCTCTCATGTGTATCCCCACCACCTTCACCCATGTGCAGACCCATGTGAGAATCCATGAGAGCCATGGGAGGATAGATGGGAGGCGCGTGAATGGCTGGTGGTGAGATGTTGGAGGGGGGCGGAGGGAGAGGAGGAGGAGGAGGAGTTGAGAGGCGCGAGAAGTTGATGGTACATGGCCTGCAGTTTTGATATTACTTCTGGTTGCGGCCTGGTGGGGCAAAGGGGGAGGAAGGGGTGGGTTGGGAGGGGTGGGGAGGGCATGAGTGAGTTAAGCCTAGTAGGTGAAGATATGGAACGTTGGTTGATGGAACCAATCGCAAAGAAGAGCAGTTGATGGCACATGGCATGGACTTTTCAGATGAATTCTGACCTGACCTGGTGGGGGGAAGGGGGAGGAGAGCGAGGAGGGATAGGGGTGGGAAGGGGCCGAGTTGGGGGGCATGCAAGTGTTCGGTTGACTGGACTGTAACTGAATACAACGAAAGCAGGGGATAGTAGATGGCTTGAAATTTTGACATGACGACTGGCTGTGACCTGGTGGGAGGGATGGTGGGGAAGGAAGGGGTGGGGAAGGAAGGGGTGGGGAAGGAAGGGGTGGGGAAGGAAGGGGTGGGGAAGGAAGGGGTGGGGAAGGAAGGGGTGGGGAGGGCCTGAGTGCTTTTGGCCAACTGACTAAAAACAAACGAAAGCAGAGGTGGTACATGGCTTGAAGATTTGATATGACGCGTGGCTGTGGTTTGGTGGAGTGGATGCAAGGAGGGCGAGGGAGGGATAGGGGTGGAGAGGGGTGGGAAGAGGCAGAGTTGGGGCATGCATGTGTCGGGCCAATTGGACTGAACACAATGAAATCACGGGGTGGTGGTATGTGGCTTGTACATTTGATATGACGTATGGCTGTGTTCTAGTGGGAGAAGCATGGGGATATACTACAGCTATGCGAGTGGAGGGGTGGCAACGCGAGCAGAGGGGAGAGTGATGATGAGAGCGTAGGTAAGCAGATATGAAGGTAAGGATGCAGCAAAAGGCATAGGGAGGACGCACGTGTGAGCTGATATGAAGCTACGATTGAAATGCGTGTGAGTAGAAGGGAGAGAGACCATGGGAGCGTAGGTAAGCTTGATAGGAGCCAAGGATGCAAGACTAAGGCGTGGGTGGGAAGGCGCATGTGAGAAAGAGCGCATGGGAGGGAGCTCCTATAACAACAGTGTGAAGTGAATATAGGATAGGATCGTACTTGAGAAGGAAGCGCAGTATGCAGCCAAAGGCGTAGGGAGGACGTATGCCCAAAGCGTGCAGGCTGGCAGTCCAATTCTTCCCCACTGCCTGTGGGCAACGAGGTGAGGTGGGTTAGAGAGCACCGGAGCACATAAGCATACAGGAGGTGAGGAGGTGAGGAGATGAGGAGGTGAGGAGGTGAGGAGATGAGGAGGTGAGGAGGTGAGGAGAGGAGGAGGTGAGGAGGTGAGGTGGGTTGGTTGGAGAGCACATTAAAAATATGAGGGAACCGGCATGTGATGCATTTAAGGGACTTTCGAGGCGCCTCAAAAGTCTGGCCGTCCATCTCTTCCCCACCGCCTGTGCGACCCACCGCCTCCCCTCACCTGGGCGACGCACCACTCCCCCTCACCTGGGCGACGCACCACTCCCCCTCACCTGGGCGACGCACCACTCCCCCTCACCTGGGCGACGCACCACTCCCCCTCACCTGGGCGACCCACCAATCCCCCACACCTGTGCGACCCACCGCCTCCCCTCACCTGGGCGAGCAGGTACGTGAGGAGGCCTCTGTTCCACGGCAGACAGATGTTCATTGCCTTATTTTTTTAGTCCTTTCAAGAAACACCTCACTTGCCCAGCATCACTCCCCCTCAACTGTACGACACACCACTCCCCCTCAACTGTACAACACACCACTTCCCCTCAACTGTACGACACACCACTCCCCCTCAACTGTACGACACACCACTCCCCCTCAACTGTACGACACACCACTCCCCCTCAACTGTACGACACACCACTCCCCCTCAACTGTACGACACACCACTCCCCCTCACTCACCTGGGCGGGCGACACACCACTCCCCCTCACCTGTGCGAGCAGGTACGTCAGCAGACCCCTGTTCCACGACACTCGAATATTCATCGCACCATCCAGCACCGCAAAGAACTCCTCTGGTTCCACAAACCGGTTCCTCAGATTCACTATCACCACCTCCCCCTCCTGCACCAACTCTCCCTTCCCTCCTCCTCCTCCTCCCCCCCCTCCTCCCCTTCCTCCTTCTCCACCTTCTCCTCCCCCTCCCTTCTCTCCCACTCTAGCCAATACTTCATCAACCGTCAGCTTCCGAGCCGGCTCATAAGGCACGTCCGGCCCGAACGACCAATCCACGAGGTTCGGCGCGAACGCGAGCGGGAGGTACGGGTGCCGGACGATGAAGGCTCGGCGCGTGAGGAGCGCGCAGGCAAAAGCCGTGGCTAGCCCAGTGATATAATCCCCCAAGCCTCCAGGCTCGTCTAACCATTCGAAGGTTAGGAAACGAATGGATGGGTCTAGACGGGGCTGGGGGTATGACGCTGGGGGAGGAGGGGATGGAGGAGGGAGGGACGGGGGTGCTGGTGATAGTGGTGGTGGTGATGGCGGTGGCGGTGGTGGTGGTGGTAGTGCTGTTGCTGCAGCACCACCGGTAGCAGCAGCGGCGGCAGCGTTGGCGGCGGCGGCAGCGGTTTGGGCGAGGGTGGGGGCGTGAGAGCGGGCGGTTTCGCGGATGCGCGCGTGCAGGGCGGCGTAGTCTGTCGCCCAGGTGCCACAGAGGGCGTCTGAGAAGGTGACATCTAGGAAGGGCGCGAGGGGGGAAGCGGAGGTCCCCAGGGGGGGCGGAAGCTGGTGGTTGGGGGAAGGGGCGGGGGAAAAGGGAGGGGTTGGGGGGAAGGGAGGGTGAGAGAAGGTCACGGGGCGGCGTAGTCAATCGCCCAGGTGCCACAGAGAGCGTCTGAGAAGGTGACGTCGAGAAAGGGCGCGAGGGGGGAGGCGGAGGTATACAGGGGGCGCGGAAGCTGGGAGAATGGGGAAGGGGGAATGGGGCGGGGAGGGGGAAAAGGGGGGGAAAAGGGGGGGAAAAGGGTGCAGAGCGGCGTAGTCAGTCGCCCACGTGCCACAGAGAGCATCTGAGAAGGTGACGTCGAGAAAGGGCGCGAGGGGTGAGGCGGAGGTATGCAGGGGGGGCGGAAGCGGAAGGGAGAAGGTGGAGAGGGACGGGGTCCGGGGAGGGGGAAACGGAGGGGTTAATAAGGGTGCAGGGCGGCATAGCTGGTGGGGCACAGAGGGCGTCTGAGAAGGAGACGTTGAGGAAGGGCGCGATGGGGGAGGTGGACGATGGGGGCTGGTGGCAGCGGGAAGACGGAAGGGGAGGGGAAGGCGGAAAGGGAGGGGGAAGGTGGAATGGGGGGAAGGGGGAAGGGGAGAAGGAGGAAGGTGGGAAGGGGACAAGGGGAGAAGGGGAAGAGTGGAGAAGAGGAGGAGGAGGTGACAAGGGAAGAAGGTGGGACGGGCAGAATCAGGGGAAGAGGGGATGGAGTAGAAAGGAGCGGTTGGTGGTGGTTTAACAGATGAGTGGGTGAGAGGGAGCAAGGATGGGTGAGAGGGGACATGAATGGGTGAGAGGGGACATGGATGGGTGAGAGTGGACATGAATGGGTGAGAGGGGACATGAATGGGTGAGACAAAGGACAAGTGAGAGAGGACGACTGAGTGATCTGAAGAATGAGGAAGGTGATTTACCTCTTTCTAAAACGACTCGTACCATGAAGTGAAGCACAGTTCTCTGATCCGCAGAACAAGACTTCCACGGAGCATTTGAGTCTCACTTTTTGGGTCGACTCAAAAGGTGACTTCTGAGTCGACTTGAAAGTCGCCTCGGAGCATTTGAGTCTTACTTTTTAAAGTGCCTCAACAGTTTGGACTTTTGAGGAGCCTCAAGAGAAGTTCAATGATCCGCAGAACAAGACTTCCAGGGATTAAATCCAACCAGGAGAATCTCAAGTCAACCCAAAGCATCTTGAAGCACGGATCTCCGAAGCACTTGGTTGATTTCGCGTCAGCCCCAGGGAGTGAAGTCAGCCTGGAGCATTTTAAGCCAGTTCCTAGCAGTTAAGTCAACTCAGAGCAATTGGCTAAGTGTGTTTCGTGTTGTTACGCGTCGCAATCGGAACAGGACTCAACGACCCCGATTCTCAGAGTCTGAGCCGTTTCATCAGACTCTGTCTGAGCCGTTTCATCAGACTCTGTCTGAGCCGTTTCATCATACTCCGTCTGAGACGTTTCATCGTACTCTGTCTGAGCCGTTTCATCATACTCCGTCTGAGACGTCTCATCATACTCCGTCTGAGACGTTTCATCATACTCTGTCTGAGCCGTTTCATCGTTCTCTGTCTGAGCCGTTTCATCGTACTCTGTCTGAGACGTTTCATCATACTCTGTCTGAGCCGTTTCATCATACTCTGTCTGAGCCGTTTCATCGTACTCTGTCTGAGACGTTTCATCGTACTCTGGCTGAGACGTTTCATACCTGGCCGAGGCTCTTCATGGTCGTGACTGGCGAAGCCCGCACTTCAAAGTTTAGAATTGTTTAGATAAAAAGCCGAAGCTATGTATGGAACAGGACTCGCTCAAAGCGAGCTCGAGCATACGAGCTGCAGATGCGATGATTTCTAACCTTGGATACCTCTGAACCGCCCCACCAGAAACTTATTTTGAAGGGTTTGGGACCGGAAAGGCTTTCAAAGAACGCGAACGATGCAAATGCGTTCGAGGGTTGGACCAAAGAAGGCGAGCAAGAGAGCGAGGCAAATGCAAAGTGACTTTCATGGACTTGCAATGGACCTGAACTTGGTTCGCAGCTGAAATAAAAGCCACCTGTGTGAGGAATCAGCGGACGCACAAAGGCTAGGGCGAGCACGAGGCTGTAAGGAACCGCATGCTGTCTCCACCTCCTCTGTCGCCTCGTCTTTCGAGACGTCTCAGAAGCCACAGGCTCTCTCCATTGCCTCTTTCTAAGAGTCGTTTGAGACGTCTCAACGGTCATATTATGATGCTGTCTCCGTGCACCCGCACTACGCTGCAGCGTCACACCCAACGTACTACCACGTTGCTGCTCCGCAACCGAACCCTGCTTTGCACCCAGCATTCGCTGTTTAGCGCACGTCCACTCTTTTCCCCCCACCGTCTCAACCCGTCTCAAAGCCGACAGCGGCGGCTGCATCGTCGTCGCTAAGCGGCGGTGTAGTAAGGACAATGCAGTCGCGCTTACGAGCGATGACTAATATCGAGGCGGCTTAAAAGGCGGATGCATCGTCGTCGCCAATGAATGCATCTATCGTCCCGCATAGATTCACAGCTCTAGAGTTAATGATCGTGATAAGCTCGAAAGGTTACACGATGATCCTACATGATGAAAGGATCAAAACATTCGAGCTTCCGATAAAATTTTCTGTCAATGGTCGTCGGATTGACGTCAAATGTCCATTGTCTGACAATGGTCAGTCAGACAGTCAAGGACCGACCAGGAGGTGTGTGTCATGTCATGTCAGGTCATCGCCAGTCCTTGACTGAACGACAACCATTGACAACATTGGACAACATCCACACCTCCAAGGTGGATAGTTTCTTGTTTCTGTAACTGATTGAGAATCCGTTGGCCGGTAAGTCATGGGAACTGTGCATTGCCTCCATCATGCACGCGTGATCGTATGGGAGGAATTTCATTCTACAGTTGCCCAAATGGACGGAGCCGTGGGAGGACGGGACGTGGGAAAGAGCGTGGGAAGGGAAGCACTGTAGCTTGGTGCAAGCGAGGAAGACGAGTGAGGAAAGAAAGGACGGCAAGTTTCCAGCCAGATTACTCGAGCTCCCTGAACGACTTGACCTGACCTGAGCAAGCAAGAGCTCAGGATGGCGAGTTATGAATCTCGAACAGCGTGCTGAAGGAGAATGGCCTGCAGGCCTGCGTGTGCGTGCTGGGGAATGCAGAGCTGCGGTGACTCGGTTTTCCTGTGGTTTTGTCACGGTGTTTTAAGCGGTCAAAGCGTTACAAAGCGGCGCAGTGGCTGGACTTTCAGCCCCGAAACCCATAATTTTGTATGGAGGCAAATCTTCCCACACCACCGATCACCGCACCTCCTAACCGCTCGGTGGACTTTCCGGAATAACAAGCGTCGGTATGAGAAGCTGAGAAATACGACTTGTACATGTCATTCGTTGTGACTACTAAGTCTGATATCTTATCACATTTCCGCACATGCGGCTAGGGTGTGGATGGGTAATGTCAATTTTCAGGCCCCTTGGGCTTGAAGGTAGCTATTTAAAGCCCAAGACCTGAATTACTCAACGGAAGTCAACGCTAAAAACTAAGCTCGGGAGGTAGGCACGGAGAGGTTCGGTTGGGTTGCGAGAGATTTTCACTCGCGAAACCAATTTGCGACAAAAGTTTCTCGCTTCCCATGATGGTTGGTGCCCTTCCCACAACCAGAAAAGCGCGAGCTTATCAAACTGTGCACAGTTCGAGATAGCACGCAGAGTATTAGGCATAGACCATACCTGTAGACAGGGCAGGGCGTCGGCGTTCACTCAAAAGGGAGTAGATGCGCCATACGATTTGGGTGGCGCGGATTTGCAATGATGACGCGCAAAGCTAGTTTGCGTTGGGTGAAGATTATTGTGTCGAAATGCAGGTTATTGTGCAACTACTCCGTAGCGTAAACTCGTGGCGAAGATCGAATCGCAACCGTTCGCCCAAACGTGACCCTCCCCTCGCCCTCGCTTTCCTTTCCCACGCTTCCGCTCTCTTTCGCCCGCGTCGTCGCCATCGCTTCCGCAGCTCGTCGCGTGCCCGTCGCCTTCGCTCCGCCCGTCGCCTTCACTTCTCCCCCGTCGCCTTCACTCCCCCCCCTCTTCCGTTGCCTTCATTTCCCCCTCCCGTCGCCTTCACTTCCCCCTCCCGTCGCCTTCACTTCCCCTCCCGTCGCCTTCATTTCCCCCTCCCGTCGCCTTCATTTCCCCCTCCCGTCGCCCTCACTTCCCCCTCCCGTCGCCTTCACTTCTCCCCCCCGATGCCTTCGATTCCCCCTCCCGTCGCCTTCCACGCCTGCCGCACTCGCTTTCCCCCCGTCACACTCGCTTCCCCACCCGTCACCTTCACTTCCCCTCCCATTGCCTTTCACTCTCTCCTGCTCAATCTCTTTCCCCTTGGTCACTCTCTTCCCCCCTGCTCACTCTCTTTCCCCCTGCTCACTCTCTTCCCCCCTGCTCACTCTCTTCCCCCCTGCTCACTCGCTTCCCCCCTCCTCAATCTCTTTCCCCCTGCTCACTCGCTTCCCCCCTCCTCATTCTCTTTCCCTCTGCTCACTCCCCTTGTTCTAACCCCACTTTCCCCATTTCTCACCCATTTTCCCCCTTCACGCTCTCTTACCCCCTCTGCTCGCCCCTGTTTTCCCGACTCACGCCTATACTCACTCTCTCCCCCCCTGCTCACTCTCTTCCCCCCCTGCTCACTCTCTTTCCCCTTGCTCACTCTCTTTCCCCCCTTCTCACTCTCTTTCCCCCTTCACGCTCTCTTTCCCTCCCTTCCGCCCGTTGCCCCCCTTCGTCTCGTGCTCGTCCCCTCGCAATCCCCGTCTCTCTCTCCCCCCGTCGCCCTCGTTTTCCCCGTCGCCCTCCCTTCCACTCCTCGTTGCCCTCGCCATCCCTCCCTTCTCCCTTCCCGTCTCGCACACTTGTCACGCCCCCTTTCCGACCCGCACATACACCCTTCCCTTCTTCCCTGTTTCCTCGTATCCCCTGCGCTGCTTCCCCCCATCCTCCGACTTGCTCCCCCCATCCCCTTCCCTGCTTCCCCCCAACCCCTTCCCTGCTCCCCCCCATCCCCTTCCCTGCTTTCCCCCTTCCCCTTCCCTGCTTCCCCCCGTCCCCTTCCCTCCTTCCCCCGTCCCCCTCCCAGCATCCCCCCATCCGCTTCCCTGCTCACCCCCATCCCCTTCCCTGCTCCCCCCCATCCCCTTCCCTGCTTCCCCCTATCTCCTTCCCTGCTTCCCCCTATCGCCTTCCCTGCTCACCCCTGCTCCCTCTGTTTCACCCTTGCTCCCTCCCCTTCTTCTCTGCTCACTCTCTTCCCCCTTGCTCACTCTCTTTACTTCTGCTCACTCTGTTCCCCCCTGCTTCCTCTCTTCCCCTCTGTTCAATCTGTCCCCCGCTGCTTCTTCTCTTCCCCTCTGCTCATTCCGTTTACTGTCTTTCCCCCTTCACTCACCCCCATACCCCCCAATGCAGTTACAGGTGCTCAGCACCAGATGTGGCTTTACCACGGCCTGGTTTATTGCTTGCAGTGTAGCAGACAAAACCGGAAAACAACATTACACATACACCCCCTAGCTTTGTTCCCTTCTCGAGTCTGGTGATTCCCCTTACTTTACAGATACGGTAATATATTAATTGTTGAACTCCTTGGTATTGGTCATGTGTATGATTGCTCTGAGGCTCATAATCCTGTATTATAAAAAAAGAATCCAATATATGGCATGGCTATACGTGTGTTACTATCAGACAGCTAGCACATGCACAACCAGATGCAGAGCAGACCTGTCCAAACACAAATCAAGAAGTCAGATGTGACGTGGCTGAAGTATAAGGGAAGCAAGCATGCAAAAGAATGACAACTGGCAAATGAGGAAAGGAGGAACGGAGGAAGGGAGGAAGTGAGGAATGCAGGAATGAAGGAAGGGATGAAGTGATGATGGGAGGAAGGGAGGTAGGGAGGACGCTTGGGGGAGAAGCAGAAGGGAGGGGAAGAAGAGAGGTTGGGGAGGAGGGTGGGGAGGAGGGTGGGGAGGAGGGTGGGGAGGAGGCTGGGGAGGAGGGTGAGGAGGAGGGTGGGGAGGAGGGTGGGGAGGAGGGTGGGGAGGAGGGTGGGGAGGAGGGTGGGGAGGAGGGTGGGGAGGAGGGTGAGGAGGAGGGTGGGGAGGAGGCTGGAGAGGAGGGTGGGGAGGAGGGTGGGGAGGAGGGTGGGGAGGAGGGTGGGGAGGAGGGTGGGTAGGAGGGTGGGGAGGAGGGTGGGTAGGAAAATTATATGCATGCATGAATTGCTTGATTTCCTAGGCTAGGTGCTTTCCTATATTTTATTATAGTTATAGCACCGAGCTAGGTTGCGTGCACTGAATTCTGGCTTTTCGGTTGCCACCGAATTGCCTTCTACCGAATTCGGGAAGGATCTGTTCGGGACGCTTCGCGACCCGCGGAACCTTCGCGTAACACCTGGTTACGGGGCCTTGTGTCGAGCCTATGTATAGCCTCGTGTTGTACCCAGGTGATCATTTTCAATTCACATTCTCTTTTCTGAGCTCGATCCTAGATCCTCACACTTGGTAATCAGAGCCCGTTTACACGCGAAGTTCTTTCGACCGCTACAAACCAGTCTTCAAAAAACCGCGGAGGCGACGCAGTTAAACATCGATTTCGGGTACGTAAAACCGGTTCCGTGTTTTTTCGCTCCCCCTCGATTCGGTTTTTCGGACGCGTTGATGTCAGGCATGGAAGGCCAAGGCGACAACTACGCGACCACGAGCGACATCGCGAGCCTCCGCACCGACATGGAGCAGACGCAGGCGACACTTCGTCGACTCGAGGCTTTTCTGACAAGCCAACCAGGGTTCGCCACCGCAGCAGCAGCGACCGCAGCGACTGCAGCACCGACAACTCCAGCAGCAGTGGCGACACCGACATTTCACGGACCGATGGCACCACTGTCGCCGAACCTCGAAGCAGTACGACCGAGGCTCCCTGAGGCGTTCGATCCAAGCGCGAAGGGATCCGACGTCCGGCGATTTGTGGCCACCCTCGAAATTTACTTCGAGGCCATTGGCTGTTTGACCCCGCAACACGACGCAGCAAGGATTCGGCTCGCAGCGACACTGTTACGTGGACCGGCTCTCGAATGGATTTACTACACCGACGTAGCCCGCGGGGAGAAAACGTGGCAGCAGTTTCGGGCAGATTTAATCGAGCGTTTCGAACCAATTAATACGACCTACATGGCGCGGCAGCAGATACACCGACACAAGCAATACAGTAGTGTAGCACAGTACACGCAGCAGATGGAGTTACTGTTCAACCGCATCACCGACCTGACCGAAGGCGAAAAAATCCAGGCGTACACCGAAGGGTTAAAAATGGAGATTCGGCGGCAGGTGATTGCGGCGAATTACAACAGCTACAGGGACATCGTGCGTGCTGCCGAGCGATACGACGCGCTGACTCGAGGTCAACCCGAAACACGACGCTTCATGCCGAACCGTACATTCGGCACGGAGCGATCAGCACCCTCCACGTTCGCCGAACCGATGGATATCGACAAATACGACGCGAAGCAGCAACCGACAAAATGCGAATTTTGCGGCACAGCAGGGCATCAGTTTTTGTCGTGCTACAAAATGAAGAAAGCATGTGCGGCACTCCGGGACGGAAACAGTGGAGCACCCCCGAAGTCAAAAAACGGGAATCGCCAGTAGCCGCGGATCGACCTGGCGATCGCGTAAAGATCCGAAAAGCAGGAAAAGGCGACGACGTGGCGACTTCGGAGCGGGCGAAAAAAGGAGAAAATGATGGCGCGAATCAAAAACGTCACGACCGGCCGGCATCAGGGGAAATCGCCGAGGCGAATGGAGGCTCCGCGAAAAAAGACTCTGCACCGACCGGGAAACTCCAGCCGAACACCCACGAAAGTAAGAATTCGTTAAAAGTATCCTATAAAGATACTCTAACGAAGAATATTGCTTCTCGTGGTTTTCAAGCCTTTGAAAAAATCAGGGGAGGTTTAGAGGCTAAGAAAAAGCCTTTAGAAATCATTCAGGTACCTGAGAAGTTGGGCAAAGTACTACGGAGCGTAGAAAAAGGTCGTGCGTTCCGTGGAGTTAATATTCTCTCCCCGCAGCACAGTGTTAAGGCTCCCCGTTGCCCACAGGTGAAGCCTACACAGCTGCCAAGGCTTAGAGGAGGCATCCAGGCTCAGGAGAAAATATACAAGCCTCGGAAAAATCCTCCCACCCCCCAGGTGAAGTTGGAAAGTGCTGAGTCGGGTATAGGAAAAAGGGAAGGTATTAAGTTTGATGTACCCTATGATCCTATTAATGAGACCCTCTTTGGCTACTCAGCGCAGCAGAAACCACTACTCCTCGAGGTGTTATGCAATGGACGACGCCTCCAGGCACTGGTGGACAGCGGTGGATCTCACTCGGTGTGTGACCGCGGAGCATTGGAGAAAATTGGAGAGAAGGCAGAGGAGACCCAGTTTTCAGCAACCATGGTGGACGGTACGAAACTTCCTATCCACAGCGAAGCATCACTGCAGCTGCATATAGGTGCGTTGAGGTGGAAGCCGAAGCTACCAGTCACCAACATCAAAGGGTTAGATTTTAACTTGGGGCGAGATTTTCTGAAGCGGTTCAACCCCGAGATCGATTGGATCAACAGCAAGGTGTGCATCTACAACAACGGGAAGCGGATAGCACTACGAAGCTGGACGGATACAGGGGACGTACCTGAGATGACACTGGCACGGTTCGAACAGACAGTGAACGAGAGTAACACGGGTTACCTAGCACTGGTCATGGCAGCAGCAGAGGAGGAGAAGCCGAGTTCCGAGCTCCCTGCAGCAGTGAAGGAGGTCTTGGAGCAGTACAAAGATATAATGCCCGACGACCTACCTGCAGGCGTACCTCCAGCACGCACCCACGAGCATGAGATCGTGGAGGAACCAGGTGCGAAACCCGTCTCACGTGCACCATACCGACTGAGTCCGACCGAACTAACAGACATGAAGAAACAGATAGAGTATCTACTGGACAGACAACTGATCCGCCCATCCACCTCTCCCTACTGTGCACCAGTTCTCTTCACTCCAAAACCAGACCGCAGCTTACGGATGTGCATCGACTACCGCGCACTGAACAAACAGACAGTTAAAAACAAATACCCCATACCGCGCATCGACGACTTACTGGACCAACTGCGTGGTGCAACAGTCTTCTCGAAGCTGGACCTACGGTCGGGTTACTGGCAGATCAAGATGGCGGACAACTCGATCCACAAGACGGCGTTCCGTACTCGATACGGCTCCTACGAATACTTGGTGATGCCGTTCGGACTCTGCAACGCACCAGCAACGTTCCAGGCGGAAATGAACCATATTCTACGGCCCCTGCTGGACGAGTGCGTAGTGGTGTACCTGGACGATATCCTCATCTACTCCAAGAACATGAAGGAGCACGTGGAGCATCTGCGGAAGGTGTTCGAGATCCTGCGGAACAACAAGTTCTACGTGAAGCTGTCGAAGAGTGACTTCGCCCTGAAAGGTGCAGTTTCTCGGGCACATGGTGAGTGCCGAGGGCGTACACATGGACCCGCGGAAGATCGAAGCCGTCAAGAAGTGGAAAGTTCCGGAGAACGTGAAGGAGTTGCAGCAGTTCCTAGGATTCGCCAACTACTACAACAGGTTCGTGCCACAGTACGCTAAGATTGCAGCGCCACTGACCGACCTACTGAAAAAGGATACGCCCTTCAAATGGGATACTCCGCATCAGCAAGCCATGGAACAGCTACAGACAGCACTGACCACAGCCCCAGTACTCATCCTACCAGACCCCGAGAAGGACTACGTAGTTGAAGCAGACGCTAGTGACCAGGCAGTCGGAGCAGTACTGATGCAGGATCACGGGAACGGTTTACAGCCTATCGCCTACCTCAGTAAGAAACTGCACGGAGCAGAACTAAACTACCCCATCCACGACAAGGAAGCCCTAGCTATAGTCGTAGCCTTCAAGGCGTGGAGGTGTTACCTCGAGGGAGCCAAGACCACAGTCTATACTGACCACTGCAGCCTCAAATACCTGAAGTCGCAGCCTACGCTCTCACGACGACAGGTACGGTGGGTGGATTTCTTGGAGACCCACTTCCACTACGACATCATCTACAAGCCCGGGCTACACAACAAAGCAGACGCGTTGAGCCGCCCAGGTCATGTAGCAGGCATCCAACTCGACGGGATGAACCCTCTGCTCAAAGGTCTATTCCAACATGGGTACTCCGTGGACGGCGAGATAGCAACGACAGAGAAACAGAAACTGTTACAGTGGGAGAAAGACCTAGCGGTAAGGAAGGGTTCAGGAAAGATTTGGGTACCGAATTACGCCCCGCTACGGCAGATCCTATTGGAGGAGTTCCACGACGTACCATACGCGGGACATTTCGGGAGCAACAAGACGTTAGCGGGAATAGCGAAGTATTACTACTGGCCCCGGATGGCAGCAGATGTGCAGCAGTTCGTCACCTCCTGCGACACGTGCCAGCGGATGAAGAGCAGCAAGCAGAAGAAAGCAGGGTTACTTCAGCCTCTACCTGTACCGGAGCAGCCATGGCAGGTCGTTAGTCTCGACTTCATCACAGGACTTCCCTCGACCTCACGGGGACATGATTCCATCCTCGTAGTTATCGATAAGTTCTCCAAAATGGGGCACTTCCTACCGACCAACGCCACCGCCACAGCAGAAGCAACTGCTCGCCTCTTCTTCGACCGCATCATCACCATCCACGCCATCCCCGCTACACTCATCTCAGACAGAGACCCAAAATTCACCAGTAAGTTTTGGAAGGAGCTCATGGGATTATTGGGGACTAAACTTGCGATGTCCTCAGCATACCACCCACAGACTGACGGACAGACAGAGCGACTCAATCAAGTGGTTGAACAGTTACTGCGCACAGCTTGCAAGGACGACGTCAGCCACTGGGACACACAGTTACTGACCCTAGAGTTCGCTTACAACAACGCGTCACATGCGGCCACAGGGAAAACTCCTTTCTTCCTGTGTTACGGACGGGAACCACTCACACCACAGCAGCCTACCACACCGGCACACGTCCAAGCCGCACATGACTTCGTCACCACCATGCAGCAGCTATGGGAGAAGACTCAGCGACGACTCACCACGATGCAGACCTCCCAGAAGCAGTATACCGATCGTCAGCGACGTGATCACTCAGTAGCAGTCAGAGATCAGGTGCTTCTTGACACGCACAACTTGAACCTGTCTCACCTCCCATCCAAACTCCGGCCTCGCTTCTGTGGTCCTTTTCTCGTTGAGGCACAGGTGACACCAGTTACATTCCGCTTGCGCTTACCAGATATGTGGAAGCTTCACAATGCTTTCCATGTGCAGCTAATGAAACCCTACAAGGACCCCAACCAACAGTTCCAGGGACGGCAGCTACCGCCACCTCCACCTGTTCTTGTGCAGGACGAAACCGAGTACGAGATTGAGCGCGTCCTCTCTCATCGGCGCCGCGGCGGCAGGACCCTCGAGTTCCTGATACGCTGGAAGGGATACGACCCCACTGAGGACAGTTGGGTTGCAGAAGCTGATATGGGCAACGCACGCCGTGCTCTCAAGGACTATCTTGTCAAGCAGGGTGTATCTCACGCCACCCAGCTTTGAGGGGGGGACGTGTGAGAGTACGACGGCTTATGCCAGCTATGCTTGCTTGCCTTTACTTTATTATGCTATTTCTAGCATAGGAGAATTATATGCATGCATGAATTGCTTGATTTCCTAGGCTAGGTGCTTTCCTATATTTTATTATAGTTATAGCACCGAGCTAGGTTGCGTGCACCGAATTCTGGCTTTTCGGTTGCCACCGAATTGCCTTCTACCGAATTTCGTGTTGTACCCAGGTGATCATTTTCAATTCACATTCTCTTTTCTGAGCTCGATCCTAGATCCTCACAAAGGTGGGGAGGAGGGTGGGGAGGAGGCTGGGGAGGAGGCTGGGGAGGAGGGTGGGGAGGAGGCTGGAGAGGAGGGTGGGGAGGAGGGTGGGGAGGAGGGTGGGGAGGAGGGTGGGGAGGAGGGTGGGGAGGAGGGTGGGGAGGAGGGTGGGGAGGAAGGTGGGGAGGAGGGTGGGGAGGAGGCTGGGGAGGAGGCTGGGGAGGAGGCTGGGGAGGAGGGTGGGGAGGAGGCTGGAGAGGAGGGTGGGGAGGAGGCTGGGGAGGAGGCTGGGGTGGGGCGGAATGGGGTGGGGCAGAAAGGGGTGGGGCGGAATGGAGTGGGGCAGAAAGGGGTGGGGCGGAATGGGGTGGGGCGGGGCGGAATGGGGTGAGGCGGATTGGGGAGATGAGGGATGGGGAGATGAGGGATGAGGAGATGAGGGATGGGGAGGTGTGGGATGGGGAGGAGAGGGCTGGGGAGGAGAGGGATGGGGAGGTGAGGGCGTCAAACATTATATATGTTGTAGTTGTTTAGGCTACAGTGGGTTAGCCTTTAGGGGGTACACAATTCTAGGTTTAGGTACTTGTACTCACTTCTCTCTCAATTCAACCATTCATTCTCTAACATGGTATACAGAGCAGGTCCTTCGCTAGGACCGATTTCTTAGGGCCCACCACTGCTGACTGCCTACTAGCGCCCTCGTGCGCCTCACTGTCGGAGCGCCCTCGAGCGCCTCCCCCAGCGCCCCTCTTTTAACGGCCCCTTAGCGACCCGCGCGCCGCCCCTTAGAGGCCCCGTCGGCCCGTCGACCCCGAGCGCGCCCCACCTAAAGGCCCCGTCGGCCCCACCTAGAGGCCCCGTCGGCCAGCGCGCCCCACCTAGAGGCCCCGTCGGCCCCACCTAGAGGCCCCGTCGGCCCGTCGACCCTGCGCACGCCCCTCCTAGAGGCCCCGTCGGCCCCGCCTAGAGGCCCTGCTGGCCCTGTCGACCCCACGTGCGCCCCGCCTAGAGGCCCCGCTGGCCCCGTCGACCCCGCGCGCCGTCCCTTAGCGGCCCCGTCAGCCCCGTAGACCCCGCGCGCCCACCCCTTAGCGGCCCCGTCGACCCCACGCGCCGCCCCTTAGCGCCCCGCACGCGACAGCCACGGCCCCGCCAGAACCAGGCCGCCCGAACCGAGCCGCCCGAACCGAGCCGCCCAGCCCGAGCCGAGCCGCGCCGCCCGAACCGAGCCGCGCCGCCCTACCTGAACCGAACCGCGCCGCCCGTACTGAGCAGCCTTTCTGGACCGAGCCGCCCTACCTGAGTCGCGCTGCCTACTGCTTTTAGGGTGCACCTACTGCTACTGCTCCTTCTACTATACTGCTGCTCCTACTGCTACTATGGCTAGCCCTCCTGTACTAGCTTTCGATACTGAGGGCCGCCCAGTGAAGTTTGACACCTGGTTAGATGACCTGCACCTCTTCCTACAGCTCACTGCCAAGGAGGACATCTCACTGTACGATCATGCCCTAGGCCATGCCACTGCCCCTGCTGATACTGCTGACAGCACTGCCCGCTCACAGTGGCAGACTCGTGACGCCCACGCTCGCTTTGCTATTCGCAACTCCCTGCCGATAGATGAGCGCGAGCACTTTGGCCAGCACAAGACTGCACAGGCACTGTACACTGCTGTCGTTGCCCGCTACTCCTCACCTGCCTCTGCCCCGCTAGGCCGTCTCTCACTCCCCTACCTGTTCCCCGACCTCGCCTCCTTCCACACAGTCGCTGACCTCATCACGCACCTCCGTACTAGTGAGGCCCGCTTCCGTGCCGCTATGCCTGATGAGTTTCTTGCCACGAACCCCCCCCCGCTCTGGCTCACTCTCTACCACCTAGTCACCCGCCTCCCTGACTCTCTGCGTGCAGTCAGGGACCACTTCCTAGCTCGCTGCCCCACTGAGCTCACCATTGCCCTCCTCGAGAAGGAACTACTTGCAGCTGAGGCTAGCATAGTCGCTGTAGGTGCCTCTCGTGGCGACCCCCGCACCCCTTTCTTCGAGGGGTGTTCCCCTTCCCCCCTTCTTCCCTCTGTAGCCTCTGCTTCTGCTGTCGACCTCCTTGGTGCTGAGAAGGTCGGGACTGCGTCTGCTTCGAGCTGGCGCCGCAGCGGCAAGGGCAAAGGGGGCAAGGGAGGCGGAGGTGACGGCGGGGGAGGCGGTGGTGGGGGTGGTGGCGGCGGTGGGGGTGGTGGTGGGGCTGGAGGGGCTAGTGGCAGCGGTGGGGGTGGTGGCGGCAGCGGCGGGGGAGGTGGCAGGGGCGGGGGTGGTGGTGGGGGCGGCGGTGGACGCGGCAGCGGCAGGGGAGGGGGTGGTCGAGGAGTTGGCGGCGGCAGTGGTGGTCGTGGAGGCGCTGGTAGTGGCCAGAGCCAGCAGCACACTCCGTCGCCCCAGGAGCTCCGTGAGTGGTACTCTCAGCACGGGGGGGGGGGGGGGTGGCCTTAGCTGCACGTACGTTATCCGCACTGGTGACCGCACTGGTCAGACGTGTGGGAGGGCTCACCCCACGCAACGCTGCTTCTCTCGCCTCGACGACGCTTGGCGCACTCAGTTTCCTGAGGCCACTGAGCTGCCCCGCTGGGCTGATCTGATGAAGAAAAACATTGATATCTTTGCACTAGACTTTGATGCTATTCTCACTGCCATGTATGTGATGTCTATTAGTGGAGAGGGTGCTCAGTACCTGCGTGTTCCGCCCGACCCGGGCATTCGGACCAGTGAGGCTGCCGCTCTAGGTGCTAGAGTGTCTGCTACCCCAGGTGCTGGTGAGGCCACCGCTCTAGCTGCTAGTGAGTCTGCGCCCCCTGGTACTGAGCCGACTGAGGCACTGCACACCTTCACACTGGACTCAGGTGCTTCCCGCTGTTTCTTTCGTGACCGCACGGCCCTTGAGCAGCTTGCTCGGCCGGTTGCAGTCTCCCTCGCTGACCCCTCTGGGGGTCCGGTCCTTGCGACCTCCTCCACTGTCCTCCCCTGTCCTGCGGTCCCGTCGGGCACACTGTCAGGTCTCTACCTCCCCTCGTTCTCTACGAACTTGGTGGCGGGTAGTGCGCTCCAGGACGGGGGTGTCCACCAGTTCACCCCTGCCTACGAGCGCGTGACACACTGCACGTGTGCTCGGACGGGCCGTCACCTGGCTACCTTCACACGGCAGCCGGGGTCCGACCTGTACACACTGACCACTGAGTCCCCTCAGGTAGCTGCGTCTGCGTCTGCGTCAGGTCAGCTGTCGGCCCCCTGCTCGTGTCGCTCTCTGGCGCACGAGACCGTCCTCTGGCACCACCGACTTGGTCACCCGTCCGTGCAGCGCCTTCGGGCCATGCACAAACGGTACCTTGTCTCTGGTCTTCCCAGGGTTCTCCCTCCCCTCCCACCCTCGCCTGCTCCTCCCTGTCTTCCCTGTGTCGAGGGGCGGCAGCGCGCTGCTCCTCACTCCTCCTCGTTTCCCCCGACGACTGCTCCCCTGCAGACGCTCCACATGGACGTGTGGGGCCCCGCCCGCGTCCGTGGTCAGGGTCAGGAGAGGTACTTCCTGATAGTTGTTGACGACTACTCGCGTTACACCACGGTCTTCCCCTTGTGCACCAAGGG
The DNA here is from genome assembly GCA_947471745.1 of Closterium sp. Naga37s-1. NCBI lineage: Eukaryota > Viridiplantae > Streptophyta > Zygnematophyceae > Desmidiales > Closteriaceae > Closterium > Closterium sp. Naga37s-1. Next base: position 1,694,739 of record CANJKZ010000966.1, read on the forward strand.
TGAGGTCCCTGATGTCTTGATCCCTTGGATCCGCGCTTCTCGTCTCCAGCTCAGCGAGCGTTTCCACTCGGACTTTCCTGTCCTGCGCTTGCACTCTGACAGAGGTGGTGAGTTCTCCTCCGACCTCTTGGCAGCCTACTGTGCGGAGCACGGCATCCGCCAGTCGTTCACGCTTCCGGCCTCTCCACAACAGAATGGGGTTGCTGAGCGCCGCATTGGCTTGGTCATGGAGGTCGCTCGTACCTCCTTGATCCATGCGGCTGCCCCCCATTTCCTGTGGCCGTTTGCGGTCCGATACGCTGCGCATCAGCTCAACCTCTGGCCCCGTGTCTCCTTGCCGGAGACTTTCCCGACACTGCGTTGGACGGGAGAGGTTGGTGATGCGTCGCGTTTTCGGGTCTGGGGATCTCGAGCTTTTGTTCGCGACACGTCCGCGGACAAGCTCTCCTCCCGCGCTGTTCCCTGCGTCTTCCTTGGCTTTGTCCCGGACGCGTCCGGTTGGCAGTTTTACCACCCCACCTCGCGCCGTGTTCTGCCCTCTCAGGACGTCACTTTTGACGAGTCTGTGCCCTACTACCGCCTCTTCCCCTACCGCACTGCCCCGCTCCCCCCCCCGCCTCTCTTCCTCGCGCCAGGTGCTGCTGTGGTAGACCCCCTCCCCCCTCAGGGTGCCGCTCCCTCAGGTGTGTCCCAGGTAGACCCGGTTGAGCCTGTTGAGGTAGCTGTCGACTCTCGTCCTGCTTGCGGTGCTGAGCCTGAGTGTGCGGAGCCTGGGGGTGCGGAGCCTGGGGTTGCGGAGTCTGAGGGTGCGGAGCCTGCGAGTGCTGAGCCTGGGGGTGCGGAGCCTGCGGGTACTGAGCCTGGGAGTGCTGAGTCTGGAGGTGCTGAGCCTAGGAGTGCTACACCTGGAGGAGCTCTCTCCTCACAGCAGCTGCGTGAGTGGTGCTTAGAGTACTGCAGCCTCAGGAGAGGTACTTCTGGAGCTCGGAGTGCTGCTGGAGCTGGTGCTCGTGCTTCCCCACCTAGGCGGGAGCTGCCCTCTCCCCAGCGGCTTCGCGAGTGGTACGCACGGCGCTGCACTCTCAGGAGTGGCGCTCCTCGTGTCACGGACCCGGGCGTTGGAGCTGCTGCTGGTCCTGCTGACCCTGGAGTTGGAGCTGCTACTGGTGCTGAGGACCCGGGCGTTGGAGCTGCTGCTGGTGCTGCGGACCCGGGCGTTGGAGCTGCTGCTGGTGCTGCGGACCCGGGCGTTGCTGGTGCTGCTGACCCTGGAGTTGGAGCTTCTGCTGGTGCTGAGGACCCGGGTGTTGGGACTGCAGCTGGTGCTGCAGACCCGGGCGTTGGAGCTGCTGCTGGTCCTGCTGACCCTGGAGTTGGAGCTGCTACTGGTGCTGAGGACCAGGGCGTTGGAGCTGCTGCTGGTGCTGCGGACCCGGGTGTTGGTGCTGCTGCTGGTGCTGTGGACCCTGGCGCTGGTGTCTCTTCTGGCTCTGGAGACACTGCACGGCCGCGGCCGTACTTCGTTCCGCTCCTTCAGCAGGTTCTTGGTCAGCCTCCTCCTCGTCGTCCTCCTCCCTCCTTAGAGTGTCCTCCGTCTGTCCAGTCGCAGTCACAGCTGCCGCCTGCCTCGCCCCTTCCTGGTCCTTCTCCCTACACTGGTCCGACAGGCGGTCTTACAAAGCGTCGTGAGCCAGAGTCTCGTCCTGTGTCGCCTGTGTCTCGTCCTGCGTCACCTGTTCGTGCTACTCGCACTGCTAGCCGTGTTCCGCGTGAGCGTCCTCCTGCTGTCCCCGGCACACACTATATGACTCTGCGTCCTTCCACTGCTCCCCAGCGTGTCCCTCTCCCGTCTCCTCCTGCGTCCTCTCTTCGTGCTCTTGCTGACCCGGAGTCTGACTCCCTTCGCACTACCAGTCCTACTGTCACGCGTCTCCTGGCTACTGTTGTCACTGACCCTTCCTTTGAGTCCGCTGCTGCGTCTGCCTTAGTTGCTGAGCTTGTCGACTTTGCTGCCACTTGTCGTCTAGACTACGCCGCTAGCCTAGTTGCTGAGTCTGAGTCTGTTTGTCCTCCGTCCGTCGGGGGTGAGTGTGCTCTTGGCACGGACGTTCTTGAGGACAGGCAGGAGGAGTTTGAGTGCTTCGCCGCTGCTTTACCTCATCTCGTGTCCATGCTAGTTGCCCCTGAGGGAGACCCGGATGCACCAGACATCCCGACTCCTCGATCGTACGCTGAGGCGATCGAGAGTCCCTACTCCTCTCAGTGGCAGTCAGCCATGGACGCAGAGATGGCTTCCTGGAAGTCCACAGGCACCTACGTTGACGAGGTTCCCCCACCTGGGGCGAACATCGTCAGTGGTATGTGGATTTTCAGGGTGAAGCGGCCGCCGGGTTCTCCGCCTGTCTTCAAGGCGCGTTACGTTGCACGAGGCTTCAGTCAGCGAGAGGGAGTGGACTTCTTCCAGACCTTCTCCCCGACCCCGAAGATGACCACTCTTCGGGTTCTGCTGCACGTCGCCGCTCAGCGTGACTACGAGCTCCACTCTCTTGACTTCAGCACTGCTTTCCTACAGGGCAGCCTGCACGAGGAGATCTGGCTGCGCCGCCCACCTGGCTTCACTGGATCATTCCCTCCTGGTACCCAGTGGAGCCTCCGGCGGCCAGTCTACGGTCTCCGACAGGCACCGCGTGAGTGGCACGACACACTGAGGACTACACTTGCGGCTCTTGGGTTCGCTCCCTCTACTGCTGACCCGTCGCTGTTTCTACGCACCGACACTTCGCTGCCGCCGTTCTACATCCTTGTGTACGTCGACGACTTGGTCTTTGCCACTGCTGACACTGCGGCACTCGCCCACGTGAAGTCGGAGCTGAAGAAGAGACACACGTGCACAGACCTGGGTGAACTGACAAGCTATCTTGGCTTGCGGATCACCCGGGACAGAGCACGGCGCACCATCACCTTGACTCAGTCACACATGGTGCAGCAGGTCCTTCAGCGCTTCGGCTTCACGTACTCCTCGCCTCAGTCCACTCCTCTGCCTACAGGTCACTCGCTCTCAGCTCTGCCTTCGGATGAGTCCGTAGAGCCGAGTGGCCCGTATCCAGAGCTTGTGGGCTGCCTCATGTACCTGATGACCTGCACTCGACCTGACCTCGCATACTCTCTTAGCATCCTTGCACGCTATGTAGCTCCTGGCCGTCACCGGAAGGAGCACATGGATGTTGCTAAGAGGGTGTTGCGCTACCTGTGCAGTACGTCGGGCATGGGGCTAGTGCTTGGAGGACGAGACCGAGTTGTACTCACTGGGCACTCAGACGCTTCTTGGGCTGACGACCAGGCTACTCAGCGGTCGTCACAGGGTTACACCTTCAGCCTTGGCTCTGGTTCAGTTTCTTGGCGTTCTACTCGTTCTTCTTCTGTTCTCAGCTCCAGTTGTGAGGCTGAGATCTACGCCACAGCCATGGGTGCACAGGAGTTACGCTGGCTCACCTACCTGCTGACCGACCTGGGAGAGCGGCCTAGTTCTCCTCCAGTGCTGTACGTCGACAACAAGGCTACCATTGCCTTGTGTGAGGAACACAGACTGGAGCACAGAACGAAGCATATCGCTCTGCGGTACTTCCTTGCTCGAGAGCTGCAGCAGCGTGGTCAGCTTCGTCTGCGTTACGTGGCCACTCGGGCCAACACTGCTGATGTGTTCACCAAGGCGCTTCAGCCTTGTGACCATCAGCGTTTCTGTACTGTTCTAGGCCTTGTGCCTACTTTCCCTCACTTGCTCACTTCTTGACTCTGCTTGTACTGTGATCTCTATATATATACCTGCATGCTTACTTTTGTTAGGTTGTGATCACTGTATCTCTTGTTATATTATCAAACTGCATGTGAACTGGTCTTGTGACCGCTTGCTTGTGCTCGGAATTTGTGTGGTATCCTTGAGATCCACCCTGAGCTTGTTTTGCCTTGCTTTGCTTTGACTGGTCTTGTGACCCCTTGCTCTCCCCCACTTCGCCTATGGGGGTGTGTCAAACATTATATATGTTGTAGTTGTTTAGGCTACAGTGGGTTAGCCTTTAGGGGGTACACAATTCTAGGTTTAGGTACTTGTACTCACTTCTCTCTCAATTCAACCATTCATTCTCTAACAGAGGGATGAGGAGATGAGGGATGGGGAGATGAGGGAAGGGGAGATGAGGAATGGGGAGATGAGGGAAGGGGTAATGAATGAGCGTGTATGCGACGGAAGGGTGCTGCTGACCACGCACCCTCCCACACCCCACGCAATGGGAAGGGATGAGAGGGTGGGCGGCATGGGTAGAGAAGCGATGGTGAAGAGGGGGAACGTGATGGGCAGGGGAGTGATGATGACGTGGAGAGAGGAGGAGAGAAGGGAGGTCGGCGGGAAGGCTAAGCGAGGACGATGGGAGGGCAAGCGTGGGCGACAGTGGCGGTGGGCGACGGTGGGGAGAAGCGTGGGCGACGGTGGGGGGAAGCGTGGGCGACGGTGGGGGGAAGCGTGGGCGACGGTGGGGGGAAGCGTGGGCGACGGTGGGGGGAAGCGTGGGCGACGGTAGGGGGAAGCGGGGGGCGACGGTGGGGGGAAGCGTGGGCGACGGTGGAGGGAAGCGTGGGCGACGGTGGGGGGAAGCGTGGGTGACGGTGGGGGGAAGCGTGGGTGACGGTGGGGGGAAGCGTGGGCGACGGTGGGGGGGAGCGTGGGCGACGGTGGGGAAAGCGTGGGTGACGGTGCTCCGAAGCGTGGGCGACAGTGGGAGGAATCGTGGGCGATGAGAGGGGAAACGTGAGGGAAGGTGGGGAAAGGCGTGAGCGACGGTGTGGGGGAAGGTCGGAGGAAGCGTGAGCGGCGATAAGGGGAAGCGTGAGCGACGGTGGGGGAAAGCTTGGGCGACGGTGGGAAGAGTGGGCGTGTGCGTGGGGAGGTGTGTGAGAGACGGTGGGGAGAAGCTTGGGGGACGCGGAAGGCGATAGGTCCAAATGCGATGTTTGGGAAAGAGCTAGGAATAAAAGTGAAAATGCTCATGGCCTATGCTGTAGTGGCGTTTTTTTCTATCTCTTCGCATACTCTAATCGCTTCGCGTACTATGGAAATCACACGACCTGAATTACCGAAGAAGGCAAACTGTGCACATTTTGAGCCCTTGTTCCTTCAGGAGGGTGTGGTTGGGACTCTCGCCAACCAAACCTGTTCTGCTCTACGACTCAGTGTTTCTTGGCGCAATGTTTTTTGGTAACCAGCCTGGCTCGGGAGGTCAACTGTGGGTTCGGTAGGCAAACTGTGCACAGTTTGCCTTCCTATTGAGAAAGCTTGCTTTCTGTTCTTGCAAAGGCAACGGGCTTCATTACAATTGCAGTAATACAACATTCTCGTCCAACTATGGATGGATTATACAGATATACAACTAGGGTGGGTGGGTGGGGAGTGGAACTGCAAAGTTCCGAAATGAAGTCGTGGGTGGAGGCCGAATGGCCTCCAACCCTCGTTATGTACTCGGCGAATTGTAATTCGCCGTTGCTTTGCTTCGTGACAGTCAGCTGCGCTTTCAAAATACGCATTTTTAGAAAGTGTTACACACTTTCGAAAAATTTCATATTGAGAAAGCTTGCTTTCTGTTCTTGCAAAGGCAACGGGCTTCATTACAATTGGGTCTTCTGAGACATGTGCAGTTGGGGTGTTGAAGACGTGGCGAGTGTAGTTGCGATTGATGGCCTTGACGAAGTGCCGAGAGAGGTGGCGTTGGTAATCGCGATCTCTATGTCGATGGCGTTCGAAATGTTGTGTGTGCGAAGGTTGCGTTCTGTTAGTGTAGATGTGCGTGTTTGTTGATGCAGCAGAATAGTGGTTGCAATTGGTGGTTCCCAACCAAGGTCTACACACCCAATGGACGGTGCAACTTTTATCTTGGGATTTACCATGTGCTCTGCTGTACTCTACGCTTCCAACCGTTTGAGGTTCGGGGCTATCTACAACGTGGATGTATGGGCTGAGTTGGTAGTAGCGGGAGGGTGTGTCCGTCATTTTGGTTAAATAGGTACTTTTTTTTTTTTTTTTTTTTTTTTTTTTTTTTTTCACACACGAATTCCGTCTTTAACTCCCAACACCTAAAGCCCATTCAAGTTCTTAACGAGACGCAACTTGTGGTAGCATGCTAGTCGCAACTCCCGTGCTTTTATTTCCATCTCGGGTGCGATCTAAGAGAGTGGGATGAGCATGATGGAAACCAATCCCTTTCTCATTGCCCTTATTTGGAGAGAACATTGAATGCGATGTAGGAGTGTGTGTGAACAACCGTAGTCAAGTCAGATTCAAAATCCATCTTGAGTTGCACTCTACCAACCATTTGTAACCAGGTCACTCCAAACAATTGCTTCCCTGGAAATTGATGGGGCACCAACCAACCTTTGTTTGTCAAAAAATGTTTGAGCCCCCCTTTTTTTTTTTTTTGAACTCTTATCATATACGGTTACATCAATAGCCAAGGATGATCCATACTAACACACACATTGTTCGAAATTCAGCCCATCTTACGGCAAGCCCAACATGGGGACCCTCGGTCCCCTTCCCCCCCTGGGGGACGGCTCTCAGGCCACACGGGGACCCTCGGTCCCCTTCCCCCCCTGGGGGGCGGCTCTCAGGCCACACGGGGACCCTCGGTCCCCTTCCCCCCCTGGGGGACGGCTCTCAGGCCACACGGGGACCCTCGGTCCCCTTCCCCCCCCTGGGGGACGGCTCTCAGGCCACACGGGGACCCTCGGTCCCCTTCCCCCCCCTGAGGGACGGCTCTCAGGCCACACGGGGACCCTCGGTCCCCTTTTCCCCCCTGGGGGACGGCTCTCAGGCCACACGGGGACCCTCGGTCCCCTTCCCCCCCTGGGGGACGGCTCTCAGGCCACACGGGGACCCTCGGTCCCCTTCCCCCCCTGGGGGACGGCTCTCAGGCCACACGGGGACCCTCGGTCCCCTTCCCCCCCTGGGGGACGGCTCTCAGGCCACACGGGGACCCTCGGTCCCCTTCCCCCCCTGGGGGACGGCTCTCAGGCCACACGGGGACCCTCGGTCCCCTTCCCCCCCTGGGGGACGGTTCTCAGGCCACACGGGGAGACCCTCTGTCCGCTCTTTTTATTGGGAGACGTCCTTGGGTGCGCGTGCAGTTTGATCCTGTAGTCCATGTAATTTCCCCGCGCGACTAGTAGAGCCTTTTATAAAAGTCTTTCCACCACTGTAGTGTTGGGCCTGATTTTCTGCCACCAAGGGATAAGAGGAGCTTATAGATTAATAGAAAAATAAACGAAGAGGACATAACGAAAATAAAACTGAAAGAAAATGACTTGCAGCACTTAGGCAACAAATGACGCCCAGTCAAACGACTAAGGGTGCGTTCCTGTGGAGACACTTGTGTCTCAATCCCCTTTTTTCCGAGTCACGTCTACACATTTTTGCAATCTCGCGTCACAAAAAATGAGTGTATCACGAAACTGTGCGACCAGGCGAAATTTACAGCTGTGCTCATTTGATTGGATTTCAAACTTGACTGAACACCTGTTTTTTCAACTGTCTGGTTCGGGTGGGGTTTTGACGAGCGGAACTTTTTCCCGCGCGAGATTTTTACTGTGGAGTGTCCAGGTGCATTGACATTTCGAACCGCGTACAGAGTTGTTGACAATGACGGGTCGATACGCAACTCGTCCGCGACATCAGCGCGTTTCACGCTGACAAATGAAAAATACATTAAAAGTCGCACAAGGGCGACACACGTTTGTGACATTGTACGTTATAAGCTGGTTTTACGTGTCACAAAAGGATTGAGACACAAGTGTCTCCACAGGAACGGACCCTGGCGCTGTAGTGGCAATTTCGTCACTGCCGCGCCAGCGGCCATTTCGTCCATGGCGCGCTAGTGGCGATTTCGCCACTGGCGCACGTGGCAATTTCGCCACATGCGCGCGTGTGGCGATTTCGTCCCTGGCGCGCGCCACTTGCGCCAGTGGCGATTTCGTCCCAATCGCCTGCCACTGGCGCCAGTGGCGATTTCGTCCCTAGCGCGAGCCACTGGCGCCAGTGGCAATTTCGTCACTAGTGCGTGCCACTGGCGATTTCGTCTTTGGCGCGCCTGTTGGCGTTTCGTCCGGCGCACTTCGCTCTCAGTTGAGCGCCCGCTAAGTACAGTTGCACGCGTGATATTGTTGCCCTTCATGAAAATCGATCGCTTGTAGGTGAGTCGTAGTAAGTAGTTCTAGTGACAGAGGAAACTTTCGAGGTGGTTGGACGAGAATGAGTGGAACTGCAAAGTTCCGAAATGAAGTCGTGGGTGGAGGCCGAATGGCCTCCAACCCTCGTTATGTACTCGGCGAATTGTAATTCGCCGTTGCTTTGCTTCGTGACAGTCAGCTGCGCTTTCAAAATACGCATTTTTAGAAAGTGTTACACACTTTCGAAAAAATTCATTTTTTTGTAATTCAGGACTTGGGCTTTAAGTCTAAAAAAATGACATCATAATCATACCACTTGAAGTGTACATAGAAATAATACCGTACCTTATTATTGAAGCACTTATAAACCACGCAATTTGGAAGGCAAACTCTTAACAAGGCAAGAAAAAACCTTTCCAAGACATATAATGTTGTATCCACCATAAGCATCAACAAGAGAAGATCAACATCTTTTAGATGTTCAACATGTTGCTAGAGCAGCCTTTGTTGCCCCCAAACATTTAATTCAATAGAGATTGGCATCGGTTACAGGCCAGAGAACAAATAATCGCACACCATGGCTTGCAACATGGGCAGTCGGCTCTTTAGACTTGACCGAGTTCAAGGTGGGTTCCTGCACCAAAGGTTTCACGCCACGAGGAGCATAAATATGAGAACATATATTGTGCTACATGTGTGCGTATATTGAAGCATGTGCATGCATGTGGTGTGTGCACGTGCCTGCATGCATACTACATCTTCAGGATGAGAATAAGAACCCAGGAAAGTTTGTGAGGCAAGACGAATACACATACCTTCCACAGGTCTCGTGCATGCATCAGCTGCTCCGGATTCAGCCCGAAAGGATAGGTGAGAGGGGGAGGTGGGGAAGTATAGAGACATGGTGCGTGCGAACACACGTACCTTCCACAGGTCTCGTGCATGCATCAGCTGCTCTGGGTTTAGCCCGATCGCTTCCCAAGTTACGGTCACATTGTGGCTCCTCTTGCCACGGTTCACCAGTGCCACCACTTTCCGACCCTCCGATAGAGATCCCATCCAGACCTGCAGGTTCGTGAACAGGTAGCGCGGATCAAAGACAGAAAATGAGCATTGTGATTCCAATGCATATGGAGCGAATCATCGTAAGCCATGCACTTAGAATCAAGTCAGCTCGCAAAAACCTCACTATGGTCACACTCATGCAAGGCACAGAGAGCAAGAGAAGGTTTAATGTTCTCACTTTCACCGGAGATCCCTTGGATAGTTGCACCTTCTGAGCCTGCACTCCCAATGAATCTGCACCAATCACAGTATGGCACGTGTCAGCATAAGCCAAGCAGGTGGCATGCAATGAAACATCTGCATGAGCTCACACACAGTGCTTGCCTTAACACCGAGCCTGCTTGCATGCATACCTTGGTTGAGGGTGATGGCCTCGTCGGTGCTGAGAATGGTCATGGCTGGCTTCGATCAAGGACCTACATGCATGAGTCGAGTACCTCGCACGCACCTTGCATGTGCATACCTTGGTTAAGGGCAATGGCCTCATCGGTGCTGAGGATGCTCATGGCAGGTTGCGATGTAGCAAAGAGAATGCACCATCACTGCTAGCAATAGCATCGAGCCTGCTTGGGTAGCGTACCTTGGTTGAGGGCAATGGCCTCATCAGTGCTCAGGATGCTCATGGATGGTTCCGATGCAGCAGAGAGACCTTTGAATCGAGGACCTACATGCATGAGTCGAGTACATCGCACCTTGCATGTGCGCACCTTGGTTGAGGGCAATAGCCTCGTCTGTGCTGAGTATGCTCATGGCTGGTTCCGATGTAGCAGAGAGTGCGCAGGCCGGCAGGAGTGGCGCCTGTGGGAGGTGAAAAGGTGGGTGCTGTTGAATTGAGTGCAGCGCACAAGAGGTTGGTACGAGAAGAATTTTGAGTCGACTCAAAAGTCACCTCTGGTGGGAGGTGAAAAGGTGGGTGCTGTTGAGTTGAGTGCAGCGCAGAAGAGGTTGGTACGAGAAGCTGTGTGTGCGTACAGGCGTGCATGTGCATCCATGAAAGCATCTGTGCATGCATGGAGCATTTTGTATGCGCACATGCAGAACTGCATGCATGCATGGAGCATTTTGTATGCGCACATGCAGAACTGCATGCATGCATGTGTGCATGTATGTATGCATGCATGCAGGAGTGTGTCGTCACCTTCATGATGGCCCAGCGATTGAAGTGCACATGGTACGCCGACTCTCCCATGCCACCCTTTGCCACATGCTACATGGAGCACATGCATACGCGCATGCATGCATGTTAGCAAGCAGGAGGGTGTCCCCACCTTCATGATGGCCCCGCCTCACCCTCACCTTCATGATGGCCCAGCGATTGAAGTGCACATGGTACACCGACTCTCCCATGCCGAGCTTCACCACCTGCAGAATGTCCAAGTCTGATACAGGAGGAGGCACGGGGGTGGCGAGGTGATGAATGTGGGTAGGAGGAAGGATAGGTGAGTGGGGAGGAGATTGAAGTGCACATGGTAAGTCGAGTGTCCGATGCCGAACTTCTCCATTTGCAGAATGTCCAAGTCTGATATAGGAGGGAGACAATAGTGGAGGTAGGGGAAGAGAATAGGGGAGTGGGGGATTGCGAAAGAGTTTACAACACCTGAACACCTTGTGACACGCCTTGAACGCGTGGCGACACTTGCGACAACAATTGAACGCGTGGCGACACTTGCGACAACAATTGAACGCGTGGCGACACTTGCGACAACAATTGAACGCGTGGCGACACTTGCGACAACAATTGAACGCGTGGCGACACTTGCGACAACAATTGAACGCGTGGCGACACTTACGACAACAATTGAACGCGTGGCGACACTTGCGACAACAATTGAACACGTGGCGACACTTGCGACAACAATTGAACGCGTGGCGACACTTGCGAGAACAATTGAATGCGTGGCGACGCTCGCAGCAACACTTGAACGCCACCGGAATAAGTAAACTCCTGTCTGTGTGGCTGCACGCACCATTCCAGCTGCGAGGGTCGGCATATTTGGCCCACTTGTTGTTGGCGTCTGAAACCCAAGTCACGCTGCATGTGCCATATGCATACACGTGTGCAGGCAAGGAGGCACGATACATGCATGCAGGCAGGGAATAAAGATGGAATCATTGAGCTTGAGAATATATCATGAGCATTGTCCTTCCATCTCTCCCTCCCTCCATGCTCCATCTAGCTCAATCCTCTCCATCTAGCTCAATCCTCTCCATCTAGCTCAATCCTCTCCATCTAGCTCAATCCTCTCCATCTCCCTCCCATGCCACTTGAGACGTCTCAAATTGCACCAGCCGCGTGTCACTCCTGAAAAAATGAGTGTTTTGAGACGTCTCAAATTGCACCAGCCGCGTGTCACTCCTGAAAAAAGGAGTGTTTTGAGACGTCTCGAATTGCACCAGCCGCGTGTCACTCCTGAAAAAAGGAGTGTTTTGAGACGTCTCAAATTGCACCAGCCGCGTGTCACTCCTGAAAAAAGGAGTGTTTTGAGACGTCTCAAATTGCACCAGCCGCGTGTCACTCCTGAAAAAAGGAGTGTTTTGAGACGTCTCAAATTGCACCAGCCGCGTGTCACTCCTGAAAAAAGGAGTTTGAGACGTCTCAAATTGCACCAGCCGCGTGTCACTCCTCCCTTCAGCCACGTGTCCCTCACCTCCTCCACGTGTCATCAATGGCAAGGGTGGTGCGCCACGGATCTGCCACGCCATACGCCCACAGTGCAGAGGTGTCCTGTCCCCTGCAATCAGCAGCACACGTGGCACAATGAGTTAGCAGTACACATGGCAGACGGAGGTAGCAGCACACGTGGCAGAATGACTTCGCAGTTCACGTGGTGGAAGGAGGTAGCAGCACATGTGGCATAAGGAGGTTGCAGCACATGCCGTCCTCTCATAAGAGATCCTCCCATCTCACCCTTCACACATGGAGACCAAGATGCCTCTCTTGTTTTGAGGTGCCTCAAAAAAAGGGATCCTCCCATCCCAACTCACCCTTCACACATAGATGGAGATTGAGATGTCTCTTCCAGTGGCCTCCAACGCATTGCGCATGGCCGTGTGGCTGAGAGAGGTGATTGCCAGGCATGGGGCGCTCACTCATCATTCACCCATATTTGTCACTCACCCTTCACACATGGAGACTGAGATGTCTCTCCCAGTGGCCTCCAATGCATTGCGCATGGCTGTGAGTCTGAGGATTGATGATGGGCATCCAACAACGAAGTATGGATAGGAGGAAGGCAGGGGAGAAATATGGAGAGAAAAGAACAAGGCAAGGACAGTGTAAGAGCACAAGAAAATTCATGACCAAGCAAGTACAAGCAGACAGAGGGGACCTTCAGATAGACGGGGGAAGAAAGGACAAGGTGAGTTTGTCGTCTCGGGTCAACAAGAGCGAGTCAGACAGGAGCGAGTCAGACAGGAGCGAGTCAGACAGGGCTTACCCTCTCTTGGTGGGAGTTCCATCGTCGTAGCAGGTGTCGTATTTGACATAGTCCACTCCCTGGCGTCACATTGGAACAAAATCAGGTATAAGAACAAAGCCCACAGAATGGCCGGCAGACAGGAGAAGGCAGGCATTAGTCATCATGCAGGTGGCAGCAGAGCACGCACTGGTCAGATCGCTGCTACATGATGCAGCAGGGATTTTTTGAGAAATCTCAAAAAACACACGCTCGAACATATCACCCTCCCACAGAGCATGCACTGGTCAGATCGCTGCTACATGATGCAGCAGGGAATCACTTTTGAGAATTCTCAAAAGTGATTCTCAAAAGTGATCGCTGCTACAAGATGCAGCAGGGATTCTGTCATAGGACATGTCATGCACTGTTAAATTGAATTATGCAATGGTGGACCCGCGTTAATGCCTTACATGCCCTGCAAAGGCACGTCGCTTGAACCAAGAAAAGGAAAAAAAAACGACACTCAATGCAGCAGATCAAGTTTTGAGGCGCCTCAAAAGGCACGTCGCTTGAACCAAGAAAAGGAAAAAAAAACGACACTCAATGCAGCAGACCAAGCAACCTGAAGCAACCTCGTGACTCACCCATTCAGCGAAGGTGAGGGCGTCTATCGCCTCATGCCCGAGTGACCCTGGCTTGCCTGCACACGTGCGCTTCCTGATAAGACAAGGACAATGGAAGGGGAGGGGTCGGTCGGAGGAAGAGGAATAGAGCAGAGGCGTGTGGATTTGAGATCAGCCTTAGTAAGCTTGCACACACAGGACTCACTCAATCTCTCTCACTCTCACCCCGCTCTCTTTCTCCCTCCTCCCCTCCCCCACCATGTCACCAGACCAGCCGTGCTCAGCTCAACTCTGTACACAGCCACCTTTCCCCCAGCTCACCCTGAATCGGAGTAGAGCCCCAGCTTGAGCCCCTTGCTGTGCCCATAGTCTGCAGCCCCTATTCCCTCTCCGCCTGCCCCCCACACATCAACCATCATGAAACACGCAATCACAACCCCCCCTCACCCGGAATCGGAGTAGAGACCCAGGTTGAGCCCCTTACTGTGCACATAGTCTACAGAACCATCCCCAACCAGCCCCACCCAACCTCCCCCCCCTTCCCCCGAAGCCTTGGTAGGGCCATCTGCACACACTGACTCACCCAGAATCGGAGTAGAGGCCCAGCTTGAGCCCTTTGCTGTGCACGTAGACTGCTAGCGCCTTGATGCCAGACGGGAACGACATTGGAGATGCCACCAGGCGACCCTGAACCATGGAAAGACATTGGAGAAGAGAGAGAGAGAGAGAGAGAGAGAGAGAGAGAGAGAGAGAGAGAGAGAGAGAGAGAGAGAGAGAGAGAGAGAGAGAGAGAGAGAGAGAGATTTCAAGTTGACGTTCTGCCAAGAGCTGACTTTTGAGTCGACTCAAAACTCAGAGGTCGGAGATGCCACCAGGCGACCCTGAACCATGGAAAGGCAACGGAGAAAAGAGAGAGAGAGATTGCAAGTTGACGTGCTGCCAAGATAGCGTTGAGACGCCTCAGAGGATGGCATGAGGCCGAACAGTTCGTTGAGACATCACAGCATGGCATCAAATGTAGCGTTGAGATTGAGACGTCATGGAAGTTGGCATGACTCTCCCAATGGAGAGTAGAAATCTCAGAAATAACCATGCTTCCAAACGGAGGGTAAACACATGTAGCCATGGCTAATGCTCCGTTGGAACTTGATTAGAGTCAATATACCACCTTTAATCGAAGCACCCACCTTTGAGTCTCTGGAGTCAGCTTGCCAGCAGTCATCTGCAAGGAAAGCAAGAAACAAGATTGGTCAAAAGAGGCAAGAAACAAATTTGGTCTGGTCACCTTGTATCATGAAAACCAAACTGTAAAAGAAAATGGCAGAACTGGCTGAAATTGTTGAAAGACTTGTGGCTGAAGCAGGAAGCACCACTGCAACAGCCCAGATGACATGAGCTTGTCAACTTGAGATATGGAGAGCGACTTTTGAGTCGACTCAAAAGTCACCTCTTTTGAGTCGACTCAGATGACACGAGCATGTCAACTTGAAGTTTCCAGAGTGACTTTTGAGTCGACTCGGATGACACAAGCTTGTCAACTTGAAGTTTGCAGAGTGTGCGGGATGAAAAAGGCAGATAGTACAGCTTTAGAAAAAGAGTTAGATGTGTCTCACCTATGTTGACATAGACGTAACCAAGGGCCGCTAGCCCTGATGATACGAGCTTGTCCGCTGCCAGGCACAATCAACGATTAGGGAGTGAGAACTGGTTTGCAGGCGTTCTGGAAAGAATGGCTGGCATGAATGCTCTTAACTAAATGAATTGCAAATGCAGAATGAGTCAAGTAGCTGCAAACACTACGGATACTAGTGGTACTAGTCTGCAGCAGCCACCAGTCATGATGAATGAAGGTGACTTTTTTGAGTCGACTCAAAAGTCACTACGGATACTAGTGGTACTAGTCTGCAGCAGCCACTAGTTATGATGAATGAAGGTAGCATGGAAACAGCATTGAAGGAATAAGGGCATATAGAGACCTTACCACGATCAGGAGTAGCAGTGTGATGGCAGCCTCTCACCTGCAGTTTTGACAATGTCTTGTGTGATATTGCACTGGAAGTGGTCACAGCTGCAGCATGGTGGCAACCACCGAGGTTGAGAGTCTCACCTGCAGTCTTGACCATGTCTTCTGTGACATTGCACTGGAAGTGGTTCCAGCTGTTCCATCTGCCACAGCAAGCCACACGGACAGTGCAAGCAAAAACAGAAAACGATAAGCTATCTCTGCATGAACAATCGAAGAGATGAATTCCAATGGTATGACTCATACAGGTACTCGTGCTAACTTTTACTGAGGTGTTCAATGTTCAAGTATTTACCCGAGCGGGCTTGAAAAGGTCTTCTGAGTCTTGGGCACAGAAGCTTGGACGTGAGTCCGGGGCACGGTTCCAGGAAGGTCGAGCTTCTCTTTCCTTCCAACCCTCAGCACAGTCGGAACAGACGCCCCTCCGCTGATAGCGGAAGCTTGGTGGAAGACAACCGCGAGGCAGAAGCACATGGATACGAACCAGGCCTCCATTCTCCTGTCAGACATGGCGGCACTGAACCGAGAAGCCCAGACGCGTGGGCAAGCACTGCTGGCAGCAGGCACCGCCAGGACTAACTGGCCGTTAGTAGCTCTGTCAAACAAGCTACTAAGCTTCTCTGATTCTGGAATCCGCAGGAGTTTGCTGGACATTCCAAGAATGGGCAGTGCAGCTGCCTCATTCACAGAAGACTCTTCACGCCTTCCGGTAGGGAGAGCTAGCTAGCTGCCGGCCGGCAAAGAAGGACAGGCAGGACCCACACATCATGCTGAGAGTTCACCTCTCTGTCATGACTCGTAGGCCTTCCTGATGCCCATTTTTCACGTGCAGATTCATGCAACGCCGAGTAGGCTGCCTGGCCTGCTCCGCGATTTTCCCTGAGAGAGTCCCTCATTGCGTGCATCTCCTTCACTGAGCGCCAGGGACTGCCCAGAGCAAGGAATGCCTGCGGCAGGCTCGCAGACTCTCACAGCCTCATAACGTCGGCCTCTCCTTTTTTTCCATCACGGAAGGACAGTCGTGTGATCAGGTCCGGTCCGACCACTGCTGGCAGCAGTAATCCACCAGACCACCGTGATTTTTGTCTGCACTGCATCTTACTAGGGTTCAAGCCTTGACTGAGTCAAGTTGCCTCCCAGGCCTCCCAGTACCGCAGAAAATGAACGAAGGAATTGAAGGGGTCGCAGGCATTGGTCGCACAGGTGGTCGCAGGCCTCCTGGTCGCACAGGTGGTCGCAGGCCTGGTCGCACAGGTGGTCGCAGGCCTGGTCGCCGCGTGACTTTCTCTCCGTCACGTCATGACGGTCATTTGGCATATGGCGGTGGAGGTATTCGTGTGTGCTTCTTTGAAGTTCACCCTGCAGACCTCGCTGATGATCGTCTGCTCCTGTGTGTGCTTTGTTCTGACACGGCGAGTCGTTCGCTCTATCCACCCCATGATCTCCCGGAGATCATCAAAATGGGCCATCTTTGGGTGATCTGCAGGCCTGCCCAGTTGCATTGTTGTCTGTGGGCCTTGATCATGTACAGTGTACAGTAAGGAAGACTTTCCGCCCTGGAAAGTCTTCAACACTGTATACTGCTTGGAGAAGCAGTCGAGCGAGAACTGAAATGTTGAGAAACACGGACCTGCCGGCCAAAAGAGTCCCAGAGATAACTTATGGCGGCTATGGTCGACGGTAATGGAGGAACTACTAGGGCGTACCTTTGATGACACAACTCACAAACTGAATGGACGACGGGCAACAACTGCACCCTGCACCAAAATAATAGGACCTCTTTACCAGGCTTGAATGGCCTGAATCCTTCGGCTGGTTGGAAACACATGGTCCGCAAGTAGGGTTGGGTGGCGAAAGCATGGGCAGCAGGTAACATTGCACTCAAGACTAAGGTTACACTTGTGGAAAGGAAACAAAATGATATCAACTCGGTTGGCAAATGATATTATAATGTGCACACAGATATGCACTTTCATTGAAATATTCAGACCCATAAATATGCAAGGCCGGCTATTATCACAAGGCTATTACAACAAGGCAGAAAAACCCAAGACACCCTACGGTGGCATATCCACCATTCACACCATTGGGAGAAGAGACACATGCCTTGAGGACCTACAAGCTGCTATTGCAAACATGGCTGCTCCCGCTGGATTCTATAGTTTCAGATTGGCATCTGTGACAGGCCAGAGAACAAATAATCGCACACCATGGCTTGCAACTTGGGCGGTTAGCTCATTAGAGTTGGCAGAGTTAATGAGAGAGTCCTGCACCACACAGCATAAACACGATGAGGAGCACACATATGAGAACAAACAAATTGTGCTGGATGAGTGTGATGGGTACGCATATCTGTATATGAGTGGTACATTAGAGGCTGAGAGTGAAAATTAGGAGAGAGAAGGGGACGCAGGGAAGTGTAGAGTCATGGTGCGTGCGGACACACATACCTTCCACAGGTCTCGTGCATGCATCCGCTGCTCCAGATTCAGCCCAATTTCTTCCCAACTGACGGTCACATTCTCGCTCTTCCCACCACGGTTCACCAATGCCACCACTTTCCGACCCTCAGATAGAGACCCCACCCAGACCTGCAGGTTCGGGAACAGGTAGCACAAAATAGGGGCAAGAATCAAGCAGTGTGACGCCAGGGAAGATTATACAAGTCAGCTGAAGTGAAAGATCTGGATCCAAGGCTGTCCTTGACTCACGAGAGAGTTTAAAACGCAATAAAGTGCAAGAGAGAGTTTAAAGTTCTCACAAGGCATGACGAGAGAGTTTTAATGTTCTCACCTTCACTGGAGATTCCTTGGATAGTTGCACCTTCTGTGCTTGCACTCCCAATGAATCTGCATCAAGAATGCGGCACGTGTCAGCAAAATCCAAGAATGTAACATGCATTCAATAACCAGACTTCCAGCTTGCATGGGAGCGTACCTTGGTTGAGGGCGACAGCCTCGTCGGTGCTGATTATGCTCATGGCTGGCTGTGACTCCGCAGAGAGAGCGCAGGCCGGCAGGAGTGGCGCCTGTGGGAGGTGAGAAGGTGTGAGGCGAATGGGTAGGAGGCTGAGTTGGATGCAGCGCAGAAGGGATAGGAATGGCAAGCTGTACGTGTGCATACATGCATGGATAGGCATGCATGCATACAGCCATGCAGGCACATGTGCATGCATGTATCTACGTAAGCATGCAGGAATGTGTCCTCACCTTCATGATGGCCCAGAGATTGAAGTGCACATGGTGCTCTGTCTCGCTCATGGCGCCCTTCGCCACTTGAAGAATGTCCAGGTCTGATGAAGGAGGGAGATCAATGGGGGTAGGGAAGGAGAAGAGATGAGTGGGGGGTGAGGAGAGAGTGTACAACACATGATACACAACACACGCCATGCTACACGTGCACGCCCTTAGAAGTCGACTCGTGTGTGTGGCTGCACGCACCATTCCAGCTGCGAGGGTCGGCATATTTGGCCCACTTGTTGTTGGCATCCGAAACCCAAGTGACACTCCTCCACGTGTCATCAGTGCCAAGGGTGGTGCGCCAGGGATCCGCCAACCCATACGCCCACAGAGCAGAGCTGTCCTGTCCTTGGCACACGGAGAGCGAGATGTCTCTCCCAGTGGCCTCCAAGGCATTGCGCATGGCCGCATGGCTGAGGGTTGATGAGAGGCATCCGGCAGCAAAGGGTGGAACAAGAGGGAGGCAGTGGAGAGATACGGAGCTCCAAGGTTGAGTATTCAAGGAAGGTGAGTCCTGGACACTGTATGAGCTCAAGGAAATGAGTACAAGGCTTGGACGGTGTATGAGAACAAAGGGAATGCAAGTCCAACCAAGTACAAGAAGACAGGACAAACGAGAAGAAAGACGGAAGAATGAGGTAAAGTACCAGATAATGGAAGAGAGGAAGAGCTGGGAGCGAGGCGGACAGGACAGGGCATACCTTCTCTTGGTGGGAGCTCCATCGT
The DNA here is from genome assembly GCA_947471745.1 of Closterium sp. Naga37s-1. Classification (NCBI taxonomy): domain Eukaryota; kingdom Viridiplantae; phylum Streptophyta; class Zygnematophyceae; order Desmidiales; family Closteriaceae; genus Closterium; species Closterium sp. Naga37s-1. The sequence continues at coordinate 1,714,021 of CANJKZ010000966.1, forward strand.
CGTAGCACCTGTCGTATTTGACATAGTCCACTCCCTGGCATCACATTGGAACACAGTCGCAGCAAGGCAGGCAGATGTGAGAAGGCATGCACGGAGGAGAAAAGACAGGCGCTACTCCTCCATCCAGCATATTCAGCAAGCAGATTCGGCCTCGAGACTCACCCATTCAGCAAAGGTGAGGGCGTCAATCGCCTCATGCCCGAGTGACCCTGGCTTGCCTGAACACGTGCGCTTCCTGCCAAGGTCAGTGGAAAGGGAGGGGTCGGAGGGAGGGTGAGTAGAGCAGCAGAGGCAAGTGGATTTGAGAATAGCGTTTTTAAGCCTGCACAGCTGTCCCCCACCCCCATTACCATCACAAGCCTGCTCATCTCATCTCCACACACTGACTCACCCGGAATCGGAGTAGAGGCCCAGCTTGAGGCCCTTGCTGTGCACATAGTCTGCTAGCGCCTTGATGCCCGACGGGAAGGAGACCGGAGATGCCACCAGGCGACCCTGGGAATCCCTAGAGTCGGCTTGCCAGCAATCATCTGCAAGAGAAAGCAAGAAACAAGATTCGTCAGAAGAGGCCACACCTTGTAACATATCGAAGGAGACACGACGCTGTTAGTAACAGCCCAGCTGACGCCCCCTTTGTGCACATGAGGGCAGATGTGTCTCACCAATGTTGACGTAGACGTAGCCTTGGGCTGCTAGCCCAAATGACACGAGATTGTCAGCTGCAAGGCACAATACGACGCACAAGGAATAGGAAGTGAGAACAGGTAAGCCGGCGTGCGGAGAAGAGAGGCTGGCATGGCATAGGAGCAGCGTTGAGAATAAGAGCATGGAGTCTTTATCTCATGCTGGGGAGATCCTGCACTGCAGTATCATGGTGGAAACCTCTCACCTGCAGTCTTGACCATGTCTTCGGTGATACTGCACTGGAAGTGGTTCCAGCTGTTCCATCTGCCACAGCAAGACACACAGACAGCGCAAGCACAACAGGAACTAGGTAAGATCATCTAGCTAAGCAAGAACGTTTTGCTTTAAGAAAGAAAGAAAGAAAGAAAGGAAGGGATCATGAAACAGATTTTCAAGGCTTACCCGAGCGGACTCCGGAAGGCCTTCTGTGTGGGCACAGCTCCAGTAAGGTCGCCTCGGAGTTTCTCTTTCCTTCCGACCTTGAGAACAGTGGGAACAGACGCCCCTCCGCTGATAGCGGAAGCTTGGTGGAAGACAACCGCGAGGCAGAAGCACATGGATACGAACCAGGCCTCCATTTTCCTGTCTGACATCATGCTGGGGGCGCTGAACCAAGATGACAAGGTAAACAGCTTGCACTGGGAGCCGCAGGCGCTGGTACTCGTAGCTTTGTCAAGATAAGGAAGTAAGCTTTCTGACTCTCGAATCCGCATAAGTTTGCTGGCTTTCCGAGAATGGCAGCTCCTTCATATACAAAAGACTCTTCACGTCTTCTGGGACTCGTAGGCACGGTTTGCCGGCCAGCAAGGGAGACGGACTTGGTAGCGGACATATCATCCCACACATACACATACCTGAGAGGTCACGACTTATGAGTCAGATTCTTGACTATCATTTGCTGTGCATATTTATCCATACGCACAGCTTGCCAGGGCGGGTCGTCTGCTGCACCACGACTTGCATAGTCATTCTTGATATTTGTTTTATGCGGCGTCAGAATGGGATTCACGTCACGGCTAGTGATTAGCCGGGGAGCCTGGCACTGCTAGCGGTCAAGCTCGAGCCTCAGCCTGAGATTGTCTGCTTCCGGAAGCCCGACAGTCGTGCGGGTCCGGCCAACAGTTCTCCTATACCGCGTTCTTCGTCTGCATCCGCCAGGGCTCGAGTCAAGCGCTTTGCACAGCAGAAAAAAAGAAGAGGAGGAATTTCTTTAGAAACAGAACGTACTTGCCGGCCACAGTGTACTGTGCAGTAGTACTAGAAAATGTATAGTAAAGTCTTCAGAAAAAAATCAAGGGAACTGTCGAACACTGCACGACTTTTTTCCGTCAATCACGCGAATCGCCCAGGCAGACCCCGACTCGTTTCCCCCATCCCATCCCATCCCATCCCAGTTCCCAGAGCTGTGCTGCTGCGGTGTTTGCTTCTTTGCCGTGTTGGCCTGCAGGTCTCGTTGATCGGCTGCTGCTGTGTGGTTGTGGTTCTTTCTTTCCATCGTGTGATGTGCATCCTTGAGTGATATGCAGGCCTGCCAAGTTGCATCTGAATGGCTGAGCTGGACACGGTCCATGGAAGTCTTCCCGCCCTAGAGTGCTTGTACTGAGAAACTTGTGGAACTTTGAAATTCTGGACTTCCCTGATTTGCTTGCTTGCTCTGGTCACATATGGCTGCTTGCTTGCCTGCTCACCTGCTGCACTACGCATGCTGGATTGCGTCGGATTCCTTCACGGCTGGTGAGGTGATTCGCTGGGAGCCTTGCACTGCCGAGCCTGGCGGCCTGTCAGCCTCTGAGTCAGGCTCGGAGCCCCTGCTGTCCAATTTCTGTCACTAAGAGTCGCCCGAGTCCGACAAACAGCGCTCCATCCTAGTCAAGCGCTTTGCACCGCTGGAAAAAGAAATTCAGTAGACTAGAAGCAAAGGTTGCGTTCTGCAGGCGCATCAGCTCTGATGCGTCTGAGGCTCGGCCTGATCGGAACATTGAGAAATTGAGGTTCAGAAATTGCGAACTGGAAATTGAGAAATTGAGGTTGACATTTATATTGGCGTTGTTCTGCAGGCATTTAGGGTTCCGCACCAATTTGACCCCGGTAGCCTTCCGTGCATTTTCTAGGCGCATTCATGCTGGTTGCGTTGCGTGGATGTTGCTGCCTCGCATAACATGTGCGGAGGCTGATGCTAGCTCCCGAGGTAGAATTAGCACCGCACTAGTTGTGCGGCCATTTGCCCGGCGAAGCAACAACTTCGAACCTGCAGACGGTTAAATTCGTGCGCCCCAAAAGTGTCGTTCTACAGGCCGATGCGTTAAATTTGGCGCAAACAGGTTCGGCAGGACCTTCCTTATCACCAAACCTTGATAGGCAGAAGACCACTTATCAACGAAGATTCTGCGGACCCAGTTTTTGGAATTTTAACGCCTACAGAACAGCGCCATTGAGGTTTGGAATATCTGACGAAATTGAATTGAGGTCAGGAAATTGGACATTCAATTTCTTGACGAACTAAAAAAATGCGAATGTTACAGGTTTCTTGGAAGCTTCTTCATCACTGAATTTCAGTTTGACCAAACTGATTGGCCAATGAGGTTGCAGCGCATCAGCTGATACGCGCATGATCCGAGTTTTCGAAGTCGCATGATGCGCGCATCAATGTTGCGCTAGCTGTCAGAATGTTATTGTTCTCTAGCCTGCAGTGGGGTACTCTATAGCGAGTACAACCCCTTAGGGTTTCCTATATGTATCCTGCTGCTTTCTAGTGAACACCCTCCTTTTGCTTATTCTCTCTTGCCTAGCTAGGGCTTACCTAGCTAAGGCTCCTACTTGTGCTTACTATCTCAACATGCTATCAGAGCATCTACGCTCCTGGCCTGTGGGCCCACCTAACTGCTTCCGCTGCTACTCTGTGTGTTGCACGCCCCGTGGCGTGCGACGGATTTCTCTTCCCGCCGCGCGCTCGGAGCGTGCGGCGGTTTTCTGCCCGCCGTGCGCCCCGAGGCGCGCGGCGGCCTTCTGCCCCGTCGGTCCGCGCGTCGCCCCCGGGGGGCGCTTCGACGGGCGACGGGGACCAGCCCGTCGTCCCCCGTCGCCCGTCCTGGCCAGCGCGGGCTGCGCTAGCCCCGAGCGCGGCCCGTACGGGCTGCGCCAGGCCCGCGCGCGGCCCGTACGGGCTGCGCCAGGCCCGCGCGCGGCTCGGGCCGCCTGCGCGCGGTTCGTCGGGCTGTGCCAGGCCCGTGGGCGGCCCGTTCCTCTCTGTCCCTGAGCTGTTCGCTGTCCCCCGTGCTTCTGACGGTGCCCCACCCCTGCTGCTGCCCGTTCTCCTGAATTAGGGTTTGGGGGTGAGGAGTGTGGGGGTGGCGGTTGTGTGTTACTCCCCTTGCTCCTCCTCCTCCCTGGTCTCCCACTGCTGCAGCTGCCGCTGAGGGGGGTGGGTGTGTGGGAGCCTAGGGTTTAGGGTTTAAGGGGGGTGCCGTGGGAGTGGAGCTAGGGTTCAGCAGGGGGTTTGTGTCGAGGGTGTGGGGCAGTTGGAGGAGGTTGTGTGAACGTAGCTGTCGTGTCGCCTGCAGCGCCTGTAGTCCGTCGCCCTTGCTTCGGTAGCCAGTGAGCCTGTTGCACCAGTCGCCAGTGGGTCCGTTGCTCCTGCCGCTCGTCTATAGCCGCGGAGCCAGTCACTCCAGTAGTCCGTCGCCCTTGCTTCGGTAGCCACTGAGTCAGCCGCTCCTGTGCCCGTGCCTCTGCAGCTTCAGTCGTTGCCTCGCATCTTCTCTCCCTCCACAGTTCCTCCTCCTCCTCACTTGCCCGCTGTGATTAACTCTAGCTTTGCTTACTATTGTGAACTCCTGCTATACCTGCTCTAGGACTACTTGCTCTGCTGATTATACCCCACTTTGACTATGGGGGTGTGTCAGAATGTTATTGTTCTCTAGCCTGCAGTGGGGTACTCTATAGCGAGTACAACCCCTTAGGGTTTCCTATATGTATCCTGCTGCTTTCTAGTGAACACCCTCCTTTTGCTTATTCTCTCTTGCCTAGCTAGGGCTTACCTAGCTAAGGCTCCTACTTGTGCTTACTATCTCAACACTAGCTTGCTAGGAGACGAAGCTTCTTGGAAAGCAAACACATTACAAATTGTCAAACTTATATGCTATAGTCTGTGTAGGCTGTAGTGGGGTTGACAATATAGGGTACAACACTTTTAGGTTTTCCTACTTGTACCCACCTGTTTCCTAGTGCATCCATTCCTCGTTCTTTCACATGGTATAGAGCAGGTTCCCTAGTGGGAACGTTTCCTTGGGCCCACCGAAAATCGATATATATATATATTTTTTCCTGCCCGGAGCGCGCTTCGCCCCTGCCCGAGTCGCGCCCCGTGTGCCTGCCCTCCCGTCGCGTCCCCTGCCCTTAGCGGCCCGTCGCGCTCCCTTACGGCCCCGTAGCGGCCCCTCTCACGGCCCCTCACGGCCCTTCTCACGGCCCTTCGCGGCCCCTTCAGGCCCCTCGCGGCCCCTTCGTGGCCCCTCGCGGCCCCTTCGCGGCCCCGTCGCTGCCCTTCGCGGCCCCGTCGCCGCCCTTCGCGGCCCCGTCGCCGCCCTTCGCGGCCCCGTCGCCGCCCTTCGAGGCCCCTCGCGGCCCCTTCTCGGCCCCGTCGCCGCCCTTCACGGCCCCGTCGCCGCCCTTCTTGGCCCCGTCGCCACCCTTCGCGGCCCCTCGCGGTCCCGTCTCGGCCCCGTCGCCGCCCTTCGTGGCCCCTTCACGGTCCTTCGTGGCCCCTTCGCCGCCCTTACCGGCCCCTTCTCGGCTCCTCCGCGACCAGCAGCAGCCGCCGACAGCAGCAGTCGTCGCCGCCGACAGCCGCAGCCGCCACCGTCGCTGCCGTGACCGCCGCCACCGCCGCTGCCGGGGCCGCAACTGCCGCCGCCGGTGACAGCAGGAGCCACCGCCGCGGTCGCGGCCCTGTCCCTGCCGACGCGCCTCGGCCCTGCCCCACCACTTGCGGGCCCCTACCCACCCGCCCTGGTAAGAGCACCGCCGAGCCGCGCCTACTGCTACTGCTACTAGCCTACTGCTGCTGCTGTCATGGCTACCCCTAGCGTTCTCACCTTTGATGCTGAGGGTCGGGCTGTCGACTTTGATGTCTGGGTCGATGATCTGCAGCTTTTCCTGCAGTGCGATAGGAAAGACGGTCTCTCACTGTTCGATCTCACGTCTGGCGCCTCTCCTGCCCCTACTGCCGATGCTGACAGCACTGTTCGCTCCCAGTGGGCCACACGCGATGCTGCTGCCCGTCTTGCTGTGCGCAGTCACTTGCCGTCCACTGAGCGCGCGCACTTTAGTCAGTACAAGAGTGCTAAGACCTTGTACGACGCTGTAGTTGCACGCTACTCTTCCCCTGCCACTGCTGCCCTTAGCCGCCTCATGCTGCCGTACCTGTTCCCTGACCTCGCCGCCTTTCCCACAGTTGCTGACCTCATTACGCACCTTCGCACTAGTGACACCCGCTACCGCGCTGCGCTTCTTGCTGAGTTCTGCGCCAAGAACCCCCCCCCCCCCCATGTACATCACCCTCTACTACATAGTCACCCGGCTCCCTGACTCCCTTCGCTCGGTCAGGGACCACTTCCTCTCTGTTTGCCCCACCACACTCACCGTTGACCTCCTCGAGGAGCGCCTCCTAGCAGCTGAGAAGAGTATAGTCGCTGTAGGAGCCTCTCGTGGTGACCCTCGTACCCCCTTCTTTGAGGGGTGCTCCCCCTCCCCGCTTGTGCCCTCTGTTGCCTCTGCTGCTGCCGTCGACTTCGTTGGCACCGAGTCGGTCGGCGCTGCGTCTGCCCCTAGCGGGAGACGCCGCACCGGCAAGGGCAAGGGGGGCAAGGGCGCTGGAGGGGGTGGCGGAGGGAGTGGGGGTGGCGGTGGGAGTGGTGGCGGGGGTGGGGGATTCGGTGGCGGCGGTGGAGGCGGAGGCGGCGGCGGCGGTGGCGGTGGGAGCGGAGGAGGAGGCGGTGGCGGTGGACGTGGAGGTGGCGGCGGCGGAGGTGGAGCTGGTCGGGGTGGCTCTGCGCAGCGGGGCGGCTTCGGTGGTGGTCAGCGCCAGCAGCAGCAGCGCACTCGTGAGACCCCGCCCCCCCAGCAGCTTCGTGAGTGGTACGCTGCACGTCAGCGGGGTGGGGGTGCTGGTCCTTGTGCCTACGTCCTGCGTACCGGCGACCGCACTGGTGAGCCGTGCGGTGGCCCGCACACCACCCAGCGCTGCTTCGGTCGCCTGAAGGACGCTTGGCGTCTCCAGTTCCCTGACGCCACTGAGATCCCCCGCTGGGGTGAGCTGCTTAGGTCGGGGGTTGCTATCTTTGATCTGGATTATGATGCTATTCTTGCTGCCATGTATGTTGTGTCTACTAGTGATGAGGGTGACTGTTACCTGTGTGTTCCGCCTGACCCGGGCATTGCGGCTGCTGCTCTAGGTGCTGGTGTGGCTGCTGCTCTAGGTGCTAGTGCGTCTGCTGCCCCAGGTGCTGGTGAGTCTGCTCTCTCAGGTACCACGTCGGCTCAGGCCTTACACACCTTCACCCTTGACTCGGGTGCTTCCCGCTCCTTCTTTCGAGACCGCACCACGCTTACGCCGCTTAGTCGGCCAGTTGCGGTCTCCCTGGCGGACCCCTCTGGGGGTCCTGTCCTTGCCCACTTCTCCACTGTCTTACCGTGTCCGGCGGCCCCCTCTGGCACCCTGTCTGGTCTCTACCTCCCCTCGTTCTCTACGAACTTGGTGAGTGGTGCTGATCTACAGGATGGGGGGGTTGACCAGTTCACTCCTGCGAGTCAGCGGGTGACCCACTGTACGTGTGCTCGGACGGGCCGACACTTGGCCACGTTTACCCGTCAGCCGGGGTCGAGCCTGTACACACTGACTACTGAGTCTCCTCCTGTTGCTGAGTCTGGTCAGGTGTTTGCTGCAGCGTCCAGGTCTGGTCCTGAGTCTGCTCCCTGCTCGTGTCGTCTCCTGTCCCACCAGACTCTCCTCTGGCACCACCGCCTTGGTCACCCCTCCCTGCCTCGTCTCCGAGGCATGACCTCCCGTTACCTTGTCTCTGGTCTCCCCCGGTCCCTCCCTCCCCTCCCTCCGGGGCCTGCCCCTACCTGCGTTCCCTGCGTCGAGGGGCGGCAGTGCGCCGCTCCTCACTCCTCAGAGTTTCCTCCGACAGAGGCTCCGCTGCAGACTCTTCACATGGACGTGTGGGGCCTCGCCCGCGTCCGTGGACAGGGTCACGAGCGTTACTTCCTGTTGGTGGTTGACGACTACTCGCGTTACACCACGGTTTTCCCCTTGCGCAGCAAGGGTGACGTCACTGAGGTGTTGATCGACTGGATCCGCGCAGCTCGTCTCCAGCTCAGAGAGAGTTTCGGCTCGGACTTTCCTGTTCTGCGTCTGCACTCTGACAGAGGCGGAGAGTTTTCCTCTGGCCTTCTGGGAGCCTTCTGTCCTGCACAGGGCATCCGCCAGACGTTCACGCTTCCGGCCTCCCCACAGCAAAATGGGATTGCTGAGCGCCGCATTGGCATGGTCATGGACGTCGCTCGTACGTCCATGATTCATGCGGCTGCTCCCCATTTTCTGTGGCCGTTCGCGGTTCAGTACGCGGCGCATCAGATCAAACTTCAGCCCCGAGTCTCCTTGCCGGAGACCTCCCCTACTCTGCGGTGGACGGGGAAGGTTGGCGATGCGTCTGCGTTTCGTGTCTGGGGATCTCGGGCTTTTGTCCGCGACTTATCTGCGGACAAGCTGTCCCCCCGTGCTGTTCCCTGCGTCTTCCTTGGCTTCCCCCCTGACGCGCCTGGTTGGCAGTTTTACCACCCCACCTCGCGCCGTGTTCTGTCCTCTCAGGACGTCACGTTTGACGAGTCGGTTCCTTACTACCGTCTCTTCCCCTACCGCACTGCGCCCCTCCCCCCGCCGCCGCTCTTCCTCGCGCCAGGTCCCCCCCCGGTAGACCCCCTTCCCCCTCAGGGTCCTGCCCCCTCAGGTGTGTCTCAGGTAGACGCAGTCGAGCCTGTCGAGGTAGCTGTTGACTCTGGTGCTTCTAGGGGTGCTGAGCCTGCGGGTGCGGGGTCTGGGGGTGCTGAGCCTGGGGGTGCTGAGTCTAGGGGTGCTGAGCCTGGGGGTGCGGAGCCTGAGGGTGCTGGACCTGCTCGTGTGGAGTCTGGCGGTACTGGGTCTGGAGGTCCCTCAGGTGCTTCGTCCCGGCGGGAGCTGCCCTCTCCACAGGAGCTGCGCGAGTGGTTTGCTCGGTGCTGGAGCCGTGCTGCTGGAGCTGGAGGTGCTGCTGGAGCTGGAGGTTCTGCTGCTACTGAGGGTGTTGGTGCCACGGGTCCCGGAGGTGCTCGTACTGGAGGTGCTGGAGCTGCTGGGCCTGGGGGTGCTCCTTGTGCTGGAGCTGCTGGCGGTGCTGGAGCTGGCGGTGCTGCTGGAGTAGGTGCTGCTGGAGGTGCTGGAGCTGTGGCTGTTGAGTCTTCCGGTGGTCCGGCTGGAGCTGGAGCTGCTGGGGGTGTTGGCGCTGGAGGTGCTGCTGGCGCTGGTGCTTCTGAGGGTGCTGGAGTTGGCGGTGCTGCAGCTGGGGGTGCTACTGGTGCTGGTGCTGCCATTGGGGGTGCTGGTGCTGTCCCTACTAGCTCTGGAGGCGCTGCGCGGCCGCGGCCGTACTTCGTTCCGCTCCTTGAGCAGGTTCTTAGTCTCCCGCCTTCTACTGGTCCTGCTCCTTCCTTAGAGTGTCCGCCGCCTGTCCAGTCTGAGTCGCAGTTACAGCCCGCCTCCTCGCTGCCTGCTCCTTCTCCCTACACTGGTCCTACTGGAGGTCTTGCTGAGCGTCGTGAGCCTGCGTCTCGTCCTGCGTCGCCTGTTCGTGCTGCTCGCACTAGTCGTCGTGATCCGCGTCCGCGTCCTCCTGCGGTGCCAGGCACACACCAGATGGCACTGCGTCCATCCACTGCTCCACTTTGTGTCCCTTTGCCGTCTCCTCCAGAGTCCTCTCTTCCTGCGCTTGCTGACCCGGAGTCTGACTCTCTTCGTGCTGCCAGTCCTACTGTCACGCGTCTTCTGGCTACTGTTGTCAGTGACCCTTCCTTTGAGTCCACTGCTGCGTCTGCCTTAGTTGCTGAGCTTGTCGACTTTGCTGCTCGCTGTCGTCTAGACTACGCTGCTAGTCTTGTTGCTGAGTCTGAGTCTGTCTGTCCTCCGTCCGTCGGGGGTGAGTGTGCTCTTAGCACGGACGTCCTTGAGGATAGGCAGGAGGAGTTCCAGTGTTTTGCTGCTGCTTTGCCTCATCTCGTGTCCACGTTGATTGCCCCTGAGGGAGACCCGGATGCACCAGACATCCCGACTCCTCGATCGTACGCTGAGGCGATTGAGGGTCCCTACTCCTCACAGCGGCAGTCAGCCATGGACGCAGAGATGGCTTCCTGGAAGTCCACAGGCACCTACGTTGACGAGGTTCCCCCACCTGGGGCGAACATCGTCAGTGGCATGTGGATTTTCAGGGTGAAGCGGCCGCCGGGTTCTCCGCCTGTCTTCAAGGCGCGTTACGTGGCTCGAGGCTTCAGTCAGCGACAGGGAGTTGACTACTTTCAGACCTTCTCTCCCACCCCGAAGATGACCACTCTTCGGGTGCTGCTGCACATAGCCGCTCAGCGCGACTACGAGCTTCACTCTCTTGACTTCAGCACAGCTTTCTTGCAGGGCAGCCTGCACGAGGAGATCTGGCTGCGCCGCCCACCTGGCTTCACTGGGTCGTTTCCTCCTGGTACCCAGTGGAGCCTCCGGCGGCCAGTCTACGGTCTCCGCCAGGCGCCCCGTGAGTGGCACGAGACACTGAGGACTACACTTGCGGCTCTTGGCTTTGCTCCTTCTACTGCCGACCCGTCGCTGTTTCTACGCACCGACACCTCTTTGCCGCCGTTCTACATCCTCGTGTACGTCGACGACTTGGTCTTTGCCACTGCTGACACTGCTGGACTCGCCCATGTGAAGTCCGAGCTGCAGAAGAGACACACGTGCACAGACCTGGGTGAACTGCGCAGCTACCTTGGCTTGCAGATCACCCGGGACAGAGCACAGCGCACCATTACCCTGACTCAGTCACACATGGTGCAGCAGGTCCTTCAGCGCTTCGACTTTACGTACTCCTCGCCTCAGGCCACTCCTCTGTCTACTCGCCACTCGCTCTCAGCTCTGCCTTCGGATGAGTCCGTAGAGCCGAGTGGCCCGTACCCAGAGCTTGTTGGCTGCCTCATGTACCTGATGACCTGCACTCGACCTGACCTTGCATACCCTCTTAGCATTCTTGCACGCTATGTTGCTCCTGGGAGACACAGACCGGAGCACATGGCTGCAGCGAAGAGGGTGTTGCGCTACTTGTGCAGTACGTCGGGCATGGGGCTAGTGCTTGGAGGGCGGCGTTCAGTGGTCCTCACAGGTCACGCAGACGCTTCTTGGGCTGACGACCAGGCTACGCAACGGTCGTCACAGGGTTACACCTTCAGCCTTGGTTCCGGCTCTGTTTCGTGGCGGTCTACCCGCTCGTCTTCTGTTCTCGGCTCCACCTGTGAGGCTGAGATCTACGCAGGGGCCATGGCTGCACAGGAGCTACGCTGGCTCACCTACCTGCTGACTGACCTAGGAGAGCCGCCTCGTTCTCCTCCAGTTCTGTACGTAGACAACAAGGCCATGCTGGCCTTGTGTCGGGAGCACAGACTGGAGCACAGAACGAAGCACATTGCTCTTCGCTACTTCCTTGCTCGTGAGCTGCAGCAGCGTGGTCAGCTGCGCCTTGCTTACGTGGCCTCTCAGGCCAACACTGCTGATATCTTTACCAAGGCACTTCCGCCTTGTGATCATCAGCGCTTTTGTACGATGCTAGGTCTTGTGCCTACTTGGCCTCACTTGCTCACTGCTTGACCTTGCTTGTACTGTGATCCATCTATACCTGCACTTGCTTGTTTACCTTTATATATGATCTTGCATGTGAACTGGCCTTGTGGCCTTGAACTTGTGCTCGGAATGTGTGGTGACGTTGTGATCCACCCTGAGCTTTCTTTGCTTTGCTTGACTGGTCTTGTGACCCCTTGTTCTCCCCCACTTTGCCTATGGGGGTGTGTCAAACTTATATGCTATAGTTTGTGTAGGCTGTAGTGGGGTTGACAATATAGGGTACAACACTTTTAGGTTTTCCTACTTGTACCCACCTGTTTCCTAGTGCATCCATTCCTCGTTCTTTCACACAAATTTCATAAGCCAAAAGGCCGTTCTGCAGGCATTCGGGTTTGTTTTGCTTCGGCAGCCATGCGCTTATCGCGAACCTTGATAACCTATCGGCAGGTTATCGTAGAAAATTCCTGGAGCCATGGTAGAACGCATCAATGTACATTGATGCGGGCTGATGCGCCTGCAGAACGCAGCCTAAGGGGCACTTGTTCTCCAATCTCCAGCCAAGAAAGTGTACAGCTGCGCAGTCGCTGGCAGGCTTATTTCGTTACGAACAAGAAATTGTGCTGTGACGTGATATTTTTTGGAAAGCATGTGCTGGCTACTTGGTTTTCCATAATATTTCATAAATAGTTACAAGGTTTGCTCAAACAGTGCGACTCAATGGGATTTCTCTCAATCGACATTCCACGTTATGTTCAAAGTTGGTACTGCAGGCAAAAAAATTCGACACGTGTCCATTACTTTTCCGTGCTCCAACTTATAGGGCAGCTCGGAAATATAAAACCCCTAGGAAATCTGGACGCAGTTTTGCGAGGGATCAACCATAAACACGGGAACCCATGGGTGTTTAGGGTTGATGCCTCCCCGAGTTTAGGGTTGATGCATCCCCGAGTCGCATCCCTTTCCGATCGGGTTTAAATTTGACACGTGTCGAAAACCTTGCCCGGCAGTATGAGTCGTGAACATAATCTGTGATGTGTTTTGAACGAATTCCCAGAAAGAAGGGGTCTTTGAGTGAAACCTAGGATGAAATGTGAAATTGTTTCATTAACCACGTACCCAGCACATAATTTCCCGATATTTTTTCAGACAGCATGGCGTCAACAAGTAAGGGCGCGTGTCATTTGATGTAGAAGTTAAAAAAAGAGGTAGAACTTTTAATGGTAACCAACTTCGTGAATTTTGTTAGCCTCAATTCGCAACAAACGTGCGTCTAAGTTCAGAGATTGATGAAACCGAAGGACAATGAACTGGGGTCGAATTTTCACGTGCACGTTTATCCAAGCGTGTGTTCTTCCTCTCGTGCACAGTGTATCTGCGACGTTTGCGATAATAACGAGCAGAAAAAATACACGTTTCTAGATTGTGATTCGTTGACCAGCTACTTCGTCAATCCGGGTAACCGACGATATTTTGGCGCGACTCGGATTTTACTGTACAGAGTTGAACTTTGAAAGTCGAACTTTGTTGTGCCCCATTCTTGATATTATTTTTATGCTGAAAATTACCCTCCAAAAGTCGAGATGGTCGACTACAGGTCGACCTACGTTCAAACGGGTAAATTCGAGTTTAAAACGTGAACTTTACAACAATTTCTAAAAGACACGCGCCCTAAACCGCAGCCTCAAAATCGCCCTGGCAAACTCTTCACTCAAATCTGGCCTGAAAGTGTCTTGGGGCTTGTTTCGGGAGGCGGGGTAGGCCAAACCAAAGGAGAGCCCTAGTACAGTCGATGCTCAGCCTATCACAAAACATTTGCTCCTCATATTTAGAAATTTAGTCACTCGCGAACGTTTTGCCCGTGAGTGACTAAATTGACAATTGTGCCGATTTTGGGGTACAGTCTGTCAGAATCCCAACCACTAGACCATTGGGATAAAATGGCTTGTTTCAGTAGCGGGTCAGTGCGCCCATAACCCCCCAGGCAAACGCGCCTGTAACCCCCCTAGGATCGATCGGGGATCTCATAGTGTAGCTCTACTGACACCCCCCCACACTGGGAGGCCCAGGACTGAGCACAGTGGCAACGGCCAACATGTGCATACACCGGGATTCGAACCCGAGACCGCTCTGATACCATGTCAGAATCCCAACCACTAGACCATTGGGATAAAAGGGCTTGTTTCAGTAGCGGATCAGTGCGCCCATAACCCCCCAGGCAAACGCGCTTGTAACCCCCCCTAGGATCGATCGGGGATCTCACAGTGTAGCTCTACTGACACAGTCACCAAGTTGAGGAAGAAAAACATCTACAGTACATAAATAACAACGGTTGCCCGTCATCAGAGAAGTTAACCTGGTTACGAGATTAAAACCCTTGACTTGATTCACGTTGCAATTTCATATTACTGTCACATTTTTGCCCGTGGCGACAAGGGCGAATGTGGTGAAAAGCCTTAAACACGTTTCACGCACATGCCGCCCGCCTACCTGTTGTTCTTGAAATGGGCATCGACTGTACGCAGTGGCGTGTGCGTTTTTGTCAGAGTCTTCCATTCCATCCACGTCATCTGTGCATGCAGGCCCGCCTAGTTGCGTTTCTCTTGTCTGGTTGAAACGAGCTGAAATTTGGGATGCATTCTGAGAAATACGGCCCGGTCTTGTTTGAAAGTGTAGGGCTTGGTTCAAACAAACATGCACTTCTAGGAGGCTTGGCTCAAACAAACCTGCACTTCTAGGGGGTTCCGCACAAGTCTGATTGGGGTAGAGTGAAGTCCAGGCCCATGTAGTCTAAATTCGTTTCGTTTTGAGCAGCCTGAGGTGTGGGAACGGTCAGGTTTCGACCCTTGGTGCTCGTTTTGGACTTCCAGAAAACTTGTTCCGAAATTCCGCACTGCAGTGCTGGATTTCTAGTGCGACGAGCACGGTGAAGTCCGTGGTAGCCAGGGCTCTTGCTAGGATTCAGGCCCGTCTGACATCCCCCCCCAAAAAAAATCGTTTCGTCTGACCTTCAGACGGGCAAATTTTTTTGGTATGTTTTTTCATATAAAAGTTGGAGCTATGTCTGTTTTTTAAGATGATTTTTTTTGCATGGTCTGATTGCACTCTACACTGGCCGGCCATAATACAGTAGAAATCTGAGTTCACTAAGCATGAAATGAATAAGTCGCTGACTAACATGACAGGCGTGACCAGCCAGGTGGCGAGGGGGACTGGTACAGGGGGAGGACCGTGTTCTGTTGAATTTGTGCGACGACCAGGGGGGATGAACTGGGGCTGGGAGAGGATCGAGGGACTGGGGGAGAGTGGGGGGAGGGGGGGGGGGGGGGGAGGGTGTTGGCTGGTAGAGGAGCGAGGTTGACTGCGGGGGGGCTGGACTGCTAGAAGAGCTAGGGATTTCGGGGAGGTTCCAGGTACTGTACAGTCGAGGAACGAGAGACTAGGGGGGGGGGGGGGGGGGTGGGGGGGGGGGTGGGTGGGGTTTGCAGGAGAGGTGAGGGACTCCAGGGGGCAGGGGGGAAGGAGACGGGAGGGGAAAAGAAGGGTGGGGGGGGGGGGGGGGGGGGGGGGGGTACCTCGATACTTTGTCTGTATCAGATGAAAGCATACTCGATGTCTGAAATGTCAGACAAAATATAACGCGCTGTCTTTTTTTTAAAGACGAAATAAAATCATATGTCTTATGGTTCAGATGAAATTAAATTGCTCGTCTTGAAAATCATATGAAACGAAAAAAGTAGGTCTGTTTTTCAGACCATCAGACCGATTTGGTATGATAACCAGAGCCCTGGTGGTAGCAGTACCCCGTTGTACTGAACGATGGAGCAGGTCCAGCCCAATTTTCGTTGAAATGACAAGCGGTGAGTCAAGCGGTCAGACGAATTTCACGGAAATCATGTTCCAGCGGTGCAACCATTTGCCAACGCACAGCGCAACCCCTTTGATTGTGATGGAAATCCGAATACAGTATAACGAATACTGTATACCAGTGTGCTGTTTGGTTTTAGTGTAGTCCTCTTTATAAGCTTCCAGGTCCTACAATAATTGTCACAATTATTGTAGGGCCACAATTATTGGAGCTCAGCATTATTGGAGGGTAAAGGGTACAATTATTGGTACACCATTATTGGTGTGAATGGGGTCATTCTGGAGGGGTAGTTGGATGCACATATACCCTGCTGTGTCACTTCTTCATTATCATTGAGTCATCATTGTGTCATCTTTCTACTTCTCAATGATCAATGCAAGACTTCTATCTTGTTCTTTTCTACAAACACGTTTCCGCTACGCTGGCACTATGCCTTTCTAGCATGGTATCAGAGCGACGCTAGGGGGCATGCTGCCAAATTTGGTTCAAGAATTTACTAGCATTCACTTCGGATAGGTACCTGCATACAGTCAGAGTACCGCACATCCGGTCTACGCTTTCGTACACCTGGTGTTCGCTGTTGGTTACAATCGCGCGTTTACCGCACACTTGGTGGACGGTTTTGTCAAGGTCATGGCGCACTTCGATGGAGAAGTGGATCCTGGATATGCGGCTTTTGAAGAAGCCATCATGGCTCAGCATGAGCACCTGGAAAGCATGATTGCAAGGGCACCACCAACTCTCCAAGCTTCGTTAAGGGACAAGTTTGGAATGACAATCCAGCCAAGAGCAAAACTCTCTCATGAGTTCAGTAATCCGTCCACCCATGGACAATCTCATTCAAGCACTCCACGTACTAACCAAACTCGTGCAAATGTTCATGCAGGAATTGATGGTGAAGGGGAAATGGGCATACCTCAAGGAGGAGAGTCATCCCAATGGAGGGATGCATCCGTCCAAGGAGAGGAGATCGCCAATCCCGCACCTCAATCATCCATGCAAAGGGAAGCACGGGGGAGGAATGATGAGTATCGGAGTGCAGTGCTTGGTGGAATGAGAAGTGGACAGATTGGGCATCAGGGTGATAGAAATGGTGAAGTGGGCGTGGAAGGTGTGGGATTCGCCTCCTACACTATTGGTGCTCCCCCACTACGACGACTTGCGACCAACTCCCATCCCATTGGAGTTCCTCCCATGGCCAGGTCTCACCTTCATGGCGGCTGTGACATACCTCCGCGTGCACCACGTCCACCGATAGGAGTACATCCTGTGGACAGCTTGGGACGGATGGGATACGGAATGCAGTCAAGTGGCATCATGCGACGTGATCAAGTGGAAGTGCTGGAACGTCAACTTGGTGGATAGAATGGGGACATGCAGCGCACGGTTCAGCTACCTCGACCGTCAACCGTGCCTACTCTCTTCGACCCCGCTCCTCATGAATACACGGAAGAAGACAAGGAACGGCTGTCACGCAAAATGGTGGGAGCAACGGTGGACAAGGCATTCACCACCACTCCGTTTGACGGCTCCAACTTCCGGGAGTGGGCACTACGGTTTCGTATGAACGCTCGCGTCACGAATCTGTGGGAGTTCTTTGTGACCCTGCAGTATCCGGTTGCCATGGGAGATCGTGACATTAACGACGCTATGGAGCGGCTGGAAATGCTACAGGCGGATTACTCACAACGTGCGGTGCTCGCTTTTTGGGTCCTACTGCACAGCGTGAGCGCCACGATTCAGCTACAGCTGGACATGTTCCAGGAATTCTACAGCCCGGCATATGAAGCGTGGGAGTACTTAATGGTTACGTACCAGGCCAAAGATTCGGTGGCGAAGGTCTCTCTCTTGAAGCAGTTGGACAACCTGAAAATGGGGAGTCAAGAGAGGGTGGAGAAGTACGTGAACCGCGCAACGGCAATCCGGGACAAGTTAGCACTCGCGGGGAAGATGGTGGATGAGGACACATTCACATTGAACCTGCTCACCGGATTACCGGCACATTGGGAGGAGATGAGGCACTCGGCAATGCTACACAATGTGATGGACAGCTTCACCTTGCAGCGGATGATGATCCAGGAGCAGAGATATCACGACCTCATCACGAAGGATAACCGTGACCGGCGTCCACCTCGCATGGCTGGACAAGCCCGTGGAGACCGTTCACCTTCTCCAACTGCTAAGGGCAGCAGCGGGAAGGAGGGGTCTGGAGAGGAAACGCAGGGCAAGGAAGGAAGTGCACGTCACTCATCTCTCGTGTCTTGGTACTGTAAGGAGCCAGGCCATCCCTTCTTCAAGTGTACCAAGGCACCACCTGGCTGGTCACCACCAGGGTGGAAACCGCATACCAGTGGAAGGACAAAACTGCACACCAGCAACAGCCGTTCGTTCTCTCCACGAAGTAGTTGCAGCCCGAAGCGTGACAACAATGTGTCAAAACAGCAAGGGGCAAGTGAAGGAGACAGCAAATGCACCGTCACATGCATAGCGGCGGTGCGATCGTCACATGCTACCTTACCACCAGCTAAAGCGTCATCGTGGTTGCTGGACAGTGGATGCAGCCACCACATGACCTCGGAGAAGCGCTGGTTTGAAGAGTTAAGGGAGCTAGACGAATCTGTTTATGTGGAGCTCGCTGATGGGAGCGAGCTGAGCAGCACGATGACAGGAACGATCAGAGCAACGGCACCTGATGGGACAATAGTTCGGTACACTGACGTCCTCTACGTACCTGGCTTGAAGAGTAACCTGCTCTCCTATTGTCAGCTGCTGAAAAAGGGAGCGCGCATCAATACCATTACTAATGGAGACACCGAGATCACCATGATTGATGGAGAGGAGTACGTGCGGATTGGACTTGCCAAGAACATGGATGGAGTGCTCGTGGTGCAGAATGCGCATGCACTTACATCCGCCCATGATCCTGGACATTCCCGTGATGACGCGTCATCGAATTAGGTTGATCGTGAAGGGGTTACCCTTTTCCGCACACCTGGTGTGCACATTGACGCACATGGGAGCACGGATTTCCGCACACCTGGGATGCACTTGAGTGGCAAGTCTGCCCGTGCATCTGTCACATGCCGCATGGCACACAGAGCCTGCATCGTGCGGAAGCCGGCACATGATGATACCAAGGATGAAGTCTCACCCCACGTTGCGGTGTGGACTTCAGGGGGAGAAGAACAAAGGTCCGCGGAAGATTCGGGAGGAGATGGAGCAGACCTTGTAGAACATGACTCACCTGGAGCTGATGAAGCTGATGCACCCCAAGGAAGTGGAGATGCTACAGCAGATGACTTACCTGCAGCAGGAGTGATTGTACCAGATGAGGTTGAAGACAATGATGAGGAAAACACCGTGGGATGTGGAACAACGGGCGTACCATCTGCTGATGATCGCCAAGTCAATGATTCTGGAGTTTTACTCACCTGTGCGGCCTCCTCGAGCTGTGCTGCACAACACAGCATCACCTAACTCCACACTCGCTCATGTGCTTGTAGCTGTGTACGCGGATGACTACAAGCACATGGGTGGGGGGGAGGTGGGGTGTGGAGTGTATCTGGTTGCACAGGAGTGGGATATGGAGTCAAGGAGCATAAGATGAAGACCTACTCACCAAGGGTTGCCAATAGGCAGGGGGAGCAGGAAGAATGGATGTAGCTGGTCGTCATACGTCGTGCGGCAGCGGTATCATGCGATTGGTTGCTGCAGATGAACGGCACCATCTGAGGGAAGGATGGAGAACATACATGGAAGCACGCATTTCTGCATACCTTGGTGTGCACATTTCTGCATACTTGGTGGGCATTGCACACATGGAGTGCACTTTACCGCATACTTGGAGCGCCTGGGATACTTGGAGTGCGTCGGCATACAGAGAAAGGCAAGGTTTATTGAGAAAGGCAGAGGAAGAAAAGCAGGGAGGAGAGAATCACGCGAAGATGCAGCAGGTGCGGACAGGAAAATGATGCAGTAGGCGCGCAGCAGATCGTCAGCCGCTGACGAATGCCAAGTCGTCGCTTCTATCGCGCGAAGTGTGCGCCCGCCAATGCAGTTCCGCGCTAGCCGTACGCCATGTGTTATCCGCTACCGATTCGCGTCATCCGCAGCTGCAGTCATCGTAGACACACATCCGTTGCGGTTTCGCGTCGTCGCACAGAAGGCATGCGATAAAGTCAGCAACAGTGCCAATCGCGTGTCGTAAGGTCTACGGTTTCGGGAATTCAGCGTGCGCTAAAGGCATTCCGCCATGGTTTTGAGGAGATTTCCCCATGGAGCTGCTACGATTTCCTCAGCAGCAGCCACTACTCTCTAGATCTTGATCAAGAATGTCGAGATTGGAAGGAGGGATTGGAAAACGTGAAGGAAGGTGGCTTGGTTGGAGTTTGGAAGGCCCAAAGGTTGGGAGGGGAAAGGTGCTACAGTGACAAGCAGCTTGGCCAACACCAAACCCTAGCTTGGTTTGGACGCACCCCTACCTTGTGGTGGTACACCACCTCGACCACCCCATCCTCCAAGGAACTCGGATTCACTAAAACTTACAGCAAGGGGGAGTGATGGAAATCCGAATACAGTATGACGAATACTGTATACCAGTGTGTTGTTTGGTTTTAGTGTAGTCCTCTTTATAAGCTTCCGGGTCCTACAGTAATTGTCACAATTATTATAGGGCCACAATTATTAGAGCTCAGCATTATTGGAGGGTAAAGGGTACAATTATTGGTACACCATTATTGGTGTGAATGGGGTCATTCTGGAGGGGTAGTTGGATGCATATATACCCTGCTGTGTCACTTCTTCATTATCATTGAGTCATCATTGTGTCATCTTTCTACTTCTCAATTATCAATGCAAGACTTCTATCTTGTTCTTTTCTACAAACACGTTTCCGCTACGCTGGCACTATGCCTTTCTAGCAGATTGGAGGCTACACATGGATAAGGGTTTTGAGTTGAGCACGCACTGTTACTGAACTTCTTCGCTCCCAGCGCAACTTCAGCGCTTCTGGCGCACTGTTACTGCTCTGTTTTCGCTCACAACGCCGAGTTAGCTCCTTTCAACGCAGTTTTGATTTCATTGGTCCACGCATGGCACATAATTACAAACCGAACTTGTGGATACTGTCATAGAAAACAGTAACTACTTTTATTTGTTTTTAGTGCTAAAATTATACACACCCCTTGAAAAACGGTATCGACCCTAAACACCTTCCGAATGGTGTTTAGGGTTGATGCTCTATCGAGACAAGCCATCGAAAAAAAATATAATCGCTGGGAAGGACATAAATCCTAAACACCTTGTCACCCGGTGTTTAGGGTTGATGTCTCCCTCGAAAAACATGCCACCCGATAGGGTTTTTTTTTTTTTTTTTTGGTGCCCGAAATGCTTTCGTTTGACGGTTCTGTGGCTGCCAACCAAAGCAGAGTTATCGGCCCGTCAATTCTACGACCAATGCAAGCAAAATTGCGTTGAAAGGAGCTAATTCTGCGTTGTGAGCGAAAACCGTGCAGTAAGAGTGCGCCAGAAGCCTTGTAGCTGCGTGGGGAGCAAATATGATCAGTAAAAGTGCGTTCTCAACTCAAAACCCCATGGATAACGGAAAAGGTTGTACACATCTATTGGATCATAAGCAAGTACAGAAATAATCAGAGGAATTTGAAAATGGCCAGTGTAACGGATTTATATTATTGTTGGAAACAATTGATTTAAGCGCCCCTGTCGTGTCGAAACACCAATTCAGAAGTGAAGCACAACATATCGAAGCATCAGCGAGTCAATCCTCGGAGGTTGAGCAACTGCTGGAGGTTACGCGAAAGTCAAAGGTCAGCGACCTTTGACCTGACAAGTACAGCGCGACAGCAAGGACAAACAACTGACTCACTATTGAGCAGTTGCCCGAGTCGTCACTGTATCGAACCGCAACAGCAACAGCAAAACAGTTATTAGTTATAACCCTTCATATTCCCTTGTACTCTTATAAAAGCTTGTATCTCTTTGTTTTAATTACCAGCGCCAGGTGGTTCACAACTCTTCATTAAAACGCTTCCGCTATTATATCAGTCCTACCAGAAGTTTAGTTTTGTAAAGATCCTAAGGCCTTTTCAGCCCAACATGGTATGAGAGCGGTCATGACAAATTCCACTATCAAGACACCTACAACATCAGAAAGCATGGCCACTTAGAAGGAGAGGAGTTCCTCTAATGGTTCTCCCGGCACTACCCCTACTCCACCTCCTGCCTCTGGCCTACAGACAGAGCAGGGCACGGCGACAAGACCAGCAGCAAGGTCCACTGAAACTCCTGTGAATAAGCCTGCAGACTTCAACCAAGACATGATGGAGAAGTTCTTCTCCTTCATGTCCTTCTACGAGCAACACCAGCAGTCGGCACCTGCGCAGTCAAACAACAGGAACAACAACAACGACGTGACGCCCATGAGCCTCGACAGCTCATCCTACGCACGTGGAAATCAACAGCAGCAACCTACCTTTGCTCCGTACGAGCCCCAGCGTGGCTCCATAAGCTTTATGCCACAACCGCAGCCTGCACCTGGACAAGAGAAGACACTAGACGCACTTCAAGTTCAGTCACAGTTCGCGCACGTCTTAAAACTGCAAACGTCAAAGCCTTTCGACGGGAAGGATTTCTTTACCTGGTCGTTCGAATTCGAATTAATGATGAAGGCGCGCAGATTCTTGGCCTCTTTGACGGGTCCCTGCCATATCCAACACACGGCAGAAAATACGACAAGCAGCAGTACACGTATCAGTCAATGATGGCGTACACAATACTACTGAGAAACATCACTCCAAATCAGCAGCAGAATGTACGGTCTTACCGGGGATACGGCAACTCTGCAGAGCTCGCGTACAACCACCTGAAGAACCTGTATCAAGCAACAGACAGCGTCAATCAAAGTCGGTTAATGGCGCAACTGACAACAGTCGAAATGAAACCGGGCGAAAAGGGAATGGCGTATATCAGCCGTTGTCGCGAATTGCGCGACAAACTCCTTCGGTGCGGAGGGTCGATTTCAGAAGACGCCTTCGTCACAGTCATCATCGGCGGCCTCGGTCCTTAGTGGCGCTCCACTCGCGCCACACTCCGAGCTCACTGAAAAATATCAGAAGCAGCACTCTGCGCCGATATCCACGCTGAGCAGCAAGATATGGACATGCAAGAAGAACGACACAAGAGGAAGGCATCAGTATCCGAATTCGCATTTCACACTCAACGGCACTACTCCAACAACAATCAGCATCAACCGAAACCAGTACCTCCGTTCTGTCACCTTTGTAAGACATCAGGTCACCCCCGTACACAGTGCCCATACCGGCAGCAGTCAACACCAACGCAGCGGCCGCTTCGCCCTTCAAGCAGTCAAGTCGCCTCAACACAAGCGAATCCGACCACTCAAGTACAAGCCTCAACAACATCATCGGGACAACCTGCGCAAGGAACAAGAAACATCGTCAGTTGCATGGCACGCCTGACCGACTCCTGCATCACTGAATCGCCACCGCATTACTCACCAGAAGAACAACTTGAAGAAAGAACTCCTCGCCGCGAGACACTGGAGCCAAACACCTACGCTGCCATCGCCCAGAGCGAGCCGTCCGGGAAAGACACGTGGTTCTTAGACAGTTGCTGCGGACAGCACATGTGCTCTTTAGGACGCTTCGTTCAACGCAAACACCAACTTCAACGCGAAGTTGCCATCACCGTCGCCAACAACCAGAACCTGCGCACACGACGACAAGGTGTGGTGCAACTTCAGTCACGAGAGACAAACGTGATACTGCAAATGTCAAAAGGATTAATTGCGGAGGGACTTGGCTACAACTTACTGAATGTTAGTCAACTGATGGCGAAAGGCATCCACCTCGAAGCAGATAGCACAACACAAGAATTCAAGTTGTACCACGGGAGAGGAGGTCTCTATATCAGCAAGGCAGTCCTGAAGAATAACGTCTTCGTCCTCGACTTTGTCCCAGATCTTGGCACCGCTGACAGCGACGGGATCGTCACCTTCACCTCCTGGACACATCCACCGGATCTCGACCCGAACTTCAGTCCCGAAGGCTTCTGGTACTCGCACACCATTCCTGAGGCAGAACGAACAAGAGCATTAGCAACGATTCAACAATCGGCAGCAGCAAAGACAACATCGGCAGGAGCAGAGACAACATCGGCAGCAGCAGAGACAACATCGGCAGCAGCAGAGACAACATCGGCAGCAGCAGAGACAACATCGGCAGCAGCAGAGACAATATCGGCAGCAGCAGAGACAACATCGGCAGAAGCAGAAACAACATCGACACCAATCGCGGGTCCTTCAACTGCACCGGCTCCAATCGACGACGACACTCCACCGACTCCTGCGCAGCAGCTTAACCCAACACCACGAGAAGTACATCGAAGCGCAAACTTCACCGCAAGCTTCTACTCCAACTCCGACTTGTACCGTCGCTCACCCGGACATCGAGCTGGCGAAGACATCTGGCACGCGAGAATGGGACACCCAAGCAACACGGTGTTAAACAACACAATCAGAGCAGGCGTGCTCGATAAAGATTCACTGCTCCTAACCGACGGAAGCAAACTTCGACGAGCTCACGGAACGTGCTTTACCTGCCCCGAAGCTGACTTACCACATCGGCCGTTCGCTTCTCATCACAATCCCAGCGCACCAGCTTACGCACCACTTGAGAAAGTATACAGCGACATCCTGTACAATCGGGAACCTGGACAAGGACCATACGGTTACACCATCACGTTCATCGATGCCGCTACGCGTTACGTTTGGCACCTCAACCTACAGAGCAAGGACATGGCCTTCGAGGCCTTCGTCGCATGGCTCCCAGTCGCAGAACGAGAATCAGGCGTGAAGTTAAAAAGCTTCCAGTCAGACGGGGGAGGAGAATACACCTCACAGAGGTTCAAGCAGTACTTGGCAGAAAGAGGGATCAAGAGGCTCATCTCTCTTCCCTACGCTCACCAGCAGCAAGGCGTAGCAGAAAGGATGAACAGGACTCTCCAGAACACCATGCGCAAACTGCTACGAGGCATGCGACTGCCCAACCACCAGTGGCCCGAAGCAATGGACCACGCTGTCATGCTGCACAACTTGCTCTCGTCATCATCGCTCCCGAACAACGCATCACCGCATCTGCTGTGGACAGGAAAACAGGGCAGCACAAAAATGTTAAGAGTTTTCGACTGCATGGTACAGTACCAACCCCCATCTGCACGAGCCGGCCGATTTTCCCAACGCGCACAGTGGGGACTATGCCTGGGCATCGAAAGAAATTACAACGCGTGGAAGATTTTCCATGTCCACTCCAAGGAAAAATTAGCAGCACATGATGTCATTTTCTACGAACGACTCACCCTTCCGACGTACCTTGCCAACCTGGAAGAAGATCGGGACCTCACAGGTGGCTTCCGTGGTGACCGAGCCTTCGCCTCGGCAGCAGACGAAGCTGACTGGGACGAGCAGAACGTGGATGCAGCCTCGGAGGAAGCCGGACCTCTCCCTTACTGCTCCGTCGACGTCCCAATGGATGACGAAAATCCTCGCGACAGCATCAACGTCGAAGTATTTTACCACTTCGCCGACAACGGTTACGTTACACCTGCAGAAGTCAACACCAACGAAGCAGAACGCATAGGGCCTAACTTCATACCTGACCCAGAAGCAGGTGATGAAGCAGCTTATCCCGCGGACACAACACTCCCCCGCTACACACAGAGTGGCCTCCAGATACTCGGCCTCGTCACCGCGGTCCACGGCACTGAGATTCCTAAGGAGCCTGCCACAGTTCAGCAGGCTCTAGGGGGGGAGCATAGGGAAAAATGGCGTGAAGCCATGGACAAGGAGCTGAAAGCACTGGAAGAACGGAACACCTGGAAAGTTGTTCCCATCGGCGTGGCACGAAACAAGACAGTACTCACCGGGAAATGGGTCTTCCGTGTGAAGACAAAAGCAGACGGCACCATCGACAAGTTTAAAGCGCGGTGGGTCGTACGCAGCTTCGACCAAGAGCACGGACGCGACTTCACCGAGACATTCGCCCCGGTGAGCCGACACACCTCGCTGCGAATTCTCCTCGCGATCGCCGCCATGAAGAAGAAGAAACTGCGGCAAATTGACGTCGCCAATGCATTCCTCTACGCACCTGTCGATGCAAAAATCTTCGTCGAACTACCACATGGTTCCAACGGAGAACCTAATCACGTCTGTCAACTGCTGAAGTCGCTCTACGGCATCAAACAAGCCCCGAGACTGTGGCAGCAGTACCTACACGCTCGACTTACTCGCATCGGATTCCGGCAGCTACCGCACGACCAAGGCATGTACCGGCTCACGAAAGGCGACGACTATATTCTACTAATCGTCTACGTAGACGATCTACTCTACATCGGGTCGACCAACAACGTCACCACATGGTTCAAAGGGGAGTTACAGAAATGTCAGATTTATATGACATAGCTACTGTAGGCTATAGTGGGGTAGCACATATGGGGTACAGTTTTCTAGGGTTTGCTTTTGTACCCAACTTTCCTTTAGTCATCCCCATTCCTCGTTTCTTCTCATGGTATCGAGCAGGTTCCCTAGTGGGAACACTTCCTAGGGCCCACCACGATTTTTTTTTTTTTCCTGCCCGGAGCGCGCTTCGCTCCTGCCCGAGTTGCGCCCTGTGTGCCCTCCCTACCGTCGCGCCCACTCACGGCCCCTCACGGCCCCTCACGGCCCCTTCGCGTCGCCCTTAGCGGCCCCTCTCACGGCCCCTTGCGCTGCCCTTACGGCCCCTCGTGCCACCCTTACGGCCCCTCGCGCCGCCCTTACGGCCCCTTACGGCCCCTCGCGCCGCCCGTCGGCCCCTCGCGCCGCCCTTAGCGGCCCCTTACGGCCCCTCGCGCCGTCCCTTACGGCCCCTCGCGCGGCCCCTTACGCCCCTTACGGCCCCTCCCGGCACCCTACGGCCCGTCGCCGCCCTCCGCGGCCCCTCGCGCCGCCCTATCACGGCCCGTCGCCGCCCTCCGCGGCCCCTCGCGCCGCCCTTCACGGCCCCTTCGCGCCCTTCGCGGCCTCTCGCGGCCCTGTCACCGCCCCCTCCGGCCCGCCGTCGCCGCCCCTACCGCAGCAGCCGCCGCAGTCCCTACAGCAGCGGCCGCCGCAGTAACTGCAGCAGCAGCCGCAGCCGTCGCCAGCAGCAGCCGCCACCACCTCCTTCGGGGCCGCAGCTGCTGCCGCCGCTGACTGCACCCGCCGGTGCGCCTCGGCCCTACCGGCGCCGCTCCACCCGGCCCCGCCGCCGCTCCCCGAGCGGCCCCGCCGTCACCACCGAGCCGCCGGCGCCGCCGAGCTGCTGCCGAGCTGCCCGATCCACCCGAGCCGCCCGAGCCGCCGCGCCACCTGAGCCGCCCGTGCTGCCGAGCCGCCGTACCGCCGAGCCGCCCGAGCCGCCCGAGCCGCCGAGTCGCCGAGCCGCTGCAACCGCCGAGCCGCCCGAGCCGCCCGAGCCGTCGAGTTGCCGAGCCGCTGAGCCGCCGAGCCACCCGAGCCGCCCTGTCTGGTAAGAGCAGCGCCTCTGTCACTGCACTGCCCTTACCCTACTGTTCGCGCTGCTAGTCTACTGCTGTCATGGCTACCCCTAGTGTCCTCGCTTTTGACGCTGAGGGTCGGGCCATTGACTTTGACGTCTGGGTAGATGACCTGCAGCTTTTCCTACAGTGCGATAGGGCAGACGGTCTCTCCCTCTTTGACCTCACCTCTGGTGCCTCTCCTGCCCCTGCTGCTGATGCCGACGCCACTGTTCGCTCACAGTGGGCCACTCGCGATGCTGATGCACGTCTTGCTGTGCGTCGCCACCTGCCTACCTCTGAGCGTGCGCACTTTCGCCAGTACAAGAGTGCTCAGACCTTGTACGACGCTGTAGTTGCGCGCTACTCCTCCCCTGCCACTGCTGCACTGAGCCGCCTCATGCTACCGTACCTCTTCCCTGACCTTGCTGCCTTTCCCACAGTCGCTGACCTCATTACGCACCTCCGCACTAGTGACGCTCGCTACCGCGCTGCGCTTCCTGCTGAGTTCTGCGCCAAGAACCCCCCCCCCATGTACATCACCCTCTACTACATAGTCACCCGGCTCCCTGACTCCCTTCGCGTAGTCAGGGACCACTTCCTCTCAGTTTGCCCCACCACTCTCACCGTTGACCTCCTCGAGAAGGCCCTCCTAGCAGCAGAAAAGAGCATAGTAGCTGTAGGAGCCTCTCGTGGTGACCCTCGCACCCCCGTCTTTGAGGGGTGTTCCCCCTCCCCCCTTTTGCCCTCTGTTGCCTCTGCTGCTGCGGCCGACCTCGTTGGGCTTGAGTCGGTCGGTGCGGCGTCTACCCCTAGCGGGAGACGCCGCCCTGGCAAGGGCAAGGGGGGCAGGGGCACTGGAGGAGCTAGCGGGGGCGGTGGAGGCGGCGGTGGAGGCGGTGGAGGGGGTGGGGGTGCCGGTGGGGGTGGTGGCGGGGGTGGAGGTGTCGGTGGCGGCAGTGGAGGCGGAGGCGGCGGCGGCGGTGGCGGTGGGAGCGGAGGTGGCGGCGGTGGAGGAGGCGGCGGCGGAGGAGGTGGAGCTGGTCGGGGTGGCGCTGCGCAGAGGGTCGGCTCCGGTGGTGGTCAGCGCCAGCAGCAGCAGCAGCAGCGCACTCGTGACATCCGCCCCCCTCAGCAGCTCCGTGAGTGGTACGCTGCACGCCAGCGGGGTGGGGGTACTGGTCCGTGCACCTACGTCCTACGCACCGGAGACCGCGCGGGTGAGCAGTGATGGGGTGCGCACTCCACCCAGCGCTGCTTTGGCCGCCTGACGGACGCTTGGCGTCACCAGTTCCCTGAGGCCACTGAGATCCCCCGCTGGGGTGAGCTGTCTAGGGCGGGTGTAGCTGTCTTTGACCTTGACTTTGATGCTATTCTTGCTGCCATGTATACTGTGACTATTAGTGATGAGGGTAACTGTTACCGGTGTTTTCCGCCCGACCCGGGCATTGAGTCTGCTCCTCTAGGTACTGGTGAGGCTGCTGCTCTAGGTGCTAGCGAGGCTGCTGCTCTAGGTGCTCGTGCGTCTGCTCCCTCAGGTGCTGGTGAGTCTGCTCTCTCAGGTTCTGCATTGGCTTCGGCCTCCCACACCTTCACCCTTGACTCGGGGGCTTCTCGCTCCTTCTTTCGAGACCGCACCACACTCACGCCGCTTGGCCGGCCAGTTGCAGTCTCTCTGGCAGACCCCTCTGGGGGTCCTGTCCTTGCTCACTTCTCCACTGTCCTCCCGTGTCCGGCGGCCCCCTCTGGCACCCTGTCTGGTCTTTACCTCCCCTCGTTCTCTACGAACTTGGTGAGTGGTGCTGACCTACAGGATGCGGGGGTTCACCAGTTCACTCCTGCGAGTCAGCGGGTGACCCACTGCACGGACGCTCGGACAGGCCGACACCTGGCCACGTTTACACGTCGGCCGGGGTCGAGCCTGTACACACTGACCACTGCGTCTCCTCCAGTCACTGCGTCTGGTCAGGTAGCTGCGTCGGGTCAGGTGTTTGCTGCAGCGTCCAGGTCTGGTCCTGAGTCTGCACCCTGTTCGTGTCGCCTTCTGTCTCACGAGACTCTCCTCTGGCACCACCGCCTTGGTCACCCCTCCCTGCTTCGTCTCCGAGGCATGGCCTCCCGCGTCCTTGTCTCTGGTCTTCCCCGGTCCCTCCCTCCCCTTCCTCCGGGGCCTGGCCCTACCTGCGTCCCCTGTGTCGAGGGGCGGCAGCGGGCTGCCCCTCACTCCTCCCAGTTTCCTCCGACAGAGGCCCCGCTGCAGACGCTTCACATGGACGTGTGGGGCCCGGCCCGCGTCCGTGGACAGGGTCACGAGCGCTACTTCCTGCTGGTGGTTGACGACTACTCGCGTTACACCACAGTCTTCCCCTTGCGCAGCAAGGGTGATGTCACTGAGGTGTTGATCGACTGGATCCGCGCAGCTCGTCTCCAGCTCAGGCAGAGCTTCGGCTCGGACTTTCCTGTTCTGCGTCTGCACTCTGACAGAGGTGGAGAGTTCTCCTCTGTCCTTCTGCGAGCCTACTGTCGTGCACGAGGCATCCGCCAGACCTTCACGCTTCCGGACTCTCCACAGAAAAATGGGATTGCTGAGCGCCGCATTGGCATGGTCATGGACGTCGCCCGTACGTCCATGATGCATGCGGCTGCCCCCCATTTTCTGTGGCCGTTTGCGGTTCGGTACGCGGCGCATCAGATCAACCTTCACCCCAGGGTCTCCATGCCGGAGACCTCCCCAGCTTTGCTGTGGACGGGGAAGGTTGGCGATGCGTCTGCGTTCCGTGTCTGGGGATCTCGGGCGTTTGTCCGCGACTTGTCTGCGGACAAGCTGTCCCCTCGTGCTGCTCCTTGCGTCTTCCTTGGCTTCCCCCCTGACGCGCCAGGGTGGCAGTTCTACCACCCCACCTCTCGCCGTGTTCTGTCCTCCCAGGACGTCACGTTTGACGAGTCGGTCCCCTACTACCGCCTCTTCCCCTACCGCACTCCGTCCCTCCCCCCGTCACTGCTCTTCCTTGTGCCAGGTCCCCCCTCGGTAGACCCCCTCCCCCCTCAGGGTCCTGCCCCTTCAGGTGTGTCCCAGGTAGACGCAGTCGAGCCTGTCGAGGTTACTGGTGACTCTGGTGCTGCTGAGGGTGCTGAGCCTGGGGGTGCTGACTCTGGGGGTGCTGAGCGTGTGGGTGCTACGCCTGGGGGTGCTGAGCCTGAGGGTGCTTCTACTGGGGGTCCTGAGCCTGGGGGTGCTGAGCCTGGGGGTTCTACTACTGGGGGTGCTACGCCTGGAGGTGCTGAGCCTGGGGGTGCGGAGCCTGAGGGAGCTGGGCCTGCTCGTGTGGCGTCTGGCGGTGCTGAGCCTGGAGGTTCTCCGGGTGCTTCGTCTCGGCGGGAGCCACTCTCTCTACCGGAGCTGCGCGAGTGGTTTGCCCGGCGCTGGAGGCGTGCTGCTGGAGCTGGAGGTTCTTCGGCTGCTGAGGGTGCTGGTGCCGCGGGTCCCGGAGGTGCTCGTACTGGGAGTACTGGAGCTGCTGGGCCTGCGGGTACGACTGGAGCTGGAGCTGCTGAGGGTGTTGGCGCTGAGGCTACTGCTGTCGGTCCTGGAGGCGGTCCTACTGGGGGTGCTACTGGTGCTGCTGGAGGTACTGGAGCTGGAGGTGTTGCTGGCGCTGGTGCTGCCGCTGGGGGTACTGGTGCTGTCCCTGCTGTGTCTGGAGTCGCCGCGCGGCCTCGGCCGTACTTCGTTCCGCTCCTTCAGCAGGTTCTTGGTCTCCCGCCTTCTACTGGTCCTCCTCCTCCCTTAGAGTGTCCACAGCCTGTCCCGTCACAGTTACAGTTACAGCCGGCCTCCCCACTGCCCGCTCCTTCTCCCTACACTGGTCCTACTGGAGGTCTTACTGAGCGTCGTGAGCCTGCGTCTCGCCCTGCGTCGCCTGTCCGTGCTGCTCGCACTAGTGGTCGTGGTTCGCGTCAGCGTCCTCCTCCTGTCCCTGGCACGCACCGGATGTCTCTGCGTCCGTCCACTGCTCCTCTGCGTGCCCCTTTGCCTTCTCCTACTGAGTCCTCTCTTCCTGCTCTTCCTGACCCGGAGTCGGACTCCCTTCGTGCTGCCAGTCCGACTGTCACGCGTCTCCTTGCTACTGTTGTCAGTGACCCTTCCTTTGAGTCCACTGCTGCGTCTGCCCTAGTTGCTGAGCTCGTCGACTTTGCTGCTCGCTGTCGTCTAGACTACGCTGCTCGTCTTGTTGCTGAGTCTGAGTTTGTCTGTCCTCCGTCCGTCGGGGGTGAGTGTGCCCTTGGCACGGACGTCCTTGAGGACAGGCAGGAGGAGTTCCAGTGTCTGGCTGCTGCTTCACCTCATCTCGTGTCCGTACTGCTTACCCCTGAGGGAGACCCGGATGCACTTGACATCCCGACTCCGCGCTCTTACGCGGAGGCGATAGAGGGTCCTTACTCCTCTCAGTGGCAGGCAGCTATGGACGCAGAGATGGCTTCCTGGAAGTCCACAGGCACCTACGTTGACGAGGTTCCCCCGCCTGGGGCGAACATCGTCAGTGGCATGTGGATTTTCAGGGTGAAGCGGCCGCCGGGTTCTCCGCCTGTCTTCAAGGCGCGTTACGTGGCTCGTGGCTTCAGTCAGCGGCAGGGAGTTGACTACTTTCAGACCTTCTCTCCCACCCCGAAGATGACCACTCTTCGGGTACTGCTGCACATAGCTGCTCACCGCGACTACAAGCTGCACTCTCTTGACTTCAGCACTACTTTCTTGCAGGGCAGCCTGCACGAGGAGATCTGGCTGCGTCGCCCACCTGGCTTCACTGGGTCCTTTCCTCCTGGCACCCAGTGGAGCCTCCGGCGGCCATTCTACGGTCTCCGCCAGGCACCGCGTGAGTGGCACGACACACTGAGGACTACACTTGCGGCTCTTGGGTTTGCTCCCTCTACTGCCGACCCGTCGCTGTTTCTGCGCACCGACACTTCTTTGCCGCCGTTCTACATCCTCGTGTACGTCGACGACTTGGTCTTCGCCACAGCTGACACTGCTGGACTCGCCCACGTGAAGTCCGAGCTGCAGAAGAGACACACGTGCACAGACCTGGGTGAACTGCGCAGCTACCTTGGCTTGCAGATCACCCGGGACAGAGCACGCCGCACCATTACCCTGACTCAGTCACACATGGTGCAGCAGGTCCTTCAGCGCTTCGGCTTCACGTACTCCTCGCCTCAGGCCACTCCTCTGCCTACTCGCCACTCGCTCTCAGCTCTGCCTTCGGATGAGTCCGTAGAGTCGAGTGGCCCGTACCCAGAGCTTGTTGGCTGCCTCATGTACCTGATGACCTGCACACGACCTGACCTTGCATACCCTCTTAGCATTCTTGCACGCTATGTTGCTCCTGGGAGACACAGACCGGAGCACATGGCTGCAGCGAAGAGGGTGTTGCGCTACTTGTGCAGTACGTCGGGCATGGGGCTTGTGCTTGGAGGGCAGAGTCCAGTGGTCCTCACTGGGCACGCAGACGCTTCTTGGGCTGACGACCAGGCTACGCAGCGGTCGTCACAGGGTTACACCTTCAGCCTTGGTTCCGGCTCTGTTTCGTGGCGGGCTACCCGCTCGTCTTCTGTTCTCGGCTCCAGTTGTGAGGCTGAGATCTACGCCGGGGCCATGGCTGCACAGGAGCTTCGCTGGCTCACCTACCTGCTCACTGACCTCGGAGAGCCGCCTCGTTCTCCTCCAGTGATGTACGTAGACAACAAGGCCATGCTGGCCTTGTGTCGAGAGCAGAGACTGGAGCACAGAACGAAGCACATTGCTCTCCGCTACTTCCTTGCTCGTGAGCTACAGCAGCGTGGTCAGCTACGGCTTGCGTACGTGGCCTCTGAGGCCAACACTGCTGATATCTTCACCAAGGCACTTCCGCCGTGTGATCATCAGCGCTTCTGTACTCAGCTGGGTCTTGTGCCTACCTTGCCTCACTTGCTCACCCCTTGACCTTGCTTGTACTGTTGCATATATATATACACCTGCTCTTGCTTGTCTAGCCTTATATATATATGCAATCCTGCATGTGAACTGGCCTTGTGGCCTTGAACTTGTGCTCGGAATGTGTGGTGACTTTGTGATCCACCCTGAGCTTGTTTTTGCTTTGCTTGACTGGTCTTGTGACCCCTTGTTCTCCCCCACTTTGCCTATGGGGGTGTGTCAGATTTATATGACATAGCTACTGTAGGCTATAGTGGGGTAGCACATATGGGGTATAGTTTTCTAGGGTTTGCTTTTGTACCCAACTTTCCTTTAGTCATCCCCATTCCTCGTTTCTTCTCAAGAAAGACCTCACGCTCACAGTCTCATCTACCGTCACGCAGTACCTCGGCCTCAACATCCAGGAAGGAGAAAGCGCGATCTACCTC
Source organism: Closterium sp. Naga37s-1 (assembly GCA_947471745.1). Classification (NCBI taxonomy): domain Eukaryota; kingdom Viridiplantae; phylum Streptophyta; class Zygnematophyceae; order Desmidiales; family Closteriaceae; genus Closterium; species Closterium sp. Naga37s-1. The sequence goes on from CANJKZ010000966.1 coordinate 1,747,464, forward strand.
AACGCCGCAAAATACGCCGACACCATCGCCAAACGCTTCGCACTCACGCCAACTACCATCTCTACGCCATATCGCTACACGGCAGGAAATCACAAGGAAAGGCCCACTCTACTCAAGCCTGCCGGGATACGCGACTACCAGAGGAAGCTGGGATGCCTTCTCTTCGCAGCTGTCACTTGCCGCCCAGACCTATCATACTCCGCAAGTCAACTCGCCACCTACCTTAAAAGGCCTGAAGCTGAACACATGTCGGAGCTCGACCGCGCTCTTCACTACCTCGTCAGCACGCCAACGATCGGCCTGACCTACTACAAGAACGGAACTACAACGCCTAAGTTAATCGGCTACGTCGACGCCGACCACGCCGGAGATTCTGACAACAGGCGCTCGCGCACAGGCTACATCTACCGCCTCGAGCCTATCGGACCTATCTCATGGCAATCAAGCAAGCAGGAATTAATCGCTCTCTCCTCAGCTGAAGCAGAATATATCGCACTCTGCTCAGCCACCAAGGAAGGATTGTACCTTCGCGAACTCTTGGAGGAAGCGAAGCTGGCTCAGTTACCCAGCTTCACTCTGTTCTGCGACAACCAGTCAGCAATTCGCATAGCCAACAAAAACGGATTCGCGAACAGGACGAAGCATATCGCCCTGCGATATTTCTTCGTGAAAGTCGAGATCGAGAAGGGGAGACTCGAATTATCCTACTGCCCCACGTCCAAGATGGCAGCTGATTACTTGACCAAGAAACTCGGAAAACAGAAGTTCGAGTACTGCATGCTGCTGACTGGACAGAGCCACGTCACCAGCAGCGACACTCCAGAAGCGAAGGGGAGTGTTGGAAACAATTGATTTAAGCGCCCCTGTCGTGTCGAAACACCAAGTCAGAAGCGAAGCACAACATATCGAAGCATCAGCGAGTCAATCCTCGGAGGTTGAGCAACTGCTGGAGGTTACGCGAAAGTCAAAGGTCAGTGACCTTTGACCTGACAAGTACAGCACGACAGCAAGGACAAACAACTGACTCACTATTGAGCAGTTGCCCGAGTCGTCACTGTAACGAACCGCAACAGCAACAGCAAAACAGTTATTAGTTATAACCCTTCATATTCCCTTGTACTCTTATAAAAGCTTGTATCTCTTTGTTTTAATTAATCTACTTTGCCCTCATATACCAGCGCAAGGTGGTTCACAACTCTTCTTTAAAACACTTCCGCTATTACATCAGTCCTACCAGGAGTTTAGTCCTGTAAAGATCCTAAGACCTTTTCAGCCCAACAATTATAACTTAATAATTTGTGATTGACATGGATTGATGGCCTCGAAATTAATGACAGGAAGGTGGAGAGGTAAATTGAATCATGCCAGAGGTGATCATCAAGTGCTTTCAAATCTGTCCATAATCAATTTGAAGTTTCAAAACCTGCTGCAGCAGAGCTTGATAATGGGTTCATAAACATTTTTCTGTACATACATCCAGCTACGTGGATAATAGCTGCATCCTCCTCTCTCACTGCAGCGCGGAAACCTTCTTCCAGGCAGGGCGAGAGGAAATCCTCTCCCACCACGCATTCACATTCGGACGCGAGGTTATCAGATCCGAATCTCCTGACACCCACAGCAGAGCCGTGTAGGGCAGGTGCGACAGATCCGCGAGGGAGAAATTCGACCCCGCCAGGTACTCGTTGCTGGCCAGGTGAGCTTCGTACACATCGAGAACCTTCGAGAACTGCGAAAAATAGTTGAATTACGAAAGAGCATGCGGAAAGTGGACAGAAATAGATCGCTTGAATGGCATTCTCACTGCAAAGGGCTATGTTTTTTCCGCCGATGAGAACCAAATAGAAAACAGAAATAAATTGCTTGACTATTCTTGTCACTGACCTTCGCCTTGAGCTCTTCCGCCTTAGCCAGGTCGGGCTCGCCCCCACCGAACATGGGCTTGAACACTTTCTCCGCGATCAGCGCTGAGAGGGGCGGGTTGTAGTTCTGCGCCTCCACCTCCAACCACTGGTTCACCTGCGCACGCTCCTGCACGACACGAAAACACACAGCATACGCATTCTGAGAAATGTCCACACGCCTTACAATAGAGAATTCTATCCCTGCACTTCAACCCACTGATTCACCAGCGCACGCTCTTGCACACTGAGAAACTATCTAAGCTGAATCAACAGACACACGTGGAGGCAATCGACTCTCACTGTTGGTAGCAACTGGCAGGCGTGTAGGACTAGGCGATAAACGTTTCGGCAAACTAAGGTGTGGAAAAGTGTTTTGACTTGAATACCTTGAGTGTGGAGCCGAGAAGTTCAGTGCCTTGGCTGGCATTCTTCTCGGCAATGTAACGAGCGATGGCACGCGATTCTGATGAAGACCATCGGGGAAAGACATTCAGGTGAACACAATGCCGTTTTGAGCAAAGATATAGCATATATGGAACAAATGTAGGAACATTTGAGCAGAAAACTCCTGTGTAAGCGAAATTAGCTGTGTTCAGAAGTGGAAAATGGATGGAGCTCAATAGGTGCTAGAAAGAATTTGAGAAAATACAAACCGTACCGAAGAGTTGAACCTCCCCGTCATCGAGAACGGGAATCACTCCAAAGGGCTGCGCAGTAAAAGGGCCAGAGAGGAAAACAGACAGATTCGAAATGAACCCACACGCTGAAAATCCGATGGTCGTGTGAATGTAACGAGCTGCATCTGATGCTGTTGTGTAGCGAAAACGGACAGATACCATGGTGATTTTGCTTGTATATGGGGATTTTCGAAAAGAGGAATGCTTGCGTCAGAGCGTGGGAGTTTGCCGCCCACCTGCTTTTTCTTGAACTCTTCCGACTTGTGCTCCCCTTTCCGGAGATCCACTGTAACCACCTCGTAGTCCTGAGGAAAAGAAAAACAATTGGAGTTGCTTAATTTTCTACTATTACAAAACGAGGAGGCAGGAAAGCGACATCCCCAGCTGAAAAAGAAATCTAGTTCTTCGTTCTTTATATAACCAAGTCGTACCGTAACACCCGCCTCCTCGAGAGTGGTGAGCACCCTCTTGGTGCAGGTCGACATGTTCATGCCGTAGACCTTGACTGGAGCCATGATGTCAGCGGCGACAGCAGTGATCACGGCGATACTGATGGGTTCAAAACGACGCGAGAATGGAAAATTGGCTGAAGGGAGGTACACGAGTAGGATGAAGCTCGTTAGGCGCTTGATTGCGGATTAAAGCCGCCATGGCGCTGTAAATACTCGCTAGCTACGCACGCTCCAGCCGGACTGGGATTGAACACCAAGCGCCGTCGAAGCAGCCTAAGCGACAGGGATGTTTGGGCCGTAGGAGGTTCTGGAAAGTCGCTCTGGCTGCTTCGACGACGTTTCTGCCTGTTGCGCTGCTGCGAAAGTGGAGGAAGACGAACCCTTCGGAAAGGGTCGGAGCCTTCCACGGAACAACAGCATTCGCGAAACTCACATGACGTCAGTTTTCGTTTCGAAATCTCTATTATTGTGGTAATCTCTTCGCACGTTGTTGTCAGTTCGCAGATAGCACTGCTGTCACCAGACCAATCTCTCTGGGTTATAAAGTGACGGTTAAGTACGTTGCAGAACAATCTTAGACGGTCTAGAACCACTTTGTGTAACATGAATGTCTTCGCCCAGAGAGTCGATAACCAATCGGAACTCCGAGGGGAGAGCTTCTGAGTTGTTTGCCGCTGGACCCGAAGTTGAAAGTCACATGCGTTGCGATCGACGAAAAGCCTTTGTGCAATTCGTTACATTTCGTCAGTCGTTTCCTGCTTCGCTTCTGGGAAATGAAAACTCGACAGCGCGACGCAGCTTCAAACCACGTGGCGCTGACTCAGCGCAAAGTGGCAGCACCACCACAGCAACACCAGTGTAATACAATACCATATCACGGAGTGCAGTGCGGTAGCTCTTAGCAGCAGCGGAACTTATGCCCCAGAATCAATGTGTATTACAGCAGAAGCTAGCAGCGCGGACCAGCAGCCGTATCTCCCGCGCTAAACCAGTCCCTCCCGTCCCGTGCCCCCTTCGACGGGGTAGTCAATCCCGCTTACCAGCCTGCCGGCTATTTTGCCCTTCGCCGCAAACCATCTCCGCCCGCCAATCCACCAGTCGGTCTCCGCTTTCCGCCCTCCGCTATCTGACGCGCTCAGCTCGCCGCCTCGCCCCGTTCGCTCGCCACGCTCCGGTTTCCGGCCCCCGCTCTCCTCCCTCCGCCCTCATCCCTCCGCCCTCCGCCTTCCGCCGTCAGCGCGAGATGGCCACGCTTCTGCGTCGCGTCGCGGGCGATTTCAGACGGAGTAGTGGCGCGTCTGGCGCCGTGAACCGCGCTGTCGGGTCGTTCCAGAGCGGCTTTTCCGCGCATCCGCGCAGTCTCCTCGATGTTCTCGCGCTTCGATGGGTTAGTCATGTGGTAGACAGGGCCTTGGGTAAAACGATTCCGGAAGAACGCGCTAGACACGAATACAGTGTAACTTCGTTGCGCGCAGTCTCATCGATGTCCTCGCGCTTCGATGGGTTGGTCTCACAGTAGTTGCTTTCGTGAGACCGCTTCTGCTGGAACCCGTTTTTGTGATCTCGCGACGCGATGAGATCACTTCACGTTTGTGATCCCATTACGAACGTTCTTCAATGGGCCCTTGATGTTGTCGAGGTTTGTTTGTGCTTTTTGTGATTTTTTTTTTCCATTCATTTCACAAAGACTAAAAAAAATACGGGGCACACCAGGCTCAACCTCTTCAGCAATCTCCGCCGCGGCCGCCGCCATATCTCCATCCCGCCGTTCCTCACTCGTCGCGCCCATGCGCCCCTTTTCCCCGTAATCCCCCTTTTCCCGTCCTCAGCGCGCGCTGGTACTAACGAAGCACACGGGAAAGGGGGAAAAGAGGGAGGGGGGGAGAGCTCCGCCGCGGCCCCACTATCCCCTTTTTTCGCGCCCCCCCTCCGCTCCCCCCTTCCCCCCACCCCAGGCCAGCACGCTGGTGGTGGCGGAGCACACGGGGAGGGGCGCAGGGGGCTCCGCCGCCGCCCTGAATCCGCCCACGCTCTCCCGCCCGTCACGCCTCCCCCCATTTGTCCTCTTTCCCTGTCCCCCTGTCCCGTCCCGCTTATCCCCCTGCCCCTACTCCCCACTCCGCAGGCCAGCACGCTAGTGGTGGCGGAGCACACGGGGAGGGGCGCGGGGGGCTCCGCCGCCGCCCTAAAGCCGCCCACGCTGTCCGCAGTGGCGGCTGCACGGAAGCTTGGCGGACCCGTGGCCGTGCTGGTGGCGGGGAGTGGCGACGCGGTTGCTGACGTGGCAGCTGCTGTTGCGAAGATTGAAGGGGTGGATGAGGTGGGTAATTAATTTCAAGATATTAAAGAAACATCACAAAAATCGCGACTTACTTGAAACCTTGGAATCGAAAAACGTTTGTGAGTACAATTATCACTCATACACTAGGCTGCCAAAGGGAAGTAATGGCATGCCCTGCCTGTCCTCAGCGCTTACGTTCCTTATCCCCACCTCCTTCCCATGTCATATTTCTCAGGTGATTACAACAGAGAGCCTTTTGAGTTGACTCAAAAGTCACCTCGCTTACATTCCTTATCCCCACCTCCCTCCCATGTCATATTTCTCAGGTGATTACAACAGAGAGCCCCGCCCTGGACCACGCCCTGCCCGAGCCCCTGGTGGCGCTACTGACAAACCTCGCCACTCAGCGGTCTTTCTCGCACGTGCTCGCCGCCTCGTCCACCTTCTCCCGGAACGTGCTGCCACGTGTCGCCGCGCTATTGGACGCTGCGATGGTGTCTGATGTGGTTGAAATCGTGGATGAGAAGACTTTTGTGCGGTAATTGGGAGGGGAAGGGAGGGGTGCGGTAAGGGGAGGGTGAGGGTGGTGGTATATTTTTTAGGATCAGGGAAATGGGGGACGGGGGAGGGGGAAGAGGGGGGGAGAGGAGGGGAGAGGGCGAACGGTTTGTGCAATAGGAATTTTGACGGCGAGAGTTGGCCTTCTTCGAGGCGCCTCAAAAATTGCAATAGGAAGTTTGAGGGCGAGAGTTGGCCTTCCCTTTCGAATCCAAAGGGTGAGACGACCTTCACTCGGTGAGAGGAGAGAGGGCAGAGGGAGGTCGGGGGGTGCGGTGACGGGAGGGGAGGAAAGGGGAAATGGAGGGAGGGGTGCAGTGAGGGGAGGTGAAGGGCGATGATGTATTTTTCAGGCCTCCTGCCCCACTCCCCTTCCTCCTTACACCCTTTCCCCCCCTCCGCCACACCCCAGCCCAATTTCTGCAAGGAACGCTCTTGCCACGGTTTGCTGCTCCACGCTCACCCTTTATTCCCCATTGTCCTCTCTGCTTCTTCTTTTCTTCCCCCCTTTCCCCCCTCCACAGTCCAATCTATGCAGGGAACGCACTTGCTACAGTACAATGCTCCACCCCCTCCTCTGCCGTCCCAAGTCTCCTCACAATCCGCGCCACCTCCTTCCCTGCCTCCTCCTCCTCTGAACCCACCACCGCCCCCAAGACCACGCCTTTCGACTTCCAAGGTACGCTCTAGACTGACACAGTGCGCTGCTCCATTCCTTCCCCCGCCACCCCAACGCTGCTCACAGTCCGAGCCACCTCCTTCCCTGCTGCCTCCTTCTCCTTATGCTCCATGTAGACACGTTAGGCATGCTTCATGTAGACACGTTAGGCATGCTTCATGTAGACACGTTAGGCATGCTTCATGTAGACACGTTAGGCATGCTTCATGTAGACACGTTAGGCATGCTTCATGTAGACACGTTAGGCATGCTTCATGTAGACACGTTAGGCATGCTTCATGTAGACACGTTAGGCATGCTCCATGTAGACACGTTAGGCATGCTCCATGTAGACACGTTAGGCATGCTCCATGTAGACACGTTAGGCATGCTCCATGTAGACACGTTAGGCATGCTCCATGTAGACACGTTAGGCATGCTCCATGTAGACACGTTAGGCATGCTCCATGTAGACACGTTAGGCATGCTCCATGTAGACACGTTAGGCATGCTCCATGTAGACACGTTAGGCATGCTCCATGTAGACACGTTAGGCATGCTCCATGTAGACACGTTAGGCATGCTCCATGTAGACACGTTAGGCATGCTCCATGTAGACACGTTAGGCATGCTCCATGTAGACACGTTAGGCATGCTCCATGTAGACACGTTAGGCATGCTCCATGTAGACACGTTAGGCATGCTCCATGTAGACACGTTAGGCATGCTCCATGTAGACACGTTAGGCATGCTCCATGTAGACACGTTAGGCATGCTCCATGTAGACACGTTAGGCATGCTCCATGTAGACACGTTAGGCATGCTCCATGTAGACACGTTAGGCATGCTCCATGTAGACACGTTAGGCATGCTCCATGTAGACACGTTAGGCATGCTCCATGTAGACACGTTAGGCATGCTCCATGTAGACACGTTAGGCATGCTCCATGTAGACACGTTAGGCATGCTCCATGTAGACACGTTAGGCATGCTCCATGTAGACACGTTAGGCATGCTCCATGTAGACACGTTAGGCATGCTCCATGTAGACACGTTAGGCATGCTCCATGTAGACACGTTAGGCATGCTCCATGTAGACACGTTAGGCATGCTCCATGTAGACACGTTAGGCATGCTCCATGTAGACACGTTAGGCATGCTCCATGTAGACACGTTAGGCATGCTCCATGTAGACACGTTAGGCATGCTCCATGTAGACACGTTAGGCATGCTCCATGTAGACACGTTAGGCATGCTCCATGTAGACACGTTAGGCATGCTCCATGTAGACACGTTAGGCATGCTCCATGTAGACACGTTAGGCATGCTCCATGTAGACACGTTAGGCATGCTCCATGTAGACACGTTAGGCATGCTCCATGTAGACACGTTAGGCATGCTCCATGTAGACACGTTAGGCATGCTCCATGTAGACACGTTAGGCATGCTCCATGTAGACACGTTAGGCATGCTCCATGTAGACACGTTAGGCATGCTCCATGTAGACACGTTAGGCATGCTCCATGTAGACACGTTAGGCATGCTCCATGTAGACACGTTAGGCATGCTCCATGTAGACACGTTAGGCATGCTCCATGTAGACACGTTAGGCATGCTCCATGTAGACACGTTAGGCATGCTCCATGTAGACACGTTAGGCATGCTCCATGTAGACACGTTAGGCATGCTCCATGTAGACACGTTAGGCATGCTCCATGTAGACACGTTAGGCATGCTCCATGTAGACACGTTAGGCATGCTCCATGTAGACACGTTAGGCATGCTCCATGTAGACACGTTAGGCATGCTCCATGTAGACACGTTAGGCATGCTCCATGTAGACACGTTAGGCATGCTCCATGTAGACACGTTAGGCATGCTCCATGTAGACACGTTAGGCATGCTCCATGTAGACACGTTAGGCATGCTCCATGTAGACACGTTAGGCATGCTCCATGTAGACACGTTAGGCATGCTCCATGTAGACACGTTAGGCATGCTCCATGTAGACACGTTAGGCATGCTCCATGTAGACACGTTAGGCATGCTCCATGTAGACACGTTAGGCATGAAAGAATCTCAAGTGTTGTCTTGATTAGAAAGAGTGTCGGTACATATAGGAGATGAGAAGTTTTGGGAACGAAGTGGGGTACCCTCAGCATTTATTGGTGGACCAATCAGATTGGGTCGACCAACAATTGCTGGGGTAACCAACAATCGTTGGAGGGGACCATTATTGGGCCCCCCCCGTCAATTGCGGTCGAGTTGGGTTTGGGGGCGCCCAACCAAAATTGGTTGGGTCGCCTTGACCCAAAGTGTACACCCACTTTAGGGTGTAACACATGCACAAATATAAACATACATTATGCTATATTCTAACACAACCCCGTAGCATAAGAGGTTTATAAGTGTGCACAACCCCCGAATCATGAAGCCGGGGAGAGGCCAAGAAGGCGAAGGAAGGCCCGGTGGGCTAGCTTCGGAAGAGCTTTGGTGAAGATGTCAGCGAGGTTGGCTTCGGCGGCAATTTTTCGGACGGCAAGATGGCCTTGCTGGACAAGATCGCGAATGTAGAAGTAGCGTAGTTCGATGTGTTTGGAGCGCCCGTGGAAGACCGGATTCTTGGTGAGGTGGATCGTGCTGGCGTTGTCGCACCAGAGCGTGGGGCATGGCTGGGGGGCCCCAAGCTCGGCTAGCAAGAAGGAAAGCCAGCGTCCTTCCTGCGCAGCCATGGTACCAGCATAGAGTTCGGCTTCACAAGATGAGAGGGCGATGGCGGAGGAGCGGGTGGAGCGCCAGCTGACCAAGCCGCTACCGAGCGTGAAGCCATATCCTTGGGAAGAGCGGCGATCCGGCTGAGAGTCTGCCCAAGACGAGTCACTGAAGCCGGTGAGGAGCGGGGGAGAGGCACCACCAAGGGTGAGAACATGGTCCTGAGTGCCACGGAGGTAGCGTAGGACTCGTTTGGCGGCTCTCCAATGCACGGAGGTGTGACGACCGGTACCGACGAAACGCGCCAGGACGCTGATGGGGTAGGCGAGGTCGGGACGGGTCCCCATCATGGCATACATGATGGAGCCAACCAGTTCCGCATAGGGCTGAGTGGAGGCGGAGGGGGAGGTGGGTGGAGCAAGCCCATGGCCGAATGGAAGGGGAGTGGCCACTGGGTTGGCGAGAGCCATGTCGAACCGCTCCAACACCTGCTGAAGATAGTGAGATTGAGATAAGGTGATGGTGCGGGCAGCTCGATCGCGTGTGATCTCCATGCCCAAGTAGTGGCGTAATTCGCCAAGGTCCTTGCACTGGAGACGAGCTTGTAGTTCTTCCTTAACGTCGGTCATGTCGGCGGAGGTGTCGGCGAGGAGCACCATGTCGTCAACATAGACTAGGACGAAGAAGCGGCTGGGACGGGTCCGAATGAAGAGACTGGCGTCAGAGTGAGATGGTTGAAATCCGAGAGCACAGAGTGTAGATGCCAGCTTAGCATGCCATTCCCGAGGAGCCTGCTTCAGGCCGTAGACTGGACGGCGTAGTTCCCAGACAGTGTCTGGTGGGAAGGCTTCATGGAAGCCATCTGGGCGGTCGAGGAAGATTTGTTCGTGGAGGTTCCCCTGAAGAAAAGCGTTAGAGACATCCATTGATGAGATCTCCATGCCGTTGCGGGAGCCAAAGTCGAGAAGCGTGCGAAGGGTCCCGAATTTTGCGGTAGGTGAGAAGGTTTCCCAAAAGTCCTTGGCATAGGTCTGTGTGAAGCCCTTGGCGCAGTAACGGGCTTTGTAGACGGGCTCCTCCCCCGGAAGCTGCTTCACCCGGAAGACCCACTTGCCAGCGACAATGTTGGCATCTGGAGGCGGCTTGACATCGACGAAGGAATCATTGCGAATGAAGGCGTCGCACTCCTTGCGAATGGCCTCCAGCCATTTGTCAGCGTCAGGGCACGTGATTGCCTCCTGGAATGTGGTAGGCGTGAAGATGAGAGGTGAGGAGGGAGTGCCAAGTACAACCGCGCCCAAAAGGGCAAGGTACACAGGGTTAAGGGAAGGAACGTGAGTGTGAATGGCACAAAACTCCTCATGGGAGTCTTCATGAATGAGAGGTGGTTGACCAAGAATGGGGTCAAGGGAGCGAGTGTGCATGCGTGGGAGGAGGAAGGGAGAGCGTGAGGTGAGAGAAGTGCGAGGACGTGGGGAGGATGCAGGAGGTGCGGCGGGCGAGGATGGAGGAGGAGAAGCTGGAGGGAGGTGGGTGGGAGGGGAGGGAGGAGGGGGAGAGGGAGGAGGGGGAGCGGTGGAAAGGGCAGGTGAGGCAGCAGGATCGTAGATATCAGCCGAGGAAGGTGGAGGTGAGAGTGGAGTAGTTGGGAGGAGTGGAGCAGATGGGAGGAGAGGAGGAAGAAGGGCATCCGCCCAGGTGAGTGGGCGGGAGGGTGGGGGGAGAGGGTCGGAGGGAGGAGGAGAGGAGTAGTAGGGGATGGTTTCATCGAAGACGACATCGCGGCTGCGAATGAGGCGTCCGGAGGGAGGATGAAGGAAGAGGTACCCAGGAGAGCCACGATTGTGGCCGAGGTAGACGCACTCCAATGCTTTGGAGGCAAGTTTTCCTGCTTTGCGGGAACGGTCTGCGGGAGGAATGAGAACAAAGGATTTGCAGCCCCAGACGCGAAGGACGGAGGCATCAGGTTTGGAGTTGCACCAAAGCTCAGTGGGAGTGAGGTTGGGATGGTGGGGGTGAGGGTAGAGGTTGGTGAGAAGGGCGGCATGACTGAGAGCATAGCCCCAAAGGGAGGGAGGGGTAGATGCATGGGTGAGGAGACAGCGGGCAGTTTTGGTGATCTCACGGATGCGACTTTCAGCTACACCGTTTTGTTGCGGAGAATGAGGGAGAGTGGACGTCTGTTGAGTTCCATGTGCTTTGCAGTAGGAGGCAATGGTATGGTTGAGAAACTCCCCGCCACCGTCAGAGTGAAGGCGACGGATGGGTCGGCCGAAGTGCACGCGCGCTTGTTCGGCCCAGGCGATGATGACAGCGGCTGCTTCAGCTTTCGTGTGGAGTAGAAACACAGAGGAGTAGCGGCTATGGTCGTCTACGAGGACGAGCATAAAGCGGTGGCCCTGGCGGGAAGGGGAGGGGGAGGGACCCCAGAGGTCCATGTGGACGAGATCTAGGGGAGCAGTAGCAAATGAGGGATGGCTGTGATGGGGTTTTTGTTTGAGTTTGCCATGAATGCAAGTGGGACAAGGAGGAGCTGGTGAGGTGGGTAGGGGAGGAAGGGCAGGGGGGAGCCCATGAAGGAGGCGAGAGGATATTGCGGCACGGAGGGTGGTGAAGTTGGGGTGACCAAGACGGTGATGGAGGAGAATGGCGGGGTGAGAGAGGGAGAGGTCGGGAGAGGTAGAGGGAGTGGGAGATGATGAAGGGGGAGGAGCAATGGTGGGAGAAGGGTAGGTGGAGCGACGGGTGGTGAGATGACATGATGCCGGAAAAGGGAGACATAGTGTGTAAAGGTGAGTGCGGGGGCAGATTGGGAGGCGATAGACAAGGCGGCCAGTGGAGGTATGAATGAGATCGCAATAGGAAAAGTGGGCAGGAAAAATGGCGGTAATGCCGGCTTTTTGGAGATCATGAAGAGAAATAAGGTTGTGACGAAGAGTGGGAATGTGGAGGCCGGTGATAGTGCCGGAGGGAAAGAGGGGACACGGAAGAGTAGAGGAGTGTGTGCATGGGATCGAGAAGCTAGAATCAGCGCCATGAACAGTGGAGGGGAGAGATAGTGTTTTGAGAATGCCAGCGTCCTTCAGGGCACTGACGGTGGCCCCGCTATCGAGGACAAAGTCCAAGGTGAGCGGGGAAGGAGACGCAGAATACTGGAAGTCACTGTTATTAAGAACAGAGGGATACATGGAGGTGGTGCTAGGCAAGGGAGAAGCTAGCTGACCAAGAAAGCTAGAGTATGACTCAGCTGGGGAGGTATGGGCGGCGGTGGCGGCAGAACCGAAGCCAAGAGGTTGCTGCTGCCAGGCGGCAGTTGCTGCTGCTGCTGCTGCTGCTGCTGCTGCCGCTGCCGCTGCTGTGGCGGCTGCGCCTCCCCCACCTCCCCAGGGCGGCTGCTGTGGCTGCTGGTGCGGCTGCGGCTGTGGGGGCAGCTGCGGGGGCTGCTGCAACTGCTGTGACTGAAGATGCTGCAAAAACTGCTGGAGTTGCAGTTGAGGAGAGGGAGTGGTGAGGTTAAGGTGGGAGGGTTGATAGAGAGGGAGATGTTGAACATCATGGACAGTGGGACGACTTGCAAGAGCGGACCAGCGGGGGGGGGTACCATGGTTACCACGATCAAACCAGGCATCGTCCAAGACGCCGAAGGAGGTGGTTATGGGGTGGTTGGTTTGATCGCAGGGTTCCCCAGCGCGAGGGCCGTGACGGCGAACGTAGGGGCAGGGGGGGAGTTGACCAGGTCCGCTACCACCACGTCCACTTCCTCCAGGGCCGCCCGTGCAAGAAGGAGTGCGTCCACCAAAGGTGCCACCACGTCCACCACCACGGCCGCCACCACGCCCACCTCCACGTCCGCCACCGCGACCACCACCACGCCCACCACCGCGTGTCTGGGTGGCGTTGAGTTCTGGCGCGGGTGCTTGAGCCGTGTTGAGAGAAGGCGGGTTGGTACGAAGGAGGCGGGTTTCGGTGTCAATGATCCATTGAACGACAGCAGCAACATCCGCAAACGGCTGATTTTCGCGGAAGGCAATGACGTGCATGTCGTAGGACGGGTTGAGACCGCGGAGAAGGCGATCTATCTGGATGAACTGGGGGAGTTCGGACTGGCGAGCCTTAAGTCGCTTGGCGAGAGAGGTCATGCGGCCGGTGTAGGCGACGGCACCAGTGCAGGTTGCGAGCGTTGTCTCCCAGTATTCGTCAAGGAGCAGCCCCACGGAGTTGACGTCATGGCGCTCAAACATGGCGTGAAGGGAGGCCCAAAGGGCAGGTGCGTGAAGCTCTTGTTCCTGAAAGTCTCGCATTAGAGCGGGGGGGAGACCACCAAGGATAATATTAGAGGCAGAAAGGTCAGATTCCTTCCAAGCAGCAGCTTTAGCGGTATATTCAGCGAGCGCGAGAGTGTAGCGGTCAGCCATGGTGCGGTGATTTATTATGGCAGCTTGGCGCATGTCGTATTGCTCGCGAGCCGCACGATGGTCCGCTCGGAGCGTGAGGAACCGACGCCGCTCGAGATCGTAGGCTGCTTCATCAGCAGCTTGGCGAACAGGATCCGTGGAGGCAGCGGGCAGATCTGGTTCGTCAGGTTCAGGTCCAGGGTCAGGCGGGAGAGTGGGGGCCGATCCAGGGGACATAGGGGGCGTTGGCGGGAGAGCGGCAGCATGGCGGAGGACAAGGTCGAGGAGGGTGGAGGAGGTGTTGGGGATGTGGATGACGCCGAGGAGGCGGCGCATGCTCCCTGCTTACCAGTTGATAGCGCTCTGATCGGGAGCGAGCTCGAGCCGATCAATGGAGAGAGTGTTGAAATTCTGAGGAAGAGAAGGAGCAGCCATAGCAGTAAGTTAGTGCGATGTGAGGGGAGAAAAAATGTTAGTAGCGAGCGAAAGCGAGGCAGGTTAGAAGCTGAGGGAGAGGAGGAGGGGGGTTAGTAGCAGCACGTGGGAGAGGATTGGGAGCAGTAGCGTGGCAGGAGAGGCGGAGAGCAGAGATAGTATGAGAGAGGCAGCGGGAGAGGAAACGGTGGGCGGAAGCAATGGGGGGGGGGGGGAAGGGTCGAGGGAGCGGCGGGGAGGAAGAGATGAGGCAGTAGCTAAGTGCCTGGCGGCGAGGGAGAGTAGGAGCAGCCGCGGCGAAGTGTCTTGCAGCGAGGAGAGGCAGTGGCGGCGGCAAATTGCCCGCAGTGAGTGAGTAGAGGCGGCGGAGGCGAAATGCCCCGCGGCGAGTGGGAGCAGTGGCGGCGGCGGCGAAATGCCCCGCGGCGAGTGGGAGCAGTGGTGGCGGCGGCGAAATGCCCCGCGGCGAGTGGAGTAGTGGCGGCGGAGGCGAAATGCCCCGCGGCGAGTGGGAGCAGTGGCGGCGGAGGCGAAATGCCCCGCGGCGAGTGGGAGCAGTGGCGGCGGCGGCGAAATGCCCCGCGGCGAGTGGGAGCAGAGGCGGCGGCGGCGAAATGCCCCGCGGCAAGTGGGAGCAGTGGCGGCGGCGGCGAAATGCCCCGCGGCGAGTGGAGTAGTGGCGGCGGAGGCGAAATGCCCCGCGGCGAGTGGGAGCAGTGGCGGCGGCGGCGAAATGCCCCGCGGCGAGTGGGAGCAGTGGCGGCGGCGGCGAAATGCCCCGCGGCGAGTGGGAACAGTGGCGGCGGCGGCGAAATGCCCCGCGGCGAGTGAAGCAGCGGCGGCGGCGGCGAAATGCCCCGCAAGGAAGAAAAGCGGTGCGAGAGTAGTGGCGACGGCGGATAGGTCGCGGCGATTGAGTCGCCGGCAGCTGAGAACGTAAATGCGGCGGCAGGAGCTGAGGCGAGAAATTCGCCTTACGAGAGATAGAGTAGGAGCTGGAGGGAGGTGGTGACTGGTTGTACTTTACGGAAGATTGAACTTCAACCAAGTCAAACCCACGCAACAAGTTGCATGGGCAGGACGGAAGGGTCCTGACGAGCGGGGAGGAAAAAAAAAAACTTGAGAGAAAGAGGTCGAGAGGGGCGTTTGCCAATTGGCTCTGAATACCATGAAAGAATCTCAAGTGTTGTCTTGATTAGAAAGAGTGTCGGTACATATAGGAGATGAGAAGTTTTGGGAACGAAGTGGGGTACCCTCAGCATTTATTGGTGGACCAATCAGATTGGGTCGACCAACAATTGCTGGGGTAACCAACAATCGTTGGAGGGGACCATTATTGGGCCCCCCCCGTCAATTGCGGTCGAGTTGGGTTTGGGGGCGCCCAACCAAAATTGGTTGGGTCGCCTTGACCCAAAGTGTACACCCACTTTAGGGTGTAACACATGCACAAATATAAACATACATTATGCTATATTCTAACAAGGCATGCTCCATGTAGACACGTTAGGCATGCTCCATGTAGACACGTTAGGCATGCTCCATGTAGACACGTTAGGCATGCTCCATGTAGACACGTTAGGCATGCTCCATGTAGACACGTTAGGCATGCTCCATGTAGACACGTTAGGCATGCTCCATGTAGACACGTTAGGCATGCTCCATGTAGACACGTTAGGCATGCTCCATGTAGACACGTTAGGCATGCTCCATGTAGACACGTTAGGCATGCTCCATGTAGACACGTTAGGCATGCTCCATGTAGACACGTTAGGCATGCTCCATGTAGACACGTTAGGCATGCTCCATGTAGACACGTTAGGCATGCTCCATGTAGACACGTTAGGCATGCTCCATGTAGACACGTTAGGCATGCTCCATGTAGACACGTTAGGCATGCTCCATGTAGACACGTTAGGCATGCTCCATGTAGACACGTTAGGCATGCTCCATGTAGACACGTTAGGCATGTTCCATGTAGACACGTTAGGCATGTTCCATGTAGACACGTTAGGCATGTTCCATGTAGACACGTTAGGCATGTTCCATGTAGACAGAAGGGTTTTTACTGTCTATCTTTTGCTTTAAGCCTGAATAAGTTTGCTGCTCGCTGAGAACATGCCCTTTCCTCCCAACTCAGCTCAATGTGCGTCTCCCTCCTAACCCAAAATCTACATGTAGAGATGGTGTTTTTGAGACGTCTCAGAAATGCCCTTTCCTCCCAACTCAGCTCAATGTGCGTCTCCCTCCTAACCCAAAATCTACATGTAGAGATGGTGTTTTTGAGACGTCTCAGAAATGCCCTTTCCTCCCAACTCAGCTCAATGTGCGTCTCCCTCCTAACCCAAAATCTACATGTAGAGATGGTGTTTTTGAGACGTCTCAGAAATGCCCTTTCCTCCCAACTCAGCTCAATGTGCGTCTCCCTCCTAACCCAAAATCTACATGTAGAGATGGTGTTTTTGAGACGTCTCAGAAATGCCCTTTCCTCCCAACTCAGCTCAATGTGCGTCTCCCTCCTAACCCAAAATCTACATGTAGAGATGGTGTTTTTGAGACGTCTCAGAAATGCCCTTTCCTCCCAACTCAGCTCAAGGTGCTTCTCCCTCCTTGCCCAAAATCTGCCCGTCACAGTTAGACACGTCTCAAGATTTTTGAGACGTCTCAAAATACCCCTCCTCTGCTCATTTTCAGCGCGCTCCCCTCCCGACTTACCCAGAGGTCCGTCTCCTTCCTTGGCCAGAAGTGCTTTGAGACGTCTCAAACCACTTCCTCATACATGTCTCCTTCCTTGGCCAGAAACCTGCCAGTCACGTTTGCGTATCCTTCCACCCCTTCCTTCCTTTCTCCCCCCCCACTCCCCCGTTCTCCCACCCCTTCTTCCCCCCATGATCCCCAGGCCCCCCAGCTGAAAAGTCTTCCTGGGTCGGGCAGGAGTTGCGGGCAGCTGACCGACCGGACTTGGGCAGTGCAAAAGTTGTGATTGCCGGCGGGCGGGGGCTGAAGAGTGAAGAGAATTTCAAGCTGCTGGAACAACTAGCAGACAAACTGGGAGGGGCAGGTAAGAAAGATTGACAGTGAATGAAACACCAAAAGCGCGGAATCAACTAAGCGAATCAATAAACTCCTGCCCTAGCTGGAAGAAGATCTTGCCCTTGCTGCCTGGACGTATGCTCAACCACAACTACACTCTCCTTTTTCCATTGCTGTAATCTTCTCCTGCCCTTTTTGCCCTTCTTGCCAGTGGGAGCCTCTCGGGCAGCTGTGGACGCAGGTTACGTAGCCAATGACCTGCAAGTCGGGCAGACCGGAAAAATCGTCGCGCCAGACCTGTACATGGCGTTTGGAATTTCGGGCGCGATTCAGCATCTGGCAGGCATGAAAGATTCCAAGGCGATCGTGGCCGTTAACAAGGATCCAGATGCTCCGATCTTCCAGGTAACAACTCAAAGCGCTCTGCTTTTTCTCTCCCCCATTTGAATCCGAAGCACATGCTACAGTCCGTTTTTTTGTTGATTCCAAAATGATCGTGGCCGTTAACAAGGATCCAGATGCTCCGATTTTCCAGGTCGCGGATTACGGGCTGGTGGGCGATTTGTTTCAAGTGCTGCCCGAGCTCCTAGAGAAAGTTCCTGCCAAGGCCTAAAAAGCAGAGCGCCCACTCAGTAAGGCACAACAGAAGCATATTTAGTACATTATCCTTTTTGGAATCTGGATTTTTTTTTTTTGAGGGACTTTTATTCCTGTTTTGTTGGCTGGAACACCACATTTCCGTTACTAAGGAAGGATGGCATCTTTGTCCTGAATTAATACTAGTTGTCCTACCCTTCGAACAACACTGCTAGACATGATATGATATGACCCCCTACCAGCAGAATGAATGAGGAAGGGATGAAAGACTGCAACACAACTGCTGCAGAAGCCGAGCTGTCAAGCCATTCACATGTGAAACCCCTGCAGCACTATCCTTGGAACAACACTTCTGGATATGAAACCCCTCCAGGACCACCATGAGAGAGGAGGCAATCAAACACTGCAGAAGCCGAGCTGTCAGCCCTTTGCATGTGACCGGTGCAACGCGGTGCTACCCGGTACCTCCAGCCGAGATGTTGAAACGGCTGGAAAAAATAATAATGACGGAGCACAAAAACCAAAGGGCCCAAGAGACTGGAAACACTTGCTGCTGCTGCTGCTGATTGCTCAAACATCTCCAGCTGCTGCTGCTGCTGCTGCTATTGAGACGGCACAAAGGGTTCGAGAGACTGGAAACACTTGCTGCTGCTGCTGCTGCTGATTTCCTCACCCTGTGTGCTGCTTCAGACATCCCTATCACCTGGTCCTGCTCCTGCCCTGCTGCCCTGCTGCTATGCTACCCTGCTGCTATGCTACCCTGCTGATCCTGCTGCTGCTGCTACTCCTCTGCTGTCCTGCTGGCTATTCTATGTTAGCCTGCTGCTCTAGTGCTCTGGTATTTTTTGCTGCTCTGCTGCCCTGCCGTACTAGCTCTCATCTCCTCCCATCTCCTCCCCCGGGGGTCCAAGCAGAGGCACCCAGAATCGACTGGCCATTCCACAGCAGGCGCACGCCCCCCTGCGGATGCCTCTCAACCGCAAACCCTTTAGGATACGGCGCGATCAGCTCTCTCAACCCCCACATGCTCCTCTTGCTGTACGGCCGTGCTGCCACCCCCAACCTCCCCATCCGCGTGTGCATCTGGTCCAACCTCTCTGCTCGCACCAGCCTCTGCATGCCTTCGCACGCCACCAGGTTCACCATTTCCCGTGCGAGAACGAACTCCTCGAAGCCGCGGCGGCCAAAGGAGAAGCGCGAGGCGAGTGCGTCGTGGGAGGCGAAGATGTTGTGGAAGAAGAGGAGAGCGTCTTTGAAACGGTGGAGAAAGAAGGGTTGTTGTTGGTTGGAGTCCCACTCGACTAACGACACCACCTTGGGGTCTAGCTGCATGATTGCCTGAAGGGAGGAAGGGAGGGGATGGGGGGAGGGAGTTGTAAGAATGTGTTCGATCAAAGAGGAGGTTCACCATTGTCCTCGCACGCCACCAGGTTCACCATCTCCCTCGCCAGCATCAACTCTTCAAAGCCGCGGCGGCCGAAGGAGAAGCGCGAGGCGAGTGCGTCGTGGGAAGCGAAGATGTTGTGGAAGAAGAGGAGAGCGTCTCGGAAGCGAGAAAGGAAGAAGGGCTGCTAGAGCGACTCTAGCAGGCTGCTAGAAGGGCTGCTGGTTGGAGTCCCACTCTACTAGAGCGACCACTTTGGGTCTAGCTGCATGATCGCCTGGAGGAGCAAGGGGGGAGGAATAGCAGTGTGCGCGGAGGGAAAGCTCACCAACTGAGGCATCAACTGCATGATCATCTTAAGGCAGGGGTAAAATAGGTGGGTGGTTAACAAAGCCATATTAACACCGCTCCCCCTTTACCTCACCACTCTCTCTTACCTTTATTGCTGTATCCTTTGGGCTGTGCCTGAGAACTGTAGAATCTGCAACACACGCCAGCCGCCCAGCCACGTTCACCAGCACACACTCGCCCCGCTCCACTCCAATCGCCGCCGCCCGCAGCGTCTCCGGCGCCGCCTCGACCCGGGAAAAGGACAAGCTCACGCCGCACTCCTGCGCCGCCCGCGCCAGCTCAGCCTGCAGGAAGGCCGCAGGAAGCTTCGGGCCAGTCCCATAGGGATGACCGAAAGGAGGGTCTACAGCTGTGAATCGGATCCGGAGAAAGGAGGGAGGGATGGGAGAAGGAGCAGAGGTAGAAGGACCTTGCAGGGGTGTGGGAGAAGGGGATGACGAGGGTGAGGGGGAGTGGTGGGCGGAGGTGGGCTGGGACGGAGAAGGGTGGGAGGCGGATGGTGATTGGGAAGCATGGCTGGTGGTAGCAGCAGTACTGTCACAGATACCAACGCTGCTGCTGCTGCTGCCGCTGCTGCTGCTGCTGTTATGGCTGTTGATGGTAACAGCTGCTGCGGCCATTCTTTTCCGGGCAGCTGCCGCCAGCTGGCGGATGACGATTGGCCACTGGCCTGCCCACATGGCAAAGTCAACGATGTGGATGTTGGACTCATCCTCTGCCGCGTCCTGTGGAGAAAGAGAGGGTGAGAGGGTAGGTGGAGAGGGGCGTAAGCAGGGAAAGTGTACCACTGGCCTGCCCACATGGCAAAGTCAACGATGTGGATGTTGGACTCATCCTCTGCCGCGTCCTGTGGAGGGAGAAAGGGAGAGGGTAGGTGGAGAGGGAGTGAGTAGGGAGAGTGTCGAGTGGGTTGCACGAATGGCAAAGCCGACGATGTGGGTGTTTGGGTTCATGCTCTGCCGCGTCCTGTAGAAATAGAGGGGGCCGATGGTGGGGAGACGGAGAGGACAAGGTAAGGCTGAAGAACGGGGGGTGGGGGGGTTGGGGGGTGGGGGGGGTTTGGTGCACTAACGGCGAATGAAGTCGACGATGTGGGTGTTTGGACTCATCCTCTGCCGCGTCCTGTAGAGGGAAAGGGGTGAGGGGAAGGGGGGCAGGGAGGGAGGGATGAGGGGGACAAGGAGGGGTGAGGCGGGGGAGAGGGGAGTTGCACGATGCCCACACGGCAAAGTCGACGATGACGGCCAGTGAAGTCAACGAAGCCAACGATGTGGGTTTTTGGCTCATGCTTTTGAGTCGACTCAAAAGCCAACGATGTGGGTGTTTGGCTCATGCTTTTGAGTCGACTCAAAAGCCAACGATGTGGGTGTTTGGCTCATGCTTTTGAGTCGACTCAAAAGCCAACGATGTGGGTGTTTGGCTCATGCTTTTGAGTCGACTCAAAAGCCAACGATGTGGGTGTTTGGCTCATGCTTTTGAGTCGACTCAAAAGCCAACGATGTGGGTGTTTGGCTCATGCTTTTGAGTCGACTCAAAAGCCAACGATGTGGGTGTTTGGGCTCATGCTTTTGAGTCGACTCAAAAGCCAACGATGTGGGTGTTTGGGCTCATGCTTTTGAGTCGACTCAAAAGCCAACGATGTGGGTGTTTGGCTCATGCTTTTGAGTCGACTCAAAAGCCAACGATGTGGGTGTTTGGGCTCATGCTTTTGAGTCGACTCAAAAGCCAACGATGTGGGTGTTTGGGCTCATGCTTTTGAGTCGACTCAAAAGCCAACGATGTGGGTGTTTGGCTCATGCTTTTGAGTCGACTCAAAAGCCAACGATGTGGGTGTTTGGGCTCATGCTTTTGAGTCGACTCAAAAGCCAACGATGTGGGTGTTTGGGCTCATGCTTTTGAGTCGACTCAAAAGCCAACGATGTGGGTGTTTGGGCTCATGCTCTGCCGCGTCCTGCAGCAAGGGAGGAAGAGGGGTTTGTGGAAGGGAGGGGAGCCGGGGAGAGTGTGGGAGGGGGTTTGCATTGCACCAATGGCAAAGTCGACAATGTGGGTGATGTTGGTCTCGTCTTCTGCCGCGTCCCTGCAGAAACAGGAGGAGAATGAGGGGAGACGAAGGTGGGGAATGAGAGTGGTTGAGGGGGGTTCATCAGTAACAAAGTCAAAACAAGTTCAACTTTGTGAATGTTGGCGTGGAGCTCTGCTTTGTCCTGCAGTGAGAGGGAGAAAGAGGGGAGGAGGTGGTAGGGGAGGGGTGGGTGGAGGAAGAGTGAGTGGAGGATTAGAACGAAAGGAAAATCAGCAGTATCACACATTCCTGACCATCGCTGGACACTCCCTACCACCACTCTGCACGACTTGCCAGCACTCTGCAGCACCTACCGGCCATCTTCACTCCCCACCACCACTCTGCACGCCTTACCACCGCTCAGCACACCTCACCACCGCTCTGTACGCCTCACCAGCATGGCACAGGCCAGGGCGGAGTAGCAGAACTGCAGCGTGGGGCAGTGCGCTGCAAACGCCAGAATCAACGCTTCCTCCTGTGGTGGAGAGGGGTGGAAAGGGATGGAGAGGGACGGAGAGGGATGGAGAGGGACGGAGAGGGATGGAGAGGGACGGAGAGGGATGGAGAGGGATGGAGAGGGATGGAGAGGGATGGAGAGAATTGGAGAGGGAGCAGGTGGTGGGCGACAGCAGGTGCAGCACCATCAACTGTGCCCATCAACACCAACATCTCACTGTCCTCGCACTGTCCTCGCACTGTCCTCGCACTGTCCTCGCACTGTCCTCTCACTGTCCTCTCACTGTCCTCTCACCTCAGGTGCGCGGTGACTTTTGAGTCGACTCAAAAGACAGCAGGTGCAGCACAATCAACTGTGCCCATCAACACCAACATCTCACACATCTCACTGTCCTCTCACCTCAGGTGTGCGGCTCAAATATGCGATCTAGTCTAGTCCATCCCCAGGGACGACTATTGAGGCGCCTCAAAAGTCGGCTCAAATATGCGATTTAGTCTGGTCCATCCGCAGGGCGCCTTTTGAGGCGCCTCAAAACTCAAATATGCGATCTAGTCTAGTCCATCCTCAGGGACGACTATTGAGGCGCCTCAAAAGTCGGCTCAAATATGCAATATAGTCTGGTCCATCCGCAGGGCGCCTTTTGAGGTGCCTCAAAACTCAAATATGTGATCTAGTCTGTCCCCACGGCGCCTACAGCCCTCTTGGCGAGGGCAGTGAGGAGGTAGTGTGAGACAGAGGCGAGGCAGTAGCAACATCAACATCTCACCACCACCTCACCTCAGGTGCGCGGCTCAAATATGCTATATATTTCATCCCAAGGGCGCCTGCAGCCCTCTTGGCGAGGGCAGGGAGGAGGTAGTGTGAGGCAGCAGCAGCATCAAGTGTCCCCTTCAACACCAACACATCTCCAACACCTCAGTACCATCTCTTACCTCAGGCGCGCGGCTCAAATATGCGTCTGCTTTTGAGTCGACTCAAAAGCCGCGTGTAATGAGTCTGCTTTTGAGTCGACTCAAAAGCAACACCTCAGTACCATCTCTTACCTCAGGCGCGCGGCTCAAATATGCGATCTAATCTGTCCCCAGGGCGCCTACAGCCCTCTTGGCGAGGGCAGGGAGGAGATAGACAGCAGCAGCATCACCATCAGCTCTTGAGGCATCACCATCAGCTCTTGAGGCATCACCATCAGCTCTTGAGGCATCACCATCAGCTCTTGAGGCATCACCATCAGCTCTTGAGGCATCACCATCAGCTCTTGAGGCATCACCATCAGCTCTTGAGGCATCACCATCAGCTCTTGAGGCATCACCATCAGCTCTTGAGGCATCACCATCAGCTCTTGAGGCATCACCATCAGCTCTTGAGGCATCACCATCAGCTCTTGAGGCATCACCATCAGCTCTTGAGGCATCACCATCAGCTCTTGAGGCATCGCCATCAGCTCTTGAGGCATCATGCATAAAACCATCTCACCTCGGGAGCGCGGCTGAGATAGGCAATGTAGTCGGTTCCTAAGGCGCCTGCAGCCCTCTTGGCGAGGGCAGTGAGCAGGTAGTGTGAGACGCGCTGCATGGGCGTGCCGTAGGGGGAGGAGAGAGGGCGCAGGCGCCGAGTCAAAGACACCATTCGCGGCTGTCGCGGGGAGGCACATGGGGAGAGGGGGATGGGCAGAGCGAGAGGCAGAGGCATGTAGTGAGGAGGTAGTGTGAGACGCGCTGCATGAGCGTGCCGTAGGGGGAGGACAGCGGACGCAGGCGCCTGGTGAGACTGACCATACGCGGCTGTAGGGGGTTGAGTGGAGCAGGGGGACACAGGGGGGAGGCTGGCAGTGAGCTGGTAGTGTGAGACGCGCTGCATGAGCGTGCCGTAGGGGGAGGACAGCGGACGCAGGCGCCTGGTGAGACTGACCATACGCGGCTGTAGGGGGTTGAGTGGAGCAGGGGGACACAGGGGGGAGGCTGGCAGTGAGCTGGTAGTGTGAGACGCGCTGCATGGGAGTGCCGTAGGGGGAGGAGAGCGGACGCAGACGGCGAGTCAAAGACACCATTCGCGGCTGCGTGAGGGAAGCACAGGGGCCACAGGGGGCACAGGGAGAGGGAAAGGGGGAGGGAGAGGCAGGCAGTGAGGAGGTAGTGTGAGACGCGCTGCATGGGCGTGCCGTAGGGGGAGGAGAGCGGGCGCAGGCGCCGAGGCAAAGGCACCATTCGCGGCTGTGGGAGGGAGGCACAGGGGCCACAGGGAGAGGGAGAGGGAGAGGGAGAGGCGGGCAGTGAGGAGGTAGTGTGAGACGCGTTGCATGGGCGTGCCATAGGGGCAAGGGAGCGGGCGCAGACGCCTGGTGAGACTGACCATACGCGGCTGTAGGGGGTTGAGTGGAGCAGGGAGACACAGGGGGGAGGCAGGTGGTGAGAAGGTACTGAGAGACTCGCTGCATGGGCGTGCACACTCTCCGAGTCACCAAACTCACTCACGGCCCACGGCACCGCCTCCACCCTCTGCTGCTCTACCACTCACCCACCCTCACCTGGTCCCCAGTGGCCACGGCTTCAGCCAGTTGAAGCAGGTCCTGTGGCAGCATCTCATCAGAAACCTGCCCACTCTTACCCACCTGCCTAACCCACACTACGGATGCACCCACCTGCTCGCAACTCCCCTCACCTGGTCGCCTGTGGCCACGGCTTCAGCCAGCTGCAGCAGGTCTTGTTGCAACCCCTCATCCGACACCCGCCCACTCGCCATGTCCCGCACACTCTCCGTGTCTCCAAACTCACTCACTGTCCTCGGCACCACCTCCACTCTCCCCCTCCCTCTCCCACTCTCACCTGGTCGCCTGTAGCCACGGCTTCAGCCAGCTGCAGCAGGTCTTGTTGCAGCATTTCATCCGACACCCGCCCACTTGCCAGGTCCCGCACACTCTCCGTGTCTCCAAACTCACTCACTGCCCTCGGCACCGCCTCCACTCTCTGCTGCTGCTGCTGCTCCATCACTCTCGGTTGAATCACTCTTGGTTGAATCACTCTTGGTTGGTGGTTCTGCTTCGGCTGAATTGCCCTCAGGTGAGTTACTCCTGGCTGATTCACATTCGAATTCACACTTGGATTTACACTCGGCTGATTGGATCTTAGTTGGTTGGTTTGTTGCTGCTGCAGCTGAGGTCCTGCTCTTAGGGCCCCTCTCAGCCGCTGCTCCAATGCCGACGCGCCACCTGGCGCGCCTCCCACTGCCCTGACTGCCAACGCATCTGTCAGCGTGTGCTGCTGCTGACGTGTGCTTGTATTAAAGGGGCTTATACTGAACGGGTCCCCTGCTGCTCCGTCTGCTGCTCTGCCTGCTGCTGCTGGGGCTACCCCAAATCGAGTACCTACTCCTAAACCTGCTCCTGCTCCTACCCCTACTCCTGCTCCTACTCCTACTCCTGCCCCTGCTCCCGCTGCTCCTGCTGCTGCTGCCTGGGTTGCGGAATCAAGTACTCGCATCACTGAATGGTCAACGGAGTATTTCCTGGTATCTGCAAAAGAACCTGGAGGGAACAGCACGAGATCTGTCCCTGCTGCTGACCCTGCTGCTGCTTCATCAGAGCTAGATCTCGCCACAAGAGATGCTAGTTCAGACGCCAAGTCCCTCCCTCTTGGGGGAGGGTTTTCAAGCGCCACTTTACCATCAACTTGCATGGGCCTACCTCTTTCATCATAACTGGTTCTCGCCACAAACGATGCTAGTTCAGACGCCAAGTCCCTCCCTCCTCCTGCTGCCCTATTCTGAAGCGTTTCGTTGATATCAACTTGCATGAACCTACTGCTCTCACCACTCGCAGCTGCAGCGGCGGCGGCAGCACCAGCAGCAGCCGCAGCAGCGGTGCTATCCCCACTACCACCACCACCACGAATACCACTCAAACCACCACCACCACTACCACCACCACCACTACCAGCATCAACACAAGCAGCAGTACTAACATCACCCCTACCACCACCGCTCCAGCCCTGGCCCGTCATACCCACTACACCGAACCTGCTCCTCTCTCCCGAACCTACTGCCGAACCACCAGACCCTACAGCAACCCTATCCTCGTTAGAAGCACCCCGTGAGAACCCTGTAATAGCCTTTTCCAGAGCCTCCATCTCTGCTGCGCGCATAGAGTCAATGCTAGCAAAGGGGAACTCTAAATCGAACTGGGACGCCTGTAGCGGCCGCTTGGACGGCTGTAGCGGCCGTTGCGCCGGCTGTAGCGGCTGGTTTGCCTGCTGCTGCTGACTCTGGTGCCGATTCTGCTGCTGGTATAGTTGCTGCTGCTGCTGCTGCTCCTGCTCCTGCTGCGGTTGCTGCTGTTGCTGATTCTGCGGCTCAATCTGTTGGTCCTGGCCTTGCTGCACTAGCTCTGTATCCTGTCCCGACAGCTGCCGTCGCACCAGCGCAAGCAAAAGCGAATCCGTCATTCTACCTCCTCCTTCCTGCTGCACTTGCTGCTGCGCCTGCTGCTCCTGCCGCTGCATCTGCTGCTGTTGCACTTGCTCCTTTCGCTGCATCTGCTGTTGCACTTGCTCCTTTCGCTGCATCTGCTGTTGCACTTGCTGCTCCTGCACCTGCTCACGCCGCTGCATCTGATGATGCTGTGATTGCGGCCGCCCTTGCAGCGCCTCCCATAGCTGATCGTGCTGCTGCTGCTGCTGCAGTTGCTGCTGCGCCTGCTGCTGCTGCTGCTCCTGCCGCTGCATCTGATGTTGCTGTTGCGGCCGCCCTTGCAGCGCCTCCCATAGCTGATCGTGCTGCTGCTGTTGTTGCTGCTGCAGTTGCTGTTGCGGCTGCTGCTGCAGCAGCAGCTGCTCTAACTGTTGCTGCTCTACCTGCTGTCTCTCGTCTGTTTGCTTCTTCTGCAGGGGCTGCGGCTGCGGTTGCTGCTGCTGCTGCTGCTGCGGATTTGACTGCGCTCTAGACACCTGCTGCTTCTGAAATCTAACCGCACTGGCCAGACGCTTAGCTAAGTCCACTGGTTTCCTGCGAGGCCCAAGCTCTAATCCCCCCGAACCACTAAGTACTCCTCCCTCCTTGACGCCACTACTACTGCTACTGCCACCAACAGCAGCAGCAGCAGCAGCAGCAGCAGCAGCAACAGTAGGGCCGGTGCTGTCCGCGTAAGTGGTGAGGGCGGGTGAAGCGATTAAGGGAGATGCAATGGCGTGAGACTCGATGAAGGGTGGAGCGGCAACGGTGGGAGACGCAATGGAGGGAGGGGTTGCGGCGACAGGGGACTCGATGAAGGGGGGAGAAGCAACAGCAGGAGACGCAAGAGCGGGAGAAGCAGCAGCAGCAGCAGCAGCAGCAGCAGCAGCAGCAGCAGCAGCAGCAGCAGCAGCAGCAGCAGCAGCAGCAGCAGCAGCAGCAGCAGCAGCAGTAGTAGCACCGTCGCCAGCAACCCCAGCAGCAGTAGCACCTGTTACCGACACTTGCGGCGACCCGGACGACGCTCGAATCGACGGTGACGATCGCTGCTGCTTGCCGCGCTGCTGCAGGCTCGAGCTCAGCGGCGCGCTCAGCAAGTCCATGTTCCACTCCGCCGTAGCCGCTACAGCCGCCACAGGCGCTACAGCCGCCACAGGCGCTACAGCCGCCACAGGAGCTTCAGCCGCTACAGCCGGCAGAGTCGCTACAGTGGGCATAGCCGCTACAGCCGGCATAGCCGCTGTAGCCGTTACATCCTCAGCCACGCGGTTACTACTGCTTCCTCCCTCTCTTCCACCCTCTTCTCCTGCTCCTGCGCCGCCTCCCCACGTGTCTCCAAAAACCCCTTTGCTCCGCTTACCAACTCGACCTCTGCCGTCGCCGCCGCCCAATTCGCCTGATCCGCCGCCCAGCCCTCCCCCTTCAGGATCTGCGGAGGGGAACACCGGCGGAGCAACGAATTCCTGCCAGCCGAGATCATGTGGTAACGCCGCCAGAGGCTGCTCCAGACTCGGATCCCCCCCTAGCACTTGCGCTTGCGCTTGCCCTTGCGCTTGCCCTTGCGCTTGCCCTTGCGCTTGCACCCGTGCTTGTGCTTGCCCTTGCGCTTGCGCTTGCCTTGCCCTCATCATATCCACCCCGAAAACTGAACCCCCTGTTGCGGATCAATACTATGCTCTGTATCATGATCACCATGGACATAGTGCGATTCGACCAAATTAATGGTAGGAGTGGTTGTAGTAGTGACTCGGAGGGAACCATCATGGGTGATCATCATGTTGTAATTTCTAACTCCTTCGGCAAAGCGCGATTCATCGCCGGCTGCATGATTGTGAGATTCTGGCAGACGATCCGCTAGAGGATGATCCGTTAAACTGCCGTCGTGGTCATGGTGGTGTCCCATTTCGTGCTGACCGTCCAAGAAATCTCGCAGCGCGAATGGATCGATCGGGGTTGGGATTGGATCCAGGGCGGCATGATGATGTAAATCTGCTGCTAGTGGTAATGAATCGGGCAATTGCCACGTGGACTCTTCGAAATGCCATGGTTGCGTCGCGTCCCTGCGCACCGTGATTATAGAACGCAAGGTCCGCGCAGTCAAAACGTGCGTACTAGTAGAAGACAGAGGGAGATAGAAAAAGAACGAAAATTTGGGGAAAAATAAAAAAAAAAAACCAAAGAAACACACACACACACACACTCACTCGCTCACTCGCACACAAACTCACTCACTCACTCACACACACACACACGCCAAACAAAACACAAAACAAAAAAAGAAACGACTAAGACGGGAGAAGAAAAACAAACAAGCTTCAGGAATTTAGAACCAGCAATGAGACCCACCACAAATTATGTTCGTCCATTACGCTGCTGCTAAAATCAAACACAGCGGTATGAACTCCAAGGATCATCTCAGTTAGACGCTCAAAGCACTCTTTTTTCCCTACAGCAATTTCATGCGACAACTCAAAGTGGGAGGTGATGGAGGAGAGATCACAGATCGTCTCGCCTTCTCTGTGCCACTGGGAGGAAAAATTTCTCACCTCCAGTTGTCGTCGCAACGCAACTGAGGTTCACTTCACATCACAACAGACAGCGTGGCCGCAATCAGGGCATAGGCGGGTGGAATGGAGAGAGCATAGGCGGGCGAAGATGCAACTATCCTCGCTTGGACCGAACAAACAACTGGGTCGTGTCGTCGTATCCTCCTGCTGGGAACAGTCGTCTGCACAAAGATTTAGCGGGCTAGTTACCTCGCTACCCATCCTTACCACACATTAACGTGTGGAGACACTGACCAATCCACTCACCTCTACACAAAATTCCGTTGATTTGTGCAATGTGCAAGCCAAAGCAGGTCAGGTCCAAGATGTGATGCGGTGCGCTTGTAGTTTTGCCTGGAGAATAACGGATTTAACAAACCCGTTATATATCGTTACTGTACAGTTCTGCCGTAGGGTAACTCTGCTTGAGGAATTCGCTGCTACAAGAAAACAGTTTTTGATTGGTGGTGTATGTTATGCACGGACGGTCCACCGGTAAAAGACGCAAATCATCTGGGACCCCGCAAATCATATGGCAAGACTTCGCTGCAATAACTGTAGAGGCTGAATAAAGTACATTAATGTACAGTTTTGTACAGTTCTTTGATAAACCCAGCAACTCTGACCAGCAAAAACCGACTCGCAAACTGACAAAACGCCAGATCACACGACATAAAGAGCAGGCCGCAAATGAATAAAACACGTTTCCCAGAGTCCTCTGCGCACATCTCAGCCATAAAAAACGGCCATCTCTTTCAGATCTTAACCTTCGACTCCGTTCTTCCCCAACCTCACAGGCTCACCGTGCCTACTCCCACACCTCTCTGACTCTGTTCCGCGACTCCACAAAAAACAATGGGTTTCTAGTTGATCCCGCATTGTTACTGAAACTATACGCCAAAAGCGCAGCACTGTCGCTTCTGGCGCACTGTTACTGCCCATTTTTCGCTCACAGCGCAGAGTTATTGAGATTTCTACGCAGTAAAGTTTTCATTGGTCAAAATGTCGACGGATCGAAAACTCCGCTTGGATTGACGGCCATCGAACCGTTTGCATCTGAATTTTGGGCAGACAGAAGTATATTACCCTCTCAGATGGCATGCTGTTTAGGGAGCATCAATCCTAAACACCGGGCGGAAGTGTTTCGGGAGGATCAACCCTAAACATTGGGCGAAATTTGTTTAGGGTTAATGCCATTTGCGACGGGTTTTGAAAATTTTATAATGGCTGCCATCGAAGGAGGCATCAACCCTAAACACTAAGCAAATGGGTGTTTAGGATTGATGCTCTCTCTATATGGGCATGAAAACTATTCAACACCTGACTGGGTTAAACTGTTTTCTCTTACACAGCTGTCTTGTCGTTTTCGGAGTTTTAGACCAATGAGCGTCGAAATGCGTAGAAGTCGCACTAACTCTGCGCTGTAAACGAAAAACGGGCAGTAACTCTGCCCCAGAAGCGATAGAACTATGCATTTGGCTTGCAGTTTTAAAAAAAGTGCTTTGTCAGCTGGAAACCCAAAAACAATAGAACATCTTGTTGAGGTGGCCATGCAGCAAGCAGCCAGCTCATTGCCAGCTACCTCTCAAATAATCATTGGCTCTGTGCCGTGTTTGATGGCCAGTGGCAACATCCAGTCTGGCACCGTGTCAATGGCACAGTGAATCCTCAGAGGGGTTGCTGGATGCAGTCAGGGAATCTGGAGCACCCAAGCCTGTCAGGGAGGGATTTTCACGTTCAAGAGATTGCGGATGTGACGACACTGTACAGAACCGAACTGTGCTTTGCAAGTTCGCGAAATAGCTACACTAAGTGACGGTTCCACTTCGCAGATACACATCATTCATGCTTCGACGAGAACCAGCAGTGCATGCCCGTCAATGTCGCATGTTACCCCTGAAAACTCTGGTTGGGTGCTTGGCGGACGAAATTCGGCATTGGAACGATCGTACCAAATCTCGGCTCGCGGCTGGGATCTACCTCGCTTGAAGACACACCGTTTGGGATTTTAATCCACAAAGTGAGGAACCAGTTTTATCAGAAATTCATGCTATATGTGCCTCTAAAAGGAAATTAATAAAACGTTATCTTACGCCTTGGACAGAAAGAACTGTCACCAATTTCTAGATCTTTAACTCTATATCCCACGCACAACTCTATTGTTGGATGGTGAATGTCACTTCTCAATAGTGCTTAGAAAAAATCTGTATGCTGATAGAACAGCATGAGCATGGAGTGCAAAAACATAGCTCCCATAGAAAGAAAAAATATTAGTGAGTAAAACCATTTCAAAATGTTGAATGACGCTTTGGAACGTGACGCACCACGTTGGATTGCTTTCGTGGTGGATAGCGCACTTTTGGCCGAGGTGACTTTCTATAAACTGTCCCATTATAACGAAATCCACTATTAGCAGGGTGTACACCATGCCAGGCTCTCGAAGGATGGCTGTCAACCAGAACTATCGACAAGACAACTGTTTATACTGCCTGCCAGACAGCTAAATTGACTAATTGTCGTCAGCATCTGCTGTGCACCGACCGATCCACTGCTGGTTGCTGTCAGAATGTCGCCTGCTGGTTACCACTATGACGACCGTTCGAGCTGGTTACCAGCATGACGAGCTCGACAAAATTCCGAAGCCAGCGACTAGGATTTCTGAAACAAGAAACGGTATCCAGGCAGATCGTTTCGCTTGGTCACAAATTCGCCACCCGAGAGTCATTCGCAGCCGAAGCGCAGCAATCAGCCACGGTGCCAGAGGTGCAAGTGAGGATGCGTGAGGGTGTGCGCAGTGCGCACAGCCAGGCGGGCTTGGGGAAGGTAGAAGTGAAATTTGAGTGAGGCGGAAAAGGGGTGGGTGGGGGAGAGGGACACACTAGTTTTGCGCATTTCACCTGCCCCTCTAGTATCCTGTCACGAAGAAGCGTCCACTCGAGCTCGATGCCGATAGATCGATCTCGGGGTTACAGCTGCGCTGTTGCGTCGTCAGCGAAGGGTTACTCGATTTCGTTGATATTGGCGAACCCACAGAAAACTTCCTTCTACGATGTTGCGACATCCCACTTTGACGATCGGTGTGACACTCCAATCTGGCGAATGTGGGAGTGATGTTGATCTCGCGCCAAAAGTCCCACGTTCTAGGTTCAACTAGAGACTCGATGTTGAACCCAGGGTTGCAAAGGTGCACCGATCGTGCTTCGAACCTGGGCTCACAACTTAGGTCCGGTGTCAACCGCCGAACCTCCTCCAAACCGCTAGAGCGGACGCGTCGTCAGTGTACTGTAATTTCGGACAGGATGAGATAGTAGTTCTGCCGCAACGTCGCGGGAGATTAGCGCAGCAGCTTAGCTGGCAGCACCTCGCAACTAGGCTGGCGGAATGCGCCGCCTCGAAGGAACATGCTCCTTGACTACTATACTAGTACTGGCAATGTCTGGACCCGTCTGTCAAGTAGTGGTACGAATACACGTTGCTGGAAGCAACGAGAATTTTTATCGGCGGCGACGCAAGCGACGCAAGCAAAGAGCCAAGTGATATTTCACGTTATTGCGTAGTTGGTAATAGAAGCATATGACACATGTCTTACGAATCGATTTTACCGAAACCCTAGCTTAGTCCAGCTTCAGCAAAGCGGCGCGCTCGGACCTAGCCCTGATTTTCGCTCACGCTTTATTCGTTGGCGACACGTCCGTCGTTCATCTAAAGCGAGTCCAGGACATTCACAGAACACTCTCCTTCCTTTATAGGACTAATAGTTCGTATTATCTGCATCCCCATATCTGTAACGTCGTAACCGGGGAGGGAATTCACAAGATTTCGTAGGAGCTGGTACGGTAGATTCCCCCTGAGGCGCTTCGAAAGGAGCTGGAGCGGAACGTTCCCAACCAAGTAGTGAGTGCGATGAAGATTCGACGATGCAGGAGCTCCGTTTCCCAGTCACGGGTCGGCGTGGGCTTTCTGCTTGGATTGCTTATCCTCGCCAATAACAGCCTCGTTTATGGGCAAGAAGGTGAGAGCTAATCCAATGTGATTGAAGAGATTTCTCGCGCCGCTGCTGTTGCAACCATGTCTCCAGATGTCATGTTTTCTTACTCCAAGCCTCGGCTCCTGTGCAGCTGACCAATCAGAGATCATCTTGGAGCCCCAGCAACCATCGCAAAACGACGCCTCGGAAGCTACGCAGCCCCCCACACCTGAAATTCCACCTGAAATTGCGCCGGAAATTCCGCTACTGGACCAGCCAGTCGACAAGGTTGTCCCTTCTGACGTATCTGACGTTTACATCGTCCGCCTCCGCGCCGCCCCGCCAATCGCGGGATACACCGGCGGAATCAACGGGATTCCGGCCACGGCAGCGGAGGCTGTCAGAGACTCGGTATCTGACGTCATCAATTCAGTGGCCGGCCAGATTCGCAGGGGGCGTCGCCGAGCGAGTCGCCAATCGTCGCGACTGAACCTGGGGTCGCCAGCAGTCGCACAGTTCAAGCAGTGGCTCGATCGGCTGCAGGATGGAGTTGCGAATGACGTGCGTCTGCCGCGCGCGAATGTACTGTACAAGTGAGTTGTAACAATCAATAGAAGCTATTATGCTACTGTAGATGCACTACACTCGATTTTTCAAACCTATTTTCTCCCTCTGCCAGTTTATCACTGATTCTCCCTCTGCCAGCTCATCACCCCTTTTTTCTGTCCACTTTCTCCCCCTCATTACCAGATTCAAACACGTCAGCAATGCCTTTGTGGCACGTTTGACACCTAAGCAGCTGCAGCAGCTGAAGCGGCATCCAGCAGTTGCAGAAGTCAAGTCCAACTACCGAATCAGCAAGCTCACCACCGACTCTGCAAACTTTCTAAACCTGCCCGGGACGCTCTGGACTGCCCGGGGTCGCGAGCGGGCAGGAGAAGGTGTAGTCGTTGGAATAGTCGACACGGGTATTTGGCCGGAACACCCTTCATTCTCCTCGAATGTTACTCCACCTGATCTTCCATACCCTAACCCTCCATCAACCTGGAGAGGCACCTGTCAGGTGACATCTGATTTCAAGTGCAACAGAAAGGTGATTGGCGCGAAAATTTTCAGCTCGGGGTTCCGGATGTGGTTCGGGCAGGAAGACACGACCGCTGATTGGACGTCGGCTCGGGATGCAAACGGGCACGGCACCTGGTGTGCAGCGTGAGTGATCCATCCACTCCCCCCCTTGCCTCTTGCTTTTGAGTCGACTGCTGACACGAGTGCTGATTGGACATCGGCGCGGGATGCAAACGGGCACGGCACCTGGTGTGCAGCGTGAGCGTTCGATCCATACCCCTTGCCTCTCGCTTTCCATGGCGACTTTTGAGTCGCCTAAAAAGGCACCTGGTGTGCAGCGCAGCGTGAGTGAGTGATCGACACCCCCGTGCCTCACCATTTCTTGCCTTTCACTTTCCACTTTAACCCTCTGAAAGACCATCATGAATGTCACTCTTTCTTGCTTTTCCGTTGTTGGACTCCACCTAAAAAGGCACATGGCGGCACCACCACTGGCATGATCGGGCTCCCCGGCCCGTTTTGAGACGTCACATGTCTTTCCCCTTTCAGCTCATAAGTCTGACTTTTGAGTCGACTCAAAAGTCACCCCGGGCTTTCCTCTTAGATTACAAAATTCAACATGTTTCTTTCTTTCCCTCTACAGCTCATAAGGCTAAAGTACCAAACGCGTTTGAGCCTCTTCCCCTTCTCCCCTCGTCTCCCACTCCTCTCCTCTCCCCTCCACTATGCAGAGCGGCAGCAGGCAACAGCAACGTACCTGTGGTGCCCTCCTCTGCTTAACCCCCTTCGCCTGCCTCTCTCCCACCCCTCTTTCCCATTCAATAATGCAGAGCGGCAGCAGGCAACAGCTACGTGCCTGTGGTACTATCTCCCCGCAACATAAACGTCGGCAACGCCACCGGCATGGCACCCCGAGCCTTCCTCGCAGCCTACAAGGTCTTCTGGGGCAACTCAGTCACAGGCGGCGGGATCACTGCCACGTATGCTGACGTGGAGGCAGCTGTCAACGCGGCTGTCGCTGACGGGGTTGACGTCATCTCGCTCTCTCTGGGCGGCGCAGACCCCAGTGCCACGTATTTCAGCGATCAGACGTATTTATACGCGAATCTGGCCGGCACAGTGGTGGTTTATGCAGCGGGGAACTCCGGTCCGCCCCCATTGCACCCCTCCATGTATCGAAGCATCTCCAACTTCTCGCCGTTCTACCTCACTGTTGGCGCCAGGTGGGTTTCCAGGTGGCTTTCTGTTGGTGCCAGGTGAGTGGTAGGTGTTCTCAGGAGTTGACGGGGTTGACGTCATCTCGCTCTCCCTGCGCGGCGCAGACCCCAGTGCCACGTATTTCAGCGATCTGCCGTATTTATTCGCGAATCTGGCCGGCACAGTGGTGGTAAATGCAGCAGGAAACTCTGGCCCGCCTCCCATGAGTCCACGTGATAAAAGTGTTGTTTTGAGACGTCTCAAAACAACACTTCTATCACGTGGCCGGCACAGGGGTGGCCGGCACAGGGGTGGCTGGCACAGGGGTGGCCGGCACAGGGGTGGCCGGCACAGGGGTGGCCGGCACAGTGGTGGCCGGCACAGTGGTGGCCGGCACGTGCAGCAGGAAACTCTGGCCCGCCTCCCATGAATCCTTTAATGTATCGCAGCATCTCCAACTTCTCGCCGTTCTTCCTCACTGTTGGCGCCAGGTGTGTTTCGGGCGCTTTTCCGTTGGTGCCAGGTGAGCTGTCAGGTGCTTTTCTGTTAGCCCCAGGTGAGCCGCCAGGTGCTTTTCGTTGGCGCCAGGTGAGTGCTAAGTGTCCTCAGGAGGGTGGCGCTATGTGTTCAATCCAGGCCATGCGTGTGCCAAGTGAAGGCCATGGGTTATGTGTTCATTCTTACCCACCCCTGCCTTCGCCCTCCCCTCCCCTCCCCTCCCCCCCCCCTCCCCTCCTCTCCTCTCCTCTCCTCTCCTCTCCTCTCCCTCCCTGCAGCACCATCGCTTGCAGCTACGTCTCTTCAGCCACGCTGGGCGACGGGCGAGTCGTGAAGCTGTACGGCCTTGTGCATTCCGGTATCAACCTCTCCTCCCCCTTTTTCCCTCCCCTTTCCCCTCCCCCTTTTCCCCTCCCCTTTCCCCTCCCCCTTTTCCCCTCCCCCCTTTCCCCCTGCAGCACCGTCGCTCGCAGCTATGTGTCGGCAGCCACGCTGGGCGACGGGCGGGTGGTGAAGCTGTATGGGTTTGGCTCGGGGGACGTGCCGGTGCAGGGACTGGGGCTGGTGGAGGGCGCTGCAGCGCGGGCAGCCGGGAAGACTGAGATTGAGGTGGGTGTGGGGAAGGGCAGATGCAGTGCGGTGCAGGGACTGGGGTTGGTTGGTGGAGGGCGCTGCAGCGCGGGCAGCCGGGAAGAGTGAGATCGAGGTGAGAATGGGGAAGAGCAGATGAGCATCAACGTCAGTGTCTGGCTGGCGTTCAGGCAGGGTCGTGACTTGTGAGGCGTGGCTTGTGAGGCGTGGCTTGTGAGGCGTGGCTTGTGAGGCGTGGCTTGTGAGGCGTGGCTTGTGAGGCGTGACTTGTGAAGCTCTATGGCTTTGGTTCGGGGAATGTAGCTGTGCAAGGGCTGGGGCTGGTGGATGGGATTGCAGGGCGGGCAGCCGGGAAGACTGAGATCGAGGTGGGTGTGGGGAAGGGCAGATGCAGTGCGGTGCAGGGTCTGGGGCTGGTGGAGGGTGTTGCAGCGCAGGCAGCCGGGAAGAGTGAGATCGAGGTGAGAATCGGAAGGAGAAAATGAGCATGAGTGTCAATGTCTGGCTGGCACTCAGGCAGGGTCGTGACTCCAGCACCAGCAGCAAACTGCCCTGAGTTGACTTTTGAGGCGACTCAAAAGTCAACTCGTATGGGGCCACCAGCACCAGCAGCAACCTGATCCACTCCCATTCCCTCCCCTTTGCTCCCTCACCCTGCAGGGTCAGTACTGCGCTGAATGCTCACTGAGCGCCACCAAGATTGCAGGGAAGATCACAGGGAAGATCGCAGGGAAGATCGCAGGAATGATCGTTCTGTGCTTGTATGGCTGGACCAGTTTCAGCCTGCCCGTCATCCGTTCCCCTTCCCCTACTCTTACTCACCCACCCTCCCCCCACCCTGCAGGGTCAGTACTGTGCTGAAGGCTCACTGAGCGCCACCAAAAATTCAGGGAAGATCGTTCTGCGGTCGTATGAATGGGCCAGCACCGGCAGCAACCTTCGTTGATCCACTCCCATTCCCTCCCCTTTGCTCGCCCACCCTGCAGGGTCAGTACTGCGCTGAATGCTCACTGAACGCCTCCACAATTGCAGGGAAGATCCGACTTTTGAGTCGACTCAAAGGTCTTCTGTTGCGATTGTATGATTGGACCAGCACCAGGAGAAATCCCTATTCCACTCTCTTCCTCCTCCCTTTCCTCTCGCCCTCTGCCCCGACCCTGCAGGGTCAATACTGTGCTGAAGGCGCACTGAACGCCGCCAAGATTGCAGGGAAGATCGTTCTGTGCTCGTATGGGTGGACCAGCAGCAGAAGCAAGGCAGCAGAGGTTGCTGGGAAGGGCGGCAGCGCTGTGATTGTAGTGGATGTGCCTGTAACAGCCAGAACGTACCCTATTTATGAGGCTCGGCTGCCGGTCATGGGAGCAGAGGCGAGCGAGACGGGTGTTTTGCGCGCGTACACCCGCACTGCTGCCAGGTGAGGGGTTACTACACTCGCTTTCTGCGTTTAGCAAGGGTTGTCCCCTCACACGTCTGCCATACCCACAGGACACACACAGCTAAACCCAGTCCGACCCGACTTCCCCTTTCCCGCTTTCCCCCACCTCTCCTCCTACCCCTCCTCCCATCTCCCTCCCCCCCCCCCCCTTCTCTTCCGCTCCCTCTCCCTCTCCCCTCCACCAGCCTGGCTGCTTCCAATAACCACCAGTCAAGCCCACAAAGCCGCTTCTTCTGTTTTAACTCACGCTTTGAGACGTCTCAGAACCAGCCAGGCTGTTTCCAATAACCAGCAATCAAGCCCTCAAAGTCGCTTATTCTGTTTTGACTCACGAGTTCCTTCCCGTCCCTTACCCTCTCCCCGTCTTCTTCGTCTCGCTCTCTTCCCCTCTCCCCATCGCTCCCCCCTCCGCCAGCCCGACTGCATGCTTCGCCTACACTTTCAAAACAGCCTCAACCACTAATCAAGCCTTGAAATTCGCTTTTATTTCCTTCGACAAAAGAGTTTCCTCCCGTTCCCTACCCATTCCCCCTCTCCCCATCGCTCCCCCCTCCGCCAGCCCGACTGCATCCTTCGCCTACACCTTCAAAACGGGCGTAACCAGCGATCAAGCCCTCACGCTTATTCGCTTTTGACTCACAAGTTTCCTCCCCCCACCTATCCATTCCCCCGCTTCCCCCCTGTCCTTTCCTTTCTCGCCCTCCCCTCCGCCAGCCCGACTGCATCCTTCGCCTACACCTTTAAGACGGACGTAACCAGCAACCAGGTTTTGAGGAGTCTCAAAAGACAAGGCCTTGAAAATTGCTTTCGTTTCTTTTGACTTACAAGTTCCCTCCCGCTCCCTACCCATTCCCCTCTCCCCGTCGCCCCCCCCTCCGCCAGCCCGACTGCATCTTTCGCCTACACCTTCAAGACAGACGTAACCAACGATCAAGCCCCGGACGTCGCGTATTCCCTTCTGACTCACAAGTTTCTTTCCCCTATTCCACCCCTACCCCCCTGTCCTCCCTCTACCCCCCCTCCGCCAGCTCGACTGCATCCTTCGCCTACACCTTCAAGACGGACGTAACCACTGAGCACACCTTGAAAATCGCTTTCATTTCCTTTGACTCAGGATTTTCCTCCTGTCCCCTGCCCACTCCCCCTCACTCCCCCCTCCGCCAGTCCGACTGCATCCTTCGCCTACACCTTCAAGACAGATGTAACCAGCGATCAAGCCCCGGATGTCGCGTATTTCTCGTCTGCTGGTCCGCTCGTCAACCCCGCTACTGCAGCCAGCCTCTCTTTCCCCACCAACGACATCTTAAAGCCCGATATAATCGCTCCCGGCGTTTCTCTATGGGCCGCTGCGCCGTCCTCGTCTCTTGCATCTGCTTCTACCCCCGCTTACGCCATGCTTAGCGGAACCTCCATGGCTACTCCGCACTTGGCGGGAATCGCGGCGCTGCTCGTCGAAAGATACCCTGCTTGGTCGCCGTCGCAAGTCATGTCCGCGATTATGACTACAGCGAGCGTGACTAATACTAAAAACGGGTCGATCGCCGCGGGTTCGACTGGAAACAAGGCGACGCCGTGGGATATGGGAGCGGGCCACGTCAATCCTAACGGTCTTATGGACCCTGGGCTAACTTTTCCCGCCAGCGCTACGGATTATTATAACTTCCTTGCCGGGCAGAACTTGGTGAGCGCCAAAAGTTCCGTGCCAATCGGAACGAAGCTGTCGCCGATTCCAGCGTACAATTTGAACCGCCCGACGATTTCTGTCTCGCGGCTGAAAAAAACAGTGCTGGTATCGCGAACGGTGCAGAACGTTGCGAATACAGTATCCAGCTACACTTCAACTGTGGTTGCACCGCCTGGTGTTACTACAGTCGTAAGTCCTAATAAATTCACAATCCCTCCAATGCGGGTTGTAACATTCACTATCAGGTTCACAGTCGCAAAGGCGTCTCCCAGTTTCCAATTCGGAAGCCTGACATGGAAGGACCAGTTTGGCCACGTGGTGCGGTCAGTGCTGGCGGTGCAACCTCTTTCCAAATAAGGCTCAAGGATAGAGTCAGGCATCTCAAAAGGACTCTGATACCTTCCTCCTACGGCCAATGTATATTTCTACCCTCTTGAGTTATTCCCAGGTGGGACCCTAGTACGGTATTACCAATGAAGGGAATGGCTCCCTGCCTGCCCTGTGCAATTATCTGATAATAATTGGTTGTCCTGCCATCCATCCATGTCATGACATGGCCAGGCATGTTGTTTGCATAAACGAGTCGTGCTGTGCGTGTATAATGGAGTACAAAGCAAGTGAAAATCATGAACAATTGCTCGGTATCAACCACTCACAACACTGCCATACCGGATGTTTTCTCCTTTACCACTTCTCTGTGTGATGTGGTGGTGATCTCTGTAATTCTGGTTGGACAGCTGCACATACAGTGCTCCACTGAAGGAGGCTGGAAACTCTGTAAACAGCTGAAAGATCAGCATGAGCAGTTACGGAAGGAGGATGAATCAGCGTAGGTACTGAAAAAACACATCATCATTAACTCCTACCCAAATCAGGGTAAATTGGCTGACTAGTGGTAACACACGTTTCCTGTACAGCATGTATCCATCCATCAGTTCCAGCAATCATGCGCGGAAAACTACCATCACTCTGAAAAGATATCATGCTACAAGTGAGCATGGCATGTGGATGAGTCCAGAGACCTGCCAATACAAAAAGCGGGAAGCAAAAACATACCGGTATGTAGGAGCGGGAGAAACCCCCATGAACATGGCGAAACCGCTATCGGGTTTTTGAGTCAACTCAAAAACCGACTCATCACACGCGGATTATATGTAGGAGCGGGAGAAACCCCCATGAACATGGCGAAACCGCTATCGGAAAGCAAGGAATGAGGGAAAGAGGCAAAGTTCCAAGTCAACCATACAACCCTGAACCGTCTGTCTGCCTTAACATAAACCACAATCTCTGCTTGCATAACCAACGTGGAAGTGCTTTTCCCCCCATGGCACACGGCAGCGACTCTCAGGCAGCTAGGCACGAGTCAGCAGTCACTCGGCTATTCACTCAGCCAAACAAGAGCCAGCTTTCAAGTACTCTCATAAACTGCTACTCACTCGGCTTGGACAACCAGGGCGGATGCACCACCACCACCATTGCACACAGCTGCCACTCCCAGGCGCCCCTCATGCTTCCTGAGCACGCCCAGCAGCGAGACGACAATGCGAGCCCCACTGCTCCCCAGGGGATGCCCCAGCGCCACCGCCCCCCCATGCACGTTCAGACGCCCCTCGGGAATACCCAGCAGCTTCTGGTTCGCCAGAGCCACCACCTGGTGGGTGGGGGTGGGGGGTGAATGGGAAGGGTGAAATGCGGTGGAGTGCGGTGTGGAGGGGAAGTACCAGCGCCACCGGGTCCCCACGCACGTTCAGGCGCTCCTCGGGAATACCCAGCAGCTTCTGATTCGCCAGAGCCACCACCTGGAGTGGCGTGCAGGGTTGTTATGGGGCAGGTGAGGAGGTTGAGAAGGGTGACGTTCAGTGGAGTGCGGGGAGGGGCAATTAACGGCAGCCACTCGCAGCCGCTGCCCCCCCATGCTGGTTAGAGCGGCTGAGTGCATACTCGGATTGATTGTTGATAAGCACCTGGCATACGCGCATGGCTGCCTTGGATCAGCTCACCGAGAAGGCACTGCCAGCCAGCACTGGCAGCACTTGTTGACTGCTCCCACAAGTGAGTGAGCCTTTTGAGACGAGAAGTGCCAAAAATGCAGCCCCTCTCAGGTCAGACAGCCCTTCTGCCAGCCCAGAATCTCACCGAGAAAGCTTCGTTGATCTCCCAGTAATCCAGGTCGCTTTGTTCCACCCCCGCATGCTTGAGAGCCACGGGGCACTGCGAGGGGGCGACTGTTGGAGCTACGCACACGATCAACAACACAAGTGATTCGCCACTCACCGAAAAGGCTTCGTTGATCTCCCAGTAATCCACGTCGCTCTGTTCTACCCCCGCA
This sequence comes from Closterium sp. Naga37s-1, assembly GCA_947471745.1. NCBI lineage: Eukaryota > Viridiplantae > Streptophyta > Zygnematophyceae > Desmidiales > Closteriaceae > Closterium > Closterium sp. Naga37s-1. The sequence goes on from CANJKZ010000966.1 coordinate 1,789,171, forward strand.
TGCTTGAGAGCCACCGGCACTGCGAGGGGGACCCTTGAGGCTGATCATACGACCAACAGCTGAATGCACCGAGAATGCTGAGGGAGCACTCGTTAAACTCACCGAGAATGCTTCGTTGATCTCCCAGTAATCCACGTCGCTCTGTTCAACCCCCACGTGTTTGAGAGCCACCGGCACTGCGAGGAGGCGACCCTTGGGCCCACCTTCACGACCAGCGACACCAGTGATTCACAACTCACCGAGAAGGCTTCGTTGATCTCCCAGTAATCCACGTCGCTCTGTTCAACCCCCATGTGTTTGAGAGCCACCGGCACTGCGAGGAGGCGACCCTTGGGCCCACCTTCACGACTAGCGACACCAGTGATTCACAACTCACCGAGAAGGCTTCGTTGATCTCCCAGTAATCCACGTCGCTCTGTTCAACCCCCACGTGTTTGAGAGCCACCGGCACTGCGAGGAGGCGACCCTTTGGGCCACCTTCACGACCAGCGACACCAGTGATTCACAACTCACCGAGAAGGCTTCGTTGATCTCCCAGTAATCCACGTCGCTCTGTTCAACCCCCACGTGTTTGAGAGCCACCGGCACTGCGAGGAGGCGACCCTTGGGCCCACCTTCACGACCAGCGACACCAGTGATTCACAACTCACCGAGAAGGCTTCGTTGATCTCCCAGTAATCCACGTCGCTCTGTTCAACCCCCACGTGTTTGAGAGCCACCGGCACTGCGAGGAGGCGACCCTTGGGCCCACCTTCACGACCAGCGACACCAGTGATTCACAACTCACCGAGAAGGCTTCGTTGATCTCCCAGTAATCCACGTCGCTCTGCTCCACACCCGCATGCTTGAGAGCCACTGGCACTGCGAGGGGGCGACTGTTGGAGCTAAATCATACGAATAACAGCAGCGTGCACCCTGAGAATGCTGAGGGACCGCTTGCAAAGCTCACCGAGAAGGCTTCGTTGATCTCCCAGTAATCCACTTCGCTTTGCTCCACCCCCGCATGCTTGAGAGCCACGGGCACTGCGAGGGCGGGCGCCGTGGTGAAGCGGCTGGGTGCTTGCTCCGCGTCCCCGAAGCCCCTCAGCACTGCCAGCACGTTCAGCCCGTGCTGCCTGGCGGCTTGGCGGCTTGCCAACACCACTGCTGCTGCCCCGTCGCTGAGAACGATGGGAAACAGAAGGGAAACAGTTGAGGTTGGAGTGCGGTTGTGGCATGATGATGGTTGCAGAAAGCGAGGATGACTAGATGTAGAGAGAAGCCAGATGCCAAAGGCAGGGGAAGAGCTAGGGGTTTTTGAGAATTCTCAAAGGCAGGGGAAGAGCTAGGGGTTTTTGAGAATTCTCAAAGGCAGGGGAAGAGCTAGGGGTTTTTGAGAATTCTCAAAGGCAGGGGAAGAGCTAGGGGTTTTTGAGAATTCTCAAAAGGCAGGGGAAGAGCTAGGGGTTTTTGAGAATTCTCAAAAGGCAGGGGAAGAGCTAGGGTACTTCATTCAATGACACAAATACTTCTCCCTTCGACATTCCAAGACTTTTGCTATCCGGAATGGTGTCCCCAGCTGGCGTACCTGATGGCTGAGGCGTTGCCAGCTGGCGTACCTGATGGCTGAGGCGTTGCCAGCTGGCTTACCTGATGGCTGAGGCGTTGCCAGCTGTGACGGTGCCGTTCTCCTTGAAGCATGGGCGCAGCAGGCGGAGCTTGTTTGCGTCAAACTGGCCGTCGGAAGGAGAAAGAGGGAGGGTTGGGCAGCGAGCAGAGGGAGGGAGACAATCAGTGGAGTAGGAGGTTGGTGTGGTGAGTAGCGTCCAATGCTGTAAATGCACTGGAAGCATGGGCGCCAAAGGCGAAGCTTGTTGGCATTGACCTGGCCGTGGGAAAGAGGGAGGGACGGGTGGTGCAAAGGGAGGGAGGGAGGGAGGGAAGGAGGGATGTAAGGAGGGAGGGAGACAGTTAGCCGAGTAAAGGCTTGGTTGTTCTGGGTAGGTTCCAACACACTTAGGTGGAAATCAGTACGAATAACTGAGGGGGGGTGGAAAGAAACAAAGCACATGAGAAAAGCGAAGAAGCGGATTCAAGGCGAGGGAAGGAAGGAAATGAGATGCACGAGTACTTAAAAGCAAGGTACCAGATACAACGAACACATGGAAACAAACAAACAGATGCTCCAAGGTCAAAACAAACAGATGCTCCAAGGTCAAAACAAACAGATGCTCCAAGGTCAAAACAAACAGATGCTCCAAGGTCAAAACAAACAGCAACATACTCTGAGGGTTCCAAGAACCCCCACTCGAAAGGTTCAAGTCAAGTACCTACTCCGCTCCTCCTTTTCAAGAAAAGTAGAGCTTCGGGCTCCCTATCAGTCCCTCCCATAGTACCCATCACAACACCCTTTCCCACACTACGCACACACCCTTGCGCACACCACACCACACCACACCACACCATACCCCCTTTCCCACATACACACCCTAAGCCACACTCCCGTTCCAACACCACTCGCCCTTCCACACACCCAACACCCCCCCTTTTCCCTGCATCTCTGTCCCAAAGCACCTACCTTGGCACACGGTTCGTCCCGTTCAACAAGAATCGTTTGCTTCCCCTTCGAGGCCTTCACCTCCACCTGAGCCATGGAACGAGGGGAGGGGGTGTAGGGGGTGAGGGGGAAGGGGGTTAGGAGGTGGGTTGGGGGGGAAGCAACAACCAACTTCGAGTCTTCACCTCCACCTGAGACACATTCGCTCATGCATATTAGGCACTCCCTCACACACTCCCTCACACTCACCAACTCATGAATGCCCTCACGCTCCTCCTTCACTCCCACCCCCCCACCCACTCACGCACAGACACAATCTCAGCATGGTCAGCATGAGCAGCATGAGCAGCAGCTTTCCCTCACACTCTCCCTCACACTCTCCCTCACATACTCCCTACTTCACTCCCCCTTACCCACTCACGCACAGACACTCCCAGTAAAAAAACGCCATCAGAATGGGCAGCAGCAGCCTTATTTCTTGGCTTCACACTCAAACTTTCCTTCACCCCCATTCCCTCACCCATTCACGCACTCCCTCACACTATCCCACCCATCCCACCCACTCACGCACAGGCACAATCTCCCAGTCAAACGTGCCGTCAGCATGGGCAGCAGCAGCACTCTCGTGTGTGGCCGTGGCATGCTCGTCCTGCTGCTCCCTCCTTCCTTCAACCCCACCTCCAATCCCACCCACTCACGCACTCCCTCGAACTCTCCCTCCTTCACCCCAATCCCCCTCCTCCCCCACCCACTCACGCACAGGCACGATCTCCCAGTCAAAAGCGCCGTCAGCATGGGCAGCAGCAGCCCTCTCGTGTGTGGCCGTGGCATGCTCGTCCTGCTGCTCCCGCGCTATGTCCTGCTCCTCCGCACACTGCTCTGCAAAGCACCCCATGGGATCCTCTGAATATGCGTCGCTGAGGCCGTCCCTCTGCACCCCATCCACCATCTCCCCGTGCCCAAACCGGTACCCACTCCTGGTTTGGACACAGCAGCAGGGAAGGGTTCGGAAGAAGAAGAGGGGGAAGGAGGGAGTTAGCACAGGGATGTGGAGGAAGGGCGGATCGAGGCACTATCAGACTCTCGTCCTGCTGCTCCCGCGCTATGCCATGCTCCTCCGCACACTGTTCTGCAAAGCACCCCATGGGATCCTCTGAATATGCGTCGCTGAGGCCGTCCCTCTGCACCCCATCCACCATCTCCCCGTGCCCAAACCGGTACCCACTCCTGCTTGCACGCAGCAGGGAGAGGGAGGGGAGGGAGAGTGGTAAGGGAAAGGAATGTCTGAGTACGCGTCACTCCGCCCATCTCACCGCACCCCGTCCACCATCTCCCCATGCCCGAACCAGTACCCACTCCTGTTTCACACGCCATGAGGAAGGGGGTTGGGTGTTGCGACATGGCAGGGGGGAGATGGGGGGAGAGGGGGCGGAGGTAGCAGGAGGAAACACGGGTTGAGTTGAGGCTCCATTAGAATCTTGTCCTGCTGCTCCCGCCCAATGCCATGCTCCTCCGCACACTGCTCTGCAAAGCACCCCATGGGGGTAGTGCTGAGGTAGGTACATTGGCCGCCTTAGTTTGAGACGTCGCAAAACTGGACTTTTGAGACGTCTCAAAAATTGGCCGCCTTAGTTTGAGACGTCGCAAAACTGGACCGTAAGGTTTGTAGCTCACCGTGCCTTTTTTTAGGCGCCCCAAAACAAAACTGGACCGTAAGATGTGTAGCTCACCGTGCCTTTTTAAGGTAGTACGGCGCATTGCTCACCATGGGGTGTATTTCTTGTAGCAATAAGACGTGTCCGTGTTGCTCACCTTGCCTTTAAGGTGCATTTTTTGTGGCGATAAAGCATCTTCATGTTGCTCAATTGCCTGAACGTGTATCTTCATGTCGTTATGAGGCATGTATGATTAGGATAGGCTCACTTGGCCTTATTGAGGTAGTAAGGCGCGTTGCTCATGCTCTCCATTCCGCCCGCCATCAGGTGACTATTGGGTCGACTCAAAAGTCACCTCGTGTATGTATAATGTAGTAAGTAAACTGTGTTGCTCACCTGGCCTTATTGAGGTAGTAAGGCGCGTTGCTCATGCTCTCCATTCCGCCTGCCACCACCACGTCTGCCAGTCCCAGCATGATGGCCTGTGCCGCCAGACATATGGCTGCAGGCAGACAGTGGGGAGTGCAAGAGAAAGGCATGTAAGGGGTCAGCCAATGTAATGTCTACCTGTCACCACCACCGTGTCAGTCAGTACAGGAATGGCTCTCTATTCCCCCCGCCACCACCACGTCTGCCAGTCCCAGCATGATGGCCTGCGCTGCCAGGCATATGGCTGCAGGCAGTAAGGGGTAAGCACGAGAATGGGGCGGGGCCTTCTTCTGAGTCATCCCACGACAGGAAAGCTTCAACACGTCGGCCAGCCCCAGCAAGATGAATGGATTATGCCGCTAGGCATTTGGCTGGAGACACAGGGAGAGGAGAGCCAAGGACAGGGCGGAGTAAGGCAATGGAGGGGCGAGGGCAAAGGAGGGGCGGGGGCAATGGAAGCGCGGCGCAATGAAAGGGCCTCCTGCGTCATCACAAGTGGGCTACGGCTGCAGGCACAGGCAAGTTGGATATATGCATCCACTGATCCAGGGCCGGCATTATGGATGGAGTGGGCAGCAAGTAACACACGCGTTCAGAGCGTACGAAGCACATAAACGCATCCCTCGTCACCACATCACAACTCTGATCACTCTGATCATCACCACATCCCACCCCTCGTCACCGCATCACACACCCTTCATGCCGGAGGCACAGACTTTGTTGACGGTGGTTGCCACCACGGAGTCAGGCAGCCCTGCCCCAAGTGCCGCCTGTCTGGCTGGCGCCTGCCCCAGGTCCGCACTCAGCACGTTGCCCATATACACCTCCTCCACATCCGCCGGCCCCAAGCCCGACCTCCCCACGGCCTCTGCAAGAACGAAGGGAGGAAAGAACATGAATTTAGTTGGCGCCTGCCCCAGATCCGCACTCTGCACGTTGCCCATATACACCTCCTCCACATCCGCCGGCCCTAGCCCGGATCGCCCCACGGCCTCTGCAGGAGAACAAGTGAGGGAGGGACGAAGGTGGATTCAGTTATGCACACACCAGTTGGCGCCTGCCCCAGGTCCGCACTCAGCGCGTTGCCCATACATACCTCCTCCACATCCGCCGGCCCCAGTCCCGACCGCCCCACGGCCTCTGCAGGAAAAGTGAAAGCAGAAAGTGGACTCAGTTATGCACGGAACTGCCGGCGCCTACCCTAGGTCCGGACGCAGCACGTTGCCCATGAATACATCCTCCACATCGGACGGGTCACCTTCCCACGACGTCCGCAGGGAAGACAAGGTGCGAGGGAAGAAGGTGCAGCCCAGCGAGTGCGAAAGGCAAGGAGTAAGACTCCTGACCTCTGATGGCGATGGCGCCGAGCTGCGTGGCGGAGAGCGAGGAGAGTGAACCCATGAAGCTGCCCATGGGCGTGCGCGCTGCTCCCACTATGCACACCTCTGGACAAGGAAGGAGACGCAGAGAATAAGGAATGACCGAGAGAGGTTAACGGCATGGGAGAATGGAGTGGAATGTGAAGGAACTCATTGTCACGTCTGAAAAAAGCCTAGGAAAATAACGCCCTGACAGTCCAGTAGACCTGGTTACTGAGCTCGCTTGTACGCTGTGAAAAGTGCGAGAGCGTTCACGCCAGGACAAGAATACAGTTAATAAGTGGAAGGTCACCCTACATTTGCCATGTCCCGTCTGCACGTTCGGCCACTTGGGTTTCCAGCTATTTCGGAAAAAGAAACGGGGTATACTACTGAGCATTTACATTACGCCGTACCCCTGGGATCAAATTCGTCATTTTGATGCTCGGCGCTGTTCGTTTCTGCTGGTGGCGCGGTGGTCGTTGACGAACCAACCATCAGGACTGGCTGATGCTACACAACAGACACGGAACCTGTAATGGATGTGAGGAGAAGTGCTGCTGCAGCTGTTGAGAATAGACACGCGGATATTGGCGTCCTCTTTTATCCGCGCTTGAGTTTAATCCGTGCACAGGGACACCTACAGAACAGATTTGCTCAACCTTGGTAAAGGGTGACGAGAAAGTAGTAAGTATAGTGGCTCTAAATCTGGAATTTCGACGCAGGTGACTTTTGAGTGAACGACAAAAGTCAGCTCTAAATCTGGAATTTCGACGCAGTGAGATGCAGGGCCAGAACGACAATGCTCGGCCTTTAATGCTCGAGACTTGTGTTCTTGAGAAGAACCAAGTTATTCTTTGGACTTGAAATCGTATGGTCCAAATGCCTCCGAAGTTGGTTCCTGCTGAGGAAAAGCAGTCACAATTCCAACAGCGGAATGCTCGCCATGGATTCACGTTTCAGGGATACTGGAAGGTCGTCTTGGGAGGGGAGGGTGTGATGAGGGGAGGTTGACGAGTTTTTGACGAATACGGTAACACGTTTTCGAGTAGTCTAGAAGGGATTGCACAGAAGCTGCGAATTTAAGCGACCTTCGCATATTCTGATCTGACCAACAACCGCGTTGTGGTTGAGAACGGATGGAGCAGGGTTAGCTTTTGTGGTGGGCGTTGCTCTTGTCGTGTGAGCTGGAAATGACGCTGATTTGCTGGACCTACGGCGGGAAAAGCTTGATTGTTTCGCGGAATGTGCGGGAGCCAAGTCGCGTGCGATTGGTTGTGGTCCTGCGCTGTATGCGATAAAGGATCATCCAGCGGTTTTTTACAGGGTTTGCACCCACCTCGCGAAATGCTGGAGTTTCGATTTTGATAACTTTGCTAGTGAACGACCACCACCTTACCCTTGCGCGCGAACTTCGGCAAATCCCAGATGCGCGATTTCCTCCAGCACCAACTTTTTCGCCCATCCATATCCACCCGTCAAAATTCCCAAGGCCTCATCCCGACCGCTCGTTCAAAATGCTTGGTCTATTCACATGTCTTACGCAGTGGTCCAGAAAGCGAAGGCAACGACACTTAGTTCCTGAAAGGCGTGTCTACTTGAGACGAAAGACAGGCTTTGAACAGCTTCGGTCTGTACCGAACCCCCGAGGTGAACTGTGACACAAAGCTGCAAATACAACTCGCGTCCTTTGTAAGGCCCAATACAAGACAAGGATATTCAAGGAATACGACCCATCACTAAACGCACACAGCCAGCTCCAGGCACAGCAATGAAGTGATGGGGATGTGAAAAGGTAACCATGGAGCTTACGTCATCCAGAGCTCTCCGCCAAATTCGCGAGGCGTGGATCTCGAGGTAGCGTGTGATCAGGCAGCAGGACTGCATGTGGCTGTTCGCTTTACCGAGGTAATAATAGAAGATTGCTGTTTAAAGAGATCCATCACACGCCGTCGATCTGTGTCAGGACCAGCAGGTGAAAGGCTCTTTTCCTTCTAGGCTTCCTTCCAGGCTTCCGATTCCCAAATCCGAGTTTTGAGATTCGGTTTTAGCTCTGAACTTGGGAGTAGCTCCGAACGTCGAACCAGTTGAGTAGAACAAGGTCATCCCGAGACTTGTAGCACTCACATTGTCCTGTTGTAGGCGTATTTCTCGAGATATCTCTGATTTCGCTTACATCTTCATTCACTGATTTTACCATGGCGTCGGTGGAGATCGCTCGCATGCTGCCGATCATCGGTCCGCGTCTCGCGGAAGCGATGGAGGGGTTGAATCCGTTCGTGATTCCCGTCGGCGTGGCGTTCCTGGTCGTCATCATCGTGCAGTACCTCAGGTACCGTGCTCTGCTTACAGTGCTCGATGATGGGAATTTTCAACAGATTCAGGGAGTTTTTTAGAATTCTCAAAAACTTCCTGGTCGTCATCATCGTGCAGTACCTCAGGTACCGTGCTCTGCTTACAGTGCTCGATGATGGGAGTTTTCAACAGATTCGCAGCGATTCCTGCTCCAGGTCGTCATTCTTGTCTTTATCATCATCATTGTCATCATCGTGCAGCACTTGCGGTACACGCTGGTCCAGTGCTGAATGATGGGTGTTCTCCATGAATTCTCAACGATTCCTGCTCCCTATCCCCCCCCTCCCCCCAGTTCGACCCCCAAGAGGCATCTGTACGGCGTGCTTCTAGATGCCGGCACGCCCGGTCTAACCTACCGTCACGCGCACTTCCCCACCCTGCTCGAAATCCCCTTTGACGGCGCCACCACCGTCGCCTCGCTCTTCGTCATCGCCTCCCGCCGCCACCACCACCGCCCGCTCCTCGGCACGCGCAAATTTCTCTCGCGGGAAACAGTGACCAACGAGGAAGGGAAAGAGATAGAGAAGCTTGAATTTGGCGAGTACGAGTGGGAGTCGTACTCTAAAGCGTTGGATCGGGCGGAGGCGTTTGGCGGGGGGTTAAGGAATGTGGGGCATGGGCGCGGGGAGGCGGTGGCGATTGTGGCGGAGACACGGGCGGACTTTTACTTGGCGCTGCAGGGCGCGTTTCAGCAGAGCCTGGTGGTGGTCACGGTGTATGCGTCCCTGGGGCAGGAAGCTTTGGTGCACGCACTGAATGAGGTAGGTCCGTAGGGTATTGGGGTGTTGTGGGGAAGAGGGAGAGGGCAGGGGTATTGGAATGGCATGGGGAAGAGGGAGAGGGGAGGGGAAGGCGGTGGCGATTGTGGCGGCGACACGGGCAGACTTCTACTTGGCTGCAAGGGGCGTTTCAGCAGAGCCTGGTGGTGGTCACTGTGTGTGCTTCCCTGGGGCAAGAGGCGCTGGTGCACGCGTTGAATGAGGTACGGTGGGAATGGTGCATGGTGGCATGATGAAGACTGGTAGACTGGTGGGAGAGAAAGGGAACTGATGGGTGGGGGGGCTGGGGTGTTTCAGCAGAGCCTGGTGGTGGTGACCAGGTAGGGGTGTATGCGTCCCTGGAGAGGAGTTTTGAGACCTCTCAAAAGTCGTCTACTTACAGGCGCCTCAAAAGTCGTCTTTGGAGAGGAGGCTCATGCTGTCTCAAACATCCCCCCCTTATTCCCCACTTCCTCCCTCTTCCTTCTCAGCCTTTCACCCCACTTCTGTCCCACAACAGACGGAGGTCACCACAGTGATCTGTGATTACAAGTAGTTGAAGGCAAGGCCTTTAAACTGACTTACGACTCATCATGACTCTTCCCCTTTCCACCTCCCCCCTTACCCCCTCTCCCCTCTCCCCCATCCCACGACAGACAGAGGTCACGACAGTGATCTGCGACCACAAGCAGCTGAAGGCAAGGCTTACAAGCTGACTCACAACTCCTCCAGCTGACTCACAACTCCTCCTTTTTATTCCTACCCTCCTTCCACCCCCCAACACCCACCTTCCCCCACGACAGACGGAGGTTACCACAGTGATCTGCGATCACAAGCAGCTGGAGAAGCTGGAGGAGGCGTCTTCCAAGGGCGAGCTCAAGACAGTGCAGCGAGTGATCATGATGCCCGAGCCTCGCCCGCTGTCCGAGGCTGGAAAAGGGCCCACCGAAGCAGAGGCTAAAGTGGCGACAGGTCAGCTGGCGCCAGGTGTCGCGCTGCTGGCGTTTGCTGACGTGGAGAAGAGCGGGGTAGAGTCGCCGGTGACGCCGGAGCTCCCGCAGCCGTCGGATCTAGCGGTGATCATGTACACGTCGGGATCGACCGGGCTGCCCAAGGTGAGGGTTTCACACCCACAGTGGTAAGGGTTTCACACTCGCAGTTGTGAGTGTAACAGTTGTCTTCAGTCCCTCCATGCCCTCCCTGGCAGGGCGTCATGCCATGTCAATTTTGTCGCAGTCTTTGCAGCCATCATGGCTCAAAAGCCCACACCAACTAATTGACAACTGGCTAACTGACTCGCATTCCACCCTCTCGCCCATCTCCCTCCCCGCCTCCCTGCCCTGCCCTTCCCACTGTTCCCCCAGGGCGTCATGCTGTCACACGGCAACCTGGTGGCAGTGTTTGCAGCCATCATGGCTCAAGTGCCCACACTGTCTGCCCTCTCTGCCCTCCTCTGCTATACTTGCCCTCCCTCTCTGCCCTCCCTGCCCCCCTCCCTCCCCTCCAGGGCGTCATGCTGTCACACGGCAACCTGGTGGCAGTGTTTGCAGCCATCATGGCTCAAGTGCCCACACTGTCTGCCCTCTCTGCCCTCCTCTGCTATACTTGCCCTCCCTCTCTGCCCTCCCTGCCCCCCTCCCTCCCCTCCAGGGCGTCATGCTGTCACACGGCAACCTGGTGGCAGTGTTTGCAGCCATCATGGCTCAAGTGCCAGATGCCAATTTCAACGACGTCTACATTGCCTACCTGCCCCTCTCACACGTGCTCGAGCTGGCAGCAGAGGTGCGTTGACTGGGTTGAGCTACCAGTACTCTCTTAGAATGGACCATGTGTTTGCAGCCATCATGGCTCAAGTGGCCAGACGCTAACCACAACAATGTGTACATCGCCTACCTGCCCCTGTCTGTTTTTGAGTCGACTCAGTTTTTGAGTCGATTTTTGAGTCGACTCAGTTTGTCGACTCAAAAACAACAATGTGCACATCGCATACCTGCCCCTCTCACACGTGCTCGAGCTCGCTGCAGAGGTGGGTCGGGGATTCAGATTACATCAGTGAATGGAATAGGGACTCTCGTGTGAGTAGGAGACTCAAATTCCTGATGACTTTTGAGGCACCTCAAAAGATTACATCAGTGAATGGAATAGGGACTCTCGTGTGAGTAGGAGACTCAAATTCCTGATGACTTTTGAGGCGCCTCAAAAGATGACATCAGTGAATGGAATAGGAACTCTCGTGTGAGTAGGAGACTCAAATTCCTGATGACTTTTGAGGCGCCTCAAAATTCCTGATGCCAGCTTCAAACAACGACATATGAGGTGTATTTTGAGGTGCCTCAAAATACGCCTCAAAGGCGCCTCAAAATACACCTTTTGAGGCGCCTCAAAATACGCCTCAAAGGCGCCTCGAAATACACCTTTTGAGGCGCCTCAAAATACGCCTCAAAGGCGCCTCAAAATACACCTTTTGAGGCGCCTCAAAATACGCCTCAAAGGCGCCTCAAAATACACCTTTTGAGGCGCCTCAAAATTCCTGATGCCAGCTTCAAACAACGACATATACATCCCTACCACAGACATTGCTGTGGTTAGTGAATCAAATCTTTCGAGTGCATACCTGCCCTTGTCTCAAGTGCTGGAGTTGGCTGGCAAGCTCGTACTAAGATTCGATTCACTTACCACAGAGACGTGTACAGGGTTTAGGTGGGATTACGGTTCAGGGTTTAGGTGGGATTACGGTTCAGGGTTTAGGTGGGATTACGGTTCAGGGTTTAGGTGGGATTACGGTTCAGGGTTTAGGTGGGATTACGGTTCAGGGTTTAGGTGGGATTACGGTTCAGGGTTTAGGTGGGATTACGGTTCAGGGTTTAGGTGGGATTACGGTTCAGGGTTTAGGTGGGATTACGGTTCAGGGTTTAGGTGGGATTACGGTTCAGGGTTTAGGTGGGATTACGGTTCAGGGTTTAGGTGGGATTACGGTTCAGGGTTTAGGTGGGATTACGGTTCAGGGTTTAGGTGGGATTACGGTTCAGGGTTTAGGTGGGATTACGGTTCAGGGTTTAGGTGGGATTACGGTTCAGGGTTTAGGTGGGATTACGGTTCAGGGTTTAGGTGGGATTACGGTTCAGGGTTTAGGTGGGATTACGGTTCAGGGTTTAGGCTACGGGTCTCCTCTCACTCTCGTTGACATGGCGCCAAAAGTCAAGCTCGGCACCAAGGGAGACGTGCCGCAGCTGCTCTGACTTAGTGTCCTGCCTGCACCCACCCTCATGAATCCCCCCCACTCCCTTGTTCACCAGCTAGGGGCAGTATCGGTTGGGGGGTCTATAGGCTACGGGTCTCCTCTCACTCTCGTTGACATGGCGCCAAAAGTCAAGCTCGGCACCAAGGGAGACGCGCCGCAGCTGAGGCCCACGCTGATGGTGGCTGTGCCGGCTATTCTGGACCGCATCAGGGATGCTGTGAGACGCAAGGTGAGGTGCTGCAGGGAGGATTATGTGACATAAAGCTGGGCAGCAAGGGAGACGCGCCGCAGCTGAGGCCCACACTGATGGTGGCTGTGCCGGCTATTCTGGACCGCATTCGAGATGCTGTGAGACGCAAGGTGAGAAAGATGAGGGGACGAAAGGTAAGAAGGCTTTCTAATTCTGAGGAGAGTCTCCTGTCCCTTGCTTCGGCTGTGCCTGACGCTGATGGTGGCGGTGCCGGCTGTTTTGCATCGCATTCGGGATGCTGTGAGGCTAAAGGTGAGGATTAATTGGGGCTGAGTGGTGACGATAGTGTTACGACTTTTGAGAATTCTCAAGAGACAGGCAGTGATATTGCAGATTGCAGCAAACAGCAGCAGACAGCAGCACTTTTGAGAATTCTCTTTTGAGAATCACTTTTGAGAATTCTCAAGAGACAGGCAGTGAGATTGCAGATTGCAGTAGACAGCAGCAAACAGCAGCAGACAGCAGCAAACAGCAGCAGACAGCAGCAGCGTGGACACGCGATCTTCAGACAGCAGACAGCAGCAGCGCCTCTGAACGCGAGCACACTCTTCATCCTCGTGCATTGAGGTGTGTTTTGAGGCGCCTTAAAACACGCCTCTGAACACGCGCACACTCTTCATCCTCGTGCATTGAGGTGTGTTTTGAGGCGCCTTAAAACACGCCTCTGAACACGCGCACACTCTTCATCCTCGTGCATTGAGGTGTGTTTTGAGGCGCCTTAAAACACACCTCTGAACACGCGCACACTCTTCATCCTCGTGCATTGAGGTGTGTTTTGAGGCGCCTTAAAACACGCCTCTGAACACGCGCACACTCTTCATCCTCGTGCATTGAGGTGTGTTTTGAGGCGCCTTAAAACACGCCTCTGAACACGCGCACACTCTTCATCCTCGTGCATTGAGGTGTGTTTTGAGGCGCCTTAAAACACGCCTCTGAACACGCGCACACTCTTCATCCTCGTGCATTGAGGTGTGTTTTGAGGCGCCTCAAAACACGCCTCTGAACACGTGCACACTCTTCATCCTCGTGCATTGAGGTGTGTTTTGAGGCGCCTTAAAACACGCCTCTGAACACGCGCACACTCTTCATCCTCGTGCATTGAGGTGTGTTTTGAGGCGCCTCAAAACACGCCTCTGAACACGCGCACACTCTTCATCCTTGTCTTTTCTTGAGGGACGGTACCAACACAATGCCTTACTTCCCCCCCTCCCCCCACAGATACCAGCAGCACCACCACTGGTCAGGCGCATGCTATTCTGCCTTGCATATTTGCGCCGCCTGGCCGCCATTGACGGAAACTGGCTCTTGAATCGCTTCGAATCGTCTCCCATTGGCTCTTTTTTCTTTCTCCCCTTCCCTCCAGATAGCAGCAGCGCCACCAGTCAGGCGCACGCTATTCAACCTTGCATATTCGCGCCGCCTGGCGGCAATCGAGGGCAGCTGGTTCGGCGCGTGGGGCGTGGAGCGGCTGTTCTGGGACCTGCTGGTGTTCAGAAAGGTGCGTTGCGGTGGGGAGGAGATGCAGGAGAGAGCAGAAACTGGGGAGAGAGATGCAGGGGGTGGGGGTCTTTGTGCAACGCCCCACTTGCGTGGGGTGTGGAGAGGCTGTTCTGGGACCTGCTGGTGTTTAGAAAGGTGCGTTGCGGTGAGAGTGGTAGTGAGAGTGGTGCTGGAGGGGGAGGGGGCGAAATGGGGCTAAGGGGAGGCGAGGGTATGTATCTACTGTGTGAGGTGGTCAGTGCCTGGTAGCCATCAAGGGCAGCTGGTGGTGCGTGGGGTGTGGAGTGGCTGTTTTGGGACCTGCGGGTGTTAAGAAAGGTGTGGTGCGATGAGAGTGGTGGTGTGGTAAGCTGGGGCTCGAGGGGGCAAAAGGGGAGGGAGGGTGCGTATCTGTGGGGGCGAGCACTGCCTGGCTGCTATTGAGGGATTTGGCACGTGGGGTGTGGAGCAGTGCGGGGCGGTGTGGAGCGGTGTGGAGCGGCGTGGAGCGGCGTGGAGCGGTGTGGAGCGGGTGATGTGGTGTACCCTCTCTCCCCATGTCTCACTTCGCATGTCTCTCCCCATCTCCCACATCTCCCTCCACCAGGTGCGAGCAGCAGTGGGGGGCCATCTGCGCTTCATGCTGTCAGGGGGAGCTCCTCTCTCTCCGGACTCCCAACAGTCTTGACTCCCTGTCAATACCCCCGAAACACCCCCCCTCTTCTTCCTCATTCTCCCCCTTACATCGCCGCCCTCACCCCCCACCAGGTGCGAGCAGCAGTGGGGGGCCATCTGCGCTTCATGCTGTCAGGGGGAGCTCCTCTTTCTCCAGACTCACAGCGATTTATGAACATCTGCTTCAAGTAAGATTTGACTGGGCTTCAAGTAAGATTCAATTGGGCTTCAAGTAAGATTTGAGTGGGCTTCAAGTAAGATTTGATTGGGCTTCAAGTAAGATTTGACTGGGCTTCAAGTAAGATTCGATTGGGCTTCAAGTTAGATTTGACTGGGCTTCAAGTAAGATTTGAGTGGGCTTCAAGTAAGATTTGAGTGGGCTTCAAGTAAGATTTGACTGGGCTTCAAGTAAGATTTGACTGGGCTTCAATTAAGATTTGACTGGGCTTCAAGTAAGATTTGACTGGGCTTCAAGTAAGATTTGACTGGGCTTCAAGTAAGATTTGACTGGGCTTCAAGTAAGATTTGACTGGGCTTCAAGTAAGATTTGACTGCGCTTCAAGTAAGATTTGACTGGGCTTCAAGTAAGATTTGACTGGGCTTCAAGTAAGATTTGACTGGGCTTCAAGTAAGATTCGATTGGGCTTCAAGTAAGATTTGATTGGGCTTCAAGTAAGATTTGACTGGGCTTCAAGTAAGATTTGACTGGGCTTCAAGTAAGATTTGACTGGGCTTCAAGTAAGATCGTATGGGCTCTAAGTGAGATTGGGCTTACCTTAAGTATATAGCGATTCATGCTGTCAGGGGGCCTACCTCTCTCTCCCGACTCACAGAGATTCATGAACATCTGCTTCAAGTAAGATTCGATTGGGCTTGAAGTAAGATTAGGTTGACCATTAAGTCAAAGACAGATAGCGCTTCATGCTGTTAGGTGGAGGGGCTCTCGTTTCGGACTCACCACGACTCGTTACCGCTTGCTTCAAGAGAGTTTTGATTCTGCGTTGTAAATGTTCCGCTTGTCAATTTGGTTTGTGAGGACTCTGGAAAAGCATATGATTTCTCACAATCATGCCCATTCTCAATTTTGTTACATGCAGCATCCCCATAAGCCAAGAGGGGGCACCTTCTAAGAGTGGGACGAATCCGCTGTGGGCCGCGTGGGGCCTCCCATTCCCTTCCTTCCCTCTCCACACCCCCCCTACCGCAGCGTCCCCATCAGCCAGAACCACACACAACTCTTCCTTCATAAGAAATCGTTTTCCCATCATCGTATCCCCTTTTCCTCCCCACACCCGCGTCCCTGCTCCCCGCTGTCTGCAGCATCCCCATCAGCCAGGGCTACGGCCTCACGGAGACAGCAGCAGGGGGGACCTTCTCAGAGTGGGACGACTCCTCTGTCAGCTGCGTGGGCCCTCCCATCCCCTCCCTTTCGTGAGATGAGGCGACTCAAAAATCGCCTCATCACACGTGGGCCCTCCCATCCCCTCCCTTTCCTCCCCCCACCTCCGTCCCTCCTCCCCTCCTGTGCAGCAGAGACACAGGGGGCTGCAATGTCACCATCATCCAGCCCTCCCCCTCCCTTCCCCCCCTTCTTCCCCTCCTTGGTGTCACCCACAGCATCCCCATCAGCCAGGGCTACGGCCTCACAGAGACAGCAGCGGGGGGGACCTTCTCAGAGTGGGACGACTCCTCGGTCGGCTGTGTCGGGCCGCCCATTCCCTCCCTTTCCTCCTTTCCCTCCGTCCTCCCCCCCTTTGGTGTTATCTGCAGCATCCCCATCAGCCAGGGCTACGGGTTGACGGAGACAGCAGCGGGGGGGACTTTCTCGGAGTGGGACGACTCCTCTGTCGGCCGTGTGGGGCCGCCCATTCCCTGCAACCTCATCAGGGTGGGATTTTTAATATTGATGGGCGGTTCAGTCATGTGGGTTGTGTATAACATGGTTGGGTGGTTCGGGTGGGTGGTAAAGGTTGGGTGTTAAGGTGAATCAAACATCTCCTCTGTGGGCCGCATGGGGCCTCCCATTCCCTGCAACCTCATCTGAGTGGGTCTTTTACGATGGTTGGGTGGTCCAGGTGTGTGGTTCTGGTAGGCTGTTCCTGTTCCTCCGCATCCCTTTGTGGGATTTCCTAACTTTGCCTCGCTCCCACCGTACCGATTCCCCTCTTGCCCCGTTTCAGCTGATCGACTGGGAGGAGGGCGGTTACCGCACAACAGACCACAAACTCATCTTTCCCTCTCTTCCTCTTTTCTCCACACACCTCTCGTGCACGCGCCCTGCCCCCACACGCCCATCAGCTAATCGACTGGGAGGAGGGCGGTTACCGCACGACAGACCACCCGCACCCGCGGGGGGAGATTCTGATTGGCGGGCCGAACGTGAGCCTGGGGTACTGGAAGGACAAGGAGAAGACTGCAGAGGTGTTCTCGGTGAGTGGTTGACTTGGTTGACTTGTGATACACTTGCTTCTCTGATTGACTTGCTTGACTCACACCAACGTGAGCCTGGGGTACTGGAAGGACAAGGAGAAGACTGCAGAGGTGTTCTCGGTGAGTGGTTGACTTGGTTGACTTGTGATACACTTGCTTCTCTGATTGACTTGCTTGACTCACACCAACGTGAGCCTGGGGTACTGGAAGGACAAGGAGAAGACTGCAGAGGTGTTCTCGGTGAATGGTTGACTTGGTTGACTTGTGATACACTTGCTTCTCTGATTGACTTGCTTGACTCACACCAACGTGAGCCTGGGGTACTGGAAGGACAAGGAGAAGACTGCAGAGGTGTTCTCGGTGAGTGGTTGACTTGGTTGACTTGTGATACACTTGCTTCTCTGATTGACTTGCTTGACTCACACCAACGTGAGCCTGGGGTACTGGAAGGACAAGGAGAAGACTGCAGAGGTGTTCTCGGTGAATGGTTGACTTGGTTGACTTGTGATACACTTGCTTCTCTGATTGACTTGCTTGACTCACACCAACGTGAGCCTGGGGTACTGGAAGGACAAGGAGAAGACTGCAGAGGTGTTCTCGGTGAGTGGTTGACTTGGTTGACTTGTGATACACTTGCTTCTCTGATTGACTTGCTTGACTCACACCAACGTGAGCCTGGGGTACTGGAAGGACAAGGAGAAGACTGCAGAGGTGTTCTCGGTGAGTGGTTGACTTGGTTGACTTGTGATACACTTGCTTCTCTGATTGACTTGCTTGACTCACACCAACGTGAGCCTGGGGTACTGGAAGGACAAGGAGAAGACAGCAGAGGTGTTCTCGGTGAGTGCCTTGCGTGACTTGGTTGACTCAATCGAACTCTGTTGCCTGCCTTGCTTGACTACCTTGACTTCACTTGCTTGGCTTGCTTCACTTGCAAAACAGGTAGACGTGCACTTGTTTTGCAAGCAAGGCATGAGGTAGTTTTACACGTGTGAACGTCCACCTGTTAGCGGCGACATGTAGCATACGGTATGCTGGCAGCGGTGCTTGAATAGTGGTATCCCTCAAAAGTCACTCCATCCTTCTCTTCCCCAGTTATCACAACCTCTGCACCCCCTCTTATCACGACCTGCCCACGAGGAGGACGCACAGGGAATGAGGTGGTTCCGCACGGGGGACATAGGGGCAGTGCATCCAGACGGGTGCATTCAGATCATCGACCGCAAGAAGGACATAGTCAAGCTGCAGCACGGGGAGTACGTCTCCCAGAGGGACTTGAGTGGCCCTCTCTGTCCTCCCCTCCCAGCACGGGGAGTACGTCTCCCTCGGCAAGGTCGAAGTAGTGCTGCAAGTCACCCCCTCTCCTTCTCAGATTCTCCCCTCCTTCCCTCCTCCCCTCCTCCCCTCCTCCCCTCTCTCCTTCCCTACATCCTCCCTCCTTCCCCATCCTCCCCCCCTCTCTTGTTCCGACCCAACAACAGGAGGACGCGCAGGGAATGAGGTGGTTCCGCACGGGGGACATAGGGGCAGTGCATCCAGACGGGTGCATTCAGATCATCGACCGCAAGAAGGACATAGTCAAGCTGCAGCACGGGGAGTACGTCTCCCTCGGCAAGGTCGAGGCCGTGCTGCAAGTCAGCCCTTTTGTCGACAACCTGCTCGTCTTTGCGGATTCAACTAAGTCGTTTGCCGTCGCGCTGGTGGTGCCGGTGCCGGCTGCGGTGACGGATTTCGCCAAGAGTAGAGGGATTGAGGAGGAGGATTATGCGAAGCTGTGTGCGCGAGCGGACGTGGTGGGGGAAGTGCTGAGATGCCTGCAGAAGGTGCGTTGTCTGAGTGGAACAAGGTATTTTTTCTACTCTCAGTCTGTGTGGGAGAGAGGACGTGGTGGGGGAAGTGCTGAGATGCCTGCAGAAGGTGAGTTCTCTCTGAGTGGAACAAGGTACTCTTTCTACTGGTCAGCCAGTGCTGCAAGTGAGTCAGTCTGTGCTGCAAGTAAAGGGATTGAGGAGGAGGATTACGCGAAGCTGTGAGGGAGAGAGGACGTGGTGACAGAAGTCCTGAGATGCCTGCAGAAGGTGCGTTCGTTTCCTACTCTTATATCTGGTTGAGCGGATTGAGGAGGGACGTTTTGCGAAGCTGTGTGGGAGAGAGGACGTGGTGGCAGAAGTGTTGAGATGACTCCAGAAGGTATGTTTTCCTGTTTCTGTTTGTTGCATGCTTTCTTTCAATGGTGTTTCAGTACTTGGTTCTATTGCTTTTTTCAATCATTTCTCCCATGGTTTGTTCTATGCCTTTTTCCATCGTTTCTTCCATTATATCTTCCATTCTTCCCTTATTCCAGGTGAGCAAAGACGCAGGCCTCAACAAATTTGAGGTGCCCGCAAGGATCAAGCTGCTGCCCGATCCATGGCTGCCCGAAACCGGCCTCGTGACACCTGCCCTGAAAATCAAGCGCAACGTGATCCATAAAACATTCGCCAAGGAGTTGAAAGAGCTCTATGAGTAGCTATATGACTTTGGTGTTGATTCTTATACAGGAGACTGGCTGTAGTGTCTACAGCTTTCTGTGAAGAAGATTATGCATAAGGCGTTTGCCAAGGAGTCCTCCTAGAATTTGTGTGTGTAGAATAGGGTCTGATTGACACTACACATGTGGTTACTGGTCTACACATGTGGTTACCGGGTAAGACCACACGACCTTGGAAGGAAGGTAAGGTAAATTTACAGAGGGGGCAAATGCTTGAATTCTAGCTGGGGGTGAAACCTTCCTTGGAGCAGCTACTGGTTGTGAAGCTGAGTGTGTGGTGTGGTGTGGATCATGTCTTGATGTGGTTTCTTCTATGCTGTAGCAAGGAGCTGTATTGGCTTGGCACGAAAAGCTGGTTGGTTAGTGTTAGGTGCCATCGTGCATCGTGCATGCCATTCCTGCAACAGCGTACTTGGCAACTCCACAATAGAAACCACATGTACCGTAGCGTATGAGTTTGTCCTTAGCTTGCTTTGCACGAAACTTGGCAAAGAACAGTATACAATATCTCCGCAGATGGCTTCCCATCCCACCCAACAATGCTCTTGGCTTGCTCATGGAATGGTGGGACCATGTTCCATCTACAAAGCATTGCCCAAGGAGCAATACATGCCCTTTATTTCTATCATGATGTCCCACCCGGGCATGGCTCCAGCAGATCCGCATGTCACCTGTAGGAAGGAATGCAGCCAAGTCCTCCTGTCCTGACATGCCAGACTCCATTTGTCAGCCCTCCCTACCCGTAAAGAGGTTGCACCGCCAGCACCAACCGCACGACATGGCCAAGCTGGTCCTTCCACGCCAGGCTTCCGAATTGGAAATCAGGAGATGGAGTCGCGACGGTGAACCGGATAGAGAACGTCACAGTCCCCATGGGAGGGATTGTAAATTTATTCGGACTTACAGTTGCAATAACACCTGGAGGTGTAGCGATGGTCGAAGTGTAGCTGGATACTGCATTCGCAACGTTCTGCACCGTTCGCGACACCAGCACGGTTTTATTCAACCGCGAGACAGAAATCGTCGGGCGGTTCAGATTGTACGCCGGAGTTGAGGAAATCTTCATTTTGATTGGCGCGAAAGACTTTGCCGTCACCAAATTCTGCCCGGCAAGAAAGTTGTAAAAATCCGCAGCGTTGGCGGGAAAAGTAAGCCCAGGATCCATCAGACCTTCGGGATTGACGTGCCCCGCTCCCATATCCCACGGCGTCGCCTCGTTTCCAGTCGAACCCGTTTCAATCGGCCCGTTGTTGTTATTAGTCACGCTCGCTGTAGTCATAATCGCGGACATTACTTGCGACGGCGACCAAGCAGGGTATCTTTCGACGAGCAGCGCAGCGATTCCCGCCAAGTGCGGAGTAGCCATGGAGGTTCCGCTAAGCATGGCGTAAGCGGGGGTAGAAGCAGACGCGAGAGACGAGGACCGCGTAGCGGCCCATAGAGAAACCCCGGGACCGATTATATCGGGCTTTAAGATGTCGTTGGTGGGGAAAGAAAGTTTGGTTGCAGTAGCGGGGTTGACGAGCGGACCAGCAGACGAAAAATACGCGACTTCAGGGGCTTGATCGGTGGTTAGGTCTGTCTTGAATGAGTATGAGAAAGAAGCAGTCGGGCTGGTGGAGGGGGGAAGGGGAGGGAAGAGGGGAAGCGGGGGAATGGGTAGGTGAGGCGAGATAACTTGTGAGTCGAGAGAGAATACGCGACTTCAGGGGCTTGATCGCTGGTTACGTCTGTCTTGAATGAGTATGAGAAAGAAGCAGTCAGGCTGGTGGAGGGGGGAGCAAGGGGGAGAGGAGGGAAGAGCAAGAAGGGGAAGAGGGGGAATGGGTATGGGACAAGAGGAAACTCGTGAGTAAAAAGAGGAAGCCGGCTCAGGGTTCCCAGTCGGTGGTTTGGTCTGTTATATAGAAATCACTTTTTAGAATTCTCAAAAGTGATTTCCATATAGAAGAAGTGGTTTGGGGTTCCCGGTCGGTGGTTAGGTCTGTCTTGAAAGTGTAGGACCACCAGGATGCAGTTGAGCTGGCGGGTGGGTGAGGGAGAGGGAGCGGGGGAAGAGCGGCGAGGAGGAGAGGAAAATATCGTAAGCGGTGGGAGGAAACTCGTGAGTCAAAAGAGAATAAGCGACTCTGAGGGCTGGTCGGTGGTTAGGTCTGCCTTAAAAGCGACCCTTGAAAGGTGTATGCCAAGGAAGCAGTCAGGCTGCTGGAAGGGGGGAGGAGAGGGACAGCGGGGGAACCTTTGGAATGGGTAGGTGAGGAGAACTTGTGAGTCAAAAGAAGGAAGCAGTCGGGATGGTGAAGGAGAGATGGAGAGGGAACAGGAGGGGAGGGGTGGCACACGTGTGCGAAAAACCTTGCTATGCACAGAAAGTGAGTGTAGTAACCCCTCACCTGACCATAATGCGGGTGTACATGCGCAGAACACCCGTCTCGCTTGCCTCTGCTCCCATAACAGGCAGCCGAGCCTCATATATGGGGTATGGTCTCGCTGCTGCCGGCACATCCACCACAATCACCGCCTTGCCGCCCTTGCTAGCAACCTCTGCTGCCTTGCTGCCTGTGCTGGTCCATCCGTACGAGCAGAGAACGATCTTGCCTGCAACCTTGGTGGCGTTCAGTGCGCCTGCAAAGCAGTACTGGCCCTGGTAGGTGGAAGATGGGAAAGGGGCGGAAAGGGAGGAACGAGAGTAGAAAGGGCATGGGTGAAGGTGGGTTGCTGCCTGTTGGCGCTGGTCCATCCATACGAGCACAGCACGATTTTCCCTGCGATCTTGGTGGCGTTCAGTGCGCCTGCAAAGCAGTACTGGCCCTGGTAGGTGGGGTAGGCGAAAGGAATGAAAGGGAGGAACGGGAGGAGAAAGGGAATGGATGAGGGATGGGTTGGCGCTGGCGCTGGTCCATCCATACGAGCACAGCACTATCTTCCCTGCGATCTTGGTGGCGTTCAATGAGCCTTCCTCCATAGTAGTACAGGCTCTGGAGGTTGGGGGATGCAGGGGAGTACAGACCAGTGAGTAGTGAGTACCGAGCCAAAACCGTACAGCCTCACAAGTCACGACCCTGCCTGAAAGCCATCCAGCCACTGAAATTCAGTCAGGCACATCTGCCCTTCCCCGATCTCGCCTCGGTCTCAGTCTTCCCGGCTGCCCGCACTGCAACGCCATCCACCAGCCCCAGTCTCTGCACTCCCACGTCCTCCAAGCCAAACCCATACACTGATGCTCACCTACTGCTTCCCCAATCTCACCTCGGTCTCAGTCTTCCCTGCTGCTCTCCCTGCAACGCCATCCACCAGCCCCAGCCTCTGCACTCCCACGTCCTCCAAGCCAAACCCATACACTGATGCTCACCTACTGCTTCCCCACGCCTACCTCGGTCTCAGTCTTCCCTGCTGCCCGCACTGCAACGCCGTCCACCAGGCGCAGCCTCTGCACTCCCACGTTCCCCGAGCCAAACCCATAGAGCTTCACCACCCGCCCGTCGCCCAGAGTGGCTGAAGAGACGTAGCTGCGAGCAATGGTGCTGCAGGGGGGAAAGGGGGAGGGGGAAAGGGGAGGGAAAAAGGGGGAGGAGAGGTTGAGACCGGACGGCACAAAGCCGTACAGCTTCACGACTCGCCCGTCGCCCAGCGTGGCTGAAGAGACGTAGCTGCGAGCGATGGTGCTGCAGGGAGGGAGCGGAAGAGGCAGAGGAGGGAGGGGGAAGAGGGGGAGGAGAGGTTGGGGCCTGAAGGCACAAAGCCATACAGCCTTACAGCCAGCCTGTCGCCCCGCGTGGCTGACGAGACGACACATAGCTGCGAGCGATGGTGCTGCACTGAGGGAGAGGAAGAAGAGGGGAGGGAAGAGGGCAGGCGGGGATGGGATAGAATGAACACATAAACCATGGCCTTCACTTGACACTCGCCCATGACCTGGAATTAACACATAGCGCCTCTCTTCTAACGGCTCCTGAGCACTCACCTGGCGCCAACAGAAAAGCACTTGAAACACCAACAGAAAAACACCTGAAATTTTACCTGGAGCCAACAGAAAAACATGGAAACCCACCTGGCGCCAACAGTGAGGTAGAACGGCGAGAAGTTCGAGATGCTGCGATACATTGAAGAGGTGAGAGGAGGCGGACCGGAGTTACCCGCAGCATAAACCACCACCGTGCCGGCCAGATTCGCGTATAAATACGGCAGATCGCTGAAATACGTGGCACTGGGGTCTGCACCGCCCAGGGAGAGCGAGATGACGTCAACCCCGTCAGCGACAGCCGCGTTGACTGCTGCCTCCACGTCAGCATACGTGGCAGTGGTCCCGCCTGCGTTGGCGTTGCCCCAGAAGACCTTGTAGGCTGCGAGGAAGGCTCGGGGTGCCATGCCGGTGGCGTTGCCGATGGTTGTCTTGCGGGGAGGGAGCACAATGGGCACGTTGCTGTTGCCTGCTGCCGCTCTGCATTATTGAGAGGGAAGGAGGGGTGGGATAGGCAGGCAAAGGGGTTAACCAGCGGAGGGGGGTCAAAAAGACACTGAACGTTCCAACCATACAAGCATGGATGAACCTAAGGAAAGGGGGGGGGGTGACAGAGAAAGAAAGTGGACTTTGTGGGCTAATCAGAGGAAAGGCCAAAACGTCCTGTGATGGCAGTGGTGGTGCTGACATCTGCAGTGGAACATGGACAGGAGAAGCAAGTCAGCATTGCGGTTCAGAATGTCGGAAAAGTAAAGGAGGGAGGGAGAGACAAGGGGGTATCGATCACTCACGATGCACACCAGGTGCCGTGCCCATCCGCATCTCGAGCCGACGCCCAATCAGCTCGCAAGTCTTCCTGCCCGAACCACGCCCGGAACCCGGCGCTAAAAAATCTCGCGCCAATCACCTTTCTGTTGCACTTAAAGTCAGATGTCACCTGACAGGTGCCTTTCCAGGTAGATGGAGGGTTACGGTACGCAAGTTCGGGTAGGGTAAAATTTGAGGAAAATGACGGGTGTTCCGGCCAAATACCCGTGTCGACTATTCCGACCACCACGCCCTCCCCTGCCCGCTCGCGGCCCCGGGCAGTCCAGAGAGTCCCGGGCAGGTTTAAAAAGTTTGCAGAGTCGGTGGTGAGCTTGCTGATTCGGTAGTTGGACTTGACTTCTGCAACTGCTGGGTGCCGCTTCAGCTGCTGCAGCTGCTTAGGTGTCAATCGCGCCACAAAGGCATTGCTGACGTGTTTGAATCTGGAAACGATGGGGGGGAAGTGGGCAGAAGTAAAAAGAGTGATGAGCTGGCACAGGGAAAAAATAGGTTTGAAAAATCGAGTGCAGTGCATCTACAGTAGCGTATTAGCTCCTATTGATTGTTACAACTCACTTGTACAGTACATTCGCGCGCGGCAGACGCACGTCATTCGCAACTCCATCCTGCAAGCGATCGAGCCACTGCTTGAACTGTGCGACTGCTGGCGACCCCAGGTTCATTCGCGTCGCTTGGCGATTCGCTCGGCGACGACCCCTGCGAATCCGGCCGGCCACTGAATTGATGACGTCAGACACAGAGTCTCTGACAGCCTCCGCTGCAGTGGCGGCAATCCCGTTGATTCCGCCCGTGTATCCCGCGATTGGCGGGGCGGCGCGAAGGCGGACGATGTAAACGTCAGATACGGAAGAAGGAATAACCTTGTCGACTGGTTTGTCCAGTAGCGGAATATCCGGCGGGTTTCCCGTTACATTGGAGGCCGACCCGTTAAAGGATTCTTCTGGCGTTTCAGGAGTCGGCGCAGGTTGCGATTCAGGCGCAGTTTCAGGTGGAATTTCAGGTGCGGGCGGCGGAGCGGCTTCCGAGGCGTCATTTTGCGATGGTTGCTGGGGCTCCAAGATGATATCTGATTGGTCAGCTGCAAACGAATCGAATTTTGGAATCAGGAGCATGATAAGGCATACGCATGACAATCGGACACATTGCGGCAGCAGAACAAAAAATCCCTTAAATCACAATGGTCAAGCTCTCACCTTCTTGCCCGTAAACGAGGCTGCTTCTGGCGAGGATAAGTAGTGCAAGCAGGCAACCCACGCTGGCCCTTGACCAGGAAACTGAGCGACATCGACAAATCTCCATCGCACGCAATCCTTTTTCCGCTAAGTTCAGATCCTCCGCACCAGCTCCTGTGGAGACGCCTCAAAAAGAACCTTCCGTACCCGGTCCGATGACAACTTGCGAACTTACTAGTCGTCCCCGGTTATCTGGCAGTTTTGGTACTGGAGAATCTGTCCAGTGGTTTAACGGAAGGACAGAGAAGAACGAATCTCCGATTCTAGTCTTAAATGAAATGACAACCTTCTGAAAAATA
The DNA here is from genome assembly GCA_947471745.1 of Closterium sp. Naga37s-1. Taxonomy (NCBI): domain Eukaryota; kingdom Viridiplantae; phylum Streptophyta; class Zygnematophyceae; order Desmidiales; family Closteriaceae; genus Closterium; species Closterium sp. Naga37s-1. The sequence continues at coordinate 1,815,187 of CANJKZ010000966.1, forward strand.
GTGAGCGAGAATCAGAAGCCTTGTCTGATCTCGAAGTATGGCTCAAGCGAGACGGATTTAGGGTTCGCTGAAATTGGATCTCGTGACATATGCCACCGACTGCTATCAAAGTAGTAGGCAATGGCGTGAAGAGACCTTTGTCTCTTCTCTTGCGTCGTCGCCGATAACAAATTTCGTTGCTTCTAGCGACGCGCATTCGTACTTCTACTACTAGTAGTACTTGAGAGACGAGCATCGCCATTGACGCTTCTTGGCTTGGCTAGCCAAGAAGCACGTTTCTCCAAAGCGGCGCGGATATCGCCAGCCTAGCTACGAGCTGCTGCCAACTAAGATGCTGCGCCCAATCTCCAGCACCAGGCTTCTGCGCCTCGGGCCTCCAGCAGGAAACTCTGCAAGCTAGTTGCTGCAATATTATTTTGACTGTTGGGGAAAAAATCACCTAGAATCACAGCACACCAATGACGTGGCGAAACGAGGCGCAGGTGAAATGCGCAAACTAGTGTGGGGAGGGGAGGGAATTCCCCTCCCTTCTCTCCCCCCGCCCACCCCCCCTGCTTCGCCCAAATTTCCAACTCTACCTCCCCAGCCTGCCTGGCCGTGCGCGCAGCCCTCACGCATCCTCTCTCGCGCCGGTGGCATCGCGCCCACTTGCTGCGCTTCGGATGCCTATGGCGACTGTGGGATGGCGAATGACCGAGCAAAACGATCTGCCCGTGTAGCGAAACTCATCGTTGTCGTTTGTATTTTCGTCGAATATATCCGAATTTACCTCAAGACGGTTTCCGCCATCTCTGGCAAAAGCACTTGATCGAACGGTGCAGATGGTTACGATGTGACTCTACAATAGTTAAGGACGCGTTTCAAGTAACACGGTCCAGGGGTCAAATCGGACAAGTTCGATTTGATACCGAGCCTGGCACAAAAAACGAGCTTCAAGGTGCACGTGTGACGCCAGAGGTTTCCTACGAAGTAGCATGTGAAACGCAGGGATTTCACCACATTTAATACCTATTTAACGAATTTCATATGTTTAGAACCTATTGTCACCATGTTGAACAGGATCGATCTAACAAATGACTCTATATTTATTAGCTGCATGTTCTGTTTCTAAAAGCAGCGTGCGTTTGTTATTACTAAGAGCTTCATAGATGCACCCAGCTCAAGCAACGAGGGCACACATTAGAATTTCTCAGGAAAATCATCAAGTCTCCACTTGACCCCCACCTACCCTGGCATCCCTGGCATTTCCCTGGCATTTAATCCTCTTCCAGCTAATGTAGTATATGCACAAGAGCAGTGAGTCAGTAAACAGTTGGTCGCTCTACTCCGCTTCCTTCACAGCATCCTGGGCAAAACCAGGCAGACGGAAAGAGGAAAAGCAGTAACACAACAGTTACATGGATACAGTGCGCAGTGTAGCTAATGGGTGGACAGTACAGCACATGACTACTTCTGGGACAGCTCAGAAGGCTACAGCAGCTACAAGAGTAACAGTGGGCACAGTAAAAAGAGCCGACGACTGGAAAGGAATACTGCTAAGTAGGAACTCTTTTACGGGCACTGCTATGCATGAACTCCACCCAACCCCTTACCTGCACGATTTTGGTGATATAAGTGGCCGCGAAGGCTGTGAGGGCCACCCCACCCAGCAGCGAATAGAGAGACGAGTCGCCCAGCAATGAGCTCCCACTCTCCGCCTCCTGACAGCGAGAAAAAAACAGGGAAATGGGTCTATTTTGAGGCGCCTAAGAAACGGGCCAAGAGATGAGTCCCCCAGCAATGAGCTTCCACTCTCCACCTCTTAGATTGTGAGAATGGAAGGCAGGGAGGAATGGGTTTGATAAACGGGGAGGAGAGGGGGGTGGGCCAAGGAGACAAACAGCAGTGGTAAGCGGGGTATGTAGTGCCTATGCCATCGTGCCAAATGGTTACCAAGCTCGGAAGCAGATGAAGGTCTGGTTTGATTAATCACAGAAAGCCACATTCTGATAAATGTGGACACAAAGAGAAGTCATGATGAAGTAACCCAGAATAAGATGCATCATAAGTGGACCTCAAGACCAAAGAAAGGCGTACCAGAAGGGAGCGGCCAAAGGATCCGGCGCTGACATACGCCCACGTGCCTGGCAGCATGCCAATCCACCTGGCGTGTGGTAACAGGGCAACACGGAGACAAAGTCGTAAGGTGAGGGGGTTACCCTTTGGACGGACACAAAAGGGGTAAACGGCTGACAAAGTCCCCTGTGCCAGGCACCTTGCCGATCCACCTGGGATCAAGAAGCCGTCCAGAGATGACGCGTGCCAGTGTGCTACTTCAGAAACAGCACATGGGTACGAGAGACCAGAGGCATGGTGCAGGGAGAGAGGTGATGCGAGAGGGGCTAAGGGAGAGGGGTGATGCAGGGAGAGGGGTGATGCAGGGAGAGGGGTGATGCAGGGAGAGGGGTGATGCAGGGAGAGGGGTGATGCAGGGAGAGGGGTGATGCAGGGAGAGGGGTGATGCAGGGAGAGGGGTGATGCAGGGAGAGGGGTGATTCAGGGAGAGGGGTGATGCAGGGAGAGGGGTGATGCAGGGAGAAGGGTGATGCAGGGAGAAGGGTGATGCAGGGAGAAGGGTGACGTAGGGAGAGGGGTGAATCGACAAACCTACAGCAACATGCGAGACAATCTGCACGAGGACATACGTTCCAAAGATGTATGGAAGAAGTCGGAAGTGAGCCCGTAGAAGTAGTTCCCGAGGGAGAACGGCATGAGGGGGCTGAGGCGCAGCAGAGTGACGATGGGATTGTGGTGATGCGTACAACAGTCCAAACAAGCCCACATAAAAAACTTACGTTCCGAAGATGTATGGGAGAAGCTTCACGGAAGTGAGCCCGTAAAAGTAGTTCCCGAGGGAGAACGGCATGAGGGGGCTGAGGCGCAGCAGAGTGACGATGCGGAACGAGTTGTTCCCCACTGCGCGGTCGATGGCTTCGTATTTCTTGTTACCTCGCACCATATCTTGAATGCGATCGCGCGCCACGTATCGCGCGATCAGGAACGCGATTGTGGCGGAAACCTGGGGCACGCGGGGAGAAAGGGAAGGGGGATGGTGGTGAAAAGGGGGGGAGAGAGCGAGGGAAGGTGTTAAGCGGAGGGAAGGTGTTAAGCGGAGGGAAAGGTCAGGGATGGCATTGCGGAGGAGCGAGAGAGGGGTTGTTCACGCACACGCAACAAGACCCCCCAACCGACTATCAAGAAACGTCCCTCTACTGTCACACCCGCAAAACAAACACAACCCCGCGCGTTACAATCACGCACCGTGCCAGAGAGGCTGCAGAGGAACGTGCCCATGACCGGGCCGAACAGCACACCAGCGGACAGCGTCAGCGGAATAGCCGGAACCGCGAGAACCTCGAGAAGCGAGTACCCTAGAACGAACGTCACGTATCCCCCGGATCCCGCTCCTTCAATGTACGTTGTAAAGTAATCAATCGCACCGGAGATTTCGTCCCTGTAGTAATACCCCAGAAGCGCCAGTGACGCGACGACGCTTACTATCAGTGCTCCCGCCGCCAGCGTGCCGCCGATCGCGGCTTCCTTGCTTACAACCTCGCCGTCCGAGTCGGATTCCATGCCAGCTGCCACGTCAGCTCCCACGTCACGTGGCTTCTCAATCGCCACGTCAGCAGGCTCTGAGTGGGTCGATATTGTCAGCGAGAACTTGGGAGAGGCATTCGCGTCTGCTTCTTGATGGGTAGAGTCGGGATTTAATTGATGAGCAGTCGCGTTTTGACGGGTCTCCCGAATGACGTCATGCGAGGAGACCCCATGGTTATCCTCGTTATAAGAGTCGTGATGAAAAGGTTTGATGTGCTTGACGCCGTTAGGGACATCCCAGAGTCTGTCAGTCTCGTGTCGTTTCCGTTCTTTTTGAAGAGCACAACGAACCGAGCTGTACCGAGCTGGATTGCTTTGAACCAATCTGTTCGGCAAAGTTCTGACATGAACGGTCGGAACGCGTTGCCAGGCCGAGACACATCGCTCACGGCGATAATCCGTTATGTGCGGTAGACTGATAGCCATGACATTAGAGCAGGCTTGTGGTGAACTGTGTGACTGCAACGGGGATTTATGTGCTGCTAAAGGAGTCCGCAAGGCGGTTTTGGCTGCTCCTGTCGCCATGGCTACTACTCGCGTTGAAGCTTAAAACAAGGAGATCAGCAACACACACGCGGGGTTCAGCGAACGGCTGTCAGTCGAAACAGTCTTGACAAGCAGCGGGAAGCGATCGGTTTCTGAGCAAAAGGGTCGTCGCTAGCTACACGGTCGGCGAGCCAAAGGGTGCTCAACCATACAAGCGAAGTGCAAGAAGCTCTGAAGATTTGAATTGCTGCAACCTGCTATGCTCCACCAAAGCAAGCTGGAGAGGGCAGCCTCCGCCTCCTCGCGCCCCGCAGAGTAGAATAATCAAGAACTGCGGGACTGACACTTTCCTTCAGTCACGGCTGGGAAAGGTATAGAGCGCGAGGATTTGGCAGTGGTCGGAGTGATGTGGGTGAATACGGGATGTTGAAATGATTTGATAAAATATAGGAACATCGATCTTGGACAACTTCGGCTGGCTGGGAGTAAAGTGTTGCGGCGGTGGTGGTTCGTAATCCTCGAGAGGACTTGAGTGAGCTTTGGATGTGCCTGTAGTGCGTACAGTTGGTTGCTCTCTTGGGAATATAGTCAACTTTGTGTGCACTCAACATAACAAAGGGTTGAGATTCGGCGATGCGATCAGCAGATTCCCTCGAAGCGGAAACGAACGGGTACGATGTCAAACGAGGGATGAACTTTCACGAAGCATGGGTGGATATGTGTACACACCGCGACCCCACCCATCGCAGCGTGTGATGATGGTGATGTGTTTGTGCGATCAGCGATGGTTGAAACCAGCACACGCGCGAGGTGTGTGAGGGACGAAAGCGAAGCGAATAGCGTGGCACGAGGTCTCAAAAGACGGGGACTGACAGCCAACCATGTTCTTTCGAACGGTGTGCGGATGGAAATGGATATCCACGTGGCATCGATTCATTGCCCCATGCACACGCTATGTTGTTGATGCTTCTTGACACACGGTGTCAGGTGGTCAACGCTGCGTCTGTTTCGTTTCGTGCTGACGCGTATCGGGTCATCGATGGTGGTCGAAGACCATCGATGATGCACACTTGGCCTCTTCACCGAGCATTTCGTGTGGGAAAAGGACATCACCACTAGCACCCGGCCACGTTGGCACAGAATCGACATCGGTAAGGGAATCGTTGGTGGCTTGAGATTCCACGCCCGCGGATCATGGGGTTGAATGGGGGAGTCTCACTGATATCCTTCTAGATCATCTATTGGTGAAAGTGATTGGCAGCTAATCAGAAAGTGCAATACCGAGATTTCCCTGACAGACCAAGGTGCTGGTGAAAGGTTGAGATTGTACCCAGATTCTAGCTTCACTACAACAGAAGAGTCTGATTCCTGAACATGTTCCTACAGTTACAACAGAAATAGATAACCCATCACCGGAGTGCAACTCACTCAAGCTAAACCTTCCATACATGATGGCCCCTACACAATCACAATCAGTATAACTTATGTGTTGAAACAAATGTAATGCTGCTAGTCCAACACGTTGAGAGGCCGAGTCTAAGTAACACCTCTTTATTGCCACACGAACACGATCCAACGTACGTAACCCACAACTACTGGAACCAGCGACCCACCTGGTATTGCTCCTGTTGCTCCTGCGGCTTTGCATCCACCTGGTCCTCTTGCTTTGCAATCTTGGGGCCTTTGAACCACCGGTGAGCGTCAAGAAACCACCATAGAAGAAACATGGCTACCACGACCACAATTCCCACAGCAGCATAGTTGAAATTCTCCGCCGTTACAGGATATTCAGTTGGGATAACGAAGACAACCATAGTGTAGACGACGTATGTGAGAGCGAGGACGTGGACGCACTTGCTGACAAGGGAGGAAGGGGAAGGGCAACGGGGAGGGGGGGAGGGGTGAGGTGGGGGGTGAACCGGGATGAACGGGGGAGGGAGGAGGGAGGGTGGGGGGCGGAATTTGTGAAGAGTTTTTCCGGGCACCTAAAACAAATGTTGACACACTCTGATATGAGAAAAAGGGAATGGGAAGGAAGCGGGAAAAGCGGGCTACAAGGAGTGTGAAAGTGAAGGTTGAGCTTCACATACCCCTCACTTGCACCTCGCTTGCCCTCTCTCCTCTCACTCTCTACCACCCCTCTCTCTCTCCACCACCTTCTCTTCTCCACCCCCCATCCCGTGCTCACCCGCCCGTGTGCCCGATGTAGTTGGGCAGATAGAAAGGCCCTGGAGCAAAGTTCTTGTCCGATTGGATAATCCGAAAAAAGACCGGCACTCCGTACGCGCCGAACCACCCCACCGTCGCCATCCCCGTCACCGCAAAAGCAGGGGACAGGCAGACATAACATCCCTAAATGGAGCACGAGGAATGAAACACCCAAAAGTACCCTCTCCCACCCCTCCTCTTCCCCTCTCTCCCATCCCCCTTACCCGCCTGTGTGCCCTATGTAGTTGGCCAGAAAGAAAGGCCCCGGAGCAAAGTCCTTATCAGACTGGATGATCCGAAAAAAGACCGGCACTCCGTACGCGCCGAACCACCCCACCGTCGCCATGCCCGTGACAGCAAAGTAGGCCACGGAGCCTCCGAGCAGCGGCACGAGGAAGAGAATGGCGATGGCGCTGGTGCACGCGATGGCGTTGACTGGCACCTTGCTGGAGTTCACTCGGCGCCACAGGAAGGAGAGAGGGAGACCGCGGTCGCGAGACAAGGCGTAACCCTGGGGAAAGCAGGGGAGGGGAGGAGAGGTGGGAAAAGCAGGGGAGGAGAGGAAGACCGCGGTCGCTAGCCATCCCGGTCGTCCCAGTGGTGAAAAGAAGCCTACTTTTGAGGCGCCTCAACAGTAGCCATCCCGGTCTTGGAAAACTTTTGAGGCGCCTCAAAAGACCACCCTGCAGTGGCTAGCCATCCCGGTCGTCCCAGTGCTGAAAGGAAGTCTACTTTTAAGGCGCCTCAACAGTAGCCATCCCGGTCGTCCCAGTGCTGAAAGGAAGTCTACTTTTAAGGCGCCTCAACAGTAGCCATCCCGGTCGTCCCAGTGCTGAAAGGAAGTCTACTTTTAAGGCGCCTCAACAGTAGCCATCCCGGTCGTCCCAGTGCTGAAAGGAAGTCTACTTTTAAGGCGCCTCAACAGTAGCCATCCCGGTCATGGAAAAGTAGGCCACCAAAGCAAAAGGAGAGAGGGAGGCCTAAAACACCACCGCACAGCACCACGCCATATCACACCACACACCACTCGTCAAGCTCACCACGTGGGCAGCAGCAAGTATGAGGGTGATGCTGGCGAAGAAGGAGATGAGAATAAAAGTAAAGAGCACCACCGCACCACACCACACTGAACCACACCACACTGAACCACACCACACCACACCAGATCACATCAGACCGCACCAGACCACACACCACCAATCCAACCCACCACGCGAGCAGCAGCGAGGATGAGAGTGATGGTGGCAAAGAAGAAGGAGATGAAGAAGAGACCCAGGAAGACACACGCACCCGTTCCGTTGCCGAATCTGAGAAAAGACAACAGGCAGGCATGGGAGGCATGCACGCAGAGTAGGGGGGGGGGGGGGGGGGGGGGGGGGGGGGGGAGGGGGGAGGGCGGAGGGAGGGCAAAATGGGGAGGAAGAAGGAGCCTGAGAGGGACCGTATTAACACAAAGGACCGTTCAAGAAAGGGGAGGGAGAACAACAACAGGCATGGATGGAGGGAAGGGGATTGAGATGAAAGCATTGTGGTGATGGTGGCAAAGAAGAAAGAGATGAAGAAGAGACCCAGGAGAACACACACACACGTACCCGCACCGTTGCCGTACCTGAGAGAAAAGAAGGGGTAGGGAACGGGAGGCATGCGCAGGGGGGGAAGCATAACTAGAAGAAGGAGATGAGGAAGAGACCCGCTCACAAACCCACCCCCCTCACAACCACCTTCCATAAAACACGTCCCAGAGGATTTCCACCTCTGCAAACCACCCCCATACCTCTGCAAACTTACCCAATACCTCTGCAACTCCCCCCATACCTCTGCAAACTTACCCCATACCTCTGCAAACTTACCCCATACCTCTGCAAACTCCCCCCATACCTCTGCAAACTTACCCAATACCTCTGCAAACTTACCCCATACCTCTGCAAACTCCCCCCATACCTCTGCAAACTCCCCCCATACCTCTGCAAACTCCCCCCATACCTCTGCAAACTTACCCAATACCTCTGCAACTCCCCCCATACCTCTGCAAACTTACCCCATACCTCTGCAAACTACCCCCATACCTCTGCAAACTCCCCCCATACCTCTGCAAACTTACCCCATACCTCTGCAAACTCCCCCCATACCTCTGCAAACTCCCCCCATACCTCTGCAAACTCCCCCCATACCTCTGCAAACTTACCCCATACCTCTGCAAACTCCCCCAATACCTCTGCAAACTCCCCCAAAACCTCTGCAAACTCCCCCCATACCTCTGCAAACTCCCCCATACCTCTGCAAACTCCCCCCATACCTCTGCAACTCCCCCAAAACCTCTGCAAACTCCCCCCATACCTCTGCAAACTCCCCCCATACCTCTGCAAACTCCCCCCATACCTCTGCAAACTCCCCCAAAACCTGCCAACTCCCCCCATACCTCTGAAACTCCCCCCATACCTCTGAAACCCCCCCCACACCTCCCAGACCCCCCCCACACACCTGCCTGGGAACCCACCTGCCATAGAACACGCCCCACAGGATCTGCACCTCTGCAAAGTCCCCTCCAGGTGATAAACGAGATGTTTTGAGAACAGGATCTGCAAAACATCTCTTGTCTCAAAACAGGATCTGCAAAACATCTCTTGTCTCAAAACAGGATCTGCAAAACATCTCTTGTCTCAAAACAGGATCTGCAAAACATCTCTTGTCTCAAAACAGGATCTGCAAAACATCTCTTGTCTCAAAACAGGATCTGCAAAACATCTCTTGTCTCAAAACAGGATCTGCAAATCATCTCTTGTCTCAGAACACGCCCCACAGGATCTGCACCTCTTGCAAAGTCCCCTCCAGTCACTGTGTCCTTTGCCGGTAGGTTGGCAGAACACCCGGAACACACCTGCCCCTCACAACCCACCTGCCTGGAACACACCTGCACCACAACCCACCTGCCTGGAACACACCTGCCCCTCACAACCCACCTGCCTGGAACACACCTGCACCACAACCCACCTGCCTGGAACACACCTGCACCACAACCCACCTGCCTGGAACACACCTGCACCACAACCCACCTGCCATAGAACACGTCCCAGAGAATCTGCACCTCTGCAGCGTCCCCACCAGTGACCGTGTCCGGTGAAAGCAGGTTCTTTGGGTCCTGCAAGTATGCATGCATGCGGGCAAGGCAGGCAGCTGCGGTGAGAATAAACTCTAATAAAACAGACGCCTCAAAAGTCCCCACCAGTGACCGTGTCCGGTGAAAGCAGGTTCTTTGGGTCCTGCAGGTGCAGGCAGCCACAGTGAAAGGGGAGAGGATCGGAATTTGAGACGTCTCAATAAGAGAATCGGCACCTCTGCCAAGTCCCCCCCTGTCGCCGTGTCCTTTGATGGTAGATTCCCAGGGTCCTGCATGCACATGCACCCACAGCGAAAGAGGGGAGGTACGGAGTTTGAGACGTCTTCTTCAAAGTGAATCTGCACGTCTGTCAAGTCAAGTCCCCGCCAGTGACTGTCATTTGGGTCCTGCGGAAGCAAGCAGGGAGAGAGGAGAGGCTAGGAAAGGAGGGGACGGGAGAGGAGGAGAGAGAGAGAGGAAAAGAGGATATTTGAGACGTGTCTATAAGAGAATCTGGATCTCTGCAAGCCGTCCTGTGCTGAGCTGACTCAGGAGCTGTGTTTCACCACCGCACCGCACCACACCGCACCGCACCACACCACACCACACCAAACACACACACCTGGATGCAGAAGGTGAGAGTCATGATGACAGACGCCCCACTCCACAAAGGAGATGAGCGAGAGGGCTGCTACCATGCGCTATGCTCATCCAAGAGGTGCCTTTTGAGTCGACTCAAAAATGGGAGATCACACCTTTCAGGTCAGCTCAAGGCCATTCACTCACCTGGATTCAGAAGGTGAGGGCCACGATGACGCCCCACTCCACGAAGAAGTGACTGAGAGGGTGGGTATCATCGCAAAGGGAGTCAGCACAGGTACATAGCAGCACTTGCACTGTCACTGCCCCTGTACTGACCGTACTTACCACCCATGTGAACCACACTGCACCCACCTGGATGCAGAATGTCAGTGCCACGATGACACCCCATTGCACAAAGCAGATGAGCGAGAGGGCGGCGATCATTGCAAAGGGAGTCGTCACATCGGACCGCTTCGCCTCTTCTGACGTGTGCGCCGCTGCGTCGAATGCGTAGAGCGCGTATTGCGACATGAGGAGGCCGGCTACCACCGCATATGCCTGGGAGCGGGATCAACCAAAAGGGGGAGGGGAGGGGAGGGGAGGGGAGGGGAGGGGAGCGATGGAGCGGACCGCTTCGCCTCTTCTGACGTGTGCGCCGCTGCATCGAACGCGTCGAGGGCGTATTGCGACATCAGCAGGCCGGCTACTACTGCCGGTCCACTTGGTCCACTTGGCCTCTTCTGTCGTGTGCGTTGCTCCATAGATTGTGTAGAGCGCGTACAGTGACATGAGGAGGCCTGCTACCACCGCGTATGCCTGAGAGTGGGGTCAACCGAAGGGGAAGGGAGGGAAGAAATGAAGTGGTCCACTTGGCCTCTTCTGTCGTGTGCGTTGCTCCATAGATTGTGTAGAGCGCGTACAGTGACATGAGGAGGCCTGCTACCACCGCGTATGCCTGAGAGTGGGGTCAACCGAAGGGGAAGGGAGGGAAGAAATGAAGTGGTCCACTTGGCCTCTTCTGTCGTGTGCGTTGCTCCATAGATTGTGTAGAGCGCGTACAGTGACATGAGGAGGCCTGCTACCACCGCGTATGCCTGAGAGTGGGGTCAACCGAAGGGGAAGGGAGGGAAGAAATGAAGTGGTCCACTTGGCCTCTTCTGTCGTGTGCGTTGCTCCATAGATTGTGTAGAGCGCGTACTGTGACATGAGGAGGCCTGCTACCACCGCGTATGTCTGGGATGGGAACAATATAAGAGAAGGGAGGGGAAGAGTAGGAGTGGTTTGGTGTTGCCGCTTCTCTTCTGACGGGTGCGCTGCAGCGTCGAACGCGCAGAGCATGAACACAGTGGTGAACTGAGACATGGGGGGACCTCCAGCCACCACTGCGTATGCCTGCATCGAATGCATCATGTGCGTTCTGAGAGACAAGACGAGGCCAGTTGCTACCGCGTTTCCATGAACACGGGAGGGGAGAGAAGAGATACGGGAATCAATCACGCTAGCTGACGGGAAACCCCCGAAGAAGAGTACCCGAACAAGTTACCGCATGGGCCATGTACAATTTGATTTGACTTTTGAGTTGACTCAAAAGTCATCCCCCGGAGTAGCGTACCCGAACAAGTTACCCCATGGGCCAGCCATGTACACCTCGGTTTGACGATGTGGTAAGATTGGGCAAAGCTTACCCCGTTGGGGATGCCTGTGACGCTGTACTGAGCTTCAAATTCAAAGTGATGCTGGCTGGCTGGGGGTCTTTGCGACAGCAGGAGGAGTGAGTATAAGCACCAGTGCCACCAGGAATAAGAGACTCACCCCGTTGGGAATGCCTGTGATGCTGTATTGCACCTCAAAGTGGCCGAAGACCCACGAGGCAGGCTGATGGGTCTCTGCGACAGCAGGGAGCGTGATTATGAACACGAATGCCACCAGAATCTGGTGGAGCAAGTAAAGGGGAGGGAGGAGGGAGGACAAAGCGGGAACAGGGTGAGTGATTATAAACAGCAGTACCACTAGGAACTGGTGGACCATGGGGCGGAGAGGGCAGATGTATTACCTGTAATATATATATTTTAATGTAGAAAATATCCTCTCTCACCTGCCCTGCAGCACCGTCCACGTGTATGGAGAAGTGGTCTGAGACGTCTCAAAGCAGATGGGGGAAGAGAAGAGGGAAAGAGGGCGCCCCCATTGATAACCCACCCCCCATTGACAACCCACCCCCCATTGACAACCCACCCCCCATTGATAACCCACCCCCCATTCAACGTTCATGTAGAAAATACCCTCTCTCACCTGCCCTGCAGCACCGTCCCGACTGCCAAGACTTGCCCCACGCGCTTTACGGGGAGCACGTTGATGGCTGCACAGACCAGGATGAGTGGTGCTGGGTTGAAAACTCATACATACGTCACACCAGTCTGTCTGTACCACTCATGTATACTCCCCCTCTCACCTGCAGCAACGTCCCGACTGCCAAGACTTGCCCCACGCGCTTGATCGGGAGCACGCTGATGGCCGCACAGACGAGAAAAGACTTGTGATGGGGTGATAGCTTTCACATACGTGACACACCTGCAACACTCATGCACAGTCGGTCTCTGCCTCTCACCTGCAGCACTGTCCCGACAGCCAGAATTTGCCCCACGCGCTTGGTGGGAAGCACGTTGATTGATCCACAGACGAGGATGAGCGCCACACAGACAGAGGCAGATCGGTGCATGTCTGCCTGTACCTTGTGTGCCTCTATCCCTCACCTGCAGCACTGTCCCGACAGCCAGAATTTGCCCCACGCGCTTGATGGGAAGCACGTTGATTGATCCACAGACGAGGATGAGCGCCACACAGACAGAGGCAGATCGGTGCATGTCTGCCTGTACCTTGTGTGCCTCTATCCCTCACCTGCAGCACTGTCCCGACAGCCAGAATTTGCCCCACGCGCTTGATGGGAAGCACGTTGATTGCTCCACAGACGAGGATGAGCGCCACACAGACAGAGGCAGATCGGTGCATGTCTGCCTGTACCTTGTGTGCCTCTGTCTCTCACCTGCAGCACTGTCCCGACTGCCAGAATTTGCCCCACGCGCTTGATGGGAAGCACGTTGATTGCTCCACAGACGAGGATGAGCGCCACACAGACAGAGGCAGATCGGTGCATGTCTGCCTGTACCTTGTGTGCCTCTGTCTCTCACCTGCAGCACTGTCCCGACTGCCAGAATTTGCCCCACGCGCTTGATGGGAAGCACGTTGATTGCTCCACAGACGAGGATGAGCGCCACACAGACAGAGGCAGATCGGTGCATGTCTGCCTGTACCTTGTGTGCCTCTATCCCTCACCTGCAGCACTGTCCCGACAGCCAGAATTTGCCCCACGCGCTTGTTGGGAAGCACGTTGATTGCTCCACAGACGAGGATGAGCGCCACACAGACAGAGGCAGATCGGTGCATGTCTGCCTGTACCTTGTGTGCCTCTATCCCTCACCTGCAGCACTGTCCCGACAGCCAGAATTTGCCCCACGCGCTTGATGGGAAGCACGTTGATTGCTCCACAGACGAGGATGAGCGCCACACAGACAGAGGCAGATCGGTGCATGTCTGCCTGTACCTTGTGTGCCTCTGTCTCTCACCTGCAGCACTGTCCCGACTGCCAGAATTTGCCCCACGCGCTTGATGGGAAGCACGTTGATTGCTCCACAGACGAGGATGAGCGCCACACAGACAGAGGCAGATCGGTGCATGTCTGGCTGTACCTTGTGTGCCTCTGTCTCTCACCTGCAGCACTGTCCCGACAGCCAGAATTTGCCCCACGCGCTTGATGGGAAGCACGTTGATTGCTCCACAGACGACGATGAGCGCCACACAGACAGAGGCAGATCGGTGCATGTCTGCCTGTACCTTGTGTGCCTCTATCCCTCACCTGCAGCACTGTCCCGACAGCCAGAATTTGCCCCACGCGCTTGATGGGAAGCACGTTGATTGCTCCACAGACGAGGATGAGCGCCACACAGACAGAGGCAGATCGGTGCATGTCTGCCTGTACCTTGTGTGCCTCTATCCCTCACCTGCAGCACTGTCCCGACAGCCAGAATTTGCCCCACCCGCTTGATGGGAAGCACGTTGATCGCTCCACAGACGAGGATGAGCGCCACACAGACAGAGGCAGATCGGTGCATGTCTGCCTGTACCTTGTGTGCCTCTATCCCTCACCTGCAGCACTGTCCCGACAGCCAGAATTTGCCCCACGCGCTTGATGGGAAGCACGTTGATTGCTCCACAGACGAGGATGAGCGCCACACAGACAGAGGCAGATCGGTGCATGTCTGCCTGTACCTTGTGTGCCTCTGTCTCTCACCTGCAGCACTGTCCCGACAGCCAGAATTTGCCCCACGCGCTTGATGGGAAGCACGTTGATTGCTCCACAGACGAGGATGAGCGCCACACAGACAGAGGCAGATCGGTGCATGTCTGCCTGTACCTTGTGTGCCTCTGTCTCTCACCTGCAGCACTGTCCCGACTGCCAGAATTTGCCCCACGCGCTTGATGGGAAGCACGTTGATTGCTCCACAGACGACGATGAGCGCCACACAGACAGAGGCAGATCGGTGCATGTCTGCCTGTACCTTGTGTGCCTCTATCCCTCACCTGCAGCACTGTCCCGACAGCCAGAATTTGCCCCACGCGCTTGATGGGAAGCACGTTGATTGCTCCACAGACGAGGATGAGCGCCACACAGACAGAGGCAGATCGGTGCATGTCTGCCTGTACCTTGTGTGCCTCTGTCTCTCACCTGCAGCACTGTCCCGACTGCCAGAATTTGCCCCACGCGCTTGATGGGAAGCACGTTGATTGCTCCACAGACGACGATGAGCGCCACACAGACAGAGGCAGATCGGTGCATGTCTGCCTGTACCTTGTGTGCCTCTATCCCTCACCTGCAGCACTGTCCCGACAGCCAGAATTTGCCCCACGCGCTTGTTGGGAAGCACGTTGATTGCTCCACAGACGAGGATGAGCGCCACACAGACAGAGGCAGATCGGTGCATGTCTGCCTGTACCTTGTGTGCCTCTATCCCTCACCTGCAGCACTGTCCCGACTGCCAGAATTTGCCCCACGCGCTTGATGGGAAGCACGTTGATTGCTGCACAGACCAGAATGAGCGCCGCACACGACAGGAACTGCAGGTAATGCGGGAAATGATATCCCCCCCCGTTGGCGCCACCTGGGGAAAGGGGGAAGGGGGGATAGGAGGGAAAGACGAACAGCACAGAGGAGAATGAGCGTCACGCAGGCTAGGAACTGCAGGTAGTGGGGGAAGTCGTAGCCCCCCCCCCCCCCGTTGGTGCCACCTGGGGGGGAAGCAGTTGGAATAGAAGGGTACAGCACAGAGGAGAATGAACGCCACACACGACAGAAACTGCATGAGGTAATGCAGGAAGTCGTATCCGCCGCTGTTGGTGCCTCCTGGGGGAAAAGGGGGAAGCGAGAGACATGTGGCAGTGGCACACACAGAATGAACGCCACACATGACAGAAACTGCAGGTAGTGCAGGGAGTCGCATCCGCCCCCGTTGGCGCCCACTGGGGGACCGGGGAAAGGAGGAAGTGGGGCGGAAAGGGTGATGGGGGGAAGGGAGGGGGGGAAAAGGGGTAAGTAAGACGTACGTACAGCTCCACTGCACTCAAGAGGGTGAGCGCCACACAGGTTACGTTATGAGACGTCTCAGAAGTACACTTTCTACACCTTACAGCCGCACTCAAGAGGGTGAGCGCCACGCAGGTTACGGACAGCAAGTAGTGTGGGAAGTCGTATCACCCCTCTACTCATGCCACCTGGGGATGGGTTTTGAGACGTCTCAAAAGTTTTGAGAGGTCTCAAAGGTCAAGAGGGTGAGCGCCACGCCACGCAGGTTACGGACAGCAAGTAGTGTGGTAAGTCGTATCACCCCTCTACTCATGCCACCTGGAGATGGGGGAAAAGGAGAGGTGTGGTGTGGGTGGGGAAGGAACAAGAGGGGAAAGGCAAGCCGTGGTGGATGGCCTGGAAACGGGTGAAGGGGGGAAGCGGGGAGAAGAAGGGTTTTTGAGTCGACTCAAAAACAGACTCATCACACGTGGTGTGGGTGGGGAAGGAATACGAGGGGAAAGGCAAGCCGTGGTGAGATGCCCTGGAAACGGGTGAAGGGAGGAAGCGGGGAGAAAAAGGGAAGGGATGGGGGAGGGGGAGGGAAGGGAAGGGAACCCCCTGCAGCTGTGGCTAGAACTTCCCAAGTAGAGCACGAACGGACGGAGCAATCTCAGAGGCGCCTCAAAAACCGTGTCAGTTCACACGGAGGGATCTCACCACGTGGCCCCCGGGGAAGGGATGGGGGAGAGGTCTCAAAGGTCAAGAGGGGAAACCCCCCGTGGCTGTGGCTAGCACTTGCCACGTACAGCACGGAGCAATCTTCCCAACAAGGAGCACCAACCCGCCCACCCCACCCACCCCACCCACCACCCCACCCACCCTACCCAACCCCCCACCCCATCCACCCCACCCCCCCACCCACCCTACCCAACCCACCCACCCCACCCACCCCACCCACCCTACCCACCCACCCACCCCACCCACCCCACCCACCCTACCCACCCACCCACCCCACCCACCCCACCCAACCCACCCACCCCACCCCACCCCCCCACCCAACCCACCCCACCCCACCCCACCCCACCCCCCCACCCACCCTACCCAACCCCCCACCCCACCCACCCCACCCACCCCACCCACCCCCCCACCCACGCACCTGTGGCCAGCAGCACGAGCGACATGATCTGCTGGATGCCCCCAAACGCCACTCCGCCCACTCCCACCGACACCCCCACGAACTCCAGCCAGCCCTGGTGGAGAAGTGTGAGAACGTTAGAGGTGACTATGACGTCAGCTGAAGTAGTGAAGGTGACTCTTGACTTGGACATAGTTGTAGTAGTTGTAGTTGTTGTAGTAGTTTGTAGTTGTAGTTGTAGTTGTAGTTGTAGTTGTAGTTGTAGTTGTAGTTGTAGTTGTAGTTGTAGTTGTAGTTGTAGTTGTAGTTGTAGTTGTAGTTGTAGTTGTAGTTGTAGTTGTAGTTGTAGTTGTAGTTGTAGTTGTAGTTGTAGTTGTAGTTGTAGTTGTAGTTGTAGTTGTAGTTGTAGTTGTAGTTGTAGTTGTAGTTGTAGTTGTAGTTGTAGTTGTAGTTGTAGTTGTAGTTGTAGTTGTAGTTGTAGTTGTAGTTGTAGTTGTAGTTGTAGTTGTAGTTGTAGTTGTAGTTGTAGTTGTAGTTGTAGTTGTAGTTGTAGTTGTAGTTGTAGTTGTAGTTGTTGTTGTTGTTGTTGTTGTTGTTGTTGTTGTTGTTGTTGTTGTTGTTGTTGTTGTTGTTGTTGTTGTTGTTGTTGTTGTTGTTGTTGTTGTTGTTGTTGTTGTTGTTGTTGTTGTTGTTGTTGTTGTTGTTTTTTTTTTTTTTTTTTTTTTTTTTTTTTTGGTACTTAGAACTTGTAATTTCCCCGTAGACACTCCCTACAAGCTCACCAGCACTCCCAGAAACTCTAACCAGCCTTAGCGAGGGTTACAGTGAGTGAGGGTATGGAGTGATAAAAGTGGAAATCTGGGAAATGGTTAGTGATTACAGTGATGGAGTGATTACAGTGATGGAGTGATTACAGTGATGTATGCCCTCACTATCCATGCGGATAGCAATAGTTAACACTCACAGTGATCCATGCTGCAAACGGCCCGTACTTAGGGCCGGCGAGAGCAGCCGCCCAGAAATAGAGCGAGCCAGCTGTCTGTGTAGGGCAATGGGGGAGAGGAGGGGGAGGGGTGGAGAGGTGTTTTGCGCGGTGCGGTTCCAAAAAGCAGCTGCCCAGAAATAGAGCGAGCCAGCTGTCTGTGTAGGGGAGTGGGGGAGGAGAGGGGGAGGGGTGGAGAGGAGTTTTGAGCGGTTCTAAAAAGCAGACTTTGTGTGGGCAGCCGCCCAGAAATAGAGCGAGCCAGCTGTCTGTATATGGGAGTGGGGGAGAGAGGGAGAAGGAGGTGTAGAGAGATGAGGGGTGAGGGAGGAGAGGAGATTTGCGGTGTCCCAAGAAGCAGCCTCCCTGTGGAGCAGCCGCCCAGAAATAGAGCGCCAGCTGTCTGTAGACGAGTGGGGGAGGGTTGGGAGGGGCAGAAACGGAGACGAGACGAGGTTAGGTGAGGCGGAGATGAGATGAGGGGAGGGGAAGACGAGAGGAGGGGAGGAGGAAAGGAGAGGATGGGTGGGAGACGGGACGAGAAGGAAGGCAACGAAAAATGCATGTGTGCATGTGTGTGTGTGTGGGTGTGTGTGTGTGTGTGTGTGCGCGCGCGCGTGTGTGTGTGTGTGTTTGTGAGTGAGAGTGAAAGTGAGAGAGTATGTATTGGAACTCGGGCGCGAGTGTGTGAGTGAGAGTAAGAGGGAGTAAGCAGCTCACAGGGAAGGAGGAGGCGATTTCTGCAAAGGAGAGGGCGAGCAGGTGGGCAAAGAAGGCTGTGATCCACCAGAACCACACGCAGCACACCGGCCCGCCGTTGAGATACGCCGTGCTGCAAGCCCAACACCATACATGATAGGCACGAGAGGTCGTGGGGGGGAATGAATGAGGGCAGTGCGAACGAAGAAGGCAGTGATCCACCAGAGCCACACGCAGCACACCGGCCCGCCGTTCAGATACGCCGTGCTGCAGGGCAAGCATGACAGGCAAAAGAGATGAAGGGGGGGAGAATGAGGGCAGTGAAGGTCGAGCAGTGATCCACCAGAACCACACGCAGCACACCGGCCCACCGTTCATATTAGCCGTGCTGCAATAACTGTGAGTCGTGACATGCGTTTTCTGGGGGGGGAGGGGGGACTGAATTGGAAGGCGGGG
The DNA here is from genome assembly GCA_947471745.1 of Closterium sp. Naga37s-1. Taxonomy (NCBI): domain Eukaryota; kingdom Viridiplantae; phylum Streptophyta; class Zygnematophyceae; order Desmidiales; family Closteriaceae; genus Closterium; species Closterium sp. Naga37s-1. Next base: position 1,834,091 of record CANJKZ010000966.1, read on the forward strand.
TGTGAAGGGAAAAGGTTCAAATTTACGGTTTTCGTAAAATACGGTCCGTTTTTTACGGTCGTTTTTTACGGTGTTAAAAAAAAAAAACGGCCGTTTTTTTGTTAGAGAACTCTGTTCACCAAGAAAAAAAAGAGAAAAACAAGGTCAAAAACAATTTCAATCATGCCAACAAGCGCATACATGCAAGAAGGGGTCCATCCCCTTCATGCTGCTGCATTTCGGGTTCAATTTGGTCTCACTAAGTGGCCGTTTTGTTAGTTATAGAGGAAACAACTCCTGGAACCGTTTTAAACCGTTTTTTACGACCGTTTTTTACGGTACCGTTTTTTACGGTAAAATTTCAATAAAACTGTCATTTTTTTTAACCCTGGGAAGTGGTGGTATTATAAGAAGGTAAAGAAAGCAGTGAAGGAGAAGGGGGGAGGCTATTGCAGGTGGTGATCTCCTAAGGCCTCAAGCAGCAGAGCAGAGACTCAGAGAGCCCTCCATCCACCCTCTCCTTTCCCCCCTGGCTTATGAGGCGCCTCAAAAGTCACAGAAGGCAACAGGAAGCAACAGGAAGCCCAAGCACGTCACGCACGTAACCATAGTAGGGGAGAATCCCAAGAATAGGCCCATGCGCTCACCCATGTCCTCGCACGTACGTACCCATAGTAGGGGATCCCCAGGAACATGCCCACGCCACAGAACGCCACTGAGAACAGCTCGAACGAGTTCTGCAGACGAGAGAAAGAAGGGGTTACATTGTTACAGCATTTTCTTTTCAGTCGGGCCGGCTCAAAACAAAAGTGTGGAGTTTCAAGGTCACCACGGGGCAAAGAAATCCTTATGACGGTTCAGAAATCAGGATTGAGAAGTTTCAGGTTTGGGGTTAGCCGCCGCGGCAGCGGGCCGCAAAACGAAAACGGAAAACAGAGCGGCGCTTTACAGACAGGATATTGACTGAATCGTGATAGTGGCGCTCTTTGACGCGTACGAACAAAACGACGGGACGGAAATCGGAGGGAGTGGGAAACACAAGAAACAGGACGATCATGACCCGATGGCGTCATTTCCTTCAAGGACGAAAATCAGGATAACTTGCGGTGTACGCGTTATAGAGTCTCACCATGGACCGCTGCAGGTCTTGCGTGTATCCGAGCTCCATTAGCCGTTTCTCTCCAGAATCAAGCTCCAACGTAAACAGCACCCCGTCGTCTAACATAATCTCCATCGTCTTTGCTTTCCCCTCCCCGGCATCTCCGCCTTCCCCGCCTTCCGCTCCGCCAACGTGGATTCCCCCGTCTTCTTTCACGAGCGCAACCACCGCAGCCCCCTCGAAAGCGCAGCCTTCGCGGAACAGCTCGTCTTCCTCTGACTGCACGATCGCCGATTCCGTCGCCGTCGCCATAATTTTATGGTTGTCGATGGTGTAAACAATTTTATGTCTAAATGGAAAGTCGTACGGCTATTTTGGATTGAATACTGTTTTACGAAATTTTCCAAGGGAAAAAACGGACGGCTGATATATAATTTGCGAGTTAGGAATGGCGTTCGAGTTAGTAGCGCCTCGAGGCGTACTGACAGGGTGCTAGTTTCCCGTGACTCCGAGAGAATTTTGAATCGACAGCGACGCACTGAAAAAAGGTGAAGTTAGTGAGTCTTTTTAATAACATATGCATGCCGCGACAATGCGGTCCAAGCTGCTCTAGATACTACGGCGTTCCCGAGAAAAACGATGAGTTTCGCGACGGGGAAAACGAGAGGGGGTTACGTTCGGGTTTCCGAAGCGCGCGGTCACGAGTCGGCGGGTGTCGTTGCTAAGTTAGTACGTAGCAAGGGCGGCTGCATTGCTCAGGACGAAGACGGCTCACCTCAGTTCAATAGTAATAATCTGAACATCCGTGACTTGGAGTGTGAATTAATCACGGACGAGCAATTGCAAATTAGAGAAACTTACTAAAATCGGCTCCAACGATGTATTTTCCTGGAATAGTATTGCCTTTATCAGGCAAGGAACCGAAGCCAGTCGTAGCTAGCAGCGCTGCGCAGCAGAGGGGAGGCAACCGTTACAGCTTGGAGTTTTTGGTAGGAGGGAGGGAAGGGAAGGGAAACTTTTGTTGAGCAAGTGGAATGGTTCGAGCATGTCCGCCACAGCCGCACAGCAACTAGAAACGGACAGCTCTTGGGCAGGTTCACTCAAAGATTTGGTGGTACCTGCAATTAGGGCGTATCTTAGAGCTCGGCCCTCAAAGAACCTACCGAACCACTTGAACATGTAACTAAATCTTCCTGAAACACACGGAACCGTATTAGTTCTCTGAGGGAAAGCAATCATCATCACTGATAGTTGCGGTACGGTGCAAACTGTCAGAGCTCGGTGCAACGTTCATACACCTCGGTGGGGCGTCACTTGCAAACGCTGCAACTAGACAAGCGGAAGGAGGAGAGGAGCATGTCTTGCTTTTCCATTTCGGTCAAGATTGAGCAGGTGTTTGAAAGCACTTAAAGAGTGTCCCTTAAAGAATACGGGGGCCACGGGGGGTGTTCTCAGCGTTGGAAGGCTACTTGTCGTACGTTCAACGCTCATGAATTAACTGTCTCTACTGAGTGCCAACAATTTTTCTCACTGGCGCTTACTATGTAAAAATGGGTCCACGTAAAGAAGCATCAGGCTAAGGTGCACACTAGCGAGTGCATCACGGATTCCTCAATTACTCTCTCGTGGTGCTGAGGAACATTTTCCTAAGTGCCGAGTGCATCAGAACTCGATGGGGATAGGATGACCGGATTATGGAACAGATGGTGGTTCCAACAAGCCTTACATAGCATGGGAAGTTTCAAATATTGCTCTATAATTTCCAGGACTGATCAAAAGCATCTCCAGTTGTGGCCTGGGGAGGGAGGGGAGCGGGGATGAGCGGTAGGTGGGAACTGTCACTCCACTCCGTTTTCATTTCCAGTGGTGCAGTTCGGTTCTTTGCGGCACATCAGTTCCTTTGTTTGACAGCGGTCTTGGGTGTAGCACCGCGCACTTTCCATTTGTAAAAACACGATCAATAAAACACAGAACCGTGAGTTTTTACGTAGGTTTTAATAGTTTTTCTCACAAAACTGGTGTCGCCTCCCTCCAACAACGCGTACAAACGACAGTCATCACCACCTGGAAGCTCCTGCCCTAGCCTCAGCAAACCAGACACGTGTCGATTATGGCGCTTCTAGCGGGCGCTCCACCCACGCTTATGCCTAATGTGGTTACATCACGAACATGCGCGACTGCCGTGTTACCATTCGCCTCACATTGCGCATCCATTGAATCTTCTCGAGCCCATCTCACAACCTCCCGAAATCTCTCCCTCATTTCTCCACGAACCCCGCCTTTTCACCGACTCGCCTCGAGGTCCGAGCGTAGCCGAACTGGTTTCGTGACCCGCGCTTCGGCGGACAGTTCGGCGGAGCGCGATTCCGAATCCTCAAGGAAAGTGCGCGAGGGAGAGGAGCAGGCGGTGGGGGAAGAAGCGGAGGAGGAAGAGGAGGAGGATGAGGAAGTGGAGCTGGAAAAGTGCCATTTTGGGGGGAAAGAACTGGAGCGGTTCGTGAAAATCAACGAGGGCCAGTGGCGTGGCGCGTTTCTGGTGAGTTAGACGCACTAATGATGGTGAATCATCACGACAGAGATGTCAAAGGACAGACGGGCCGCGGCGTATGTTACGAGCGGAATTCTTGAGTCCGCTCAGAATCACTTTCACAAGTCAGGCTTACTCTTTTGAAAATAACTTGGGGGCTGCTGCTGCTGCTGCTGCTGCTGCTGCTGCTGCTGCTGCTTGGGGGCTTCAAGGCACGGCTGTTGTATTGAGAACCCAAGGGCTGTAGCCTTCAAAGATGAGCCCACGGTTCTGTTTTAAACCTTCAGGCATGCCCACTGGGGTTGATGTTTGGGGTTTAAGTTTGGGTCTCAGTCTCGGATGAAGGTTTGGGGTTTAAGGCCTCGGGTTTATGTTTTGTTCAAGCTCATAGTACTTTGTTCTTCCCATTCATGCTCCCCAATCCCTCCCTCCTTTCTTTTTGCTTCAATCTCCTAATCTTAGCCCTTCCCCCCACCCACCTTCACCTCCGCTCCCCTTCTCCCCTTCAACCCCCCTTCACCTCCCCACCCCTTCTCTCCTTCTCCCCTTCAACCCCCCTTCACCCGCACAACAATTCTGAATGCCGCCTGATACACAGAGAGCCCACCCAACCGCCTCTCTTCTCCTCCCCCTTGCCTCTCCCCACCTTCCTTGCCCCTTCCCCCCCGCTTCCCCCTCTCTCCGCCCAACCCCCCCCTCCCCTCCCCTCCCCCCACCAGCACTACGATCTGAACGGCCGTCTGCTGCACAGAGTGCCCACCCGCCTCTCTGCTACAGCCTCTGGGCGGGGAGAGAACAGCTCCCTGCTACAGACGTGAGTCTCTGCTACAACTTCTAGACGTGGTAATTACTGCGTTTTGTTTCATTACTGAGCCTTAGGTCTCTCCGTTCCTCTGCACCTCTCACCACCCGCTGCCACCTCTCACCATTCCCCTCCCCTCCTCTCAGCTCCAGCCCAAGTCGATTATGCAGCAATCTTGTTCTCGCTCTCGCTCTCGCTCATAGAAGAACTGCTAGCAATTTTCGTCTCCTCTGCTCCTTGTTATCTTCCACCTCTCTTCATTCCCCCCCTCCCATTTTCTCACCATTCCTGTCCCCTCTTCTCACCATTCCCGTCCCCTCCTCTCACCATTCTTGTCCCTCTTCTCACCATTCTCCCTCCCTCCTCCTCAACAGGTTGAGTGTGAAGCAAGCGTGCACAAGTGGGGAGGAGGTGGGAGGGGAGGAATGGGTGGAAATCAAACTAGAGGAGGTCAACCGGATCACAGCAGCCAATCGCCTTCAGGCACGTGGCAGAGGATTTTTCACAATAGAGAATGATTAAGATGGCTGGCTCGTGTAAAAATAGTATTTTTGAGACGTCTCAAAAATAGAGAATGATTAAGATGGCTGGCTCGTGTAAAAAGAGTATTTTTGAGACGTCTCAAAAATAGAGAATGATTAAGATTGCTGGCTCGTGTAAAAAGAGTATTTTTGAGACGTCTCAAAAATAGAGAATGATTAAGATGGCTGGCTTGTGTAAAAAGAGTATTTTTGAGACGTCTCAAAAATAGAGAATGATTAAGATGGCTGGCTCGTGTAAAAATAGTATTTTTGAGACGTCTCAAAAATAGAGAATGATTAAGATGGCTGGCTCGTGTAAAAGGGGTATTTTTGAGACGTCTCAAAAATAGAGAATGATTAAGATGGCTGGCTCGCGATGATGCTTGGGCTGTCAGCTCGGTTTTGTCGGGTTGCTATGATGTGACACATCGTTGTGACATTGCAACCCGCGGGAGGCACATAGTACATTGTGCCTCTTCCTACCCTACCCCTCATTTCCTCTACTCTCCTTACCCCGGCTGCCCATACCCCTCACTTCCCCTACCCCCACTCCCTATCCCCGCTGTATCTCCACTCCACTCTGTCCCTCGACCCCATCCCTCACACAGTGAGGGCAGTCACATGCCGCTCTTTCTTTTGCATTTCCACTCCCATCTCTCTGACATCCCATTCCATTTCCAATCCCATCTCTCTGACATCCCATTCCAGTTCCAATCCCATCTCTCTGACATCCCATTCCATTTCCAATCCCATCTCTCTGACATCCCATTCCATTTCCAATCCCATCTCTCTGACTCCCCTCTCCTCTGTATGCAATTCAGGTCGCCTGGTTCCCAGACTACAGGGCATACGCGCTGAGCCACCAAACCGCAGAGGACTTAGTGAGGGCGCTGGCAGTGGGGGTGGTGGGAGCAGAGGCAGCAGATGCCGACGAAGCAGCAGAGGTCATCCGAGGGGTGAAGCTGCCGTCCCGCCGCCCGGCTCTCGTCAGCGAAACCTGCCTCTTCCTCTCCGAACCAGTTTCCGAAGCAGGTTCCGAACCAGGTTCCGAGCCTCCTGCCGAAGCAAGCTCAGAAGAAGATGTAACTTGGGGGAATCGGAGGGTGCGCACATTCCATGTGCTGGACTCCAAGGGAATGATCGACACCCTGGGAGTGTTTGTGGAGGAGAGGGAGGGAGCGGGTGAGGATGGTCCAGGGGCAACAACAGCCCATGCCAGAGAGTTATTGGGAGGTGAGTCAGTGAAAAGGGAGAGGGTGGGAGGGGGCGTGCATTCCATGTGTTTGACTCCAAGGGAATGATCGACACTCTTGGGGTGTTTGTGGAGGAGCGGGAAGCAGCGGGTGAAGCTGGTCCTGGCGCTACGCCACCCCGCTAGCGAGTCAAGATGGTCAAGATAGTCAAGATAGTCAAGATGGTCAAGATAGTCAAGATAGTCAAGATGGTCAAGATAGTCAAGATAGTCAAGATGGTCAAGATGGTCAACATGGTGACGACAAGTCGGAGCACTTTAGAGAGCTACTGGAGGTGAGTCAATGAAAGAGGAGAAGAGAAGGCGGGTTGTGCGTTACATGTGTTGGATTCAAAGGGAATGATCGACACTCTTGGGGTGTTTGTGGAGGAGCGGGAGGGCAGCAGGGAAGGATCAAGTGAAGAAGGCACATGGGTCCATGGCAAAGAGTTGATAGAGGCGAGTCAATGAATGAAAGAGGAAGAGGTGGGTGCGAGCGTTCCATGTGCTGAACTCCCAAGGGTACGATCGACACCCTTGGGGTGTTTTTGGAGGAGTGGGAGGGAGCGGGGGTGAAGCTGGGTCATCCCAGAACCCAGGGACGACGGCAGCCCATGCGAGAGGGCTTCGGGAGGTGAGCCTATGAAAAATCGGTGGGTGCGTGGATTCCGTTCCATGTGCTGAGGTTTAGGGAAATGATATTCACACTGGGGGTGTTTTTGGAGGAGTGGGAGAAAGTGGGTGAAGCTGGGTCAGGCGCAACAACAGCCCATGCCAGAGAGTTATTGGGAGGTGAGTCAGTGAAAAGGGAGAGGGTGGGTGAGAGCTTTCCATGTGTTGGACTCCCAAGGGGATGGTCGACACCCTTTGGGGTGTTTTTGGAGGAGAGGGAGGGGAAGGAAGAAGATGGTCCAAGGGCAACAGCAGCAGCCCATGTCAGAGAGCTTCTGGAGGTTGAGTCAGTGGAAAAGGAGAGGGTGGGTGCGTGCGAGCTTTCCATGTGGGCAACGGCAGCCCATGCCAGAGAGCTTCTGGAGGTGAGTGAATTACTTTTGAAAGGAGAGGTAGGGTGCGCGGGTTCCATGTGTTGGACTCAAAGGGGGATGCATCCACAGAGGACACGCTGGGGGTGTTTGTGGGGGGGGAATGGAGAAGGAGCGGGTCAAGATAGTCAAGATAGTCAAGATAGTCAAGAAAGTCAACATGGTCAGGTCAGATTGGCCTGCTCCTAGCATGGACCAAGGGGTCATCTTCACATGTTGGCCCATGCCAGAGAGTTGCTGGAGGTGAGTCAGTGAAAAAGGAACAGGTGGGGTCGTTTATTTCGTGCACATCCACCACCCACATCCACCACCCACCGGTCTTCAGTTGCTCCCTTCCTATTTTTTGAGTCGACTCCCTTCCTTCCAAAAATAGGCCCTTCCTTCTCCCCTCCCTCTGCCCTCCGGTCCTCTTCCTGCTTTTCTGGCGCAACCCGACCCGCTCACTGCCCTGATCCCCCCCTCCCGCCTGGCTCTACTGCTGGGCGAGTGGGACGGCACTTCACCACCCACCGGTCAAGCACTCACCATCCCTACGTTGCTCCCTTTCCCCCACTTCCGCCCTTATCCCTCCACCCTCCCTCCTCACCAGACGCAACCAGACGACCCCAGCGCCCTGATCTTCCCCTCCCGCCTGGCTCTGCTGCTGGGGGAATGGGATGGCACCTGCACCACCCACCAATCAATCACCACCCTTTTCCTCCCCACTCCCTTCTCCTCGTCAGGCGCAACCAGACCCCACCAACGCCCCGATCCCCCACTCCCGCCTTTCACTACTGCTGGGCGAGTGGGACGGCACCTCCACCACCCACCGATCCGCCATCTATGGGGAAACCGTGACTCACTCCACCTCCAACTTCTTCCTCACTCGCTTCAGTGATGGGAGCCTGGGCCTGGTGAGTCACCCTCCCTTATTGCCTCCATCATAGCCCACCATACTCCACCACACCACCCACCGATCCGCCATCTATGGGGAAACCGTGACTCACTCCACCTCCAACTTCTTCCTCACTCGCTTCAGTGATGAGAGCCTGGGCCTGGTGAGTCACCCTCCCTTATTGCCTCCTTCCTCCCTCCTCCACCTCCACCACCCACCAGTCCGCCATCTATGGGAAGATGGTGACCCACTCCTCCTCCAACCTTTTTCCTCACCCGCTTCAGTGATGGGAGTTTGGGACTGGTGAGTCACCCGGCCTTGTCGCCTCCTTCCTCCTTCCCTGAAGGGCCTGCTACGAGTTTTGGGTCGACTCAAAGCTCGACTCACTTTTGAGTCGACTCAAAGCTCGACTCACTTTTGAGTCGACTGAAAACTTGTCTCCTCCATCCTCCTTCCCTGAAGGGCCTACTACATGCCGTTCTCCCCCCCACCAAACTCGTGCTTCCTCCACCCCTTTTTGCCAACACCTGTTCACACATGCTTTCTTACACCAGGAAGAGACAGGGGGTGACCTCTTCTTCAGGTGGAGGGGAGCCGTTGCAAGCCACTCAGAGGCAGCCCCTGAAGGGGCTTCTTCATTCCGTCCCCTTTCAACTCTCCCCTATTCTTTAATTCTTTTCCACATGCGTTCCTACACCAGGAGGAGACACGGGGTGACCTCTGCTTCAGGCGGCGAGGTGCCGTTTCCAACCACACAGAGGCAGCTCCCAAAGCTGAGGCCACCTCTACCGAAGCTGCAGCCTCGGAAGATCAGGCTGGGCAGGAGCAGCGGGACGGGGGCGGGCGCGTTGTGCTAGACGGAGGGCAGCAGATCACCCTCCTTCCCGGCGGTCTCGCTCTCTCCGCCCCCTGCTGTGTGCCCCGCGGCCGAGCTTTCTTCTTTGAAACCATCCTGGCGGAACCAGAGGAGGGAGAGGGGGCAGGGGCTGGGGTGGAGAGGCAAGGAGGCGAGGGGGTGGGGGTTGGGGTGGCTGGAGCAGAGGGGTGGTGGCGGCGGCGAGTGGTTCGGACGTACGATCCGGATGGGTTGGTTGTTTCCAGCTCAGTGTTCGCTGAGAGGAAGCTGGGATGAGAGGAAGGTGCGGGGGTGCTAGACGGATGGCAGCAGATCACCCTCCTTCCCGGCGGTCTCGCTCTCTCTGCGCCCTGCTGTGTGCCCCGCGGGCGAAAATTCTTCTTTGAAACCATCCTGGCGGAACCAGAGGAGGGCAAGGGGGCGGGGGTGGGAGTTGGGGAGGAGGGGCAAGGAGGTGAGGGGATGGGAATTGGGGTTCCTGGAGTGGAGGGGTGGCAGCGGCGGCGAGTGGTTCGGACGTACGATCCGGATGGTTTGGTTGTATCCAGCTCAGTGTTTGCAGAGCGGAAGTTGGGGTGATGGCAGCATGGTGTCCTTTTGAGGCGCCTGAATGAGCGGAAGTTGGGGTGATACGGTATCAGATACGGTATTAGCTGAGAGAACGATGGGGTATTGGTAGATGAGATGGCATGGCTGGCAGTGATTTCTGAGTTGAGTTAACTCAATAAAGTGGTTCTGATGTACGATCCGGATGGCATTGCAGTGACCAGCTTGAGACAAAATAGCTGCTAAGAAGAGAATTCAGTTTTCCCCCCTCTTTTCTTGAGCTGTCTCTGAATACATACGGTACATACATTGTAGAAAGATTGCAAATACGGTAGCCATATTGCCCCACTACTCTCCCCCTTCCTCCTCCTCCCCCTCCTGCTTCTGTCCCCCTTTCCCCCCCACCCCCACTCCTTGCTGTATACCCTCTACCACTTCCCTCTTTCTCTCCTCTCCCCATCCCGATGTTTAACCACAAAGCATGTCACTGGAAAGATGTAACCAAGGTCATTTTACTAACTAACTTACGGTACCGTAAGTAATGGATACAGACTCTGTACTACAGAGGAAGTGTGACAAAAGAACACTCCAAAATCGTATTTATTTCGTACCCATACAGAGAATGATCCACCATCCAACTGTTGTCTACATTCAGCATGTTCTAGAGCGATCTCAGAACAGTCTGAATGTACGCAACGCTGTCCCCAACCACCAGCCAGCCTTCTATCAAACAAGCAATTTAGCCACAAACGCGGACGAGAGCCTACCAAAAATCCAGCTTCCCAGAGATCGACCCGCCGAACACAACAAACATCTTGGGCGCGCGGCGATGGTTACCCGTGTTCTGCAGGCTTTTGAGACACCTCAAAGGTCAAACGCGGACGAGAGTCTACCAGAAGTCCAGCTTCCCAGAGATCGTCCCGTTGCCGCGGAACACAACAAACATCTTGGGCGCGCGGCGACGGCCGTTCGTGTTCTGTAGACCGGCCATAAGCGCAGCGCCATCCATGGTACCGTACAGAGTGTAGGCTGTGCCCCAGCGAACCCAGGTGGAAGTCCAGGTGCCGGGCAGATCCGTAACAGTGGTTGGAGTTACCAGCGTGTCGCAGGGGTTACCGGTTACGACAGACTGTGAGGTGGGGGCTGAAGTGGTTCCTGTAACGAGCAGCTGATAGGTGAGAGTCAGGGAGCCGTTCCTGACGGAAAGGGGAGTATAAGGAGGGCAAGGGAAACAAGATTTAGAACGTGGGGAGGACGGAATGTGGGAACCAGCAAAGAACCAACACAAACACTCGAAATGCAGGCTTGATCGAAATGGGGAGATATCGTTACCATGATATAGAAAGGGAAGGAGAAGGAGAGGGGGGCAGGGGGAAGGAGGGGGGTGGGAGAGTTGGGAGGATGGGGATGGTTTTTTTTTTGGGGGGGGGGGGGAAGGGCGGGGGGGATGGGGAGAGGTTGGAGAGGGGAGGGAGGGACTCACTGTGACTGATAGTTCTTGAGCGCGGCAGATCCCCTGACGCCATAGACGCGAGGGCACGATTTCAAGGAAGACTCGCCGGATGCTGCATTCCGCGCAAACAACAGCCGTGGCAAACGAGAACGAGGTAACGTCACGCTGTGAAAAAACTCGTGGTGAACTCCTCTCGGAAAAAAGAGCACACAACTGCATTTGAAGGGATGGCGAATTGATGCGGATGGGTGTGGCGACTCACCAATGAGAATGGGCCAGCGGAACCGCCCGTTGCCGCGTCCGCCGCGACCGTTGCCATGGGCCTGGACGGAACAACCTGCATCCACCCCACCGCGTCGACATCAACGAATGACAAGGATGAGAGCAAGGCCAGCGTCTCGGCTTATAGGATGAATGCCAATTTCAGGAAAAAAATGTCCCCAAATAAAAACTAAAATAATAATAAAAATAAACAAAATAGAACTACCGATGCAATTATGAGCTGAGTAACATGCAGCGCAATTGAGAGTGGTCTCTTACAAAGAGCGGCGAGGATGAGGCCGAGGAAGACGATCGCTGCGGAGGATTTCATCGTGCCGCTGTGGTGCGACGACTTAGGCGATCGACGACGGTGAGGATGAGATAATTCAGAACCGAACAACTCGCGGATACGGAATACTTGTACTCGAAGGTGCTGTTTCGATCTGTGAGAGAAAGCAGGATGATCGATAGATGGACTCCATTTCCTTTTGTACTGCTCCAAACTTCCTCGTCAGACGCGACGCGAAGGTCCCCCCGAGAACGAAGTTGGCGGTGGGAGGAGGAATAAACGAGATCGGACAGCGCAGCGACTCGTGGAGGTTGGTTGGTCGGCGTCAAGTGGGGGGGTTGTTTGGGGGAGGTAGGTGAGTTGGGAGAATCTTCCTGTTTTGGAAGCTGAGGAGATATGGCGGCTGGGTTGAGGAAAATCGAGGACGTGCAGCAGCAACGGCTTGGTGATGTGCTGCACATCCCAAACAGGTTGGCAGCATTAGGATCTTTCTAAAACTACCTTAACCCATCCCAACCCACACAAGATTCAATTGTGAACAGAGCCACGTGTAACAGGCGAAAAGCGCTGTCCACTTGTTTCGTGCTTGCAACTTACTGTACATGCGAGTTTTTTAACAGCGGGTTCAGAGGTGGCGGTTTTTTCAGCAGATTCAGCCGCCACGCCATGCTTTCAGCGGTGTAGATCGAAAAGCTGTTCCACGGTATTCAAGCACACCCACCCACCGCCCACAAGGGTGACACTCTGGCCACGTGACATGGATGGTCCGAGAAATACAGCACATGGCTGCGGCTTGAGTCAGAAAGGTAGGTTAAATTGTTGTACCTCTGTTAAGGTAGCTTCAGTAACATGAAATACTGAGTATCTCATAATGTACCCCACGTTGGTATAAGTACCATATGGATCCTAGTTGCCTTCTGTCGTTCCTTGCTGCAGCAGCAACTCTCCTTTGCAACACAGTTTCAGATTCTGAACACATTTTCGGAAACTGCTCATCAAGAGCTTCAGATCGACACCATTATTGTGTTCACACAGCGAACATTTGGTCGTCGACAGTGCTCGTTCAGTATCCCCTTTTGAGTTCTATAAGAGCATACAACGCTTAAGGCACCCAAGATTGTCAACTTTTGTAGTCTTAGTGCTGTGTGTCATAGGGAGTACAACTTTTAGGGTTAGGTTTATGTACCCCAACCAACACTTTCATTCGCACCCCCCCGGTGCGCCCTGTCCGTCCGTCGCACTCCGTGCGCCCTGCCGGTCGCGTCGCGCCCGTCCCATCCGTCCCGTCTATCGCGTCCTGTCCGTTCCGTCCCGTCCGTCCCGTCTATCGCGTCCCGTCCGTTCCGTCCCGTCCGTCCGTGGCGTTTGTCCGTCGCGTCCCCCCCCCCTCCCCCACCTTTGGCCCGTGCCGTCCGTCGCGTCGCGCTCCCCCCTGTTCGTCCCGTCCGTCCCCCCCCCCCCCCTCCCCCCCCAAGTCCGTCCCGTCCATCGCGCTCCCCCCATCCGTCATGTCCGTCGCGCCGTGTGCGCCCAGCCCGTCGCATCATCAGCGCCGCGCCAGCCCGTCTCGCCACGCCGCGCCAGCCCGTCCCATTGCGCTGTGCCCAGCTCGTCCCGCCGCGCCGCGGGACGTCCTGTCCTGCCGAGCCGCGCCTTCCTGCCCGTCCCGTCGCCTCGTGCTGCCTATCCTGCTTACCGCGCCCTATCCTAACGTCCTATAGTGCACTGAGCTTCTTGCACTACCTGTCATACCCTTCTCAGGCTTTTTCAGAGTTTAGGGTTTCAGCAGTGACAGTTCCACCCGCTCAATACAGCTATGATGACCCCTAGGGTGCTGCGCTTTGACGCCGACGGTAGGCCGCTCGAGTTTTCTGTCTGGCTCCTGCATGCGCAGCACCTCCTCGAGAGTCAGGTCCAGGCAGGCAAGTCTCTGTGAACACACGCTTCCGGTGTCCTTCCTGCGCCCGACAGCCCTACGCCTTTAGGCACTGCCCCCGACGACGCAACTAGAGAATGTTATGCACGCGAGCGTGCTGACGTGACGGCGTGGAAGTCGCGTGACGCTGTGGCCTGCATCGCCCTCAGCAGCCTCCTCCCTGAGTCTGAAGAGACCCACTTTACTCAAGTTCGCACGGCTAGTGAGTTCCTGACTGCGATCAAGGCCCACTACGCTACTCGCAACACTGTCTCTCTTGGTCGCCTCGTTCCTGTTCCTTCCGTTCCTGTTTCCTGACCTCGCCTCGTTTGAGCGCACTGCGAACTTGATTACTCACCTCCGCTCGCTCGATTCTAGCTACCGCGCTGCTTGCACTGACGCACAGCTTGCACTACTTCCTCCCCCCATTGCAATTACTATTTATTTCATCGCCACTAGCCTCCTTGACCTCTTTGCCTCGGTTCGTGATGCGCTTCTTTTGAAGCACCCTACTGAGCTCACTATCGGGGTCCTTGAGTCTGCGCTCAAGGATGTCGAGAGCAACCTCCGCTCCATAGCCTCCACCTCTGGTGCTGTGCCCCCTCCGCTGTTTCACGGGTGCACTGTCCCTCAGCTGCCCACCTTCACTGCCTCCCTCGCCACTGTCGCTAGTGACGTGATCGCAGCTGCTGTTACGACTTCTTCGTGGTCTCGGGGTAGGAGTGGCAGGAGGGGTGGTCAGGGTGCGGGCGGAGGCGGCGGAGGCAGCGGGGGTGACGTTGTGAGCGGTGGCGGTGGGAGTGCAGGGGCTGGAGGAGCTCCTCGTGCAGCGGCTGGTGACTCCACTGCAGCGGCTGGTGGAGGTGACGCCCTGGTTCGTCAGCCACCTACAGGCCTGCCAGACGCAGGGGGTGGAGCAGCGGCGTGGTACCTGACTCGGCAGCACCAGCAGCTGCAGCCCCCCCTCCTCGCAGCAGCCACAGCAGCAGCAGCGGCAGCAGCAGGTTTTGGTGCAGGGGTCAGGACAGCGTCAGTTGCAGCGCGGTGTCGTCCACCCTCCCTGCACCTATCACGTTCTGACATGTGCTCGCCGCGGCCAGCCTTGTGGCCGCAGCCACACACCGGGTCAGTGCGTTGCTCAGCTTACTGACACGGTTCGTTTAGCCTACGGCGTTGGCGGCCCTGCCCCTGACTGGCTTCCCCTTGTTCAGACGTATGGCCCCGGTTTGTGGGGCATGGCGGCTTCTCAGTTGGTTGATCTCTTAGGAACTCCTCATGCTATGTATGCTGTTGTTGACTCTAGTGCTTCTGACTCTGTTTACTCGAGTGTTGTTAGCTTAGGTGCTAGACTTGCTGAGCTACCTGTTGCTAGTGCATGTACTTGTGTAGACACTAGTTCAGGAGCTGCTCCGGAGGACGCTTCGCTTTCTTTCACTCTGGACTCCGAAGCTTCGCATTGTTTATTACGCGATTGCACGACACTTACCCCGCTTCCCACGCCGGTCTCTGTAGCACTGGTTGATCCCACTTCGGGACCAGTCACTGCTCGCTACACTACTACGCTTCCGTGCTCGGCTGTTCCCTCCGGTTCTCCGACCGGCTTCCACGTCCCCTCATTCTCGAGGAACTTGGTGGGCGTGAGGCCGCTCGTGAGTCAGCACATGGGTGTGTGGATTGAGCATTCTGGCAAGACTGCGGTTTGTGTTGACGGGGACACGTACGCGCCTCTCGCCACCTTTACCGCTGAGCCAGGCTCTGGTCTCTACACACTTCACACTGGCCCCTGTGTGCAGCAGCAGTAGCAGCAGCAGCAGCAGCAGCAGCAGCGGCTACTGCCCCCACCCCTTACTCCTCCTCCCTTCGTCCGGCCACTGAGCCTTTTGAGACGCTCCACTTGGACGTCTGGGGCCCCGCCTCTCGCCTTGGCCCTGAGCGTGAGCGTTTCTTTCTGGTGGTCGTTGACGACTACTCCACAGTGTTCCCCCTGGCGAAGAAGTCTGAGGTGACTTCCACGCTGATCAGGTGGTTGCTTACCACAGAGGATACTCGTGGCCGTCGTGTCAGCTGTCTTCACTCCGACCACGGGGGTGAATTTTGCTCCAGCGTTCTCGCTGGATTCTGTCGCGAGCATGGCATTCGTCAGTCCTGGATGCTTCTAGAGTCCCCACAGCAGAATGGGTTTGCTGAGCGCCGCATAGGCTTGGTCATGGAGATCGCCCGCACCTCCTTGACTCACACCCGTGCCCCCCATTTTCTGTGTCCCTACGCGGTTAGGTACGCCGCTCACCAGCTGAACCTCTGGCCACGTGTCTCTCGGCCAGAGGTTTCACCGACTAGTCTTTGGACCGGGTCCCCTTGTGTTGGGTCGCGGTTTTGAGTCTGGGGTTGCTTGGCTCTTGTTCGCAACACCTTCGCGGACAAGATCTCGACTTGCGCCGTTCCCTGTGTCTTCCTTGGTTTCCCAAAGGGCTCCTTTGACTTCACCTTTTACCACCCTCCCCTTCACCGGTTCTTTGACTCCCGTGACATCACTTTCGACGAATCCGTCCCCTACTACGTCAGGTACCCCTGCCGAGGTCTCCCGGTTCCTGCTCCCCCTCTCTTTCTGACTTTCGCTCCCCCTACCCGACCCGGCTCCAGGCTCGTGTTCGACGTTCCCGTGAGGAGCAGCTGGAGTTGGAGAGAGAGGAGCTAGAGTTGCAGCGGCTGGAGGAGCAGCAGCAGCAACAACATCAGCAGCAGCAGGAGCAGCAGCGGCAGCCGCAACTGGAGCCGCCGCAGCCGTAGGAGGAGCAGTGGCAGCTACAGCAGGAGCAGCAGCAGCCGCCGCAGGAGCAGCAGCAGCAGCAGCCGCCTCCTCCTCCTGTCTCCGATCTTCGGACCCTCGGTCTCCCCTCTCGCTCTCCTTCCTCTTCCCCTTCTCCTCCTGTCTACGGTCCCGCGTTTCCTCCTCCTGACTCCTCCCCAGCTATTGACACTCGTTCTCTGCCTCCGCTGTCTCCTCCTCCTTCGCACGCTTGGCCCTCTCGTTGCTCTCTTCGTGCTCTGTTCCGTCGTAGTCCGCCTTGTTCGTCTCCGTCTGTGCTTCCGTCTCCCCATGAGTCGGCCCTCAATGCTTCCCTCTCTACCCCTGTCACTGACTACTACCGCGCGTACCGTCCCGTTCTCTCTCGTGTTCTCGCCTCTCTTATTACCCACCCTCGTGCCTCTTTGTCCTCTGTCTCCGCTCATACTGCCGCATTCACTGAGTTTGCCTCTACTCGCCGCCTTGACTACGCCACTAGTCTTGTGGCTGCTCCTCCTACTAGTCCTCTGGCCGTCTGGGGCTGAGTCTGCCCTTGGCTGTGACGCCCTAGAGGACAGGCAGTTTGAGCTAGAGTTCCTGGCAGCCGCTTCCCCTAATCTCTGTGCCATGCTGCTCGCACCTGAGGGAGACCCCGACGCCCTTGACATACCGACTCCTTGCACTTCCGCTGAGGCAGTGTCAGGGCCTTGGGCCTCTTAGTGGAGAGCTGCCATGGACGCAGAGATGGCCTCCTACAAATCCACATGCACTGACGTCGACGAGGTTCCCCCCCTGGGGCGAACGTAGTCGATGGCATGTGGATTTACAGGGTGAAACGGCCACCGGGATCTCCTCCGGTCTTCAAGGCACGCTACGTGGCTAGAGGTTTCAGTCAGCGCGAGGGAGTTGACTTCTTTCAAACCTTCGCGCCTACCCCGAAGATGACCATTCTTCGGGTGTTAATTCACATAGCAGCACAGAGAGACTACGAGTTACACTCTCTCAACTTCTCCACTGCTTTCCTTCAGGGTAGCCTACACGAGGAGGTCTGGCTGCGTCGTCCCTCTGCATTCACCGGCACTTTCCCTCCTGGGACCTAGTGGAGGCTGAGGCGACCAGTCTACGGTCTCCGTCAGGCTCCTTGTGAGTGGCACGACACCCTTCGTTCTACCCTGTCTAACCTTGGTTTCCAGCCGTCTTCTGCCGACCCCTCGTTGTTCGTTCGTCGTGGCTCCACACCGTTCTTTGTTCTGGTCTACGTTGACGACCTGGTTTTTGCCACTGCTGACAGGGTTGCCTTGGCAGACGTGATGTCCGAACTGCAGAAGAGACACATGTGCACTGACCTTGGTGAGCTGCGCCACTACCTTGGCCTGCATATCACCAGGGACAGAGCTGCTCGCACCATTACACTCTCACAGTCACACATGGTGCAGCAGGTCCTTCAGCGGTTCGAGCTCCAGCACTCCACAGTACAGCGCACACCTCTTGCTGTTGACCACAGACTTACTGGACCCTTTCCTGACGAGTCGTTTGAGCCTAGTGGTCCCTACGCAGAGCTGATGGGCTGCCTCATGTACCTGATGACTTGTACTCGCCCGGACCTCGCCTTCCCTCTCAGCATCCTTGCTCGCTTTGTTGCGCCAGGGAGACACCAACCTGTTCACTAGACAGCAGCTGTGAGAGTGGCGAAGTACCTAACGACAACATCAGGCGTGGGGCTGGTTCTTGGAGGGCAGTAGTCTGTCGTACTTACTGGTCACTGTGACTCTTCTTACGCTGACGACGCTGAGACTCACAGGCCTATTCAGGGGTTTGCTTCAGCCTGGGTTCTGGAGCTGTTTCGTGGAGGTCCACGCGTTCCTCCTCGGTCTTGACCTCTACCGCTGAGGCTGAGATCTACGCTTGTGCCATGGCGGCACAAGAGTTGTGTTGGTTGACCTTCTTGCTTGCCGACCTTGGTGAGCGGCCGAGCTCTGCACCAACCTTGTTCACTGACAACAAGGCGTCGATTCTCCTATGTCGAGAGCCGCGACTGGAGAGCAGAGTGAAGCACATTAACATCAGGCACTTTCTTCTACGAGAGTTGCAGAGACGTGGACAGGCTCGTTTCGAGTTTGTGGAGTCCGAGGCCAACACTGCAGACATCTTCACCAAGGCGCTTCCGCCTTGTGACCACCAGAGGTGCTGCGTGCAGTTAGGCCTTGTTGACATAGGTTCTCGTCGTGTGTAGACTTGAGTTCTCTGCTTGCTTTGCTTGTACACTTTGCTAAGGGCGTGTTACATTTTTCTTTTTTTTTTTCGTCCGGACGGCCAATCGTCCGGACGATTGTGTGGTTACGAAACTCGTTAAATTTCAGCAGTGAGTTCGTCAGGGTCTAAACGACGTCGCATTCTTCGTACTGCCTCCTTGCGACATCGCATTGGTCGTAACGCGAGCGTGCGACGTCGCAATCTTCGTACGCGCCCGGACTGCCGTCCGGACTTTCAGCAACTTCAAAAAATGTAACACGCCCTTATGTCTTTGTGAACTCTTGGACTGGCCTTATGGCCTCTTTTGTTTGTGCTCAGAGTGTGTGGTGACGTTGTGATCCACCCTGAGCTTTGTTTCTTTGTGACTGGTCTTGTGACCGTACACTTTTGGTTTTGCTTGACACCCCTCACTTAGACTATGGGGGTGTGTCAAATGTTGTAGTCTTAGTGATGTGTGTCATAGGGGGTACAACTCTTAGGGTTAGGTTTATGTATCTGTTACAAGTGCAATTGAGTGATCGAACGAGAATTACACTATCGAAGCAAAAGTACAATGAGCGAAGGATTGAGCGATAACTAAATAGCGAAGACCATTGTGGTAACGGTAACGAACTGTGGGTGACGGCGACGGGCCTGGAACTGAGGTTGGGACTGTGGTTGGGAAATGTCGAGGTGGAGGCACGGAGCGCAGGTTACCCGCCGAGCCGTGAGGTCGGGGTGCGACGTGCGAAGGTGGCGGGAGGATTGTCGATGCGAGGGTTGCGAGTGGTAACGGTGCTGACTGTGGTGCTACAGTGATGTACGCGCTGAGCAGGGGCGCGAAGTAAGGAAAATGAATTTTCCTTACACTACCCCCCCCCCCCCTTTAAGGAGGACCTCTTTACGAAAGCGCGTGTACATCCCGGAAGTTTCGGCTGCGCAGGTACTCGGTGAGGATAGGGTGACTCTCTTTTCTATCCAGGGGGACCCAATTGTTCTCTGTGGGCGTGCGGTCTTTACGGCGGATAAGAAATTCGACCCTGCGAGCTCCCCTTGGGTCACGAACTTGGTGGCTCAAAATATTTTCGGGTGAGATGATTGGCTCGATCGGTGGTCATGTAATGCTGGCTGGGCGGTTGCGAGGCAGTTGGCTGGTGGATGTCACATAAGGGCGAAGCAGGCTGACGGGGAAGGACGGGCTGACGTACCAGTCAGCAGGGAGGAGTAGGTGGGCAGTGACGGGTGTGATCATGTGGCTGATGCGGAATGGCCCGCAATATCTGGGGCGGAGTTTTGGGGTAATGGGCAGGCGGAGGTTCTGGGTGTCGAGTAAAACTAGGTCGTCGGGCTGGTAAGTGACAGGTCGGCGGTGGCGATCGGCGTTGCGTTTAGCGATGATGTTCGATTTTTGAATTGCGTCTGCTGCTCGGGTCCGTGCTGCTTGTAAAATTTCGGCGAATTGTTGCGCTCGTGGCACCGGGTTGTCGGGATTCGGGGTCATGGGTACTGTGGGGTCTTGTCCGTAGTTAAGGTAAAACGGTGACTGTTGGGTCGTGGCGGATGGCGAGTTGTTGTACGCAAACTCGATAAGTGGCAATTGCTGTTCCCACGTGCTTGGGTCGTCGCACGTGGCTCGGATGAGCTGCTCCATGGTATGGTTTGTCCGTTCTGTCTGTCCGTCTGTCTCGGGATGGTACGAAGAACTGAACTGTAGTTGCGTGCCGAACAGCTGCCACAGGTTCCGCCAGAAGTTACTGGTGAATTTCGTATCCCTATCGCTAATGATTGCTGCTGGTATCCCGTGTAATCGAACGACGGTAGCGATGAAAAGCCGAGCTGTTTCTTCGGCTGAGATGGATTTCTTGCATGCTGCAAAATGCGCCATTTTCGTCAACCGATCGACGACGACCAGGATCGCATCGTTCCTACCAGCCGGTAACCCTGTGACGAAGTCCATCGTCACCTGCTGCCAAGCACGCTTTGGGGGTAGTATCGGCTGCAACTGCCCTGCCGGCCGCTTCCGTGATGATTTCATGAGTTGGCAGGTGGGGCACGACGCCACGTGTCGCTGTACGTCGGTCAACATCTCGGGCCAATAGTAATACCGCTGAAGTTGCTGTCGTGTTTTTTCTACCCCGAAATGCCCCGAGGTAACTCCGTCGTGTGCCTCCTGTAATAGTAATTCCCGTAGCAGTGTGTACCCTGGTACCCAGATGCGGTCGGTCCCGGATTTTACGTAATAAACTCCCTTTGCTGCTGCGAACTGCTGCAAATTTCCTCCTGTGAAGAATGGATCCGTTCGGTACCCGTGGGTAAATAGGCCTGTCAGTAGTGGGCTGGTATGGGCAAGTAGTATTACATGGATCTGGGCAGTGGGGCGGGTCAACGCGTCGGCGATGTTCGATGCCCCCTTTTTGTAGGTGACCGTGTAGTGAAAATTGGACTCAAGGAAATCGAGCCAGCGGATCTGTCGTGGGTTGAGGTGGGGCTGTGCGCGGAGGTACTGTAGTGATTTATGGTCTGTCCGTACTGTCACGTCTGCGCCGGTCAAGTAACAGCGCCACACTTTAAATGCATGCACGATCGTGAGCATTTCGTGGTCGTGTATCGGGTGATTTTTCTCAGGCGGATGCAGTTTTCGTGTCTCGTATGCGATGGGTTGTAGGCCGTCGCCGAAGTCCTGTAGCAGTACGGCTCCGATGGTGATGTCGCTGACGTCTGTAACTACTTCAAATGGGCGGTGTGGGTCAGCAATGCGCAATAACGGTGGTGAAAAGATAACAGTTTTCAGGGCAGAGAAGGCAGCATGCTCTTTCTCCCCCCACGTAAAAACGACCCCCTTGCGCAGTAAGTTGTTGAGTGGAGCTGTTAAGCGTGCCATGTCGGGGACGAACCGACGCATATAATTTACGAACCCCAAAAAACCCTGCAGCTCCATGATGTTCGTCAGGGGGTGCCAGGCTTTTGCCGTGTCCAACTTCTTCGGGTCAATTTTGACCCCAGCCTCCGAAATAACGTGCCCCAAAAACTCTAGCCTACCCTGAAAAAACTCGCACTTGGAACCCTTTGTCAGCAGCCGATGCTCGTCTAAATTTTTAAACACTGCTTCCAGATCTGCTAAGTGCTGCTGCTTGTCGCGACTGTAGACGAGGATGCCGTCGAGGTAAACTATCACGCATTTATCTAAAAGTGGCCTAAACGCCTCGTTCATGGTCATCTGAAATGTCGCTGTACCCTCCTTATTCGCCCGAGCCCGATCGATAGCATGAATCGGTACTGTGACTCGGTGAGGGTCGGTGGGCTTGGGCGAGCAGGCAGTCTCGTCAGTAGTTGGCCCGGTTCCTACTAATTGCTGGCGTTTCCCTGCCTTGGAGACTCCCTCCCCTGCTCTGCTCCGCGGCGCCTCAGCTCCTCTGGGCACTCACTTTTGTGATGGCCCGGCCTATTCCAAGCAAAGCAGCGCCCCTTAAACGACGCGGGAGCTGCATTTGTCTCAACGGCATGTACGGTGGCGTGCTCGATCAGTCCCCGAGGGCGATGTCCGTAGTAGGACCCCGGTCTCGGATGACGCAAAATGTCGATTTTCTCGGCGAGCGCGAGAATCTCATTGAAATTCGAGAGTCCGCGTAGCATGATTTCGTGCGAGATGTTCGGCTTCAGCCCTCCGACGTAACGGTCCACCCGCTCCGCTTCGTGCATGTAGCCGACTTGCTCGCATAATGCGAGAAAACCGCTCGTATAATCTTGAACCGACCTGAGCTGTCGCCAAGTTCACAGTCTCTGACACGCCAAAATAGAAGCCGCGATTGGCTCGAAGCGCGCCCGAAGTCCTGCGCACCACGCATCCCACGTGCTGTACTGGGCGGTTTTGCGGAATGAGCTCCAGGTGACGGCTGGACCCGTGGGCCCTTCCTCTTGCGACGGTGGCTCGTAGGCGCGTGGCGACGTCATGATGACTCGCCACCAGTCCATAGCGGGGCCCCTCAGCAGCGAGACAGCGTATCTGATTTTCGCTGCGTCCGACTCGACGTAATTCGCATCGAAGAAGACATTCATCGTGAAGACCCACGATTGAACCGTCGGACCTCCACGTTGGCTCAGGTTGAAGTAGGGTGGGCGCTGCGGCTTGAGTGGCATAGGTGCCATGATGGCGTGGTCGCCACTTGTCGCCGCGAATTCCACGTGCCGACGGGCTTCACGAGGCTCCCGCGGGCTTGGCGCGACCCTGTTCCTCTCCATACCAGGCATTGAGTGGGCGGCGCCATCACTGGCTGCGCCGGAGCGCTGTCCCACGCTGTCATTTTATGTCGGTGTGCCTGATGAGATGATGATCGGCTCCTCCGATTGTGCAGGTGCATTTCAGTGTGGTGGTGCCGGAGTATTCACTGTGGATTGCTGATGCGCGGAGTCACGTTCCGCCATGAGCGTCGCAATTTCGAGCGCCGATTCTTCGACTTGGCGCACGAGTCGGTCGAGTTGCTCCTGCGTCAGTGTCGCGAGAGTGAATTCGGCCATGGCGGGGGTATCGGGCAAGCTCAGCAAGAGCCTCTGTCGTGGCCGTGCGTGCTTACGAGAGAGCACTACGAGCGGCGGTGCTGTGTCGCTGAGAGACGTCGACCCCCTCAAAAAATTGAGATAGCGGGGTAGCGAAGGTGTGGGTGCGGTCCGAGAAGAGATCGTAGGCTCTGAATACCAAGTGTTACGAGTGCAATTGAGTGATCGAACGAGAATTGCACTATCGAAGCAAAAGTACAATGAGCGAAGGATTGAGTGATAACTAAATAGCGAAGACCACAGTGGTAACGGTAACGAAGTGTGGGTGACGCGCGACGGGCCTGGAACTGAGGTTGGGACTGTGGTTGGGAAATGTCGAGGCGGAGGCCCGGAGCGCGGGTTACCCGCCTAGCCGTGAGGTTGGGGTGCGACGTGCGAAGGTGGCGGGAGGATTGTCGATGCGAGGGTTGCGAGTGGTAACGGTGCTGACTGTGGTGCTACAGTGATGTACGCGCTGAGCAGGGGCACGAAGTAAGGAAAAGGAATTTTCCTTACAGTACCCCAACCAACATTGTGAATGCAACACTTTCATTCTTCACAAAGATGGCATCAGTGTCAAATTATATGTATGTCATATATGTGTAGGCTGTAGTGGGGTAGCCAACATGGGGTACAACCCCATTAGGGTTTCACATTTGTACCCAACTCTTTCATAGTTCATTCATTCCTGCTACTACATTCTAACATGGTATCAGAGCACTAGGTCCGTAGGACCGTCCTTTTTTTTTCTGAGCCCACCTACCGCTGCGGTTACCGCGCTACCCCACGTGTTGTCCTGCGCTAGCCTTCGCCTGCCTTGCCTTGTGACGTGCTGCGCTTCGCGCGCCGTCCTGCAGCCCTCGCGCTGCCTACTGTTGCCCTAGCTACGCGCGCACCGCCCTACAGACCCGTAAAGCCAGCGCGCCGCCCCTGCAGGCCCGTAAGGCCACCCCGCCGCCCCTGCAGGCCCGTCAGGCCCGCGAGCCGCCCCTGCAGGCCCGTCAGGCCCGCGCCCCGCCCCTGCAGACCCGTCAGGCCCGCGAGCCGCCCCTGCAGGTCCGTCAGACCCGCGAGCCGCCCCTGCAGGCCCGTCAGGCCAGAGCGCGGCCCCACCTTGCAGCCGATGCGGCCCCGCCGGGCCGCTGTCGCGGCCCCGCCCTGCCGCGGACGCGGCCTCGCCCTGCCGTCGACGCGGCCCCGCCCTCCCACTGTCGCGGCCCCGCCCTGACGCCGACGCGGCCCTGCCAGGTCGCGGCCCCGCCCTGCCGCCGTGTCGCGGACCGCCCTGCCGCTGACGCGGCCCCGCCCTGCCGTCGACGCGGCCCCGCCCTCCCACTGTCGCGGCCCCGCCCTGACGCCGACGCGGCCCCGCCAGGTCGCGGCCCCGCCGACGCGGCCCCGCCCTGCTGCCGTGACGCGGCCCCGCCCTGCCGCTGACGCGACCCCGCCCTGCCGCCGACACGGCCTCGCCCTACCGCCGACGCGGCCCCGCCTGGGCCCGCCCTGCCGCCGACACGGCCCCGCCCTGCCGCCGACGCGGCCCCGCCCCGCCGCCGACGCGGCCCCGCCTGGCCCCGCCCTGCCGCCAACACGGCCTCGCCCTGCCGCCGACACGGCCCCGCCCTGCAGCAGCTGCCACGGCCCTGCCCTGCGGCTGTCGTGGCCCCAGCCCTGCAGCTGACGCGGCCCTATTCTGCAGCCGCTGTTGCGGCCCCGCCATCGCCGCCGTCGTGCGCCTGCCCTTCCCGCCACTGGTGAGCACCTGCCCTACCCGCGCTTCCCGCGCGTCTGTCTTGTTAGCGCGCTGCAGCGCCATCTGCCTGCCTGCCTGTCTGCCTGCCTGCCTGCCTGCCTCGCCCGCCCTGTCCACGCTGATACTGCTGCTACTTCTGTTCCTGCTGCTAGGCTGCTGGTGCTGCTGCTGCTGCTACTACTGCTACTGCTGCTACTGGCGGTGGCCAGATGCAGCTCCAGCGACGTCCGCGCGAGTCTCTCATGCCCCAGCAGCTTCGTGAGTGGTACGCTAGTTGGGGTTGTGGCGGTAGCCGTCGTAGCTGTCGCCCTGGAGCTGGTCAGCTGGGAGCGTCAGGCAGAGGCCAGCTGCAGCTGCAGTGGCGCCCGCGCGAGACACTTACGCCCCAGCAGCTTCACGAGTGGTACGCTCAGAGTAGAGGGTCTCGGAGTACCGTTCGCTGCCCGTACGTCATTCGCACATGTGATCGGGCTGGTCAGGCTTGCGGGACGCTTAGTGACACCTAGTCCCGCTACTTCGCCCGTCTGAGCGACGCCTGGCGTACCGAGTTTGGCGACGAGGCTGAGCTCCCCACCTGGCTGGAGCTGCTTAGGCAGAGGGTAGATATCTTTGCTCTTGACTATGATGCTATTCTCACTGCCATGTATGCATTGCCTACTAGTGCTGACGGTGCCTGTTACCTGTGCGTACCGCCTGACCCAGGTATAGAACCCACTGCTCTAGGTGCTGGTGAGGCTGCTGCTTTGGGTGCTCGTGCGTCTCCTGCTCTAGGTGCTGGTGCGGCTGCTGCTCTAGGTGCTAGTGCGTCTCCTGCTCTAGGTGCTGGTGAGGCTGCTGCTCCAGGTGCTGGTGCGTCTGCTCTCTCTGGTACTGCACCTGCCGAGGCCTTGTACACCTTCACACTTGACTCAGGTGCTTCCCGCTCCTTCTTTCGCGACAGCACCACCCTCACGCCGCTCAGTCGGTCGGTTGCAGTCTCCCTGGTAGACCCCTCTGGGGGTCCAGTCCTTGCGCACTCCTCCACGGTCCTGCCGTGTCCGGCGGTCCCGTCTGGCTCCCTGTCAGGTCTTCACCTCCCCTCGTTCTCTACAAACTTGGTGAGTGGTGCTGACCTCCAGGACCAGTGGGTTGACCAGTTCACTCCTGGAGGTCAGCGCGTGACCCACTGTACGTGCTCCCGGACGGGCCGGCACCTGGCCACGTTTACCCGTGCGCCAGGCTCGAGTCTGTACACACTGACTACTGTGTCCCCTCAGGTCGCTGCGTCTGCCTCAGCGTCAGGTCAGCTAGCGCCCCCCTGCTCGTATCGCGCTTTGTCGCACCGAACCCTCCTTTGGCACCACCGTCTTGGTCACCCCTCGGTGCAGCGCCTTCGTAGCATGCACCGCCGTGTCCTTGTCTCTGGTCTTCCCAGGATTCTCCCTCCCCTCCCACCCTCGCCTGCTCCTCCTTGTCTTCCCTGTGTCGAGGGGCGGCAGCGCGCCGCTCCTCACTCCTCCTCGTTTCCCCCGAAGACTGCTCCCCTGCAGACCCTGCACATGGACGTGTGGGGCCCAGCCCGCGTCAGTGGGCAGGACCGCGAGCGGTACTTCCTGCTGGTTGTTGACGACTACTCGCGTTACACCATGGTCTTCCCCTTGCGCACCAAGGGTGAGGTCCCTGATGTTTTGATCCCTTGGATCCGCGCTGCCCGTCTCCAGCTCCGCGAGCGGTTCGGGACGGAGTTTCCCGTCCTGCGTCTGCACTCTGACAGAGGTGGGGAGTTTTCCTCCGACCTTCTGCAGAGCTTTTGTCGTGGGGAGGGCATTCTCCAGGAGTTCACGCTTCCGGCCTCTCCGTAGCAGAATGGGGTTGCAGAGCGCCGCATTGGCTTGGTCATGGAGGTCGCTCGTACCTCCATGGTCCATGCGGCTGCCCCCCATTTTCTGTGGCCGTTTGCGGTCCGCTACGCCGCGCATCAGCTCAACCTCTGGCCCCGTGTCTCCTTGCCGGAGACCTCGCCCACACTGCGGTGGACAGGGAAGGTTGGCGATGCGTCGGTGTTCCGGGCCTGGGGCTCTCGTGCCTTTGTCCGCAATACCACCGCGGACAAGCTCTCCGCCTGCGCTGTTCCCTGTGTCTTCCTTGGCTTTGTCCCTGACGCGCCTGGTTGGCAGTTTTACCACCCCACCTCGCGCCGTGTCTTCCCCTCTCAGGACGTCACGTTCAACAAGTCGGTTCCCTTTTACCGTCTCTTTCCCTACCGCACTGCCCCCATCCCCGCTCCCGGTCCTGCTCCTTCAGGTGTGTCTCAGGTAGACCCTCCTCCCTTGACTGCGCCAGTTGAGGTCACTGGTGACTCAGGTCCTGGTGAGGGTGGTCCTGCTCGGGGTGCTGCTTCTGGGGGTGCTGAGCCTGGGGGTGCGGAGCCTGGGGGTGCGGAGCCTGGGGGTGCTGAGCCTGGGGGTGCGGAGCCTGGAGGTGCTGAGCCTGGGGTACTGAGTCTGGGGGTGCTGCACCTGGGGGTGCTGAGGCGTCTGGTGAGCAGTCTCCCTGGAGTGGCCGTCTCCGTAGTCGATCCGCTGGTGCCTCGCCGCTGCACTCTCGTCGTTGTCTCCCTCTCTCTCCACAGCAGCTGCGTGAGTGGTATGTTAGCCGTTAGGGTCGAGCTGCTGGAGCTGGGGGCCCTGCTGCGCGAGGTGCTGGTGTTGGAGGCACTGGAGCCGGCGCTGTCCCTCTCTCCCCACAGCAACTGTGTGAGTGGTACGTTAGCCGTCAGGGTTGCGCTGCTGGCGCTAGGGGCCCTGCTGCGGGAGGCGCTGGAGCTGGTGACTCTGCTACTGGAGTTGTTTCTTCTGGAGTTCCTGTAGCAGCTGGTCCCGGAGGTGCTCGTACTGAGGTACTGGAGCTGCTAGGACTGCAGGTCCTGCTGGACCTGGATGTGCTGCTGTCGACTCTGAGGTTGGAGGCCTTGGAGCTGGAGGTGTCGGTTCTGGGGGGTGCTACTGCTGGTGGCGCTTGAGCTGGAGGTTCTGGAGCTGCTGCGGGTGCTGGCGCTGGAGGTTCTGGAGCTGTTGGAGGTGCTGGCGCTTGTGGCGCTGGAGCTGGAGGTTCTGGAGCTGCTGCGGGTGCTGGCGCTGGAGGTTCTGGAGCTGTTGGAGGTGCTGGCGCTAGTGGCACTGGCGCTGAAGGTTCTGGAGCTGCTGCGGGTGCTGGCGCTGGAGGTTCTGGAGCTGTTGGAGGTGCTGGTGCTGGTGGCACTGGAGCTGGAGCTTCTGGAGCTGCTGTGGGTGCTGGCACTGGGGGTTCTGGAGCAGCAGGAGGTGCTGGAGCTACTGGTGCTGGTGGCATTGCACCGCCGCGACTGTTCTTCGCTCCACCATCACCTTCGTGTCTGCCACCGCCTGGCTCAGTGCTTCGCCAGGTTCTTAGTGTGAAGAAATGAGGAATGAATGATGAACTAGGAAATGAGTTGGGTACAAATATGAAACCCTAGAAAGCTGTACCCCATACTGTCTACCCCACTACAGCCTAGAAAGACTATAGCATATAAGTTTGACACACCCCCATAGGCAAAGTGGGGGAGAACAAGGGGTCACAAGTCCAGTCAAGCAAAGCACAGCAAGCTCAGGGTGGATCACAACGTCACCACACATTCTGAGCACAAGTTCAAGAGCCACAAGGCCAGTTCACATGCAGAGATATATATATAAAGCTAAACATGCAAGTGCAAGTATATATAGGTCAAAGTACAAGCAAGGTCAAGAAGAGAGCAAGTGAGGCAAAGTAGGTACAAGACCTAACAGAGTACAGAAGCGCTGATGATCACAAGGCGCGAGTGCCTTGGTGAAGATATCAGCAGTGTTGGCCTGAGAGGCCACGTAAGCAAGTCGCAGCTGACCACGCTGCTGCAGCTCACGAGCAAGGAAGTAGCGAAGAGCAATGTGCTTCGTTCTGTGCTCTAGTTTGTGCTCACGACACAAGGCCAGCATGGCCTTGTTGTCTACGTACAGAACTGGAGGAGAACGAGGCGGCTCTCCGAGGTCAGTCAGCAGATAGGTGAGCCAGCGTAACTCCTGTGCAACCATGGCCCCTGCGTAGATCTCAGCCTCACAGCTGGAGCTGAGAACAGAAGACGAGCGGGTAGACCGCCACGAAACAGAACCGGAACCAAGGCTGAAGGTGTAACCCTGTGACGACCGCTGCGTAGCCAAGTCGTCAACCCAAGACGCGTCTGCGTGACCAGTGAGGACCACTGGACTCCGCCCTCCAAGCACTAGCCCCATGCCCGACGTACTCCACAAGTAGCGCAACACCCTCTTCGCTGCAGCCATGTGCTCAGGGAGGTGTCTCCCAGGAGCAACATAGCGTGCCAGAATGCTAAGAGGGTATGCAAGGTCAGGTCGTGTGCAGGTCATCAGGTACATGAGGCAGCCAACAAGCTCTGGGTACGGGCCACTCGGCTCTACGGACTCATCCGAAGGCAGAGCTGAGAGCGAGTGGCGAGTAGACAGAGGAGTGGCCTGTGGCGAGGAGTACGTGAAGCCGAAGCGCTGAAGGACCTGCTGCACCATGTGTGACTGAGTCAGGGTAATGGTGCGCTGTGCTCTGTCCCGGGTGATCTGCAAGCCAAGGTAGTTGCGCAGTTCACCCAGGTCTGTGCACGTGTGTCTCTTCTGCAGCTCGGACTTCACGTGGGCGAGTCCAGCAGTGTCAGCTGTGGCAAAGACCAAGTCGTCGACGTACACGAGGATGTAGAACGGCGGCAAAGAGGTGTCGGTGCGCAGAAACAGCGACGGGTCGGCAGTAGAAGGAGCAAACCCAAGAGCCGCAAGTGTAGTCCTCAATGTGTCGTGCCACTCACGAGGTGCCTGGCGGAGACCGTAGACTGGCCGCCGGAGGCTCCACTGGGTACCAGGAGGAAAAGACCCAGTGAAGCCAGGTGGGCGGCGCAGCCAGATCTCCTCGTGCAGGCTGCCCTGTAGGAAAGCAGTGCTGAAGTCAAGAGAGTGAAGCTGACGCGAACCACGACCACTAGTGCGAGCAGCACGGACAGGCGACGCAGGACGAGACGCAGGCTCACGACGCTCAGCAAGACCTCCAGTAGGACCAGTGTAGGGAGAAGGAGCAGGCAGTGGGGAGGCTGGCTGTAACTGTGACTCAGACTGGACAGGCGGCGGACACTCTAAGAGAGGAGCAGGACCAAGAGAGGACGGAAGTCCAAGAACCTGCTCAAGGAGCGGAACGAAGTACGGCCGCGGCCGCGCAGCGCCACTAGAACTAGCAGGAACAACACCAGCACCCGTAGCACCCCCAGCTCCAGCAGCGCCAACTCCAGCACCTCCAGCACCCTCAGAAGCACCAGCGCCAGTAGCACCTCCAGCGCCAACACCCCCAGCAGCTCCAGCTCCACTAGGACCACCAGAAGACGCAGCAGCTCCAGCTCCAGCAGCACCAGCAGCACCGACGCCAGCAGCACCACCAGCTCCAGCACCAGGAGCACCCGCAGACTCAGCAGCTCCAGGACCCTCAGGACGAGCACCTCTGGGACCCGCGGCACCAGCACCCTCAGCAGTAGTAGAACCTCCAACACCGGCAGCACCTCCAGCTCCAGCAGCACGGCTCCAGCGCCGAGCAAACCACTCGCGCAGCTCCGGCGGAGAGAGGGGCTCTCGCCGGGACGAAGCACCCGAAGGACCTCCAGGCCCAGTCCCTCCAGACGCCACACGAGCAGGCTCAGCACCCCCAGGCTCCGCACCCCCAGGCTCAGCACCCCCAGGCTCAGCAACCCCAGGCTCAGCACCCCCAGACTCAGCACCCCCAGAGTCAGCACCCCCAGGCTCAGCACCCCCAGACCCCGCACCCGCAGGCTCAGCACCCCTACCAGCACCAGAGTCAACAGCTACCTCGACAGGATCGACTGCGTCTACCTGGGACACACCTGAGGGGGCAGGACCCTGAGGGGGGAGGGGGTCTACCGGGGGGGGACCTGGCGCGAGGAAGAGCGGCGGCGGGGGGAGGGACGCAGTGCGGTAGGGGAAGAGACGGTAGTAGGGAACCGACTCGTCAAACGTGACGTCCTGAGAGGACAGAACACGGCGCGAGGTGGGGTGGTAAAACTGCCAACCTGGCGCGTCAGGGGGGAAGCCAAGGAAGACGCAGGGAACAGCACGGGGGGACAGCTTGTCCGCAGACAAGTCGCGGACAAACGCCCGAGATCCCCAGACACGGAACGCAGACGCATCGCCAACCTTCCCCGTCCACCGCAGAGCAGGGGATGTCTCCGGCATGGAGACCCGGGGCTGAAGGTTGATCTGATGCGCCGCGTACTGAACCGCGAACGGCCACAGAAAATGGGGGGCAGCCGCATGGATCATGGACGTACGGGCGACGTCCATGACCATGCCAATGCGGCGCTCAGCAATCCCATTTTGCTGTGGAGAGGCCGGAAGCGTGAACGTCTGGCGGATGCCTCGTGCACGACAGAAGGCTCGCAGAAGGTCAGAGGAGAACTCTCCGCCTCTATCGGAGTGCAGACGCAGAACAGGAAAGTCCGAGCCGAAACTCTCTCTGAGCTGGAGACGAGCAGCGCGGATCCAGTCGATCAACACCCCAGTGACCTCACCCTTGCTGCGCAAGGGGAAGACTGTGGTGTAACGCGAGTAGTCGTCAACCACCAGCAGGAAGTAACGCTCGTGACCCTGTCCACGGACGCGGGCTGGGCCCCACACGTCCATGTGAAGCGTCTGCAGCGGAGCCTCTGTCGGAGGAAACTCGGAGGAGTGAGGAGCAGCGCGCTGCCGCCCCTCGACGCAGGGAACGCAGGTAGGGGCAGGCCCTGGAGGAAGAGGAGGGAGGGACCGGGGGAGACCAGAGACAAGGACACGGGAGGCCATGCCTCGGAGACGAGGCAGGGAGGGGTGACCAAGGCGGTGGTGCCAGAGGAGAGTCTGGTGAGACAGGAGACGACACGAGCAGGGGGCAGACTCAGGACCAGACCTGGACGCCGCAGCAGACACCTGACCCGACGCAGCTACCTGACCAGACGCAGCAACCTGAGGAGCACCAGTAGTCAGTGTGTACAGGCTCGACCCCGGCCGACGGGTAAACGTGGCCAAGTGTCGGCCCGTCCGAGCACACGTGCAGTGGGTCAGTCGCTGACTCGCAGGAGTGAACTGGTGAACCCCCCCATCCTGTAGATCAGCACCACTCACCAAGTTCATAGAGAACGAGGGGAGGTAAAGACCTGATAGGGTGCCAGAAGGGGCCGCCGGACACGGTAAGACAGTGGAGAAGTGGGCAAGGACAGGACCCCCAGAGGGGTCTGCCAAGGAGACCGCAACTGGCCGACTAAGCGGCGTGAGTGTGGTGCGGTCTCGAAAGAAGGAGCGGGAAGCACCCGAGTCAAGGGTGAAGGTGTGGGAGGCCTGAGACGACGTGGTACCTGAGAGAGCAGAGTCACCAGCACCAGGGGCAGCAGACTCACTAGCACCTAGAGCAGCAACCTCACCAATGCCCGGGTCAGGCGGAACACACAGGTAACAGTCACCCTCATCACTAGTAGACACAGCATACATGGCAGCAAGAATAGCATCGTAGTCAAGATCAAAGATAGCAACCCCCGCCCTAGACAGCTCGCCCCAGCGAGGGATCTCCGTGGCGTCAGGGAACTGGTGACGCCAAGCGTCCGTCAGGCGGCCGAAGCAGCGCTGGGTGGAGTGCGGGCCCCCGCACTGCTCACCAGTGCGGTCACCGGTACGAAGGACGTAGGTACAGGGACCAGCACCCCCACCCCGCTGACGCCCAGCGTACCACTCACGAAGCTGCTGGGGGGACGGGGTCTCACGAGTGCGCTGCTGCTCCTGGCGCTGACCACCACCGGAGCCACCCCTCTGCGCAGAGCCGCGACCAGTTCCACCGCTGCCGCCGCCACCTCCGCCGCCTCCGCCACCTCCGCCTCCTCCGCTCCCACCGCCACCGCCGCCGCCTCCTCCGCCCCCACCGCTGCCACCGATGCCTCCACCCCCGCCACCACTCCCACCACCACCCCCACCCCCTCCACCGCCTCCACCGCCACCTCCACCGCCCCCGCCAGCTCCTCCAGCGCCCTTGCCCCCCTTGCCCTTGCCGGTGCGGCGTCTCCCGCTAGGGGCAGACGCGGCTTCGACCGACTCGAGGCCAACGAGGTCGGCCGCAGCAGCAGAGGCAACAGAGGGCAAGAGGGGGGAGGGGGAGCACCCCTCTAAGAAGGGGGTACGAGGGTCACCACGAGAGGCTCCTACAGCGACTATACTCTTCTCTGCTGCCAGGAGGCGCTCCTCGAGGAGGTCAACGGTGAGTGTGGTGGGGCAAAGAGAGAGGAAGTGGTCCCTGACCGAGCGAAGGGAGTCAGGGAGCCGGGTGACTACGTAGTAGAGGGTGATGTACATGGGGGGGGGATTCTTGGCGCAGAACTCAGCAGGAAGCGCAGCGCGGTAGCGAGTGTCACTAGTGCGAAGGTGCGTAATGAGGTCAGCGACTGTGGGAAAGGCGGCGAGGTCAGGGAACAGGTACGGCAGTATGAGACGGCTAAGGGCAGCAGTGGCAGGGGAAGAGTAGCGTGCAACTACAGCGTCGTACAAGGTCTTAGCACTCTTGTACTGACTAAAATGCGCACGCTCAGCGGTCGATAAGTGGCGACGCACAGCAAGACGGGCAGCAGCATCGCGTGTGGCCCACTGTGAGCGAACAGTGCTGTCAGCATCGGCAGGCGGGGCAGGAGAGGCACCAGAAGTGAGATCGAACAGGGAGAGTCCGTCTGTCCTATCGCACTGTAGGAAAAGCTGCAGGTCATCGACCCAGACCTCAAAGTCAACAGCCCGACCCTCAGCATCAAAGGTAAGGACACTGGGGGTAGCCATGACAGCAGCAGTCTAGCAGTGAGAGCAGTAGGCTAGGGGCAGCGCAGTGGCAAAGGCGCTGCTCGGGAGTGCTCTCACCAGTCCGGGTGGGTAGGGCCGGGGCGCGCCGGCAGGAACAGGGCCGGAACTACGGCGTCGGCGGCTCGACAGTGGCAGCAACGGCTCGGCGGCGGCGGCGGCTCGACGGCGGCAGCGGCGGCTCGAAGGCAGCTCGGCGGCGGCGGCGGCTCGCCAGCGGCGGCTCGACGGTGGCGGCTCGACGGCGGCGGCGGCTCGACAGCGGCAGCGGCGGCTCGGCGGCAGAGGCGGCTCCACGGCGGCGGCGGAGAAGGCGGCGACGGGGCCGCAAAGGGCGGCGGCTGGGCCGCGAAGGGCAGCAACGGGGCCGCTGGAGGGCGGCGACTGGGCCGCACAGGGCGGCGGCTGGGCCGCGAAGGGCGGCGACGGGGCCGCTGGAGGGCGGCGACGGGGCCGCTAGAGGGCGGCGACGGGGCCGACAGAGGGCGGCGACGGGGCCGCTAAGGGCGGCGACGGGGCCGTGTAGGGCGGCGACGGGGCCGTGAAGGGCGGCACCAGAGCCGCGAAGGGCGGCGACGGGGCCGCTAGAGGGCGGCGACGGGGCCGCGAAGGGCGGCGACGCGGCCGCTAAGGGCGGCGGCGGGGCCGCTAATGGCGGCGACGGGGCCGCGAGAGGGCGGCGACGGGACAGTGTAGGGTGGGGCCGCGAGGGGCCGCTAAGGGCGGCGACGGGGCCACGAGAGGGGCCGTGAGAGGGCGCGACGGACCGCTAAGGGGAGGACGGCACACAGGGCGCGCCTCGGTCAGGAGCGACCCGCTCTCCGGGCAGAAAAAAAAAATTAATCGATTTTCAGTGGTGGGCCCTAGGAACAGTTCCCACTAGGGAACCTGCTCTATACCATGTGAAGAAATGAGGAATGAATGATGAACTAGGAAATGAGTTGGGTACAAATATGAAACCCTAGAAAGCTGTACCCCATACTGTCTACCCCACTACAGCCTAGAAAGACTAGAGCATATAAGTTTGACACTTAGCCTCCCGTCTTCTACAGCCTGGCTCACCGCTGTCTGCTCCTTCTCCTTACACTGAGCAGGCAGGCGGTCTTGCTGAGCGTCGTGAGCCTGCGTCTCGTCCTGTCTCGCCTGTTCGCACTGTCCGCACTGGTCGTCGTGTTCCTCGTGAGCGTCCGTCGGCTGTCCCCGGCACACACCTCATGGCCCTGCGTCCTTCCTCTGTTCCGCAACGTGTTCCCTTGCCGTCCCCTCCTGCGTCTTCTCTGTCTGACGGTCCAGAGCCTGAGTCTGACCGCGCTCGTGCTGCTCACCCTACTGTCACACGTCTTCTCGCCACTGTTGTCACCGACCCGTCGTTTGAGTCTGCTGCTGCGTCTGCCTTAGTAGCTGAGCTTGTTCACTTTGCTTCTGCCTGTCATCTAGACTACGCCGCTAGTCTTGTCGCCGAGTCTGAGTCTATCTGTCCTCCGTCCGCTGGGGGTGAGTGTGCTCTTGGCACGGACGTCCTTGAGGACAGGCAGGAGGACCTTGAGTGTCTTGCAGCCGCTGCGCCTCATCTCGTGTCCATGCTGCTTGCCCCTGAGGGAGACCCGGATGCACCAGACATCCCGACTCCGCGTTCTTATGCTAAGGCGATCGCAGGTCCCTACTCCTCTCAGTGGCAGACAGCCATGGACGCAGAGATGGCATCCTGGAAGTCCACAGGCACTTACGTCGACGAGGTTCCCCCTCCTGGGGCGAACATCGTCGATGGCGTGTGGATTTTTAGGGTGAAGCGGTCGCCAAGTTCTCCGCCTGTCTTCAAGGCTCGTTACGTTGCTCGAGGCTTCAGTCAGCGGGAGGGAGTCGACTTCTTCCAGACCTTCTCCCCCACCCCGAAGATGACCACTCTTCGGGTGCTGCTGCACGTTGCCGCTCAGCGTGACTACGAGCTTCACTCTCTTGACTTCAGCACAGCCTTCTTACAGGGCAGCCTGCACAAGGAGATCTGGCTGCGCCGCCCTCCTGGCTTCACTGGGTCGTTCCCTCCTGGTACCCAGTGGAGCCTCCGGCGGTTAGTCTACGGTCTCCGCCAGGCGCCGCGTGAGTGGCACGACACACTGAGGACTACACTTGCGGCTCTCGGGTTTGCTCCGTCGACTGCTGACCCGTCGCTGTTTCTGCGCACCGACACTTCGCTGCCGCCGTTCTACATCCTTGTGTACGTCGACGACTTGGTCTTTGCCACTGCTGACACTGAGGCTCTCACCCTGGTGAAGTCGGAGCTGCAGAAGAGACACACGTGCACAGACCTGGGTGAGCTGCGCAGCTACCTTGGCTTGCAGATCACCCGGGACAGAGCACGCCGCACCATCACACTGACTCAGTCACACATGGTGCAGCAGGTCCTTCAGCGCTTCGGCTTCACCTGGTCCTCGGCACAGGCCACTCCTCTGGCTACAGGTCACTCGCTCACAGCTCCACCTTCGGACGAGTCCGTAGAACCGAGTGGTCCTTACCCAGAGCTTGTGGGCTGCCTCATGTACCTAATGACCTGCATTCGTCCTGACCTTGCGTACCCTCTTGGCCTTCTAACTCGCTACGTGGCTCCTGGTCGGCACCGAAAGGTGCACATGGATGTTGCTAAGAGGGTACTACGCTACTTGTGCAGTACATCGGGCATGGGGCTCGTGCTTGGAGGACGGAGCGACGTTGTTCTCACTGGGCACTCAGACGCTTCTTGGGTTGACGACTTGGCTACGCAGCGGTCGTCACAGGGTTACACCTTCAGCATTGGCTCTTGTTTAGTTTCTTGGCGTTCTACACGCTCGTCTTCAGTTCTCAGCTCCAGTTGTGAGGCTGAGATCTACGCCACTGCCATGGCTGCACAGGAGTTGCACTGGCTCACCTACATGCTGACCGGCTTGGGAGAGCGGCCTCGTTCTCCTCCAGTGCTGTACGTAGACAACAAGGCCGCCATTGCCTTGTGTCAGGAGCACAGAACGAAGCACATCGCTCTGCGTGACTTCCTTGCTCGAGAGTTGCAACAGCGTGGTCAGCTTCGTCTTGCTCTCGTGGCCACTCAGGCCAACACTGCTGATATATTCACCAAGGCACTTCCGCCTGGTGATCATCAGCGCTTTTGTACTTTGTTGGGCCTTGTGCCTACGCTTCCTCACTTGCTGTAGGCTCTGCCTGTGTTGTGATCTCTATATATATACCTGCATGCTTACTCTTGGTAGGTAGAGATCACTGTGCTGTTGTTGTTGCATATATACCTCTGCATGTGAACTGGCCTTGTGGCCCTTTGCTTGTGCTCAGTGTGTGTGGTGACGTTGTGATCCACCCTGAGCTTGCTTTGCTTCTCTTGACTGGTCTGGTGACCCCTTGCTCTCCCCCACTTTGCCTATGGGGGTGTGTCAAATTATATGTATGTCATATATGTGTAGGCTGTAGTGGGGTAGCCAATATGGGGTACAACCCCATTAGGGTTTCACATTTGTACCCAACTCTTTCATAGTTCATTCATTCCTGCTACTACATTTTAACAATCAGGGAATAAAGACACATGGAGATCATCGTTCTAAGCATCCATACAAGAAGTTAAATCAACGAAGCGTATTCAGATTATCGGCCTTCTCTTTCATGCAGCGTCGATAAAAAGTAGAGACTGACAAGCGGAATCAATCTACGTTTTTCTTGCAAAGAGCTTCTGGTTGTGTTGCTTTAAATTCGACACGGCAGGGAATATTGAAGCATAACTCCAGATTTGAGTTAGGAGATGGATCAAAAGGAGCAGAGAACCTCGCATTGGAGGATCGTGAAGAATTACTTGGTTTTTCTATGGCTACCGAAGCAACTGAAGGATAATGTTTCCCTGCTACTATCATGGATTACCAGAAGGCAACAATGATTACCGTCGAAGACACCGAATATATTCAGGAAACATACGTGATGGACTCTACCGTTGAAAAGCATCAAAAGGTTTTCATGCAACTTGATGAGAGTAATCTATGGTGTCATGACCGGGTCAAGCGCGAGCAAGCTGGAATCTCCTTGGTCACTACACAGAAGTTCAGAGCACGCACACCAGCAGCGGCACCACGTATGATCGGATGTATCACTGCTACGCCAACCGAGCAACTTTGGTGTGGACATCAGATCTCGGTTGCGGCTGAAACCGCTCTCCACCCCTCTTAAAGAAAGGCTAGACCTGCTGCTACCGAGCCCCATGCTGCTTTCTTACCTCAATCAGTTGAGGTAGCTCCCGTCACACCACTCAAGCAGCTGCCGCGAGTGATTGCAACTGGGATGAGACGCGTTCGTCACCCTGTTCGGCTGCAGCATCGAACAAGGGTAGCAAATCAACCTCACCAGGCTCGGCAAGGCATGTTTGGAGGAGCCAAGCCACCAAAGCTGATGAAGCGACAGAACCAACAGGAGGGGTGTATCACGCTGTTTTTGCTAGGGCTGAAGTGTGACAATGGAACAGGAGGTTTTTGTGGCAGGCAAGCAGGAATATTTCGGCATTTGGTGTATCAACCCCCCTAGATAACTGCGAGGGCAGGGCACACTGTACCAAGGCCCTCTTGAAACTCAGCTGGAGCAGAAGCCTTCTGTTCCTCAAGCTTGGTTACGATCGTTTTGGTAGTATATGCTTGTTTTTCGGTGTATACTTATCAATTATATATAAAAAAGTACCATATGTATACATGCCTCCAAAATTATATTACACAGAACAGCCTCATGGCATCAATATCCGATAATATTTATAATCTCCCTCTGATTCAACGGGCGATCCCATGTTGGAAAGGTCCTTTGTATGTACACACCCAGGTACATACTTTCCTTTCCACATTCCATTACCCATGTAATGCTTTTGCAAATATCAGAACAGTCCACCATCTGTCCTCGGTAATTGCAGTAACCAAATTCTAGGTCGTTAGGCACCAAACCTCAAGATTCTTCAATGACAGTTGTGTTTGAAACCGAAAAGCATCGTTACCACCATCTACCACACACATTCACTCTGAGCACATCTACACCTCTCGGTACCCCTTCCTGATCCCCAAGCTCAGATTCGAAATCCCGTAACGAGGCAAACATAAGCAATTCCTCGAAGTTTGATTGTCAGAATGGTGAGTGATTCTTTCTGATTCCTCGCTCCCAAGCTTCGGTAGCTTGCTAATCACTTGTGTTGCTCCAAGCGACGTGTCTTAGGGGATCGACGCTTAGCCGCCATGTGGTCTAGAGGCGGCGCGTCCGTGGCGCCAGTGGGAAAGCCGGCAGCGTACGGCGCGGGAGCACCTATGGCTGCTGCAGCGGTCCCCGAGAGTCCAAAAGTCGTCAACTGTCCGTCGCCAGATCTCGCGTTGACGAACTTTGCATTTCTTTCGCGAACGGAGCTGCCTTGCTTCGCAGCGTTCCAAGGGAGCCCGCACGGATTCATCGAGATCGGAGGAAACATCCTCACTGTAACGCGAGACCTACCACTAGCCATCTAACTAACCTCCCTAGTCAATGTCGAAACTCTTCTCGACAAGGAAATGAGACTACGGGAATTGTGTTGGACGGGTTGGGAAGGTTGGATTGGAGGGGAAGTTTGACAGTTCCAAACCTCAAGTTTGAGGCTTGGAACTTCCCAACCCAGCAAAATGTGAAGATTGAATGGTTGGATTTCCAACCAATTAGAACTTGCCAGATGTTGTTACAATCCACACAAACTTAAAACAGCCATACAATTGTGCTAAGTTGGGTTTTTCCCAACCAAACTAAATTGCCACCTAGGCTCCAAGCCTATTAGCTCCCCAACCATGGAAGCCATGGTTGGGAAGAGCCCCAAGGGGTATGATGGAAGGGGTTGGAGCTCTCAAGCTCATTCTCACTTCCCAACTCCAACTTACCAATTTGGAAATGGGATTTCTCTAAGTCTACAAGTTCTCCTATCAAACTCTCCTACACAACTAGACCTGTGATTCTTCAAGGACAAGCTCTACAAGAAGCTATCTACCTACTTGCTAAAGCTTCATCAACAACTACAACTTCTCCTCTCAAGATCTTTCAAGCTTAGCTTAAGGCTTGGTTATCCCTTGGTGGGATTAGCTAGATAATTTCAAGCCTTGTATCTTGATTTTATAAATATTGTCAAGGGTGATTTATATTTAACACACGGTTGCCCGTTCTTATAAGGGCCGTGGTTGTTACATTGGTATCTAGAGCTAGGGTTATCCTAAGCCTAGTGGGGATTTTGTCCCTAGAGATTTTTTTTTTTATACATAGATCTTGGAGTTGTGGTTTCTCTTTAAAGGGAACACTCAATATCTGGAAGCTTGAAGAGTTCAAGATCTAGAAGATCTACAACTGTAACTTCAAGTTAAGAAGAGAGATTTATCTCTCTTGCCCACCTTTTGGTGGAAGACTCTCTACTGTTGAGTAGTGGAGTATAAAATTGGATCTGGAGGATTTGTTGAGGGTTATACAAATTCTCTTTATTGAGATTTGGATAGACCCTGCCCTTTCACTTAGGTGATTGGGAGTGTTTGACAACAAATCTGTTACCTTTGGTAACTTTGGATTATTCTGTAGAAGAAATTTCTTTTATAAGAATTTCTTGCTTTACCATTGAGGTGGTAAAAAGACTTTAACAGAAGCAACCCAGATCTTACAAGCTCCCTTAATCCTTATGGCATCTGGCCAAGAGAAGGATATGGCAAGGGAGGAAGGGCCCACTGCACCTAATGAGGTGGTGAACAATGCTGCTGAGATTGACCTCAATCAAGATGAGGCAATGGCTGACCTTGAGTTGGATGATATTGAGGACTTGGACCTGGACCTTGGAGATGAGCATAACCATGGTGAAGCTGAGAACCATGGTGAAGCTGACAACCTTGGGGAAGAGGATAACACCGGTGGAAAGGAGGCCACTGGTGATGAAAATGACTTCACTGAGGGTGAAGGCATGACTTATCCTATCTCCGAGGAGATTGTCCAACTCCAGGCTAAAGTGGCAACTCAGAATATCACCATCCTGCAGCAACAAACGTCCATTGATGGACTCAAGAAGCACACTCAGGACCTCGAGGCTAGGCTGAGCATTACCATGAAGGAGGTTACTGAGTTTCGTCGCAGCATGAGCACTAAAAACCGCCAAATTGAGTGGCTTCAGAAGACTTGCAAGAATCTGCAAGCATCATTCAACAAGCTCAATGAGCAGTTGATCCATCTTAGGAGGGAGGGTATTTACGAACCTCCTCCTGGGCGTAGGCCCGCTCCTGCTGCTCAACCGGCACCCGCTCCGCCCGCACCCCCGGCGGTAGGCGCTGCGACGGCAATGCATCAGCCACCTCCAACTTAGACCTCGCCCTTTGGGTCTCTCTCGGCGCCTCTGCCTGAGTTTAACCATAACAAGACGGAGGTGCAGCCTTGGCTCGACCTGGTGGATTCCACCATGATCCTTGCGAATGTGCGTCCCGAGGCTCGCGTCACTGCAGCTACTCGTGCGTTACACGAGGTGGCCCGCAGGGCAGTGTATGGCGCTAAGAAGCAGGCACATGGACCGTTTGAATGGCCGAACTTCTGCTAACAAGTTGGCAGTAAAAAGTTCAAGGGTGGATCCCAACGTCATCACACATTCTGAGCACAAGTTCAAGGGCCACAAGGCCAGTTCACATGCAGGTATATATATATATAAAGCTAAACATGCAAGTGCAAGTATATATAGGGCAAAGTACAAGCAAGGTCAAGAAGTGAGCAAGTGAGGCAAAGTAGGTACAAGACCTAGCAGAGTACAGAAGCGCTGATGATCACAAGGCGCGAGTGCCTTGGTGAAGATATCAGCAGTGTTGGCCTGAGAGGCCACGTAAGCAAGTCGCAGCTGACCACGCTGCTGCAGCTCACGAGCAAGGAAGTAGCGAAGAGCAATGTGCTTCGTTCTGTGCTCCAGTCTGTGCTCACGACACAAGGCCAGCATGGCCTTGTTGTCTACGTACAGAACTGGAGGAGAACGAGGCGGCTCTCCGAGGTCAGTCAGCAGGTAGGTGAGCCAGTGTAACTCCTGTGCAGCCATGGCCCCTGCGTAGATCTCAGCCTCACAGCTGGAGCTGAGAACAGAAGACGAGCGGGTAGACCGCCACGAAATAGAACCGGAGCCAAGGCTGAAGGTGTAACCCTGTGACGACCGCTGCGTAGCCAAGTCGTCAACCCAAGACGCGTCTGCGTGACCAGTGAGGACCACT
Organism: Closterium sp. Naga37s-1; assembly: GCA_947471745.1. Classification (NCBI taxonomy): domain Eukaryota; kingdom Viridiplantae; phylum Streptophyta; class Zygnematophyceae; order Desmidiales; family Closteriaceae; genus Closterium; species Closterium sp. Naga37s-1. The sequence continues at coordinate 1,875,915 of CANJKZ010000966.1, forward strand.
GGACTCCGCCCTCCAAGCACTAGCCCCATGCCCGACGTACTCCACAAGTAGCGCAACACCCTCTTCGCTGCAGCCATGTGCTCAGGGAGGTGTCTCCCAGGAGCAACATAGCGTGCCAGAATGCTAAGAGGGTATGCAAGGTCAGGTCGTGTGCAGGTCATCAGGTACATGAGGCAGCCAACAAGCTCTGGGTACGGGCCACTCGGCTCTACGGACTCATCCGAAGGCAGAGCTGAGAGCGAGTGGCGAGTAGACAGAGGAGTGGCCTGTGGCGAGGAGTACGTGAAGCCGAAGCGCTGAAGGACCTGCTGCACCATGTGTGACTGAGTCAGGGTAATGGTGCGCTGTGCTCTGTCCCGGGTGATCTGCAAGCCAAGGTAGCTGAGCGGCTATGTGCAGCAGAACCCGAAGAGTGGTCATCTTCGGGGTGGGAGAGAAGGTCTGAAAGTAGTCAACTCCCTGCCGCTGACTGAAGCCTCGAGCCACGTAACGCGCCTTGAAGACAGGCGGAGAACCGGGCGGCCGCTTCACCCTGAAAATCCACATGCCACTGACGATGTTCGCCCCAGGTGGGGGAACCTCGTCAACGTAGGTGCCTGTGGACTTCCAGGAAGCCATCTCTGCGTCCATGGCAGCCTCCCACTGAGAGGAGTAGGGACCCTCTATCGCCTCCGCGTAAGAGCGCGGAGTCGGGATGTCTGGTGCATCCGGGTCTCCCTCAGGGGCAAGCAGCATGGACACGAGATGAGGTGAAGCAGCAGCAAAGCACTGGAACTCCTCCTGCCTGTCCTCAAGGACGTCCGTGCCAAGGGCACACTCACCCCCGACGGACGGAGGACAGACAGACTCAGACTCAGCGACAAGACTAGCAGCGTAGTCTAGACGACAGCGAGCAGCGAAGTCGACAAGCTCAGCAACTAAGGCAGACGCAGCAGTGGACTCAAAGGAAGGGTCAGTGACGACAGTAGCAAGGAGACGCGTGACAGTAGGATTGGCAGCACGAAGGGAGTCCGACTCTGGGACAGGAAGAGCAGGAAGAGAGGACTCAGGAGGAGAAGGCAAAGGGGCACGCAGTGGAGCAGTGAAAGGACGCAGAGACATCCGGTGCGTGCCGGGGACAGGGGGAGGACGCTGACGCGAACCACGACCACTAGTGCGAGCAGCACGGACAGGCGACGCAGGACGAGACGCAGGCTCACGACGCTCAGCAAGGCCTCCAGTAGGACCAGTGTAGGGAGAAGGAGCAGGCAGTGGGGAGGCAGGCTGCAACTGTGACGCAGACTGGACAGGCGGCGGACACTCTAAGAGAGGAGCAGGACGAAGAACCTGCTCAAGGAGCGGAACGAAGTACGGCCGCGGCCGTGCAGCGCCCCCAGAACCAGCAGGAACAGCACCAGCACCCCCAACGGCAGCACCAGCACCAGTAGTACCCCCAGCTCCAGCAGCGCCAACTCCAACACCTCCAGCACCCTCAGAAGCCCCAGCGCGAGAAGCACCCCCAGCGCCAACACCCCCAGTAGCTCCAGCTCCAGCCGGACCACTAGAAGACGCAGCAGCTCCAGCTCCAGCAGTACCAGCAGCACCACCAGCAGCACCCACGCCGACAGCACCACCAGCTCCAGCTCCAGCAGCACCAGCAGGCCCAGCAGCTCCAGTACCCGCAGGACGAGCACCTCCGGGACCCGCGGCACCAGCCCCCTCAGCAGTAGTAGAACCTCCAGCACCAGCAGTACCTCCAGCTCCAGCAGCACGGCTCCAGCGCCGAGCAAACCACTCGCGCAGCTCCTGTGGAGAGAGGAGCTCCCGCCGAGACGAAGCACCCGAAGGACCTCCAGGCTCAGTCCCGCCAGACGCCACACGAGCATGCTCAGTACCCCCCGGCTCCGCACCCCCAGGCTCAGCACCCCCAGGCTCAGCACCCCCAGTCTCAGCACCCCCAGAGTCAGCACCCCCAGAGTCAGCACCCCCAGACCCCGCACCCGCAGGCTCAGCACCCCTAGCAGCACCAGAGTCGACAGCTACCTCGACAGGCTCGACCGCGTCTACCTAGGACACACCTGAGGGGGCAGGACCCTGAGGGGGGAGGGGGTCTACCGGGGGGGGACCTGGCGCGAGGAAGAGCGGCGGCGGGGGGAGGGACGCAGTGCGGTAGGGGAAGAGACGGTAGTAGGGAACCGACTCGTCAAACGTGACGTCCTGAGAGGACAGAACACGGCGCGAGGTAGGGTGGTAAAACTGCCAACCTGGCGCGTCAGGGGGGAAGCCAAGGAAGACGCAGGGAACAGCACGGGGGGACAGCTTGTCCGCAGACAAGTCGCGGACAAACGCCCTAGATCCCCAGACACGGAACGCAGACGCATCGCCAACCTTCCCCGTCCACCGCAGAGCAGGGGAGGTCTCCGGCATGGAGACCCGGGGCTGAAGGTTGATCTGATGCGCCACGTACTGAACCGCGAACGGCCACAGAAAATGGGGGGCAGTCGCATGGATCATGGACGTACGAGCGACGTCCATGACCATGCCAATGCGGCGCTCAGCAATCCCATTTTGCTGTGGAGAGGCCGGAAGCGTGAACGTCTGGCGGATGCCTCGTGCACGACAGAAGGCTCGCAGAAGGTCAGAGGAGAACTCTCCGCCTCTGTCGGAGTGCAGACGCAGAACAGGAAAGTCCGAGCCGAAACTCTCTCTGAGCTGGAGACGAGCTGCGCGGATCCAGTCGATCAACACCGCAGTGACCTCACCCTTGCTGCGCAAGGGGAAGACTGTGGTGTAACGCGAGTAGTCGTCAACCACCAGCAGGAAGTAACGCTCGTGACCCTGGCCACGGACGCGGGCTGGGCCCCACACGTCCATGTGCAGCGTCTGCAGCGGAGCCTCTGTCGGAGGAAACTCGGAGGAGTGAGGAGCAGCGCGCTGCCGCCCCTCGATGCAGGGGACGCAGGTAGGGGCAGGCCCCGAAGGAAGAGGAGAGAGGGACCGGGGGAGACCAGAGACAAGGACACGGGAGGCCATGCCTCGGAGACGAGGCAGGGAGGGGTGACCAAGGCGGTGGTGCCAGAGGAGAGTCTGGTGAGACAGGAGACGACACGAGCAGGGGGCAGACTCAGGACCAGACCTGGACGCCGCAGCAGACACCTGACCCGACGCAGCTACCTGACCAGACGCAGCAACCTGAGGAGCACCAGTAGTCAGTGTATACAGGCTCGACCCCGGCCGACGGGTAAACGTGGCCAAGTGTCGGCCCGTCCGAGCACACGTGCAGTGGGTCACTCGCTGACTCGCAGGAGTGAACTGATGAACCCCCCCATCCTGTAGATCAGCACCACTCACCAAGTTCGTAGAGAACGAGGGGAGGTAAAGACCTGACAGGGTGCCAGAGGGGGCCGCCGGACACGGTAAGACAGTGGAGAAGTGGGCAAGGACAGGACCCCCAGAGGGGTCTGCCAGGGAGACCGCAACTGGCCGACTAAGCGGCGTGAGTGTGGTGCGGTCTCGAAAGAAGGAGCGGGAAGCACCCGAGTCAAGGGTGAAGGTGTGAGAGGCCTGAGCCGACGTGGTACCTGAGAGAGCAGACTCACCAGCACCTGGAGCAGCAGACTCACTAGCACCAAGAGCAGCAGCCTCACCAGCACCTAGAGCAGCAGCCTCACCAGCACCTAGAGCAGCAGTCCCAATGCCCGGGTCAGGCGGAACACACAGGTAACAGTCACCCTCATCACTAGTAGAAACAGCATACATGGCAGCAAGGATAGCATCAAAATCCAGATCAAAGATAGCAACCCCCGCCCTAGACAGCTCTCCCCAGCGAGGGATCTCAGTGGCGTCAGGGAACTGGTGACGCCAAGCGTCCGTCAGGCGGCCGAAGCAGCGTTGGGTGGAGTGCGCGCCCCCGCACTGCTCACCAGTGCGGTCGCCGGTGCGAAGGACGTAGGTACAGGGACCAGTACCCCCACCCCGCTGACGCGCAGCGTACCACTCACGAAGCTGCTGGGGGGTCGGGGTCTCACGAGTGCGCTGCTGCTGCTGACGCTGACCACCACCGGAGCCACCCCTCTGCGCAGAGCCGCGACCAGCTCCACAGCTGCCGCCACCACCTCCGCCGCCTCCGCTGCCTCCGCCTCCTCCGCTCCCACCGCCACCACCGCCACCTCCTCCGCCTCCACTGCCGCCACCGACGCCCCCACCCGCCACCACTCCCACCACCACCCCCACCCCCTCCACCGCCTCCACCGCCACCTCCACCGCCCCCGCCAGCTCCTCCAGCGCCCTTGCCCCCCTTGCCCTTGCCGGTGCGGTGTCTCCCGCAAGGGGCAGACGCAGCTCCGACCGACTCGAGGCCAACGAGGTCGGCCGCAGCAGCAGAGGCAACAGAGGGCAAGAGGGGGGAGGGGGAACACCCCTCAAAGACTGGGGTGCGAGGGTCACCACGAGAGGCTCCTACAGCGACTATACTCTTCTCTGCTGCCAGGAGGCGCTTCTTGAGGAGGTCAACGGTGAGTGTGGTGGGGCAAACTGAGAGGAAGTGGTCCCTGACTAAGCGAAGGGAGTCAGGGAGCCGGGTGACTATGTAGTAGAGGGTGATGTACATGGGGGGGGGGGTCTTGGCGCAAAACTCAGCAGGAAGCGCAGCGCGGTAGCGAGTGTCACTAGTGCGAAGGTGCGTAATGAGGTCAGCGACTGTGGGAAAGGCAGCGAGGTCAGGGAACTACAGCAGCAGTATGAGGCGGCTAAGAGCAGCAGTGGCAGGGGAAGAGTAGCGTGCAACTACAGCGTCGTACAAGGTCTTAGCACTCTTGTACTGACTAAAGTGCGCACGCTCAGCGGTCGGTAAGTGGCGACGCACAGCAAGACGGGCAGCAGCATCGCGTGTGGCCCACTGTGAGCGAGCAGTGCTGTCAGCATCAGCAGGCGGGGCAGGAGAGGCACCAGACGTGAGATCGAAAAGGGAGAGACCGTCTGCCCTATCGCACTGTAGGAAAAGCTGCAAGTCATCGACCCAGACCTCAAAGTCAACAGCCCGACCCTCAGCATCAAAGGTAAGGACACTGGGGGTAGCCATGACAGCAGCAGTCTAGTGGTGAGAGCGGCAGGCTAGAGGTAGTGCAGTGGCAGAGACGCTGCTCGGGAAAGCTCTCACCAGTCCGGGTGGGGAGGGCCGGGGCGCGCCGGCAGGAACAGGGCCGTAGCTGCGGCGGCGGCGGCTTGGCGGCTCAGCAGCGGCTCGGCGGCTCGGCGGCAGCTCGGCGGCTCGGCGGCGGCTCGGCGGCGGCTCGGCGGCGGCTCGGCGGCTCAGCGGCGGCTCGGCGGCTCGGCGGCGGCTTGGCGGCTCGGCTGCAGCTGCGGCGGCAGGGCCGGGGAGGGGCCGCACAGAGCGGCGAAGGGGCGGCTGTAGGGCGGCGACGGGGCCGCTGAAGGGCGGCGACGGGGCCGCTGGAGGGCGGCGGCGGGGCCGCTGGAGGGCTGCGACGGGGCCGCGGTAGGGCGGCGACGGGGTCGCTGAAGGGCGGCGGCGGGGCCGCTAGAGGGCGGCGACGGGGCCGCGGTAGGGCGGCGACGGGGCCGCTGAAGGGCGGCGGCGGGGCCGCTAGAGGGCGGCGACGGGGCCGCGGTAGGGCGGCGACGGGGCCACTGAAGGGCGGCGGAGGGGCCGCTAGAGGGCGGCGACGGGGCCGCGGTAGGGCGGCGACGAGGCCGCTGAAGGGCGGCGGCGGGGCCACTAGAGGGCGGCGACGGGGCCGTTTGGAGGGCGGCGACGGGGCCGCGAAAGGGCGGCGACGCGACCGCGAAGGGCGGCAGGTGGGCCGCGAAGGCGGCGACGGGGCCGCGAGAGGGTGGCCGGGCCGCAAGGGGCGGCGACGGGGCCGTGAAGGGTGGCGACGGGGCCGTGAGGGGGGGGCCGTGAGAGGGGCCGCTAAGGGCGGCGCAACGGGCCGCTAAGGGGAGGGCGGCCCACAGGGCGCGCCTCGGTCAGGGGCGACTCGATCTCAGGGCAGAGAAAAAAAAAAAATAGTGGTGGGCCCAAGGAAAAGTTCCCACTAGGGAACCTGCTCTATACCATGTGAAGAAATGAGGAATGAATGAACTAGGAAATGAGTTGGGTACAAATATGCAACCCTAGAATGCTGTACCCCATACTGTCTACCCCACTACAGCCTAGAAAGACTATAGCATATGAGTTCGACAGTAACCCCCTCGGAGGTCGATTTTCGAGAAAACCCGGGCTGTGCGCAGTTGGTCGATCAGTTCGTCGGCCCGCGGGATGGGGTAACGGGATTTGATGGTAACCCTGTTCAGTGCTCTGTAATCTATGCACATGCGAAATCCCCCGTCTTTTTTCGGTGTGAACAGTATCGGTGCTGCGAAGGGTGACGAACTAGGGCGAATGAATTCCTTCTCGAGAAGGTAATCCAGCTGCTTCCTCAGTTTGTCCAGTTCGGGTTGGGTCAGTCGAAATTGTCGCTGTACTGTCGGCTGTGCCCCCGGTTGGCTGAGGTGGCAGTCCCGTTGGCAGGTCATCCGGAAATATCTCTCTGTACTGCTTCAGGAGCGCTGCCAAGTCGTCCGGTACGTCGGCAAGCAGTTTCTGTAAATCCCCTCCCTGGTCTGTAGCTTCGGCTTCCCGAATGTCAACCGCATACACGTCAGCTCCTGCCGCTACGGCGCGCTTCATTATGATCGCGTTGACACGCACCGACGAAGACTCAGGCGAGCCCCAGCGAGGTAAGGCGATGTTGTTACCATTCACTCGCACGGTGCAGTCACCCGTCGTCGAGTCGATTCGCGGATTGTGTCGTCGCAACCAATCCCGACCGAGTAAAATGTCGGTTCCGTCGAGGGTCGTCGCGAGCATTTCCTGGCTAAACGTGAAGTTACCCCCGCATCGAATCCGAACCCGGCCTACGCGTTCCCGTATCGCCAGTGGCGTGCCGTCGACCAGTCTTGCGTCGATCTCAGGTAAGCATTTGTCCAGTGGCAGTTTCAGCTTCCGTGCCGTGGCAGTGTTGATGAGGCTGTGGCTGGCTCCCCCGTCTACGAAGATTTTAACTAAGTCTGTCCCAATTTTCCCACTAAGCAGTATGGGGTTGTCTACCGCGGTACCCTCCTTATTCCGCCGAGTGTGGTCGATTGCGTGAACCGGCATAATCACTCGGTGAGGGTCGGTTGGGTCGGGCGAGCGGCGGGACCTCTCAGTAGAGGGCCCGTCTGCTACTGACTTCCAGCGTTTCCCTGCTGCTTGGTCTGTTTCTGCTGCTCGGCTTCCCCCTTTCCCTTAGCGTTTTCCGGGCATTCGCTCTTGCGATGTCCCGGCTGATTGCACGCAAAGCAGCGCCCTTTGAACGGTGCGGAAGCGGCATTTGCGGCGACGGCACGTATCGTAGCACCCTCGTTCGTCCCACGAGACCGATGTCCCCAATGGCTGCTTCCGTAGGACCCCGGTCTCGGTCGGCGGAAGAAGTCGAGTTTCTCCGCCATAGCGAGAACTTCTTGAAAGTCAGTGACGCCGCGAAGCTGGATTTCCTGAGCGATGTCCTGCTTCAGGCCGCCGATGTAGCGGTCGATGCGCTCGCTCTCGTGCATATATCCCACCTGCTCGCATAGCGCCAGAAATCCGCTCGTGTAGTCTTGGACGGAACCAAGTTGGCGCCAAGTGCGGAGCTTCTGTCGCGCCGCGATCGAAGCCGCGATTGGCTCGAAACGAGCGCGCAGACCTGCGCACCACGCGTCCCACGTGCGATACTGGGGCACCTCCACGAAGTACGACGGCGCCCAGGGTCTGGTTTGTCCTTCCCGTGTCGGTAGAGTCGCGTAGTCCATCGGCTTCGTGACGATGACGCGCCACCAATCCATGGCGGGTCCTCGCAGCAGCGACACGGCGTAGCGAATTTTCGCCGTATCCTCCGAGACGTAGTTGGCGTCGAAAAACACGTTCATCGTGAACAACCACGCTTGAACGGTAGGACCACCCCTTTGACTGGGATCGAAGCATGGCGGACGCTGCGGCTTCAGCGGCATCGGTGACGGCAGTGCCGAATCGTCGGTTGGTGCCGAAATTGTGACGCGTGGCTGGCTTCGGGCCGCATTCGTCGCTTCGGGGTGTGTCGTGCCGTGGTCGTCGTCTCCGTCGGGGCGGACGACGCCATCACTGGCCGCACTCGCGGGTTGCCCCACGCTTCCGTGTTGCGATGCTTGTGGTGCGGGCTGTTCCGGAGTGCCAGGTGCTTGAGATTGCTCTTGTTGTGCTCGTGTGAGATCATTTTGCAGGGACGAGCGTTCTGCCGTCAACGTCGCGATTTCTTCGGCGCTCTCGCGGATTTGTCGCAGCAGATCGTTCAAGTGCTCCTGCGTGAGAGTCGTGACGTCGATATGCTCAGCCATTTCGAAGGGCGTCGGCTCGTCTTAGTCTAGGCGCAGTCGTGGCTGCACGCGTTTACGAGAGAACGCGAGGACAGCGGCTCCTAGGTGCTAAGGTGCGTGAGTCCCTTCGAGTGAAAAATCAAAAGTTGATTTCCTGGGGTGCGGAGATGCGCGGTCTGAAAAGGAGAGAGGCTTTGAATACCAAGTGTTACGGGTGCAATGGATCGAGGTAGCGAGAATTGCATTAAGGTGTCAAATGAGTACAAAATGTGAGCGAAGGCATGAGCGAACATTTATACGCGAAACATGCAAACGGTAACGCGGTGCGTGCGAGCTGGCTAGTGCTATGCTGGCAGCGAGGCTTGGGCTAGTCCCGAAGCGTAGGCCGACACGGCCGGGCCAGCAGTGCGAGGTTTGGCAAAACAGTGCGCGCGAAGTTGGCGAAGCCCCGTTAGCAGTAACGGGCGAACAACGGCTGTTGCTGTACGCGATGTAGTCGGACTCCATAAGGAATGCCAAGAAAATTACTTACACCTTTCTGCATTCCATTATTCATGTAATGCTTTTGCAAATGTCAGAACAGTCCACCATCTGTAATCGCAGTAACCAAATTCTAGGTCGTTAGGCACCAAACCTCAAGATTCTTCAATGACAGTTGTGTTTGAAACCGAAAAGCATCGTTACCACCATCTACCACACACATTCACTCTGAGCACATCTACACCTCTCGGTACCCCTTCCTGATCCCCAAGCTCAGATTCGAAATCCCGTAACGAGGCAAACATAAGCAATTCCTCGAAGTTTGATTGTCAGAATGGTGAGTGATTCTTCCTGATTCCTCGCTCCCAAGCTTCGGTAGCTTGCTATTCACTTGTGTTGCTCCAAGCGACGTGTCTTAGGGGATCGACGCTTAGCCGCCATGTGGTCTAGAGGCGGCGCGTCCGTGGCGCCAGTGGGAAAGCCGGCAGCGTACGGCGCGCGAGCACCTATGGCTGCTGCAGCGGTCCCCGAGAGTCTAAAAGTCGTCAACTGTCCGTCGCCAGATCTCGCGTTGACGAACTTCGCATTTCTTTCGCGAACGGAGCTGCCTTGCTTCGCAGCGTTCCAAGGGAGCCCGCACGGATTCATCGAGATCGGAGGAAATATCCTCACCGTTGCATATCCTCTCAACCGCGTCCCTCCCGTCGCAATCTTAGTCTAGTTCCGTCTCGTCTTAACCCGTCTCTTCGCATGGTCTGTCATGGTCTGTCTTTCCGCACTCCTTCGCGTATCCTCTGTATCCTTCAGTTCTTATCAGGCTCGACTCAAACTTTCGTACCTTCGTTCCTGCCTCCGTTCCAGTGTGTGGTGTCCTATCCATGCCTAGACTCCGCCCTATGCTCAACCCTTGTCTCCGCTCCCTTGCTCCCCCCCAGCCTTGTTACCCCAAGCTCCCCCCTTTGCACTACCCTCGTCTCCTCTCTCCTTGTTCAAGTTACCCTTAACTTCGACCCCCTCTGTATTGCGGCGGCGTGCCTTCGTCGCGCTTTTTCCTGTCCAATCATCGGTTCATGGCGGCGGATTCCGACCAATCACAGCGCACGAAGGCGTGGAGGTGGGGGCCGTGGCGCTCAACGCGGTGCAGCGCCGCAACGCGCGCGTCTCTGCGGGCGACCGGGTGCCGGTGGGGAGGTGGGTGGTGGCGATAGCGACCGGGGGGAGCGACAGGGTGGCTGCGGGTAGGTTGGTGGAGTAGATGGCTGGGATGGGAGGTCAGGGGGAGTGGCCTGGTGGGGGCAGTGGCGCTCAGCATCGTACAGCGCCGCAACGCGCGGGTGTCTGCGGGCAATTGGGTGCTTTTGGGGAGGTAGGGGAGCTGTGGGGGAAAGGGGGGAGGGAGAGAGGGTGCCTATGGGGGAAAGGGGGGAGGGAGAGAGGGTGCCTGTGGGGGAAAGGGGGGAGGGAGAGAGGGTGCCTGTGGGGGAAAGGGGGGAGGGAGAGAGGGTGCCTGTGGGGGAAAGGGGGGAGGACAGGGTGCCTGTGGGGAGGTAGGAGAGAAAGGAGGGGGGAAGGCAGGGTGCAGTTTATTTGTGTATTGGATGCGGTCACAATCTTGGCGATTTTTTCTCCCTGTGTTCACCTCTCCCTCCCGATCCTCCTGTTCTCTCTCCTCTCCCTCGCTCTTCTCTCCTCTGCCTTTCCTCTCCGGTCCCCATTTCCCCCTCATCAAACCAGGTTCGTTCCCCCACCAATGAACTTTGAGCTACAGACCACCACGCTGGAGATTGACTTCCACTCCAAGGGCCGAGCCAGAGCCGAGCAGGTGAGGGTTTCGAGATGACTGAGGGGCGAGCATAGCAGGTGAGTGAGAGTACATGCTAAGAGGATTCGTCCCCCGCCAATCAATTTTGAGCTGCAGACGATCACTCTGGAAATCGACTTCCACTCCAAGGGCTGATCCAGAGCCGAGCAGGTGAGGGATATGAGGACATCTTGTCTTCTCTTTTCTCCGCTCTGCTCTGCACTCGTGTGTAACCTCCGAAAGTCCTGACAGCATAAGCCTTGTCTCCCTGCTCTCCTCTCCTCTCCTCTCCACTCTTCTAGGTTCCCCGCCCTCTACCTCCCTCCCTCACAGCTGGGCGCAGCAGAGCTATCAAAGGACGTGCTGAAGGGAAGAAGATCTCCTTCTGGGTTCCTCTCATCCTCGTTACTGACATTGCCCTCCTCCCCCTCTTCCTCTACCCCCTCTCTCCTTTCGCACAGCTAGATGCAGCAGAGCTATCATAAGTCGTGCTGGAGCCCTTTTCAGGGCAGGTGCTGACAGTGGGGCAGAAGGTCTCCTTTCAATCATATTGCCCTCATTCCCCTAACTCATGTCGCCCTCTTCTCTTCTCTCCCCATCCCCTGCCTCCCTCCCGCACAGCTGGACGCAGCAGAGCTAACAAAGGACGTGCTGAAGCGCTTTGCAGGGCAGGTGCTGACGGTGGGGCAGACGATATCCTTTGAGTTCCACAGCACCAACTTCGCCCTCACCGTCATTCTCGTGCAGATTGAACCGTGTGAAATCGACTGTCTACCCTGCGCTCCTCTCCTCTCCTTTCTCTGTTTTTCTGTTCCGCTCCTCCTCTCCCCCACTCCCCTTTCCCGTTCGCCGCTTCCCACACAGCTGGACGCAGCAGAGCTATCAAAGGACGTGCTGAAGCGCTTTGCAGGGCAGGTGCTGACAGTGGGGCAGAAGATCTCCTTTGAGTTCCGCGGCACCAACTTCGCCCTCACTGTCATTCTCGTGGAGTTCCCAGCGCCTGAGGGGCAGGAGGGCGCACGGGCGTTTACCTCCACGCGAGGGCTGCTGGTGAAGCAGACAGGGATCATCTATGAAGCTGCTGCTGGCTCAGGCATCAGGTGGGTTCTGTTTGGGGTTGGCTCAAGTGTCTGTGCAAGTGCTGAAAGTGCGGCAGAGGGGTAGAAGATCTTTGAGACGTCTCAGAAGATCTCCTTTGAGTTCCGTGGGACCAACTTCACCCTCACCGTCATTCTCGTGGAGTTCCCAGCTCCTGAGGGGCAGGAGGGCGCACGGGCGTTTACCTCCACGCGAGGGCTGCTGGTGAAGCAGACGGGATCATCTATGAGGCTGCTGCTGGGTCAGGCATCAAGGTGGGTTCTGTTTGGGGTTGACTCAATAGCCAGAAGAACACTGCAGGAGGGACAGCAGGGTGTGTGTGCGTTTGCGTCCACGAGAGGGCTGCTGGTGAAGCAACATGGTTTATTTTATGAAGCTGCTGCTGGCTCAGGTATCAAGGTGGGTTCTTTTCTAGGTCGACTCAAAAGCCAGAACAATGCAGGAGGGACAGCAGGGTGTGTGTGCGTTTGCGTCCACGAGAGGGCTGCTGGTGAAGCAACATGGTTTATTTTATGAAGCTTCTGCTGGCTCAGGTATCAAGGTGGGTTCTTTTCTAGGTCGACTCAAAAGCCAGAACAATGCAGGAGGGACAGCAGGGTGTGTGTGCGTTTGCGTCCACGAGAGGGCTGCTGGTGAAGCAACATGGTTTATTTTATGAAGCTTCTGCTGGCTCAGGTATCAAGGTGGGTTCTTTTCTAGGTCGACTCAAAAGCCAGAACAATGCAGGAGGGACAGCAGGGTGTGTGTGCGTTTGCGTCCACGAGAGGGCTGCTGGTGAAGCAACATGGTTTATTTTATGAAGCTGCTGCTGGCTCAGGTATCAAGGTGGGTTCTTTTCTAGGTCGACTCAAAAGCCAGAACAATGCAGGAGGGACAGCAGGGTGTGTGTGCGTTTGCGTCCACGAGAGGGCTGCTGGTGAAGCAACATGGTTTATTTTATGAAGCTTCTGCTGGCTCAGGTATCAAGGTGGGTTCTTTTCTAGGTCGACTCAAAAGCCAGAACAATGCAGGAGGGACAGCAGGGTGTGTGTGCGTTTGCGTCCACGAGAGGGCTGCTGGTGAAGCAACATGGTTTATTTTATGAAGCTGCTGCTGGCTCAGGCATCAAGGTGGGTTCTTTTCTGGGTCGGCTCAAGATTCTATCTACAAGCGCTAGCGCTAGCTCTAGCTCTAGCTCTAGCTCTATTCGTTGCTCTACCAGCCGCAGCACCAACCAACCAACCAGCTCCGCCCTCTCCGTGCTCCTCGTGGAGTTCCCATCGCCTGAGCGGAATCTTTTGAGTCGACTCAAAAGTCACCAACCAACCAACCAGCTCCGCCCTCTCCGTGCTCCTCGCGGAGTTCCCGTCGCCTGAGCGGAATCTTTTGAGTCGACTCAAAAGTCACCAACCAACCAACCAGCTCCGCCCTCTCCGTGCTCCTCGTGGAGTTCCCGTCGCCTGAGCGGAATCTTTTGAGTCGACTCAAAAGTCACCAACCAACCAACCAGCTCCGCCCTCTCCGTGCTCCTCGTGGAGTTCCCGTCGCCTGAGGGGCAGCAGGCAGCAGACCCCTGTTGTGACCCCTGACCCTCCTGTGTCTTGCCTTGCCCGTACCCCTCCCCTTCCCCTTCCCCCCCCCCAGGTGCCAAATCGCTACTGCCAATCACTACTACTGTTCAAGCAGAAGGACTTCAACTTTGAGAAGCTCGGCATTGGAGGGCTCGACGCCCAGTTTTCCCATGTCTTCCCATCCCATGCCGTGCTCCCCCTCTCTCTGTTTCTCTCCCTCTCTCTTTCTCCTGCGTCTTGCCTTAAACGTGCCCCTCCCTCCCTCCTTTTTTTTTTTTTTTTTTTTTTTTTTTTTTTTCCCTCCTTCCCTTTCCCCTCCTCCCCTCCCCCCCCTTCTCATCAGGTGGTGAATCAGAGGACAGGGGGTGCCAAAGCAGCAGCGCTATTCAAGCAGAAAGACTTCAACTTTGAGAAGCTCGGCGTTGGAGGTCTCAATGCCCAGTTTGCCGATATTTTCCGATCCCGGACTCCCTTTTCCCCTCTCTTCTCCTCCCTTTCTCACTTTCTCCTGCGCCTTGCCTTGTCCGTGCTCCACCCTCTCCTCTTCCCCTTCCCCCCTCTCATCAGGTGGTGAATCAGAGGACAGGGGGTGCCAAAGCAGCAGCGCTATTCAAGCAGAAAGACTTCAACTTTGAGAAGCTCGGCGTTGGAGGTCTCAATGCCCAGTTTGCCGATATTTTCCGATCCCGGACTCCCTTTTCCCCTCTCTTCTCCTCCCTTTCTCACTTTCTCCTGCGCCTTGCCTTGTCCGTGCTCCACCCTCTCCTCTTCCCCTTCCCCCCTCTCATCAGGTGGTGAATCAGAGGACAGGGGGCGGCAAGGCAGCGGCGCTATTCAAGCAGAAGGACTTCAACTTTGAGAAGCTTGGCATCGGAGGTCTTGATGCCCAGTTTGCTGATATCTTCCGCCGAGCCTTCGCCTCCCGCGTCTTCCCACCGCACATCATCTCGCGGTGAGTATTTTGCTTTTATCTCACAATGGGTTTTGAGAATTCTAAGAAAAGGCACAGTTGGCTGACATTTTTCACTGAGCCTTCGCCTCCTGCGTCACCCCACATCATCTCCCGGTGGGTATTGCCATTGTTAGATGGACTTTCGCATCATCTCTCGGTGAGGGAAGAGAGCCGTTTTGATACAGTGGGTGTCTCATTTTGGCTTTCTTAGAATCGTTTCACAATGTGTTCCCCCTACCCCCCCTTCTCCCCCGCTTCCTTTTCATCCCTCCCCAGCCTGGGCATCACGCACGTTAAGGGCATGCTGCTGCACGGTCCACCTGGCACGGGCAAGGTGCTGATCCCCTGGGCATGCCTCCAACCCCCCCCTCTTCCCCCCTGCCCCTTCCAACTCGTCCCTTATCATCTCCCCCCAGCCAGGGCATCTTGCCCGTGAAGGGCATGCTACTGCACGGTCCCCCTGGCACGGGGAAGACACTGATAGCCTGGTCGTTTCCTTCTTTCTCCCACTGCCCTTACCCTATTCCCCCCCAGCCTGGGCATCACGCATGTGAAGGGCATGCTGCTGCACGGGCCCCCCGGCACGGGCAAGACGCTGATTGCGCGGCAGATAGGCAAGCTGCTGAACGGCATGGAGCCCAAGGTATGGGGGAATGGAGTGTGGGTAGATGATTGGGTGGGTGGGGCTTCTGGGCTGTGCTGCTGGTGCTGGGTGGGACTCTGCTCTCCTCCTCTCCCCACCGCCCCCGGCACGGGCAAGACGCTGATTGCGTGGCAGATAGGCAAGCTTTTAAACGGCATGGAGCCCAATGTATGGGGGGATCTCGTGGGGGTGGTTGCTTCTGCTGTTGCTGGGGGCTGGTTGGTGTTGTTGTTGCTGGTTGCATGTGTGGCAAGCGGAGGAGCACTGGGGTGGGGGTGTTCTCTGCTTCCCCTTCCTCTCTTTCCCCCCGGCACAGGCAAGACGCTGATTGCACGGCAGATAGGCAAGCTGCTGAACAGCATGGAGCCTAAGGTGGGTGTTTCTGCTGTTGCTGGAGGCTGGTTGGTGTTGTTGTTGCTGGTTGCATGTGTGGCAAGCGGATGAGCCCTGGGGTGGGTCTTCCGGCATGGGCAGGCAAGACGCTGATTGCACAGCAGATAGACAAGCTTCTCAACGGCATGGATCCTAAGGTATGGTGGTACTAGTGCTTCTCGGGGTTGTTGGTGTGTGTATACTCCTCCTTCCTCTCCCCTCTCCCCCCACCCGGCACGGGCAAGACGCTGATCGCATTGCAGATAGGCAAGCTTCTCAACGGCATGGATCCGCCTATGAACACCCAAGGTGTGGGTGGGGTGGGTGGTGGGGATGGAGGGTGGGAGTGTCTTTTGAGACGTCTCAAAAGCAATATGGACGTCTTGGGCTTGGCTGATGGGGCAGTGGAGAAAAACATCCGCGACTTGTCCACACCACTCCCTATCACTCTAGACCGCTCTACACCACGTTCTGTGTCCTATGTTAACCCTACACAATCACTCCAGATGGTGAGTGGACCTGAAATCCTTCACAAGTAGGTCGGGGCAGCAGAGACGAACATCCAGGACCTGTTTGCTTGCACCCATCTACACCACTTGAAACCACTCTTCGTGCCCTCTCTCCAGGTGGTGAACAGCCCTGAGATCCTGGACAAGTACGTGGGGGCAGCAGAGAAGAACATCCGAGACCTTTTTGCACCACTCTCTATCACTCTACTCTACACCGCTCTAAACCACTTTTGCGCCCTACGTTTTCCCTATTCCATCGCTCCAGGTGGTTAACGGCCCTGAGATTCTGGACAAGTACGTGGGAGCAGCAGAGAAGAACATCCGAGACCTGTTTTCACTCCAATAAACCCCACTCCACCACTCTGCACCATTTCCTATGCTCCCTCCAGGTGGTGAACGGCCCTGAGATTCTGGACAAGTACGTGGGAGCAGCAGAGAAGAACATCCGAGACCTGTTTGCGGATGCTGAGAAGGATCAGAAGGAGCACGGGGACGAGAGCGATCTGCATATCATCATCTTTGATGAGATCGACGCCATCTGTAAGGTGAGACGTGGTGGATTGAAGGAGATTGTTTATGAAGGGTCTTCTGGTTCTTGGTTGTTGAAGCTGAGAAGGACCCGGAAGGAGCATGGCGATGAGAGTGACCTGCACATCGTCATCTTTGATGAGATCGACGCCATCTGTAAGGTGAGAGTTCTTATTGTGATAGGATCTTGTAAGGTATCATGGGGCCTTCATTGTCGCTCCCGCTTGCTTCCTCATAGTTATAGGAGCATCCCTCACATCATCACTCACACTGGCCAATCTGCATTTCCTCACACTCACTCCCACCTATCCTCCTCTCCTCTTCAATAGCATACGCCACTTCCTCCTTCATATCTCCCTCCTCCCGTCTCACCTCCTCTCTCACCTACCCCTCTCTCCTGCCGTCTCACCTTCTCTCATCCGCCCTCTCTCCTTTCTCCACCTTCCCCCATCAGAGTCGAGGGTCTGTCCGCGATGGCACGGGGGTGCAGGACAGCATTGTCAACCAACCGCTCCCCTCCCTCCTCCCTCCCTCTTCCCCTCTCTCGCACTCGCCCTCTCCCCATTCGCCTTCCCCATCAGAGTCGAGGGTCTGTACGCGATGGCACGGGGGTGCATGACAGCATAGTCAACCAGCTGCTCACAAAGGTACGTCCACGCCTCTCCCCCTCCTCCTCGTCCCCATTCCTGTCCCCATACTATCCTCCCATACTGCGATGGCACGGGGGTGCATGACAGCATAGTCAATCAGTTGCTCACAAAGGTACGCCCATGCTGCTCCCCCTCCTCCTCCTCCTCCCTCCACCTCTCCCCTTGTGCCCGCTTACTATCCCTCCATATCCCGATGGCACGGGTGTGCATGACAGCGCAGTCAATCAGTTGCTCACAAAGGTACGCCCATGCCGGCCCCTTGTTTCTCCCCTTGAAGTGAGAAGATTTTAGAGGCGCCTCAGAAGATGTCCGCGATGGCACGGGGGTGCATGACAGCATAGTCAACCAGTTGCTCACAAAGGTACGTGCATGCCACTCCCCCTCCTCCGCTTCCCTCCTGCCCCTTCTTCCTCTCTCCTCCTGCCCTTGCTATACCCTTAATACTATGATGGCACGGGGGTGCATGACAGCATAGTCAACCAGTTGCTCACAAAGGTACGTCCATGTCCCTCCCCTCCTCTTCTCCCCTGCCGCCGCTTCATCCTCCTCCCCTCCTCTGCCCCCCCTCCTCCCTCCCCTCCTCCTCTCCCCTCCTGCCCCCATACTATACCCCCATGCTGCAATGGTGCGGGAATGCACAACAGCATGTTCAACCAGTCGCTCAGAAATGCATGTGCCCCTCGTCGTCCTCCTCCTCCTCCTCTCCCCTCCTACCCTTTCCTCCTCTTCCCTCCTGCCTGTCCTCCTCCTCCCGCCTGCCCACCTATCCCCCCTTTTCCTGCTCACTCTTATTGTGCACAGATTGATGGAGTAGAGTCGCTGAACAACATTCTTCTCATCGGCATGATCTATGCTTCTGCATAACATTCTCATCATTCTTCTCAACATTCTTCTCATCGCTGAACGACATTCTTCTGCCTGCCGTGCCCCGCCTCCTCACCTCACTTTCCATCACAGATTGATGGAGTGGAGTCGCTGAACAACATTCTTCTCATCGGCATCCTGCTCCCCTCCGTTCCCCACCCCCCCATCCCCCCACCTCCCCACCTCCTCACCCCACGTTTATTGTGCACAGATTGATGGAGTAGAGTCGCTGAACAACATTCTTCTCATCGGCATGACCAATCGGAAAGACATGCTCGACGAGGCTCTGCTCAGGTGCAGTGCGGTGCTGTGTGGTCTGTTGGAATGAAAAGGCATGTGATGCGGTGTCAGTGATGTGGTATGAAGTGTGATTGAGGTTGTGTATTTTTTGAATTGTAGTTAGAGCAATTTATTCTGGTGGAGGTGCAGATCGAAATAGGGTTACCAGACAAAGAGGGCCAAGTGAAGAGGTCCACTTTGTCCTGGCCATCCATCCTGCCTTTTTACACCCCCCCCACCTCCACTCTCCCTCTCTCCCTTTCCCCATCCTCGCCAGACCGGGTCGACTGGAGGTGCAGATCGAAATAGGGTTACCAGACGAGGAGGGGCGAGTGAAGATCCTGGCCATCCATTCCAACAAGATGCGTGAAAACTCCTTCATGGGTGCTGACGTGGACCTCCACAGCTTGGGTAAGCCAAGAATTGTTCCTTATTTTCTTCTTCTTTTCTTTTCTTTCGTTCTGTAAATTGGAAATGGTTTTCCATAACTTGGCTTGGGGTTGACCAAATAACTTTTGTCTCCCTTCCTTCCCGTTCACCCCAGCTGCACGCACCAAGAGCTTCAGTGGAGCAGAGCTGGTGGGACTAGTCAAGAGTTCGCACCCCTCCCTCTACCTCTTCCCACCCTCCCATCCGCCCCCCTCCAGCAATTCACACCAAGAACTTCAGTCGGATACAGCTCAGAGGATGAAGAGTGCTGCGCCATCTCCTTCGCCCTGTCAAGGCAAACGGACCCGGGAGACCTGAGCAAGGCTATAGAAGAGGCCAACATCCGAGTGCCCTCCACTCTCTCATTAACACCTCCATTATCCCACCCCCCTCTCGCATCCCCCTCTAACATCCTTTTTTCTCAACCCCTTTTCTTAAATCCCGCAGCTGCCTGCACCAAAAGCTTCAGTGGAGCGGAGCTAGAAGGTCCAGTGAACAGCGCTGTCTCCTTCGCCCTGTCAAGACAGACAGACCCGTCCGACCTGACAAAGGCGATAGACGAGGACAACATCCGAGTGACCTATGTTCTCCCACCATTCCCCCCGCTGTGCTGGCCTCTTCCCCCTCCCAGCTGCCCGCACCAAGAATTTCAGTGGAGCAGAGCTAGAAGGACTAGTCAAGAGCGCTGTCTCCTTCGCGCTGTCAAGGCAGACGGACCCGTCAGACCTGACCAAGGCGATAGACGAGGACAACATTCGGGTGACCATGGTGGACTTTGAAGAGGCGCTCAAGGAGGTGCGGCCGGCTTATGGCGCCAACACAGAGCAGCTTAACATGTACCGGTGAGTCAGCCGCTACTTCCCTCCAGCTCCAGTGCTCGAATTCTTGCACTCTGAGTAGCGCCTCTTGCACCCGTCCGACCTGACCAAGGCGATAGACGAGGACAACATTCGGGTGACCACGGTGGATTTCGAAGAGGCGCTCAAGGAGGTGCGCCCGGCCTATGGCGCCAACACAGAGCAGCTCAACATGTACCGGTGAGTTCGTTGCTGCTCCGATTCAGTCCCAGAGCGTGCCGTTTGCACTCTGAGCACCGCCGTGACAGCGTGACGTCAACCCATCCCATGCCCTCCATCCCGCATCTCCCCCTTCTTGTTTGCAGTCTGAACGGCATGCTGCAGTCCCTGACAGCGCACCACCACATCCTCTCCACCGCTAAGCGCCAGGTGCTGCAAGTGCGGAGCAGCGAGAGAACGCCCCTGCTGACGTGCCTGCTGGAAGGGTCGCCAGGGAGGTGAGCGTGGTTTGGAGGAAAGGGGGTAGCGGAAGGAGAGAAAGAGGGGCAGGAAGAAAACGCCGTAACACCCACTGCAAGTGCGGAGCAGCGAGAGAACGCCCCTGCTGACGTGCCTGCTGGAAGGGTCCCCAGGGAGGTGAGTGTGTGTGTGGGGATTGGGAGACAGGCGAGAATGGGAATGCAACTACGCCTGATCTCACTGTTAGAGCTAGACCAGAATCTCACATTTGTACTTGTGCTTTTTTATATCCTTGCTGAGGGATATGAATGTTTTTTTTCTCTCTCGCTGCGTTGGGTTGGGAGATGAGCCGTTGTGGGACGAGCCGTTTCTCACCATCTGGTCATGCCATGCATGCGTGGTCCCATACTCATTCGTGTTTCCAACTTTCCACCCGTTCTGCTCTCACTGCAGTGGAAAGACGGCTCTTGCTGCAACGATTGCCATGGAAAGCGGTTTCCCCTTTGTTAAGATGGTACGTGGCTTTGCGACTCTCCCGTTGCGTTCTTCAACATTATCCTTGTCACCTCGTCCCATTGTCACCTTGCTACCTGGTTACCTTCCCCTGATACATGAATTGGCTTGTTTCATTAATTTCCTCTCCTCCAACTTCTTCGCGTCTCTAATTATTCACTTATTTATTCTCTTATCATTTCTCCATGACTCTCTCTCCCATATCAACGGACCAGATCTCAGCAGAGACGATGGTGGGCATGTCAGAGCCGTCCAAATGCTCAGCCATAGCCAAGGTGGGTGAACTTCTACTGAGCATATCATGTACTGTTATGTATTCCATTGTCTAGTAAGTTTTTTTTTTTTTTTTTTTTCTTTCCATACGTGTTCTTAAATCAAATACCAGCAGGAAAAATGGTGGTTTGTGTGTTGGATAGGGCCAATCCTCCTCCCCCCCATCCCATCCAACAGGTGTTTGACAATGCATCGGCTTCAGCGTCAGCTTCCCAGCGTTCAGCGTTCAGACGACATAGAGCGCTTCTTTGAGTATTTCAGCATCGGCTTCCCAGGCACCCCATCTGCCCACCTGCTGTCCCGTCCTCCTTCCCTCCCCTTATCCGCAGGTGTTTGACGACGCATATAAATCCGCATTCAGCATCGTGATTCTGGACGACATAGAGCGCCTCTTTGAGTATGTCAGCATCGGCCCGCGCTTCTCCAACCTCGTGCTGCAGTCGCTGCTCGTGCTCGTCAAGAGGCTTCCGCCTGAGGTGGGTTGGGATGGGTTGGGATGGGTTGGGATGGGTTGGAATGGGTTGGGATGGGTTGGGATGATCTCCCCAGTGGTAGCAAAATTTCCCGCCAAACTGCACCTTCCACTTCTCCAACCTCGTGCTGCAGTCGCTGCTCGTGCTCGTCAAGAGGCTTCCCCCTGAGGTGGGTTAGCTGGTCCGTCTCCCCGGTGATAGCACCCACCCCCCACCTGCACCTTCCCCTTCCCGCGCTGCTCCAACCTCATGCTCGTGCTTGTCAGGAAAACAGTTTCAACCTGGATCCAACAGGTAACTCGTCCTAATCTCTTCCTAATCTCCTCTAGGTTGAGCTTAGGCTAGTAGGGATTGAATAGGTAAGAAATTGTCATTCAAACCTGAGCGTACGCGCGTTTCGGCCGGTGGCCTTCATCAGCGCTCTCCAACCTCATGCTCGTGCTTGTCAGGAGACTTCCTCCTGAGGTACGTTGATCACAAGGGTGTTCCAATGGTCAAAACCCACTCGCCCACCACCACCACCACCACCACCACCACCACCACCACCACCACCACCACCACCACCACCACCACCACCACCACCCTCTCACCAACACCCTTCTCCTGCGCTTCTCCAACCTCGTGCTGCAGTCACTGCTCGTGCTCGTCAAGAGGCTTTTCCCTGAGGTGAGAAGCGATAGTCCTGCCAGTGGTAGCAACCAACCCCCCTGAATATTGGAGTGACTTTTGAGAATTCTCAAAAGTCACTCCAATGAAGCGATAGTCCTGCCAGTGGTAGCAACCCCCCTGAACCGCACCTTCCCCCTCTCTGCTTCTCCAACCTCGTGCTGCACTCGCTGCTCGTGCTCGTCTTGACTTCCCCTCTCCGCACTCTGCCGCTTCCCCCCCAATGTCTTACTTCCCCACCCTCCTCCGCTCCAGGGTCACAAGCTGTACGTGATTGCAACCACCAGTTTTCCCGAGGCGCTTCAGGAGGCCATGCACCTCTCGTCCTCCTTCATTCACCCCCGCGCTTTCCCTTCCACCTCTCCCCCACCCCGCCTTCTCCCTTCATCTCATACAGGGTCACAAGCTGTACGTGATCGCAACCACGAGTCTGCCCGAGGCTCTTCAGCAGGCCATGCACCTGTCGTCCTCCTTCAACACTGTTCTCACCGTGCCCACGCTTTCCCGCATCGAAACCAGGGCGGTGAGTTGCCTTTCCTGCGTCAGCATAGTGGGTTAGAATGGATGGTTGGGGTGAGTAAGCCTCTCTTCAGCAGGCCATGCACCCCTCCTCCTCCTTCAACGCTGTTCTCACCATGCCCACACCATGCCCACACCATGCCCACACCATGCCCACACCATGCCCACACCATGCCCACACCATGCCCACACCATGCCCACACCATGCCCACACCATGCCCACACCATGCCCACACCATGCCCACACCATGCCCACACCATGCCCACACCATGCCCACACCATGCCCACACCATGCCCACACCATGCCCACACCATGCCCACACCATGCCCACACCATGCCCACACCATGCCCACACCATGCCCACACCATGCCCACACCATGCCCACACCATGCCCACACCATGCCCACACCATGCCCACACCATGCCCACACCATGCCCACACCATGCCCACACCATGCCCACACCATGCCCACACCATGCCCACACCATGCCCACACCGTGCCCACACCATGCCCACACCATGCCCACACCATGCCCACACCATGCCCACACCATGCCCACACCATGCCCACACCATGCCCACACCATGCCCACACCATGCCCACACCATGCCCACACCATGCCCACACCATGCCCACACCATGCCCACACCATGCCCACACCATGCCCACACCATGCCCACACCATGCCCACACCATGCCCACACCATGCCCACACCATGCCCACACCATGCCCACACCATGCCCACACCATGCCCACACCATGCCCACACCATGCCCACACCATGCCCACACCATGCCCACACCATGCCCACACCATGCCCACACCGTGCCCACACCATGCCCACACCATGCCCACACCATGCCCACACCATGCCCACACCATGCCCACACCATGCCCACACCATCATGCGCTGAAACCAGTTGCCCTAGTGTTACCTCCAGTGCTTGAAGCATATACTCCCGACAGTACATTCCCCTTATTTTCTAATTGCCTCCCTCCTTGTTATGTCACTGTCCCCAGGCGCTGATGTAGGTGGATGCCCAGACAAAGGTGACTTTTGAGTCGACTCAAAAGTCACCGCGCTGATGTAGCTGGATGCCCAGACAAAGTTAACACTGCTGTGCATGCCACGTCATCACTGATTCCTATCTTGCACTCCCTCTCTCCTCTTCCTTGCCCAGGCACTGAAAGAGCTGGACGTGTTCGAAGCAGACGACATTGACACTGCTGTGGATGCTCTTCACTCCACAGTGGAAGAGGTGAGCCCTGCACTGCACTGTACCGCACCACTCTGCACTGCACTGCACTGCACTGCAATGCACCACGTTGCACTGCACTGCACAATCTTTTAGATGCTCTTCACGCCGCACCACACAGTGCAAGAGACGAGCCATTTTCTAGATGCTAACCCGCATGATCCATGAATTTGTGTCCCTCCCCACGTTTCCCCACCTGCCTCTTCTGTACCCACGAACCACACCCCCTTTTTCAGATGACCATAGAAAAAGCTCCTCATGATCATAGAGATGGCTTCTCAGGGCTCCACTGCTCCCCATCCATCACTCACACGCCATTGTCCCTTCCTTCCCAGTCTCCTTATCCCATGCTTTCTTCCTTCAGATGATCATGAATAAGCTCCTCATGTTCGTCGAGATGCGTCTCAGGGCCCCACTGCTCCCCGTCCAAAGAGCTGTCCTTAACATCACCCTGAATCCTCCCCCCCACTCTCCACCCCCCCTTCCACAGATGACCGTCAAGAAGCTCCTCGTGTTCATAGAGATGGCCTCTCAATTCCCCA
Organism: Closterium sp. Naga37s-1; assembly: GCA_947471745.1. Lineage (NCBI taxonomy): Eukaryota > Viridiplantae > Streptophyta > Zygnematophyceae > Desmidiales > Closteriaceae > Closterium > Closterium sp. Naga37s-1. The sequence goes on from CANJKZ010000966.1 coordinate 1,899,929, forward strand.
CTTCTCCACTTTAAGAGAACATCAGCACTGTCCCTCTTCTGTCTCTCCTCATGTCTCTCTCCATCCCCTTCCCCCATTCCATGCCCATCCCCCTTCCCTTCAGATGACCATCAAGAAGCTACTCATGTTCATAGAAATGGCCTCTCAAGGCTCCACTGCTGCCCATCCATAGAGCTGTCCTTAACATCACCCTAAATCCCACCCTCCATCCCCATTCATCAGATGACCATCAAGAAGCTCCTCATGTTCATAGAGATGGCCTCGCAAGGCACCACAGCCCCTGGGCAGCCCAGACCCAAGATTGACATCGGCTTCCTGTGCGAATGCCTCAAGGACTTGTCATAGGGTTAGCAGATGTGTGAAGGGAAAAGGGAAAAGGGAAGGGGTGAGAGAGGTTATACGTGATTGAACGAAGCCCGGTCAGCCCAGACCCAAGTTCGACATCGGCTTCCTGTGCGAATGCCTCAAGGATTTGTCATAGAGTTAGCAGTTGAGGGGAGGCGGATGGGGCTTCATGTGGGTGATTGACCACTGCTCCCAGTCATCCCAGACCCAAGATCGACATCGGCTTCCTGTGCGAATGCCTCAAGGACCTATTGTAGGGTTAGCAGATGGCAGATGTGTGGGGGGGGGGAGGAGGGGGGATGGGGGGTGGGGGAGGGGGGGAGGCAGGGCTGATTTTATCAGGGTAATTACCCTAATTTCAGGGTGATTACAGGCTTCTCACCTGGTGAACCCTGCAATTTCAGAATTTCTGACTTGTGAACTCTGATCCATTCAGAATATTGCTTTAGCGAACCCTGAAATATTGTATCAAGGCTCAGAGTAGTGTTCTTACTGACTCTGTCAATGTAGAGTACGCGTTCTGTGGACTCTGAATCTGACCTTATCGGTAGGAAGTTTCTCGGAACTTTCGTTCCAATTATCCCCCTTCGAATTGATCGCAGTACAGCCAGCATGTGAGCGACGGAAAGCAGCATGTCTGACAGGTGAGTACACTAGATGTTTATTACTTTCACAAAGTCGGAATAAGTTGTTGTACTGTCGTTATTGCGTGTGCGTGAAGTTACCAGCACTTTTTTGCGTTTGGTACAGCGATGTTGACGACGTTTAGGTACTCGGCGAATTAAGAATTTGGTCTGTGGTATCGAATCGAAATGTTTTGTTGACCAAAATCGCTCATCTCTTCCCCGCACATAAACGAATGGAAAAATAAACTATTTTGTTAAACTAAACGGTTAGGAATTAGCGCGCTCACAGTGTGCGCGAAACACAGAGCGCACTTTACGCAGAGCAATACTTTTCCCCTGTAATAAAGATCGCGTTACTACTTCGAACTTCGATTTTCGACCCTGAACAATCAGAGTTATATACTTTTCAACCCTAAGCAATCAGGATAGCATCATTCTGAAAAATGTGCACTCATAATCGAGGGGAAATTTTTTTCTCGGAATCAGGGGGGCCTAATATGAAACTTCAGCCCTGGGGGGAGGTGAGGGGTACGTATGTGACTGACGTGTTGGGCTGAGATACCTTAACATGACGAATGACCAGGCAGTCCAGCCCAGGCCCAAGATTGACATTGGCTTACTGTGTGAATGCTTCAAGGATCTATCGGTAAATCTGGTCATTGACGGGGGGAAAAGAAGGGGTTGGGGGGTATGTGGGTGACTGTCCTGTCCACTGTTCCCGGGCAACCCAGACCTAAGATCAACATTGGCTTCCCATGCGAATGCCTCGAGTTAACCTTTACTTCTTCCAGTGCTGCTTTTTTACCTATCCTGAACCCTAATGAGGACCTTAAACATTGCCTTGTGGAACTTCTCAGATGGCATAGGCAGAGAGGTATGCTGATATCAGCTAAAAAATTACAGTTTTAGGGTGGATCTTTTTCGTTCGTTTGAATGCGGCTCAATGAGTTGTTCCACGTTCTGCATCGGTCAAATCAATGTTCAGACTGGTCGGGATGGGTATTGAGCAGAAATGAAATGAAAATGACGCGCCCTTACAGTTCAAAAATCATAGAGGCAAGCACACTGTTTTCCTTGCCGTCTCCATATTCACAAGCTGCTGTTCTATAATAGCTCTCCCTCCTGGCTCATCATTCCTAAGAAACCCTTAAGTAACAGTCCACTGCCACAATCCTCCCCTTGGCATTGTTGCTCTTCCCTGTCACCCGTTCCTTCACTCTTTCTTTCTTCCGCTCCGCATTCAATCCTCTCTACCCCCTCCACTTTGTCAGACACACAATAACCCAGCTTGCCCCGCTCTTCCCCAGCTCTCGTTCCTGTCTACACCACTCGTCCGACTAACCATCTCGTGTGCCCCAACCGCATCGCCCATTCAATCCTCTCTACCCCCTCCACTGTGTCAGACACACAACAACCCAGCTTGCCCCTCTCTTCCCCAGCTGCCGTCAAAACACCCCTTCCGCCTCCAACACTCGTCCGAGTAACCATCTCGTGTGCCACAACCGCATAGCACATTCGCACCAGCAAGCAGGCCAGCAGCGATCCCAAGGGCCATGTTGGGGAAGAGGAGCGACAGGGAGAGGTGGAAGAGGGCGAAGAGAAGAGGGCTTTTGAGACGTCTCAAAATACAACCTTTATCACGTGGGAGAGGTGGAAGAGGGCGGAGAGGGCTGCAGACAGCATGGCAGAGTCGATCCTGAGGGAGAGAAAGGCAGGACAGGGTATAGTGAAAGGAGGAAAGAGGGGAGGAATGAAGGAGAGACGATATCAAATGAGTGAAGATAGGAAAGAAGAGTGAAATTGGATTGATGCGAGAGAGTGTGGGCCATGGGAATGGAGGAACTTATCAAACCCAGCTAGACGGTTGCATTGGAGCCTTTTAACACCTCACTACCGGGCCTCCTGCTAAGCCTCTCACCTGCCGAGCCTCTCTATGGAAATGGAGGAACTTATCAACTTCAAAAAGATAGTTGCATTGGAGCTTTTTAAACCTCCCTTCCAGGCCTCCTGTTAAGCCTCTCACTCACCTGCCGCGATTCTCTTGCAGGGCTGTGATCAGCAGTGCTCTGTACAACAGCTCCTCTGCTACAGCCGAGCACACCACCACCCACAGGAACTGTAGAAGGTCCAGCAGGGCGACGGCCACAGCAGCTGTAGCAGCCACATCCCCGCCGGTCCCATCCAGCAGCAACAAAGGAGGACATAACAACAGGGATGTAGCACTCACGCTATCCCCTCCTCCTCCTCTTGCTGCTCCTGCTCCTGCTACTGCTGCTGCTGCTGTTAGCTCTGGTAATCCCCCTCCCCCCTCCCCTCCAGCTCTAGTTTTGAGAGAAACGCAGTCCCGTAGAACAGGACCCCCCACCGCCCCTGCCACAATCGCTTTCCACCAGCTATCGTTTCCCCCCGTTAACGCTCCCTCTCCCCATTTCCGGAAGATTGGCCCTACAGTGTGACCCCAAACTTCTCCTCGAACTGCTTGTCTGAACAGTGGAGAAACTTCCGCAAGCACACTGCTTTCCTTGACTCTTGAGAAGTCTCTAAAGTTGACCCCTCCACTCCCTCCACTTGATATAGAAGTGAGGAAACAGAACCCACTTTGCTCCTTTGTTTGCCAGCTTCATTTGAAACGCCCCTCCTGTCTCCACTCCTCCGATTAGCCACCTCGCGTGCCACAACCACATAGCCCGTGCGCACCAGTGCCACATGCCGCGGTCTGATTCGCCGGTCCAAACTGTACCCAAGAAGGAATGGCAAGGCAAGCACCTCCATTATAGAGAGCCCCATGTCCCGTTTGAAGTACTCCAGCTTGGGCTTCAAGTTTGCTTTCCAACTGTAATAGATAGACGTCGGGTACCTCACAACCAGATCCACCACCAACCGTTGAGCCATACATCTCTCGACACTTAGTGCTCGGGAAGTAATTTCCCCTGCCAAACATTTACCTCTATCACCTTCACCCAACCTTTGCCTCCCATTTCTCTCTCCTCCACTGCTCTCCAATGCCTCTTCCACTTCTCGCACAAGCTCTCTGAAACTTTCCTTCAGGCCATCTTCACTAGACGCCAGTAGCAAAGGAAATTGTGTCACCACCCGCACAGCATTCTCTCGGCCAATCAAATCAGCCAATACCGCCACCTTGCCTTGCACGTTCTCCTTTGAAAGTTGCAGAACCACTGGATGACTCCTCGCCACTCTTCCTGCTGCCTGCTTCCCCACCAGCTCCACAAAGAACTGGAGCTTAGCTAAGAGAGTTTCTGAGCTGAGACAGACGATGGTGGGGGCACGCTGAAGCACATTGGTCGCAATGTTGGGAGTGCCTGGAGGAGTGAAGGACTGGAGAATGGCAATATTCTCCGCCATGCGATACGGAGGAGCAGAGAAGATGACCGGACAGCTCAGGATAAGCTTGCTTAAGCGGTTCTTGTCCAGATGCGGCTCATTCAGTTGCTGCTTCAAGAGGCTTGTGCTGGTGCTATCTGTTTCCACCTTCCCTCCAAACTCCGCCGTGAAATAAGCTGATAGCATCTGAAGCTGAGTATTCACTGCCTCGTTACTCCGAGTCAAGATGGACGGATATTTCTCTATCACCACACCCACCTTGTCCACAGGAACCCCTGCTTTTTCCACCAGAATGTCCAGGTTCGTTGAACGAGCCTCGGAACAGATTAAGCCCTGTCCGTGCAGGAGCACAAAGCCCAGTCTGCTACGGCGGACGCCTTGAGCCAAAAGAAACTCAAGGGTGTTTTGAATCTGTGGCAGGGAGACTCGGAGCCAGGCTGGTTCCCTCACAGTGATGCGCACGATGTCGGCATTAGATATGCCGTATGACTGGAGGAGACGGACACGTGGCAGCAAGTCATTGGTGGCATTGGAGCGGAGGAGTTGGGGCTTGGAGGTGAGGAGGGAAGCGACAGTGGAAGGGGAGGAGATGCCGAGGTGGGAGGAGAAGAAGCGGTAGAGGGAGAGGAGGGAGGAGGGAGATACGACCCGCGGGCTGTTGAGTGGAGGAGGGCGTGTGGGAGGAGATGTGGTGGGTGGTGCGTCCTCCTCACACGCTTCTGCTTCTGCTTCCTCCTCCCCCTCCTCCTCATCGCCCCCCTCCTCCTCATTCACTATCCCCACTTCGTCCTCGCTGCTTCCTAACCTACTCCCCCACTCCTCCAACTCCTCTCTAACAATCTGAGGCCCGAATCTCTCCCTCAGCACTCCAGCAATCACTGCCACTGCCTCCTCCTCCTCCTCCTCCTCCTCCTTGCAGGCCCCCGTCCCGTAGCTCTTCCTCCTGCCTCCCTCACTCATCCTCGCTGCATTCCCCGGTACGACCCTCTCAACCCTCGCATCCCCACCTTCCTTTTTTTCCTTTCCGCTTTCCTGATGCGCCTCTGACCTCTTCTCCCATCCCCCCTCTCCTCGTCCTTCACTGTTCGCGTTTTCAACTCTTTTTGCACCGCTATTAAAGGCTTGCTTCTGGGAAGTGGTTTCGACCCAGAGATAGAAGTCTCCGCCTCGAAAGCTTCTGCATCTGCTGGACTGGAAGACGCACCAGCGCCGGACCATGCGGCGAAGCTTCGGACTCGGGATGATAAGTTCTCTTGAGGCGACTCGAAGCTTCGGAATGGGTTGCGGATTTGAAAAGACGCGATTCGCGCAGGTTCGTTTCGATCCGATCCAATCCGATCGAAGCTTGTTAAGGAAGGAACCGAAGATCGCGATGCTATTCGGTGCGTTTGCGATGTCCCACGAGAAATATATCTGAAAATCCGATCTACGAATGGCTGTGACGTATGCGGTAGGACTAGCCATAGCGATCGGCGAGCTGATCTACGCGAGGCGGCGTAGAAGTTCATGATTTCGTTGATGATCTCGTTGCATTCGTCGAATTCGTCTAATCCGTCCAACTCGTGTATGCCTGAACTCTCGCTGACCTTGGCTGGCTGGCGACGTGAAACGTGAAGTCAGCTTCGCGTGCACGGATTAGAGAATCGATGCCTGAATATTATTTCAATGATGATTGATGCATCGAGCGCTATTTAGCTAGAATAGCTATCTAGCTTCATCTATCCCGCATCTAGCTAGCTTCAACTATCCGGCACCTAGCTGCTCCATGACGGGCGATTCCCTCATTCAATTTTGGAAACCTGGGTTCCTTGGGGTTACCAATGAGACGAGTGTGACGATCACAAGGGTCAATCGGTGCAGCTTGATATGGTGCTGTGCGTTTACAAACTTTCAAATAGGTATACGGAGTGGTAGCAGGTGCCAAGCGAAGGCCCTGGGGATTGGCGAGAACTTCTCGCCTAAGCTTGAGATTTGACCGAACGAAAGGAGCTCCGCTCCGAAGCTGTTTTCGCCAGACAATGTAACCGTGGTTGCTGCCCAGCGAAAGATTCAAAGCTGATGCTAGGCAATGGAGCTCCAAGCTCCCTGCCGCTGGGTGGCGGGAGTTTCACCTCGGGAAAAGCAGCGTTTCGGTATAAGGTAAGTTGAATTTTTGTATCTCATCACCTTGATGAGTATGGTATGTGAGTTCTTTCATCCCACTCATCTTAAAAACACATGGTGTGGATTGTGCACCCATCAGGATATTTGTGGGCTCGTCAAACGCGTGTTCACACTGTTCCATTTACACAGTCAACGTCGCTATCTTGGAGAAGTGACACGGAACATCCAGACACCATGGTCCATACCAACTTGGAGGCACGAACCAGATTGGTCCCGCTGGTGCGGCAGTTGGGCATTGTCCAGCCAGATTTTTTTCCTGTTTTCAGAATGTTACACACCTGCGAAGGAACCAGGTCTTTGTACTAACCAGCTCTTTGCCTGCTAGACAGAAGCAATCGTCGCAGCCATGAGTGCGTAGATTAGAGCAGAAGCGTTGTAAGTGGTATGCAGAGCGACAGCTGGCAAGACGCTTTTGGAGTAGACAGCGAGCAGGCTGGCGGCAATCCCAAGGGCCATGTTGGGGAAGAGGAGGGCGAGGGAGAGGTGGAAGAGGGCTGCAGACAGCATGGCAGCGTCGATCCTGGGGGGAAACAGGGAGAAAAGGGGAGAGAGGCAGGGAAGGGGAGAGAGGCAGGAAAGGGGATAATGCAGGGAGGAAAGGAGGGGAACACAAGAAAGACGATATCAAGCGTGTGGGGATAAGAAAGAACGAGTGACATCGGATTGATTAGAGAGTATGGGCCATGAAAATGGAGGAAGTTCTCAAACCAGAAACAAGGTGGTAGCAGTAAGCCCTTGCCAACCTCATTACCGAGCCTCCTGCCAACCTCTCACCTGCCGAGCCTCTCTTGTAGTGTCGTGAACAGCAGCCCTCTGAACAGTAACTCCTCTGCTACAGCCGGTGACACCGCCACCCACAGGAACGGCTGTAGCACGTCCAGCATGCCTGCCCCCATGCCTGCCAGTATGCCTGCCCTCATGCCTGCCCCCATGCCTGCCAGTATGCCTGCCCCCACGCCTGCCCCATGCCTGCCCCCATGCCTGCCCCCACGCCTGCCCCATGCCTGCCCCCATGCCTGCCCCCACGCCTGGCCCCAAGCCTGCCGTCATGCCTGCCGTCGTCCTCACATGGCCTCCCGTGTTGTCAAGCCCCAAAACCAGTCAACTCTCACCTGCCAAGCCGTCCCTCCCCCTCTCTTATCTGCAACCCCCCCCTTCCCCCACCACCCCTGCAGGTCTAGAAGCATCTTCCACACAAACCTAAACGGCTTCCAAACCCTATCCCGCATCTCCCTTGGCCAAGGGAAACCCTCTCCCGCATCTCCCTGCAGGCAACTTCGACCCCATGCCCGCCCTCGCCATCTCATCCACCCACCTCCTCACTCTCATAATATCCGCATCCCCTCACCACCACCACCCCAGGTCTGCAAACATCTTTCAGGACGACATACATCTTTCACACGGACCTGAACGGTTTTCAGACGGTGAGGAGGGAAACACTCGCCCGCATTCCCCTGCAAGCCAACTTCTACCCCATGCCCGCCCTCTCCTTCTCATGCGCCATGCTTAATGCCCCATGTCCCATGCCCCATGCCTGTCAAATATACCCCATTCCCGCCCTCTCCTACTCATGCCCCATGCCCCATGCCCCATGCCTGTCTCATATACCCCATGCCTTTCCCTTCAGGTCTGCAACATCTTTCACACGGACCTGAACGGTTTTCAGATGGTGAGGAGGAAAACGTTCGCCCGCATTCCCCTGCAGTTCCACTTCTACCCCATGCCCGCCCTGGCCTTCCTGCAACACCCCTCGGGCCTGCGCTTCTCTGTTCACACTCGCCAAGTCATGGGCGCTGCCAGTCTCAAGGTGAGCTCTTCTTCCCAACACTTGCTTTCACCACAGGGCTCCCCTCTCCCCTCACACCCCTCTGCCTGCCACCCCACGCCCACTTCTACCCCATGCCCGCCCTGGCCTTCCTGCAAGACCCCTTGGGCCTGCGCTTCTCTGTTCACACTCGCCAAGCCATGGAGTTTGCCAGTCTCAAGATGAGACCTCCCTTGCCCGCCTTCTTAACGTCATTTAATCCTTGGCCTGGCTATGTGCATAACAGCTTCTCCTCACCATTTGTTTTTAAAAGATTCTAAAAGAACTGGTCTCGCTATGTGCTTAACAGCCTCTCCTCACCGTGCCCTCCTCCCCCTCCTTCCCCCTATCCTTCTCTCCTCCTCCCTCTTCTACTTCCCAATCCTGGAAGAGATGGTATTGGATCAGCGGCTGAACCAGGACGATGGGAGGGTGCTCGCACAGGGAGTGTCTGTTAATTGCCCGTTGCTCTCCCTCCTCTCCCGCCTCCCCTCCTCCCCTCCCCTCTTCTCTTCACCTCCCCTCCTCCCCACCAGAGTGGTTGATTAGAGATGGCATTGGATCGGCGGCTGAACCAGGACGATGGGAGGGTGCTCGCACAGGGAGTGTCTGTTAATTGCCCGTTGCTCTCCCTCCTCTCCCGCCTCCCCTCCTCCCCTCCCCTCTTCTCTTCACCTCCCCTCCTCCCCACCAGAGTGGTTGATTAGAGATGGTATTGGATCGGCGGCTGAACCAGGACGATGAAAGGGGCCTGAACTCAAGGAGTGTCTAACAACCGACCCCTGCTCTCCCTCCTCCACCTCCTTCTCGAAGCCAACACCTCCTCTCGCCCCCCCCACCTCCCCCTCTTCCTGCTGTCCCCTCAAACCATCCCTCCTCTCCCACCGCGTCTCTTCTCGACTTAACTACCCGCCCGTTCTTTTCATCAGGCTACCCGAAAATTCCTCGGCTGTAGCAGTGGCGGCTGTAGCAGGTCCAGCAGACGGAGGGATGCGGCGGCTGTAGCAGAGGTAGTTGTAGCAGCCACATCCCTGCCGGTCCCATCTGGCAGCAACAAAGGTCCCAGCGACAAGGGTGTGGCACTCACACTATCCCCCCCTCCTATTCGTGCCGCTCCTGCTCCTGCTCCTCCTGCTCCTGCTACTGCTGCTGCTAGTTCTGGTAATCCCCTCCTCTCTCCCCCCCAGCACCAGTAGAAAAATCAAAACTGGAGAGAAAAGCAGAGCTCATAAATAGGTCCCTCCGCAGCCCCTGCCGCGATCGCCTTTTACCAGCTATTGTCCCCCCCCCCCCCCGCTAACACTCCCTTCTCCCCGTCCCAAACCCCCCCACAGTGGTTGATGCAATGGCAAGTTCTGCAGAGAGGGGCTAATGTGGAGACACACACACCGACATCAGGCATTGGCGCACACCCCTCTCACTCACCCAGGCATGGACTTTGAAGCCCAGGCACACTGGAAACCGAAGAAGCCTATCAGCACCAGCCCTACAGTTTGACGCCAAACTTCTCCTCGAATAGCTTGTCTGTACAGTGGAGAAACTGCTGCAAGCAAATTATCTTCTTTGTCGCCTCCAAATTCACAAGCTTCTGCTCTGTAGCAGCTCTCCCCCCTGGCTCGCTCGTTCTTTCACCCTTTGTTTCTTCCGCTCCCCATCCACTCCTTTCCGCTCCCTCCACTTCAGACACAGAACCCAGCTTGCTCCTCTCTTTTGAGGCGCCTCAAAAGCTTGCTCCTCTCTTCCCCAGCATCAATTAAAACACCCTTCCTGCCCCCAACACTCGGCCGAATAACCATCTCGTGTGCCACAATCGCATACCCCATTCGCACCAGCGCCACATGTCGCGGTTTAATCCGCCGATCCAAACTGAACGCAAGAAACTGAGGGTAAGCAAGAACCTCCATTATAGAAAGGCCCATGTCCCGTTTTAAGTACTCCACCTTGGGCTTCAGATTCTCTTTCCAGCTACAATGGATCGAAGTCGGGTACTTCACCACCAAATCCACTACCAACTCACGAGCCCTATATTTTTTGTCACCTGCAGCTGAGCTAAACACTCGAAACTCATTCCCTGCTTCCCATGAACTACCATTTTCGCCTTTCACCAACCTTTGCGTTCCACTTCCCTCTTCTCCACTTCTCTCCAGTGCCTCTTCCACTTCTCGCACAAGCTCTCTAAAACTTTCCCTCATGACATCTTCACTAGAAGATAATATCTTAGGAAATAGTGCCACCACCCGCACAGCATTCTCTCGGCCAATCAAATCAGCCAATACTGCCACCTTGCCTTGTACATTCTCCTTCGATAAATAAAGAACCTGCGAGAAGCTCCTAACTATTCTTCCTGCTGCCTCCTCCCCCACCAGCTCCACAAAAAACTGGAGCTTAGCTAAGAGAGTTTCTTTGCTGAAACCAAGGATGTTGGGGGCACGACGAAGCACAGGGCTCGCAATGGAGGGCGAGCCTGGGGGAGTGGAGGACTGGAGTATGGCGATATTCTCTGCAATGTGATACGGAGAATATGCGATAATGACTGGAAAGTTCAAGACAAGCCTGCTAAGGTGGCTCTTGTCCAGATGAGGCTCATCTAGTCGCTGCTTCAGGGGGCCTGTACTGGTGGTATCCGCTTTCTACCTTCCTTCCAGATTTTGCCTTGAGATAGGCTGATAGCATCTCAATCTGCGCATTCACCGTCTCTTTGCTCCGAGTCAAGATGGCCGGCCATCTCTCTATAATCACACCCAGCTTGTCCACAGGAACCCCTGCTCTCTCCACCAGAATGTCCAGGTTCGTTGAACGAGCCTCACAGCAGAGTAAGCTTCGTCCACGTCTAAGCACCAAGCCTAATCTGCTACGGCGGACGCCAAGAGTCAAAAGAAGCTCAAGGCTGTTTCGAATCCGTGGCAGGGGGGATCGGAGCCAGCGTGCACCTATCTCAGTGATGTGGAGGATATCGGCATGAGATATGCCATATGACTGGAGGAGGCGGACACGTGGCAGGAAGTCATTGGTGGGATTGGAGCGGAGCAGTTGGGGGTGGGAAGCGAGGAGGGAAGCGACAGTGGAAGGGGAGGAGATGCCGAGGTGGGAGGAGAAGAAGCGGTAGAGGGAGAGGAGGGAGGAGGGAGATACGACCCGCCGGCCGTTGAGTAGAGGAGGGGGCGTGGGAGGAGATGTGGTGGGTGGTGCGTCCTCCTCACACGCTTCTGCTTCTGCTTCCTCCTCCTCCTCCTCCTCCTCCTCGCCCCCCTCCTCCTCATTCACTATCCCCACCCCCTCTTCGTCCTCGCTGCTTCCTATCCCACTCCCCCACGCCTCCACCTCCTCGCTCACAATCTGAGGCCCGAATTTCTCCCTCAGCACTCCAGCAATCACTGCCACTGCCTCCTCCTCCTCCTCCTCCTCCTCCTTGCAGGCCCCCGTCCCGTAGCTCTTCCTCGTGCCTCCCTCACTCATCCTCGCTGCATTCCCCGGTACGACCCTCTGCAACCTCGCATCCCCACCTTCATTTTTCCCCTTTCCGCTTTCCTGATGCGCCTCTGCCCTCCTCTCCCATCCCCCCTCTCCTCGTCCTTCACTGTACGCGTTTTCAACTCTTTTTGCACCGCTATTAAAGGCTTGCTTATGGGAAGTGGTTTCGACCCAGAGATAGAAGTCTCCGCCTCGAAAGCTTCTGCATTTGCTGGACTGGAAGACGCACCAGCGCCGGACCATGCGGCGAAGCTTCGGACTTTGGATGAAAAGTTCTCTTGAGGCGCCTGGAAGCTCCGGTATGGGTTGCGGATTTGAAAAGACGCGATTCGCGCAGGCTCGTTTCGATCCGATTCAATCCGACCGAGGCTTGTTAAGGAAGGAATCGAAGATCGCGATGCTATTCGGTGCGTTTGCGATGTCTCACGAGCAATATATCTGAGAATCCGATCTACGAATGGCTGTGACGTATGCGGTAGGACTAGCCATAGCGATCGGCGAGCTGATCTACGCGAGGCGGCGTAGAAGTTCATAATTTCGTTGATTTCGTTGCATTCGTCAAATTCGTCGAGATCTTCGTGAATGCCTGGACCCTCGCTGACCTTGGCTGGCTGGCGATGCGAAACGAGAAGTCAACTTCGCGTGAACGGATTAGAGAAGCGATATCTGAATATTACTTCACGGATGATTGATGTGCCTCGAGCTCTTATTTAGCTAGAATATCTATCTAGCTTCAACTATCAGCACCTATCCAGCTGCCCCATGACGGGCAATTCCCTCGGATTCAATTTTAGAAACCTGGGTTCCTCGGAGCTACCGACGAGACGAGTGTGACGATCACAAGGGTCAAGCGGTGCAGCTTGATCAGGTGCTATACGTTTACAAACTGTCAAATAGGTATACGGAGTGGTTAAGCAGGTGCTAAGCGAATGCCCTGGGGATTGGCGAGAACTTCTCGCCTAAGCTTGAGATTTGACCGAACGAAAGGAGCTCCGCTCCGAAGCTGTTTTCGCCAGATAATGTAACCGTGGTTGCTACCCAGCGAAAGATTCAAAGCTGATGCTAGGCAATGGAACTCCAAGCTCCCTGCCGCTTGATGGCGGGGAGTTTTACCTCGGGAAAAGCAGCGTTTCGGTATAAGGTAAGTTATAATCTTGTATCTCATCGCCTTTATGAGTATGGTATGTGAGCTCTTTCATCCCACTCATCTTGAATACACATGCTGAGGATATTTGTGGGCTCGTCAAACGCGTGTTCACACTGTTTCATTTACCCAGTCAACGTCGCTATCCTGGAGAAGTGACACGGAACATCAGACACCACGGTCCATACCAACTTGGAGGCACGGACCATATTGGTCCCGTTGGTGCAGTAGTTGGGCATTGTCCAGCCAGAATCGTTTCCTGTTTCCAGGATGTTCCACACCTGTGAAGGAACCAGGTCTTTGTACTAACCAGCTCTTTGCCTGCTAGACAGAAGCAATCGTCGCAGCCATGAGTGCGTAGATTAGAGCAGAAGGATCTAAAGTGGTATGCAGAGCGACAGCTGGCAAGTCGCTATTGGAGTAGACAGCGAGCAGACCGGCGGCAATCCCAAGGGCCATGTTGGGGAAGAGGCGGGCGAGGGAGAGGTGGAAGCGGGCGAAGAGGGCTGCAGACAGCATGGCAGCGTCGATCCTGAGGGGAAACAGGGAGGGAAGGGGATAATGAAGGGAGGAAAGGAGGGGAATACAGGAAAGACGATATCAAGCGTGTGAGGATATGAAAGAACAGTGACATCGGATTGATGAGAGAAGTGTGGGCCATGAAAACGGAGGAAGACACTAAACCAGAAAGAAGGAGGTAGCAGTAAGCCCTTGCCAACCAACCTCATTACCGAGCCTCCTGCCAAGCTTCTCACCTGCCGAGCCTCTCTTGTAGGGCCATGAGCAGCAGCCCTCTGAACAGTAACTCCTCTGCTACAGCCGGCGACACCGCCACCCACAGCAACAGCTGTAGCGGGTCTAGCAAGGGGAGGGCTGCAGCGGCTCTAGCAGAGGCAGCTGTAGCAGCCACACCCCCTCCGGTCCCATCTGGCAGCAACAAAGGACATATCAACAGGGATGTAGCACTCACGCTATCCCTGCCTCCTTCTATTGCTGCTCCTGTTCCTGCTGCTGCTGATAGATCTGGTAGTCCCCCTCCCCCCTCTCCTCCAGCACCAGTAGAGAATGCATAACTCAAGAGAAAAGCAGAGCCCATAGAATAGGTCCCCCTGCTGTTCCCCCTCCTCCCCTCCAGCACCAGTTGAAAAAAAACAAAACTAGAGAGAAAATCAGAGCCTATAGAATAGGTCCCTCTGCTGCCCCTGCCGCAATCACCTTCCATCAGCTATCATTTCCCTCGGTTAACACTCCCCTCTGTCCGTCCCCATTCCCCCCACAGTGGTTAATGCGATGGTGGTTTTTCTGAAGAGAAGGGCTAATGTGGAGAGGCACACACAGACATCAGGCACTGGTGCACACCCTCACTCTCAGGCATTGGCGCACACCATCACGCTCAGGGATGGACTCTGAGGCCCGGGCACACCGGAAGCCGAAGAAGCCAATCAGCACCAGCCCTACAGTTTCACCCCAAACTTCTTCTCAAACACCTTGTCTGTACAGTGAAGAAACTGGTGCAAGCACACCATTTTCCTTGCCGCATCCACATTCACACGCTGCTGTTTTGTAACAGCTGCCCCCTCTCCTCAATACCATCCTCCCCTTCGCACTGCTCCTCTTGCCTGTCACCGGCTTTTTCGCTCTTTCTTTCTCCCACTCCAGGTTCAATCCCCTCCACTCCCTCCACTTCGTCAGAACCCAGCTTGCTCCTCTGTTCCCCAGCTTCGATCGTAACATTCCTCCTGCCCCTAACCCTTGGCCGACTAATAATTTCGTGTGGCCCAACCTCATAGCCCATTCGCACCAGCGCCATATGCCGCGGTCTGATTCGCCGATCCAAGCTGTAACTAGCAAATTTCGGAAAAGCGAGCATTTCTACTATGGATAGCCCCATGTCTTGCTTTAAATATTCCACCTTGTGCTTCAAGTTTGCTTCCCAGCTGCAGTAGATAACCTGCGGGCACTTCACCACCAAATCCACAACTAACCGACGAGCCCTGTGTCTCTCGACGCCTTGAACTCCATACTCATTCTCCACTTCCAACCAATCACCTTCCCCACTTCCCTCTCTTCTACTGCTCTCCAATGCCTCTTCCACTTCTCGCACAAGCTCTCTGAAACCGTTTTTCATGTTATCTTCGTTAGATGACAGTACCAGGGAAAACTGTGCCACCATCCGCACAGTATTCTCCTGGCCAATCAAATCAGCCAACATTGCCACCTTGCCTTGCACATTCTCCTTTGATAGTTTAAGAACCTGTGGGAAGGTCCTCACCATTTTCCCTGCTGCCTCCTCCCCCACCAGTCCCACAAAGAACTGTAGCTTAGTTAAAATATTTTCTGCGGTAAAACTGAGGATGGTGGGGGCACGCTGAAGAACAGAGGTCGCAATGGAGGGGGTGCCTGGGGAAGTGAAGGACTGGAGGATGGCAATATTCTCTGCGATGCGATAGGGAGGAGTAGAGAGGATGGCTGGACACCTCAAGATAACCCTGCTTAGGTGGCTTGTGTCCGAATGCTGCTCACCCAGTCGCTGCTTCTGGTGGCTTGTGCTGGTGCTGACTGCTTCTAATTTCCCTCCAACTTCCACCTTAAAATAGGCTGATAACGTCTCAAGCTGAGTGTTCACCACCTCTTTCCTCCGAGTCAAGATGGCCGGACTTCTCTCTATAATCGCACCCAGCTTGTCCACGGGAATTCCAGCCTTTTCCACCAAAATCTCCAGGTTCGTTGAACGTGCCTCCCTGCAGAGTAAGCCTAGACCACGTCGGAGCACCGAGCCCAATCTGCTTCGGCGGACGCCTTGAGCCAAAAGGAACTCAAGGGTGTTCTGAATCCGTGGAAGGGAGACTCGAAGCCAGGCTGGATCTCTCACAGTTATGCGGACAATGTCGGCCTGAGAGATGCCAAACGATTGGAGAAGGCGGACACGTGGCAGGAAATCACTCGTGGGATCGGAACGAAGGAGTGAAGGTTGGGTGGCAAGAAGGGAAGCGACAGAGGAAGGGGAGGAGATACCGAGGTGGGAGGAGAAGAAGCGGTAGAGGGAGAGGAGGGAGGAGAGAGTGGTTGCACGTGTGTGGTGAGATGCGGTGCCTGGTGAACCCTCCTCACTCGCATCTGCTTCTGCTTCCTCCTCTTTCATTTCTTTGTCCATACCATCCTTCTTCTCCTGTGCCGCCGCTTCCTCTCCCTTCACCTCCTCAACCCCCCCATTCTCTCCGATTCCAGCCCCCTCCTCCACCTCTTCTCTCACAATCTGAGGTCCGTATTTCTTCATCAACACTTGAGCAATGACTGCCACTGCCTCCTCCTCCTCCTCGGATCCTCCTCCCTCTCTGCTCTTACTCCCGCTCCCTTCGCTTCTTGCTTTCGCTTTGCCTGCTTTCCTCCCACGCCTCTTACTTTCTATTTCCTTGGTTCCCCCCTGCTTTTCCTCTACAATCTTTACGCTCTCCTCCCCTTCTCTATCAGATCCAACATCCACTTTCTCCACACCACGCGCCACAAACTCCGCCCCAACGTTCGCCTTGTCATCGGCCGTCGGTTCAATTCTAAGGTTTGCGGCCTCCGTCTCGGGAAGAGTCTGATGGCAGGGAAGCGTTGATAGCATTGCACCTGATCGCAATGCTCCGGTCAGGAGTTCGAATCCTGACGAAGGATTTCCGTACAGAGTGATTCAATGGGCCGAATCCGAGCTGGTATGGGCTCGACCATGACGGAAAAGCAGATCTGAATGGATTCACGTGGTTCTTATCAAGCGATACGCAAGGACGCGTGTAGTCGAGGCTGCTGATCGACATGACTAACCGGGATGAAGGAACAACACACGCCATGGCGAACCTCGGAGGAATCAAATATACGATCAATGTCAAAGAGTCGCGGCTACACGGAGCGCTCCTAAACAGTATAACGCTTCAAGACCCTAGAAATATGAGAGACGCTCGTGTTCTTCGTGATCGACTATTCGTAAATCGTCTTGCCCAGACGAGCTCTCTGCCTCTTGCTCGTGCTGAGGAAGGAGGCAGGGCGAAGCGGCAGATGGATTGGATGCTGATCACAGTTGTGTCCCTGAACGGCAAGCTCTCGAGATTGACGAGAAGCGAGCTGAACCTCCCCGCGAGCGAGTGTGACCTTGAAAATTGGTGACAATTTTGAATTGTCACTTGAGGTTGTCACCTCGGAACTGTCAGTTGAAGTTGGCGACAATTCAGTTCGTTAGACTCGTATTTGTGAGGTCGTGTATTGTTGCAATTGCACTATATTCTCTATGTTAATTGGCTGGCTGGAATAGGTTTCAAGAAGACATACATACATAGAGCCTGATGATAAATATGTGTAGAATTTCGAGTTACATGTGACGGTTGATTAATCAAATATATTCTGAAATTGGATATGCATAATTTTGTTTACAATGTATTCTGGAACATATACATTCCAGGAAGAGACTAGCAGCCTCTTGTGCTAGACGGAAGGAGCAGCCGTTGCCATGAGTGCATAGAGAAGGGCAGATGCATTGTAAGTGGTATGCAGGGCGATAGCTGGCAGCACGCTATTAGAGTAGACAGCGAGCAGGCCGGCGGCAATCCCAAGGGCCATGTTGGGAAAGAGGAGGGAGAGGGAGAGGTGGAAGAGGGCGAAGAGGGCTGCAGAGAGCATGGCCGCGTCGATCCTGAGGGAGAGAGAGGGAAGAGGGAGGAGAGGTATCTGACAGCGATTGATTTGTTGACTTGCAATTACAACCATGGTTCACATTACCTTGGCTTCATTACTTAGATGTACCAAGAGTGGCAAGGGTAAGAGGAAAAGAACGAGTGCTGTTGCATTGATGGGAGCGAGGCTGGGCTTTGGAGAGTCGAGCGACTGCCCCATCAAGTTATTGGTGAAAGAACATTGTCAAGCCACACTACCCAGCCTCCTGCCAAGCCTCTCACCTGCCGAGCCTCTCTTGCAGGGCTGTGAGCAGCAGCCCTCTGAAGAGCAGCTCCTCTGCTACAGCCGGTGACACCGCCACCCACAGGAACAGCTGTAGCATGTCAAAAAGCGGTAAGGCCGTGGCAGCTGTAGCAGAGGCAGCTGTAGCAGCTACATCCCCTCCGGTCCCATCAGGCAGCAACAAAGGACCCAGCAACAAACCTGTAGCACTCACACTATCCCCTCCGCTTCCTCCTGCTGCTCCTATTCCTGCTGCTAATTCTGCTATTCCCCCGGCCGCCTCCCCTCCAGCACCTGTTTTGAGAGAAATTAAAGAGAAAAGCAGAGCCCAAAGAACAGGACCCCCTACAGCTCCTGCTACAATTGCCTTCCACCAGCTATCGTCTCCCCCCGCTAACTCTCCCCTCTCCCCGTCCCCCTTACCTCCCCGCTCCCCAGCTCTTCCCCCTTCCCCTCCGCCACTACCCCGCGAAAGTTGCAGCTTGAGTGTTGCGCGGAGGGGGAACCCGCGGTCGCGACACCAGGAGAGCGCGGGGAGGACGAAGAACAGCCATTGGACGAGCGCGAGCAGGAACGGCGCGGATTGCGGAGGCGCGGCGCGGAGGATCGGGCCCAGCGGAGAGAGGTCTATGAGCGCGATTAAGGCGATTAAAGACAGGCAGAACCAGGTGATGCCGTCTTGAAAGGAGGGGGAAGGCGGGGGGGAGGAGGGCGGGGATGGGGGGAGCGGAGTGCCGGGAGGGGGAGGAGCGGGGGAAGGGGGAGGCGGGGAAGAGGAGCTGGCGGAAGGGGATACGCGGAGTAAGACGCGGGAGGAGCTGACGGAGTTGTCGCGACTACTAGAGCGGCCCGCGAAGCGCGCGGGAAACGGAGGGGGAAGGCGAGTCTTCTCAGAAGGTATACGGCGACTAACGGCGCTACGGCCCGCGGAGGGCGCCGACGATGGGAACGTGGGAAGCCTAGCTGTTCCGAAAAGGTTAAGGGGGGTGCTACTGGTGCTAGGTCCCGCGAAGGGCGCGATAGAGCTAAGAGAACGGCAGTAGAATGTGGCCATAAGAGGCTCTTCTGCAGAGTCACTCTGGTATTTCGGAAATACGCAAGCGCCTTCGACGAAATGGTCGAAACTAGCGGCGTTTGATGTTTCGATAGGACGCGCCTTCGACGCGTGGAGACGCCTTTGACACCATGTCCTGACCTGACGGAGATTTTGACGGGATTTTCTCGTCCTGGTGGATGCAAGCATAAAAAATTCGCGCCATTCTCACTAGCCCCAGAATTATCCCAAGACAACGGCCTAGTAACGCGTATGGGAAAGTGCATGCATCATTCTAATCCCTTTGTAGTGCTACATTATAGTTGAATGAACATTTCAATATCGCCAATACAAGAGTCTGAGAAGTAATATTTGGGTTATGTTCTTATTATTTCTTGAAATATGTATATATATATATATATATATATCCCTGGCGTGGAAATTAAGCTCACATCTGTACATTGTAGTACACCCCAAATCCAACATGGATCAAAGCAATTCACCGATTTACCATGTGCGCAACATTTCCGCAAACCTCCATGATACAAACCTCATGTGCAAACTTTAGATTCAGAGACCTGGCTGTAGCAGCCACAGACCATGTGGGGTCCCGTGTTTCCCGCCGTCATTTTAGGAGGCGCCGTCTTTTACGTAGTTAAGCGGCTCGCCAGGCCGCGAAAGGCGCTGAGTCTTGAATGGGAGACTGGTCGGCGGAAAGCGCGGCAGCCGCACAAGAAGCCTCCCTCGTTCTACGTGAGTGTTCCTTTAGAAAGTCGGCGACTTATTTGATAACTGGTCCGTCAACTGGTCCGTCAGTTCGTCCGCCACGTCGTCCGTCAGTCTGTCCGTCACGTCGTTCGTCAGAGTCCGTCAGTGTCCGTCAAGTAGTCTGTCAGTCAGTACGATCGTCAAGCAGTAGGCAGAAATCACGGCAGCCGTACACGTCACCTTTCCGCCCCCCCTCTGTCCTTCCGTCTGTCAGTTCGTCCGTTCGCCCGTCCGTTCCTCGCCGAACACCCTGACCGCCCATTCCTCGATTTCCCCCCCTTCGTCTTCCCTCCGTCAGCACCCATTTCTACGGATCCATCGAACTAGTGATCCATACCCATTCTTTTGTCGTCTAGTCGACTCAAGAAACCATCCGTTCCCATTAAACGGAGTGACTCTGTGAACTAAATCAACTCACCAACGTGGAGCTGAGCTTTGAGGCGCCTCGAAAGTCGTCTAAATCAACTCAAGAACCTGGAGCTGAGCTGAGCCATTTTCAGAACATAGCTTTCCACACGCCCACGTGCTGAGCTGAGCTGAACGTGCTGCTTCTGATTCACACGGATGCCCACTGAATTTGCGTGGGGTGGAGCGGAGCTGACTTTCGAGTCAGACTCGAAAGGCATCGTACACCTTGGCTTTATCTCAAAAACACTGAGTGAATCTGCGTGAATTGAAGGAGCTGCTCACCAGCGAGTGTTCGTTACAATCAAAACAACACTCCCGCCCGCCCGTCTCATGCCTTTGCAGCATCGTCTCCCTGCTCCTTTTATTGGAACGGCACTCCTTTCCAGGCTGCGCATGACATTTCTTCAGCTGAGGAGTATTTTCATCAACTCACGGGGAGTCGAGCTCTTTACCAAAGAGTGGCTGCCCGGTGATGGATGGTTGAGAGGCGTGCTGTGGTGCTGCTCTGCCTTTTCATGCCCCTGCTTTTCCCTCCCACAGGCCGCACAAGGCGTGGCTTCATCCGAGGAATATTTTATCAACTCACGGGGCGTCGAGTTGTTTACCAAGGAGTGGCTGCCCAGTGACGGACGATTGAGGGGCGTGGTGCTGTTCTGCCATGGGTACGGGGAGACATGCACGTACATCTTTGAAGGTATGGGTCAGATGGGTATGGGGGTGTGTCCGTGGGTGCAGAACGGTGTGGGGTATGGTAACTCTCTGAGAGGCGTGGAGCTTTTCTGCCATGGGTACAGGGAGACGTGCACGTACATCTTTGAAGGTGGGAAATGGGTATGGATGTAGGGGGTGTGTGATCGTGTGCGTGTGGGTTGACAATGGTGGGGCACCGCAAGCCATTGAGAAGCGTGGTGCTGTTCTGCCATGGGTACGGGGAGACCTGCACATACATCTTTAAACGTATGGGCGGGTGCGGATGTTATCTGGGCCGTATGGATATGCAGGCAGCAGCAGGCTACGCACTGCTAGGAGTGGACCATGAAGGCCACGGGCTATCAGCTGGTCACCACGGGCTATCAGCTGGTCACCACGGGCTATCAGCTGGTCGCCACGGGCTATCAGCTGGTCGCCACGGGCTATCAGCTGGTCGCCACGGGCTATCAGCTGGTCGCCACGGGCTATCAGCTGGTCGCCACGGGCTATCAGCTGGTCGCCACGGGCTATCAGCTGGTCGCCACGGGCTATCAGCTGGTCGCCACGGGCTATCAGCTGGTCGCCACGGGCTATCAGCTGGTCGCCACGGGCTATCAGCTGGTCGCCACGGGCTATCAGCTGGTCGCCACGGGCTATCAGTTGGTCGCCACGGGCTATCAGCTGGTCGCCACGGGCTATCAGCTGGTCGCCACGGGCTATCAGCTGGTCGCCACGGGCTATCAGCTGGTCGCCACGGGCTATCAGCTGGTCGCCACGGGCTATCAGCTGGTCGCCACGGGCTATCAGCTGGTCGCCACGGGCTATCAGCTGGTCGCCACGGGCTATCAGCTGGTCGCCACGGGCTATCAGCTGGTCGCCACGGGCTATCAGCTGGTCGCCACGGGCTATCAGCTGGTCGCCACGGGCTATCAGCTGGTCGCCACGGGCTATCAGCTGGTCGCCACGCCACGGGCTATCAGCTGGTCGCCACGCCACGGGCTATCAGCTGGTCGCCACGGGCTATCAGCTGGTCGCCACGGGCTATCAGCTGGTCGCCACGGGCTATCAGCTGGTCGCCACGCCACGGGCTATCAGCTGGTCGCCACGGGCTATCAGCTGGTCGCCACGGGCTATCAGCTGGTCGCCACGGGCTATCAGCTGGTCGCCACGGGCTATCAGCTGGTCGCCACGGGCTATCAGCTGGTCGCCTCGGGCTATCAGCTGGTCGCCACGGGCTATCAGCTGGTCGCCACGGGCTATCAGCTGGTCGCCACGGGCTATCAGCTGGTCGCCACGGGCTATCAGCTGGTCGCCACGGGCTATCAGCTGGTCGCCACGGGCTATCAGCTGGTCGCCACGGGCTATCAGCTGGTCGCCACGGGCTATCAGCTGGTCGCCACGGGCTATCAGCTGGTCGCCACGGGCTATCAGCTGGTCGCCACGGGCTATCAGCTGGTCGCCACGGGCTATCAGCTGGTCGCCACGGGCTATCAGCTGGTCGCCACGGGCTATCAGCTGGTCGCCACGGGCTATCAGCTGGTCGCCACGGGCTATCAGCTGGTCGCCACGGGCTATCAGCTGGTCGCCACGGGCTATCAGCTGGTCGCCACGGGCTATCAGCTGGTCGCCACGGGCTATCAGCTGGTCGCCACGGGCTATCAGCTGGTCGCCACGGGCTATCAGCTGGTCGCCACGGGCTATCAGCTGGTCGCCACGGGCTATCAGCTGGTCGCCACGGGCTATCAGCTGGTCGCCACGGGCTATCAGCTGGTCGCCACGGGCTATCAGCTGGTCGCCACGGGCTATCAGCTGGTCGCCACGGGCTATCAGCTGGTCGCCACGGGCTATCAGCTGGTCGCCACGGGCTATCAGCTGGTCGCCACGGGCTATCAGCTGGTCGCCACGGGCTATCAGCTGGTCGCCACGGGCTATCAGCTGGTCGCCACGGGCTATCAGCTGGTCGCCACGGGCTATCAGCTGGTCGCCACGGGCTATCAGCTGGTCGCCACGGGCTATCAGCTGGTCGCCACGGGCTATCAGCTGGTCGCCACGGGCTATCAGCTGGTCGCCACGGGCTATCAGCTGGTCGCCACGGGCTATCAGCTGGTCGCCACGGGCTATCAGCTGGTCGCCACGGGCTATCAGCTGGTCGCCACGGGCTATCAGCTGGTCGCCACGGGCTATCAGCTGGTCGCCACGGGCTATCAGCTGGTCGCCACGGGCTATCAGCTGGTCGCCACGGGCTATCAGCTGGTCGCCACGGGCTATCAGCTGGTCGCCACGGGCTATCAGCTGGTCGCCACGGGCTATCAGCTGGTCGCCACGGGCTATCAGCTGGTCGCCACGGGCTATCAGCTGGTCGCCACGGGCTATCAGCTGGTCGCCACGGGCTATCAGCTGGTCGCCACGGGCTATCAGCTGGTCGCCACGGGCTATCAGCTGGTCGCCACGGGCTATCAGCTGGTCGCCACGGGCTATCAGCTGGTCGCCACGGGCTATCAGCTGGTCGCCACGGGCTATCAGCTGGTCGCCACGGGCTATCAGCTGGTCGCCACGGGCTATCAGCTGGTCGCCACGGGCTATCAGCTGGTCGCCACGGGCTATCAGCTGGTCGCCACGGGCTATCAGCTGGTCGCCACGGGCTATCAGCTGGTCGCCACGGGCTATCAGCTGGTCGCCACGGGCTATCAGCTGGTCGCCACGGGCTATCAGCTGGTCGCCACGGGCTATCAGCTGGTCGCCACGGGCTATCAGCTGGTCGCCACGGGCTATCAGCTGGTCGCCACGGGCTATCAGCTGGTCGCCACGGGCTATCAGCTGGTCGCCACGGGCTATCAGCTGGTCGCCACGGGCTATCAGCTGGTCGCCACGGGCTATCAGCTGGTCGCCACGGGCTATCAGCTGGTCGCCACGGGCTATCAGCTGGTCGCCACGGCCACGGGCTATCAGCTGGTCGCCACGCCACGGGCTATCAGCTGGTCGCCACGGGCTATCAGCTGGTCGCCACGGGCTATCAGCTGGTCGCCACGGGCTATCAGCTGGTCGCCACGGGCTATCAGCTGGTCGCCACGGGCTATCAGCTGGTCGCCACGGGCTATCAGCTGGTCGCCACGCCACGGGCTATCAGCTGGTCGCCACGGGCTATCAGCTGGTCGCCACGGGCTATCAGCTGGTCGCCACGGGCTATCAGCTGGTCGCCACGGGCTATCAGCTGGTCGCCACGGGCTATCAGCTGGTCGCCACGGGCTATCAGCTGGTCGCCACGGGCTATCAGCTGGTCGCCACGGGCTATCAGCTGGTCGCCACGGGCTATCAGCTGGTCGCCACGGGCTATCAGCTGGTCGCCACGGGCTATCAGCTGGTCGCCACGGGCTATCAGCTGGTCGCCACGCCACGGGCTATCAGCTGGTCGCCACGGGCTATCAGCTGGTACGCACTCCCATCTATCAGCTGGTACGCACTCCCATCTATCAGCTGGTACGCACTCCCATCTATCAGCTGGTACGCACTCCCATCTATCAGCTGGTACGCACTCCCATCTATCAGCTGGTACGCACTCCCATCTATCAGCTGGTACGCACTCCCATCTATCAGCTGGTACGCACTCCCATCTATCAGCTGGTACGCACTCCCATCTATCAGCTGGTACGCACTCCCATCTATCAGCTGGTACGCACTCCCATCTATCAGCTGGTACGCACTCCCATCTATCAGCTGGTACGCACTCCCATCTATCAGCTGGTACGCACTCCCATCTATCAGCTGGTACGCACTCCCATCTATCAGCTGGTACGCACTCCCATCTATCAGCTGGTACGCACTCCCATCTATCAGCTGGTACGCACTCCCATCTATCAGCTGGTACCCACTCCCATCTATCAGCTGGTACGCACTCCCATCTATCAGCTGGTACGCACTCCCATCTATCAGCTGGTACGCACTCCCATCTATCAGCTGGTACGCACTCCCATCTATCAGCTGGTACGCACTCCCATCTATCAGCTGGTACGCACTCCCATCTATCAGCTGGTACGCACTCCCATTTAACCCCCCCTCCCACCTCCTCTCCCCTTCCAACCAATCCATCTGTTCCTCGCGTCCTTCTCGCCCTTCTCCTCCCACCAGACGTGGCAGTGATGCTGGCAGCAGCAGGCTACGCGCTGGTGGGAGTGGACTACGAGGGCCACGGGCTATCAGCCGGACGGCACGGGTACATCCGCAGCTTCACTCGCCTGGCAGACGACGTGATTGAGTTCGCCAACAGGTTAAGAGGTACGCAGAGAGTTGAGTGCGGTGCTGGGGAGAGGATTAAGTGTGGTGTTCGAGGAAGGAAGGGAGAGAGCAAGGGCCACGGGTTGGCTGACAGCCGGACGGCACGGGTACATCCGCGGCTTCACCCGCCTGGCAGGCGATGTGATTGAGTTTGCTGATCGGCTGAGAGGTAGGTGGAGGAGTTCAGTGCGGTGTTGGGGGGAGGGAAGGGGGAAAACAAGGAGCATGAGTTATCAGCGGACGGCACGGGTACATCCGCAGCTTCACCCGCCTGGCGGACGATGTCATTGAGTTCACTAATCGTCTCAGAGGTAGGCAGAGGAGTTCAGTGCGGTGGAAGGGGTTGTATTCATGTGTGCTGGTCGCCACGGGTACATCCGCAGCTTCACCCGCCTGGCAGAGGGGTTAAGCTGCCACTTCCTTCCTAAGCCACTTCCCTTGGGTTCCACCAATCTTAGATTCGTCAGAGTGTTCTAAAGGCCTCTGTTTCCTTCCCACCACCCGGTCTCCCCCATTTGCCTCCTCCTTTCCCCCACATTCGTTTCCCCCCTAGCAAGCCCTAGGTTCGCCCATCTGCCGTTTTTCCTGTATGGCGAATTTGTGGGAGGGGCCATGGCGATTCAATTTTTTCTAGTCGACCCAAAGCACGCTTCCTCCTTCCCCACCCCTCAATCTCTCCCTTCCCACTTTCCTCCCCCCAGGAAATCCTAGGTTCGCCCAACTGCCGTTTTTCCTCTATGGGGAGTCCATGGGAGGGGCCATGGCGATTTGTGTTCTTAGAGTTGACTACTCAAAACATGTCTCCTCTTTTACCACACACCCCTTTCCCCCCGTCCCCACCAGCAAACCCTAGATTCTCCCATCTGCCGTTTTTCCTGTATGGGGAGTCCATGGGAGGGGCGATGGCGATTCAAGTGGCAAGGAGGGACCCCACTTCTTGGAATGGAGCAGTGCTGGTGGCACCCATGTGCAAGGTCGGTCCAGTGCGGTGTAGTGTGGTTATGAGTGGTGCAGGCAGGTTGGTGTTGAACGACTGTGTTGTGCTCCGTGGCGAGTCGGGATCCCGCCCCTTGGAGCGGAGCAGTGCTGGTGGGGCCCATGTGCAAGGTCTGTACCAGTGATCTGTGCAGTGCGGTGTAGCGAGGTTATGAATGGTGCACAGGCGTCGTGTTGTGTGTGCTGTCTTGTGCTGTGCTGGCTACAGGGAGTCCATGGGAAGGTGGATGGCGATTCTAGTGGCGAGGAGGAAGAGGGGGTGCTGCCGTTCCATGGGGTCCACCAGGAACGTTCTGTCCTCTCTCTCTCGTCTCTCCTTCGTCTCTCCCTCTCCTCCCACCCCGCACTCGTCTCCCCCTCCCAGATGGCGCAAGAAATGACACCCCCAGCACCAGCCATTTTCGTTCTGAAATGCCTATCATACATCTTCCCCACCTGGAAGCTCGTGCCTGTCAGCGCCAACCCTTTTCCACCCTCCCTTATCCACTCCTCTCCCTCCTCCCCTCCCATATGGCTCAAGAAATGACCCCTCCAGCACCAGTCATCTTCGTTCTCAAATGCCTATCATACATCTTCCGCACCTGGAAGCTCGTGCCTGTCAGCGCCAACCCTCCCCCCCTCTTATCTTATCCCCTCCTCTCCCTCTCTCTCCCTCCCAGATGGCCCAAGAAATGACCCCCCCAGCACCAGTGATCTTCGTTCTCAGATGCCTCCATACATCTTCCTCCCCTCCTCTCTTTCTCTCTCCCCCGCTTCTCTCTTTCTCCCCCCCCAATCCACTCCTGTACCTCTTTCCTTCTCAGATGGCGCAAGAAATGACCCCCCCAGCACCAGTCATCTTCGTTCTCAAGTGCCTCTCATACATCTTTCCCACCTGGAAGCTTGTGCCTGTCAGCGCCAACCCTGACAACTGCTTTCAGGTGAATGCAACAGAGAACGTGACAACTACAATCCTATTATATTATCGTTATTAATAATACGACTGTTATTTTTATTATCGTTATCATTGCTACCACTATTATTATTAGTATACTTGTAAGTTGTCCTGAAGGTGATTGCGTGAGCGTGATGATTTCTGATTCCTATGTGTGTTTCCTATGCTGGATCATGCGTGCATGCCTGTTGGTCTGTCATGCTTGCACGCCCACCCACCCGTGCCCTTGTTTGTTTCACGCCTGGGCAGGTGCCAGAGAAGCGGGAGAGGGCAGAGAAGCATCTTTTTGCACATTGTGCATGATGCATTGAAGCCTTTTATGCCTTCTCAAGACTCACCATGTGTTGCTGTGTGTGTGCACACCCGCTTGTGTGCACGCCTGGGCAGGTGCCGGAGAAGAGGGAGAGGGTGGAGAATCATCCCTTTGCACATCACGCACCTGCGTGTATCTATACCGTTTCAAGACTCACCGTCTGCATCATTCCTGCTTGTGTTCCTGTATGTGCCTGCACGCTTGTGCAGGTGCCAGAGAAGAGGGAGAGGGCTGAGAAGCACCCCTTTGCATATCAGGACAAGCCCCGCCTGGGCACGGCGCTGCAGCTGCTGCGAGTCACCCAAGACATTGGCGCGCACATGGAGGAGGTGAGAGTGAGGGGTGCATGTTTGCATGCATGCATGCGTGTCTGGGTTGTTGGGTGGGGCGCCTTGGCACGGCGCTGCAGCTGCTGCGGATCGCCCAAGACACTGGCGCACACATGGCGGAGGTGGGTGAGTGTCTGTGTCAGTGTCTGTGTGCCGCCCAAGACACGGGCGCACACATGGCGGAGGTGGGTGCACACAGACACGAGGTCCGCCACTCACCCACCTCCGCCACGTGGTATGACCTCGTGTCTGTGTGCACTTCATGGTATTTTTGAGACGTCTCAAAAACAACCTCGCTACACATGTATGACCTCGTGTCTGTGTGCACTTCATGGTATTGTCCTTTGCATGCAAGGGCGGAGAACCACCCTAACATATGTTACCAGTATTTTTTTTTTTCCTCCACACCAGCAGTGCCGACAAGGAGATGACGATGTACGAGGGTGCCGGCACGCCCTCACATGCTGTGCTGTTGGTACCCCACCTCACCTCTCGTCACCGCACTGCATTCTCTCCCTTCTCCAGGTCACTGTGCCTCTCCTGATTCTCCACGGGGCAAAGGACGTGGAGACCGATCCAGCAGCCAGCCAGGAGCTGGTGGGGTGCACACCGCACTTAAACCCATCCCACCCCATCCCACACCCCTCCAGGTGACAGTCCCTCTGGTCATCCTGCACGGGGCAAAGGACGTGGTGACGGATCCAGCAGCCAGCCAGGAACTGATGGGGTGCATGCATCTTAAGTCCTTTCTACCCACCTCACCCCACATTACTGTACTCCACTCCTCACCTCCAGGTCACCGTCCCCCTCCTGATTCTCCACGGGGCCAAGGACATGGTTACGGACCCAGCAGCCAGCCAGGAGCTCTTCATCCGAGCCAGCAGTGCCGATAAGGAGATCAAAATCTACGAGGGGTGCTGGCACGCCCTCACATGCGGTGAGCCTGATGACGTCATCGCCAGGGTGGTCGGGGATATTATTGCGTGGCTCAATGCCAGGAGCCTGCCGCCCGGTTCTGCGCCGGCCGGTGGTGTGGTGGATGGTACTGCGCCGCCCGGGGTGGTTAAGGAGGGTGGTGGAGGGGAGGTGGGGGATGCTACTGCGAGTGATGAGATGTCGAGTACGGTTACCAGTTAAGTGGTAACCAGCAGATTAGAAGAATAAGCAGCTGTAACAAGTACAGCAGCAGGCAGAAGTTGTGGGAAGAGTCGATTGGTCACTTTTACCAATAGTACACTTGCGGTATTTTGAGTGTATAATATAACTGGTACACTGCAATCCTCTAACTCTCAGTATTGTCTACACGGCAAAAAGAAATAACCTTAATTATACGAGTACCACCTGGTACAACACTGTTGTCAAGCCTCATCTAGAACAAATAATACCGTATCATCTGATGGATCAACATACGTACAACAAATATGGAGAAAACAAAGAACCTCTACCGGATTGCTAGGAAAAGAATGTGTTGCTTCTTTGATCCTGGGTCGAACGAAACATATACCGTACAATACGCATTGGTTAGTTGCTAAAACCTAGACGGCTTGCCGCCAAGGAACAACTTTTCAAGCAATGCTGCTGGTGGCGTTGCTAGGAACAGCGGGAGAGGCAACGTCTCATGCGGTAACTCCTGGACAAGGGGAAGAAACAGCGGAACAAGTCGGGGAGAGGAGTGTCAGAGGGGGGGAATACATTGTGCTTGTGCCTTTGCTTTTTGGAAGTTTGGCTATCCTTACTTGATCACAAAAGGCAGCAGGGACGCTGCAACGAGGAGGAACAAGAGTGTGGGAGGCGTGCGGGGGAGAGAGAGGAGGAATTCGGGCTCATGAGCTAAAGACACCTTAAATTCATACCTGTGGTCACAAGAGCGGAACAAGCAGCAGGAAAGCTGCAACGCGGAGACGGGTGTAGACAGTGAGTTTTTGAGACGTCTCAACTGTGAACAGTGGAACTCACTTTCTACAAGTGGAACAAGCACGTGTAGAGAGGGGGTTTTTGAGACGTCTCAAAAACTCACTCTCTACAAGTGGAACAAGCAGCAGGAAAGCTGCAACGAGGAGTCGGAGCAGGAAGGGGAGTGGAGGAGGGGACTCGAGTTTAATTCGGAGTTGCCTTCTGAGTTCTGAGTCGACTCAAAAGCCACCTCGTTACAATGGAGGGGAGTCAGAGGAGGGAGCTTCAACCGCCAATCTAAGGCACCTTAAGTTCATACCTTTGGTCACAACAGTGGCACAGGCAGCAAGAGAGCCACTAGGAGGAGGAAAAGGCGGAACAATAGGGCAGGAGGAGAGTGAAAATGGGCAGAAAAGGCCGAGCGAGAGGGAGGAGGTGGGCTGGGAGGAGACGTCGAAGGGGGGGTGGTGGCAGCGGGAGGCGGTGACTGGGGAGCGGGATTAGGAAGTGGTGGTGCTGCTGGTGGTGCAGGGGATGATGTTGGGGATGGTGGCGGGGATTTTCCCCCAGTTGTGGGGGAGTTTGGTGGGGTGGTTGCGGAGGGCGCTGGTGCTGGTGTTGGCGCAGGGGGGGTGTGATCGATGCCTGGGAGCAAGAGGACAAGTGGGAAAAGGGAGACATACGGGAAGTGACTGGTTTATGAGTGGGGAAGAGAGGGAGGGAAGGAAGGGGGTGTGGCTGCGGATGGTGCTGGTGCTGGTGTTGGCGCAAGGGGGGTGTGGTCGATGCTTGGAAGTGATGTGGCGAGCTGGAGCCATCGTGCCTTGATTCCTGACATCACTGCACGTGGCGGGTGTGAATACGCCCATCCCCACCCATCCCCACCCATCCCCACCCATCCCCGCCCATCCCACCGTTGCACGACAGCCGATGGGCTGGCAGCGCTGCAGATGGCGTGGGGCGAGCTGGAGCCGACGTGGGCCGTTGGATCGGACTGCAGCAAGGCCTTGGGATTGTCGTGCGATGATCAGGGCCGGATCGTCGCCGTGTGAGTGCGATGCCCTCCAGTAGATTCACTTGTAGAAAGTGACTTTTTGAGACGTCTCCTCTCCAGTGAGAGCCCTCAAAAAACATACACGTCTCCTCTCCAGTGAGAGCCCTCAAAAAACATACACGTCTCCTCTCCAGTGAGAGCCCTCAAAAAACATACACGTCTCCTCTCCAGTGAGAGCCCTCAAAAAACATACACGTCTCCTCTCCAGTGAGAGCGCTCCAGTGTAAAATTCACTTTCTACATGTGAGTGCGATGCCCTCCAGTAGGTTTACTGATAAAATACTCTCGTAGTAGTCACTGGGCTGGTGATAACCACCAGGGTAATCGTGTGAGTTTCCGAATTGAGACATGCTCTCCCACGCGTGAATCTCAGGCTCCCTTTTCAAGACGTCTATGTTTTTGAGTCGACTCAAAAGCTATTCAAGACGTCTATGTTTTTGAGTCGACTCAAAAGCTATTCAAGACGTCTATGTTTTTGAGTCGACTCAAAAGCTATTCAAGACGTCTATGTTTTTGAGTCGACTCAAAAGCTATTCAAGACGTCTATGTTTTTGAGTCGACTCAAAAGCTATTCAAGACGTCTATGTTTTTTAGTCGACTCAAAAGCTATTCAAGACGTCTATGTTTTTTAGTCGACTCAAAAGCTATTCAAGACGTCTATGTTTTTGAGTCGACTCAAAAGCTATTCAAGACGTCTATGTGACGCATATGTCTGTCTCATTCGGACCTGTGACTCCCGAAATACGTTATAATGAATATGCTCTGTCTGCCACGGCCCGTTATGGTATGATCCCGCCATCATCCAGGGCATAATATCTCGAACAGATGCTGATGCGGCACACAATGGCTGACGTGGCAGGCAGGCACACAAACACTGACATGCCTGTTGATGCCGTGTTATGCTCCCCCTCTTCCCCACCCGCTGTGCTGACGTCAGCAACATGCCAGCTGGCAACATTTCCGGGTATCTTCCCGAGGGGATCAGCGCCCTGAAGAGCCTGCAGCAGATGTGAGTGGCGGTGCGGTGTTTGGTGGTACGCTGTGCTACTCTGCGGTGTTGTGCGGTGCTCTGCTCTGTGTAGTGCTCTTTGTCCGCTTTATTCCACAGCACCGAAGAGCCAGCCTGCAGCAGATGTGAGTGGCGGTGTGGGGAGCGGTGATACTCCGTGGTGCGCTGTGGTGCTCTGTTGTGCTTTGTGGTGCTCTGTGGTGCGCTGTGGTGCTCTGTTGTGCTTTGTGGTGCTCTGTGGTGCGCTGTGGTGCTCTGTTGTGCTTTGTGGTGCTCTGTGGTGCGCTGTGGTGCTCTGTTGTGCTTTGTGGTGCTCTGCGGTTCGTCCCTGCCTACCTGGCTGGTACCTACTCATGCACACACCTGCCTACCCCTGCCTACTCATGCCTACCCATGCCCACCCCTGTGTGCCCCTGTGTGCCCCTGTGTGCCCCTGTGTGCCCCTGTGTGCTACAGATCCCTGCCCAGTAACCAGCTCTTCAACTCCCTCCATGTGGTGTTCTTAATATGAGTGCCCACTCCTGCCCACACCTGCCTACCCATGCCCACACCTGCCTACCCATGCCCATCCCTGTCTGTGCAGATCCCTGCCCAGCAACCAGCTCTTCAACTCCCTCCCCCTCTCCGTGTCTCTGCTCACCAACCTCACTTCCATGTATGCATTCATGCCATGCCATGGCACATGCTTTTGTCGTTCCTACATACATGCATGCATGTACTTATGCCGTCTCACCTCTTGCTCACCAACCTCACCTCCATGTATGCATTCATGCCATGTGTGTGTGTGTATGTTTCCATGCTATGCCATGCCATGCACACATGCGTCACCCCTGTAAGCCTGTAAGCCTGTACTCCCCACATGCATGTACTACTCCTGTAAGCCTCACACCATAGCCTGTAAGCCTCACACCATAGCCTGTAAGCCTCACACCATAGCCTGTAAGCCTCACACCATAGCCTGTAAGCCTCACACCATAGCCTGTAAGCCTCACACCATAGCCTGTAAGCCTCACACCATAGCCTGTAAGCCTCACACCATAGCCTGTAAGCCTCACACCATAGCCTGTAAGCCTCACACCATAGCCTGTAAGCCTCACACCATAGCCTGTAAGCCTCACACCATAGCCTGTAAGCCTCACACCATAGCCTGTAAGCCTCACACCATAGCCTGTAAGCCTCACACCATAGCCTGTAAGCCATGTGATTGAAGAAGTGTTTTGAGACGTCTCAAAATGCGTCACCCCTCCCCACATGCATTTACTACTCCTGTAAGCCTCACACCATAGCCTGTAAGCCATATCACACATGTGTCCCCGTTGCTCACCAACCTCACCTCCATCTATGTATGCCATGCACGCACACGTGTATGCATGCATGCATGCCATCGCACGCACATGCATGCATGTATCTATGCCATTGCATGTGCGTTTCACAGTTCCGTTTCAGCTTCGAGCTGTGTTTGTAGAAAAATACTGCACGTGATGAAAACCGAGTTTTGAGAGACGCCTCAAAACTCAGCTCAGTTTCAGCTGCAGACTTTGTTTGTAGAATATAATCTCTCGCTTTTGAAACGTCTCAAACGTCCTGATCAGCTGCAAACTCTGTTTGAAGAAAAGAGACACTGTCTCTCCCACCTAGCACTCACAATCTCTCATCCCTCCTCCTGCTATTCCTCTCTGCCATCTCATCCCCGTCAGTGAGCTATCCAATAACAACATAACGGGCTCCATCCCGCCAACTTGGTTTCAGCTTAGGGATCTCGAAATTCTGTAAGCAGACACACCACCACACAAAGTATTGATTTTTTTCATTTATCCGGTAAGCGGACGCTTGAGGATTCGAGAATTTGACCTCAGGCGAAGTGTAATTTCCCATGTGCTTTTGTCCCCTTCCATTAACCCTGTAGTCCCCTTCGCACCCCATTCTCTTTATATTCTTCTGTTTCGGTTCCTACTTCAATGCTTTTCTCCCCTCTTGCAACCCCCTCCTCTCTCCTTCCACCCTCTCCCCCTCCCCTTGCACTTCCCCCTCCCCTTGCACCTCCCCCTCCCCTTGCACTTCCCCCTCCCCTTGCACTCCCCCCTCCCCTTGCACTTCCCCCTTCCCTTGCACCTCCCCCTCTCCCCCTCCTTATACAAGAGAGACCTTTCTCGCAACCGCCTCACCTCTGTGAATGTTCCCCACTCCTTTGCAACCCCCCTCTCCCCCCCTCCCCATACACCAGAGACCTGTCTCGCAACCGCCTCACCTCCTCTCTCCCAGACGCCTTCGACTCCCTTGCTCCCAGATGGCCTTTGACTCCCATTCTTACTTGGTCTAGCCAATTACATCCCCTCTGCAACACCCTCCCCCTCCCCTTGCACCCCCCTTCCCTCCAATACACCAGAGACCTGTCTCGCAATCGCCTCACCTCCTCCCTCCCAGACGCCTTCGACTCCGTCGCTCCTCTACAGCTGCTGTAAGCCATGCCCTGCCTTGCTTCTGCTCGCCCCATCTTCCCTTCCGCCCCACCCTTCCTTTGCCCCCTTCGTTTCCCCCCCTCCCCCTCCATCTTCTCACGCACCCTCCCACCATCCATTGCTGATTCGACTTTTGAGGCGCCTCAAAAGTCGTCTTGTTTCCCCCCCTCCCCCTTCAGCTTCTCACGCGGAACAGACAGCGATGGTTGGGATGGGGAACGGACATGGGTGGGATGGGATGGGGAACAGTCATGGTTGGAATGGGGAACGGACATGGGTGGGATGGGATGGGGAACGGTCATGGTTGGGTTGGGATGGGATGGGAGTATGTTTAACCACCACATGCAGTGTCGTCACGACATGGCTCCAGCTCTCCCCGCGCCATCTGCAGCGCTGCCAGCCCGTCGGCTGACGTGCAGGGGGGGTGTCTGGGTGAGGAGGGCGGGGGGAAAAGAGGTCGCGGAGGTGAGGGAAGGGAAAGGGGGAAGGGAAAGGGGGAAGGGGGAAGGAGGGAAACAGGGATCGCCCCACGCCATCTGCAGCGCTGCCAGCCCGTCGGCTGACGTGGAGGGGGGATGAGGGAGGTCCGGGGGGAGAGAATGGGCGGCGTGGGGGGACGGGGGTCCTAGGGGGGTAGCGTGGGGGAGTCGCTGGGATGGTATGGGTATTGAATGGATGCTGAGGGGAACGCGACTTGCCGACGAGAACTATAGGGGTATGGAATGGATGCTGAGGGGAAACGCGGATAGATGGAGTGGCAGTGACTTGCCGACGAGAACTAAAGAGGGGGACGGTCGGCCGTGTTCAGGTGACTTTTGAATCGACTCGAAAGCCGCCGAGCTAGCTTGAGCTAGTGCCAGCCGCGCAAGCAAGAGACGCGCAGCGCAGGCGATGCCGCGACCAAGTTCCGAAGGCAACGCCGACGGCGCGAAGATGCACAAGCAGCGATGCTACGACGAGCCAAGAAGCGATGCCACTAAGATGCGCAAAGACACCTCGGGAGGCGGCAAAGATTCGAGATTGCCGGGGATTAGATGAGGAGGGAAATAGATGGAGTGGGGAAATTAGACAATGCCGGCGAAGCAGCGATGCGGCTGAGATGTCGCAGGGCACCTTGGGAGGCGGCGATGTTGGGTTTGGCCGCGACGAGGCGCTGCTGGCCGAGAGTGGCGCTGATGAGGAGCAGAGCGACGAGGAGAGACGCAGCCATGGCGCACGATGTGAGGACAGGAAGGTCCAAGAGCTAGCTGGTCTCTTTAAGGTTTATGCGTTCATAAACTTTTGTTTTAGACATTTAGACAGCCGCCCTAGCTCAGTTGGTAGAGCGCAAGGCTCTTAACCTTGTGGTCGTGGGTTCGAGCCCCACGGGCGGCGCTGTTTTGCCACGGTGCCGTGGAAACTTTTGAAGTACAGGGTTTTCACATTCGCTTGTTTGAAGCGTCATCCAGAAAGCGGTTCCCTTTTTCCGGGCCTTGCCACTAACATTGTCACACGGAGCAATACACTAACCAGCAGTGTGTGATCAAACTACCCAACATCATCCATCCAATCCCCATTCCACATGCCCCTCACTTAGTCTGAGAGCCACAGAGCTGCTTCTGCCTTCCTCCCACATGGCTGTTGTGTTGCTATGTATTTACAAAACACAGCCATTTCTGTCCCGTTTTCCTCCCTTCCAAATGTTCCTCATCCACCCAGCGGCCAATCCGAGCCTATCCCATTCCAAGCCCACACCGGGCCTGAATGTTTCTTTTTCCGAACCTCAGCCAGGTCCCGTCCAAGCCGGGGCAGACCAAGAGGCCGGGCGAATATCCTTGGGGCATGTGCCCTCATTGTCCGGGCGGCAAGGATCGGCACCATTCTCGAGCAGAAGGTCGGCGATTGATTCGTGCTCGCATACTGTAGCATAGTGCAGGGGAGTTTGGCCCTCGTCGTCCTGGTTAGATTAGGAGGGGGAGGGGGAAAAGAGGGGGGTAGAAGATTGGATCAACAGACTTGACCTTTCATACTGGTTAGATTGGGAAAGTAGGGAGGAGGGAGTGGGGAGGAAGGTAGAGGAGCAGAACGAGCAGAGGAGGATGGTTGAATTGTGCTTGCAAGCTGTAGAATAGTGCAAGGGAGTCTGGCCCTCATTTTCCTGGTTGGATGAAGAAGGGGAGGGAGAAGAGAGGGGGGTAGACGGTCAGCAACAAACTTGACCTTGCATACTTGCATTTTGCAGGGGAGTCTGACCCCCGTCGTCCTGGTTGGATTGGGAAAGGAGGGAGGAGGGAGAGAGGAGGAAGGTAGTGGAGCAGAACGAGCGGATTGGTGGAAGAGGATTGGTGGGAGTGAGAAACTTACAGTCTGATTGACGTCAGCGCCTTGAGCCAGCAGGCACCGAGTCATGGCTAGTTTGCCTCTGTCTGCCGCCCAGTGCAGCGCCGTCCGGCCTTCGTCGTCTGGTAGTGGGAGAGACAAACAGAGAAGAGAGAATCATAAAAACGGATGATTCGAGGGACGGTATTGATGCAAAACAAAAGCGCACTTGCACAGTCAAAGATAACCCCTGTGCCATATCTCCCCACTCCACACTCACCACATTCAACCACTCTGCACTACATCCCACCACCCTGACCGACCGCATGCCACCGATCTACACCGCATCTCACCTCTCTGTTCCAGAGCCTCCGGGTGCTGCTTTACCCACTCCTCCACTGCTGGCGTGTCCTCCACATCAGCACTAGCCAGTGCATGCAGGCGACTGGAAAGGAATACGTTGTGGGGGGGTTTGGGAAAGGGGAAGGTTGCGGAAAGAGGGGAGGAAGAAACGGGGGAGGGGGGAGGAATGGAGGCGGGAGGGGAAGGTCACAGCTGGAAGGATGCAGGATGAATGGGGCGGGAGGGGAGGGAGAAGATGCATGAAGGAGACTGAAGAATGATAGGGAAGGGGAGGAAGGAAGGGCGAGAGGGCATGAGGGGATTTTTTTAGATGTCTCAAAAAAATCTCTTGTATCTCAAGAGGGGATGAGGGGAGCAATGAGGGGAGCAATGGAGGATGAAGGGCTCGATGGAGGAAAGTGCAGAGAGTGTGTTCTGAGGGGGAACACACTCACCCGAAGCCAGACCCACTGCTGTCCGCCGCTGCCATTCCACTCGCTCCGCCTTCCCCTTCCTCCCCCACCTTTCCCCCTTCACCCTCCTCCCCTCCTTCCGCCATCAGCATTGTACTCACCCCCCGCCCTGCCCCTCCCCCTCCCCCTCCTCCTCCCCCATCTCCGCCCTTGGATCCCTGAGGGGAAGAGGATTGGAAAAGGGATTTTGTGCATGAGGCAAGCTTGAAAAACTTCGCAGCGATCGAGGCAAGGTGGAGAGCAGGTAACCATGTCCCAGATAATTCGCACAAGCTCCTCCCACACCCGCTGCCCTTCGCACCATGCATTCCCTCCCGTTACATCACGTTGCAATCATCCACCCCCCCCGCCCCCGCACACACATACAGCTCACCTCACCTGGGTTCTCCCTTGATATTTCGCAAACGAGATCCGTAAATCCGCGTTGCAATCATGCTCACACACCATCACCCAGATACATACATACAGCTCACCTCGTTGGGGTTCGGAATAATCTGCTCCACCAGCCCCACGTACTGCGCCATCGCCTCGTCCTGTCTCATGCTCCCCAGCTTTTTCCATGCATCCCTGTAACGAGCAGAGAGACAACAGTAACGAGTACAAGTCACAGAGCAAACTAACTCGCACAACCGCTACTGCAGTCGCTGATGCTGCCACACCAATACCAATAGAAAAGAAAGGCTAGAGGTCATATTTTCGCTCGGTTCAATAAACTGACTCACGTTCCCATAGTTTTTGTTTTTATTTGTTGCATCAAACACAGCAAGACGTAAGGGGAACGGATGCTCACTCACCATTTCGCCCGCGCGGTAAAGCTATAGCCAGCGGGCTGTTTGGTGTCGCACGGACCGTCGCTCGCCTGCTTGTACAGCGCGTACAGCTGCAGCTGCAGCTGCTGCAGCAGCCCAGGAAAAGAGTGCTCACTCACTCACCATTTGGCCCGCGCCTTGAAGCTGTAGACAGCGGGCTGCTTCGTGTCGCACGGCCCGTCGCTGGCTTGCTTATACAGCCCATACAGCAGCAGCTGCAGCCCCTCTCCAATCCGCAAATTACCCGTAGCCGCCATAGTCGTCACTAAAGCTGCCGCCGCCGAGAATCGATCCTCCGCCTCTGACGCCTCTATGCCCTCCCAGTCGTCGTCGCTCTCGCCGTCCCCCCCGCTGACTCCGTCCGCGTCACGAGGAGCGGAGAGAGCAGGAGCAGCGGAAGGGGTGGAAGAAGCGGAAGGGGCGGAAGAGGGAGGCGGAACGGAAGCGGCGGACGCGGTGGAAGCGGGCGGAGCTGAAGCGGCGGAAGCTTCTGCGGAAGTGTCGGTGGCAGCTGTAACCGTCGTGGTGACGGGGTTGGCTGAGGCGGAAGTGCTAAGGGGAGAAATGGCGGAAGCTTCCACAACAGTGGGTAAAGCGTCACTAAGTGCGTCATTAAGTGCGTCTTTTAACGGGACTGGAGCAACAGGTGCTTCCCCTTGCGACGGGTCTAGGTTTCCTTTGGAGATGGGAGGAGTGACAGGAGGCACTTCGACAATATCATCATCGCTAGTGTCACCGTGTGCGGCAAAGGCGTTGTCGTTTCCGAGCGAGCTCGGTTTGTCGTCTTCTGCCTCGTGCATCTCTACCTGATTCCATTCCTCCTCCTCTTCCACCTCCTCGTCCTCCCCCTCCCCTTCTCCCTTCTCTTCGGCTTTCCTCGTTATAGTCATCTCGCTATTTTTGAACGTAAATACAGTGTGCATGACGGTGTACAGCATCCACGCTAGTATCAGGGTGAAGAATAACGGGGACGCCACGTCCTCCAGCCATCGAAACGCCAGGGTGACACCCCCCGCACCCGCCATTGATGATGTCACAGTGAGTTTCAAAATCAGGCTGCAATAATCGTGACAGTTCTTCACAGTATCGCAGGAATACTGAATGAAAGGAAATTCCAAGTTAAGATGCGTAGAAAAGGCGCGTCGCGTAAAGGCTCCAATGCCGTGGCGCGCCTTGCCGAGCAGACAGCAACGCAAGCGAAGTCGCCTCCTGAATATATCCACCGCTTCTGTTATTCGCGACAGCACGAGCGGACACTTCGAGACGGCAACCCTGCTGCCTTGAAGCTAGCGCGATAGTAGCAAAAAAATGAAAGAAATCAACAAACGTATCGCTATCGCCTGCTCCTCAAGCTAGCTAGCAGCAGGGACAAAATTGGCTTTCTCTGTGTTGTGACATAAAAACCACGAGTGCCTCGTACCTTGGCGACTTTTCGGAACTCTCAGGGCGTATCCCTGGGTGGTGGCAGGGCAACTGTAGCTGGCACTGTTGGTGGCATGCGCATTTTCCGGGCCCCTGTGTTTTTGGGAAAGTTGCCACCAACCTTGCCAGCTACAGTGGCCCTGCCACCAGCCAGGGATACACCCTCACACTTCTATGTTCCACGCCTAAACATACAAGTCTTTGCGGTTAGTAATACGTAAAAAACGGTAAAGAATGGTTCCTAGCTGGATGAAAGGTTATTTTGAGACAGGCCTAACCCGAGCTTCCACCTGAGGTCTGGAATTGTGCAAAGAGAACCTATCTCTAGGGCGCTGTTCTTTTGGCCAAAAATGGCCTTCTTGGATTCTTCCATCCGCACCAGTGGTGCTTCGGTTCAGGTTGGGCATTGTCCGAAGCTGCACGCATCAAGAAAACCGAGGAAACCTGCAGAACAGCACTTTTGTGACACTGTACCAGAACCGCCCGTATGTTCCACGCCATTTCCTCTCCAGGCAAATGGTCCGCATCACTGGTGCGACCTCTCGAGGTGAAATCACCTCCGCACCACTGGTGCGGGGCAGAAACCAACGCCCAACACAACCTACCGCGTTCAGATTTCAAGAAAATCTTCTTACGTTCTTGCTGCTCGATACTCTTTCATGTGTGACTGATCAAGAAATCCGTATCGTTGCCTTTACCAAGATGAGTTACCCTCGGTTCTCATTTCGCCAGACCGTGTTCAGAAGGGCAGACCCGAGTTTGGCTGAGCTGTTCAAACGAGAAGTTACCTCGGTTAAAACTGAGCCTTCATGTGTTGCCAAGTCAACCAAAAAGGCACCTGAACTTATTGCGAAGTTTACCAAACCACCAACGGTGCAGCGACGAGAACTCCAGTAGAACAGCGCCTAGGTGGGCAAAGCGAACCTAGGGACACCACCATACCTCAACCTGTTTCAGAGCGCGCTGATAACTGATTGGATAGCTTTGGTCTTTGGATGCTTGTTGTAGACGCATGCTTGTTGGCGCGCACACTGGGGGCGTCCCCTTTGTGTGCGTGCGCGCTAGGAGGATATCGACCAGCAGTATATGGCCTACGTAACTCTTAGTTAAGTTTATGTACATGAACGGGCAGACGAAAGCAAAAGATTGCGACCTCTTCTGCTAGCACCCATCAGGTCATCGGCCCGGTGTAGCTCGCCTATTGGCTCCTTGCGGAGCGAATCAGCGCCTGATACAAGGCCTGGACGCATCGCAGGTGTGCTGGCTGACGGGGCGTCACCAGTGATTGGCGTCACTTGGGACAGGCGCCACGTCAGAATCAAGTAACTCATTAACAGCAGCCACCATACCGCTATAAGAGGACATGATCCTAGACCTCATGGCTGCTATTTGAAATTGTCTGATTATACTGCACCTCTCATAAAACTACGGTAGATCTGCATATGGCCAACTCACTTATAAGCTACATACTTTCAAAAGAGGTTGGGTGAAGTAACAGCGAAAATATATGTGACATTGACAGGCACATTCTACAATGCAGTACGGATATACTAATGATTTATGTACACACAACTGCTGCAATACATGTATTTACTTCACCTTGCCAGGTGCTTGTTTCTTCTTGATACTACCTTTCTCTTTTCCTGTGTTTTGTTTTCCCTTGGTTTTTTTCTTCGCTACCCCTTCCCCTCGCTGCTGCTCTTGGCATTCAAGCCCATTCGCCATCACATATGTCCCATCCAAACCGCAACCCTCCATTTCACCAGAACCACCCTCCTCTCCTCTTGCCCCATCACCATCACCTTCAATTTCCCCATCAACCACTGT
Source organism: Closterium sp. Naga37s-1 (assembly GCA_947471745.1). NCBI lineage: Eukaryota > Viridiplantae > Streptophyta > Zygnematophyceae > Desmidiales > Closteriaceae > Closterium > Closterium sp. Naga37s-1. The sequence goes on from CANJKZ010000966.1 coordinate 1,941,085, forward strand.
TTGCCGCAACCCAGAGACCTCATTTGCTGACAAAGCACCCCCCTCTGCTTCTCCTGACGCTGCTGCTGACACACACCGAGACTCAGGCAAAGCATACTGGTTACAGCACTCCATGTTACTTGCTGCACCCTGGCAGATTGGTCCGATCTCCACAGGCGTTCTGTTAAGCAGCTCAAAAGGTACCTGATCAGGTGCCTGGATGCCCGGCCAAGGAACGTCACCAGGCACCTGAGACGGCACCTGAGGAGCCACCTGGGGCGGCGGCAGAAACGGCACCTGAAGAGGAGCCTGAAGTGGGACGGAAGACCTGTGGGCGCTCTGCAGCTGTAATGGAGGGGTCTGAAAGAAGGGGAGCTGATGCAAGATCCAAGCTAGCTGTACGGGGTGTGGCATGGCATGTGGGACAACGTGTGGAAGGGCATCTGCTGATTGATACACCATGAAACTCTCTGGGAGGGCATCTGCTGTTTGATAAACCATGAAACTCCCTGGGAGGGAATCTGGTGATGGCTTCACTGCTTGCTCGCTCTCCTGTGGTTCAGCCAATGGTGTCGCTGCTGGTGCTGCTGCTGCTGCAGCAGCAGATGCTGATTCTGAGGTAACTGCCTGTCCATGTAATAACTCTGCCCCTGCTTGTGTTCCTCTTGTTAGCCCCTCTGCTTCTCCCTCTGCTTCTCTCTCTGTTCCTGCCTCTGCCTCTCCAGCTGGGCCCCCCTGCATTGCTGCTTGTGCCTCTGCCTCTCCCTCTCTTCGTACCTGTACATATTCTGCTGCTGCTGCTGCTGCTGCTCCTGCTGCTGGTGCTGGTACTGGTGCTGCTGCTGCTGCTGCTGAGGCTTCCTGCATGGCGGCAGCAGCAGCAGCAGCAGCTGCGGCGGCAGCTTCAGCAGCAGCAACAGCAGCAGCCACCACAGCAACAGGCACGTCGATCAGCTGCTGCCGGTGCCGCCTCTTCCTCACCACCTTGCGCCGTAACTGCCCCGCCTCCACTGCAAAGGTCTTTACAAGCACATCCGGGTGGAAGGACACTGCCCTCTGCCGTCCCTGTGCCGGGGTGCTTGCACCCTTTGGAGCTGCAGCAGCAGAATTTGCAGCAGAGCATGCAACAGATGCAGGGTTTGCAAATTCTCCAGCAGCAGCAGCAGCAGGAGCAGCAGCAGCAGCAGCAGCAACCGGCTCTGCCTGATGCCCCAGGTCTACTCCAAACGCCTCCTCTTGCCGTGCCTCCTTGAACTCCTCTTCCCCCAGCGCATGTGCTCTTTTACCAGCAGCAGCAGCAGCAGCAGCAGCAGGAGTATCCTCCTCTTTCACCTCCCCTCGCTGCTGCACCTCTCTCACCTCCTCTCGCCCTTGCACCTGCACACAAGCCAAGTCTGCCACAACAGTAGCCTTATGAGGCGCCTCAACAGTCACGTCTTCGCGCCCTTGCCCCGGCCCACAGGCCAGTTCAGTCACCAGCATTGCCAGCGCTCTCACTTCACTACTGCTCGTGCTCAGCTTTCTAGCTCCATCTTCCGGACCTGCATCTGCTGCAGCTGACGCTCCAAGCTTTGTAGTTCCGCCATCCCCTGCTGCTAATCCTCCTCCTACAGCCTCCTCCCCCTTGCTCTCCCCTGCTTCTGATCCTTCCCCAGCCTCTGTTGTTGTTTCCTTCCCCAGACCACTCTCCATATCTCCTGCAAGAAAGCTGCCTTCAATATCTGAACCGTTTTCTAGGATTTTCAAAACTGCTGCTGATCCTCCCCTTGCTCGGCCCTCCACCCCATTTTCTAATTCGTCTGCTTTTTTGCTGCCGTTTATCAGTAGAACACCTTCTGCTGGTTCTTCTGCTGTGCCGCTGCCCATTCCCCGTGCTTTTCCATGCTCTGGAATAGAGGCTGTTGCACTGGCAGCGGCAGTTGCAACAGTGGTTGTCGCAATGGCTGTGGAACCAGCTGCAGCAGTAGTGACACTTTTCCCTCCAGCATCCACCTTTCCTGTGCTCGCCCTCCCCTTCTTCCCACCTGCCTTCACCCCACTCACCTTCTCTTTCTCTTTCTCCCTCTCCTTCTCCTTCTCTTTCTTCTTCTCCTTCACCTTCTCTTTCACCTCCTTTTGCTTCTTAGGCTTGCGCGGGCTCTTGATGCCTTTCTCCCTCACACTACCTTGTAATGCATCTGCCGTGAGAGGGGATAAATCTCTTGTCTCTCTACCGCCTTGTAGCGCATCTGCCTCTAGCTGTCTCACTTCATGGCCTTGTAATGCATCAGCCTCTAGCGGAGCACCAGCTTCCCCTGCCTCTTCCCCTGCCTCTTCCCCTGCCCCTGCCTCTGCCCCCTCCTTTGCCCCTGCCTCTGCCCCTTCCTCTGCCCCTGCCGCTGCCCCTTCCTCTGTCCCTTCCTCTGCACCTTCCTCTGCCCCTTCCTCTGCCCCTTCCTCTGCCCCTGCCTCTGCCCCTGCCTCTTCCCCTGCCTCTGCCCCTGCCTCTGCCCTTCCCCCTGCACCTCCCTTAGCTTTTTCTATGCTTGGGCGGTCAGCGCACCCTCCTTGCTCCACATTTCTTTGATCTTCAACAAAAACAGACCCTTCTGTCGTTCCCTCCTCTCCATCCCCCTCCTCTCCTTTCCCCTCCTCTCCTTTCCCCTTCCCTCTGTTCCCCTCCTCTTCTTTCCCGTCCTCTCCTTTCCTCTTCCCTCTTTTCCCCTCCTCTCCTTTCCCCTCCCCTCCTTTCCCCTCCCCTCTTTTCCCCTCCTCTCCTTTCCCCACCTCTCCATCAATCTTCTTCCCTTCTCCCGTGTCCTTCCTCCTCTCCTCTTCCTCCCCTCCACTTCCATCCATTCCACTCATCTCTGAAAAGAGAAACGTCCGGTCCTCTGGCGGTTTTAGAGGCTCCATTTCATCCATCTCTGAAAAGAGAAATTCCCGGTCCTCAGGAGCTCCCATGAAAATGTTGAACACGCTGCTGCGACTGGGAGTGCCGCTGCTGCTGCGGCTGTAAGTGCTGCTGGTGCTGCTGCTGCAGCTGTGAGTGCTGCTGGTATTGCCGGTGGTGGTCCTGCTGCAACTAAAACTGCTGCTGCTGGTGCTGCTGCAGGAGAAAGAGGAGGCTGAAGGAGAGGAGTGGGAAACCGTATCAGCACTGTTGGGGCGAGGAGAATCGCAATTGCCCCAAGACCTGGAATCACCACTGCTGTCACGCTCTGCACTAGCTGCAGCAGCAGACACGTCTAAGTCAGCAGCAGAGTCTGCAGAAGAATCAGCATCAGCACTAGCAGAACCAGTACCAGCGACAACAGCAGTAGCACCAGCAGCACCAGTATCAGCGACAACAGCAGTAGCACCAGCAGCACCAGTATCAGCGACAACAGCAGTAGCACCAGCAGCACCAGTATCAGCAGAATCAGCACCAGCACCACGAGCAGCGCCTTTCGGCTTCCCAGTTTTCTTATGTGTAGCATTAGCCAGGTGTTGTTGCCTGGGCTGCCTCCCGCCTGCTGTGCGCTCCACAGCAGCCAAACCAGCAGCAGGAGAGGACGTAGGAGAGTGGTGAGGGGGCCGAGACGACGAGGAGGAGGAAGAGGAGGAAAGCGGCGAAGAGGAGAAGTTGGAAGCTTCCCCGGAAATTACCAGCTGTAGAGGCGCCTGCTGTCAGAAGGAGGACAAGGTTGGTTGGGGCCAGATCACAAGGAGAGAGCGAGAAAGAAAAAAACGAAGTGAGAAAGTTCCGAGGCCGACAAATCTGGGACAGATCACGAGGAAAGATGGGAACAGCAATCAGTGAGAAAGGGGCCCAAGAGGACACAGATGGCACAGTGGCAACATGGAGGAAAGAAGGGAATTGAACATCAATCTGGCAAGAAATAACTGGACAGATTAACCTAAACCTGACACAAAAACATGGAAGCTAAAACCCTACACCTGACCCGAGAAGAAGAAGCTAAAACATCAAGCTGAACCGAGACTTAAAAGCCAAAGCCTTCAACCAGACCTGAGACATGGAAGCAGGAACCGTAAACCTGACCCGAGGCACGAAACCGAAAGACCGATATTCAAAAGCTGCTGAAAGATGGAATCCAAAACCCAGAGCCCGAAACCTGAATGTGATAAGTCGATTGTTTAGTCGACTAAAAAATACTCAAAAGCTGCTGAAAGATGAAATCAAAAACCCAGAACCTGAAACCTGGAACTCGAAGCACGACACCCTTCTTTCGGGAAAAGGCAATGGGTTTGGAGTGAGCTTTACCTTCCTTTTAGTAGCCTTCCCTTTCGAGAATTCTCAAAACACAATGGGTTTGGAGTGGGCTTTACCTTCTTTTTAGCCTTCCCTTTTCCTCGCTTCGACTGAGGAAGTGTGGTTTGCTTGCCCTTTTCCTCCCCAGATGAGATATCTCTCAGCATTCCCAGAAATCTCTGTTTGTCGTTGCCCTCCCCCACATCACAGCAACCCTCCTCCTCCCAACCACACTCAGTCACACCCGCTCCTTCTAGTTTCACCCTTGTGACATTGAGACGAGGTGAATCCTGAGTCAGCTCAAAAGCACTCTCTTCATAATCACACTGCGTCACACTCACTCCTCTTCTCACACCATCCCTTCCTCCTAGTCCAAGCCCCCCCAGACCCATCGGGGTCAGAGTCGGAATATCCCCATTATTAACAGTCCCGTTTTTGGAGGCAGTTCTCTTCTCGAAAGCAGCTGCAGTATCGTCCTCTGTGTCCTTTAGTGCCTGTATTTGTAGGCTACTATCATCAAATGGTTCACTATACGCCACCTCACTATCACCATAAACAGTTTCACCAGAAGCAGCATCATCAGAACCCAAACTGACAGCAGCACCAGCACCATCACCAGAACCATCATCAGCATCAGCAGCAGCAGCAGCATCAGCAGCACCCAAAACAGAATCTTTGTCTTTGCTGCTCATCTGCTTCTTCTTTTTCAAACCCCCCTTCCCCTTCCCCACCCCCTTCCCCTTTCCTGCCCCCTTCCCCTTCTCCACTCCCTTTGATTTCCCCGTCAGCTTATCTTTGGCCTTTCCCCCGTCTGCTTCCTTCCCACACCCTTCCGAGATGGACATCCCTACATCAACACTGCTCATGCTGCAAAAACTACTGTTCATGATGCTGGCAGCTGCGGTAACGGGTGGCAAGGGCTCGTTTTCTTCTGCCGCAATGATGCACTGCAGCACCCTGGCCGGCGGGAAGGCCTCATCCAATGAGGTGACAGCACCATAAAAACCAGCATTCCCATTCCCACTCCCACTTTCATTCCCACTCCCACTCCCACTCCCACTCTCATTCCTGTTCTCATTCTCACTCCCGCATACATTCTCAGTATCATTCACCTTCTTCCACTCACTCTCATCCTCTTCCCTCTCACTCCTCTCCCGCTTGCTTCCACCATCCTCCCCACAACCCTTCCCCTTACTCCCGTCCACCTTTTCCACTCCTCTCCCCACTCCATCCTCCTCCCCTCTTCCCTTTCCTCCTTTCCCAGCCCTTGCCAACAGCGGCAGCAGCCCCCCATCTCCTCCCCCCATCCCTCTCGTTCCCCCCATCCTTGGCCCTCCCCCCATGTCTACCCCTCCCCTCTTCCCTGCCCCTCTTCCCCCCAACGGCAGCAGCCCTCCGACTGCTCTTTCCCCTCTCCCTGCTTCCCCATCTCCTCCTCCCCCTCTCCCTGCACCTCCCCCCAGCCCTGCCCCTTCCCCTATCCCTGCCCCACCCCCCAGCCCTGCACCTCCCCCCATCCCTCCCAGCAGTGCTGCCCCCCGCGAGCACAGCAGCTGGAAAAACATCTCCTCGTGGCTTGCACGCCAGCTGTCGCTCAACGATTGGATGCGGGCAATGCTGGGAGGAGGGGTGTGCACAGTAAAATGCTCACCGCCAGCAGCTGTAGCAGTGGCGGCTGTAGCAGTGGCGGCTGTAGCGCTCACGGCAGTCTGAACGCTGCTGGCACCTTGTCCCTCTTTCTCTCCCTTGCCTGCTTTCGCACCCGCTTTCACTGCTGCACTGCCCCTGTCGCCCTCCTTATTCCCCTTTCCCCCCTTTTTAAGAACGCCCTTTCTTTTAGTCACTGCTGCAGCTTTCGTGCCTTTCTTCCCAGCGCCCTTGCCTTTAGCAACATCAGCTTCAGTCACATCTCCAATTGCCACGTCAACAACAGCCACATCGCCATCGACAACAGCCACATCAGCACCAGATACATCAGCAGCAGCCGCTGCTGCTACATCCACTGCAAACGAAACAGGCCCTGCTACATCCGGTCCTATAACTGCTGCTACAGACCCTGCTACATCCTGTCCTATACCTGCTGCTACAGGCCCTGCTACATCCTGTCCTATACCTGCTGCTACAGACCCTGCTACATCCTGTCCTATACCTGCTGCTACAGACCCTGCTACATCCTGTCCTATACCTGCTGCTACATGCGCACCTACACGCCCTACCACATCCGCTGCTACAGCTGTTGCTACAGATGATGATACAGGCGATGCTACAGATGATACTACAGATGATGCTGCAGATGATGCTACAGATGGTGCTGCAGATGATGCTACATATGGTGCTGCAGATGGTGCTACAGATGGTGCTACAGATGATGCTACAGATGGTGCTACAGATGATGCTACAGATGGTGCTGCAGATGATGCTACAGATGGTGCTGCAGATGATGCTACAGATGGTGCTGCAGATGATGCTACAGATGGTGCTACAGATGATGCTACAGATGGTGCTACAGATGGTGCTACAGATGGTGCTGCCTCTGTTTCTGCTACAGGCGATGCAACAGACGCTGCCACTCCTGCTGCTGCTGCAGATGATGCTACAGATGCTGCTGCCACCGGTTCTATACAAGGCAACTCAGGGGCTGCATCACATGCTGCTTGCGAATTCCCAGTCTCCTGCACAGTTTCATAGCTATCCCTTGACAGAACTGCCTGGTTGCTGCTACTAAGTGGGGGAGTTATAGCTTCAATAGCTCCAAGTGCAGGTCTGTGCAGTGTGGGGTGTTCTTGAGGCTCCTCGAGAACAGATGTACAAGCCGTAGCTTCAAGTGCAGGTCCCTGCGGTGTGCCAGGTGCACACGGTTCTTGAGGCACCTCGAAAATTGTCTCCTCGCACAGTAGGGTTTGGTTGTCGCTACCAGATGAAAGGGCTATGGCTTCAAGTGCAGGTCTCCGCAGTGTAAGAGATGCTGATGATTCATTGTCACACCCTGCTGCTGGCTCTGCTAGAGATGATGCAAAAGCCTCTGCTACAGGCTCTGCTACAGATGCTGCTACAGGCTCTGCTGCTACAGCTGTTGCTACAGGTGTGGCTACGGTCTCTGCTACAGCTTTTACTACAGTCTCCACTACAGGTGCTGCTTCAGATACTGCTATGGATGCTCCCACACGTCCTGACTCATTGTCACCCTTCACATGATCAAATCTTGCACTTGCCTCCACACCATCTGCCCCTCTCTCCTCCGATGCAGCTCCATACCCCCCTTCCCCTTTCCCCTCCCCCTCCCTCACCACTTCCCTCTCCCCCTCCCTCTCCCCCTCCCTCTCTCCCTCCCTCTCCCCCTCCCCCTCTCCCTCCTCCTCCCTTTCCACTTCCCTCTCCCCCTCCGTCCCCACTTCCCTCCACACTCTCTCCCCGCCCTTCCCACCTGCCCTCTCCTCCCTCCTCTTCATCCTCTCCTCCCTCCTCTGCTTCTCCTTTCTCGCTCTCTCCTCCCTTTTCTTCCCCTCCTTTATAAGCATCTCCTGCCGCTTCATTATAATCTCCTGCTTCGCCAGTGCTGCTTCCAGCTCACAAGCCATCTGTTTTTTCAACCTGCCCGCATCAAACCTCTCCTCCAAACCTGCACCTTCCACTCCCGATAAAGCAGAACCCAATGGCCCTGCTACACGCTCCGCAGCACCCAAACCCACGATTTTAGCCCCATTCCCTTCCCTTTCCTTTCTCTTACCATATCCACTCTCCTCCTCCTCATGACTCTCTTCTTCCCTCCATATGCCCACAAGAGCAGATGCAGGCGGCCCTGCTACACACTCCACTCCACTCACACTAGCTCTCTTCACTCCCCTGTTCTCCTTGCCTCTCCCACACTCCTCCTCCCCCTTCTCCACCTCCCTGCTTTCCTCCTCCCACCTTTCCTCCGCCCTCCACATACCCGATAAAGCAGCGGCAGGAGGCCCTGCAACACACTCCACCGCACCAAACCCCACCCTCTTCCCCTTCCCCTTCTGCTTCTGCTTCACCCCTTCCTCCTTCCCCCTTTCCTCCTCCTTCCCCTCCTCCTCCTTGCCTCTTCCGTCCTTACCCCTTCCCTCCTCCTTGCCCATCCCCGCCTTCCCAGCAGCAGCACCACCACCAGGCATCAGGGACAAGGAGAGGAGTTTAGGGGGCCGCAGGAACCTAGGGGCGTGGAGGGAGCTCCTAGAGAAGCCCAGGAAGGGAAGCACGGAGCTTGGCGCCTCTGTAACCATAGCTTGGTTACCAGCAGCACTCGGGTTACCACCCGTTTCTCCAGCCGTAAGAACAGACCCAACTGCACCGAACGAAGAAGGCGCAGCAGCAGGAACAGTCAATCCAGCGGCCGACAGTATCCTCTCATCCCCTGCTGCACCCCTTGATCGGTCCCTATCTAAGCCCTGCGAGCCCTGTGAGCCCTGTGAGACCTGTGGGTGGGGGAACACCTGTGAAGGCCTGGGGTTGGTGGTTGGGATATGGTTCGAGCTGGTTAGCTGGGAAGTAGAGAGGAAGCTTCCTTCTTGAGGCAACAACACGTACCGGCTCTCCTGAAACTGGGCGGAAGCTTCTTGCTGCTGCTGCCTGTGCCGAGGATTTTCTTTCTCCTGCCCAGAGTGCGTGTTGGGCAGCTTCGAAAAGAGTTTGGCCATGAGCTGGTGTTTGTGGCTGTGGCGAGCGGTGGGGGTGCGTGGGGGGTTCTGTGCAGTGCTGTGGGGGATGGGCGGGTCTGTTATGAATGCTGCAGTGTGGAAAGAGGAAGCGGGTGGAGAAAGGTTGAAGTGGTGGTGTGATGAGACAGCGGAAGAGGAGGAGAGGGAAGGGTAGGATCTTCTTGATGCTGGTAGTGCTGATGCTGATGCTAGTGGTGATGATGATTGCAGTGGTGAGTCTGCAGTGGCGGTCCCTCTGCTACCAGCAGTGCCACTGACGCCTGAATTTTTCTCCAGGCAGCTCAAAGGAATTGATGCTAAGCTGAGATTCTCCAGGTAGCTCGCCTCCCAGATCTTTTCAATATCTGCCCGGTGTGTCGGGAGCATTCCTCCTGCCCGAGAAAACGCCACGTGGACCGGTCTGACTGCCCGGCCATCCGCAGTCATCACACCCCACGCTTGGGCAGCATTCCGGGCAGCATTGAAAGCCGTTCGCGGGGGCGCAAGCTGCCCGGAAAGCTCAAAAGAAACAGGAGAATCGCCAGGTTGAATCTGATCACAACTCTGCAGCCAGTTCCGTACACTATCCACCACGCCAGGTGCTTTAGCTTCTAACTCCTGTGCGTCTTTAATCTCCCCGCATACCCTTAACCATTCTCCCTGCTCCCCCATATGACCAAATTCATGCTCCACCTGCTGCTGCTGATCCTGAACTTCTGAAACTGCACAGGTCACTAGTTTCCACGAAATTGCGTCAGGAGCTGCATCCGTCACTGTAGCGAAGGCTCCAAGAACCCTCACTACAAGAACATCCCCTGGGAGGGCTGCTGCTCCACTGATTTCCACTGCCTGCATCGGCGCTCCTGATTGGACGGCTTGATATGGCGAAACTCCGTTGCCAGTAACAGGGTAACCAAAAGAGGGGTGGGTAGGATTAGTGATGTTACTGAAATAGGAATCATTAGAGTCTCGAACAAACCCGTTGCTGTCGTCGAAACTGCTCCTAGAAAGGTCACTGCTCCTGTTCTTACTGTTGCTGCTTCTGCTGTTGTTGCTGCTGCTGCTGACAAAACTGCTGCTGCTGCCGTAACTGCTGCTCCCACTGCTGCTGCTGATCTGAACCCACGTCTGAGGAAGGAACCCGATATTGTATGGTGCGTTATGGGAATAGTGAGACGGCCTGCCATCGCGTGCAATTATCCGCAATGGAGTGAAATCCTCGTCAGCTGCAGGCTCCACCCGTAACCATGAGCCACGTGGCGTGGTAACCACCATGTGTAGCAAAGGCGCACTGGAAGGCTCTGACCAATCGCATTCTGTCACGCTGGAAGCGTATCCCGCAACTGGTGACAGATACGAAGCTGCCAAGTCGGTCCGGCCACTGACGTGGCATCTTGGGGAGGCGTATAGCGGGACGTGGTGCCACGTGGACACGCCTCGTCCGTCGTTATCAACAGTAATGGCACGCCACCGGAGGCTACCGGGCTTCCCGAACTGAATGATTCTTCCCATGATTAACTGACTGACAGGCTCCCCCCTCGCGATGCTTAAATCGACTTAACGGCACGACTGTTACACTGATAGCACGCCAACGACTCTGGTGTGACAACAACGAAAGCTCCCGCTTCAGCACGCCTACGGCGCTGATGCGACAGCGTCGACAGCTTTCGGGATGACGTATCCTTGTGCTTCCGTAGCTGCTGAAACAGCATGAACCGCTTAGGCTTCGTTTGCTGCCTGAATACCCCCGTACGCGGTGCAAGCACCGTACTACGACCTCTTATAAGTGAACGCCGTGCTCCTATAGCAGAGCATTTAGGGGGTCCTTCGATCATCGTCCGGGCCATCATGACATTTCGCGTGTCAGTTTCTAGACGAGTATCGAAACTATGAGACAACGTGACTCTCTAGAAATGCGAAGCAGCATTTGAACTAGAAACTCTAACGACGCGCGAGCCATCAACCTTTTGCTACAATGCTTCTAAGTCAAGTCATTAAGAACAGGCGAGACTATCACTACGCGAACTGGCATGGTTCGAAATAACTAGCGCGACTGACAGCAGAATGTGGAAGGAGTGCGTTTGCCTGTCCTTCCGCCTTGGGGTTGTCATTCAGCCTAGAAGTTGACGCGACCACCGAAGAGAAAAATCGTGGCGGGAGGAGCTTTGCTGATAACGGGGATTACATCTGCCGAAAACTACCAACCAGTCGTATGCCCACAGTCTTGTATCGGGTGTTGGCGAAGTGGGACGAGAGGTCCATTGCATATTCGTAGTGCACCAACACTGCAAAAAAAACATAGGTTAGCAGCATGGTCCCGTTTAATCTATATCTAGCCCTGCTTTGCCGTGGTGTGTGCTGATGAATGGAAGTTTTGAAGTAAAAAAATGTAAAACGGTTGCATCTAGACTAGCCTTGAACGTTAGCTCTAATTTCTAGCATAGAAGACCCAAACTGTGTAGTATAATATCAATCCCATGCATGCCACAACAGCATTTTTAAGCTTAACATCGCATCTAGCATCATCATTCTCCTTCAGGCCTCGGCCATTCAGCTGCAAGGGAGAATGGGTGGGTGGACGAGAGGGAAGCCATATGCAAATGTGAGTGAAAACGTCAGAATACTCTCCCCTTCCATCTCCCCACTCCCCCCCCCCCCCCAACTCCCAACCTTCCTCCCCCAAGAAATAACCACTCCAAAACTGCCCTTCTTGATAGGTAACTAGTCCCTGATCTTCCAACCACCCCCTCACAACAGTCACTTACTCGCACTTCTCTCTCCCATCCCCTGTAAGAGCCACTAACTCACATTATATGAGGGTTTGGGAGGAGGGGGGGCGGGGGGGGGTAGATGTGGCATACGAAGGAGAGCGGGGCCCCAGCTCTCCCCACACATTCCCCACCACCCTGTCCCTCTCATTTCGCTCATTTACAAAAGAACACTCACTCGCTCTTGAAGGAGCAGTACATGTGGCGTACCAGAACATCAAAGCCTGAAAGCCCCCGAGTTTCTGCCAAACACCCTTCCCAAATCGCCGCAGACCACCCTCAATCACCCACTTCTCTCTCCCTCCCCTCAGCCCCACTTCATCCTGGAACATGCTTCCTCCCACTGTTTTTGAGGCGCCTCAAAAATAAATTTCCTGCAACATACTTCCCCACACTTGATTGAGGCGTGGATGCAGCACACAAAGGATAGCAAGGCGCGGAGCCCGTACTCCCCCCAAAACACCACCCCAGTCTACCCTCAACCGGCCGCACCTCTGCCCCTCCCCTCCCTCTCCCCTGCCGTTCCTCACCTCATTCCCTCAACCACTTTCTCGCACTAGCTGGAGCGGTAGATGTGGTGCACGAAAGACAACCATGCCCAGAAAGCTCCTATTATCCACCAAGTCTCCCCCCACCCACACTTCCCTGATCAGCCCTCAGCACACTCTCCCCCTCGTATCCCCTTTCATTTTTGGAAAAGCATACTCAAACTTGATAAAGCAGTAGAAGTGGCCCACAAACGACAGCAGGACGCAGAATGCCCTACACCCCTACTCCCCTCCTCCCCCTCACCTCCCCTCGCAGCTCCCTTCCCTCCTCCTAAGGGACACTTACTCGCACTTAATCGAGCGGTAGATGTGGTGCACGAACGACAGGGAGGCGCGGAAGCCCACAGTGCCGAGCATGAGGAAGAAGCCGTAGCAGACGCAGGCCATGAAGCCAAAGTAGAAAGACGTCTGCATGAAGCCGGTCATGTCTGAGCGAGCGTAGTAGTAGTAGAAGCAGTAGCCAAAGATGAAGAGTGCAGTGGAGCCACCACACAGCACAGACCTGAGAGCAATGGGAAAGGGGAAAGAGGTGGTGGAAGAGGAAAAGAAAGAGCGGGGTATGGTAGTCGAGGATGAAGAGTAAGGTGGAGCTATCACAGAATGAAGTTTATACTGGAAAAAACAAGGATTCGTTTCTATGCTTGAGAAAGCCAAGAGCCAGCAGGATTGGATTGAGGGTGGTAGAAAGGCTGACAGGTTTGAAGGTTGGAAGGTAGCGTACCTCCACCACCACTCGTGGTCTTCCACAGCAAGCTGGAAGTATGTGAGCGCAATCGTGATGAACGCCGTCACAATGATGAGAATGATGAACACTATAAAGAGGATGCTGTAGATCGTGTACACCTTGTGCCCCCACACGCTCGCAAAGATGTAATACAGCTCGATATAAATCGCACTGAACGGCAGGAACCCAGCCATGGCCATCTGAGGCACAGTGTGGCGATACCAGGGCAGCACCGGAATCTCCCTCGGGTACTTAGTCGTCCGGCAGGGCGCCTGGAACTCTGCATTGCTCTTCTTCCCGGCGATTCCGCCAGCCACGAGGAGGGGGAATGTGATGAGCGCCCAGATGAGGATGATGATGACGATGGTGCCAAAGGGCTTGGCGTTGGTGGAGTTGTAGACGATGGCGACGGTGTTGAGGAAGCAGAAGGAGATGAACACCGGTCCGCAGAACATGCACCCCGTCAGCAGAATGTTGCGCACCTGTAGGTGATCGGGCGGGGGAAAGAGAGGGGGAGAAGGGGGGAGGAGAGAGGCAGGGAAGAACAGATGGAGGGGAATAGGAGAGAGGGGGAAGAGGGGTATGAATGGGTGAGGAAAAGGATGAGCGGATGAGAATGACTGGATCGGTGAGGGAAATTCGGCAGGAGTTTGATACACCTCACGAATGGACTTGAACGTAGGGTGAATTGATGTTCATAATAGCGCATAAAACTGCAGGGAAAACAGGTTTCTGTGCAGAGTAATCCCTGCACCTTTTAGAGAACCCTTACTCGCATGTCCCTGAAGCCTAATCTTAATTGGTCCAGCCGAAGGGAGTCCAACGAATACCTTAACCTGCGTGGTTGCAATACCAAGATTTTATACCAAAATATTACAGACATCTTTGGTTCGTTTTCTCTGTATCCCTGGTCGGTTTCAAAACTGCATTGCACTCACCCAGTTGGTGCCCTCCATCTGCTTGTAGAAAGACGCAGCCGTGTACCCAGCAATTCCAGAGGTCAGCGCATAGATCACCACCAGCGCCGTCCACAGAGCACCGCGATTGTAAGGGTAAAACACCCCCACAAGAGCGAGGATGAAGATGAAGATGACCCTGAACGAAAGAGAGCAAGCACGGGAGAAGACACGGATTTGGGACCCAAAACGAGAAGGAGCAGCTTCATGATTCTGATCAACGATACATGACGCGTGGAGGCTGCCATCGTGCTCTAATCATAACCAGAGCAAACCGTTCAGCAAGAGACTCTCCGTGTAAAGAAGCCAAACTTACAGAAAGAGCAATTGAGTGCCGCTGCCAAGAACGGCGCAGAAGAAGTCCTTGTTCTTGGGGAAGCGGAAGACGTCGCCATGAATGTACTTCCACCCCGTCTCCTCCTGCTCTTCTGACGACTCCTCGTCACGCGAGTACCTGGATCACGCAAAGAAGAAAGCAAATTTTGTAAGACACGCTGCAGCAACCCCCTCTTGGTCCCGTACACCAACCTTCCACAACCAGATCAGATTTCTATAAGGTACTCTATTCTAAACAAATGTAAACGGAAAACGGCAGTTTGAAAATGATGATAGCCGCCTGGCGACTGCATTCATTTGGCTGAAGGCATTTCCTGGTCCGAGGAGGAAGTCGACTAACGCATCTGATAAGATCCTAATTCGTCTGAAATATATGGGATCTCAGCGTTTGTCGTACGCGATGATTTCGTGCTTTGCACCTGATGAAATCGTGGTTCGCACCTGATGAGATCCTGTTTCGATACCAATACGAGCGTGTTTGGTACCTGCTGACATCGTGTTTCGCACCTGACAAAATCGCATTTTGTACCTCATGAGTCGAGTCAACGTACTTGATGAAGTCGTTCTTGAGGACGCGCATGAGAATGGTGGCCAGGAAGCCGGTAAGCAGCAGCACCGTGACACACGAGTTGATGATGGAGAACCAGTGGATCTCCAGATGCTGCGGGAGGAACGAGTAGCGCGAGTACTTGTCCATGCGCTTGTCAAATGACTTGTCCGTCTGCTTCCACTTGGCGGAATACGTGAATTCCACCTCCATCTCCTTATCCTCGGTAATGTCCACCGCGGTACCAGCGTCAGTCGCCACGCTGATCTCCACCACGCGGTCATTGTTGTACTCTACTTCAAAATGCACGTGCGTGAAGAGGAAAAAGTGCTGGTTCTTGGGATCCGTGTCGACCTTGCCGATGAAACCCCAGATCGGGAGATCGTCGTAGTACATCTGGAAATAGTAGTCGTTCATGACCGCATCGCGGAACTTCTGGACGTCCTTAACGGCGAGAGTTCGCTTGCAGAGTGTGGTGCGTTCGTGATCTACGCGGAAGTTCAGCTCGTAAGGGGCCTGAACCATGCGATCGCCGTTCAGAACCTCGCCGAGGTCTTCCAGCTTCTCGTTTATCTTCCCTGAGAAAACATACAGGAGAAGAAGAATGAGCGTGAAACGGCGAAGTTAGTTTTGAATGCGCGATAGCTTCGAATGCGCGAACGTCGTTGAAACAGGGGAGTTGGAAGAGCAGGTTAGCAAGCATGAACGGTGAGCATTTACTATTATCTGAAAACGCAACACGTTATGAACGGGAGACGGACCTGGCTGGCAAAACGGCAGATCGAAGAACTTGTACGTTTCGCTGCGAAAAACAAGAAATCCGAGTAACAGGAAATCCGGTTACTCCAAAACGATTAACAGGAAATACGCCTACGTTAGCTTCACGAGTAGGAAATCCGAATTCAGGAGACACATGCAAAAGATCCTCGAATGAACCACAGCAAGTTAGAAAGAGTGATACTTTTCCCAGCGTCATCAAAGCGTCAGGCGTCATCAGACAGAGAAGACGAGCGTCACGGAACCGTCAACGGATCGCCAACGAATCATCAACGAAGCGACGAATCAGAAACACAGCGTCGCACCTCGGGTTGTGAAAAGGACCGACTTTGTTCGCGTAGAAAGGCACCTTGTCCCCTTGGCCATATCTATGGTCGCTTGCACTAGCATCGGCGACAATGACAGCCGCCAGGAGAGCAGCAGCAAGCACCCTACAACGTAAACTGAATGTCAGAGCCATGCTGACGAGATCTGAAGGCCGTTATGCCAAGGTCAGAACTATGCAGACTAAGAAGCCCTAGTTGCAAACGGGTCCGCCGAACGCGACCACCCTCCGATCACAAAATACAAGATTAAGTAGCTGTTCCCGGCCCTGAGTCATAAGAACAAAGCAAGATCCTGCTGAAGGATGTGACAAGGTGACTTGTCAAAGCAAGGACGTCCTACCCTAGAATTCTGCAGATTCACCCTTGAATTCAACTTGACTTCGCTGATGCGGGTTTCCATGGAGGTTACCGTGAGGGTTCGTTTTCGCTCACAACTCCGCCAAGCCGCTATTTCACCGTATACAACCGTTCTGAAGCGCTGAAGTTCACTCATGACATGACACAACCTGAAACCTTGGGATGAGATCGGTGATTTTGTCCCAAGCCCGACCACGCCTGCATCAGCTGAAGCAAATTGGTGGTTGTCAGACAATCAGAGGTTGGGCGACGATCCCGAGGTCCTATCGACGGAAGCGAGGGCGCAGCGACATGCTCGAGGCGATGGTAACACTGGTAGTTGGCGGGAAGGTGGAAAGAGGATTGCTGGTCAGTGGGCTCGGTGGGGTCCTGACAACGAGTAGTGTAATGAATGTGAATTCATTACTGTAGAGGCTACTCCTAGCGAGGACAGCCCGAACTGTTCGCGTCAGTTTGGGTTCGGCCTACACTTCGGCCCGAACCACTTCTGAGTCGCCCCGCACCAATCGCGACACTTCCAACCCATCCACTTCCCGAGGTCCTCGCCTACCACGGTTTCGACCCTATAAATGCTTGCTTCTTTATCATTCTCGTCATTCTGTAATCACAGTCTCTTTATAAAGTCTTCCGCGCACTCTTCTTAGTACAACTCATAACACTTGGTATCAGAGCCTAAGTTCCTAGGTTCCCCGTTTTTTAGAGTGTATTACCCCTCGGGGGGGGGGGGTAGGGAAGGATGCCGTGGTGACAGGAGAAGCGCACTAGCCGGCCAGGAGAACGGATAGTTGCTCCTAGCGGCCATGTTTTTACGGGCGCTCCTGCTGCACCGACGGATCCTTGTGTCAAACTTATATGATCTAGCCTGTGTAGGCTGTAGCGGGTTAGATACTAAGGGGTACACAATTCTAGGGTTTCATATTTGTATCACTTTCATTCCTTAGTCAATTCATTCTCGTTCCAATTTCCTCATGGTATCGAGCAGGTTCCCTCGTGGGAACTGTTCCTAGGGCCCACCGAATAACGAGTTTTTTTTTCCTGCCCGGAGCGCGCTTAGCCCCTGCCCGAGTCGCGCCCTGTGCCTCCTCTCAGTGGCCTATTGTGGCCCCTCTCACGGCCCCTAACGGCCCCGCTGCGCCGCCCTTACGGCCCCGTCGCGCCGCCCTAGCGACCCCGTCGCGCCGCACTCGCGGCCCTGTCGCGCCGCCCTCGCGGCCCCTTAGCGGCCCCTCGCGGCCCTGTCGCGCCGCCCTCGCGGCCCCTTACCGGCCCCTCGCGGCCCCGTCGCGCCGCCCTCGCGGCCTCTTTGCGGCCCCTCGCGGCCCCGTCGCGCCGCCCTCGCGGCCCCTTTGCGGCCCCTCGCGGCCCCGTCGCGCCGCCCTCCCGGCCCCGTCGCGCCGCCCTCGCGGCCCCTCACAGCCGCTCGCGGCCCCTTCACGACCCCGTCACGCCGCCCTTGCGGCCCCGTCGCCGGCCCCCCCCCTCCTCCCCTCGGCCACGTCGCCGCCCCACAGCGGCCCTGTCGTCGCCCTTCAGCGGCCCCGTCGCCGCCATTCCAGCGGCCCCGTCGCCGCCCCTTCAGCGGCCCCGTCGCCGCCCTTTCAGCGGCCCCGTAGCCGCCCTTCAGCGGCCCCGTCACCACCCCTTGCCGCCGTGCCGCCGTGCTGCCGAGCCGCCCTTTCCGCCGAGCTGCCGGGCCGCCTTTGCCGCCGAGCCGCCGTTGCCGCTGAGCCGCCGAGCCGCCGTTGCCGCCGAGCAGCCGAGCCGCCGAGCCGCCGAACCGCATTGCAGCTGAGACGTCGCCGCCTACCAGCCTGCCCCGGAGCGCCTCACTTGCCTGGTAAGAGCAGCGCCTCTACCACTGCACTGCCCTACCCCACTGTGCTCACTGCCTCTCTACTGCTGTCATGGCCACCCCTAGTGTTCTCACATTTGACGCTGAGGGTCGGGCTGTTGACTTTGAGGTCTGGGTAGATGACCTGCAGCTTTTCCTGCAGTGCGATAGGGCAGACGGTCTCTCCCTCTTTGACCTCACTTCTGGTGCCTCCCCTACCCCTGCTGCTGATGCTGACGCCACTGTTCGCTCACAGTGGGCCACGCGCGATGCTGCTGCCCGCCTTGCTGTGCGCCGCCACTTACCGACCGCTGAGCGCGCGCATTTTAGTCAATACAAGAGTGCTAAGACCTTGTACGACGCTGTAGTTGCACGCTACTCTTCCCCTGCCACTGCTGCTCTTAGCCGCCTCATACTGCCGTACCTCTTCCCTGACCTCGCCGCTTTTCCCACAGTCGCTGACCTCATTACGCACCTTCGCACTAGTGACATTCGCTACCGCGCTGCGCTTCCTGCTGAGTTCTGCGCCAAGAACCCCCCCCCTATGTACATCACCCTTTACTACATAGTCACCCGGCTCCCTGACACCCTTCGCTCGGTCAGGGACCACTTCCTCTCTGTTTGCCCCACCACTCTCACCGTTGACCTCCTCGAGGAGCGCCTCCTAGCAGCAGAGAAGAGTATAGTCGTTGTAGGAGCCTCTCGTGGTGACCCTCGTACCCCTGTCTTTGAGGGGTGCTCCCCCTCCCCCCTCTTGCCCTCTGTTGCCTCTGCTGCTGCGGCCGACCTCGTTGGTCTTGAGTCGGTCGGCGCGGCGTCTGCCCCTAGCGGGAGACGCCGCTCAGGCAAGGGCAAGGGGGGCAAGGGCGCTGGAGGAGCTGGAGGGGGCGGTGGAGGCGGCGGTGGAGGCGGAGGAGGGGGTGGGGGTGGCGGTGGGAGTGGTGGCGGGGGTGGGGGCGCTAGTGGCGGCAGTGGAGGCGGAGGAGGCGGCGGTGGTGGCGGTGCGGGCGGAGGTGGCGGAGGTGGAGGCGGTGGTGGAGGTAGCGGCGGCGGAGGTGGAGCTGGTCGGGGCGGCGCTACGCAGAGGGTCGGCTCCGGTGGTGGTCAGCGCCAGCAGCAGCAGCAGCAGCGCACTCGTGAGACCCCTTCCCCCCAGCAGCTTCGTGAGTGGTACACTGCTCGTCAGCGGGGTGGGGGTGCTGGCCCCTGTACCTACGTTCTACGTACCGGCGACCGCGCGGGTGAGCAGTGTGGGGGTCCGCACTCCACCCGGCGCTGCTTCGGCCGCCTGACGGACGCTTGGCGTCATCAGTTCCCTGACGCTACTGAGATCCCTCGCTGGGGCGAGCTGTTTAGGGCGGGTGTTCCGATCTTTGATCTTGACTATGATGCTATTCTTGCTGCCATGTATGCTGTGACTATTAGTGATGAGGGTGACTGTTACCGGTGTTTTCCGCCTGACCCGGGCATTGAGGCTGCTGCTCTAGGTGCTGGTGAGGCTGCTGCTCTAGGTGCCAGTGAGCCTGCTGCCCCAGGTGCTGGTGAGTCTGCGCTCTCAGGTACCGCGTCGGCTCCGGCCACCCACACCTTCACCCTTGACTCGGGTGCTTCCCGCTCCTTCTTTCAAGACCGCACCACGCTTACGCCGCTTAGTCGGCCAGTGGCAGTCTCCCTGGCAGACCCCTCTGGGGGTCCTGTCCTTGCCCACTTCTCCACTGTTCTACCGTGTCCGGCGGCCCCTTCTGGCACCCTGTCGGGTCTTTACCTCCCCTCGTTCTCTACGAACTTGGTGAGTGGTGCTGACCTCCAGGATGGAGGGGTTCACCAGTTCACTCCTGCGAGTCAGCGAGTGACCCACTGTACCTGTGCTCGGACGGGCCGTCACTTGGCCACGTTTACCCGTCAGCCGGGGTCGAGCCTGTACACACTGACTACTGAGTCTCCTCCGGTCGCTGAGTCTGCTCAGGTAGCCGCGTCGGGTCAGGTGTTTGCTGCGGCGTCCAGGTCTGGTCCTGAGTCTGCCCCCTGCTCGTGTCGTCTCCTGTCTCACCAGACTCTCCTCTGGCACCACCGCCTTGGTCACCCCTCCCTGCCTCGTCTTCGAGGCATGGCCTCCCGTGTCCTAATCTCTGGTCTCCCCCGGTCCCTCCCTCCCCTTCCTCCGGGGCCTGCCCCCACCTGCGTTCCCTGCGTCGAAGGGCGGCAGCGCGCTGCTCCTCACTCCTCCGAGTTTCCTCCGACAGAGGCTCCACTGCAGACGCTTCACATGGACGTGTGGGGCCCAGCCCGCGTCCGTGGACAGGGTCACGAGCGTTACTTCCTGCTGGTGGTTGACGACTACTCGCGTTACACCACAGTCTTCCCCTTGCGCAGCAAGGGTGAGGTCGCTGAGGTGTTGATCGCCTGGATCCGCGCAGCTCGTCTCCAGCTCAGAGAGAGTTTCGACTCGGACTTTCCTGTTCTGCGTCTGCACTCTGACAGAGGCGGAGAGTTCTCCTCTGACCTTCTGCGAGCCTTCTGTCGTGCACGAGGCATCCGCCAGACCTTCACGCTTCCGGACTCTCCGCAGCAAAATGGGATTGCTGAGCGCCGCATTGGCATGGTCATGGACGTCGCTCGTACGTCCATGGTCCATGCGGCTGCCCCCCATTTTCTGTGGCCGTTTGCGGTTCGGTACGCGGCGCATCAGATCAACCTTCAGCCCAGGGTCTCCATGCCGGAGACCTCCCCTGCTCTGCTGTGGACAAGGAAGGTTGGCGATGCGTCTGCGTTCCGTGTCTGGGGATCTCGGGCGTTTGTCCGCGACTTGTCTGCGGACAAGCTGTCCCCTCGTGCTGTTCCCTGCGTCTTCCTTGGCTTCCCCCCTGACGCGCCGGGCTGGCAGTTCTACCACCCCACCTCGCGCCGTGTTCTGTCCTCCCAGGACGTCACGTTTGACGAGTCGGTTCCCTACTACCGTCTCTTCCCCTACCGCACTGCGTCCCTCCCCCCCCCCGCCGCTCTTCCTTACGCCAGGTCCCCCTCCGGTAGACCCCCTCCCCCCTCAGGGTCCTGCCCCCTCAGGTGTGTCTCAGGTAGACGCAGTCGACCCTGTCGAGGTAGCTGTTGACTCTGGTGCTGCTAGGGGTGCTGAGCCTGCGGGTGCTGGGTCTGGGGGTGCTGACTCTGGGGGTGCTGCGCCTGGGGGTGCTGAGCCTGGGGGTGCTGACATTGGGGGTGCTGCGCCTGGGGGTGCTGAGCCTGGGGGTGCTACGCCTGGGGGTGCTGCGTCTGGGGGTGCTGAGCCTGGGGGTGCTTCGTCTGGGGGTGCGGAGTCTGAGGGTACTGGACCTGCTCGTGTGGCGTCTGGCGGTGCTGGACCTGGAGGTTCTTCGGGTGCTTCGTCCCGGCGGGAGCTACTCTCTCCACAGGAGCTGCGTGAGTGGTTTGCCCGGCGCTGGAGGCGAGCTGCTGGAGCTGGAGGTGCTGCGGGTGCTGGAGGTTCTGCTACTACTGAGGGTGCTGGTGCCGCGGGTCCCGGAGGTGCTCGTACTGGGAGTACTGGAGCTGCTGGGCCTGCGGGTGCTTCTCGTACTGGAGCTGGTGGTGCTGCGGGCGTCGGTGCTACTGAGGGTGCTGGAGCTGGACCCGCTGCGTCTTTTGGTGGTCCGGCTGGAGCTGGAGCTGCTGGGGGTGTTGGCGCTGAGGGTGCCTCTGGTGCTGGTGCCTCTGAGGGTACTGGAGTTGGCGCTGCTGGAGCTGGGGGTGCTGCTGGCGCTGGTGCTGTCGTTCGGGGTGCTGGTGCTGTCCCTTCTGGTGCTGGTGGTGCTGAGCGGCCGCGGCCGTACTTCGTTCCGCTCCTTGAGCAGGTTCTTGGTCTTCCGCCCTCTGCTAGTCCGGCTCCTCCCTTAGAGTGTCCACCGCCTGTCCAGTCCGAGGCACAGTTACAGCCTACCTCTCCTCTGCCTGCTCCTTCTCCTTACACTGGTCCTACTGGAGGTCTTGCTGAGCGTCGTGAGCCTGCGTCTCATCCTGCGTCGCCTGTCCGTGCTGCTCGCACTAGTAGTCGTGGTTCGCGTCAGCGTCCTCCCCCTGTCCCCAGCACGCACCGGATGTCTCTGCGTCCCTCCACTGCTCTGCTACGTGCCCCTTTGCCTTCTCCTCCTGAGTCCTCTCTTCCTGTTCTTGCTGACCCGGAGTCGGACTCCCTTCGTGCTACCAGTCCTACTGTCACGCGTCTCCTTGCTACTGTCGTCACTGACCCTTCCTTTGAGTCCGCTGCTGCGTCCGCCTTAGTTTCTGATCTTGTTGACTTCGCTGCTCGCTGTCGCCTAGACTACACTGCTAGTCTTGTAGCTGAGTCTGAGTCTGTCTGTCCTCCGTCCGTCGGGGGTGAGTGTGCCCTTGGCACGGACGTCCTAGAGGACAGGCAGGAGGAGTTCCAGTGCTTTGCTGCTGCTTCACCTCATCTCGTGTCCATGCTGCTTGCCCCTGAGGGAGACCCGGATGCACCTGACATCCCGACTCCGCGCTCTTACGCGGAGGCGATAGAGGGTCCCTACTCCTCTCAGTGGCAGGCAGCCATGGATGCAGAGATGGCTTCCTGGAAGTCCACAGGCACCTACGTCGACGAGGTTCCCCCTCCTGGGGCGAACATCGTCAGTGGCATGTGGATTTTCAGGGTGAAGCGGCCGCCGAGTTCTCCGCCTGTCTTCAAGGCGCGCTACGTGGCTCGTGGCTTCAGTCAGCGGCAGGGAGTTGACTACTTTCAGACCTTCTCTCCCACCCCGAAGATGACCACTCTTCGGGTACTGCTGCACATAGCCGCTCACCGTGACTACGAGCTTCACTCTCTTGACTTCAGCACTGCTTTCTTGCAGGGCAGCCCGCACGAGGAGATCTGGCTGCGCCGCCCACCTGGCTTCACTGGGTCTTTTCCTCCTGGTACCCAGTGGAGCCTCCGGCGGCCAGTCTACGGTCTCCGCCAGGCACCTCGTGAGTGGCACGACACACTGAGGACTACACTTGCGGCTCTTGGGTTTGCTCCTTCTACTGCCGACCCGTCGCTGTTTCTGCGCACCGACACTTCTTTGCCGCCGTTCTACATCCTCGTGTACGTCGACGACTTGGTCTTTGCCACAGCTGACACTACTGGACTCGCCCACGTGAAGTCCGAGCTGCAGAAGAGACACACGTGCACAGACCTGGGTGAACTGCGCAGCTACCTTGGCTTGCAGATCACCCGGGACAGAGCACAGCGCACCATTACCCTGACTCAGTCACACATGGTGCAGCAGGTCCTTCAGCGCTTCGGCTTCACGTACTCCTCGCCTCAGGCCACTCCTCTGTCTACTCGCCACTCGCTCTCAGCTCTGCCTTCGGATGAGTCCGTAGAGTCGAGTGGCCCGTACCCAGAGCTTGTTGGCTGCCTCATGTACCTGATGACCTGCACTCGACCTGACCTTGCATACCCTCTTAGCATTCTGGCACGCTATGTTGCTCCTGGGAGACACAGACCAGAGCACATGGCTGCAGCGAAGAGGGTGTTGCGCTACTTGTGCAGTACGTCGGGCATGGGGCTTGTGCTTGGAGGGCGGAGTCCAGTGGTCCTCACTGGTCACGCAGACGCTTCTTGGGTTGACGACCAGGCTACGCAGCGGTCGTCACAGGGTTACACCTTCAGCCTTGGTTCCGGCTCTGTTTCGTGGCGGTCTACCCGCTCGTCTTCTGTTCTCGGCTCCAGTTGTGAGGCTGAGATCTACGCAGGGGCCATGGCTGCACAGGAGCTACGCTGGCTCACCTACCTGCTGACTGACCTAGGAGAGCCGCCTCGTTCTCCTCCAGTTCTGTACGTAGACAACAAGGCTATGCTGGCCTTGTGTCGGGAGCACAGACTGGAGCACAGAACGAAGCACATCGCTCTTCGCTACTTCCTTGCTCGTGAGCTGCAGCAGCGAGGTCAGATGCGCCTTGCTTACGTGGCCTCTGAGGCCAACACTGCTGATATCTTCACCAAGGCACTTGCGCCTTGTGACCATCAGCGCTTCTGTACTCTGTTAGGTCTTGTACCTACCTTGCCTCACTTGCTCACTTCTTGACCTTGCTTGTACTGTTACATATATATATACCTGCTCTTACTTATTTAGCGTTATATATATGTGTGTACTCAAGCATGTGAACTGGCCTTATGGCCTTGAAATTGTACTCAGAATGTGTGGTGACGTTGTGATCCACCCTGAGCTTGCTTTGCCTTGCTTTGCTTGACTGGTCTTGTGACCCCTTGTTCTCCCCCACTTTGCCTATGGGGGTGTGTCAAACTTATATGATCTAGCCTGTGTAGGCTGTAGCGGGTTAGATACTAAGGGGTACACAATTCTAGGGTTTCATATTTGTATCACTTTCATTCCTTAGTCAATTCATTCTCGTTCCAATTTCCTCACCTTGCCCTCGACGGTCAAGATCGACCGTGGCCTCCCTCCCCCCGGGTGGCGGACAGCTTTTGCTGTCGTCGCATTTAATTGCGTGAGTTAATTTCGTCGTTTCCGTTAATCTCGGCGCTGTTTTTATGCGGCAGTTGGCGTCAGGACGGTTGTCGTCACTGCATGCGCGAGATTCTCGGAGCAGCTGGTCGTGCGAGTTGAAGTTTTCACGTGGTCGTCAACTGCGCACGAAGAAATCGGAGTTAATGCGTGCGGCAAGTGGCGTCAGGCGTTTTCGTCAAGTTGCGCACGAGAATCACGGAGGTCTTCGGCACGTTGTGAGCATCGTCACTGTGCTCGAAGATTTCGGGTGGCTTCACGGCAGAAACGACAGCTGGCCGGACAAGCCAGGCGCATGGTGATTTGCGTCGGAAAATGCAAACGGCGAGGAGAGACGGCGTGACGACTGCCCGAAGAAAGCGGGGGTCTACCGTCGTTCCGCCCGGGTGTGGCCGGTGTGGCTGGAGGAGGGTGCGTCGTTGGCGTTTTCGGCAGGTGCGGCACAGTGTGGGACGGAAGTTATTTTCGAACCGCCGAAAAGTTCGGAAAAGGCCGCCTACGACTAGACTGTCTACGTTAGGGTCACTTCTGCGCCTGCAACAAGGTCGGCCGAAATTTTCGGAGCAACAGCAGCAGCCGACACTGTACTTCAGGCGGCACAGGTTCCCCCTGATCAAGGGAAGTTGCGCCGCAGACAGGGCGGTACACCGACGGGACAACGGTTTATCGCAGCGTCTAGACCCGCGAATTTCGTCTGGTCTACCGGTCACAATAAACGGAGTTGCGACAAATACGGGTCTGGCGAGAGAAACGGATTCCGAGCTTCAGGAGGGGCGAAAACGACCTACTGCGACGACTTTTTGCTGAGGGCCGAGTTTTGCGGCTAAGCGGCGGTAGCAGAAGGAGCTCCCTACCGGCCAATGTCTACCGACGTTTCACATACCTCACGCCCAGAAGGCCTCGAAGGCAAGGTGTAAGTCCTATTGGCCACTGGATCCAAAGGTGGGGCCCTGTGTTTAGCCCTGTGCTGGCTAAAAAAGCGCGGGTATTGCGCCAGTTCGACAGCTGGGCGTACAAGAAAATTTCTGGGAACGACACTGTTTCGGCCCCGACAAAACCGGACCATCGGCAACAGTTACCCCGCCGAAAAAGTCGAAGCTGAAGAAGTTGGTGCAGCTGTCGGAGTTTCTCCTAATTCAACGGTCTACCCGACATGGTGTAGCGGCGAAGAAGGGGCTTTCCGAAGCTGTGGAGTTTTAAATGCGATAGACGCTGTCAGAATCAAAAAGTGTGTGAACTATGAAAGTTGGAGTACAAGTAGCAAACCCTAGTTTTGTGTACCCCCTAAAGGCTAACCCACTATAGCCTACACAACAACAACACATATAGTGTTTGACACACCCCCATAGGCAAAGTGGGGGAGAGCAAGGGGTCACAAGACCAGTCAGGAAAGGCAAGCAAGCTCAGGGTGGATCACAACGTCACCACACATTCCGAGCACAAGCAAAGGGCCACATGGCCAGTTCACATGCAGAAGTATATATGTAGTACAAACAGCAAGGGTGATCTCAGCCTAGCAGAAGAAACAGGCAGGAGTATATATAGAGATCACAGTACAGGCAAAGCCTACAACAAGTGAGGAAAAGTGGGCACCAGCCCCAGCAAAGTACAGAAGCGCTGATGATCACCAGGCTGAAGTGCCTTGGTGAATATATCAGCGGTGTTGGCCTGAGAGGCCACGTAACGCAGACGAAGCTGACCACGCTGCTGCAGCTCTCGAGCAAGGAAGTAACGGAGAGCGATGTGCTTCGTTCTGTGCTCCAGTCTGTGCTCCTCACACAAGGCAATGGCAGCCTTGTTATCGACCTACAGCACTGGAGGAGAACTAGGCCTCTCTCCAAGGTCGGTCAGCAGGTAGGTGAGCCAGCGTAACTCCTGTGCAGCCATGGCTGTGGCGTAGATCTCAGCCTCACAACTAGAGCTGAGAACTGAAGACGAACGCGTAGAGCGCCACGAAACTGAACCAGAACCAAAGCTGAAGGTGTAACCCTGTGACGACCGCTGAGTAGCCTGGTCGTCAACCCAAGAAGCGTCTGAGTGCCCAGTGAGAACAACTGAGCTCCCTCCTCCAAGCACGAGCCCCATGCCCGATGTACTGCACAAGTAGCGCAATACCCTCTTTGCAGCATCCCAGTGCACCTTTCGGTGCCTGCCAGGAGCTACATAGCGGGCCAGAAGGCCAAGAGGGTATGCTAGGTCAGGACGAGTGCAAGTCATCAGGTACATGAGGCAACCAACTAGCTCTGGGTAAGGGCCACTCGACTCTACGGACTCATCCGAAGGCAGAGCTGAGAGCGAGTGACCTACAGCCAAAGGAGTGGCCTGTGCTGAGGACCAGGTGAAGCCGAAGCGCTGAAGGACCTGCTGCACCATGTGTGACTGAGTCAGGGTAATGGTGCGGCGTGCTCTGTCCCGGGTGATCTGCAAGCCAAGGTAGCTGCGCAGTTCACCCAGGTCTGTGCACGTGTGTCTCTTCTGCAGCTCCGACTTCACGTGGGCGAGAGACTCAGTGTCAGCAGTAGCAAAGACCAAGTCGTCGACGTACATGAGGATGTAGAACGGCGGCAGCGAAGTGTCGGTGCGCAGAAACAGCGACGGGTCAGCAGTAGAAGGAGAGAACCCAAGTGCCGCAAGAGTAGTCCTCAGTATGTCGTGCCACTCACGTGGCGCCTGGCGGAGACCGTAGACCGGCCGCCGGAGGCTCCACTGGGTACCAGGAGGAAACGACCCAGTGAAGCCAGGAGGGCGGCGCAGCCAGATCTCCTCGTGCAGACTGCCCTGCAAGAAAGCTGTGCTGAAGTCAAGAGAGTGAAGCTCGTAGTCACGCTGAGCAGCAACGTGCAGTAGTACCCGAAGAGTGGTCATCTTCGGGGTGGGGGAGAAGGTCTGAAAGAAGTCTACTCCCTCTCGCTGACTGAAGCCTCGAGCAACGTAACGAGCCTTGAAGACAGGCGGAGAACCCGGCGGCCGCTTCACCCTGAAAATCCACATGCCACTGACGATGTTCGCCCCTGGTGGGGGAACCTCGTCGACGTAGGTGCCTGTGGACTTCCAGGAAGCCATCTCTGCGTCCATGGCTGACTGCCACTGTGAGGAGTAGGGACCCTCGATCGCCTCAGCGTACGATGGAGGAGTCGGGATGTCTGGTGCATCCGGGTCTCCCTCAGGGGCAATCAGCATGGACAC
Organism: Closterium sp. Naga37s-1; assembly: GCA_947471745.1. Lineage (NCBI taxonomy): Eukaryota > Viridiplantae > Streptophyta > Zygnematophyceae > Desmidiales > Closteriaceae > Closterium > Closterium sp. Naga37s-1. The sequence goes on from CANJKZ010000966.1 coordinate 1,968,830, forward strand.
GAGATGGGGCGCAGCGGCTGCAAGACACTCAAGGTCCTCCTGTCTGTCCTCAAGGACGTCCGTGCTAAGAGCACACTCACCCCCGACGGACGGAGGACAGACAGACTCAGACTCAGCAACAAGACTGGCAGCGTAGTCTAGACGACAGCGAGCAGCAAAGTCGACAAGCTCAGCAACTAGGGCAGACGCAGCAGCCGACTCAAAAGAAGGGTCAGTGACAGCAGTGGCCAAGAGACGCGTGACAGTAGGACTGGCAGCACGAATGGAGTCAGACTCCGGGTCAGCAAGGGTAGGAAGAGAGGACGGAGGAGGAGACGGCAGAGGGACACGCTGTGGAGCAGTGGAGGGACGCAGTGACATCCGGTGTGTGCCAGGGACAGGTGGCGGACGCTCACGTGGTACACGGCGACTAGCGCAAGCAGTAAGAACAGGTGACACAGGACGGGACACAGGTGACACAGGACGAGACTCAGGCTCACGACGCTCTGTAAGCCCGCCTGTCGGACCAGTGTAGGGAGAAGGACCAGGAAGCGGCGAGGCAGGCGGTAGCTGTGACTGCGACTGGACAGGCGGAGGACACTCTACGGAGGGAGGAGGACTAGGAGGAGGCGGCTGACCAAGAACCTGCTGAAGGAGCGGAACGAAGTACGGCCGCGGCCGTGAAGTGCCCCCAGCAGCAGCAGAGACAGCACCAGAACCTCCGGCAGCTCCAGCAGAACCTCCAGCAGCTCCAGCAGCACCTCCAGCACCTCCAGCAGTACCTCCAGCAGCTCCAGTACCTCCAGCAGCTCCAGCAGCACCTCCAGCACCTCCAGCAGTACCTCCAGCAGCTCCAGTACCTCCAGCAGCACCAGCAGCACCTCCAGTAGCTCCAGGACCTCCAGCAGCTCCAACACCTCCAGCAGCACCAGCAGCACCAGCAGCACCAGCAGGAGCTCCAGGACCTCCAACTGCAGTAGGGTCTCCAGCGGGCTGCACCTCAACACCGGGAGCTCCACTCCGGAGGCTGCAGCGCCGAGCGTACCACTCACGCAGCCGCTGAGGGGAGGGAGGCTCCGGCTGCGACACGGCACCCGCAGGACCACTAGTCCCAACTCCAGTAGACCCCCCAGCTCCAGTAGCCCCACGAAGGAGGCTGTAACGCTGGGAGTACCACTCACGCAGCTGCTGTGAAGAAGGAGCGCCAGCAGGCGCAGTACGGTCAGTCTCAAAGCCCCCAGCCTCAGCACCTCTAGGCGCAACACCCCCAGTCGCAGTACCTCCAGGCTCAGCACCCGCAGTTTCCGCACCCCCAGTCTCAGCACCCCCAGTCTCAGCACCCCCAGGCTCAGCGCCCCCAGAACCAGCACCCCCAGGCTCAGCGCCCCCAGACCCAGCACCTCGCACAGGACCAGAGTCAACAGCTACCTCGACAGGCTCGACCGGGTCTACCTGGGAAACACCTGAGGGAGCAGGACCCTGGGGAGGGAGGGGGTCTACCGAAGCAGCACCTGGCGTGAGGAAGAGCGGCGGAGGGGGGAGCGGGGCAGTGCGGTAGGGGAAGAGACGGTAAAAGGGTACCGACTCGTCAAAGGTGACGTCCTGAGAGGCGAAGACCCGGCGCGAGGTGGGGTGGTAAAACTGCCAGCCAGGCGCGTCAGGGACAAAGCCAAGGAAGACACAGGGAACGGCACGGGAGGAGAGCTTGTCCGCGGACGTATCGCGGACAAAGGCTCGACATCCCCAGACTCGGAACACCGACGCATCGCCAACCTCCCCCGTCCAACGCAGGGTAGGCGAGGTCTCCGGAACAGAGACACGGGGCCAAAGGTTGAGCTGATGCGCGGCGTACTGCACTGCAAACGGCCACTGGAAATGGGGGGCAGCCGCATGGATCATGGAGGTACGAGCGACCTCCATGACAAGACCAATGCGGCGCTCAGCAATCCCATTCTGCTGTGGAGAGGCCGGGAGCGTGAACGACTGGGTGATGCCGTGCTCCGCACAGTAGGCTGCCAAGAGGTCAGAGGAAAACTCGCCACCTCTGTCAGAGTGCAGACGCAGGACTGGAAAGTCCGACTGGAACCGCTGGCGGAGCTGGAGACGAGCAGCGCGGATCCAGGGGATCAAGAAATCAGGGACCTCACCCTTGGTACGCAAGGGGAAGACCGTGGTGTAGCGCATGTAGTCGTCGACGACCAGCAGAAAGTACCGCTCGTGGCCCTGTCCCCGGACGCGGGCGGGGCCCCACACGTCCAGGTGGAGAGTCTGCAGGGGAGCCTCTGTGGGAGGGAACGAGGAGGAGTGAGGAGCGGCGCGCTGCCGCTCCTCGACACAGGGAAGACAAGGAGGAGCAGGCGAGGGTGGGAGGGGAGGGAGAACCCTGGGAAGACCAGAGACAAGGTACCTGGAGTGCATGCCGCGAAGGCGTTGCACTGACGGGTGACCAAGGCGGTGGTGCCAGAGGACAGTCCTGTGTGACAGGGAGCGACACGAGCAGGGGGCCGACAGCTGACCTGACGCAGACGCAGACGCAGACGCAGCTACCTGAGGGGACTCAGTGGTCAGTGTGTACAAGTCCGACCCCGGCTGCCGAGTGAAGGTAGCGAGGTGACGACCCGTCCGCGCACACGTGCAGTGCGTCACACGCTCGTAGGCCGGGGTGAACTGGTGAACACCCGCGTCCTGGAGCGCGGAACCCGCCACCAAGTTCGTAGAGAATGAGGGGAGGTAGAGGCCCGACAGCGTGCCAGACGGGACAGCAGGACAAGGGAGGGCAGTGGTGGAGGTCGCAAGGACCGGACCCCCTGAGGGGTCAGCCAAGGAGACAGCAACCGGTCGAGGAAGCTGCTCCAGGGCAGTGCGGTCGCGGAAGAAACAGCGGGAAGCACCAGAGTCCAGTGTGAAGGTGTGCAGTGCCTCAGTAGGTGCGGTACCAGCAGACGTAGATGCACTAGCACCTAGGGCAGCAGCCTCACCAGGACCTAGAGCAGCAGACGCACTAGCACCTAGAGCTGCAGCCTCACTGGTCCCAATGCACGGGTCGGGCGGTACACTCAGGTAACAGTCACCCTCAGCACTAATAGTCAATGCATACATAGCAGCAAGGATAGCATCATAATCAAGAGCAAAGATATCAATCCCCTTCCTAAGCAGATCAGCCCAGCGGGGCAGCTCAGAGGCGTCAGGGAACTGCTCGCGCCAGGCGTCGTCAAGGCGAAAGAAGCAGCGCTGCGCCGTGTGAAACTTCCCACAAGTCTGGCCAGTGCGGTCACCTGTGCGGATGACATACGGGCAGGTACCCCCTCCCCCAGACCCCCCACGCTGAGAGTACCACTCACGGAGTTGCTGGGGCGAGGGAGTCTCGCCGGGGCGCTGCTACTGCTGCCTCTGGCCACCGCCAAACCCCCCACGCTGCACCGCTCCACCGCGCCCGCCACCCGCTCCACCGCCGCCACCACTGCCACCACCACCTCCACCACCCCCTCCACCGCCGCCGCCGCCACCACCCCCTGTGCCGCCACTGACCCCCCCACCACCCGCGCCACTCCCACTCCCGCCACCACCCCCGCCCCCCCCACCTCCTCCACCGCCGCTGCCCCCACCTCCACCTCCACCACCCCTGCCCCCCTTGCCCCTGCCGCCCTTGCGTCTCCCACTAGGAGCAGACGCGGCCCCGACTCCCTCAGCTCCGAGGTAGTCGACAGCAGCAGCAGATGCAATGGAGGGGAGGAGGGGGGAGGGGGAGCACCCTTCAAAGAAGGGGGTGCGGGGGTCACCACGAGAGGCACCTACAGCTACAATGCTCTTCTCAGCTGCTAGGAGCTCCTTCTCGAGGAGGTCGACAGTGAGATCAGTAGGGGAGAGGGCGAGAAACTGGTCCCTGACATTGCGAAGGGAGTCAGGGAGGCGGGTGACAAGGTGGTACAGTGTGAGGTACATCGGGGGGGGGGGTTCTTGGCGAGGAAATCGGGGGGGAGCGTGGCACGGTAGCGGAGGTCACTGGTACGGAGGTGGGTGATGAGGTCAGCTACAGTGGCAAAGGCGGACAGGTCGGGGAAGAGGTAGGGCAGTGAGAGACGGCCTATCGCAGCAGTGGCAGGGGAGGAGTAGCGCGCGACTACTGCGTCGTACAGCTCCTTGGCGGTCTTATGCTGTCCGAAGTGCTCGCGCTCATCTAACGGTAGGTGACTGCGAACGGCTAGGCGAGCGTGAGCATCACGGGTCTGCCACTGGGAGCGAGCAGTGCTGTCAGCAGTAGCGGGAGGTGCGGGAGCAGCGCCGGACGTGTGGTCATAGAGGGAAACATCGTCCTTGGCAGTGATCTGGAGGTACAGGTGCAGGTCATCAAGCCAGACATCGAACTTAATCGGGCGGCCCTCGGCGTCAAAGGTGAGAACAGTGGGACTGGCCATAGTGGCAGTAGCAGGTAGCAGTAGTAGCAGTAGCAGCAGTAGCAGTAGCAACAGCAGTAGCAGAAGCAACAGTAGTAGCAGTAGGAGCAGGTAGGGCGGTGCGACTCGGTCAGGGCGGCGCGGCTTGGGCGGCGCGACTCGGGCGGCGCGACTCGGGCGGCGCGACTCGGGCGGCGCGGCTCGGGTGGGTAGGGCGGCGCGACGCCGGGCCTATGCTCGGTGCGCGGCGGCGCCTAGGGTGCGGCTGCGCGCGGGCCGCGGCTGCGTCTAGCGGCGGCTAAGCGCGCGGGCCGCGGCTGCGTTCTAGCGTGGGCTGCAGCAGCCGGCGCGCGATCGCCGCAGGGCCTACGGGCGGGCGGCTGTGGGTCGCGCGTCGGCCTAGGGGCTAGCGGGGCCTACGGGCGACGGCCTGCTGGGGCTCGCGAGAAAAAATCGAGCCGCCCTAGGCGGCGGTTTTCCTACGCGCGCTAAAACGGCGGGGTCGCGCTCGGGCTGCTAGCGGGCTGCAGTGTGAGAGGAGAGCGCACGAGGGCGCACGAGAGGAGAGGCGCACGAGGGCGCTAAAAAAAAGGGCGCACGAGGGCACCACTAGCGGAACGGTGGGCCCTTAGGTCTAGAACCTATAGCTCTTAATACCATGTCAGAATCAAGAAGTGTGTGAACTATGAAAGTTGGAGTACAAGTAGCAAACCCTAGTTTTGTGTACCCCCTAAAGGCTAACCCACTATAGCCTACACAACAACAACACATATAGTGTTTGACAGACGCGGTGGGCAACGAAGCGGCCGGCCCGACTGTTTGATCCGATAAACAAGATCCGGCTACGATAGCGTTTGCGCCTTCACCGAATGTCAGAAAAATCGCGGGCAACAAGGAGTTATACCTCATCCGACAAAAGCGAACGCTGGGTGAACGGCGGCAAGCGAAAATGTCGGGGGGTGAAGACACAAAACAAATGGAGGGAAATTTGTGGGTGCTCCAGCAGATCTCCAGAGTGAAAGGTTGAGCCCGTACAATCCACCGCGAATTTCGGAGTCTATTCGGTAGACCCCCGAAAGGGTTTGATATTGTTACATGGAGGCGCGGCGAGCGGTGTATCGCCAAGGATACCTGGGATTCGCTAAGTAATTTCGGCGGGTACGAAGACGGGTGAACGTCGGAGTACCAGGGTCAACGGCGGAAACGTCGGGGTTATGCGGCGGAAAATACTTCGGGACTGCTTCAACAACCATGATTTTCGGGGTTTTATTCCGACGGTGGGAGACGGGTGAACGTCTGCTCGCCAGCTGTTTCAGCGGTTTACGGTGTACTTCGAAGCCATCTGGGAAATTCTACAGCGAGATCTGCGGCGTTGATGCGGGCTAGGTTCCGTGAAATTCGGTCCCGGTAGACCCATAGTTCTGGGTTCCGCACAAAAAAGCACCTCCTGTTGGTGGGTGGCTAGTGTGGTTAATCGCAGGAAATAAAAATGGCGACGGGTGGGCACGCTAGATACACCGGTTCTTCAAGGGGATAACCTGCAGGTGACCAAGACGTACGAGAAATTTCAACACCGACACTTACGGGTTTCAGCAGCAGTACTGGGAGCTGGGTCTTTACAAGAGTTCGGCGGTGACGGCCGACAATTTCGCGACAACGGCGGAGTTGCAGCGGCGCTGGGTTAAGCGCGCGAAAACTGCCGTGGTGAACTTCATGGTGGCAAAATCTGCAGAGTTTCAGGGGTACCAGCCGCAACACTGGTGAAATGTATCACAACAGGTGGGGGGAGGAAGGACAATTTTTTCGCCTCTGCCCCGAAGTCTTCGGCGAGTCACGACAACAGCCGAGGTAGCTGACGTCATCGACAGTTCGAGTTTTCAACTTTGAAAAATATTTGCGAGGTCAGGGGGAAGAGCAGCAGCTGTTTTCGTCCCTGCCCGGGAGTTTTCGGAGCAACGCGACAAAGGCCTCGGCGAGTCTGGACAAAACTGCCGAGGGCGCCGACCGCTAGAACACTACAGCGAAGATTTTCGCCACAGCAACCAGCCAAACGGCAGCAGCAATTCGGGATTGCAGCAGCTGCCAACTGGAGATTGGGCAGCAGACAAGTGATTCGATACTGCCACGCGGGGTTTTTGAGGTGGCAGTCACGAGAGACGCTGCAGCAACAGTCGCGACAACAAGACAACACGAAGAAATTCTTAATGCCGACTCCCTGCAAAAACGATATTATTTCGAAGGGACTTCGACAGAATTTACCCTGGGCATTTTTCGGGGTTTTCGACAGTGAAGATTTCGCCACCGACAGCAATTTCGACTGCACAGCGGCTGAATTTCAGGCGGCTAGGTCATAACACTTGGTATTCTGCGTCAGGGTGGTTGAGGTTTTGTGCCCGCGCAGCTGTGCACATTTTGGTGGGCAGCAGTTCCCAGAGGGGGGGAGAAAGAGTGCTCACGCACTGTTCTTGGCAGGTCTCTGACATTTCGGCAGTTATTTCTGACAGTTCGTCTGACACACCCAGCACGACGGACGGGCGCGATGGCTTCATCGACATCGACGGCACCGGATTCATCGATCTCTGACAACACTTCAGACTTCCCGCCGACATGACATTCACCAGAACCATCCGATACACATCCGCAACATCGACGGTCTTCCTTCGTCGAACAATTTGAAATCGACATTCGTTTTCAACCGCCCGATCGACATCGGCAGTATCAACGGCTGACATCCCAACTCTTTGAAATTCGCCTGGTCAACGCGCTCAGCCACGCGTCAACTCGAAAGTCAACATGCTTCCGCACCGTCAGATCAGTTTCAACCGAGATCTGCAGTTTTCACGCTACTGCAAGACTCGCCTACGTATAAGGGCACCTTAATTAGAAGGTGGGAGAGTGTAATGAATGTGAATTCATTACTGTCGAGGCTACTCCTAGCGAGGACAACCCGAACTGTTCGCGTCAGTTTGGGTTCGGCCTACACTTCGACCCGAACCACTTCCGAGTCGCCCCGCACCAATCGCGACACTTCCAACCCATCCACGTCCCGAGCAGGGCTGACGTTTCATATTAGGCCTCCCTGATTCCGGGGAAAAATTTTCTCCTCTATTATGAGTGCACATTTTTCAAAATAATGCTACTCTGATTGCTCAGGGTTGAAAAGTATATAGCTCTGATTGTTCAGGGTCGAAAATCGAGGATCAGAGTAGTAACGCGCCCTTTGTTACAGGGGAAAAAGTCTCCCTGTGCGTAAAGTTAGCGATCTGTGTTTCGCGCACACTTTGAGCGCGCTAATTTCCACCCTTTTAGTGTTACAAAATGGTATTTATGCACACGTTTTAGTGGGGGGAAGAGATGAGCGATTTCGCTCAACCAAACATTTCAATTCGATACCTGAATGTGGCCAACATCGCTGTGCGAAACGCAAAATAGGTTCTGGAAACTTTACGCACACGCAGTTACGACAGCGAAACAACTTATTCGGATTTCGTGAAAATAACACATCGAGTGTACTCGCCTGTCAGACATGCTGCTGTCCATCGCTCACGCGCTGGCTGTACTCGGAAAATAAGGACGCGTCACCCCTTTCCAAAATGGCAGGATCGAAGGAAAATCGGTACAACACACCTATTTTGCCGCGATCGGTGTGCATATCGGTGCGCTCCATTGCACTTTTCCGACCGCAGGGCTCCGCCGAGCCACAGGTGACAAGCTAGGAATTTTATGGGGCAAAATTGCACGATCGCCACAATTGCACGATCGATAGTCGGCTTTTGGCACATCGATCGCGTGAGCCCTAGGTGACACCTTCTGGATGACCGATTTACTGTACATTCTCGAAAGTTTCCGAAAGCTGGAAACAGCACGTTTCGCCAACTCGCGAAAGTACTGTACACCCGACACACCGATCGTGTGCGCGATCGATCGCCGTCCTGAAGAAAGAGGTGACGCGTCCTAACAAACCGAAGGGGGATATCGGAAGGAAATTTCCACGAACCTTCTACTAGATAAGGTCAAAGTCAGGGACCACAGATTCGATACTCTATTAAGTCAGGGTACACTAACAGGCTAGTCTGTTACACTATACTCAAAATCAGGGATAGGAAAACTACTACTCTGATTTGAACAGGGTTGAGAACTCAGTAATTCTGAAATCTCAGTCTCCGCAAAGTGGAAAGTCTGAAATCACCCTGAAATCAGGGTAATTACCCTGATAAAATCAGTCCTGGTCCCGAGGTCCTCGCCTACCACGGTTTCGACCCTATAATTGCTTGCTTCTTTATCATTCTCGTCATTCTGTAATCACAGTCTCTTTATAAAGTCTTCCGCGCACTCTTCTTAGTACAACTCATAACAAGTAGGGCTGGTACTGGTATTTTAAAGCAGAATGTTGCTGTAGCTGTTATAAGAAGTGTTTTGTACTCAACACAAACCACAAACACTTAATAACACACCAAGTCAAATCCTATGTATTCCTACTCCTATACACACAGATGCATGAGGGGAATGCATTAAGCTTATTCCCAAAAAATCAGCACCTTGAGACTCACTGTTGGGCACATTGGGCTTGTCCTAAAAAACCACAAACTCACTATGCGAGTCCTAACCCACCATGAGATGCACTTCCTTGTCCACCTCCGCTTCCCTGCGACCCTTCTCCCGTCCAATCGGCTTCCCATGCTCCTCCCAGCCACCCATCTCCAGCCCACCTATCAGGCCCATTAAACTCCTCAATAAAGAAGCCTTCACTAGATAAGCCCTCCCCAGGCCATGCCTCCCCTTGCCAGGGCTCTAGCTCCGCTCTCCCTGATTGGTTTGGAGCAGTGCTGAAGACAGTAGGAATGTTAGTGACAGTGTGCGGTGGAGGGGAGAGAGGAAGGCTGGGTAAGGCCATATGACCGAAGCCAGTCCCAGAAGGAGGAGTGGGATGAAGTGAAGCATCAGCGGCAGGAGCTGCGGATTGTGCATGAGTGTGTTCAAGTGCTGGTGCTGACGCTGCTGACGTGGGCTGAACAGGGTAGGAAGGAGCTTGTTCCAGTGCTGTCAGCGCAGCAGGAGAAGAGCCGGGTTTGACTGAGAGGCCGAACTCGAGTGGGCTGGAAGAAGCTGAAGGGGATAATATACCGGAATTCCCCAATTGACGGTGACCACTTTCAGGAGTTACCTGACTCGAGGCTTGCGCAGGAGTAAGAGCAGGATCAGGAGCAGGAGCAGATGTAGGTGCAGCTGCAGGGGAAATACCAGAGGCTTTGGTAGCAGCAGAGCCGCAAGTTTCGTTCTCAAATGCAGCAGAGGAATGAGCAGGAGAGGGGGAGGGATCGCTGAAAATGAGCACACGAGCCGATGAGTGGGAGGCGGGTGTGTGTTTTTGCTGAGGGTCGGTGGCTAGAAGGATTGGGGAGGAGGAGGATGGGGGAGTGGTGGAAGGAGAGGGGGAAAAGAATGGGTCTGAAGCAGGCTGGGGTGGGATGCGAGGGGGTGCTGAGAGAGAGGATTGGGATTGGAAGGAGTGCGGTGCGGTGGAGAATGGAGGGCCGGAAAGGGCTGGGGTGGGGGTGGGAATGGTTGCGGTGGGGTAGTGTGACGGTTGGGGAATATGTGAGGCGGTCTCAAAGGAAAGGTGGGGAGGTGGGATTTCAGGTGGGGCAGTTATGCGTTCAGGTGAAAATTCAGGTGGCGCGGCAGAGGACGCATGAAGAGCAGCAGGAGGAGAGGGAGAGGGGTGAACGAAGGAGGATAAGTGAGATGCATCTGGGCATGATGCACCTGCACCGGGTAAAGGTGCAGGGGTGTTGTTGGGGGTGTGATAAATAGGTGGAGGGTAAGGCGACTTAGTGCTTGTCTGATGGACAGATTGTGCAGGCATGGTGCTGTTGGTGTTGTTGACCGTGTTGGCTTGATAAATAGACTGTGGGAGGGTGTTGTTGCTGTGATGAGAACTGAACTGGGAAGGCGTGGTGGCAGGAGGATGGGAAACAGCAACAGACTTCAGAGGCGCCCCAGAAATCGTGTTGGGGTGATGATAAACAGGCTGTGGTGCAATTGTGGTGTTGCTGTTCTGATAAAAAGGAATGTTGTGCTGTGGTGGTGCAGTAGCGGTATTGCTGCTTTGATGAAACGACTGTGGACTCATGGACGCAGGAGGCAGGGAAATGGGGGCAGAAAAGCCGGGGGCAGATGATCCCTGGGTGGGGTAGGACGGGAGAAAGGCCTGGTTGGATGCATGAATGTGCGTAGAGATGCCTTGAGGATAAGCAGGTGTGGGAAGAGAGGCGGGTGCAGGAGAAGCAGGTGCAGTTCGGTTGAGAGTGGTGCTAGGAAGGTGGGGTGGTTGGAGAGGATTCTGCTGGTGTTGGTGGTGGGAAGCAGTTGAGTAGTTGTGAACCGGTTCCCCTGAAGGTGGTGCAAGGCAGGCTGTTTCATAGCTACTGAGAGCATATAAAGGGGCAGGGCTGGGAGAGAAACCCCCGTTTTTGTCACAGTTGCTGCTGCTGTTGCTGTGACTGTAACGAGAGTTGTGGGGACCCGGGTGAGGATGCTTAGAGGAAAAGCTTCTGGCAGCAATGGGGTGTGGGTGGAGGTGGGGAGGGAGAGAGGATAGGCTCTTGCTGCGTGCTGTGCTGGGGAGGTGGGGTGCGGGGGGCAGGGGTGATGCGTGAGGGGATGCTGTTATGGCTGTTCCCATGCTGCCATGCGTGCTGTGCATGCCACCATGCATGTTTTGTATGCCACCACCATGCGTGTTTTGCATGCCACCACCATGCGTGTTTTGCATGCCACCATGCGTGTTTTGTATGCCACCATGCATGCCACCCTGACGAGAAGAGTTATGACTCTCATGCACAGCGCCACGTGACCCATGAACAGTATTCGCCAGCATGCTTCCATCCATGCTTCCAGCCATGCTGCCAGGTAGCATGCTGCTAGGCGGCATGCCATGAGTCACAGTGTGATTAGCCCCTCCGCTACAGCAGCTGCAGCGAGGAACGGAAATTCCAGAAGTCCCCTGATTCTCTACTGCCTGAACGTTTGCAGAAGCTGTAGCGGCGCCTGTAGCAGCAGTAGCAGATGTAGCAGCAATTGTAGCAGGAAAATAACCCTGCTGCTGTCGGCTATCCAATGAAGAATATTCAATCATGCCTGTGGCTATAGCTGTAGCTGTGGCTGCTGAAACTTGTGTTTCACGAGCCACAGACCCTATAGCAGTTGCAGCAGCAGCTGAAGCAGCAACGCCAGCTGTAGCGGGTGTAGCAGTTGTGGCAGCGGCAGCAGGTACGGTATGGCTGGTGCGATTTGAGTGCGAACACTCGGAGGGTGTACAGGTGCATGTGAGAGAATGGTCAGAGTGACCTGACTGCATTGACTGGCCTGACTGCACTGACTGGTATCCGTAACCCTGTGATTGCCCCTGTCCCTGCTGTTGCTGCTGCTGCTGCAACTGGTATTGCTGCTGCGGACGATACTGCTCCCGCTGTTCATTATGCTGCTGTTGCCCCTGTTGTTGCTGCTGATGCTTCTGCAGCTGCTGTTGTGCCTGCTGATGTTGGCCCTGTTGTTGCTGCGACTGATACTGCTGGTATTCTTGCTGCGGTTGCTGGTGTTGCTGCTGCTGCTGATAAAGTTGCTGCTGTTGATTATGCTGCTGTTGCTGTGGCTGCTGTTGTTGCTGCTGCTGGTTTTGCTGATAATGCCTCTGCTGCTGCTGCTGCTGCTGCTGCTGCTGGTTTTGCTGCTGCTGGCTTTGCTGCTGCTGATAGTTCTGCTGCTGATTGCTTTGCTGCTGCTGCCTCTGCTGCTGCTGCTGGTGGTTCTGCTGATATTCGTTCTGCTGTTGCTCACTCTGCTGCGGCTGCTGCTGGCTCTGAGGATGATACTGCCTCTGCTGCTGCTGGTTTTGCTGCACCTGCTGCTGCTGCTGCTGCTGGCGATGCTGCTGCTGCTGCTGCTGCTGCTGCTGCTGCTGCTGCTGCTGCTGCTGCTGCTGCTGCTGCTGCTGCTGCTGCTGCTGCTGCTGCTGCTGGCGCTGCTGGCGCTGCTGGCGCTGCTGCTGCTGCTGCTGCTGCTGGCGCTGCTGCTGCTGCTGCTGCTGCTGCTGCTGCTGGCGCTGCTGCTGCTGCTGCTGCTGCTGCTGCTGCTGCTGCTGCTGCTCATGTAGTTCATTTCGCTCAGGCAGGTACGTAGGTTGGCAGCACAGGCACTGCAGCTGAACACATGCATTCTCCTGCTGCTCTTTCTTCCCTTCTGCCTGTTGCTGTGTGTGGATTAGGTTTTGCTGCTGCTGCTGCTGCTGCTGCTGTTGCTGTTGCTGTTGAAATTGGCTTTGTTGTTGTTGCTGCTGATACTGCTGATATTGCTGCTGCTGCTCCTGCTGATATTGGTGCTGTTGCTGATATTGCTGCTGCTGTTGCTGCTGATATTGCTGCTGCTGTTGCTGCTGATACTGTTGCTGCTGCTGCTGCTGATGAGACTGTTGCTGCTGCTGCTGCTGCTGTTGCTGCTGATATTGCTGCTGCTGCTGCTGTTGATACTGCTGCTGCTGAAGTTGCTGGTGCTGGGATTGGCTCTGTTGTTTTCGCTGCTTGTCAGGGTAATTCTGTTGCTGATATTGCTGCTGCTGCTGATAGTGCTGCTGCTGCTGTTGCTGGGATTGGTTCTGTTGTTGTTGTTGCTGTTCAAGGTAGTTCTGTTGCTGTTGTTGCTGCTGCTGCTGCTGAAACTGCTGCTGACACTGCTGCTGCTGCTGCTGCTGCTGGTGATTTTCTTGCTGCGGCTGTTGCTGCTGCTGGTCCTGTTGTTGCTGCCACTGCTGCTGCTCCCTCTGACCTGCTTCCTGCTGCGAGTACGTTAGGTGCACCCCGCTGTTCTGCATCCCTCTGTGCTGCACTCCACTCTGCTGCACCCCACCTTGCTGCATCCCACCGTTCTGCACCACTCCTTGCTGAAACCCACTGTGCTGCATCAGTCCCTGCTGCCCCACCCCTTGCTGAAAGGAAATCGTTTCTTGAGGCGGATGAAGCACCAGTGCTTCCACCCCATCCAACCGCCCCTCACCGTTCCTAAATGCCTCCACAATTGCAGCGTTAGGCCGGAAATGGGCAGTCCTAATCGCTGCCACTCTCACCCCTCCGCTCACCCCCTCCTTCCTCACAGTGCACATCAGAGGGTTCTCTAGTGTCCCTTGCGTCTGAGGCTCATATTGCACTGACGCTGGCAAGCTATTGCCTCTCACCCCTTCGTTCCCAGCAGAACAGGTCAGGGTCTTTTCAGGCGTCTCCAGGGTTTGTGTGGCTCCGACCTGGTTCACCCCTCCTCCTCCGCCCCTCTGCCCGGAACAAGTCAGCCCTTTAAAATCACTGCTCAGGCCGTCACAATCCGTTACAGTGCCACCTGTATTCGTTACAGTGGCGCCTGTATCAGTAACAGCTGTTACTGTAGGCACGGTTCCTGTGGTTTCTGTGCCTGTCTCTGTTACTGAGTCACTCACTAACCGCCACCCAGAAAAAGCCTGCTCGGGTGGGTACGGCAGGTCCGAACCGAACCTTTCCCATTCCTGACCATCAGGCATGGGCAGCAGGCACGGCTCGTCCTCCCCATCAACCTCCTGGTTTGGAAGGATCCCGAACCTGAGGTCTTCGACCCCGAGCCTGTGATTTTCGGCCCCGAACCTGGGATCGCCAAGGCTGGTACCCTGGGAGATCCCACTTATCCCCGTTCCTCCTCCTCCTCCTCCTCCTCCTCCTCCTCCTCCTCCTCCTCCTCCTCCTCCTCCTCCTCCTCCTCCTCCTCCTCCTCCTCCTCCTCCTCCTCCTCCTCCTCCTCTTCCTCCTCCTCCTCCTCCTCCTCCTCCTTCTCCTCCTCCTCCTTCTACTCCTCCTTCTCCTCCTCCTCCTCCTCCTCCTCCTCCTCCACCAGTAGAGACGACATTCTCTTTCTTTATGCTGCCAATCTCCTCTGCTGCTTTCTCTGTTGCTCGATGAGATTCTGTGTAATGCCATCCTGGTCGTTCGGCAGGGGGTTGAGCTGAAAACCCTCCTGAAGCACCACCTGAAGTACCACCTGAAGGAACACCTGTGCCAACACCTGAAGGGGCAACAGAAGCCGCGCCTGAAGAACCACCTGAAGCAGCACCAGCAGGGGAGGTCAGCAAGGGCGTTTGCATGGCAGGTGGGGGTAGCATGGGCGCTTGCATTGTTGCAGCATGTGGCATGTCTAGCGAGTGGGAGGAATAGCTCGTGAGGCTAGGAAGATCGTGGGTGTGGTAAGGTTGCAGCATTGCAGGCTGTGAGTGTGGCTCAGTGCGTGACTGAGTGTGTGAGGGAGTCTGCGAGTGAGTGTGTGTCTGGGAGTGAGGCTGAGGGGGGGTGTGAGGCTGAGTGCGTGCATCATCGAATGCACGGGTGTGCGCATGCATGTGCACATGATTCTGAAGTGCCTCAGAAACAGAAGCATGGGTGTGAGGCTGCATGTTCACGTGGGCGTGGTGGCACAGGCAAGCAGGCGCCTGTGCAAGGCCACGTGGAGTTTGATCCAAGCCACGTGACGCGGATACCATGCCACGTGGCACATCATCCACGCCACGAGATCCTGATACCATGCCAGGTGTCGTCGTTCCCTCACTGCCAAATAATACCCCAGAGTTCCCGCCACCGCCCTGCTGCATAAGGTGAGGCGATTTAGGAGTGAGATGTTCAAACGCACATTGCACCGTGCCCACCAACCCTTCAAAGCTCCGCCCTGCTTCCTGTGTCCTTCCATCCACCTCCATCCTCTCTGCTTCACCTGCCCCACCCCCCATGCCCATGCCACCTATCGCACCCATGCTATTCATGCCCGCTATGCCGTCACCCATCTCTTCTCCCACACTCTGCCTGCTGCTTCTGCCACCACTGCTGCTACTGCTGCTGCTGCTCCCCCCGTCCCCTCTACAGGCTTCCCCAATACAAGCAGTCTTAGGAGGTGCGGGCGGCTCTGAGTGCGTACCTGCCATCCCCGCTGTAAGCACACTCGGTACAGCTACAGGCGGAGGTGTGACGCTGGGCGCAACCACACACGAACTGGTTACAGGGTTACCAGCAAACGCAGTTGCTCCACTCACGAACTGTCCTACTGTTTGCAACACCGAACCTTTGTAAGCTGACTCGGTAAAAGCAGGAACGTGCTCGACCTTCACTTGGGGTTGTACAGGGGACGTATTGCTTCCTATGAAGGGGGGCTGGCATTGCATGGGCGAGACTCCCTGGTTTATCGAGAGCGCTTGTAAAGGGGATGTAACCAACTCTTTCCTGTCCACCTGCTGCCTCGCGTTCCCTCCAACCCCTCCCCTATCTGCACCCACAGCACCCCCTCCCACGGCACCCGTTTTTGTCTCCCCATTCCCCCAATTTCCCCCATTCGCTGCACCTCCCCCAACTCCCCCCTTTCCCCCAATACCCTCAGGAGCTCCACTTCCCCCGCTTCCCCCGCTTCTCCCGCTGCTTCCTCCGCCTCCCCCGTTTCCCCCGCTCCCCAGCGCGCCCTGATTAGCGCCAACGCCCCTGGCCCAATTCCCCATTCCCGCGCCATATTTATCCACCATAGTGGTAACCACCTTCCCCATGACCACGTGGAGAAGCGGCGCGTGTGGCGGAGCTTGTCGCAGCATTGGGAGTTGCCCGTTTCCCTGCCCGTTCTCTTGCCCGTTCGCCTGCCCGTTTCCCTGGCCGTTTCCCGTTTCCGTCATCCGGTCTTTCTCCTGCGCGTTGCGCGTTCCGCCTGTACCTTCCGCCACCGGCGCATATTTCGCGCCTTCCCGACCCGCTGACTTCTCGTTTCCGTTCCCCTCGTTTCGAGATGTCTCTAAACCAGTGTCACCATCCCTGACCGTTCTCAGCCGTTCACTCAACGTGTCGCCGTTCGCGGCTCGATCATCGCCGTTCCCTGTCGCGGTTTCGCTCTTCAGCCCTGGCGGCTTCCCCCCCTCTCCGCCAGCATCCGCCATCGCCTCCGCATACGCGCGCGCCGCCGCCGCATCTTGCGCTGTCTTCGCCGCCGCTTTCAGCGTTCTCACCAGATCGCGAACTTCGCTCGCCAGCTCTCTGTGCTGCTCCATATTAAGCTTCGCCTTGTTTCCTCGAATCGCCATCGCTGCCACGTCATACGCCAGCGCCGCCGTTTCCGCCGTGGGGAACGTGCCCAGCCACAGGCGCGCGCTGTTGGCGGTATCGCGGATTTCCGCCGCCCATTTTCCCCATGGGCGCAACCGCACCCCGCGGTAGTGTGGGGAATTGGCAGGTTCTTGCGGTCCCCCCTGGTTCGGAGGGTTGCGCGGACTTGCGCCAGCTGTCCCCTGCCACCCGCCGTCGGGAGTCGGCGCGGGGGAAGGTTGCGGAGAGGGGAGTGGGGCAGCGGGGGGCGGAAGGGACAGCGGCGGAAGTGGACCTTGCGCCCGCGCAGCATGAGGGCTGGGGGAGGTGCTGGTGGGGGGAAGCGACAACCCAAGGGGGGAGTTTGAAGGTTGTGAAAAGAAAGGTGGAGCGCCGTTATTCGGAGTTCCCGGGGGAACTGGGAGGGCGTGAGCGCCAGAAACCGGCGCAAGCGCTGGGGAAGATCTGCGGGAGAAGCGGAGAGGAGAGTTAAGGCGGAGAGGGGAGGGGAGGCGGAGCGGAGAGGGAAGGCGGAGCGGAGAGGCGGAGGAAGAGGATGGGGAGGCGACATAAGCAGACGCGACGGCTGTTGGAGTTGGAACAGATAATACCGAGGATGGTGCACCCGAGGACGGTATACCCGAGGACAATGCTACAGTGGCTACGACCAGCGAAACACCCCCAACGGCGCGCTTCTTCCAGCAAGGACCATCCGAGCCGCCCGAACCCCCTCCCTGTTGAGAGCTTAGTCCCTGCATACTCAAATCCAGCCGCGTGTCATCTCGCCGCGTGTCATCTCCCGTGTCATCTCGCCCAAGCTGCCGTTTCCCTCCTTGCGGCCAAGCGGACGGCGACAGGCCCAGCGGTAGGCGCAACAGCGGCATGCTGTCGGGCGGCTTCTTGCTCGTCACGCGCGGCGGCGCGGAGAGACTCGCACGGAGCGCATGCGACGGACTGGTCGGGTTCGCCTCACGAGGCGGGGTGGACGCACCAATCACGTCGGGCGCTCCTTCTGCTTCTCCCGCCGACGTTCCCGCTGCGTCCTCCGCGGCCGTTCCTGCTGCTTCCGCGTCTCTGCTTGCGCCGGTTGCTTCTGCTCCTTGGCAAATCGCGGGAGCCACGAAGCTTCCGCCGTTAGCTAAGCCAGGACGATCGGAAGCCTTCGCACGGTCTTCACCTTCTGCAGCCATTACTGCAGAAAGACACGTTCTCGTGGTTGCCGAAACTCCAGCGCTTTCCTGATGCGCAGATAGACAAGAGGTGGCGGCTGCGACATGGCTGCTGATAGAACTCGGTTGTCCGCGGCTGGTCAGCACGTTAGCGTCAGTCGGCGCGTCAGACGGTTTTCTGAAACACGCCGGCGCTTCACTAAGAGCAGATCCGCTAATGCAGCTGGGTTCGTCATAACGAAAACACGGCGGCGGGCTATGGTAGTTACTAGTAGTTGGCGCGCAGTTCGCAGCGTCGGGCTGGGGGTTGACTCTCTTTCGCTTCGTGAGCAGATCGGAATGCGCCGGCTCGTCAGGAGGACCGACGGTCGCTATCTCCTCCTTGGATTCCGCGTCACGAGTCTGGGTGCCGCTAGATTTCCCTGACGAAACTCCTGGCAGCTGCGGCAGCTGCAGCGGAGACATTGGGCCGAACCATGAGCTCGCTTAATTCCAAAACCACTGGGTGTCCCCTCGGTGCTTTCAGTCAACGCGATGAAATTTCGCCACGTGTAAAACGGTGCCGTGCTGTTTTATATCTAGTGGACGTGCTTCCGCAAGTGCAGCACAGCTTGACGAGCTATCCCTAGCTTCCTCTTCGCAACCAGGGCTTCCTTGGCTAACACGACCAGAACAATTATTGCCGAGTTCCTGACATACTGATCAGTGAGCTAGCGCAGTAGAATGAACGACATGACATTTCCAAGGTTCGAAGAGCAAACATTGAATTGCGGCGCGGGATGCCCTCCTTGAGGCTTCTTTGAAGAAATCGGGGTTTGGTTGGCGGGAATGTAAATTTTGATTCCAAGATTTTGACTTCGTCGCAGACTCTCCTGGCGAGCGTTTAGATCTGCATGCGATCACATGTGAGGGCAATGGTGCTGGGATGGCAGGAATGGTTGTGGTGGTTGGCTCGCAAAGCTCGCAATTGTCGTTCGTTTTGTCGATTATCAGCCGGCAAGTGCATCGCGTGCTACGCCCCGGGTGATTTTGGTTGGCCGAAGGGCTGTCGCTTGCAGGGCGTTTGCCCTGCTGGACCTTGAATTCCAGGGCTGGGTTTCCCTTAAAAACTGAAATTGTTGGGTTGGAAATATTCTGGCCCTGATTCTTTACAGGGCTGATTTCGGGCTCAGGCCTGGTGTGTTAAGGGTAGATTTTAGGCGAGCCCTGGAACAAAATCTTTCGAGACCCCCCTTCCCCTCCCCTCCCCCCCCCCAACACTCCTCCCTCTCCTCTCCCCTTCGTTTCTAACCTGATTGCATCCAACAAGGCAAATTTCGAGTTGCTTGGTCGGGCCACAAATTCAACTCAACCTAGAACTTGTGCTTAAACCAATCACAGCTCGCTCTCTGTGGAGTGGGTAGACGGTTAAGGTTGGGTGAAAGTGCACAAGAACTACCCTGAAGGTTGGGTAGTAGAAGGTTGGGTAGTAGAAGGTTGGGTAGGCGGCCTTCCCTCCCGATGATCATCGGTTCTGCAAAGGCTAGGAAGCCTGCAAAGCGTGCGTAGTGATACGACACTAACTATTTCTCTTTATGTCGTGTTTGCTGCTTGTGGTTCATCTCAAACGTAGTTGTAAGCTCGGTAGTTGAAATGAGGATCCCAATTTTTTCGCGCCAAACCTGATTCAAGGGAGGAAATTTTTCCAGCCCTGAAGCCTAAAGGGCCGAGATTCGCCCCAACCCTGCTAAATACAGGGTCATACATACCGGGCCTCCTGATTTGTCCGGGGGGGCCAAAACGAAACGACAGGCCTGGCCGAAGTTCACCGTAAAAAAACTCAACGACGGTTTGGGTAGGGTTTGAACGACGTGACCACTGCACTGTAGCTGGAAATGCGACGCACGACAATGCAACTTCGAGACCTTGTTTGCAAATTAGCGGACGCATGCGATCTGGCGAGGCAATGCGACTATGCAGGGGCGAATTCGGGGCTGGGCAAAGTGCTACGATTGGTCGAAGGAAAACAGGGGCGCAACTGCAAACACGAAGCTACGGGCCGCATTCACCAAATCTCAAGACCTGCAAAAATGCCCTCGCTTTGGCCCTTGGCAGACCTGGGTAAGGGGAACTGGGACGGGGCTGGGACCGCAGCTGCAAAATCGAACCAAGGTGCCTTGCTTTTGTCGAGTCGCATATTAGGTATGGGTGGGAACTTTGAACCTCGATTAGACATTCCAGAATACATGTTACGAGTGCAATTGAGTGAACGAACGAGAATTGCACTATCGAAGCAAGAGTCCAAATGAGCGAAGGCATGAGCGAAGAATATATAGCGAAACTACAGTGGTAACGGTAATGGACTGTGGTTGTCGCGCGACGGGCCTGGGACTGAGGTTGGGAAAAATGTCGAAGCGGAGGCCCGGAGCGCGGGTTACCTGCCGAGCCGTGAGGTCGGGGTGCGATGTGCGAAGGTGGCGGGCGGATTGTCGATGCGAGGGTTGCGAGTGGTAACGGTGCTGACTGTGGTGCTACAGTGATGTACGCGTTGAGCAGGGATGCGAAGTAAGGAAAAGGAATTTTCCTTACACTACCCCCCCCCCCCTAAGGAGGTCCTCCTTACGAAAGTGCGTGTACATCCCTGAAATTTCGGCTGCGCAGATACTCGGTGAGGACGGGGTGGTTTTCGATTCTGTCCAGGGGAACCCAATTGTCTTCGGTGGGTGTACGGTCCTTCCAGCGGAGTAAGAACTCGATCCTTCGGGCTCCTCGAGGGTCGCGAACTCTGTGACTCAGGATTTTCTCGGGGGTGATGATTGGTTCAGTTGGTGGTCTTGTCATGCTGGCCGGGCGATTGCATGGCAGTTGGCTCGTGGACGGGACGTAAGGGCGAAGTAGGCTGACGTGGAATGAGGGGCTGACGTACCAGTTAGCAGGGAGGAGGAGGTGGGCGGTGACGGGTGTAAGCATGTGGCTTATGCGAAATGGCCCGCAGTATCGGGGGCGGAGTTTCGGGGTGATGGGCAGTCGGAGGTTCTGAGTGTCAAGTAAAACTAAGTCGTCAGGCTGGTAAGTGACAGGTCTGCGGTGGCGGTCGGCGTTGCGTTTAGCGATGATGTTCGATTTTTTTATTGCGTCTACTGCCCGGGTCCGTGCTGCTTGTAATATTTCGGCGAACTGTTGTGCTCGTGGTACTGGGTTGTCGGGATTCGGGGTCATGGGTACTGTCGGGTCTTGTCCGTAGTTTAAGTAAAATGGTGACTGTTGTGTCGTGGCGGATGGCGAGTTGTTGTACGCGAATTCGATTAGTGGTAGTTGCTGTTCCCACGTGGTCGGGTCGTCACACGTGGCCCTGATAAGTTGTTCCATGGTCTGATTTGTCCGTTCTGTCTGTCCGTCGGTTTCGGGGTGGTATGATGAACTGAACTGCAGTCGTGTGCCGAACTGCTGCCACAGGTTCCGCCAGAAGTTGCTGGTGAATTTCGTGTCGCGGTCGCTGATGATCGCGGCTGGTATCCCGTGCAGTCGAACGACGGTGGAGATGAAGAGGCGTGCTGTTTCTTCGGCTGTGATTGATTTTTTGCAGGCTGCGAAATGTGCCATTTTCGTCAGTCGATCGACGACGACCAGGATCGCGTCGTTCCCACTCGCCCCAGCTGGTAATCCCGTGACGAAGTCCATCGTCACCTGCTGCCAAGCACGCTCTGGGGGTGGTATCGGCTGCAACTGTCCTGCCGGCCGCTGTCGTGATGATTTCATGAGCTGACAAGTGGGACACGATGCCACGTGTCGTTGTACGTCGGTCAACATTTCGGGCCAGTAATAATACCGCTGCAGCTGCTGCCGTGTTTTTTCTACTCCGAAATGCCCCGAGGTAACTCCGTCGTGTGCCTCCTGTAACAGTAATTCCCGTAGCAGTGTATACCCAGGCACCCAAATGCGGTCAGTCCCGGTTTTTACGTAATAGACTCCCTTTGCTGCTGCGAACTGCTGCGAATTTCCTCTTGTGAAGAATGGATCCGTTTGGTACCCGTGGGTGAATAGGCCTGTCAGTAGCGGGCTTGTCTGGGCGAGTAGTATTGCGTGGATCTGGGCAGTGGGGCGGGTCAGTGCGTCGGCGATGTTCGAGGCTCCCTTTTTGTAAGTGACCGTGTAGTGAAAGTTGGACTCGAGGAAATCGAGCCAGCGAATCTGTCGTGGGTTGAGGTGTGGCTGTGCGCGAAGGTACTGTAGTGATTTATGGTCTGTCCGTACTGTCACGTCCGCGCCAGTCAAGTAACAGCGCCATACTTTGAACGCGTGCACGATCGCAAGCATTTCGCGGTCGTGTATCGGGTAATTTTTCTCGGGCGGATGCAGTTTTCGTGACTCGTATGCGATAGGCTGTAGGCCATTGCCGAAATCCTGTAGCAGTACGGCTCCGATGGCGATATCGCTTGCGTCGGTAACTACTTCGAATGGGCGGTGTGGGTCGGCGATGCCCAAGACGGGCGGTGAACAGAGAACATTTTTCAGGGCAGAGAAGGCAGCATGCTCTTTCTCCCCCCACGTAAAAGCGACCCCCTTCCGCAGTAAATCCGCCAGTGGGGCAGTTAACCGTGCCATATCGGGGACGAACCGACGCACATAATTAACGAACCCTAAAAAGCTCTGCAGCTCCGTGATGTTCGTCGGGGGATGCCACGCTTTTACCGTATCCAGCTTCTTTGGGTCGATTTCAACTCCAGCCTCCGAAATAACGTGCCCCAAAAATTCTAACCTATCCTGGAAGAATTCGCACTTGGAACCCTTGGTCAGTAATCTGTGCTCGTCTAAAACCTTAAACACTGCTTCCAGATCTGCTAAGTGCTGCTGCTTATCCCGACTGTACACTAGGATGTCGTCGAGGTAAACTATTACACATTTATCTAAGAGCGGCCTAAATGCCTCGTTCATGGTCATCTGAAAAGTCGCCGGTGCGTTGGTCAGCCCGAATGGCATCACAGTGTACTCGAACGACCCGTACCTAGTCCTGAAAGCTGTTTTGGCGCAGTCCGATGGTTCGACCCTAATCTGATGGTAACCTCCCCGTAAATCTATTTTCGAAAAAACCCGTGCTGTTCGCAGTTGGTCGATCAGTTCGTCGGCGCGGGGAATGGGGTACCGCGACTTGACTGTTACCCTGTTCAGTGCTCTGTAGTCGATACACATGCGAAAACCCCCGTCTTTTTTCGGCGTGAATAGTATCGGTGCGGCGAACGGTGACGAGCTCGGTCTGATGAATTTTTTCTCTAACAGGTAATCTAACTGCTTCCTTAGTTCGTCGAGCTCGGGCTGTGTCAGTCTGAACTGGCGCTGTACGGTTGGCTGTGCCCCCGGTTCTAATTCAATTCGGTGGTCATGTGCTCGTTGAGGTGGCAGTCCTTCCCGTAAGTCGTCGGGGAAAATCCCGGGGTATCGTTTCAATAGTTCCTGTAATTCGGGCGGTACGGCTGCCAGCAGTTTCTTGAAATCACTCGGCTGCTCTGCTTCCTCTACTACTGCGATGTCTACTGCGTACACGTCAGCTCCAGCAGCGACAGCCCGTTTCATTGTGATGGCGTTGACGTGTACCGTTGAAGACTCGGGCGACAGCCAGCGAGGTAGCTCGACCCAGTTACCACTACTTCGCACGGTGCAGCTACCCGTCGTCCAGTCAATTCGCGGGTTATACCGTCGCAGCTTATCACGTCCCAGTAAAATATCGTGCCCATCCAGTGTCGTTGCGAACATTTCCTGTGTAAACCCGAAATTTCCCCCGCAGCGGACTTTGACTCTCTCTACCTTTTCCCGTATGGCTAGTGGCGTGCCGTCGACTAAGCGTGCGTCTATCTCCGGTAAGCAACGGCTAAGTGTCAGCTGCAGTTTTCGTGCGGTTGCGGTATTAACTAAACTGTGGCTTGCTCCTCCGTCGATAAAAATCTTCACTGCTGCTCCGTGTATTTTCCCGTGGATCAGTACTGGGTGTTAGAATCACTAGCTAGGGAACGAGAAAAGGGATTCTGACATGCTATCAGAGCAGGTCGATCCCCTTGGGTCGATCCTGTGGGTGGGCCCACCACCTCACTGCTTCCGCTGCTACTGCTACTCTGTGTGTTGCACGCCCCGTGGCGTGCGACGGATTTTTCATCCCGCCGCGCGCTCGGAGCGTGCGGCGGTTTTCTGCCCGCCGTGCGCCCCGAGGCGCGCGGCGGTTTTCTGCCCGCCGTGCGCCCCGAGGCGCGCGGCGGTTTTCTGCCCGCCGTGCGCCCCGAGGCGCGCGGCGGCTTTCTGCCCCGTCACTCCGCGCGTCGCTCCCGGGAGGCGCTGCGACGGGCGACGGGGACCCGCGCGTCGCCCCCCGTCGCCCGTCGCGGCCTGCGCGACCTGCGTAGGGCCCGCGCGCGGCCCGTACAGCCTGCGCGCGGCCCGTACGGGCAGCGCCAGGCCCGCGCGCGGCCCGTACGGACTGCGCCAGGCCAGGGCGCGCCTCGGGCCGCCCGCACGCGGTTCGTACGGGCTGCGCCAGGCCCGTGGGCGCCCTGTTTTCTCTGCCCCTGCGCTTCCCGCTGTCCCCCGTGCTTCTGACGGCGCCCCACCCCTGCTGCTGCCCGTTCTCCTGAATTAGGGTTTGGGGGTGGGGGGTATGGGGGTGCATTTTCTGTGCGTCGTCCCCTACTCCTCCTCCTCCTCCGTCTCCCAGTGCTGCAGCTGCCGCTGAGGGGGGTGGGTGTGTGGGAGCCGAAGGAGTGGTACTAGGGGGGTGACGTGCAAGTGGAGTTAGGAGTGAAGCAGTGGGTGTGTGGGGGGTGTGTGGGACAGTTGGAGGAGGTTGAGCGGAGGCTGCTGTCTTGTCGTCCGCAGCACCTGTAGTCCGGGGCGCACTGTCCTGGTAGCCCAGAGAGTCTGCTGCGCCTGTCGCCCGAGGGTCCGTTGCTCCTGTAGCTCGTCGTAGCCCGTGAGCCAGTTACTCCAGTAGTCCGGGGCGCACTGTCCCGGTAGCCACTGTGCCAGCAGCTCCTGTTGCCCGTGTGTCTGCAGCTTCAGCCGACTCAGTACCAGGGGGCGCAGACTCACTAGTACCTAGAGCAGCAGCCTCACCAGCACCTAGAGCGGTAGCCTCACTGGTCCGAATGCCCGGGTCGGGCGGAACACGCAGGTACTGAGCACCCTCTCCACTAGTAGACATCACATACATGGCAGTGAGAATAGCATCAAAGTCTAGAGCATAGATATCAATGTTCTTTTTCATCAGATCAGCCCAGCGGGGCAGCTCAGTGGCATCAGGGAGCTGAGTACGCCAAGCGTCGTCGAGGCGAGAGAAGCAGCGCTGCGTGGTGTGCGCCCTCCCACACGTCTGACCAGTGCGGTCACCAGTGCGGATAACGTACGTGCAGCTAAGGCCACCCCCCCCCCCCCCCGTGCTGAGAGTACCACTCACGGAGCTCCTGGGGCGACGGAGTGCGCTGCTGGCTCTGGCCACTGCCAGCGCCTCCACGACCACCACCGCCGCCGCCACCTCCTCGACCACCCCCTCCCCTGCCGCCGCCACGACCACCGCCGCCCCCACCACCGCCCCCGCCCCTGCCACCTCCCCCGCCGCTGCCGCCACCACCCCCACCGCTGCCACTAGTCCCTCCAGCCCCACCACCACCCCCACCGCCTCCACCGCCCCCACCACCGCCTCCCCCGCCGTCACCTCCGCCTCCCTTGCCCCCTTTGCCCTTGCCGCTACGGCGCCAGCTCGAAGTGGACGCAGTCCCGACCTTCTCAGCACCAAGGAGGTCGGCAGCAGAAGCAGAGGCTACAGAGGGAAGAAGGGGGGAAGGGGAACACCCCTCAAAGAAAGGGGTGCGGGGGTCGCCACGAGAGGCACCGACAGCGACTATGCTAGCCTCAGCTGCAAGTAGTTCCTTCTCGAGGAGGGCAATGGTGAGCTCAGTGGGGCAGCGAGATAGGAAGTGATCCCTGACTGCACGCAGAGTGTCAGGGAGGCGGGTGACTAGGTGGTAGAGAGTGAGCCAGAGTGGGGGGGGGTTCGTGGCAAGAAACTCATCGGGCATAGCGGCACGGAAGCGGGCCTCACTAGTACGGAGGTGCGTGATGAGGTCAGCGACTGTGTGGAAAGAGGCCAGGTCGGGGAACAGGTAGGGGAGTGAGAGACGGCCTAGCGCGGCAGAGGCAGGTGAGGAGTAGCGGGCAACGACAGCGGTGTACAGTGCCTGTGCAGTCTTGTGCTGGCCAAAGTGCTCGCGCTCATCTATCGGCAGGGAGTTGCGAATAGCAAAGCGAGCGTGGGCGTCACGAGTCTGCCACTGTGAGCGGGCAGTGCTGTCAGCAGTAGCAGCAGGGGCAGTGGCATGGCCTAAGGCGTGATCGTACAGTGAGATGTCTGGGCAATCCGTCGCTGTACCCTCCTTATTCGTCCGAGTCCGATCGATAGCATGAATCGGTACTGTGACTCGGTGAGGGTCGGTGGGGTTGGGCGAGCAGGCAGTCTCGTCAGTAGTTGGCCCGATTCCTACTGACTGCTGGCGTTTCCCTGCTTTGGAGACTCCCTCCCCTGCTCTGCTCCGCGGCGCCTTAGCTCCTCTGGGCATTCGCTCTTGCGATGGCCCGGCCTGTTGCAAGCAAAGCAGCGCCCCTTAAACGGCGCGGCAGCTGCATTCGTCGCAACAGCGTGTACAGTGGCGTGCTCGATCGGTCCCCGAGGACGATGTCCATAGTAGGACCCCGGTCTCGGACGGCGTAAAATGTCGATTTTCTCGGCGAGCGCGAGAATCTCGTTGAAGTTCGAGAGCCCGCGTAGCATGATTTCGTGCGAGATGTCCGGCTTCAGCCCTCCGACGTAACGGTCCACCCGCTCCGCTTCGTGCATGTAGCCGACTTGCTCGCATAATGCGAGAAAACCACTCGTATAGTCTTGAACCGATCCAAGCTGCCGCCAAGTGCGCAATCTCTGACGCGCCGAAATAGAAGCCGCGATCGGCTCGAAGCGCGCCCGAAGCCCTGCGCACCACGCATCCCACGTGCTGTATTGGGCGGTCTCGCAGAATGAACTCCAGGTGACAGCTGGGCCCGTGGGCCCTTCCTCTTGGGACGGTGGCTCGTAGGCGCATGGCGACGTCACGATGACTCGCCACCAGTCCATGGCGGGGCCCCTTAGCAGCGAAACGGCATACCGAATCTTCGCTGCATCCAACTCGACGTAATTCGCGTCGAAGAAGACGTTCATCGTGAAGACCCACGATTGAACCGTCGGACCTCCACGCTGGCTCGGGTCGAAGCAGGGCGGGCGTTGCGGCTTGAGTGGCATTGGTGCCATAATGGTCTGTTCGCCACTTGTCGCCGCGAACTCCACGTGTCGACGGGCTTCGCGAGGCTCTTGCGGGCTTGGTGCGACCCTGTTTCCTCCCATGCCAGGCATCGGCTGGGCGGCGCCATCGCTGGCTGCTGTCAAACATTATATATGTTGTATTTGTGTAGGCTACAGTGGGTTAGCCTTTAGGGGGTACACAATTCGAGGGTTAGGTACTTGTACTCCCTTTCCTTTCTAGTCGAACACTTCTTCTTTCTAACATGGTATTAAGAGTGTAGGTTTAGACCTAGGATCGCTCCTTAGGGCCCACCGTTCCGTTCGAAGCGCCCTCGAGCGCCTTTCTCCTAGTGCGCCCTCGTGCGCCTCGCTGTCTCCTACTGCCCGTGCGCAGCTCAGTAGAGCCGCACGCGGCCTTTTTTTTCTCGCGTGCGTCGCCCCCTAGCAGCCCGCGCGCGGCGTTTCCTGCGAGCGCGCCGCCCGTTAGCCTCCCACGCTGCCACGCGCCGCCCGCTAGCAGCCCGTCGACGGGCCCTTCTGGCCGCGCGTAGCCCGCTAACGACCGGCAGCCCCGCCCGTAGGCCGTGCCGCCGCCCTCTAGGCCGCCCACGTACTAGTCAGGCCCACGCAAGGCCACGGCCCGCCCGCTACAGCCGCCCGTGTGCACGCCCCCCCCCCCCCCCGTCGCGCACTGCCCCGTAGCCCGGCCCGAGACGAACCGCGCCGCCCGAACCGAGCCGCGCCGCCCGAACCGAGCCGCGCCGCCTAGGCAGAGCCGTGCCGCCCTACTGTTCCTACTACTGCAGTTCCTACTACTACTGTCACTGCAACTATGGCTAGTCCTTCTGTGCTAGCTTTCGATGCTGAGGGCCGCCCACTGAAGTTTGAGATCTGGCTCGATGACTTACACCTATTCCTCCAGCTCACTGCCAAGGAGGATATCTCACTGTACGATCACGCGCTAGGCCATGCTACTGCCCCTGCTGCTACAGCTGACAGTACTGCCCGCTCACAGTGGCAGACTCGTGACGCTCACGCTCGCTTCGCTATTCGCAATTCCCTGCCGGTAGATGAACGCGAGCACTTTGGCCAGCACAAAACTGCGCAGGCATTGTACACTGCTGTAGTTGCACGCTACTCCTCACCTGCCTCTGCTGCACTAGGCCGTCTCTCGCTCCCCTACCTGTTCCCAGACCTGTCAGCTTTCTCCACAGTCTCTGACCTCATCACGCACCTCCGCACTAGTGAGGCCCGCTTCCGTGCTGCTATGCCCGCTGAGTTTCTTGACAAGACCCCCCCCCCGCTCTGGCTCACTCTCTACCACCTAGTCACTCGCCTCCCTGACACTCTGCGTTTAGTCAGGGACCACTTCCTAGCTCGCTGCCCCACTGAGCTCACCATTGACCTCCTCGAGAAGGAACTGCTTGCAGCCGAGGCTAGCATAGTCACTGTAGGTGCCTCTCGTGGCGACCCCCGCACCCCTTTCTTCGAGGGGTGTTCCCCTTCCCCCCTTCTCCCCTCTTTCGCCTCTGCTGCTGCTGTCGACCTAGTTGGTACTGAGCAGGTCGGAACTGCGTCCGCTCCGAGCTGGCGCCGCAGCGGCAAGGGCAAAGGGGGCAAGGGAGGTGGAGGTGACGGCGGGGGAGGCGGTGGTGGGGGTGGTGGCGGCGGTGGGGGTGGTGGCGGGGCTGGAGGGGCTAGTGGCGGCGGTGGGGGTGGTGGCGGCAGCGGCGGGGGAGGTGGCAGGGGCGGGGGCGGTGGTGGTGGCGGCGGTGGACGCGGAGGCGGCAGGGGCGGTGGTGGACGGGGTGGCAGCGGCGGAGGTGGTGGTCGTGGAGGCGCTGGCGGTGGCCAGAGCCAGCAGCCGACTCCGTCGCCCCAGGAGCTTCGTGAGTGGTACTCTCAGCACGGGGGGGGGGGGTGGACTTAGCTGCACGTACGTCATCCGCACAGGTGACCGCACTGGTCAGACGTGTGGGAGGGCGCACACCACGCAGCGCTGCTTCTCCCGCCTCGACGACGCTTGGCGTACTCAGTTCCCTGCTGCCACTGAGCTGCCCCGCTGGGCTGATCTGATGAAGAAAAACATTGATATCTATGCTCTAGACTTTGATGCTATTCTCACTGCCATGTATGTGTTGTCTACTAGTGGAGAGGGGGCTCAGTACCTGCGTGCTCCGCCCGACCCGGGCATTCGGACCAGTGAGGCTGCCGCTCTAGGTGCTAGTGCGTCTGTTGCCCTAGGTGCTGGTGAGGCTGCCGCTCCAGGTACTCCCGTGTCTCCTGCCCCAGGTACTGGTGAGGCTACTGCTCTAGGTGCTCGTGAGTCTGCGCCCCCTGGTACTGAGTCTACTGAGGCACTGCACACCTTTACACTGGACTCAGGTGCTTCTCGCTGTTTCTTTCGTGACCGCACTGCCCTTGAGCAGCTTGCTCGGCCAGTTGCTGTCTCCCTTGCTGACCCCTCTGGGGGTCCGGTCATTGCGACCTCCTCCACTGTCCTTCCTTGTCCTGCAGTTCCGTCGGGCACACTGTCAGGTCTCCACCTCCCCTCGTTCTCTACGAACTTGGTGGCGGGTTGTGCGCTCCAGGACGGGGGTGTCCACCAGTTCACCCCTGCCTACGAGCGCGTGACACACTGCACGTGTGCTCGGACGGGCCGTCACCTGGCTACCTTCACTCGGCAGCCGGGGTCGGACCTGTACACACTGACCACTGAGTCCCCTCAGGTAGCTGCGTCTGCGTCTACTTCAGGTCAGCTGTCTGCCCCCTGCTCGTGTCGCTCTCTAGCACACGAGACCGTCCTCTGGCACCACCGCCTTGGTCACCCGTCAGTGCAGCGCCTTCGTGCCATGCACAAACAGTACCTTGTCTCTGGTCTTCCCAGGGTTCTCCCTTCCCTCCCACCCTCGCCTGCTCCTCCCTGTCTTCCCTGTGTCGAGGGGCGGCAGCGCGCCGCTCCTCACTCCTCCTCGTTTCCCCCGACGACTGCTCCCTTGCAGACGCTCCACATGGACGTGTGGGGCCCAGCCCGCGTCCGTGGACAGGGTCAGGAGAGGTTCTTCCTGATCGTTGTTGACGACTACTCGCGCTACACCACGGTCTTCCCCTTGCGCACCAAGGGTGAGGTCCCTGATGTCTTGATCCCTTGGATCCGCGCTTCTCGTCTCCAGCTCAGTGAGCGTTTCCACTCGGACTTTCCTGTCCTGCGTTTGCACTCTGACAGAGGTGGTGAGTTCTCCTCCGACCTCTTGGCAGCCTACTGTGCGGAGCACGGCATCCGCCTGTCGTTCACGCTTCCGGCCTCTCCACAGCAGAATGGGGTTGCTGAGCGCCGCATTGGCTTGGTCATGGAGGTCGCTCGTACCTCCTTGATCCATGCGGCTGCCCCCCACTTTCTGTGGCCGTTTGCGGTCCGATACGCTGCGCATCAGCTCAACCTCTGGCCCCGTGTCTCCTTGCCGGAGACTTCCCCGACACTGCGTTGGACGGGAGAGGTTGGCGATGCGTCGCGTTTTCGGGTCTGGGGTTCTCGAGCCTTTGTTCGCGATACGTCCGCGGACAAGCTCTCCTCCCGCGCTGTTCCTTGTGTCTTCCTTGGCTTTGTCCCGGACGCGTCTGGTTGGCAGTTTTACCACGCCACCTCGCGCCGTGTCCTGCCCTCTCAGGACGTCACTTTTGACGAGTCCGTGCCCTACTACCGCCTCTTCCCCTACCGCACTGCCCCGCTCCCCCCCCCGCCTCTCTTCCTCGCGCCAGGTGCTGCTGTGGTAGACCCCCTCCCCCCTCAGGGTGCCGCTCCCTCAGGTGTGTCCCAGGTAGACCCGGTTGAGCCTGTCGAGGTAGCTGTCGACTCTCATCCTGCTAGGGGTGCTGAGCCTGAGCGAGCGGAGCCTGAGCGTGCGGAGCCTGGGGGTGCGGAGCCTGGGGGTGCTGAGCCTGGGGGTACGGAGCCTGGGGGTGCGGAGTCTGGGGGTGCTGAGCCTGGGGGTGCGGAGCCTGCGGGTGCTGAGTCTGGGGGTGCTGAGCCTAGGTGTGCTACGTCTGAGGGTGCTGAGACTGAGCGTGCTTCACGTGGAGGAGCTCTCTCCTCACAGCAGCTACGAGAGTGCTACTTACAGTACTGCAGCCTCAGGAGGGGTGCTTCTGGAGCTAGGAGTGTTGCTGGAGCTGGTGCTAGTGCTTCCCCTCCTAGGCGGGAGCTGCCCTCTCCCCAGCGGCTCCGGGAGTGGTACGCTCGGCGCTGCAGTCTCCGGAGTGGCGCTCCTAGTGCCACGGACCCTGGTGCTGGAGGTGCTCCTGGTGCTGGAGGTGCTGCTGCTGGCGGTGCTGCTGGTGCTGCTGGAGGTGCTGCTGGTGCTGGTGCTGCTGGAGCTGCTGGAGGTGCTGCTTCTACTGGAGGTGCTGCTGGTGCTGCTGACGCTGCTGGAGGTGCTGCTGGTGCTGCTGGTGCTGCTGGAGCTGCTGGAGGTACTGCTACTACTGGAGGTGCTGCTGGTGCTGCTGGAGCTGCTGGAGGTGCTGCTGCTGCTGGCGGTGCTGCTGGCGCTACTGGAGGTCCTGGGGGTGCTCGTACTGGAGGTACTGAAGCTACTGGGACTGGGCCTGCTGAGGGGGTTGTTGCTGGAGGTGCTGAGCGGCCGCGGCCGTACTACGTTCCGCTCCTTCAGCAGGTTCTTAGTCTCCCGCCCTCTACTGGTCCTTCTCCTCCCCTACTGAGTCCACCGCCTGTCCAGTCGCAGTCACAGTTACAGCCAGCCTCTCCACTGCCTGGTCCTTCTCCTTACGCTGAGCCGACGGGAGGTCGTACGGAGCGTCGTGAGCCTGAGTCTCGTCCTCCGTCGCCTGAGTCTCGTCCAGCATCGCCTGAGTCGCGTCCAGAGTCACCTGTCCGTGCTGTCCGCGCTAGTCGTCGTGCTCCGCGTGAGCGACCTCCTCCTATCCCTGGCACTCACTATATGACTCTGCGTCCTTCCACTGCTCCACAGCGTGTCCCTCTGCCGTCTCCTCCTGCGTCCTCTCTTCCTGCTCTTGCTGACCCGGAGTCTGACTCTCTTCGTGCTGCCAGTCCTACTGTCACGCGTCTCCTTGCCACTGTTGTCACTGACCCTTCCTTCGAGTCCTCTGCTGCGTCTGCTCTAGTCGCTGAGCTTGTTGACTTTGCTGCCGCCTGTCGTCTAGACTACGCCGCTAGCCTTGTTGCTGAGTCTGAGTCTGTCTGTCCTCCGTCCGTCGGGGGTGAGTGTGCTCTTGGCACGGACGTCCTTGAGGACAGACAGGAGGAGTTTGAGTGCTTTGCCGCTGCTTTGCCTCATCTCGTGTCCATGCTAGTTGCCCCTGAGGGAGACCCGGATGCACCAGACATCCCGACCCCACGCTCCTACGCAGAGGCGATGGAGGGTCTCTACTCCTCTCAGTGGCAGACAGCCATGGACGCAGAGATGGCTTCCTGGAAATCCACAGGCACCTACGTCGACGAGGTTCCCCCACCTGGGGCGAACATCGTCAGTGGCATGTGGATTTTCAGGGTGAAGCGGCCGCCGGGTTCTCCGCCTGTCTTCAAGGCGCGTTACGTTGCACGAGGCTTCAGTCAGCGAGAGGGAGTTGATTTCTTCCAGACCTTCTCCCCGACCCCGAAGATGACCACTCTTCGGGTTCTGCTGCACGTCGCCGCTCAGCGTGACTACGAGCTCCACTCTCTTGACTTCAGCACTGCGTTCCTACAGGGCAGCCTGCACGAGGAGATCTGGCTGCGCCGCCCACCTCGCTTCACTGGGTCGTTCCCTCCTGGTACCCAGTGGAGCCTCCGGCGGCCAGTCTACGGTCTCCGCCAGGCACCCCATGAGTGGCACGACACACTGAGGACTACGCTTGCGGCTCTTGGGTTTGCTCCTTCTACTGCTGACCCGTCGCTGTTTCTACGCACCGACACCACTCTGCCGCCGTTCTACGTTCTCGTGTACGTCGACGACTTGGTCTTTGCTACTGCTGACACTGAGGCACTCGCCCACGTGAAGTCGGAGCTGCAGAAGAGACACACGTGCACAGACCTGGGTGAGCTGACAAGCTATCTTGGCTTGCGGATCACCCGGGACAGAGCACAGCGCACCATCACCTTGACTCAGTCACACATGGTGCAGCAGGTCCTTCAGCGCTTCGGCTTCACGTACTCCTCGCCTCAGCCCACTCCTCTGCCTACCGGTCACTCGCTCTCAGCTCTGCCTTCGGATGAGTCCGTAGAGCCGAGTGGCCCGTATCCAGAGCTTGTTGGCTGCCTCATGTACCTGATGACCTGCACTCGACCTGACCTTGCATACCCTCTTAGCATCCTAGGCTCACCTACCTGCTGACCGACCTCGGAGAGCGGCCTCGTTCTCCTCCAGTGCTGTACGTCGACAACAAGGCAGCCATTGCCTTGTGTGAGGAGCACAGACTGGAGCACAGAACGAAGCACATCGCTCTGCGCTACTTCCTAGCGCGAGAGCTGCAGCAGAGGGGTCAGCTTCGTCTCTCGTACGTGGCCACTCGGGCCAACACTGCTGATGTGTTCACCAAGGCACTTCAGCCTTGTGATCATCAACGTTTCTGTACTGTTCTAGGCCTTGTGCCTACTCTCCCTCACTTGCTCACTTCTTGACTCTGCTTGTACTATGATCTCTATATATATACCTGCATGCTTACACTTGCTAGGTTGTGATCACTGTACCTCTTGTTCTATTATCAAACTGCATGTGAACTGGTCTTGTGACCATTTGCTTGTGCTCGGAATTTGTGTGGTATCCTTGAGATCCACCCTGAGCTTGTCTTGCTTTGCTTTGCTTTGACTGGTCTTGTGACCGCTTGCTCTCCCCCACTTAGCCTATGGGGGTGTGTCAAACATTATATATGTTGTATTTGTGTAGGCTACAGTGGGTTAGCCTTTAGGGGGTACACAATTCTAGGGTTAGGTACTTGTACTCCCTTTCCTTTCTAGTCGAACACTTCTTCTTTCTAACAGCTGCGCCTGAGCGTTGTCCCACGCTGTTGTTTTGTGTTGGTGTGCCGGACGTGTCAGAACATTGTAGCTTATGCTGTTGTGTAGGCTATAGTGGGGTATCCCATAGGGGGTACAACCAATTAGGGTTTCATATTTGTACTCACATCATTCCATAGTTCATTCATCCTCGTTCTCATTTTCACATGGAATCAGAGCAGGTCCCCTCCTAGGGACTGTTCCTTGGGCCCACCGAAGCGCGCCTCGAGTCGCGCCTGCCTTTTTTTTAGCGGCCCGTCGAGTCGCACCTAGCGGCCCGTCGCGCCGCCCTTACGGTCGCGTCGAGCCGCCCTAGCGGCTGCGGCGAGCCGCCCTTTTTCCGGCCCGTCGCCGCCCTTACCCGCGGCTTTGCGCCGCCCTCACCGGCGGCTTCGCGCCGCCCCTACCTGCGGCTTCGCGCCGCCCAGGCCCGTCGCCGCCTCTCTCGTTGCGGCCCCGCCGCCCGTCTTCGCGGCCCCGCCGCCATCTCTCGCTGCGGCCCCGCCGCCACTCACTGCGGCCCCGCCACCCGTCTCAGCGGCCCCGCCGCCCGTCTTCGCGGCCCCGCCGCCTCTCTCGCTGCGGCCCCGCCGCCTCTCACTGCGGCCCCGCCGCCCTACTCAGCGGCCCCGCCGCCCGACTTCGCGGCCCCGCCGCTTCTCTCGCTACGGCCCCGCCGCCTCTCTCGTTGCGGCCCCGCCGCCCTTCACTGCGGCCCCGCCGCTTCTCTGCAGCGGCCCCGCCGCCCGTCTTCGCGGCCCCGCCGCCTCACTACCCAGCGGCCCCGCCGTCCTTCTGCAGCGGCCCCGCCACTCCTCTACAGCGGCCCCGCCGCCCTACGTCAGCGGCCCAGCCGAGCCGCCCAACAGCAGCGCAGCCGAGCCGCCCAGCAGCAGAGCAGCCGAGCCGCCCCGCCGCCGAGCCGCGCTGCAGCCGTGCAGCCGACCGCCCAGCCGCCGAGCCGCCCAGCCGCCGAGCCGCCCAGCCGCCGAGCCGCCCAGCGGCCGAGCCGCCCTGCAGCCACGCCGCCCGAGCAGCCCTGTCCGGTGAGCACAGACCCTCTGTCACT
Source organism: Closterium sp. Naga37s-1 (assembly GCA_947471745.1). Lineage (NCBI taxonomy): Eukaryota > Viridiplantae > Streptophyta > Zygnematophyceae > Desmidiales > Closteriaceae > Closterium > Closterium sp. Naga37s-1. The sequence continues at coordinate 2,003,867 of CANJKZ010000966.1, forward strand.
GCGTGCTCTTCCCCTACTCCTTGCACTGCTGGTCTACTGCTGTCATGGCTACCCCTAGTGTCCTTACTTTTGACGCTGAGGGTCGGGCCATTGACTTTGAGGTCTGGGTAGATGACCTACAGCTGTTCTTACAGTGCGATAGGGCGGACGGCCTCTCTCTCTTTGACCTCACCTCTGGCGCTTCCCCTGCCCCTGCTGCTGATGCTGACGCCACTGTTCGCTCCCAGTGGGCCACGCGCGATGCTGCTGCACGTCTTGCTGTGCGTCGCCACCTCCCTACCTCCGAGCGTGCGCACTTTAGTCAGTACAAGAGTGCTCAGACCTTGTACGCCGCTGTAGTCGCGCGCTACTCCTCCCCTTCCACTGCTGCACTGAGCCGTCTCATGCTGCCGTACCTCTTCCCTGACCTTGCTTCTTTTCCCACCGTTGCTGACCTCATTACGCACCTCCGCACTAGTGACACTCGCTACCGCGCTGCACTTCCTGCTGACTTCTGCACCGCGAACCCCCCCCCCATGTACATCACTCTGTACTTCCTAGTCACTCGCCTCCCTGACTCCCTTCGAGTAGTCAGGGACCACTTTCTCTCAGTCTGTCCCACCACACTCACTGTAGACCTCCTCGAGAAGGCCCTCCTCGCGATAGAAAAGAGCATAGTCGCTGTAGGAGCCTCTCGAGGTGACCCGCGCACCCCCATCTTTGAGGGGTGTTCTCCCTCCCCCCTGCTGCCCTCTGTTGCCTCTGCTGCTTCGGCCGACCTCCTTGTTCTTGAGTCGGTCGGTGCGGCGTCTGCCCCTAGCGGGAGACGCCGCCCTGGCAAGGGCAAGGGGGGCAAGGGAGCTGGAGGAGCGGGCGGTGGAGGTGGAGGTGGAGGCAGTGGGGGGAGTGGGGGTAGCGGTGGAGGTGGAGGTGGGGGTGGGGGGTTCGGTGGCGGCAGTGGAGGCGGAGGCCGCGGCGGCGGTGGCGGTGGTAGCGGAGGTGGCGGAGGAGGCGGCGGTGGAGGAGGCGGTGGAGGCGGCGGCGGCAGTGGAGGCAGCGGAGGCGGTGGAGGCGGTGGGGGTGGCGGTGGAGCTGGTCGCGGGTCCTTGCAGAGGAGTGGCTCCGGTGGTGGCTCGCGCCAGCAGCAGCAGCGTGGTCGTGCGACCCTGTCCCCTCAGCAGCTCCGTGAGTGGTACACTGCACGCCAGCGGGGTGGGGGTTTTGGTCCGTGTACCTACGTCCTGCGCACCGGCGACCGACGAGTCGAGTCGGACGAGAACGTCACGGCGATGATATTGATCGTGGCGGCGCGTCTGGATTCCGGAACTGTGCAGAAAACGTCAAGCCACGTGGCGACGTTAGCAACTTTGAAATCGTTGTCGTCATTAGTGACGATCGCCGGCCGGACTGACGGACGGACAGTGAACGGCGCGAACGAGGAGAGAGGCGAAGAGAAAGGCGCAGCAGCAAAGCCCCCGGACCCGGACCGGACGGGCTCATCACCATACAGTACACTGTACGGATGACGACGAGGGGATGGATGGATCGTCTATCATACGCACGCACCGCACGCGTTCAATCGCTTCGAATTCTCCCATCCATTGCATCCTACCCTCCCCAATGCCACCCCCACCATGGTGACGTCACGTCATCATCCCCGGCAGCATCCATGGAGCGGAGCGCAGAAATCCAGCCGCCGCAGAGACGCCGCACCTGCCGCTTCTTGGGAATTGTGGACGGGCAGGATATGCTGCCTTGCGCGCTGCGAATGAAGGAAACGCGCGACGGGGAAGAGTCCCTGGGGTGGGGAGACAGCGGAAATTGGTTTCCGCAGTTCCTGGGTCGCGCAAACCTAAGCTTTGCAGATTTCCTGACAGTTATTTCCGCAACCCCTTGTCGCACAATTTTCTGCGCTGGCGGAATCCCTCCCTGCCTGCTTTCCGCAGCCCCGTACGCAACTTCTGGTTCGGGGGGCGGGAGGGGAGGACCTGGGGAAGGAAGCGCCCCGAAAAGACGTGCGACTCGTCTGGATGCAACGGAAGGGGCTTGATGACTGGATGCTGCGCAGAGAGGAGCTCATTAGACTGAGATATCCGACACAGCTAGACCGACACAATACAAACGTTTACACACTAACAGCAATGCGAGTATGGCAGATAACTTCTGCAAATCATACGATACCAACATTTTCGGGGAACTTGGTCCCCAGACCTATCGTCTGCTGCTCCTGACTCAATCATGGAGACTGCTACCAGAACCATTTCAGCCGTATCTTGTTGCACTTAACGGTACCCATAAACAATTAATCCCAAAACTTCCACCACCCCACCCAAAATACCGTACCCCATAGCAACAGCACCCATAATTGCAGCAAAAGCTGCCCCGCCATTTCATTGTGATTGTCACCAATATTGCTTATCGACGTCTTGCCGTTGGTCTCTTGGCTTTGACCACTCTCCTCCCAGGAGTGGGTGCACCTGCTCCCATCGAGAACCCACCACCACCAGCAGGAGCCCCACCTCCAACGCCACCACCACCAGCACCAGCACCAAACACCATAGACGGAGCAGCAAACCCACCACTCCCACCACTCCCCGCTGGCGACGGGGAAGCAGCAGCACCACCGAACGAAAACGGGGCAGCGCCCGGGGCGGCACCTCCAGCTGCGGGCTGCCCAAACGCAAAAGGATTAGCTCCTGCCGGGGACGGCGAGGCTCCGAAAACGACAGGAGTGGAAGCAGCCGTTGCCATGCCACCTGGTTCCATGGACATTGTATTCTGTTGCATCCCACCAAAGGGGCTGCTGCTCCCAGTGGCTCCTGGGAAGCCGGAGGCTGCACCAAAGGGAGCAGCGGAGGCAGCAGGAGCAGGGGTAGATCCAAATGCGAAGGCGCCAGGAGCAGCAGAGGGAGAGGGGGTGGAGCCGAAGGCAAATGGATTTGCACCTGCTGCTGCTCCTGCCGCTGCAGGTGCCCCTGGTGCTGCTGCTCCTCCTCCCCCTCCAAAGGTGAAGGGTGCGGCTGCTGTTGCTCCTCCTCCTCCTGCTGCTGGGCCTGCTGGGGCCCCGAAGGAGAATGGAGCAGGAGAGGAGGCAGGCTGGGAGGCGGCAAAACCAAACGGCGACGCTGCTGGTGCAGATGCTGCTGCCGGAGCTCCTGGTGCGGCAGCGCCGAACGTGAACCCAGGTGCGGCGGCAGGTCCGGAAGAAGCAGCGGAAAATCCAAAAACAGGCGCGGGAGACGAGGAAGCAGCAGCAGCAGGGGTGGTAGAGGCAGAGGGGGTTGATGATGCCGTAGCGCCAAAGGCAAAGCCAGTAGCGGCACCAGTACTTGCGGCAGCAGGGACACCGAAAACAGGTGCTGGCGTGGTGGATGGGGTGCCAAAGAGCGGAGCTGTAGCAGCAGCTGTTGACGAGCCGAAAGCTGGGGTAGATGATCCGAAAGTAGGCGCGGAGGATCCAAAAGCAGGGGCGGATGAACCAGAGAATGTGCCAAACGCTGGGGTGGAAGCAGCACCAAAGGCAGGAGAGGATGCAGCACCAAAGGCAGGGGAGGAGGATGGAGCGCCAAACACAGGACCTGCAGCAGTGGTGCCAAAGGCCGGGGCAGCAGCAGACGATCCGAAAGCAGGAGCTGCAGCAGTGGCGGAAGCAGTGGTGGTAGAAGCAGCACCAGAGCCAAAGGCAGGAGTAGAGCCGAATGCCCCAAAGGAAGGAGCAGGCTGACTGCCAAAAGTGGTAGCAGCGGCAGTGGTGGTTGTGGGGGCAGCAGCAGGAGCAGCAGCAGAGCCGAAGGCTGGAGTGGTGGTGGTGGCTGCAGGTGCTGCTGATGCGGCAGCTGCAGCAGTGGAAGAGCCACCAAAAGCTGGAGCCGAGGCGAGGCCGAAGGACGGGGCGGTCGCAGTAAGGCCAAAGGATGGGGCAGTTGTGGTGCCGAAAGTAGGGGCACTTGAAGTGGCGAAAGAAGGGGCGGTTGTGGTGATGCCTGTTGATGGGGTGGTTGTGGCCCCACCGAAGGACGGCGCAGCGAGACCGAAGGAAGGGGTAGAAGCGGTGGCAAAACCAGTGGCTGTGGCTGTAGCTGTGGCTGTAGCTGTGGCTGTGGCGGCAGAGCTTGGGGTAGAAGCAGCTGCAAGGGGGGAAGATGGGCTGAGGCCGAATGTCGGTGCTGATCCCGAGCCAAAGGCAGGTGCGGTTGATCCCGAGCCGAAGACCGGTGCGGTGGATGCCGAACCAAAGGCGGGTGCGGTGGATGCCGAGCCAAAGGCAGGTGCGGTGGATGCCGAGCCAAACGCAGGTGCAGAAGGAGTGGTGGTGGTTGTGGTGGCAGGGGCAGAGGCTTGAGGAGCAGCAGAAGCAGCACCGAAGAGTGGAGCTGCGGCTTCTGAGGGAGAGGAGGACCCTGTCAATTGGGGGGAAAAGAAAAAGAAAAGGAAAAAGAAAAAGAAAAAACAAATAGTTAGGCAAGAGGAAGATGGGGAGAGGAGAGGTGGAGGGAGGGGGGAGAGGGAGAATGGGAGATGGAGAGAAGAGAGAGAGGAGAGGGAAATGGAGATGGAGGCGATGAGAGAGAGGGCAAGAGAAGGGGTAGGGGAAACTCGGAAATTCCGAGACAGCAAGAAGCAAGCAGCAAGGAGCAAGGAGCAAGCAGTAAGGAGCAAGGAGCAAGCAGTAAGGAGCAAGGAGCAAGCAGCAAGGAGCAAGCAGTAAGGAGCAAGGAGCAAGCAGTAAGGAGCAAGGAGCAAGCAGTAAGGAGCAAGCAGTAAGGAGCAAGCACACACCTGCGGGCGGCTTTCCAAAGCCAAAGAGGGAAGGAGGTGAACCACCCGACTCCCCTCCCACAGGCGACGACGACACCCTCCGCTTCCTCCTCGGCTCTGCCTCCTCCTCCTCCTCGCCTCCTCCCCTCCTCCCCATATCACCCCCCTCCTCTCCTCCCCTTCTCCCCCTATCCCCCCCATCACCGCCACCAAAAGCAGTAGCCGCACCTGCATCCTTTCCAGCAGCTGGAGCGGCGGCTGCTGGCTTAAAGCCAAACAATGCTGCCCCTGCTGCGGCTGGTGCTGCCCCTAAAGCCGCTCCTCCTCCTCCTCCTGCTGCTGCTGCTGCTGCTGCTGCTGCAGGAGAAGCTTCCGCAGCTGCTGGTTTGATGCCGAACAATGGTCCTGCCGTTGGGGAAGCTCCTGTGAGTGCAGGTGCTGGTGCTGCTGCGGATTGAGAAGCAGTGGCAGGGGGGACGGAGGGTGTGGGGGAAATGCCAAAGGAAGGAGCACTGGCAGAGGTAGCGGCAGCAGGGGCAGGGGCAGGGGCAGGAGCAGGGACAGGGGCAGCAGGGGTAGAAGACCCAAAGAGAGAGGTTGTGGCAGAAGCAGAGGAGCCAAAGGAAGGGGCCTTGAACCCAGACGCACCAAAGGACGACGCTCCTGCTGCTGCTGCTGCTGCTGCTGCTGCTGTTGCTGCTGGTGCTGCCACAGCTGCTGCTGCTGCGGGTGCTGCTGTGGGTTTGCCTTGGGAGGTGTCTGGAGATGCTGGCTTTGCAGGGGAGGGTTGTGGCGCGAGAGTTGCTGCATGCGCTGCTGAGCCAAAGAAACTGGAATGGGGCAAGGGAGGGGCAGGGCGGGCATGGGGGAGCAGGGGGAGTGGAAAGAGGTACAACGGAAAAGAGTGAGAAGGGGTGTCTAGTGATGCTGGCTTTGCAGGCGTGGGTTGCGGCGCGAGAGTTGCTGCATGCGCTGCTGAGCCAAAGAAACTGGAATGGGGCGAGGGAGGGGTGGGCATGGGAGGGCAGAGCGGGCGAAAAAAAAGGCGCAACGGAAACGCGGGATGAGCAGTGAAGTTTAAAATAAAATAAAATGGGGAAATGGGGGAGTCGACAACGAAGCATTATCTTTCAATCATGTGCACCCCTCCTTACCCTACTGCACCCACGCCATTCCCACACAGTCCCACACCCCTCCTCCAATTCACCTTCCAGTGGTAGCACCCGTGCTCTTTTCCTTGCCTCTATCGCCCTTGCTCTGCTCCTCGCCCTTCTCCCCCTCGCGCTGCTGCCCGCCGGTCACAGGAGCGGCAGAAGCAGCGTCCGTTCCTGTTTTAGCTGCCTCTCTATCGGCCGCCTTGCTGCCTCCTGCTCCTGTTGCTGCTGTTGCACCTGTTGCTCCTGCTGCTGCTCCTCCTCCTCCCGCTGCTGCTGCGTCCTGGCTTGGCCTGTCCTCCTCGTCCTCCTGTGTGCCAACGAACGTGGGGGGCAATGACACCAGTTAACACACGTTATCACAAGACTCAAGTATAGGGAGTAAGAGGGAATCGAAAGCACAGCCGGAGAAAAATGGTGGCCATTCTGTCTGCGAGCTTTAACGACGAGTTCTATTCGTTAGCATTTGCAAACCGCTAATATCCCATCCAAACCCTTCCAAACCCTTCCAAACTCTCCAAACCCATTCAGACCCATCCGAAAATACTCACCTCGAAAACAGACATTCTGAACCCATGGCGGCCTCTCCTCGTCCCCTGCCCACCATCCTCCTTCCCACCATCCACCAACGCACCTCCCCCTACACGCCTCGCCTCCCCCCCCTCCTCTCCCCTCGCCCCCTCCTTCTCCCTCCCCAGCCCATCGCCTCTCTGCTCCTGCTGCTCCTGTTGCTTTTGTCTCTGCTGTCCCTGTTGTTGCTGTTGCTGCTGCTGCTGCTGCAACTGCTGCTCGTTTTCTCTGCTTCTTGCCCCATTCTCCCCTCCCTCCCCACCGCTCTCCCCCTCAACAACCTTCTCTTTCCCCTTCAATCTCTGCAACTCACTACCCCCACTCACTCTCCTCCTTTCCCCTGACCGACCAAAACCCTCCGCAGCAGGCAAAGCCCCAGCCATCCGATCCAACGTGTCCAGGATTTTCCGGGCAGATTGAGCTGACCGGGAAGGAACGCTTGCTAAGATTTGGTCCCTCTTTAACTGCTGCAACAGCTGCTGCTGTTGCAGAGGCAACCAGTCGTCTCTATCCCCTTCTCTAAGCCTCCTTAAAGCCCTCCCTCTTCCCATCCTCCTGCTCCACCCTCCCTCTTCCTCATCCTCCTCCCCCTCCGCTGCTGCTGCCAGCACTGCTGGCGAAAACGACACTCTCCTCTGGCGAGTCTGGTTACCAGTCCCACCGTTACGCAGCCCTCCTGCGCTTGGAACGATGCTGCCCCTGCGCCTATGAGGAACAGCAGAGGGGCTTATAAGGGGTACAGCACCCCAAGGGCTTGCGCTGGGTGGGCTGGGTTCATGCAGTTGTGCGTTGCTGCGCTTGCGAGACTGCCAAATGGCAACAGACGTGTTGAGGGGCAGCGAGAAAGAGACAGTTAAAACCACTGATTTTTGCGACATGTTAAGAAAGAAAGAACTCTGGTTCTGCCAGACATGCGGCGATGAGTGTTGAGAGTGCAGCAACGAGATCGCTCCACTCATCTCCCCTCCTTTCCTTTCCTTTCCTCTCCTTTCCATGGGATGACGTGACAGCCTTACCTTGGTCGCTGGCGTCAGCTGGGTCTGGTACGGCGTCCACGCTCGAAGGCTCACTCCCTGCCACGGACGGAATCACAAGGCAATGAGAAGGGTGGGGTGGGTTGTTGGGGGAAGAGGGGGGAGGGGGGAGGGGGAGAGGCGGGGTGGTTTGGGGGTGGGGTTGGTTTCAGGAGACAGTCTTACAGTCGTAGGAAAGCCGTTGCCACGTCTACAGGCAACAATTTCACTAACCTCACTCACCCACCCACTCACTCACCTTCTCAGCCGCTTCTGCTGCTACTGGTGCCGGTGGTGGTGTTTTTGCTGCAGGAAAAGCGGCCATACTGGGTCGCATGAACGCCCTCGCGACGTCAACAGGCGATACGTTCATTCCATCGCCATCAGCACCTCCAGAAATGTCATCAAGTGTCACCCGAGGCGTAACCTGAGGTGTAACCCGAGACGTAACCCGAGGCGTAACCCGAGGTGCAACGTGCACAGTGTTAGCTGCATTCTCCCGCCCTCTCATCCCATCTGCCGCCACCCAACTGCCACTGCCGCCAGTCTTCCTTCTCTTCCCCGCAGATGCTTCCACCCTCCCTTCTTGCCCCTCGTCCTCTTCCTGCCGCCTCCCCTCCCCTTCCTCTTCCTCTTCCCCTTCCCCATCCTCGTTCCCCTCTTCCTTCTCCTCCTGCTTGCCCTCTGTCCTCTCTGCTTCGCCACTCGCCACGTGTTGACGCAGCAGCTCGTTCAGCCGCTGAAACTCGCGCCTGTAAGGTAGGGCCGTGACACGTCAGCATGGCGGGACCAACAAGGGATTAATCAGATGCGAGGGGTTCGGATTGGAGCTTTAAAGGTGGAACGCAAGAACGCGTATAGTAAGATACGCCGCGAGCAGAACCGGGAGGATAGAGAACTAGAAACGGTTTGAAAAAACCGAAAGTTCCCAGTGAAGGTGATTGGTTGGCACATTGTCAATGACCTGCGGATGTGACGAATGACGAAAAGAGGGCCACGAGTTTACGATAGACGAACGATACGTGTTACCATCAAAGAAATCAGGTTACCAACAGCGAAAGCGATGTCTCACGTCTCAGCAGCTGCTCGACCTCCGACATCACCACGGCCTCGTTCCCATGTTTCCCGTACGATGTATTCGGAATATAACCTACCCTAAAGATTAAGAATAACATGCGAATCTGCAACATAACGTACAGCGACAACGGCGTCCCTCGTCTCAGAAGCTGCTCAACCTCCGTCAACACTGCGCCTTCCTCCCTCTGCTGCTTCCCGTTCGCTCCTCCCGCCTGTCGATCCCGGATATTACCAGCAGCACCAGCAGCATTCGCTCCCTCCGCGGGCTCGCTGCTGGTTGCGCCGTCAGACGGTCGCTTGTCCAACACGCCTTGTCCCTCGCCTTGCGTGTTACGCCGGTTACCCTCTGGACAAAAGATTGGAAAAATATATGCATTATAGGAGATTTATCACAAGGCGAGATCGCTAACTTCACGCTTCTACACGGCGACTCGATACTGGTCTGGGCTGTCAAGCAACTGCAGACGCGGTTCAAGAGTTTGTAAACCCTATAATATGCGTTAAGACGGTGAACCGGATCGACTCGTGAGGTAAACCTATCGACTCTTCCGCGTGAAATAACTAAACTTAAATCAGACCACGGGAAACGCATCGTCGAACACCACGGCATTGGTGCGATTTCGCTTAATGAACATCCGAGATTCAAGATCCGTGATTGAATACCTCGCGAGCTCCAAGGCCATCTGACGAGCGATCCAATCGAATTCCGCCACGAGCCAAACCAGCCGCTTCCCGCGCTTCCCACCCCGTCTTGCTTCGGCTCATCCCTCCTTTCACCATTCCTCCCCGGCGCTTCTAGCAACGCGTCTGCGCGGCCTTGGGATTCCCCCGGAGATCCCGCTGCCGACGTGGCAGTTCGAATTGCTGCTGCAGCGTAGCCAGCGGCAGCGTGCCTTCCGGACGTAGGTCTCGCGTAAGGCGCGGACGAGCGACTCGCATGGCGCTTCCCATGAGAGGCTTTCCCTCCTTTGCCGCTACCGTCAACGCCAACCCATCCGTTCTCGTTATAACCACCTTCGACCGCTTGCGAGCGACGGTAAGGAAAGTCGCCGTTTAAGGCAGCTAGCGGAACCGACTCCATCCTGGCAGACGAATCTATACAGCTAGGTAACTCTAGAGATACCCAGCTCCGAGTGCCTTCGGAATCAGGGAAAGAGAGAAAGAAGAGGATAGGGGGCTAGTCTTGGATCAATCGGAGAGACTAGTTCTGGATGGACCTGTATGGGCCTAGGAGTGAGGTGAACTCTTGTGTGGGATGGGATGGAATGGGACGGGACGGGATGGGATGGGATGGGATGGGATGGGATGAGATGGGATGGGATGGGATGGGATGGGATGGGATGGGTTTGGTAGGGATGGGTTGTGTGCAGAAATAAGGATGGATGAGGCAAGTGGCTTGCGATGGCTTGTGGAGATCTCGGTGGAGGGTTTCTCTGGTGGTTGGCTTGTGGGAGAGAAATTTCGGCGCGGGCAGTTCAAGAAACCAAAATCGGTATTGAGTTAGGCTTTACTGGAAGCTAGAATCAGCTAAACAGTATTCTTTGTTTCTGTTTTCCTACTTTTTTCTCGTTTCGGAGGATTTTGGAAGTTCCAATTGGGTGCAAGGGCAGTCCGGTCTGGACTGTCAGGTCAGGGCAAAGGCTTCCCACCTTGCTGGACGCGAAAGTTGGCGATTTCGCGGCGAAAGATATCTGGCCACGAAACCTCTGACGACAAGTCGTCGAGAAAATCTGCGACTGAGAAATCCGCGTTATTCTACAACACTTCTCTGAGATAGCTCACTGTATTATCAGATTCTGACTATATCGAGATCTGCTGTGACTCTAACAGTTTGTATTTGCAAATTCAAATGCGCTTCTGGGTTCCCGCCAAAAACAGCTCCCAGAGTTTCCTGGGGAGTGTATTGTCCGTTGCACTAGCCAGCCACTTCGTGCCGCTGCTTCCATTCCATCCGTCCTCTGGGCTCTGACATGACAATTGATTATATCCTGCCGTTTCGCTGCTCCTGACAACTAGGAAGGCTTCACTCTTGCGATTGTTAGCTCGTGCGTCTGCTGTGAAAAACAAAAAATATACCATTGGCGTCCGTTCAACCCACCTTCAGTTCCGGAATCTAAACTCTTTACAGTGACGGCGTGCAGCTTATATTTTAAGCTGTGTGCCCCTCATTTCTGACTCGGCTAATCTGCAACTTGTGCTCTAAATCAATGGGTAGTCCGATATTATCCGACGAGAACATGACAGACCATTCCGAACCTCCATCGAAAGTTGAAGATACAGACCCTGCTGTCGCGGCCGAGCCGCAAGATACCAAACAGTCCGCCGCCGAGTCGTGTTTCAGCACGGACCTACTAAGAATCTACTATCGCCGCCTCTTCCCCTACGCAGACATGGCTCGCTGGCTCTCGTACTGCAACGACAGGAAACTTCCCGGAACCGACGCGTCGTATCTCCAGCGTCGCGAGTTTTCGTTCACTCTAGAGCACGACATCTACGTGCGATACCAGTCGTTCCGCGACGCCGCGGACATGGAAGCCGCGATCCGCGATAAGAACCCGCATAAGATCGACATAGGAGCCGTCTACAACGTCGACGTACGTAAGACTCGCCGTTACTTTTTCAGCGCGCTGTAAAATTTTCGAATTGCGTGTGACTTTCACCGTGCCTGAGAATTTATCAAGGATTACTCCCTCGCAATTGCAGCGCGAAAGACGAGCGGTGTATGAAGGGTGCGAGAAGGAGAAGGCGTGTTCGCTTCTTTATGCGATATAATCATTCCTCCTTGTTATCATCTCTTCTTTCCATATGCATATGGTAACAGCCGGCGAGACGAGCGGCGTATCAGGGAATCGGGTCGGAGAGCGCGTTCGCACCTGTGGAACGGGAGCTTGTGTTCGACATTGTAAGTTGCCACTTCTCGTATTCGTGCATTTCATAGTAACGACGCCTTTTTCGTGTTTCTTACACTGTAAGTTGCCACTTTCCGTATTTGCGCCTTTCACAATAACGATGACATCTCCTCTCTATATTCTCGTCACCAACAATAAGCGTCCTAAGCGACCACAAGGATGGTCCAACTTGCTGAACCGGGGAAAGAGTCTGTGTTGATTGCCGATCACTTATGACTTGGATTGTCTGAATGGATTTTGTTGTATGCAGGAAATAAGCGACTATAATGATATGCGGATCTCCGGCTCGATGCGTTAGTGTGCACCAAATGCTGGCTACCCATGTCGAACATTGACTGTACTTTATCCTTTTCTGCCTCACTCGTTACAGGATATAAGCGACTACGACGATGTGCGAACTTGCTGCTCAGGAGCGTCGGTGTGCACAAAATGCTGGCCGCTTATGACAGCTGCCATTAAAGTCGTCGACACTGCCCTTAGAGGTATCTTCTTTCTTCTATGCACTTTTCTTCTTTTTTACAATGAGCATTTTCCTCTGGTCTCTTCTCATAATGTGCCCTCCCTGGTTCCCTCTCTCCGTCCCGCTTCCTCACTGTGCATGCCCCTGCTCACCAAGTACCCGCCAGAGGACTTTGGATTCGAGCACATCTTGTGGGTGTTCATTCACTGGCAGGAGTGTTGGGCGCACTTTTCAAGGAAGTATTCGCTCTCTTTCTCGCACTTTCCCTCCCCACTGGCTTTCTTCCCACCCGCCAGAGGATTTTGGTTTCGAGCACATTTTGTGGGTGTTCAGTGGCAGACGAGGCGTGCATTGCTGGGTGTGCGACAGGCGAGCAAGGAGGTAAGGGGGGGTTGGTGCTTCTTATTTCTTCTGAGCCCGCTTGACGAAAAAGCGTGCATTGCTAGGTGTGTGACAGACGAGCAAGGAGGGGAGGGGGGGTTAATGCATACATATCTTTCACGGATGGAAAAGGTATAGCATTGCATTAGGCTGGGCAGTGAGAGGACAGATGGTTACCCCTTTATCGGCGTGGGGAAAGTTGGTGGCAGGGAAAATCTTGATATGGAAAGTTGGTGATAGGAAAGTTGGTCATCCTCATCCCCTCTTCCCCTCCTCCTCACCCCCATCCCCAACCCTCGTCAGGCTAACCAATGAGCAACGGTCTGCAGTGGCTGAATATTTCCGAGTGTATAAGGTATTTGGGATGTCCAACATATGATCACTCGTGCACTTGTAACACCATTGGCAGGGAAATGCTATTCGAGGCAAAAAATGTTTGTTTCATATTATGTGCATAGATGAAGTTGACTAAAGTGCTACTAACAGCATCAAGTTGACTTTTGAGTTGACTCAAAAGTCAACTTAATAAAGTTGACTCAAAGACCCACGTTCTACTAACACCATCAACACCACGCTAACACCATATTAACACGATGTGCAGGGAACTGAAGCCAATGGAAGCAAGGTGTCGTTCTCGGGTGCAGCTCTCCATCCCTCCCTCATGTGAGCAAATTATCTTCCTGTGAGAAAGTGAATTCTTTCTGTGTGTAGCATATGGCCTTTCAACACGATCAACGTTCTTTTCTTTAGGTCTTTTTTCATTTTGAGATGTTTTTGTTCCTGTTACGTCACATGTGACGGTCTACCTTGTGTTTTCGTTCGACTCGCCCTTACCGTTCAGGAGGGCATACGACCAAGTATTGCGGGGCACATTCGAGGTTGACGTGCTGCCCAATCAAGAGCTCCTTCCGGGATGCTTTGAACCACACTGAACCGCACTACCACCATCCGTTTCGTGCCCTGGCTGCCCCCATCAGGAGAACATACGACGAAGTATTGCGGGGCACATTCGAGAGTGACGTGCTGCCAAACCAAGAGCTGCTTCTGGGATGCATTGAACCGCACTCAACCTCCTTCCACTCCTTGCTCCCGCCCTGTCTTCCCCTTTCAGGAGGGCATACGACCAAGTATTGCGGGGCACATTCGAGGGCGACGTGCTGCCAAACCAAGAGCTGCTAAGCCAACCAGACACGTGGAAGAGGGTGCTGAATCAACTGCCAGACCAAGGTGAGTCAAAGTGCGGCTTATGCACAAGGTGCGATTCAGAAGGGGGGTCGCCAAAGCATTAGCTGCTGAGCCAACCAGACACATGGAAGAGGGTGCTGAATCAACTGCCCGACCAAGGTGAGTCAAAGTGCGGCTTATGCACAAGGTGCACAAGGTGCGATTCAGAAGGGGGGTCGCCAAAGCATTAGCTGCTGAGCCAACCAGACACATGGAAGAGGGTGCTGAATCAACTGCCCGACCAAGGTGAGGTTTGGGGTTTGGGGTTTTTGCCAAAATGTTGGTGCAAAAGGTGCGATCAAGAAATGGGGCTTCTCAATCAAGAGCTGCTCGGCCAATCAGACACGTGGAAAAGGGTGCTATTTCAGCTGCCTGACCGAGGTGCGATCGAGTGTTGTGAGGCCGATGTATGGCCAAGTGCTGGTGTGCAAAGTGCAGTCAAGAGGGTGACATGCCAAGGTGCTGTGTAATCCAAGAGGGGTTGCCCAACCAAGGGCTGCTGAGCCTACCAGACACATGCAAGAGGGTGCTGAATCAACTTCCCGACCAAGGTGGGATTTAGGGTGCAGGGCCAAATGCTGGTGCAGAAGGTGCTATTAAGAAAGGGGGCTGCCCAACCAAGGGCTGCTGAGCCTACCAGACACGTGCAAGAGGGTGCTGAATCAACTTCCCGACCAAGGTCAGTCAAAGTGAGGATTCGGAATCTGCCAGATACTGGTGCACAACGTGCAAAGTAAAAGGTCCAATGGGGAAATTTTACCACTCAACTCATGCCCCCTATGCCCTTCTTGCGACCATCCCCCTTTCGGCCCATCCTCCGCCCCTATGCCCCTCTCCCCCCTCCCGTCCCCTTCCCCCACTCCCCCCTCCCGTCCCCCTCTCCCGCTCCCCTCCCCCCCCACTATGTGCAGAGCTGCAGGATCGGATGGATGCCACGTGGCGCAGCGACAGCAGGCGTGCGTCAGCAGCTGCTGACGTCAACGTGTACAGGTGGCAGCAGCTGGAAGCCACCACACGGGCCGCGGCTAAGAAGGTAAGCGCCTCCCTCAGTTGAACCTTAGATTGATATGCTAGAAGATGTACCCTTTAATGGGCTGCTACAGAAGTAACACCTCTTGCAGTTGTTCTCCCATAATGGACTGTTAAGAAAATATATCACTTGCAATAAGCCCCCTGTTTCTTCCTTCCCACCCCTCTCTCTCCCTTCCTCCCTTCCAGAATGTAACCCTAAGGAAGGCGGTGGAGGCGATAGTGTTTGCCTTCACATACCCTCGCCTTGATCTGGAGGTGAGTGCCTGGGTCTAATTTGTTTTAGCCTTGTGGGTTTTTGAGACATCTCAGAACCAACCTCTTATTTCATGTGTTTGCCTTCACGAACCCTCGCCTCGATCTGGAGGTGGGTGTGTAGGTCCGTTCATACTAAGCCTGGTGGGCTTCTTCTCTCTACTGCATGATGACTTTTGAGTCGACTCAAAAGTCAGCCTGGTGGGCTTCTCTCTACTGCATGATGACTTTTGAGTCGACTCAAAAGTCAGCCTGGTGGGCTTCTTCTCTCTACTGCATCCGTCCGTGCGCATCAATGTCTCATTGCTTCTTACAGTTTTTAATCTGCAATATTTATTCTTCTTTTCTCAAAGTTGTTGAATCAACTCAAAGGCCACGCCTGATTTCGCTACGCCTCTGTCTCTCTACGTCTTTGTCTCTTTGTCTCTCTGCCTCTCTAACCCTCTGTTCCTCTCAGGTGTCGAAGCACATGAACCATTTGCCATTGAGTCGACTCAAGTGCAACCCCATATTTTTCTCTGCCTCTCTGCCCCTCTGTTCCTCACAGGTCTCAAAGCACATGAACCATTTGCTCAAGGCCCCGTTCTGCGTGCACCCAAAGACAGGTGACTTTCGTGCCCCTCCTGTGATGCTGCCACTTGTTGAGTGGACAGGTGATCTTGCACATAGTTGACTTTTGAGTCGACTCTAAAGTCGGCCCCGTTCTGCGTGCACCCAAAGACATGTGACTTTCGTGCCCCTCCTGTGTTGCTGCCACTTGTTGAGTGGACAGGTGATCTTGCACATGCTCCATTCATCAAAAGCACGGTTCTGCATGCTCCATTCATCAAAAGCACGGTTCTGCATGCTCCATTCATCAAAAGCACGGTTCTGCATGCTCCATTCATCAAAAGCACGGTTCTGCATGCTCCATTCATCAAAAGCACGGTTCTGCATGCTCCATTCATCAAAAGCACGGTTCTGCATGCTCCATTCATCAAAAGCACGGTTCTGCATGCTCCATTCATCAAAAGCACGGTTCTGCATGCTCCATTCATCAAAAGCACGGTTCTGCATGCTCCATTCATCAAAAGCACGGTTCTGCATGCTCCATTCATCAAAAGCACGGTTCTGCATGCTCCATTCATCAAAAGCACGGTTCTGCATGCTCCATTCATCAAAAGCACGGTTCTGCATGCTCCATTCATCAAAAGCACGGTTCTGCATGCTCCATTCATCAAAAGCACGGTTCTGCATGCTCCATTCATCAAAAGCACGGTTCTGCATGCTCCATTCATCAAAAGCACGGTTCTGCATGCTCCATTCATCAAAAGCACGGTTCTGCATGCTCCATGCATCAAAAGCACGGTTCTGCATGCTCCATTCATCAAAAGCACGGTTCTGCATGCTCCATTCATCAAAAGCACGGTTCTGCATGCTCCATTCATCAAAAGCACGGTTCTGCATGCTCCATTCATCAAAAGCACGGTTCTGCATGCTCCATTCATCAAAAGCACGGTTCTGCATGCTCCATTCATCAAAAGCACGGTTCTGCATGCTCCATTCATCAAAAGCACGGTTCTGCATGCTCCATTCATCAAAAGCACGGTTCTGCATGCACCTGAAAACAGTGAGCTGTTCCCTGCCTGCGTCTGCTTTGGTTTGCGCATCCTCCTGACTCCTGTTTCTGGGTGCTCTATTTCTGGTGCTGTGTGCGTGGCCATCTCCCTTCTCACTCCCTTCTCACTCCCTTCTCACTCCCTTCTCACTCCCCTCTCACTCCCCTCTCGCCGGTGCTGTGTGTGTGCCCATAGACCCGGCCAACTGTGCTGACTTCGAGCCAAGCCAAGCCCCCACGCTCAATCAGGTGCTGTTGTGTCCCTCGTAGCACCATCTCTCGAATTTAGTACGCCTCTATGTTTCTCAGTTAAGTAGTACTCAGTTACTCTTCACCCCCTCTCCAGTTCCCTCATATTTGGTTTGTGTCAACTCAATGAAAAGTCCACAGCTGGATATCCTTGAACCTTTTGAGACGTCGCAAAAGCAAGCCAATGGAAAGTCCACAGCTGGATATCCTTTGAACCTCTCCTGATAGCCAACGCAACCTTTGAAGCTGACTTCTGTCCCTTCCTCGTAAATCCCTTGCTCCCTTTCCTCCTCCCTCACCCCTTCCTCTCTGTCCTCCCTCACCCCTTCCTCTCTGTCCTCCCTCACCCCTTCCTCTCTGTCCTCCCTCACCCCTTCCTCTCTGTCCTCCCTCACCCCTTCCTCTCTGTCCTCCCTCACCCCTTCCTCTCTGTCCTCCCTCACCCCTTCCTCTCTGTCCTCCCTCACCCCTTCCTCTCTGTCCTCCCTCACCCCTTCCTCTCTGTCCTTCCTCACCCCTTCCTCTCTGTCCTCCCTCACCCCTTCCTCTCTGTCCTCCCTCACCCCTTCCTCTCTGTCCTCCCTCACCCCTTCCTCTCTGTCCTCCCTCACCCCTTCCTCTCTGTCCTCCCTCACCCCTTCCTCTCTGTCCTCCCTCACCCCTTCCTCTCTGTCCTCCCTCACCCCTTCCTCTCTGTCCTCCCTCACCCCTTCCTCTCTGTCCTCCCTCACCCCTTCCTCTCTGTCCTCCCTCACCCCTTCCTCTCTGTCCTCCCTCACCCCTTCCTCTCTGTCCTCCCTCACCCCTTCCTCTCTGTCCTCCCTCACCCCTTCCTCTCTGTCCTCCCTCACCCCTTCCTCTCTGTCCTCCCTCACCCCTTCCTCTCTGTCCTCCCTCACCCCTTCCTCTCTGTCCTCCCTCACCCCTTCCTCTCTGTCCTCCCTCACCCCTTCCTCTCTGTCCTCCCTCACCCCTTCCTCTCTGTCCTCCCTCACCCCTTCCTCTCTGTCCTCCCTCACCCCTTCCTCTCTGTCCTCCCTCACCCCTTCCTCTCTGTCCTCCCTCACCCCTTCCTCTCTGTCCTCCCTCACCCCTTCCTCTCTGTCCTCCCTCACCCCTTCCTCTCTGTCCTCCCTTCAGCAGGTGGATGAGATCGATGCGGCTCATGGGGCATCAGATGCCACCTCTTACAGGAGTTGCCCTCAGTGTTCCTCTCCCATGGGGCATCAGACGGCACCTCTTACAGGAGTGGCCTTCTTTCTCCTTATCCTCCATTCCTCTTCTTCCCCCCCCTCCCCTCGCTCCTTCCTCCCTGTTCCTTTCCACAGCTGATGCATGAGATCAATGCAGCCCATCGGGAATCAGATGGCGCCGCTGCTGCACCCACTGGCAGGCCTCCTTGCCTCAATTCTCCCTTCTTATCCTCCACCATTCTCCCTCGCCCTTCCCTCCCCTCACAGCTGATGAATGAGATCAATGCAGCCCATCGGGAATCAGATGGCGTCGCTGCTGCGGCCATGGGTAAGGGCTCCTTGCCTCTTTTCCTCCTCACCTTCCTTACCTCTACCGTTATTTCTGTCCTTCGTTCCGTGCCTTGTCGATACTCTGGTGCATTTGATGTGCAATACGTGGGCTTTTGACTAAGTAATGAACTTTTCTGCATTGCTTTGGCTCCGTATCCTGTGAAATGTTCTTGGCTCTCTCGCGCTCGCTCCCTCCACTGCAGGCATTGAGTCGACATCACTCGCTCCCTTCATGGAAATCTTTCGAAGCACCTTGGTTGCTTGCTGCCTCCAAGGTAATGAATCTGCTGTGTAATCCCGATTTTCTTAACTGTATTCTGTTAATATCGCATATATTTTTGAACACCTGTGCTGTTGCTACCAGTTTAAAATTGTTGTGGCTTTTGACCCTGTCTGCACCATCCCCTGTATTGCAGGAGGAACTGGAGGCAGAACATAAACAGAAGCTTCACAGTGGTGCAAAGCCAGAACAGTGGATTGGTAGTGCTTCCATATACAGCCCAGCCCAGAGGAATCTTGTCAACATGTATATACGGTACTACTGCTGCCAATCTCTTGTTACACTGCCGATTTTCAATTGTGAACGCCAGTGTAAACATTAAAGCCAGGATCTCAAGAACCACAAATGTTTTGCAGTTGATGGGTGGAGGTTGGCTGCGATTGGTTGACGGGGTGCAAGGGGTGCAGCGAGGTATGAGAAGGAAACTGAAATCGTCTGTGGGTGGCCGAACCTTGTAGGCATGGAATTTGGTGCGGATCCGAAGCTAGAATGCCTGAAATTTGCCGAAAGTCTCATGTCTCTGAAATTGTTTTGCATTTGGTGCTGGGCCAAAAACTTGGGAGTGTCGCATGCCAAATTGCCTAGCCAACCAGTCAACTTAGCCTAAAAAAATGGGGTTACTCAGCGTCAACTGTTTTGCAATTGATCTCAATTTCTCTTGAGATATTACAATTTTTAAACACATTCGTGTTTTTCAAAAATTGTGTATTGTGAAAGCGAAGCTGCCTGTACCGAATATTTGGCAGCGTCGAAGCGCGCTAAACGCCCTTCTCCAACTACAAAAACCGTGGGTTGGAGTTCATTTCCCTCCACCCACGTTTCTCTATTTTCAACGGCTCTATCAACATTTCCGTTCGAGTAGACTTCTTTCCGTCCAAGCTGGCTAGAACTCGCAGTCTCCCGAGAGGCGTGTCACCCTCAACTTTACTGCGCGACATTTTTACATACAATCGCTCAACTATGGCGTCCACGCCGACACTTAACCGCGGCAATTCGTCCGCGCCGACTTCCGACTCCGACCGTAACGCCCGAGAATTGACGGGCGATCGCCGTAACAAGCGGCGGGCAGACGAAGTATCGCCCGCCCCGACGGCAGTGGACGTGCTGTTGGGCGGGCTCGAGGTCAACAAAAACTCGAGCACCCCCCTCCAGCAGCAGCACCCTTCGGCACCTGTGGCGCCAGTGGCGCCTGAGGCACCCGTGGCGCAAGTGGCGACGAAAATGCCTGCAGCACCTGTGGCGCCACACGCGCCTGACGCACAGCACGCGCCAGCGCCTGTGGCTGGACCGTCGCGTCAGCGCCAGAGGCGCCGAACGGCGTCTTCGTCTGACGCGACGACCCCGGCGTTGACTCCGGCGTTGACCCCGGACCAAATCGCCGCACTTCTGTCCCTGTTACAGCAGCAGCCCGTCAGCGTTACAGCTGCGGAAACTGCACTACCCGCGACCTCTGCTTCTGCAAAAAAGGAAACTGCAAAAACACAAAAAGGAGCGCGAGGAACAACGGCGAACCGGCACAACAAGGAAGCAGCGGCCAACATCCCACCTGCGCCAGCTGCTGATAATGACACTGACGACTCGGACGACGACAACGGTGAGGCTCCAGTCAATGCTCCAAATTTTATCTCCATGGAACACCTCCCCCCTCTCCCCTCTAACACTAACACCACGTGGTCGGCGGCGACGTTCAACCACCCGGAAGTGCGGGCGAAAGCGGAGGTCTTGGAGGACATGAGGGCCTACCTGAAGTACACGGAGTACAAGCTGCAGCACGACGACTTGGCGGGCGGACTCGAAATGGTCGTTGCCGCTCTCGACGACATCTCGGCGCGCTTCGACATGTTTCAAGTCGAAGATGCCGCCGATGAACGCGTCGCCAAGCGCTACAAGATGTACCTGCAGAAAAGCTTGCTCACCTCGCGGCCATACAAGCAGGCAGTCGCGGACGTTGCTGCCATGGACCGAGCGGCGGCCGCTCATGCTCGCTTCAACCGCGGCGGAAACAACGGCGCAACGGCATTCCCCCCAAAGTGTGGACCGCCGCCATCGGGCAGCTTCCACGGCTTTCGTGGCTCGTGCTTCCGCTGCGGTCAGCCGGGCCACGTCGCCAATGCCTGCCCTCGAAACGGGCAGGGAGGCCAAGGACCCGCACCCGTCGTGTAGGGGTCGGGATATGGCTAAGCAAGCCATTGGGCGTGATGCACGGTGCACTCTCGAGTGCTTAGACCGTGGGCAGCCTATTAGGGCTTGCGGTGGCCATGGGCTAGCCCTAGGATAGGGTAGTAAGGAAGGGCCATGATCCTAGCTTTGGGGAAGAGGAAGAATGCCTCTCGGTCCCCCGTATGCCCCAATTGATGGGATGAAAAGCATGCTAGTTGACATAGCAATGTATGACCCATGAGATGAAGAATTTCGACCCATTGCTTGGTGAAGGATCTAAAACGGAAGAAAGCACGAAGGAAATGGAGGAGGAGAAAGAGAAGGAGAAAATGCATCATATGTTCCTCACTCGAACCACCGCCGCTGGATACGGCAAGGATGGGCAGCCTTGGCTTTATTGGAAGTAGGCCCCAAAGGACACGAAATAGCATGGACCGTATGAGAACAAACAATAATAAAGAAGGGGAGAGACTGGGAGCCTAAGAGAGGGGACGTGTGGAAGGGCATGGGCCCAAGTAAGGTAGGCATACATATCTCCAAATAACAATAAGGACTGAGACAGCGAGAGAGAGAGAGAGAGAGAGAGAGAGAGAGAGAGAGAGAGAGAGAGAGAGAGAGAGAGAGAGAGAGAGAGAGAGAGAGAGAGAGAGAGAGAGGTTAGCGGCGGCAGAGAAGGACTCGGCTGACACTGAGAGACCTGCAGCTGGGCCTGCGGCGTCTGAGGCGCTAGAAGAGAGGCCCACGTCGGCGGCGGCTGCGGCGGCAAGCAACTCGGGCCGGAAGACGCAGACGGCGCCACCGGCTCAGCCCCGGGCGGCGCCACCGATGGGGAGGATAACAGGGCCGCCGGCGCAGAGAAAGGCTGTTGCTGTGACGAAGAAGAAGCCAGCGACGGCAACGGTCGAGGCGGCAGGGGCTGCGTCGATGGTTGCGAGTGAGGCGCCCGTGGCACCTGCGACCGTGGGGCCTGAACCAAGGATCGCGCCGACTGCAGGGCAAGCGACGGAGATGGCCAGGGAGGGCGGCGGCGGCGGAAGGATTGACCCCGGGCCCTTAGATGCGGATGAGTCCGCCCGCGGGGAGACCGATAAATCGGCTCACGAGGCGCAGACGAACCGACGCGTGCCTGAGAGGAACCGCCGCCAGAAGCCGCGGCCGCAATAACATCAGCGGCGGCTCGGAGAAGGGCTGGCACCCGCCCGACCTGGGCCCCTTGTGGGTTGGACGCATCAGGCAGATCCGCCCCAGGCAGTCGCCGAGGTGGAGGGCGGCGCCGACCAGTCATCACCGCTGGAGATCGCGGAAGAAGAGGCAGAGGCGCAGGAGGAGAGGGAGAGCGCCGCCGAAGAGGCAGAGGAGAGGAGGGCCGCGGCGAGACGCGGCCGCCACCAAGGGGGAACGAACCGGCAGCAGGCCCTGCGGGAGCAGGCCAACTGGAGAGCTGAAGGTCGACCGCCGGAAACCGTGGCGCCTGGGGCGGCAGCGCGAGGAGCGCGAGGGAGGGGCCAAGGCAGGGGAGGAGGCCTGGGAAACTTGGTACGAGCGGTAGCAAGGGAAAAGGCCAGATCGGGGGACTGGCGGGAAAGACACGGAAGGCCGGAGCGGACTGGCACAAGACAGAACGCAAACCCAATGAGGGGTGAGGATGAAGGAAGTGATGGGGAATATATTGAATCGGAGGAGAGGGATTCTGAAGATATCTCCCTCGACGCAGAGGAGGGGATCCCGAATACAGGCGCAAACCAGGGACAGAGGAGGCCACGTGACCCACAACCAGCCCAGGAGGCCGAATCAAGTGCACAGGCTAGCGCGAGGGCAGCAAATAGAGAGCGCTCAGCAGCAGATATCGCGGATGACGAGGCCACGTGGCAGAAGGTGAAGGAGTGGGACCTGTCACCTCTACGCAACAGTGCCCAGCCCTTCCTAGGTCGGAAGCTTCCCCCCAACATTCTCGGAATCTACAGCTACTGCCTCACGATTCCCCTGCTGCGGCTTTCCAAGAACCCGACCTGCCAAGGAGCCTGGCGAATGTTGCTATTCCTGCCCCGACTCACACTGAGAGCTAACATTGGGAACGCACCTGGAAACAGGTGGAGCGAGGTGGCGAGAAGGCTGGACCAGTTCAAGTTGGAAAAGTGGGACTTACTGTACTCCCAGGCCTGCACCATACCCCAGAACTCTCAACCGAGTCGTCACCAGCCGGACCCAGAGGGCATCTGCGCGAGGGCGGAGGGGCTCGTGCGCAAGGCGAATCTGGCAAAAGAAGCAGCAGCGTTACAAACTTCGCCACTCGCAGAACCATCAAATGCGACCCTGGAAGCATTAAAAGCGAAGCACCCTGGGGCAAGGAGCGAAATCCCGAACTGGGTAACAAGATTCGCCTCCAGCAACCTCGCAACGTCAGCAGAGACCTTTCGCGAAGTACTGGCGAAATGCCCCAACGGAATTGGAGTGGGACCCTCAGGCACCTGCTTCGAGCACCTTCGAGACCCCGCGCTCACCAACAATGAAGTATTCTCTTACCTGCACGGTGTCGTCAACCACGTCCTTAGCACCCACCTGCCAGCGGAACTGACGGAGCTTTTGCTACCATCTAGACTAGTAGCCCTGGAGAAACCGGACGGAGGTGTCAGACCCATAGCCATAGGAGAAGCGATACTACGACTCACAGCTAAGGCAGCGCTTAGGGAACTAAGCACGCCCATCCGAGAATACTTCCTCCCGGTACAATTTGGAGTGGCAGTACTTGGAGGCGCCGAATGTATTATTCACACGGTGCGGGCGCTCTTAGCTGAGGATCTGAAGCGAGTGGCGCTGCAGTTAGATATCGAAAACGCCTTTAACTCGGTTGAACGCGCCGGTTTTTTCGAATCACTGCACTTCTTTGGACTCAGCCGCATCATACCACTAGTGCGTACGCTGTACGGCACACCCTCCAGCCTACTACTGGATCACGGCTTCGCGGCACCACACATCGAGAGCGCGCGCGGGGTCCGTTAAGGAGATCCATTAGGCCCCATGCTTTTCGCGGCAGCTATTCAACCGGCGCTTCAGGTGGCGTCTGACATCTTCCCGTCGGTCACGGTCATGGCCTACGCGGATGACATTACAATCGTGGGGACGGCGCAGGAAGCGACACTCACCTTGGGGATCATCACCAGGCAACTCGCCGGCCGCGGCCTCAAATGCAACCTCGCGAAATCATCTGCTTGGAGCCCATCAGGCATACCGGACGACCTTCCTGACGGCCTGGTAGCAGCAGTAGACGACATACGCGTCCTGGGGAGCCCCATAGGAACTAGGGAATACGGGAGGCGCATGATCACAGCTTCCCTAGACGCGGTGGCGGCCCCCCTAGACCTTATCAGCAGCATCCACCCGCAGCACGCCCTACTGTTGCTGTCACGCTGCGTATCCAGGCGTATCTCATATCGGCTTCGGACAACACCGGCAGACATGCTGCCCTTAGAAGAGTGGCGGGAGTGGAGCGAAGGAGTGGTGTGGACGGCGCTCAAAGCGGCACACTTGCACGTGCCGAGGAAGGAGATCGAACAGAGCCTGGTGTGGAGGCAGGCGACCCTTCCAGTATGCCTCGGCGGGCTGGGCCTCATAGATCCGGTCTCGGAAGCACCCGCAGCCTACCTGGCATCCCTATGCGCGGCCCACACCCTACTGAGTGGCCTCCCTGAGCACCTAGACCACCCCCTGCGGCGGGCTGCAGACCTGGTATCTACAGAACGCATCGAGGTGTCGGCACGGGGAGGGGAGACCCTGCAGGACCTTAAAAGCAAGCTACCAGAAAGGGCACTGGAACTCCTACATGAGCACCACCGTCAGAAGGGGGGGAAAGGGCGGCTGTAGTTGGGGCTATCCCGCGAGGTCAACTTGGACAGGGCAGCGGAGCTGATAGGGGACACCCGGGTAGACAAGCCGGGCGAGGATAACGGGCACGTGGTGCGGCTCATAGCCTTGCAGGCGCCGGGGGCAGGAGACTGGCTGCATGCCATACCCACGCGAGCGGACCTCACCTTCTCGCCCGGGCAATTCGCCATAGCCCTAGGCTTCAGGCTCGGCCTTTCCCTTCCAGTCACAGAAAACTGCCCCTGCCGCGGCAGGCGCTCCAAGATAGCAGACAGCAGCCTGCCGAATCACCTGCTGAGATGCGCGGATGGGGGGGACCGCACCAACACCCACAACGCGCTGGTGTACGCGGCACTACGCATGGCACGTGAGGCGGATTTCACTACCTTGCACGAGACGACAGGATTTTCGCCCCCAGTCAACCCTAAACGGGCGGACCTGGTCTTCCGTGACAGGGAGTCGGGTGAAACCTACCTCACAGACGTGACGGTGACCGACCCAGTGCTGCAGAGGCGGGACACCCAAGGGAGAAAGGCGCCAGGGTGGGCAGCAGAGGACGCTGCCAGGACCAAAAGGGGGCTGTATGAGGAGCGCTCCGAGTTCGCGGGGGTCCTGGGCCTGGCCGTGGAAACCTACGGGGGACTAGCGAGAGACACACAGAAATTCTTCCGCATTTTAGGCACGAGTGCGGCCAAGAAGAAGCACCGCCAAGGGAGGCCCACCACGGTGGCCTCCAGCCTGACTGCGCACTACCGACAACGCTGGTCGGTAATGCTACAGCGCTGCCAAGCCAACGCCATGCTGGCAAAGTCCAACAGGGCGGCGGAGGCAGCATACCCCCAGGCCTGGGCTGACCCTTGGGAGCCAGGCCTGGGGGACATATGGCAGGTCCTGGAAGATGAGGTGGAGGAAGTGTGGGACCTGGGAGTCTAGAAGGCTGGAGAGAAGGAGCCGGGGCAAGACCAAGGCCGCCTGAGCCACCATGGGGGCCTAGTGATAGGTGCTTGCATGCCTAGGCTGCCATGTACCAAGGAAGGTAGGAATAGTACAAGCAATGCACGCCAGGATTGCCTATGCTTCTAGGACAGCATGTATGCCAAACTACTCATGCCATGCTTGTATCCTATGACCATTATCAATACAAGACTGCTTGAGAGAGAGAGAGAGAGAGAGAGAGAGAGAGAGAGAGAGAGAGAGAGAGAGAGAGAGAGAGAGAGAGAGAGAGAGAAAGAAAGAGAGAGAAAGAGAGAGAGAAAGAGAGAGGGAGAGAAAAGGAGAAAGGGGACAAGCATGATCCTGGTCCCAAGCACCGACCCCACACACCAACGGCAGGAACCGCGTCCTACCGAGTAGACGACAAGGCAAAAAAAACAAAAAAACAAAAAAAACAGGGGGAGGGTGTGGAGAGAGAGCATGGGAAAGAGATTGCCAAAGTGCGGTGAGAAGAAGGCTTTGCAAAAAAAAAAAAAAAAAAAAAAAAAGCACAACTTCACACATCCCATCATGGGAAGGGAGGCCGATATCGTTGTGAAACGGAGGGGG
Source organism: Closterium sp. Naga37s-1 (assembly GCA_947471745.1). NCBI lineage: Eukaryota > Viridiplantae > Streptophyta > Zygnematophyceae > Desmidiales > Closteriaceae > Closterium > Closterium sp. Naga37s-1. Next base: position 2,029,888 of record CANJKZ010000966.1, read on the forward strand.
GTCATACCAATACGCCGGTTGGCGTGCAATGCATTCGCTCAAGCTTCCATGGCATGACGGCAAACCGTCAGCATTGTTCATGCTTTTGTCGAGTTATCTTTGGCGCATGCATACACACGCCAGGCTTATGCATTAACTAAGGAAAGCGACCCCCTGTTCCATTTTATTGCCATGCCGCAAATGCACAGGCGCACGGCAATACGAGGTGTCACGCGATGGCGACCCGTACGAATTCGCGGTCACTGACAAAACCGTCACACAGATGTGCGGCCGGCTGCGCTCGACCTTCGTGTGGTGGAGCTCATGGTGCCCTTGCAGCCTCGTCCTCTCCATAATCGCCAAGGGGTACTGGTTTCCATGGAGCCATGGCCCACCACAGCCCTTCCGTGAGCACAACCACGTCGGAGCATACACGCATGCTACATTCACACGTACCGCTATCCAAGAACTCACAGAAGCCGGAACGGCGGTTGAGACGGCTGCATGGGAGCTTACATGTATCAGTCCACTCAACGTGGTCGAGCAAAGAGAAAAATGCAGGCTCATTCTTGACCTGAGAAAAGTCAATGCCAACTTGATCATCCCAAAATTCAAGTACGAAGGGCTCAACTGTGAAGAAACAGGAATGGATCGACTAGGAAACATGTGGGTACAAGTAGGAAACCTAGAAGTGTTGTACCCTATAGTGTCTACCCCATTACAGCCTAGATAGACTATAGCATATGAGTTTGACACAGCCCCATAGGCAAAGTGGGGGAGAACAAGGGGTCACAAGACCAGTCAAGCAAAGCAAAGCAAAGCAAGCTCAGGGTGGATCACAACGTCACCACACATTCCGAGCACAGGTTCAAAGGCCACAAGGCCAGTTCACATGCAGGATTATATATAAAGGTAAACAAGCAGGTGCAGGTATATATAGATCACAGTACAAGTAAAGTCAAGAGGTAAGCAAGTGAGGCCAAGTAGGCACAAGACCTAGCATAGTACAGAAGCGCTGATGATCACAAGGCTGAAGTGCCTTGGTGAAGATATCAGCAGTGTTGGCCTGAGAGACCACGTAAGCAAAGGGCAGCTGACCACGCTACTGCAGCTCACGAGCAAGGAAGTAGCGAAGAGCAATGCGCTTCGTTCTGTGCTCCAGTCTGTGCTCCCGACACAAGGACAGCATGGCCTTGTTGTCTACGTAGAGAACTGGAGGAGAACGAGGCGGCTCTCCCATGTCAGTCAGCAGGTAGGTGAGCCAGCGTAACTCCTGTGCAGCCATGGCCCCTGCGTAGATCTCAGCCTCACAGCTGGAGCTGAGAACAGAAGACGAGCGGGTAGACCGCCACGAAACAGAGCCGGAACCAAGGTTGAAGGTGTAACCCTGTGACGACCGCTGCGTAGCCAGGTCGTCAACCCAAGACGCGCCTGCGTGACCAGTGAGGACCACTGGACTCCGCACTCCAAGCACGAGCCCCATGCCCGACGTACTGCACAAGTAGCGCAACACCCTCTTCGCTGCAGCCATGTGCTCTGGTCGGTGTCTCCCAGGAGCAACATGCCAAGATGCTAAGAGGGTATGCCAGGTCAGGTCGAGTGCAGGTCATCAGGTACATGAGGCAGCCAACAAGCTCTGGGTACGGGCCACTCGGCTCTACGGACTCATCCGAAGGCAGAGCTGAGAGCGAGTGGCGAGTAGACAGAGGAGTGGCCTGAGGCGAGGAGTACGTAAAGTCGAAGCGCTGAAGGACCTGCTGCACCATGTGTGACTGAGTCAGGGTAATGGTGCGCCGTGCTCTGTCCCGGGTGATCTGCAAGCCAAGATAGCTGCGCAGTTCACCCACGTCTGTGCACGTGTGTCTCTTCTGCAGCTCGGACTTCACATGGGCGAGTCCAGCAGTGTCAGCAGTAGCAAAGACCAAGTCGTCGACGTACACAAGGATGTAGAACGGCAGCAGCGAAGTGTCGGTGCGCAGAAACAGCGACGGGTCAGCAGTAGAAGGAGCAAACCCAAGAGCCGCAAGCGTAGTCCTCAGTGTGTTGTGCCACTCACGGGGCGCCTGGCGGAGACCGTAGACTGGCCGCCGGAGGCTCCACTGGGTACCAGGAGGAAACGACCCAGTGAAGCCAGGTGGACGGCGCAGCCAGATCTCCTCGTGCAGGCTGCCCTGTAGGAAAGCAGTGTTGAAGTCAAGAGAGTGAAGCTCGTAGTCACGCTGCGCAGCGACGTGCAGCAGAACCCGAAGAGTGGTCATCTTCGGGGTCGGGGAGAAGGTCTGAAAGTAGTCAACTCCCTGCCGCTGACTGAAGCCTCGAGCCACGTAACGCGCCTTGAAGACAGGCGGAGAACCCGGCGGCCGCTTCACCCTGAAAATCCACATGCCACTGACGATGTTCACCCCAGGTGGGGGAACCTCGTCGACGTAGGTGCCTGTGGACTTCCAGGAAGCCATCTCTGCGTCCATGGCTGCCTGCCACTGAGAGGAGTAGGGACCCTCAACCGCCTCTGCGTAAGAGCGCGGAGTCGGAATGTCTAGTGCATCCGGGTCTCCCTCAGGGGCAAGCAGCATGGACACGAGATGAGGTAAAGCAGCAGCAAAACATTGGAACTCCTCCTGCCAGTCCTCTAGGACGTCTGTGCTAAGAGCACACTCACCCCCGACGGACGGAGGACAGACAGACTCAGACTCAGCAACAAGACTAGCGACGCAGTCTAGACGACAGTGAGCAGCGAAGTCGACAAGCTCAGCAACTAAGGCAGACGCAGCAGTGGACTCAAAGGAAGGGTCAGTGACAACAGTAGCCAGGAGACGCGTGACAGAAGGACTGGTAGCACGAAGGGAGTCAGACTCCGGGTCAGCAAGAGCAGGAAGAGAGGACTCTAGCGGAGACGGCAAAGGGACACGCAGTGGAGCAGTGGAAGGACGCAGTGCCATCTGGTGCATGCCTGGGACCGCAGGAGGACGCGGACGCGGAACACGACGACCAGTGCGAGCAGCACGAACAGGCGACGCAGGACGAGACTCAGGCTCACGACGCTCAGCAAGACCTCCAGTAGGACCAGTGTAGGGAGAAGGAGCAGGCAGTGGGGAGGCCAGCTGTAACCGTGACTCGGACTGGACAGGCGGTGGACACTCTAAGGAAGGAGCAGGACCAGAAGAAGGCGGAAGACCAAGAACCTGCTCAAGGAGCGGAACGAAGTACGGCCGCGGCCGCGCAGCGCCTCCAGCACCAGCAGGGACAGCACCAGCACCCCCAGCGTCAGCTCCAACTCCAGCAGCACCACCAGCTCCAGCAGCACCTCCAGCAGCTCCAGTAGCGCCAACTCCAGCACCCTCAGGAGCACCGGCTCCAGTAGTACCTCCAGCTCCAGTACCTCCAGCAGCTCCAACTCCAGCGGCACCACCAGCTCCAGCTCTGCCAGCAGCTCCAGCACCAGTAGCACCACCAGGCCCAGCGGCTCCAGTACCTCCAGTACGAGCACCTCCGGGACCCGTGGCTCCAGCACCCCCAGCAGCAGCAGAACCTCCAGCACCGACAGCACCACCAGCTCCAGCAGCACGCCTCCAGCGCCGAGCAAACCACTCGCGCAGCTCCTGTGGAGAGGGTAGCTCCCGCCGGGACGAAGCACACGAAGGACCTCCAGGCCCAGCACCGCCAGACTCCACACAAGCAGGCCCAGCTCCCGTAGGCTCCGCACCCCCACACTCAGCAGCCCCAGGCTCAGAACCCCCAGACTCAGCAACCCCAGACCCAGCACCCCCAGGCTCCGCACGCTCAGGCTCAGCACCCCCAGACCCGGCACCCGCAGGCTCAGCACCCCTAGCAGCACCAGAGTCAACAGCTACCTCGACAGGCTCGACTGCGTCTACCTGGGACACACCTGAGGGGGCAGGACCCTGAGGGGGGAGGGGGTCTACCGGGGGGGGACCTGGCGCGAGGAAGAGCGGCGGGGGGGGGAGGGGGGCAGCGCGGTAGGGAAAGAGACGGTAGTACGGAACCGACTCGTCAAACGTGACGTCCTGGGAGGACAAAACACGGCGCGAGGTGGGGTGGTAAAACTGCCAACCAGGCGCGTCAGGGGGGAAGCCAAGGAAGACGCAGGGAACAGCACGGGAGGACAGCTTGTCCGCAGACAGGTCGCGGACGAAAGCTCGAGATCCCCAGACACGGAACGCAGACGCATCGCCAACCTTCCCCGTCCACCGCAGAGTAGGGGAGGTCTCCGGCATCGAGACCCGGGGCTGAAGGTTGATCTGATGCGCCGCGTACTGAACCGCGAACAGCCACAGAAAATGGGGAGCAGCCGCATGGATCATGGACGTACGAGCGACGTCCATGACCATGCCAATGCGGCGCTCAGCAATCCCATTTTGCTGTGGAGAGGCTGGAAGCGTGAACGCTTGGCGGATGCCCTCCGTACGACAGAAGGCTCGCAGAAGGGCGGAAGAAAACTCTCCACCTCTGTTGGAGTGCAGACGCAGAACAGGAAAGTCCGAGCCGAAACTCTCTCTGAGCTGGAGACGGGCAGTGCGGATCCAGTCGATCAACACCTCAGTGACCTCACCCTTGCGGCGCAAGGGGAAGACTGTTGTGTAACGCGAGTAGTCGTCAACCACCAGCAGGAAGTAACGCTCGTGACCCTGTCCACGGACGCGGGCTGGGCCCCACACGTCCATGTGGAGAGTCTGCAGCGGAGCCTCTGTCGGAGGAAACTTAGAGGAGTGAGGAGCGGCGCGCTGCCGCCCCTCGACGCAGGGAACGCAGGTAGGGGCAGGCCCCGGGGGAAGGGGAGGGAGGGACCGGGGAAGACCAGAGACAAGGACACGGGAGGCCATGCCTCGGAGACGAGGCAGGGAGGGGTGACCAAGGCGGTGGTGCCAGAGAGTCTGGTGAGAAAGGAGACGATACGAGCAGGGGGCAGACTCAGGACCAGACCTGGACGCTTCAGCAAACACCTGACCCGACGCAGCTGCCTGACCAGACGCAGTAACCGGAGGAGACTCAGTAGTCAGTGTGTAGAGGCTCGACCCCGGCTGACGGGTAAACGTCGCCAAGTGGCGGCCCGTCCGAGCACACGTGCAGTGGGTCACTCGTTGACTCGCAGGAGTGAACTGGTCAACCCCCCCATCCTGCAGGTCAGCACCACTCACCGAGTTCGTAGAGAACGAGGGGAGGTAAAGACCTGACAGGGAGCCAGACGGGGCCGCCGGACACGGTAGGACAGTGGAGTAGTGGGCAAAGACAGGCTCCCCAGAGGGGTCTGCCAGGGAGACTGCAACCGGCCGACTAAGCGGCGTGAGTGTGGTGCGGTCTCGAAAGAAGGAGCGGGAAGCACCCGAGTCAAGGGTGAAGGTGTGCAAGACCGTAGCAGGCGCAGCACCAGAGAGAGCAGACTCACCAGCACCTGGAGCGGTAGACTCACCAGTGCCTAGAGCAGCAGCCTCACCAACACCTGGAGCAGGAGACGCACGAGCACCTAGAGCAGCAGCCTCACCAGCACCTAGAGCAGCAGACTGGATACCGGGGTCAGGCGGCACACACAGATGACAGGCACCCTCAGCAATAGTAGACAATGCATACATGGGGATGAGGATAGCATCATAGTCAAGAGCAAAGATATCTACCCTCTGCCTAAGCAGCTCCAGCCAGGAGGGGAGCTCAGCGTCGTCGCTAAACTCTGTACGCCAAGCGTCACTCAGACGGGCGAAGCAACGGGACTCTGTGTGACCAGGTGTCCCGCAAGGCTGACCAGTCCGGACACCCGTGCGAATGACGTACGGGCAGCGAGCAGGACTCAGTGACCCTCTACTCTGAGCGTACCACTCACGAAGCTGCTGGGGCGAAAGAGCCTCGCGGGGTCGACGCTGCAGCTGCACCCGGCCACTACCAGAAGCTCCCGAACTACCCACTCCAGGGCTACTCCCACTACGGCCACCCCGACAACCCCAACTAGCGTACCACTCACGAAGCTGCTGGGGCGTGAGGGACTCGCGCGGACGACGCTGCAGCTGCATCCGGCCACCGCCAGGAGCAGGAGTAGCAGTAGTAGCCGCAGTAGCAGCAGTAGCAGCAGTAGCAGTAGTAGCCGCAGCAGTAGCAGTAGCAGCAGTAGCAGTAGTAGAAGCGCGGCCACCCCAACAACCCCAACTAGCGTACCACTCACGAAGCTGCTGGGGCGTGAGGGACTCGCGCGGACGACGCTGCAGCTGCATCCGGCCACCGCCAGGAGCAGGAGTAGCAGTAGTAGCCGCAGTAGCAGCAGTAGCAGCAGTAGCAGTAGTAGCCGTAGCAGTAGCAGTAGCAGCAGTGGCAGTAGTAGTAGCGCGGCCACCCCTACAACCCCAACTAGCGTACCACGCACGAAGCTGCTGGGGCGTGAGGGACTCACGCGGACGGCGCTGAAGCTGCATCTGGCCACGCAAGGAGCAACAGTAGCAGTAGAAAGAGCAGTAGCCGCAGGAGCAGCAGTAACAGCAGTAGTAGCAATAGCAGCGCGGGCAGGGCAGTGCTCACCAGTGGCGAGAAGGGCAGGCGTACGACGGCGGCAATGGCGGGGCCGCTACCACTGCAGGGCGAGGGCTCCGCCGCAGCTGCTGAAGGGCGGGGCCGCGACCGCGGCAGGGAGCTCCGCGGCAGCTGCTGCAGGGCGGGACCAGGCCGCGACGGCCGCTGCTGCAGGGTGGGGCAGGGCCGCGACGGCAGCTGCTGCAGGGCGTGGCAGGGCCGCGACGTCAGCTGCTGTAGGGCGGGGAGGGGCAGCCGTCCGAAGGTCGGGCGCGGGGTAGGGCAGGGCGATGCGGCGGGTAGGGGCGACGCCGCGCGGGCCCCGCAGGGGCGTCGCTGAGAAGATTAACTCTACAACGGTGGGAGCTAGACTACAGGGTGGGCACTGGTTGTAGGAGTGATCATAGCTCTGTCTGTGTTCTTTAGGACTTGTGTTTTCACAGGGCAAAATAGCAAGTGTTTCACTAAGGAATATTGAAAATACAGAGTTCAGAATGATAACAAGCAATGGAAAAGATTGACTACATCACATTCAAGGTTTGCCAGTGCTCAGGCAGGCCGACTGCCAGCGTGACAGAGTTGTCGACCTGCCAACGTAGCAAGTCTACGGCCCGCCAACGCAGCTTATGTGCGACTTGCCAACGCTGCAGATGGCGGCCTGCCAACGCTGCACCCGCACGGCTTGCCAACGCAGCATCCGCGCGGCTTGCCAACATTGCATCCGCAGGTGATTGTAAGCGCATGTGCAAGCACCTACTTCGCAGGTGCTTGTAGACAGTTATGCACGACGTGCACTGTCACACACATTGCGCAGGTTGTCAACCACATGCTGACGGTTGCACCTGATGAGCCACGTTGACCACGTGCTGCCACGTCGGTCGACTTCGCCACTGTAGCCTCGACGACGTCCGTACACCTTCGAGCACTCGTCGAGCAGGTAACTTGGTCAACCAGACGAAGTCCCTGACATCTCTGCAGGATGATGACCTTCGTCATCACCAGTTGACGACCTTCGTCGTCGCTGCTCGACGACCTTCGTCGAGCACCTTCGTTGAGCACCTCGGTTGACATTTCAAAATGTCAGCCCCTGATTGGTCGAAATTAGGGCACATTCGAATTTCTGGCCAAAATTTGCCTGTGCAGACTCAAGGTTGCGCAGGGTCAGACGCGACCCTGCGCAGACGAACACCCGCGAACTTCTGCACGCGCTGCGCCACTTGTATATGCGCACGGGAAGTCGGAGTTGCACTCGCGGATGCTTCGATTACTCTTGCATGGATTCCCTAATACACCTCGTGTACAGGCAACCCTCGTACACCTGCAGACGGTCGGCTGCACCTCCCGCACACCCGACCATGAAGTCAGTTTTGCCCATGCGAGGGCGGGGCCAATTTCCTTCAACACTCCCCTGCCGCGCTCACGCTTGGGCACCCCACGCACAAGGTCCACCTAGAACCCAAGGGATAGTATACACTGGGAAAATCCTTCGTCAGCGTGCACACAACACACAGCACGCCGGTCACCGCACCAGCCGTGCAGAAGGGTACGGCACCTACTGCTGCACATCATCGTCACCGTCGCCAACGTCAGCCAGACGAACTTGGCCGATCGCGACGGAGCACCGGTTGAAGGCCGGAAATTGCAGCCCCTTCGTTAGGAAGTCAGCTGGCTGCTCAGAGGTGGGGATGTACTTCAACGCAATCTTCCCACGCTTCGCCATCTGCTGCAGCCAAGCATAATGTCGCTCCATATGCTTGAGGTTGCCTTTCAACCCCAAGCCTTCCGCGACAGTAATGGCCGACTGGTTGACCACACGAAGGACAGTCGGCATCTCAGGGTCTAGCAGCTTTATCTCTGCAAGGAGGAAGCGAAGTCGTCGAGCCTCCTTGCCAGCTTCCGTGGCCGCAACGTACTCCGACTCGGTCAAGGAGAGCGTCGCACACTTGATGCGCTGGCTCGACCAGGAAACTGCGGCCCCTCCGAAGACGAACACATAGCCACCTGTGCTGGTCCGGTTCTGCTTGTCGCCTGCGTCATCTGCGTCCACGTAGCCGACCAGGCACAGCGAATCTGGTCCACCGCCAAACTCCAAAGCGGTGTCACGGGTGTCGGCGAGGTAGTGTAGGCAGCGGTCGACCTCGCGCCAGTGGTTATCACTCCGCACCGTCAAGCCACTTCCTAGCTTGCTGCACGCGAACGCGATGTCTGGCCTCGTCGTCGTCTCCGCGAACTGCAGCGAGCCAACCTTCTGCCTGTACTCTTCCTCCTCGCGCGCTTGAGCATCCTCGTCATCGAATGTCAGCTCCGCATAGGCGTCAACGGAGACCGGCGTCTTCGGGATGCGCCCGGTCTGCTCTTCGTCGATGAAACGCCTGCGGAGCTTGTCGACGTACGACTGCTGGTGCAGCCATAGCTTCCTTGCCGACCTATCGCGAACGATTTCCAGCCCAAGGTACCTCTCGACCGGGCTGATCTCGCGCAGCTCAAAGGCAGCCTCCAGCAGCTCCTTCAGCTCCTTCAGCATCGCAAGGCTGCTGCTGGCGGCGAGTAGGTCGTCGACGTAGACAAGCACCCAGCACATCACTCCTCCATCGCCGGCCTTGAAGTAGAGAGCCTCGTCGACCTGGCTCTTCTTCCAGCCAGCGCCCAGCAGCACTCCGTCGAGGGCCCTGTACCACAGCAGTGGTGACTATTTCAGTCCGTAGAGGCTTTTCAACAGCTTGCACACCCGGCCAGTTCCATCGTCATAGTAGTCTGGCTGGTACATGTACAGCACCCTGTCCAGCCTACTCTGCAGGAATGCATTCTTCATGTCAAGCTGCATCAGGTGCAAGTCGCGGACAGCGACGATGCTGAGGAAGATCCTCAGCGTGACGTAGCTGAAGACCGGTGCGTACGTCTCTTCGTAGTCGGCGCCGTACACCTGCGTGAAGCCCTTCACGATTGAACGTGCCTTCTCACGAGCGAACGTATCATCGATGTGGTACTTCGTCGTCAGCACCCACCAGTTCCTCATAATGTTCACCCCGCGCGGACGTTCGCCCAGCTCCCATGTGCCGTTGGCGATGAGGCTGCGAATCTCCTCGTCCATCGCCGCCTTCACCGCCTTGCCTTTCCAGCTCGCCAGGGCCTCCTTCACTGTCATCGTCGCGATGTCCCAGCGATGCTCTGGGTCAGCGTGCACGTCAGGGTTGAGCTCGGGCAGGTCGACGTCGTCCTGCGCATCGTCGAGCAACGTGCTGTAGGAGGTGGGGGGTAAGCAAGCATGGTAGCTCAGCTTCTAGCGAGGCTTGCCAAAGTTGACACAAGTGGAACATCGCAGCGGAGGCTCGTCAGCTTTGACTTCCACCACATCGCTGTCAGTGGACTGCTCCCCTGCAGACAGCTCCCCTTCATCGTCATCAGGTTCACCAATGACCTCCACAACGTCACTCGACGAACCATCGTCGAATTGCTCCCCTGTCGACGGTTCCTCCGCAGACGCTTCCTTCGTCAATGGCTCCCCTGTCAGCTGCATCTTTTCCACCCGCAGCTCCCCTGCCGTTGAAGGCTTCGCACCCTCGTCGACGAGCTTGACATCACGTCGGCCGCTGGCGATGCCCCTGGACGGCGCCACAGGCAACGTCTGCAGGCTCCCCTCGTCGCCAGTGACTGACGAAGGTGTCTGCTCAGGCAAGTCGGCGACAACAGATGGTGCAGTAGGAACAGGAGGAGGAGGAGTAGGATGGACCTCCTCGACATCCTCGTCAGCAGCCTCGTCGATCTCGGTGAGCAGTGGGAACGTCGCCGTCGAGGAGTCAGTCGGAGAGTGGGTCTGCGCCCGTGCCGACGCTGGCCCATGCGTCACCTTCCACACCTCCAGAGACATCGTCTCGTAGAAGATAGCCTCAACCGTTGTGACAAGCTTGTTGTCAGTCAGGTCGAGCACTTCCCATCCCTTGCTATCCGATGACACACCCAGGTGTAGCCCCCAACGAGCCTTCTGTTGAAGGAAATTGGCCCCGCCCTCGCATGGGCAAAACTGACTTCATGGTCGGGTGTGCGGGAGGTGTCAACGGGAGTTGTGTGTTGGCCCCGTCCTCGCTTGGGCGGAGCCGACTTCGTGGTCGGGTGTGAGGGGAGCAGCCGACCTGTAGCAGTGGGCGAGCTGGTTGACGAGGAGGTCGACCTGCACGGGCGCCTACTTCGGGGTGGCGCCGACTTCAGGGAGGTCGACCTGGGAGGTCGACCTGCGGAGGACGTCAACTTGGGGCAGCCGACTTCGGTGGTCGGCTGACGGATTGCTGGTCGACCTGCTGGTGGTCGACCTGACCTGGTGGTCGACGAAGGAGGGGCCGACGTCGACCTCGACTCAGGACGCCGAGCAGTTGGGCGTCGGGTAGCTGGGCGTCAACTTCGTGACGCCGACTTCGGAGCCGACTTGGGAGGTCGGCTGACAACTGCGCTGGTCGACAAGGAGCAGGTCGACCTGGAGTGCTGGTCGACGTGGAGCTGGTCGACCAGAAGTGACGTCGACCAGGGGCGTGGTCGACTTGGTGAGGTCGACTTGGAGGTGGCCGTCGACTTGGGAGGTCGACGGGCACGTACGGGAGCAGCTGGTCGACGTGGTTGCCAGGTCGACCAGGTTACCTGGGTGACGAGGTGCTGCGGAGGAGTGCGACGGTCGCCCAGGCGAAGTTGGCGAGCCCGACCTCGGTGGTGGTATCCCGAGGTCGACGTGGCTGATCAGGGGGAGTCATTAGCGCCAGGTTGGCTTGGTGTGTGCGCTGTGCAGGTGACGAGGCTCAGCCCGCCAATCATCTGCGAGCACCTGCGAAGTTGGTGCGCTGCTGTTCTGCGTGAGCAGCGCTGGCACGCCGTCAACCTGCAGCGTTGGCACGCCGCCGACTTTGCACTGCTGGAGCGCGGTCGACCAAGTCGTGCTGGAATGCGGTCGACCGTGCTGCGCTGGCAGTCGACCGACCAGAATGCTAGCTCTGATGTAGTCTAGCCATGCCAACTTCATTGTACCATTGTTGTCAACTTTCTCTAGTGAAACTCTTGCCAATTCTCCCCGTGAACTAGCAAGCTGTGTGTGCACTAGGAAAACGACTAAGGACCAATGAACGTAGAGATCACACGAGCACCCGTGCCTAGCCCGTAGTCTAGCTCCCGTTGTAGTAGTTATCTCCGCAGGAGGTGCAGCCGACCGTCTGCAGGTGTACGAGGGTTGCCTGTACACGAGGTGTATTAGGGAATCCATGCAAGAGTAATCGAAGCATCCGCGAGTGCAACTCAGACTTCCCGTGCGCATGTACAAGTGGCGCAGCGCGTGCAGAAGTTCGCGGGTGTTCGTCTGTGCAGGGTCGCGTCTGACCCTGCGCAACCTTGAGTCTGCACAGGCGAATTTTGGCCAGAAAATCGAATGTGCCCTAATTTCGGCCAATCTGGGGCTGACATTTTGAAATGTCAACCGAGGTGCTCAACGAAGGTGCTCGACGAAGGTCGTCGAGCAGCATCGACGAAGGTCGTCAACCCGCGACGACGAAGGTCGTCAACTGGTGATGACGAAGGCCATCATCCTGCAGAGATGTCAGGGACTTCGTCTGGTTGACCAAGTTACCTGCTCGACGAGTGCTCGAAGGTGTACGAACGTCGTCGAGGCTGCTGTGGCGAAGTCGACCGACGTGGCAGCACGTGGTCGACGTGGCTCATCAGGTGCAACCGTCAGCATGTGGCTGACAACCTGCGCAATGTGTGTGACAGTGCACGTCATGCATAACTGTCTACAAGCACCTGCGAAGTAGGTGCTTGCACATGCGCTTACAATCACCTGCGGATGCAATGTTGGCAAGCCGCGCGGATGCTGCGTTGGCAAGCCGTGCGGGTGCAGCGTTGGCAGGCCGCCATCTGCAGCGTTGGCAAGTCGCACATAAGCTGCGTTGGCGGGCCGCAGACTTGCTACGTTGGCAGGTCGACAACTCTGTCACGCTGGCAGTCGACCTGCCTGAGCACTAGCAAACCTTGCATGTGATGTAGTCAAACTTTTCCATTGCTTGTTATCATTCTGAACTCTGTATTTTCAATATTCCTTAGTGAAACTCTTGCTGTTTTGCCCTGTGAAAACACAAGTCCTAGAGAACACAAACAGAGCTATGATCACTCCTACAACCAGTGCCCACCCTGTAGTCTAGCTCCCACCGTTGTAGAGTTAATCTTCTCACCTTCGACGCCAGCTTCCCACCACGCTGCTGCTCAGGGACCATGAACTGCACCATGCAGCCCCACACCCTTGCCAGAGTGAGATCAGGCTTCTTGCCTGTCAGCAGCTGGTGCGGTGTCGTCCCCGGAGGGGCCACGAAGGGGCCACTAAGTGGCCGCAAAGGGGCCGCTAAGTGGCCGCGAAGAGGCCGCTAAGGGTCCGCGAAGGGGTAGGGCAGGGCAGAGCGCGAAGCGCGCTTCGGGCAGTTTAGGAAAAAAAAAAAATGGTGGTGGGCCCTTAGGAAGAAATGGTGTACCCTATAGTGTCTACCCCACTACAGCCTAGATAGACTATAGCATATGAGTTTGACATCAACCGCGTGGCAGAATTGGCATGCGTTGGGGACTGAATGTTCTCCATTGACCTCAAATCCGGGTACCACCACATCGACATCCACCCCTCGTGTTGGAAGTTTCTCGGCTTTGAATTTGAGGGGCGCACTTACTCCTTTCGGTCATTGCCGTTCGGCCTCGCGACAGCCCCATTTGTCTTCACACAACTCATCAAGCAGCTAGCCCGACGCTGGAGGGAACAAGGCATTCAAGTAGTACCATACGTGGACGACATTCTATTCCTCTGCCAGTCAAAAGCCCACGCGCAAGCTACATGCCATCACGTAATACTAGACCTTAAAGTAGCCGGTTTGGTGATAAACGCAAAGAAATCGCAGCTGTCACCATCGCAACACCTGCGATTCTTGGGTGTGGAGCTGGACACGGGCACCGGCCGATTCTCCATCGGTCTCGACCGACGGGCCTCACTGCACGCCACCATTCGGAGCTTATTGAGCGCAAGCAAGGCATGCCGACCAGTCCCCGTCCACCACGTGGCCAGAGTCACAGGCATGCTCGCATCGATGGGCGTCGCACTTGGTGCAACAGCTTGCGCATTCAGCCACGCCACGTTACAAGTGATCAATGACGCACCTTCATGGAAAAGCAGTGTGGTCATCCCTCCACCTGCAGCTGAGGAGCTCAACTTCTGGCTTGAAGAGTTTGACCGATTCAACGGTGCACCGTTTCACGTCCGAAACAGCTATGACGTTGTAATCCATGTCGACGCTAGCTCTCACAGTTGGGGCGCCACTTTGACCACATTCCCGGGTGGCCTCGAAGAAGCCAGCACGACCATGCCAGAGCTGCTGCGAGCAACGTCCAGCACACGGAGGGAGATCGAAGGTGTTCTCTGGGCGCTACAAACGTACGCCAACAAGATCCAGAAGAAACATGTACTCGTGCGGGTGGACAACCAGGGCGTCTTTTTCATCCTTCGAAAAGGTGGCTCCCGCAGTCCAGACCTGACCACAACCTGCAAGGGGATCATCAGGACATGCATGGAGCTCGAAACACGATTGATCATCGAATGGATCCCGCGTGAGCTAAACTCACACGCCGACGAGCTTTCTAAAATTGTCGATCACGACGATTACTCATTGAAGACACCGTGGTTCCGCATCTTGGATCGTCGTTGGGGTCCCCATTCTATCGACCTCTTTGCAAATGCCCGCAACTCCAAACTGCCACGCTTCTGTACGAAGATTCCCCACCCAGAGGCCACATCAGAAAACAACTTTGCCTTTCCCCCCCCTCACATGGTTCCAGCCGTCCTCCACCACGCGCAGCGAACCCACGCATCAATCACACTGATCGTCCCACACTGGCCGGGGGCAAATTGGTGGCCACTCCTACAACCCGCTCCACGCACCTGGGCATCGCACATCCACGCGCAGATCCCTCTAATACACGGTAGCTAGTGCCTAGCAGCAGGAACACACTCCGCTGCCTTCTCCGGCGCTGGACTACCGCATAGCCCAATCATCGCACTTCGAGTGGTATTTGACTAATGTATCATGAATAGGCCTTGTGTTCAGATTTGCTCCCAAAACTACACGACCAACTCATCACCATGATCTCGCAATCTCGCGCCGATTCGACGATTCAAACATACGAGCCCTACTGGGCCAAGTTTCGGGCTTTCTGCACGAAAGTGGACCTCCCTTTTCTTCCCACGTCCGACATGACCCTCGCGCTATACCTGGTGTACGCAATCCAACGCAAAGCGACCTTGCCCGTAATGCAGCTCACGTGCTCAGCGGTCAGCTTCGCCCATCGCATGACCGGAGGCAAATGCCCGACTGTCGGGCCGTTCACCACCCAAGTACGTGACTTCACGAAACGACACGGCCCTCGCCCTAGTCGTCTGAAGGAGCCCGTGTCGATCCAACAAGTTCGAGACATGTCCGCGAGCTACCTGCAGTCGGACAATTCCGCTGAATTTCAGAAGAGGTTGATCCCTATCCTCATGTACTCTAGATTTCTACGATACTCCGACATGGTAGCCATCAAATGGCAAGACATCCAATTTGACGACGAGGTCATGTGGATCCTCATACCACACTCCAAGACGGACCAGGCTGGCCATGGAACCTGGATACCCATCTCAGCAACGGCGGACCCTTGGTGTCCCGTGCGCTGCACCCGACGCTTTATCCAACTCGCGGGCTATGGCCCGTAATCGGAGGGGCCGTTGATTCGCGTTTTCAGCCATGCATCAGCTAACGAGGGCCAGAAAAGGCCACCGTCGTACATGACAATCCGGAACTGGTGTAAAGAGGCCTTCACAAAAGTTGGACTCGGAGAGCAGCACCTCGGCACGCATTCCTTCCGAAAGGGCGCAGCAACCGTACCAGCAAACACCGGCGTGCCAGATAGGATTTTTAAAAGGCTGGGCAGGTGGCAAAGCAACACAGCCAAGGAGATGTACGTCACGCCATACGTCGAACCTCTGATCAAGGCCTCCTGCGACCTACAGGATCCGACACATGCATTGTCCTCACAGCAGCATGCAGAGGCACTCGCGCGCAACCGAAAGCCCCCGCTCCCCATGTCTCAGAGACCCCAGTTGCAATGAGAACGATGCCAAATTACAAGGAACAGAAAGCAAGCTTTCTCAATATTATATTTTTTAAACACATTCGTGTTTTTCAAAATTGTGTATTGTGAAAGCGAAGCTGCCTGTACCGAAAATTTGGCAGCGTCGAAGCGCGCTAAACGCCCTTCTCCAACTACAAAAACCGTGGGTTGGAGTTCATTTCCCTCCATCCACGTTTCTCTATTTTCAATGGCTCTATCAACATTCCCACCACCCACCCCAGTACCATCTAACGTACCACAGTCACTTGGACGGATGGCTCAAAAGCTAGTATAGTTAATTATGTACTAGCATGTGTTTAAGAACGATGCATATGTTGTAATAAGCCAGTTGCAATGGGAACGATGCAGTTGCAATGAGAACGATGCCAAATTACAAGGAACAGAAAACAAGCTTTCTCAATCTTGGCTTCAAGAGCAATCAGAATAATGGTCAGAGGTGCAATCGGGGTTCTCCAGGTCTCATTGAATGTACAGCAGGTGTGTGCCTGTTCGGGTTGGCACCGCAGACTGTTACCCGGTGAAAATTGGTTGATGGAACCATATAATACTGTATATTACTACTTCCACTAGATTGTCAAGAATGAAAGTATTGGTTCATTGATGTGGGTTGGAGTACATATAACAAACCCTAACATCTGTACCCCCTAAAACAGACCTCACTACAGGCTACAACATTTGACACACCCCCATAGCCTAAGTGAGGGGTGTCAAGCAAAACCAAAAGTGTGCGGTCACAAGACCAGTCACAAAGAAACAAAGCTCAGGGTGGATCACAACGTCACCACACACTCTGAGTACAAGCAACAGGGGCCACAAGGCCGGTTCGAGAGTTCACAAGTGTGTATAGCAAGAGTACAAGCAAAGCAAACAGTAGACTCAAGCCTATACACGACTAGAAACGGTGTCAACAAGGCCTAACTGTACACAACACCTCTGGTGGTCACAAGGCGGAAGCGCCTTGGTGAAGATGTCTGCAGTGTTGGCCTCGGACTCCGCAAACTCGAAGCGAGCATGTCCACGTCTCTGCAACTCTCGCAGAAGAAAGTACCTGACGTTAATGTGCTTCACTCTGCTCTCCAGTCGCGGCTCTCGACAAAGGAGAATCGACGCCTTGTTGTCAGTGAACAAGGTCGGTGCAGAGCTCAGCCGCTCACCAAGGTCGGCGAGCAAGAAGGTCAACCAACGCAGCTCCTGTGCCGCCATGGCACCAGCGTAGATCTCAGCCTCAGCTGTAGAGGTCAAGACCGAAGAGGAGCGCGTGGACCGCCACGAAACAGCTCCGGAACCCAAGCTGAAACAGTACCCCTGAGTAGACCTATGAGTCTCAGCGTCACCAGCGTAAGAAGATTCACAGTGACCAGTAAGTACGACAGGGTGCTGCCCTCCAAGAACTAGCCCCACGCCTGATGTCGTCGCTAGGTACTTCGCCACCCTCACAGCTGCCGTCCAGTGAACAGGATGGTGTCTCCCTGGCGCAACAAAGCGAGCAAGGATGCTGAGAGGGAAGGCGAGGTCCGGGCGAGTGCAAGTCATCAGGTACATGAGGCAGCCCACCAGCTCTGCGTAGGGACCACTAGACTCAAACGGCTCGTCAGGAAAGGGTCCAGTAAGTCTGTGGTCAACAGCAAGAGGTGTGCGCTGTACTATGGAGTGCTGAAGCTCGAACCGCTGAAGGACCTGCTGCACCATGTGTGACTGTGAGAGTGTAATGGTGCGAGCAGCTCTGTCCCTGGTGATCTGCAGGCCAAGGTAGTGGCGCAGCTCACCAAGGTCAGTGCACGTGTGTCTCTTCTGCAGTTTGGACTTCACGTCTGCCAAGGCAACCCTGTCAGCAGTGGCGAAAACCAGGTCGTCGACGTAGACCAGAACAAAGAACGGTGTGGAGTCACGACGAACGAACAGCGACGGGTCGGCAGAAGACGGCTGGAACCCAAGGTCAGAGAGGGTAGAACAAAGAGTGTCGTGCCACTCACGAGGAGCCTGACGAAGACCGTAGACAGGTCGCCTCAGCCTCCACTAGGACCCAGGAGGAAAGTGCCAGTAAAGGCAGAGGGACGTCGCAGCCAGACCTCCTCGTGTAAGCTACCCTGAAGGAAAGCAGTGGAGAAGTCGAGAGAGTGTAACTCGTAGTCTCTCTGTGCTGCTACGTGCAGTAACACCCGAAGAGTGGTCATCTTCGGGGTAGGCGCGAAGGTCTGAAAGAAGTCAACTCCCTCGCGCTGACTGAAACCTCTAGCCACGTAGCGCGCCTTGAAGACCGGAGGAGATCCCGGTGGCCGCTTCACCCTGTAGATCCACATGCCATCGACTACGTTCGCCCCAGGGGGGGGAACCTCGTCGACGTAGGTGCCTGAGGAACTGTAGGAGGCCATCTCTGCATCCATGGCAGCTCTCCACTGAGAGGCCCAAGGCCCTGACACTGCCTTAGCGTAAGTGCGAGGAGTCGGTATGTCAAGGGCGTCGGGGTCTCCCTCAGGGGCGAGCAGCATGGCACAGAGATGTGGGGAAGCGGCTGCCAGGAACTCTAGCTCAAACTGCCTGTCCTCTAGGACGTCACAGCCAAGGGCAGACTCACCCTCGACGGCCAGAGGACTGGTAGGAGGAGCAGCCACAAGACCGGTGGCGTAGTCAAGGCGGTGAGTGGAGGCAAACTCAGTGACTGCGGCAGTAAGGGCGGAGACAGAGGAGACAGAGGCACGAGGGTCGGTAACAAGAGAGGCAAGAACACAAGAGAGAATAGGACGGTATGTGCGGTAGTAGTCAGTGACAGGAGTAGAGAGAGAAGCAGTGAAGGCCGACTCAGGAGGAGACGGAAGGAGAGACGCAGACGAACGAGGCGGACTAGAACGAAAGAGGGCAGTACGAAGGTCAGTAAAGAGAACAGGAGACGAGGGACGAGCACGAGGGGAGCGACGAGAGGCCCAAGACTGAGAAGGAGGAGGGGACAACGGAGGCTGAGAACGAGGGAAAACTGCCGGGGAGGGGTCAAGAGGAGGAAGCAGAGGACCCGAGACAGGAGGAGAGGGGGAGGAGGAAGGAGAGCGAGAGGGGAGACCGAGGGCCCGAAGACCAGAGACAGGAGGAGGAGGCGGCGGCTGCTGCTGCTGCTGCTGCTGCGGTGGCTGCTGCTCCTCCTGCTGCTGCAGCGGCTCCAGCGGCTGCGCCTCCTGCTGCTACGGCGGCTCTAGCTGCGGCTGCTGCAGCTGCTCCTGCTGCTGCTGCTGCTGCTCCTCAAGCCGCTGCAGCTCCCTCTCCTCTCTCTCCAACTCCAGCTGCTCCTCACGGGCACGGCGAACACGAGCCTGGTGCCGGGTCGGGTAGGGGTGGGGGGGAGGAGTAGTGTCGGGGGCTGCGGCAGCCCCGGGACCGCCCTCCAAAGCACCTGGCGCACCACCCCCAGAGTCAGCACTACCAACAGCAACATGACCAGGCTCACCAGGACCCGAAGAGGGTGCACCCGCACCCCCAGACGTAGCACCCCCAAAGTCAGCAAGACCAACACCAGCTCCCGGAAGACAAGAGTCTCCTGCAACCACGGGCTCAGCTCCAACTCCAGCACCCCTAGAGCTAGCACCTATAGGGCCCTCTCCACGAGCACCGGCTCCCGCAGGGACTGCCGCGGGCTGCGAGGAGGACTGCGGGGAAGGAGGCTGCACCTGAGGGGCTACCGAGGGGGGAGGGGTAGCCTGGCACACACCTGACGGGGCGGGACCAGGGGGGGGAGGCTGCACCGGGGGAGCAGGAGGGGGAGCGGAAGTCAGGAAGAGAGGGGGAGGAGGAACCAGGAGACCTCGACTGGGGTACCTGACGTAGTAGGGGGTGGACTCCTCGAAACGGACGTCACGGGAGTCAAAGAACCGATGAGAGGGAGGGTGGTAAAAGGTGAAGTCAGAGGAGTCCTCAGGGAAACCAAGGAAGACACAGGGAACGGCGCGAGGCGAGAGCTTGTCCGCGGAAGTGTCGCGGACAAGAGCCAAGCAACCCCGGACACGAAACCTCGACGCAACACCAGGCAGTCCAAAGACTGGTCGGTGAAGCCTCTGGCCGAGAGACGCGTGGCCAGAGGTTCAGCTGGTGAGCGGCGTACCTAACCGCGTAGGGCCACAGAAAATGGGGGGCATGGGCGTGAGTCAAGGAGGTGCGGGCGATCTCCATGACCAAGCCTATGCGGCGCTCAGCAACCCCATTCTGCTGTGGGGACTCTGGAAGCGTCCAGGACTGACGAATGCCCTGCTCGCGACAGAATCCAGCGAGAATGCCGGAGCGAAACTCACCCCCATGGTCAGAGTGAAGACAGCTGACACGACGACCATGAGTGCCCTCAGTGGTAAGCAACCACCTGATCAGCGTAGAAGTCACCTCAGACTTCTTCGCCAGGGGGAACACTGTGGTGTAGCGGGAGTAGTCGTCAACAACCACCAAAAAGAAACGCTCGCGCTCAGGGCCAAGGCGAGGGGCGGGGCCCCAGACGTCCAAGTGGAGCGTCTCAAAAGGCTCGGTGGTCGGACGAAGGGAGGAGGAGTGAGGGGTGGCGCGCAGCCGACCCTCGACGCAGGGACCGCACGGCGGTGCAAGCGAAGGGGGCAGCGACGGCAAGACACGCGGGAGGCCTAAGACAAGATGCTGACGAGACATAGCGCGCAGACGAGGGAGGGACGGGTGCCCCGTCCGGTGGTGCCACAGAACGGTGGGGTGTGCAAGCGACCGGCAGGAGCACGACGCAGCAACTGGACCAGACACGGGAACCTGACCAGACACAGCTACCTGGGAGGACGCAGCAACCTGGTGAGACGCAGGGACCAGACTGGGGGAAGTAACCGGGGCCGGGGGCAGGAGTCGCTGCTGCTGCTGCTGCCGCTGCTGCTGCTGCTGCTGCCCACCAGAGCCAGTGTGAAGTGTGTAGAGACCAGAGCCCGGCTCGGCAGTAAAGGTGGCAAGAGGCGAGTAAGTGTCACCGTCAACACAAACCACCGTCTCACCAGAGGGCTCAATCCACACACCTACGTGCTGACTCACAAGAGGCCTCACGCCCACCAAGTTCCTCGAGAACGAGGGGACGTGGAAGCCAGTCAGAGACCCAGAGGGAACAGCAGGGCAAGGAAGAGTAGTGGTGTAGCGAGCAGTGACTGGTCCCGAGGTGGGATCAGCCAGGGCCACAGAGACTGGCGCAGGAAGTGGAGTAAGTGTCGTGTGGTCGCAGAAGAAGCAGTGCGAAGCCCCAGAGTCCAGAGTGAAAGACAGCGAAGCGTCCTCTGAAGTAGCGCCTGGACTAGTGTCTACACAAGTGCCTACACTAGCAACAGGCAACTCAGCAAGACTAGCACCTAAGCGAACAACACTCGAGTAAACAGAGTCAGAAGCACTAGAGTCAACAACAGCATACATAGCATGAGGAGTTCCTAAGAGATCAAGCAACTGAGAAGCAGACATGCCCCAAAGAGTGGAGCCGTACGTCTGAACAAGAGGTAACCAGTCAGGGGCAGGGCCGCCAACGCCGAAGGCCAAGCGAACCGTGTCAGTGAGCTGAGCAAAGCACTGACCAGGAGGGTGGGTGCGACCACAAGGCTGGCCTCAGCGAGCACCTGTCAGAACCTGATAGGTGCACGAAGGGTGAACAACACCTCGCTGAGGCTGACGCTGTCCTGGCCCCGAAACCTGCTGCTGCCGCTGCTGCTGCGGGGGCTGCTGCAAGGGGAGGGGCAGCTGCTGCTGCACCTGCTGTTGCCGCTGGGCCAGGTACCACGCCGCTGCTCCACCCACCGCGGCCGACAGACCAGGAGGAGGCTGACGAGTCCGGGTGTCGCCTCCACCAGCTGCAGTAGGGGAGTCACTGGCCGCTGCACGAGACGCCTCTCCAGGCCCTGCGCTCCCGCCGCCACCGGTCGGCACGCCACTCCCACCACCTCCGCCGCCAACGCCGCCACCGCCGCCGCCGCCTGCACCCTGACCGCCCCTCATGCCACCCCTACCTCGAGACCGCGACGTAGTCATAACAGCAGCTGCGGTCACGTCAGTAGTGGCAGTGGCTAGCGAGGCAGTAAAAGTGGGCAGCTGAGGGACAGTGCACCCGTGAAACAGTGGAGGGGGCACAGCACCAGAGGCGGAGGCTACTGAGCGGAGGTTGCTCTCAACGTCCTTGAGCGCAGACTCAAGGACCTCGATAGTGAGCTCACTAGGGTGCTTCAGAAGAAGCGTGTCACGAACCGAGGCAAGGCGGTTAGGGAGGCTAGTGGCAATGAAGTAGATAGTAATCGACATAGGAGGGGGAAGCAGTGCAAGCTGTGCGTCAGTGCAAGCAGCGCGGTAGCTAGAATCGAGCGAGCGGAGGTGAGCAATCAAGTCAGCAGAGCGCTCAAACGAGGCGAGGTCAGGGAACAAGAACGGTAGGAAGAGGCGGCCAAGGGAGACAGTGGTGGGAGTAGCGTAGCGGGCCTTGATCGCAGTCAGGAACTCACTAGCAGTGCGAACCTGAGTGAAGTGGGCCTCCTCAGACTCAGGGAGGAGGCTGCTAAGAGCGATGCAGGCCGCAGCGTCACGCGACTTCCACGCCGTCAGTTCAGCACGCTGGCGGGTAAAGCGGTCTCTGGCGGCGTCGTCAGGGGCAGGGCCTAAAGGCGTAGGGTCGTCGGGCGCAGGAAGGTCACCAGTAGCGTGCGCCCAGAGGGACTCGCCCGCCTGGACCTGACTCTCTAAAAGGCGACGCGCGCGTAGGAGCCAGACCGAAAACTCGAGCGGTCTACCGTCAGCGTCAAAACGAAGAACCCTAGGGGTCGCCATTGCAAAAGCAAAGATGTGGGAAGTGTTGCTGCTGAAACACAGAGAGAGACTCAGAGCGACTCACAAAGAGCGACTCAGTAGGGCGCTACAGGACATAGGGTAGGGCGCTACGGGACACAGAGTAGGGCGCAACACTGCTGGACTAGGAGGACGCAGCGCCACGGGCAGGGGTAGCGCGACGCGACGCAGCGGGACAGGACGGGCAGCGCGACACGACGCGACGCGACGGGACGGGACGGACTGCGCGACGCGGACGGGCAGCGCGACGCGGACGGACGGGACGGGACGGACGGGACGGGACGGGACGGGACGGGACGGGACGGACGGACGGGACAGGACAGACGGGACGGGACGGGACGGGACGGGACAGGACGGGACGGACGGACGGGACGGGACGGGACGGGACGGACGGACGGGACGGACGGACGGGACGGGACGGGACGGACGGACGGGACGGGATGGGACGGACGGACGGGATGGACGGACGGGACGGGACGGGACGGGACGGGACGGGACGGGACGGGACGGACGGACGGACGGAACGGACGGACGGGACGGGACGGACGGACGGGACGGGATGGACGGCGTGACGCGGACGGACGGGACGGGACGGACGGCGCGACGCGGACGGACAGCGCAGCGGGCGCTAGGGCACGAGAGCGACGTAACGGCAGGCGCAGCGGGCGCTAGGGCACGAGAGTGACGTAACGGCAGGCGCAGCGGGCGCGAGGGCACGAGAGCGACGTAACGGCAGGCGCGATAGGCGCTAGGGGACAGTACGAGCGTAACGGGCACTAGGATACAGGCTCGGGCGCTACGGACGTGAACGAGAGGAACGGTATCTCCACAGGATCCTAACCCAGGTGATACCATGTCAAGAATGAAAGTATTGGTTCATTGATGTGGGTTGGAGTACATATAACATACCCTAACATCTGTACCACCTAAGACAGACCTCACTACAAGCTACAACATTTGACATAGATTACCTATACGTGAACTATACCTGTGCTCGACATGTTCATTGTGGAAAGCATATTTCTGTTTCCATTTACGGTACTGTGAACGAAATAGACGCACTAGAACAGCTTGAGGAACGTTTTCAACTACACCCCATCCTGGGTATGCATGCAGCGAGAAAGTGATTCTCTGGTCCACGGTGGCACAGCTGCCCTCAAACGAGTATTTACTGTTCTCCATGTGAGCGACCACAGGCACACATGCATGCTGTGTACAGATGTTTGGTAGTAGAGCTTGGGAGGAGGGAGTGGCAGATGCATTGTGTGGGTAGGCGGGTGGGAAGGAGAGGAGCGGGAGTGGGATGTTCAGAAAAGTGGGGTTCAAAGGATAGGAGTGAGAGATGTGGGTGGTAGGAGGGGGGGCAAAAGAGGAGGAGAATGTACAGAGGGAGGACAGGAAAGAGGTACCTAATAGAGATGAAAGTACAGGGCCAAGTGTTGGGACGAAGGGATAGAGAGATGGATGCAAAGGGGATAGGGGTAGGGAGAGAGGGAGGAGCGAATCGGATGGTTGCATGGACAGAGGGAGCAGAGGGATTAACGGGGGAAGGGAGGGAGGAAGAAAGAGAGAGAGTGAGTGACAGAGAGAACAAGACAGAGAGCCGGAGTGAGGGAGGGAATGAGAGAAGGAGAGAGGGAGGGCGACCGGGAGGGAGGCAGGCGGGATGGAGGGAGGGGAGGATAAAGTGGCGGAGCGGGAGGGAGTGAGGGAGACAAGAGAGGAAGAAACAACAAGCGGATGCAAAAAGGGAGGTGAAGTGACGAGTGAATAAAGGAGGCAGGAAGGGAGAAGTGTGGTAAACAAAGGAAGACGAGGAGGAGGGGCGCGCGAGATGAGGGAATGGAGAACGAGATGTGAGGAAGGGAGTGTTGGAGAGAGTGGGTGGGCAACAGCATTGAATGGAGAAGTAATGAAAAGCTTTGAGACAGGGGGACGGGATAAGGGGTGGAGAAGGGAAGACGAGGGGTGGACGAGGTGTGGAAGAGGGAAGAGGAGGGGTGGAGGAGGGGTGGAAAGGGAATAGGAGGTGGAGGAGGGAGGTGGGGTTAAAGAGGGGAGAAGGGGGAAGTTGAAGAGGGTAGAGAGATTGAGAAAGGGCGCGGTAAGGGATTGGTGAAGGGGGAAGGGGAGGGAAATGGTGCAGTAGGCGGGCGGGGAACAGGAGAAGGGGCGAAGGGTTTGGGGTTTCGGGTATAGGAGGCGAAGGACTGAGGAAGTGGGGGACAGCAGGTCGGAGACAGCGTCATGGTGGGGACGATTAGGGATAGAGAGGGGGAGAGGAGACGTGAGCGGTATGGGAGGAAAGGAATGTGGTGCGTCGAGGCCAATGAGAAGGGATGCGGGTAGATTTGCAGGGAATGCGAGGAGATGAAGAAACAGGCGGCATTTCGAAGTCGTGGAAGCGGGAATGGGGTTGGTTTGTTCGTTTTTGTAAGTGGGAACTTTCAAAACGACAAGCATCAATGTTGCAGGTTGTTAGAGTCGTTCGCCAAGAGCTTGGCTTTGCTCGTTAAATGACACAAACCCAAGGACACACAAGCTGATGACGAAGAACGTCTACGGATCAGCGGGTTTTGGCCCCACAAACAGGTCCCTCTTCACATTTCTTTCACACTCGCACGCATGCTACGCTACGGAGTACGCGAGAGCGATGCGGAATACGTTAAGTAGCACACACACACAAAAACAGAGGAAAAACAGGGTCACACACCGTCCCACGCGAACTAAACACCCGCGACAGCACCCGCGAGTGCGTGCGTTGGTCATCGGGTTATTCATGGTTGAGCACTCAGGTAGGCGACACAGAATTCTACTGGAGTTTACAGGGGAGGGAAGAGGGGGGAGGTGGGAAAAGGGGGGCAAGGGAGCAAGACAGAAATTAGAATAGACAACATCTAAGACTCCTTATTTTAATCCAGATCCCAAATCTAAAACCTTGAATCAGCTCGGTAAAAAAAGGCTCGCAATTATACGTACATTTAAGTGGAGGCCGGGGCAACGGGTTTCCGGAGCAGCAGCAGGTGTGCGGGAGTGAAGATCCCGGTCTCGCCTCCTTGTGTCAGATGCACAGCGACCGTCGTCAGCATGTTGTGAACGTCAACCAATCCCTTGGGAGCAATGTTGAGCATCGACACGATCTTCACGAGCAGGTGATTGCGAGCATACGCGATACGGCCGATCTTGAGACGAGTCCACCAGGGGAGAGCAGGAGGAGCAGCGACGTCCCTGTTGTCAATAACCTCGAACCCCACGGCTTCAGCAGCTTCCACGATCTCCTTGTAGGACCGAAGCTCCGGAAGCGCGTTTCCGTAGCAGATGTCGTCAATAATCTTAACGTGCTCCTTGTTGTCAGGGTCGTACTTGTGCGTTTTCACCCACTCGTACGTCGCGTAAAGCTGGCCGGGTTTCAGCACGCGGAAGATCTCGCCGTAAACGTCAGTCAGCTTAGGAGCATGGCAGGTGGCCTCGATGGAATAAGCAGCATCAAAGCTGTTATCCTCGAATGGTAGCTCAAGAAAGTTCCCTTGGACCACCGTGCACAGCTTGTCCAACCCTCTCCGGGCATTGTGCTGCTGAGCACGCTCCACTTGATACTCGTTAATAGTAACCCCGGTAACATTCGCCCCGGACTTGGCCGCGATCGCGCGCATTGGTCCGCCGACTCCGCATCCCGCGTCCAGAACCTTCATTCCAGGCTTAAGCTTCAATATAGTCGCAATGTACTCCTCATGAGCGATCGTCGCCTCCCTATCCGACTTCCCGGGGAGAGCAGGCGAGAAATGGAAGCTCTGGCCCCACCCCCATTCGTAAATGTCGGTCACGAGATTGTAAAATGTGTCGACAAATTGAGGAGCTTGGCTCTTTTCGGTGACTCCTTCGCCAGGATTTTGTTGGAAGTATTTGTTGTAGTTAGTCCAGCCGTTAGCCACTTCATCCTTCTTCAGCTTTCCTCCGCTGAGCTCTGTGGTGGACTTGCCTTTCACCTCGGGCTTGCCGATGGATGAGAGAACGAAGGTGGTTGCGCCAACAACGGTCACTGCAGCAGCTACCCCGAACCACGTCGCCTGGGCCGGGGATATCGAGACGTCAGCGCGGAAAACGCTCGTTACGAGCATTAGCAGATCCATCTCCACCAGACCTTCGCACAACCTGAAGTAAGTGCTTTAAAATTTTCCAGATCAGGGAGCTAAAAAGGAAATGTGTAACTGGATATTGAAGACACAATAAACGCCTTCTGTAGCCCCCTGAGAGAGAAAAGGCTGATGAAAAACAGGACCTTGGGATTGGACGACAGGAGGCTGAACAGGTTTCTCTGGTAGGATAGGGCGAGATTGAAGGGGAGCCGGGGAAAGGGGGAAAATGGGGGGGAGAACGGGGAACTCAAGTTGGCTTGGGCACCACGAATACAGGCTTGAAATCAGTGTTGTTGGTGCCCCCAAACCATTGTGCTGGTCGAAATCTCATTGGACACGAGGTTGGTCTGGGTGGAATTACAGGTACAGGCTTTGTGGGGCTGAGGCTCGGACGATTCTTGACCCATTCAAGGTTTTGGGGCGCTCTGATTCAGCAGCTGCTAGGAATCGGCGGCTCAGTTGCCCTGATTATCAAGTCGCAAGATCTGGTACGGACGAGGCTTGGAAACAATTGTTTGAGAGGGCAAGGGTGTGCGCGCGGAGATCGCGCAAGCATGGTGTGCTTCCTCTGTTGGCGGAACACCACCAAATCCCGCATTGGGCAGCCTGCTTCCTTGTCGAGTCGAGATCAGGGCTGACGATTCAAGGGCAAATGCCCTTAATGCCCTGAACATTAAGGGTTTGGTTCGGCGCATCTTCCTAATTTAAAGGACTGGCTTTGAGGGCAGCCCTTTCCCTCAAAGTGCTGGTTGTGGGCCTAACCCGGATTTCAAGTGCAGATCCCGCGGCTAGCCCTTATCGTCCCAAACTAATACCTCCCTCCCTCCCATTCGCTCACCAGTCCCCCCACCTCCTCCCAGCCACTCCCCTACTTCCTTTTCCCTTCCCCCGTCAAATCCATCGACATGTTTCGTACCTCAGCCTACTGCCTAGCTGGCTCTTAGTAGTTCGCCTAGGATAGGGACCCGAAGAGATGTAGGTTTTCCTTGGCGTAGGTGCAGAAAAGTTGGTAGCCCTGATTTCAAGTGCCAGGTTTGCTCTCAGCCCGGAAATTTCAGGGCAACTTTTGGGGCACCTCAGCCTCTCAAGTTCTGACTCCAAACCAATCGACAGCCCTGGTCGAGATCCATACTGCAAAGCAAGGACGCTTCGACAACAGTGTGAAACACTCGGTCCAGAATGGTTCCGTCTGGTGAGGGAAAATCTAGGATGCCAGGGCCCCAAGAATTCAGGACACTGTGGCTACGATCGATGGTCGTTGGCTTTCTTCATAGAATGACGTGTCGGATTTCATTGGCTCTCGTCGAGTCGAGATTCCCTAACATGCGGGCCGACGCAGATGAGCAGAGCGCATTGCCGTAGAGCATAATTACTGTACCGCAATCGAAGTTTCCTGTCACCACGCAGAGCCCGCTGCTGACGTCGTTACAAGGAGCGAACTCCAGCCAGTCACAGGGGTGGGATTGGGTCACAGTTCTTTCTAATGTTCATACCGCATTGTTGATTCAAAAACCATGTTCCTGCTAATTGTAGCACTGAGGGCGTGTCTGAAGTGAATTTTGACGTTCGCCGACGAAAGTTTGGTCGACGAATCCCGACGAAAGTTGACGAAACTCGACATCCGTTTTCCCGTTTTTGCACTTCAGACACCCAAACGACAAAAAAACAGCACGTGCGAATTTCGCCACTGTTTCCACTGCCCGAAAATGCCAACGTGGATACGAATAGCGAAAGGCACCTGCTTGTGTCGTGGATTTCGTCACACACTAGTCTGTCCAGTTCTGCACAGTTGAGAGTTTGACATGCGTGCAATTGCAGGGCGCCTCGTTGAGAAATCTGGACACATGGGTCAAGAAATTCCACGCCCACTCTTTCAAACCCTAGGACTATTTCTTCCATTGCAGACATTTGAAACCATTCGTCATCCGCAAACGTAGCAGGCACATAACATTCTGACTCCAAGACTCCTCTAGGTTCAACGAGTTAATATTCGTCAGACCATATCAGACATGGATGTATTGCAGTTACTACTCATCTTAACTTGGTTGCGGCATGGTTATTTTGAGCTAGTCTTGCGGCCATTTGTAAAGGCATTGGAAGTTATCCTTAGTGAAGTGACTTACCTGTTGTTTCTCCAATCTGATCGGCTCAATATCCGCAAGGAGATGCTGGCGGCCAGGGAGACGTGGCTAGGGTTTGTGCGCCGATCTCGTCCAGAGCAGTTTTACAATGTATTCAGGATGGAAAAACATGTATTCAGGTACTTGTTGCGCAGCTACCGAGCTGTAATGTCGCGTAATAGTCATGGGACCTTACCACCAGAGCTCAAACTAGCAGCAGCTATACATCGTTTGGGCCACGGCTGGAGCTATCGAATGTTGTCAGAAGTTTATGGAATCAGTCGGTGTGAGGCTTCATTCATATGCGAGAAATTTGTGGATCACGTAATCCATGTTCTTTCACCAAAGTGGGTATCGTGGCCTACACAAGACGAGCTCGTGCGGATGGAGCAAGAATTTAGAGCTATAGGTGGTATACCCGGCATAGTTGGAGCACTAGATGGTACATTTATTCAGGTCCGTGTCGGAGGGGAACACAAGAGTGACTATCGTAACAGAAAGGGACAGTTTGCTATCACTCTACAATTGATAGTAGACGCATGCGGAAAAATATGGGACTACTTTGTTGGCTGGGCAGGATCAGTCAACGACTCTAGGATCTTTGAGAATTCTCCAGCAAGACTGAAAATTGATGGAGGGGATTTGTACGATTATTGCCTTGTAGCGGATGCAGCATATGGATTTCGCTTCTACACCTATGTCCCATTTAAGGCCTTGATGGGACGCCTCTTGGGCGCGGCGCAACGCATCTGGAACAAACAACAGAGCAGGTCACGGATGATAGTTGAGCGGACCAATGGTCGCTTAAAAATGAAATGGCGTATTTTGCATAAGTGCATGGAATACAACGTCAAGAATGTGCAGAATGTTGTAGCGGCATGCGTCGTGTTACATAATATCGAATTGGGGCTCAGCACCAAGCCTCGTACCTGTGTGCCTCGCGATCGTGATCGGTGGTGGTTGCGCGGACCAGCTGCACTTGCACAACACCTTTTCTCAATAACACCAGGTTTCTCACCTATGCGCCGGCGGGATCGTCTGGCTGTTTATCTTTTCGCTTCTTGGCGTCAGGCGCATCCTTCAGTTCGTTCACCAGCTCACGGGTAAGTCGGGTAAAATTATCATTGCTGCTCTCAAGCACTTCTCTCAAAGTGCTAGCAAGTACTCGTGCCATACGTTCAGCCATGGCCTCCCAAAGCCTGCCCGCCTGTAGGTGCTCGGGGAGTTCTTGACGGGACTGGTGAACGCGCAGGGACTGGTTGAGATGGCACTACACCAGGTTGAGTAGCTGCGGGTGTACTAGTTGACGGTGGTTGCAGCACCCCTGGTACATCGTCATCAACACCACCCTCGTCATCCGGGAAGAAGTTTGCTAGCAGGTCCTCATCGGTCAATTCCGCGTCTGGACGCGGCAGGCGATTCAACCATGAAATCCGAGGGGGGGCGTTTCCTGGAGCCGCATTTCCAGCAACTCGTTGGTTAGTAGTGGATTCTTGCGTCGAGACATCATTTGAGTTGTTCACTGGAGTAAATGATCCCTCACCAAGCTCGTTGTCTTGAGACGACATACTGTGTATCTCGGTTTGGAGAAAACGCATATACTAATTCACCTGTGATAGCACTAAGTAACAATCAAGAAACATGTTCTTTAGAAGTTAATGAAATGAAGATAGTTGTTAATGGATGGAGAACTAGTAGTAGATGTGTCGGGAAGGATTCTTGCACCAATGTTGCACCTCAATCTTGCTCTCACGAACAACTCTTGCTGAACAATCTTGTTCTCATTTTGCACGTCAATCTTTTCAATTGATACGAGGCGCAACATGTGGCGTGGGTTCTCGTATCCCAAATTTCGTTGACATCGTGGCAGATCCCAAGCACTGTTTGCGCGCATATTCTGACGATCACAGGTCAGCTAGTAGCTGACGTGTTGATGAATTTGAAATACGCCGACATTGACTGGTGTGACTGCGATCGAGTGGATCAATGTTGACCTGACGTGGCTGACGAAATTCTAGGTGCCCACGATGGCAACAGTAACTACAAAACCTGACCGACAGGACTGTTCGACATCCACCGACGAGTGTACGAACGCCAAGTTTCGTCAGTGGATGTCGAGCTGCACTTCAGACAGCAAAACGCGTGGGACCCACGGATGAGTTTCGTCGACGAAAGTTGACGAAACTCGACGTTTGCACTTCAGACACGCCCTGAGAGACTCCATAAAAAAAGTCCTGCCACGAAATAGCTGTGTGTGAAGCAATTTGGCGACAAGGTTTGGATTGTGATGGCAACCGGTGGGGAGTGGGGAAATTTATTCTCGAATGCCCGTCACATCCTCAATCGATGCAACATCGACATCCTCCCTGCATGATGTATTTGCCAAACAAAAAGATAAAATATATTGGCACAATTTGACAGACTCTGGGTTCACAGCGCGATGTGGTCGGGTGCTTGCAGCCCTGGTATGCCCTCGCTGGAACTGCATGAAAGCAAATGTTTATAGGTAGCTCTAGTGTACCAACATTGCAGTATCAGAAATTCAACAACAATGACCCAAGAACTATCTTCCTCAAGGTGAAACAGCCAAGTCAACCCATTGTAGTGCACAATTCCTACACTTCTGCTTTTGATCCACACACCACACACACAAATGCATTCACAAGAATCTGCCGTACCAGCGTTTTTAATCCCAACCTGCTAAGCATGAACACCACCACACCAGCGGAAATTCAGCCACAGGATAACTCATGAATGAAAACAGCCAGGTACGGAAGTTAAAGCAGGGATTCATCGATTCAATCATTGTGTGGAATCATTGTGTGGGCTTATCCTGGCTCTGATTCCTTGTCAGTATATCAGAAACCAGCTCTTCGGACAAACGCCCCGTTTTCTGCAGACAGGCCAGGGGATGGGGTGGGGTGGAGACGGCAAATGACAGGTGGGAGAGGGGGAAAGGGAAGTAGGACACGTTGGCAAGAGCAGGGCGAGGGACAGAAGTTGAATCTCTCACAGACAGATCAAGGGGGTTGGGGTGAGAACGACAGGGGACAGGCGCGAGAGAAGAAAAGGGTAAGGGTACTTAAAAAACGTGGGTAAAAACAGGCAAACACCCAGTCGTAGTTTTTTTCAGGCTCCTCAAAAGTCGGTCTGACGCATGGAGCTACAGGACATATTTTACAACATCACACCCTGGACGGTACCCTGGACGCGCGCATGACCAACGCATGACGAACATTGTGCTCAATATTGTAAAACACGTCCTGTAGCCGCGTCCGTGTGACTACATATAAATATGGCCACATGGAACACTGTAATTTGTAAAACACATGGTGCAAAGGAACCATACCTGGAAATGCCTCATGTGGAGGATCGGCAAGTACCCCAGGTCCGCCACCGTGCCCGGACCAAGAGGCTCGGCAAACTTGTCAGGCTCGTACGGCGCCAGGCGTGTGAGAGCATCGGCTTGACCCAGCATGTGGCAGACAGACATCAGGGCATCTAGGGAGTTCATCTGACAGAGGAAAAAGGGAGATGGGAGTAATGGAGTGGAGTGAGTGAGAAGGACAAGAGGCATGAGAGCATGGCTTAGACCCAGCATGTGGCAGACAGACATTAGGGGGTCTAGGAAGTTCATCCGAGGGAGAAAATACAAGGAACACGCGAGGCATGATGAATCGAGAGGGGTAGAGTGAGAATGATGCGAGGCATAAGAGCATCGTCTTGACCCAGCATGTGGCAGACAGACACTAGGGCGTCTAGAGAGTTCATCTGAGGGGGAAGGGTGGGGTTGTGGGAGTGATAAAGGGAGATAGAGTAAGAAGCACATGAAAGTGCTTCTCTCCTTTCCGCATGCTGCATACATGTGCGTTTCCCCCTCTCGCCTCTCACATGCCAGGCACATGGGATATCCCTCAGTCGCACATCTACCTTCTCTCCTTTTCACATGCTGCACTCATGTGTGTTTCCAACCTCTCCTGCCATCCCCAACAACCAACACACCTCTGACCTTCATATAAGGGCAGCACCTGGAGACAAAGCATCCCTCTCAAACCATCCCCCTCACACCTCTCACCTTCATACTAAGGCTTGAGGCACGACCCCCAGGGCAGAGAGCACCCTTCTCCCACATTCCTGTACGTGTGTTTTCCCCCATTCCCCCATTCCCCCCATTCCCTCCATTCCCCCTCTTTTGAGTCGTCTCACCAACATACAAGGGCACGAGGCACAGCCCCCGGGGACAGAGCCCCCTTTCACTGGCTTCATACATGCGTGTGTGCTTTCTCCAAACCTCTCCAAACCTCTCCATACCTCTCCATACCTCTCCATACCTCCCACACCATCCCCCTGACACCTCTCACCTTCATATTAGGCCACGAGGCACAGCCCCCGGAGACAAAACTCCCTTATCCCCCTTTCACGGGCTGAGGTGACTTTTGAGTCGACTCAAAAGTCACAAAACTCCCTTATCCCCCTTTCACGGGCTTGAAGAAGTGTTTTGAGACGTCTCAAAACACTTCTTCAAACACGTGGCCATTCATGCATGTGTGCTTCCCACATTCCTCCCACTTCCCACATTCCTCCCACTTCCCACATTCCTCCCACTTCCCACATTCCTCCCACTTCCCACATTCCTCCCACTTCCCACATTCCTCCCACTTCCCACATTCCTCCCACTTCCCACATTCCTCCCACTTCCCACATTCCTCCCACTTTCCACATTCCTCCCACTTCCCACATTCCTCCCACTTCCCACATTCCTTCCTCACCTTCATGCACAAGCACGAGGCACAGCCCCCGGTGACAGAGCACCATTGTCCTATTCCTCTATGTGTGTTCCCTTCCCCCCCATTTCCCTCATTCCCACCACTCCCCCTCTTTTGAGTCGTCTTACCTTCATGTACGGGCACGAGGCACAGCCCCCAGTAACAGAGCATCCTTCCCCGCCTTTTACGCCTGGCACCACCGGCAGTATCGCTGCCGCCACTGATCCTGCTGCCTTGCCATTGCCCCCACTGCTGCTGCTGCTGTTGTCCCCCCCATCCTCCTTAGTAGAAGCAACTGCTGAGCTGTCTACAGGAAACACTATCTCTACTTCCACATCAGCAGAACCATCAGAACCGCTCTCAACCTTCGCCAATTCGTCTTGCACTGCTTGCACAATGCTGGTAACCATTCCTGTCTCCGTTCCCAACACAAACTGTAACCTCTCCCCTTCATACCCTCTCTCCAATGCCTCCCTCGTTCGGGCGGTTACAAAATCCAGAATGTTTTGCGTTGACCCGACAGTGCCGCGACCCCTCGCACGCGCCTCCATTGCCAGCGCAAACATTTCTCCGGGCACCTCGAAATGTGCGGTGTGGAAAGCGTCGGAATATGCCGCCCGGAGTCGCGAAACGACTTCCTGCCCGAACATGTCGTGAACAATGCAGGCACCTTCCTGGAAGTATCTAATCCGGGGCAAAAGCGCGCGTAGCGAGGCTTGGGTGTGGTCCGGGTGAAGCAACCGAACCTCATCGTCAGGTACGGTGGAGAGCTGCTGAAGCATCTCGACCAGGTTCGCTCCCATGTACGTGTCTGGTCCGTACCAAAGGGTCAGGTCCGGAACTTGAGCAAAAGCCTGGCGTGGTTGTAACATGTGCCAAGATGATGCAAATGGGGGAATGTAGGTAGGAAGTGGGAGGGGGAGGGGAAGGGGGAGTGGGGGGGAAAGGCAGTGGGTGGGGTTGGCGAAGTGGGGGGTGGGGGGAAAAAGTGAAATGTCCGAACAAAAGGCATAGGTCTCGAACTTCACCAGAATATTATAACAAGTAACAAGGTGAGGGGCCGATGAAAAGGATAAGGAGGACCAAAGGGACGAAGGGAGGAGCAGGATAGGGGGAGGAGGGAAGGGAACAAAGGAACGAGTAACAACGTGAGGGGCCGCGGAGAAGGAAAAAAACGACCCGATGGGCGAGAGGGGGAGTGGGAGGGGACGGAGGGGAGGGATAGCGTGGAGGCAAACGGGAAAACGGGTACCATATTCCTTGCTTTGACACTTGCTAGCTATATCGTTTTGAGACGTCCCTAGAAGGACGGTAACATGCTCCTTGTTTTAGTACCTGTTACAATACCATCCAAAGTCCCTTGTGTTACCAGCCGTTCCTCCCTGTGCCAGCCACCTACCGTTCTCCTTGAAATACCAGCGGCACACCTGTAAAACGGTCTGCACCACGCTGGACAACGTGCGTGAGATGAATGACATGCGCCTGTGTCCTGTCTGCTCGCAGTTGAATTCAATTACTTCACGGATAGCATACCGGTGATGGTGACACAACCTGCTGGTCACACTGACATACCTCGATAGCATATCGGTGACAGTGGCTTACCTGCAACACGGTCTGCACCACGTTGGACGACGTGCACGAGATAGTCGGCACCGCATGATGCGCCACGGCTTTAGTATCCAGCGCAGTGTTGATATAAATCACGTGCAGCGACTTAGGCACCGTCGACGCCTCCTTAAGATACCTCTCGTACGCGTCGCTCCGCGCCGCGTCCGCCAACGAGCACCCGATCGGGGACGCCGCCATTCGCACAACAGGCACGTTCGCGAAGCCGCCCTTTTCAAGAACGCACCGCACGTTCTCCGCCATAAAATCCACCCCCAGGACCGCGATATAGTCACACCCCTCCTGCGCCATCTTGAGCGCTCCGTCCGCCATCACCAGCGAATCCGAGATCTTGATGTGCGGCCAGGATTTGCGCGCCGCGACCAGCACGCCCTGAACTTCCGCGTCCATGTAGAAATGCGCCACGACGCCTACGCGCTTGCTGGATAGCTCCTTAACTAGCGCCGCGACTGCCGCGTCGTTCGGTCGAAGGTACTGCGCCTGGGTCACCGCGAAATCCCCGCGAGCGGTGATCGACCCACCCCGGCCGATCACGATTGACGGTAACGGAGCCACTGACGGAGTCCGTCCGAGTGCCTCAGCCGCGAGGGCGCGCGCGCGTTTTTGCAGGGAAAGGAGGAGGCTTACAAAGGTGGATGTGCGTACAGCAGGGGCGGCCTTACCGGGAGATGCGCCGGCGGCGGCGGGTTTTAGGGCGGCAGAGAGTGCTTTGACTGCCGGTCCGTTAGAATCTAGCGCTAGTGCGGCGCTGACACTGCGGCCGTTAAAGATCCCTATGAGGAGCTGGCAGATGCCACGTGTCAAATCCGAATCGCTATCGGCCTGCAGGCGGAGATTGAGACGGGAAAGTTCTGTGCCGTCAGTTGATGACGTGTCTTCCTCAAGTTCCACGTGAAGCCACACCTGCGCGACGCAGCCCATGACACGATTCTCACGCGCGCGCAGTGCAGGCGCGGGGGGAGTTCCGCCGTGTAGCTCCCGCGCCCACTGCAACAACCGCTTCGTCCGCGCCCTACCATCTGCGGAACCTCCCCCTAAACCCTGTCCCCTTTCCTCCCTCGTCTCTCCCTCTCCCTCTGCAGCAGCATCAGCAGCAGCTACAGCCTCTGCCGCTACATCATCTAGTTCCTGTGCGGCCCGAAAGACGGCAGCTTGCACGGCCTCCGCTTCCTCCCTCGCGCGACCCTGAAGCGCGCCAAGCTCCACCCGCTCGTCCAACGACGCCTCTGCGACGCTCGCAGCAGCGGCTGCGACGTCGCTCGCCGCGGCTGCGACATGGCTCCCAGCTGCTCGCACGGACTTATTGGCCGACTCGAAATGCACGAAGCTCTCATGAGAAGCCGGAGATTCGGGAGATATCCGGGAGGCCTTCGACGTTCGACGATGGTTTTTGCGGTTTCGCCGATGCAGCACGTTGTTCCTGGAGGCTGAGTCCGCCGAGTATGCTCTTAACAAGGATACGGCGGTAGAGGTATCGTGGGATCTGAAGCTAGGAGAGGGCGTGTGGAGTGGATAAGAGGAGCGTGGAATGGAAGCATGGTTGCTGGTGGTAGGAGGAATGGGCGTGGTGGTCGGTGCAACGAACGAGGACTTGATACCTGATGCGGCCAACGGACAGGATGAAGCCATGTCAGCAAGGACTGGGGAGTGGAACTAGAGGCACGTAGAGCGTAGGAGGAGCAACGCAGGTCGATGCAAAAGGAACAGGGCGAACAATCATCGATCTCCAGCGAAAGACACGCACAATCAGCCACTCGTACTTGGTTCCGTCCGAAGGAACCAAGATAATGAAGACGAAGTGGAGACAGAGTAGAGGACCCGAGGAAGTTCGAGTCTAGTCTGAAGCCAGATTCTGAAGACCTGAAGTTCTCGGGGAGGCAAGATCCCCGAAGCTTTTCTCAGGAGCAGAACAGCTGAAGTTCCAAGGCTCCAGAAGAGCTGAAGTTCTCGAGGAAGCTGTGGCCGTGGTTGCACGCATGTTGCGACACGACCGTAACCACAATCGGTAGGGTCCTCGCGAAGCCAAATGACGCGATGCGTAACAAGATACAGCAGCCAAAAGGTCTTCACGAGGCCTCACGACTCATTGCGAAATGCCTCGTAGAGTTCACGAAAATGTGGATGAAGAAGCCTGTGCATGTGGCTCTCGAGTTCCACGTGGAAACGGTTCTGCCCGAAGCCACTCCCCAGCCAGTGGCAACCTCGCAGCAGCCGCAAATTTCATGCCACGATGGCGATGGCCAATCAGGCAAGCTGCCTCCCCTCATTCGGGCACAGCACCTCGCTACATGAACCGCTTCAGAAAAAAGAAATGTGGTCCCTGCCTGGTTGTGATGGACAACGTCCCAGCATTTCATTTTGTTACATTTATTTACAGAAGATAGGAAGATTAGCTCATTATTTTGCTTCACAGATGCATGGACACTCGTACTACTATGTATACCTCTGGGGCATTTATTCTACACCAACCCAGGCAAACACATTACAATAGAAAGCAGAGACCCATGATGTTATGAGTTGTGAAAGGAAGAGTGCGCAGAACTCAATAATGCGGAAGTGATTACAACGTCTGAGAACACAACGAGGCCTAGGACTAATATAGCGAAGCTAGCTAGGCCGAGGTCGCGGGGTCGCGAGATGGTTGGGTGCAGGTTCGGGGTTGGGAAACCCGAAGGCGACGCGGTAGTGGCTCGGAAGGCGAGGTCGGCGGACCGAGCCTGGTTTTCCGAAAATCGGGGTTGTACGCGTACAGTGTGACCCAGTAAGGAATCCGAAAAATTCCTTACACTACCCCCCCCCTTAAGAAAGGTGGTGAATATCCGAGACACCTCGGCGGGCCAGGTAAGCATCCACAACCGGATGTCCTAGTAGCGAGGCAGCGGCGACATACGTGTCGTCCTCGCTCGTGCGTTCTTTCCAGCGAAGCAGGAATTTCACTGAGCGGCCGGTGGCAGTCACGTCCACGCGATGGTTGAGAATCTTCCAAGGTTCCAGCGTGGGCTCTGCCACG
This sequence comes from Closterium sp. Naga37s-1, assembly GCA_947471745.1. NCBI lineage: Eukaryota > Viridiplantae > Streptophyta > Zygnematophyceae > Desmidiales > Closteriaceae > Closterium > Closterium sp. Naga37s-1. The sequence goes on from CANJKZ010000966.1 coordinate 2,068,004, forward strand.
GGGCGTGTGGTCGGCGTGATGGTTGGCCGAGCAACAGCTGGCGACTGCGGCTGTTCGTAATGACGCAGCAGGCTGACGTGGAATGCGTCGTGTATTTTCCAGTCGTCGGGCAGCATCAGCTTCGCGGTGACAGGTGTCACCATCTGGGTGATACGAAATGGTCCCACGTATCGGGGCCGTAGTTTCGCGGGCTGTGGCAGTTTGAGATTCTTGGTGTCCAGGAGCACAACCTGTCCTGCGCGGAAGGGTAAATTCCGTCGATGTTTATCCGCCTGGCGACTGGCCGTGGTATTAGCCCTACGAATGAAATCAGCTGCTTTCGTGCGGGCGGTCTGCAGCTCCGTGACAAACTGCTGCGATCTTGGTACCGGGTTTTCCACAGTCGTTGAAGAGGGTACCACGGGGTCTATCCCGTAATTCAGGAAGAAGGGTGATTGTTGAGTCGTGGCCGACGGGGCGTTGTTGTATGCGAATTCCAGCATCGGCAGTGAATCTTCCCATTTGCGAATGTCGGGGCAGTTGGTGCGAATCAGTTGCTCCATGGTCTGATTTTTCCGTTCCGTCTGTCCGTCGGTTTGCGGGTGGTATGGCGACGAAAACTGCAGGCGGGTACCATACTGTGCCCACGTCTCCTGCCAGAACTTCGACGTAAATTTCGGGTCACGATCGCTGATGATCGCCGAAGGTAACCCGTGTAAGCGTACGACGGTGGAGATGAACAGTTTGGCTGTATCTTCGGCTGTGATCGTCGTTCGGCATGGGGCGAAATGCGCCTTTTTTGTTAGGCGATCGACGACGACCATTACCGAGTCGTTGCCACTCGTGCCAGCTGGGAGCCCCGTGACGAAATCCATCGTCACCTGTTGCCACGGTCGTTCGGGTGGCGCGAGGGGTTGCAGCAGTCCGGCTGGCTTTTGTCGCGACGACTTCATTGCTTGGCAGGTCGGGCAAGTTGACACGTAGCGCTGCACATCGGTGTGCATGTCCGGCCAGTAATAATTCCGCTGCAGCAGCTTCAGTGTTTTGTCGGTGCCGAAATGCCCGGAAAGGTTGGAGTCGTGAACCTCCTGCGTCAGCAGCTCCCGTAAAGGTCGGTATGCTGGTACCCAAATCCGGTTCGTACCGGCTTTTAGGTAGTACTTGCCGTGTGGTGTGGCGGCCTGTTGTTGCGGGTTCCGAAAAAACCTGTCGATCTTGTAGCCGTGGGTGAATAGTCCCGTCAGCATCGGGTTGGTGTGGGCGATTAGTACCGCCGCGTTTTGCATGGATGGCCTGGTGAGGGCGTCGGCGATGTTGTTGGCGCCTTTCTTGTACGTGATGGTGTACCGAAAATTGGACTCGAGAAAGTCCAACCACCGGATTTGTCGCGGGTTGAGTGTCGGTTGCGTGCGCATGTACTGTAGCGATTTGTGGTCGGTCCGAATTGTCACGTCGGCTCCCGTGAGATAGCAGCGCCAAGTACGAAATGCGTGGACGATGTCCAGCATCTCTTTGTCGTGGACTTGGTAGTTGCGCTCGGATGGCTGCATCTTGCGTGACTCGTAGGCGATGGGTTGCAGCCCTTGGCCGAAATCCTGTAGCAGGACGGCGCCGACGGCGAAATCGCTGGCGTCCGTGACGACTTCGAACGGTCGAGATGGGTCGGCGAGGCGAAGTACCGGGGGTGAACCCAAAATGTTTTTGAGGGCGTCGAAGGCGGACTGCTCCCTCTCCCCCCACCTGAAATCACTGTCGTGGTGCAGCAGGTCGGTCAGCGGCTTGGTTATCCCTGCCATATTAGGTACAAAACGGCGAACGTAGTTAACAAACCCCAGAAAACTTTGCAACTCAGGGATATTAGTAGGCGGCTTCCACTTAACGATGGCGTCCACTTTACGCGGGTCGATTTTGATTCCCTCGCCAGAAACCACATGCCCCAGAAATTCCAGTTCCGGCTTCAGAAACTCGCACTTAGACCCCTTCGTAATCAGCCGATGCCCCTGTAAACGCCGGAACACCTCCTCTAAATCCCGCAGATGGTCCTCTTTTGTCGCGCTGTACACCAGGATGTCGTCCAGATACACGATGACCTTCTTGTCCAGCATGTCCCGGAAAATTCCGTTCATTGTGAGCTGGAATGTTGAGGGCGCGTTTGTCAGTCCGAACGGCATCACCGTAAACTCGTAACTGCCGTAGCGTGTGCGAAAAGCTGTTTTCGGACAGTCGTCGGCGAACACGCGAATTTGGTGGTAGCCTCCTCGCAGGTCGATTTTTGAGAAATACCGGGCTCCGCGAAGTTGATCCAGCAGATCGTCGGTTCGCGGGATCGGGTAACGCGATTTTATTGTGACCCGATTCAGCGCCCGATAATCAATGCACATGCGTAGGCCCCCGTCCTTCTTTGGTGTGAACAGTATCGGCGCTGCATACGGCGACGTGCTTGCCCGGATAAATCCCTTGGCGAGCAGGTAATCCAGCTGGGCCCGCAACTCGGCGAGCTCTGGTTGGCTGAGCCGCCACTGTGTCCGAACAGTAGGTTGCGCGCCGGGCTCCAGCTGGATCCGATGATCCTCAGGTCGTTGGGGGGGCAAGCCGTCCAGGAGGTCGTCCCCGAAAATTTCGGGATACCTCCGAATAATGCTCGCCAATTCCTCGGGGACTGCTGCGCAGAGGGTGTCGATGTCCGCGATTTTCTCGGAAGCTGTCACCTCGTACAGGTGCACCAAGAAGGCTTGAGCTCCGCTGTTCATCGCTCGCGCCATGTTGACCGCGTTGACACGTGTCGTCACCGGCTCCGGCTCCGTCCATTTCGGAAGCGTCGTCTTCCCTCCGTATCCTCGCACGACGCACGCCCCAGTCGTCCAGTCGATCGTCGGATTGAACCGCTGCAGCCAATCTCTCCCCAGTAGCACATCGCAGCCGTCCAACGTCGTCGCCAACATCTTCATGCCAAACCCAAATTTATCGCCACACTGTATCCGAATTCTTCGCGCCTCATCTCGGATGGCCAGTGGTGTCCCGTCCACCAGCCTTGCATCAATCTCCGGCAGACACCTAGTCAGCTTCACCCCCATTTTTTTGGCCGTTGCCAGGTTGACGAGACTGTGGCTCGCCCCACCGTCAACGAATATTTTTATATTATAACCGTTAACCCTCCCTACCACCAGCACAGGGTAGTCCACGTGTTCACCCACGTTATTCGTCCGGTTCTGGTCGATAGCTCTGATCGGTACCACGACCCGGTGTGGATGGTGATTGTCGGGCGACAGGGTCTCGTCAGTAGGTGGCCCTTCTGCTACTGACTCGTATCTTTTCCCGACCCTTCTCCGTCGCTCTTCTTCCCCTGCTTAAGCCTCGGGCAGTCTTTTTTCAGGTGGCCCAGCTGGTTGCATAAAAAGCACGGCCCAAGGGCTCGGCTTGGTGCATCCACGCCGTTGATCGTGGGCTGCTGAGTCGATCCACGAAGTCGGGGGCCCTCCCGGGAGCTCGATCTCGCCCACTGCATCAGCGCATCCGTTGACTTGGCTTCTTGGACAGCGTCGTTGAAGCTGCGTGGCCGGGTTCTTCGGGCCTCATACTGTATCTCGTATTTCAGGCCCGCCACGTAGCGATCCAACCGCTCCGCATCGCTCATGTCGTCCACTTGGTCCGCCAAGTTGCAGAACATGCTGGTGTAGTCTTGGACCGAAGTCAGCTGCTTCCAGGCACGCAGCTTCATGCGAGCAGAGTCCGAGGCGGATATGTGCTCGAACCTGGTTCGCAAGGCGGCGCCCCACTCCCTCCATGTGCGTATCGTAGCCGTCCCAAAAATTGATGCTGCCTGATGCGTGACATGTGTTGAAGTCCCGTCGTTCGCACGTACTATTCATGCCGAAGTCCCTTCGTGCTGCAGCGTTCGCCTCCACCACTCCAGCGCAGGTCCTCGCAACAGTGAAACTGCGAAATTAATGCGGGTGGCATCGTCATAAATCATGGCAGCATTGAAAAACACCTCCACGCCGAACAACCATGCAGAAACAGTGACGAACTTGTCACTTGGGTTAAACGGGGGCGGGTTTGTCGGCTTGATTTTAACAAAAGCCGTTGTTGCCATCGGGGCCGTTGGCGTTGCTGTCGGCGTCGCCGTCGTCGTCGCCGCTGCACGTGTCGGTGCTGCACGCGACTGTTGCGGTGACTGTTGCTGCTGCGCCTGCCTCGCCTCGTCCGCATCCATCTCGCCTTCCAGCTCGCTCCAGACCCGCTCTTCTGGTGCAGTGCTGCTACTTGCGTCGTCCACGACAGGCGACTCCTGGCGCGCTTCACCACGCGCCTGGTGTAGTTCGGCGTTTTCCTCCCGAAGACGCGCCATTTCTGCAGACATCGTCTGCGTGTTGACCTGCATCATCCGGAACTGTTGCATAAACTCGTTGAACTCCGCCTGGTCCATGTGTCGCAGGCTTCGTCTAACGGGCAGGGGGTGGCTAGCGATTTTTCTGACTTCGGTGAAGGCGTTAATGCTATCGTAGTCGGAGTGGAATAATCGGATCTATTCCACGGGCCGACCGCTTAACAGCCCACCAAGTCTATCGCTCCCCTACTACAAACTACCCCTGAAACGCGAGGGTAACCTAGGAAATTAGGCTCTGATACCAGGTGTTATGAGTTGTGAAAGGAAGAGTGCGCAGAACTCAATAATGCGGAAGTGATTACAACGTCTGAGAACACAACGAGGCCTAGGACTAATATAGCGAAGCTAGCTAGGCCGAGGTCGCGGGGTCGCGAGATGGTTGGGTGCAGGTTCGGGGTTGGGAAACCCGAAGGCGACGCGGTAGTGGCTCGGAAGGCGAGGTCGGCGGACCGAGCCTGGTTTTCCGAAAATCGGGGTTGTACGCGTACAGTGTGACCCAGTAAGGAATCCGAAAAATTCCTTACACATGATATTGGCATGCTGCTGATGGTTACCTTATGCATTACATGCACGGTAACCAGCAGTAGCATCCAAGAATTCTGCTGAGGCGGCTTATATATAACAGTCCATCATGCCTGGGGGGGAATAAAGACCCCAGTGCCTGCAGCGCTTTGAGGCTGGAGGAAGCGTGGTGGCTGGAACCTCCTCCTCTCTCCTCCGTTCCTCTCAACCTCAACAGGCAAACGCTTGTGCTGCTGCTTCAGCCACTCCCTCTGTTGCTGCTGCTGGAGGTACATTGCCTGCTGCAGCCTCATCTGGTTAAGGTGCATCTGGTTCAGGTGCATCTGCTGCCAGTACATCTGGTTCATCTGCTGCTGCGCCAGAAGCTGCGGAGGGCATCCCAGGAACCCGTGGTGGAGGGATGGCGGGAAGATCGGAGCGCCTGCCGCGTGCACAGCAGGGAAACCGATTGGCTGACCCAGAGCGCCTGTGCGACCCACGGGAACAAATGGGCCTCTTTTATTAGGGGAGAAAGCATTTATCGTGGGATTCGCGGACAGTGTGTTGTGCTGGAGCGTGGCGAAGGAAGCAGGGATCTCGTGTGTGTACAGGTCTTCCGGAAGCTCAATCTCCTCGATTTTCCGGCGGTCAGAACACGCGCCTCGGGCGCTTAGGGTTTCAGGCCGCAGGCGCCTCTCAGCTTCGAAATAATCGTCACCAACGTCGACTTCCCGATGATGCGAGGCGCGATTTCGCCGCAACACGGACCGGGGCGACGCGCGGCCGTCTGACGAGTCGCCAGTCGAGGCCGCGGAGTGCGGCGAGAGGCAGGAGAATGTGGACGCGGTGGAGCAGGTCTCGTCCGACGAATCGTCGCTCGCGGCATCCGAGGATTCGGACGAGTCGTCGTTCTCGTCGCCCACGTCGATGCAGTCGCTAATGCTGTCGCTCACGTCAATCTCGAGCTTGGAGCTTCGACTTCTATCGCAACTGGTTGCATTAATATCAGCAGCGCATTTGTGGTCGTCCGAATCCGCGCTGCTGTGCGGGGATCCCCTCGAAGGGACATCGCCCCACACGTTATTCCCTCCGAAACTATGGGTTGGAAGAAATAGCCCTCTCGCGGGAGTAACCTTGTTTTGACGATCTCGAATGTCGGGTTTCGTCAGCTGCTTCATGTCGGTGTCTAGGAATTCCTTGGCAACTTCAAGGGGTGCAGAGCAAGAGATGAGGGAATCCATAATGAATAAACTTAATGCGGCTAATACTGAATCCAAAGTTCTAAGGAATCGGAAGCTAAACAATGACGATGTTGCAAGCTGGTGTCGGTTCTCCTTTGGCTGTCGAAAGAAGCTGAACTGCATTGGCGGGTCAGTAGTTGTGTGATAGACTGGGAGAGGCGGTTGTTTTGCTGTGTTGAAATCTGCTCGTCAATGCGCCTTTTGTATGAATGGTTGGTTGTCATGTCAGACGAACAGATTTGGCTGATTGATGAAGCTCGCTGGAATTCTGGCTGGCTGGACCTTCCGCGAAGCAATGCAGCAGCTCGAGGCGTGAAAATGAAATTCTCCGTGTGAAGCACGGGGCACGACATGTTTGACCGTCGCATGCGAGGATGTTCTGCGAATGTTCCGTCGTCTCCCACCGAGCTTTCGTGACGAGAGTGGTCGGCGGGTCGCACACAAAGCATGTGCGACCCGTCCTTGGGTCGTACGGCGACAATGCAACAACCTTGCGATGGAAGTCACCAGGAAGAATTCTCCCCAAACTCAGGCTGTGGGAAAGCCGACAAAACGCTAGCTGATGGGAGGGACCTACGACTGGAACGTGGAAACGACAAAATCGCTAGGTGACGGGGCTGGAATTAGGCTCGTTGTTATCACAATGCCAGACTGTTTTTCTCATCCATAGATATTTGTAAGTGTTACGAGTGCAATTGAGTGAACGAACGAGGATTGCACTATCGAAGCAAGAGTACAATGAGCGAAGGCATGAGCGAAGAATATATAGCGAAACTACAGTGGTAACGGTAATGGACTGTGGTTGTCGCGCGACGGGCCTGGGACTGAGGTTGGGAAAAGTGTCGAAGCGGAGGCCCGGAGCGAGGGTTACCCGCCGAGCCGTGAGGTCGGGGTGCGACGTGCGAAGATGGCGGGCGGATTGTCGATGCGAGGATTGCGAATGGTAACGGTGCTGACTGTGGTGCTACAGTGATGTACGCGTTGAGCAGGGACGCGAAGTAAGGAAAAGGAATTTTCCTTACAGTAAGTTGTAATACACATATGGTATGTCTGATTTTGTACCTTCACACGATACATATATTACTTCAATTGAGACTGCCTCCAACGCGTATAGCACTGTGCACCAAACATCAACTGCTATTTCCCCATTACCAGCCGCCAATTTTAGATACACTTCGCAGAAGGCCAAACCTGTGCGTTACCGTTGTATATTTTTTTTTCGCAATTGTACGTTCGTTCCATTCGTAGAGATATCTAAGTTACGCTCGGAACTTAGGACGTGGGGGTTAATGCCTGTCGAGAGTGAGGAGAGGGAAGATTGGCCAAGAGGGGTTTCACTTAGAGAAGCGGGGGTACAAATAGGCAAAGACAAACTTGTGTTGTAACACTACACAGTATCTACACTAGCAGGCAGTTATATGAAATGGATAATTTCTAACACCGTTGCACGTGTAACACATCATTTATTTTCAACAATGCGCACTTGTTTCTGATTATTTTGAACCACACTTCGCTTACTATTGTTCACGTCACCACGCTCTTGTTGACGGGAAATGGCGCCGCCCTCGCTTAGGCGAAGCAGACTAAGAAGTTCGAGGGCGCGCTGAAGTCGACATCGACAGCCCGCAGAGTTCGACGTCGACCTGTCCGCAGAGTTCCTCTAGGCTGTAGTGGGGCACTCCTTATGGGGTACAGCCCTGTTAGGTTTTGCCTATACAAACCTTGTATTTTTCTCATTCTAGTCATTCCTTGTCCTAATTCTCACATGGTTTCAGAGCAGGTTCCCTAGTGGGAACATTTTTTAAGGGCCCACCACGAACTTTTTTTTCTGCCCTGCCCGGAGCGCACTGCCATGCCTGCCTGCCCCGTCACGCGCCTTGCGCTTGCCTACCCGCGCCTTAAAGCGCCTGCCCTACCCGCGTCCTCGAGCGCCCGCTCTACCCGCGCCCTAGAGCGCCTGCCCGTCGCCCTGCCCTGCAGGCCGCGCGCGGGCCTGCCCTGCACCCGCGTAGCCGCCCCTGGACCCCGCGGCGCTGCCCCTAGACCCCGCGGCGCCGCCCCTGGACCCCGCGACGCCGCCACTGGACCCCGCGACGCCGCCCCTGGACTCCGCGACGTCGCCCCTGCTCATCGCGACGCCCCTGCGGGACCTGCACGGCGCTGCTCCTGCTCTTCGCGACGCCCCTGCGGGACCCGGGCGTCGCCCCTGCTCATCGCGACGCCCCTGCGGGACCCGCGGGGCGCAGCTCTTGCTCGTCGCGACGCCCCTGCGGGACCCGGGCGTCGCCCCTGCTCGTCGCGACGCCCCTGCAGGACCCGCGCGGCGCCGCTCCTGCTCGTCGCGACGCCCCTGCGGGACCCGCGAGGCGTCGCCCCTACTCGTCGCGGCGCTTTCTGGGCGCCGTCCCTGCTTGTCGCGGCGCCCCCTGGCCGCCGCGCCCTGCCTTAACTGCGGCCCGCCCGCGCCCTGCCCCACCCAGCGCCCGCCCTTGGGGCGGCCGCCCTTGCCCTGCCCTGCCGCCGTCGCGTCTGCAGCAGCCGTTGCGTCTGCAGCAGCCGCCGTGGCCCCGTCGTTGCCGTTGTCGCGGCCCTGCCCAGCCGTAGCCGCTGTCGTGCCTGAAGCCGTCGTCGCGGCCCCGTCGTAGCTGCCGTCGCGGCCCCGCCGCAGCCGCCCGTCGAGCGCCTGCAGCCACCCGCCGAGCGCCAGACCTGCCCTACCCGTGCCCGTTGAGCGCCTTCCCACCGCCGCCGGTGGCATCTGCCCTACCCGCCTCTGGTGAGCACCTTCCCTACCCGCACTGCCCCCGCGCCTGCCTTACCAGCGTGCTGCCGCGCGTGCCGCGCCTGCCTGCCCACCGAGCCGCGCCGCTCGGCCGAGCCGCGCCGCCCTGCCCTACTGCGCCGCGCTGCTCTGCCTTGCTGCTTCTGCTGTTCCCGCTGTCACTTCTACTACTGCTGCACTGCCACTCCTGCTGCTCCTGGCGGTGGCTAGATGCAGCTCCAGCGACGTCCGCGTGAGTCCCTCACGCCCCAGCAGCTTCGTGAGTGGTACGCTAGTTGGGGTTGTAGGGGTGGCCGTGGTGGGAGTCGCCCTGGAGCGGATCGTTCGGGAGCTTCTTGTGGTGGCCAGGTGCAGCTGCAGCGGCGTCCGCGCGAGATCCTTTCGCCCCATCAGCTTCGTGAGTGGTACGCTCAGAGTAGAGGGTCACGGAGTACTGCTCGCTGCCAGTACGTCATTCGCACAGGTGCTCGGGCTGGTCAGCCTTGCGGGACGGTTGGTCACACAGAGTCCCGCTGCTTCTCCTGTCTGAGCGACGCCTGGCGTACAGAGTTTGGCGACGACGCTGAGCTCCCCTTCTGGCTAGAGCTGCTTAGGCAGAGGGTAGATATCTTTGATCTTGACTATGATGCTATCCTCACTGCCATGTATGCATTGCCTACTAGTGCTCAGGGTGCCTGTTACCTGTTTGTGCCGCCTGACCCAGGTATAGAGTCTACTGCTCTAGGTGCTGGTGAGGATGCTCCTCTAGGTGCTTGTGCGTCTCCTGCTCCAGGTGCCGGTGAGGCTGCTGCTCTAGGCGCTAGTGAGTCCATTGCTCCAGGTGCTGGTGATTCTGCTCTCTCTGGTACCGCGCCTGCTGCGGCCTTGCACACCTTCACGCTTGACTCATGAGCTTCCCGCTCCTTCTTTCGCGACTGCACCACACTGACGCCGCTCAGTCGGCCCGTGGCACTCTCTCTGGCTGACCCCTCTGGGGGTCCGGTCCTTGCACACTCCTCCACGGTTCTGCCGTGTCCGGCGGTCCCGTCTGGCTCTCTGTCTGGCCTCCACCTCCCCTCGTTCTCCACGAACTTGGTGAGTGGAGCTGACCTTCACGACGCGTGGGTTGACCAGTTCACTCCTGGAGGTCAGCGGGTGACCCACTGTTCGTGTACTCGGACGGGCTGGCACCTGGCCACGTTCAACCGTCAGCGTGGGTCGAGCCTGTACACCCTGACTACCGTGTCTCCTCCGGTTGCTGAGTCTGGTCAGGTAGCCGCGTCGGGTCAGGTGTTTGCTGCGGCGTCCAGGTCTGGTCCTGAGTCTGCCCCCTGCTCGTGTCGCCTCCTGTGTCACCAGACTCTCCTCTGGCACCACCGCCTTGGTCACCCCTCCGTGCCTCGTCTCCGAGGCATGGCCTCCCGTGTCCTTGTCACTGGTCTTCCCCGGTCTCTCCCTCCCCTTCCCCCGGGGCCTGCCCCTACCTGCGTTCCTTGCGTCGAGGGGCGGCAGCGCGCCACTCCTCACTCCTCCGAGTTCCCTCCGACGGAGGCTCCCCTGCAGACTCTTCACATGGATGTGTGGGGCCCAGCCCGCGTCCGTGGACAGGGTCACGAGCGCTACTTTCTGCTGGTCGTTGACGACTACTTGCGTTACACCACAGTCTTCCCCTTGCGCCGCAAGGGTGAGGTCACTGAGGTGTTGATCGACTAGATCCGCGCTGCCCGTCGTCAGCTCAGCGAGAGTTTCGGCTCGGACCTTCCTGTTCCGCGTCTGCACTCCGACAGAGGTGGAGAGTTTTCCTCCGACCTTCTGCGAGCCTTCTGACGTGCGGAGGGCATCCGCCAGACGTTCACGCTTCCGGCCTCTCCGCAGCAAAATGGGATTGCTGAGCGCCGCATTGGCATGGTCATGGACGTCGCTCGTACGTCCATGATCCATGCGGCTGCTCCCCATTTTCTGTGGCCGTTCGCGGTTCAGTACGCTGTGCATCAGCTCAACCTCCAGCCCCGAGTCTCCATGCCGGAGACCACACCTACTCTGCGGTGGACGGGGAAGGTTGGCGATGCGTCTGCGTTCCGTGTCTGGGGATCTCGAGCCTTCGTCCGCGACTTGTCTGCGGACAAGCTGTCCTCCCGTGCTGTTCCCTGCGTCTTCCTTGGCTTCCCCCCTGACGCGCCTGGTTGGCAGTTTTACCACCCCACCTCGCGCCGTGTTCTGTCCTCTCAGGACGTCACGTTTGACGAGTCGGTTCCTTACTACCATCTCTTCCCCTACCGCACTGCCCCCCTCCCCCTCCCGCCGCTCTTCTAGCGCCAGGTCCTCCTCCGGTAGACCCCCTCCCCCCTCAGGGTCCTGCCCCCTCAGGTGTGCCTCAGGTAGACGCAGTCGAGCCTGTGGAGGTAGCTGTTAACTCTGGTACTGCTAGGGGTGCTGAGCCTGGGGTTGCTGAGTCTGAGGTTGCGGAGCCTGGGGGTGCTGAGTCAGAGGGTGCGGAGCCTAGGGGTGCTGAGCCTGAGGGTGCTGAGCCTCCGGTTGCTGAGACTGGGGGTGCTGAGTCTGCTGGAGTTCCAGCAGGTGCCTCGTATCAGCGAGAGCCTCTCTCTCCACTCCAGCTGCGCGAGTGGTTTGCTCGCCGCTGGAGACTCCAACGAGGTGCTGCTGCTGGAGCTGGAGCTGCTGGAGGTCCTGCTGGCGGTGCTAATGGTGCTGGAGCTGCTGGGGGTGCTGAGCCTGGGGGTGCTGAGCCTGGGGGTGCAGAGCCTGGGGTTGCTGAGTCTGGGAATGCGGAGCTTGAGGGTGCTCAGCCTCTGCGTGTGGAGTCTGGAGGTGCTGAGCCTGGAGGTCCTTCGGGTGCTTCGTCCCGGCGGGAGCCTCTCTCTCCACAGCAGCTTCGCGAGTGGTTTGCTTGGCGCTGGAGCCGTGCTGCTGGAGCTGGTGGTGCTCCGGGCGCTGGAGGTCCTGCTGTTGCTGGAGCTGCTGGGGGTTCTAGAGCCACTGGTCTCGGAGGTGCTCGTACTGGGGGTACTGGAGCTTCTGGGCCTGGTGGTGCTGTTGGAGCTGGAGCTGCTGGAGGTGCTGGAGCTGGCGGTGCTGCTAGAGCAGGTGCTGCTGGAGGTACTGGAGCTGGCGCTACTGGAGCTGCTGGGGCTTCTGGTGGTACTCCTGGAGCTTGAGGTGCTGCTGGAGCCGGTGCTCCTGTGGGTGCTGGAGTTGGCGCTACTGGAGCTGCTGGAGGTGCTGCTGGAGCTGGTGGTGCTGTTGGAGTTGGAGCTGACGCTGGGGGTGCTGGTGCTGTCCCTGCTGGTTCTGGAGGCGCTGCGCGGCCGCGGCCGTACTTCGTTCCTCTCCTTGAGCAGGTTCTTGGTCTCCCGCCTTCTACTGGTCCTGCTCCTTCCTTAGAGTATCCACCGCCAGTCCAGTCGCAGTCACAGTTACAGCCCGCCTCCCCACTGCGTGCTCCTTCTCCTTACACTGGTCCGACCGGAGGTCTTACGGAGCGTCGTGAGCCTGAGTCTCGTCCTGCGTCGCATGTTCGTGCTGCTCGCACTAGTCGTCGTGGTTCACGTCAGCGTCCTCCTCCTGTCCCTGGCACATACCAGATGGCTCTGCGTCCTTCCGCTGCTCCGCAGCGTGTCCCTCTGCCGTCTCCTCCTGCGTCTTCTCTTCCTGCCCTTGCTGACCTGGAGTCTGACTCCCTTCGTGCTGCTAGTCCTACTGCCACGCGTCTCCTTGCCACTGTTGTCACTGACCCTTCCTTTGAGTCCACTGATGCGTCTGCCTTAGTTGCTGAGCTTGTCGACTTTGCTGCTCACTGTCGTATAGACTATACCGCTAGTCTTGTTGCTGAGTCTGAGTCTGTCTGTCCTCCGTCCGTCGGGGGTGAGTGTGCTCTTAGCACGGACGTCCTTGAGGACAGGCAGGAGGAGTTCCAGTGTTTTGCTGCTGCTTTAACTCATCTCGTGTCCATGCTGCTTGCCCCTGAGGGAGACCCGGATGCACCAGACATCCCGACCCCACGCTCTTACGCAGAGGCGATAGAGGGTCCCTACTCCTCTCGGTGGCAGACAGCCATGGACGCGGAGATGGCTTCTTGGAAGTCCACAGGCACCTACGTCGACGAGGTTCCCCGACGTGGGGCGAACATTGTCGATGGCATGTGGATTTTTAGGGTGAAGCGGCCGCTGGGTTCTCCGCCTGTCTTCAAGGCGCGTTACGTGGCTCGAGGCTTCAGTCAGCGACAGGGAGTTGACTACTTTCAGACCTTCTCTCCCACCCAGAAATGACCACTCTTCGAGTACTGCTGCACGTCGCCGCTAAGCGTGACTACGAGCTTCACTCTCTTCACTTCAGCACAGCCTTCCTACAGGGCAGCCTGCACGAGGAGATCTGGCTGCGCCGCCCACCTGGCTTCACTGGGTCGTTTCCTCCTGGTACCCAGTGGAGCCTCCGACAGCCAGTCTACGGTCTCCGCCAGGCGCCCCGTGAGTGGCACGACACACTGAGGACCACGCTTGCGGCTCTTGGGTTTGCTCCTTCCACTACTGACCCGTCGCTGTTTCTCCGCACCGACACTACTCTGCCGCCGTTCTACATCCTCGTGTACGTCGACGACTTGGTCTTTGCTAGCTGACACTGCTGGACTGGCCCACATGAAGTCGGAGCTGCAGAAGAGACACACATGCACAGACCTGGGTGAGCTGCGCAGCTATCTTGGCTTGCAGATCACCCGGGACAGAGCACGACGCACCATTACCTTGACTCAGTCACACATGGTGCAGCAGGTCCTTCAGCGCTTCAACTTCACGTACTCCTCGCCTCAGGCCACTCCTCTGTCTACTCGCCACTTGCTCTCAGCTCTGCCTTCGGATGAGTCTGTAGAGCCGAGTGGCCCGTACCCAGAGCTTGTTGGCTGCCTCATGTACCTGATGACCTGCACTCGACCAGACCTGGCATACCTTCTTAGCATCTTGGCACGCTATGTTGCTCCTGGGAGACACAGACCAGAGCACATGGATGCAGCAAGAGGGTGTTGCGCTATTTGTGCAGTACGTCGGGCATGGGGCTCCTGCTTGGAGGACGGGCTCGAGTTGTCCTCACTAGTCACGCAGACTCTTCTTGGGTTGATGACTTGGCTACGCAGCGGTCATCACAGGGTTACACCTTCAGCCTTGGTTCCGGCTCTGTTTCGTGGCGGTCTACCCGCTCGTCTTCTGTCCTCAGCTCCAGTTGTGAGGCTGAGATCTACGCTGGGGCCATGGCTGCACAGGAGTTACGCTGGCTCACCTACCTGCTAACCGACTTGGGAGAGGCGCCTCGTTCTCCTCCAGTTCTGTACGTCGACAACAAGGCCATGCTTGCCTTGTGTCAGGAGCACAGACTGGAGCACATAACGAAGCACATCGCTCTGCGCTACTTCCTTGCTCGAGAGTTGCAGCAGCGTGGTCAGCTTCGTCTTGCTTACGTGGCCACTCGGGCCAACACTGCTGATATCTTTACCAAGGCACTTCAGCCTTGTGATCATCAGTGTCTTTGTACTATGTTAGGTCCTGTGCCTACCTGGCCTCACTTGCTCACCTCTTGACTTTGCTTGTACTGTGATTTATATATACCTGCACCTGCATGCTTACACTTGCTAGGTTGTGATCACTGAACTACTTGTTCTCCTCTTTAGATAACTCTGCATGTGAACTGGCCCTGTGGCCTTTTGCTTGTGCTCAGAATGCGTGGTGACGTCGTGATCCACCCTGAGGTTGACCTTTGCTTTGTTCTTTTGCTTGTCCCCCACTTTGCCTATGGGGGTGGTTCAGAACTATACTCTAGGCTGTAGTGGGGCACTCCTTATGGGGTACAGCTCTGTTAGGTTTTGCCTATACAAACCTTGTACTTTTCTCATTCTAGTCATTCCTTGTCCTAATTCTCACAAGTTCAACATCGACCTATCCGTAGAGTTTGATCTCGACCAGTCTGCAGAAATCCTCCGTAGAGGACGCTGGTCGACGCGTCCGCAGAGAACGCGTTCGACGAGCTCGCAGAGGACGCGGTCAACAAATTCGCAGAGGACGCGGTCGACGAGCTCGCAGAGGACGCGATAGACGAGCTCGTATAGGACGCTGGTCGACGAGCCAGTAGAGGTGCTAATATACGAGCTCTGCTCGACGTGCTCCTCTAGTTGAATGTTGTTCGACGGAGCATCGTCGACGCAAGTCGCACGACTGCGAAATCCGGCGCGTAGGCAAATGTCGCCCGAGAGGTTTTCGCGAAGTCGACCTACGGAACGTTATCACGTGCTCGACGGCGCATTGCTGGAGAAACCGTCGACACGTGTTCTACATGGCACCTGCGCAATGTGCCTGGCAGCGCGACCGTCTATCTGCACCTACTTGGTAGGTGCGCACATGCGCAGAAGTTCACATGCCTCTGCCGCGTTGGCAGACCGCTGCGGTGCAACGCTGGCAGATTACTCTGCTGCAGCGTTGGCAAGCCACTCTTCTGCTGCGCTGGCATAGTTCGCCCTGCAGAGGGCTTGCTAGGTGTTGCAATGCCATTCTACCTTTATCGACTTACACGCCTCATTTGTAATCTAATGTTCTCTCAATGTCTTAGTGAAACTCTTGCCAAATTTCCTTGTGAACACAACAAGTAGTGAGAACGCCTAGTGCAACTCTACGATCACCCGCACAACCCCGTGCCTTCCTCCGTAGTCCACTCTCGTTGTGTAATGACTCTCCGCATGGTGCGGTGAGCGTGGACGGCTCCGCAAAGATGCCTTCAGAGTAGCCGACTTAGGTGCACATTACCTAATTCGTTGGTGGGCCGGAAGCCGTCTTAGTCGCCATGGTCGACCCCGTAGTTGAAGCGGGCGTAGAAGATACTTTGGAGACTAGAGAGGCTGATGTTAGGAGACGCCATACAGGTGGCGAGTTTGGCGAGGTCACCTTGGAGTGGGCACTCCTAGGCACACGCGCGCAGTGGGCGCGCGACCACCCACCTCCCCGTGCTGTAGCGGACGACGCGTCTACCTCGCCCCGACATGAGCGCAACGTAGGCTGCGTTGACAAGCAGGTCGATGATGGTGACCAAGTCGGCGGAGACGAGGGCACGAGGGGGATGGGTGGAGTGATCAGGGCCGCCGACGACGGAGTCGGCGGAATACATGCGCGAGTGCAGCGGTCAACGGGGGGTGCGGCCAGCTCGCACGGCGACGTCGACAGTTGACGTCGCTCCCCGCAGAAAAGTGGAGTGTGGCAAAGCTCTTCTACGCACGTGACGGCGGGCGGAATTGCGCTAGCCTACGGATACTTTAAATTCTGGGAAAATATGTCAATGGTAACTTACATGGGGCACTATAACGCGTACGGTAACGATTTCAATGCGTTTGGTAACTCGCTTAACGCGTTTGGTAACTCGTTTAACACGTTTGGTAACTCGCTTAACGCGTATGGTAACTATACACTAGCAGCCCATCACGCGAATGGTAACTAGAAGAAACCCTCGCCCAAAATGACACTGATTCTGGCTTTTTCCGCTCGCGTCAGACTTAATTGACGAATCTTGAAGCAGAAACCTCTGACACACTCTCCGAGATTCTTACACATTTTCCCGAAATTCTGACACACTTCCCGAAATCCTGACACACTTTCCGATTTTCAAGCTAAATGCAAAAACGTAAGTGTTTCAAAGACAAATATTTCTACATAACTGATATTCTTGCGCTCTTTCCGCAAACTGTTTGTACCAAATTCTATCGTGCAGCCGGGGCAAACAAATCTATACCCCTTTCAGATGGCAAATGAATTTGAGAGCATCAACCATAAACTCCTTGCGACAAGGCGTTTATGGTTCTTTCTTTTAAATGAAACATGTAATTCTAAAGAGGTGTATCTTTTTCACATGCAAAAAAATGGCCAACGTTGCAGTAATTACAACAGTAAAAGCTTCGAGGTCCTTTTGCGGAATGTTTTTTTTTTTTTTTTTTTTTTTTTCATTTTGCAAGTTCGCAATCATGCTATAAAAAATATGATTTTAACCATTTTTGTGCGAGCTATATGTATATAAAAAAACAGCTCTAAAACTTTTCGGTCCGTGGTAATAGAACAAACGGGGTCCTTCAAAGTCGCGGCGGGACTTGTTCAAAAACAATAAAACTGTGCGTAAAAGCTTTGAAACTCGATAAATTTCTTGATTTCAGGATCATTTCGGCGGGAGTTTCAAGTAGTTACCATTCGCGTGATCACTCGCCTGTGTTAAGTTACCATACGCGTTAAGCGAGTTACCAAACGTGTTAAGCGAGTTACCAAACGCGTTAAGCGAGTTACCAAATGCGTTGAAATCGTTACCGTACGCGTTATAGTGCCCCAAGAAAGTTACCATTGACATATTTTCCCTTAAATTCTCGCCGGACAAGATCGCCGTGCCTATACCGCTGGAAGGTCGATGAGACCTCATCACGTGGAGGGAGTCGATCGAGCCCCAGCTGGAAATTGCAGGGCTGAAGTGTTTCGCAGACGGCGAAGTGGTGACGCCGTAAGAGGACGACGTAGAGTTGCGGGCAGAATTCTGCGCGGTTCATCTGCTGACCTTCATGGTCATCTCGCGCTGCTGCTCGCCGATGGTGCAACTTGCTCTAAAGCCGTGTAGACTTCGTCTAGACGCTGGCCACCAAGCGTGGCGGTTCATCTTGTCGACGTACCAGGCGACCGACGACCTCTACATCGCGCGCTTGCAAACATCTAGACGACGCGTCGCGAAGGAAATAGCGTCGCGCTAAATCTGAATCTTGTAACTGAGCGATCTTCTCTGTAGATCCTCGCGACGATCAATTCGGGTTAAGACCAATCTACCGGTAGCCATGGCGCCTTGTCAAAGGCTATAGTAACGCCTACGAAGGAACGCCAGAAGGGAATTAGTTAGAGGCGAGTGGCGTGAAAAGGTAAGAGGGAGGGCGCGTGAGTTGCTGTGTTTTGGTACACAAACTTTACTGTGTCAGAATGTCATATTTGTCTAGCCTGCAGTGGGGTACTCAATAGTGAGCACAGCCTAATCTAGGGTTTACTATATGTACTCAACTGCTTGCTAGTGAAAACTCTCTCTTTCTTGATTCTGATTTCTGCCTAACCTTTCAACATGGTATCAGAGCAGGTCGACCCTCCTGGGTCGATCCTGTGGGTGGTCCCGCCCTATGCTTCCGCTGCTGTCTTGTGTGTCGCGCGCCCCGTGGCGCGCGACGTTTTTTCTTCCCGCCACGCGTTCGGGGCGCATGGCGGTTTTCTGCTCGCCGCGCGCTCCGAAAGCGCGGCGGTTTTCTGCCTGCCGTGCGCCCCGAGGCGTGCGGCGGTTTCCCACCGTCGCATCACCCCGGGGGCCCGCGCGCGGCTCCCCGTCGCCCTCCGTGGCGGCCCCGTCGACCGCGCGCGGTCCCCCTGTCGTTCGTCGCGGCGCCCTCGGGGACCCGCGCGTGGCCCCCCGTCGTCCGTCGTGGCGCCCTCGGGGACCCGGGCGCTTCCCCCGTCGTCCGTCGTGGCGCCCCAAGGGACCCGCGCGCGGCCCCCCGTCACCCGCCATGGCGCCCCCGTCGACCCGCGCGTCGCCCCCGGAGACCCGCGCGCCCGTCCCCGTCGACCAGCGCGCCCCTCCCGTGGACCCGCACGCCACCCCCAGGGACCTCCGCGCCCGCCCCCGCGCGCCGCGTCTGTCACCAGCGTGGCCACCTGCGTGGCCACCTGCGTGGCCACCTGCGTGGCCACCTGCGTGGCCCGCTGCTGCCCGCGCTCCTGTGTTAGGGTTTAGGGGTGGAGAGTATGGGGGTGCCGGGTGTGTGAGCCGTCCCCTACTCCTCCTCCTCCTCCGTCTCCCACTGCTGCAGCTGCCGCTGAGGGGGGTGGATGTGTTGGAGCCGTCGGAGTGGTTCGAGGGGGGTGGCGTGTGAGCGGTGCTAGTGGTTCAGCAGGGAGTGTGTGACAGGAGTGTGGGACAGTTGGGGGAGGTTGACCGGGGGCAGTCGTCTTGTCGTCCGCAGCGCCTGAAGTCCAGAGAGCCACGACCCCCTGTGGCCTGAGTAGTCCGGGGCTCTGCGCCCGGTAGCCACAGTGTGAGCACTCCTGGTAGTCCAGAGAGCCACGACCCCCTGTGGCCTGCGTAGTCCGGGGCTTTGCGCCTGGTAGCCACAGTGTGAGCACTCGTGGGAGCACAGAGAGTCAGCTACGCCTGTCGCCGTGTAGTCCGGGTTTAGCCTGGTAGCGACAGTTCTGCGCACTCCTGTTGCCCGTGTGTCTGCAGCTTCAGCCGTCGTCTCGCATCTCCTCGCCCCCACAGTTTCTCCTTCTCCTCACTTGCCCTTTGTGAATGCCTCTAGTTTTGCTTACATTTGTGAACTGGCCTTGTGGCCTTGTACTTGTGCTCAGAATGTGTGGTGACTTTGTGATCCACCCTGAGCTTGCTATGCTTTGCTTGTTGTGCTGATTACACCCCACTTTGGCTATGGGGGAGTGTCAGAATGTCATATTTGTCTAGCCTGCAGTGGGGTACTCAATAGTGAGTACAGCCTAATCTAGGGTTTACTATATGTACTCAACTGCTTGCTAGTGAAAACTCTCTCTTTCTTGATTCTGATTTCTGCCTAGCCTTTCAACATACTGCGGTCTCCAAGTTCCCAACCCCGTTTCCTTCGCGTGCTTTTGGCAGGGAAAAACACATCGTCACTCTCCGCAGAGGTTGGGTCAAATATTTGTCGCCTCCCACATCTAACCGCAAACCCAGTAACCATCCAGAAGCAAGTGATAAACCTTTGCCTCCACCCTCTGGAAAGTGCACCCTTGCTTTCATATAAATTCAACACCCCCCCTTCACTGCATGTAGGACTAGGTAATGAGGAGCGCTCTACCCAAAGTGCTCCAATCACCGACCGCAGCTGAGACCATCGTGATTGAGCATCAAGCACGTGCCCACCTGCGGTTTAACCCCCGCAGCGGATGCCGGTGTGCGCGTCGGGGGCGACCACGCTAAAAAACGACGGTCACGAGGAGGAGGAGTAGCGAGAATGGTTGATGCAGCAGAAGGAAGATGGTATCACGATTAAAACATAAAACATAAAACACACCCTCAACCTCTCCCCCACCCCAACAGTCACAAGTGCTGCAGGGAGAGAGAAAGAGAGAGAGTGGAGGAGAAGGAGTTGAGAGGCGGCTGTTGATGGCTGCTTGGTCACACCCGTCACCACCCCCTCACCCTCATTCCCCCCATAGCGGAAGTAGCGGCAGGATGGAGGGAAGGCTTCTGGCTTATCACACCCGCCACCCCCACACCCTCCCCCCCCCCACTTGCCCTTTGTGAATGCCTCTAGTTTTGCTTACATTTGTGAACTGGCCTTGTGGCCTTGTACTTGTGCTCAGAATGTGTGGTGACTTTGTGATCCACCCTGAGCTTGCTATGCTTTGCTTGTTGTGCTGATTACACCCCACTTTGGCTATGGGGGAGTGTCAGAATGTCATATTTGTCTAGCCTGCAGTGGGGTACTCAATAGTGAGTACAGCCTAATCTAGGGTTTACTATATGTACTCAACTGCTTGCTAGTGAAAACTCTCTCTTTCTTGATTCTGATTTCTGCCTAGCCTTTCAACATACTGCGGTCTCCAAGTTCCCAACCCCGTTTCCTTCGCGTGCTTTTGGCAGGGAAAAACACATCGTCACTCTCCGCAGAGGTTGGGTCAAATATTTGTCGCCTCCCACATCTAACCGCAAACCCAGTAACCATCCAGAAGCAAGTGATAAACCTTTGCCTCCACCCTCTGGAAAGTGCACCCTTGCTTTCATATAAATTCAACACCCCCCCTTCACTGCATGTAGGACTAGGTAATGAGGAGCGCTCTACCCAAAGTGCTCCAATCACCGACCGCAGCTGAGACCATCGTGATTGAGCATCAAGCACGTGCCCACCTGCGGTTTAACCCCCGCAGCGGATGCCGGTGTGCGCGTCGGGGGCGACCACGCTAAAAAACGACGGTCACGAGGAGGAGGAGTAGCGAGAATGGTTGATGCAGCAGAAGGAAGATGGTATCACGATTAAAACATAAAACATAAAACACACCCTCAACCTCTCCCCCACCCCAACAGTCACAAGTGCTGCAGGGAGAGAGAAAGAGAGAGAGTGGAGGAGAAGGAGTTGAGAGGCGGCTGTTGATGGCTGCTTGGTCACACGCGTCACCACCCCCTCACCCTCATTCCCCCCATAGCGGAAGTAGCGGCAGGATGGAGGGAAGGCTTCTGGCTTATCACACCCGCCACCCCCACACCCTCCCCCCCCACCCCTCCCCCCCCCCCCTCCCCCCCCCCCCCCCCAATATTGGTGCATGAGCAACAGTGGGAAGGAAGAAAAGGCGGGCAGGGGCGGAGCAGGCAGCGTAGCAGCAATGTGGCGGCAGAAGCTGCGTCGGCCACCCCCACCACCCTCGTCGCCTCCCCCCACGGTTGCTGTTGCCCGGATCGGGGGCGGGGCAGTGCACGGGGCAGCGTACGCGCTTGCGCAACGGGCATGAGCATAAACGGTTGCGGGGTGGGGCAACGCGGGATGAGGCAGGTAGCGCGGACGTGGCGACGGAGCCGCGGGCGACGAGTGGGCCATGACGGGAGCAACGACAGCAGCCGTGGCGGCTTGCGCAACGGACATGAGCATAAACGGTTGCGCCGCATCTCGCGACCGTTAGCTGCTCGTCGTGGCGGTCGCATTGCAGGCCGCCAATAGTTGTCCGCTGCTATATTCTGTGCGATCAACCTATTACAAATATATAAATACAATCTCAGATTACAACAGTAATAAGTTGTTGAATATATACTCATATGTATTTTCATGCTAAACTAGAAGTGTAATATAAATTAGTTTCTTTGTTGGTGGTGTACCCCCTTTCCCCACCTTCCCTTGCATCGTTATCTTGTATTGTCCCTGTTAGTGAACCCCCCTCTATTTCGTAATTCTTGTTCATAAACCTAGCATTGGCTCCTTGCTTTAGCTCGTACTTTGACATAGTACCATAGCCCGCGTTTCGACCTTAGGCATTTATATATTTTTTTGAAGCCATGGGAACTCCCGTCGACATAACTGGCTAGTTGGGATATATTTAGAATTACAAAGGAATAAGAAGGGTTCTAACTAGCCAGGTACTATGAAGAGATATAGTCTCCTTCATGTAAGAGGTCCACTGGTGATCCCCGATTGATCCTAGGGAAGGGTTACAGACACGTTGGCCTGGGGGGTTATGGGCGCACTCACCCGCTACACAAACAAGCTCTTTTATCCCAGTGGTTAGTGGCTGGGATTCTGACATGGTATCAGAGCGAAGGTCTCGGGTTCGAATCCCGGTGTGTGCACTTCGGGCATCCCAGTGCGGGGGGGTGTCAGAGGTCCACTGGTGATCCCCGATTGATCCTAGGGAAGTGTTACAGGCACGTTGGCCTGGGGGGTTATGGGCGCACTCACCCGCTACACAAACAAGCCATTTTATCCCAGTAGTTAGTGGTTGGGATTCTGACATTTCACGCCAATATAGAACACGATTTCTGTTCGATTTGTTATAGTCACAGTAGGCTCCAATGTGCCTAAAACGAAAGATAGAGTGCACAGTCGGATTTCTGCACAGCGGCTTCAAACGTTCATAGCGTTCTGGTCACAGCTTCAAATGACTTGATTCAACTTGGATGTGGAGCGTCTTATTGTCGCCTACGATAGGCAATTTATATCGCACGATTTCACCAAGTATTGACGACACAGCGTCAGTTTGAACGAACAGCACTATGGCAGCCACTATAGTCTTAGAACACAAGATAGGAAGAGTTAGGAAGAGTTACGAGTTGGGAATGACTCCCAGCTCCTACAAACCCCAAGAGCCGAGGTACAGTGATATGGAACAGTGCCACTCTGTCCCCAACCAAGAAGGGTCTCGAACCTACCCTTCACAAGGGTCTACACCAATAGAAATGTTACACTACACATTCTAATATAACTATCTTCAATATCTTGAAGTGTACCCTTTTGGCGAGCTTCGAAATCACTTGAAGCTTGAAACCAAGGCTCGGGTTCTTCATCACAAACTCATCCTTGAGTTCTTGATGGGTCTGCTGCACACACCTGCGACACGCCGAACGTTCGACAAGCGACAAAATAGAAACCGCGCACGACAAAATAGAAACCGCGCGGGACACACAAAATGACCACGTTACACGCGACTAGCGATAATTCGCTATTGACTCGACACACACACACTCGACATCATGACCCATCATACACACACTATTATAAACATGAAATATATATTTATTTCATGCACTCATTCCATTCCATGCACACACGCATGCACGCACACGGACAACAAGCCGAGTGCAAACCGTAGGGTTGCACCAACACGATTCGGTAACCGTTCGTATGACAATTTCGTCGCGCGTTGTGTCAGAAGCCTAGCTAGGACTTAGTAGCCATAGCTAGGGTTTAGGGTACACGAAAGAGAAATGGAAGAAGGAGGGATGCACTAGCAAGAGTTGGGATACAAATAGCAAACCCTAAATTGGGTTGTACTCACTACAGAGTACCTCACTGCAGGCTAGACAGCAAATACATTCTGACACACCCCCATAGTCAAAGTGGGGTATAATCAGCAGAGCAAGCAGTCATAGAGCAGGTTCACCAGTACAAGCAAAGCTAGAGGCATACATAAAGGGCAAGTGAGGAGGAGGAGGCTAGACTGTGAGAGGAGAGGAGATAGGAGGCGACGGCTGAAGCTGCAGACACACGGGCAACAGGAGCGGCGCGCACGGTGGTTACCGGAGCAAGGGCCTCGGACTACAGGAGTAACTGGCTCTGCGGCTAACTCTGAGCGGCAAGAGCAACGGACCCACAGGCGACAGGCGCAGCAGGCTCTCTTAGCTACCAGCAGCAGAGCCCCGGACTACAGGTGCTGCGGACGACAAGACGGCAGCCTCCGCTCAACCTCCCCCAACTGTCCCACCCCCCTTTCACACACCCCTTGCTGCACCCCTAGCTCCACTCCCACGTCACCCACCTAGCACCACTCCCTCGGCTCCCACACACCCACCCCCCTCAGCGGCAGCTGCAGCAGTGGGCGATGGAGGAGGAGGAGGGGACGGTTCACACACTCGCCACCCCCATACCCGCCACCCCCACACCCCAAACGCAGGTGGCGCAGGGCAGAAACGCGGGTAGTAGATGGGGCAGCGGGCGAGCGGAAGCGGGGCGGCGCGCTGGTCCCTGGGGCGCCTCGACGGGCGACGGGAGAGGGGCGACGCGCGGGCCCCCGGGGCGCCACGACGGGCGACGGGAGAGGGGCGACGCGCGGGTCCCCGAGGGCGCCACGACGGACGACAGGGGGGGGAGCGCGCGGGTCCCCGAGGGTGCCGCGACGAACGATGGGGGGAGCCCGCGGGTCCCCGGGGGCGCCTCGACGGATGACAAGGGGGAGCGCGCGGGACGGAGCACGAAACCGCCGCGCGCTCCCGGTGTGCACGGCGGGCAGGAAACCGCCGCGCGCCTCGGGGCGCACGGCGGGCAGAAAACCGCCGCGCGCCCCGAGCGCGAGGCGGGCAGAAAACCGCCATGCGCCCCGAGCGCGTGGCGGGAAGAAAAAACGTCGCACGCCACGGGGCGCGCGACAGACAGGAAAGCAGCGGATGCAGGTGGGTCCACAGGCCAAGAGCGTACTCGCTCTGATAGCATGTCAAAAGCCTAGCTAGGACTTAGTAGCCATAGCTAGGGTTTAGGGTACACGAAAGTGTGAAGAATGAACGAGGAATGAAGTGAACTAGGAAGCAGGTGGGTACAAATATGAAAACCTAAAAGAGTTGTACCCCATATTGTCAACCCCACTACAGCCTACAATATGGTTCTGACACACCCCCATAGGCAAAGTGGGGGACAAGCAAGAGAACAAGACAAGGTCAAGCTCAGGGTGGATCACAACGTCACCACACATTCCGAGCACAAGTTCAAGGCCACAAGGCCAGTTCACATGCAGGATTATAAATCAAGGTGAACAAGCAAGACAGTGATCTCAACCTAACAAGGGCAAGCATGCAGTTGCAGGTATATATAGATCACAGTACAAGCAAAGTCAAGAGGTGAGTAAGTGAGGCCCTGCAGACACAAGACCTAGCATAGTACAGAAACGCTGATGATCGCAAGGCTGAAGTGCCTTGGTGACGATATCAGCAGTGTTGGCCCGAGAGGCCACGTAAGCAAGACGAAGCTGGCCACGCTGCTGCAACTCTCGAGAAAGGAAGTAGCGCTGAGCAATGTGCTTCGTTCTGTGCTCCAGTCTGTGCTCCTGACACAAGGCCAGCATGGCCTTGTTGTCGACGTACAGAACTGGAGGAGAACGAGGCGCCTCTCCCAAGTCGGTCAGCAGGTAGGTGAGCAAGCGTAACTCCTGTGTAGCCATGGCCCCAGCGTAGATCTCAGCCTCACAACTAGAGCTGAGAAGAGAGGACGAGCGGGTAGACCGCCACGAAACAGAGCCGGAACCAAGGCTGAAGGTCTAACCCTGTGACGACCGCTGCGTAGCCAAGTCGTCAACCCAAGAAGCGTCTACGTGACCACTGAGGACAACTCGAGCCCGTCCTCCAAACACGAGCCCCATGCCCGACGTACTGCACAGGTAGCGCAACACCCTTTTAGCTGCAGCCATGTGCTCTTGTCGGTTTCTCCCAGGAGCAACATAGCGCGCCAAGATGCTAAGAGGGTATGCCAATTCAGGTCGAGTGCAGGTCATCAGGTACATGAGGCAGCCAACAAGCTCTGGGTACGGGCCACTCGACTCTACGGACTCATCCGAAGGCAGAGCTGAGAGCGAGTGGCGAGTAGACAGAGGAGTGGCCTGAGGCGAGGAGTACATAAAGTCAAAGCGCTGAAGGACCTGCTGCACCATGTGTGATTGAGTCAAGGTAATGGTGCGTCGTGCTCTGTCCCGGGCGATCTGCAAGCCAAGATAGCTACGCAGCTCACCCAGGTCTGTGCACGTGTGTCTCTTCTGTAGCTCCGACTTCGAGTGGGCGAGTCACTCAGTGTCAGCAGTGGCAAAGAGTAGTCGACGTACATGAGGATGTAGAACGGCGGCAGCGAAGTGTCGGTGCGCAGAAACAGCGACGGGTCAGCAGTAGAAGGAGCAAACCCAAGAGCCGCAAGCGTAGTCCTCAGTGTGTCGTGCCACTCACAGGGCGCCTGGCGGAGACCGTAGACTGGCCGCTGGAGGCTCCACTGGGTACCAGGAGGAAACGACCCAGTGAAGCCAGGTGGGCGGCGCAGCCAGATCTCCTCGTGCAGGCTATGCTGTAGGAAAGCAGTGCTGAAGTCAAGAGAGTGAAGCTCGTAGTCACGCTGAGCAGCGACGTGCAGCAGAACCCGAAGAGTGGTCATCTTCGGGGTCGGGGAGAAGGTATGGAAGAAGTCAACTCCCTGTCGCTGACTGAAGACTCGAGCAACGTAACGCGCCTTGAAGACAGGCGGAGAACCGGCGGCCGCTTCACCCTGAAAATCCACATGCCACTGACGATGTTCGCCCCAGGAGGGGGAACCTCGTTGACGTAGGTGCCTGTGGACTTCCAGGATGCCATCTCTGCGTCCATGGCTGACTGCCATTGAGAGGAGTAGGGACCCTCTATCGCCTCTGCGTAAGAGCGCGGGGTAGGGATGTCTAGTGCATCCGGGTCTCCCTCAGGAGCAGACGCAGTGCCGACCGACTCGGTGCCAACGAGGTCGACAGCAGCTGCAGAGGCAACAGAAGGCAAAAGGGGAATGTGGGAGCACCCCTCAAAGAAAGGGGCACGAGGGTCACCACGAGAGGCTCCTGCAGCGACTATACTCTTCTCAGCTGCTAGGAGGCGCTCCTCGAGGAGGTCAACGGCGAGCGTGGTGGGGCAAAGGGAGAGGAAGTGGTCCCTGACTGAGCGAAGGGAGTCTGGGAGCCGGGTGACGAGGTAGTAGAGAGTGATGTACATAGGGGGGGGGTTCGCGGCGCAGAACTCGGCAGGAAGCGCAGCGCTGTAGCGGGTGTCACTAGTGCGGAGGTGCGTAATAAGGTCAGCGACTGTGGCAAAAGCGGCTAGGTCAGGGAACAGGTACGGCAGCATGAGGCGGCTAAGGGCAGCAGTGGCAGGGGAGGAGTAGCGCGCAACAACAGCGTCGTACAGAGTCCTAGCGGTCTTGTACTGGCTAAAGTGCGCGCGCTCAGCAGACGGCAGGTGACTACAAATAGCAAGACGGGCAACAGCATTGCGCGTGGTCCACTGCGAGCGAACAGTACTGTCAGCATCAGCAGCAGGTGCAACAGAGGCGCCAGACGTAAGATCAAAAAGCGAGACTCCGTCCTTGCTATCGCACTGCAAAAACAGTTGCAGATCATCGACCCAGACCTCGAAATCAATTGCCCGACCCTCAGCATCGAAGAAAAGTACATTAGGGGTAGCCATGACAGCAGTAGTAGCAGTAGTAGCAGTAGCAGCAGCAGTAGTAGCAGGAGCAGCTCGACTCGGCAGAGCGGCGCGGCTCGGTAGGGCGGCGCGGCTCGGCAGGGCAGTGCGGCTTGGTAGGGCGGCGCGGGTGCAGCGGTGCACTTACCAGGGCGGGATCGGGGTAGGGCCGCAGCTGGAAGGGCAGGGCCGAGGCGCGCCGGCAGGTCAGGGCCGCAGCGACGGCGGCAGTAGGAAGGGCCGCAGCGGCGGCTTCACGGAGGGCCGCGACGGGCTCAGATAGGGCCGTGACAGCAGGGGCGGCAGGGGCCGCGACGGCAGGGGGGCGCGACGGCAGAGGCCGCGACAGCAGAGGCCGCGACGGCAGGGGGCCGCGACGGCAGGGTCGCGACAGCAGGGGCCGCGACTGCAGGGGCCGCGCCGGCCAGGGGCCGCGACGGCAGGGGGCGCGACGGCAGGGTCGCGACAGCAGGGGCCGCGACTGCAGGGGCCGCGCCGGTCAGGGGCCGCGACTGCTGGGGCCACGCCGATCAGGGGCCGCGACGGTAGGGGCCGCGACGGCCAGGGGCCGCGACGGCAGGGGCCGCGACGGCCAGGGGCGGGCCGCGACGGCAGGGGCCGCGACGGCCAGGGGCCGCGACGGCAGGGGGCGCGACGGCAGGGGGGGGCGCGATAGCCAGGGGCCGCGACGGCCCTAGTCAGGGCCGCGACGGCAGGGTAGGCGCACGGGGCGCAAGGGAGGCAGGCGCACGAGGCGCAGGTAAGGCAGGCGCGAGGCGCTCGACAGGGCAGGGAGCGCGCTTCGGGCAGGGCAGAAAAAATATTAAGTGGTGGGCCCTTAAAAAAAAAACGGTGCCACTAGGGAACCCGCTCTATACGATGTGAAGAATGAACGAGGAATGAAGTGAACTAGGAAGCAGGTGGGTACAAATATGAAAACCTAAATGAGTTGTACCCCATATTGTCAACCCCACTACAGCCTACAATATGGTTCTGACAAAAAGAGAACTGGAAGAAGGAGGGATGCACTAGCAAGAGTTGGGATACAAATAGCAAACCCTAAACTGGGTTGTACTCACTACAGAGTACCCCACTGCAGGCTAGACAGCAAATACATTGTGACACGTTGATTTGCAAATACTTCGTGCTGCATCTGTCCTCGATAACCGCTTTCTTCAACTTAGATTCAACCATCTTTGAGCTAATTTTTGCTACTTCATAACTTTTTAATCAACAACCCCATAACATTACGCTTCCCTTCATTCCTGAAGGAGGGAAGTCTTAACGCGTTTGGTTATGCCGCAGATGCTTGCAAAGTGTTGGTACTTTTTACGTTGTAGCTTCTTGGTGTGGAAGTCAGCTGCCATGTTACCGGCGGGGCAGTAACTGAAATCAACCTTGCACTTGTAAATTTCGCTCTTGACGAAGACGTACCGGAGCACAATGTGCTTTGTGCGATTGACGAAGCCGGGTTTGTTCGCGATCTTGATCTCGT
This sequence comes from Closterium sp. Naga37s-1, assembly GCA_947471745.1. NCBI lineage: Eukaryota > Viridiplantae > Streptophyta > Zygnematophyceae > Desmidiales > Closteriaceae > Closterium > Closterium sp. Naga37s-1. The sequence goes on from CANJKZ010000966.1 coordinate 2,096,833, forward strand.
TATTGTTGTCACTGTGAAGTTTGAGATTTGCGGATGTCCCTCCTGAAGTAGCTCCTTCTCGAACTCTTGACATGGCTGCAATGAACTCGGCTTCAGCGGAGGAGAGCGCCACCAGTTTCTGTTTCACAGAATTGTAGGAGGTTGGTCTGATGGGCTTGAGCCAGAACAGGAAGGCGGTTCATGATTGTCGATTTATCGGATCCGCTGCGTTATCAGTGTCCACGTAACCAAAGAGGCTCTTGATTGTAAAGTAGGCGAAGCCAATGTGCGGCATGGACATAAAGTACTACGGAGGTTGCTAACGATCCAACATGTTTTTCCTTTCAGATCGCTTGGGTTACTGAGCGAACTGGCTGGCAATGTAGGAGAGATCGGGCCTCCATATTACGGATCAAAAGAGGAGACATCCCAACTACTATTGGTACAGCTGGTGTGCGACTGGGCTAAAAGGTGCGGTGTTGATTGTGTACTGTCAGAGGTCCACTGGTGATCCCCAATTGATCCTAGGGAAGGGTTACAGGCATGTTGGCCTGGGGGGTTATGGGCGCACTGACCCGCTACTTAACAAGCCCTTATATCCCAGTGGTCTAGTGACTGGGATTCTGACATGGTATCAGAGCGAAGGTCTCGGGTTCGAATCCCGGTGTGTGCACTTCGGGCATCCCAGTGCGGGGGGGTGTCAGAGGTCCACTGGTGATCCCCGATTGATCCTAGGGAAGGGTTACAGGCATGTTGGCCTGGGGGGTTATAGGCGCACTGACCCGCTACTTAACAAGCCCTTATATCCCAGTGGTCTAGTGACTGGGATTCTGACATGTACGGTATTGCGAGTGCGCGGTAAGGGGTTCAGTTGGATGCTGGTTTGATGTTCAGTGGAAGGGTGTCTGCATATTTGGAGGCGGACAAGTGTATGGCGTCGGAAGAGTAGGCGATGCTGAGTCCCTGAAACCTGTGACCGTGTGGTTGCCCATGATGTGCACATATTTACTCATGTTTTTCTTGCATTGATAGATTAAATTGTTGCTTGTGCCTATATATAATTGGTCATCCACATAAGCCCTGAGGAGTATGCAATTGTCGTGAATGTGAAGGCGATACATGCCGGAGTCGTGAGGAAGTTGGATGAAGTTAATGTTGAGGAGAACCTGATAAAGGTACTGCTACCAGAGCCGTGGTGCCTGTTTGTTGTCGTATAAGGATTTCTTGAGTTGACACACTCGGTTGGCGCCGTTGCCGTTGGTGCAAGGTTGTTTAACGAATACGAGCGCGTCAACCTGTGCATAGAGGAAGGCGTTCTTGACGTCGATCTGGTGTAGGGGAAGATGATTTGTGGCCGCGATAACGAGGAGGATTCTAACAGAAGTGTATCGGCTGATCGGATTGAAGGCTTGGTTAAAGACAAAGTTGTGCCGTTGGTCAAAGTCGTGGACGATCCATTGTGCCTTCAGGTATTGGAGTTAGGGAAAATGGAAGTGAGGGGAAAAATAGTGAGGGGAAGTATAAGTGAGGGCAAATATAGTCTGTAAGGACAGTGGGTTTGACGCTGAAGACCCGTTTCCCTATGAGAAATCATCTCCCATCCAGTGCTTCGCTTGACGAGCACACAAGCATCCTTCCTCCTAACGCCGCGACCTCCGCGTCCATTGACGCATGCCATTCGCTTTTGCAAGGGCCAGAAGGGGCTTGACACGGGGTTTTGGGTTTGATGGCAACATGTCCGGGTTTTACGGCGATGTGAAGGTCGGGCGGTTTAAGACCCGAGAGGAAGGGGCGGCGTTGCTGCCCGCTGGCAACTTCCACAAAGTCGTCGTTGGAGACGACTTCGCGAGATGGGGTGGGGCTCGACAAGGTGTCTCAGAAGGGATCGAGTGCGCCATCCTTGTCTTCGGTGTGGTTCGGTGGGGTCCCAATTTGCCGGCTCCGCTGCGGCTTCGTCTTCGAGAGTTGCGTAGCTATGTGGGGGAGGGATAGCTTGCCACGTGGTTAGATGTGAAAACCAGTAAGGCATCAAACAGATTAACCAGTTAGGAGGTTTGATTCGCTTTGGAATTGGAACAGGGTGAGTGCTTCGTAAAAGAGCACAACCCGAGCAACAATGACTTTAGACGTCTTGAAGCCGAGAATGTTCTAGGCGTGATGCTCGAAGCTGATTACCAAGTGTACCCCCCACCGTGCGTGCCATTCAAACTTCCCGGTGAGTGCAGTTACGGGTTAGTATTGCACCATGAAACACCGCACTGTCAAACTATAATGCTGCTTATGTTGTGTAGGTTGTAGTGAGATAGCCTATATGGGGTACAACCCAATTAGGGTTAGTACTTGTACCACAATTATGATCAATGCACCCATTCCTACTCGTTAGTTTCTGACATGGTTTCAGAGCAGTAGGTTCGTAGGACCATTTTTTTTTTGCCCACCATTACCTAGTGACTGATTGCAGTTATCGCGTTACCCCACGCCCTGCCCTGCGCTACGCTGTCAGCGCGCGCCCTGCCCTACCCTGCCTTGCGTCGCGCTTCCTCGCGCACGCCCTGCCCTACCCGCGTCGTGCTGCCCCGCGCACGCCCTGCCCTGCCCTGCGCTGCCCTGTCAGCGCACGCCGTGCCCTGCCCTGCCTTACATCGCGCTTCCTCTCGCACGCCCTGCCCTGCCCCGCGTCGCGCTGCCCCGTGCACGCCTTGCCCTGCCCCGCGTCACGCTGCCCCGCGCACGCCCTGCCCTGCCCCGCGTTGCGCTGCCCTGCGCACGCCCTGCCCTGCCCCGCATCGCGCTGCCCCGCGAACGCCCTGCCCTGCCCCGCGTCGCGCTGCCCCGTGCACGCCCTGCCCTGCCCCGCGTCCTGCTGCAGCCCGCGTCCTGCTGCAGCCAGCGCGTCGCGCTCTACTGCTCCGCGCGTCGCGCCCTGCTGCAGCCCGCACGTCGCGCCCTACTGCCCTGCGCGTCGCGCCCTACGGCAGCCCGCGTGTCGCGCTCTGCTGCCCCGCGCTTCGCGCTCTGCTGCGGCCCGCGTGTCGCGCCCTGCTGCCCCGCGCGTCGCGCCCTGCTGCCCTACACAGCGCGCGCCCTGCTGCCCGCGCTACCCAGGCCGAGCCGCGCCGCCCAGCCCGAGCCGCCCTGCCCAACTCGATCCGCCCTGCTGCTCGTGCTACTGCTGCTGCTAGTGGAGGTGCTGCTAGGAGTGCTGGAAGTGCTGCAGCCTAGCCTCACCGAGCTGCTCTGCTGCTCTTACTACTGCTGCTGCTGTTGCTCGTGCTACTGCCTTCCCTCCTTAATGCCCTACTGGTCGCGCGCCTCCTTGCTTGCCCGCTATGACTTCACTTCGTAGTAGCGGTGGGAGTGGTGATGGCGGTGGTGGCAGCAGTGGGAGTGGTGGCGGCCGTAGTAGCAGTCGCTGTGGAGCTGTTCGGTGGGGAGTTTCTGGCGGTGGCCAGATGCAGCTGCAGCGGCGTCTGCGCGAGACCCTTACGCCCCAGCAGCTTCGTGAGTGGTAAGCTCAGAGTGGGAAGACTTGGAGTACTGTCCGCTGCCCGTACGTCATTCGCACATGTGATCGGGCTGGTCAGACTTGCGGGACAGTTGGTCACACACACGCTTGCTGCTTCGCCTGTCTGAGCTACGCCTGGCGTGCAGTGTTTGGCGACGAGGCTGAGCTCCCCCGCTAGCTAGAGCTGCTTCGGAACAAGGTGGATATCTTTGCTCTATACTATGACACTATCCTCACTGCCATGTATGCTTTGACTATTAGTACACAGGGTGACTGTTACCTCTGTGTGCCGCCCGACCCTGGTATAGCGGCTGCTGCTTTAGGTGCTAGTGAGTCTGCTCTAGGGGCTGGTGAGTCTGCTCTAGGTGCTGGTGAGTCTGCTCTAGGTGCTGGTGAGTCTGCTCTAGCTGCTGGTGAGTCTGCTCTCTCTGGTACTGCGCCTGCTGAGGCCTTGCACACCTTCACGCTTGACTCAGGTGCTTCCCGCTGCTTCTTTCATGACAGCACCACAGTCACACCACTCGCAGCACTAGTTGGAGTCTCTCTGGCTGACCCCTCTGGGGGACCAGTTCGTGCATGTTCCTCCACTGCTCTCCCGTATCCGGCGGTTCCATCTGGCTCATTGTCAGGTCTTCACCTCCCCTCGTTCTCTATGAACTTGGTGAGCAACGCCGTCCTTCAGGATGTATGGGTTGATACCTTTATCCCTAAAGAATAGTGTGTGGCGATCTGCACGTGTGCACGGACGGGCCGTCACCTGGCCACGTTCACCCATCGGCCTGGGTCGGGCCTGTACACACTAACTACTGAGCCTCCTCAGGTAGCTGCGTCTGCGTCCGCGTCAGGTCAGCTAGCAACCCCCTGTTGTTGTCGCCGCATTGGCTTAGTCATGGAGGTCGTTCGTACCTCCATGATCCATGCGGCTGCTCCCCATTTTCTATGGTCGTTTGCGGTCCGGTACGTTGCGCATCAGCTCAACCTCTGGCCCCGTGTCTCCTTGCCGGAGACCTCGCCTGCACTGTGTTGGACGGGAGAGGTTGGCAATGCTTCGGTGTTCCGGGTATGGGGCTGTCGTGCCTTTGTCCGCGATACCTCCGCGGACAAGCTCTCCTCGCGAGCCGTTCCTTGCGTCTTCCTTGGCTTTCCCCGTGACGTACCTGGCTGGCAATTTTACCACCCCACCTCGCGCCGTATCCTACCCTCTCAGGACATCACGTTTGCCGTCTCTTCCCCTACCACACTGCCCCTCTCCCCCCCCCGCCGCTCTTCCTCGCTCCAGGTCCCCCTCCGGTAGACCCCCTCCCCCCTCGGGGTCCTGCTCCTTCAGGTGTGTCTCAGGTAGACCCACTCCCCTTGGTTGAGCCTGTTGAGGTCACTGGTGACTCTGGTGCTGCGTCTGGGGGTGCTGAGCCTGCGGCAGCGGAGCCTGAGCGTGCAGAGTCTGGAGGTGCTGAGCCTGAGCGTGCGGAGCCTGGGGTTGCTGAGTCTGGGGGTGCTGAGCCTAGGGGTCCTGCATCTACACTACGGGAGCCTCTCTCACCACAGCAGTTGCGCGAGTGGTTTGCTCGGCGCTGGAGCCTTCGGAGTGGCGCTTCTGGTCGCGTCGCGCCTGCGTCGCGTCCTGTCTCACCTGTCCGTTCCGGTCGTCGTGTTCCTCGTCAGCGTCAGCCGGCTGTCTCCGGCCCTCACCTTGTAGTTCGTCGTCCTTCCTCTCCTCAGCCGCGTGTTCCTCTGCCTTCTCCCCCTGCGTCCTCTTTGCCTGTCGTTGCTGACACTGCGTCTGACCAGTTTTGTACTGAGCACCCTACTGTCACGCGTCTGCTTGCCACTATTGTCGCTGACCCGTCGTTTGAGTCTGCTGCTGCGTCTGCCTTAGTCGCTGAGCTTGTTGACTTTGCTGCTGCCTGTCGTCTCGACTACGCCGCTAGTCTTGTTGCTGAGTCTGAGTCCGTCTGTCCTCCGTCCGTCGGGGGTGAGTGTGCTCTTGGCACGGACGTCCTTGAGGACAGGCAGGAGGACCTTGAGTGTCTTGCAGCCGCTGCGCCTCATCTCGTGCCCATGCTGCTTGCCCCTGAGGGAGACCCGGATGCACCAGACATCCCTACCCCGCGCTCTTACGCTGAGGCGATCGCGGGTGAGTACTCCTCTAAGTGGCAGACAGCCATGGACGCAGAGATGGCATCCTGGAAGTCCACAGGCACCTACGTTGACGAGGTTCCCCCTCCTGGGGCGAACATTGTCAGTGGCATGTGGATCTTCAGGGTGAAGCGGCCGCCAGGTTCTCCGCCTGTCTTCAAGGCTCGTTACGTGGCTCGAGGCTTCAGTCAGCGAGAGGGAGTTGACTTCTTCCAGAACTTCTCCCCCACCCCGAAGATGACCACTCTTTGGGTGCTGCTGCACGTTGTTGCTCAGCGTGACTACGAGCTTCACTCTCTTGACTTCAGTACAGCCTTCTTACAAGGCAGCTTGCACGAGGAGATCTGGCTGCGCCGCCCTCCTGGCTTCACTGGGTCGTTCCCTCCCGGTACCCAGTGGAGCCTCCGGCGGCCGGTCTACGGTCTCCGCCAGGCGCCACGTGAGTGGCACGACACACTGAGGACGACACTTGCGGCTCTTGGGTTTGCTCCGTCGACTTCTGACCCGCCGCTGTTTCTGCGCACCGACACTTCGCTGCCGCCGTTCTACATCCTCGTGTACGTCGACGACTTGGTCTTTGCCACTGCTGACACTGAGGCTCTCGCCCTGGGGAAGTCGGAGCTGCAGAAGAGACACACGTGCACAGACCTGGGTGAGCTGCGCAGCTATCTTGGCTTGCAGATCACCCGGGACAGAGCACGCCGCACCATCACACTGACTCAGTCACACATGGTGCAGCAGGTTCTTCAGCGCTTCGGCTTCACCTGGTCCTCAGCACAGGCCACTCCTCTGGCTACAGGTCACTCGCTCTCAGCTCCACCTTCGGACGAGTCCGTAGAGCCGAGTGGTCCTTACCCAGAGCTAGTGGGCTGCCTCATGTACCTGATGACCTGCACTCGTCCTGACCTTGCGTACCCTCTTGGCCTTTTGGCTCGCTACGTGGCTCCTGGTCGGCACCGAAAGGTGCACATGGATGCTGCTAAGAGGGTACTACGCTACTTGTGCAGTACATTGGGCATGGGGCTCGTGCTTCGAGGACGGGGTGACGTTGTCCTCACTGGTCACTCGGACGCCTCTTGGGTTGACGACCAGGCTACGCAGCGGTCGTCACAGGGTTACACCTTCAGCCTTGATTCTGGTTCAGTTTCCTGGCGTTCTACACGTTCGTCTTCCGTTCTCGGCTCCAGCTGTGAGGCCGAGATCTACGCCACAGCCATGGCTGCACAGGAGCTATGTTGGCTCACCTACCTGCTGACAGACTTGGGAGAGCGGCCTCGTTCTCCTCCAGTGCTGTACGTCGACAACAAGGCCGCCATTGCCTTGTGTCAGGAGCACAGACTGGAGCACAGAACGAAGCACATCGCTCTGCGTTACTTCCTTGCTCGAGAGCTGCAGCAGCGTGGTCAGCTTCGTCTTACTTACGTGGCCACTCGGGCCAACATTGCTGATATATTCACCAAGGCACTTCCGCCTGGTGATCATCAGCGTTTCTGTACTGTGTTAGGCCTTGTGCCCACACTTCCCCACTTGCTGTAGGCTTTGCTTGTACTGTGATTTATATATATACCTGCCTGCTTGCTCTCGTAGGTAGAGATCATTGTGCTGTTGTTGTTTCATATATATATATCTCGACTTGTGACTTGGCCTTGTGGCCTTTTTTGCTTGTGCTCAGACTGCGTGGTGACGTTGTGATCCACCCTGAGCTTTCTTTGCATTTCTTGACTGGTCTTGTGACCCTCTGTTCTCCCCCACTTTGCCTATGGGGGTGTGTCAAACATATATCTATGTTTTAGACTTGGGTAGGCTGTAGTGGGGCACTCACTGTAGAGTACAACCCCTTAGGGTTTTCCTTCTTGTATCTTTCTCATCTTAGTGAAATCATCCATGCCTAAGTTTCTAAGATAGAGGTGCTGGAGGTACTGCTGGTACTGGAGGTACTGGACGTGCTGGAGCTGCTAGCCCTGGAGGTCCCACTGGTGCCTCGCCCCAGCGGTCTAGCCGGTGGGAGCCTCTCTCACCACAATAGCTGCGCGAGTGGTACGCTTGGCGCCCCCGCCTTCGGAGTCGCTCTGCTGGAGCTCGAGGCCCTGCCACTTTAGGCGCTGGAGCTGTAGGCACTGGTGCTGCTGGTGCTGGAGGTGCTGGTGGTGCTGGCACTGCTGGTCCCGGGGGTGCTCGTGTTGGTGGCGCTGGAGCTGCTGGAGCTGGTGGTGCTAGTGCTGGAGGTGCTGGAGGTAGTAGAGTTTCTGGAGCTGCTGGAGCTGGTGGTGCTGCTGCTGCTCGAGGTGCTGGAGCTGCTGGTCCCGGAGGTGCTCGTACTGGAGGTACTAGAGCTGCTGGAGCTGGTGGTGGTGGTGTTGCTGCTGGAGGTGCTTGAGCTACTGGTCCCGGAGGTGCTCGTACTGGAGGCACTGGAGCTGCCGGAGCTGGTGGTGCTTCTGCTACTGGAGGTACTTGAGGTGCTGGAGCTGCTGGTCCCGGAGGTGCTCATGCTGGAGATACTGCAGGCGCTGGAGCTGCTGGTCCTGGAGGTGCTTGTGCTGGAGGCACTGGAGCTGCCGGAGTTGGTGTTACTGCTGGTGCTGGAGGTACTGGAGGTGCTGGAGGTGCTGGAGCTGCTGGAGGTAGTGGTGCTGCTGGTGCTGGAGGTTCTGGAGGTGCTGGAGGTACTGGAGCTGCTGGAGGTGGTGGTGCTGCTGGTGCTGGAGGTGCTGGAGGTGCTTGAGCTGCTGGTCCCAGAGGTGCTCGTGCTGGAGGTACTGCACGCGCTGGAGCTGCTGGTCCTGGAGGTGCTTCTACTAGGCAATGGAGCTGCCGGAGCTGGTGTTACTGCTGGTGCTGGAGGTACTGGAGGTGTTGGAGGTGCTGGAGCTGCTGAAGGTAGTGGTGCTGCTGGTGCTGGAGGTTTTGGAGGTACTAGAGGTACTGGAGCTGTTGGAGCTGGTGGTGCTACTGGCGCTGGGTGTGCTGGAAATGTCGGTATTGGTGCTGGAGGCACTGTACAGCGGCGACTGTTTTTCATTCCGCCGTCACCGTCGTCTCTGCCGCCACCTGGCTCAGCACTTCGCCAGGTTCTTAGTCTCCCATCTTCTACTGGCCTTACTCCTCCCTTGCTGTGTCCACCGCCTGACCAGTCGCAGCCACAGCTACAGCAAGACTCCCCACTGCCTGCTCCTTCTCCTTACACTGAGCAGACAGACTCTCTTACAAAGCGTCGTGAGCCTGCATCTCGCCCTGCCTCGCCTGTTCGCGCTTGTCGCACTGGTCGTCGTACTCCGCGTCCGCGTCCTCCTCCTGTCCCCGGCACTCACAGTATGATACTTCGTCCTTCCTCTGTTCCACTGCGAGTTCCCCTGCCGTCTCCTCATGCGTCCTCTCTTCCTGACGGTCCGGAACCTGAGTATGACCTAGTTCGTGCTGCCAGTCCTACTGTCACGTGTCTCCTAGCCACTGTTGTCACTGACCCTTTGTTTGAGTCCACTGTTGCGTCTGCCTTAGTCGCTGAGCTTGTTGACTTTGCTGCTGCTTGTCGTCTCGACTACGCCGCTAGTCTTGTTGCTGAGTCTGAGTCTGTCTGTCCTCCGTCCGTCGGGGGTGAGTGTGCTCTTGGCACGGACGTCTTTGAGGACAGGCAGGAGAACTTTGAGTGTCTTTCAGCTGCCGTACCTCATCTCGTGTCCATCCTGCTTGCACCTGAGGGAGACCCGGATGCTCCAGACATCCCGACCCCGTGCTCTTACACAGAGGCGATTACGGGTTCCTACTCCTCTCAGTGGCAGACAGCCATGTACACAGAGATGGCATCCTGGAAGTCCACAAGCACTTACGTCAACGCATTTCCCCCTCCTAGGGCGAACATAATCGATGGCATCTGGATTTTCAGGGTGAAGCGGCCGCCGGATTCTCCTCCTGTCTTCAAGGCTCGTTACGTTGCTAGAGGGTAGTCAGTGACAGGGAGTTGACTTCTTCCAGACCTTCTCCCTTATCCCGAAGATTACCACTCTTCGGGAACTGCTGCACGTCGCCGCTCAGCGTGACCACGAGCTTCACTCTCTTGAATTCAGCACAGCTTTCTTATAGGGCAGCCTACACGAAGAGATCTGACCGCGCCGCCCACCTGGCTTTACTGGGTCGTTTCCTGCAGGTACCCAGTGGAGCCTCCGGCGGCCGGTCTACGGTCTCCGCCAGGCGCCTCGTGAGTGGCACGACACACTGAGGACGACGCTTGCGGCTCTTGGGTTTGCTCCTTCGACTGCTGACCCGTCGCTGTTTCTGCGCACCGACACTTCGTTGCCGCCGTTCTACATCCTCGTGTACATCGACGTCTTGGCTTTTGCCACTGCTGACACTGAGGCACTGAATCTAGTGAAGTCGGAGCTGCAGAAGAGACACACGTGCACAGCTATCGTGGCTTGCAGATCACCCGAGACAGAGCACGCTGCATCATCACCCTGACTCAGTCACACATGGTGCAGCAGGTCCTTCAGCGCTTCGACTTCACTTGGTCCTCGCCACAGTTTACTCCTCTGCCTACCGGTCACTCGCTCTGAGCTCCACCTTCGGACGAGTCCGTAGAGCCAAATGGGCCATATCCAAAGCTTGTGGGTTGCCTCATGTACCTGACGACCTGCATTCGACCTGACCTTGCTTACTCTCTCAGCATCCTGGCACCCTACGTTGCGCCCGGGGGACACCGACCATAGCACTGGGAGGTCGTTAAGAGGGTGTTACGCTACTTGTGCAGTACGTTGGGCATGGGGCTCGTGCTTGGAGGACGGAGTCGAGTTGTTCTCACTGGCCACGCAGATGCGTCTTGGGTTGACGACTTGGCTACGCAGCGGTCGTCACAGGGTTACACTTTCAGCCTTGGCTCCGGTTCTGTTTCTTGGCGGTCTACACACTCGTCTTCTGTTCTCAGTTCCAGTTGTGAGGCTGAGATCTACGTACGGGTCATGGCTGCACAGGAGTTACGCTGGCTCACCTACCTGCTGACCGACTTGGGAGAGCGGCCTAGTTCTCCTCCAGTTCTGTACGTAGACAACAAGGCCATGATTTCCTTGTGTCAGGAGCACAGACTGGAGTACAGGACGAAGCACATTGCTTTGCGTTACTTTCTTGCTCGAGAGTTGCAGCAGCGTGGTCAGCTTCGTCTTGCTTACGTGGCCACTCGGACCAATACTGCTGATATATTCACCAAGGCACTTCAGCCTCGTGATCATCAGCGTTTCTGTACTGTTTTAGGCCTCGTGCCTACTTTCCCTCACTTGCTCACTTCGTGGCTTTGCTTGTACTGTTATCTATGTACTTGTACCTGCATGCTTACACTTGCTAGGTTGTAATCACTGTACTGCTTGTTCCAATATATAACTCTAGATGTGAACTGGCTTTATGGCCATTTGCTTGTGCTCAGAGTGTGTGGTGACTTCGTGATCCACCCTGAACTTGCTTTGCTTTTCTTGACTGGTCTTGTGACCTCTTTTTCTCCCCCACTTTGTCTATGGGGGTGTGTCAAACTATAATGCGGCTTATGTTGTGTAGGCTGTAGTGGGGTAGCCTATATGGGGTACAACCCAATTAGGGTTAGTACTTGTACCACATTTCTGATCAATGCACCCATTCTTGCTTGTTAGTTTCTGACACGCACGCTGAGCATGGAGGGATTGTCCTTGTCACAAGTCAACAGCACTCGCACCTCCGACCATTTATGCAGAAAGTCACTCTACAACGGGAGTGGGACTACGTGTGAAGGCACGGTTGGTACGAGTAATCGTAGCGTTCTCTGCAGCACTTTCTCATGTGTGGGTTCACCGGGGAAATCAACAAGAGTTTCATTGGCGGAAAAGAATAAACAAGCAACACAATGGCAAAGCAAGGTGACAACATCTGGAACCTAGCAAGGCGGCTTGCCAGCACCACAAGTCGGCGGCGTGCCAACGCAGCCCGGAGGCGTCTTGCCAGCGCTGCAAGTCGGCGACCTGCCAGCGCTGCACCATGGCAGCTTGCCAATGCTGTAGCAAGGCGGCTTGGCAGCGTTGCAACTGCAGTTGACTACAGCACATATATGCGCACCCATTTCACATGTACGTGTAGGCGGTTGAGCACGGCGTGCACCACCACGACCACCGCCACGACCATTGCGCCAGATGCGCAACGTCGACCTCGTGCGCCCGTGATGTTGCCATGCATGTCAGCTTCACCAAAACCATATGGACGACGTTCGCGCACCCACACACAACTTCGTCGGCCAAGTTACTCGGCCGACCATAAATAATCTGCTTAATCGACATTGGCGCACGTAGGTCGGTGTCCGTAGGTCGGCATCCGTGGACTGGCGTCCGTAGGTCTCCGCTCAATCGACGATCACCTTCGTCGACCACTAGGGCTCAACGCCGTCCATCGACTTCACTTCCTCGGCTTCACCGTGGTCAGCGTTGCTATGGCCTGCTTCGCCTTCGCCGACTTTGCCGTGGTCGACTTTTCTGAAGTCGGCTAACCGTCGAAGTTGCCTGACCAAACCTACTTAATCCTCCAAGTCGACGTCGACCATGGAGTCTGCTCCGCCACTCGTTGAAGTCGGCTTCGCAGCGGTCGGCTACATCGAAGTCGGCTCTGCTGATGTCAGCTCTACCGAGGTCGGCCAACCAAGCCGACTTGTTCCTTTTAATCGGCGCTGGCCATGAAGCCTAACCGACCGCACACCTTGCAAGCCGGACAATGAAGCCGGCTTCGCCCAAGCGAGGGCGGGGCCTCTTATAATTTCTACCCGCTTAGCACACCAATGCTGTTCAAAATGGAATGAGCTGATCATGTCAAGCTGGCATTTGAACGTCGCCGTCAACTTTACGAGTACTTGTTCAAGACTCGAATGGTTTCGACGTGTGTTCCATCTTGCACCCACACCAACTCCAACATCACCAGCAACCATAACAGACTCGCTGTCTTAATGCGAAACCGTGGGACATCGCTCAATCTCGACGACTTATGTTGCCAGGAGAGAAGGAAACATCGTGCATTGTACAACACAGCTGAGGACATTCTGATGAGCGTGCACTCCCATTGCAATAGCTTCATGGTTGATTTGAGTGCGACAACGATGTAGAGCCTGAGCGCAAGATGCAATGCAACATCCCTAATGTTTCACACCAAATCAATGGCTGGTATGACAACTCATTTAATGTTTTGTACTACAAGCATCATGCTCACTTATTGTTTGTTACTACAAGCACCATGTTGAGCGTCAATTACGGTATGTCACACAGTGTCCAGCGAATTTTGATCCGTCGTGCCTGCGACCAAATGGTGGCGTACTGTCTGTGCTAAGCGAATACGATCCATTACCGCGAGGGGAGGACCACCGTGCCCTACACATCATGGTAAGCTTACCATGCAAATTCAGTATTGTGTAAAACATGTGGTGCGCTGATATGCACGGACATTTCGAGCCAATAATGGCATCAATTTCAGCATTCTAAGCTGCGTACTTGGCGTATTAGACCTTATTCAAGGATTGGAAAATCATGGTCCAGGTATAAATCAGGGAGAATGGGGTAAGGAAGAAAAAACGAGTAAAGGGAAGGGAAAACGGAAGATCCAGTTGGCGGTATACCGTATAACGCAAACACATGGGACAGGAAGATTGGTCATAATAGCAGGCTATATTTTAGAACGAAAATAAATATGAAATGATAAGGAATAGGAGATTGAATGCAGCCAAGTATCAGCCACTTCGTGGAATGATACTATGTGGGATGATACTATGTGGGTTGATATAAATGCAAAGAAAGATCAATTTGTCAAACTCATATGCTATAGTCTGTGTAGGCTGTAGTGGGGTAGACAATATGGGGTACAACACTTTTAGGTTTTCCTACTTGTACCCACCTGCTTGCTAGTTCACTCATCCCTCGTTCTTTCACATGGTATAGAGCAGGTTCCCTAGTGGGAACGTTTCCTAGGGCCCACCGAATATCGATTTTTTTTTTTCCTGCCCGGAGCGCGCTTCGCCCCTGCCCGAGTCGCGCCCCGTGTGCCTACCCTCCCGTCGCGTCCCCTGCCCTTGGTGGCCCGTCGCGCTCCCCTAAGGCCCCGTAGCGGCCCCTCTCACGGCCTCTCACGGCCCCTCTCACGGCCCTTCGCGGCCCCTTCAGGCCCCTCGTGGCCCCTTCGCGGCCTCCCTTCGCGGCCCCTTCGCGGCCCCTTCGCGGCACCTTCGCGGCCCCTTCACGGCCCCCTCACGGCCCCTTCCCGGCCCCTTCACGGCCCCTTCACGGACCCTTCACGGCCCCTTCGCGGCCCCTTCATGGCCCCTTCGCGGCCCCTTCACGGCCCCTTCGCGGCACCTTCACGGCCCCCTCGCGGCCCCTTCGCGGCCCCTTCGCGGCCCCTTCACGGCCCCTTCATGGCCCCCTCGCGGCCCCTTCACGGCCCCCTCGCGGCCCCCTCGCGGCTCCCTCGCGGCTCCCTTCGCGGCCCCGCCCCGCTGCCCGTAGCGGCCCCGCCCTGTCGCCAGTCGCGGCCCCGCCCCGTCGCCAGTCGCGGCCTCGCCCTGTCGCCAGTCGCGGCCCCGCCGCGTCGCCCCTGCCTCGTCGCGACGCCCCTGCGGGACCCGCGAGGCGCGGCTCCTGTGCGTCGCGACGCCCCTGCGGGACCCGCGTGGCGTCACCCCTGCCCGCCGCGGCGCCCTGCCCTAACCCGCGCCCTGGAGCAGCCGCCACTACAGCATCCGCCCCTGGAGCAGCCGCCACTGCAGCAGCCGCCCCTGGAGCAGCCGCCCCTGAAGCAGCCGCCCCTGGAGCAGCCGCCCCTGAAGCAGCCGCCCCTGGAGCAGCCGCCACTGCAGCAGCCGCCCCTGGAGCAGCCGCCCCTGCAGCAGCCGCCCCTGGAGGAGCCGCCACTGCAGCAGCCGCCCCTGGAGCAGCCTCCCCTGCAGCAGCCGCCCCTGGAGCAGCCGCCCCTGAAGCAGCCGCCCCTGGAGCAGCCGCCACTGCAGCAGCCGCCCCTGGAGCAGCCACCCCTGCAGCAGCCGCCCCTGGAGCAGCCGCCCCTGCAGTAGCCGCCCCTGGAGCAGTCGCCACTGCAGCAGCCGCCCCTGGAGCAGCCATCCCTGCAGTAGCCGCCCCTGGAGCAGCCGCCCCTGCAGCAGCCGCCCCTGGAGAAGCCGCCCCTGCAGCAGCCGCCCCTGGAGCAGCCACCCCTGCAGCAGCCGCCCCTGGAGCAGCCGCCCCTGCAGCAGCCGCCCCTGGAGCAGCCGCCACTGCAGCAGCCGCCCCTGGAGCAGCCACCCCTGCAGCAGCCGCCCCTGGAGCAGCCGCCCCTGCAGCAGCCGCCCCTGGAGCAGCCGCCCCTACAACTGCCGCCCCTGGAGTAGCCGCCCCTGCAGCTGCCGCGGAGCCCTCGCCCTACAGTGGTAGCGGCCTCGCCGTTGCCGCCGTCGTACGCCTGCCCTTCTCGCCACTGGTGAGCACTGCCCTGCCCGTACTGCTGTTACTGCTGCTCTTGCTGCTACTGCTCTTTCTACTACTACTGCTGCTCCTGGCGTGGCCAGATGCAGCTCCAGCGCCGTCCGCGTGAGTCCCTCAACCCCCAACAGCTTCGTGAGTGGTACGCTAGTTGGGGTTATAGGGGTGGCAGCGCTGCGACTACTGCTATTGCTACTGCTGCTGCTACTGCGGCTACCACTGCTCCTGCTGCTCCTGGCGGTGGCCAGATGCAGCTCCAGCGACGTCCGCGTGAGTCCCTCACGCCCCAGCAGCTTCGTGAGTGGTACGCTACTTGGGGTTGTCGGGGTGGCCGTAGTGGGAGTCGTCCTGGAGTGAGTAGTTCGGCAGCTGCTTGTAGTGGCCAGGTGCAGCTGCAGCGTCGTCCGTGCGCGGTTCTTTCACCCCAGCAGCTTCGTGAGTGGTACGCTCAGCGTGGCGGGTCACGGGGTACTGCTCGCTGTCCGTACGTCATTCGCACTGGTGCTCGGACTGGTCAACCTTGCGGGACGTTTGGTCACACAGAGTCCCGCTGCTTCGCCCGTCTGAGCGACGCGTGGCGTACGGAGTTTGGCGACGCGGCTGAGCTCCCCGACTGGGTGGAGCTGCTTAGGCTGCGGGTAGATATCTATACTCTTGACTATGATGCTATCCTCACTGCCATGTATGCATTGCCTACTAGTGATGAGGGTGACTGTTACCTGTGTGTTGCGCCTGACCCGGGCATTGAGGCTGCTGCTCTAGGTGCTGGTGAGGCTGCTGCTCTAGGTGCTAGTGCGTCTGCTGCCCCAGGTGCTGGTGAGTCTGCTCTCTCAGGTACCACGTCGGCTCAGGCCTTACACACCTTCACCCTTGACTCGGGTGCTTCCCGCTCCTTCTTTCGAGACCGCACCACGCTTACGCCGCTTAGTCGGCCAGTTGCGGTCTCCCTGGCGGACCCCTCTGGGGGTCCTGTCCTTGCCCACTTCTCCACTGTCTTGCCGTGTCCGGCAGCCCCCTCTGGCACCCTGTCAGGTCTCTACCTCCCCTCGTTCTCTACGAACTTGGTGAGTGGTGCTGATCTGCAGGATGGGGGGGTTGACCAGTTCACTCCTGCGAGTCAGCGGGTGACCCACTGTACGTGTGCTCGGACGGGCCGACACTTGGCCACGTTTACCCGTCAGCCGGGGTCGAGCCTGTACACACTGACTACTGAGTCTCCTCCGGTTGCTGAGTCTGGTCAGGTAGCTGCGTCGGGTCAGGTGTTTGCTGCAGCGTCCAGGTCTGGTCCTGAGTCTGCTCCCTGCTCGTGTCGTCTCCTGTCCCACCAGACTCTCCTCTGGCACCACCGCCTTGGTCACCCCTCCCTGCCTCGTCTCCGAGGCATGGCCTCCCGTGTCCTTGTCTCTGGTCTCCCCCGGTCCCTCCCTCCCCTCCCTCCGGGGCCTGCCCCTACCTGCGTTCCCTGCGTCGAGGGGCGGCAGCGCGCCGCCCCTCACTCCTCCGAGTTTCCTCCGACAGTGGCTCCGCTGCAGACTCTTCACATGGACGTGTGGGGCCCCGCCCGCGTCCGTGGCCAGGGTCACGAGCGTTACTTCCTGTTGGTGGTTGACGACTACTCGCGTTACACCACGGTGTTCCCCTTGCGCAGCAAGGGTGACGTCACTGAGGTGTTGATCGACTGGATCCGCGCAGCTCGTCTCCAGCTCCGAGAGAGTTTTGGCTCGGACTTTCCTGTTCTGCGTCTGCACTCTGACTGAGGCGGGGAGTTTTCCTCTGCCCTTCTGGGAGCCTTCAGTCGTGCACAGGGCATCCGCCAGACCTTCACGCTTCCGGCCTCTCCACAGCAAAATGGGATTGCTGAGCGCCGCATTGGCATGGTCATGGACGTCGCTCGTACGTCCATGATCCATGCGGCTGCTCCCCATTTTCTGTGGCCGTTTGCGGTTCAGTACGCGGCGCATCAGATCAACCTTCAGCCCCGGGTCTCCTTGCCAGAGACCTCCCCCACCTTGCGGTGGACCGGAAAGGTTGGCGATGCGTCTGCGTTTCGGGTCTGGGGATCTCGGGCGTTTGTCCGGGACTTGTCTGCGGACAAGCTGTCCCCCCGTGCTGTTCCCTGCGTCTTCCTTGGCTTCCCCCCTGACGCGCCTGGTTGGCAGTTTTACCACCCCACCTCGCGCCGTGTTCTGTCCTCCCAGGACGTCACCTTTGACGAGTCGGTGCCTTACTACCGTCTCTTCCCCTACCGCACTGCGCCCCTCCCCCCGCCGCCGCTCTTCCTTGCGCCAGGTCCCCCCCCCGGTAGACCCCCTCCCCCCTCAGGGTCCTGCCCCTTCAGGTGTGTCCCAGGTAGACGCAGTCGAGCCTGTCAAGGTAACTGTTGACTCTGGTGCTGAGTCTGGGGGTGCTGAGCCTGGGGGTACGGAGCCTGGGGGTGCGGAGCCTCGGGGTGCTGGTCTTGGGGGTGCGGAGCCTGGGGGTACGGAGCCTGGGGGTACTGAGCCTGGGGGTGCGGAGCCTGGGGGTGCTGGGTCTGCTCGTGTGGCCTCTGGCGGTGCTGGGTTTAGGGCCCCTTCAGGTGCTTCGTCGAGGCGGGAGCTACCCTCTCCACAGGAGCTGCGCGAGTGGTTTGCCCGGCGCTGGAGCCGTGCTGCTGGAGCTGGAGGTGCTGCTGTAACTGCTGACCCTGGGGTCGGCACTGGAGTTACTGGAGCCACTAGTCCTGGAGGTGCTCGTACTGGCGGTACTGGAGCTGCTGGGCCTGGGGGTGCTGCTGGGGCTGCTGGAGTTGGTCCTGCTGTTGGTGCTGCTGGAGCTGCTGGAGCTGGTGCTGCTTGAGCTGCTGGAGCTGCTGGAGTTGGTGCTGCTAGAGCTGCTGGAGCTGGAGCTGCTGGGGGTGTTGGCGCTGGTGGTGCTGCTGGCGCTGGTGCTTCTGAGGGTGCTGGAGTTGGCGCTGTTGGAGCTGGAGGTGCTGCTGGCGCTGGTGCTGCCGCTGGGGGTGCTGGTGCTGTCCCTGCTGGTTCTGGAGGCGCTGCGCGGCCGCGGCCGTACTTCGTTCCGCTCCTTGAGCAGGTTCTTGGTCTCCCGCCCTCTACTGGTTCTGCTCCTCCCTTAGAGTGTCCACAGCCTGTCCAGTCGCGGTCACAGTTACAGCCCGCCTCCCCCCTACCTGCTCCTTCTCCCTACACTGGTCCTACTGGAGGTCTTGCTGAGCGTCGTGAGCCTGCGTCTCGTCCTGCGTCGCCTGTTCGTGCTGCTCGCACTAGTAGTCGTGCTCCGCGTCCGCGTCCTCCTGCGGTCCCAGGCACACACCAGATGGCACTGCGTCCTTCCACTGCTCCTCTGCGTGTTCCGTTGCCGTCTCCTCCAGAGTCCTCTCTTCCTGTTCTTGCTGACCCGGAGTCTGACTCTCTTCGTGCTGCCAGTCCTACTGTCACGCGTCTCCTGGCTACTGTTGTCACTGACCCTTCCTTTGAGTCCACTGCTGCGTCTGCCTTAGTTGCTGAGCTTGTCGACTTTGCTGCTCGCTGTCGTCTCAACTACGCCGCTAGTCTCGTTGCTGAGTCTGAGTCTGTCTGTCCTCCGTCCGTCGGGGGTGAGTGTGCTCTTAGCACGGACGTCCTTGAGGACAGGCAGGAGGAGTTCTAGTGTTTTGCTGCTGCTTTGCCTCATCTCGTGTCCACGCTGATTGCCCCTGAGGGAGACCCGGATGCACCAGACATCCCGACTCCTCGATCGTACGCTAAGGCGATCGAGGGTCCCTACTCCTCACAGTGGCAGTCAGCCATGGACGCAGAGATGGCTTCCTGGAAGTCCACAGGCACCTACGTCGACGAGGTTCCCCCACCTGGGGCGAACATCGTCAGTGGCATGTGGATTTTCAGGGTGAAGCGGCCGCCGGGTTCTCCGCCTGTCTTCAAGGCGCGTTACGTGGCTCGAGGCTTCAGTCAGCGGCAGGGAGTTGACTACTTTCAGACCTTCTCTCCCACCCCGAAGATGACCACTCTTCGGGTGCTGCTGCACATAGCCGCTCAGCGCGACTACGAGCTTCACTCTCTTGACTTCAGCACAGCTTTCCTGCAGGGCAGCCTGCACGAGGAGATCTGGCTGCGCCGCCCACCTGGCTTCACTGGGTCGTTTCCCCCTGGCACCCAGTGGAGCCTCCGGCGGCCAGTCTACGGTCTCCGCCAGGCGCCCCGTGAGTGGCACGACACACTGAGGACTACACTTGCGGCTCTTGGGTTTGCTCCTTCTACTGCCGACCCGTCGCTGTTTCTGCGCACCGACACCTCTTTGCCGCCGTTCTACATCCTCGTGTACGTCGACGACTTGGTCTTTGCCACTGCTGACACTGCTGGACTCGCCCACGTGAAGTCCGAGCTGCAGAAGAGACACACGTGCACAGACCTGGGTGAACTGCGCAGCTACCTTGGCTTGCAGATCACCCGGGACAGAGCACAGCGCACCATTACCCTGACTCAGTCACACATGGTGCAGCAGGTCCTTCAGCGCTTCGACTTCACGTACTCCTCGCCTCAGGCCACTCCTCGGTCTACTCGCCACTCGCTCTCAGCTCTGCCTTCGGATGAGTCCGTAGAGCCGAGTGGCCCGTACCCAGAGCTTGTTGGCTGCCTCATGTACCTGATGACCTGCACACGACCTGACCTTGCATACCCTCTTAGCATCTTGGCACGCTATGTTGCTCCTGGGAGACACCGACCAGAGCACATGGCTGCAGCGAAGAGGGTGTTGCGCTACTTGTGCAGTACGTCGGGCATGGGGCTAGTGCTTGGAGGGCGACGTTCAGTGGTCCTCACAGGTCACGCAGACGCTTCTTGGGCTGACGACCAGGCTACGCAGCGGTCGTCACAGGGTTACACCTTCAGCCTTGGTTCCGGCTCCGTTTCGTGGCGGTCTACCCGCTCGTCTTCTGTTCTCGGCTCCAGCTGTGAGGCTGAGATCTACGCGGGGGCCATGGCTGCACAGGAGCTACGCTGGCTCACCTACCTGCTGACTGACCTAGGAGAGCCGCCTCGTTCTCCTCCAGTTCTGTACGTAGACAACAAGGCCATGCTGGCCTTGTGTCGGGAGCACAGACTGGAGCACAGAACGAAGCACATTGCTCTTCGCTACTTCCTTGCTCGTGAGCTGCAGCAGCGTGGTCAGCTGCGCCTTGCTTACGTGGCCTCTGAGGCCAACACTGCTGATATCTTTACCAAGGCACTTCCGCCTTGTGATCATCAGCGCTTCTGTACGATGCTAGGTCTTGTGCCTACTTGGCCTCACTTGCTCACTTCTTGACCTTGCTTGTACTGTGATCTTTCTATACCTGCACTTGCTTGTTTACCTTTATATATGATCTTGCATGTGAACTGGCCTTGTGGCCTTGAACTTGTGCTCGGAATGTGTGGTGACGTTGTGATCCACCCTGAGCTTGCTTTGCTTTGCTTGACTGGTCTTGTGACCTCTTGTTCTCCCCCACTTTGCCTATGGGGGTGTGTCAAACTCATATGCTATAGTCTGTGTAGGCTGTAGTGGGGTAGACAATATGGGGTACAACACTTTTAGGTTTTCCTACTTGTACCCACCTGCTTGCTAGTTCACTCATCCCTCGTTCTTTCACACAATTAGTCTGATGGGAAGACGAAATACACTGGGCTGTTGTGATATTGTTGTGTATTGTAAGGAAAATTCCTTTTCCTTACTTCGCATCCCTGCTCAACGCGTACATCACTGTAGCACCACAGTCAGCACCGTTACCACTCGCAACCCTCGCATCGACAATCCGCCCGCCACCTTCGCACATCGCACCCGGACCTCACGGCTCGGCAGGTAACCCGCGCTCCGGGCCTCCGCTTCGACACTTTTTCCCAACCTCAGTCCCAGGCCCGTCGCGCGACAACCAAATCCTTCAAGATGCTGCCGAAGGCGACGGAAAACGGCTGCGCACGTTCTGAGCGGCAACGCTAACTTAGTGTTGAACACTGTTAGTGGCGCTAACGGAAACACGGAGGTCCTGTGGCTCACGGATAGGCTTATCGATCGTGGCTGGACTCGGCCGTACCTATCGCGGATCGCCGCGCGTTTAAGCGTTTCTCGCGCGTGCCCCTTTTCCGTCGCGGATAGCCCCGCGTTAGAGCATTAGAAGCGCGCGCCGATTTCCGCGGTGGGGGTTTTCTGCGCGCTGAAGCATTATAAGCGCGCGCCGTTTTCCGTTTTACGCGCGCTGAAGCATTGTTAGCGGCGCGGCGCGCCCCGCTTGAAAGTCATAGTCGTCATGGTTACCAGAGCATCGGCGGCCGAGATAACTGAGGACGTCGAGCAGCCACTTCTGTCGGAAGAATCCCGACGGCTAGCCGTTCATTCCGACGGTTTCTTTCAACTTGACGACGACCCTGCAAAATTTGAAGTTATCCAAACTGACGGTTTTCACGAGACAGGAGTCTGGCAGAAACGGCCTGAGGACCTGGAGGGACTGGAAGGGTTGGAAGCCGGAATACCAACATTGGAAATTCCCTCCATTTTCGAGGGGAATGTTAGTGTTGACACTCAAAGCCTGCTAGGACAGAAGGGAGTTACTATGGGGGAAAAGGAGGAGGAAGAGGGGTTAACATCGTGTGAAGATGCGTTTTTGTTGGATAGTGCGATGGGCGGCGGTGGGAGCGGCAGTGGGAGGAGCAGTGGCAGCAAGGCGTGGGGCGGTGGGAGCGAGGGGAGGAGCAGCAGGAGACGTGTCACGGCAGCAAGTGACAACCTCGAGAGCCTGGACTACGAGTAGGTGATTTCTTATCTGATAATGGTGGTGATGGTCGGTTGGGTGCGGTTCAGCAGTCAATAGATTCAGACAGATGATTTGCTTCACTTGTGACGTGTGATGGCAGCAAGTGACAACCTCGAGAGTCTGGACTATGAGTAGGTCATGTGGGTGGTGGTGGTGGTGATGGTCGGTTTGGTGCGGTGCAGAAGGTAGGGAATCCGGCCGGATGATTCTTCTGATTCGTGAGCCATCATGGCAGCAAGCGATAATCTTGAGAGCCTAGACTACGATTAGGTGATGTGGGTGATGGTGATGGTGATGGTGATGGTGATGGTGATGGTGATGGTGATGGTGATGGTGATGGTGATGGTGATGGTGATGGTGATGGTGATGGTGATGGTGATGGTGATGGTGATGGTGATGGTGATGGTGATGGTGATGGTGATGGTGATGGTGATGGTGATGGTGATGGTGATGGTGATGGTGATGGTGATGGTGATGGTGATGGTGATGGTGATGGTGATGGTGATGGTGATGGTGATGGTGATGGTGATGGTGATGGTGATGGTGATGGTGATGGTGATGGTGATGGTGATGGTGATGGTGATGGTGATGGTGATGGTGATGGTGATGGTGATGGTGATGGTGATGGTGATGGTGATGGTGATGGTGATGGTGATGGTGATGGTGATGGTGATGGTGATGGTGATGGTGATGGTGATGGTGATGGTGATGGTGATGGTGATGGTGATGGTGATGGTGATGGTGATGGTGATGGTGATGGTGATGGTGATGGTGATGGTGATGGTGATGGTGATGGTGATGGTGATGGTGATGGTGATGGTGATGGTGATGGTGATGGTGATGGTGATGGTGATGGTGATGGTGATGGTGATGGTGATGGTGATGGTGATGGTGATGGTGATGGTGATGGTGATGGTGATGGTGATGGTGATGGTGATGGTGATGGTGATGGTGATGGTGATGGTGATGGTGATGGTGATGGTGATGGTGATGGTGATGGTGATGGTGATGGTGATGGTGATGGTGATGGTGATGGTGATGGTGATGGTGATGGTGATGGTGATGGTGATGGTGATGGTGATGGTGATGGTGATGGTGATGGTGATGGTGTTTACGCGTTCTTTCCTGTTTCTTCTGCGCCTCTCTCCTTGCATCTGCCCACCCCCCTCAGGGTTCTCGATTTGGAGTGGCATCACGGCCAGTGGCAGGCGATGACCCAAGCCGACCGAATATTCCACACCATCCTGCGCTGGCTGCTCGTGTTGCTCATGCTGTTTCTTTACTGCCTCCCTGTATTCCCTTGTGTGTCTCTCTCTCTTTGTACCTGCTCCTCCCGCAGGGTTCTCGATTCGGAGTGGCACCACGGCCAGTGGCAGGCAATGACCCAAGCAGACAGAATCTTTCACACCACCCTGCGCTGGCTGCTCGTGCTGCTCATCGGCACGTGCACCGGCCTCCTCGCTTTCCTCGTCAACATCTCAGTGGAAGCTATCGGCGGTGCCAAGTTCGGGCTTGTCTTCTCGCACATCAAAGGCCAGAAGTGAGTCCCCCCTACATCTCTGTTTCCCGTGTACGCTCCTCGTGCTGCTCATCGGCACGTGCACCGGCCTCCTCGCTTTCCTCGTCAACATCTCAGTGGAAGCTATTGGCGGTGCCAAGTTCGGATTGGTATTTTCACACATCAAGGGACAAAAGTGAGTGTCGACCTCTTCCGTAAGGAAGGATGTTGCTCATCGGCACGTGCACCGGCCTCCTCGCCTTTTTCGTCAACATTTCAGTCGAAGCCATTGGCGGTGCCAAGTTCGGATTGGTGTTCTCGCACATTAAAGGCCAGAAGTAAGTTCGTTGCATCATTTCGTTTGCCAGTGAGTGGTTGCAGTCAGGTAATGCTGCTCATCGGCACGTGCGCCGGCCTCCTTGCTCATCGGCACGTGCTCAGTGGAAGCAGTGGGTTCCGGCATTCCCGAGGTGAAGGGGTACCTCAACGGCGTCAGCACGCCTGCTGTGCTCTCCGCCAAGACTCTCATTGTCAAGGTGATAGTCGTTCCCTCCCATTAAGTTGATGTATTTTGAGAATTCTAAAAAACCATATGCCAACATCCATGCTGCTCTCATCTGAGTGCCTCAAAAGGCAGTGGGGGCCCACTCTGGTATTCCCGAGGTGAAGGGGTACCTCAACGGCGTCAGCATGCCTGCTGTGCTCTCCGCCAAGACTCTCATTGTCAAGGTATAAATCCCGCATATCCTTCCATTCATCTGTTCTTGAGGTGCCACTGAGGCTTGAAGG
Source organism: Closterium sp. Naga37s-1 (assembly GCA_947471745.1). Lineage (NCBI taxonomy): Eukaryota > Viridiplantae > Streptophyta > Zygnematophyceae > Desmidiales > Closteriaceae > Closterium > Closterium sp. Naga37s-1. The sequence continues at coordinate 2,120,979 of CANJKZ010000966.1, forward strand.
GGTACCTGAAAGGATTCAAGACTCTCATTGTCTTTTGAGTCGACTCAAAAGTCAAGGGGTACCTGAAAGGATTCAAGACTCTCATTGTCTTTTGAGTCGACTCAAAAGTCAAGGGGTACCTGAAAGGATTCAAGACTCTCATTGTCTTTTGAGTCGACTCAAAAGTCAAGGGGTACCTGAAAGGATTCAAGACTCTCATTGTCAAGGTGATTATGGCGATAGTGCCATCATGCTCGAATACGGGTCCGGTATTCCCGAGATGAAGTGATGAAGTGTATCTGAACAAAGTCAGCATGCCGTTAAAGCCATAGTCCCAGCGAAACAAACTTCTGTGTTGTTCATATGTTGTTTCTCTCCGTCAGGAAGTTTAGAACTGATTACTTTTGAGTCGTCTCAAAAGTAATCTTTTCACAAGTGGCTTCATATGTTGTTTCTCTGTGTCAAGAGGTTTTGAACTGATCTTGCTGCCTCCCCCTCCCACCAGGTGCTAGGCAGCATAGCAGCTGTGGCAGGAGGGTTAGCAGTGGGAAAGGAGGGTCCTCTGGTGCACTGTGGGGCATGCATCGCCAGCATCCTGGGCCGTCTCAGCCATTGGATCTCCGCCCGCCGCGATCTCAGCCGTCCGCGCAAGCCGCGGATCCAGACAGCTAACTCCTTCGCCTCTTTGGGACTGTTCTTCAATCACGGGTCAATCAAGGCTTTAAGGACGCCGGTGTGGTTGCACAGTGACAGGGGTTTAAGAGATTTGGTGACGTGTGGCGCGGCTTCGGGTGTGGCTGCTGCGTTTCTTTCCCCCGTGGGCGGTGTGCTCTTCGCCCTCGAGCAGGTCACCTCCTGGTGAGATGGGGTTGTGCCTGGTGCTGATTCGGAGAGTGATTGAGAGTGGTTGGGGGCGGTTGGGAGTGATTTGGGCTTTAAGGACGCCGGTGTGGGTGCACAGCGACCGGGGGTTGAGAGACCTGGTGACGTGCGGTGCTGCCTCGGAAATTGCTGCTGCGTTCCTTGCTCCCGTGGGTGGTGTGCTGTTCGTCCTCGAGCAAGTCACCTCCTGGTGAGATGGGTGGTGTTTGGTGGTGGTTGAGAGTGGTGCATGGTAGTGATTGTGGTGCTGCCTCGGGTGTGGCTGCTGCGTTCCTTGCTCCCGTGGGCGGTGTGCTGTTCGCCCTCGAGCAAGTCACGTCTTGGTGAGAGGGGGTTGCTTGCTGCTGGTCATCGGGAGTGATTGGGAGCGATTGAGTGCAGTTGGGAGTGATTGAGGCTGTAAGCATGGCGGTGCTCCCCTGTCAACCTTTCCACCCCCATCCTCTCGTCTTGTCCCTTCCACCTCACACACACAGGTGGCGCAACTCCCTCACCTGGCGAATCTTCTTCACCAATGCAGTCGGGGCAAATGGTTCTCCGAGCCTTCTCGCCTGCATGCATCACCTTTTGAACTCGCCCCTGTTAACCTCTGCATCCCTATCCTCCCCTCCTCCCTACCAATACACACAAACAGGTGGCGCAACTCCCTCATCTGGCGAATCTTCTTCACCAATGCGGTAGTGGCCATGGTGCTCCCAACCTCACCCCACGCACGCTGTCCTCTCCCCCATCCCCATCCCCCCTTGGTCTGTCCACACAGGTGGCGCAACTCCCTCATTTGGCGAATCTTCTTCACCAACGCAGTCGTAGCCATGGTGCTCCGAGCCTGCATCTCCCTGTGCGAGGGCGACAGGTGCGGCGGCAGCTTCGGGTCCCGAGGCTTCATCCTGTTCGACCGAAGCAAGTCCCGAACCGACTTTGGGCTGCTGGAGGTGGTGCCGGTGGCGCTGCTAGGGATTGTCGGAGGGCTGCTCGGCGGGTTATTTAACCACCTCAACGTGAAGCTGTGTGCTTTCAGGAAGAGCAAGCTTCACAGGTGAGAGAAAGAGGGAGAGTCTTTGCAAGCAGACAGCCATACACGACTTTGGGCTTCTGGAGGTGGTGCCGGTGGCGCTGCTAGAGATTGTCGGAGGGCTGCTAGGCGGGTTATCTAACCACCTCAACGTGAAGCTCTGTGCTTTCAGGAAGAGCAGGCTGCACAGGTGAGAGAAAGAGGGAGATGCACAAGTGACCACATCCCCCCCCTTTACAAGTCCCGAACCGACTTTGGGCTGCTGGAGGTGGTGTCGGTTGCTCTGCTGGGCATAGTGGGCGGAGTGCTTAATCTAATCGATCCCCTCCTCACCTCAAGCCACACGCATCAGTACCTTTCCTCGTGTTTCCTCCCTCCCACCTCTATCCATCCAGGCACGGGGCATGGGTGAGGGTGCTAGAGGTCCTCCTCATCTCCCTCCTCACCTCTGCTCTTCGCTTCTACGGCCCCTTCCTCGCCTCCTGCCTGCCCTGCCCTCAAGACCCGGATGAAGGAGGGGACTTGCCGCAAGGTTCTTTCAACTGCCCGAGCATCATCGGAACGGGGGACCACAAGGCGTTTGCCTGCCCGGACGGGCAGTATAATGATCTGGCGAGCCTGGTGTTTACAACCAACGACGATGCGATTGGGAATTTGTTCCGCACTGGATCGTTTGGAATCTTCACGTGAGTTGGAAAAGGTACAGATGCGACGTGAGTTGCAAAAGGTACTGATGCGATGTAAGTTGCAAAAGGTACCGGATCGTTTGGGATATTCACGTGAGTGGGAAAAAGGTGGAAATGTGAGAAAAGGGGCAATTGTGATGGAATTTTCACGTGAGTGGGAAAAAAGTGGAAATGTGAGAAAAGGGGTTATTGTGACATCAGTACAGAAGGTGCAAATGTGACCCACACTCCCTCCTCTCTCGCCCCCACACCCACACCCACACCCAAACTCACTTACCTCCGCTTCCCACCCCCTCAACCCCCAGCTACTCCTCCCTCCTCCACTCCTTCACCACATTCTTCTGAGGCGCCACAAGTCGTCTCTTATCCCGCAATTTTCTGAGGCGCCTCAAAAGCCCTCCCAACCCCCAGCTACTCCTCCCTACTCCTCTCCTTCACCACATGCTTCCTTCTCACCACACTCACCTACGGCACAGCAGTCACACATTCACACACCCTTCTCCCGTATTCGTATTTTTCTCCTCCTTTTTCCCCCTCCCGCTCTCCTCTCCCCACCCCCCCAACCCCCAGCTACCCCTCTCTGCTCCTCTCTTTCACGATCTACTTTCTTCTCGCCACACTCACATACGGCACAGCAGTCCCGGCCGGTCTCTTCGTGCCCTCCATCCTCTGCGGCGCCTCCTACGGCCGAATGGCCGGCATGTTCATGGTAACCCTATTCGGCCCACACCGGGTGGGGGAAGGCACCTACGCGCTCCTCGGCGCCGCGTCTTTTTTGGGCGGCTCCATGCGCATGACCGTTTCGCTCTCGGTCATCTTGCTGGAGCTCACGGGCAGCTTGAAACTTTTGCCGCTGGTGATGGTGGTGCTGCTGGTGTCGAAATCGGTTGGGGATTTGTTCAATCGGAATATAGAGGACTCGCATGTTGACCTGAAAGGGATTCCGTACCTTCCGGAAAACTGCACGCATCAGGATTTCACTTTGTTCGAGGAAGACGGGGAGGAGGGTGAGGAGGTGGGGGCGGGTGTCCTCAGCAGAGTCACAGCAGACAGCAAACATCAGCAGCAGCAGCAGCAGCAGCAGCAGAAGCAGCAGGAGCAGCAGCAACAGAAACAGAAACAGCTGGTGACAGGGATGGGATGCAGTTTTGATGCAGCTGCTGGTATCTCCTCACCCAATTCCCCTTCGATGACTCTTCAACAAACCACCCCGTTCCCAAGATCCCCCACAGTAACCTTCGTGGTAACCCCCGCAGTAACCCCCTCAATTACCTCCCTTGCGGTAACCCCCTTGCTCGTTTCCTCCCCATCTGCTGCTCTCCTCAGTCCGAGATCCCCCACCACTCCTTCTGAGGCGCCTCAAAAGGGATCCCCCACCACTCCTTCTGGAACCCTCACCAACCCTGCCAACCCTGTCAGCCCTAGAACCAATCCTTTCAGCCCCCGTGGCACAACCCCGCTCACCTCTAGTACCCCCGCCAGTCCCCGTTGCACCAACCCTGTCAGCCCTAGAACGAGTCCTTTCAGCCCCCGTGGCACAGCCCCCTTCACCCCTAGAACCCCACGCAGGCGCGCAACTGCTGGCGATGCTGTTGGCGCTGCTGCGTCTGGTGTTTTCTCTGCCGGTTCTGCTGGTGCTGCTGCTGGTGTGTCGGCTGGTGCTGGTACTGCCACCGCTGCTGGCAGTGCTATCAGTGCTGGTGTTGCTGCTGCTTCTGGTGCTACTAGTGCGGGTTGCCTGGTGGCTTTAGAAGGTGTGACTACGGTGAGGCGAATCATTGACACTCTACGAGCCACGCAGCACAACGCATTCCCTGTGGTTGATTTCCTTGGTGGAAGACAGGACACGGACACAAGGGAGAGGGCAGGAGCAGGCGATGAGGAGAGAGCAGGGGAAGGGGCAACCAGCAGGAGCAGTAGCGGCAGCAGTAGCACGAGCGTGATTAGCAGCAACAGCAGCAGCGGCAGCGGAAGCAGCAGCAACAGCAGCATAATCAATGCTGCCAATGCTAGTACCACCACCACAACCAACTCAACCAGCAGCAGCAGCAGCAGCAGCAGTAAATCTGTTAGGACAGGGGATGGGTTGCTGCGAATCAGCAACAGCGGCAGGGTAATTACCCCACATGATGCTCAAACTACCCCCTCTCAAAGAACAACCTTCTACGGGCTCATTCTTCGAAAGCATCTTCTCGCCCTTCTCCACTCCAAGAAAGCCTTCTGTACCGCATTGCCCCGCCATGCAACCAATTGCACCACTCCGAGTGATAACCATGCGATTTACCCCGATGAACAGAGGGCAGAGATTTTGCAAGACTTCGCAGCCTCCCTGGTCGGGGAACTCCAAGTCCAAGACCTGGAGATTACCCCCGAAGAGGAGGGGATGGTCGTGGATCTACACCCCTACAGTAACCGGTCCCCATATATTGTTACGGAGGCTATGGGAATGCAAAAGGCGTATATGCTGTTCCGGAACCTGGGTTTGAGGCATTTGTGTGTGGTGCCTAAACCCACGGATGTGATAGGGATAATTACCCGCAAGGATTTTATCAATGCTATGAGTAGAGAGATGGATGCACCTGAGAATCACTGTAGGTGACATGATTTTGCAATGTTACAAAGTTCAGCATTTCAGTATTCCCAAGGCAACAGATTTAGGCATTCACATCGACATACCATATGAAGAATGAATGCTCAAGGAACATGCTCTAACTAATCTGGAACGACAGCTGACACAGTTTGGAATTGAATTAGATTACTGTAGCAGCAAACAGAACACAACCAATGTTGACAGCACATCAGCACTGGCACTTGTTTAAATGCACTGCTAAAAACATAACTCATAAGCTGAGATTCCCCTCCTTAAAACATGCAAAAGAAACAAGAATCTATGGATAACCATGTTACACCCCTTGCGTGCACTCTATCAATGATTATTCTTGTGCTTTCCACCTTTCTTCTTCCCACCACCCTTTTTGCCTTTTGGCGGGGGAGGCGGGGATGGGGGGGAGGGAGGGCTAGGAGGGGGAGGAGGCAGCGGGTCAGGCCAGGGGGTTGACTTGGCACGGACAGTTATGGGTAGTTGCGGTGATATAACCCACCTGCAAATGATTATGGAAGCAGAGAGAGAAGTGGAAAATTAGTCAAAAAAGGAGGGGAAAGAGGCAGGGGTCTGAGCAAACGAGTTGACTTGACAGAGGCAGTAATAGGCAGATGTGGGTAAATCAACCACCTGAGGATAATTTAGTGGGACAGCATGAGGGAAAGGATGTGGGAAGGGAGGAGGAAAGGCGTCAGGCCAGGGGGTTGGCTGCACAGACAGTATGGGCAGACGTGGGAAAGAGGGGGAAGGGGTGATGGATAGGGAGGGATGGGGCCGTGGGTGGGAGTGGGGGTGGGGTTGGGGGTGGAGGTGGAGGTGGGGGTGGAGGTGGGGGTGGGGGTGGGGGTGGGGGTGGGGGTGGGGGTGGGGGTGGGGGTGGGGGTGGGGGTGGGGGTGGGGGTGGGGGTGGAGGTGGGGGTGGAGGTGGGGACGGAGGTGGGGACGGAGGTGGGGACGGAGGTGGGGACGGAGGTGGGGACGGAGGTGGGGACGGAGGTGGAGGTGGGAAGGGGAGTATGAATGGAGGAATACATAGGGGCTGACCCCCTGGCCCAACACTTCAATAACATTATCACTCACTCTGCAGGGAACTTGCTGTCTTGGCGCGCTTCAGCCCTCCACCACCACACGAGCACGCGCCGCCCGCACTGCCCAATCAGCCGCAACTCTTTCTCGTTCCGCACCACCGCACCCAGCAGGTCGAACAGCCGCCCCTCCGCTCCCGAGCCTGCCACCGAACCTCCTTCTGGATCTTCTTCCGAGCCTGCTTCCGAACTTTCTTCCGAGCCTCCTCCCAGGCCTCGTTCCAGCTCAGGACCCCATTCGTCCCAGCCTCGCACCCAATCAGGAAGCTCCTCTTTTCTGGCCCATAATATCCGTGAGTTTAAGACATACCCATGCCATAGCATGCCCCTCCGTTGCTCCCCCTCCGAACCTAGGGAGTTGTAACTTGGTAAACCGGCTAGGAGGCGATCTGGGTGGTGTACCACCGTGTGCCATCCGATAAGAACAGACTCGTTATTGCACACAGGGCCCTGCACGGGCATCTGATAGCGCGTCTGCTTGCCAACCCTCAACGTGTTGGAAGACGCTGATTGGCTGCTGGCTTGTAACAGCCTGCGTTGTGGTAACCGCATCTTACTTTGCTCATCCACATCACCAACCCCATTCCCTCCCTCTCCCTGCTTCCCCTGCGTCTGCTGCAGCTTTTGCTGCTGCGTCTGCCATTCTCCTTGCCCCTCCTGTTTCTTCTCCTCCCCTTGCTGTACCCCCTGCTTTCCTCCACCCATCTCCCCTCCTCTCTCTCCCCCTCCCGCCCCTCCACCCTCGTTAATGCCACTTTTCGCGGAACCATCAAGCACCACAGCTTCCTGCACCGCCACTGTTTCTTGATCGGTGCGCCCCTTCTCTGATCCTTCCCCTCCCACCGCTAGCTCTATCCCCGCTGCTGCCGCTGCCTCGGCAATCCGAACACCGCCATTGCCGCCACTGATGCCGCTTTCACCACCACCAGCACCATCGCTACTATCATCCTCATTAGAGTCAGTGCTCGCAATGTGCCTGCCATGGCCATGCCCGCGCCTCTTGCTCTTCCCGCTGCTCCCCCCAAGCCCTTCCGCCTGACTGCTCTGCTCCTCCGCCGCCTCCTCCGACCCAAAAAGCGGGGTGAATCCGACCGGCAGCAGCACGCCTACCGAGCCTGCGCCGAACCAGGGCACGCGCTGAGCCTCGGCAAAGAACTTCGGGGAGAAGACCGAGCCGTCGTCTGCGAAGACCACGATGCCGTCGAGCCTGTGCTCCCGAACGTACCTGTGAGGTTCGGCAGAGGTTCGGAGGTCAGCATTTGTCAAATATAAGGTGGTGAAAGACGTATAAGCTAATACTAAGTGAAGCCCCATGCCCCAACAAATGACGGCACACCCACCCGCTCTCCGCGCACACCCAGCCCCTTTCCGCGCACACCCACCCCCTCTCCGCGCACACCCACCCCCTCTCCGCCCACACCCACCCACTCTCCGCGCACACCCATCCGCTCTCGGCGTACACCCACCCTCTCTCTCTGCACACCCACCCCCTCTCCGCGCACACCCACCCCCTCTCCGCCCACACCCACCCACTCTCCGCGCACACCCATCCGCTCTCCGCGCACACCCACCCCACGCACACCCACCCCCTTTCCACGCACACCCAACCCCTCTCCGCACACACCCACCCCCTCTCCACGCATCCAACTCTTCCCCACACACTCACCTCAGTCCCACGACTCGCATCCGTTGCTCAAGCAGAATCCGCTCGTCCCAATCCTCGGGCATTTCCTCCTCCACGCCCAGGTGCGCGATTTCCACCTCGGGATTGTCCGACCCGCTGTCCCCGATAGTAGCCTTCGCGATAAGCCGTGCGGTTTCTTCCGTTTTCGTCGCTTCAATCACCACCCACAGCACCGGCGCTTGTACCCGTTTTAGTGAGTTGATCAACCCTAGCATGAGCAGCTGCTGGAAGGTTCGTTTGTAGGTCGGCGTGATGACTATAACGCGGCGAGGGTTGAACGGTGAGAGCCGTCCGTCTTCCTGCGCGAGCAATCTCAGCCGTTCGTTCTCCTGCAGCAGTCTCAACAGCGATTGGCTGACCACCAGCTGACGTGGATCCGGAGACGGGTTCGGCCGGATGAGGATTTCGTGACGGCCGATTTTCACTCCGGCATCCTCATCGTCAATTCCCGCCGGCACGTTTAACGGTCCGTCAGATGTGAAGTTCCAGTGTAAGGCCAAGTCCCATTCGCAAGCCAAGGGATCGTGAAATTCTTTCACCACAGGTTTCGGTTGATCAAAACTGGACATTGTCGGTGAGATGCCAGTTTCAGCCATCAGAAAGCGGTCTGTAAACGCGTGCGGATCGGCACTTGGTACTATATCGAATCGGGCTAAATCGGAGCTGTAGGAGCCTATACTGGAGCCTGGACGGAGAATAAGAATCTCCCTAGCGAGTCGTAGGCCGAAAAACATAGCCGCCGAGCAGGCGAAGAAATGAACAGCGACGGGTAACACAAAGGCGAGGTGAACCATGAGCCATCTAAAGAGACCTAAGTGGTGTATACTATGGAGATGCGAGTACGAGTCCATTTGGCTTCGTTTTAGAGCACTACTTTGTCGCATGCCGCTGTGCGACGACTGCGACGACGTTTCGTTACTATTCGCCTGATCGGAATCAGAGGCCGAGCCACTGCCACTACGACCTGATACGCGACGGACACGGATCATCAACGCACGAGCAGCTCCCACTACCTTATTTGTCATACAAGCGATGTGCGGACTATTAACCTTGGCCCGTTAGCTGACTCAGCGTAGGATACTACTCTCGACGGCTAAGAAGCGGCTACGCGCGTTGCGACAGGCGCTTGTTGCGCCGAGATTCCCGCGCCATGGCTCGCTCACGAGCCTACCCGATTATGCTTGCTCTACCCTAATAATAGCACCACGATAAGCTGACCCAGCCTAAACCGAGAGGCAGGAGACGAGGAGAGAGGAGACAAGGGGAGGGGAGGGGAGACAGGCCGGCGTAGGAAGCTAGCTGGCTGGTCGGATCGGGTCAGGAGGAAGGCTTATGGGCTGCCCCGTACTCAAAATTGGTCAAGTTTGCTGATTCGTCCTAGACACACACGGACTAATCTCAGGCGTTAATGAGTGACAGTAACGAGCGAGGAGTAGGCCGGCTCGAGGACAAGAGGCCAGGTAATCGAGGAGACGACGGGCAAGTCGTACTGCGATTCGTTCCTGCGCTGCGACTGTTTGATGAGTTTGCAAGCGCGTCGCTTGTATTGCGAGTAAAGTGGCTGGAGAGAGAGCGGCGACGAAGGGGGTAGTGCTTGTGGGATAGGCTATGAGAAACAAATTCCAGGACACAGAAATGAAGGGCAGGCGAGAAGCGAAATGTTTTCTTTGGAACTTCCTCGCTCCCAGATTCGTTTGGAAGGAAGCGAAACTCTCCTAGGGAGGAAAAGAACGGGGTAGGGAGGGTGCGGGAGGGGGTGGAGTGGGATGTGTGGGGTGGGGAGTGGAGGAGAGGGCGGGCCTGTTGGGTGAGCTGTACATCCGTCTCCCGCCAAACGGAAGATGTGACTGGTGGGGAAAACTCTGATCCAATCGTCGATTGTTTTTTTGAACGGACGGAGCCGATGCAGCAAGGGTGAACATCATCGGCAGATCGATGGCTGGTGTGAGGTGGATGCTTGTTACTGTAGAGCTGAGGAGAGAGGGGGGGGGGGGGCGGGGGGGGGGGAGGGGGAGGTGGAAGGGGGGGGAGGAACGGGCTGGAGGACCCGCCAACAGGGGTGGGGAGGTTGGCGCTGCTGCTGGCTGAAGGTGTGGAACGGTAGTGGTCGAGGCGCGAAGTGTGTGTGCCACAGAAACGGACGCAAAACTTTCGATAGTGGATGTACACTCGCTGAACTGTACCGTACTGTTCTGCGGGTCTCTGTTTCAGGTAGAGCGCATTCTCCTGTGATTGGTCAAGCACTCGACACAGCGCAGGACAAGCTGGCCTGGGCAGGTCCGAGACGCAGTTCTGTGCTTACACATGATGCCTGATTGAGCCCCTCCCGGTTGCCTTGTGAAAGGGGCGTATAAGCTGTATCGCGCGTTTCGCATAAGTTTCGTCAATTCGCAGCTAGCTAAAAAGGATTCGCAGGTGCTTATAAAAGGATCTGTAACCTTATCCGTTGACATTTTGACTTCAGTCTCTTCAGTTTGACTTCGATCTGTTCGTTACAATTGGTTCATAATTACGCGACGCGCTTGTACCGTGGGTGCAACAGGCTGGGGAAAAAACCTCGGGTGCAGCGTTTCCATCCGGTGCAGAGCAAATTCGCGTGCATGGGGTGGGCATCACTTGTACATTGGTAAATCGAGCGCGGCACCTTCAATGTCAGAGACGTGCCCAGAACTTGACGTCGCGCAAGCGGGTGATTGGTGACGACTCTTCGTGTGTCTCACTTGGTCGCAGTGCAAGCTCCAAAACAAAAGTCGTAAGGAGCTTTTTGATAATAATACACCGCTGAGGCTGAACAACACTTAGGACCCATTTTCAATCGATTAGGAAACATGTCATTTAATGATTTGCATCCAGATTCTTACTGATAACTGCATCAATGCTTTCACGGACACAGCACCAAATGATCTTCGCTTCATGTTATTTTGGACCTTTAGTCTACATGAAATTTGAAGTCAGGAACAGATAAGGTACCGTATGCTACTAAATTCTCACACTTCCACCAAAAGTGGAGATTGTAACAATGGGAACCCTGGACAAAAATATAGTAGATGCACCATCATCACAATGCCCTGTGCCTTCATCCCTATGGCACCTGGGATCTGTCCCTTGCCGTACCAGCCCACTTGATAGGGGATCAGGCCCAGGAAGGGTTGTGATTAACGATCCCACGCCAACACCACTAAATCCCACCCCTGGTGCTAGAACAGAGGCAGCTGGAAGGCCTGCAGTTGAACCAGTGTAATCGGTAGTCGAAGTCGCAGCGTCCACCTGGACAGTGGTTGTGACAGGGTTTGCAGATGCTGTTTGCGTCTGTGAGTTCTCCTGTTGCACGTTGGCGCTCCCCAGCCCTGTTCCATCTTTCACGGCACGAGCTGCTTGGTTGTTCACTGCTCCCTGATTGTTGATGCTTCCTGCGTTGCCCAACTGAAATGGACACAAGAGGAGAGCGTCACACGGAAGGTGGTTCGGTTCTTCTTTGTTACATATCAAGGTGAGGATCGACCGAAGTTAAAGTACAAGTTCCGTCTCGTTTCCCCCGAGAATGCTTACTTGTTTGTAGTAGACGTTTCCTGCACCTGGACCAACTTGTTTGCGGCTTAAGTGGCCATCCTGAAAGGAAAACACCCAGCAAGAACGAAATCAGCTTGATTAAAACCGGGTCTTAATGCAAAGTCAGATAAAGAGGAGCAATGCGTGACCTCTATGATTGATCACAGCCGTCTACAGAAAATTGCACAAAAAGGAATACAAAGTACTAAACGAGGATCTAACGAGTAACGCACGAGAAGGAAGAAGACGTCGAAGCGCGCCCAGTCGAGCCTCTTTGAGAAGTGTCCTACGCCAGAACGAAGAGGTCGGCCGCCGACAAACGATGACTGAAACAAGTAAAGAAACGTCAAGAGGAACTTGAAGTTTCGGAAGCGGAAATTCATGATAGCGACGTTATAGAGGCTTTCGTGGAGGCAAAGAACACCGAAGTGGGACACAAATGGCAGAAATGCATCGTCCTTCTCACTATGATTGTCCCGGAATGACTAAATCTCCACATCATCGGAGGAAAAGGGGAAGGGAGCAGGACAGAGAGCACGCGCGCGTTTCCTAATGCTCATGCGAGAAAATCGAAGTGCGAATGGCGAGTTAATCAAGACGAGAACGAGTTTCCCTACTATCTGGTTTTCCCACTAGGTAACGAGTTGCGCTGGCGGACTAATCAACCATATGGAGGAAATTGCTTGAAGGTGGGGCGAGGCCCAAGCGAAAAAACAAGGGCCCATTTTGTAACCGAGTTGAGCTGCCTTGCCGTGGCCGATGCCACAATAGTATCGTCGCACGATTTCGCCTTCATTGGCTGGTGAGCTGGAATTGCTTCGAAATTGCCGAGCGAGAGGTCAAAAGCAGGTAGAACGAGAAACATGCACGCTGAACCGAGTAACCGCAATTCAACCACTTCTCGGGAACGTCGCTCTGCAAAGCCTCGCGCAATTCGTGCACTCTCCTCAATTTCGCAATATAAACCAATTCCCTTGCCAACAGCCAAGCACATTTTCGGGAAATTCTTCACAGAAGTCCTTCGGCAATTGGCGCAAAGGCAGCAGTCTCGATCATCGCTTCCGCTCAGATTCAAGAAAATGGTTGAAAAAACTCATGACATTGCGTTCTTATTCGGTCTGTCGTTTTTCCTCGTAGCTGTTTTTCCGTGCGCGGCTTCGTCGACAGAAGGACAGCAATTTGTAGCCGTTGATTTGGCTGGAAGGCAATGGCCAATGGTAGTGAACGTGTGGCCGTTTCTCGAGGCCAATAGCCGGGCATGGGAGGTGCTGACACGTGGCGGTTCCGCGCTGGACGCGGTGGTGGAAGGATGTAACGTGTGTGAGGTGCTTCAATGCGATGGATCAGGTGCCACGTCAGCATGAATTGTACCTCAAGAGCCCTCCGGCCAGTTATCTCCTCCAATCTCCTCGCGTATCCTCCCCTTTGCCCCCATACAAGCCCCACTCTTCTTTCCCTTCTTGCGCAAACCCTTCCCCCCTCTCCACTCTCTTCTCTCACGCTCCCTCCCCCCTGATTTTCCCTCCAGTGGGGTATGGAGGAAGCCCGGACGAGAAGGGCGAAACAACACTCGATGCCATGGTCATGGATGGGGTGAGGCGGGATGACGTCATGGTCATGCATGGGGTGACATGTGATGGCCTCATGGTCATACATGGGGTGAGATGGGATGACGTCATGTTCATAAAGGGCAAATCCATGACGTCATGGTGTGGTAGGATGTCGTGTCATCATCAATAGAGTGTATGCCTAGCCTAAGTTGGGTCATGTAAGGGCACACACAATTTCAGACAATTGTAACCCCCCAACCCCTTCTCCCCCCCCGCATCCATCCCTTCCCCCCCGCATGTCCTCCTTTTTTCAACCCTCAATCCCTCCAATTCCCAACTTCCCCACTCCATGTCTCCTCCATCCCAACTTCTCTCCCCCCCTTCTCCCCCTCTCTCCCCACTACCCCAAGTTATCAATGGACGGGGGGCAGTGGCTGGCCTGCGTCAAGTCAAGGCTTTCCCACTCCATGCCTCCACCCATCCCCCCTTTCCCATTCTCTCTCCCCCACTCTTCCCCCCACTCTCCCCCCAATCTCCCCCAGTTTCCCCCCCCCCTTTCTCCCGCCCCTCTCCTCTCCCCCCCAAGGACTCCATGGACTTGGGGGCAGTGACTCTCCTTGCCGAATCAAGGCTTTCCCATTCTCTTCCCCCCATCTCTCCCCCCATCTCTCCCCCCTTCTCTCTCCCACCTCTCTCCTCCCCCCCCCCTTAAGGACTCCATGGACGTGGGGGCAGTGGCCGGCCTGCGCCGAGTCAAGGCGGCAGTGCGGGTGGCGTATCTTGTCCTCTTGCACACGTATCACTCGCTACTGGTCGGTGATGCAGCAACAGACTTCGCCCTGGAAATGGGCCTGCCCGGCCCTGAAAATCTCTCCACCAATCGCTCTCTCGCCATGTGGCGCCAATGGAAGGCCGCCAGCTGTCAGCCCAACTACTGGCGCAACGTGACGCCCGACGCCGCCCGCTCCTGCGGCCCCTACCGCCCGGCTCCAGAAGCATCTGCTTCTGAACCACGTGGTGGTGAAACAGCCGTCCCTCAGGGGGCCGAAGCGGGTGCTGCACCTGGTGCCGGACCTGCTACCGGACCTCCTACCGGACCTGGAGCCGGACCTGGTGGTGCCGGACCTGCAACCGGACGTGGTGGTGTGAGCGTAGGGTGTGATCCCAGCCTTGTTGGCAGGCAGCAAGGCTCTTCGAGGAGGCGAAACCGGCTGGCATCACACGACACCATCTCCATGGTCGCCATAGCACAGGTGAGGTGCGGTGGGGTGCGGTCAGTTGCGGTGGGGTTCAGTGGGGTGGTTGGATGAGAGCAAGGCTGTTGTGGTGGCAGGCAGGCAGCATGGCTCGTTGAGGGGCGCAAGGCGGATGGCATCACATGACACCATCTCCATGGTTGCCATCGCACAGGTGCGGTGCGGTGGGGTGTGGTGCGGTGAAAGGCTGGATGGGGGACTTGGCAAGGCAAGGCTGTTGTGGTGGCAGGCAGGCAGCAAGGGTCGTTGAGGAGCACAAGGCGGATGGCGTCACACGACACCATCTCCATGGTTGCCATCGCACAGGTGGGGTGTGATGGGGTGGGGTGAGGTGAGGTGAGATGACAGGTTCTGGGCTGTTCTTTTGTCTCGGCCCAAGCCTACTCTCATGTGCCTGATATGTGTTGCCTGCTCTCAACTGCACTGCACATACACACGTGCCTCCATATCACCGTGCCTCCATGTGCAAGACGTCATTACCTCATGTGTACCTTGCCTATCATCATACCATGTGCGTGACATCATCACCCTATGCTGATAACGTCATCACCCCATGCCCATGACGTCATCACCCCATGCCCATGCCATCAGAACGGCAGCATGGCAGCAGCGACATCCACCAATGGACTCACCTTCCACATCCCAGGGAGGTATGTTGCAATCTGTGTCATCATCCATTCTTATCCCGTGTCTTCATTCCCAAGTCATCATGCTTACCACATACCCATGTCATCATGCTTACCACATACCCATGTCATAATGCTTACCACATACCCATGTCATCATGCTTACCACATACCCATGTCATCATGCTTACCACATACCCATGTCATCATGCTTACCACATACCCATGTCATCATGCTTACCACATACCCATGTCATCATGCTTACCACATACCCATGTCATCATGCTTACCACATACCCATGTCATCATGCTTACCACATACCCATGTCATCATGCTTACCACATACCCATGTCATCATGCTTACCACATACCCATGTCATCATGCTTACCACATACCCATGTCATCATGCTAACGACATCATGCCCATAAGGTCCTGCTCCTATAGCAAGACAAGGTCCCTATGTGGACTTGTGCATCAGGGTCAAACTTTTGCAAAAGTTCAAACTTTTAGAGAGTTGTTTCGAGGTTAAATGCGGAAAGATGAGCAAACGCGCCAAGTGCAACACGCCCTTACTTACTCACTCCATCAAGCAAAGGGGGGTGTGGGACAGGGGTGTGCCGACAATGCAGTATTGTTGTGCGCCGACTCAAATCACCCACTCACACACTGTCTGTCAGGGGTGATGCATTCTCACTCCTTCGCTCACTCTCTCACTCCCTCGCTCACTCACTCACTCACTCCGTCCGTTCCCTCTCATTGTTCCCAGGGTGGGTGATGCACCCATAGCAGGGGCAGGAGCATATGTGGACTCCAGAGTGGGGGGCTGTGGGGCAACAGGAGATGGTGACGTCATGATGAGGTTCCTGCCATGGTATGCTGACGTCATGGCCGTGTGTGCTTACTGATATCTCAGCAGTTGCTGACATCGCTATAATTTTCATTTGGAAACCACTACACGGAATTTTCACATAAACACATGTTAGATAGAGCCTACCCCCTCTCACTCCTCTGTACCCCTCCACTCTCTGCCCACTAATTCCTTTCTTGCTGCTTTCCCTTTGTTGCTCTTCCCTTCACTCTTCCAGCTTCCTAGCAGTCGAGCTCATGCGAATGGGCTCTACCCCAGCCTCTCTCTTTCTCCCTATCGTCATTCCTCGCTTCCCCCTCTCCCACGTTTCTCTTCCCTTAATATCTCAGCTTTCAAGCAGTTGAGCTCATCTGAATGGACTCGACCCGACCCTCCTCACTTCGGTCTTATCTTCGTTCCTCTCTTCCGCCTCTCCCACATTTCTCTTCCCTTTACTATTCCAGCCCAGGTTCCTAGCAGTTGAGCTCATGCGAATGTGCTATACCCCAGCCTCCTCTCTTTCATCCCATCTTCCTTCCTCTCTTCCTCCTCTCCCACATTCCTCTTCCCTTCACTATTTCAGCTTCCTAGCAGTCGAGCTCATGCGAATGGGCTCTTCCCCAGCTTCGGCTGCCGAAGCTGCCATCAGTCGCATCCGAGCCAAATTCCCAACCTTTGTGGGAGGCTTGGTGGCGGTCAACAGGTTCGGGGAGCATGGAGCAGCGGTGAACAACTGGGTGCTACAGTACACTGTAGCTTCGCCTCTAACTGACGGTACACCAAGAGTGTTTACGGTTCATCCCAAGTGTTGAGGGATTCTTTTGAAGTTAAATTTCAGTAATTCAACACTATAGTACGTACTACAATACTACAGTAGCTGTTTGTTAGCTTTCTGTGGCAAGCACGGTATCTGTTGATATTGTCTTACCTGGAAACTTGACAACACTATTCGCATGACATTACCAAGGATGTTCTGGTACCTGTTATAAGCATGACGTTAAGCTAACAGCACTACGCCTATAATTGAGCCACAAACGCTTCGAATACCTACTGCACTACGCATTGAGGGGACCCGATGTAACAATCACCCCAGGGAGAATGTCCCTGATCAATTCTTCAATCTCGTAAGAATCAGTAGCAACCTTTTGAAGGCACTTGAGACCCTTGAGCCACTTCATGCCTGACTCAGTGATGCTCGCATCCCGCAGCGACAGCTTCTCGAGCAGTTTCATATTCCTCAGGTGCTTGATCCCCGAGTCGGTCACTCCCGGAGGCAGCATGAAATACTTGAGAGACGTGAGGCCAGTGAGATGCTCCAGCCCATCCTCTGTCACTCCACTACCGTTCAGTGTGAGCCACTCCAGTGCCGTCATTTTCCCCACATGCACCATGCTCGCAGATGTGACCAACGCACACCCGGCTATGCACAGCGCCGTGAGCGCAGACAGCTCTTGCAGCCGAGCCACTCCCGCATCGGTGATCCTGGTGTGATTGGCAATAAAGACTTTCAGGCTCTTCAGCTGGTCGATGCCTTCCAAGGCAGCATTAGTTGCACCAGGAATACCCAGTTCCAAACGAAGCAGGCCTTTGAGAGAGTAGAGTTTCCGCATCCCTGCTGCTGTATAGCCGGAGGAGCCTCGGAGGTTGATGGAGGTGAGGGAGTGCAACGAGGTGAGGTGCGTGAGAGCAGCGTCGGTGAGGCAGGTAATGCCGGAAAGGTCCATTTGAGTTTGGTCTGGTGCAGCTGCCGCCCACAGCGTGAGCATTGCCTGCAGGTGGGGCAAACAAAGGCAGACGCGAACATGCCTATTTTGAGGCACCTCAAATGAGACGGAGGTTGAGGCGCTTTAGAAATAATTTGAGTTTGGCCTGGTGCAGCTGCGCCCACAGCGTGAGCATCGCCTGCAGGTAGGGGGGTAAACAAAGACAGACGCGACGCAAGATGACGGAAAGACAGCCGAAAGCGGGTACGTCACAAGTGAGGGTGACGTGGCTCTGGTGTGTACGTACCACCAGCCAGTAACGTGATGACCACAGCACAGCAGCACTCGATAGCAGGAGGCACAAGACGGCCCACAGGAGGCAATTGACGAGACGGCCACCAGCTGTTTCGTGCTGCCAGAAACACAAGAGTCAATTGATCGAGCCACTCACCTCCCATATCATCTTCCCTTCGCCACTCGTTTTCTCCAGCTTCGCCACTCGGCATGCCATCGCGTCCACCCGGCCCTTCAGCTCTTGGCAATCAACCTCCCATTTCGCATCATCCGCTGCATCCCGCTTTTCAATAGAAGCTGAAGATTCGACCACCGGTACTGCACCTCCGCAGGCAGCGGCATCGGGAGAACCAGCAGCATGTGCCATCTCGTCCCCCTTCCCCGCCTCCTCCCTCTTCCGCCTCTTCCCCTCGCGCCCCTCCGCGCCCGCATGTTCCCTCTCGCTGGCGTCGCTGCGCTCGGCGGGCGGCGCGTCCTTCTCCCGCGGCGCGTCCTTCCACTCCGCCGCCGCCAGCTCCACGTCGTTCATCCGCGAGTCAATGTGCGCCGCCGTCGCCTTCACGTCCGTTATCTCCGCCGCCTGCCGCTTAACCATCGCCCTCACCTCGTTCGCCGCGTCCCTCGCCTCGCTTTTCGCCCCCTCCAGCTGCTCCTTCAATCCTCGCACTTGCGACTCGAGCTCGTCTCGCACGTCCTTCACCCGCGCCGCGATCAAGGCCTCCACCAGGGCCATAAGCGCCTCGCCCTTCGGCGGCGGCGGCTGCGCTGGGAGGCCGTCCGCGTCCTTTCCGGCCGCGGCACTGCCTGCGTCGTGATTTTCCCCCGCTCTCATGATCTCCAACGCCCCTTTCGCCAACGCGCGCCTCATTTCGTCCACCTCTCGCTTCAGAGCAGCCATGGCCCCGCCTTGCTTCTTCACCTGCGCTTCCAACTCATCCGGCGATCGCTCCTTAACGTCTACGGTTATTTTCCCCATCTCTCCCGCTGTTTCCGCGGGTTGCACTTTCACAACTGCTCCGTTCACCCTCAACTCTACCCCTCCCGCCATCGCCATTTGCAACTCCGACCGCACAAGTTGCAACTCCGACCGCACAAGTCGAACTAGGAAGCGTCCGTATGAGGAAAGCTGGAAGCTGGAATGAGGTCTGAGCTGAGGTTGTTGAGTTGGGAATGCTTTTGAGAGTGGAGTTTTTACCTGGAAGTTATCTTCAAATGATGGCCGTTGGACTAGCAGCTAGATGGTCGCTACCCTGAGAACAGGCTCGTTTGCGTGTCGGACTGTCGCACATCACCTCTCACTGAACATTCAAATGCACAAACTTCATTCCCACGCACATTTGTGTCTTCGAACACATTGAAGTGTATGATAAAACCGCTTTGCACCTTGCCATTACCGTTCCAGACCCCAGAAAACAGTCAGGACTCTCATTTTTCATACAGTACACGCGTTCCCAACTCAGGAGCAATTTCGTGAGTATCACTCCCATGGACCCTTCTGATCCATCTGCTTAGATCGCGCTGGTACTTTTCACGTAGGAGCTAGAAACCACTTACTCGTCCGGGCAATAGCTGCTCGACCTTAGGATCTTAGGTTCCTAAGAAGAGTTGTACATTACGAAGGACACGAGCGGTTCTTAGAATCTGCAATATAGCAGCGTCTTGGAACGGCGAACCACTCAACGTAGCCTCAAGTTGTTGACCTTGATCTTCCATTCGGTTCCTCTGCTTCTCGCCATGGCGTGTGTGGTTCCTTCATTCCCGTCAGTCCTGTCGAACAGCAGTTTAGACCACACGCAGATCCGTGTTCGTCCTTACAGATCTCTTGATAAGAACCACACCCATCCAGTCAGATATGCCTTTCCGTCATGGTCGAGCCCGTACCAGCTCGGATTCAGCCCATTGGACCACTCGGTACGGAAATCCTTCGTCAGGATTCGAAACCCTGACCGGAGCGCTGCGATCAGATGCAATGCTAACAACGCTTCCGTGCCAGCAGACTCTCCCGAGACGGAGGTCGCAAAACTTAGAGTTGAACCGACGGCCGATGACAGGAAGAATGTTGGGGTGGAGTTTGAGACGCTTTGTGTGGGGAAAGTGGAGGTGGGTGCTGATCGAGTAGTTGGGGAAAAGCAGGGGGTAACAAGTGAAGTTGGGGGTAAGAGGCGTGGGAGGAGAGCAGGCAAGGCGAAAGCAAGAAGCGAAGGAAGCGGGAGTAAGAGCGGAGAGGGAGAAGCATCAGAGGAGGAGCGGGAGGCAGTGGCAGTGATTGCGCAAGCGCTGATGAAGAAATTCGGACCTCAGATTGTGAAAGAGGAGGAGGAGGAGGAGGAGGGGTTTGGGAACGGAAGGAATGAGGGAAGGGAGGAGGTGGAAGGAGGGGAAACACCGGATGCAACAACAGTGGCGGCGGCGGCAGCGGCGTCGGCGACCGAGGAGGTGGATGGAATGGAAACAGAAGTGAAGGAGGAGGAAGCCGAAGCAGAAGCAAGTGAGGAGGGTTCAGAGGAGGGTTTACCAAGCATGACATCTCGTCCCAGACGTGCTACCTCTCGCTCCTCCATCCTCTCCCTCTACCGCTTTTACTCCTCCCACCTCGACATCTCCTCCCCTTCCACTGTCGCTTCCCTCCTCGCCTCTAAGCCCCAACTCCTACGCTCCAATCCCACCAATGACTTCCTGCCACGTGTCCGTCTCCTCCAGTCCTTTGGCATATCTCATGCTGACATCGCCCACATCACATTGAAAAAACCAGCCTGGCTCCGAAGCTCCCTGCCACAGATTCAGAATGTGCTTGAGTTTCTTCTGGCTCAAGGCGTCCGCCGAAGCAGATTGGGCTCGGTGCTCCGACGTGGCCGCAACTTAATTCATTGGGAGGCACATTCAACGAACCTAGACATTCTGGTGGAGAAGGCAGGGGTTCCTGTGGACAAGCTGGGTGTGATTATAGAGGGATGCCCGTCTATCTTGACTCGGAAAATAGAGGCGGTGAATATGCAGCTTGAGCTGCTATCAGCCTCCCTGAAGGCGGGATGTGGAAAGAAGGTAGAAGCAGGTAGCACCAGCACAGGCCCCCTGAAGCAGCAACAAGATGAGCCGCATCTCCATTTGAGCAGGCTTATCATCAAACAACCGTCCATCCTCTCTATTTCCCAATATCACATTGCAGAAATTATTGCCATCCTCCAGTCCTTCGCTTCCCCAGACACCCCCTCCATTGTGGCCTCTGTGCTTCGGCGTGCCCCCACCATCCTTGGTTTCAACAAAGAAACTCTTTTAGCTAAGCTCCAGTTCTTTGTGGAGCTCGGGGGGGAGAAAGCAGCAAGGAGAATGGTGAGGAGCCACCCGACGGTTCTGAATCTATCGAAGGAGAACGTGCAAGGCAAGGTGGCGGTATTGGTCGATTTGATTGGCCGAGAGAACGCTGTACGGGTGGTGGCCCGATTTCCTTTGCTCATAGCGACCAGAGAAGCTGGCATGAGGGGAAAAGGTAATGAGAAGTGGAAAAGGTAATGGAGAGCAGTGGAGAAGAGGGGAGTGGAACACAAAGACTGCTGAAAGGCGAGCGTGGTAGTTCCTTGGAAGGGGCGATTGAGCTTCGATCATCTAACTCAGCTGAAGGTGACAAGAGATGCAGGGCCCATGAGTTGGTGGTGGATTTGGTGGTGAGGTACCCGCAGTCTATCAACTGCAGCTAGAAAACGAACCTGAAGCACAAGGTGGAGTACTTAAAACGGGACATGGGGCTCTTTATAATGGAGGTGCTTTCCTACCCGCCCTTTCTTGGGTACAGTTTGGATCGGCGAATCAGACCGCGTCATGTGGCACTGGAACGAATGGGCTATGAGGTTGTGACACGCGAGATGGTTAGTCGGACAAGTTTTGGAGGCGGGAGGAATCTTTTGATTGGAGCTGGGGAAGAGAGGAGCAAGCTGGGTTCTGTGTCTGACAACGTGGAGGGAGTAGAGGGGATTGAATGGGGAGCGGGAGAAAGAAAGTGTGAAAAAGCGGATGACAGACAAGAGCAGCAGCGCGAAGGGGAGCAATGTGATAGTGAACTGCCACTTGAGGAACTCCTAGGCACTCACGAGGCAGAGGGGAGAGTTGCTACAGAGCAGCAGCTTGTGAAGTTGGAGGGGACAAAGAACATGGTGTGCTTGCAGCAGTTTCTTCACTGTACAGACAAGCAGTTTGAGAAAAGGTTTGGGGTCAAACTGTAGGGCTGCTGCTGATTGGATTCTTTGGCTTCCATTGTGCTGCAGGCCTCAGAGTCCATGCCTGAGGGAGAGGGTGTGCGCCAATGCCCGAAGTCAGTGTGTGTCTCTCCTCATTAGCCCCTCTCTCCAGAAATCGCCATTGCATCAACCACTGTGGGGGGGGTGGGGACGGAGAGAGGGGAGTGTTAGCAGAGGGAAATGATAGCTGATGGAAGGTGATTGCGGCAGGGGTAGCGGGGGGGGCTATTCTAAGGGCTCTGCTTTTCTCTCTGGTTTTGAAGTTTCTACTGGTGCTCGAGGGGAAGGGGGGGGGAATACCAGAACTCGCAAGCAGCAGCAGCAGGAGGAGCAGGAGTGGCACAAAAAGGAGGAGGGGATAGTGTGAGCGCCACAACCTTGTTGCTGGGTCCTATGTTGCTGTTATATGGGACTGGAGGGGATGTAGCTGCTACAGCTGCCTCGGCCCTGCTGGACCTGCTACAGCTGTTGCTGTGGGTGGCGGTGTCTCCGGCTGTAGCAGAGGAGTTACTGTTCAGAGAGCTGCTGCTGACGGCCCTGTAAGAGAGGCTCGGCAGGTGAGATGCTTGGCAGGAGGCTTGGTACTGAGGTTGGCAAGGGCTTACTGCTACCACCTTGTTTCTGGTTTGATAACGCCCTTCATTTTCATAGCCCACACTCTCTCATCAATCTGATGTCAATTTTCTTTCCTATCCTCACACGCTTGATATCGTCTTTCTTGTATTCCCCTCCCTTCCTCCATGCATTATCCCCTTCCCTGCCTCTCTCCCCTTCCCTCCCTGGTTTCCACCAGGATCGACGCTGCCATGCTGTCTGCAGCCCTCTTCGGCCCCTCTCCCTCTCGCTGCTCTTCCCGAACATGGCCCTTGGGCGGCCTTCTCGCTGTCTACTCCAGTAGCGTCTTGCCAGCTGTCGCTCTGCATATCGCTTACAATGCTTCTGCTCTAATCTACGCACTCATGGCTACGACGATTGCTTCTGTTTAGCAGGCGGTAGTACAAACAACTGGTTCCTTCACAGGTGCGGAACATCCAGAAACCAGGAAAACAGTCTGGACAATGCCCAACTACCGCACCGGCGTTCGGTCCGGACCAAGCCTGGTTCGTGCCTCCAAGTTGGTATCGACCATGGTGTCTGGATGTTTCATGTCAGTTCTCCACGATAGCAACGCTAATTGGGTAAATGAAACAGTGCAAACACGGGTTTGATGAGCCCAAAATTTTCCTGATGGGTGATGTATCCAGGATACCGTAAGTGAGATGAAAGAACTCAAAGACTCGTAAAGGAGATGAGATACAAGATCACAACTTACCATGTACTGAACCGCTGCTTTTCCCGAGGTGAAACTCCCGCCATCCAGCGGGCACAGCAACCACAGTTACAGTTTCTGGCGAAAACAGCATCGGAGCGGAGCTCTGTTCGTTCGGTCAAATCTCAAGCCTAGGTGAAAATTTTTCGCCAATCCCCAGGGCATTCGCTTAGCACCTGCTTAACCACTCTGTATACCTATTTGACAGTTTGTAAACGCACAGCACCTTATCACGCCGCACCGCTTCACCTTTGTGATTGTCACACTCGTCTCCTCGGAAGCCCCAAGGAACCCACACTCAAAATTGAGTGAGGGGATTGCCCGTCATGAGCAGCTAGATGCTGGATAGATGAAGCTAGATAGCTATTCTAGCTAAATGGGAGCTCGAGGCATCAATAATCCACTGAGATAGTATTCAGCATTCGATTCTCTAATCCGTGCACTCGAAGTTGACTTCACGTTTCGCGTCGCCAGCCAGCCAAGGTCAGCGAGGGTTTAGGCATACACGATGAATTGGACGGATTAGACGAATTTGACGAAATCATGAACTTCTACGCCGCCTCGCGTAGATAAACTCGCCGATCCCTATGGCTAGTCCTTACGCATACGTCACGGCCATTCGTGGATCTTTCCAGTTATATTGCTCGTGATACATCTCAAACGCATCGAATTGCATCGCGATCATCTGTTCTTATCTCGTTAAGCCTCGATCGGATCGGATCGAATTCAAACGAACCTGCGCGAAACGCGTCTTTTCAACTCCGAAACCCAGACCGAAGTTTCAAGGCTCCTCATGAGACCTTTATCATCCCACATCCGAAGCTTCGCAGCATGCTCTGCCGCTGGTGCGTCTTCCAGGCCAGCAGACGGAGAATCTTCCGAGTCGGAGGCTGCTTCTTCTGGGTCGAGATCACCCTCCAGGGTCAACCCTCAAGTAGCGGTGCAGTCGGAGCTTAAAACGCGTACAGTGAAGGCCGAGAAAAGGGGGGACGGGAGAGGAGGTAAGCGGAGCACCAGGAAAGTGGAAGGGGGAGAAAAGGGAGGTGCGGATGAGAGGGTTGAGAGGGTAATAGCGGGGAATGCAGGGGAGAATGGAGCGAGAAATGCAACAGGGAAGACTAAGAGAGGCAAGGGGAAGAGTTACGGGACGGGAGGCTGCAAGGAGGAGGAAGAGGCAGTGGCAGTGATAGCTGGAGTGCTGAGGGAGAATTTTGGGTCTCAGATCGTGAGAGAGGTAGAGGAGTGGGGGAGTGGGATAAGATTCAGCGAGAACGACGAGAGGGTGGTGAAAGTGAAAGAGGAGGAGGAGGGGTGGGAGGGGGACGACGAGGAGGCGGAAAAAGAGGAGCATGAGGAGGACGCAGAAGCAGAGAGGTGTGAGGAGGACACGCCACCCACCACATCTCCTCCCACGCACCCTCCTCAGCTGCACAACCGGCGGGTCGTATCTCCCTCCTCCCTCCTCTCCCTCTACCGCTTCTTCTCCTCCCACCTCAGCATCTCCTCCCCTTCCACTGTCGCTTCCCTCCTCGCCTCTTACCCGCAACTCCTCCGCTCCAACCCCACCAATGACCTCCTGCCACGTGTCCGTCTCCTACAGTCATACGGCATATCTCATGCCGATATCGTGTATATCACTTTGAGAAATCCATCGTGGCTCCGAAACTCCCTGCCTCAGATTCAGAACATCCTTACGTCTCTTTTGGCTCAAGGCGTTCGCCGAAGCAGATTGGGCTCGGTGCTCCGACGCGGACGATCCTTGCTCTGGTGGAAGGAACATTCAACGAACCTGGACATTTTGGTGGAGAAAGCAGGAGTGTCTGTGGACAAGCTGGGTGTGGTTTTGGAGAGATATCCGGCCATCTTGTCTAAGAACAAAGAGGCAGTGAGTACTCAGCTTGAGATGCTATCAGCCTATCTGACATCGACATCGGGAAAGAAGGTTGAAGCGAATACCACCAGTACAAGCCCCTTAAAGCAGCAACTAGATGAGCCGCATCTGGACAAGAACCACCTTAGCAGGCTTATCCTGAACTGTCCAGTCATTTTCACAACTTCTCCCAATCTCATTGCAGAGAAAATCGCCATCCTCCAGTCCTTCACTCCCCCAGGCACCCCCTCTGTTGCGAGCTCTGTGCTTCGTCGAGCCCCCAGCATCCTCGGGAACAGCAAAGAGACTCTTTTAGCTAAGCTTCACTTCTTTGTGGAGCTTGTGGGGAAGGAGACAGCAGGAAGACTGGTGAGGTGTTACACAGGGGTTCTGCAACTATCGAAGGAGAATCTGCAAGGTAAGGTGGCGGCATTGGTTGATTTGATTGGCCGAGAAGGTGCTGTGCGGGTGGTGGCACGATTTCCTTTGTCAATGACTTCTAGTGAAGATGTCATAAGGGAAACTTTTAGAGAGCTTGTGCGAGAAGTGGAAGAGGCATTGCAGAGCAGTGGAGAAGAGGGAAGCGAGACACAACGGTTGGGGGAAGGTAATAGAGGTAACTGTCTGGAAGGGGAAAATGATTCCCGAGCACTAAGTGTCGAGAGATGCAGGGCTCGTCAGTTGGTGGCGGATTTGGTTGTGAGGTCCCCGCCATCTATCTCTTGCAGTTGGAAAGCGAATCTGAAGCCCAACGTGGAGTACTTAAAACGGGACATGGGGCTCTCTATAATGGAGGTGGTTGCCTACCCCAGGTTTCTTGGGTTGAGTTTGGATCGGCGAATCAGACCGCGGCATTTGGCGCTGGTGCGAATGGGATATGAGGTTGTGGCACGCGAGAGGGCTACTCAGACAAGTGTTGGAGGTGGGAGGGGTGTTTCGACGAGAGCTGGGAAGGAGAGGAGCAACCTGGGGGCTGTGTCTGACAATGCGGGGGGAGCGGAGGGGATTGAATGGGGATCGGAAGAAAGAAAGAGCGAAAGAGCGGGTGGCAGGCAAGAGCAGCAGGGCGAAGGGGAGGATTGTGGTAGTGGACTGATGCTTGAGGAATTCCTAGGACATGACGAGCCAGTGGTGGGGGCTGTTACAGATCAGCAACGTGTGAACATGGATACGGCAAGGAAAACAGTGTGCTTGCAGCAGTTTCTCCACTGCTCAGACAAGCAGTTTGAGAAAAGGTTTGGGGTCAAAGTGTAGGGCTGCTGCTGATTGGATTCTTCGGCTTCCAGCGTGCTGCGGGCCCCAAAGTCCATGCCTGAGTGTGAGGGTGTGCGCCAGTGCCTGATGTCTGTGTCAACCACTGCATCAACCACTGTGGGGGGGATGAGACAGAGAGACTGGAGTGTTAGAAGAGGGGAATGATAGCTGATGGAAGGTTATAGCGGCAGGGGCAGCGGGGGGACCTATTATATGGGCTCTGATTTTCTCTCTGGTTATGCATTTTCTACTGGTGCTGGAAGGGAGGAGGGGGGACAGCAGGGGGGCCTATTCTATGGCCTCTGCTTCTCTCTCTAGTTTTTAAATTTCTAATGATGCTGCAGGGGAAGGGGAGGGGGATTACCCGATCTATCAGCAGCAGCAGGAGCAGGAGGAGCAAAATAAGGAGGAGGGGACAGCGTGAGTGCTACATCCAGCGTGACGGTCCTTTGTTGCTGCCAGATGGGACCGGAGGGGGTGTGGCTGCTACAGCTGGCACTGCTACAGCCGCTGCAGCCCTTCCCTGATGGGCCTGCTACAGCTGTTCCCCTGATGTCAAGTCACTCTTATGCTGCTTATCTCCCCATTTACTCCCTACAGGTCCGCCCTGCACCAGTTGGTGCTTGCACTGCGCTTGCAGATGCCCCAAGAAGAGCCATACAGCACTCCTGTTTGTACGGCAGTGAGGAAGGAAGAGACAAGAATTGCCGTCCAGGAGCTGCTAACGCCGAGGTCTGCCCGCCTTATTAAGCTGTTTCGGGTGCTGATGGTATGATGGCATGAGGGCATGAGGGCATGGGGGGTGTGATGGTAGGAATATGATGGCAGTGTGGATATGCTGGAGTATGGGTGTTATGGCATGGGTGTGATGCCATGGTATGATGGCATGGGGGTAACTTCACATTCTTCCATGCCCACACTGAGTATGGCTTACTCTGTAGTTCCATCCCTCTCCCTTCTCCCTTATTATCCAACCTTTCTCCTTCCCTCTGTTCTGTTCTCCTCCAGGCCACGTGGGATGTTCACATTCACAGTGAGTCCTGCCGATCTGCTCGCCACTCCCCCATTGCACCACCCTTGTAGGCCTTTCATGTGTTGCTCTTGGAACACCGGCAACACGGCAACAACCCCTGAGAAGAGAAAACGTTCCCATTATTCTTCCGCTTGTCATTCCTTGCTCGCTCTCCGCTCTTCTCTCTCAACTGTCACTGAAGATTGGTGCTGGTGGGGAGGCGGCAGTGGGAATGGCAGAACTAGTGGCAGGAGTAGCAGGAGGAGCAGGAGGAGGAGGAGCAGGGGATAGTGTGAGAGTGCTCCAGCATTGTTGCTAGGTCCTCTGTTGCTGCTTGATGGGACTGGAGGGGATGTAGCTGCTACAGCTGCCTCTGCTACAGATGCCGCAGCCCTCCCCCTGCTGGACGTGCTACAGCTGTTCTTGTGGGTGGTGGTGTCACCGGCTGTAGCAGAGGAGCTGCTGTTCACAGCCCTGCAAGAGAGGCTCGGCAGGTGAGAGGCTTGGCAGGAGGCTCGGTAGTGAGGTTTGGCACCACCTTCTTTCTGGGTTTAATAGGTTCCTCCATTGCCATAGCCCACGCTCTCTTTCATCAATCCAATGTCCCTCTTTCTTTCCTATCTTCCCGCGCATTATATCGTCTATCCTGTATCCTTCCCCTTCTTTCCTCCCTGCCCTATCCCCTTCCATGCCTCTTTCTCCCGCAGGATGGTCGCTGCAATGCTCTCTGCAGCCCTCTTCGCCCTCTTCCACCTCTCCCTCTCCCTCCTCTTCCCCAGCATGGCCCTTGGGATTGCCGCCGGCCTGCTTGCTGCTGCGAATGGGCTATAGTTTTGTTGGAGACAGGAATGGTGTTTCGACGAGAGCTGGAGAGGAGAGGAGCCAGCTGGGTATTCTGTGTCTGACAAAGTGGAGGGGGTAGAGAGAATTGAATGTGGAGCGGAAGAAAGAGAGAGTGAAGGAACGGGTGACAGGCAAGAGCAGCAGTGCCAAAGGGAGGATTGTGGCAATGGACTGTTACTTGGGGTTTTCCTAGTGAGTGACGAGCCAGGAGGGAGGGATGTCCAAGAGCAGCAGCTTGTGATTCTGGAGGCGGCAACGAAAACAGTGTGCTTGCAGCAGTTTCTTTGGTGCACAGACGAGCAGTTTGAGGAGAAGTTTGGGGTCAAACTGTAAAATTTGAGCTGATTTCTGAAAGGTCCTATGAGTCAACAATCAAGTACCTCCTCAGGGTTTAGGATAGAGCAAGAGCAGCTATAGGAGAGGAATAAATCTACTGTGATTCCTCCTGTGTGGACCACAAGACAGCTAGTGGAGCACCTATGGCAGCACTAGTACGGTAAGATACTGTATGTCGTGGTGTACCGTATGTTGGACATGGCGTCACATTGTGTATGCGTTGATACGAAGAAAATGAGTTTGAAGTGCTTTTTATATTTGAGCTCACATTGAGCTAGGCAGTTAAATTTGCGTGCATAAATAACATCATACAAAACACAGCAAGGCTTGAGGTGGCTGTTGGGAAAATGTTAATCAAAATCTGATAGTATATCCGGGGATCATGGCCACACGCTACACCTCGTTAGCGACAATGCGAATCATGCTTCTAGGCCGGACGAACAAAATTCATCGAATGTATCTTGCGATGCAGAGATGCGAAGCAACCACAGTTACATTGTCTGGCGAAAACAGCATCAGCAGCTCGCTCGTTCTGGACAAACCCTAAAGTCCCTACAGAAAATTGATTTGCGATAAGTGCTCACCTAGACAATCCCCAGGGCTGCCCTCGTAGTAGAGTTCGCATCAGGAAGCACAACAAAAATTTGCTTAGCACCCAACTCCACCACTCTGTATACATATTCGAGCGTTCCAAAACGTGAAGCACCTGATGAGGCTCCACCTGACCTTTGTGATCATCTCATTTGCGTCATTGGTAGTCCTGAGGAACCCAGCACTTGCAACACTGAACCAGAGCACTACGCAGATCACGGACTGGCCAAGAAGCTTGCTAGAGGCTTTGATTATCCACTGAGATAGTTATCTGAAAGTTTCCAGATTGCGATTATCTTATCCGTACAGGCGAATTCGCCTTCACGTTCCGCGTCCCTAGCCAGCTAAGGTCACACGAAGATCACACGAAGGATCTAGGCATACACGTTCTGGAGGATTGGACGGATTCGACGAATTCGACGAATGCAACGAAATTAACGAATTCATGAACTTCTACGCCGCCTCGCGGAGATCAGCTCGCCGGTCGCTATGGCTGGTCCTTCCTCATACGTCACGGCCATCTGTCGAACGGATTTTCAGATATAAT
Source organism: Closterium sp. Naga37s-1 (assembly GCA_947471745.1). Taxonomy (NCBI): domain Eukaryota; kingdom Viridiplantae; phylum Streptophyta; class Zygnematophyceae; order Desmidiales; family Closteriaceae; genus Closterium; species Closterium sp. Naga37s-1. The sequence continues at coordinate 2,150,732 of CANJKZ010000966.1, forward strand.
ACTAGTGAGACGTCCCAAACGCACCGAATCGCATCGCGAAATTCTGTTCCTCTCTCGCCATGCATCGATCGGATCAAATCAAATCCAAACGAACCTGCGCGAAACGCGTTATATCAGATCCGAAGCCCTGGCCGAAGCTTCGAGGCGTCCCACAAGACGTTTTCATCCCACGACCGAGGCTTCTCCGCATGGTCTGCCACTGCTGCGTCTTCCAGGCCAGCAGGCGCAGAAGCATCCGAGGCGGAGCCTGCTGTTCCTGGGATCAACCCTCAAGTAGCGGTGCAAGCGGAGTTCAAAACGCGTACAGTGAAGAACGAGGAGAGGGGGGATGGGAGAGGAGGTGAGAGGCGCATCAGGAAAGTGAAAAGGGGAGAAAAGGGAGGCGCGGATGAGAGGGTTGAGATGGTAGCAGCGGGGAATGCAGCGGGTAAGAGAGAGGGAGGCAAGAGGAAGGGCTACGGGACGGGAGGCTGCAAGGAGGAGGAGGAGGAGGAGGCAGTGGCAGTGATTGCTGGAGTGCTGAGGAAGAGATTCGGGTCTCAGATTGTTCGAGGGGAGTTGGAGGAGTGGGAGAGTGTTATACGAAGCAGTGGGGACAGATTGGTCATAGGAACAGTGAAAGAGGCGGAAGAGGAAGATGGGGGAAATGAGGAGGAGGAGGAAGAGAAGGAGGAGGGGGGTGTAGAAGGATTTGGGGAGGAAGAAGAAGAAGAAGCAGGAGCGAGTGACGATGACGCACCCAACGCTACATCTCCTCCCACACCCCCTCCTTCTCCAGTCAAGAGCCGGCGGGTCGTATCTCCCTCCTCCCTCCTCTCCCTCTACCGCTTCTTCTCCTCCCACCTCGGCATCTCCTCCCCTTCCACTGTCGCCTCCCTCCTCGCCTATAAGCCCCAACTCCTACGCTCCAATCCCGCCAATGACTTTCTGCCACGTGTCCGTCTCCTCCAGTCATACGGAATATCTCGTGCCGACATAGCCTTCATCACTGAGAAAGGACCAAACTGGCTCCGAGTCTCCCTTGCACAGATTCAAAACACCCTTGAGTTTCTCTTGGCCCATGGCGTCCACCGTAGCAAATTGGGCATGGTTCTCCGACTTGGATGGAACTTACTCTGCTGTGAGGCACGTTCAACGATCCTGGACATTTTGGTGGAGAAAGCAGGGGTTCCTGTGGACAAGCTGGGTGTGATTATAGAGAGATGTCCGTCCATCTTGAACCGGAGAAAAGAGGCGGTGAGTACTCAGCTTGATGCATTATCAGCCTATTTTAACGCGGGGTGTGGAACGAAGGTAGAAGCAGGTAGCACCAGCACAGGCCTCCTGCAGCAGCAACAAGATGAGCCGCATCTGGACACAAGCCACCTAAGCAGGCTTATCGTTAACTGTCCTTCCATCTTCACTCTTCATCCCCATCATATTGCAGAGAGTATTGCCATCCTCCAGTCCTTCACTCCCCCAGGCACCCCCTCCATTGCGAGCGCTGTGCTCCGTCGTGCCCCCAACCTCATCGCCTTTAGCTCAGAAAATCTCTTAGCAACAGGAAGAGTGGCGAGGAGTCACCCGCACGTTCTAGGTCTATCAAAGGAGAACGTGCAAGGCAAGGTGGCGGTATTGGCTGATTTGATTGGCCGAGAGAATGCTGTGAGGGCGGTGACACAATTTCCTACACTAATGAATCCTACTGAAGATGGCCTGAGGGAAAGTTTCAGAGAGCTTGTACGAGAAGTGGAAGAGGCATTGGAGAGCAGTGGAGAAGTGGGAAGTGGGAGGCAAATGTTGGGGGAAGGTGCTAGAGGTACTTGTTTGGCAGAGGAAAATGATTCCCGAACACTTAGAGTCGAGAGATGTAGGGCTCGTCGGTTGGTGGTGGATCTGGTTGTGAGGTATCCGCCGTCTATCTACTGCAACTGGGAAGCGAACTTGAAGCCTAAGGTGGAGTACTTAAAACGGGACATGGGGCTCTCTATAATGGAGGTGCTTGCCTTTCCTGCCTTTCTTGGGTCCAGTTTGGATCAGCGAATCAAACCGCGGCATGTGGCACTGGTGCAAATGGGCTATGAGGTTGTGGCACACGAGATGGTTAGTCGGACAAGTGTTAGAAACAGGAGGGATGTTTCAATGGCAGCTGGGGTACAGAGGAGCAAGCTGGGTTATGTGTCTAACAAAGTGGAGGGGGTAGAGGGGATTGTATCGGGATCAGAAGAAGGGAAGAGTGGGCCGTTATTTGGGGTTGTCGCGGGCAATGGTGAGCCAGGGAAGAGAATTGTTACAGAGCGGCAGCGTCTGGATTTGGAGGGGTCAAAGAAAAGGGTGTGCTTGCACCAGTTTCTTCACTGTACAGACCAGAAGTTTGAGGAGAAGTTTGGGGTCAAACCGTAGGGCTGCTGCTGTTAGGCTTCTTCGGTATCCAGTGTGCCCCGCGCCTAAGAGTCTATGCCTGGGTCCGTGCCTCCACACTGTGAGTATAAATCTGGCAGGCGGCCAGGTGTGAGTGCCACAGCAATATTGCTGGGCCCATTGTTGCTGCCTGCTGGGACCAGAGGGGGTGTATCTGCTACAGAGCTGCCTCTGCTACTGCTGCCACTGCTACAGCTGCCGCAGCCCTCCCCCTGCTGGACCTGCTACAGCTGCTGTGCCTCCCCCCTGCTGGACCTGCTACAGCTGCTGTGCCTCCCCCCTGCTGGACCTGCTACAGATGCCGCAGCCCTCCCCCTGCTGGACCTGCTACAGCTGTTCCTGTGGGTGGCGGTGTCGCCGGCTGTAGCAGAGGAGCTGCTTTAGCAGAGGGCTGCTGCTCACGGCCCTGCAAGAGAGGCTCGGCAGGTGAGAGGCTTGGCAGGAGGTGTGATGGCAGGAATATGATGGCAGTGTGGATATGTGCAGTATGGGTGTTATGGCATGGGGTTCTTAACATTCTTCCATGCCCACACTGGGTATGGCTTACTCTGTCGTTCCATCCCTCTCCCTTCTCCATGTTTATCCCAACTTTCTCTTTCCCTCTCTTATGTCCTCTTTCCCTCTTTGTGGGATGATCACATTCACAGTGAGTCCCAGTGATCTGCCCTCCACTCCCCCATCGCACCACCGTTATAGGCCCTTCACGCGCTGCTCCTGGCATACCGGCAACACAGCAACAACCGCTGTTCCGTTATTCTTCCCCTTGTCATTCCTGGCTCGTTCTCCCCTGTTCTCTGGCAGGGAGGCGGCAGTGGGAATGGCAGAAATAGTGGCAGTAGTAGAAGGAGGGGCAGGAGGCGGAGGAGCAGGGGATAGTGTGAGAGTGCTCCAGCATTGTTGCTGGGTCCTTTGTTGCTGCCTGATGGGACCAGAGGGGGTGTAGATGCTACAGCTGCCTTTACTACAGCCACCGCGCCCCCCCCCCTGCTGGACCTGCGACAGCTGTTCCTGTGGGTAGTGGTGTCGCCGGCTGTAGCAGAGGAGCTGCTGTTCAGAGGGCTGCTGCTCACCGCCCCGCAAGAGAAGCTCGGCAGGTGAGAGGCTAGGAGGCTCGGTAGTGGGGTTTGGCAAGTTCCTCCATTCCCATAGCCCACACACTCTCTCCTCAGCTCAATGTCACTCTTTCTTTCCCATCTTCACTCACTTGATATCGTCTCTCTTGTATCTTTCCCCTCTTTCCTTCCTGCACTATGCCCTTTCCTGCCCCTTCCCCCCCCAGGATGGGCGCTGCCATGCTCTCTGCAGCCCTCTTCGCCCTCTTCCACTCTTCCCCAGCATGGCCCTTGGGATTGCTGCGGCCTGCTTGCTGGTGCGAATGGGCTATGGTTGTGTTGGTTGGAGACAGGAATGGTGTTTTAACAAGAGCTGGGGAAGACAGGATCAAGCTGTGTTCGTGTCTGACAAAGTGGAGGGGGTAGTGGGGATTGAATGCGGAGCAAAGGAAAGAGTGAAGGAACGGGTGACAGGCAAGAGTAGCAGTGCCAAGGGGAGGATTCCGGCAATGGACCGTTACTTGGGGGTTTCTAGGGAGTGACGAGCCAGGAGGGGGAGCTGTCAAAGAGCAGCGGCTTGTGAATCTGGAAGCGGCCAAGAAAGCTGTGTGCTTGCAGGAGTTTCTTTGGGTTAGAGACACACAGTAGGAAAAGTTTTGAGGTCAAACTGTGAAATCTGAGCTGACATTACTTTGCCTATGTCATCTGAAAGGTCCCTTGAGTCAACACATAAGGACCTCATCAGGGTTTATGATAGAGCAAGAAGCAGCAATTAGAGAAGTATAGGCTTACTGTTTTTCGTTCCTCCCATATGGACCGTATGACGACAGCTAGTGTAGAAGTTATTGCAACTGTATGTCTTTGTGTGATATAGAGCTGGCGTCACAATGTATATGCATTTATTCGAAAATATATGAGGTACAAGTGCTTCTGTACGAGAGACCACATTTTGTAAAATTAGTTCCTTTTGTAGAGCGTGAATAACACCATAACACAGTAGTGCTTGTGGTGGCTGTGGGGGAAAAGGTTCCTCAAAATTTATTACTGTGCTCGGGATCGTATAGCGAGGATTATGGTCACACGACCACCTTCTTGGCGAAAATGCGAATCATGCTGGTTGCACGTATCTCGCGATGCAGAGGTGCGAAGCAGCCACGGTTACAGTTTTTTTTAGCGAAAATAGCCTCAGCGTCCACTTGCGTTCGGTCTAATCCCAAGACCCCGACTCTTGACCGAAAAGTCCCCACACAGAAGAGTTCACATAAGCAGGAATTGGCCTAGCACCCAGCTCAACCACTCTGTATACGTATAGGAGCGTTCTACAAAGCACCTGATATAGCCGCGCCCTTTGATCTTGGTGATCGTCACTGTTTTCGTTGGTAGTCCCAAGGAACCCAGTTCCTGAAAGAGTGAACCAGAGCTCTTCTCACATAGAAGGTAGATGCCAGCTAGAATAGTAGCTCGAGGCATCAATAATTCATTGAGATACGTATTCCCTGATAGTCGTCAGAATCCGATGATCGGATCCGCACCGTCAGATTTCGATGATCGAATCCGCATAGGCGAATTGCGAGTTCACGTCTTGCGTCACTAGCTAGCTAAGGTTAGCGGTTTAGACGTACACGAAGAATTCAGCAGATTCGACGAGTTCGACGAATACAACGAATACAACGAAATCAACGAATTCATGAGCTTCTACGGCGCCTCACGTAGATCAGCCCGTTTTTTGCAATGGCTGGTCCGACCTCATACGTCACGGCAAATTGCCGGCCCGATTCCCAGGCTCCTTACTTCGGGGACTTCTAAAACGCACCAGATCGCATCGCGATCTTATGTTCCTTTCTTACCAAGCCTCGATCGGATCAGATCGTATCCAAACGAACGTGGACAAAACGCGTCTTTTCAACTCCGAAACCAAGGCCAAAACTTTGAGGCGCCTCAAAATACGGTTTCATTCCACGGCCGAATCTTCGTGGCGTGGTCAGCCGCTGCTGCGGCTTCTAAGCGAGTAGACACAGAAGCTTCCGAGGAAGAGACTGTTATCTCTGGGTCGGGATTGATTACCAAAAGCAAGCCTCTAGTAGCAGTGCAAGCAGAGCTTAAAACGCGTTCAGTGAAGGACGAGCAGAGGGGAGGTGGGAGAGGAGGGCAGAGGAGAGTCAGGAAAGTGGAAGGGGAAGAAAAGGGAGGTGGGGATGGGAGGGTGGAGAAGGTAGTAGCGGGAAATGGAGCGGGGAAGCGTGAGGGAGGCAAGCGGAAGATCTACGGGAGGAAAGGCTGCAAGGAGGAGGAGGAGGCAGTGGCAGTGATTGCTGGAGTGCTGAGGAAGAGATTCGGGTCTCAGATTGTTAGAGGGGAGTTGGAGGGGTGGGAGAGTGATATAAGTAGCAGTGGGGAAAGATTGGTCATGGGAACAGTGAAAGAGGCGGAAGAGGAAGAGGGGGAAACCGAGGAGGAGGAAGAGGAGGAGGAGGAGGGTGTAGAAGGATATGGGGAGGAAAAAGAAGAAGCAGAAGCGAGTGAGGAGGACGCAGCTGGCGCCACATCTCCTCTCACACCCCTTCCTTCTCCACTCAAGTGCCGGCGGGTCGTATCTCCCTCCTCCCTCCTCTCCCTCTACCGCTTCTTCTCCTCCCACCTCGGCATCTCCTCCCCTTCAACTGTCGCTTCCCTCCTCATCTCTAAGCCCCAACTCCTACGCTCCAATCCCACCAATGACCTCCTGCCACGTGTCTGTCTCCTCCAGTCATACGGCATATCTCATGCCGACATTGCCTTCATCACTGAGAAAAATCCAGCCTGGCTTCGAGTCCCTCTTCCACGGATGCAAAACACCCTTGAGTTTCTCTTGTCTCAAGGCGTCCGCCGTAGCAGATTGGGCTTGGTCCTCCGACGTGCACGAAGCTTGATCTGCAAAGAGGCACGTTCAACGAACCTGGACATTCTGGTGGAGAAAGCAGGGGTTCCTGTGGACAAGCTGGGTGTGATTATAGAGAGATGTCCGGACATCTTGACTCGGAGCAAAGAGGCGGTGAATACACAGCTTGAGACGTTATCAACCTATATCAGAGCAAGATCTGGAGGGAAGGTAGAAGCAGATAGCACCAGCACAACCCTCCTTAAGCAGCAACTAGATGAGCCGCGGTCCTTGACTTCCCCAGACAACCCCTCCATTGCGACCTCTGTGCTTTGGCAGGGCCCCACCATCTTCAATCTTAGCACAGAGACTCTCTTAGCTAAGCTCCAGTTCTTTGTGGAGCTGGTGGGGGAGGAGGCAACAGGAAAAGTGGCGAGGAGTTACGCGAAGGTTTTGAAACTATCAAAGGAGAATGTGCAAGGGAAGATGGCGGTATTGGCTGATTTGATTGGCCGAGAGAATGCTGTGCGGGCGGTGGCACAATTTCCTCTGCTAGTAGCTTCTAGTGAAAATGGCATGAAGGAAAGTTTCAGAGAGCTTGTGCGAGAAGTGGAAGAGGCATTGGAGAGCAGTGGAGAAGAGGGAATTGGGACGCAAAGGTTGGGGGAGGGTGATAGAGGTAATTGTTTGGAAGGGGAAATGCTATTTCGAGCACAAAGTGTTGAGAGATGCAGGGCTCGTCGGTTGGTGGTGGATTTGGTTATGAAGTACCCGTCGTCTATCCATTACAGTTGGAAAACGAACCTGAAGCCCAAGGTGGAGTACTTAAAAAGGGACATGGGGCTCTCTATAGTGGAGGTGCTTCCCTTTCCTCACTTTCTTGGGTACAGTTTGGATCGGCGAATCAGACCGCGACATGTGGCGCTGGTGCGAATGGGCTATGCGGTCGTGGCACACAAGATGGCTATTCGGGCGAGTGGAGGCAAGAGGAATGTTGCGATTGCAGCTGGGAAAGGGAGGAGCAAGCTGGGTTGTGTGTCTGACGAAGTGGAGGGAGTAGAGGGGATTGAATGGGGAGTGGAAGAAGCGAAGAGTGGGCCGTTATTTGGGGTTGTTGCAGCCTGTGATGAGCTAGGGGAGAGAGCTTTTACGGAGCAGCAGCTTCTGGATTTGGAGGGGTCGAAGAAAAGGGTGTGCTTGCAGCAGTTTCTCCACTTCACAGACAAGAAGTTTGAGGAGAAGTTTGGGGTCAAACTGTAGGGCTGGTGCTGATAGCCTTCAAAGGCTTCCATGTGCCCCGGGCCTCAGTCCATGCCTGAGTGTGAGGGTGTGCGCCAATGCCTGAGCCCTTGCCAGCACACCATGAATCTCTATCTGTCAGGCGGCCAGGTGTTAATGCCACAGCATTATTGCTGGGTCCTTTGTTGCCGCCCGATGGGACTGGAGGGGTTTTGGCTGCTACAGCTGCCACTGCTACAGCTGCCACTGCTACAGATGCCTCTGCTACAGCTGCCTCTGCTACAGCTGCCTCTGCTACAGCTGCCTCTGCTCCAGCCGCTGCAGCCCTCCCCCTGCTGGACCTGCTACATCTGTTCCTGTGGGTGGCGGTATCCCCATCTGTAGCAGAGGAGCTGCTGTTCAGAGGGCTGCTGCTCACGGCCCTGCAAGAGAGGCTTGGCAGGTGAGAGGCTTGGCAGGAGGCTCGGTAGTGAGGTTTGGCACCACCTTCTTTTTGAGTCCAATGGTTCCTCCATTGCCATAGCCCACGCTCTCTTTCATCAATCCAATGTCACTCTTTCCTTCCTATCTTCACGCGCATTATATCGTCTCCCCTGTCTCCTTCCCCTCCTTTCCTCCCTGCACTATCCCCTTCCATGCCTCTCTCTCCCTCAGGATGGTTGCTTTGCTGCCATGCTCTCTGCAGCCCTCTTCGCCCTCTTCCACCTCTCCCTCCTCTTCAGTTTTTTGTGGGGCAGGTAGGGGAGAAAGCAGCAGGGAGAGTGGGGAGCAGCTGCCGCAGGTTCTGCAACTGTTGAAGGAGAATATGCAAGGCAGGGTGGCAGTATTGGTTGATTTTTTTAGGAGAGAATTCTGTGCGGGTGGTGGCATTCCTTTGTTCCTATCTTCTAGTGAAGACAACATGAACAGTTTCAGCTTGTGAAAATAACATGAACAGTTTATACCTCTCTGCCTATGCCATCTGAAAGGTCCCACGAGTCAGCAATTAATGACCTCATCAGGGTTCAGGATAGGTTCACTAAGCAGCTATTGCATGAGTATAGGTATACTGTCATTCATCCCGTATGGACCATAGGGAGCCAGTTTTCAGCCAAGCTATTTAAATGACATCAATCAGAGCCATAAATTGCTCAAATTTGAATGTTTGAAAGGTATTTTGTAGGTGTTCCAGAAACGAATCTGAATCAGGTAGATTTGTGAAGTGATGTGGAGAATGTACCCACCTTTTATTTCTTAGAGCAGGATAATGCGTGGTATATTTTATGCAGCTGACAGTATGTATCACAAGTATCAGGCGCCAAAGCGACTTCACTAGGGGAATTGTAGTATTTCGAGGCCCCAGGAGAGGAGAGCAGGAGCGGGAGAGTAGGATGAGGAAGTAGGCTTGGTTGGGCTGTACGGCGATTAGACCTGCGCGTGGCATTAGTAGCACTAATAACGCCTCTTCTCCTGTTGTACGTTACGTGCATGTCGGGCAGCACCGCCTTTTCCTCACTCATTTGGCCATGTTTATGGTTGCTCAGAGATAAGAGAGCTATGCAGTTGCTTGCAGTTTCTGCGATTAGCGTTTCTTGCGATAGCTGGCACCACCCGTTGAAGGTTTCTTCGCGAAGATAGTTCTTTCAGGAAATCATGAGACGAAGTTTCTAGTAGTGTTCAAGCAATCTTACGGAGTAAGAACCTGAAACAAGAGATTATTAACGATGTGGAGCCGTAAGCGAAAGCCGCGACTGGCGAAGATCGAAGACGAGTTTCCCGCTAGTGAAGGGGACCGAAGCATCCAGGAAACCGACCCGTCCGTGACGTCATCCCTAGAAGGTGGCTCGCCAGCGGCGGCATCTGCAGCAACAGCTGCGGCACAGTCGTCCCAATCAGCATTAGAAGCATCCGCAGCAGCCGCAGCCGCAGCTGCAGCAGCAAGAGCAGCAGCTTTAACAGCAGCTTCAGCAGCAGCCGCAGGAACAGCTTCAGCAGTAGTGGTGCCAGCAGCGACGCGTATTACTCCAGTGAACCCAGCAATTCCACCAGTGTCCGGGGCGGAACGAGGCGGGGATAGAGCAGACGCCGATTTAGAATCCCCGAATCCAGCAGTTCGATTCGCGGAGATTCAAGACACAGATCACGCTGCTGGATTCCGAGATTCTGCGTTCGACGATTCTGGTGCGAGGGTTTTGGAAGAAGAGGGCGAGATTGGTAGCAGCAGGAGGTTTGTAGATTCCACAACTGGCGAAGGAGGAGGAGATGGGCAGGAGCCTGAAGCAGGATCTTCTTCCGCTGCAGCTCCTGCTGATGCCGATGTTGCTCCTGCTGGTTCCGAATTTATGCAAGAAACCGTTCGTTACGTTCCCCTGGCTTTTGATATAGTCACATCCGGCTTGGAAGACGAGCTCAGCGTGCTGGAGCGTCTAGTGGCGAACCATTTGATATTGTCACAATTCGAGCTCGCCAGAGCGGCTATCAGGGACCTTGCACGACTCAGCCCTGCCCGTGCGATTTCTCTGCTGAGGAATGTGATTGTAACGGGGGGAGAGATTCCTGGGGCTGTGTGGTCGGCATCTGTCCCGTCTGCCGCCCATCTGACGTGGCTGTGCGTTGGGGAATACCGAGAGCTGTGTAAGGTGCAGGGGGAGAGGCGAGAGAGAGGCGATTGGGTGAGCGGAGAGAGGGAAGAGAGGGGAGAGAGGGGTAACTGGGTGAGGGGAGAGAGGAGAGAGAGGGGAGAGGGAGATGACTGGGTGAGGGGAGCAGAGAGAGGAGGCTCTGAAAGAGGTGATTGGACGGCGGCTGCTGCAGCTGATGAGGAGGGACAGGGAGAGGATCAGGAGGGGGAGGAGGAGGGAGGACACGGGGATAGGATGGGGGAAGAGGAAGGAGAGGAGCGAGGAGGGAGGGACACAGGCGAGGGGTCGGAGGAGGAGAGAGTGATGGTGGATGAAGCTGAATTCGACTTGTATCTGGCCCAGCTCTCACTCAAGGTGCATGAATCTGCATTCTCACAAAGAGTGGATCATCCTGTAATGCGTACAGGAGAGCAGAAGGAATCATCTGGAGCAGGTAGAGGAGTGCAAGAGCGAGAAAGGGAGGAGGGAGGAGAGACGGAGAGAGAAGGGAAGGAGAGAGAAGAGGAGGCTTTGAGGAGAGGGGAGAAGATTCGTGCAGCAGTCACACTGCTTCATGACCGATCAGTCTGGGGCCTTCCCAGTATACCCCTGGTGGTGGGGAGTAGGCTTAGTGTCAGTGAGATAGGGGAAGAGGCGAAAGAGGTAGTGCTGGCAGGGTCAGCAGGGGCAACTGAGTCAGTAAGGGCAGCAGTGGTTGAAGAGAGAGGGGAAGCAGCAGCGGAGCAGGGACAAGGGCATGTTGAATCAATCATCCCTGATGCGACACCTGTCGGCATCTCATTGGTTGTTGGAGAATACCCTGAGATCCTGGACGAGCTTTCCAGGAACGTTCTGCGCCAGAGACGGAGGAGGAGGAGGAGGAGGTCGACGTCAGGACCTGAGAGGCTTGAAAGCGAGGGTGATTTACCCTCACAAGCCTGGCCAGAAGGAGTGCTTGCTGTGAGATGGGTGCAGGAGGCTCATCTGGGGGCGGTGACTTCTATGCTAGAGGCGGGGGACGTGCAGGGAGCAGCGGGTCGCCTGCGGTACCTGAATGTGGAGTATGGGGTTTTGGAAGAGGCACAGTACAGGTGAGCATGCGATGCTTCAATGTACCTTGAGACATATTAGGGAAGAAGGGGGGGGCGTGAAGGGAGCATCGTGTTATCTGCTGTACCTGAACGTGGAGTATGAGGCTGTGGAGGAGGAACGGTTCAGGTGACCTCGACTCACTCACGTACATGTGAAATTGAGTGTCGCGTACGCATGACAAATGCATAGAGATTGAGATGCCCCAAGCTGGAGTATGGGGTTGTGGACGCGCAGCGGTACAGGTGAGTGAGCATACGATTCGATGCATTGAGATGCACTTCTCGGGTGAGCGCAGCATTCATGCGTTGAGTTGAGAGATGCGTCGGAGCTTTTAACAAATTGACTTTTGAGTCGACTCAAAAGTCACCTCGAGTTGAGAGTTGCGTTGGATCTTACACGGATTCCTCCCTTCACCAGTCTGCCTTTGCACTGCGCCCTCACATGCCCCAACCAGACTTCCGAGTCGACTCAAAAGTATAACTGAGGTGAACTCACCTTCACTGCTTTACTTCCTCCCCTTCACCACCTTTCCTTCAGGTCCGCCCTGCACCAGTTAGTGCTTGCACTGCCCCCCCCCCCCCCCCAGGTGTCTAAACATGTTAAATTATAAGACGACTCAAAGCACACCGTGTGTCGTCAACTCTCTTCCCTTTTTCCCTTCCCTGCAGGTCCGCCCTGCACCAGTTGGTGCTTGCACTGCGGCCTCAGGTGCCCCAACAAGCACCGTCCAGCACTCTTGTTTGGACGAGAGTGAGGAAGGATGAGACAAGAATTGCCGTCCAGGAGCTGCTAGCTTCGGGTTCCGCCCGCCTCATCAGGCTGTTCCAGGTACGGATGGCATGGCAACAGGGTGTGATGGCATGGGGTGCGTGATTTGTGTGGATGGCATGGGTTGTGTGTTTTGTGTGGGGTGTTGATGACATGGGGTTGTGTTCGCACGGGTTAACTCAGCAGTCTTCCACGCACCGCTGCTGGCACACCACACCACCAACATGACAGCAACACCTACGCAACTTACCATTCCTTTTCCTTTCCCCCTTACCATTTCCTGCACGTGCTCCCCTGTTCTCGCCTCCAGGCTGTATGGGACGACCACATTCACAGCGAGGCCCAGCGATCTGCTCGCCAGTCCCCCTTGAAGGCTCTTCACACGCTGCTGCTGTTGTCTCACTCCTTCCCCCTCTGTTTCCCAGGCTGTATGGGACGATCACATTCACAGTGAGTCGCAGCAATCCGCATGCCACTCCCCCATCGCCCCACCCTTGGAGGCCCTTCACGCGCTGCTGCTGGCACACGGGCAAGCTGGCAGCAACCCCGAACAGGGACTGATGGAAGTGAAGGAGGGTGAAACGAATGACGCCAAGGGCGACGACGCAGAAACAGGAGCGATTGGAAAGAATGAAGTGGAAACGGAGGGAGAGCTAGAGGGAGAACCAGGGGATGGAAGGGGACAGACGATGGGCGAGAGGGGAGATGGTGGGGTGCTTGGTGGGGTGCACGAGATCAGAGAGGGTGTGGGGAGGGAGAGTGTGGAGGAGCGGTGTGTGTGGGAGCTTGTGGAGCATGGGAGGGTGGAGAGGCGGGTGGTGGTGGAGAGTGTGCTGGAGGGAGCTCTGGCTGCTGTGCATGCCGGGCAGTTCAGCAAGGCTAACAATGTAAGTGTTACGTGCAAGGGATGTATCTGAACAATCTCAGGAACCGCGTTTAATGAGGGTGGAGAAGCGGGTGGTGGTGGGGAGTGTGCTGGAGGGTGCCCTGGCCGCCGTGCATGCCGGGCAGTTCAGCAAGGCCAACCATGTGAGTGCTACGCTCAAAGGGCCTGTTTTTGACTTATTCGGAACTGCATGGTGGGGTGGAGAGGAGGGTGGAGAGGCGGGTGGAGAGGCGGGTGGTGGTGGGGAGTGTTCTGGAGGGAGCACTGGCTGCTGTGCACGCGGGGCAGTTCAGCAAGGCCAAACATGTGAGTAATTCAGCTTAGCTCAGATGCTCTGTGCCCGGTCAAACTCCTCTCTTGTCACGCAACCAATGGCTCACACCCACATGTTCACTTCCTCAAACCTTTTTACAGTTCTCAAAGGGTTTTGGTTCAAGGTTTCGGGTTTAGGGCCGGTTAACTCCCGCTTCGAAAACCAAGCTATCATGTGTAATGTGTGTGTTTGTTTGGGCTTTAAGGTTCAACCATCTTCGTCACCTCTCCCAACCCCCATTCCCCTCCCCTCCCTGCAGATCCTCCGTCTGTGCCCCGCTCTCCGTCCCCTCACCACACTCATCGCCTGGAACCTCACAGGCCGCTCGCACACTGTTCCTGCTCATGCCCATCCCTCTCTCTTCCTCCCCTCCTCCCCTTCCTCTCCCTTCTGCAGATCCTCCGTCTGTGCCCCCCTCTCCGTCCCCTCACCACGCTCATCGCCTGGAACCTCATAGGGCCGTCCCACCCCGCCACCCGCCTGCGCCTCCTCTGGGCTCTCTGGCCTCACGAGTCCGCCCATGCCCTGCTGCCAAACAAGCCTCTCCTTAGCAACTCCTGGTCGTCGCAGCTGCAGCATGCTGACGTATGCTGTGCTCACCTCATCTACGACACACATCTGGCCTTCCTCATCGCTTCTCGCCACGCTACCTTGCAACAACAGCAGAGGAAGAAACACCATCAGCAGCAGCAGGAGCAGGTTTCTTCCCATCAACATCACCATCACCCAGACCAGCAGCAGCAGCAAGGGCTAGACCCACAGGCAAGGCCGTTTTCCCCTGCAGCTGATTCCGGCCCTATTTCTCCACCTCACAACCAAACTCAGAAGGGGCTCCCACGTATGCTGAGTCCCAATGGAGTGGCTTGTATGGTGGGGACAGCGGACCTGTTCATTGCACGGCTGGCAATGGAGCTGCTGCAGGTGCAGCCGGCCCTGCACGTGCTGCTGTCTCTGAGTGCCCACTGTTTCCTCCCACACGAACTCATAAAGCTAGTGCAGGCCCAGCCGGGAGCTGAATGCAACCTGCTCGGTGGCACATCTGGCAGGTGAGAGATGGAGCAGTAAGGTATGGTGCGAGCAACTGGCCCAATTGGTGTGAGATGGTTGGATGGTGTGAAAGCCGGTGTGAGGATCTCTCACTGTACGTGCTGGTGAGTTTGGGGAGATCCTTCACGTGCTGTTTGGCGCCCAGGCAGCTGAGACTGCTGTGCCTTGCTAGGAGGAGGCAGAGACGGACGACGTTGTTGGGTTGTGCTGGGTCAGACTGGGTGAACCAAGTACCTTCTCCCTCTGTCCGCCTTTCTGTGCTCCTTCTCTCCAGGGACTGGGACGTGGAGCTCCTTCACATGCTGTTTGGCGCCCAGGCTGCTGAGACTGCCGTGCATGCCATGACAGGCGGTAGCAGGGGAAGAGATGGAATGGGGGAAGAAGGAAGGGGAGCGGGAGCAGCAGAGGCGATGAGAGCGGTGGAGTCATTTGAGCATCATGCAGCCCATGTCACCACTGCTGCCCGTAAGGTAGGTCCTTCTCTTTCCGCACGGTTGTGGGGGAGGGAAGACGCAAGCGAGAGGTGCAACAGTGTGGAGCATATCTCTCTGCGCGTCTCAGATCTGGATGGGCTACACTGTGCGCTCGCTGCTTCTTGCTCATTTTTGAGGCGCCTCAAAATATGCTCCCGTGCTCTGGCGTGTCTCAGATCTGGATGGGCTACACCGTGCGCTCGCTGCTCCTCTCTGCCTCGAAACCACCCTCCACGAATGACAGTCCAGCGGACGACGAGGATTGCCTGGCTGGTGTCACCATGGCCCGCCTTCAGCTGCTGGGTAAGCACGATGCTGCTGCTGGTGATGTTGATGCAGATGCTGCTGTCTCCGATCCACCTTCCACCTCCACCAGAAAGCATCTGTAGCACCATCAACACCCCCGACTGTAGCATCAGTTCCCCCGGCTGTAGCGCCATCAGTACTCCCGGCTGTGGCACCGTCCGTAACCCCGGCTGTAGCAGTGATGGAGGCCTTGCTGGCGGCTGTAGCCAGGCTTTTGCCGCCCCAGGGCACAGAGACGCACGGCATGGCTCGTCCTTTTCTGCTGGACGCGTCTCCCTTGAGCGGCGTGGACAGGCGGGCGGCACGGGCACTGTTGAAGCGGAGGGATGTTGGGGAGGTGGGATCTGGTGGTTGTGATGATGGTGCTCCTGCTGCCCCTGCAGCTGCTGCTGCTGCTGCTGCTGCTGGTAGTGGTGGTACTCCCACTGATACTGCTGCCACTGCTGCTGCTGCATCTGCTGGCCTGAAAGGAACAGAGTCAGAGGAGAAGCAGCTGGGACAAAAGGGACAGGGTAGGCCTGAAGGGGGCAGCACAGCAGAAACGATAAGTTTGCCTTCCAGAAGAAAAAGGAGGCTGCTTAGTGGGGATGGGGCAGGGGCGGAGGAGCAGGAGGAGGAGGAGGAGGGTACGAGGATGGAAGAGGAGAGATTGCAACAGATAGGAGGGAAGGGTGAGGGGGGGATGACAGGAGGAAAGGGAGATGGAGGGTTGTCTGGGGAGGGTTTAGCTGAACGTGGTTCAGATTCAGATGCTTCGGATTCAGACACTACATTGGATGGTCTAGATGCTGGTTTTGCTGCTGAGCTGGATGCTGAGCTGGACGCACAGGCGTCTGACGTGGCAGCGGCGGCAGTGGAAGTGCTGGCTTCTGATTGGAAGCAGAGGGCGCAGGTGGTGCGTGATTGGCTGGACGACTGGCAGTGGCGACTGGCTGTGCTGAAAGCTGATTGGCTGGGCGTTCGTGTCAGACGGGGGGAAGGGGAGGAGGGGGAGTTGAAAGAGGAGGCGGTGTTGGAAGGGGTGGAAGGGGAGGGGGAGGTGGAGAGGGCAGAAGGGGAAGCGAGTGATTATGAGCAGGAGGGTGGAACGGAAGGACGTGAGAGGAAGGGAGGAGAGGGGAAAGGGCAGGCAGGGAAGGGGAAGGAGCGGCGACTGCGGAGTGATTGGTCGGCATGGGGGTGGCACGAGGTGGTGGCGTGGATGCGAGTGGAGCCCTCTGCTCTCATCTCCTGGTGAGTCATACCATGCCATTCTCTCTGGGTCATTCTTTTGGTCTCTGATGCGCCCATTCTTGTTCCTTGGGACGTCTCAAAACACAACGGAGCGATGGCACGAGGTGGTGGCATAATTGCGAGTTCTGTAGCCCGCTCATTCCCTTTGTTCCTCCTGTTCCCCCTGTTTCCCCTGTCATAATGCAGCTGCCTGTTAGTGGGCAACTTCTCTCTCTGCGATGCACTCAGAGGCACGACTGCACCTCTCTGCCTGCCGTGCCTAAATCTCTAGGCTGATTCTCTCGGTCCCCCCTCTCCACCCTGTCATTTGCAGCTTATCAGTGGGCGACTTCTCTCTCTGCGCCTCGCTCACTCGACACTTCCCATTGGCCGTGCACTCAGAGAGGCACGAGTGCAGCTTTCCGCGTGCCTGGCTCGCCTCACTCACTCCTGTCCGCCGTGTCCCTCCCTCTTGTTCCCCCTGTATCTCCTGTTCCCCCTGTCCTTTCTCGTCAGCTGCCTATCAGTGGCCGACTTCTCTCTCTGCGACGCGCTCACTCGTCGCTTCCCACTGGCCGTGCACTCAGAGGCACGAGTGCAGCTTTCCGCATGGCTCGCCCGCCACGATCAATCCAGAGTCGTCCGGTGGGACAGTGGAGGAGGGCGATTGCACGCCAGCAGCAGCAGCGATGGCGGTGGTGGTGGTGATATTGCTGTTGGCAGTGGTGGGAGTGGGGGGGGAGGTGGGAGCAGGGGTGGGTTGGAGAGGGTGGGGAGTGTGGAGGCTAGGGAGAGGCGAGTGAGGGAGAACGAGCAGGTGGACACGCTATTCTCGCTCTTCTTTGCTCCATCACAAGCCATGTGGGAGATGTTTCCGGCCCTTGACATGGTATGTGTGGAGAATACGCTCCCCGCCTTTGAGGTGGTATCACTGGTATGTATGCGCTATTGAAGTGCCTCACAAGAGGGAGAACGAGCAGGTCGACATGCTATTCTCGCTCTTCTTCGCCCCGTCCCAGGCTATGTGGGAAATGTTTCCGGCTCTTGACATGGTACGTGTGGATGGTAATATGTTTCTGTCTCTGGACATGCTATGTGGAGAAGGAAAAGTTTCCTCTCTCTCGACGTGGCATGTGCGAGTACTGGTGAGATAAAGGATTTTCACTCCCCGCATTATCTGCTCACGTCTCAATGTATTTCCCTGCTTTCTGTGTTTTCATGCAGGTGGCCATCCTGCTGGATGCAGCAGCAACACAGGCTCGCACCGCCCCTGACGCCCTTGTTCTGCTCGACCAGGTATTTCCTCATGCTTTCAGGCGCCTCTAAAACTGAAACAACATGTTTGACGCCTAAGAAATCGTTCTGGATGGAGGTGCATTTTGAGGCGCCTCAAAATACACCTCCCTGAAACAACATGTTTCACGCCTAAGAAATCGTTCTGGATGGAGCAGCAGCAACACAGGCTCGCACCGCCCCTGACGCCCTTGTTCTGCTCGACCAGGTATGGTTGCATTCTCTTTCTCATTCTCATTCTCGTTCTCGTTCTCATTCTCGTTCTCACTCTCACTCTCATTCTCATTCTCACTCTCACTCTCACTCTCATTCTCATTCTCATTCTCATTCTCATTCTAATTTCTCGTCTCATTGCTCTTACTTAGAGTCATGAATACACGAAGACCTGATTGTCAGCATGACCTTTTCATGCTTCATTTCAACCTTTGAGGCGTCTCAAATTTCATTCTTGTTCCTTTATTTCCGTGCTTGCGTCTCAGACCTGGCTGTCAGCTTGCCCAAACAGAGATATATTGAGTCGATTAAAATCAAGATTCATGCGTTTTCGTGTCGCATACCCCTTCCCCTCCTCCCTTCCACCAACCAACCCTGCAGGCTCGCACTGTTTTGACAGCCTGGCAGGCGGACCAGCAAGGACTGAAGGATGAAGACAAGGGCCGGGGGGGAAAGAATCGGCCGGGGAAGCAACACCAGCAGCAGCAGCAGCAAGAGCGAGAGGAAGACAGTAGCACCAACTTAAACTCAGTGCAGTGGGCGACAGCAGAGCGGCTGCTGCAGCGGCTGGAGGCCATTCAGAACCAGGACCCTACCACGCCACTCCCGAGCCTGCTGGCCGCCGTGCAGCCGCACCTGTCGCCGTCCCCGGGCCTGTCAGGCTCGGCAGGGGTGCGTCGGGGCCCCAAGTCTCGGGCGGTGATGGCATTGCAGCAGGTGGTGGCTGATTGTGAGGCGGGCACGGCGCAATTTGTCAGTGGTACGTACAGGATGTTGACTAGCTATGCTCTGGGTATGGTTTCCGTTCAGGTGTTACAGGGTTGCACTTTAGGGGTCATTGGGGGCCTAAGGCTCGGGCGGTGATGGCACTGCAGCAGGTGATAGCGGATTGTTCGGCCGGCACGGCCCAATTCGTCAATGGTACGTACATACAGCGGAGTGTGGACAATAAGACGTACAGGCATGGCTTTCTTTCAACTGTAATTCATGAGTGTTTGGGTCCCAAAGCTTGGGCGGTGATGGCGCTGCAGCGGGTGATTTTGGATTGCAAGGCAGGCACAGCAGCGTTCATCAATGGTACGTGGTTTTTTTGTTGTTGTTATTTTCCTTTGCTCATTTGGAATCTTCTCGTCGGAATTTGTCACCCGCCTCGAGCCAGTTGTCAGCCCTCTAAAGCCACTCTGTTTTCTTCTTTCCCTGTAAACCCCAACCCCTGCCTTTGCCATCCAGGAAAACGCCACAATCTCATCCGAGCCTTGGAAGACCCCGCACCAGCAGCAGCAATGCCCCTATGTTGCCCCTCTCCCCCCTACCCACAACCCGCCCGCCCTGCTTCTTGTTCCTACCCCTTCAGGCAAGCTGCACAACCTCATCCGAGCCTTGGAAGACCCCGAACCAGCAGCAGACCCTCTCTCCCAGGTGATCACCGCACCTGCCACAGCGGCTGGCCAATCAGGATCCGCCACGTGTCCTCCACCTGGCAGCGGGCTTGGCTTTGGCATTGGTTTGGACGTGATCTTGCCAGAGCTGCTTGCTACAGACGCTACAGCTGATGCTGCTGCAGCCACAGGAGACGCTACAGCTGCTGCTACAGCCGGTGCTACAGCTGCTGCTAGTGCAGCCGGTGTTTCTGGGCTGAGTACGGCACCAGTGGCAGTAGCAGGGGTAGCAGGAGCAGGGGCTGTAGCACCAGCGGCTGTAGCAGCTGCTGCTGCCAGTGCAGCAGGTGCTGCTGGTGCAGGTGGTACGGGTGGAGGGGATACCCTGGGTGTTGCTGCTGCTGCTGGTGGTGATGGTGCTACTGCTGCTGCTGCTGCTCCTGACGCCGCTGTAGGACCTTCCTTGTCCTCCTCCTCCTCCTTTTCTCTCTGGCGAATGTTGCATGGGGGAGGAGGAGGAGGAGCAGGAGCAACGGGAGGAGGAGCAGGAGGAGGGGGGCCAGCAAGTGTGCCTGCAGTGTCTGCCCGAGCCGATTCCCAAGGCTCGGTGGCTGCTACAGCTGCGGTGGCGGGCTTAGCTTCGGCAACAGGTTCGGGAGGAATGGGATTGACAACAGGGTCTCCTGTGCATACACCCCCTCTCTCCCCCCGCTGGACTCGATCCTCTTCTAGCCTTGGCCTCTCCGCTGCTGCTGCTGCTGCTGCTGCTGGTGCATCGGTGGCAGCAGCAAGGGAAGGTGCCGGTGCTGCTGGTGCATTGGAAGCAGCAGCAGTGGCAGCAGCAGTTGAAGAGCTCTCTGAAGGAGGTTCAGCTAGGTCTGCCTCCCTCCCTCTTCCCTCCAATTCCGCCACCACTACCACTGCATCCTCTGCTGCTGTTGCTCCGTCTCCCCTTTCAGTACCATCACGCTCCTCTATAGGCGCTGTCAGCATGCCCCCTCCCTCCACAACCACCACCATCACAAGCACCCCATCTGCTGCTGCATCTGCACGCGTATCTGCTCCTCCAGCTCCAGGTGCTTCCTCAGGTGGGAATGCCAGAGCGTCTGCCCTGCTCCCTCCTGTGCCGCGATCCTCCATGCCCAGTCTCTGGCCTTTCTCTTTCAACTCTGCAAACGCCAAGCAGGCTGCTGCTGCAGCAGAGGGGCAGAATGTAGTTGGGCTTCAGTCCCTTCTAGGGTCTAGCACTGGCGGAGAAGCAGCAGGAGCATCAAAAGCATCAGGAGCAGCGGCGGTAGGAGGAGCAGGAGGGGGAGGAGAAAGAGGTGGAGAGGGAGGAGGGGCGGCGGGAGCATTATCATCATCAGCAACAGCAGCGGCAGCAGCAGGGTTGCGAGGGCCAGGGAAGCAGTCTTGGGATCATCCCAAGGGTTACCTGCCAGTCTTCTTAAACTACGTGGTTCAAATTGGGGATATAGTCGACGACAGTGACCCCAGCCACCCCTTTAACTACTTCTCTTTACTAAACATCGACCCGGTGGAGCTTTTAAGAGAGCTTGTGTTTGTGAGAGGGGATATTGCTGCTGCGTTGGATGTGGCTGGGATCATGGGTAGGAATTCTCTATCTGCTGATATCATCCCCGCAGCTCTCCCGAGCCTGCTGCCGCCAGTGCCGAGCCTGAAGCTCTGCTCCGTGGCTCGGCGCTTCCGAAGCAGACTGCTGGGCAGGTCCAGAGGAGGACCAGGGCAGGGTAGGCCCGGTAGGAGCAAGGTAGCAGGAGGAGTGGGAGGGGTGGAAAGTGCGGAGAAGCTTCTGGTGCCTTCTCCGTATGAGCCGCCGCGATTTGCACTGAGTATGGATGTGGTTCAGCTGCTTGCGAGAGAGTCTATGGTGCATGCTGTGTTGGCTTGTGTGCTTGGGGCAGAACAGCAGATCGTGCAGATGCACAGACGCAAGGAAAGAGAGCGTGACATGGAAACAATAGGTGCATTTTCCGTTGGTGGCGCTGTTGCTGCTACCGGTGGTGGTGGTGCTGCTACCGGTGGTGGTGCTGGTGGTGTTGGTGGTGTGGGTAGGGCTGGTGGTGTGTTGGGCGGGGATAGGAGCAGGGGCAAGGGAGGGGGAGTGGGAGGAGCAGGGAGTGCAGTGGAGGCGGAGGAGGAAGCTGCGAAGAAGCTGATGGAGTATGCACGCGTGCACTCTGCCAGGTCTTTCCCCATACTCCCCCCGTTCCCCCCTCCCCAGCACCCCAATCATCCACCGGTGGGTCACTCTGCAATCTGCCATCCACTCTATCGCCATTGCTGCTGCTAAAGCACCCTCCCGCGCTCCCAAGCAGCAAGCACCAGCAGCAGCAGGAGCTGCAGCAGGTGTGGGGGCGTCAGTGGGGGGAGGAAGCAGAGGTGGGCCAATGGGTGCAGGGGATGCAGGGGGTGCAGGGATAGTGGGGGTTGCACGGCCAAGGGGATCAGAGGAGGGGGGAATGCAAAGAACTGTAGTGGCGATAGGGCAACAGGAAGTACTAAGGGAACAGCCATTGAGTTGGGGGGGCAGCTCGATCCTTGGAGTGACCTTGCCTGTGCATTCACCTGGTAGCAGCAGCAGGAGGGGTGGGAGGGCGTTTACCGGGTCAGCTCTTCTTCTTGCAGGGCAAGAAGGAACACCAAGGAGAGTGAGAGGTGCGAGATTGCCTGGAGCAGGGGGGGCAGTAGCAGATGGTATCGGTGGGCCGGTGGTGGGTAAAGAACGGGGGGGTGAAGGAAAGGTGGGTGGAGGAGGAGGAAGAGGCACAAAACGGCCTCTTGCTGCTGAAACTGATGCGGTCGAGGTGGGAAGTGGGGAGGAGGGGGGAGGGAGGAGAACCAGGGCATGCGAGTGCTGGTGTTGCTGAGAGCGACGTTGGAGATACACCGAGTGACCAGGGGGGCTGGGCAGGAGAGGAAGGGAGACCGAGAGGAGGAGTGAGGGAGGAGCAGGGCAATGGTGAAGGGGCAGCACCCGCAGGGGCAGCAGAGGCGGCAGGGGTGGCAGGAGTAACAAGGGCGGCAGGGACGGTAGGGGCAGCAGCAACAGCAGGGGCGGCAGTGGTTGGCGGTCGACTGGAGGCTCTGTTGACGGAGTGGGAGGATTTGCGGCCTGTGAGGATTCACCTGGAGAGGTGAGGATTCACTTGGAGAGGTGAGGATTCACTTGGAGAGGTGAGGATTCACTTGGAGAGGTGAGGATTCACTTGGAGAGGTGAGAATTCACCTGGAGAGGTGAGGAGTTGAAATACAATCAAAATAAATAACACTTTATTATAGGATGCACATACCAGCCCTAGTTGATTTGATTTAGGTGTTTTCTTCCTTTCACCTTCACCCCTCCCCCTCCCTCCCCCTCTCCCCTTTCCCCGCAATCGTTTTTCTCATCCTTTCTCCCAGCCTGATTGCTGACTCGCGATTGGCCGAGGCCCTTGAGCTGGCGGACACGTGGCTGCCTGAGGGGGCGCCAGATCACCTGCTGTGTCTGCTCGTGGAGCAGGCAGAGCGCTCTGATGGTGGTAATGCTGCTCACACGCACACAGCAGGAGCAACTGGAACATGGACGGCAGGAGCAGGGGCAGGGACAGGAGGAGACATGATGCGGTTTCAGAAGGTGCCTGTAACACAGGCAAGCAGGGTGCAGCAGAAGAGCCCAAGGAGTGGAGGAGTTGGGTTTGCAGGTTCTGCGGCTGCTGCTGCTGGTGCTGCTGGTGGGGGGAGTGAGGCAGGGAGCCGCACTGGCAGTGCGGGCAAGGCCGTGGGGAAGCCGGTAACAGCGGGTGACAGCTGGCGGTTTGTGATTCGCGTGGCTGACAAGGAGCTTGCAGCGGCGCTGGCTCTGAGGTGAAATTGGGGGGGTGGGGTGGGATTCCAAAAGCTCTCAAATATCGCTCGCAAGGGCGGATCTGTCTGTTTCATCATGCCATGCCATTGGTTGAGCAAGCGTCTGTTTCATCTGTCTGTTGGGGGTTCTGGTTCTGTGACGATGACGGCAGCTTGCTACAATCACAATATTCAGAAGCTGAGCATGCGTCTGTATGTGTCCTTTTTGTGTGGGGTGTGTGTGGGGGTGTGTGGCATATGCGCTGCTGTGTCTGCATGGACTTATGTTCTCTGTGCATGACTGCCTGCACTGCACCACTATAGGTACCACCACAGCTGGCAGCTGTCACCCATCCACACCGTGTTCAACACCTGCCTCTCACACCTCCCTGCACACTCGCCCCTGCGCTCTCAGGTATGCTCGCTGCCTTCCGGCTTTGGAATGTTCATAGCAGACGCGATAGTATCGGTGACCCTGTAGCTCCTGTGTGTACCGCACTTTAGAATTGCATGTTGAGGGTTAGGGTAAACCTTTAACCCTAAACCCTCGTCTTTGTTGAAACATAAAATCGTATTGGTCTTGTTCCCTCGACCCTTCCCTTTCCTGTTCCCACCTCTCTCCCTTCTCACCTTCCTCCCCTCCCCACCCTCCTCCCACCTCCCCCCAAAGATCCTCACCTGCAAGTCATCTGTGGATCAGTACACTCGCATCCGCTCCATTCTCAACGACAGAACCCTTGCCACGTGGCAGCAGGTCAGTGGCTTGGCTCTTCGTACTTGTTTGTCGTCAGCTAATCAGCAACATCAGAGTCGCTTTTGAAAATTTCAAAAGTGAAAACGATTCAGCTGTCATCAGCCAAGCCGACAGTCAAGGGGTGAAAGGGTCAAACACCTTTCTCCCCTCTCTGCTCCCTATCTAGGTTCGCTCGCCACCCAGCCGCCAAGCGGCAGTGAAACAAGAGGCTGCCTTTTGAATGAAACCTGACCTGAGCCTCTCTCCTTCCCGCTCTCGCCTCTTTCATTTCCAGGTTCGCGCGCTCTGCTTCCGCGATCCCGAGTCAGTTTGTCGCCAGCTAGCTGCTAAGGGAGCAGTCAAGGAGGCAGTGTCACTAGCAGAAGCACATGCTACTGCTGCTCCTGCTGCTGCTGCACCAGCAGAAACACCAGGAGCAGGAGCTGGAGTGGAAACAGTAGCTGCTGCTAATGCTGCTGCTGCTAGTGCTGCGTGGGGAGCAGGGGCTGCTGAAGCAGCACAAAGAGCAGCACTGGGAGCGGCACCAGCAGGAGCAGTAGCTGCAGCAGCAGGAGCGGCAGCAGAAGGGAGGGTGGGAGGGGCGTTACTAGCAGAGCTGAGGGGGCGCTATCTGAGTGAACTAATGGGTGGGGATCCGTTGCAGGGTGACTCGGGCCCTGCAGTGGGAATGAGATATCTGGAGAGATTGATGTTGGAAGGGGCGAAGGAGCGTGATAGCAGCAGGCACGCGGGTCAGGAAGACAGGGTCGGCATGGATGGTGGTTCTGCTGCTACTGGTGATGGGTCTGGTGTGGCTGGTGTTGGTGGTAGCACTGGTGCTTCTGCTTCCACTGCCGCTCCTGCTGGTGCCGGTGCCGCTTCTGGCGGTGGTGATAGGAGGAGCGGAGAAGAGGGGGTGGAAGCAAGGGGGAGAGTGGAGGGCAGGGAGGGAGTGATGGGTGTTGTGCTATCGGCCATGCAGTGGGCTCCGTCCCTGCACGCCAAGAAGCTCATCGTACGTATCCTCATGCGCTTGCC
This sequence comes from Closterium sp. Naga37s-1, assembly GCA_947471745.1. Taxonomy (NCBI): domain Eukaryota; kingdom Viridiplantae; phylum Streptophyta; class Zygnematophyceae; order Desmidiales; family Closteriaceae; genus Closterium; species Closterium sp. Naga37s-1. The sequence continues at coordinate 2,175,479 of CANJKZ010000966.1, forward strand.
TCTTTCCATCCATGTGACTAGCCACCTCACCTCACCTCACCTGCCTATCGGCCATGCGGTGGGCGTCCCTGCACGCCAAGAAGCTCATCGTACGTGCGCTAATGTGCCGCCTAACTATTGTGTGCTTGTGTCTGAAAGTTCTCCTCGCCTCACCTTTGCTGTCAGCCATGCGGTGGGCTTGGTCTGTCTCTGCATGCCAAGAAGCTCATCGTACGTTACGTGAACCCACTTTGAGCGTCTCAGTACCCACATGTTCTTGCTTCCTTTCATCCATCCATGTGCCTTGTGTGTTGCGCATCTTTTTGAGTCGACTCAAAAATGTGCTTGTTTCTTTCCATCCATCCATGTGCCTTGTGAGTTTCGCATCCTGCAAATATGCATCCTGCTGTCATCATTTCTTAAGTTCCTAAAAAACACATCTTCATACCCACCCCTCCCCTTCCCCCACGACTGTCAAAAGGTGAATTTTGTCCTCAAGCGGGCAGCAGAGGCAAGTTTGCCTTCTGCTGACGTGGCAGACGCCAGGCAGCTCCAACTAGGCCTGCAGCTTCTGGGAACCTTCCCGACGGAGTGGCAGCAGCGGCTGGGAGGGCAGCATGTGGCTGTGCTGCTGCAGCCGGAGCTTATAGTGGAGAGCCTTATAATGGAGAAACACACCTCCCTGCTGCCACAGGTAGGATGCACGTTCATTCATTCATTCTGTATGTATTTTGTTACCCTATTACCGTGTGTTATCCCATGTTGTTACACCATGTTGACCCCTGTTACCCCCCAACTTATCGCCTGTCACCGCTTGTTACCTCCTCTCACCCCTTCTTCCTGCGCGTCTTCCAGAGCTTTCCCAAGTTCCATGCCTTATAAAACGACACCCACCTCCTCTCTATTTTGTGGAGGTTGATTTCGACAATTCTCAGAATCTATTCTCTGTCACCCCTTCTTCCTGCGCCTCTGGCAGATCTTCGCCAACTTTCCAGCCCTTCGCAACGACACTCTTCTCCTCTCCTACGCACGCAAAGCCCTCCTCCCCTCCCCTCTCTCCCCCTCCTCCTCCTCTTCCTCCTCCGCCTTCGCCTCTTCCTCTCCCTCCACCACCCACCCATCTGCCACCTCCCCTCCTCCTCCCCCTCCTCCTCCTCTTCCCCACCAAAACTCCCTCCGCTCCTCCGCTGTCCCCCGGCCGCCCTCCGTCCCCCCCGCACCCGTCACCAGCAGCTTTCTGCGCATTCAGCAGCAAGCTTCCCGCGTCTTCCCTTGGGGGGGATCCTCTGCTGCTGGTGGTGCTGCTGCTGCTGCTGCTGCTCCTTCTAGCGATGTCTTTGCAAGCCCTGTTCCGTCCCCTCGTGCTTCTCCTGGGTTAGGAGGGATAGGAGGAGGAATAGGAGGAGGGAAATCAGGAGGAGGAGGAGGGGGAGGAGTGGGAGTGGGGGTGGGGAAAGGGAGTGGGGGGACAGTGGGGGTTGATCGCCCGCCAACGCTTGCAGAGGCAGCAAAGTCGCGACTTTCATCGTCCATTTCTCTGGATTCTCCTGCCCGTACCATCACTTCTCAACCTGCTCCCTCTGCAGCTGCTGCTGGTCGCAGCGGTGCCGCTGCCTCTGGTGCTGCTGGTGCTTCTACTGCTGGTGCAAGCCGTTTTGGCGCACTAGGCAGGACAATCAGCAGCGGCACTGCCAGCCTGCAAACCAGCCCACGTCCAGGTTCACTGAACCACCCACAGGGCACAGCTACAGCTGCTACAGCTGCTAGAGCAGCCGGCGTTCATTCGGAGGTTTCCGGGCGGCATTTAAAATCCGCTGTTACAATCAGCTCCATGTCTCTTCCCGAACTGATTGGCCGGCCCGTCGGTTACCTGCCAGGTGGCCGCACAGGATTGGACGAGGTGTGCGAGGAGGGGGGTGGAGGCGGGGAGGGCGAGGAGGGAGAGGAGGAGGCAATGGGGAGGCTAGGAGCGCGGGACATGCAGCAAGGAGCGATCTTGATAGGGGAAGAGAGGCATGATAGTGAAACGAGAGCGCACCATGTGTTTCCAGACACGCCAGATGTTTCTTTATTCCAGTCGCTTGCTTCGCTGTGTTCTAGAAGATTCTCGGTGGTGAAGGGGCTGCTGGCAGTGGTGGTGGAACAGGCTGGCGTGGCTCTGGCCAAGGAGAGTGTGCCACGTGGCACCAGCCTGCTGTCGCTGACTCAGACCGCCTTCCACTCGAAAGCCTACCTCAAAGTGAGTGAGGGGGGGGGGGGTAAGGGATACAGAGCGAAGGGAGAGTAGGGAGTGAGAGTCGGGACCAGAAGAGCTGAAAACAGCCATGGGATGGGATGGGAGTGGACTCAGAAATCACATCTTCCTACTCTTTTCAAGTCGACTCAAAAGCTGCTTCTTCTGTTCCTTCCCTTCCTCTCCAGGCACGGACCATTGTGAGGGACCTGCTCTTGGCATACCAGGCGCAGCTTGCCAAGATTCTGAGGCGCCTCAAAAGTCTTTTCCCTTCCCACGTCCTCTGGGGTCTGTTCCCAAGTCTGCTTCTTCTGTTCCTACCCTTCATCTCCAGGCACTCACCATTGTGATAGACCTTCTCTTGGCATACCAGACGCAGCTTGCCAAGCCTGGACCTGCCACCCGAACCACAGGCTCGGCACGCGAGCCACCAGCCCAGGTCCGGGCAAGAGGCTCGGCGCAGGTTCGGGGGCGAGATCCGGCGCAGGTTCGGACACAGCTGAAGGTGCTGAAGCAGCTGCTGGTTCGGGCAGAGGCTTGGATCGCACGGGTGAAGCTTCTGAGAAGGTTCCTGGCGGATAATGTGGGGGTGGGGATTGACGAGCTTGGTGGGGGTGACCCTGACTTCCAGCCTGGTTCTCCTGGGTTATTTGCCTCTCTGTACATTCACTCAGTGATGGGAGGAGGAGAGAAGGGCGGGGCAGTAGGAAGGGGAGGAGGACGGGAATCGGGGGCAGGAGGGGGAGCAGCGGGAGGGGATATGGCTTGGAGTGTTGAGATACAGCAGAACCAGCAGCAGTCGCAGCAGCAGCGGCGGCACCACCACCACCACCAGCAGCAGCAGCCAAGGTCGATGCAGCAGCAACAACAGCACTGGCACGGTTCGTCACAGGCCCGGTTGCATCCCGAAGCAGAAGCAGAGGCACGGGAGGCGTCCCTGTCCGCGACCCTGGCTCTCAGGGACGGGTTGGTGAAGGAGGAATGTTATGAGCTGGCAGCTGCTCTGTGTGACACGTGTCATCATGTGGACCCATGTCCTGTGTACAAGGCATGGGCGATGTCCCTCATTCGAGTGAAGAACTACACCCAGGCGCGGCACATTCTAGAGTGAGTATGAGAGAATGTATACCTTACTATACACATATCGCTTCCTTTTCTTTTGTGAGCTATGGGTGGGTTGCTGCTGCTCTTTATAAGGCGTGTCATCATGGTGTGTGGACCCCTGCCCTGTGTACAAGGCGCAGGCACTATTCATACCCCTCTTCCCTTCTCTTCTCACCCTTCTTTCCCCCCTACTCCAGGCGACTCTTTTTCTTCCTCAACCCAGCCTCCTCTTCAGCTCCAACCACCGCTTCTGCTGCTTATGCTACTTCTGCTCCTGCTGCCGCTCCAGCTGTTGCAAGCACTTCTGGCAGGCGCGTTTCCTCCTCCTCCACCTCCTCCTCTTCCTCTGCTGCAGCTGCTGCTGCTGCGAGTTCACAAGGAGTTGTGGTGGGAGCGGGAGGAGCAGCGTCAGCAGCAGGAGGGGGGAGAGAGGTGCTGAGGAGTCGCGGAGGGGTGGGGGCAGGCACAGGACAAGCAGGAGGGGCAGGAGGGGCAGGAGGAGCGGGAGCGGTGGGAGGTGTGGGAGGAGGGGGTGGAGGGGAGAGGATGGCAGTGGTGGCACGGGAAGTCGTACGCTTCATCGAGACTTGTATTCCTGCTGATGTGCCCGGGACTCAGCTGCTGTGAGTAGCATTCCTTGGATGGGTTGCCGTTGAAGCTCCCATTAGCACGATGGAATCACAATTGAGAGATTTCATAAGTGATTCCAGAGCAACGCATTCTGCTTGGCTGCTATCTACATGCGTATCTATCACATGCTGTTTTCAGAACCATGCAACTCAAAACATCCCTCTTCCTTTTCCTCTCCTATCCCCTTGTCGCCCATCACCTCTCACCTCTCAGTCTATCCCAAGCAGAGGAGGCCGTAGAGAGTCGATTTTTTAGTAGCAGATTCCTTCAAAAATCGACTTACTACACGCAGAGGAGGCCGTAGCAGATTCCTTCCTTCTATGGCTCCTTCACAGCAGAACCACGTCTTATACTTCTTGTTTCTTTTTCCGTCCCGCTTTTTCCTTCTCTCCCATCACCTCTCAGCCTATCCCAAACAGAGAAGGCGGTAGCAGACTCTTTCCAGGACTCCCTCACAGCAGAGTCCTACCTGGGCGCTCTCACCTCCACCATAACACAGGATGCCATAGATCTTTGTTCTTTCTCCCATATCCTTGCGTCTGTCTGTGCCATCGCGTTTCAGCCTATCCCAAACAGAGAAGGCAGTAGCAGATTCTTTCCAAGACTCCCTCACAGCAGAGTCCTACCTGGGCGCTCTCACCTCCACCTCCACCCTCTTCAGCTCTCCCACCCTCCGCCCCTCCTCCTCCTCCACCTCCTCCTCCTCCGGCCGCCCATCCTCCTCCTTAGCACCACCATCCACTGCAGCTGCATTCGGTACTCCCACCATCCTTACCAATGCTGCTTCCAACACTCCTTCCGGTCCTGCTGCTGTCACTTCTGCTGGCATTTCTCCGATCCTAGGGGCCATGCCCCCTCCTGCTACTATGCCTTTTGACCAAGGGAGACAGGGAGGAGGGCGAGAAGGATCAAGCCTATATTACCGCCAGTCTGCGTTTGAGGCACAGGGTCCGGCCTGGTCAGGGCAGGGAGAAGGGGGGTTAAGGGGGCGTGGGGAGGGGCTGGGGGGAGAAAAGGAGGGGCATTGGGAGGGGCAGGGAGAAGGCGGGGAGGGGCGAGGGGAGGGGCAGGGAGAGGGGGTTGCGGTGGTGGAGGATGAAGAGAGGGAGACGTTCTCTTACTTGGATGATGAGAGGTTCAATGAGTGCACTCAGCTGCTCAAGAATGTGAGTATCCATTGCTTTTCAGAAGGCAAGGGGGGGGAAGGAAGAGGGGGTTGCAGTGGTGGAGGATGAAGAGAGGGAGACATTTTCTTACCTGGACGATGAGAGGTTCAGCGAGTGCACTCAGCTGCTCAAGACAGTGAGTGTTTTTTCTTTCTTTCTTTCTTTCTTGGAATGACTCATCTGTTTTGGTACCCATCATGGTGTGGTTCCGCACGTCTGTAATCTCCTGCTCGTCTCTCTAGACACTCATACCTGCCCGACTTCTTCACTATTCTTGCCTCGTGATCTGCCCTTCTGTCTCCCCTGCAGCATGCTCCTCGGGATCTCCTCCCCTTCATGTTCAAACACGGCCGCTACCGCTCTGCCTGCTGGCTCATTTTCTTCCCTCCTCCGCCTCCCCACCCTTCCTCCTCCTCCTCCTCCTCCTCCTCCCCCTCCCTCTTATCCACTCCTGAGTACAGCAGCAGCAGCACCACCACCACTTCCACTCTTCCAAATCCCCTGGCACCTCAGCCGCCCGCATTTTCACTCAGCCCGGCTCGGCCCTCCCTGTCCTCGTTATTAGACTGGGATCCGTTAAAGTCAGAGTACGCTACTGTAGAAGAGCTGTGCGCGCTGTGTGTGTCGTACGGGGCTGTTGAGGTGCTGGAGAGAGTGGTGGCGGAGGCACTAGGAGGGAGTGCGGCAGGAGGAGCAAATGGTGCTGGTGGTACTGGTGCTGCTGCTTCTGGTGGTGGTGCTGCTGCTGGTTGGAGTGTTATATCTGTTGCACCATCATCAGCAGCAGCAGCATCGCCAGCGTCAGCAGCATGGGCGAATGGCAATGTCAAGTGCATGGCGGCTCTCTCTCGCATCTGCACTTTCTTCGAATCCCAGAAGAACTTCCACTTCCTCTTCCGATTCCTCGTAAGCCCCCCTAGTCCCTTCCTCTGCTCCCTCTTCCTCTTTTGAATCTTCGCAAGGGCTTCAGTTCCCAAAAGTGAATTTCACTCCCACAGCGTCACCCCGCCCATGAGTGGGCCCCAGTCATGTGGTGCCTTCCTCCTCTGCCAACATTGTTCAACAATATTGGAGCGACTTTTGAGAATTCTCAAAAGTCCCAGTCATGTGGTGCCTTCCTCCTCTGCCAACAGTCATGTGGTGCCTTCCTCCTCTGCCAACAGTCATGTGGTGCCTTCCTCCTCTGCCAACAGTCATGTGGTGCCTTCCTCCTCTGCCAACAGTCATGTGGTGCCTTCCTCCTCTGCCAACAGTCATGTGGTGCCTTCCTCCTCTGCCAACAGTCATGTGGTGCCTTCCTCCTCTGCCAACAGTCATGTGGTCCCCGATGTTCAACATGCTGGCTGGTGGTGGTGAAGCTTCCAGCTCTTACTCTTTTCCACATGCATCCCACCTTCCCATCTTATTTCTCTTCAATTTCCCTCTGCACCAACTCTTTTCCACACGCATCCCCTCATTCCATCAGCTACTAGCCAAAGACTATGTGGCAGCAGGCCTCTGCAGCATCCAGCTGTTCCTATTTTTGATTCCAGTGTTTGCTTCCTCCTTCTTCCCCCTCTGCTCTCACCCCCCTCACCCTCCTTCCCTCTCCACTTCTTCCTCAGCTACTAGCCAGGGACTACGTGGCAGCAGGCCTCTGCAGCATCCAGCTCTTTCTCTACTCGCCCGATCTTCGCACAGCGGCAACGCACTTGCAGCAGGCACAGGTGGGATTCGGTAGATGCAGCTGCTATGTTTTTCAATACCCCATCAGGATTGCGATTGCCGCAGTTGAGCTGTCTTAACTTGAAACGCACTTGCACCAGGCACTGGTGGGATTGAGCTGGCTGCAGTTAGTGAGGTGACTTTTGAGTCGACTCAAAAGTCACCTCGTTAGCTGGCTGCAGTTAGTGCTCCGTTTGCCCCACTTTCGATGGCTGTGTGTCTGCGTGATTTCGGTCCAATATACAGTGTCTATTTGTTTTCTATCCCCGTCTTTTACATGATGTCCCCTCCCTCCCCATTCCCCCCTCCTCAGCTGTTATTCGAAAAAGGCACAGAAGCGAGGCAGAACGCAGCAGCAGACCTGGCAGCATCGATCGGCCCTCTTGCTGCTGCCGGCAAGAGACTCGCCGTCTCTGCCGCCTCCTCTTCCTCTGGCACTTCTGGTACAGGTGTTACTGGTGCAGGCATAGCTGCAGGAGGAGGAGCAGGTACCACTACCAGCAGTAGTACTACCACCAGCAGCACCACCACCAGCAGAAGCAGCAGCACTGCTGTCAGCCTTGCACTTATTGCCAAGCAGCGGGCGGCGACAGCAAAGATATCGGATGAAGATTTGCTGAGGCTGCAGCGGCTGGCAGAGCTGCAGGTGGAGGTGGTGCGGGCGGTGGGGGCATGTAGTGGCAGGGACAGCAGCGGCGTGCCTCTCGCGGGGGCGGCGAGGAAGGCGCCGTGGAGCGTGGCGCTTTTTGGTGCTCCCAGCGATGCGCGGACCAGCAAGTGAGTGGCTCTTGATAGAATTCAAGAGTATGATTAGTAATGAGCCAACAAAGCTCTATAATACAAGCATGCAAGGAAGAGAAGGGTGGAGGAGGAGCTAACCCTATTGGCCACTAAGTTGGCCAATGGGTGAGGTGCCTTGTGGAGTAGGCAACCTCACAATGTGGCTAGGTTGGGATTGGTTGGTCTAAGGACCAAAAGTTGGCAAGTGCCAACCAAGGGCCAAGACCAAATCCAATCTTGACCAACCACAAAGTGTGGTTGGAGTGTACACCCAACCCCCAAAAAATCTAAAGGACTACACCTATTCTAGCCTATGAATGTTATATATAGTGTACAATTACAACACAACCCCCCAACATGCATAAGGCCAGAAGATGTAATCAAGAGGCCGTCACAACCGGAGGAGGGGTGAGGCCAAGGAGACGCAGAAGGAAGGAGTGAGATGCTTGGGGAAGAGCTTTAGTGAAGATGTCAGCGAGGTTGGCCGCCGAGTCGATCTTGCCAAGGCGAAGGTGCCCGGCCTCAACGAGATCACGAATGAAGAAGTAGCGAAGTTCAATGTGTTTGGAACGCCCATGATACACAGCATCCTTAGTGAGGTGAATGGTGCTGCCAAGCTCATCGAGGAGGAAGGTGAGCCAGCGCGCCTCCTGCGCAGCCATGGTTGCAGCGTAGAGCTCTGCTTCGCAGGAGGAGAGGGCGACGGCAGAGGAGCGTGTGGACCGCCAGCTGATGAGACCGCTGCCCTGAGAGAAGTCATATCCCTGAGAGGACCGCCTGTCCGGGCGAGAGTCAGCCCAGGAAGAACCACTGTAGCCATTGAGGAGGGGTTGGGAGGGGCCACCAAGGGTAAGGACATAGTCCTTTGTGCCACGAATGTAACGAAGGACGCGCTTGGCGGCCTGCTAGTGTTCCTCTGTGTGCTTGCCAGCGCCAACGAAGCGAGCGAGGACGCTGATGGGGTAGGCAAGGTCAGGGCGAGTGGAAACCATGGCGTACATGAGAGAGCCGATAGTTCAGGATAAGGATGGGAGGAGGCAGAGGGTGAGGAGGGTGGGGAGAGGTGGTGCCCAACTGAGAGTGGAGTGGGCTGGGGGCTACCGCGCGCCATTTCAAACCGGTCCAAGACTTGCTGGAGATAGTGACCCTGAGAGAGGGAGATGGTGCGGGCGGAGCGGTCGCGAGTGATGGTCATGCCGAGGTAGTGCTGCAGCTCTCCCAAGTCTTTGCACTTGAGCCGAGTGCCCAGCTCGGCCTTGACTTTCTCGAGCTCGGCAAGGTCAGCAGTGAGGAGGATCATGTCGTCAACATAGACGAGGATGTAGAAGGGAGAGGGGGAGGTGCGGAGGAAGAGACTGGCGTCAGAGCGAGAGGAGCGAAACCCAAGCTCGGCAAGGGTGGCTGCAAGCTTGGCATGCCACTCCCTGGGTGCCTGGCGGAGCCCGTACACGGGTCGACGCAGCTGCCAGACGGAGTCGGCGGGGAAAGGGAGGTGAAAGCCTGCCGGGCGCTCCATGTAGATTAGTTCACGGAGCACGCCTTGCAGGAAGGCGTTGGAGACATCCATCGAGTGGATCTCCATGTTGAGACGAGCGGCGAGGTCAAGGACTGCGCGAACGGTAGCGGGCTTGGCGGTGGGGGAGAAGGTGTCGAAGAAGTCAACCGCATACCGCTGCGTGAAGCCTTTGGCGCAATATCGGGCCTTGTAGACAGGCGGCTCTCCTGGCAGCTGTTTGACGCGAAACACCCACTTTCCCTTCACCACGTTCGTAGAGGGAGGAGGGCGAGGTACATCAACGAAGGAGGAGTTGGCGACAAAGGCCTCTAGCTCCTTGATGATGGCGGCGAGCCAGAGCGGGGCGTCGGGGCAAGCCATGGCCTCCTCATACGTGGTAGGGATGAAAGTGGATGGAGTAGAGGAGAAGGCGAAAACTGGCGTTCCAGAGAGGTCGAAGGTGATGGGCAGAAGGGAGGGGTCACAGAGGTGGAGGTCAAGGAACTCCTCATGGGAGTCCTCAGAGAGGGAGGTGTGGAAGGCGCGGATGGCCACTGGTGCCGCTGCTGGTGCCGCTGCTGGCGCCGCTGCTGGTGCCGCTGCTGGTGCCGCTGCGGTTGCCGCTGCGGTTGCCGCTGCGGTTGCCGCTGCGGTTGCCGCTGCTGGTGCCGCTGCTGGTGCCGCTGCTGGTGCCGTTGCGGGTGCCGCTGCTGGTGCCGCTGCGGAGGCCGCTGCTGGAGCTGCTGCTGATGATGATGAAGGAGAGGTGGCTGCGGGGGCTGTTGCACGAGGGGCTCGATGCAAGACAGCCTGGAAGAAGTGGTGAAGGAGGGGGGAGAGGGAGGGGAGGGTAGAGGTAGAGAGGGTAACAGGGGGCGGTGTACCAAGGATACCGTCACATGACCTGGTGTGAGGGTACCGGGTGAGTACGGTGCAGGGAGGGGGGGAGGGGGGTGAGGGTTGAGAGGGAGGGAGGGGAGGGGAGCCGGGGGAGGAGTGAGCGGGGGAGACAGGGGAGGACAAGGGGTCCGGGTCAAAGATGTCACTAGACGAGGGGGGGGCACCGTGGGACTGGGAGGGCGGAGGGGGAGGGGGTGGGAGGATGGGGGGAGGAGGGAGTAGAGGAGGAGGGGTGGTGTCAGACCAGACAAGGGGACGGGTGAGAGGGGGGAGTGGGTCAGTGGACGGAGGAGAGGAGTAATAGGGGGTGGACTCATCAAAGACGACATCTCGACTGCGAATTAGTCGACCGGAGGGGTGGTGGAGGAAAAGGTAGTCGGGGGAGGAGGGGTTATGACCAAGGAAGATGCAAGCAAGCTTGCCCAAGGAACGAGATCGGTCAGATGGGTGAATGAGGACATATGCTTTTGAGCCCCGGACTCGAAGAGGGGAGACATCGGGCTTGTCTTTTGTCCATAGCTCAGTGGGGGTGGTGGAGGGTAGGAGGGGGTGAGGGTAAAGGTTAGTAAGGAGGGCGGCATGAAGGAGGGCATAGCCCCACAGAGAAGGGGGGCATGAGGCGTGGACAAGAAGACACCGATCAGTTTTGGTGATCTTCCGAACACGGCTCTCAGCGACACCGTTCTGCTGTGGGGAGTGTGGGAGGGTGTAAGTCTGAAGAATGCCGCGGGATTGGCAATAGGAGGAGATTTTGTTGTTAAGGAACTCACCACCACCATCAGAGTGAAGGCGGCGAACAGGGTGTCCAAAATGGGTGTTCGCTTGTTCGAGCCAGGCAATGATCGCAGTCGGAGCGTCCGCCTTCGTTCGAAGGAGAGAGACGGACGAGTACCGACTGTGATCATCGACGAGCACGAGAAGGTAGCGATGGCCCTGGCGAGTGGGAGAGGGATTAGGGCCCCAGAGGTCCATGTGAACAAGGTCAAGTGGCTGGGCAGCAGCGGTGGGGGAGCTCCGGTGCTTCTGCTGCTTGAGCTTGCTCTGAACACAGACGGCGCAAGGGGGGGCAGGGGATTTGGGTAGGGGAGGGAGGGAGGAGGGGAGACCGTGGAGGAGACCAGAGGAGACAGAGGAGCGCAGAGTAGCGAAGTTGGGGTGACCTAGCCTGTGATGGAGGAGGATCGCAGGGTGAGAGAGGGAGCGACATGAGCAGTCAGAGTCAGGGGGGCGGGGGGGGACGGGTGGGTTAGTGGGAGGGAGGGGAGGAGTGGGGGGGAGGAGGGGAGGGGAGGCGAGGGGGCGGGGAACCCGAAGGGTGTACAGACGGGAGCGGGGACAATAGGGAATGCGAGAGAGGAAGCGACATGTGGAGGTTTGGTAAAGGTCACAATGGTTAGCACCACCTGGGGTGACAGTGGTGATCATGGATTGTTGGAGGGACCTTTGGGAGAGGAGGTTGGTGTGAAGGGAGGGAATGTGAAGACCTGTGACGGTACCTGAGGGAAAGAGAGGACAGGGAAGGGTGGACGTGTTGTGACAGGGGATGGAAAAGCTGCTATCAGCGCCGAGGAGGGACGTGGGTGTGGGGAGAGGATGGAGTGTGCCGGCATCTCGAAAGACATTGTCAGTGGCTCCACTGTCCAAGACGAACTCAAGGGTGGAGGAAGGTGAGGCGGAGTACTGGATTGAAGTTTCATTAATGGCAGGGGCATACATGGGGGATGCAACAGAAGGAGGCTGACTAAGCAAACCAACAAAGCCAGAGGAGGGAAAGGGGGTCACACTGCCACCTGTAGACGGCGCAGGGGATGGACCGGAGAGGTGGGCCGCGGAGGCCGCATTCCCGGCGGTCCAGCTGGGAAACGGCTGCTGCTGGGGGACAGGAGGAGGAGGGAGGAGAGGAAGCTGGGGCTGGAGGTCGAGCTGCTGCTGGAGCTGTTGAAGCTGCTGCTGGAGCTGCTGAAGCTGCTGCCCGTACTGCTGCTGGACAATCTGGTGCTGGTGCTGGTGCTGCTGCTGCTGTTGGGAGGGGAGAGCAAAGGCCTGGTGGGCCTGGGAGGAGGAGGAAGGGGCGTAGAGGGGAGAGGTGCGGACATCCAGGGGAGTGGGGCGGGGGTTGAGGGCGGACCAGCGAGGAGGGGTGCCAGAGTTCCCACGAGCGAACCACTCATCGCTGAGTGCCTTGAAGCACGTCTCAGTCGCATGAGTGGTTTGATTGCAGCGTTGGCCTCGGGTGGGGCCATAGAGGGGAAGGTACTGACAGGGTGGGAAGGCCGCTGCTGCACCACGACCCGCACCACCACGACCGCCAGAGCCGCCTCGACCACCACCACGCCCACCTCCACGCCCCCCCCCACGCCCGCCTATGTTGCTGCGCTGCTGTGCCGCTGCGGCAGTGGAGGAGGAGTGGCGCAGGATTTCAGCTTCAGTGGTGATGATCCATTGTGCAACTTGAGCGGGAGTGTCATGCTTGGAGAGGAGCTGCATGTATGCCAGCTTATGGGCATCGAAGGCAGGACTGAGACCCTCGAGAAGGTGGCAGCAGATGACGGTGTCATGGTAGACAACACCGAGCGCTGCAAGGCGGCGAGCGAGGTCAAGGACTCGGCGAGTAAAGGCAGCTGCGCCGGCGGTGAAATCCATGGTGATGGATCCGAATTCCTTAATGAGTGCATAGAGAGTGGCGATGTCCTGTCGGTCAAAGAGGTCGACTAACAGTTGCCACAGGTGGGAGGAGGAGGTGGGGGAGAGCTCTCGTTTGAGGGAGGAGGGGATGGTGGCGAGGAGGATAGCGAGGGCGCGACGATCAGCAACGCGCCACGCTGCGATATCAGTGGTGTAGGTGGCGAGGCGTGTAGTGTAAGTGGCGAACTGGGCTTGGTATTCACGGTGGCGGGCAGCAGCACTGTCGTAGATGCGCTTGTCATCGTCGTAGCGCAGTTGGCGGCGAAGGTGGTCGTTGAGTGAGGTGCGATAGGCACGAATGGCAGACTCCACGCTTTGCGGGTTGTGAACATCCGGCGCGAAGGAGGGGGGATCACCAGGAGGCTCGGGCTCGGGTCCGGGCTCATCGGGAGCAGGTCCAGTGGGGGCGGAAGGGGCGATGGGCTGGAGTCCACCCTCTTCCTGGAACACGACGAAGCGAAGGGTATATCCGCTGACGATGACCGAGGAGAGCAACACCTCGACGGAGTGAGCATAGGAGTGCCAGTTGGCGGCCGAGTTGTCGCCCAGCAGCACGAGAGCGTCAATGGTCGCTAGATCGACCGATGAGTCCGACGACGCCATGACGGCGGAGTGGTGAAGGCGCCGCTGCTGATGCCGCTGCTGCCGGTGCTGGTGCCGCTGCTGCTGCCGCTACCGGTGCCGCTGCTGCTGCCGCTGCTGCTGCCGCCGCCGATGCTGCTGCTGCTGCCGCCGCCGATGATGCTGCTGCTGCCGCCGCTGATGCTGCTGCTGCTGCCGCCGCTGCTGCCGCTGCCGGTGCTGCTGCTGGAGCCGCCGCTGGAGCCGCTGCTGCTGCCGCTGCTGCTGCCGCCGTCGATGCCGGTGCTGGTGCCGCTGCTGCTGCTGCTGCCGGTGCCGCTGCTGGTGCTGCCGCTGCTGCTGCTGCTGGTGCCGTTAAGGGTGGAGTAGGGGGAGGAGGAAGGGGGGGGGAAGAGAGGCTGGTGCGGAAGTGTGGGGAGGGGCGCGGGTGTGGGGCAGGATAGGGGGGGGGGGGGGAGGATTAGGGTTGCGGGGTCGTGGAGATCGCGGGCAGCCGAACGCGACGGCGCGCAGGTCAGCCGCGGCTCCGCGCCAGCCGTCCGCGTTGGCGCAGGGTCGTCGGCGGCCGCGCGCTGGCCGTCTGCGTCGGCGCGCGGTTCGTTCGTGGCCGCGCGCTGGCCGTCCGCGTCAGCGCGCGGCTCGTAGGCGGTCGCGCGCTGGCCGTCTGCGTCAGCGCGCGGCTCGGGCGGTCGCGCGCTGGCCGTCCGCGTCAGCGCGCGGGTCGTCGGCGGTCACGCGCTGGCCGTCCGCGTCAGCGCGCGGGTCGTCGGCAGTTGCGCGCTGGCCGGCCACGTCGGCGCGCAGGTCGCTGGCGACAGCGTGCTGATCGTCCGCGTCGGCGCGCAGGTCGCTGGTGGCAGCGCGCTGACCGTCCGCGTCGGCGCGCAGGTCGCTGGTGGCCGCGCGCTGACCGTCCGCGTCGGCGCGCAGGTCGTCCGCGACGGCGCGTCGGTCGTCCGCGACGGCGCGTCGGTCGTCCGCGACGGCGGGCAGAGCCGCGGGAAGGAGGATTAGGGTCGCAGGAGGAAGGATTGAGGCCGCGGGAGGGAGGATTGAGGCCACGGGAGGGAGGATTGAGGCCGCGGGAGGGAGGATTGAGACCGCGGAGGAGTAGATCTGAGCCGCGGAAGGCTAGATCTGAGGTGCGGGAGGGCGGTACTGAGCCGCGGAAGGCTAGATCTGAGGTGCGGGAGGGCGGATGTATGTCATAATCCGCTTGGGTAGAGGAGCGGGGAGTAACACACAGTCTAAGGATCGAGAGAGGACGGCGTGAGCCATTTGGCTCTGATACCATGATAGAATTCAAGAGTATGATTAGTAATGAGCCAACAAGGCTCTATAATACAAGCATGCAAGGAAGAGAAGGGTGGAGGAGGAGCTAACCCTATTGGCCACTAAGTTGGCCAATGGGTGAGGTGCCTTGTGGAGTAGGCAACCTCACAATGTGGCTAGGTTGGGATTGGTTGGTCTAAGGACCAAAAGTTGGCAAGTGCCAACCAAGGGCCAAGACCAAATCCAATCTTGACCAACCACAAAGTGTGGTTGGAGTGTACACCCAACCCCCCAAGAACCTAAAGGACTACACCTATTCTAGCCTATGAATGTTGTATATAGTGTACAATTACAACAGCTCTTTGGGTTTTTGTGTGTGGGGGTGTATGGTGAACGCGTGCAGTGGCAGGGACAGCAGCGGCGTGCCTCTCGTGGCGCTGTTTGGTGGTCCCAGCGACGGCCGGACGAGCAAGTGAGTTGGTTGTTAACAAGGTGACTTTTGAGTCGACTCAAAAGGCACCTCGTTTGGTGCTCCCAGCGACGGCCGGACGAGCAAGTGAGTCGGTTGTTAACAAGGTGACTTTTGAGTCGACTCAAAAGGCACCTCGTTTGGTGCTCCCAGCGACGGCTGGACGAGCAAGCGAGTTGGTTGTTTTCTTGGGAAAGTGCGTGTGTGTGTGTGTGTGTGTGTGTGTGTGTGTGTGTGTGTGTGTGTGTGTGTGTGTGTGTGTGTGTGTGTGTGTGTGTGTGTGTGTGTGTGTGTGTGTGTGTGCGAGCTTAGCTCTGATCGCCAAGCAGCAGGCGGCGACAGCAAAGATCTCGGACGAGGATCTTCTGAGGCTGCAGTGGCTGGCAGAGCTGCAGGTGCTGCAAATTCATTTACCATACCTCCTCACCCTGCAGCCTTCCGCTTTTCCCTTTCCTTCCCCCCCCTTTCCAACAAACAGGCGGCGTGTTGAAGTGATAGAGTTTCTGGTCGAGAGAGAGTTCAATCTGGCGCTGGAGGTGATCCACTTCCTGCACCGGCTCCCATGCACTGGCTGGTCATTTACCCTGGATTTTTCTCTTCTTCCTCCGTATCAACAGGCGGCGTGTTGAAGTGACAGAGTTTGTGGCGGAACGAGAGTTCGATCTGGCGCTGGAGGTGATCAACTTCCTGCATCTGCCGGCCGTAGGCAGCTGCTTATTTCTATGTTTGGACCTCTGTCTCCTCCCCCACCAACAGGCGCCGTGTGGAGGTTACTGAATTTCTCGTGGAGAGAGAATTCGACCTGGCGCTGGAGGTGATCAACTTCCTGCACCTGCCAGCTGTGCAGATCTACGCCAGCGTGGCAGCCTCGCTGGCGGAGAAGCAGCAACACCGCGTGCTGTTTGAGGGGTTGATGGATCGGATCAAGTACATGCTGCCGCCCGCTGACATGGATGAGGTGAGCTGTGAGCTGTGGGAGATGAGTGCATTCGTTGCTTGGGGAAATTCCTTCCTTTGCCTTGAGAGAAGCAGCAGCACCGTGTGCTTTTTGAGGGGCTCATGGATCGGATCAAGTACATGCTGCCGCCCGCTGACATGGATGAGGTGAGCTGCGATGAGACGACTCAAACGAGAGCTGGGAGACTCATGGGTGTCATGTATTCCTTGCTCTGAGGAGTCTCTCTCTCCATTGCAGGTCTTCATTCATCGTTTCCCCCTCCATCGTTTCCCCCTCCTCTGGAATTCCGCACACGTGTCCTCAGGTGATTGGAGCAGCAGTGATGGTCTACACCCACACCGCCGTCAAGCTCTCTACTCTCTCCCTGACCTTCACCGGGCGGCAAGACATGTCCCGATCTGTGAAGCTGCCAAAGGAGCAAATTGACCGACTCATCCACATGCTGTCAGACGAGCACAAGTGAGTCAGACGAGCACAAGTGAGTCAGACGAGCACAGGTGAGTCAGACGAGCACAAGTGAGTGAGACGAGCACAAGTGAGTCAGACGAGCACAGGTGAGACAGACGAGCACAAGTGAGTGAGACGAGCACAAGTGAGTGAGACGAGCACAAGTGAGTGAGACGAGCACAAGTGAGTGAGACGAGCACAAGTGAGTGAGACGAGCACAAGTGAGTGAGACGAGCACAAGTGAGTGAGACGAGCACAAGTGAGTGAGACGAGCACAAGTGAGTGAGACGAGCACAAGTGAGTGAGACGAGCACAAGTGAGTGAGACGAGCACAAGTGAGTGAGACGAGCACAAGTGAGTGAGACGAGCACAAGTGAGTGAGACGAGCACAAGTGAGTGAGACGAGCACAAGTGAGTGAGACGAGCGCAAGTGAGTCTTTTGATTTGCGTAAGTCTGCTTAGTTCAAGTAAGTCTGTTAGCTTTCATCCCGCTGTGTGCGCACATGCTCTCATCCACATGCTGTCAAACGGGCATAAGTGAGCCATTTCACGTAAGTCACTTCACATAAGTAAGTCCCTCTGCTGAAGTGAGTCGGCTAGCATAACTAGCCTTGTGCTAACTCCTTTATCCACCCTGCTCATGCCTCTCCAAATCTCCCTCCCACCTTCCAGGAAGGTTCTCTTCAATGTGGCATGTCGCAGGCTGCGCCTGGCCTTTCAGATCGCCACGGGGCACTTCCAGTCTCAAGGTAGCCAGGGGGGTGTGGCTGCAAGTGCCGCAACCCCCGCTGCTACCAGCAGCAGCGGCGGCAGCAGCAGCGGTGGAGCGGGGTTTGGGCTGGTGTACCCTTTACAGAGTCGCATCAACGATGTGATTTTCATCATGCACGAAGCTCGGAACGCACCCAAGGTCCGGGAGCTGTGTCGTGAGTGGCTGGCGGCTCGGGGCGTTGTGATTGACAATGTGGAGCCGCACTCACAGCCTCACTTGCTCCCTTACACCCACGCATGGCCTCTTGGGCACGGGGCACAGCTGCCGCCACAAGCCCTGCGCTAGTACCTAGTATCTGGCCTCTGTAGTTGTTGTGTGGAGTGGCTGGCAGGTCGAGGCGTTGTGATTGACAATGTGGAGAAGCACTCACAGGCTCATTTGTTACCTCATCAGGCATGGCCTCTTGGGCACGGGACACAGCAGCCGCACGCCCTGCGTCAGTAGTTTAGCTGTTGTGGTTTGATCTGCCAGGAGTGGCTGGCGGCTCGGGGCGTTGTGATTGACAATGTGGAAAGACACGCACAGCCTCACTTGCTCCCTCATCAGGCATGGCTCCTCGGGCAAGGGACACAGCCCCCGCAAGCCCTGCGCCAGTGATTTAGCTTTTGTATGTTGATGCCATATTGGAAGGAATATCGCTGGATGTTTGTGTGGGCATGATCCCCGCTGTAGGATCCTCAATACTAGCTAGTGAGGCACCTTTTCCCCCGCAGCCACCTCAATCCTTACCGTGTTATGTATGTATGGTGTTTTTTACGCACTCAAAATTTGCCCAATGTGGACTCAAAGCACCAAGACATACAGTATCTTGACACTTTTGCTATAGCCTCTCCACTAGCTGTCATGTGGTCCACACCGCAAACGATGCACGACAGTAAACCTCTACTTGCTGATTCCTAGCCTGCCGTATCTGGCTTTTGAAAAAAAAAGATATACAGCTATTTCTGTGCAATGTGCTCCAGAACATTTCGAAGACATCCACAAGAAGACAAGCTCTTCCATGCTAAACCGAAGCAGCAGCCATAGCCATGAGTGCATAGAGAAGGGCAGACGCATTGTGGTAAGTGGTGTGCAGGGCGGCAGCTGGCAGGCAGCTGGCAGCACGTTATTGGAGTGGACGGCGAACAGGCAGGTGGCAAAATCCAAGCGCCATGCTGGGAAAGAGGAGGGAGAGGGAGAGGTGGAAGAGGGCGACGAGCGCTCCAGACAGCATGGCAGCGTTGATCCTGAGGGAAAGAGAGGCATGGAAGGGGATAGCATAGGGGGGGGAAGTTAGTCAAACAAGACTTGGCCTGCTGACTTGATTTGACAAAAGCATGCTTTGTGTTGACTTACTGACTTCAGTTCCGAATAGGCAAGGGTAAGAACAAAATTACCCAACCCAGTGGAATTGGATTGCTAGGAAAGAGTGTGCTTGGTGAGGTGTGGAAATTACCCAACTTAGAACAAAAGCAAACCTCTTGCCAAACCTCAAGCCTCTCGCGAGCCTGCCTCGCCTCTCACCTGCCAAACCTCTCACCTGCCAAACCTCTCACCTGCCAAACCTCTCACCTGCCAAACCAGTGTCGCTTCGCAGGCTGAAGCAGAGGCAGCTGTAGCAGCTACACCCCCTCCGGTCCCATCAGGCAGCAACAAATGACATAGCAACAAGGCCGTAGCACTCATGCTATCCCCTCCGCCTCCTCCTGCTGCTCATGCTCCTCCTGCTGCTGCTCCTCCTGCTGCTGCTCCTCCTGCTGCTGCTCCTCCTGCTCCTGCTGCTGCTGCTGCTGCTGCTGCTGCTGCTGCTGCTGCTGCTGCTGCTGCTGCTCCTCCTCCTGCTGCTGCTGCTGCTGCTGCTGCTGCTGCTGCTGCTGCTGCTGCTGCTGCTGCTGCTGCTGCTGCTGCTGCTGCTGCTGCTGCTGCTGCTGCTGCTGCTGCTGCTGCTGCTGCTGCTGCTGCCGCTAGTTCTGGTAATACCCCTGCCGTCTCCCCTCCACCGCTTGGTTTAAGAGACACAAGCGAAAAAGCAGAGCCCATAGAATAGGACCCCTTTCCGCCCCTGCCACAAGCCACAGCAGCCCATCAGCACTGCCCTACAGTTTGACCCCAAACTTCTCCTCAAACAGCTTGTCTGAACAGTGAAGAAACTGGCACAAACACACCGTTTTCTTAGTAGCCTCCAAGTTCACAAGCTGCTGCGCTGGTGCAACTCTCAACCCAAGCTCGGTATTGCTTGAAACAACCCCAAATAACGGTCCACTCTTTCTTTCTTCTGCTCCCCATTCACCCTCTACTTTCTCCACAATGGTAGACACAGAATCCAGCTTGCTCCTTTGTTTCTCAGCTCCAACACTCGTCCGACTGGCCATCTCGCGTGCCACAACCTCATAGCCCATTCGCACCAGTGCCGATGACCATTGTTCGGCTAGCTTAGCCTCCTCCGTCCCTCTTATTGCCAGCAAGGGGCAGTACAGGAATCTTGACCTGTTGTCCATCGACTGCGCCGTTCGGCTTGATCTTAGGTCCTGACTCACCCTCCGTGGACGAGCCTTGCGGAGGAACCCTTGGGTTTTCGGACATGCCGCAGTCTGATTCGCCGGTCCAAACTCAACCCAAGAAAAGAAGGGTATGCAATAATCTCCATTATAGAGAGCCCCATGTCCCGTTTTAGGTACTCCACCTTGGGCTTCAAGTTCACTTTCCAACTGTAATGGATAGATGCCGGGTACCTCATAACCAGATCCACCACCAATGAGCCCTGCATCTCTCGACGCTTAGTCTTCGGAAATCATTTTCCTCTGCCAAACAATTACCTCAATCACCTTCCCCCAACATTTGCCTCCCACTTCCCACTTCTCCACTGCTCTCCAATGCCTCTTCCACTTCTCGCACAAGCTCTCTGAAACTTTCCCTTATGGCATCTTCACTAGCACTCATCAGTGTCGGAAATCGTGCCACCACCCGGACAGCATTCTCTCGGCCAATCAAATCAGCCAATACCGCCACCTTGCCATGCACATTCTTCTTCGATAGTTTCAGAACCTGCGAGTAACTCCTTGCCACTCTTCCTGTTGCCTCCTCCCCCACCAGCTCCACAAAGAACTGGAGCTTAGCTAAAAGAGCTTCTTTGCTAAACCCGAGGATGTTGGGGGCACGATGAAGCACAGAGCTCGCAATGGAGGGGGTGCCTGGGGGAGTGAAGGACTGGAGAATGGCGATATTCTCTGCGATGTGATAGGGATGAAGAGTGACGATGGCAGGACAGTTAACGATAAGCCTGCTTAGGTGGCTTGTGTCCAGATGCGGCTCATCTTGTTGCTGCTGCAGGAGGCCTGTGCTGCTACTAACTGCTTCTACCTTAGTTCCACACCCCGCGTTAAAATAGACTGACAGTGCGTCAAGCTGAGTACTCACCGCCTCTTTTCTCCGATTCAAGATGGACGGACATCTCTCTATAATCACACCCAGCTTGTCCACAGGAACCCCTGCCTTCTCCACCAAAATGTCCAGGTTCGTTGAATGTGGCTCACAGCAGAGTAAGTTCCATCCAAGTCGGAGGACCATGCCCAATTTGCTACGGTGGACGCCATGAGCCAAAAGAAACTCAAGGGTGTATCGAATCTGTCGGAGGGAGACTCGGAGCCAGTTTGGTCCTTTCTCAGTGATGAAGGCAATGTCGGCACGAGATATGCCGTATGACTGGAGGAGACGGACACGTGGCAAGAGGTCATTGGCGGGATTGGAGCGCAGGAGTTGGGGCTTATAGGCGAGGAGGGAAGCGACAGTGGAAGGGGAGGAGATACCGAGGTGGGAGGAGAAGAAGCGGTAGAGGGAGAGGAGGGAGGAGGGAGATACGACCCGCCGGCTCTTGATTGGAGAAGGAGGGGGTGTGGGAGGAGATGTGGCGACAGGTGCATCCTCCTCACTCGCTTCTGCTTCTTCTTCTTCTTCCTCCCCAAATCCTTCTACACTCTCCTCCTCGTCTTCCCCCTCCTCCTCATTTCCCCCATCTTCCTCTTCCGCCTCTTTCACTGTTCCCCTGATCAATCTGTCCCCATTGCTTCTTATATCACTCTCCCACTCCTCCAACTCCCCTCTAACAATCTGAGCCCCGAATTTCTCCCTCAGCACTTCAGCAATCACTGCCACTGCCTCCTCCTCCTCCTTGCAGCCTTTCGTCCCGTAGCTCTTCCTCCTGCCTCCCTCACTCTTCCCCTTGCCTCCCTCACTCTTCCCCGCTGCATTCCCGGCTACTACCCTCTCAACCCTCTCATCCCCACCTCCCTTTTCTCCCCCTTCCAATTTCCTGATGCTCCTCTGACCTCCTCCCCTATCCACCCTCTCCTCGTCCTTCACTGTACACGTTTTAAGCTCCGCTTGCACTGCTACTAGAGGCCTGCTTCTGGGAGGTGATTTTGACCCAGAAAATGCAGTCTCCGCCTCGGACGCTTCTGCATCTGCTGGTCTGGAAGACGCAGCAGCCGCGGACCACGCCACGAAGCTTCGGCCGTGGGATGAAAACGTCTTTCGAGGCGCCTCGAAGTTTCCACATGGATTTCGGAGTTGAAAAGACGTGCTTCGCGCATATTCGTTTGGATTCGATCCGAACCGATCGAGGCTTGGCAAGGAAGGAACGTAAGATCGCGTAAGGAGGCTGGGAATCGAACCTACAATTTGCCGTGACGTATGAGGTAGGACCAGCCATAGAAAACGGCGTGCTGATCTACGCGAGGCGACGTAAAAGCTCATGAATCCGTTGATTTCGTTGCATTCGTCGAATTCGTCAAATTTAGCCTGGATCCTCGCTAACCTTAGCTAGCTAGTGACGCGAAACGTGAACTCGCAATTGGCCTGTGCGGATTCGATCATCGAAATCTGACGGTGCGGATTCGATAATCGAAATCTGACGACTATCAGGGAATACGTATCTCAATGAATTATTGATGCCTCGAGCTACTATTCTAGCTGGCAACTAGCTTCTATGGGACTACCAACGAAAACAGCATGACGCTCACCAAGATCAAAGGGCGTGGCTATATCAGGTGCTTTGTAGAACGCTCGAATACGTATACAGAGTGGTTGAGCTAGGTGCTATGCCAATTCCTGCTTATGTGAACTCTCTTCTGTATGGGGACTTTTCGCCAGTCAAGTGTCGGGGTCTTGGGATTTGACCGAACGCAACGAGACGCAGATACTATTTTCGCCAAAAAACCTGTAACCGTGGCTGCTTCGCATTTATGCATCGCGAGATAAATGCAACCAGAATGATTCGCATTCTCGCCAAGGAGGTGCTGGTGTGACCATGATCCCCGCTATACGATCCCGAGTACCTTTCTAGATTTTGAGGCATCTGTTCCCCCACACCACAAGCCCTACTGTGTTATAGGAAGCAAAGGTGGTCTAAGAAAGTAACGAGATTTACACAAGGTGGTCTCTAATTCAAAAGCCCTTGTACCGTACCTCATTCCTTTTCGTATGAATGCATATACAATGTGACGCCATCTCTATATCACAAAAAGACATACAGTTGCAATAACTTCTCCACTAGCTGTCATATGATCCATACCGAGGGAACTGACGACAGTAACTTCATTAATTGCTGCTTCTTGCTCTATCATAAACCCTGATAAGATCCTTACGTGTTGACTCAAGGGACCTTTCAGATGGCGTAGGCAGAGTGATATCAGCTCAGATTTCACACTTTGACCCCTAACTTCTCCAACTGTTTGTCTCTACCCCAAAGAAACTGCTGCAAGCACACAGCTTTCCTGGCCGCCTCCAGATTCACAAGCTGCTGCTCTTGGACATTTCTCCCTCCTGGCTCGTCACTCCCTAGGAAACCCCCAAGTAACAGTTTATTGCCACTATCCTCCCCTTGGCATTCCTGCTATTGCCTGTCACCCATTCCTTCATTCTTTCCTTTCTTCCTCTCTGCTTTCAATCCTCTCTAACCCCTCCACTTTGTCAGACACAGAACCCAGCTGGCTCCTCTCCTCTCCAGCTCTCGTCGAAACAGCCTTCCTGTCTCCAACACAGCCATAGCCCTGCGGCAATCCCAAGGGCCATGCTGGGGAAGAGGAGGGAGAGGGAGAGGTGGAGGAGGCCGAAGAGAGCTGCAGAGAGCATGGCAGCGCCCATCCTGGGGGGAAAGAGGCAGGAAAGGGGATAGTGCGGGAGAAAAGAGGGGAAAGATACAAGAGGGACGATATCAAGTGAGTGAAGAAGGGAAAGAAGAGTGATATTGGATTGATGAGAGAGCGCGAGCGCTATGGGAATGGAGGAAGTTATCAAACCCAAAAAGATGGTCGTAGTGGAGCCTTGCCAAACCTCACTACCGAGCCTCCTGCCGAGCCTCTCACCTGCCGAGCTTCTCTTGTAGGGCCGTGAGCAGCAGCCCTCTGAACAGCAGCTCCTCCGCTACAGACAGTGACACCGCCACCCACAGAAACAGCTGTAGCAGGTCCAGCAGAGGCAGGGCTGCGACAGCTGTAGCAGAAGCAGCTGTAGCAGCCACAACCCCTCAGGTCCCATCGGGCGGCAACAAAGGACCCTGCAATAATGCTGTGGCACCAACACCTAGCGGCCTGACAGTTTGATATTCACAGTGTGGAGGCACAGACTCAGGCATTGGCACACACCCTCACACTCAGGCATGGACTGGGGCCCGGGGCACATTGGAAGCCTTCGAAGCCTAGCCCTACTGTTTGACCCCAAACCTCTCCTCAAACTTCTTGTCTGTGAAGTGAAGAAACTGGTGCAGGCCTACCCTTTTCTTTGACACCTCCAGATCCAGAAGCTGCCGCTCCGTAACAACTCTCTCCCCTGTCTCATCATTGCTCCCGAACGGCCCACTCTTCCCTTCTTCCGCTCCCCATACAGTCCCCTCTACCCCCTCCACATTGCCAGACACAACACCCAGCTTGCTCCTCTGTATCCCAGCTTCAATCGAGTCATCCTTCCTGTCTCCAACACTCATCCGGCTTGACATCTCGCGTGCCACAACCGCATAGCCCATTTGCACCAGCGCCACATGTCGCGGTCTGATTCGCCCATCCAAACTGTACCCAAGAAATGGAGGGTAGTCAAGCACCTCCATTATAGAGAGCCCCATTTCCCGTTTCAAGTACTCCACCTTGGGCTTCAGGTTCGTTTTCCAACTGTAATGGATAGACGACGGGTACCTCATAACCAAATCCACCACCAACCGATGAGCCCTGCATCTCTCAACACTTTGTGCTCGAGAGTATTCCCCCCCTGCCAAACAGTTACCTCTATCACCTTCCCTCAACATTTGCGTCCCACTTCCCTCTTCTCCGCTGCTCCCCAATGCCTCTTCCACTTCTCGCACAAGCTCTCTGAAACTTTCCCTCACGCCACTTTCACTAGAACTCATTAGCGTAGGAAATTGTGCCACCACCCGCACAACGTTTTCTTGGCCAATCAAATCAGCCAATGCCGCCACTTTACCTTGCAGATTCTCCCTCGATAGTAGCAGAACCCCTGGGTAAATCCCCGCCACTCTTCCTGCCCCTTCCTCCCCCACCAGCTCCCCAAAGAATTGGAGCTTAGCCAAGAGAGTTTCTTTGCTGTAACCAAGAATGCTCGGGGCGCGACGAAGCACAGAGCTCGCAACGGAGGGGGTGCCTGGGGGAGTGAAGGACTGCAGAATGGCGATATTCTCTGCAATGCGATAGGGAGATTTTGAGAGAATGAATGGACAGTTCAGGATAAGCTTGCTAAGGTGGCTCTTGTCCAGATGCGGCTCATGTAGTCGCTGCTTCAGGGAGCTTGTGCTGGAAGTATCCGCTTCTACCTTCCTTCCAGATCCCGCGTAGAGATAGGCTGATAGCATCTCAAGCTGCATTTTCACCGTCTCTTCACTCCGAGTCAAGATGGCCGGCCATCTCTCTATAATCACACCCAGCTTGTCCACAGGAACCCCTGCCTTCTCCACCAGAATGTCCAGGTTCGTTGAATGAGCCTCATAGCAGAGTAAGCCCCATCCGTACAAAAGCACCGAGCCCAATCTGCTTTGGCGGATGCCTTTAGCCAAGAGAAACTCAAGCACACTCTGAATCCGTGGCAGGGAGGATCGGAGCCAGGCTGGATTTCTCAGAGTCATGTGCACGATGTCAGCATTGGAAATGCCGTATGATTGAAGGAGATGGACACGTGGCAGGAAGTCATTGGTGGGATTGGAGCGGAGGAGTTGGGGCTTATAGGTGAGGAGGGAAGCGACAGTGGAAGGCGAGGAGATGCCGAGGTGGGAGGAGAAGAAGCGGTAGAGGGAGAGGAGGGAGGAGGGAGATACGACCCGCCGGCTCTTGGCTGGAGATGGAGGGGGTGTGAGAGGAGATGTGGCCCCGGGTGCATCCTCGTCACTCGCTCCTGCTCCTTCTTCTTCCTCCCCAAATCCTTCTACACCCCCCTCCTCCTCCTCTTCCTCCTCCTCTTCCTCCTCCTCCTCATTTCCCCCATCTTCCTCTTCCGCCTCTTTCACTGTTCCTCTGACCAATCTGTCCCCACTGCTAGTTATATCACTCTCCCACTCCTCCCACTCCTCTCTCACAATCTGAGGCCCGAATCTCTTCCTCAGCACTCCAGCAATCACTGCCACTGCCTCCTCCTCCTTCTCCTCCTCCTTGCAGCCTTTCCTCCCGTGTCTCTTCCTCATGCCTCCCTCACTCTTCCCCGCTGCATTCCCAGCTACTACCCTCTCAACCCTCTCATTCCCACCTCCCTTTTCTCCCCCTTCCACTTTCCTGATCCTCCTCCGCCCTCCTCTCCCATCCCCCCACTCCTCGTCCTTCACTGTACGCGTTTTAAACTCCGCTTGCACCGCTATTAGAGTCTTGCTTTTGGGAAGTGATTCCGACCCAGAGATAGCAGTCGCTGCCTCGGAAGCTTCTGCGCCTGCTGCCCTGGAAGACGCACCAGCGGCAGACCATGCGGCGAAGCTTCGGACTTGGGATGAAAAGGTCTCATGAGGTGTCTCTAAGCTTCGGCATGGGTTTCGGATTTGAAAAGACGCGGTTCGCGCAGGTTCGTTTGGATTTGATCCGATCTGATCGTGGCTTGACGAGAGAGGAACAGAAGATCGCGATGCTATTCGGTGCGTTTGAGATGTTACACATATTCGATCGACAAATGGCCGTGACGCATGGGGTAGAACTAGCCATAGCCAACGGTGAGCTGACCTGCGCGAGGCGACGTAAAAGTTCATGAATGCGTTAAACTCGTTGCATTCGTCGAATTCGTCTAATCCGTCCTATTTATCGTGTATGCCAGGACCCTCGCTGATCTTGGGTGGCTGGTGAAATCTCGAGTTACCTACGCGAGTACGGATTGAATGATGGATAGTTGAAGACTATCTCAGGGGGATTGATGCCTCGAGCTCCTATTTTAGGCTAAGTATTTTACTAGGTAACTCTTTTTTAGGTAGCGTCTAGCTGTCCTGTGATGTGGACTGGGTTTCCTGGGGACTAAATGAGACGAGTGTGATGATCAGTGTCCAGGAGTGCGGCTTAATCAGGTGCGTTGCGTTTACAGACTCTATAATTACACAGAATGGTTGAGCTAGGTGCCGAGCAATTACCATTTTCCACTCTGGTGAATGCTTCCCCCTAATCGTCAGCCCTGGGGATTCCCGAGGTGAGCACTTCCACCCAACTGTCGGAATTTGACCGAACAAAACGAGCTCTGATAGTTTTGTCGCCAGGACTTGTAACTCTGGTTGCTGCGCATTTCTACATCGCGGGAAAACACACAACTTCGTTCGCCAGGCCCATGGGTTGTTGTTGTCGTCTCGTCTCTTCGCTAACGAAGAGCCAGGCTTCGCCGTCGCGAAAACAGTGCGTCGCGAGGAAATGCTCGGAATATGAACCAGTTTGATCGAGGTGTTTGAAACGACCCTCGCGGCTGGTACGACCGATACAATCCGAACCGACATACACACAAAAAAGGGAACAGTAAGATGCTACCGCTGTTTATTCCTGCAAAACACAGGGTCGACTTCCTGTCCGTCTGTTATCAACAGGTGTGCGATTTTCAGTAGTGCTAGTCAAATTTCACGTTTTACTTTTCTGAAAACGAGCGTAGAAGCATTAGAGTGTTTCAGGCAGTCTAGAAAACGAGCTTAGGAGCATCGGAGCGCGCGCCGCCATCATGTGGCACGAGGCGCGGCGGTCGGAGAAGCGCGTGCACGAGATGATGGACGCGGCGAAGAAGCGCGCCGAGCGGCGCGCGGATCAGCGGTCTCGGCGCGCGGGGGATCCGACGCAGCTGCTGCGCGTGGCGGGCACCAAGCTCCGCCTGGCGCACGACTCCGCCGTCTACCAGTCCGCGCAGGACCTCTCCGGCCTGTCTGTGACCCCTTATCCCTCCACCCTTTCAAGATATCAAATCAGTGGACTTCGCGGCCTGTCTGTGACCCCCTATCCCTCTACCCTTTCTTTGGATTCACGGAGAGGAGGCCTGTCTGTGACCCCTCTCCTTTCCACCCTTCCAAGGCTGGCCATCGCCTAATAGGCATTCCCCTGACTTGTCTCCACGGGCTCATAAGCCTGTCTGCGACCCCTCTATCCCTCTAGTGTTTTAATCGCCGCCTTCACCGTGCCGTGCCCTATTGCCTTCCGGTGCATCCCCCCTTGTTCACTCCCCTTCCCTATTCCCCTCTTTCTCTCGCTCTCCACTTCTCCTCTTCTCATCCCCCCCCTCCCGCCCTCACCCTCCTTCGCCCCTCCCCCCTTCCCCCTCAAATCGCCTTTCCGATTCTCCCTCTTCCCCCTGCTTCCTGCGCTCGTTTTCTCATGTAACTCCCATTTTCGTTGGCCATTCTATGCATCACATGTGATCTGCAGTAACGCCATTTGAGTTGACGGATGTTATGTTTACATTCAATAACAGATTATGTTTTTGTATTGACCCTTTTTTTATATTCTTTTCTTTCGGTGTCGTGCTAGGATCTGCCCGCGCTGCGCTATTTCCGTCACGTGTTTCGCTATGCTAATGCCCCTCCTTTTTTCTTGCCCTCCTGCTGCCTTCCCTCCCTTTTCTCTCCTCTTCACCTCGCTTTCCTCTGTTTCGCGCTTTGCTGCTTCTGGCTGTGCCTCGCTCCTTCCGCTGTGCTCCGTGTCCCGTACTCCTCTCTCCTTTCTCTCGTCTGGTGCGGCGCATCCCGTTCCACCCCGCTCGACGGCCCCTGCAGCATTCCATGGAACAACAGAGAAGACACGCTCATAGACAGGTAAGTGGGCGAGCGTCGTAATCCAGTTCAGCAAAAATAAAAAAAATCAATCAGGACACGCTCATAGACAGGTATAAAGTGTAATGGGACAATATAGAAGGTGTGTTGTTTACAACGTGTTCCAGCTGCTGCTGGTCAGTCATTGTCAACTTCACACACCTGACAATTATGGCTTTCTGTGGCACTTCAAGAAAATGGCATTCCTTCATAAGCGCGGGCCATGGCAGTTAGGTATAATTGGTGCTCCCCATGTGCGTTCCTTCCATGCCTGATGTATTTATTTCGCGACATTTATGTATCTGAAGTGCTTCTCCCACCCACCCCTACCCATTTCCACCACCATTGACCACTCTCTGGCACAGGTACGACGGGCAAGCCATGCTGGATTTTATTCGGGATTAAAAATCATACAGGCATGGGGCAAGGGAGCTGAGCCATGCCCACTCTCAGACCGCCACCCATCTTTCCCCCATCTCCCTCTTTTCATAACCCCCACCTGTGACAACACAGGTACGACGGCCGTGCGATGCTGGATTTTATCCGGGAATATGATCCGCACAGGCATGGGGCGAGGGAGCTGACAGAGCCGCCCAGCACCAACCTGTTACCCGTCTATACCCCCTGTCCCTGTGCATACCCCCACCTGCGAGTTGACTTTTGAGTCGACTCAAAAGCCAGCACCAACCTGTTACCCGTCTATCCCCCTTGTCCGTGCGCATACCCCCACCCGTGACAACACAGATATGACGGGCGGGCTATGCTGGATTTCATTCGAGAGTATGATCCGCACAGGCACGGGTCGAGGGAGCTCACAGAGCAGCAAGAGGAGGAGGAGGAGGAGGAGGCGTGTAACTTTGAGCGGTATCGAGACCTTGTGCGGCTGGGCTGGCATGCAAGTGAGTAGCCTTTTCTGCATATTGAGTGAGAGAGAGGAGCAGCAAGAGGAGGAGGAGGATTTGTGTAACTTTGAGCGGTACCGAGACCTTGTGCGGCTGGGCTGGCATGCGAGTGAGTAGCCTTTTCTGCATATTGAGTGAGAGAGAGGAGCAGGAGGAGGAGGAGGCGTGTAACTTTGAGCGGTATCGAGACCTTGTGCGATTGGGCTGGCATGCGAGTGAGTAGCCTTACCTGTGTTGTTGTGTCGCTAGGGTTTTGTGTTCCGTGTATTTAACAAGAGAGTGGAGGAGGAGGAGGCGTGGAACTTTGAGCGGTACCAAGACCTTGTGCGGCTGGGCTGATAGTTGATAATACTTGGGTCTTACTTACGTGTTGATTAATGATAGAGGAGGAGGAGAAGGAAGCAGAGGTTGAAAGGAACAGAGGCAGGGACGGAGGAAGAGGAGCAGGAGGAAGATGATGCACGCAACGCATTTCAATTCAGAACTTCTCACCTGTCACACAATGCTACATCACAAGTAAAGCACTATGATGGATTATACGCTTTGGTGCTTAAGCGTTTAGCGTTTGTACGCTAGCGTGTACACGCTAAACGCGAAACGCTAGCGAAAACGCTATACGCAGCCCATATTTTTTTGGGGGCTGCCCGCCTACCCAAAAAAAAATCGAATAGCTCAAAAGCAGCGGAATTGCACGACGAGCAATTCTGTGAACTCAGATTGCACGTCAAGTGTCTGTCGTGGCTGGAAATTGGATTCATGACCTGGAGTCGCGTTTATCACCTTCACATTTTGCACGTTCAGAATTGCATGGTCAAGTATGTCGAGTCGCGCAAGCACGTTGCTACAATTCAATCGCTCCACTTCACCGCATTCAAACACACATCATCTATCCAGTCCAACCATTCGTGTCCTCATCCCCGTCACCCAGCATGCTATTAAAGCTCAAGACCCAAATTGCGCAAGATTACTAATCTTGCGTAAGTTTGAGTGCTGAGGGGTGGGTAGAGTCGAGGAGAGTGTTGGGAAGGTGACCTGTCTGATTTCGCCCGTAACACTTGGTTTTTTCGCTGAGTCAGCGAACTTCAGGGGGAAACGTGGGTTTGGGGACCTGGAGTCCCAAATTGCAGAGTAGTAAAACTCGATGCTTTGGCAGTGAGTCTGGCTTCGACCAATCAGATTGCATCTCACCTATTGTAACCAAATTTTCGCCACACACCAGCACAGAAAACGAGAAGTGTGCAAGATTACTAATCTTGCCCTGCGCGGCCCGCAATTTGGGCCTTGAGCTTTAAGCCACTCGTCAAAATGTCAATCTCATTCGGTTTTCACCTCCCGCTAGCTAGTTAGCATAGCACGCTCCTACGACTATGTCCTCCTCTCCATCTCCCACTTCGCCTTCCGTCCAGACTGTGGAGAGTGCGAGGGATCGTCCCGCTGCGTCACGGGAATACCTTCCCGATGTAGCACACCCAGTGTTTAAGCACTTCAGGCTCATCAAGCGGGAGGAGGGCAAGGCACAGCAGTACGAGTGCAAATACTGCCCCCTTGTCTTCTGTGGTGCCGCCATCCGTTGCGCTCAACACCTGACGTCATGGAAGACAAAAAAGCGCCGGGAGGTGACGCTTTGCAAGAATGCCCCGGCTGATGTTCGCCTCGCGATGAAGACCAAGTACGAGAAGCAGGCCGCAGATGCAGATGAGAGGCGGCGATCGACTGAGGCTGCGATTGCCTCGGTGACACCAGGTGGGAAGCGGTCCCGCATAACCGACTATCTCGCGGGCGACACTGCATCGGCAAGACGCGAAGCACATCAGTCGCTTGCGCTGATGTTTGCGGGATGTCACATCCCGGAGCAAATCGTCGACCATCCTCTCTTCGTCAACGCAATCAGAGACGTCGCCCGCGCCGGCGAAAACTATGTTCCACCAGGCCGGAAGTACATCGGCGGTAGTGGACTTCAAGCATGCCGCCGTGGCATCGAAAGCGGGTTGGTGGGCATCAGAGCAAGCTGGAAAAAGGTTGGAGTAACTGTCGCGTCCGACATGATGACGGACAGAAACGGGAGGCCGCAGGCTAATGTCTTCCTCGTTAACGACGCGGGCGCCGTCTTGCATGTGTGCGTGGACTGCAACATGGAGAAGAAGACAGGCGGATACATAGCGGGGTTACTAAGGCCCGTGGTGGAGGAGGTGGGGCCGGAGAACATCGTCGCTTTTTGTATGGACGGCGGCTCCAACTACGCGGTTGCGTGCCAGCAGTTGGTCGCAGAATGGCCCCACATTCAGATTGTCCCTTGTGCGACCCACGTCCTGGATCTCCTCATGGAGGATGTGGGGAAGCTTGGGTGGGCGAAAGGGGTGGTGGATCGGGCTGGGGAATTGAGTTCCTTCGTCCGCAACCACCACTGGACGCGGGGGTACTTGCGGACGCCGGCGCTGGTGGAGGGGACCGTGCTGCAGGCGTTGAAGCCAGCGGGGACACGCTTCGGGACACAGTATATAACTGTTTCTCGCCTGTGTGCCCTTCGTAACTCCCTTACCCAGATGGTGCTCTCCGACCTGTGGAAAGATTGGGCGGTGGGGGATCGAAAGAAAGCAGCGGATGGGTTTGCCGCGCATGTACTCGATGCGGCTTGGTGAAAGACCGCAGAGTTCTTCACGAAGCTCATGAAGCTCCCCTTCATCGCGATGCGGCAGACGGATGGGAGCGCAACGGGGATGATGGGGCGAATGTACGACATAATGCTCCAACTTACCGAGGATGTGGAGGCCCTTGTCGACGCGGATGAGGAGCAGTTGTCCAGCACCGACAAGCAGCAGATCCGCAAAATCCTGAAAGACAGGTGGGACGGGAGTCTTGCATGCGCCATGCACGTGGCGGGACGCATCCTCAACCCCGCCAACCAAGAGGAGGACATCTTCGGCGGGGATGCGGAATGCACAAGGGTGTTCAAGTCTTTCCTGTCCAAGCATGCGGAGTTCCTCACCGAGCGGGAGAAGGAGGGGGGTGATGAGTGCGAGTATTTGCTTGCATTGGGGGACCAGCTGAGGTCTTTCCTTGACCTCAAAGGGAGTTTCGGGATGCCTGAAGCCATTTCACAGAGGGAGAAGGTAAAGGCGGGCACTTACAGCATGGTTAAGTGGTGGCAGTGGAACGGGACGGATGCGCCGCAGCTGTCGTCGCTCGCCGTAAAGGTTCTCTCGCAGCCCGTCTCGGCATCTCCGTGTGAGCGTGGATGGGCGAAGTGGGAATCAGTCCACACTGCGCGACGGAACCGCCTAGGATCCGCTAAATGCTCGGATCTAGTGTACGTCACGCACAACTGGAACGTTGTGCGTGGATGGCACACGCGCCATGATGTGATGCCATCAGTTGTGCGCGGGAATGAGGT
Organism: Closterium sp. Naga37s-1; assembly: GCA_947471745.1. Lineage (NCBI taxonomy): Eukaryota > Viridiplantae > Streptophyta > Zygnematophyceae > Desmidiales > Closteriaceae > Closterium > Closterium sp. Naga37s-1. Next base: position 2,208,172 of record CANJKZ010000966.1, read on the forward strand.
GGAGCCGCCCATCCCCGCTGGCTACAACACCGCGGAGGATATGGAGGAGGAGGAAGGTGAGGACGAGGTCTTGGCGGACGAGTATGAGTAGTAGAAAGGGAACCCGGGTCAAGAAAGGGGTAAATGGTGGTGATAGGTAGAGTAGACTATGTAGTAGCACGGCACATTGATGTTCTATGTATGTCCGTGTGGAATTTTTTGTATGTGGGAAAATATTCTGCAGAAACACATCCCACCAGAACCCCCCCTTGCTGCACTCCCGGAGGATTTTTTTGCCCTGCCCGGGAAAGTTTTTTAGCTGCCCATAAAAGCGTATCCTGGATCAGACCCCTCTCGCGTTTAGCGTATATACACTAGCGTATATACACTAGCGTATATACGACACGCGTATATACGCTAAACGCGTATAATCCATCATAGGTAAAGCACACCGGCTGTGATGTATGCTCTGGTGTTTCCACCGCACCCTGCTGCACCCACAACAGAACACCCTTCACTCGTTTCTGTCCCACCTCCAACAATCACTTTCATCCACGGCATTTATCTTTTATGGCAGAGACTGAGCAGGAGGGATTGCAGCAGGTGGAGCGAGAGATGGAGGCCAGAGCCAACGCTCAGCTCAAGGCTAACAGGTAGCACCTTCTTATTCTCAAATAGCACCTGTACTTTCACTGGTAGCACCTGCCCTTACAGGTAGCACCTGCCCTCACAGGTGGCTCCTGCCCCAGCCCCTCGCAGGTAGCACCTGCCGTCACAGTTAGCACCTGCCCTCGCAGGTAGCACCTGCCGTCGCAGTTAGCACGTGCCCTCGCAGGTAGCACCTGCCTTGCAGGCAGCACATGCTGTCGCATTTCTTCCTTTACCCATCTTTCCGTTGCTGCATATCACCCATCTGACTCTCCTCCTCTCCTTTCTCCCTTCCTTCTTCCGCTTTGCCCAGGCCAAAATTGCCTGCTGCTGCAGCAGGATCCGCAGCAGCACCAGCAGCAGGCAAGGGTTATGCGTCCCTCCTTTTACCCATCTTTCTGTTGCTGCATATCACCCATCTGACTCTCCTCCTCTCCTTTCTCGCTTCCCTCGTTCTTTTCCCCAGGCCGAAACTGCCTACTGCTGCAGCAGGATCCGCAGCAACACCAGCAGCAGGCAAGGGGGCTTATGCTAACATGCCGTTTTCTTATGGAAGCAGTGACAATAACGCAGGTGACTGTAACGAGGAGGAGGAAGAGGAGGATGAGGAGGACGAGGAGGAGGAAGAGGAGGGGGATGGGGGGGAGGGGGGAGATGTGGAGGAATACGGGTGGATGTCTCCTGGTGGGCGGCAGCGTTTGGCAGATATGGCGGAACGGTACGGCATAGAGGAGTACGGGCGGCACATGGATTTGGCAGTATCTGCCTTGGAGAAAGAGAAGAGGATGCGACAGATGGCGGGCAATGATTCGGTAAGCAGATTTCAACAACCCATTTGAGTCATGATAGCATTTTTGGCAGGCGGCGTCTGTGCCCTGACGTGTGTATTTAAACCTGATGTGCCCCATGCTTTAGTGTCACTCTCCCATTCACCCTCCCATCCACTTCCCATTCAATCTCTCCCATTCACTCTCCCATGCCCTGTGTTATGGTATCCCTGCTTCTACTTACCAGCGTCCTTCGCGCAAGGAGAGGAAGAAGCTTGCTCGCCAGGGGAAGGAAGGGGGAGGGCAGGGGAAGAAGCAGCAGGGGAAGGGGGAGGCATGGAAGCAGCAGGGGTTGGTGGGGGTTGGGGGGCACACAGAGGGGCAGAGGGGGCACGATGACAGAGGGAGGGACAGGGAGAGAGAAAGAGGTTGGGATAGGGATAGGGATAGGAGAAGGGAAGGGGACAGGTGGGACAGGGATTCAGACAGAGGCAGGTACAGGGATAGGGATAGGGATAGGGACAGGGATAGGGATAGGGAGCTGGAGAGGGGTAGGGAAAGGGATAGGGGCAGAGGGGAAGACGCAGGGGGAAGGGGGTCAAGAGGGGGTGGAGAGAAGGAGGGCGGGATAGAGTTTATCACCCAGTTTGGCGGGGGTGTTGGTGAGGATGAGGGCTTTGGCAGGGAGAAGGAGAGGAGGGGAGGTGAGGAGGAGAGGAGGAGAGGGTACGGTGGAGAGCGGTTCGAGAGGGGTTTAAGTGGGGATGTTTCGATTGGCTCCCCATCGCCTGCCTCTTCCAAGCAGTCGCCAGCTCTCAGGTAGGCTCATGGTGTGATGTGATGTACGCTTGTGTTTGTCAGATGTTACCTGCTTGTGTTTGTCAGATGTTACCTGCTTGTGTTTGTCAGATGTTACCTGCTTGTGTTTGTCAGATGTTACCTGCTTGTGTTTGTCAGATGTTACCTGCTTGTGTTTGTCAGATGTTACCTGCTTGTGTTTGTCAGATGTTACCTGCTTGTGTTTGTCAGATGTTACCTGCTTGTGTTTGTCAGATGTTACCTGCTTGTGTTTGTCAGATGTTACCTGCTTGTGTTTGTCAGATGTTACCTGCTTGTGTTTGTCAGATGTTACCTGCTTGTGTTTGTCAGATGTTACCTGCTTGTGTTTGTCAGATGTTACCTGCTTGTGTTTGTCAGATGTTACCTGCTTGTGTTTGTCAGATGTTACCTGCTTGTGTTTGTCAGATGTTACCTGCTTGTGTTTGTCAGATGTTACCTGCTTGTGCCGCTTGCCCCACTGTATGTGGTATGCTTCTGCCACATGATTGAGACATCTCACAACATGAGAGATTGCCATCTCAAAACATGAGAGATTGCCATCTCAAAACATGAGAGGTTGCCATCTCAAAACATGAGAGGTGCCTTCTTAATGTGACGCTTGTTCGTGATCATCCAACTCATCTTCTTCTTCTTCTTCTTTTTGTTCTGTTTTTTTTTTTTTTTGTTAACTTATCAATCGCCGCAAAAGTTTTTGGAGTGCTTCGCGGGTCACATAACATTTTTCTCCTGTCCCCACGTCCCCACTCTCCCTCTCGCCACTTCCACCCATCCTCCCCTCCCCACAGCCGTCGCTTGCTTGCACCATCCACACTTCTTCGAGTGGCAGGCGGGGGGGGGAAGGGAGCTGAGGGAGGGGCGAAATAAACAGGACTTTTGAGACAAATCAAGAACTGTTTTCTCTCCCCACTCCCTTCTCTTCACTTCCACCCGTCTTCCCCACAGCCGCCGCTTGCTTGCGCCATCCACGGTGCCTCGAGTGGCAGGGGCGGCAGGCAAGGGAGCCGAGGGAGGGGCGAAGGAGACCCCGCAGGAGAGGCTGAAGCGGCTGATGGCCAAGCAGCTGAACAAACACAGTAGGCTGGGTGTGAAGGGGGGTGAAGTGGGTTGGAGGTGAAAGTGGGTGAAACTAGGGGCTTAGCACGTTGTTGTATGGAGAGAGGGGCGAAGGAGACATCGCAGGAGAGGCTGAAGCGGCGGATGGCGAAGCAGCTGAATAAACACAGTAGGTTGGGTGTAAAGGGGGGTGAAGTGGGTTGGAGGTGAAAGTGGGTGAAACTAGGGGCTTAGCACGTTGTTGTATGGAGAGAGGGGCGAAGGAGACATCGCAGGAGAGGCTGAAGCGGAGGATGGCGAAGCAGCTGAATAAACACAGTAGGCTGGGGGCGTTTTTGGGATGTGCTGGCCCATGTTAAGCTGTATTCAGCCATCTTGGGTCGTGTTGAGCCGTGTTAAGCTGTCCAGCGACGTGCTGGGATGCTTAAAAAAAGGCTAGGGTACAGTAGGATGAAAGTGGAACCGGATGAGATGAAATTTGTCATTTTTCTTAGGCACCTCAAAGGTTGTCTCGTCTCTCGTGACAGGAGGCTGGCGAGAGCTCAGCTTTTTCATCACCCCTGGTTCCTTGTTTTTTTTCTCCCATGCTTCTCCCATACCCTTTTGTGTGTGGCAGTTAAGAAGGATACGGCAGCAGAGAAAGCAAAGAAGCAGGAGCAGGAGAGGTTGAAGCGAGCTAAGCTGGAAGAGACTCGCCGTGCTGCTGCTAGGTACCGTGATAGGAGCAGAAGCAGGAGCAGGAGCTGGAGCAGGAGCAGGAGCAGGGACAGGAGTAGAGACAGGGATAGAGGCAGGAGCAGGAGCCGGAGTAGGAGCTGGAGTAGAGACAGGAGCAGCAGGGGAAGAAGCAGGAGCAGGAGCAGGAGCAGGAGCAGGAGCAGGAGCAGGAGCAGGAGCAGAGACAGGAGCAGGAGGGGCAGAAGCAGAAGCAGAAGCGGAAGCAGGAGCAGGAGCAGGAGTAGTAGCAGGGGCAGGGGCAGGAGCAGGAGCGGCAGTAGGGACAGGGGCTGAAGGAGCAGAAGTTTGGTTTTGTAGCTTAGCCTGTAAGGTTTGCAGGGTTCCCTTTGTCGCCAACAGATTAATTGCCAACAGGCGCGTCGAATCGAAACCCCCTCCCATTCGCGGCGCCTCAAATGCTTGACTAGGGACGAGTTCTCGGCATGGACGAGCACGAAGCAATTTCAATCTCCTCATGCACGAAGCAATTTCAATTTCTATGCTCCGCATGCATTCAAGTGTAGTGAGTCGGTTTTGGAGTCGACTCAAAAACCTTCTCATATTCAAATATGTAAAAATTTTAATACAATTTTCAAAATTTAAAGATTATGACAAGACTTGTAAAGGATTATGCAGTAAGGAGTCATCTGCTCCTTATCTCGTGGCAGGTCCACAGACCTGCCACCTAGTCGAATCATTTCTAGATCTGAATCTAGAACAGCACACCTAGGGAACTTTTCCACCCTCCTAGACTGACGAGAACTTCGTACATGCTGCTTCTACGAATGAAGCGATATCTGCTGGAAGTTTCTGCAATTGCAAGTACAAAAATCGTTTTTTGTATGGCAAAATCATAATATACACTGCTGATACATCTACGTGCAACATACTGCGCGGAACATATTGCCGCTGCTTCTACCAGTGGCGATCTTCCTCGATACTGCTGCATAGGAGGTGTTCGTTTCGGCGGCTGCGGTCGTTGCGACCTCTTGGAGCTGGCGATGCTGCTGCAGCGACTATGACTGCTGCTGCTGCCGGGACGGTTGCTGCTGCTATGAGACGAGCCGCTGCTGCTTATGCTGCGCATGGCGAGACAACGGCTGCTGCTGTTGCGGTTGGAACAAACTCACGGTGGCATGTGGCAAGACCGCTGCAGTTGCGGGTGTCCTATCGCTACTGCTATCCTGTTATCTGCTGCTGATGCATGATCGCTACTGCTGCTGCGCACGAATCTTGCTGGAGCTGCGAGATCGCCGCTGCTGCTGCTGCTGTGCGATCAATGTTGCCGCTGCTGTGCGCTGTTGCTGCTACTGTGCGATTGCTGCTGCTGCTACTTCGCGATCGCTGCTGCTGTGCGATCGCCGCTGCTGTGCGATCGCTGCTGCTGCTGCTGCTGCTGCCGCGCAATCGCTGCTGCTCCTGCTTCGCGATCGCTGCTGCTGTGCGATCGCTGCTGCTGTGCGATCGCCACTGCTGTGCGATCGCTGCTGCTGCGGCTGCCGCGCGATCGCTGTTCCTGTGCGGTCGCTTCTGCTGCTGCGCGATCGCTTCTGCTACGGCTGCCCGATCGCCGCTGCTACTTCGCGTTCGCTGCAGCTACTCCGTGATTGCTGCTGCTGGGCACGATCTGCGCTGCTGGCGCGCGGTCGCCTTTGCTGGCCTGCGATCGCCATTGCTGGTGCACGATCGCCGCTGCTAGCGTGCGGTCGCTGCTGCTGCCTCAATAGCGCATCTGCTGTGGCGTGATTTGCTGGTGCTATCGAGATCGAGATGGTGCTGCTCTGCCTGACGACACAGCAGCTACCACAGCTATGAGGGACGAGAAGTTGCCCTCGCTGCTATGTGCAAACTGAAATTGCAGTTACTGGTGTAACTCTTGATTTGGTGTTAAAAGATTGTGGTGGCCTATAAGATTATGGCCTTAAAAAAAAAAAAAAAAAAGACAAGGCCCAAAGAAGATTATGATTCAGTGTAAGGGCCAGAGCATGACACTTGCAGTATTGTGTCGTGCAGCATAAGAGGCCGTCCGCGTGCATCATTATGTCTGAATTAATATGCGGTATGCCGGATTTGTACGCCTCATAATAATTAGTAACGCGTTCTTCCCCTATTATGGGATGTGAAGCACTTAACACGCTTCTACCGTACCTTCTATTGGGACGCACACCCGTTTCAATTACGGCGATGGATTTTTCTGCTGGCTAAATCGCAAACTTGCAATGGTTGGACAATAGTGTCGACTTTGTTGTCGAGCATATGCGTACTTACGCTGAAAACTGGTGATATCACCGTGCATCCAAAAAGGAAAAAAGAAAAAAAAAAAAAAAAAAAAAAAAAAAAGGGGGGGGGGGGGGGGGGGGGGAGGGGGGGGGGGGGGGGGGGGTGGGGGGTACGGGTACCCTGAGGGCCGTGATAATGAGGCATTTCCAAAGTAATTTTGCCATCTACGGTACCATATCTCTCAATTATTCGGCGCCTTAATGCAGAAATTGCCAAAACTACGTGGTCGAGTTCAATTCAACCCTTGCTGCCATTTCAACATTATGGTGTGTTTTTCCGTAAATGGTAACACTCCCTTCCTAAGCTATCGCTCGGACGTACCACCACTCCTCATAATTATGGCGCTGAAGTGATTCGGCTGACTGTGACGCAAACGCGCACATCGTTTACGCAATTGTCGAGTACTTGTTGTCATTCAGTTGGCGCTATACAGAAAGTTGTCGACTCCAAAAAAAAAAAAAAAAAAAAACTATTCTCATCGCCTTGAGACCTATCGTAAACGCGTCATCATTGTCGAACTTTCAACGTTTTTATGTTCAATCCCTGATTTTCAGCGTTCGGTTTTAGCAAGGTCTGCATTTCGGAGCAATTTCCAGTATACGACATAGTCTTTCGCGGTATGACAATCCATGCCAGCGTCTTGGTGTGACCATATCCATGTGCTAATTGAAGGCTCTTGTTGGGAGCCACAAGCCGTTTTTTTTTACAGCACGCTTGGATACATGCACAAGGATCCTCTTACATTCACATATCATACATGAACATTCATTGTAGAAAAACCCACCAGGACATGAAAGTCCATGTGGATAGCGCACACGTACTTGATTTCTTCGGACTCGTTGTGACGTGTATACCCCATTTGGATTGACCATTTCACAGCCCCTCACCTTGAAGTCTTTCGTCTTTTTATGAAGTCACACCACCAAAAGGGGAAGGATATCGATCTGGCGTGCGATCTGTCAACATCATTGCACTTTTGTTAACACAAACTCGTGTCTTGAGCATGCACGTTACGAGCATAATGCTGGAGGATGGATTGGAAATATTTGGTTGGTTGTCGCTTCTATGCGCACATCTAACCTTATAGCTGATGTGATTCGGACCTTTTGGTCTATACAAAAGGTGGATCTCGTCGAGAGGCAGGTTGCTTGCCCTCACACACCCACTTCACTGATGATATTCCATGTCGTAATGGCTCACGTTTCATAAAATTTCCCATATCGTATAGCATGGTTTTTCCATTGCGTACTAACCGTTGGTTCCCCTTTTCATGGCTCCTGCATCTATTGAACCTTGAACACATAGTGCTACCGTATTTACAGAGGCGCTAAATTCGATACTGCCTGTTTTGCTGTTAATTGACAACGAATGCCCTATCAAGGGCACCGGATTGTAAGCTGGTTACACAAGGTGTATGCATTGTACACATTGGAAATGCGTCAAAGTTTGGTATGTGCTTCACAACTCCTTTGCAGCAACATGCCACTAGTCTTCAGCCTTAATACTCGAGGCAACATCGTTTGCATACCATGCAACCAGTGCATCAACATGTTAACGTGAGCAATACGTCATCGACCGTGATCTACGGTAAATACGACTTAGTCATGTAGTCATGCTGCGAAAGGCCCGCCCTACATCGAAGTGACGTGATGTTATTGCACAATGTTGACATTATGCTCAATTCAACAACTATGGTTAGCTACCATAACTTCCCGACTTCATCACTTACGTGCTCGGTCGTCGGATAAACGACTAACATCCTCGAACGACTGCCAAAGGGTTTTATTTAGGTTCTCTTACGAGATGGATGGCGCCTCATCGCTACTGACGATTTCTTGCGACAATCACTGTGCAACTTATTGCTCACTCGATTCTTACGCGCATCTGATACTTCTTTCATTGTTCTCTTCTTGGGAACCTCCCCCACAATAGTAGGTGAGGGTATATAGTTCCTCCATTCCATTCCGTCCTTCCCTACTAAGGTAAAACCCTGAGTTCTAGAGCCTTGCTCCCGACGCACCTAATGTCTCTTATCTCCTATGACGACTGCTCTGCAGACTCCTTGGAGAGTCTTGTCTTAATATGTAAAATTTTTAAATACAATTTTCAAAATTTAAAGATTATGACAAGACTTGTAAAGGATTATGCAGTAAGGAGTCATCTGCTCCTTATCTCGTGGCAGGTCCACAGACCTGCCACCTAGTCGAATCATTTCTAGATCTGAATCTAGAACCCACCCTCCCGCCCTTACGCTAGTTAGTAGCCTCGTTAGCCTCGTATCTATACCAGTGGTAGTTATTTTCGTCTCGTTATATCCTCATTATCTTTGTAATTTGCAATCTAGTGTGCTGTATGATTGAGATCTGAAATATGACGACTGCTCTGCAGACTCCTTGGAGAGTCTTGTCTTAATTCTATGCTCCGCTTGCATCCAAGTAACTGAATCAAGCATACCGCATTGCCTCCCTTTTGAGGCGCATTGACAGCCAAACTAGGGGTGAGCTTCCGGCAATGAACGGTGCATGCACGGCAAAGCTCGACCGTGAATCTCTTTTCAAATACCTTGTGTGGTCATCTAGGCAGCTGAATCAAGAAAACCGGAGCACCGCGCCCCTTGCCATTTCGCGGCGCCTCAAAAGCTTGATTAGGGACAAGCTCCTGGCATGAACGGCGCAACCAGCGCGACCTTGAATCGCTTCTCAATTTCCTTGTCGGGCAATCAAGTACAGTAACAGCCTCTGAGAGGAACCAAGCACACCACCCGCCCCCCTTTCGAGGTGCCTCAAAAGCCCGACTATGAACGAGTTTCCGGCATGAACGGCCCAACCAGCGCGACCTTGAATCGCTTCTCAATTTCCTTGTCGGGCAATCAAGTACGGTAACAGCCTCTGAGAGGAACCAAGCACACCACCCGCCCCCCTTTCGAGGTGCCTCAAAAGCCCGACTATGAACGAGCTTCCGGCATGAACGGTGCAAGCTCTACCTTGAATCTCTTTTCAAACTCCTTGTCCGAGCCTTTAAGCAACTGAATCAAACAAACCGCCTCCCTTCCCTGCTGCCGATTCACGCCTCGCCGGCCAGCAGTACCTTTTCTTCCCACCACAGCATAGCTGTTTTGCACAGAATCCAATAGACTTTGATACTCAACCTTCCCCACCATCATCTCATCCATCCCACCCTCATCCTCCCCATATTCTACTTCCATATCCTTGCCCTTTCCTTCTGCCCTCCTCCCGCTACCAACTCCCTCCAAGTGCCCCCCTTTTTCTCCCCTATTCTTTGGTAGAGCTACCTCATGTGGTACCAACACATATCCCTTGCTCAGCAGTGCCAGATGTCGCGGTTTGATTCGCCGCTCCAAACTGAACCCAAGGAACATGGGGAACGCGAGCATCTCCGTTATAGACAACCCCATGTCCCACTTTAGGTACTCCACCTTGTGCTTCGTGTTCCGCTCCCAACTGTAGAAAATAGAATTCGGGAACTTCATCACCAGACTCACCACCATCTCACGAGCTGTGATGGTGGCAGCAATGCTCTTAAAGCCTTGTCCTTCTCCTGCCTTTTCTTCATCCCAGCACTTTGACCCGGCTGGACATCTGGCACCTCGTCCCTCTTGCCCAACACATTCCCTTGCATCATGCTTCAACGCCCCCTCCAACCGTTGCATCTCACTTCCTGCTTCCCCACTGCTCTCCAATGCCTCTTCCACTTCTCTTACAAGCTCGCTGAAACCCGTCCTGAAGTTCTCTTCACTGGACGACAGCAATAAAGGGTTCCTTGCCGTTGCAAGCACGGCGTTCTCTCGACCAATCAGATCGCTCAGCAATGCCACCTTGCTTTGCATGTTTTCTACCGATAGCGTAAGAATCCTTGGATAGTTGCGCACCACGCTCGCTGTTGCCTTCTCCCCCACCAACTCCACTAAAAACTGGAGCTTAGCTAAGAGATTCTGGGAGTTCCTGTGGACGAGAGAGGGGGTGTGGCGGAGAATCGAAATGGAAACAGAAGGGCTGTCAGGGGGAGTGAAGGACTGGAGGAGGAGGAGGTTGGCGGCAATGCGCTCCGGAGGCCTGACGAGGATTCCTGGACACCGCACCAGGAGTCTGCTCAGGTGATTCTTGTCCTTGTGCTGCCTATTCAGGTGTTGCCTCAGGTGCCCGCTGTTGACGCTTCCTTCTCCGGATCCAGTGGTAAAATACGCTGATAATTGCTCGAGGCGACTTCGTATGGTTTCCTCCTTCATGCACAGAGTTATTGGACCTCTCTCTATAAGCACACCCAGCTTGTCCACAGGAACCCCCCCTCTCTCCACCAGAATGTCCAGATTCGGTGAACGAGTCCGCATGGTAATGAGAAATGGAGACTTTCGGAGCACTGTACCTAGCTTGGTTCGGCGTACGCCCCGAGCCAAGAGAAAATCAAGCATTTCCTGAAGGTGGGAAAGGGAGACTCGGAGCCAGGAACAATTTCTCATGGAGATGGCTGACATGTCAGCACGGGATAAGCCATATGACTGGAGGAGGTGGACACGTGGCAGAAGGTCATTGGCCGGATCGGAACGCAGGAGGGCAGGGTGAGAGGCGAGGAGGGAGGCGACAGTGGAAGGGGAGGAGATGCCGAGGTGGGAGGAGAAGAAGCGGTAGAGGGAGAGGAGGGAGGAGGGAGATACGACCCGACGAGGGCCATAGAATGGAGGAGATGGGCGTGTGGGAGGAGATGTGTTGGGTGGTGCGTCCTCCTCACTCGCTTCTGCTTCTGCTTCAGCTTCTCCCCCCTCGTTCCAATCCTCACCCACTTCGCCCTCAGCTTCTGCGCCCTCTCTTTCCTCATCCCCATCCCCCACCTCTTTCGCTTCGTGTCGTCCCTTAGCATCCTCCTCGTCCGTAATCATTCCGTTTGTACACCCCTCCTCCTCCCCCTCCTCTCTCACGATCTGATCCCCGAATTTCTCTCTCAACACTCCAGCGATTACCGCAACTGCCTCCTCCTCCTCCTCTGAGTCCTTGCACCCATCTCTCTCTCCACGCTTCCACCCGCCTCCCGCAACCTTTCCCCCCACTTCCCTTGCTCTTGTCACTCTACTCTCGCTCTTCTCTGATTTTCGTCCCTCACTCTCTCCCTCCTCACTTCCATCTGTACGCAGTCGATCCTCCGTCCCAACCGCCACTGCTGGTTTGCCATCGAAGCTCGGATCGAATCGCACGTTCGCGCTCTCCGCCTCGGGAACCTCTGCTGCTCTGGCCGACGATCCAGCGGGGCAGCCTATAGTGAAGCTCCGGTCAGGAGTTCGAAACCTGGTGAATGCGTTTTGTGCAGGCTGGTGTCGGTTTAGCCTAAACCGGTAGAGGCTCGGCGGGGAAGGAATAGCAGCTGCGGATGCCATTTCAGGCTTCTCTAAAAATGACTTATTACGAGGCGTAGAAGACGGTGTCATGAATCTTAATGAGGATCTTAATCTGTTAATCCACGCGATGGGTTGCCGTGACGTTCTGGTCCGATACGCCATAACGAATAGCCGATGGATGCAACGAAACGGACGATGGATCACATGAACGACTTACACGCCTTCAGTGCGTGTCCTACGACGACCATCAGTAATGATTCCCGATACCCGAATCGTTGCAGTGACTGCCAGAAAAAATACGCTTCGTCTCAATAGTTCCTCCGGTTGCTGGCAGCAGACATCTCACGCTCTAGTAGCAAAGTTTACGATACAGACCCAAGAGAACAATGGAGAAGTGCTATGATAGAAAGAGAGCCATGGTGAATTCAGATGAATGCAGCAGATGGATCCTATCCTCTGTCCCACCGCCAGCACTGGGATTACTGAGCTGTGGGTAACCTTCGCTGGCGCATCAATTTACATCTCCTTTCACGAGTGCATTGCGACAATGAAATTCGCATGCGGAGGTCGACTATGTTCGCTAGCCCCTGTCTTTTGGAACAAGGACTGGTTGCCACACTTGCGAAGAGTATTGTGCATTCGCCCATCAGGTCCACAAGCTGGTTTGTGCCGTTTCGGATTCGTACCCATTTACCGAATTCGTACCCGTTTACAAAATCCAAACAGAGCAAGGAACTTCGAGCAACTGTACAATTGGGGCCTGACGCAACTAAGCAGGGCTGGCTTTTCTAAATGTATGAAGAGACCCTTTATGGAATTAACCAGGTCAAAATTCGAAATTTGCTAGCTGACATCGGGCCCGATGTGCTTGTGTATTTGTGCATACCGTATATTTGTTGTGTTGGCTCATAACCTTATTTGGGTTGGCTCAGAACCGCAAGTAGAGCCAATTTTTGAGTCGTCTAAAAATTCAAAAGTCGAATCTCGCGAGTTGAGCGTGTGCCTCTTCCACGTCCTTCTGTGCCTTCTTCCTCCGGTAGAATATGGGGCAGTCTCGACTGCCATTGCAAGAGAGAAGATGAGCGGGGAGTGGGTGGGTAATAATTGAGGTTAAGCAGGCAACAGTGTCGCCCCCTCCATGTCGCCCCCTCCAAGTCCTTCTGTGCCTTTTCCTCCGATAGAAAATGTGGCAGTCGCGACTGCCAGGGCAAGATAAGTTTGTGGATCACGCGGGCAAAGACAGGTGGAGATGTGTTGACATAACTTGAGAAATCTTGATTGGAAGGGGCAAGAGGAGAGTGTGGAGTGAGTGCAGTCAACCAGCCGCCAGAAAAGGATGTTGATCAGTTTTGGGGGGTTGCGTTACAAGGACAGAGAAACAGGGTCAGTGAGTGAGGGACGGCAGGAGCTTGAACAGAATGAACAGAAAAAGAAGAATGAACAGAATGAAGTAGACTGGCTTGTAAGCAGTAATGCGGTACAGAGAGCAAAACCTCATGTGCTACACCAACAGAAGCACCATCAGAGCCACCATCAGCGTACCTGGTGCAGAGCACGTCTTGATGCAAACTGCCCTGGCAGCGCTGGCACTAGGTGCGACAAGATACAAAGCAGCACCACCATCCCACCACACAGCGTACCTGGTGCAGAGCACGTCTTGATGCAAGCTGCCCTGACATCGCTGGCACTCCACCCATAGCCTTCCAAACTGCTCCTCGCACTCCCGCACTGAATCACAGACAGCAAGGAGGGAGGATGCAGAAAGCATGAAGGAAGCACACAGAAAGCAGGTTTGAGGGATTGGTAAGCTGATTATTGATTATCCTAAAAAACACGGCCAGCAGAAACCATTGAAATTAAACTATCAAAGACTCACCAGTGGATGTGATCCGTTGGTAAATCTCGCCTTCTCGATCCATACAGTGCACGCACAGCGTCTGGGAATTTCCACTGCCAGGAGAGTGAGCAGAGAGAACGTAAAGGACGATAAAAGGAGAGGAGGAGATGGTAAAAGGCAGCGCATTCGTGCATACACACCAAACATAGGACACCATTCGGACTGTCCCTTAGGCACAGCTGTTCTCAGAGATTTCATGGACCAAACAAGAAAGGGCTAGAAGGGTTCGACATTCAATCATAACTTATTGTTGTAAGAAGAAAAAAAAAAAAAACAGGCGGTTGGGTTACCTGAGGGGCGTCTTGCAGCCGAGGCAGGAGAGGCGGACTTTGGCGAATCGCATGATGCCACCTGTCGAAGGCGTGGAAATGGAAACGGCACGCGTGTGCGCCCCGCTCAGCAGCTCCTTGCTTGCGTTCTTCAGAATGGGCTCGAAAATTCTCAGCAGTGGCTGGAACGTCGGGGTATATAGGGTATGGGTTGAGGGTTCAAACAAGAAACGGGGGTGGGGGGGGGAGAGGGGTTTGAATGGTGTATGGATCACCGAGTTCGCCCCACTCAGCAGCTCCTGGCTCAGCAGCTTCGTCAAGATGGGCTCGAATATCCGCAAGAGGGGCTGACACATTGGGGTTTAGGGTTGAAGATACGAGTTTAAGTGGTGGAGGGCAGTGGAGATGGACACGGCTCGCGAGTGCGCGCCACTCAGCAGCTCCTTGCTCGCATTCTTCAGAATGGGCTCGAATATCCGCAGGAGAATTTTCAGCGGCAGAATGGGCGCCTCAAAAGTGGTGAGGGCAGACTTTTCAGGCGCCTCAAAGGACAACCGCGCTTACCTTGCTGAGTTGGTTCTCCATGTAATAGTGCAGGTTGATGGGTATGTTGTTTGTTGCTCCAGAGGAATCGTCTGCTATTGAGAACAAGAATATCAACACTTCACCCCTCACCTTGCTGAGTTGGTTCTCAAGGTAGTAGTGCGGGTCGATGGGTATGTTGTTCTCCAGCACGTGGATGGGGTCCTCTGACTTCTCGTATGCCTGAGATGAGAAAATGTGAAGCAGGAGAGAGCAGACTGAGTGTGTGAATCTCGTACAGAAGAAGCCGGCATAACGGGTGCACAGACCGCAGGTATAGCAATCTCATCGCATGCCTGACAGAATAGGCCACTCGATCCCCGATGCGCGGTAATCTCGTACAGAAGAAGCAGGCATAACGGGTTAACGGACCGCAGGTATAGCATGTCACAAGCAGCTCACCTTGCTGCCCTTTGGCGCCTTGCAGATGACATAGGCCACTCGGTCCCCGATGCCCGGTGCTGTGGCGGAGTCCCATGAGTAGGGTGAGCATCCCGGGACCTCTCATACATGCATGTCGCACTGAGCTCACCTTGCTGCCCTTGGGAGCCTTGCAGATGACATATGCCACTCGGTCCCCGATGCCCGGTGCTGTGGCGGAGTCCCATGAGTAAGGTGAGCATCCCGGGACCTCTCATACATGCATGTCGCACTGAGCTCACCTTGCTGCCCTTGGGAGCCTTGCAGATGACATATGCCACTCGATCCCCGATGCCCGGTGCTGTGGCGGGGTCACGCTGGGGGAGAAAGATCAGACGGAGGTTGGAGAGGGAAGGCAGGGAAGGATCAGATGGGCGGCAGAGGGTCGGACATAGGACCTCGAAAGGAGACTTTATGCTTGGTGACTCATGCTGTATCAGATGAGACGAGGGCACAATGAAGGCACTATGGATGACATGTGAAATCTTGTGAAAGGACTTACGTTGTGAAAGGCAGCACACGTCCAGCGGCCAGCCCACGAATCATCTGTAATAAGAAAAGGCTCACCTTGCGCATCCTCTCTGCTAGCTGAACGGGGGCCGCCTTGACTGCGTAGTCACCTCCCTTTTGAGGCGCCTCAAGAGTCGTCTCATGTCTCACATTTTCTAAGCGCCTCAAAAGTCATCTCCAATACCTCACAGCCACGAGCCCACCTTGCGCATTCTCTCTGCCAGCTGCACGTGGGCCGCCTTGACCGCATAGTCGTCACCTCCCTTGGTTAGCGCCTTGGAGTCGACTCAAAATCAAACCCTAGAGACACCAGCATATGAGCTCACCTTGTTTTGAGTCGACTCAAAGTCACAAACAAAAGCTCACCTTGCGCATTCTCTCAGCCAGCTGGACGTGGGCCGCCTTGACGGCATAGTCGTCACCTCCCTTGGTTAGCGCCTTGGTGATAACCAGCAGCGAGAGGTCGAGCTTGTTCATGAGTAGGTCTGAGATGACAGCCTTCACATACGCCACGGCCCCCGGGATATCCCGCTCCATTAGAATGCGCCGCAAGCACTCATCCACCACCTGTGCGTGGGGGAGGGGACTTTTGATTAACTTAAAAGATGACAGCCTTTCACATACGCCGCCACTCCGAGAATATCCCGCTCCATTAGGATCCGCCGCAAGCACTCATCCACCACCTGTAAGGTGGGGTGAACCAGTGGGGGGCATGAGACGATACACGTGGTGTTTCAACAAAGAGGTGATAACCAGCAGCGAGAGGTCGAGCTTGTTGAAGAGGAGATCCGAGATGACAGCCTTCACATTAGAATGCGCCGCAAGCACTCGTCCACCACCTGTGGAAGCAAACCAGTGGGCACTAGGCATTGCCTCAAAAGTAAACGACAGCCTTCACATGTGCATGCCGCAGCCATGGGAAAAATCTCAGATCAGATTTCACATACGCCAGGTAAGTAGACCACGTTTTCTTGAGAATCTCAACTGAAAAACACGTCCCCAGCTCACCTGGCGGACCAACAAGCAGTTGTCTCTCCGAACCGTCTCAATACCTGAAGGATTACAGCAGTAGGAGACAAGGGGAAGGGACAGAGAGAGGGAAGACCGAACTTATTCTGAAGTCGACTCAGAGCCGACAGTTGTCTCTTTGAGCCATCTCGATACCTGTGGGGTCAATGGGCTGAAAGAACACGGGTACAGGATGTGAGGAGGCGAAAGGGGACAAGATGTTGGTTGGATGAAGAAGTGTTTTGAGACGTCTCAAAACACTTCTTATCAAAGGGCTGAAAGAACACGGGTACAAGATGTGAGGAGGCGAAAGGAGACAAGATGTGAGGTGAGGAGGCGAAAGGAGACAAGATGTGAGGTGAGGAGGCGAAAGGAGACAAGATGTGAGGAGGCGAAAGGAGACAAGATGTGAGGAGGCGAAAGGAGACAAGATGTTGGTTGGATGGGTTCCCATCTTATCGAAGCCCTTTGAGTTTTGACCAGTACAGCCTCTTGCACTTGATATAATCACACCTTTATTGGCACACCTAGGCCGCCGTACCTACCTTTGGTGTCCATCTTATTCAAGGCCTTGGAGTTGCACCAGTAGAGCCGCTTCTTGTGCTTCATATAATCACATGCTTACTGGTACACCTAGGCCGCCGTACCTTTGGTGTCCATCTTGTCAAAGGCCTTGGAGTTGGACCAGTACACTCCGGCATATCGCTTCTTGCACATGCTATAAGAAACACACCTTTACTGTCACACATCAATCATCGTACCTTTGGTGTCCATCTTGTCAAAGGCCTTGGAGTTGGACCAGTACAGCCCGGCGTAGCGCTTCTTGTTGATCAGCAGGTACGGGAAATACACCTTCTCAAACTCCAACCTGATTGGCTGAGGGGCAAGACCAGGGAGAATCAAAGAAAAGGAGAAAATGTTTCTCGATATTTGTTTGATTGGCTAACGGGCACAGAAACGGAGAGATGAGGGGATCACCTCTCCCAGATGGGGTTTGTTAAACTGGAAGCTGAAAGAGAAAGATATATCAGGATATAAATATTCCATGGAAGACAGGTTTTCCTCCTCCTCTTAAGAAAGATACCTGAGTTTTCTTCACAATTGGCACACCAGAAGCATTGGCACATATTTACATAATGGGAAATACCTTGGGAAAGGTGTCAGAAATCTCTTCAGCCGCCTGCCTGCCCATGCGCATGGCCTCCTCAACGGTGTCCACGCCAAACATCACCATCACGGAGTCGGTGTCGCCATACACCACGTCGGCATCGTGCGTTGAGTCGACTCAAAAACAAGACGGAGCGTACCTTGGGGAAGGTATCAGAGATTTCTTCTGCTGCCTGCCTGCCCATGCGCATGGCCTCTTCAACAGTGTCCACGCCAAACATGACCATCACCGAGTCGGTATCGCCGTACACCACATCCGCATTGTGCGAGTAGCCGTTGGCGATGGAGTAGTGCTGCTCCACAAACGCCCTCGTGTGCTCTATCATCTGCCGCCCTGCATGCACGCATGAGGGAGCAAGGAGAGACGAATCTGTGATGAGGGTGTGATGATGAAAAATCGCCAAGTGCTGCTCCACGAACGCCCTCGTGTGCTCTATCATCTGCCGCCCTGCATGCACGTAATAATGCATGCACGCACGCACACATGAAGGAAAGACAGATCTGTGATGAGGGGTCATATCACATATGAAGGCCACGATTTGCCAACACCGGCAACTAGGTCAGAGCCGCAGGCAGCATACGGGCAGCACAGCAGCAAGAAAGTAACACAGCCAGAATGCGAATGCTAAAGCCCCAGTCACACACGTGAGTGACTCACCATAGGCAGTCACGCTGGATGAGATTTCCAAGCAGGGCAGAGCACCGATAGTGGCCCCTGTGAAGCCGTAGACCGAGTTGGCACTCACCTGTGGTGAAGGGGGGGAAGAGAGGAGAACCACAGAGTAAAGGTCGAAGGGAATGAGCGGACAGATGGAAAGCAGAGGCATGACAGTGCAGCGATAGTAGCCCCTGTGAAGCCGTAGACACCCGAAAGGGTGTGAAAGCATTTGAGGTATGCGCATTGAGAAACGAAAAGGGAAGACCAAGAAGCTGGAAATTCGGTCTGCTGTAATCCTACCTTGCATCCCAGTTGTCATGCTACCTGGATTGGAGTGCCAGCTGTCGTCCTACCTTGAGTGCCAGCTGTCATCGTACCTTGAGTGCCAGCTGTCGGCCGTCCAGCACTGCTTTCTCCAAGGGATCCGTGGCTTTCTGCGAAGATTAAGGCAGGGAGAGGGGGAGGGGGGGCGGGAAGAATTTGGATTCGAGATGTCTTAAAAGGGCAAGGAAGACAGAAAGAAGGCACTGCCGTGCCACATAGTTTGTTTTTTTTTCTTTTTTAGATTCTGAAAAAAAAAAACATGTAATGAATCAAATAACTAATAACTAATCTACCCCAAAACACAACAAATGCGCATGATACATGCTTTGAGAAGACTACAGAAACTATGCAACACCCCCCCCTCCTCCTCTCTCCCCCCCCAACCCCACCGTTGCTCCCCTCACCTTAAGGTCCGCCTTTGCTCTCTTTCTCGCTGCCAGCAACTCTTCCAAAATCTCCGGCAGAATGCCCTTAGCAGCGGATGCCTTAACAAAAAGGTCCCCTGTAGGGGTTTGCGATATTTGGTCATTTGATGGCCTGATGCCGTGCTCCTTCTGAACCTGATAGGGGAAGTGGTGTGGGTTATAGGTGAGTGAGTGATGGGGCGAGTTATCAGGTGAGAGATGATGTTTGCCAGATCTGGTCATCTGATGGCCTGATGCCGTGCTCCTTCTGAACTTGATGGCGGGAATGGTGAGAGTTGTAGGGTCGGTGAATGTTGTGAATCGTAGGGTGAGGTGAGTGATGGGCAAGTGACTGGGCGCGGGATGGGGCAAATGACTATTAAGCTGATAAGACGTCACAAAAATGTCCCCTGCAGAGGCTTGAGATGGGATGTCTGGTCGTCTGATGGCCTAATGCCATGTCCTTCTGCACCTGATGAGACGAGTGGTGAAAGCGACGGGGCGAGGCCTGCACGTGCGCAGAGAACAGCGACGCAAAGCCCAGGGAGTGTGTGTATATGTGTGCATGCAGGGTGGGGTGGAAAGGGGAAGGACGAGACCTTTTCCCTCAAGCTACTCACCAGAGTGCAGTAGCAGAGGTTGTGCGCCATCATATTCGACGGGTACAGCGATGCAAAGTCAAGATTGCATGTGCGTGTGTCTGTCTGAATGTGGTATGCACGTGACCTTCTCCCTTCAGCCACTAACTCACCAGAGTGCAGTAGCAGAGGTTGTGCGCCATCATAATCAACGGGTACAGATACATTTAGTCAAGAGCGTGCGTGTGTCTGTCTGTGAGAGTATATGTGAGTGTTTCTTCCTTCAATCACTCACTAGAGTGCAGTAGCAGAGGTTGTGTTTTGAGGCGCCTCAAAATGCACCTCACTACACGCGGATTTCATACGGAGAGGATTATTACAGCTTGGAAGTGTGCAAGTAACTTGCAAAAGTTACTGGTGCGCGCGCGGTTACATCAACGAAATGGTTGACGAAGACTTTCTCGAGGGCTGACTCTGCACCCTGGGTGTACCCCATTTGCTTAGTTGGCCGAGTGACATGTCACTCTGGGTAGTCGGCTGTACATTTGTAGATCTCGAGGGCATTTGCTAGCTACTTAGCCTGCTTCTGTCCGGACTCTTTCTTTTTGTGGATCTGAGCTCACTAATGAAGGCTAAGCGGGTATGATCCCCGTAAGCCGAAACATGTTTGTGCTGTAAAGATTCTCTTTAGTGAAAGGGTTTTACGGTTCTACTGATGGTTTTCCAGGAAGGATTTTTTTTTCAGTTTCGTTCCATTTGTTGCTTTAAGCGCTACTCTTTAGAATTGCTGCTCTTCCATTATGAGCATAGATCCTCAGGTACAGATACATTTAGTCAAGAGCGTGCGTGTGTCTGTCTGTGAGAGTATATGTGAGTGTTTCTTCCTTCAATCACTCACTAGAGTGCAGTAGCAGAGGTTGTGGGCCATCATGATTGACGGGTACAGCGACGCAAAGTCAAGAATGTGTGTACGTGTGTGAGGTGTATGTGTGCATGAGACGGGGAAGAAGAGTATGCTGCATGATCTCCATTCAACCACTCGCCAGAGTGCAGTAGCAGAGGTTGTGGGCCATCATAATCGACGGGTACAGCGATGAAAAGTCAAGAGTGCATGTGCGTGTGCGTTTGAGCATGCAAGCATGTGTGTGTGCGTGTGTGTGTGTGTGTGTCTCCCCCAAGCCACTAACTCACCAGAGTGCAGTAGCAGAGGTTATGCGCCATCATAATCGACGGGTACAGCGATGCAAAGTCAAGAGTGGCAACTGGCCGTTCATAGAACCCCTGCTTCGGCTCCAGCACCGTCGCCCCCTCATATGTTGCATCTGCTCCTGCCCCCGCCTGAACCTTCATGTTGGGCACCAGCAACTCTCGCTGCCTCGCCTTGCGTAGGATTTGAGAGAGCACCTGGAGTGTGTGTGTCAGCAGGGAAAAGGGGAAAAGGAGGGCGTTCATAAAACCCCTGCTTTGGCTCCAGCAGCCGTTGGCCCCTCGCAGGTCGCATCTGCCCCTCTCCCTGCCCTGCCACTCAGTGTCCCTCACCCTGCTACTCCCCCACCCTGCAACTTCATGTATACGAGAAACCAGCATCCACTCGGCCTCAAGGGCAAGTCATACAGGCCGGGAGGGCAAGTACGTTGATGCTCTGCCTCCGAGCAAGGAAAAACAAAATGGCACTCCCGTGTCTCTGGCCATCTCAACGTAGTTGTAGACCATCATGAGCTTCTCCAGCAGCCGCTGCGGCAGGTATGCGTCTTTCAAGCAGTACACACTTTAGCCTGTCGGGTACTGGTATGCATACCTTGATAATCTGCCCTCGAGCAAGCAGGAAAGAAATGGGGACGCCGGTAACCCTAGCCATCTCCACATGATTGTAGACCATCCTCAGCTTCTCCAACAGCCGCTGCGGCAGGTATGCATCCTTGAGGCAGCAGACTGTCAGCGTCATGGCAGGGGTGTGGCGTACCTTGATACTCTGCCCTCGAGCAAGCAGGAAGGAGATGGGAACGCCAGTCACACGCGCCATCTCAACGTAGTTGTAGACCATCATGAGCTTCTCCAGCAGCCGCTGCGGCAGGTACGCGTCTTTCAGGCAGTACACGGCCAGGCGGCGTCGCGTTTGGGCATCGCCGTTCTGAAGGTCGGCAATGATGGAGTGATGCACGTCCTCCTTCTGCTCATTACAAGCACATTCGGTACAAGCAGAATGTCACATGGGGTAGGAGAAGCACATGAGTGGCCTTCAGGCGGTCCACGGCCAGGCGGCGGCGCGTCTGGGCGTCGCCGTTTTGAAGGTCGGCAATGATGGAGTGATGCACGTCCTCCTTCTGCGCTTATGGGAGGGGGGACGGGGGGGGAGTTGGGGAGGAGAGGAGCACATTCTGTACAAGGTACGATCACATTCCAGCACATTACGAACACGCACATTCTCGTTCAAGCACAACCGTACAAGCACAGTTGGTTACCTGCTGTGGCGTAAAAAGATCCCAATCTGAATTTCTTCCTCTTGGTTTTGTGCTGAGATCAAGAAGTCACAGAGAGTACCGAAAAACCCAACCTGTTCGTTGAGGAAGTGAGCAGAGACGGAGTTGAGGGAGTAGGAGCTGAGCTTGTGCTCTCTCTGAATGGCCACCAGCAGATCAAATTGCACTCGCCCATCCAGAGTCACCTCCTTGGTTTCCCTTGTGCCGTACTGCCTGGATGAGGACAATGGCACAACAAGGAAAGGGAGGGATTCTCAGTTACTAACAGGGAGGGAATCTCAATACTTACCAGCCGGTCACTCAGATCAGAGTACATGCGACACATGGCATGATCGCAAAATGAACACTCAGATCAGAATATGTTCCCATATTGTAACATAAGGTAAATTACAGTCAGGGTTGCACCTGGATTGAAAGCGAGCATCGCGCATCTTGAGCTGGGTGTTGAGGATCCGACCGAGGAACGGGAAGGTCTTCAGATTCAGCTTCTCTGCCCTCTGCAAGAGGAGAGCAACAGAGGGTCAGCAGTAGCAGTAATAGCAAGACCTCCTTATACATGGTCTCTCCGATACACGGTACAGATCATGTCACTAACTTCCTCGTCACACATCGCATCGACCCTTGTGTAAGCCCACATACCTCAATCAAGTAGGGCAGATCGAACTTCTGAATGTTGTATCCGATGCTAAAAAAATGATTATGTCATCGTCCTTCTTGGTGTGTAAACCCACCCACCTCAATCAAGTAGGGCAGATCAAACTTCTGAATGTTGTATCCGATGATCATGTCGGGGTCTGTTGCCTGGATGAGCTCCTGTGTGGAGAGAAAGAGAGAGGGGTAGAGAGGGGTGGAGGAGGGTTGAGGCGTTTCAGAAGTCAAAATTCTGAATTTTGTACCTGATGATGATGTCAGGGTCTGTTGCCTGGATGAGCTCCTGTATATGTGGAGAGATAATGGGACGAAATGAAGGAGCGGGAGAAAGGTGGAGCAGGAAGGGTGGTGGAGAAGGTGGGGAAAGGGGAAATGCGAGAGAAATGAGATTTCTTGACTACGCAGAGCAGGAGGAATGAAAGATACAAGTTGTGCTCTGGCTACTAAACAGACGCACCTTCCAAGCCAGCAGCAGCTGTTGCTCCGTTTCAAACGCCACCACATCGCACCCCACGATGGGAGCACACGAGCCGAGGGTGAGCACGGTGCGAACGAGCGGGTCGCTGCTGCCCTGCTGGGAAACGATGTTGGCGATCTGAATCACCGGGTCGTGCTGCGGCTCAGGGAAGTGCCCCTTGCGCCCGCTGCATTCGATGTCAAAACTGAGGATGCGAAAAGGGGCCATGCGGGACCACTGCCCCGTGCCTTCGTGGCTGACTAGGTCTGTATAGCTGTTACAGAGAGGCAAAGATGTGGGGGTTGGGGAGCAGGAAAGAAAGGGTTGGCAAGAGGTTGAAGCTGAAGATGCGGATCATATCAGATCACATCACATCAGATCTTACAATACCACATCACACCACTCACAAGATGTCAACCTCCAGCTGGCACGCTGACAGCTTCCGCGCGTCCTCGCGCACGCGGTACGTGCCAGCTGGCAGCGAGATCCAGTTGCCGCCGGTGACGTGGCAGTCGATCATGAAGCGCAGTGCAAAGAGCACATTGCTCTCGTAGGTGGTGGCAGGGAATTGAAACCCGTTCCACTCAAAGCCTTGTTCGAAGTATGCTGAGTGAAGGAACGGGGAGAGGAGAGGGGAGACAGCAGCAAGAGGAGAGGACATCACGATCAGTCAGTAGTGGCAGTCGATCATGAAGCGCAGCGCAAAGAGCACGTTGCTCTCGTAGGTGGTGGCGGGGAAATGGAAGCCGTTCCACTCAAACCCCTGCTCGAAATATGCTGGTTGGAGGAACGGGGAGAGGAGAGAGGAGACGGCGGCAAGAGGACAGCACTGTCAGTCAGTCAGAACTGGCAGTCAATCATGAATTGCACGGTTGTCGTCGCCGCACTCACCTCTGCATGGAGCCACCATAGTGGGCAGAGCGAGTGTGATCTTAAGAAATGTCTTCTTATCGGGGCCTTGATAGTATAGCAGCCCCTGCGCTTTTAACATTTCCACTCTTATCGCCACCACTCCCTTCGCCTGACCCCTTTCCTGCAGTCACATGTACAGTACAGTACAGTACAGTACAGTACAGTACAGTTACACATGGTGTTCTATGAAGGTGCACATCCACACACAATTGGACACATGCAGCAATATGTATGTAAAAATACATATATTAGTACATATACATATATAGATCGATAATACATATGCAGTGTAAGACTTTGCCAAAGATGAAAAGTGCAACCCGGAAATGTCAAAGCGTGTGACTATACCGAGAGTTGTGTGTGGAAGGCTGCAACATCATCGTATGTGAACTGTGACGGTGCCATCACATAGAAGTAGGGCAGAAATCCATGCACCATGGCGCACACACTGTTTCCTGGAAGCATCATGAGCCAGGACACATAAGTGGTGAGACAATGGAGTGAGATAAGAGAAAACGGGAAACACTCTAGCTGTGAAACAAACAAATTATTGATGCGGGATGGGGGATGACCGAGCCAGCAGGGGGAGTAAGGAGAAAAGATAAGATTACAAAATGGGACGGAAAATAAGCCTGAATAGTTGACAGAAAGAGATGAACTGACCATGTTCGTTGACACCAAAGATTCGCAGTACAGCGGAGCTCTTGTAATGAGTTTTGAAGGGTGAGTCGGATGTCAAGTAGTAATCAATGTCAAGCT
Source organism: Closterium sp. Naga37s-1 (assembly GCA_947471745.1). Classification (NCBI taxonomy): domain Eukaryota; kingdom Viridiplantae; phylum Streptophyta; class Zygnematophyceae; order Desmidiales; family Closteriaceae; genus Closterium; species Closterium sp. Naga37s-1. The sequence continues at coordinate 2,232,879 of CANJKZ010000966.1, forward strand.
GCTGAAACACTGAGAGACGGCAGGTGTGGGGGTGTGGGAATGGGATAGAATTTGAGTCGACTTGGATCTTGTAATAAATTTTGAAGGGTGAGTCAGACGTCAATAGTAGCCAATGTCAAGCTGCTGAAACACTGAGAGAAAGCAGGACGAAAGCATGGGAAATGGGTGAACCTCAATAAACTGAGATAATGAACATCGAACCTTATCATGTACCTTGAAATTCGCACATTGATATTCATCATGCTGCCTGACATCCATCATGCACCCTGACATCCATCATGCACCCTGACATCCATCATGCACCCTGACATTCATCATGCACCCTGACATCCATCATGCACCCTGACATTCATCATGCACCCTGACATCCATCATGCACCCTGACATTCATCATGCACCCTGACATTCATCATGCACCCTGACATCCATCATGCACCCTGACATCCATCATGCACCCTGACATTCATCATGCACCCTGACATCCACCATGCACCGCACCCTGACATCCATCATGCACCCTGACATCCATCATGCACCCTGACATCCATCATGCACCCTGACATCCATCATGCACCCTGACATTCATCATGCACCCTGACATTCATCATGCACCCTGACATCCATCATGCACCCTGACATCCATCATGCACCCTGACATTCATCATGCACCCTGACATCCATCATGCACCGCACCCTGACATCCATCATGCACCCTGACATCCATCATGCACCCTGACATGACATCCATCATGCACCCTGACATTCATCATGCACCCTGACATCCATCATGCACCCTGACATTCATCATGCACCCTGACATCCATCATGCACCCTGACATTCATCATGCACCCTGACATCCATCATGCACCGCACCCTGACATCCATCATGCACCCTGACATCCATCATGCACCCTGACATCCATCATGCACCCTGACATCCATCATGCACCCTGACATTCATCATGCACCCTGACATTCATCATGCACCCTGACATCCATCATGCACCCTGACATCCATCATGCACCCTGACATTCATCATGCACCCTGACATTCATCATGCACCCTGACATTCATCATGCACCCTGACATCCATCATGCACCCTGACATCCATCATGCACCCTGACATTCATCATGCACCCTGACATCCATCATGCACCGCACCCTGACATCCATCATGCACCCTGACATCCATCATGCACCCTGACATGACATCCATCATGCACCCTGACATTCATCATGCACCCTGACATCCATCATGCACCCTGACATTCATCATGCACCCTGACATCCATCATGCACCCTGACATTCATCATGCACCCTGACATCCATCATGCACCGCACCCTGACATCCATCATGCACCCTGACATCCATCATGCACCCTGACATTCATCATGCACCCTGACATCCATCATGCACACTGACATCCATCATGCAACCTGACATCCATCATGCTGCCTGACATCCGCACACATCGGCTGTCCGTATGTCAGTGAATTCACACGGCTCTGGATCGCTCGCATCAGCACACGGCGTCATGACTAGCTTTCTCACCGTGCTTCACCGTACTTCACCATGTTCCCAGATTTTTAATGCACGCCTGTCAAATTCCCGCTACACTTATCAACGCTGGCCTTCTCACCTATATCCGTTTTTCTAGGGTCGAATTCCGCCACCGGCTGCCGCCGCCACTTAGCTAAAAGCGGCTGCAGCCTACCCATCTGTCCCACCCGCCGAGCCTCCTCCTTCGCCGCCTGCTCCGCCCTCCGAATCAAATCTGTCGCGTCCTCCGCCATCATGATCATCATCGCCTCGTCCTCATCCATATCCCCTCCTCCCGCGTCGCCGCCGACAGCCATGGCTTCTTCGACCTCCTCCTCTTCCTCCTCCGTCCCTACCGCCATCGCCTCGCCTTCCTCCTCGTCGCGTCGCGACGCGGGAATTCCGCTTCCGCCGCCGCCGCGGGCGGGAAACGGCCGTTTTGACGAGGCTATCTGAGCGGGAGGGCCTCGCGGCCGCTTGCTTGAGTCCATCACCAATGATCGTAGATAGTACTACTATCGACGACTAAGGTCTTGTTGGAAAATTGTAGCTGGCGATAGACGCAACGAACTTGAATAAGTCGGGGATTGAAAGCGTTCTAAACTGGTATTAACTAGGTCACGAGAGCGGCAGTCAACGTCTTGCCGGGATATCAATCACTTGTCAGAGGAAGCACAGGAGCTGGATGCAGTTTTGGGTTCCGATTTTGAATTTTGAATTTCAACCTCCTGTGTGCGATGCAACCCCGATAGAAGCAGGACAGCCTCGGGGTGGAGAGACTAGTTCGAATATGGCGATAACAAGCAGATTTTTCTGCATTAGGCGGATCTACACTACACCGCAAATGAAATTGAAAGGACTTTGTCAACAAACCTGGCAGCACCCGAGCCAGCCAAATGGCTTCACTCTCTACCAGCCTTGAAATCTCCGCACCGCAAACTGCACTACCGAACCTACGAAAGAAAGAAAGGTGGTAGGAAAACATTTCCTGCCCGCCCCTTCAGCCACTTCAGCACCACCTCCCTTCTCCCTTCACCTAGAAAGCTCATCAATTCACTTAGCGCTTCTTGGTTTCATAACTGAATCCTAGGAGCTCCCATACTCTCCTACATAGTCTTTATGCAGTAAAGCTATTCAATTTGCAGGGGTAGATAGACCTGAGTTTAAACAGGTATATCTAGCTCATAAATTTAATTTTCCAGAGCCCAAAAAACGGTGTGGTGTACTTTAGTTGGTCACCGTCGTGGTACATCTGGTGGCGGTTCAAACTGGAGGTCGTAACTCTACGAACCACGTCTTAACCTCATATGGACGCGCTCGAGGATCTCAAGGGTCCCGCCTTCTGAGGCGCTTAGAAAGCCGTCTGTGAAACGCGCCTTTAGCTCTTATGGACGTGCTCGACAATCTCAAGGGTCGCGCTAGAAAAGCGGGAGAGCAGCTTTCGCGGTTGCTCTCCCCCGGCGTTTCAGCCTCTGCTGACCACCCAGCCGCGGAGAATGACAACCAGTGCGCTGGCCCAAATCCTACTACGGGGAGCCGCGCTAGTAGCAGAAGAAGCGGAAGTAACGGCGCAAATGACGCAGCAGCAGCAGGAGCAGCAGCGGGCGCTGTTAGGAATATCCGTTCGCGGAAAAAAGGGTCTGGACGGCGTTTGAGTAAGGACGGGACGTATAAAAAAGGTCCAGGTGCAAATCAGTCAGGGAGGCAGGAGAAGCAAAAAGCTCCTGTGGATGATGACTCATGGCAACGGGAAGTGGCGGAAATGGGTTCGTTCAAAGCGTTAGCTTCAAAACTCCTACCTCAAGAACCGTCACACGGTTCTCGAAATTCGCGTTCAACATCGTCGACGTCGTCGCCAGCGTCGTCGCCGTCGCTATTGTCGTCGCCGTCGCCATCGTCGTCGTCGTCAGCTCACTCGCCGTCGGAATCTCCGTTGCTGGCTTCTTCGTCCCCATCCCCCCCTTCTCCGCCTCTCAATTCTCGTCTATTCCCACCGCGCTCCGCGTCATTCCCCCCTCTCCTTCCGCCAGCCCATTCCAAGGCTCCTTCCCCCGCAATCCCGCCGCGTTCCGCCTCTCCGCGGGGAAATTCTCCCCCTCCCGAAGAGAGATCTTCCCCGGCGTCTCCCGCGGTAATTAGGTCTTTATTTGAAGCGCCGCAGAAGTCGTTTCCCGGGCGGGAGCTGGTTCGCGGGCAGCCGTCGCGGCACAGCCTGTTGCATAGACTAGCGTCTAGGGTTTCGCGTCCAGAGGGGGGCTCTGAGGGAGCGGACGGGGAGGAGAACGAGGCAATTCCGAGGTGGGACGGCGGGTGGGAGCGACGGCACGGCAGCTCTGCCGGCTGGGCGGCAGCGGACGGCAGCTCTGACGGAGGACGCGGAATTCGTGTCAAGTCGGAAAGAGAGAGCTCGCCATTGGTGGAGGTGGATTCGGCCAATGAGAGGGTTCAGATTTTGGTGCTGAGAGGTCCGGAGGGAGGGGTGATAGGCTCGGGAGGGGATGCGAGAGGAAAGAAGGGAGCAGCGTCAGAGCAGAGGAGAAGAGATGGGGGAAGGGGAAGGGTTGGTGGAGATGGTGGGGGTGGTGAAGAGACGCTGATTCAGCAATGGCGGAGGCTTCGGCAGAAGCAGCCTGCACAGCAGCAAGTGCCCGAGCAGCAGCAGGCGCGGTTCCATAGTGCGCAAAATAGGAGGGGTTTTGAGGAGGAAAAAGGGGTTGTTACTGTAAATAAGCGTTTATCTCCTGTGGGCGGGCCTGTTGAAGCTGGGTTGGAAAGTGAGGATACAGATGGCCTAGGGCTCTTGCAGAAGTGTATCAGGCAGGTCTCGAGCCTATTACCGAATCAGGACTGTAACGAGTACGGGGATTCCAGGCCCACTAGGGAGCTCGCGGTGTCATCTAGAACCCGTTTTAGAGATTCTCTTAGCGAGAACAGAACGACAGAGGTTCTGGAAGAGGCTGGGATGGGTCGTACCCCCAGTAAACTGGGGATATTTCGCAGGTTGCCCATTGGCCTGGGGAGGTGGAGAGAGGGGGCAAGTGCGGAGGAAGTGCAGGAGGGGATGGGCACAGCGGAAAGACTATGGGGCAGAGGAGCAGAGGCGGAATCAGGGGAAGGGAATGGGTTAGGGATGGGCATAGGCGGGCTGAATACCCAGTTCGGACGATCTACAGCCTCGTTCGCGAGAAGAAGAGCAGGAGGAGGAGCAGGAGGAGGAGGCGGAGGAGGATTTGGAGTAGGAGGGGGATTTGGATCAGGAGGAGCAGGAGGAGCGGGGTTAGGAGCAGGGGCAGGGGGGAGGATATCGGTCACGCAGCTGCGTCAGATGGTAGAGGCCAATCCCGAGGCGTTTCTGCGAGCCTTTGACCACGTGGCGAAACGAGTTGAGGCCGCGCGCAAGAGACGCACGGTTACGGTTACCAGCAAGTACAACTCGCGGACGGACATCCTCCGATCGGCACTCTCGTTAGACATCCCGTCGCTCTCCCCCTTCCCGTTCCCGCTCCCGTCCCTCCCTCACCTTCCATTCTTCTCGTCCCCTTCTCCCAACTCCTCCTCCTCGTCCCCCTCCTCCTCCTCTCCCCCCTCTTCGACTTCCTCCTCCCCTCCTTCCTCCCGGCCCTCCTTCCCTCTCCGCATTAGAGCAGTGGCGGAGGGTCGACCCTCCGCGCCCTTCACCCGCTTCTCCATCGCCCCGGAAATCGGCCCCTTACGCTTGAGATGGGACCGGCCGCGCCTGGTCCCCTCCTTTGGAGCCACCCTGCATTCGGGCGACAACTCCCTCGTGCAAATCTTCCATGACCTTCAGGTGCGTGCGTTGGCTGCTTACCAGGTGTTGTTAAGCAGAGGGGCGACCCTCTGCGCCCGTCACCCGCTCCATCGCTTCTGCATTCCGGGGACAACTCCCTCGTGCAAATCTTCCCACGACCTTCAGGTATGTATGTTGGCAAATGCCCATGTGTTTCAAAGCAGAGGGTCGGCCCTCCGCACCCTTCACCCGCTTCTCCATTGCTCCAGAAATTGGTCCTCTCCGTTTTAAGATGGGACCGGCCCCGTTTGGTCCCTTCCTTTGGATCTACTCTGCATTCCGGGGACAACTCCCTCGTGCAGATCTTCCATGACCTTCAGGTGTGTTGACATGTTGTTGGGGTGATGCACTTCAGGTGTGTCGGTTTTCTTAACTACCTTCGTTTGGTTCCTTTGGACAACTCCCTCGTGCAGATCTTCCATGACCTTCAGGTGTGTCGGTTTTCTTAACTACCTTAGGCACCATGGAAATCGGCCCTCTCCGCCTGAGATGGGACTGGTCCCGCCTCGTCCCCTCCTTCGGAACCACCCTGCATTCTGGCGACAACTCTCTCGTGCAAATCTTCCATGACCTCCAGGTGTGCTGACATGTTGTTGTGGTGATGCACTTCTTGCCTGGTCCTTTCTGACGCGCCGAGAAAAACCATTTTCTTCCCTTCCCCCCCATCCATCCATGCCAGGAGCAGCCCAGCCATCGCACAGCGCTCATGGTGGGATGGTGGGCTCGCTCCATGGCCTACCGATGGCCCACCAGGTTGAAAGTGCCTCAATATTCATCTGCTCCCCCTTCCCTCCCTTCCCTCCATACCAGGAGCGCCCCAGCCATCGTACGGCGCCCATGGTGGGATGGTGGGCTCGCTCCATGGCCTACCGATGGCCCACCAGGTTGAAAGTGCCTCAATATTCATCTGCTCCCCCTTCCCTCCCTTCCCTCCATACCAGGAGCGCCCCAGCCATCGTACGGCGCCCATGGTGGGATGGTGGGCTCGCTCCATGGCCTACCGATGGCCCACCAGGTTGAAAGAGCCTCACTATTCATCTGCTCCCCCTTCCCTCCCGTTCTAACAGGAACGGCCCAGCCATCGCACGGCGCTCATGGTGGGGTGGTAGGTTCGATCCATAACCTTTATAACTTTGTTGGCCTGAAACTATTAGAATGGACCTGACTGATTGAAATCTATCCCTCCCTTCCCCTCATGTCCATGCCAGGAGCGGCCCAGCCATCGCACGGCGCTCATGGTGGGATGGTGGGCTCGTTCCCTGGCCTACCGATTTGGGTTCTGAGATGCCTTAATATTTGTATGCTCTGATTCCCTCCCTCCCATCCATGCCAGGAGCGCCCCAGCCATCGCACTGCGCTCATGGTGGGATGGTGGGCTCGATCCATGGCCTATCGGGCACTCCTCTCCCTCAAGCTGCCCGCCTGCCATGTGGTATGTGCTCGTATGTAGTATCCACGTTGTTCTTACTCTGATGTGTTATGCTCCATCCATGGCCTATCGGGCCCTCCTCTCCCTCAAGCTGCCCGCCTGCCATGTGGTATGTGCTCGTATGTAGTATCCACGTTGTTCTTACTCTGATGTGTTATGCTCCATCCATGGCCTATCGGGCCCTCCTCTCCCTCAAGCTACCCACTTGCCACGTGGTATGTTCCCGTCTCTTCCTGTCCCCTTCGCCCCAGCCACTGTCTACTGCTTCCATGTTCCCTTGTAATCTCTACCCATCTTTCCACATCCCCTCTGTCAGGGCATGCTGTGGGTTGACTTCCCCCGGGGGCGAGTTCCTGTTGAACCGGGTCAAGGGAGTCAATGCGAGTATCTTCCTTATTTCACTCTCCCTTCCCCTCAACTTACTATATTTCTCATCCTGTCAGGACATGCTGTGGGTTGACTTCCCCAGGGGCGAGTTCCTGATGAACCGAGTCAACGGAGTCAAGGCCAGTCTCTTCCTGCCATGCCACCCGCTGAGAGGAGTGCTGCAGGTGGAAGGGCGGACAGCAGACACGGCCACTGTGGGGTTTGCTTATCAGGTAGGAATTGTTATTGTTTCTACCAGTTGGGGGATTGAACGGGAGGGGAGTGGTGGTACTTACTCTGTAAGGCGTGCTGCAGGTGGAAGGGCGGACAGCAGACACGGCCACTGTGGGGTTTGCTTATCAGGTGAGGTGGGGGCCTGGAGCAGGGTAGGGAGGGAGGTGAGTGGCTGTTGCTCTGTAAGGCGTGCTGCAGGTGGAAGGGCGGACAGCAGACACGGCCAACGTGGGGTTTGCATACCAGGTGGGGTGGGATGGGAGGGGAATGAGTGCACTTGCTTTTCTAGGGGAGAGTACTGGCAGGAAATATTTGTCTACTGTGTGATAAGAGACGCCCGCACGGGTGATAAGTTCTTGGAATATTGTGTGTGTCCACTGTGTGCGTGTGTGACGCCCGCACTCTTCCTTGCCTTCCCTTCTCGCTCTCCTTCCCTTAGCTTCTCTCTCCTTTCCTTCCCTCGCCTTCCCTTCTCACTCTCCCCAGCACCCCTTGGGAACGCGTGTGACGCCCTCATATTCTCTCGCCGATCGGGGACTGTCAGTGGAGGTGCTTCAGCCAATCACAGTGCGCCAGCTGGGACCCGCTGTCAAGCCAGAAGCTCAAATACGGTATGGCTAGGAGCACACCAGCTTTGATGCATCAGTTAGTCTTAGAAGCAGCTTGTTAGTTATTGTGCATCAACAGTAGAACATAAACTGTGTGTCATTAGTGGGGGTTCATCTTTCATTTCTTTCGCACCTGTCTTGTTCTCATGTTTTTCGACTTGTTTTTGTAGTGGTTGTTTTGTCACTACTTGTTTGTCATCTTTGTGTTCACCTCTTTCCGTTTTACAATTTGCGGTCTCTCCTCTCAGGTTCAAAACCACAATGTCAGGCACGAGGCAAGGGTGGGAGATGGAGACCACACGGTTTCTGGGAACAAACGAGATAGTGGGGGGAGCAGCAGAGGCGTCTCAAGGCGGGCTGGCAGTCAGTGTGGGGTACAAGGCGGGGGTGGCACCTGTTGCCTTCTTTACTCTCTTCGTAAGCACTTTGAACCTCCTCTTGTTCGCTGGCCTTTTTTTACACGGTTTCTGCTGGGAACAAATGAGATAATGGGGGGAGCAGCAGAGGCGTCTCAAGGCGGGCTGGCAGTCAGTGTGGGGTACAAGGCCGGGGTCGCAATGTTGCCTTCTTCACCCTCTTTGTAAACACGTCACCTTTTACTCCTCATAAGCACCTAACAATTCCCTCTTCACAAGCACGTCACATCCTCGTAAGCGCATTTCAAGGCAGACTGGCCGCTGTGGCCCCTGTTGCCTTCTTCACCCTCTTTGTAAGCCCATCGCTCCCTTGTTATACCGGTATGTTTGACTCTCAAGAAATATCCAGTCCATTTCTTCACAATTAGCGTTTTGCATTTTACGAAATGTTTTTCCCTTTTCTCCCCCCCTCCCCCCCCCACCCCCCCCCCCCCCCCCCCCTTTTTTTTACTATCTCTCTGTCCTGGCATGGCAGGGAGGGGGTCGCAGGAGGCGGAAAACAGCAGTGACAGGCAAGGGAGCTGGTTACCAGCTGAGGCTGGAATTTCCGCCGTCCAATCTCAGACGAGCAGTCATCTCATGGGATGCCACCCATGGAATAGATTTCTAGTGTCAATACCTCGGAAAATAACAGCAGTGACGGGCAATGGAGCTGATTACCAGCAGCTTGACATCAAAATCAGGTGTGGTTCTGTTCTGGTGGTACGGTAGTATCCAGTCCAGGTATATCTGCCCACCTAGCACCTGCACGTTGTTATGAAGCATGCCCGAGGGCCTCAGATTCGTTTTGGCCTAGGCTGAAAAATCAGAGTTGGTACAAAACGTTTTGCTGAAAATCAGAGAAATCAGCCATTTTATGCCATTTTACACTACAAATCTATTAAAAATTCTTGTTTCTCTTCAACAAATTGCTGAAATATCAGCTTCAGTTCTAAAAAAGTTCTGAAATCTCAGCCTTTTTTACCTAAATCAGCCTTTTTTCGCTGACTTCTGAGGCCCTGATGCCCGACACAAATCTGCTCGTGTGGGTCCTTCCAAACTAATGCACAGTAGTTGGAAAGGCTTGTAACATAGTATCATGCATTATATTACTATGTCTAAAACATGGTACACGAGGATGCAGCATCTGCTTGAAACAGCCCTTTAAAAACACCAACTGGTGGTCGCACATTTGCACGTTTTCACCTTTGTCTTGAAAAACAACTAAACATGTGCATGCTTTACATCAGATATCGGCACCAACTTATCATGTTACCAGGTGCATGCATCGGTTCATATCAGACTCCAAAGAGGGGACGCACGCAGGGGGCTTCATGGGTGGAGGGATGAGGGATGAGTGCAGGGGGATGGGATGAGTGCAATGAGGAAAATGAAATTCACTGGGCAAAGGAGGGAGTAGCGCAGAGAGGAGGGTGAGCATAGATAGAGGAAATGAGGAATGGGCACAGGGGGGTGAGGGGAACGAAGGGTGAGTGCTGCAGGAGGATGAGGGATGAGGGCAGGAGAGGGTGAGGGAATGGGGAATGGATGAGCGGAGGGGGAAAGGGTGGGGATGGGAAAGGGATGGGCTCAGGTAAAAAGGGTGGGCACCGGGGGTATGCAGGAGCACAGAGGGAATGAGGGATAAACACAAGGGGAATAAGGGGTGAGCGCAGGCGGGAGGAGAGGGATGCGAGGTAATCCGCAGGGGGGTGAGGAATAACGGTGGGGGAACGAAAGGTGAGCGCAGGGGGGGGAGGTATCAGCGCTGAGTGAATACGGAGGAGCGCAGGGGGGCGAGGGGTGAGCGAAATGGGAAATGTGGTGAGGGCGAGTGACGGGGAGATGGGACGAGCGGAGGCAAGACGGAGTGAGGAGACAAGATTGCTGCCATGCAATGGCGAAAGGAGAGAGAGTAGGCGCAAGGACGGGGGGAGGGGGAGGGGAGGGGGCGGAAAGGGGGCGGGAAAGGGGCGGGAAGGGGGCGGGAAGGGGAACGGAGATTTTCGAAAATTCTCAGAACTCGCATCCGTGCTTCACTTCACGATGCCTCTGATTATAAAGTTCAGCAGTGTTACCGTCCATCGAAGAGCGCGTCAGCGGCGTCTAATAAGAAGACATTGAAGCCCGCGTCAGCAGCTGACGCGCTTCACACGGACATGGCGTTTCTCAGGGTAGCTGTAAAAGGGACGATACCGTCAGATCTACTTACGACGCGAAAATCAATCTTAAAACGGAAGTACAGATTTGCGTGACCGCTTTAGCATGAGCTCAACGAGCGGGATTTCGCCCTCCGTCTCAAGTCCCTTCGCGAAGTAATGATATTGCGAGATAGACTTGTCGTTCCTACCTTCGAGAATAGTACGCATCTGAAACGTACTGCCACCCTCAGCCACGGAACGTGCAAGGGTCGTCGGATCTGAACTGGAATCAACCTTGACGGCACCAGAAGCAAGTGCGAGTCATTCGAGAGACTAATCTAGGTTCTAAGGGCGAAGTCACCAAATTGTCAGAACTGAGGCAGGAAGCGAGAAGAGCAGCAACGTTGATAATACCGAGTGGGTAGCTGGTATACCAAACTGGACCCCGTTACAGTGACTTTCTATTTACCCTCGTTGTTCCGATTCCCCTGGTTTTATTACTGTTCCCCTGTGTTCTCATTTTTCTTTCGAGTTTGATTCCCAGCTTTCCTTCCTCTCTCGGTTCTTTGGTCCCTCGATTTCCCATTGCAATTGGTCTTTGAAGAGTTTTCCATCCAGCCAGTTCCATTTCAGCTGCCCAAACTTGGCAGGAATTTTTTTTTCAATTTCCTGCTTCATGCTTTTGCCGTCCCGTAACTGACGCAATAATCTGTCCATACTGCTACTTAAAGCGACGGGCAACTTTTGGCAGTGTTGGGTTCAGAAGTTTTTTTTTTTGAACCAGGCTTGCCAGCGCGAAAGTGCTGGCTGGCGAAAACCAGGATTTCGTGCGGACACTTTTCATCCGCAGTAACAGTTCGCCAGGGTTCTGGGTTTTGGGTGGCAAATGTGCACCGTCGCTTTAACCTGCCCGTTACTCGGAGCCCCCTCGAGGGCTGGCCCAATCTTATGAGCAAAGCCACATGCAATACAATGAGTCCAAAATACGCACGAAAGGGTTCAACAAAAGCCATAAATGTCAACACGGAGCAGCTACAAACGGGTATCCACGCCCCAATTGTTCATCGCGCCAATCCTTCTGAACCCCACTCCCTGTCCAACCAATTTTCGCCGACATGTAAAGTGCCAATCAACGGCTGTCAGCGGAGGGCTCACTCTTCAATCCAAGTCGTTCACATTTGCGGCGCAATCTACCACCCTCGATTCACCACTCTCAAAATCGACCGCGAATCGCAAGGCAGCACCACACCTCTCGTCGAGGCACATTCAAAAACTCTCGCTCAATACATCACCCCATTCATTCTGACTCCTCTGGACGCCTAACGTTGCTGAGCTGGTGATTTTGGCGTCTCGCACGGCCATCGGCGGACGGCATGAGATTACATTGACGCCGTTCAAAAATTAGCGGCGGCGTTTTACCACCCTCGATTCCAAATCCCCATAACTTCAGAATTATTGACCGCGATTCGCACAGACGCACATGCCTCTCAAGGTAAATTCACAAATTCTCCCACGAGTACATCAACCCGGTCATCCAGACTCCGCCCGACGCCAAAGAATGCTGAGCTGATGATCTTGGCGGTCCCGCATGGCGGTGGACGACACGAGATTGCATCGAGGCCGTTCATATTTAGCGGCGGCATTGGCTACCTTCGATTCCCGCACCTTATCCTCACCAGAGATTTCTGTATGATCGACCGCGATTCGCACAGGCAGCACCATCACACCTCTCGAGGCGCATTCCCAAAAGTTGATCCCATCATATCACTTCAGTCGTTCTGACTCCTCCAGACGCAAGAAGATGCTTTTTGCGGTCTATCAAGGTCGTCGGCGAACAGCAGGAGATTGCATCGAGGCCGTTTAGAATTAGCGGCGTCAATCTGCCACCCTCGATTCCCGATCCCCATCCTTACCAGAGATTCCATCCCAATGATTCGCGCACACGGCACCACCTCTCACAGCTAAACCTTCTCCCGTCAATTAGCTAAAGTAACCACTAAATATCCATTCCAACTTCATTCAGTCAGAAAACTCATTATCGTCGACGATATTTTCTTTTGAGGAGCACCGGAAAGCCCGAGTCAGCCAAAGGCATGCAGCAGAGCGTGTGTGCGCTCGCAGCGTCGCAGCGTCGCGCGTAGGTTCGCAGCATAGTCGCGCAGCATCGCAGCATAGGCTCGCAGCGCAGAGTCGCAGCATAGGCTAGCAGCGCACGCTTTGCTACATGCTTCTGGCTGATTCGTGTGCCTCGATGGTGCTCCTCTCATCGGCTCCCTTTTCCGAACGTGTCTACTAGCCTCAACTTGAGTAGATCGGAACGCTGCGTAACTTGAAGACAGTCCAAGACCGCTGTTATTTTGAAGACATTTGAAGATATTTTTCACTTGAAGAATTCAACGCGCCGCGAGCTTCCAGGATAAGGATTTCGTGCTTTACTTTTTTTTTTTTTCTATCGGCGGGCCTTATGATAACCGTTTCTATCATTTTCAGATCGTAAGCTCGTCTTCAACTCAAGCTCCAGCGCCGCGAGGACTTCAGAAGACTTGGAGGCTTCACAAGACCAGACGGCGCCGCGACAACATCATCGCGTCACGATCTGCACATCATCGCGGCAAGGGTGAGTTTCTCTACCTATGTCGTTTTGTCGCGCTTTGTCGTGCTATTCTTGTCTTTGTTCTTCCTGTTCTTTCTGTTCGTGCTTTCATCTTGTTTTATTCTTGTTTTCATCTTGTTTTCATCAGTTTTACTAACGTTTTTTTCGTGTTTCAGTGCACAGGTTTCGTGGAGGGGAGGCCGCTGGAGCTATCAATTTTTCCCTTCTGTCTCTCTCTCTGTTTTGTCTCCTCAGGCCGAGGAGGAGCACAACGGACGGGAGGTCGTGGCTAACCAAGGGTGAGTTTTTCTAACTATGTCATTTTTGTCCCGCTTTCTCGTGCTTTTCTTGTCATTGTTTTTCCTGTTCTTTTTGTTCTTGTTTTTATCTTGTTTTCATCAGTTTTACTAACGTTCTTTCGTGTTTTAGTGTGCAGGTTTCGTGGAGGGGAGGCCGCTCGAGCTATCACTCTTTCCCTTCTGTCTCTCTCTCTGTCGTGCCTACTCAGGCCAGCACAACGGACGGGAGGTCGTGGCTGGAGGAACGAAACCAAGGATGAGATTCTCTACCTATGTCGTTTTTGTCGCGCTTTGTCGTGCTTTTCTTGTCATTGTTTTTCCTGTTCTTTCTGTTCTTGTTTTTATCTTGTTTTCATCAGTTTTACTAACGTTCTTTCGTGTTTTAGCGTGCAGGTTTCGTGGAGGGGTGGCCGCTGGAGATATCACTCTTTCCCTTCTGTCTCTCTCTCTCTGTCATGTCTACTCAGGCCGAGAAGGAGCACAACGGACGGGAGGTCGTGGCTGGAGGAGCGAAACCAAGGGTGAGTTTTTCTACCTATGTCGTTTTTGTCGCGTTTTGTCGTGCTTTTCTTGTCATTGTTTTTCCTGTTCTTTCTGTTCTTGTTTTTATCTTGTTTTCATCAGTTTTACTAACGTTCTTTCGTGTTTTAGTGTGCAGGTTTCGTGGAGGGGAGGCCGCTGGAGCTATCACTCTTTCCCTTCTGTCTCTCTCTCTGTCTTGTCTCCTCAGGCCGAGGAGGAGCACAACGGACGGGAGTTCGTGGCTGGAGGAACGAAGCCAAGGGTGAGTTTCTCTACCTATGTCGTTTTGGTCCCGCTTTGTCGTGCATTTCTTGTCATTGTTTTTCCTGTTCTTTTTGTTCTTGTTTTCATTTATCAGTTTTACTAATTTTTTTTCGTGTTTTAGTGCGCAGGTTTCGTGGTGGGGAGGCCGCTGGAGCCATCATTTTTTCCCTTCTGTCTCTCTCTCCATCGCACGAAGAACTGTGGCTTCCAGCAATTAGCTGGAAGCCTTCCCGGTGACTCCCGATTTCGGGAGTCCTGTCAGTCTGATTTCAATACCGGGGGGTAATTGCGGGGCAACAGAACCACCCTGCAGTCAACATGCGCATTGCCGAAACCAACCTGCGAGGCGACTGCAGGGTGTAAGTTGCGCATCGCATGTCAGTTGGAGCGACTAGTTCGAGTTTGTTACCATCGGAGCCGAAAACGAGACCATCGCACATGCGAGGTTTGAGCAGTTGCGTTGTTACCACGCGTAACATTTCGGGTTACCCTGTATTTATTGAAAAGCTATAAATCAAACAGTATTCTAATTACATGAAAATATAGGCTATTAATTGAGATAAATACACTACCGGATAAAACCAAAAATAAAACACGGTAGATTGCGCATATTCGTGTAAAACATTACAGCACTCAGTTCAGCCACTATATGGAGCGTTTTGTTGGCAATTTAATATACTAAAGCTGACAGTACATGGCAAAATCATATATGCCTACTGCCACATCACTACACTAACCAGGGAGCACTAGCTTAGCACGCTGTAGCTAGTTCTATTCTAAAGGACTCCACCACATGTGCTGTAACGCATGTGCTTCCTTGCTGAAACTCCCGCATAATAGATTATCAGCTGTAGACACCAAAGAAAGAGTCAGGCAGAAAACGCGACAACAACCACAGCTACTTACCGTGTACGAAAGGACGGTAAAGCACTTGTCGTAGTAATTATGCCATGCTCCTTAAACCTGCAAAAAACAAATCGGAATACCATTGCTCATAAGCATAGGGGCAAGAACTCCCAACATTGACGAAACTCACCTGAAACGCTGAACCACGCATATTCGCTCCAGGGGTCTTCACCGTCTTCGCCCAAGCTTCACTGATTTTGCCCAGGCAAAGCCACACTTCGCGACTCGACAACACCTCGCAGATAGCACCACTCAGCTTCATGATAAAATACTTCACGATCTGCAAGTGCGAGAAGCTGACAGTATAAGACGTGGCAATGACATAGACAGGGTCAGTGAAAGAACCGAGTAATGGGGAAGCATAGCTATTATTGAATGACATGTTAAAGCTTATAGAAAATATTGAAGTTTGACATAGCAAAACGGAAAAAAATACCGACGAAGAGCACAGGTAAGGACGAACACAGAAATCCCTCACCGACATTCACGGCGGCGTCATGCTCAACACCAGGTTGCGGTTGTTCGTCATGAAGGGGGGTGTGGGAACCATCGTGCACCAAGTCCTCGTTGAAAAAAAGTCAACACAAAAATGAAACATTAGTTCAAAACGAGACTGATATTGCTGGCTCTGTTCGTAACCAGCTCAGTTCAGACAAGATGTGAGGTGAGGACCTTGACAGTTGGGAAACTGGTTCCCCGTCAAAAACTCAAGTCAAACAATATGCTGCCCAGATAAAACATCTCAGCAACTGCGGACTAATCACGAATAGGCAGGTACTTGTAGATGTTGCTTTTGTTGACCTTGGGCAAAAAAAATTACGCGACAAGGCAGCATTTGCAGGTGAGAAGGGAATGTTCGGAAGAATCTGGCTGCGAATCAGATACCTCGAGCGAAGCCATGCTGGGTGCTGAAGTACAGAGGTAGGCTGTACGAGGAGCAGATTTCCGGCAAAATGCACACCCCCAACCCATCGGCGCGTTCTGGGATTGAAGCGAGTGTGTGCCCCCCGATGCACACATCAGCACTGTAATCGACGGTCAGCGTGGAGGGATGAGGTGGTGGTTGGAAATGGATGTACGTAGTCAGTTCGATGTTCCACCTTCTGTGTGTCTGTCAATATTTCACGCGTCTCGACATCGAGGTTGGTCCACTCGAGCATGAGTGGTGATTGGTCTAAATTCTGCCATCTTGTAAATCTTCGCTGACACAGCAAAGCATTCAGGAATGAGGTCGCCTTGTTGGGAGATCGTAATATAAAACGGTTAAGAGAGATATCTGGAGTAAAATATAAAAAGAAAATGATATAAATATAGAATACAGTATACCTGTCTGTGATATAAATCAATATATATCGAACTTGCTAAATACAAAACAACCCCCACTAACCCAGTCATATGCGGTGCTCACAAAATGATATCCAGCTCCAGCACCCAGTCATCATCAAGCTCTCTCTCACACGAGAACACCTGAGGTTTTGTTACGAGTGCAATTTGAGTGATCGAGCGAGAATTACACTATCGAAGCAAAGAGTACAATGAGTGAACGCATGAGCGAAGACTATATAGCGAAACTACAGTGGTAATGGTAATGGACTGTGGTTGTCGCGCGAGGGTTGCGAGTGGTAACGGTGCCGACTGTGGTGCTACAGTGGTGTACGCGCTGAGCGGGGACGCGAAGTAAGGAAAAGGAATTTTCCTTACAGGTTTCAACAGATGCACAGCGTGCCACAAAAGCCTCGCGTCTCAAACGAAGAGATACAGTGCGGTGGAAATGCTCGATTCTCAGCTGTAATGCGGTGTATAACAGTATACATGTTTTGTGACGGGATTGAGACACAAATGTCCATATGAGAATGTACCCTTAGAAATAATTAGCTACACAAAACCTAATGTTGTCAATTAACCACATGTGATTCAAATGTTACTTTGCAAAGCATGATTACTGCCAAAGATCTAGAATAATTATTTTTGTGATGTAATCAATACACGACTGTGTGAGACATATTTCATTGTCGTGTAAAAATCACCAAAGAACATTGTAAAAATATTAGAGATTCATTGGGTTTACAATGTTGAAGCAATGAATTATGTGCAGGCATTTTTAAGTAAGTGTTTTACAGAATTGTATTGGCTATTTACATATTTTAGCTTTACATTACTCGTCTAATCACACAATGTAGCTGTACATTATGATACGAACCACTCCTGGACAAACGTGAAGTGTTTTTGCCGGATATCTAAAATTGTCGATACCCGACGAACCATGCTGCACCGAGATTTTTTCAGCACATTGAATGCCTGTGTTACTGGCTGTTTGCCCGAAAACATTCTCGTGACAACTCCAACCAAAATTTCGGTAACTGCGCGCGATCAGAATCAACTCGGAGTCGGTGGGCAATTAGAAAACTGTGAGAATGAGAACGAGAATGGGTGAACTATGAAAATGAAGTATGTACAAATATGAAACCCTAATTGGTTGTACCCCCTATGGGATACCCCACTATAGCCTACACAACAGCATAAGCTATAATGTTCTGACACACCCCCATAGGCAAAGTGGGGGAGAACAAGGGGTCACAAGACCAGTCAAGCAAAGCAAAGCAAAGCAAGCTCAGGGTGGATCACAAAGTCACCACACAGTCCGAGCACAGGGTCAAGGCCACACTGCCAGTTCACATGCAAGAGTACACACATATATATAGAGCTAGACAAGCAAGAGCAGGTATATATATATGTGAGAGTACAAGCAAGGTCAAGAGGAGAGCAAGTGAGGCAAGACGGGCACAAGACCCAGCTGAGTGCAGAAGCGCTGATGATCACAAGGCGGAAGTGCCTTGGTGAAGACATCAGCAGTGTTGGCCTCAGAGGCCACGTACGCAAGCCGCAACTGTCCACGTTGCTGTAGCTCACGAGCAAGGAAGTAGCGGAGAGCAATGTGCTTTGTTCTGTGCTCCAGTCGCTGCTCTCGACACAAGGCCAGCATGGCCTTGTTGTCTACGTACAGGACTGGAGGAGAACGAGGCGGCTCTCCAAGGTCGGTCAGCAGGTAGGTGAGCCAGCGAAGCTCCTGTGCAGCCATGGCCCCGGCGTAGATCTCAGCCTCACAACTCGAGCCAAGAACAGAAGACGAGCGAGTAGCCCGCCACGAAACAGAGCCGGAACCAAGGCTGAAGGTGTAACCCTGTGACGACCGCTGCGTAGCCTGGTCGTCAGCCCAAGAAGCGTCCGCGTGCCCAGTGAGGACCACTGGACTCCGCCCTCCAAGCACTAGCCCCATGCCCGACGTACTGCACAAGTAGCGCAACACCCTCTTCGCTGCAGCCATGTGCTCTGGTCTGTGTCTCCCAGGAGCAACATAGCGTGCAAGAATGCTAAGAGGGTATGCAAGGTCAGGTCGTGTGCAGGTCATCAGGTACATGAGGCAGCCAACAAGCTCTGGGTACGGGCCACTCGACTCTACGGACTCATCCGAAGGCAGAGCTGAGAGCGAGTGGCGAGTAGACAGAGGAGTGGCCTGAGGCGAGGAGTACGTGAAGCCGAAGCGCTGAAGGACCTGCTGCACCATGTGTGACTGAGTCAGGGTAATGGTGCGGCGTGCTCTGTCCCGGGTGATCTGCAAGCCAAGGTAGCTGCGCAGTTCACCCAGGTCTGTGCACGTGTGTCTCTTCTGCAGCTCGGACTTCACGTAGGCGAGTCCAGCAGTGTCAGCTGTGGCAAAGACCAAGTCGTCGACGTACACGAGGATGTAGAACGGCGGCAGAGAGGTGTCGGTGCGTAGAAACAGCGACGGGTCGGCAGTAGAAGGAGCAAACCCAAGAGCCGCAAGCGTAGTCCTCAGTGTGTCGTGCCACTCACGTGGCGCCTGGCAGAGACCGTAGACTGGACGCCGGAGACTCCACTGGGTACCAGGAGGGAAAGACCCAGTGAAGCCAGGTGGGCGACGCAGCCAGATCTCCTCGTGCAGGCTGCCCTGCAAGAAAGCTGTGCTGAAGTCAAGAGAGTGCAGCTCGTAGTCACGGTGAGCAGCAACGTGCAGCAGTACCCGAAGAGTGGTCATCTTCGGGGTGGGGGAGAAGGTCTGAAAGTAGTCAACTCCCTGCCGCTGACTGAAGCCACGAGCCACGTAACGCGCCTTGAAGACAGGCGGAGAACCCGGCGGCCGCTTCACCCTGAAGATCCACATGCCACTGACGATGTTCGCCCCAGGAGGGGGGACAGCGTCAACGTAGGTGCCTGTGGACTTCCAGGAAGCCATCTCTGCATCCATAGCTGCCTGCCACTGAGAGGAGTAGGGACCCTCTATCGCCTCCGCGTAAGAGCGCGGAGTCGGGATGTCAAGTGCATCCGGGTCTCCCTCAGGGGTAAGCAGTACGGACACGAGATGAGGTGAGGCAGCTGCCAGACACTGGAACTCCTCCTGCCTGTCCTCAAGGACGTCCGTGCCAAGGGCACACTCACCCCCGACGGACGGAGGACAGACAGACTCAGACTCAGCGACAAGACTAGCAGCGTAGTCTAAGCGACAGCGAGCAGCAAAGTCGACGAGCTCAGTAACGAGAGCAGACGCAGCAGTAGACTCGAAAGAAGGGTCAGTGACAACAGTAGCAAGGAGACGCGTGACAGTAGGACTGGCAGCACGAAGAGAGTCCGACTCCGGGTCGGCAAGAGCAGGAAGAGAGGACTCAGGAGGAGAAGGCAAAGGGGCACGCAGAGGAGCAGTGGACGGACGCAGAGACATCCGGTGCGTGCCAGGGACAGGAGGAGGACGCTGACGCGAACCGCGACCACTAGTGCGAGCAGCACGGACAGGCGACGCAGGGCGAGACGCAGGCTCACGACGCTCAGCCAGACCTCCAGTAGGACCAGTGTAGGGAGAAGGAGCAGGCAAAGGGGAGGTAGGCTGCAACTGTAGCTGGGACGAGACAGGCTGTGGACACTCTAAGGGAGGAGGAGGACCAGTAGAAGGTGGAAGACCAAGAACCTGCTGCAGGAGTGGAACGAAGTACGGTCGAGGCCGCGCGGCGACGCTAGAAGCAGCAGGGACAGCACCAGAACCCCCAGCAGGAGCACCCGCTCCAGCAGCACCACCAGTAGCTCCAGAACCTCCAGCAGCACCAGGAGCACCCCCAGTAGGACTGCCAGCGGTAGTCTCAGCGCCAACACCCTCAGCAGCACCAGCTCCAGTGCACCCAGGACGAGCACCTCCGGGACCCGCGACCGCAGCACCCTCAGCAGCCGAAGGACCTCCAGCACCAGCAGCACGCCTCCAGCGCCGGGCAAACCACTCACGCAGCTCCTGTGGAGAAAGTGGCTCCCGGCGAGACGAAGCACTCGGAGAACCTCCAGGCGGAGCACCTCCAGGCTCAGCACCCCCAGGCGTAGCACCCCTAGGCTCAGCACCCCCAGACGTAGCACCCCTAGGCTCAGCACCCCCAGGCTCAGCACTCCTAGGCTCAGCACCCCCAGGCTCAGCACCCCCAGGCTCAGCACCCCCAGGCTCAGCACCCCTAGGCTCAGCACCCCCAGGCTCAGCACCCCTAGGCTCAGCACCCCTAGGCTCAGCACCCCCAGACGTAGCACCCCCAGGCCCAGCACCCCTAGGCTCCGCACCCCCAGGTACAGCACCCCCAGCCTCAGCACCCTCAGCAGCACCAGAGTCACCAGTGACCTCGACAGGCTCGACTGCGTCTACCTGGGACACACCTGAAGGGGCAGGACCCTGAGGGGGGAGGGGGTCTACCTGGGGGGGACCTGGTACCAGGAAGAGTGGGGGTGGGGGGAGGGATGGAGTGCGGTAGGGGAAGAGGCGGTAGTAGGGGACCGACTCGTCAAACGTGACGTCCTGGGAGGACAGAACACGGCGAGAGGTGGGGTGGTAAAACTGCCACCCAGGCGCGTCAGGGGGGAACCCCAGGAAGACGCAAGGAGCAGCACGAGGGGATAGTTTGTCCGCAAACAGGTCGCGGACAAACGCCCGAGATCCCCAGACCCGGAACGCCGACGCATCGCCAACCTTCCCCGTCCACAGCAAGGCTGGGGAGGTCTCCGGCCTGGAGACCCTGGGGTGGAGGTTGATCTGATGCGCCGCGTACCTCACCGCAAACGGCCACAGAAAATGGGGGGCAGCCGCATGCATCATAGACGTACGAGCGACGTCCATGACCATGCCAATGCGGCGCTCAGCAATCCCATTTTGCTGCGGTGAGTCCGGAAGCGTGAAGGTCTGACGGATGCCCCGTGCACGACAGTAGGCACGCAGAAGGCCAGAGGAGAACTCTCCGCCTCTGTCCGAGTGCAGACGCAGAACAGGAAAGTCCGAGCCGAAGCTCTGCCTGAGCTGGAGACGAGCTGCGCGGATCCAGTCGATCAGCACCTCAGTGACATCACCCTTGCTGCGCAAGGGGAAGACTGTGGTGTAACGCGAGTAGTCGTCAACAACGAGCAGGAAGTAGCGCTCGTGACCCTGTCCACGGACGCGGGCTGGGCCCCACACGTCCATGTGAAGTGTCTGCAACGGGGCCTCTGTCGAAGGAAACTGGGAGGAGTGAGGGGCAGCACGCTGGCGCCCCTCGACACAGGGGACACAGGCAGGGCCAGGGCCCTGAGGAAGGGGAGGGAGGGACCGGGGGAGACCGGACACAAGAAGACGAGAGGCCATACCTCTGAGCCGAAGCAGAGAGGGGTGGCCAAGGCGGTGGTGCCAGAGGAGAGTCTCGTGAGACAGGAGACGACACGAACAGGGGGCAGACTCAGGACCAGACCTGGACGCCGCAGCAAACACCTGACCCGACGTAACTACCCTACCAGACTCAGCAACTGGAGGAGACGCAGTGGTCAGAGTGTACAGGCTCGACCCCGGCTGACGGGTGAACGTAGCCAGGTGTCGGCCTGTGCCAGCCTCTGTACAGTGGGTCACTCGCTAACGTGCAGGAGTGAACTGGTGGACACCCGCATCCTGTAGGTCAGCACCACTCACCAGGTTCGTCGAGAACGAGGGGAGGTAGAGACCAGACAGGGTGCCAGAGGGAGCCGCCGGACACGGGAGGACTGTGGAGAAACGAGACAGGACCGGACCCCCAGAGGGGTCAGCCAGAGACACCGCAACCGGCCGACTAAGCGGCGTGAGTGTGGTGCGGTCCCGAAAGAAGGAGCGAGACGCCCCAGAGTCAAGAGTGAAGGTGAGGGAGTCCGAAGCCGACGCGGTACCTGAGAGAGCAGACTCACCAGTACCTGAGGACGCAGACACACCAGCACCTAGAGCAGCAACGTCGTAAGCACCTAGGGCAGTAGCCTCACCAGTACCTAGAGCAGCAGTCTCAATGCCCGGATCGGGCTGGAAACACCGGTAACAGTCACCCTCATCACTAATAGACACAGCATACATGGCAGAGAGAATAGCATCAAAGTCCAGATCAAAGATGGCAACCCCCGCCCTAGACAGCTCGTCCCAGCGAGGGATCTCGGAGGCCTCCGGGAACTGGTGACGCCATGCGTCCGTCAGGCGGCCAAAGCAGCGCGGAGTGGGGTGCGCACCCCCACACTGCTCACCCGCACGGTCGCCGGTGCGCAGGACGTAGGTACACGGACCAAAACCCCCACCCCGCTGGCGTGCAGTGTACCACTCACGGAGCTGCTGAGGGGACAGGGTCGCACGACCACGCTGCTGCTGCTGGCGCGAGCCACCACCGGAGCCACTCCTCTGCAAAGACCCGCGACCAGCTCCACCGCCACCCCCACCGCCTCCACCGCCTCCGCTGCCTCCACTGCCGCCGCCGCCTCCACCGCCTCCTCCACCGCCGCCTCCTCCGCCACCTCCGCTACCACCGCCACCGCCGCCGCGGCCTCCGCCTCCACTGCCGCCACCGAACCCCCCACCCCCACCTCCACCTCCACCGCTACCCCCACTCCCCCCACTGCCTCCACCTCCACCTCCACCGCCCGCTCCTCCAGCTCCCTTGCCCCCCTTGCCCTTGCCAGGGCGGCGTCTCCCGCTAGGGGCAGACGCCGCACCGACCGACTCAAGACCAAGGAGGTCGGCCGAAGCAGCAGAGGCAACAGAGGGCAGCAGGGGGGAGGGAGAACACCCCTCAAAGATGGGGGTGCGCGGGTCACCTCGAGAGGCTCCTACAGCGACTATGCTCTTTTCTATCGCGAGGAGGGCCTTCTCGAGGAGGTCTACAGTGAGTGTGGTGGGACAGACTGACAGAAAGTGGTCCCTGACTACTCGAAGGGAGTCAGGGAGGCGAGTGACTAGGAAGTACAGAGTGATGTACATGGGGGGGGGGTTCGCGGTGCAGAAGTCAGCAGGAAGTGCAGCGCGGTAGCGAGTGTCACTAGTGCGGAGGTGCGTAATGAGGTCAGCAACGGTGGGAAAAGAAGGAAGGTCAGGGAAGAGGTACGGCAGCATGAGACGGCTCAGTGCAGCAGTGGAAGGGGAGGAGTAGCGCGCGACTACAGCGGCGTACAAGGTCTGAGCACTCTTGTACTGACTAAAGTGCGCACGCTCGGAGGTAGGGAGGTGGCGACGCACAGCAAGACGTGCAGCAGCATCGCGCGTGGCCCACTGGGAGCGAACAGTGGCGTCAGCATCAGCAGCAGGGGCAGGGGAAGCGCCAGAGGTGAGGTCAAAGAGAGAGAGGCCGTCCGCCCTATCGCACTGTAAGAACAGCTGTAGGTCATCTACCCAGACCTCAAAGTCAATGGCCCGACCCTCAGCGTCAAAAGTGAGGACACTAGGGGTAGCCATGACAGCAGTAGACCAGCAGTGCAAGGAGTAGGGGAAGAGCACGCAGTGACAGAGGGTCTGTGCTCACCGGACAGGGCTGCTCGGGCGGCTCGGCTGCAGGGCGGCTCGGCCGCTGGGCGGCTGGGCGGCTCGGCGGCTCGGCGGCTGGGCGGCTCGGCAGCTGGGCGGCTCGGCGGCTGGGCGGTCGGCTGCACGGCGGCTCGGCTGGTGGGCGGCCGGGCGGCTCGGCTGCAGCGCGGCTCGGCGGCGGGGCGGCTCGGCTGCTCTGCTGCTGGGCGGTTCGGCTGCGCTGCTGTTGGGCGGCTCGGCTGGGCCGCTGACGTAGGGCGGCGGGGCCGCTGTAGAGGAGTGGCGGGGCCGCTGCAGAAGGACGGCGGGGCCGCTGGGTAGTGAGGCGGCGGGGCCGCGAAGACGGGCGGCGGGGCCGCTGCAGAGAAGCGGCGGGGCCGCAGTGAAGGGCGGCGGGGCCGCAACGAGAGAGGCGGCGGGGCCGCAGCGAGAGAAGCGGCGGGGCCGCGAAGTCGGGCGGCGGGGCCGCTGAGTAGGGCAGCGGGGCCGCAGTGGGAGGCGGCGGGGCCGCAGCGAGAGAGGCGGCGGGGCCGCGAAGACGGGCGGCGGGGCCGCTGAGACGGGTGGCGGGGCCGCAGTGAGTGGCGGCGGGGCCGCAGCGAGAGATGGCGGCGGGGCCGCGAAGACGGGCGGCGGGGCCGCAACGAGAGAGGCGGCGGGGCCGCAGAAAAGGGCGGCGACGGGCCGTAGGCGGCGCGAAGCCGCAGGTAAGGGCGGCGACGGGCCGGGGCGGCTCGAAGCCGCAGGTAGAGGCGGCGCGAAGCCGCGGGAAGGGCGGCGACGGGCCTGGGCGGCGCGAAGCCGCAGGTAGGGGCGGCGCGAAGCCGCCGGTGAGGGCGGCGCAAAGCCGCGGGTAAGGGCGGCGACGGGCCGGGAAAAGGGCGGCGCGCCGCAGCCGCTAGGGCGGCTCGACGCGACCGTAAGGGCGGCGCGACGGGCCGCTAGGTGCGACTCGACGGGCCGCTAAAAAAAAAAGGCAGGCGCGACTCGAGGCGCGCTTCGGTGGGCCCAAGGAACAGTCCCTAGGAGGGGACCTGCTCTGATTCCATGTGAGAATGAGAACGAGAATGGGTGAACTATGAAAATGAAGTGAGTACAAATATGAAACCCTAATTGGTTGTACCCCCTATGGGATACCCCACTATAGCCTACACAACAGCATAAGCTATAATGTTCTGACAAAAACATTCCCGCCAGCAAATTGCGGGAACCTGATGTCGCCGAACTGTCTGCCAGCAAATTCCCGTCCAACACCCCTAGAGTTGCGATGTCCGTCTTGTCTCCGAAGGTCAACGGAGGAGGAGCACAACGGACGGGAGGTCGTGGCTCGAGGAACGAAACCAAGGGTGAGCTTCTCTACATATGTCGTGTTAGTCACGCTTTGTCGTGCTTTTCTTGTCTTTGTTCTTCCTGTTTTTTCTGTTCTTGTTTTCATCTTGGTTCTGTCAGTTTTACTAACGTTTTTTTCTGTGTTTTAGTGCGCAGGTTTCGTGGAGGGGAGGCCGCTGGAGCCATCATTTTTTCCCATTTGTCTCTCTCTCTGTCTTGTCTCCGAAGGTCAATGGAGGAGGAGCACAACGGACGGGAGGTCGTGGCTGGAGGAACGAAACCAAGGGTGAGTTTCTCTACCTATGTCGTGTTAGTCGCGCTTTGTCGTGCTTTTCTCGTCTTTGTTCTTCCGGTTTTTTTCCGTTCTTGTTTTCATCTTGGTTCTGTCAGTTTTACTAACGTTTTTTTCTGTGTTTTAGTGCGCAGGTTTCGTGGAGGGGAGGTCGCTGGAGCCATCATTTTTTCCCTTCCGTCTCTCTCTTTGTCTTGTCTCCGAAGGTCAATGGAGGAGGAGCACAACGGACGGGAGGTCGTGGCTCGAGGAACGAAATCAAGGGTGAGCTTCTCTACCTATGCCTTGTTTGTCGCGCTTTGTCGTGCTTTTATTATCGTTGTTCTTCCCGTTCTTTCTGTTCTTGTTTTCATCTTGTTTCCATCAGTTTTACTAACGTTCTTTCGTGTTTTAGTGTGCAGGTTTCGTGGAGGGGAGGCCGCTGGAGCTTTCACCGTTTTCTCCCTCTCCTTCCGTTTTAGGCCATGGCGGAGGAGCAGAAGAACGGCACGGCACGGCACGGCACGGCACGGCACTGCTCGGCACGGCACGGCACTGCTCGGCACGGCACTGCTCGGCACGGCACTGCTCGGCACGGCACTGCTGAAGGGTGAGAGTTAGTAAGGTACGCGGGTGGCGAGTAGGAGCGACGACGGGGTGGCGAGTAGGAGCGACGACGGGGTGGCGAGTAGGAGCAGGAGCGAACACGTGGTACAGGTATTAGATGCGACGCGCGCTCGTGGTACAGGTTCGAGGTGGGGGTGGTTGGGTAGGTGTACATGCTCTCAGCTTTGTGGATTGTATGTATGCATACAGATGGGTTTCCCATCTTCAGCAGCCATGGAGCATCCCCGACTCGAGGCGCCTTCAACCTGACATCTGACATCCGGATATTTGAGGTGGTTCTCTGCCCGTTGGCGGGACAATCTTAAAGTTTTGCCCCAGGTGTCCCGTACGAATAACCCACACCTCAAAGCGGTGTACGGGTGAAACGCTAGGAGCTTGCTCCTAGCGGCCAAGAGGGGTCAAGACCGAAGTGCCTAATTCAGTTGAAGAGCAGCGTCGAAGAACCTCAGCGTTGTAGTTGTATTTTTACCATTCCCTTGTTTGTACTCTATTTTATAAGTTTAGTTTTGTGACGTTGATTTTGTATGAAACATGTATTGCTATAAAAAAACTGGTCCCCTAGTACTTCGCACTTCGTAGTCACCAAACAGGAAAACAATATCCGCGCAGCAGCAGTGAAGAAAACGAAATCCACCGAAGAAATCCTGCCCAGGGCAACGCTCTCTGTCAAAAATACAGTTCCCGCTCTCTGGAGCTTTTCGGGTCGCACCCAGAACAGTGTCAGTCGAACAAATCGGGCAGTTCAGTCCTCCGTCCCGCCAAACCGTTTCGCGGTACGGTTCTCTGCCATTTGATGCGATGTGCTGTCTGATGCTCCATCATCGCTGTTCACTGAACTCTTGTCCGTGTTACCAGCTCTTTGAAGTTTCGTTGCTTCGATACACGATCACAGGCAGAACTCAGCATTTTGTGCGATCGGAAATACAAATTTGCCAGCGGAAAGCACATCTATGTCAGGAAATACAAATTTGCCACTATAACAGAATTGTTATTCAAACTTCAAACCCTCTCTTTCTCATTATCGCGTACGTCATACCTCCAGAGAAGTAGAACGAGACTCCCAACATCCTTGGCGGTCTTACCACCATGATGATTTCATGAAGTTTTAGAAAGCACCGCTCTGATGGCTGACGCACTGCGTCACAGGCAGGACCGCGCTGATTTGACCAACATCATTTTGTAGCTTTCTTGTTCGAAATCCACCCCTAAATATGGCGTACCTTTTCCCTTCGCAAGTCGTTTCGATTCGCGCATTGAGAGCCGTGCGGCCTGATGATGGTCGCGAGTTGCCTCTTAGAAACTTAAAAAATCCGCTCAAGCATGTCAATCTACCCTTATCGAAAGCGGTTCCCAGGGTTCGAACCCGTGACCACAGCCTGACAATCAGGTGTGACGCTGGAAAACCCTTCAGACCAGCAGAGCTTTCAACGGCTGAGATCGCATTTGGGGAAATCGAGCCGTCGCTGCCTATTGAGACAGGGATTGAGACGCGTAAAGTGGGGGAAGAGGAGGGGGAGGGCAATGGCGGCAAAGGGGAGAGCAACGTGAGGCCAGTGAGGGGCGAAGAGCCGGGGAATAGGGGGAGTGGGGATAGGGGGAGTGGGGATAAGAGGAGCGGAAGGAGAGCAGGGAAAACGAGCAGAGGGGGGGAAAGTTGCGAAGAAGAGGAGGCAGTGGCAATCATTGCGAGAGTGCTAAGAGGGAAATTCGGGCCTCAGGTTGTGCGAGAGGAGGAGGATGGAGGCGGAAGCAGCGAGGACGAAAAGGAGATTAAGGAGGCAGGGGAGGAAGAGGAGGTACAGGAGGCAGCGAGAGTGAAAGAGGAGGAAGGGGTACCGGTCAGTGAAATGGAGGACGGCGAGGGGAGAGGGGACGATATAAAAGCAGAATTCAGCGAGGAGGACTTACAGGTAGCACGTCTTTCCCCACACCTGCAATGCCACTCAAGGGCACACGTGCAACTTCCCCCTCCTCCCTCCTCTCCCTCTACCGTTTCTTCTCTTCCCACCTCGGCATCTCCTCACCTTCCACTGTCGCTTCCCTCCTCGCCTCGCACCCTGCCCTCCTCCGCTCCGATCCGGCCAGTGACCTGCTGCCACGTGTCCAACTTCTACAGTCGTACGGCATTTCCCAGGCCACCATTGTGCACATCACCATCACGAATGCGTCTTGGTTCCGAAGCTCGCTTCCTCAAATTCAGGGGACGATTGAGTTTATCCTGGCTCGGGGCGTGCGCCGAAGCAAGCTAGGCATGGTGATCCGGGGTTCGCCGTACCTCATCCGCTCGCATGCTCGTTCAACGAACCTGGACATTCTGGTGGAGGCAGCTGGGATTCCCGAGGAGAAGCTGGGTGTGATTATAGAGAGGTGCCCAAATATCTTATGTCGAAGTGAAGAATCCATACAGGATCAAATCAAGCTGCTGTCAGACTACTTGTCAGATGGATTTGAAGAGAAGGGGACAGAAGGGGATACCACCAGCAGCACAGGACACCTGAAGCAGCACCTGAAAAAACACCTGAATCGGCAACGTCTGGACAAAAAGATCCTCCTGGCGAGGCTTCTTCTGAATTACCCACGGATCCTCCTCTCCTCTTCTGATCGTATCTCAGCCAATCTCCGCCTCCTCCAGTCCTTCACTCCCCCTGATAGCCCCTCCATTGCCATCCCTGTTCTCCGCCACGCTCCTTCCATCCTAAACCTCGGTTCGGAGAATCTTTTAGCTAAGCTCCAGTTCTTTGTGGAGCTGGTCGGGAAAAAGGCAGCAGGGAGGGTGGTTAGTAGTCATCCGCTGGTTTTGACACTGTCTAAGAAGAATTTGGAGGGTAAGGTGGCGGTTCTGAGCGGTTTAATTGGCCCGGAGAATGCTGCACTCGCCGTGGCGCGATTCCCACTGCTGCTGACTTCTGGAGAAGAGACCATGAAGCAGAACTATGCAGAGCTTTTGAGGGAGTTTCAGGAGGCGTTGGAAGGGGGAGGAGGGGATGAGGGTGGGATTGAGGGACTGGAGGCAGGTGGGATTGGTGAAGCGAAGGAGGGGGATGGAGAGTATAGGTCTCAAAATGGAAAACAAGAAGGTATATCCGGCGTGGGTGAAGGTTCTGTGAATGGAGTGGAGGAGTTAGCATGTAAGCTGGTGATAAATCTGGCTGTGAAGTCCCCGCAATGCGTTTACTACAGCTGGGATGGGAACATGAGGCACAAGGTGGAGTACTTGAAGCGGGAAATGGGGCTCTCTATAATGGAGGTGCTTGCCTTCCCTCCATTCCTGGGGTTTAACCTGGATCGGCGAATCAAGACGCGACATGCGGCGCTGCTGCAGTTGGGCTACGACGTTGTGTCCTATAAGACTGTGGCTCTTCAGAAGCTCAGCAGCAATCGGAAAGGGGCTGCGGACAAAGATGAGGAGAGGGGAAACCGAGAGGAGGACGTGGACGGGAAATTGAAGAAGGGTTTGGCAGATGTGGGGAATGGGGAAGATGAGTGGCAAGAAGAGGAGGCTGATGAGGAGAGAAATGAGCTTCTGGTGAGACCGCATGAAGGTAACGACGAGCCAAGAGGAAGAGGCGGATTTGAGAGTCAAGTAATGGCACAGGAGCAACAACCTAAGAAGCGGGTGTGCTTGTCTCAGTTCCTTAGTTGTACTGATAAGCGCTTTGAGGAGAAATTTATGACCAAAGTTTAGGAGGTAGGAGGACTATCACTACATTTGCACAGATTTTTTCTGTTTTAGGCTCAGCTCAGCACCCTTTTTCAAGAAATTGTTGTATAAGATCTGGTGCTCGTGTGAAATATTGCACGTAAATTCATCAATCTGGTGTGTGCTCCATTGATCTCAATAAACGGGTACGAATCTGAAACGGCACAAGCCATCTCGCGGGCTTGACAGGCGAACACCCAAGACTTTTCGCAAGTGTGGCAACCAGCCGTCGCTTCGAAAGAAATGGGCTGACGACCGCGCAGGAATCTTCGCATGGGACAAATTATTGTCGCAATGCACTCGTGAAAGGAGATTGCATTGATGCGCCAGCGATGGTTACCCCAGCTCGGTATTCCCAGTGCTGGCAGTGGGAGGATCCATCTTTTTCACTCATCTGGATTCACCATTGTCCTTCAATCAGAGCACTTCTCTGTTGTTGTTCTCTTGGGTTTGTTTTGTGAACTAGCTTCTAGCCTGCGAGATGTCTGCAGGCAGCAACTGGAGAAACTATCAAGACGAGACGGTTTTCTCTTTTCTGCTAGTCACTGCAACAATTTGGGAATCAGGAATCACTACTGATGGTCGTCATAGGACAAACACTTTAGGCGTATAAGTCGTTCATGTAGTCCATAATCCGTTTCATTGCATCCATCGGCTGTTCGATATGGCGTATCGTACCAGAACGTCTCGGCCATCCATAGCGTGGATCAACAGATTAAGATTTTCATCGAGATACATCACGCAGTCTTCGATGCCTTGTTCTAAGCCATTCTCAGAGAAGCCTGGACTGGCACCCACAGCTGGTATTCCATCCCAGCCGAACCTCTACCGGTTTGGGCTAAACCGCCGCATTCAACAGGATTCGAACTCCTGACCGGAGCTTCACTATAATCTGTTCCGTTGGGTCGTTGGCAAGATCAGCCGAGGTTCTCAAGGCGGAAAGCGCGAGCGTGCGATGCGATATAACTCTTGATTCGCATGAGCATGTTCCAGACACGGAAAGCGCGAACGTGCGATTCTATCCGCCCTTCGATGGCAAGCCAGTACCAGCGGTTGGGACGGAGACTCGGATGCGTACAGATGGAAGAGAGGAGGGAGAGAGTGAGGGAGGAGAGTCAGAGAAGAGTGAGAGTGGAGTGGGAAGAGGGGAGGTGTACGGCAGAGGAGAGCGTACGAGACGTGAGTCGAGAGAAAGGAAAGTGGAGGAAAAGGTTGAGGGAGGCGGGTGGAAGCGTGGAGGGAGAGGATTATGCAAAGCGACAGAGGAGGAGGAGGCAGTGGCAATGATTGCTGAATTATTGAGAGAGAAATTTGGGCCTCAGATAGTGATAAAGGAGGAGGAGGGGGGTTCAATAAACGGAAGGGTTACGGATGAGGAGGAGGATAAGGGACGACAAGAAGAGGAGGAGGAGGAATATGGGGATGAGGAAACAGAGGGTTCAGAAGTAGAGGAGGAAGATGGTGGGGAAGGGAACGAGGGGGAGGACGCAGCAGTAGTAGCAAGGGAGGAGGTCGGATCACCCATCACATCTCCTCCCACACGCCCTCCTCCTCCACGCAACGGCCCTCGAGTCGTATCTCCCTCCTCCCTCCTCTCCCTCTACCGCTTCTTCTCCTCCCACCTCGGCATCTCCTCCCCTTCCATTGTCGCTTCCCTCCTCGCCTCCCGCCCTTCGCTCCTTCGGTCTGATCCCACCAATGACTTTCTGCCACGTGTCCAGCTTCTCCAGTCTTATGGCGTATCCCGTGCCGACACCTCAGCCATCACCATGAAAAACGCTTACTGGCTCCGACTCTCCCTTCCCCAGGTTCGGGATATGCTTGACTTTCTCTTGGCTCGGGGCATTCTCCGAACCAAGCTAGGTGCGGTGCTTCGAAAGTCTCCATATCTCATCGGCACACGAGCTCGTTCAACGAACCTGGACATATTGGTGGAAAGAGCAGGGGTTCCTGTGGACAAGCTGCCTGTGATTATAGCAAGAGGACCAGATATTTTATATTTGCGTGAGGAAGTCATAAGAAGTCGCCTCGAGCTACTATCAGCGTATTTTACCAATGGATGCGAAGGAGGAAACTTCAGCAGCGGGCACCTGATGCAACACCTGAATATGCAGCACAAGGACAAGAATCACCTGAGCAGACTCCTGGTGCGGTACCCAGCTATCCTCCTCAATCCTCACGAGCGCATCCCTGAAATCCTCAGTCTCCT
This sequence comes from Closterium sp. Naga37s-1, assembly GCA_947471745.1. NCBI lineage: Eukaryota > Viridiplantae > Streptophyta > Zygnematophyceae > Desmidiales > Closteriaceae > Closterium > Closterium sp. Naga37s-1. The sequence continues at coordinate 2,264,939 of CANJKZ010000966.1, forward strand.
CCAGTCCTTCACTCCCCCTGACAGCCCCTCCGTTGCCATCCCAATTCTCAGCCAGGCCCCCTCTCTCGTCCACCTCAGCTCTCAGACTCTTTTATCTAAGCTCCAGTACTTAGTGGGAGTGGTGGGGAAGAAGGCAGCAGGGAGCGTGGTGCGCAGCTACTCGTCGATTCTTATTCTATCGGTAGAGAACATGCGGGGCAAGGTGGCGTTGTTGGGCGATCTGATTGGACGAGAGAACGCTGTGCTTGCTGTGGCTCGGTTTCCTAGGCTGCTGTCATCTAGTGGTGAGAACATTCAGATGTGTTTTAGAGAACTCGTGCGAGAAGTGGAGGCAGCAATGGAGGAGAGTGGAGGAGAGGAGGTGAGGAGGCAAATGCTCGAGGAAGGTGCAAGGAAGCTAGCAAGCGGAGGGAGCGGACGAGCATTCAAGAGCATTGCTGGTCTCACGATAGCTCATGAGATGGTGGTGAATCTGGTGGTTAAGAATCCAGCAATTATCTGCTACAATTGGGAGTGGAACACAAGGCACAAGGTGGATTACTTAAAACGGGACATGGGGCTCCCTGTAACGGAGGTCCTTGCGTACCCGCACTTCCTTGGGTACAGCCTCGATCAGCGAATCAGACCGCGACATCTGGCGGTGCTGAGCAAGGGCTACGTGCTCGTGCCGCATGAGGTGGCTCTGCCGAATAATAGGGGAGAAGGGGGAGGGAATTTGGAGGGAGTTAGTAGCGAGAGGAGGGCAGAAGGGAAGGATGAGGATGCTAAAGTGGATTACGGGGAGGATGAGGGTGAGATGGGTGAGTTGGGGGTGGGGACGGTCGAGTGTCAAAGTGTTTTAGATTCTATGCAAGACAGCTATGACGTGTTGGGGAGAACGGGTGCTGCGAACGGGTGTGGCATGAATCAGCAGCAGGGAAGGGCGGCGCTGTGCTTGATTCAGCTGCTTAAATGCACAGACAAGGAGTTTGAAAAGAGATTCAAGGTTGAGCTTGCACCGTTCATGCCGGAAACTTGTCCCTAGTCGGGCTTTTGAGGCGCCTCAAAAAAGGGGGCGGTGTGCTTGGTTCTGTGCTTGTTTGCCCAGACAATGAATTCGAAAAGAGTTTCAAGGTTGAGATTTGCACCGTTCATTGCCAGACGCTCATCCCTAGTCAGTCAGGCTTTCAAGCGCCTCAAAAGGGAGGCGGTTTGCGTGACTCAGTTGCTTAAATGCAAACATATAGTCTGAAAAGAACTTTCAGGTTGAGATCTCGCAGTTCATGTCGGGTTTATTGAAGCATTTGTACCAAACGGGTACGAATATGAAACGACAACACACGGACTTGACAGGCGAACACGCACGACATCGCAATTGGAGCAACCAGTCGTCGCTTGGATACATTGGGGCTAGCGAAAGAACACGAAACTCGTGAAAGGTGAGTAATTGATTCGCCAGCCTAGATGATCGCAGCTCGGTAATCCCAGTGCCTGCAGCAAGCGAGACCAGAAAACTATCGTTCTCCGATTCGTTCTGTTTGCAACTGCCATTGCCTACTCCCAGATTTCTGACTCAAAAAACAGGTTGTTTACGTGCCTGTATCCTAAAGATCTGCTGTAAGTGAGCGACATGACTGCCGCCTGCGAACTGGAGTAACCATGGATACGAAACGCTTCTTTAATTCGTTCGTTTTCTGGCAGTCACTGCAACGATTAGAAAAACGCTACCGATAATCCGTAATCGGTCGAGCACCACAGCCGAATAACTCGCTCATGTAATCTTTCATCCTTTTGGTTACATCCATCGGTTACGATATGGCGTATCGTGTCTCTAGGTCACGGCCATCCATCCCGTGGATTGACAGATTAGGTTTTACGTTAAGATACATGACGCAGTCTTCTTCGCCTCGTTCCAAGTCATTTTTAGAGAAATCTGGAATGGCATCAACAGCTGTTATTCCTTCCCCGCCGAGCCTTTACCTGTTTGGGCTAAGTCGACACCAACCTGCGGAAAACGCATTCACCAGGATTCGAACCCCTGACCGGAGCTTCAATATAAGCTGTTCCGTTGGTTCGTTGGCCAGAGCAGGAGTGGTTCACGAGGCGGAAAGCGCGACTCTGCGATTCGAACCGAGCTTCGACGACGAGCCAGTACTGTCGGTTGGGACGGAGGCTCGGTTGCGTGCAGGAGGAAGAGATGAAGGAGAAAGTGAGGGACGAAAATCAGAAAAGAGCGAGAGTAGAGTGACAAGAGCAAGGGAAGTGGAGGACAAGGTTGCGGGAGGCGGGTGGAATGGAGAGAGGGAAGGATGCAAGGAGACAGAGGAGGAGGAAAAGGCAATGGCTGTGATTGCCGGAGTGCTGAGAGAAAAATTCGGGTCCCAGATTGTGACAGAGGAGCTGTTTAGTAACGGAAGGATTACGGAGGAGGAGCAGGCTAAGGGACGACAAGAAGAGGAGGAGGGGGATGGGGATGAGGAAACAGAAGGCTCAGAAGTTGGGGGCGAAGAGGATGGGGAAGTGAACGAGGGGGAAGACGCAGAAGCAGAAGCAGGAGCGTGTGAGGAGGACGCACCACCACCCACCACATCTCCTCCCACACTCCCTCCTCCATGCAACGGCCTGCGGGTCGTATCTCCCTCCTCCCTCCTCTCCCTCCACCGCTTCTTCTCCTCCCACCTCTGCATCTCTTCCCCTTCCACTGTCGCTTCCCTCCTCGCCTCCACCCCCCAACTCCTCCGTTCCAGTCCCACCAATGACTTCCTGCCACGTGTCCGTCTCCTCCAGTCATACGGCTTATCTCGTGCCGACGTTGCCTTCATCACTCAGAAAGGACCAGCCTGGCTTCGAATCTCCCTTGCACAGATTCAAAACACCCTTGAGTTTCTCTTGGCTCATGGCGTCCCCCGCAGCAAATTGAGCTTGGTGCTCCGACGAGGACGCGATTTACTCTGCAAGCTGGGTGTGATTATAGAGAGAGCCCCGGGGATTCTAGGCGTGAGGGAGGAATTCATACGAAGTCGACTCGAGCAGGTATCAACGTTTCTTACTAACGGATACGGAGAAGGAAGCGTCACCAGTGGGCACCTGAGGCAACACCTGAATAGGCAGCACAAGGACAAAAATCACCTGGGCAGAATTCTGGTGCAGTATCCTAAAATCCTCCTCAGGCCTCCGGAGCGCATTGCTGCCAACTTCAGCCTCCTCCAGTCCTTCACTCCCCCTGGCACCCCCTCCATTGCTGTCCCTGTTCTTTGCCGGGCCCCTACTATCGTCCACCACAGCTCGCAGACAATCTTAGCTAAGCTCCAGTTCTTAGTGGAGATCGTGGGAAAGAAGGCAGCAGGGAGCGTGGTGTGAAGCCATCCATCGGTTCTTATTCTATCGGTAGAGAACATGCAAGGCAAGGTGGATTTGTTGAGCGATCTGATTGGCCGAGAGAACGCTGTGCTTGCAGTGGCGCGGTATCCTTTGCTGCTGGGTTCCAATGAGGAGAATCTGAAGAGGCGTTTCAGCGAGCTTGTGCGAGAAGTGCAGGAGGCTCTGGAGGAGAGTGGAGGAGAGGAGAATGGGAGGCAAATGCTCCAGGAAGGTGCACGGAAGCTTGTGCGAGAAGTGGAAGAGGTATCGGAGGGTGGTGAAGCTGATGGGGTTGCTGGAGGAAGCTTGCCTGTTGAAGAGCCTCAGAAGGATTCAAAGGATGCAAGAGAGCGTGCGGAGGGAGTGGGACGTGGTGCAGAAGCAAGGGCAGGAGAAGGACGAGGCTTTAAGAACTCTAATGGCTGCTCGACAGCTCGTGAGATGGTGGCAAATCTGGTGATTAAGTATCTGACAAGTATATGCTACAGTTGGGAGGGGAACACAAGGCGCAAGATTGAGTACTTAAAGCGGGACATGGGGCTCTCTATTAAGGAGGTGCTTGCGTTCCCTAATTTCCTTACGTACAGTTTGGATCGGCGAATCAGACCGCGGCATTTGGCGCTTCTGAGAGAGGGCTATGTGTTGGCGCCACATGAGGTAGCTCTGCCAAAACATTGTGAAGGGGGAGGGCACCTGGAAGGCATTTTCATTGGGAGGAGGCGGGCAGAAGAGAAGGAAGCAGGGGAGGGTGTGGGTGGGAAAGATGAGTTCGGGGTGAGGAAGCAGGAGGATAGAACTGCTTTGAAATCTGGGGAGAGGATAGCACAAGATGGCTATACTGCGTTGGGGGGAGAAGGGGCTGTGGCTGTGCGCCGTTTGTCTCAGCGGCGTGAGAAATGGCGGCAGGGAAGGAAGGCGGTTTGCTTGAGTCAGTTTCTTGCGTGCACGGACGAGGAGTTTATTAAGAGATTTGAAGTTGAGGTCACACCGTTCATGCTGGAAGCTCATCCCTAGTCGGGTTTCTGAGGTGCCTGAAAATGGAGGCAGTGTGCTTGAGTCAGCTGCTTAGATGCTCAGACGAGGAGGTTGGAAAGATATGTAGAGTTGAACAAGACGCTAGTAACTCATTACTAGAGAGGACACTGGAAAGTGGAGGCGACAATGGTGGGCCTGGGGACTGGTGGACAGAAGAGAAGTACGGTAGATGTTTCCCGATGTAACACAAGAAGCAAGGTGTTTCTAGGATTGCCGAAGGTTCACATCACCAGTACACACAGTTAGGAGATACTGTAGCAATGCCGATACTGCACACACCTGATAATATGGACAACTAGCAAGCATTCCCATCCCGGATTGCAATTCAATTTACCGTATAGTTCTGGCTAGAAGACCCGCCGGTAAGAAGGTCCCCCGGGACTCTTGAATGGGTAGGGGGACTCTTATCGTGGCCGATTTTGTGAGGACCCCCCCTTGGCCTCTAATCATCATAAGACCCCCCTTTTCTGTATACAAAAGTTATGATTGATATTGTGCGTCAGCTTTTACTGGAGTAAATTCGAATTCTGACACGCTTTTTGTGTCAGACTCGAATTCTGACACTTCATTTGTGTCAGACTCGAATTCTGACACAGATCTGACGCGCCGCACGCGCAAAATTTGCGCGAATTCGTTACGAATATAAGACCCCCCCACCCCAAATTGAGTCGTACACCCTAAATATCAGATTGATAATTGACAAATAGGTTACCCCGGGTCTTAAAAATTTGCTGCCGCCATAATGTCCACCCAAGCACAATTTCCAGCATTTGTAGAGAGTCCCCCGGGTCTTCTAGCCGGAACTATACGGTACCGGTAAGAGAATTCCTACAAACAAAATGTTCAACAGCAATCTTTCTACTCTAGTACAGTGACAGCTTGATTGGAAGTCACAGGTTCTACAAGGACATTTTAAGATTCAGCCTTGACGAAGTCCTCTGCGGTGGTTTCAACCTCCACTGTCCGACTCAGTAGTAACCACAGTGGCATCAGTCGAGGCAGTGGTGGTGGTAGTAGTGATGGTAGTGGTGATGGTAGTCGTTGTCGTCTCGAATGTCACCTCTTCCGTCACCTATTCTACGATTCAGCCTCGACAAATTCCTCTTCGGTGGTTTCCACCTCCACACTGGCCGACTCAGTAGTAACCACAGTGGCTTCAGTAGTGGCAGCAGTGGTGGTAGCAGTGGTGGTCGTGGTGCTGCTGGTGGTGGTTGTGGTGGTAGTAGTCACCGTCTCTGTTGCCACCTCTTCCGTCGCCACCACACTCTCCTCCTTTGTTTCAATCACCTCCTCTATAACCACACTGCTCTTCACACTCGTCCCCTCCTCACCCCCCTTACCAGACTCAGTCCCCCGCACCTTCCCCTGCAGCTTAGACACCGGCAGCAGCTTGGTAAACTCGGGGTTTTTCTTCTGGAGCAGGTAAGCGGACGCCCAGTACCAGCCGAGCATGATCTGCACCTCCTTGCGCACAGATTTGGCCACGGAGCTATCGGAGAAGGAGAGGCGCTCCAGCACCTGCTTGCCCGTGCTCAGGTCCGTGGGCTTGCTGGCCTCGAATGTGAGCCCGTCAAACTCGTTCACACACAGCGCCTCAAAGCCCCTGGTGGGGAGGGACGGGAAGGGCGTCGGGAGAAAACGGTGCGGGAAAGAGACAGGGGGGAAGGAAGGTCCATGGGCTTGCTGGCCTCGAATGTGAGTCCATCGAACTCGTTCACACACAGCGCCTCAAAGCCCCTGGTGGGGAGGGAAGGGGTAGGAAGGGAGAGAGGGGCGAGAGGAGAGGCGCTCCAGCACCTGCTTGCCCGTGCTCAGATCCGTGGGCTTGCTCGCCTCGAATGTGAGCCCGTCAAACTCGTTCACACACAGCGCCTCAAAGCCCCTGGTGGGAAGGAGAGAGGAGGGAGGAGAGAAGGGGTAGAGAAGGTCCGTGGGCTTGCTCGCCTCGAATGTGAGCCCGTCAAACTCGTTCACACACAGCGCCTCAAAACCCCTGGTGGGGAGGGAAGGGCGTGGGAAGGTGTAAAGGATTATTTTTTTAGGCGCCTCAAAAGAATAAGATTCAATCACACAGCACTCGGATATATTCAATCACACAGCGGATGAGGGAGGTGTTGGGGATCCAGCGGAAGATGACAGGCGTGTTGTCGGGGTTGACGTAGTACCCTCCAAAGACAATGAATATGGATGGTCCATGGACCATGGGTGCATGGACAAAGGTCACATGGTCCATGGGCATGAGGGCAAGTGTACTGACCAGCGGATGAGTGAGGTGTTGGGAATCCAGCGGAAGATGACTGGTGTGTTGTCGGGGTTGACGTAGTACCCTCCGAAGACGATGAAGACCGTCATTATGGAGGGGCCGAGCGCCATGGCTGCTTCGACCGTGGGGGCGATGCAGCCCACTGTGAGCCCCATGGCTGAGGAGGTGAAGGACTCGACCGTTGTTGCTCCCATGAACTTGAGAAACCTGCAACGGGGGAGGATGGGGAGTGATGGGGGAGAGGGTTGAGCGACCAGGGAAGTGGAAAAAATGCACCCCACTGTGAGGCCCATGGCTGATGAGGTGAAGGACTCCACCGTTGTGGCTCCCATGAACTTGAGGAACCTGTGACAGCGGAGGATGGGGAGTCGGGGAACGTGGGGACGGGGAGGGGAAGGGAGGGGGGGATTGGGGAAAGGATGGGTGATTGCTGTGGTGGGGGCAATGCATCATACACCCCACTGTGAGCCCCATGGCTGACAGCGTGAAGTATAGTGGCATGGCAAAGTCGCATGGTAGCAATGTCTCTCACCTGGGTATAGTGCAGTGCAGACCGGTCATGGGGTAGCACACCACGGAGAAGAGCGCAGGGAAAAACGCCGTCACGGGCAGCTCAGCGACCAGCTTGGACAGAAAATACGGGCCCACCGCATACGCCCCCTTGGCCCTCTCCCTTCCTCTCTACTGAACAGGCTGGTACCGTGTCTCTCACCTGGGTATAGTGCGGTGCAGTCCGGTCATCGGGTAGCACACCACCGAGAAGAGCGCCGGGAAAAACGCCGTCACGGGCAGCTCAGCCACCAGCTTGGACAGAAAATACGGGCCCACCGCATACGCTCCTTTCGCCCTCTCCCTGTCCACTATCTGCCGCTCCTTGGGAAACACATTCAGCGTCTTGGTGATGGAAGCCATAGCCGTGTTGATCGCTGCGACTTGCAGGAGTCCCATGCGGTCCTGGATAGTGGTCTGTCCGAAGCCCATGCGCCAGAAGATGGACCCGAAGATGGCTGCTGAGGTCAGGTTCATCATGGCTCGGACCACGTTGGTGGCGCGGTCGCGAGTGGTTTGGCGCCAGGCTCGGACTAAGAGGATCCGGAACTGCTGCCAGAAGCCTGCCCCGTCCGCATCTGCCTTGGCTGCTGTCAGCCCGAGCTTCCGCTTCGGCTCCTGCCCCGCCTCCCCCTCCTCGTCGTCGTCATCGAGGCTGGACTGGAGGGCGGAGGAGACGGCCAGGGCGGCGCTGGTGTCGGCCTGGGCGGTGGAGTGGGCGGCGAAGGCTTGGATGAGGCGGGAGATGCGGGTGGCGGACTGGGCTTCGGTGTCGGGGGAGGAGTGGTCTGTGCCGACCAGGTCTGAGAGGAACTCTGCCGGGTTGGAGTGCAGCGGGCACTCGTGACTGGAGGTTACAGGGAGGGAGGGGGAAGAGGGAGGGGGAAAGGAGGGGAGATTAGAGGCGTCTCACAATGCGCCTTAGTATCAGGAGGAGTGGTCGGTGCCGACCAGGTCTGAAAGGAACTCTGCTGGGTTGGAGTGCAGCGGGCACTCGTGCCTGCAGAGGTGGGGTGCAGGGGAAAAACGGGGGGGAAGGGGTGTGGGTTCGAGACTTCCCACAACAGACCTCGGTGTCGGGAGAGGAGTGGTCCGTGCCGACCAGGTCTGAGAGGAACTCTGCTGGGTTGGAGTGCAGCGGGCACTCGTGACTGCAGGGGTAGGTAAGAAGGGAAGGAAGAAACGCATGAAGCAAGGAAGGTATGAGGGGGCTAGAGGAGGAATAGTGGGATCCCTTCCCATGTGCACCCTCAGACTCACTTTCGGGTCTTGAAGTACTCGAAGCACATGTCTGCTGCCGGCCCCGAGCAGACAACTTCTTCAACCCTTCCTCACCTCCCCCACCTCTTCTCTCGCCCTCTCTTCAACCCCCACCATTTACCCTCCCTTCTCCTTTCCATTCCCTTATCGCAACTCATCCTCCACCCACCCCTGATTCTGGAAGTACACCAAGCACGTGTCCCCTGCCCACCCCGAATAGACCACTCTCCCCCCTCTCCCCCTCCTCTTCCCGTCCTCTCCCCGCATCTCCCTGCCATGCATCCTCCACTCACCCTGGAACTTGAAGTTCTCAAGGCACGCATCCCCTGCCGGCCCCGAATAGACCATTCCCACTAAGCCTTCCCCCATCCTCTTTTCACCTTCCTGTCCCCTACGCACCCTCCACTCACCCCTGACTCTTAAAGTACTCCAGGCACGTGTTTCCTGCCGGCCCTGAGTAGACGAGCTTGCCGCCCGCAACCACCATGATGTCATCAAACATGTCAAACACGCTGCCACGTGGCTGATGGATACTGGTGGATGGACGAAAGGGGGTTGGGGGGGGGGGGGGGGAGAAGGGGGAGAAGGACGGGAAGGAGGGGGGATGAGATTGCGGACCACATGGGAGAAGGTCATAAGAGAGTGTGAAAAAAGAGAGACGAATGCTTCAAGGGGGAAGGGGTGGGCTGGAAGGGGCGATGGAGGGAGGGAGAGGTTGAGAGCAAGGAGAGGCGGATTTGGAAAGGGAAGATAAGACGCGTCAAGATAAAGAGCAGCATGCAACCCAACCCAACCCAACCCAAACCAACCCAACCCAACCCAACCCAGCGCATCCATATCCTCTTCCCAGTCCCTCCCACATACACACACGGCCACCCGCACACACGCTAGCACTATCTCTCCCTCCCGCTGCAATCCCTTCAACTCACGCCCTCCTGTGCCCTCACCTGCAGATGATGGTACGGCCTTCCTTAGCAAAGTCTTTGAGCGTCTGCATGACTTTTCCGCCTGGTGTACGCGTCCAGCCCGTGGTGGGACTCCTTGGCGAACACCACGCCCTCATGCCACCCACTAGCTGCTGCACAATGCGCCCCTCTTAAGACAGGCAGCGCTCACCTGCAGATGACGGTGCGGCCCTCCTTAGCAAGGTCCTTGAGCGTCTGCATGACTTTCTCCCCCTGGTACGCGTCCAGCCCCGTCGTGGGCCTCCTTGCCCGCTCACCTCACACCCTCATGCCATTCTCCCGCCAATTCCTTCTCTATGCAAACGGCTCTCACCTGCAAATCACGGTGCGGCCTTCCTTGGTGAGGTCTTTGAGCGTCTGCATGACCTTCTCCGCCTGGTTTGCGTCCGGCCCCGTGGTGGGCTCGTCCGCGAACACCACGCCCTCATGCCACTCACTAGCTGCATAGTGCACCCCTCTTAACGCGGGCAGCACTCACCTGCAAATCACCGTACGGCCTTCCTTGGCGAGGTCTTTCAGCGTCTGCATGACTTTCTCGGCCTGGTACGCGTCCAGCCCCGTGGTGGGCTCGTCCGCGAACACCACAGACGGGTTACCCAGCAGCTCGCACGCGATGGATAGCCGTTTCTTCTCGCCACCACTGATGCCGCGCGTCTTGTTGTCGCCTACTATCGTGCCCGCCGCGTTCACCTGGACGAATGGATGGTTGGAGGTATGGGGGAGAAGAAGGGAGGAAAGGGAGAGAAGGGTTAGTTTTTCCTAAGGCGTATCAGGGATTGGCAGGGGTGAAGCACGTACCATGGTGCCCGCTGCATTCACTCGCACTGTGGTGGTTCTTTCGTCAACAAAATTCAACAATGTAGACAAGCTCAGGTGCTGCGGCAACTCGTCGACGTGCTGCTCTTCTGACTCAATCTGTCGGTGGCCGAGTGACCGAGTGACTCAATGACCGAGTGATTCAATGGTCAAGTGACAGACTCACCAGGCCCAGGTGCTACAGCAGCTCCTCCACATGCTGCTCCTTCTCCGCGTGCTTTGAGACATCTCACATCCATCGGACCATGTATTAATTTATACAACACGTACAATCAAACTCAACTCACCAGCCCCAGGTGCTGCAGCAGCTCCTCCACGTGCTGCTCCTTCTCCGCGTCGGACATGGACGACGGCAGCTGCAGCTTCGCCGCCGTCACCAGGGTCTCACGTACGGTCAGCTGCGAGAAGAAAATGTCCTCCTGCCGGACGTACACCTGCCTGCGCTCAGAAAAGGCCGTGCAGAAAAAAACAAACAAACATATAAACAAAAACAAGGGTATTAACGGAGAAACGTATGCGTAAGTGTTCGTAAGGGTACTGGGAATCCTACGTTCACAGGCGCCAGCGCCAGTGGGACGTTCTGACGGATAATCTAGCAAGGCACTGCACGCTTCCGAGAAAAAATGCGAATGGCAGCACATGCGTCATACTGAAAGAGCTTACTTGTGCCATGAATCCCCAACGGGGATGCCATTAGCGCGGATGGAACCGTAGAGCGCGATGTTGCTGCTCATAGGCAGCTATTCTTTAGTACACTCAAAAACACGCAAGAATGGCTTACTTGTGCCATGAATCCGCAATGGGGATGCCATTAGCGCGGATTGATCCGTAGAGCGCGATCTTGCTGCTCTTAGGCAGCTGACCCGCAAGAGTGTTGAGCAGCGTCGTCTTGCCGGACCCCGACGGTCCCATGATCGCCAGCAGGCGACCGGGCCTCGCGCTGCCATTCAGCCCGTCCAATAGCTTCTTCACCTGCGGGTAGGGAAGAAGGCAGCACGATATTTTTCTAGGGAACCTCGGCAGTGTCTGTCTTGCCGGACCCTGACAGGCCCGTAAAGGCCTATAGGCGACCAGGCCCCGCGCTGCTGTTCGGCAAGTCCCACAGCTTCTTCACCTGACATGAATGGGGTCTCAATTGTTGAGGTAAAAACTGTTTCCATATTTGCAAGTAACAAATCTCAACGTTGACTATCTTCGTGATGTTACCGTGCTTTGTCGATGTTTGACTGAGCTGCATCACCTGTCCCTTCGTCAGTTTGGGGTTGTACGGAACTACTGAATCGACAATGTCGTACCTCTTCTCCCTTCTTATCGAGAAGCTGGCACGTGATGTCGCTCCATTCAAGCTTCACGCCACGGTCGGGGTCGCCGGCGACAAACGACTTATGTCGCACGGCCTTTCCCTTCTTACCGCCGCGCACCAGGCTTCCGACGGCACTAACCGCGACAATTATCGTGCGGTGCTGCGGGAATGCAGCGTATGCTGCGACACTGACAATAAAACCCCAGGGGACCATTCTTAACGCTGTATCGAGACAATCACGCGCAGGGAACGAACCCTAGTCTGGTCAGGACTAGGAACAAATTGGGAAACCAGGAAGAAGATTGAAAGGCTGGTAAAATGAAGAAATGTGAGAGTCCTGAATGAAGAAATCGATGGTGCTGGTTTCCTTGGGATTGGAAATTGGAGATGGCGACGAGGCTTTGAGGCCCGGAAGAATGAAAGGTTCTCTTGAAGTTGTCGCTGCCCGCGACAGCGTGGCGAATCGAACGATGTCGTTCATGCCAAGGCCGCGTAGACTTTCGCGAACAGATGGGAGAGAGAAGCAGAAACGTGGCAGGGCGCCTAGATTTCCGGGTTGCCAGCTGTCCTTCTGGAAGTCTGCGATTCTTTACAATCATGACATACTGTTGGGCTGAGCTTGGCTGTTTTTAAGCCGACTTTCTCAGAGAAACGTAACATTGGTTTTAAAAAAGTATGCACCATGTATTGTGAAATTGTAGACTAGCCCCAGCCACCCTTATTGAAATTTTAGGGCTTACCCTCCGGCCCGATCTTCTCTAACTCCGTGGTATTTGTCGAACAAGCAATAATGCCGATGTGAAATGAAACAAAATGCCTTTACAGGTCGTAAAAAGCAGGATTACGGTTAAAAAATAATAAACATTTCCCTAATGTGCAGGTGCAGCAACAAGTGGTTGCGTACTTGCTTGGACTTCTGAATTTATCCTGATATTGTCGTCCTCCTGTTCACCCCGCCAGGTCTGCGTTGCTGCATCTTGCACTTGAACCCCAGCGCTCGATCCGTGAACACTCGCCTCCCGAATGGTGGATTCGGAAGAGACGTGTGACAAGAGCTGGATGTCACTTGCCATCTCCAAATCATTCGACGACGAGGATGCTGACGATGAAGAGGCAGATAAGGCGGTCGCCTCTGCTCCGGGTGTTTTCTTCGGGGTTCGAGCGATGCGCTTGCAGACAGGACAGAAGGGCTGCCGGGTTGTCAGCCACTCGTCCACACACTCACTGTGGAACTCTGCAGTGGGAAATATATGGGTGGAGCCCAGAAAACGAGTAATGAGAAATCATTACGTGATTAATGAGAGGCTCATGTAGAGGAAAAATACCATGGGACCAGTAGGAAGAAAAGCTAAGGGGAAGCAAGGAGAGTCAAATGTGGAGTACGTTATCGGCTGGTAAACCATGGTACCTGATCTCCCGCTTCTTACCAAGCAATGCATTTCTTTCCACCTCCTCGTCTTACCCACGCATAACATGACTGCATGGCAGCACCTCAGCCGGACCCAACACCCGTACTCCTCAACACTCACAGCCACCCCGGCAAATAGCACACGTCCCCCACATGCATCTGGCGATTATCACCTCTATTGATTGAACCAACACTCACGCCCCGTGTCTTACCATGACTGCATGGCAGGACTCTCAGCCGGTCGCCACACTCATAGTCCTCCAGGCAGATCGCACACGTTTCCCACGTGCTTCTGTAAATAACCTCCTCCTCCCCATCCTCCTCCTCCTCTCCCTCCTCCGCACCGCGAAAAGACACTCTGCTTCGCACACTGCTTTGCCGACTCAGCTCCACACCCCGAAAGCCACACAGCTCTACGTCCCCCCGTTGGATATGGTCACACGAGGGCCTCCGCCCTTCACTCACTATAACAACATCCGCCTGATGCTTCCCCTTGAGTTTCTCCTGACTGCTCCCCAGCTCGTTACAGTCACTCTCTGTACTCCCCTCAGCTTTTTCAGCCCCTTCCTTCCTGTCAGCCCTTCACTCTTATCCCCCTTGCTGCTGCTGCTGCCATCCTTCTTTTCAGCCTCTGCCCGTTTGAGACTCGGCAAACCCAGAAAAGTTTTCTCGGGCAGCGCCATAACCTCCTCCAGAGTCATTTTATCCGGCGAGACGGTCAGCTGAATGGGCAGAAAATCCGGATTCACCCCCGCAGCCGCCGCCGCTCCCGCCACCGCATTCCTAATCCTATACCGGCACACGCAGAGAAACGCGAGGAGCATTATGCCGATAGCTAGGAGGGAGGAGATCCAGATGATAAAGGACCAGGAGTAGGCCGAGGTGGTGTAGTAGGGCTGCGCGGGGTAGAGGATGGCTATGGTTTCGGGGTATGGCTGGATGACCGAGAGAACGGTGGTCGCGTCTTCGAGAGAGATGAAGGCGGAGGGTATCATGATGCCCATGCGCTGATTCTCTGTCACTGAGGGAGACGGAGGGGAGGGGGGAAGGGGAGGGGCGTTGAGGGTGGGGAGGATGAGGGGGGAGGGGGGACGTGTTAGAGTTTGGCAGAGAAAATGGTGGACGCGTCTTCGAGAGAGATGAATGCGGAGAAGGGCGAACTGGGGCAATGCGGGAACGGGGACATGGCGCAATGAGGGATTTCGGGAAACTGGGAAAAGGACGAACTGGGACAATGGACGGCAAGGGGGAAACGCAGAGGATGCGAGAGGTTTGCTAGTGAAGGTGAAGGAACAAGCAACGCAAGTTATTGTACACTTCAGGGCAAGCAGCGCAACGCAAGCTAGTGAGGTGTGAACAGCGATCACTTACTTATAGCGAGGTCTTGGTTGGATTCGTTATTGTACACGACCGCAGCGGCGTACCCCGCGAATTGCGCATTCTGCACCTTCCGCCCGAACGAGCAGTCTCCGCGCGCAATCAGCGCGAACTGGACGGTGCCGGGCGGCACGCGGTTTTGAATTGGCTGGCATGCGTTGGCGGGTACCGTCGGATACAGCCGTCCCCAGAAGCCGCTGAACGGGATGACGGGGCCTGGAGAGGGAAACGAGGGAGTAAGGAGGAGTGAGAGGGAGTGAGAGCAGCAGAATGGACGGATTAGGCATGGTGATCACCAAGCAGCCAGCCTTCTCTTGCTCTCGGCGGATGGAGAAGAGGCTTACCCAAGAAGGAGCCAACCCCCTCTTGCTCCTTCCTCTTACCGAAGGAGTCAGAATTGGCGGAGAGGAAGGAGTAGCCGCGCGGCTGGGCCGACTCGAGGCATTGGGAAGCCGCCATTAGACGGAATAAGTGTTCTTGAGCTAATATCATGTTCTCTTGAGGCGGATGGGGAAGAGCTTAACGAAGTTGGAATCGGCGGAGAGGAACGAGTAGCTGAGCTGCTGCGGCGACTTGAGGCGTCGGGAAGCCACATTTGTACCCCGTAGCTGCTGGCGAGCTAACCTAAGACCTTGTTGTCTGGGGGCGCATGGGGAAGAGGAAGAGCTTACCGTAGTCGGCGTCGGCGGAGGCGAAGGAGTAGCCGAGCTGCTGCGGCGACTCGAGGCTTTGAAAAGCCACTATAAGCCGGACTCACTGCACATGAGGTGACCTAGGGCCATGTGGTCTAGCAGCGCATGGGGAAGAGGGAGAGCTTACCGAAGTCCGCGTCGGTGGAGGCGAAGGAGTAGCCGAGCTGCTGCGGCGACTCGGGGAGTCGGGAAGCCATTATGATACGCCGTAGCTGCTGGCGAGCTAACCTAAGACCTTATTGTCTGGGGGCGGATGGAGAAGAGCTTACCGAAGTCGGCATCGGTGGACGCGAAGGAGTAGCTGAGCTGCTGCGGTGACTTGAGACGCAGGAGACCGGCAGCGACGGGCGCATGGGGGAGCAGCGCGACGAGCAGCAGCAGCAGGGGGAGGGGGAAGGGGAGACTGCGGAGGCCGCTTGGGAGATTGCGCAGGCCGCGGGAATGGCATCGGGGAAGAGGCGGAGGAAGGGGGATGGCGGAGCTGGGGCGCGCGAGACGGGGGATCGAGTGGCGGAGGGTCGGCATTGCGGCTCCGCTGCTGCCGGCTGGGTGGCTGTAACAGGCGACGAGGCTACTTCTGAGGCGCTTCGAGGATTGAGCGGAAGGTTGCCGCAGCTAGCGACGAGGCGAAGAAGATACGACGGCGACGATGAATAAGGACGAGCGTAACGCAGGATGTCTAGTGCTGTAACGATATCGGTGCGTGTAGTAACGAGGTGCTGCGACCCACCCACTACAAGCTTGTTTCGCACTGGCTTGTATTGGAGTAACCGTCCAAAGGCTAACAAGCCCTCGAGCAACGCCTTCCAAATGCTATGTCCACGGCGGGCCTGTGAATTACGAGAATCCGAAAGTACAATGCTCTTAGTCGCTTTGGCAATGGCGGCTTGAGTGATTGCGCCCGAACGATAGGCAGCAGGAGTTGACAGGAGTCGACGACTGTCTCGGGCTGCGCCGTCCCAGTCACGCTCCCTCGAGGAACTGCCGTCGGGAATACTCACGGACCACGGTTACTGGGAACCTTTGGGAAAGGCAATGATGGAAATAAGAGAGACTAGGAATGATCCCTGCTTCACCTGCTACAGCTGGGGTGGGTCGTGCAGGGAGGAGGGGGGAGAACCAACTGGAGTGGTGGTGCAGTGCAGGGCACTGGTGGTGTGGTGGTTTGGTGATGTTGATGTGCTTGGTTGCTCCCAAACCGAATTCCAACCAATGATGTGTTGCATCATGCCTAGACACATGCCGAGCAGATACACCGTACAGTGTATTGTATTATTCTACAGTATTTGTGAGGGCTTGTCGCGTCGCAGCAGTGAAGGAAGGGACGAGCAAGGAGCGTCTTCTTCGTCACCGTCCGTGTTGTGCGGCCTAGCGCGATTTACGCGTCGCGTCGCGTCCATCGCACCGAATCACAGGTTTCGTGAATGGGGGCATCGTCATTCTCCCAAGGTGGGCCTGTCGTCGTCGCCCAACCAGTTGTGGAAACCGGCGAAAAAAACAGGTTTGGTGGACCTCAAGTCCATTAGGTTCGGTAACGAAGAAGCCAATCAGGTAGATGCAACATGCGGTTCGCTGGCTTGGCACCAAGGGGCACCTGCCTCTGACATGCGCAACAATCGTATCAGAGATAATAGCTGAAGTTGGTGAGATTAGAGCCACCTATAAGATGAGCTCACATAAATAAAAGATGACCTCACTTGGAATATATTGAAACAAACTTTAACAACCCCTTACGTACACATAACTGCTAGGTGGGGTTGTTCAGGAGATAATATACGTGACTAGTGCATGAGACCACATAATGGGAAAAACCTATGTCATAAACTCTTCATCTGCATAACTATTTACACATCTGCATAACTATTTACTCTTCTCCGTAATGATTTCCATCATCTCAATCCTCTTCCTCCTCTTCCAGCTCCGCTTCCTCCGTTTCATTCTCCTCATCCTCCCCTTCATCTCTCTCGCCACACTCCAACTGCTCCCGTTCTCCCCCTTCATCTCCCATTCCCCCACCCTCTCCTTCGCCTCCACCCCCCTCAATGCGTCCCACCCACCCCTCCTCTTCTTCCTCCCCATCTTCCTCCTCATCGTCCTCCTCATTCTCCTCCTCATCCTCATCCTCCTCATCCCATGTACAAACCTCCCATGCCCCACACCCCAGCCTCCTCATCCCCCCACCGCCATCACCACCATCCCTTGAAGCACCAAGAGCAAGTGCCTCTGCACGCTTAGCAGTCAACTCCAGATGCCGCTTCTGCATCTCATATGCTCCCACCAACGCCTTCACCTCCCTCTCGCCCCCCAATGCACCGGCAAGATAATTCAGCCCCGGTCCAATCACTTCCGAATCTCCTGATCCCGGACCTCCACCTCCCTTCCCCAAACCTTTTCCCCGTCCTCCCCCCCTCCCTTTTCCAACGGCCTTTCCTCCCCTTCCTACTCCTCGTCCTACTCCTCCTGTTCCCCCACCCTTTACATTCCCTCTCCCTCCACCTCGCCCCCCCTTTCTTGACTGACTGCCGCCTGTACGAGTAAATCATCACAACAATAAAGAGGAATACACTAGTGGGGATCAGAACGAAGGTGAGAAAAATAGGAAGATTCGGAACACCGGCTTTCAGAGTGCAGAAGATCGGGATACAGTGTGGAAGGAGTAATGATAAAAGAAGGTGAGATAAATAGGAAGATACGATATTTGTTTGTGCGGCTGTGCTTTTTTTTTGAAAGGCAGAAAACACAATTTGACTCTGAAGTCAAAAACGAAAAAGAACACTCCTTTTACAAAGCAAAAACACTACTCACCTGTTTTGTGCAGCCGTGGCAGGCTGCTGCTCTGCTTTTCCCGAATGATGCGGTCCACATACGTGGAGTACTGCAGAGGGGGGTTAAGGGTTTAATGGGTTTTGGGTTCAGGAATAGAAGAGTCACTGCTGTGGTGTTCTGCAGAGGGGATAAACATTTGGGATTGGTGGATTGAAGAATCAAATTCAGGGTCAGGGGGAAGTGGATCCAAGGGAAGGGCGTGTTTGGACATTCAAGCCATCTTTACCTTACCACACCCCGCCTCTCTCCCACCTCTCCCCGCGCACAAACCCCTGCCTTACCCCCGCTCCCCCTCAAAGTCCCCCAATATCCCACCTTTTGTTTTAAACCATCCGGACTCTCCCCCCGCCTCCCCTCAATGTCCCCCAATATCCCACCTTTTGTTTTAAACCATCCGGACTCTCCCCCCGCCTCCCCTCAATGTCCCCCAATATCCCACCTTTTGTTTTAAACCCTCCGGACTCTCCCCCCGCTTCCCCTCAATGTCCCCCAATATCCCACCTTTTGTTTTGAACCATCCGGACTCTCCCCAGCTGAACCTCGTTCTGCGTTCCCCAAAGCAGCAGCGCTAGAAGCAGCAGCAGCAGCAGCAGCAGCAGCAGCAGCAGCAGCAGAAGCAGAGGCGCCAGCAGCAGCAGGAGCGGGGGCAATGGCAGCAGCACCTGCTGCTGCTGCTGCAGGGCTGTACAGCCTCTTGTGAGCAGCAGAGGCCATGGCGAGGGCGAGGCGGGGGGCGACAGCAGACATGGCGCTGATTTGCTCGTCGTGCTGCGTGAAGTCGTCCTTGTGCTGGCACTGCACTGCTTGCACCGCCTGTGAGAGGAGAGGGGGGTGAAGGGGGTGAAGCAGCAGAGAGGGGGGCGACAGCAGACATGGCGCTGATCTGCTCGTCGTGCTGCGTAAAGTCGTCCACTGCACTGCTTGCACCGTCTGTGAGGGAGGGTGGGATGGGGTGGAGAGCGGTGAGGCAACACAGAGGGTGGCGACAGCAGAAATGGCGCTGATTTCCTCATCGTGCTGTGTGAAGTCGTCCTTGTGCTGGCACTGCACTGCTTGCACTGCCTGGGATGAGAGAGGGGGGAATGCGATGGTGGGGACTAGCAGAAGTGAGTGAGGGTACGACAGGGAGGTGCTGATTTCCTCATCATGCTGCGCGAAGTCATCCTTGTGCTGGCACTGCACTGCTACCACTGCCTGTCGTGCGTGAGTTGGATGCAGGGAGAAAGAGGGGCAGTGGTTGAAGGAATGGGAGACGGGAAGTGGGACTGCAGAGACGACGCTGCTCTGCTCGTTGTGCTGCTAGACCGCCTGTTGCGTGTGGCTTTTGAGTCGACTCAAAAGGTGACTTTTGAGGTGGCTTTTGAGTCGACTCAAAAGTCACCTCGGGAAGTGCGACTGCAGAGACGACGCTGCTGTGCTCGCTGTGCTGCTAGACCGCCTGTTGCGTGTGGGACAGCTTTTGAGACGTCTCAAAAGTCTGCTCTGCTCGCTGTGCTGCTAGCACCGCCTGTTGCGTGTGGGACAGCTTTTAAGACGTCTCAAAAGTCTGCTCTGCTCGCTGTGCTGCTAGCACCGCCTGTTGCGTGTGGGACAGCTTTTAAAACGTCTCAAAAGTCTGCTATGCTTGCTGTGCTGCTAGCACCGCCTGTTGCGTGTGGGACGGGGAGATGGGGGAATGGGGGATGGTGGGGACTTCTAGCAGTGAGGGCAAGGCGGAGAGGTGCTGATCTGCCTGTGTTACCTGAAAGGCGCACAGCTGTAATAAGGCATGGCATCCCGTATACCAAGAAGGCTCACACACACCTGGAAGACACACTTGTCTTGCATCCTCCTGTGTGCAGTCACCATCAGTGCCGCCTTCAACTTATGAGTCGACTCAAAAGTCAACACAGGGGGCACCCAGCAAAGGTATGGTATGGCATCCCACACACCTGGAAGACACACTTGTCTTGCATCCTCCTGTGTGCAGCCACCATCAGTGCCGCCTTCAACTTATGAGTCGACTCAAAAGTCAACACAGGGGGCACCCAGCAAAGGTATGGTATGGCATCCCACACACCTGGAAGACACACTTGTCTTGCATCCTCCTGTGTGCAGCCACCATCAGTGCCGCCTTCAAATTATGAGTCGACTCAAACGTCAACACAGGGGGCACCCAGCAAGGGTATGGCACGTCGTCCCACGTACCTGGAACACGCACACACCTGGAAGGCACGCTTGTCTCGCATCCTCCTGTATCCAGGTGCGTTTTGAGTCGAAGGCACGCGTACCTGGAACACACACACACCTGGAAGGCACAGTCGGCTCGCATCCTCCTGTATCCAGGTGCATTCTGAGTCGACTCAAAACACAACCAGCAGGGCCAAGGTATGGTATGCCATGCCAACACACCTCAAGTGCACAGTCGGCTCGCATCCTCCTGTGTGCAGCCACCATAAGCGCCACCTTCAACTTATGGGTTGGCCCAGGCGGCACACAGCAGGGATAAAGCATGGCATGCCAACATATCAGCAAGGCACACACACCTGGAAGGCACACACACCTGGAAGGCACAGTCGGCTCGCATCCTCCTGTGTGCAGCCACTATCAGCCCAGCCTTTGTTTGAGGAAGCTTCCACCCTTTTTCCGCTCCGCCCGCCCCAATTCCGTCCACCGTCGCAACCTCCCTCCCACCTCCCCTTCCCCTTCCCCTTCCACCCCCCCCAGCCGCGTCCCCTTTCCCCTTTCCCCGACCTGCTCCCCTCCCCCTACCTGCCCCCACAACTGCTTTTTCCTTCCCCTTCCCCACAGCTGCCTTCCCCTTTCCCCCAACCACAATCGCCCCTGCTTCAGCACAATCTCCCAGTCTCCCTCTACTCCTCGCCGCACTGCGGCTCTCCCCCCAACGAATCTCAATCTCACCCATCTCCACCCCTTCCAACCCCACCCCGCCCTCCCCGGCACCATCCACACCTCCCCGAGGCCCAATCCCCACACAAGCAGCAACAAACGCAGCATGGGATGACTCCCCAACCGGCACCCCTCGCTGCTGCTGCTCCTGCCCCTGCTCCTCCTGCTGCCCCTCCTCCTCCCCCCTCCCACCCCCTCCAATCAACCGCCTCTGCCTCTCCCTCCGTCTCGGCGGCGTGGGAAACTGCTCATGATGCCGGTCAAAGCACTCAGTCGCGGTCTTTCCAGGCACCCACAGGGCCACCCGCGCCCAGAACCCCTCTGCATGCGGATTCACTGCACTCATGGCCTCGTGAAACGCTCTCACTTGACCCGCCGTCCACCCCATGTGATCCAGTGCAGGAGCGGCAGCAGGAGCGAAAGCAGGAGCAGAGGCGGGGCTTTCAGGGGGTTCGTCTTGAGAGGGGTGGTTCTGCCCGCGGTGGTTCTGATCCTGATTAGGCCGGTTCCTAGCGGCGTGTGACGGTGAAGCCATAGGGTTACCAGCAGCGGCAGCGGCAGCCGCAGTGGCAGAAGCAGAGGCAGAGGTTGAAGCAGAGAAGCGATTGCGAGTAGATTCGGAGATGTTGACAGAGGGAGGAGGGGAGGGTGGGGGGGGCGCTGGGACCAGGGCAAGGCATTGGGGGTCGTGGGATGGGGATGGCGGATTGTCATTGTGGGGTGGGGATGAGGGATTGTGGGGTGAAGATGGCGGAACAGCGGATGGGGATGGGGACATATGACAATCATCCTTCCCCTTCCCCACCTCCTTCCCCTTCCCTTCCCCCTTCCCCTTCCCTTCCCCCTTCCCCTTCCCCAGCCACTTCCCCTTCCCCCCACCTTTCCCCACTTCCCCACTATCCCCTCGAGCAATCCTAGCCATCGATCTGGTCACTCTAACACTCCTCCTTTCCATTTCCTGTACCTCCTCTCTTTTCCTCTTGAGACCACTTTCTTTCCCCATCGCTTTCCCCTTCGCCTTCCCCTTCGCCTTCCCCTTCGCCTTCCCCTTCGCTTCCCCATTCCCTTTTCCCATGCTTTCCCCCTCTTCTTGCTGTCTCGCCCCTCCCCCACTCCCATCCAATCCGTCACCCCCCCCTCCAACCCTCTCCACTCTCCCTTCCTCCGCATTCTCCACCACTCTTCCCTTCTCCGCACCCACATCCACTCTCCCCTTCTGCCCTGTTCTCGAGGTTCGGAATATCCGAGCCAGAGCAGCAGCCTTGGCAGCCCTACCAGGCACAGTTCTTCCTCCCGCCACTGTCCCATCAACGGTTCTCCCAGCTCCCTTCAACACACTCGCTAAAGTCACACTTGTTACAGCATCCTTATCTGTAGCCCCCATTACAGGAGCTTCCGCAACTTCTTTCTCCCTTCCATCCTCCCCGTTCCCTTCCACTTTTCCCTCCCCTCCACCCTCCCCTCTTCCCTCCTCTTCCCCCTCCCCTCCACCCTCCCCTCTTCCCTCCTCTTCTCCCTCCCCTCCACCCTCCCCTCTTCCCTCCTCTTCTCCCTCCCCTTCACCCTCCCCTCTTTCCTCCTCTTCACCCTCTCCTCCAACTCCTCCATCTCCATCCCCCTTCCCTCCACCCTCCACTCCCTCCTCTCCTACCACCTCTCTTCCCTCCTCTCTCCTCTCCTCAGCTCCCTCCATCACCACCTCTCCACCCATATCTCCCTCCCCATTTCCTCCGTCCTCCCTTCCACCCCCTCCTCCCTCCTCCGCCACCGCCTCTCTCCCCCCATCCGCCTCCCCAGTCAAATCAATCATATCCTCTTTATCCTGCCCGCCTTCCCCACACTCTCCCCTCCGCCTAGGAGACTTTCGAGTTGCTTCAGTAGCCACCACTCTCCCCGCCCCTGCCTTTCTAGGAGAATTAACCAAACCGTCCGCTTCAACCCCAACTTGGGCACACCTCCCCCTCCCTCTAGGCGACTTCAGAGCCGATTCAACAGCCACAGCTCTCCCCAGACTCTCCACCTCAACCCCCCCTTCCCCTTGAGCACTCCTCCCCCTCCCTCTAGGCGACTTCCGGGCCGATTCAGCAGCCACTGCTCTCTCCACACCTGTCACTCCAGCCGAAGCAGACACACCCGCTGTCTCAACCCCCCCCCGACCCCCCCTTCCCTTCCCCCTAGGCGACATTAAGGCCAATTCAGCAGCCACAACTCTCCCCACACCTGTCCTTCCAGCCGTAGCACCCAGATCATCCGCCTCATCCCCCCCTCGCCCAGAACCCCTCCTCCCCCTAGGCGACTTTAGGGCCGATTCAGTACCCACTGCTCTCCCCACACCTGTCCTTCCAGCCGTAGCACCCACATCCTCCACCTCAACCCCTGCTTGCCCGCAACCCTTCCTCCCCCTAGGCGACTTCTGGGCCGATTCAGTAGCCACTGCTCTCCCCCCATGTGCCTCTCCACCCGTAGCACCCACATCCTCCGCCTCAACCCCCACTTCCCCTTGTGCACACCTCCCCCTCCCCCTAGGCGACTTCCGGGCCGGTTCAGAAGCCACTGCTCTCCCCACGTCTGTCCTTCCAGCCGTAGCACCCAGATCCTCCGCCTCAACAACAACTTCTTCTTGTCCTTTCCGCCTCCTCTTGCTCTTCCGCTTCTCACCCACCTCCCTTGCTCCATCCCTCTCTGCGTCATTCCCTTCCCCTCCCTCGAGCACTTCCCCCCCTCCCTGCTCCTCCCTTCTCTCCTGCTCTTCCCCACCGGCTGTTAGACCCTCAAACAAGGCTGCAGAGTCGAGCGAGAGACAGTGTGGGTGGCAGTGCCATGGACATATCAAAACACGAGAATTCAGAAGACTTAGAGTTGGATAGCCTTAGGAGAGATAGACAATATTAGAATCACGAAGAAAAAGCTGCAGAATCAGACAGGTAAAACAGCTTGAACCACACACCTCGTAACCTGAAATGTGGTAACCATACACATGGTAACCCGCTTACCTTTCTTGATAATCTTCAGTTCCTCTGCACGCGTCGTTGGCTGCAGCCCTAGCAGTATACAAGGTCGGTCCACATCCTGTGACCAAAGCACCATCAAGTAATGCACAAAGAAAAGCAGCATGCAAAGAGAGGAATATAAAAAAAAGAGAATAAAAAAAAGAGAATAAGTAAAGGGAGAAAAATCCATCTCTAGACTCCCTTGAAGCGAGAGATGAACACTCACTGAACACTCACCACAGGGAGGGGTGACCACTCACCACAGGGAGGGCTGAACACTCACCACAGGGAGGGCTGAACACTCACCACAGGGAGGCCCACAGGGAGGGCTGAACACTCACCACAGGGAGGGCTGAACACTCACCACAGGGAGGGCTGAACACTCACCACAGGGAGGGCTGAACACTCACCACAGGGAGGGCTGAACACTCACCACAGGGAGGGCTGAACACTCACCACAGGGCGGAAAATCCTCTCGTCCTTCCAGGAGGCCAGAAGAGGGAAGCGCGAGCGAACTATGAGCTCTATTTCTGAGGCGCCAAAGAAAAAAAAAAAACACTGATTCCGGGTTGACGACTCACCACAGGGCTGAAAATCCTCTCGTGCTTCCAGTAGGCCAGTGGGCGGACGAGCGGTCGACCTATGAGCTCTATTTCTGAGGCGCCAAGGAAAAAAAACACACTTATTCCTCTCGTGAGTAGTTCACGACTCACCACAGGGCTGAAAATCCTCTCGTGCTTCCAGTAGGCCAGAAGAGGGAAGCGCGGGCGACCTGCGGGCAGAAGGAATGCATAGCAAACAGGTGGGGACACGGGGTTGGGAGGGAGCAGGGGCACGGGGATTTGGGGGCAGCAGAACAAAGGGAAGGTTTGAGGCGCCGCAGAACGGGGATGGGGAAGGATGAAGAGTGAGGGAATGAGGGAGTGCGGGAATGAGAGAACAAGGGAAAGTTGGGGCGTGTATAGGGGGACAGGAAACACGTGAGGGACGGAGGGAAGCATCACTATGAAGCAAAATCGCACCGCTCTATGTCACACTAGCCTACCCCCAAACGCCAAAACATAGATTGAGAGTTTTTGAGGCGGCTTAACACGGGCTTAACCCTAAATAGAAATGTGCTTTGGCAGGGGAGCAGGGGGCCGCGAGATAGAGTGTAAGGAAAGGGATGGAAAGGGATGGAAAGAGATTGAGGAGGATGACAGGAAGGAGAACGAGGGGGTGTTGGTGGGGAGGAGAATGCAGGGGTTGGTGAGGGTGCTGGGGTTGGTGGAAAGGAGAGTTGGAGGGGATTCGCACCACTCCGGGAGTACTCCACATTGACAATGCGAGAGCCATCGGTGTGGGGTCTGGGAGACGTGACGTGAGAGGCACCGGCACCCCTCCCAGCAGGGGATTTCAAGTGAGAAGCCGCACGGCCGGGTTTCAGAGAGTGTAACACGTTCTTGCGGCTTCGGTTGGAAGTTTGGTGCGATAGCAGGTGGGGAGGCTGGCGGGAAGGTGGGTGGGACGGTCGGTGGGGGGCGGTGGCAGGAGGAGGAGGGGGAGGAGTGGAGCAGCGACGACGTGAGGAAGCACGAGGAGGTGTGGCAGGTAGAGGCGAGGTGGAAGGAGCAGCAACACTGGGGGATGGTGCATTGGCCGTGTTGGTAGCGTTGGTAGCATTGGCAGCGGTGGTAGCACCAGCAGTAGTGGAGCGTTGGTGGCGCGAGGAGGCACGGGGAGGTGTGGCAGGTAGAGGCGAGGTGGAAGGAGCAGCAACACTGGGGGATGGTGCATTGGCCGTGTTGGTAGCGTTGGTAGCATTGGCAGCGGTGGTAGCACCAGCAGTAGTGGAGCGTTGGTGACGCGAGGAGGCACGGGGAGGTGTGGCAGGTAGTGGCGAGGTGGAAGGAGCTGGCACGCTGGGGGATGGTGCATTGGCTGTGTTGGTAGCGTTGGTAGCGTTGGCAGCAGTGGTAGCACCGGCAGCAGTGGAGCGTTGGTGACGTGAGGAAGCAGGGGGAGGTGTTGCGGGTAGTGGCGAGTCGGGAGTAGCATTCGCACTAAGGGATGGTGCATTGGTCGCATTGGCAGCAGTGGCACCAGTGATGTCACCAGCAGCAGTGGCGGCAGTGGCAGCACTGGCAGCATTGGCAGACCGTGTGACATTATCAGGCGAAGCCACATCAATGGGACTGCCAAATGCAGCAGCAGCAGTTGCTGCTGCTGCAGATCCAGTCCCTGTACTCACTTCTCTCACTGCCCTTAGTGCTCTCACTGCCCTCACTACACCCACTGCTCCCACTTCCCCCCTCACTGTTTCCTCTGCTCCCACTGCTCTCCCAGCTGTGACTGACGCCCAAGCAGCCTCACGCGGAGAACTATTCAACGGAGACTCATCCCATGCGTCCACGCCTCTACATGCTCCGTCCTCCTCGTCTGCCAACCCCCCACCCGCGCTCTCCGCTTCTTCCACCCTCGCATCTGCCCGCTTCCGCTTCCTTCCTTCCCGCACAGTCCCACCACACGGCCTAAGCCTTCCCTTCTGAGAACCCTCAGAAAAGGCCCCAACACACGGCCTAAGCCTTTCCTTCTGAGGCGCGTCAGGAAAAGCCCCACCACATGGCCTACCCTGCTCTACCTCCACCCCATGCCCCACCATGGGCACCCCATGCTCCATCAGAGGCACCTGCACCAGAGGCACCTCCACCAGAGGCACCTCCACCAGAGGCACCTCCACCAGAGGCACCTCCACCAGAGGCACCTCCACCACATCAGGACTCGCACTACCAGACGGATCAGCCTCTTCCTCCCCGCGCCCTGCGCCCCTCACCCCTCCTCTGCGCCCCTTCTGTAAAGGCGTCTTTATAAGCTCAGCAGTCACCCCATTTGCCTGGCCAACCCCTTCCTTCCTCTTCCCTCCGTCCCTCACCCCTCTCTGCCCCTTCCTCAGACGTGTCTTCATAAACTCAGGAGTAACCCCACTTGCCTGGCCAGCTCCTTCCTTCCTATTCCCTCCGCCCCTCACCCCTCCGTCCCTCACCCCTCCGTCCCTCACCCCTCTCTGCCCCTTCCTCAAACGCGTCTTCATAAACTCAGGAGTCACACCACTTGCCTGGCCAACCCCTTCCATCCTCTGCCCTCCGCCCCTCACCCCTCCTCTCTGCCCCTTTCTCAAACGCATTTTCATAAACTCAGGAGTCGCCCCTGCTTGCGGCCCTGCTTGCGCCCCTGATTTCGCCCCTGCTTGCGGCCCTGCTTTCGCCCCTCCTTTCGCCCCTCCTTTCGCCCCTGCTTTCGCCCCTGTGTTTGCACCGGCCTTACCCCCTCGTTCTAAGCTCTGTCGTTTCACCCACAAGACATCTCGAGCCTTAGCCTTGCCTCTCCTCTCCGCCCTCTCCGCCCTCTCCGCCCTCTCCGCCCTGTCCCCC
The DNA here is from genome assembly GCA_947471745.1 of Closterium sp. Naga37s-1. Lineage (NCBI taxonomy): Eukaryota > Viridiplantae > Streptophyta > Zygnematophyceae > Desmidiales > Closteriaceae > Closterium > Closterium sp. Naga37s-1. Next base: position 2,292,061 of record CANJKZ010000966.1, read on the forward strand.
CTCTTCGCACTCTCCCTCCTCTCCTTCCTCAATTTCGCTGCTGCTCCAGCTGTCGCCGCAGCCCTCCCTTTATCCAACGCATCCCCTATAACCTGTAACGGAGCCCTTCCAGACGAGCCAGCAGCACCACCCCCCCCGGCCTTACCTCCTCCTGCTGCTCGTGTTACGGCCACAGCTCCTGGCGCTGCTCCTGCGGCTGCTCCTGCCGCTGCGCCTGACTTTCCTCTTGCCGTTGCTCCTAGAGCTGCTCCTGCATCTCGAACCCTCGCTGCATCTGACGCTGCTGCAGCAGCCACTACTTGCCCTTTCTCTCCCTTACCCTTGCGTCCCTTCTTACCTGCTGCTACAGCAGGCCTTAACACTACCCCCTTGCTTCCATTCTCTTCCCCACTCCCTTCCCCACTCCCTTCCCCACTCCCTTTCCCACTACCTTTCCCCTTTCCCCTCCCAATCCCTGTCTCTTTCCCGGTCCCTTGTCCTTTCGCTGTCCCTGTTCCTGTCCCTTCCCCTGCCCCTTCACCCGTTCCCCTCCCATTCCCTTTTCCAATCCCTTCCCCGTTCCCTTTCCCTATCCCTCTCCCTCTCCCTCTCCCTTTCCCTTTCCTCGGCGTTGCAGCTTCTTTCAAGGCAGCAGCGGCGGCCACAGCAGCAGGTCTCCGCCTCCCTCTAGGCGGGCTCCATTTAACCAGCGCCCGCCGGAAGCTCAGTTGCCTCACCACTGCCAACCGCGCCTGACCCCTCGTTCGCACTTCTTTCTTCGTCGACCGTCCGCCCGTGCGTTGCTTTTCCTCCTCCTTCCCCTGGAACGTCCCACCCGCCTGCGATTCCGCTACCCCCGACCGCCCCTGCTCGTTGCCCGTGCTTCCACTCCCTTCTCCCATGCCCCTCCTAGCTGAACCTCCCGCGCCCTTCCCAGTTCTCCTTCTCCCCTGCCCCACCCTACCCCTCCCCACCGACTTGCGCCCCCCTCGCTTCTTCCCTTCCCTCCCTTCCCCTTCCCCTTCCCCTTCCCCTCGTGCGCCATTTCCGCCAACCGCTGCACCATCCGCTGCTCTACTTCCCGAACTACCATCCGCGCCTTCCCCTGCGCTCCCCGCGCGGCCATCCTCCGCGCTATCGCCCCCCCGGTCCCCATCCCGCGCGCCTACCAGCGCCGATTCCCCAAACCACCCGTCGGGAGTCCGGGGCCCTTCCGCCCCGCGCAAACCCTCCGCGCTTTCCCCCGCGCCGTCCGCTCCGCCGCGGGCCCCGCGCGGGGCGGAGGCGCCCCTTCCGCCCGCTTCCACGGGATGCCAGCCGACAAACGCGCCTACTGCAGCCACGCCCGCGTGCATGCTCTCCTCTACCTCCTCCTCCGTTATATCCATACTCACCGCATCGTCCTCTACTTCTACGCGCAACTCATCCCCTTCAATTTCCACATCAACCTCTTCCTCCTCCTCTTCTTCATCCACCTCCTCATCCTCCTCGTTCTCTTCCTCCTCTGCACTCAACTCGTTCTCTCCAATCTCCACAACCACCACCTCCTCCGCCGCATCGCCTGCATCTTCTGCAATTTCCGCGTCCTCCATAAATTTCCCACCCAGATTTACCTCGTCGTCCGTCTCTACCTCTACCCGCTCGTTTCTAGCCTCTTCGTTACAAGCATCAACAACGGAAACTCCCGCACGAACGCGCTGCTGCACCTCGTCGTCTACCCCGTTCGCATCATCCGCGTCTCCTTCCCCCGCTATAATACGTTCAGCGTAACCCGTTACGAAGCCGTCGGACTGCGCTGAAAAATAACTATCCTCTAATAAATCGCTAGCAGCTACGCCGCGCGTTTCAGACGGCGAGCGACGCGGTTCAGGATCGGTACGAACATTTTCGGATTCCGTACCGTGCCGCGTTTGCGGTTCTAAACCGTCAATTTCAGCCGCATCTCTACCTGGTGCGCCGGCCGGAGACGAGCCTGCCGATACCACAGGTGCTCGGATCCTATGTGAAGAATCTCCTACTTTTTTGCTCCTACTAGTAGGCTGGTTAGTCTCTATTCTGGTCTGGTCAGATTTCCCACGCGCAACGAGGTTACCCATTTTGCTAACACCGGCCGTGCGATCATCTTCACCAGTAGAAGATATAGAGATCCTGCGTGTGCCTGTGCAAGGTAAAATTCCATCGAGATTCGAACCAGCGACATTTTTACCTGAAGAGTACACACCCGTGTCTGTTCTGGGTGCCGAATTTCCGAGAAGGCTATCCTCATCGCTTCGACTTATCCGTTCGCCACGTGGCGTCATCTCTGGCGATCGTTTTCTCGAGGCAAGACCTTCAGAAGAGGCTAGATATGCGTCCCACCCTCGCTTTCCCGAGCGCTTCAGGCAGGCTCCTGTTTCAGCGACAGTCCAACAGGCCAAAAGTATTGGCTTACTTTACTACTAGAAAAACGGAACTCTCGTAACCTTGTTACTGACGATAAGGCGCGATGGCGATTTCATCGAACTTCTGCGAGGCATCTAGCGATCAGGCTGGCGACGGTAGCCTGTGTGCGGTGCGACAATATCGAGAATACGACGACAGATCACAAAGTGACACGTTGCAACTGGAGGAATATCCTAAAACAACCTACGGCAACGAAGCTACTACTGGAAACTAGAAAGGCAAGCGGTGAGAAACAGGTCAAATAAGGACGGAGAGGAGAGGTTGCTGCGTTTGCTGTTGCACGTTCGTGTTCGCTGGCTTTGAGCGGAGAGACCAACGCAACGATGACATGACATGACAATGGATTGATTGAAGGAGACTCCTGTGATTGGACGAACAGTCTCAAGGTTCTGAATTTGGCGGGAAGTCTGACATTTCTGAAATCGTGGGGCCCGTCCCGCCAATTTGTCCATCAGCCGGTCGCGGTTCAATGTGTTTCTACACGGTTACAGAAGATAAATTGTTTTACCGCTATGGACCACGAAGAACCAAACAAAACCGAGAGAATCGAACCAGGAGGAGGACATCCCCCAGATGTGTGTACTCGCTGTTTTATAGAACCCGTTCACGCATTGTATCATGAAGAATGTGCCTCGTAGAGGACATTGGAAATGCCTATGTGCTGGGGAAATTTAATCTCTAATGGTGCAATTGCAACCACCAATGTTTCCTTCAAAGTTAATCTGTTATTATAATATCGTAATGGCTGTCCTCACGGTGATTGGAATGATTCGTATTGTGTGATGTTATGAATGAAGTCTCAATATGGTGTGGTCTGACAATCTCGTTATACCGCGTACAAACTGCGAAACGACACTTCCACCGATAATGCTGCCTAATGTGTCCCTTCGCACGGTAACAACCAGAAGCGAAATCACAAATTCCACCTGATGCGGCATGTAAGAAATTTTCCGGATTCCTTACTGGGTCACACTGTACGCGTACAACCCCGGTTTTCGGAAAACCAGGCTCGGTCCGCCGACCTCGCCTTCCGAGCCACCACCGCGTCGCCTTCGGGTTTCCCAACCCCGAACCTGCACCCAACCATCTCGCGACCCCGCGACCTCGGCCTAGCTAGCTTCGCTATATTAGCCCTAGGCCTCGTTGTGTTCTAAGACGTTGTAATCACTTCCGCATTATTGAGTTCTGCGCACTTTTTCCTTTCACAACTCATAACACTTGGTATCAGAGCTACTTTCCTAGGTTACCCTCGCGTTTCCGGGGTAGTTTGTAGAAGGGGAGCGATAGACTTGGTGTGCTGTAAAGCGGTCGGCCCGTGGAATAGATCCGATTATTCCACTCCGACTACGATAGCATTTACGCCTTCACCGAAGTCAGAAAAATCGCGAGCCAACCCCTGCCCGTTCGGCGAAGCCTGAGGCACATGGAACAGGCTGAGTTTAACGAGTTCATGCAACAGTTCCGTGCGATGCAGGCCAACTTGCAGGGTATGACTGCAGAGATGGAGCGTCTACGGAAGGAAAACGCCGAACTACACCAGGCGCGTGGTGAAGCGCGCCAGGAGTCGCCTGTCGTGGACGACGCAAGTAGCAGCACTGCACCAGATGAGCGGGTCTGGAGCGAGCTGGAAGGCGAGATAGATGCGGACGAGGCAAGGCAGGCGCAACAGCAGCAGTCACCGCAACAGTCGCATGCAGCCCCGACACGTGCAGCAGCGACGACGACGGCGACGCCAACAGCGATGCCAACGGTCCCAGTGGCAGCAACGGCTTTGACAACTGTTAAAATCAAGCCGACAAACCCGCCCCCGTTTAACCCAAGTGACAAAATTCGTCATTGTTTTTGCATGGTTGTTCGGCGTGGAAGTGTTTTTCAATGCTGCTATGATTTATGACGATGCCACCCGCATTAACTTCGCAGTTTCACTGTTGCGAGGACCTGCACTGGAGTGGTGGAGGCGAACGCTGCAGGACGAAGGGACTTCGGCAGGAATAGCACGTGCGAACGACGGGACTTCAACACCTGTCACGCATCGAGCAGCATCGATTTTCGGGACGGCTACGATACGCACATGGAGGGAGTGGGGCGCCGCCTTGCGAACCAGGTTCGAGCACATATCCGCCTCGGACTCAGCTCGCATGAAGCTGCGTGCCTGGAAGCAGCTGACTTCAGTCCAAGACTACACCAGCACATTCTGCAACTTGGCGGACCAGGTGGACGACATGAGCGATGCGGAGCGGTTGGATCGCTACGTGGCGGGTCTGAAATACGAGATACAGTACGAAGTCCGACGAACCCGGCCACGCAGCTTCAACGACGCCGTCCGGGAAGCCGAGTCAACGGATGCGCTGATGCAGTGGGCGAGATCGAGCTCCCGGGAGGGCCCTCGATTTCGTGGATCGACTCAGCAGCCCACGATCAACGGCATGGATGCACCAAGCCAAGCCCTTGGGCCGTGCTTCGTATGCAACCAGCTGGGCCACCTGAAAAAAGACTGCCCGAGGCTTAAGCAGGGGAAGAAGAACGACGGAGAAGGGTCGGGAAAAGATGCGAGTTAGTAGCAGATGGGCCACCTACTGACAAGACCCTGTCGCCCGACAATCACCATCCACACCGGGTCGTGGTACCGATCAGAGCTATCGACCAGAACCGGACGAATAACGTGGGTGAACACGTGGACTACCCTGTGCTGGTGGTAGGGAGGGTTAACGGTTATAACATTAAAATTTTCGTTGACGGTGGGGCGAGCCACAGTCTCGTCAACCTGGCAACGGCCAAAAAAATTGGGGTGAAGCTGACCAGGTGTCTGCCGGAGATCGATGCCAGGTTGGTGGACGGCACACCGCTGGCCATCCGAGATGAGGCGCGAAAAATTCGGATCCACTGTGGCGACAAATTCGGGTTTGGCATGAAGATGTTGGCGACGATGTTGGACGGCTGCGATGTGCTGCTGGGTAGAGATTGGCTGCAGCGCTTCAATCCGACGATCGACTGGACGACTGGGGCGTTCGTTGTGCGAGGATATGGAGGGAAGACGACGCTTCCGAAATGGACGGAACCGGAGCCGGTGACGACACGTGTCAACGCGATCAACATGGCACGAGCGATGAACAGCGGAGCTCAGGCCTTCTTGGTGCACCTGTACGAGGTGGCAGCTTCCGAGAAAATCGCGGACATCGACACCCTCTGCGCAGCAGTACCTGAGGAGTTGGCGAGCATTATTCGGAAGTATCCCGAAATTTTCGCGGATGATCTCCCGGATGGCCTGCCCCCCCAGCGCCCTGAAGATCATCGGATCCAGCTGGAGCCAGGCGCGCAACCTACTGTTCGGACACAGTGGCGGCTCAGCCAACCAGAGCTCGCCGAGTTGCGGAGCCAGCTGGATTACCAACTCGCCAAAGGATTTATTGTCAAACTTATATGCGATAGTCTGTGTAGGCTGTAGTGGGGTAGACAATATGGGGTACAACACTTTTAGGTTTTCCTACTTGTACCCACCTGTTTCCCAGTGCATTCACTTCCTCGTTCTTTCACATGGTATAGAGCAGGTTGTCAAACTTATATGCTATAGTCTGTGTAGGCTGTAGTGTGGTAGACTACATGGGGTACAACATTACTAGGTTTTCCCACTTGTACCCACCTGCTTGCTAGTTCATTCATTCCTCATTCTTCACATGGTATAGAGCAGGTTCCCTCGTGGGAACGCTTCTCAGGGCCCACCACCTAACTCGATCTTTTTTTTCCTGCCCGAGGCGTGCCCCGTAGGCCGCCCTCACGTCGCGCCCTCCTAGAGGCCCCTTGCGCCACCCTTAGCGGCCCCGTCGCCGTCCTTAGCGACCCCGTCGCCGCCCCTCTAGGCCCCTCGCGGCCCCTTCACGGCCCCGCCGCCGCCGCTCTAGGCCCCGTCGCCGCCGCTCTAGGCCCCTCGCGGCCCCTTCACGGCCCCGTCGCCGCCGCTCTAGGCCCCGTCGCCGCCCCTATAGGCCCCTCGCGGCCCCTTCACGGCCCCGTCGCCGCTCCTAGCGGCCCCGTCGCCGCCCCTCCAGGCCCCTCGCGGCCCCTTCGCGGCCCCGTCGCCGCCACTTACGGCCCCGTCGCCGCCCCCTCTAGGCCCCTTACGGCCCCTTCGCGGCCTCGTCGCCGCCCCTCTAGGCCCCTTGCGGCCCCTCTGCGGCCCCGTCGCCGCCCCTAGCGGCCCCGTCGCCGCCCCTGGAGGCCCCGTCGCCGCCCTTCGCGGCCACCTCGCCGCCCTTAGCGGCCCCGTTGCTGCCCCTAGCGGCCCCATCGCCGCCTCTACCGGCCCCTTCACCGCTGAGCCGCCCAACAGCTGAGCAGCCGAACCGCCCAGCAGCCGAGCCGCCGAGCCGCCGAGCCGCCCAGCAACCGAGCCGCCGAGCCGCCGAGCAGCCGAGCCGCCCAACAGCCGAGCCACCGAGCCGCCCAGCAGCCGAGCCGCCGAGCCGCCGAGCCGCCCAGCAACCGAGCCGCCGAGCCGCCCAGCAGCCGAGCCGCCGAGCCGCCCTGCCGTTGAGCCGCTACTGTTCCTACCGGCGCGCCCCGGCCCTACTTACTCGGACTGGTGAGATCCCTCCCTGCTAGGCCACTGCAGTCATGGCTACCCCCAGTGTCCTTACCTTTGATGCTGAGGGTCGTGCTGTTGACTTTGAGGTCTGGGTCGATGACCTCCAGCTGTTCCTACAGTGCGATAGGGCTGACGGACTCTCCCTGTTCGATCTCACCTCTGGTGCCTCTCCTGCCCCGCCTGCTACTGCTGACAGCACTGTTCGCTCACAGTGGGCCACACGCGATGCTGCTGCCCGTCTTGCTGTGTGTCACCACTTACCGACCACTGAGCGTGCGCACTTTAGCCAGTACAAGAGTGCTAAGACCTTGTACGACGCTGTAGTTGCACGCTACTCCTCCCCTGCCACTGCTGCGCTTAGCCGCCTCATGCTGCCGTACCTTTTCCCTGACCTTGCTGCCTTTCCCACAGTCGCTGACCTCATTACGCACCTTCACACTAGTGACACTCGCTACTGCGCTGCGCTTCCTGCTGAGTTCTGTGCCAAGAACCCCCCCCCCATGTACATCACCCTCTACTACATAGTCACCCGGCTCCCTGACTCCCTTCACTTAGTCAGGGACCACTTCCTCTCAGTTTGCCCCACCACACTCACCGTTGACCTCCTCGAGGAGCGCCTCCTAGCAGCAGAGAAGAGCATAGTCGCTGTAGGAGCCTCTCGTGGTGACCCTCGCACCCCCGTCTTTGAGGGGTGTTCCCCCTCCCCCCTCTTGCCCTCTGTTGCTTCTGCTGCTGCGGCCGACCTCGTTGGTTTCGAGTCGGTCGGCGCTGCGTCTGCCCCTAGCGGGAGACGCCGCACCGGCAAGGGCAAGGGAGGCAAGGGCGCTGGAGGGGCGAGCGGGGGCGGTGGAGGTGGTGGTGGAGGCAGTGGAGGGGGTGGGGGTGGTGGTGGGAGTGGTGGCGGGGGTGGAGGTGTCGGTAGCAGCAGTGGAGGCGGAGGAGGCGGCAGCGGTGGCGGAGGGAGCGGAGGCGGCGGAGGTGGCGGAGGCGACGGAGGTGGCGGAGGCGGCGGAGGCAGCGGTGGAGCTGGTCGCGGCTCTGCGCAGAGGAGTGGCTCCGGTGGTGGTCCGCGCCAGCAGCAGCAGCGCAGTCGTGAGACCCCGTCCCCCCAGCAGCTTCGTGAGTGGTACGCTGGGCGTCAGCGAGGTGGGGGTACTGGTCCCTGCACCTACGTCCTCCGTACCGGCGACCGCACTGGTGAGCAGTGCGGGGGCCCGCACTCCACCCAGCGCTGCTTCGGCCGCCTGACGGACGCGTGGCGTCACCAGTTCCCTGACGCCACTGAGATCCCTCGCTGGGGAGAGCTGTCTAGGGCGGGGGTTGCTATCTTTGATCTTGATTATGATGCTATTCTTGCTGCCATGTATGCTGTGTCTACTAGTGATGAGGGTGACTGTTACCTGTGTGTTCCGCCTGACCCGGGCATTGAGGCTGCTGCTCTTGGTGCTGGTGAGGCTGCTGCTCTAGGTGCTGGTGCGTCTGTTGCTCCAGGTGCTGGTGAGTCTGCTCTCTCAGGTACCACGTCGGCTCAGGCCTTACACACCTTCACCCTTGACTCGGGTGCTTCCCGCTCCTTCTTTCGAGACCGCGCCACGCTTACGCCGCTTAGTCGGCCGGTTGCGGTCTCCCTGGCGGACCCCTCTGGGGTCCTGTCCTTGCTAGCTTCTCCACTGTCTTACCGTGCCCGGCAGCCCCCTCTGGCACCCTGTCAGGTCTCTACCTCCCCTCGTTCTCTACGAACTTGGTGAGTGGAGCTGATCTACAGGATAGGGGGGTTGACCAGTTCACTCCTGCGAGTCAGCGGGTGACCCACTGCACGTGTGCTCGGACGGGCCGACACTTGGCCACGTTTACCCGTCGGCCGAGGTCGAGCCTGTACACACTGACTACTGAGTCTCCTACGGTTACTGAGTCTGGTCAGGTAGCTGCGTCGAGTCAGGTGTTTGCTGCAGCGTCCAGGTCTGGTCCTGAGTCTGCGCCCTGCTCGTGTCGCCTCCTGTCCCACCAGACTCTCCTCTGGCACCACCGCCTTGGTCACCCCTCCCTGCCTCGTCTCCGAGGCATGGCCTCCCGTGTCCTTGTCTCTGGTCTCCCCCGGTCCCTACCTCCCCTACCTCCGGGGCCTGCCCCTACTTGCGTCCCCTGCGTCGAGGGGCGACAGCGCGCCGCCCCTCACTCCTCCGAGTTTCCTCCGACAGAGGCTCCGCTGCAGACTCTTCACATGGACGTGTGGGGTCCCGCCCGCGTCCGTGGCCAGGGTCACGAGCGTTACTTCCTGTTGGTGGTTGACGACTACTCGCGTTACACCACGGTGTTCCCCTTGCGCAGCAAGGGTGACGTCCCTGAGGTGTTGATCGACTGGATCCGCGCAGCTCGTCTCCAGCTCAGAGAGAGTTTCGGCTCGGACTTTCCTGTTCTGCGACTGCACTCTGACAGAGGCGGGGAGTTTTCCTCTGCCCGTCTGGGAGCCTTCTGTCGTGCACAGGGCATCCGCCAGACCTTCACGCTTCCGGCCTCTCCACAGCAAAATGGGATTGCTGAGCGCCGCATTGGCATGGTCATGGACGTCGCTCGTACGTCCATGATCCATGCGGCTGCCCCCCATTTTTCTGTGGCCGTTTGCGGTTCAATACGCAGCGCATCAGCTCAACCTTCAGCCCCGGGTCTCCTTGCCAGAGACCTCCCCCACATTGCGGTGGACGGGGAAGGTTGGCGATGCGTCTGCGTTTCGGGTCTGGGGATCTCGGGCGTTTGTCCGCGACTTGTCTGCGGACAAGCTGTCCCCCCGTGCTGTTCCCTGCGTCTTCCTTGGCTTCCCCCCTGACGCGCCCGGGTGGCAGTTTTACCACCCCACCTCGCGCCGTGTTCTGTCCTCCCAGGACGTCACCTTTGACGAGTCGGTGCCTTACTACCGTCTCTTCCCCTACCGCACTGCGCCCCTCCCCCCGCCGCCGCTCTTCCTTGCGCCAGGTCCTCCCCCGGTAGACCCCCTCCCCCCTCAGGGTCCTGCACCGTCAGGTGTGTCCCAGGTCGACGCAGTCGAGCCTGTCGAGGTAGCTGTTGACTCTGGTGCTGCTAGAGGTGCTGAGCCTGCGGGTGCCGGGTCTGGAGGTGCTGAGCCTGCGGGTGCCGGGTCTGGAGGTGCTGAGCCTGGGAGTGCGGAGCCTGGGGGTGCTGAGTCCAGGGGTGCGGAGCCTGGGGGTGCTGAGCCTGGGGGTGCTGAGTCTGGGGGTGCTGAGCCTGGGGGTGCTGAGTCTGGGGGTGCTGAGCCTGGGGGTGTTGAGCCTGGGGGTGCGGAGCCTGGGGGTGCTGGGTCTGCTCGTGTGGCTTCTCGCGGTGCTTCGTCGAGGCGGGAGCTGCTCTCTCCGCAGGAGCTGCGCGAGTGGTTTGCCCGGCGCTGGAGCCGTGCTGCTGGAGCTGGAGGTACTACTGTTGCTGCTGGTCCCGGAGGTGCTCGTACTGGCGGTACTGGAGCTGCTGGGACTGGGGGTGCTGCTGGGGCTGCTGGAGTTGGTCCTGCTGGAGGTACTGCTGGAGCTGCTGGCGGTACTGGAGCTGCCGGTCCTGCTGGAGTTGGTGCTGCTGGAGCTTCTGGAGCTGCTGGTGCTGGAGCTACTGGGGGTGTTGGCGCTGGTGTTTCTACTGACGCTGGTGCGTCTGAGGGTGCTGGAGTTGGCGCTGTTGGAGCTGGAGGTGCTGCTGGCGCTGGTGCTGCCGCTGGGGGTACTGGTGCTGTCCCTGCTGGTTCTGGAGGCGCTGCGCGGCCGAGGCCGTACTTCGTTCCCCTCCTTGAGCAGGTTCTTGGTCTCCCGCCCTCTACTGGTCCTTCTCCTCCCTTAGAGTGTCCACAGCCTGTCCAGTCGCGGTCCCAGTTACAGCCCGCCTCCCCTCTACCTGCTCCTTCTCCCTACACTGGTCCTACTGGAGGTCTTGCTGAGCGTCGTGAGCCTGCGTCTCGTCCTGCGTCGCCTGTTCGTGCTGCTCGCACTAGTGGTCGTGCTCCGCGTCCGCGTCCTCCTGCGGTCCCAGGCACACACCAGATGGCATTGCGTCCTTCCACTGCTCCTCTGCGTGTCCCGTTGCCGTCTCCTCCAGAGTCCTCTCTTCCTGTTCTTGCTGACCCGGAGTCTGACTCTCTTCGTGCTGCCAGTCCTACTGTCACGCGTCTCCTGGCCACTGTTGTCACTGACCCTTCCTTTGAGTCCACTGCTGCGTCTGCCTTAGTTGCTGAGCTTGTCGACTTTGCTGCTCGCTGTCGTCTAGACTACGCCGCTAGTCTCGTTGCTGAGTCTGAGTCTGTCTGTCCTCCGTCCGTCGGGGGTGAGTGTGCTCTCAGCACGGACGTCCTTGAGGACAGGCAGGAGGAGTTCCAGTGTTTTGCTGCTGCTTTGCCTCATCTCGTGTCCACGCTGATTGCCCCTGAGGGAGACCCGGATGCACCAGACATCCCGACTCCTCGATCGTACGCTGAGGCGATCGAGGGTCCCTACTCCTCTCAGTGGCAGTCAGCCATGGACGCAGAGATGGCTTCCTCGAAGTCCACAGGCACCTACGTCGACGAGGTTCCCCCACCTGGGGCGAACATCGTCAGTGGCATGTGGATTTTCAGGGTGAAGCGGCCGCCGGGTTCTCCGCCTGTCTTCAAGGCGCGTTACGTGGCTCGAGGCTTCAGTCAGCGGCAGGGAGTTGACTACTTTCAGACCTTCTCTCCCACCCCGAAGATGACCACTCTTCGGGTGCTGCTGCACATAGCCGCTCAGCGCGACTACGAGCTTCACTCTCTTGACTTCAGCACAGCTTTCCTGCAGGGCAGCCTGCACGAGGAGATCTGGCTGCGCCGCCCACCTGGCTTCACTGGGTCGTTTCCTCCTGGTACCCAGTGGAGCCTCCGGTGGCCAGTCTACGGTCTCTGCCAGGCGCCCCGTGAGTGGCACGACACACTGAGGACTACACTTGCGGCTCTTGGGTTTGCTCCTTCTACAGCCGACCCGTCGCTGTTTCTGCGCACCGACACCTCTTTGCCGCCGTTCTACATCCTCGTGTACGTCGACGACTTGGTCTTTGCCACTGCTGACACTGCTGGACTCGCCCACGTGAAGTCCGAGCTGCAGAAGAGACACACGTGCACAGACCTGGGTGAACTGCGCAGCTACCTTGGCTTGCAGATCATCCGGGACAGAGCACAGCGCACCATTACCCTGACTCAGTCACACATGGTGCAGCAGGTCCTTCAGCGCTTCGACTTCACGTACTCCTCGCCTCAGGCCACTCCTCTGTCTACTCGCCACTCGCTCTCAGCTCTGCCTTCGGATGAGTCCGTAGAGCCGAGTGGCCCGTACCCAGAGCTTGTTGGCTGCCTCATGTACCTGATGACCTGCACACGACCTGACCTTGCATACCCTCTTAGCATCTTGGCACGCTATGTTGCTCCAGGGAGACACCGACCAGAGCACATGGCTGCAGCGAAGAGGGTGTTGCGCTACTTGTGCAGTACGTCGGGCATGGGGCTAGTGCTTGGAGGGCGACGTCCAGTGGTCCTCACCGGTCACGCAGACGCTTCTTGGGCTGACGACCAGGCTACGCAGCGGTCGTCACAGGGTTACACCTTCAGCCTTGGCTCCGGCTCTGTTTCGTGGCGGTCTACCCGCTCGTCGTCTGTTCTCGGCTCCAGCTGTGAGGCTGAGATCTACGCGGGGGCCATGGCTGCACAGGAGCTACGCTGGCTCACCTACCTGCTGACTGACCTAGGAGAGCCGCCTCGTTCTCCTCCAGTTCTGTACGTAGACAACAAGGCCATGCTGGCCTTGTGTCGGGAGCACAGACTGGAGCACAGAACGAAGCACATTGCTCTTCGCTACTTCCTTGCTCGTGAGCTGCAGCAGCGTGGTCAGCTGCGCCTTGCTTACGTGGCCTCTGAGGCCAACACTGCTGATATCTTTACCAAGGCACTTCCGCCTGGTGATCATCAGCGCTTCTGTACGATGCTAGGTCTTGTGCCTACTTGGCCTCACTTGCTCACTTCTTGACCTTGCTTGTACTGTGATCTTTCTATACCTGCACTTGCCTGTTTACCTTTATATATGATCTTGCATGTGAACTGGCCTTTTGGCCTTGCTCTTGTGCTCGGATTGTGTGGTGACGTTGTGATCCACCCTGAGCTTGCTTTGCTTTGCTTGACTGGTCTTGTGACCTCTTGTTCTCCCCCACTTTGCCTATGGGGGTGTGTCAAACTTATATGCTATAGTCTGTGTAGGCTGTAGTGTGGTAGACTATATGGGGTACAACATTACTAGGTTTTCCCACTTGTACCCACCTGCTTGCTAGTTCATTCATTTCTCATTCTTCACACAGGTTCCCTAGTGGGAACGTTTCCTAGGGCCCACCACGATCGATTTTTTTTTTTCCTGCCCGGAGCGCGCTTCGCTCCTGCCCGAGTTGCGCCCCGTGTGCCTGCCCTCCCGTCGCGTCCCCTGCCCTTAGCGGCCCGTCGCGCCCTCTTAAGGCCCCTTGCGGCCCCTCTCACGGCCCTTCGCGGCCCCTTCGCGGCTCCCTCGCGGCCCCTCCGCCGCCCTTCGCGGCCTCTCTCACGGCCCTTTGCGGCCCCTTACCGCCCCTCGCGGCCCCTTCGCGGCCCCTCGCGGCCCCTTCACGGCCCCGTCGCCGCCCTTCGCGGCCCTGTCGCCGCCCTTCACGGCCCCGTCGCCGCCCTTCGCGGCCCCTCGCGGCCCCTTCTCGGCCCCGTCGCCGCCCTTCGCGGCCCCTCACGGCCCCATCTCGGCCCCGTCGCCGCCCTTCGCGGCCCCTCACGGCCCCTTCTCGGCCCCGTCGCCACCCTTCGCGGCCCCTCACGGCACCTTCGCGGCCCCTTCACCGCCCTTAGCGGCCCCTTCTCGGCTCCTCCGCGGCCCCTTCTCGGCTCCCTCACGGACCTGCCGCCCCGCCGTCGCCGCCCCTGCAGCAGCAGCCGTCGCCGCCCCTGCAGCGGGAGCCGCCACCGCCGGTGCCGCCGACAGCAGCAGCCGCCGCCGCCACTGCCGGGGCCGTAGCCGCCGACAGCAGCAGCCGCCGCCGCCACAGCCGGGGCCGCAGCCGCCGCAGCGGCCGACAGCAGCAGCCGCCGCCGCCACAGCCGGGGCCGCAGCCGCCGCAGCCGCCGACAGCAGCAGCCGCTGCCGCCACTGCCGGGGCCACAGCCGCCGCAGCCGCCGACTGCAGCCGCCGCCGCCGCCGACAGCAGGGGCCGCCGCCGCCGTCCCGGCCCTGCCCTACAGAGAGGAGCGGCAGTCCTCTGCCGCCCTGTAGCGGCCCCGTCCCTGCCGGCGCGCCTCGGCCCTGCCCCACCACTTGCGGACCTCTACCCACCTGCCCTGGTAAGAGCACCGCCGAGCCACGCCCCTACTGTTGCTACTGCTGCTGCTGCCCCTAGCCTGCTGCCACTGCTGTCATGGCTACCCCTAGCGTTCTCGTCTTTGATGCTGAGGGTCGGGCTGTTGACTTTGAGGTCTGGGTCGATGATCTCCAGCAATTCCTACAGTGCGATAGGAAAGACGGTCTCTCACTGTTCGATCTCACGTCTGGCGCCTCTGCTGCCCCTGCTGCCGATGCTGACAGCACTGTTCGCTCACAGTGGGCCACACGCGATGCTGCTGCCCGTCTTGCTGTGCATAGTCACTTGCCATCCTCTGAGCGCGCGCACTTCAGTCAGTACAAGAGTGCTAGGACCTTGTACGACGCTGTAGTCGCACGCTACTCTTCCCCTGCCACTGCTGCCCTTAGCCGCCTCATGCTGCCGTACCTGTTCCCTGAACTTGCCGCCTTTCCCACAGTCGCTGACCTCATTACGCACCTTCGCACTAGTGACACCCGCTACCGCGCTGCGCTTCCTGCTGAGTTCTGCGCCAAGAACCCCCCCCCCATGTACATCACCCTCTACTACATAGTCACCCGGCTCCCTGACTCCCTTCGCTCGGTCAGGGACCACTTCCTCTCTGTTTGCCCCACCACACTCACCGTTGACCTCCTCGAGGAACGCCTCCTGGCAGTTGAGAAGAGTATAGTCGCTGTAGGAGCCTCTCGTGGTGACCCTCGTGCCCCCTTCTTTGACGGTTGCTCCCCCTCCCCCCTCTTGCCCTCTGTTGCCTCTGCTGCTGCCGTCGACTTCGTTGGCACCGAGTCGGTCGGCGCTGTGTCTGCCCCTAGCGGGAGACGCCGCACCGGCAAGGGCAAGGGGGGCAAGGGCGCTGGAGGGGCTGGCGGGGGCGGTGGAGGTGGCGGTGGAGGCGGCGGAGGGAGTGGGGGTGGCGGTGGGAGTGGTGGCGGGGGTGGGGGCTTCGGTGGCGGCGGTGGAGGCGGAGGCGGCGGCGGCGGTGGCGGTGGGAGCGGAGGAGGAGGCGGTGGCGGCGGTGGCGGAGGTGGTGGCGGCGGAGGTGGAGCTGGTCGGGGTGGCTTTGCGCAGCGGAGCGGCTTCGGTGGTGGTCAGCGCCAGCAGCAGCAGCGCACTCGTGAGACCCCGCCCCACCAGCAGCTTCGTGAGTGGTACGCTGCGCGTCAGCGGGGTGGGGGTGCTGGTCCTTGTGCCTACGTCCTGCGTACCGGCGACCGCACTGGTGAGCCGTGCGGTGGCCCGCACACCACCCAGCGCTGCTTCGGCCGCCTGACGGACGCTTGGCGTCTCCAGTTCCCTGACGCCACTGAGATCCCCCGCTGGGGCGAGCTGCTTAGGTCGGGGGTTGCTATCTTTGATCTTGATTATGATGCTATTCTTGCTGCCATGTATGTTGTGTCTACTAGTGATGAGGGTGACTGTTACCTGTGTGTTCCGCCAGACCCGGGCATTGAGGCTGCTACTCTAGGTGCTGGTGAGGCTGCTGCTCTAGGTGCTAGTGCGTCTGCTGCCCCAGGTACTGGTGCGTCTGCTCTCTCAGGTACCACGTCGGCTCAGGCCTTACACACCTTCACCCTTGACTCGGGTGCTTCCCGCTCCTTCTTTCGAGACCGCACCACGCTTACGCCGCTTAGTCGGCCAGTTGCGGTCTCCCTGGCGGACCCCTCTGGGGGTCCTGTCCTTGCCCACTTCTCCACTGTCTTACCGTGTCCGGCGGCCCCCTCTGGCACCCTGTCAGGTCTCTACCTCCCCTCGTTCTCTACGAACTTGGTGAGTGGAGCTGATCTACAGGATGGGGGGGTTGACCAGTTCACTCCTGCGAGTCAGCGGGTGACCCACTGTACGTGTGCTCGGACGGGCCGACACTTGGCCACGTTTACCCGTCAGCCGGGGTCGAGCCTCTACACACTGACTACTGAGTCTCCTCCGGTTGCTGAGTCGGGTCAGGTAGCTGCGTCGGGTCAGGTGTTTGCTGCAGCGTCCAGGTCTGGTCCTGAGTCTGCTCCCTGCTCGTGTCGTCTCCTGTCCCACCGGACTCTCCTCTGGCACCACCGCCTTGGTCACCCCTCCCTGCCTCGTCTCCGAGGCATGGCCTCCCGTTACCTTGTCTCTGGTCTCCCCCGGTCCCTCCCTCCCCTCCCTCCGGGGCCTGCCCCTACCTGCGTTCCCTGCGTCGAGGGGCGGCAGCGCGCCGCCCCTCACTCCTCCGAGTTTCCTCCGACAGAGGCTCCGCTGCAGACTCTTCATATGGACGTGTGGGGCCCCGCCCGCGTCCGTGGCCAGGGTCACGAGCGTTACTTCCTGTTGGTGGTTGACGACTACTCGCGTTACACCACGGTGTTCCCCTTGCGCAGCAAGGGTGACATCACTGAGGTGTTGATCGACTGGATCCGCGCAGCTCGTCTCCAGCTCAGAGAGAGTTTCGGCTCGGACTTTCCTGTTCTGCGTCTGCACTCGGACAGAGGCGGGGAGTTTTCCTCTGGCCTTCTGGGAGCCTCCTGTCGTGCACAGGGCATCCGCCAGACGTTCATGCTTCCGGCCTCTCCACAGCAAAATGGGATTGCTGAGCGCCGCATTGGCATGGTCATGGACGTCGCTCGTACGTCCATGATCCATGCGGCTGCTCCCCATTTTATGTGGTCGTTTGCGGTTCGGTACGCAGCGCATCAGATCAACCTTCAGCCCCGGGTCTCCTTGCCAGAGACCTCCCCCACCTTGCGGTGGACGGGGAAGGTTGGCGATGCGTCTGCGTTTCGTGTCTGGGGATCTCGGGCGTTTGTCCGCGACTTGTCTGCGGACAAGCTGTCCCCCCGTGCTATTCCCTGCGTCTTCCTTGGCTTCCCCCCTGATGCGCCTGGTTGGCAGTTTTACCACCCCACCTCGCGCCGTGTTCTGTACTCCCAGGACGTCACCTTTGACGAGTCGGTTCCTTACTACCGTCTCTTCCCCTACCGCACTGCGCCCCTCCCCCCGCCGCCGCTCTTCCTTGCGCCAGGTCCCCCCCCGGTAGACCCTCTCCCCCCTCAGGGTCCTGCCCCGTCAGGTGTGTCCCAGGTAGACGCAGTCGAGCCTGTCGAGGTAGCTGTTGACTCTGGTGCTGCTAGGGGTGCTGAGCCTGGGGGTGCTGAGTCTGGGGGTGCTGAGCCTGGGGGTGCTGAGCCTGGGGGTGCGGAGCCTGGGGGTGCGGAGCCTGGGGGTGCTGAGCCTGGGGGTGCGGAGCCTGGGGGTGCTGGGTCTGCTCATGTGGCCTCTGGCGGTGCTGGGTCTGGGGGTCCTTCGGGTGCTTCGTCTCGGCGCGAGCTACCCTCTCCACAGGAGCTGCGCGAGTGGTTTGCCCGGCGCTGGAGCCGTGCTGCTGGAGCTGGAGGTGCTACTGTTGCTGCTGACCCTGGGGTCGGCGCTGGAGGTACTGGAGCCACTGGTCCTGGAGGTGCTCGTACTGGCGGTACTGGAGCTGCTGGGACTGGGGGTGCTGCTGGGGCTGCTGGAGTTGGTCCTGCTGGAGGTGCTGCTGGTGCTGCTAGAGGTACTGGAGCTGCTGGGGGTGTTGGCACTAGAGGTGCTGCTGGCGCTGGTACTTCTGAGGGTGCTGGAGTTGGCGCTGCTGGAGCTAGAGGTACTGCTGGCGCTGGTGCTGCCGCTGGGGGTACTGGTGCTGCCCCTGCTGTTTCAGGAGGCGCTGAGCGGCCGCGGCCGTACTTCGTTCCGCTCCTTGAGCAGGTTCTTGGTCTCCCGCCTTCTACTGGTCCTGCTCCTCCCTTAGAGTGTCCACAGCCTGTCCAGTCGCAGTCACAGTTACAGCCCGCCTCCCCCCTGCCTGCTCCTTCTCCCTATACTGGTCCTACTGGAGGTCTTGCTGAGCGTCGTACGCCTGCGTCTCGTCCTGCGTCGCCTGTTCGTGCTGCTCGCGCTAGTCGTCGTGTTCCGCGTCAGCGTCCTCCTGCGGTCCCGGGCACACACCAGATGGCACTGCGTCCTTCCACTGCTCCACTGCGTATCCCTTTGCCGTCTCCTCCGGAGTCCTCTCTTCCTGCTCTTGCTGACCCGGAGTCTGACTCTCTTCGTGCTGCCAGTCCTACTGTCACGCGACTCCTGGCTACTGTTGTCACTGACCCTTCCTTTGAGTCCACTGCTGCGTCTGCCTTAGTTGCTGAGCTTATCGACTTCGCTGCTCACTGTCGTCTAGACTACGCCGCGGGTCTTGTTGCTGAGTCTGAGTCTGTCTGTCCTCCGTTCGTCGGGGGTGAGTGTGCTCTTAGCACGGACGTCCTTGAGGACAGGCAGGAGGAGTTCCAGTGTTTTGCTACTGCTTTGCCTCATCTCGTGTCCATGCTGATTGCCCCTGAGGGAGACCCGGATGCACCAGACATCCCGACTCCTCGATCGTACGCTGAGGCGATCGAGGGTCCCTACTCCTCACAGTTGCAGTCAGCCATAGACGCAGAGATGGCTTCCTGGAAGTCCACAGGCACCTACGTCGACGAGGTTCCCCCACCTGGGGCGAACATCGTCAGTGGCATGTGGATTTTCAGGGTGAAGCGGCCGCCGGGTTCTCCGCCTGTCTTCAAGGCGCGTTACGTGGCTCGAGGCTTCAGTCACCGGCAGGGAGTTGACTACTTTCAGACCTTCTCTCCCACCCCGAAGATGACCACTCTTCGGGTGCTACTGCACATAGCCGCTCAGCGCGACTATGAGCTTCACTCTCTTGACTTCAGCACAGCTTTCTTGCAGGGCAGCCTGCACGAGGAGATCTGGCTGCGCCGCCCACCTGGCTTCACTGGGTCGTTTCCTCCTGGTACCCAGTGGAGCCTCCGGCGGCCAGTCTACGGTCTCCGCCAGGCGCCCCGTGAGTGGCACGACACACTGAGGACTACACTTGCGGCTCTTGGGTTTGCTCCTTCTACTGCCGACCCGTCGCTGTTTCTGCGCACCGACACCTCTTTGCCGCCGTTCTACATCCTCGTGTACGTCGACGACTTGGTCTTTGGCACTGCTGACACTGCTGGACTCGCCCACGTGAAGTCCGAGCTGCAGAAGAGACACACGTGCACAGACCTGGGTGAACTGCGCAGCTACCTTGGCTTGCAGATCACCCGGGACAGAGCACAGCGCACCATTACCCTGACTCAGTCACACATGGTGCAGCAGGTCCTTCAGCGCTTCGACTTCACGTACTCCTCGCCTCAGGCCACTCCTCTGTCTACTCGCCACTCGCTCTCAGCTCTGCCTTCGGATGAGTCCGTAGAGCCGAGATGCCCGTACCCAGAGCTTGTTGGCTGCCTCATGTACCTGATGACCTGCACTCGACCTGACCTTGCATACCCTCTTAGCATCTTGGCACGCTATGTTGCTCCTGGGAGACACCGACCAGAGCACATGGCTGCAGCGAAGAGGGTGTTGCGCTACTTGTGCAGTACGTCGGGCATGGGGCTAGTGCTTGGAGGGCGGCGTCCAGTGGTCCTCACCGGTCACGCAGACGCTTCTTGGGCTGACGACCAGGCTACGCAGTGGTCGTCACAGGGTTACACCTTCAGCCTTGGTTCCGGCTCTGTTTCGTGGCGGTCTACCCGCTCGTCTTCTGTTCTCGGCTCCAGCTGTGTTGCTGAGATCTACGCGGGGGCCATGGCTGCACAGGAGCTACGCTGGCTCACCTACCTGCTGACCGACCTGGGAGAGCCGCCTCGTTCTCCTCCAGTTCTGTACGTAGACAACAAGGCCATGCTGGCCTTGTGTCGGGAGCACAGACTGGAGCACAGAACGAAGCACATTGCTCTTCGTTACTTCCTTGCTCGTGAGCTGCAACAGCGTGGTCAGCTGCGCCTTGCTTACGTGGCCTCTCAGGCCAACACTGCTGATATCTTTACCAAGGCACTTCCGCCTTGTGATCATCAGCGCTGCTGTACGATGCTAGGTCTTGTGCCTACTTGGCCTCACTTGCTCACTTCTTGACCTTGCTTGTACTGTGATCTATCTATACCTGCACTTGCTTGTTTACCTTTATATATGATCTTGCATGTGAACTGGCCTTGTGGCCTTGAACTTGTGCTCGGAATGTGTGGTGACGTTGTGATCCACCCTGAGCCTGCTTTGCTTTGCTTGACTGGTCTTGTGACCTCTTGTTCTCCCCCACTTTGCCTATGGGGGTGTGTCAAACTTATATGATATAGTCTGTGTAGGCTGTAGTGGGGTAGACAATATGGGGTACAACACTTTTAGGTTTTCCTACTTGTACCCACCTGTTTCCTAGTGCATTCACTTCCTCGTTCTTTCACATTTATACGGCCAAGCACGTCGCCGTATGCAGCGCCGATACTGTTCATGCCGAAGAAGGACGGGGGCCTATGCATGTGCATTGATTATCGGGCGCTGAATCGGGTCAAGATAAAGTCGCGTTACCCGATCCCGCGAACTGACGATCTGCTGGACCAACTTCGCGGAGCTCGATATTTCTCGAAAATCGACCTGCGAGGGGGCTACCACCAAATTCGCGTGTTCGCCGACGACTGCCCGAAGACAGCTTTTCGCACACGCTACGGCAGTTACGAATTTACGGTGATGCCGTTCGGACTGACAAACGCGCCCTCGACGTTCCAGCTCACAATGAACGGGATTTTCCGGGACATGCTGGACAAGAAGGTCATCGTGTACCTGGACGACATTCTGGTGTACAGCGCGACGAAAGAGGACCATCTGCGGGATTTAGAGGAGGTGTTCCGGCGTTTACAGGGGCATCGGCTGATTACGAAGGGGTCTAAGTGCGAGTTCCTAAAGCCAGAGTTGGAGTTTTTAGGGCACGTGGTTTCTGGCGAGGGAATCAAAATCGACCCGCGTAAAGTGGACGCCATCGTTAAGTGGAAGCCGCCGACTAATATCCCTGAGTTGCAAAGTTTTCTGGGGTTTGTTAACTACCTTCGTCGTTTTGTACCTAATATGGCAGGGGTAACCAGGCCACTGACCGACCTGCTGCATCACGACAGTCATTTTCAGTGGGGTAAAGGGAGCAGTCCGCCTTCGACGCCCTCAAAAACATTTTGGGATCGCCCCCGGTACTCCGCCTCGCCGACCCATCTCGACCGTTCGAAGTCGTCACGGACGCCAACGATTTCACCGTCGGCGCCGTCCTGCTACAGGACTTCGGCAACGGGCTGCAACCCATCGCCTACGAGTCACGCAAGATGTAGCCACCCGAGCGCAACTACCCAGTCCACGACAAAGAGATGCTGGCCATCGTCCACGCATTTCGTACCTGGCGCTGCTACCTCACGGGAGCCGACGTGACAATCCGAACCGACCACAAATCGCTACAGTACATGCGCACGCAACCAACACTCAACCCGCGACAAATCCGGTGGTTGGACTTCCTCGAGTCCAATTTTCGGTACACCATCACATACAAGAAGGGCACCAACAACATCGCCGACGCCCTCACCCGACCATCCATGCAAAACGCGACGGTACTAATCGCCCATACCAACCCGATGCTGACGGGACTATTCACCCACGGCTACAAGATCGACAGGTTTTTTCGGAACCCGCACCAACAGGATGCCACGCCACACGGCAAGTACTACCTAAAAGCCGGTACGAACCGGATTTGGGTCCCAGCCTACCAGCCTTTACGGGAGTTGCTGACGCAGGAGGTACACGACTCCAACCTGACACTGACAAAACACTGAAGCTGCTGCAGCGGAATTATTTCTGGCCGGACATGCTCACCGATGTGCAGCGCTACGTGTCAACTTGCCCGACCTGCCAAGCAATGAAGTCGTCGCGACAAAGGCCAGCCGGACCGCTGCAACCCCTCGCGCCACCCGAACGACCGTGGCAACAGGTGACGATGGATTTCGTCACGGGGCTTCCAGCTGGCACGAGTGGCAACGACTCGGTTATGGTCGTCGTCGATCGCCTGACGAAAATGGCGCATTTCGCCCCATGCCGAACGACGATCACAGCCGAAGATACAGCCAAACTGTTCATCTCCACCGTCGTACGCTTACACGGGTTACCTTCGGCGATCATCAGCGATCGTGATCCGAAATTTACGTCGAAGTTCTGGCAGGAGACGTGGGCACAGTACGGCACCCGCCTGCAGTTTTCGTCGTCATACCACCCGCAAACCGACAGACAGATGGAACGGACAAATCAGACCATGGAGCAATTGATTCGCACCAACTGCCCGGACATTCGCAAGTGGGAGGATTCACTGCCGATGCTGGAATTCGCGTACAACAACGCCCCTTCGGCTACGACTAAACAATCACCCTTCTTCTTGAATTACAGGATAGATCCTGTGGTACCTTCTGTCAGAGGTCCACTGGTGATCCCCGATTGATCCTAGGGAAGGGTTACAGGCACGTTGGCCTGGGGGGTTATGGGCGCACTGACCCGCTACTGAAACAAGCCCTTTTATCCCAATGGTCTAGTGGTTGGGATTCTGACATGGTATCAGAGCGGTCTCGGGTTCGATTCCCGGTGTATGCACATGTAGGCCGGTGCCGCTGTGCTTAGTCCTTGGCCTCCCAGTGTGGGGGGGTGTCAGTAGATCTGCACTGTGGATGCCCGATTGATCCTGGAGAGGGTTACAGGCGCGTTCGCCTGGGGGGTTATGGGCACACTGACCCGCTACTGAAACAAGCCCTTTTATCCCAATGGTCTAGTGGTTGGGATTCTGACATGGTATCAGAGCGAAGGTCTCGGGTTCGAATCCCGGTGTATGCACTTCGGGCATCCCAGTGGGGGGGGGTGTCAGAGGTCCACTGGTGATCCCCGATTGATCCTAGGGAAGGGTTACAGGCACGTTGGCCTGGGGGGTTATGGGCGCACTGACTCGCTACTTAGACAAGCCCTTTTATCCCAATGGTCTAGTGGTTGGGATTCTGACACCTTCATCAACGACTGTGGACAACCCGGTACCACGATCGCAGCAGTTTGTCACGGAGCTGCAGACAGCCCGCACGAAAGCAGCTGATTTTATTCGTAAGGCTAATACCGCGGCCAGCCGCCAGACGGACAAACATCGACGGAATTTACCATTCCGTGCAGGGCAGGTTGTGCTTCTGGACACCAAGAATCTCAGACTGCCGCAGCCCGCCCGCGAAACTACGGCCCCGATACGTGGGACCATTTCGCATCATCCAGATGGTGACACCTGTCACCGCGAAGCTGCTGCTGCCCGACGATTGGAAAATACATGACGCCTTCCACGTCAGCCTGCTGCGTCACTATGAACAGCCGCAGTCGCCTGCTGTTGCTCGGCCAACCATCGTGCCGACCACACGCCCCGTGGCGGAGCCCACGCTGGAACCTTGAAAGATTCTCAACCATCGCGTGGACGTGACTGCCGCCGGCCGCTCGGTGAAATTCCTGCTTCGCTGGAAAGAACGCACGAGCGAGGACGACACGTATGTCGCCGCTGATTCGCTACTGGGACATCCGGTTGTGGATGCTTACTTGGCCCGCCGAGGTGTCTCGGATATTCACCACCTTTCTTAAAGGGGGGGGTAGTGTAAGGGGGGGGTCAAACTGTACGCGTACAACCCCGGTTTTCGGAAAACCAGGCTCGGTCCGCCGACCTCGCCTTCCGAGCCACCACCGCGTCGCCTTCGGGTTTCCCAACCCCGAACCTGCACCCAACCATCTCGCGACCCCGCGACCTCGGCCTAGCTAGCTTCGCTATATTAGTCCTAGGCCTCGTTGTGTTCTCAGACGTTGTAATCACTTCCGCATTATTGAGTTCTGCGCACTCTTTCCTTTCACAACTCATAACACGGCATCTTGTTTAGCAACGAAAATCGCGAGACACAAGTGCCAGCTCGGTAGTCCCAGTGCCAGGGATGGGGAGGGGAGCAGAAAAGTAACCGTTGAGCTCATCAACTTCGGGGAGATTTTGATCCGATGATTTCCTCTCCCATCTGTGCTCCCTGTAATCTGCCTGCTTCCGTTTTCTCTAGATTCTGCTTCTGCAAGGCGATACGACTGCATGCAAGCAGTTAAAAGGAGCTATGTTTTTTCACCACAACATATTCACGCCTGCTTGGCGTGCTAGGAACCTCTAGTAACCTGCGACGCGTTCATGCAGTTTTCTTCCCTTTCCGCATACCCTTCACCTTTCCGCCATGGCGATTCGTACCTCACCACGGCCATCCAGCGCGTGGATTTACAGACTAAGGTACACCTTAAGATACATGACGCAGTCTTCTACGCCTCGGTCTGAGCCTTTTCCAGCGAAGCCTGGAATCACATCAGCACTATCCACACCATCAACACCTTCTATACCTTCCTTGCGAAGCCTGGAATCACATCAGCACTATCCACACCATCAACACCTTCTATACCTTCCTTGCGAAGCCTGGAATCACATCACCACTATCCACACCATCAACACCTTCTATACCTTCCTTGCGAAGCCTGGAATCACATCACCACTATCCACACCATCAACACCTTCTATACCTTCCTTGCGAAGCCTGGAATCACATCACCACTATCCACACCATCAACACCTTCTATACCTTCCTTGCGAAGCCTGGAATCACATCACCACTATCCACACCATCAACACCTTCTATACCTTCCTTGCGAAGCCTGGAATCACATCACCACTATCCACACCATCAACACCTTCTATACCTTCCTTGCGAAGCCTGGAATCACATCAGCACTATCCACACCATCAACACCTTCTATACCTTCCTTGCGAAGCCTCTACCAGTACGGGTTCAACCCACACCGACATGCGCAAACAGCAGCCGTCAGGATTCGAAACCTTGATCGCTGCCTCTCTATAATATGTCCCGTTAGATTCTTGTCCAGACTAGCCGCGGCTCCCGAGACCGAGGGTGCGAACGTGCGAACCGATCCGAGCTTCAACGGCAAACCAGTACTGGCGGTTGGGACGGAGGCTCGGTTGCGTACCGAGGGAAGAGAGGAGGGGGAAAGAGAGGGAGGAGAACCGGGAGAGAGCGAGAGTAGGGTGGAAAGGGAGGAGGTGGTTGGCGGAGGAGGGCGAATGAGACGTGCGGGAAGAGCGGGGAAAGCGGATGTATATGATGAAGGAGGCGGGAGAAGGCGTGGAGGGAGGGGAGGAGGGAGGGGAGGAGGAGGGAGGGGAGGAGGGAGGGGAGGAGGAGGGAGGGGAGGATGCGCCACCAGCGAGGAGGAAGAAGCAGTAACATTGATTGCTGGAGTGCTAAGAGAGAAATTTGGGCCTCAGATCGTGAGAAAGGAGGAGGAGAAGGGGGAGGGGTCTACAGACGGAACAATCACCGACTTGGAGGAGGCGAAGGGAGCAGAAGAAGATGAAGGGGATGAGGAGTTATTGGACTTCCAAATTGGGGAAGAAGGGGACGAGGGTGAGGGGGACGAAGCAGAAGTGCAGGAGGAGGAATTTCCACTAACCACCTCTCGTCCAAGAAAAGCACGTGCAACCTCTCTTTCCTCCCTCCTCTCACTCTACCGCTTCTTTTCCTCCCACCTCGACATCTCTTCCTCTTCCACTGTCGCTTCCCTCCTCGTCTCTTACCCTCCGCTCCTTCGGTCTGATCCCACCAACGACTTCCTGCCACGTGTCCAGCTTCTCCAGTCGTATGACCTATCCCGTGCCGACATCTCAACCATCACCATGAAAAATGCATGCTGGCTCCGATCCCCCCTTGCACAGATTCAGGATAAGCTTGACTATCTCTTGGCTCGGGGCGTCCGCCGAACCAAGCTAGGTTCGGTGCTTCGTGGTGCTCCTTTCCTCATCGTTATGCAGGCCCGTTCAATGAACCTGGACATTCTGGTGGAGGAAGCAGGGGTTCCTGTGGACAAGCTAAGCATGCTGATCGAGAAAGCCCCAAACATCCTATGCAGCAGTGAAGAATCCATACGAAGGCTGCTTGAGCAACTATCAGCGTACTTGACTGATGGATTCGAAGACATAAACGTCAGCAGTGGGCACCTGAAGCAACACCTGACGTGGGAACACATGGACAAGAACTACCTGAGAAAACTTCTGTTCAAATGTCCGCGCATCCTCCTTTCTTCCCGCCAGGACATCGCGACTAAGCTCAGCCTTCTACAGTCCTTCACTCCCCCTGGCACCCCATCTATAGCAAGGTCAGTTTTCCGCCTTGCCCCCACCATCGTCAGCCTCAGCTCGGAGAACCTCTTAGCTAAGTTTCAGTTCTTAGTGGAGCTACTGGGGAAGAAGGCAGTAGGGAGTCTGGTGCGAAGCCATCCGTCGGTTCTTGGTCTATCTTTAGAGAACATGCAAGGCACGGTGGCATTGTGGAGCGATCTGATTGGGCGAGAGAAGGCTGCGCTTGCAGTGGTGCGGTTTCCTTTGCTGCTGGTCTCTAGTGAAAAGAATCTCACGAGGAGTTTCAGAGAACTTGTTCGAGAAGTGGAAGAGGCATTGGAGAGTGGTGAAGAGACGTTGGAGAGTGGTGAAGGGGCGTTGGAGAGCGGTGAAGAAGATGAAAATGCAAGAGAAGGTCCTCCCTTTGACTCGCCTCAAAACCATGCAAGTGAAAGTCTGAAACAAGGGGAGAGCAGCTGTGGCTTTGCAGCCGGATTCAAGAGCTGGGCAAAAGTAAGTGCAGGAGATGGAGGCGGTTCTGATGTCAGCGCTGCCACCACAGCTCGTAATCTAGTGGTGCGTCTGTTGCTGAAGAATCCAGCGTCAATCTACTACAATTGGGAGAGAAATACGAGGCACGAGGTCGAGTACCTAAAACGGGACATGGGGCTGTCTATAATGGAGGTGCTTGCCTTCCCTAGTTTCCTAAGGTACAGTTTGGATCAGCGAATCAAACCGCGACATGTGGCACTGCTGAGCATGGGCTATGAGTTGGTGCCATATAGAGTTATGGCCGTTCAATGGAGAGGTGGACGTGTGAGGGAGAATGTGAAGGACACCGGCGCAGGGTTGGGAGATGGGTTGAAAGAGGTGAAAAAGGGTAACGGGGTGGAAGGATGTGAATGGGTGGAACGAGGAAAAGAGGTGGAATGCGGTAAAGAGGTTGGAGGTTCTAGTGGCCTGGAGTATATTCAAGGCAGCGACAGGTTCGGGACAAGAGCCATGGGTCAACAAGGCTTGGCGGAAGCGGCGTTGCAGCAGGCACGGAAGGTGTGTTTGGTTCAATTCATCCAGTGCTCGGACAAGCTATTTGAAAAGAGATTTGGGATACCGGTAGTACCCATTGATTCTCCCATATATGGGAGCTAATTCTCAATTAGGTGGAAATCACAAGTACAGGGTTTAGTTTAGTATCCCAGAAATCTACATTTACTGTAATGTGATGGATATGTAGTTTGAACAGAGCAGAGTGTAGAGGAATGGTTCATTATATGATAAGGGCAAGAGAGGAGGGTCCACGCATATGATCAAGCAGTGGCTCTCCATTCACTGTATGAGCACTTCATCTCATATACGGTAAATGGGAACATATCCACAGAATGAGTGCAGTATTTGTTCAAGTTCCCTTCTTCCCAGCTTAAGTTGAGCATTTTTATGTCCCTGAAACTACTTCACGCCAGATATGTCCCTCCATTTCAGCAGCACCTGAAGATCAACTCACACCTCTGCAGCTTGGCCTCAAAACTCGGTCGAGACGTCCCATCCCGGCATTATAACAGAACCCAACCCAGCATCGTCATTCACATCGCATTGTGTTGCACCTTAGCCATAGATTAAGACGTGGCAACACTGGTTTGAGACATCCCACCCTGCCAACTCAGCATATTACGGTACACGTCAGCAGCGCTGGGCTAAAAGGTCATCCTGACTCCAGCAGCGAGTTTCCCTTCCATCTGCGTGGGCGTAGGGAGAGAGGTGGGGAAGGTAGGGGAGGAAGGACACATCCCACCATGCCAACTCAGCATCTTAGTACACGTCAGCAGCATGGGGCTGGAGCCTGAAAGGTCCAGCAGCGAGTTTCCCTTCCATCTGCGCGGGTGTAGGGAGAGAGGTGCGGGTTGAAAGGAGGAGGAGGAGGAAGGAGATCAAGGTGGATTCCTGCCCTGCCTGAAAAAGACATGGGTTCTGAGATGCCTCTAATATTGCGAGGGAAGAACAAAAAAGCAAAAAGAGGTAGAAAGGAGGTTCAGCTCACCTGCACAGGAGGAACGTGCCCGATGGGAAGGTTTTGGAGAGATCACTATTAACAATACTACCTACCAAGAGAATAGGGTGTGCACAATCTTAACAACCCATTGCTGAGCATACATTCAAAGGTTGAGAACACCTCGTCCCCTGGGTCAATTCCTAAGGCGTCAAAGAAAATTACCTGCGGAGGAGGAAGCTTCCCAGGGGGCTAAGGTTGTTCACGTCATCGTCTCCCCCCTTGCCATGCCGCCTGTCCGCTCGCCCATACGCCAATCCCTCGCCCCCTCTGGATCAACTCTGAAGGCGCAAATAAAATTATCCCTCACCTGCGGAGGAGGAAGCTTCCCAGGGGGCTGAGGTTGTTCACGTCGTCGTCTCCCCCCTTGCCATGCCGCCTGTCAGCTCTCCCATCTGCTCCTCCCTCACCCCCTGGCCCCCCAAACTGCCTGCGCGCATTGGCCTTCAGGTCACGCAAGGGCGGCACCTCCTCTGATGCACTGTGAATGGCAAGTCGTGGGGGAAAAGAGGAGGTAACAAATCGCAAGCTTGAAGTGCAGCCCAAACTGTCCGCTCGCCCATCCGCCCCTCCCTCACCCCCCGGTCCCCCAAACTGCCTGCGCGCGTTGGCTTTCAGGTCACGCAAGGGAGAAACCTCCTCTGATGCACTGTGAATGTGGGAGTGAATGTGAATGTGAATGCACCGTCAGGTAAGGAAAGGGAAGAAAGAGATGGATTTGAGTCACGAAAAGGAGGCACCTCCTCTGATGCACTCTAAAGTAAGTGATGATACTTAGAGACTTGTTGCCTTTCCTCCCAACCATCTACACCACGCGGGCTGGTGGTTTGATAGCGCACCTGCCGAGTTTGCCGAGCAGGCTAGCGAGCAGCAGCTGGCAGGAGGAGCCGGGGGCACATCGTTCCATCTCCATCAACGCGTCTGCTGCATCTGCTGCTGCTGTCAGGCCTTATGCCATTCGTGTAAACCCCCTGCACTAAACTACAGCATACAGGCTGGTTGAGTTGAGGACACACCTGCCGAGTTTGCCGAGCAGGCTGGCGAGCAGCAGCTGGCAGGAGCCCGGAGCACACCTTTCCATCTCCACTAGAGCATCTGCTGCATCTGCTGCTGTCCGCACTGCTGCCTGCTCCTGCTGATCCGCTGCCACCTGGTTTGATTGAACAAGGGGCAGAATCGAGTCAGAAAGAGGGTGGAGGAGGAAACATGAGGCTCATCTGCGGCTACATCTGCTGCTGTCCGCACTGCTGCCTGCTCCTGCTGATCCGCTCCCCCCTGGTGTGAGCAAGCAGGAGGATATTCATATCAGAAAAGAGGATGGAAAGGGTACATTAGCTACATCTGCTGCTGCTGCTCTCTCTTTCTCAAAAAAAAAAAAAAAAAAAAAAAAGGCGACGGAAAGGGAGGGGGGGGGGAAGGGGGAGGGTGTGTGCCTTCATAATAACTGAACCCCTTGAAGCAAAAGAACCACCTCGCCATACCTCCTTGAATGCAGGCATGAGCACGAGCGAGAGCAGAGGCGACGACGACACAGCAGCATCCCTGCCAGCCACTCTCGCTCCTCCCTGCTCCTCCCCTCCCCCTCCTCCTCCGCCCTTCCGCCCCCCTGCCTTGGGTTTTCTGGGGATGGGAGAGGGAGAGGAAGAGGGATGGGGAAGCGAGAGGGAGAGGGATGAGGGATATGCCATCCCATATCAACACACCGCATACATTGCACATCATCTCATATCATCTCACAGCACTACCTTGTTCGAGCTGTGCCACTGTCCATGCCATCTGTCCCTCCCCCTCCTCACCTCCTCCCCAGACCCGCCCCCTCTGCTCGCAAACAGCATACATTGCACATCAATCCACATCATCTCGCATCAATCCACATCATCTCGCATCAATCCACATCATCTCGCATCAATCCACATCATCTCGCATCAATCCACATCATCTCGCATCAATCCACATCATCTCGCCTCATCCCACCCACACATCACATACCTTGTTCGAACGGTGCCGCTGTCCATGGCTTCCCCCCCTCCCCCTCCTCCCCCTCCTCCCCCACCCCCGACCCGAAACCCTCTGCTCGCCCCCTCTGCTCAACCGACATGCAACTCACTGCATACATCGCACATCATCCCATACACAAAGCACGTACCTCGTTCGAACGGTGCCACTGTCCATGGCATCTCCCCCTCCCCCTCCTCCTCCCCCGCCTGCTCTGCTCGCCCGCCCTCCCCCGCCCTTCTTCCCTCCCTTCATGGCCTTGAGTGCCTCTGCCATGTTGGTTGCCGAATCCTCCTTGCGCCCACCCTCCTCCGACTGAGGGAAGGAATGCGGAAGGAGGAACAGAGAAGGGGGACAACGGGGAGAGGGCACAGAAGGAACACACGAGTCAACGTAGCATGGCTCTTCCCTCCCTCCCTTCATGGCCTTGAGTGCCTCTGCCTTGTTGGTTGCCCAGTCCTCCTTCCGTCCACCCTCTGCGGAACCAGACTGGGGAAAGGAGAGAGCACACAAAAGGAACATATGAGTCAATCCAGCAGCATAGTGCTCCCCCCCCCCCCCCCCCCCCCCTTTTCTACACGGCCTTGAGTGCCCTTGTCATGTCGGTTGCCAAATCCTATCTATTCACGCCCACCCTCCGCAGAATTAGAGTGAGGGGAGAGGAGAAGTGGCGAGAGATACAAGAAAGAGGGACAGCGGAAGAAGGGCAGTGGGCACAGAAGAAACATGTTAATCAACTCAACCCTCTGCAGAGTTAGACTGAGGAAACCAAGGGGAGTAGTACACAAGCTCACCCAGAAGAGCGAGTGAGGGAGCCAGAACTCCCATAACACCCCTGGCACCAACCTTACTGGTGCAACTTTTGAGAATTCTCAGAAGTCGCACCAATAGAACTTCCATAACACCCGTGGCACCAACCTTGCCTTACCACCACCCTATCCACCCCAATTTATTGAGTTGATGAAAAAATCCACCCAAAAGAGCGAGTAGTAAGCCATACCACCTCAGGCACCAACCTTACCACCGGCCCATCCACCCCACCCACATAATGGCCCCACCCATCCATGCCACCACCATGCCATGCCATGCCACCATCCATGCCAACAGCACCCATGCCACCATCCATACCGCTTGAGAGCCATCAGGCAGGGGCGGCTTGTTGCCTCTCCTGCACCCCTCGGCATGCCCCTCAGTATTCTACCCACCATGCCACCACATCCCATCACCGATCCCATCAAGCCCCCATGCCATGCCACCATGCCATGCCAGCACCCATTCATACCGCTTGAGAACCATCAGGCAGGGGCGGCTTGCTGCCTCTCCTGCGCCCCTTGCCGCCCCCCTGTGAGGCAAAGGGAAACGGTTGGCAAAGCGGGAGACAAGAAAAGGCGGTAAGCGGGAGGGAAGGAAGTAAAAACGTGGCCCATCACGTTTCACAGAAACGGTGGTAAGGGGGAGGGATTCTCAATAGGCTTCAGCAAGACTGCAAGACTGCAAGGGTTGCCTATTGAGACGTGGTGACTTTCGACTCGACTCAACTCAAAAGTCACCTCGCAACCTATTGAGACGCCTCGGGGCTAGAAGGCAATCGGTTTGCAAGAAACAAAACTCTTGAAAGCCAGCCAAAACCCAAATTGCCCCCCCTTGTAAAATGTAAGAACCGAACTCACCCCCTCCTCATCGGTGCCTGATCCCTCACTCTCACTCCCCCACCCGCTCCCATACAACCCCCCCTTCTCCCCATTCGCCACTCCCTCCTCCCCTCCTCCTCCGCCCCCTCCTCCCCCTCCCCCTCCTCCTCCCCCGCCTCCTCCCCCTGCTCCTCCCCCCGATCCCCCAGACGACCCCCCTTTCCCCTTGCTGGCCTTAACCGTGCCTGTGTTCGCACCCTTCTTTACAGTCCCACTCCCAGAATCACGCGGCTTGCGCCGCACCGTCCCACTCCGCTTCCCCCCATCATACCCATCCCCTCCCCCTCCCCCTCCTCCCCCTCCGCCTCCCCCGCCCCCATCATCCCGCCCCAGGCCATCTGGGCCCCCCTCAGAGGGATCAGCAACAGCGGCACGAATCTGCCTGCGAAGAGTTTCAGTGGGTTTCATGGTGCCCGTGGCCGTGCCGAAATCCCAACTCGCCATGCGCGAGTGCCTGGAGAGGGTTCATGGTTTAAGGTTTAGGGATGAATGGGAGAAGGAAGAGAGCGCGGTTGGAAACTTGGATTGGAGGCGTCTCAGTGGGTTTTATGGTGCCCGTGGCTGTGCCAAAGTCCCAACTCGCCATGCGCGAGTGCCTGGAGGGAGGGGAGGGAAGAAGGGCGAAGAGGAGAGGAGAGCACGTTAGGGTTGGGTGAGCAGGAACTGAGGACGCAGAGTCTCATATGGTTTCATGGTGCCGCTGGCTGTGCCAAAGTCCCAACTCGCCATGCGCGAGTGCCTGGGGGGAGGGGACGGATGAGGGACGAGAGGAGAGGTGGGAACGTTAGGGTTGTGTGGGCGTGAACTGAAGATGCAGAGTCTCAGAGGGTTTCATGGTGCCCGTGGCTGTGCCAAAGTCCCAGCTTGCCATGCACGAGTGCCTGGGGCAAGGAGGGAGGGATGGGGTAAGGAAGACAGCACAGCTCTCCACCCTCTCCCTCCCGGACAATAGGTGTAGGCAAACACACAGAAATCCGAGGAAAGACACACAAACAGCTGAGGCATCACGGGGAAACTGCTGCTAGCCTAGTCCCCAACTCGAAGCACTTTCAGACAGTGTTGCCATGGCTAACCTCGGCACGCTGCTAGCAGCAGTGGCAGCAGCAACGGCGGCCGCGGCAGCAGCAGCGGCGGATTGGGGAGGGCCGTCCTCAGGGTCGTCTGGCTTCATGCGTGGCGATACCACTCGCTTGCTCCCCCGCACTCTCCACCCTCTCCCTCTCCATCCCTCACACTAGCTCATCTCAAGCCCAACCACACTCTTGCTCAAAACCCCCTTGAGGGACAAACCTGGGAGCACTGCTAGCAGCAGTGGCAGCGGCGACGGCGGCGGCAGCAGCAGCAGCGGCGGATTGGGGAGGGCCGTCCTCAGGGTCGTCTGGCTTCATGCGCGGCGATACAATGCGATCCCCCGCACTCTCCACCCTCTCCCTCACGCGGTCGATGATCCGCGGGGTCTTGCGTGCATACTTCACGAACCGATGCTTGAGTAATTCCTTGGCGCTGGGCCTCTGAATGCAGCCAAGCAGGCATTCGGAGAAATCATGCAAAGGGGGGGAGCAAGGCAAGCGATAGGCAAGGGTTGATGAGTCGCGGCAACACCACGCGCTCCCCCCCAATCTCCACCCTCTCCCTCACGCGGTCGATGATCCGCGGGGTCTTGCGTGCGTACTTGACAAACCGATGCTTCAGTAACTCCTTGGCGCTGGGCCTCTGTAAAAAACCAAGTCAAGGAGACGGTAATAAAATATTGGAAGAGTTCTCAACAAAAAAGCCGTATCACCTTCCTTCTCTCCTGTCTACCTCTCGCTCCTTTCACCTCTCCACCCACCGCCTCTCACCTTCCCATTCGCCCCCCTCACCTCTCTGGCAGTCTTGTTAAGGCAGAGGTTGACAAACTCCTTGAAAGGCTTCGAGAAATGGTCGTCCAACTGCAGGCACAAAGCAGGGTTGTGCGGGGGAATCGGAAGGAGAGAGTGGGAGGGATGGGCACGAGAAACGGGAGACGGGAGGGAGTCTTGTTAAGGCAGCGGTTGACAAACTCCTTGAAGGGCTTTGAGAAATGGTCGTCCAACTGCAGGCACAAGGCAGGGTTGTGCGGGGAGGGGCAGCAAGGAGGAGAGAATGGAAAGGAAGGGCCCTTGGGGATGAGGAAGGGTGCACGCATGGGGTGCAGATCCGCACGCACTCACTCACCCAAGGGGGTTCTCCCCTTACCCTTACCTGTGCACTCTCACCTGATGTGGAGGGTCCTTGGGAATGAGAAAGAATGCTCGCATGGGGTGCAGATCTGCACTCACCGGAGACTGTTCAATAAGTCTAAAGAACCGCGAGCATCAGGTGCCGCGGGTGCAAGGGAGCACTCTCACCCGCGGCGGGGGGTCCTTGGGAATGAGGAAGAGCGCGCGCATGGGGTGCAGATAGGCACCCTCACCTCACCTGCACCGCCTACACCCCACCTGCACTGCAGATAGGTGAAGGCTTAGTGGGAATATACGCTTATTGCGTATATACGCTTATTGCGTATATACGCTTATCGTATATACGCACTCTTATATACGCTATACGCTGTAGGGACGGGTTTGGAAATACGCTTTTTCGGGCAGAAAAAAAACTTCCCGGGCAGGGTCAAAAAAAAGGCCCGGGGGGGGGGGGGGGGGGGGTATGGGGGTGGGGTATGGGGCCTGAAGTTTCAGAGATTTTTTTTTTCCACATTACACATATACCACGGCCTACACATAACTACTGTCATCACTACTATCATCACTATCATCACTACTATCATCACTTACCATCATCACTTACCATCACTACAATCATCACTACTCCATCACGACCATCACTTCTCTCTAAGACAAGCTACGTACTACTACTCCTTAGGACTAGCCGCCCACAGCAAGCCACATTTGCCCCCTCTAGTTAGCGTACTCGTCTTCGAGGATGTCGTCTTCGCCTTCCTCCTCATCCTCTCCCTTCGTCTCGTCTTCCAGCCCATTGTATCCCGCCGGGATTGGAGGCTCCGCTCCAATCCCGGGCACCACATGTGGCAAGACATCAACGCGCGTGTGCCAGTTGCGCACAACATTCCAGTTGTGCGCAACATAGACCAAGTCCCTGCACTTGGCGGATCCGAGCCTGTTGCGACGTGCGGTGTGAACGGCATCCCACGAGGACCATCCACGCTCACAAGGTGAGGCTGACACGGCCTGAGACAGCACCCGTACCGCGAGCCCCGCCACTCGAGGGGCATCAGTCCCATTCCACTGCCACCACTTCACCATGCTATACTTTCCCTCTTTCACCAGCTTCCTCTGTGCCACGGCTTCCGGCATCCCAAAAGAACCCTTCATGTCAAGGAACGCCCTCAACCCGTCCCCCAGCTCAAGCAAGATGTCGCACGCGTCATCCCCCCCATCCTCGCGGCTCGCAAGGAACTCGGCCTGCTGGCTGATGAACGCCTTGAAGACTTTCGTGCACTCGGGATCAGTGCCGAAAATTTCTTCCTCCTGATTCGCGGGGTTGAGGATGCGGCCAGCGACATGCATGGCGCATGCGAGGCTGCCGTCCCAGCGGTCTCTGAGGATGCGGCGGATCTTGTCCTTGTCCCCGTCGCTCAGCTGCTCCTCGTCCGCATCGAGCAAGCCCCCCACGTCCTCAGTCAACTGCAGCATCAAATCGTACAGCCTCCCCATCATCCCCACGGCATGCCCGTCCGTCTGCCTCATCACCTTAAAGGGCAGCTTCAGCAGTGCGACGAAGAACTCGGCCGTCTTCCACCAGGCGGCATCATGGATCAGCGCACTGAACCCGTCACACGATTTCTTCCGGTCCCCTACCGCCCACTCCTTCCAACCCTCACTCGTCACCATGTTGGTAAGGCTGCCGCGCATCGCACATAGCCGGGATATTGCTATGTAGTTGGTCCCGAATCGGGTTCCAGCCGGCTTCAGCGCCTGCAGAACCTTCCCCTCCACCAATTCCGGCTTCCGCAGGTACCCTCGGGTCCAGTGGTGGTTGCGGACGAAGCTAGATATCTCCCCTCCCTTGTCGACCACCGGCTTAGCCCATCCCATCTTCCCGACATCTTCCATGAGAAGATCCAATACGTGAGTGGCGCACGGCACATCCTGAATGTGCGGCCACTCCTGTAAGAGCTGCTTCACCGCCACCGCATAGTTCGACCCCCCGTCCATGCAGAACGCAACAACGTTTTCTGGACCCACTTCCTCCACCACGGGCCTAAGAATTCCCGCCACGTAACCTCCGGTTTTCCTCTCCATGTTGCAGTCAATACAGTCGGTGAAGACGGCGCCGGAATCGTTTACGAGAAGCACGTTGGCCTGCGGCCTGCCGTTGCGGTCCGTCATCATGTCGGACGAAACCGTCACGCCCGTCCTCTTCCAGCTCGCCTTAATGCCCACCAAACCCTGCTCGATTCCGTTGCGACACGAGAGAAGGCCAGCACCGCCGATGTATTTCCTCTTGGGAGGGACGTAGTCGACGCCGGCGCGCTTGACGAGGTTCAATGCATTGACCATCAGAGGATGGTCAATGTGGCGCTCGGGGATATGGAGGGCGGCCCAAGCAAGCGCAAGTGCCTCGTCCGCTTCTCTCTTTCTTGCAGCCGCATCCCCATCAAGGTAATCGGTGATGCGCGCCCGCTTCACACCATTAGCCTTGACCGCGGCAACCGCTTCAGCTGCTGCCCGCCTCTTCTCTTCGGCCGCAGCAGCCTTTGCCTCGTATTTCGCGCGCATGGCCAAGCGCACATCTTGCGGCGCATCCTTGCAAAGCACCACTTCACGGCGTTTCATCCCCTTCCACGACGTGAAGTGTTGCGCGCATCGGATGGCAGCACCAGTGTAGACGTTGCTGCAGAACTTGCACTCGTACTGCTGAGCTTTTCCCTCGACCCTCTTGATGATGCGGAAGTGCTTGAAGACGGCATGGTCAACGTCGGGGAGATACTCCCGTGCCTCGGTTAGAAGAGTTTGCGAACTGCCAACGGTGTTAACTGACGGTGGCGTTAGAGGAGAGGTAGTACTCGTCGACATAGGCACCATGCGCTAGGGAATGCCTAGTGCTCTGCTGGTAGCGAGAGAAGACCTAATGAGTTGGATGTTGGGGGTGTGCTTGTTTTATGGCGAGTTGATTGTGGGAGTGGGAAGATGGCCAACAAAAATTGGAGAGGTGTTGGTTGCGAAGGGTTTGAATGCGGTACTGATAGTGAACACCAAAATGTGAGGGAACGTGCAGGCGCGACTCGACGAACGTGACTTTCCATTTGCGACACGAACTTTCAACCCACGTCCACGCTAGCACACAGCGCGGACGTGCCATCTGACCCCGCCAATGTCTTCGTCGTGCAATTCCGAAGCGAACCGTATAGGTTGAAATTTTCTGGCCGGGCTGCCCCAAAAAAAATTTGGCGAGCGTATAGCGTATTCGATAGCGTTTAGCGTTTTGCGTATACACGCTAGCGTGTATACGCTAAACGCAAACAGGTTTGAGCGTATATTCCCACTTAGGGTGAAGGGTGCAGTGCACTCTCACCTGCGGCGGCGGGTCCTTGGGAATGAGGAAGAGCGCGCGCATGGGGTGCAGATCCGCATTCACTCACTCACCCAAGGGGAACCGCCCCCTCCTGTTACCGTGCAAGCACTCTCACCTGCGGCGGAGGGTCCTTGGGAATGAGGAAGAGCGCGCGCATGGGGTGCAGATCCGCAAAGGGCGGCTCCCCTTTGGCCATCTCGATGGCTGTGATGCCCAGCGACCAGATGTCCGCCTGGTGGGAGAAGTGATGGGGAGGAGGGGGAAGGGAAAGGGGATGAACGCCAGGAAACGAGGGAGGGAGCAACGAGGAGAGTAAGGAGGGAAGGAAAGGGCGGCTCCCCTTTGGCCATCTCGATGGCTGTGATGCCCAGCGACCAGATGTCCGCCTGGTGGGAGGAAGATGTGGGAGGAGGGGGAGGTGGGAGGAGGGGGAGGCGGGTGGAGAGAGTAAAGGGTATGAGAGAAAGGGAGTGGGACAGCACACCTCTTGCCCATCTCAATGGCTGTGATGCCCAGCGACCAGATGTCCGCCTGGTATGGGAAGAAGGTGGAGAGAGGGGGAGCGGAGGGGGAGTGGGGGAGAGGATGGCAGTGCTATTGTTTTCAAACTCCGGAAAAAAAAACCCAGAAGAAGGCTATTCAACGATCGTGACACTTGGGCTTCAACAAACGCAGTGAGAATTCGGCAAAAAGCTCACCTTCTCGTCGTATCCGTCGGTGTTCTGAATGACCTCTGGCGCCATCCAAAAGGGCGTTCCCACAAACGTCTGTTTCATGCAGCAAGCAGGCATGCGGAAGGAGGAGTAAGCGCACAGAAGGGGGGCCGTGCGTGACAGTAAGAGGGGAATACTCAGTTTCAAGGCGTTGAAACAGGTCAGGCACAAGCGAGGTACGTGGAACAAACAAACAAACAGTGAGAAATAGAAGCACGCACTTCAAGACAGGAACCAATACGACAATTTTTGAGTCGACTCAAAAGTCGACTTAGCACACACTTCAAGACAGGAACCAATACGCCAACATCCCGAACTACAACCGCATCTTTTGTTTGGATATGGTTTTGGTGAGCTTGGCGGCGGACACAAGGTAAGCTTTGCGTCGACTCAAATATCACCTCGTTACAATGTTACGGACGCACCT
This sequence comes from Closterium sp. Naga37s-1, assembly GCA_947471745.1. Lineage (NCBI taxonomy): Eukaryota > Viridiplantae > Streptophyta > Zygnematophyceae > Desmidiales > Closteriaceae > Closterium > Closterium sp. Naga37s-1. The sequence continues at coordinate 2,330,932 of CANJKZ010000966.1, forward strand.
TTCGCTTGGAGATGGTTTTGGTGAGCTTGGCGGACACACCGAAATCAGCCACCTTGACATCTCCATCCTCGTTCAACAGAATGTTGGCCGCTGCTCAGTGGCAGGAGACATGGCAGGGTTACAGAGGGTTGGGCAGGGGTACAGAGGGTTGGGCAGGGGTACAGAGGGTTGGGCAGGGGTACAGAGGGTTGGGCAGGGGTACAGAGCAGCAGATCATGACAGGTCAAGAGCAAGCAGCAAGTCGTTGGCTGGATATGGTACTACCACATCACATCACAATCAGGCAGCCCCCATTTGGATTCGCACCACATGCACCCCACCTTTGATGTCACGATGGATCTTCTTCTCCGAGTGCAGATACTCCAAAGCCTGCAGCAGGTCGTGCAGGATGTACGCTATGGACGCCTCGTCCAGAGGGGCCTCTTGCAGCTGCGGATTGGGGAGAAATGGTGAAGGGAAATGAGAGAAATCAAGACAGGGAGAAAATGACAAAGGGAACTCGGGACTCCAAAGCCTGCAGCAGCAGATTTGATCTGAGGGAGCCCTCAACGAGAGATGGACTGTGAGATGTTTGACTTTTGAGCCTTGACATGATTGTTTGCACAGTGTGCACAACCTTCTCAAACATTCTCATACATACTGCGGTGCAGTATGTATGTGCACTGCTTTTGCGTCCACAACCTTCTCAAGGAAATTCAAAAGAGAGACTCACCAGGTCAGCGACGCTGCCACCAGCCGTGAACTCCATGACGATCCATAGCTTGGTGTTGTGTGTAGTGCATTGCTCATGACCTCTTCGGGAATACTCAAAGCGAGACTCACCAGGTCGGCCACACTGCCGCCCGCCATGAACTCCATGACGATCCATAGCTTGGTGTTGTGCACACTGCTGCCGTAGTACCTGTGTGGGGGTGGAACACGGAAAATTACATAGAATCGGAATATGTTGACTGCATATGAATACGAAGCAGACTTGCAAACTAGTAGTATGCTAGAGCTGGTATTTGCTTTGGGAGGAACATTACAATAGATAATGCTAGCCAGGCTCGCTAGGTGTGGGCCTCAAGGTCACAGCGGCACTGGCATGGCATGGCATGGCATGGAAGGGTATGGTACCTGGTGATGTTGGGAGCTCTGCACTCTGCCAGCAGTGCAATCTCCTGCTCCCATGCAGTGACACATGCACGAACGCGCACAAACGCACACACACGCACGCACACAGGGAGGGAGAATTCGCATGCACAGAGAATTGTGCAAGTGCAGATTGTCAGGGCAGGTTTGAATGGATTCAGGAATTGAGAAGATTTGCGACGAGTTGCAACGGCTCAAAGAGACTTGCAAAGACTTGAGTGATTAACAGAAGACAGCAAGCAGCATTTCTACTATACGTGAACCTCTTTCTGCCATGTGAATTGCTCACCTTTTGAATATCCTCCACGTCATCCTCACTGCAGCACAGCAACACAGGAAATGGCACGCCACAGAGCAGACATGGCATAGCATGGCATGGCAGCAGAGCAGACATGGCATGGCAGCAGAGCAGACATGGCATGGCATGGCACAGCAGCAGAGCAGACATGGCATGGCATGGCACAGCAGCAGAGCAGACATGGCATGGCATGGCGTAAGAAAGGTAAGAAGTCCGCTTAAACCAGAAATTTGAAGCAGGATTGTTTTGCAGGAACGGCAGGACAAGCTTAAACAGGCTGCTGGGACGAGCAATTATTCAGGAAGCAAAATGGATGACAGGACGAGGGCGAAATGGGATAAGGGAATGCGGAGAAAAAAACAAGATTCTGTCATTCATATAAATAACGACAATCAGGAACGTACGCTTCTTCCAGGTCGATGATCTTCACAGCCACCTGCTTGCCCGTCTCCTTGTCGATCCTGCACGATGTGGTAACCACATGGTAACACCTAAGGTCAGCACGTCGTCACACGAGACAATTTTGAGGAAGCTGAAGTCTGATCTGATTGTTTGTATCCTGCTTGGGCGTCGCCTTGTCAATCCTGCACATTGCGGTAGGTGAGTTCATGGTCGCACCACAGGCCAGCACATGGTCGTACCCCATTCGTCATGCTTCATGCCATCACGTGTTCAGATTCTAAGTGCTGACAACGCGTGCGAACTGCACTGAAGGCCGTGCGAGAACGAAGATATCACGAGTCGAGCATGATTGGATTATGAAATGACTCCCAGCCATGAGGTGCATGGCACGCCAAGCGACGACATGGAAAACGACCGTCAGCCATGCGAGTGGAATTAGAATTACGAGGATGGATTTCACAAGAGAAATCGAAGGGTGTGAGCGCGGTCCATCCTAGGAACGATATTGGCAATGGCAATAGCAACGGAGACTTACCCCTTGAACACATCGCCGAACGACCCTTTTCCAATGAGCTCTGTCAACTGAAACCGCTGGTCCATGACGACACGCCACGCCTCTAATCAGCCACCCGAGTGTTCGACGCTTTGATTCAAGGTGCAGGGTAGGTTTTCGGAAAATTAATGCTAACTCGTTTATGGATTAGGAACCAGAGCTTCTGAGCACAGAAGGGGAAATGCAGGAGTAATTACCCTAAACGTGCTCGTAAAGCACGAGCCTTGCCTTCAATGACGAACCCTAACTTGCCGAAGCGGTTAGTCTGCCAGCGCTGCAAACGCGGAAAAATGCTAAAATCTAGGGCAGCATTGACATGATTCCTAAGAGCCTTGTCGGGCAGATTTAACTTCGACGTGGCCCGACAGGACGCGGCATTGAGCGATGAGAGTCCAGGGAGTGAACCATGGCAATCACTTCGAAACATCGCTTTAGCTAGCCCGAATGGCGAAGGGCCGAATGAGACGAGAACAAAGCCACTAGACTGAGGTTACTTAGTGGAACTGTGCAAAGATATTAGGGATAAAATGGATATAGCCGCATTTGGTGGGAGTAATCAGCAACAACCAGCTCCTACCAACTCAGCCTGCTGGGCTGGCGAGTCGAGTGACAGCGTTGCTTTTCGTAGCATACGTCCCTTCAAATCGTGGTGGGGGAGATTATGTTCGCCAGTCACACTTCGGCAGAGGTTCACGACTTTGGTAACCGTAACACAGGTTTCTCCCCGGTGGTAACCCGGGTGTTGCAGGTGTGTTGCAGGTGTGTTGCAGGTTTTGCGAAGGCTAAACTTTTGCCGAGGTTTCGCAGATTTCTTTGGGAGTCGATGAGAACATACCCCCCCTGAAAATTGCTGCGTGCGTTATTTCATGGCTCCGTTTCTGCCTGAACCAGACCAGAGACTTGTCTAAACCAAGTTCTTGCCGCGCCGTCTCGTGATCTGAAAATTTACTGTTTGGGTTCGCGAACGACACAGATCCGACGGCATTCGTCAGAAAGATAGCCCTAAGGAAACTCCGGGCCCTCTATTGCGAGCATTAGCCCGACCTTGATCGCAGTCTGATCTACATCTCTCCTCCTCTTTTGCCGGAGATGGCCGGAGACGAAGACGACGGCCTCTTAGACTTCGAAACAGAGCTAAAACTCAGTATTAACCCCAACATTCAGGTCCGCATTGGCGGTCCGCTCAATCCGCCTACCACCGCTCCACACAACCAGCAACCGCATTCCCGGCCCTCGCCCTCTATCCCTCCTCCGGAAATCACGGAAGAACCTGGTCAGGTTCCCAGCAATCTCGCCGCATTCTACGGCGATCATGGCGCAGCGGCCTCTCAAGACGCGGAAATTGCGGTCAGCCCACTATTGGAGTTAGAATCCCCTAACCACTCGTCTGTGGGAGGCGCAGGCGGCTATATTTTCAGCCCCGCAAATGTCGGCGGCCAGATAACCTCGTTCTTAGGCGCGTCCGTCCCCGCAACTCTCGCCGTGTTCAGCGCCGCGTTTTCCGGGCTGGCTTTCGCCATCAGCAGTGCGCATCAGGGTCTTCCCGTGGCCGCGCATTTCGGCGACTCGGATAACGAAGAGAACACGAGAGGCTTAACGCGTATGCCTCTAACGGGGACATCTGGAGACTCGTTAAGGAACCCAACCAGGTGTCAACAAGCGTGCATACAGTTCTGGTCCGACCCAAAATATTACTCCATAGCGACATTTGTACTGTACCAGATATTCATTGTACTCGTTATTTACCTTTTCCACCTCATGGGAGCTTCTCCTGGTTTCACGGCCTTCCTCACAACCTCCTGGGCGGTCATTTTCGTGGGTAATTTACTCCTGGCGCTGCTTCTACCCGGCCTACTCGCTCGAGAGTTCCTGAAGCGGTACGCCAAGCGCGATATACTGGAGGCAGCTAAAGTGGGTTACTCTATAGCGGGGCAGCGGAGAGGAGGGCGAGTGGTGGTGCTGCAAGGGCGAGTGAGCCTGCCTGCATCGCCAGCATCCATGCCAGGAGGGTCCAGTCTCGATGGGGATCAGGTAAGACCTGTTGCTTTGAGATGGAAAACTGTTTCTCAAAGCAGAAGCAGTGGTGCTGCGAGGGCAAGTGAGCCTGCCTTCCACGTCTGCATCCATGCCAGGAGGGTCCAGTCTCGAGGGGGATCAGGTGAGAAAGAGATATGTGGTATAATAAGAGTAAGATGGGAAGATGGTGGGAGTGTAATGGGAGGATGGTGGGAGTGTGATGGGAGAATGGTGGGGGGGAATATCTTCCTTCCAGCGCACCCCCCTCTCTTCCAGGGTTTCCTCATCATGAGCACATCCCTTCAATCGTACCTCGCTCGCAGAGCCACAGCCTTCTCTTATTTCAGGGATTTCTTCACCTATTCTCCCCCCACACACCCCCACTTTCCTCCTCACCCCCCTCTCTTTCAGGGTCTCCTCATCATGAGCCACGCCCTCCAGTCTTACCACGCCCGTCGAGCCACGGCCGTCTACCACCGCCAGAGTAACATATCTAAGCCACTCTCTCCCCACCACCTTTTTCCTCTCCCCTCTTCCCCTCCGCCCCTCTCTTCTCCCCTTCCCAATATCAGGGTTTCCTCATCATGAGCACCTCCCTTCAGTCGTACCACTCCCGCCGAGCCACAGCCTTCTATCGCCGCCGGGAGCACCTGCGGCAGATCCTGGCCGTCGATTTCCGCATATCCGACAGCAGCGGGGACAGCATTCTCGTGTGCGGGCGGCGGGCGGCGGACCGAGGGAAACTGGCGGCGTTTGTGCAGCACGGGACGGTGGTGCCTTTGGCGTCTAGCAAGCGGATCATCGGCTTCCTGGATACTTCCTGGCTGGAGCAGGAGCAGCAGTTTCTGGAGACGCATCCCAACTTGCAGCCATCGGATCTTGTCATCTCCCGGGGGTAAGTTAAGGCATGAGGGAGGTAACCTTACCTGTTTGCTTGTGTGCTTTACAAGTCTATTCACATGCTGGTCTGGAGCAGGAGCAACAGTTCTGGGAGACCCATCCCAACTTGCACCCATCGGATCTTGTCATCTCCCGAGGGTAGGTTAAAGCATTAGCTGCGTGTTTGAAGTAGTCTTTAGAAGCAGGGTTATCTTACCTGCACATGTGCTTGTACAAGTCGTCCCTTTCTAAGCTGTTCTTTTCCCAGCATCACAAACGCTTTTTTCTCTACCAACCAACCCTCCCTCTTACCTCTCATGTACCCACAGGATGGTCACAGAGGGGCAGACAGTGAGCGTGATGGGTCTGCTAAGAGAATCCCGGCCTCTCGAGGACGACGGGGAGACGATCCGCAGCAGCAGCGTGTGGTCTACGGCTCAGGAGGGGCTGGTGCTGGAGCCGCTGTGCTCGCCTGTGAACGTGGGGGAGTTCTTCCTTTGCTGGGGCTTCTTTCCCGTGTATTTCCCAACTTGGGTGTCGGGGCTACTGGTCTCAGACAATCAAGGGCTGTTCTAACTGTCAGGAGGAGGGAGATGGCGTGGTGCTGCGTGGTGCTGGAGCCTCTGCGCTCGCCTGTGAACGTGGGCGAGTTCTTCCTCTGCTGGGGCTTCTTCCCCTTATACTTCCCCACCTAGGTCTCTGGCCTCCTGGTCTCTGACAACCAAGGGCTGTTTGAACTGTTTGGGAGGAGGGCATGCTTCCAGCAGCGAGGGACATTACTAATTATCGTAGCAGGGACATAGACTGCTGGACGAGTTGGTAACCAGGGCTGTTCTGGACAACCTTTTATGATCCTAGCACACTTTGTTAACCTTTGGGCAGTAGCCAGGGGAATTGTCTGTTGGGGAATCTGGTAACCAGTCACACAAGACAAGACACCTTTTTGTATGGTCACTCCCTGAAACTCAAGGAACTGGAATACGTATCAATAACGGTAGAAGATAGTGGTAAAGGGAAAGCATCCACCATTCGTTATTTTTTGTTTTGTCACGGGGCGAAAAGAAACCCCATCTACTCGCTTGACCTGCGTTGACTTCTCTCGTCCAACCAGTCAGTCATATCCCGCAGCACTTTCTCAGCAGTCTCCTCAGGCTCCCCCTCAGTCAGAAGGTGCCACGCACCCTCATACACCTTCAACGTCTTGTCCTCACTCCTTGTTCTGTCATACAATGCCTGACTGCCGTCCAGCTCTGTGACAATGTCAGCGTTCCCGTGGAGGAGGAAGGGCAGGGAGAAGAAATCCCTGTGGAGAGAGAAATTCCCTAGATTACCCGCTTGACTTGCGTTGACTTCTCTCGTCCAGCCAGCCAATCATATCCCTCAGCACCTTCTCAGCAGTCTCCTCAGGTTCCCCCTCAGTCAGCAGGTGCCACGCACCCTCATACACCTTCAACGTCTTGTCCTCACTCCTTGCCTGGTCATACAACGCCTGTGCAGAAAAATCCACTCTCTGCTCTCTGCTTCCTATGGTCTCTGCAGCAGATCCCCATTTACCCGCTTGACTTGCGTTGACTTCTCTCGCCCAGCCAGCCAATCATATCCCTCAGAACAGTCTCAGCAGTCTCCTCAGGTTCCCCTTCAGTCAGCAGGTGCCACGCACCCTCATACACCTTCAACGTCTTGTCCTCACTCCTCGCTCTATCATACAATGCCTGGCTGCCGTCCAGCTCTGTGACTGTGTCGGCATCCCCGTGGAGGAGGAGAAAAGGCAGGGTGATGGAGGGCAGGGAGGCCTCTGCGTCTTGGCTGGCGTGCAGCATGGTGAGAGCTGTTCGCATGCGCGGGCGAGCGCGGTAGGTGTATGGGCTGGCTGCTATCTGTTACGGGTGAGCGGGGGGATGAGGGCGGGAGGGAGGGGGGTAGGGAGAGGGTTTGGGGGCAGGGGATGGAGCATAATACAATGGCATGCCCGGCTGCCGTCCAGCTCTGTGACTGTGTCGGCATCCCCGTGGAGCAGCAGGAAGGGCAGGGAGATGGACGGGAGGGAGGCCTCTGCGTCTTGACTGGCGTGCAGCATGGTGAGGGCTGTTCTCATGCGCGGGCGAGCGCGGTACGTGTATGGGCTGGCTGCTATCTGTGTCGGGTTGGGGCGGGAGTGGATGGGGAAGGGGAGAACTTGGCGTCCTGGCTCGCATGCAGCATGGTAAGGGCTGTTCTCATGCGCGGGCGAGCGTGGTAGGTGCATGGGCTCGCTGCTATCTGTCAGGGGGGAGCGGAGGGGGAGAGGGAGGGGGGTAACGAGAGAGGGGTTGAGGGCAGGGAAATGGGCATCATACATTGCCTGGCTGCCGTCCAGCTCTGTAACTGTGTCGGCGTCCCCGTGGAGCAGCAGGAAGGGCAGGGAGATGGAAGGGAGGGAGGCCTCTGCGTCTTGGCTGGCGTGCAGCATGGTGAGGGCGGTTCGCATCCGCGGGCGAGCACGGTAGGTGTATGGGCTCGCTGCTATCTGTGTCGGGTTGGGGCGGGACGGGAGTGGATGGGGAAGGGGAGGACTTGGCGTCTTGGCTGGCGTGCAGCATGGTGAGGGCTGTTCTCATGCGCGGGCGCGCGCGGTACGTGTATGAGCTCGCTGCTATCTGTCGTGGGGGAGGAGAGGGGTTGGGTTGGTGGCAGGGGATGGGGTATGCTACAGTGCCTGGCTGCCGTCCAGCTCAGTGACGGGTATATTCAAATGTCCTCGCACTACCCCAGCTCACCTTCTTGAGCTTCTCCGGGTAGCGAATGGCGGAGCTTTTGACGGGGACGGAGTGAAGACTCAAAAGCGGGCAGCGAATGGCGGAGCGGAGGTGACGATGTCAGCAGCAGAACGCACTACCTTTTAGGTGGCTCTGAAAACCCTACAAAAAAACCTGCAATACTCTGGGAAATCCGAAGAAACTCCCCATCTCACCTTCTTCAGCTTCTCTGGGCAGCGAATGGAGGAGGTGACAATGTCAGGGGAGAGCACTATCTGCCGGGTAGCGAATGGCGGAGTGGAGCAATATCCAGATTCAAATGTCCTCGCACTACCCCAGCTCACCTTCTTGAGCTTCTCCTGGCAGCGAATGGCTGAGCGGAGCTTTTGAGTCGACTCAAAAAGCGGGCAGCGAATGGCGGAGCGGAGGTGACGATGTCAGCAGCAGAACGCACTACCTTTCAGGTGGCTCTGAAAACCCTACAAAAAAACCTGCAATACTCTGGGAAATCCGAAGAAACTCCCCATCTCACCTTCTTCAGCTTCTCTGGGCAGCGAATGGCGGAGGTGACAATGTCAGCGGAAGGCACTATCTGCCACGTGGGTATCACGTACGCCAGGCCCTTCAACAGCCGCACCAGGATGGCTGGCGGCTGCACTTTAGCTGATATCTGGTGATGGGAGCAGAGCGCACAGGAGGGCGTGACAATGTCAGCGGAGGGCACTATCTGCCACGTGGGTATCACGTACGCCAGGCCCTTCAACAGCCGCACCAGGATGGCTGGCGGCTGCACTTTAGCTGATATCTGGTGATGGGAGCAGAGCGCACAGGAGGGCGTGACAATGTCAGCGGAGGGCACTATCTGCCACGTGGGTATCACGTACGCCAGGCCCTTCAACAGCCGCACCAGGATGGCTGGCGGCTGCACTTTAGCTGATATCTGGTGATGGGAGCAGAGCGCACAGGAGGGCGTGACAATGTCAGCGGAGGGCACTATCTGCCACGTGGGTATCACGTACGCCAGGCCCTTCAACAGCCGCACCAGGATGGCTGGCGGCTGCACTTTAGCTGATATCTGGTGATGGGAGCAGAGCGCACAGGAGGGCGTGACAATGTCAGCGGAGGGCACAATCTGCCACGTGGGTATCACGTACGCCAGGCCCTTCAACAGCCGCACCAGGATGGCTGGCGGCTGCACTTTAGCTGATATCTGGTGATGGGAGCAGAGCGCACAGGAGGGCGTGACAATGTCAGCGGAGGGCACAATCTGCCACGTGGGTATCACGTACGCCAGGCCCTTCAACAGCCGCACCAGGATGGCTGGCGGCTGCACTTTAGCTGATATCTGGTGATGGGAGCAGAGCGCACAGGAGGGCGTGACAATGTCAGCGGAGGGCACAATCTGCCACGTGGGTATCACGTACGCCAGGCCCTTCAACAGCCGCACCAGGATGGCTGGCGGCTGCACTTTAGCTGATATCTGGTGATGGGAGCAGAGCGCACAGGAGGGCGTGACAATGTCAGCGGAGGGCACAATTTGCCACGTGGGTATCACGTACGCCAGGCCCTTCAACAGCCGCACCAGGATGGCTGGCGGCTGCACTTTAGCTGATATCTGGTGATGGGAGCAGAGCGCACAGGAGGGCGTGACAATGTCAGCGGAGGGCACAATCTGCCACGTGGGTATCACGTACGCCAGGCCCTTCAACAGCCGCACCAGGATGGCTGGCGGCTGCACTTTAGCTGATATCTGGTGATGGGAGCAGAGCGCACAGGAGGGCGTGACAATGTCAGCGGAGGGCACAATCTGCCACGTGGGTATCACGTACGCCAGGCCCTTCAACAGCCGCACCAGGATGGCTGGCGGCTGCACTTTAGCTGATATCTGGTGATGGGAGCAGAGCGCACAGGAGGGCGTGACAATGTCAGCGGAGGGCACAATCTGCCACGTGGGTATCACGTACGCCAGGCCCTTCAACAGCCGCACCAGGATGGCTGGCGGCTGCACTTTAGCTGATATCTGTGTTAATTTGTGGGTCCAAAAACAAATTCATTATGGGTGATAAATATCACTCCCTGATCGGAAACGCGCAGAAAAAAAATATATTACCCATTCGGAAATTGATGCGACTAGGGAGGCATCAACCCTGAACACAACGAAGGTTCCCGTTTTCAAAGTTGATCCATCCCGAAAATGCATCCAGGTTCCCCTTGGGGTTTTAGTTTTTTTGGCTGCCCTAAGAGTTTCTGGCTTGCTAAACGACGCTATTGGGTGGAAGGTGATGAATCAGTAAACATCTCCATGTAAAATGACGCGCGAGCGAAAATGCAAAGTGTTAACGGACATACGTTCAATAAATGATACCTTTTTGCAAATACCTTTTAAAGCAGTGGTTTGGTTAGTTCCGGGCCTCTCGGCTTTTGTTTGAGAAACTCCGTGGCACTTTTCGGCCCCTGTATGATCTTCTCCCTCCTTATGACGGGAAGAGCAGCTCCCGTTGGCCGATCTCGTCCACAAGTTGACTCTCTTGATATCTGTGGGTGGAACATCGTCTCCATTCGATCCAATTATCCAACCAGCCCCCCTCCAACTGTACTATGTCTTTGCTGCCATGACTCATGAATTGTCTGTGGTGCATCTGCAGCTGCATTTCATTGTCCAACGCTCAACGTGGCCTAGTTCAACACCACATTTGTTTTCCGTGACCGCTGAATTTCACCACGGATTTTATGCCACATGCATGTGATCACCAGTGTGCGATAGCACACACCACTACCTTATCTGGACACCACCGCTCCACTGTACTGTTCACGCGGTTATCTGAATCAACAGAAGGTCTGAAACAGAGGTCTCGATTCATTTTGGGGCACGCTGCCTGATCCGAGTTGTGACCCGTTACACCCTGCCTCTGCAGTGTGCCTTGGTGGTCGTACCCAAGAAATGGCAGTGTGATTTTTTTTCGAGGTCGAATCTCGCAGGGTGAGAAATCCAAAAACACTGCCTAGCTAAAACTTTTCGTTCTAGCAGTCGATCCTGCCATATCGATGATTCCTAGAAGCCAGAAAATCTTGTCGAACCGGGTCGTCCTGGCTCGATTCTAAGTGGTCGAGAACTATGCGTAAGTGCGTGGTGGTTGAGGTTTTAGTGGTGTAGGTGGGGAGATGAGAGGCCTGTCGGTGGGTTTTCTAGGTGCGGTCACTACTAAAACGCGCCACTCTCTGTGCTGGAGCTGAATCTATGGTGTTGAAAGTACTTAGCCGATTCTGGAATTTCAGTCACAAACGCTACTGGACACATTTCAGTCACAAACGCCACTCACCGTGCTAGAGCTGAATCTCTGGTGTTTCAAGTACTATCCGATTCTGGAGCTTTACTCACAAACGCTACTTAGAGGAATAGCCGCGCAGTTAGTAAAGTTCAACAAAAGAGGAAAGTTGGCAGGGTATCTGCCGTAACCAGCCGGGAAAAGGCAGTGTTGCACATAATCGTAAAACATCATTTGCAGGGTGTGTTTTCAGCCCTGCCTGACGATGACAGGGTGGACGCCCAGCCAAACCCAGTTCTAGCAGTGTGGGTCCAAAATTTCACCCCGAAATGCATGGCAAATAGGGTAAAACGCCTTGATATCCTGAGCCCTGGTCTGAAAGTTTACGCGTCGAGCCGTACAGTAAAACATCCTCACATAAGGTTACTGTGTGGTCCCCCTCCCGCCTAACCCCACCGTTTCGATTCGTCTCTACACTACAGTTTAGAACCGAGCCAAAATCGAGCCACAGCCAAGCCAAATGTAAACACCCTAGGCTCCAATTTTTCCAAGGACGTTTTCCAGGAAACCGACAAGACTGCACTCATTGGCTGGCGCCGTTCAGGAATTCGTGGTTTCTAATTTCTCTTTACAAATGGGCAACGCCCTTCGAATTCGACAAACCTCTGTAGTCCATAGTCATCATGCCAATGTGGGCTGTCTCGTTGCCAGTCCACACTGAAATAAGGGCGACGTCAGGTTGTACAACGTCTGTACGCTCAACTCCGTTTCTTCACGGTGCAAAACGGTACAGCTTGAAAACCGCTTCTTACCGTGTGGAACCGTCCTGAGCCACGATACAAGAACTGTTAAGGTGCTGAGAAATGTAACCTGACGTCGCCCTAAACCACTTACGCCCTTCAAACTGACCCCTGAACTAGTCATACGACCTACAGAAACGCGCGGACACTGGTTCATGAATTTCGAACAAAACAGTCGCCCTCTCATTGAACATCTGCTCCAGCCTCCTCGCACCTCTCACTTCACTGGAGCTTGCTTGCACTCTTGATGGCTTGAAATTGCCCCCCAAAGCTGCGCCGCCATCAAATTGGTTGACTGGTTCATCGCATCACCTCCCTTCCCGCCAGCTGTTTCAAAACCGTTTTTCATGCATCAACCCTCCGTCGCTCTCCCTCGCATAGTGGCGCCCATGGAAACGTAACTTCGTAAGTGACGAGCTCCCTGGACTGTGGCTGCCGGCTAGACCTTTAATCCAGTTGTAGCGAACTTAATCATCAATTCGCGGCACTGTAGTGTTGATTCCGTAGCTTCAATTTTGTTTTCTTGGATGGGCTTGGCTTCTCGGACCCGCTAACCGTCTTGACTGATATTGCGACTATATAAAGTCTGCGAGCAATGGGGTTCGGAAGGCCGTCTGCCGCAATGGCGGCACGACTGCAGGTGGACATTCAGAACGTCGACGCGCGCCAGGAGACAACCGCCCTGACCAACGCCGACGCCGCGTTAGCGGTTCGAACGAAAGCTGCTCCTAGTTCCGCGGGAGGGACCGCTTTCTTCTCCGCCTACTCCTTCTCAAAACTACCCCCGATGGTCGAAATCGACCCTGCCAAAAGCAACAGTAGCAGCAGCGGCGGCAGCGGCAGCGGCGGCAGCGGCCGCAGAGGAGAGGAGGGGGAGGTAGAGGAGGGGCAGATTGCGCCAGCGGTTTTATCGGAAGGGTTAAGCAAGGGCATGGAGGCCTTCGACGAAGAGCTTCATAACTTTCTCAGTTACGAGGGCGAGGATGGCGGGGGGGAAGGGGACGTGCGAGCCGCGGTGGCGGCAGCGGAGGTTGTGGCCGCATCGCCTTCGTCTGCGGCGATGCCGAAGGTCCCTGACTCGCCGGACTTTGCCAAGTACATCGGGTTCAAGGACAGACGCGGCGGGTCGCGGTCATCGAAGTCAATGCGGTCAACAAGCTCAACGCGGTCATCGATTAGCTCAGCTCAGCTTGACGTGAGGTGCGTCTCAAAACAAACTGATATAGTATATGCGACCTGGCCATTCGGTTCAGCTTGCCTTGAACGAACGCTAAGACAGAAAACATCCGCGCGCCTCGGAAGTGAGAGCTGAGAGCAAGGATAGGTTGCGCGGTCGCAGATATTTCGACGACGTAATAGAGGCTAACATACAGGTCAATTATCCGGGTAACTCCGCGGCAGCACTCGTGAGTTCGCGGATTGGTAACCCTTGTGCTGATTCGTGCGTCCCTCTTATTTCATCCTTCCGGCATTTCCAAAGCAGGCAAGCGGCAGCGAAGGCCTCTGCCGCGGTCGCTAACCCTGTTATCGCACAGCAGGTGCAGGCTACGCTTAATAACGAGGCGCCTACTAACGCGGTCAGCGAGCAACAACAGACCCAACAGCAGCAGCAGCAGCAGCAGGAGGCGGAGGCGCAGAACCAACAGCAAGCGCTGCGCCGCAGACTGGGTCCTACCGCGCTGAAGGCTTTCCCCGCGCCCGACGCGCTTCTTACCGCCTCTCCCAGCGGCGGAAAGAAGAAGGTCTCCGCGTTCCGCCAAGCCGCCATCGCTCGCCACCTCCAATCCGTCTCCGCGGTAGGCGCGGGCGGCTCGCCGAACAGTAACCAGGTTAGCTTATCCGCCAATTCCGGCACGTTAAGCCCTGCGGTTTTAAGGGGGGATTCCCCCTCAAAGACAGCAGTCGCTAATCACCGTTTGGCCGCCGCCATTGCCGCCGCTTCCCGCGGAGCAAGCGGAACTGGTTCCTCCCCATCTCCCGCCCAGATTGCGGCGGCGGCGAGCGCCGCGACGCGGCTAGCGAAGCGCCATTCCGCCGATCCGGAGCGCCCCGGCGCCGAGTCCGCCGGAGCGAACAGTGCGGGGAGCGCGGGGGGGAGCACCGGAGGAAGCGGAGGCAGTAACAGCGCGGGAAAGGGTGTGCCATGGGAATTGACGCGGTCGAAAACAGGCGACTCGGGTGGGTCAGCGCATGGGGAAGAAGGCACTCGCGAAGTGCCGGCGCGGAGTGCGGGGACGGGGATGGGGATGGGACTGGGGATGGGGATGGGGATGGGGATGGGAATGGGGATGGGGTTGGCGGAAGCCGAGGAGGGCGGAGCGGCGATCGCGCGGCGGAAGACCGCGGATCATTTGCACACCATGCGGAACGCGCGCGAAGCGGAGAGAAGCATGCAATCGCAGCGCTTCCCCTCGTCTCGCTCCACGATGACCGGCGGCGACATGCCCGTTTCGCTGGAAGAGCTGTGCAGCGGCGGTATTGACGAACTAAGCGACACGGACGAGTTTGGTGCCAGCGACTCGGACGGAGAGGATCTTATCGAGGGGCTAATTCTCCCGTTAGAAAGTCACGCGGTACCGGAACAAGATACACAAGGGATGACTCGAACGAGGTCCCTCGGGAACCTCGAATCGGCTCTCGAAGCGGCTGTTGCGGCGGATCTGGCCGTTCTGCCGTTCGACGCGGCGAAGACAAGCAGCACCGGCGGCGGCTCGGGGGAGCTTATTCGTATGGCGGGAGCGAGAGGCGGGCAACAGGAGTTCAGCACGTTAAAGAGCGCGACGCGGAGAGCTTCGATTGCTGGGAGCGCTGTAACGGCGGCTTCGGCGGCAGTAGCGGCGCGAGGGAAGGGCTGGGGAGTCGGCCTGCTGCACGCGAGGGAGGCTCTAGGCGGCTCCGGTTCGTTCGACCTCGATCGACTTGCCAATAAGCGAGTTGACTTTGGCGGCGCGCAAGGTTTGGGGACACAAACGGGGGGTGTGACTAGAATGAAGGAGGGGGGAAACGTGGTAAAGTCGGGAGAGGTGGACCGTTTCCCGAGCACTCAAGCGTCCGAAGGTGTTTCTCCAGGTGGGGGCTCTGTGGGTTCAGGTGGTGGCGACAGTGGTCGTCTTTCGTCCCTTTCTGCTTCCGCGTCGGGTGGTTCGGGGTTGGAGCTTTACTCTCCGTATCCGGCTGGTGGTAACCCTAACGATATCGCCACAGGTCTGGCTTCCTCTGGCGGCAGCGTTGGTACCGATGTGTTCAGTGGCGGTTTGGATCCGTACGGTGTAGCTGCCGTACCTCTTCCCGTGCCTACGCTCTCGCCTCGGCCATCCAGCTCTGGCGGGGACAGGCCTGCTGGTGCTGGGAGGAGAAGGGACGGGGGGATGGGGGGAGGGGGAGTCGGAGGGCTGGAAGCGTCTGGGTTAGGCGCAGGGGTTGGCGCGCAGGTTGTTGTCAAGGCGGAAAGGGATGCGGATGGGAGGGCAAATGCGGAGAAAATGGTGCTGAGGTGTCCTGTGACTGGAGCGGAAGTGAATATGGGCGATGCGGATAACAAGGGGAACCCCCACGGATCTGCGCATGCGGGCGGAAGCGGAAGCCTGAGCGGAAGCGGGAGCATGAGCGGAAGCAGTGGGCGCAGCGGCGGGAGTATTGGGGGTGTGAGCGCGGGTGCTGCGAAGGGGGGGAGGAGTGGGGAGGTGGGAGCGGAGAAAAGAGGGGGCGGGGGGGGGAGGAGGAGCGGAGGTGATGGGGAAAGTGATTGCAGCGGTGGTTGAATCACATTCGCTTTTCTTCACAGACGAGGTGCGTCCGTAAATATTACTTCAACAAATCTCATACAGAAACAACAATGAGCATCTTAGCTATATTTCATGCTTAAATGGATATTACTGAAAGAAAGAGCGTGTCCTCACATCCCTCCTGCACTTCATTTTCCACTCCCCCTTTTCGTCATCACTCCATCATCAACCCTCTCAATGTTTATCCTCGGGAACCAAAATATAAGCAACTATCACCTTCTTGCCGCCCTTCTTGACCTAACCCAATCCCCCATGGCCGTCATTTCCCATTCCCCTTCCTCAACCCTTTTGTCATCACCTTCCGTCAGCAACCTTTCGTTTTTAGCAACTTATACGCATCCATCTCCCCTCAGCACTCCCTTCTTACCCCCCTTTTTTTCCAACACCAAATTCGCCACACAGACTTCCAATGGAACCAAGATATGCGATCACCTTCTGGCCGCCTTTCTCGACATCACCGAATCCCCCATGGGCGTGATTGCCTCCGTGCTGCATCGTCACGATGGTTCCCCTTATCTCAAGGTGCGTAGAGTTTCATGCATACATGATACTTGCATGCTTGTCACTCACACTCCCTCCCTTTTAATTCCTCTTTCCGTATCTTCCTTCTTTCCTTCCTCCCCCCCCCTCCCCCCCTTCTTTTCTTCCCCTCCCGCTCCCCCACGCTTGATCTTTTGAAACAATTCTTACCGTCCCTTCCTCACTCCACCTCCACCCCTTCTGCCCCACTCCTCCATCCCCCGCCGCACTCCCCCCACTTCCCCAGACCCATGAGGCAACCAACGTGGCATGGACGCCAGAGCTGCACCAGTGGTGTCTGGCCAACTATGCCAGCGGTCTCGTCTTCACCAATATGAACTCCCTCCTCGGCGCCTCCATCACCTCCTTTTCATCCCCCCTTCTCTTGGCCCCTCTGATTCCCTGCTCTATACCCATCTCCACCCCTCTCTACCCCTCTCAACCCCTCTCCACCCATCCAGACCCATGCAGCAACCAACGTGGCATGGACGCCAGAGCTGCACCAGTGGTGTCTGGCCAACTACGCCAGCGGTCTCGTATTCACCAACATGAAATCCCTTCTAGGCGCCTCCATCGCCTCCCGCCAGCCCCACATCTCCAACCATCCGCTCTCCGACCCCCAGTCCTCAGGAACTCCGCCGGGGCATCCAACGCTCCACTCCTTCCTCTCTGTGCCTGTCTTCATGGGTGAGTGGGCTGGGCTGGGCTGGGCTGGGCTACATGTATGGGTGAGTGGGCTGGGCTGGGCTACATGTATGGGTGAGTGGGCTGGGCTGGGCTACATGTATGGGTGAGTGGGCTGGGCTGGGCTACATGTATGGGTGAGTGGGCTGGGCTGGGCTACATGTATGGGTGAGTGGGCTGGGCTGGGCTACATGTATGGGTGAGTGGGCTGGGCTGGGCTACATGTATGGGTGAGTGGGCTGGGCTGGGCTACATGTATGGGTGAGTGGGCTGGGCTGGGCTACATGTATGGGTGAGTGGGCTGGGCTGGGCTACATGTATGGGTGAGTGGGCTGGGCTGGGCTACATGTATGGGTGAGCATGCTGGGCTGGGCTACATGTATGGGTGAGCATGCTGGGCTGGGCTACATGTATGGGTGAGCATGCTGGGCTATGCTAGTCTCTCCTCGTCGCCTCCATAGCCTCCCGCCAGCCCCACATCTCCAACCACCCGCTCTCCGACCCGCAATCGTCCGGCACTCCGCTGGGGCACCCGACCCTTCACTCCTTCCTCTCCGTGCGTGTGTTCATGGGTACGTATGTGTGATGGGCTATGCATCTATGCATGCATGCATGCATGCATGCATGCATGCACTGGTGTCAGTCCCATTTCCTCGGGCACACCCCCGGGGCACCCGACCCTTCACTCCTTCCTCCCCGTGCCTGTCTTCATGGGTGAGTGGGCTGGGCTGTCTCTGTAGTTGTGTGTGCTGGCCTATGTGTGTAGGTGAGCGTGCAGTGCATGCAAGCATGCATGCACTGGTGTCAGTCCATCTCTCCTCAGCTCCTCCATCTCTCCTCAGCTCCTCCATCTCTCCTCAGCTCCTCCATCTCTCCTCAGCTCCTCCATCTCTCCTCAGCTCCTCCATCTCTCCTCAGCTCCTCCATCTCTCCTCAGCTCCTCCATCTCTCCTCAGCTCCTCCATCTCTCCTCAGCTCCTCCATCTCTCCTCGGCTCCTCCATCTCCTCCCGCCAGCCTCACGTATCCAACCATCTGCTCTCTGACCCGCAGTCCTCTGGCACTCCTCGCGGGTGTCCAACCCTTCACTCCTTCCTCTCCCTGCGAGGGCTGGGTTGTGTGTTCTTGTGCAAGTTGGTGTGTTCTTGTGCAAGTTCGTGTGTTCTTTTTTGTGCCTTCTTCGTTTCCTCCTTTTTTATTTCTCCTCCCCCGCTTCTCCCTTTCTTCCTCCCCTTCTCCTTATCCCCCTCCTTTTCTCCCTTTCCTCCTCTCATAATACAGGCACCGAGCTAGTGGGCGTGTGGATGGTTGCGAACAAGGAGGGAGGTTATAACGAGGATATAGTGCAGATAGCAGAGCCACTATCAGCAACGCTGGGGCAGATTCTGTTTGGCATCAGCAAGAGGAAGCGAAGAATGGAGGCCAAGAGCAAGCTATATGAAGGCCGAGTGCCGGTGAGTGGGAACCTGGTGTTTGATTTTTTAAATGTTTTATTAGACATCAGCAAGAATAAGAGAAGAACGGAGGCCAAGAGCAAGCTCTATGAGGGGCGCGTGCCTGTAAGTTCGAAAAGGTTCAAGCAAAGATGATGAGCTGTTAATCACCTAGACATGCTGGGGCAAATCCTGTTTGGCACCAGCAAGAGAAAGAGAAGAGAAGAATGGATGGAGGTCGGCTGCCGGTTCAAGAGCAAGCTCTATGAGCGTGCCTGTGAGTGGAATTTGGTGTGCTGGTTGGCATGGCAGCATGGCGTTTTTTAGCAAGAGGGGTATTACAACTTTTTGACCTTTGAGTCGACTCAAAAGTCACCTCGAGGGGTATTACGACTTTTTGACCTTTGAGTCGACTCAAAAGTCACCTCGAGGGGTATTACAACTTTTTAGTCTCGACTTTTAGTCCCCTCTACGACTTTAGTTCTTTTGCTGTTGATAAACACCTTCTTAACCGTTCTTTTAACATCCCCACTCCCCCCTACCCTGCTGGTATGATTCTTCTCTTCTCTCACTCTGCTCTCCTCGTCATCTCCCTCCTCTTTCTCGCTTTTCTTTTGTTCATTTCTACACCCAATCCCCGTTGCAGGCCGCTGGAGAGTCCCGTCTGGTGGTGGACGCCTTGGGTACAGTCATAGCGTGCAACAGGGAAGCTAGCAAGCTGTTTTGCATGCCCATACTCGCACCGCCGCCAACAGCAGCAGCACCAGCAACAGCACCACCAGCAGCAGCTGGGGCGGCAACAGCAGCAGCAGCAGCTGCTGCCGACGAGGCTGTGTATCCTCCGGCAGAGCAGATCGCGTTCCCTGATCTGTTTTACAACATCAACTGCAGAGAGGACTTCATGTTGCTCGGTACGTTCTGGTGCTGCTAGGTACATTGCGGTTCTGCTCGGTACGTTGCGGTGCTGCTCGATACATTGTGGTGCTGCGTACTCTCTTGCCCCTCTCCTCCGATTTCTGCCTGAATTTGATCCCAGGCGTGGACACACATCTAGACAAGTCCTGCTGATCCATGACACACCAGCGCACTCACTATTCCTGCATACACACATCACTACCGTCTCTCATCTCACTCGCCTTCACCACCCCAACACCCCTCTCTCGCTCCCACGGTCCAGGAGTTGATGCAGATCTGGACAAGTCCTGCTAGTCAACTGAACGCCAGCGCATTCCCTGCCTGCTCCCCGCACCCTCTCCTCATTCCACTCTTCCTCTCCAACCTCCAACTTTCCCCTCCATGATCCAGGAGTTGACGCTCACCTGGACAAGTCCTGCTGGTCCATGGCACGTCAGCGCATTCCCTGCCCCTCACACACTTCACTCAACCTCCTCACCCCTCCCTCTCCCCCTCCCATACTCCAGGAGTTGACGCTCATCTGGACAAGTCCTGCTGGTCCATGGCACGCCAGCGCACCGGCAAGACCATTCTGGCGCTCGTGCGCATAACCAAGCAGAACCTGCCCACGGGTGCTGCTTTCATTTGCTCAGTGTGGGAGATGATTCCACCTGAGTATGCAAAGCTGCTCCGAGGAACCCAGTGATTCCCAAGTGTACTTCCAGAAGTCACCCCCTCCCCACGGGCGCTGCTTTCATCTGCTTGGTCTGGGAGATGATTCCGCCCGAGTATGCCAAGCTGCTCCGAGGAACCCAGTGATTTTCGAGTGTACTCTTAAAAGACACCCCCTTCCCACGCGTGCTGCTTTCATCTGCTCAGTGTGGGAGATGGTTCCTCCTGATTATACCAAGCTGCTTCGTCCAAACCCGTATTTGCGATTCTCGTGTTTACTACTCAGTTTGGGGGAAGTCACCTCTTGCTGGTGCTGCATTTATCGCCTCGGTGTGGGAAATGATTCCGTCCGAGCAACCTGCAAAGCAAGTATGCAATGCAAAGCAAGCTGCTCCGAGCAACCCCGTGATTCTCGAGTCTACCCAAATGTCGCCTCTGCGCTGGTGCTGCTTTCATGGCCTCTGCTTTCCATACTGTAGCGGGTTTAGCCTTTTTGCTTTCTTCCTCGTGGGCTCGTGTTGCTAGGTGGGATATTGTCTCGTTACTTTTGACTGCTGGGGTTGGCTTAACTGAAACTGCCTGGGGTTTCCTTTTTTGCAGCCGCAATTATCTGCTGTTCATGCTCTCCTTGTCTAGTACCGAAAGCCACTGTATAGTACTGGAAAATGTGTGGGTACCGTACTTCTTCTGGGGTTTAATTTGGGGATATATAATATAGTGGTTACCCGACAGCCTTTAAGGTGTGTGTTGGGGATGCATGAGCGAGCAAGCAGGCTGGGTAGCTGTTGAACCTGTATGATGCAGTATGGTACGGTATGTATCGTACTGTATGCATTCTTACGAGTACAAACACTGCAGTTGAGTTGAAACAAATACTGGTACTGGTACTGGTTACAGAGAGGGAGGATTGCAGAGGTATGGTAGGGTAGGGGAAGCCAGGGTGCCAGGCTTAGCTGGGGGGGGGGGGGGGGAGAGGAGGGCGGTGGGGAGAGAGGGGTGTGAGAAAGGGAAGGGGTGCAGTAAATACCTTTACTCTGAGAACCTTGCTTTCATTGTAACCTGTGACAGGACATTCCGCCCTGCTAGGTTTTTGCTGAGAGTACCTTCAGCCTTTTCAGCCTTTTTGCTCAACAATAACTAGCAAACGAAGCGGCTGAATGAACCAAGCATATGTGCTGTGTGTTTCCAGCATGGACAGTACACACCACCGCCACCCTTTCCAGGCAGCTCAGAAGCCCGACTAAGCTTCTACCGTAGCATGGACGGTGCAAGCTCGACCTGGAACCGCTTTTCAAACTCCTGGTCTGTGCACACAAGAAACTGACTCAAGCACACCGCCTTCCGTGCAAGCTCAAACTGGAATCGCTTCTCAAACTCTTGGTCTGTGCACACAAGAAACTGACTCAAGCACACCGCCTTCCGTGCAAGCTCAAACTGGAATCGCTTCTCAAACTCTTGGTCTGTGCACACAAGAAACTGACTCAAGCACACCGCCTTCCTTCCCCGCTGCCAGTCTTCACCTCGCTGGGATAAACGGCCCACAGCCACAGCCCCTTCCACCCCCAACGCAGCATAGCTGTCTTGCGAAATTTCCAAGGAAGTTTGATCCTCAGGCTTCCTAACCCCAAACTCATCTTTCCCATCCACATCCTCCCCTGCTGCTTGCTTCTCTTCTGCCCCCCTCCTCCCAACAAAAATGCCTTCCAAGTGCCCTCCCCCTTCACATTTTTTTGGTAGAGCTACCTCATGCGGCACGAACACATAGCCGTTGCTCAGCAGCGCCACATGTCGCGGTCTGATTCGCCGATCCAAGCTGTACCCAAGGAAGAAAGGGAGCGCAAGCACCTCCGTTATAGGCAGCCCCATGTCCCGTTTTAGGTACTCCACCTTGTGCCTCGTGTTGCTCTCCCAACTTTAGCAGATAGAACTCGGGAACTTAACCACCAGATTCGCTACAAGCTCACGAGCTGCGGTGGCACCAGCAGTGCCCTTAAAACCTCGTCTTTCTCCTGCTCTTGCTTCTGCACCACTCTCCCCTTGCTTCACACGCTTTCTTGCATCCTTTTCAGGCTCTTCAACAGGCAAACTTTCTCGTGCAAACCCATCAGCTCCGCCACCCTCCAATGCCTCTCCCACTTCTCGCACAAGCATCCGTGCACCTTCCTCGAGCATTTGCCTCCCACTCTCCTCTCCTCCACTCTCCTCCAGAGCCTCTTCCACTTCTCGCACAAGCTCGCTAAAACCCCTTGTAAGGTTCTCTTCGTTAATCGCCAGCATCGAAGGATACTGTGCCACTGCAAGCACAGCGTTCTCTTGCCCAATCAGATCGCCCAACAACGCCACCTTGCCTTGCATGTTCTCTACTGATAGACGAAGAACCCCCGAATGGCTGCGCACCGCACTCGCTGCTGCCTTCTTCCCCACCAGTTCCTCTAAGTACTGGAGCTTAGCTAAGAGATTCTGTGAGGTGCGGGACATGAGAGTGGGGGCCCGGCAAAGAACAGGGATAGCAATGGAGGGGCTGCCAGGGGGAGTGAAGGACTGGAGGAGGCTGAGGATGATTGCAATGCGCTCGGGAGACCTGAGGAGGATTCTTGGATGCAGCACCAAAAGTCTGCCCAGGTGCCCTCTGTTGACGCTTCCTTCTTCGTATCCGTTGGTAAGAAACGCTGATACTTGCTCGAGATGACTTCGTAAGGTTTCCTCCCTCATGCTGAGGACATCAGAACCTCTCTCTATAACCACACCCAGCTTGTCAACAGGGACACCTGCACTCTCCACCAGAATGTCCAGGTTTGTTAACGGAGTCCGCATGGTAATGAGATATGGCGACCTTCGGAGCACCGTACCTAGCTTGGTTCGGCGTACGCCCCGAGCCAAGAGAAAGTCAAGCATATCCCGAACCTGGAGAAGGGAGAATCGGAGCCAGGTACAATTTCTAGTGGTGATGACTGAGATGTCAGCACGGGATATGCCATACGACTGGAGGAGGTTGACACGTGGCAGAAGGTCGTTGGTGGGATCAGAACGAAGGAGCGCAGGGCGATAGGTGAGGAGGGAGGCGATAGTGGAAGGGGAGGAGATGCCGAGGTGGGAGGAGAAGAAGCGGTAGAGGGAGAGGAGGGAGGAGGGAGATACGACCCGCCGCCTCTTGAGTAGAGAAGGGGGCGTGGGAGGAGATGTGGCGGGTGTTCCGTCCTCATCACTCGCTCCTGCCTCTGCTTCTGTGTCTTCCCCCTCCTTCCATTCCTCATCCTCTTCCTCAACTTCTGAGCCCTCTGTTTCCTCATCCCCATACCCCACCTCTTCCTCTTCTTGTCGTTCCTTAGCCTCCTCCTCATCCGTAATCCTTCCGTTTGCTGACCCCCCCTCCTCCTCCTCCTCTATCATTATCTGAGGCCCAAATTTCTCTCTCAGCACTCCAGCAATCACCGCCACTGCCTTTTTCTCCTCCTCTGTTACCTCGCATCCTCCCCTTCCTCCACCCTTCCTCCTGTCTCCCTCAACCTTTCCCTTCACTTTCCTTGCTCTCATATCACGTCTCGTACGCTCTCCTCTACCATCCGCCTCCTCCCTTCCCACTCTACTCTCGATCTCCTCTGATTCTCCTCCCTCGCCTTCTCCCTCCTCTCTTCCATCTGCACGCAACCGAGCCTCGGTCTCAACCGTCAGTACTGTCTTGCCATCGAAGCTCGGATCAAATCGCAATTTTGCGCCATGGTGTCGGTTTAGCCCAAACAGGTAGAGGCTCGACGGGGAAGGAATAGCAGCTGCGGATGTAATTCCAGGCTTCAATGAAAACGACTTGGAACGAGGAGTAGAAGACTGTGTCATGTATCTTAGCGAAAACAAAAATCTGTCAATCCGCGCGATGGATGGCCGTGACCTGGAGGTATGAAACGCCATAGCGATTAGCCGACGGATTCTACGGCTTCAGGATAAAACTAATGAAAGATTACATAAACGAATTATACGGCTCAGTGCTTGTCCTACAACGAACTATCTGACGTGATTCCCTGAGCATCGTGCTGTGACTGTTAGAAATCTAACGAGCTGAAAAAGCGCTTCGTCTCCTTGGTTAGTCCATTTCTCTGGCTGCAATTTTCTCGCTCTCTTGTTGCAGATCCCAGAAAACACACGTGTCCTGGTTTTTGAGTCAACGAACAGGTGGCACTGAGATTACCGGGCTGCGACAATACTGGCTGGCGAATCCACCCATTCACATTTCACGATTGCATTGCGACACTGAAACGTCGAAAGCGGAGTTTCATGTGCTTTCACTAGCCCATTAGTTTCACACTTGCGAAGAGTCGTGTACGTACGCCAATCGAGCCCGTTCGTGCCGTTTCGAATTCGTACCCGTTAACAGAAATTGACGGAGCAAGCACATTAGAATGATACCGAAGTTTCACCTTAGGTGGGATCGAGGTCGAGAGTGTATGTGTTCCACAGCAATCTCCCTTCACCGTTCCAACCTTCCCCATCACCTTCCCAATGGCTCTTCTACTCCAATTTACACCCCCCTCATTCCCCCCTTCCCCCTACCCTCCGCAGTGTCCACCATTACCAGGCAATCTTCTAGAATGCTTCAATATAACTGACTAGGGACGAGTTTCCGGCATGAACGGTGCAAGCTCGACCTGAAATCTCTTCTCGAATTCCTAGTCAGGGCATTTAAGCATCTGGATCAAGCACACTGCCTCCCTTCCCTGCTGCCGATTCACACCTCACCGTCCAACAGCCCGTTTTCTCCCTGACTCATCAAGGCTGTCTTGTATAGGTTGCAATGGATCTCCATACACATGCCTCATCCTCACCCCAAACTCATCTTTCTCACCCTCAACCTCCCCATCGTCTGCTTCCTTCTCTTCTCCTCTCCTCGCACTACCAACTCCTTCCAAGTAACCTCTTCCTTCTCCACTATGTTTTGGAAGAGCCACCTCATGCGGCACCAACATATAGCCCTTGCTCAGCAGTGCCACATGTCGCGGTCTGATTCGCCGATCCAAACTGTACCCAAGGAAGAGCGGGAACACAAGCACCTCCTTAATAGAGAGCCCCATGTCCCGCTTCAAGTATTCAATCTTGTACCTTGTGTTCCCCTCCCAACTGTAGCAGATAGATGTCGGGTCTTTAACCACCAGATTCACCACCACCTCACGAGCTGTGGTGCCAGCAATGCTCTTAGAACCTGGTCCTTCTTCTGCCCCTGCTTCAGCCCAGGCCTTGGACCCTGCTTGACAGCCAGCATCGCTTCCCCCTTGCGCCGCACATTCTCTTGCTTCCATATGAGGCGCTTCAGGAGTCCGGCTTTCTCTTGCAAACCCACCATCTTCACGACCCTCCAATGCCTCCTCCACTTCTCGCACAAGCTTCCGTGCACCTTCCTCGAGCATATGCCTCCCATTCTCCTCTCCTCCACTCTCCTCCATTGCCGCTTCCACTTCTCGCACAAGTTCCCCGAAACCCTTCTTAAGGTTCTCCCCATTGGATGCCAGCAGCAAAGGAAACCGAGCCACTGCAAGCACGGCGTTCCCTCGACCGATCAGATCGTCCAACAATGCCATCTTGCCTTGCATGTTTTCTATGGATAGAAGAAGAACCGACGCATGGCTGCGCACCACACTCGCTGTTGCGTTCTTCCCCACGAGCTCCACTAAGTACTGGAGCTTAGCTAAAACATTCTGAGAGCTGAGGCAGAGGAGATGGGGGGCTTGGCGGAGAATCGGGATGGCAACGGAAGGGCTGTCAGGGGGAGTGAAGGACTGGAGGAGGCTGAAAATGGCAGGGAAGTGCCTGTGAGCCTTGAGGAGGATAGCTGGAAATTTCACCAGGAGTTTCCTCAGGTGATTTTTGTCCTTGCCCTGCCTATTCAGGTGTTGCCTCGGGTGCTCGCTGCTGACGTTTCCTCCTTCGCAGCCATTGGTAAAATACGCTGATAGTAGCTCGAGGCGACTTCTTATGACTTCCTCACTCACGAATAGAATATCGGGGCATCTCTCTATAATCACACCCAGCTTGTCCACAGGAACCCCTGCTTTCTCCACCAATATGTCCAGGTTCGTTGAACGAGCTCGTGCGCGAATGAGATATGGAGACCTTCGAAGCACCGCACCTAGCTTGGTTCGAGGTATGCCCCGAGCCAAGAGAAAGTCAAGCATTTTCTGAATCTGCGGAAGGGAGCATCGGAGCCAGGAAGGGCTTCTCATGGTGATGGCTGAGATGTCAGAATGGGATACCCCATACGACTGGAGGAGGTGGACACGTAGCAGAAGGTCGTTGGTGGGATCAGAACGAAGGAGCTCAGGGCAAACGCCGAGGAGGGAAGCGACGGTGGAAGGGGAGGAGATGCCGAGGTGGGAGGAGAAGAAGCGGTAGAGGGAGAGGAGGGAGGAGGGGGAAACGACCCGAGGGCTGTTGCGTGGAGGAGAAGGGCGTGTGGGAGGAGATGTTGTGGGTGGTTCGTTCTCCTCACTCGCTTCTGCATCTGCGTCTTCCCCCTCCTTACATTCCTGATCCTCGTCGCCCTCAGCTTCTGCGCCCTCTGTTTCCTCATCCCCATCCCCCTCCTCTTCCTCTTCGTGTCGTCCCTTAGCCTCCTCCTCATCTGTAATCATTTCATCTGTAAACCCCTCCTCCCACTCCTCTCTCACAATCTGAGGCCCAAATTTCTCCTTCAACACTCTAGCAATCACAGCCACTGCCTTTTTCTCCTTCTCCGTTCCCTCGCATCCTCTCCTCCTTCGATGGTTCCTCCCGCCTCCCTCAACCTTCCCCTCCAATTCTCTTGCTCTCCTATCACGCCTCGTACGCTCTCCTCTGCCATCCACCTTCTCCCTTCCCGCCCTACTCTCGCTCTTCTCTGACTCTCCTACCTCACTTTCTCCCTCCTCTCTTCCATCTGTACACAATCGAGCCTCCGTAACAGCCGCGAGTACTGGCTTGCCGTCGAAGTTCGAATCGAGTCGCACGTTCGCGCTCTCCGCCTCGGGAATCTCTGCTGCTCTGGCGAACGAACCAGCGGGACAGCCTATAGTGAACCTCCGGTCAGGGATTCGAATCCTGGTGAATGCGTTTAGCGCAGGTTGGTGTCGGTTAGGTCCGAACCGGTAGATGCTCGGCGTGGAAGGATTAGTAGCTGTGGGTGCCATTCCCAGCTTCTCTGAAAATGACTTAATACGAGGCGTAGAAGACTGTGTCATGTATCTTAATGAGAATCCTAATCTGTTAATCCACGCGATGAATGGCCGTGATGTTCTGGCACGACACGCCATGGAATAGCTGACAGATGCAATGAAAGGGATGACGGATTGCACAAACGAGTTACACGCCTATAGTGCTTGTCCTACGACGAACCAGCAGAAGTGAGTCCGGATTTCCTGACCGTTGCAGTGACTTCAAGAAATTTAACAAGTTAAAAACGATTCAACTCTATGGTCGCTGGCATGGAGTCATGTCGCTCTCTAGTCGCAAATCCTGGAATGCAGACCCAAGATGACAACAGAGGGAATGCCCTGGTTGTTGAATCAACGGAAAAAAGGCACCAAAAGACTGCAAAGGCGACCGCAGTGAGGCAAGTCGTCCCGCGCGGGCCCTGGGACTACCGAACTAGGGTAACTCTGGATGGCGAGTTTCTATTTAAGGAGAGGATTTCGATACTGCGATGTCGCATGCGGATTTCTTGAGCTTTCGCTAGCCCAATTCGACATTGACGACAGCGTTGGGTGAGCCGTGTGAGTTCGCCCGTCAAGTCATGCCATTTCGAATTCGTACCCGTTTACTGATGCCTGCTACGGATGTGGATGTAATTATACACTTGATAGTTTTCCTCTGAAAGAGATGCAGATTCTACAAGAGACGGTAACGTGCCTGAGAGCGGTTCGGTGCGGTTCTTGCAACTGACAGCTCGATGGCGGGAGGAGCAAACGGCTACACGATTTGGATTCGCTGACACTCTTCTATTTGCGACTCGACAAGCTCGGGGAGGATTTTTCTGTCAGCATCAGCGGGCAGGTTGATTTCTTTGCAAACAATTTTATCCAGAATGAACCAGAGAAACAAGTATACATTATTTATACAATTGCAATAAGGGTTACAAACAGTGAACGATCCAAATGAAACTAGTACGCTTTATGCTTCTTCGATGGTGATGCTGCTCTTCAGCTAAATCCGCCACTTCGGTCTTGACCCCTCTTGGTCGCTAGGAGCAAGCTCCTAGCGTTTCACCCGTACACCGCATTGAGGTGGGGGTTATTCGTACGGGACACCTGTGGGAAACAGGGGCAAAAATTAGATTGTCCCGCCACCGAGCAGAGAACCGCCTCAAATATCCGGATGTCAGATGTCAGGTTGAAGGCGCCTCGAGTCGGGGATGCTCCACAGAAGCTGAGATGGGAAACGCATCTGTGTGCATGCATACTACCCAACCACCCCAACCTCCCTCGAACCTGTACCTCGAGTACCACGAGCGCGCGTCGAGTCGAATCTAACTACCTGTACCACGACTACCACGAGCGCGCGTCTAATACCTGTACCACGTGGATCGCTCCTACTCGCCACCCCGTCGCTCCTACTCGCCACCCGCGTACCTTACCAACTCTCACTTTTCAGCCGTGCCGTGCCGTGCCGAGCAGTGCAGTGCCGTGCCGAGCAGTGCCGTGCCGTGCCGAGCAGTGCCGTGCCGTGCCGAGCAGTGCCGTGCCGTGCGGTTCTTCAGCTCCTCCGCCACGACCTGGAAAGGAAGGAGAGGGAGAAAACGGTGAAAGCTCCAGCGGCCTCCCCTCCACGAAACCTGCGCACTAAAACACGAAAAAACGTCAGTAAAACTGATGAAAGCAAGATGAAAACAAGAACAGAAAGAACAGGAAAAACAAAGACAGGAAAAAGCATGACAAAGCGCGACAAACACGACATAGTCCGAGAAAAAGCATGACAAAGCGCGACAAACACGACTCACCCTTGGTTTCGTTCCTCCCGCCACGACCTCCCGTCCGTTGCGCTCCTCCTGGGGAGACAAGACAGAGCGAGAGACAGAAGGGAAAGCGTGATAGATCCAGCGGCCTCCCCTCCACGAAACCTGCGCACTAAAACACGACTAAACGTTAGTAAAACTGATGAAAACAAGAACAGAAAGAACAGGAAAAAAATAGACAAGAAAAGCACGACAAAGCGCGACAAACACTACATAGGTAGAGAAACTCACCCTTGGTTTCGTTCCTCCAGCCACGACCTCCCGTCCGTTGTGCTCCTCCTCCATTGACCTTCGGAGACAAGACAAGAGTGAGACAGAAGGGAAAGAGTGATAGCTCCAGCGGCCTCCTCTCCACGAAACCTGCGCACTAAAACACGAAAAAAAACGTTAGTAAAACTGATAGAAACAAGATGAAAACAAGAACAGAAAAAACAGGAAAAAAATAGACAAGAAAAGCACGACAAAGCGCGACAAACACGACATAGGTAGAGAAACTCACCATTGGTTTCGTTTCTCCAGCCACGACGTCCCGTCCGTTGTTCTCCTCCTCCATTGACCTTCGGAGACAAGACAGAGAGAGAGACAGACGGGAAAAAATGATAGCTCCAGCGGACTCCCCTCCACGAAACCTGCGCACTAAAAACGAAAAAAACGTTAGTAAAACTGACGAAAACAAGATGAAAACAAGAACAGAAAGAACAGGAAAAACAAGACAAGAAAAGCACGACAAAGCGCGACAAATGTGTCAAACTCATATGCTATAGTCTGTGTAGGCTGTAGTGGGGTAGACAATATGGGGTACAACTCTTTTAGGTTTTCCTACTTGTACCCACCTGCTTGCTAGTTCATTCATTCCTCATTTCTTCACATGGTATAGAGCAGGTTCCCTAGTGGGAACGCTTCTCAGGGCCCACCACTGAAATCGATTTTTTTTTTCTCCTGACCGGAGCGCGAGTCGCCCCTGCCCGAGGAGCGCCCCGTTGGCCGCCCTCACGTCGCGTCCCCTGCCCTTAGTGGCCTGTCGCGCACTCCTAGACGCCGCCCCTCTAGGCCCCTCGCTGCCCCTTCGCGGCCCCGTCGCCGCCCCTCTAGGCCCCTCGCGGCCCCTTCGCGGCCCCGTCGCTGTCAGAGGTCCACCGGTGATCCCCGATTGATCCTAGGGAAGGGTTACAGGCATGGTGGCCTGGGGGGTTATGGGCGCACTGACCCGCTACTTAACAAGCCCTTTTATCCCAATGGTCTAGTGGTTGGGATTCTGACATGGTATCAGAGCGAAGGTCTCGGGTTCGAATCCCAGTGTGTGCACTTCGGGCATCCCAGTGCGGGGGGGTGTCAGAGGTCCACCGGTGATCCCCGATTGATCCTAGGGAAGGGTTACAGGCATGGTGGCCTGGGGGGTTATGGGCGCACTGACCCGCTACTTAACAAGCCCTTTTATCCCAATGGTCTAGTGGTTGGGATTCTGACAGTCGCCGCCCCTAGCGGCCCCGTCGCCGCCCTTCGAGGCCCCTCGCGGCCCCTTTGCGGCCGCGTCGCCGCCCCTAGCGGCCCCGTCGCCGCCCCTATCGGCCCCGTCGCCGCCCCTAGCGGCCTCGTCGCCGCCCCTATCGGCCCCGTCGCCGCCCCTAGCGGCCTCGTCGCCGCCCCTAGCGGCCCCGTCACCGCTCTTCGCGGCCAAGTCGCCGCCCTTCACAGCCCCGTCGCCGCCCCTAGCGGCCCCGTCGCCGCCCTTCGCGGCCCCGTCGCCGCCTCTAGCGGCCCCGTCGCCGCCCTTCGCGGCCTCGTCGCCGCCTCTAGCGGCCCCGTCGCCGCCCTTCGCGGCCCCGTCGCCGCCTCTAGCGGCCCCGTCGCCGCCCTTCACGACCCCTTCAGCCAACCGAGCCGCCGAGCCGCCGAGCCGCCGAACCGCCGAGCCGCCGAGCCTCCCTGCAGCCGAGCCGCCCAGCAGCCGAGCCGCCGAGCCACCGCGCCGAGCCACCGAGCCTCCGAGCCGCCGAGGCCGCCGTCGAGCCGCCACTACCGAGCCGCTGCCGCCGAGCCGCCGTCGAGCTGCTACTATTCCTACTGCGCGCCCCGGCCCTACCCACCCGGACTGGTGAGAGCACTCCCTGCTAGACCACTGCTGTCATGGCTACCCCCAGTGTCCTTACCTTTGATGCTGAGGGTCGTGCTGTTGACTTTGAGGTCTGGGTCGATGACCTCCAGCTCTTCCTACAGTGCGATAGGGCAGACGGACTCTCCCTGTTCGATCTCACCTCTGGTGCCTCTCCTGCCCCGCCTGCTGATGCTGACAGCACTGTTCGCTCACAGTGGGCCACACGCGATGCTGCTGCCCGTCTTGCTGTGCGTCGCCACTTACCGACCGCTGAGCGTGCGCACTTTAGTCAGTACAAGAGTGCTAAGACCTTGTACGACGCTGTAGTTGCACGCTACTCTTCACCTGCCACTGCTGCTCTTAGCCGCCTCATGCTGCCGTACCTGTTCCCTGACCTTGCTGCCTTTCCCACAGTCGCTGACCTCATTACGCACCTTCGCACTAGTGACACTCGCTACCGCACTGCGCTTCCTGCTGAGTTCTGTGCCAAGAACCCTCCCCCTATGTACATCACCCTCTACTACATAGTCACCCGGCTCCCTGACTCGCTTCGCTTAGTCAGGGACCACTTCCTCTCAGTTTGCCCCACCACACTCACCGTTGACCTCCTCGAGGAGCGCCTCCTGGCAGCAGAGAAGAGCATAGTCGCTGTAGGAGCCTCTCGTGGTGACCCCCGTACCCCCGTCTTTGAGGGGTGTTCCCCCTCCCCCCTCTTGCCCTCTGTTGCTTCTGCTGCTGCGGCCGACCTCGTTGGCTTCGAGTCGGTCGGCACTGCGTCTGCCCCTAGCGGGAGACGCCGCACCGGCAAGGGGAAGGGGGGGCAAGGGCACTGGAGGGGCTGGCGGGGGCGGTGGAGGTGGCGGTGGAGGCAGTGGAGGGGGTGGGGGTGGTGGTGGGAGTGGTGGCGGGGGTGGAGGTGTCGGTGGCAGCAGTGGAGGCGGAGGAGGCGGCGGTGGCGGTGGGAGCGGAGGCGGCGGTGGTGGCGGAGGCGGCGGGGGCGGCGGTGGAGCTGGTCGCGGCTCTACGCAGAGGAGTGGCTCCGGTGGTGGTCCGCGCCAGCTGCAGCAGCGCACTCGTGAGACCCTGTCCCCCCAGCAGCTTCGTGAGTGGAACCCTGGGCGTCAGCGAGGTGTGGGTACTGGTCCCTGTACCTACGTCCTCCGTACCGGCGACCGTGCTGGTGAGCAGTGCGGGGGCTCGCACTCCACCCAGCGCTGCTTCGGCCGCCTGACGGACGCTTGGCGTCACCAGTTCCCTGACTCCACTGAGATCCCTCGCTGGGGAGAGCTGTCTAGGGCGGGGGTTGCTATCTTTGATCTTGACTATGATGCTATTCTTGCTGCCATGTATGCTGTGTCTAATAGTGATGAGGGTGACTGTTACCTGTATGTTCCGCCTGACCCGGGCATTGAGGCTGCTGCTCTAGGTGCTAGTGAGGCTGCTGCTCTAGGTGCTAGTGCGTCTGCTGCCCCAGGTGCTGGTGAGTCTGCTCTCTCAGGTACTACGTCGGCTCAGGCCTTACACACCTTCACCCTTGACTCGGGTGCTTCCCGCTCCTTCTTTCGAGACCGCACCACGCTTACGCCGCTTCGTCGTCCGGTTGCGGTCTCCCTGGCGGACCCCTCTGGGGGTCCTGTCCTTGCTCACTTCTCCACTGTCTTACCGTGTCCGGCAGCCCCCTCTGGCACCCTGTCAGGTCTCTACCTCCCCTCGTTCTCTACGAACTTGGTGAGTGGTGCTGATCTGCAGGATGGGGGGGTTGACCAGTTCACTCCTGCGAGTCAGCGGGTGACCAACTGCATGTGTGCTCGGACGGGCCGACACTTGGCCACGTTTACCCGTCGGCCGGGGTCGAGCCTGTACACACTGACTACTGAGTCTCCTCCGGTTGCTGAGTCTGGTCAGGTAGCTGCGTCGAGTCAGGTGTTTGCTGCAGCGTCCAGGTCTGGTCCTGAGTCTGCTCCCTGCTCGTATCGTCTCTTGTCCCACCAGACTCTCCTTTGGCACCACCGCCTTGGCCACCCCTCCCTGCCTCGTCTCCGAGGCATGGCCTCCCGTGTCCTTGTCTCTGGTCTCCCCCGGTCCCTCCCTCCCCTCCCTCCGGGGCCTGCCCCTACCTGCGTTCCCTGCGTCGAGGGGCGGCAGCGCGCCGCCCCTCACTCCTCCGAGTTTCCTCCGACAGAGGCTCCCCTGCAGACTCTTCACATGGACGTGTGGGGCCCCGCCCGCGTCCGTGGCCAGGGTCACGAGCGTTACTTCCTGTTGGTGGTTGATGACTACTCGCGTTACACCACGGTGTTCCCCTTGCGCAGCAAGGGTGACGTCACTGAGGTGTTGATCGACTGGATCCGCGCGGCTCGTCTCCAGCTGAGAAAGAGTTTCGGCTCGGACTTTCCTGTTCTGCGTCTGCACTCTGACAGAGGCGGGGAGTTTTCCTTTGCCCGTCTGGGAGCCTTCTGTCGTGCACAGGGCATCCGCCAGACCTTCACGCTTCCGGCCTCTCCACAGCAAAATGGGATTGCTGAGCGCCGCATTGGCATGGTCATGGACGTCGCTCGTACGTCCATGATCCATGCGGCTGCTCCCCATTTTCTGTGGCCGTTTGCGGTTCAGTACGCAGCGCATCAGCTCAACCTTCAGCCCCGGGTCTCCCTGCCAGAGACCTCCCCCACCTTGCGGTGGACGGGGAAGGTTGGCGATGCGTCTGCGTTTCGTTTCTGGGGATCTCGGGCGTTTGTCCGCGACTTGTCTGCGGACAAGCTGTCCCCCCGTGCTGTTCCCTGCGTCTTCCTTGGATTCCCCCCTGACGCGCCTGGTTGGCAGTTTTACCACCCCACCTCGCGCCGTGTTCTGTCCTCCCAGGACGTCACCTTTGACGAGTCGGTGCCTTACTACCGTCTCTTCCCCTACCGCACTACGCCCCTCCCCCCGCCGCCGCTCTTCCTTGCGCCAGGTCCTCCCCCGGTAGACCCTCTCCCCCCTCAGGGTCCTGCCCCGTCAGGTGTGTCCCAGGTAGACGCAGTCGAGCCTGTCGAGGTAGCTGTTGACTCTGGTGCTGCTAGAGGTGCTGAGCCTGCGGGTGCCGGGTTTGGGGGTGCTGAGCCTGGGGGTGCTGAGCCTGGGGGTGCGGAGCCTGGGGGTGCTGAGTCTGGGGGTGCTGAGCCTGGGGGTGCGGAGCCTGGGGGTGCTGAGCCTGGGGGTACGGAGCCTGGGGGTGCGGAGCCTGGGGGTGCGGAGCATGGGGGTGCTGGGTCTGCTCGTGTGGCCTCTGGCGGTGCTTCGTCGAGGCGGGAGCTACTCTCTCCGCAGGAGCTGCGCGAGTGGTTTGCCCGCCGCTGGAGTCGTGCTGCTGGAGCTGGAGGTACTACTGTTGCTGCTGGTCCTGGAGGTGCTCGTACTGGCGGTACTGGAGCTGCTGGGACTGGGGGTGCTTCTGGGGCTGCTGGAGTCAGTCCTGCTGGAGGTACTGCTGGAGCTGCTGACGGTACTGGAGCTGACGGTCATGCTGGAGTTGGTGCTGCTGGAGCTGCTGGAGCTGCTGGAGCTGGAGCTGCTGAGGGTGTTGGCGCTGGTGGTTCTGCTGGAGCTGGTGCTTCTGAGGGTGCTGGAGTTGGCGCTGTTGGAGCTGGAGGTGCTGCTGGCGCTGGTGCTGCCGCTGGGGGTACTGGTGCTGTCCCTGCTGGTTCTGGAGGCGCTGCGCGGCCGCGGCCGTACTTCGTTCCGCTCCTTGAGCAGGTTCTTGGTCTCCCGCCCTCTACTGGTCCTGCTCCTCCCTTAGAGTGTCCACAGCCTGTCCAGTCGCGGTCACAGTTACAGCCCGCCTCCCCCCTTCCTGCTCCTTCTCCCTACAGCGGTCGTCACAGGGTTACACCTTCAGCCTTGGCTCCGGCTCCGTTTCGTGGCGGTCTACCCGCTCGTCTTCTGTTCTCGGCTCCAGCTGTGAGGCTGAGATCTACGCGGGGGCCATGGCTGCATAGGAGCTACGCTGGCTCACCTACCTGCTGACTGACCTTGGAGAGCCGCCTCGTTCTCCTCCAGTTCTGTACGTAGACAACAAGGCCATGCTGACCTTGTGTCGGGAGCACAGACTGGAGCACAGAACGAAGCACATTGCTCTTCGCTACTTCCTTGCTCGTGAGCTGCAACAGCGTGGTCAGCTGCGCCTTGCTTACGTGGCCTCTGAGGCCAACACTGCTGATATCTTTACCAAGGCACTTCCGCCTTGTGATCATCAGCGCTTCTGTACGATGCTAGGTCTTGTGCCTACTTGGCCTCACTTGCTCACTTCTTGACCTTGCTTGTACTGTGTTCTTTCTATACCTGCACTTGCTTGTTTACCTTTATATATGATCTTGCATGTGAACTGGCCTTGTGGCCTTGCTCTTGTGCTCGGACTGTGTGGTGACGTTGTGATCCACCCTGAGCTTGCTTTGCTTTGCTTGACTGGTCTTGTGACCTCTTGTTCTCCCCCACTTTGCCTATGGGGGTGTGTCAAACTCATATGCTATAGTCTGTGTAGGCTGTAGTGGGGTAGACAATATGGGGTACAACTCTTTTAGGTTTTCCTACTTGTACCCACCTGCTTGCTAGTTCATTCATTCCTCATTTCTTCACAAAATGCGACATAGGTAGAGAAACTCACCCTTGCCGCGATGACGTGCAGATCGGGACGCGATGACGTTGTCGCCGCGTTGTCTTGATCTTGTGAAGCCTCCAAGTCTTCTGAAGTCCTCGCGGCGTCGGAGCGTGAGTTAAAGACGAGATCATGATCTACATCATAGAAACGATTATCATAAGGCCCGCCGATAGGAAAAAAATTCAGTAAAGCACGAAAACCTTATCCTGGAAGCTCGCGGCGCCTTGACTTCTTCAAGAGAAAATATCTTCAAATGTCTTCAAAATAACAGCATGCTTGGACTGTCTTCAAGTTACGCAGCGTTCCGATCTACACAAGTTGAGGTTAGTAGACTCGTTCGGAAAAAGGAGGCGAGGAGAGGAGCACCATCGAGGCACACGAGTCAGCCAAAAGCTTGTAGCAAAGCGTGCGCTGCTAGCCTATGATGCGACTATGCGCTGCGACGCTGCGCTGCGACGCTGTGCTGCGAGCCTATGCTGCGATGCTGCGCGCCTAGTGCTGCGAACCTACGCGCGACGCTGCGAGCGCACACACGCTCTGCTGCATGCCTTGGGCTGACTCGGGCTTTCCGGTGCTCCTCATGAAAGAAAGACTTTGTCGGAAATTCATCATCCAACTGATTGAAGCTGGAAAGGGCATATAGTGGCTTCTCAAGCTAACTGACGGGAGAAGGTTTGATTGTGGTGTTCGAACCAGTTGGTTGATTGGAATCTCTGAGAAGGATGGGGTTCGGGAATCGAGGGTGGCAAATGCCGCCGCTAAATCTGAACGGCTTCGATGCAATCTCGTGCCGACGGCCGCGCGAGACCGCCAAAAAATTCAACGCAGCAAGTTTGGCGGCCCGACTCGGGGTGGTGATGGTTTCGGTCTCATGGAAGAACTTGTGCATTATGCACTTCGAGTTGTGTGGTGCTGCGTGTGCGGCTCAGTGGACAAGGTGCGGTTTGTGAATCAAGATGATAATGGCGCCGCCAAAAGTGAATCCGCCGATGGCAGACAAGGTGGGACTTGTGGCTCTGATAGATTATCGTGAATCCGGCGATGGCCGACGGCCGGGTCGCCAAATTGTATTTGCGATGTTCGGCAAGTTTTGGTTCAACTTCGGAAGGAGTCAGAAGAACAAATGGCGGGGTGAAATTGTTGGCACCCATACCCCATTGTAGCTGTTCTCGTATACACAAGTTTGTTTTTTCCTCAACACTTTGTGCTTACTTTGGCTTCGTTTGTGTTTATGTGGCTCCGTTCGTTTACGGTTGAAGCTACGGGCAGGGAAGCTCGTCTCTGCTTCAGCGAGGTTTCAAAATCCGGGCAGGTTACGTAATAGGCAAGCGAGTATTTTGCGTGAGTTAGGGGACGGCAACAACACGAAGCTGTAAATGTTTTAAATTTACCACAGTAACAGGCCTGGGGTCGCTAGTTGGGCAGCTAAAAACGGAACAGGTTGGAAGAAATATTATGTAAGGACCAATCAGAATGTGAAACCGTGAGAGAAGCAAAATTGAATGAGAATCACTGCGAAGTGGAAACCGAGAGGTGTTTGGGTTGGTGCACCACCCACCTGCTCGGTATACCAAATTCCTCCTGTCTCAGATCTAAGGGCGTGTGCACAGGCGAAATTTGGCAGAGTTCGAACCTCAACCGCTTTGCACCGTGGCGAAACGTCTCTTATTAGTATCGTACCGAATAGAACCTCGCTCAAAGTTCGAACTTAGACAGAAGTTCGAACGCCTAGTGCACACGCCCTAATTATTTGGTTCTCGCTCCGATCTTAGAACCTGTACTAGGTATCGCGGCTTCACGTTCTACGGCCTTGCGCTTGCTCGTAGTACCCTATTCGAACTTTCCGTTCTCGTATCATAGTAGCGTTGCACTTGACGCCCGCTTCGGATCTTACCTTGGGTAATAGCGCGCTATCGGATGCTTATGATTTACTTTCGTAATTTTGGTTAGATTAGGTTTACTATGTTCCCGGAAGGCACCCATTTAGCGCATGTCACGCTACTTCAGTTTCCGCGTTAATCTCCCACCGCACGTGACCAGTTTTTCAACAAACCCTAGAAACGCCATGTTTCTGTGATGCGCGCTGACGCTATCTCTTATCACGCACCCAGATGCTGTCTCACCTCGAAATTCGAATGATAAACTCGTTTTTTTTTCGAATGCATGCCTTCACACTCTCTCTCCTTGCCCCCTTCTCGCCCCCTCCCACCCCGCTTCCTCCGACTCTCCTCGCTTTCGCAAAATCGCAGAATATAAAATTTGAAAGGAATGCTTCTCCCTCCGTTTTGCCGCCCCGCATATCCCCCCATTCCCCCGTCGCTCCCCCCTCACCCCATTCCTTGATAATCCCTTGCTCCGCTTCTCCTCATCATCCCCATTTCGCTCACGCCTCGCCCCTCGCGCTCATCCTTTTCCTCCCTCCGCTGATCCCCTTTCTCCCCTGTGTTGATTCCTTTTCCCCACTGCGCTCATCCTTATCGCCCTCAGCTTTTATTCCTCCAACATTTATCGCTCATCTCCCCCGCCCGCGCTGCTCATCCCCAGGCACTTATCCCTCATTCCCCTGCTCCCATCATCCCCCCCGTGCACTCCCTTCATCCCCACTGCGCTCATGCCTCCTCTCCCTCCTGCACTCATCCCTTTCCCCATCCCTCATTCCTTCCCCCTGCGCTCACCCTTCATTACCCCTGCAGCACTCACGACTCGTTCCCCTTGCCTTACCCTCAGCCCTCCTCCCTTTCTCCCTCGTTCCCGCCACATGCACAGTATATTGTTACAACGCCCAACCCTCTTTCCCTCTGCAGCTCTCACTCTCATTCTCCCTGCACCAGTCACCCCTCATTCCTCTTGCCTTCCCCTCTGCCCCCCTATGCGTATCCCTCGTTTCCCCCGCACCTGTACTTCCCCCTGCGCCCATCCCCCATTCCCCCTGTGCTCACCCTTTTCGCGTGCGCTCATCCCTCATCCCCCCTTTCCCTCACCTCCCCCCTGCCCTCATCCCTCATTTCCCATGCGCCATCCCTCGTTTCCCCAACGCAACATTCTCCCCTTGTTCCCCTGCAGAAATCACCCCTTAACCCCCCTGCAGCACTCCCTCCTCATTCTTCCACACTCTCTTACCTCCTGCCCTATCCCTTGTTCCCCGAACAGAGCAGCGAATCTGCTTTGTGCTCACAAAGAGTACGAAGAGCATCAAGAAGGCATCAAATCAGGCTGCTTGTTGCTTACAAGGAGATACAGAAGTCAGTTTTAGATGACCAATGTGTTTTTTTATGTCTGCTACGGTATGCGTCCAGTGTTTCCCATTATTATAAGCGATTTACCAACGTTGTTCTATTATACAGCTTACCTGTTGCAGCTAACCAGATGCACAGGAAGGATGCAAATATGAGGGTGATTTGAGCAAGCATACAGCAAAATGATGTTATTGCTGCCTTGAATGTTACAGATCCACGTGTGCATTCTCTCATTGCGGATCACGGCTCACTCCACGCGAGACCAATCGAAAGGCCATCAGGCATGCTTTGACCTGGATGTGACGCGACAACCTCTAGAATAAGAGCTCAGTGACAGGTCTCATCTTGCCACGTGGGCGTCTGACTGGCCCTTCAGGATCAGTCATCCCTCCTGTCAGAAATA
Source organism: Closterium sp. Naga37s-1 (assembly GCA_947471745.1). Taxonomy (NCBI): domain Eukaryota; kingdom Viridiplantae; phylum Streptophyta; class Zygnematophyceae; order Desmidiales; family Closteriaceae; genus Closterium; species Closterium sp. Naga37s-1. Next base: position 2,370,339 of record CANJKZ010000966.1, read on the forward strand.
TTGGAGGTTCACTGCGATTGGCAAATCCTGCCCGTCGCATCCGCTATGTCGCAATTTCTAAGCATATCTTGTCCGTCAATTCCACATTTCAACTGTCGCGGAGGCATCTTCCCCAACCCCTGCTCAACCTCCATCTGACTCCCTCTGATGCTTGAACTTACCTTGGGATTTCCGTCTTGGCAGATAAGCCCAAGGTATCTCTCCCTGATCAGGCCAGCAATTTCAATTTTCTGGTCACAGAATCTGGTTTCAGTTGCCTGATCACTCCCAGCTCAACTGACTAGACTTAGCCAGTTTCCATTTCCTGATTAGCTTCTGAAGCCATGGAGGCTGTCGCACTCGCTCCTCGCGTGCCAGTTGCGCTTTCCCAGCGAAAAGCTGTCGCAGGAGCTTCGAGCCAGCGTGCTCGCTCCCTCGCAGCTCCCCAGCAGCAGCGCTGGCGATGCTTGTCTTCCTCGTCGTCGAGCGTCGCAGGAGTGTCGCTCCTGAAATCCGTCGCACAGGCACGCAGTGCTAAGACCGGAAAGGCCTCGGCGTCTCGTCTGGTAGTACAGGCAAAGGACGAGTCTTTCGATTATGATCTTATCATTATCGGCGCTGGCGTCGGTGGTCATGGCGCTGCTCTGCACGCCGTCGAGCAGGTACCTTTCGTCAGGCGTATGGTTGACGATTCCAAAACAGAGGAATAGCTAGAACGTCTTATTCGCAAATGAGTGCGTCTTGTGTCACTTGAAGGTCTTTATTTCTAACAATGTCCGCGTCATGTTTCGTGGCCCTTTACAACGCTGATTAGTGTTCATGCACTTCAATTTTTTGGCACAATTTGATTACCAGGGCCTGAAGACGGCCATTATCGAGGGTGACGTTGTGGGAGGCACATGCGTGAATCGCGGGTGCGTGCCGTCTAAGGCGCTTCTCGCCGTCAGCGGTCGCATGCGCGAGCTCAAGGACGAGCATCATCTCAAGTCGCTCGGTATCCAGGTAATATCTGGTAACAATTGATCGATATTACTTGACAATTGATGGTTAAACCCGTCTGCCAAGCGTGAGAAAGCGTTGCACGTTTGTCCTGTGCGCGAGTTCGGGGACAAGCATCACCACAATTCAGTCAGCATCCACGTAGTACCGTACAACTGAATCAGACCCAAGTAGTTTATCACTCGTAAACCTGAATCATGCTTGCAAGTTAAGAAGCTTGCCATACAAGCTCTCTCAGTAAGCACGGTCGGATAATTTTCGTTCCTCCCTTCCTTTCGCCCTCCAGGTCGCAGCAGCGCAGTACGACCGGCAAGCGGTGGCAGATCACGCGAACAACCTGGCTGCGAAAATCAGAGGCAACCTAACCAACTCGATGAAGGCCATTGGTGTCGACATTCTCGATGGCTTTGGCTCCCTCGTCGTAAGTGCCACGTACTACCGTCGGCTCTCCTCTCCTCCAGCCAACCCTACTAATCAGTCCATATCGCCGTCCTTTTCATGAACCCTGTACACCTTTTCCCGTTGGTTTCACCCAATCGTTCGACATCACCTTGGTCTCACGGCCTGACGGCCTATCCCGCTCCCGTTAATCCCATTGCCGTGCCCAACAGACCCCTCAGAAGGTGAAGTACGGCAAGCCGGGCGCGGCGGAGAAGACAGTGACGGCGAGAGACGTGATCATCGCCACCGGCTCCACGCCCTTCGTGCCCCCTGGCATCGAGGTCGACGGTGAGTCTCCCGCGTAATGGCGGATTGTGCGTGTTTTAGGCTGCTCGTTGTCTTCAATATGCTGTGTGTTGTGGTTTACGCTCCGTCGTCATGGCATCCCTTGAACATGCTCTTCTTCCCCTTTCCGTTTGTCTCGATTCGTAAGCTCGCTTCAAGAGTGTGGACAAGCTCGAATCGTCATATTTTCTTGCGCGCACTAACCACGTCGGTATACGCGAGCAGCGACGGGGCTTTGAAACTGTAGTGGGAGGGGAATTGTATGGTCATTAGGTGTTCACTTGTATTGTGCTCGTGTCCCACTTGCTCGATTTCCGACTGGCCCATTTATCCCCACCAGGCAAGACGGTGTTCACGAGCGACGAGGCCCTGAAGCTGGAGTGGATTCCCGACTGGATCGCCATTGTGGGCAGCGGTTACATTGGCCTCGAGTTCAGCGACGTGTACACCGCTCTGGGAGCTGAGGTGCGTAACTCCACTGACGTGCCTCACGAGTCGCCTCATTGCCTCTATGAATAGTGGTTGCTTACGTAGACTCGATTTCAGGGCGCACAGGATCACATCGACATGTGAATTGCTCAGAGGTTAGGATGCGCCAGTATATTGCCGCTTTGACAAGCTCCCTCATTTTGTAAATTTTGATTACTCGCCCACTTTTTCCTTCTGCTCGTCAATCTCCCATTCGCCTACGTCCTCTTTCTCCTCATCTCCTCCTCTTCCTTTCCTCGCCTCTCACCTTTCCCCCAAACCCCCTTTCCTCCCCTCTACCTACCTTCCCTCTCTCAGGTGACGTTCATCGAGGCCTTGGACATCATCATGCCGGGGTTCGACCCTGAGATTGGCAAGCTGGCGCAGAGGGTGCTCATCACCCCGCGCAGCATCGACTACCACACGGGCGTGCTCGCCAAGAAGGTGCGTGGTGTCGGAGGGTTGGGGGCGGTAATTTAGGTTGTTGGGCAAGAAGGTGCGCGGTGAGCGGGGAGGAGGAGAGGGTTTGTGAACCAGGAAGGTCAGTGGCGAAGGGTGGGAGGAGCCATGGTGAGTGGGGTTTGTTCTCTTTGGTTACCTTATCCCGTCTCTTTCGTCCCCTCTTTTCTGACCCTCATTCCGACCCCTCGATCGCCCCAGATCACCCCTGCTCGGGACGGCAAGCCAGTGCAGATCGAGCTGGTGGACACCAAGACGCGGGAGTACAAGGAGACGCTCGAGGTGAGTTCTGGGTGGAGAGGAGTGGAGAGGGGTAGAGAGGAGTAGAGATGAGATAAGGGAGGACGGCGAGGTGAACGCGTTAGCATGGAGCCGTTGAAGGCCAAGAGGAAAGAGTGGGCTGGGGGTGAGGTGAGGTGGCGGGGCTTAAAACAGGATTACACTGGGACTCAGAATTTGGGTCATGTGGAGAGAAAGGTGTGGAAGGGAGCGAGCCTGGGGAAAAGGGAGGGGACGAATGACTTTCAGTGAGGAAAATGAAGTGGGTGGGGATAGCTATTGGTATGGAAAGAAGGGCAGACTCGTGGGGAGGGAGTGGGGAGGGAAGGAGGACTAAGAGAATGCACGAGTCAAAGCTGATTTAACAAAGTTTGTGATTCCACACCTTGCTGATCGACCACCTAGACGGCCTTTTTTTGGGCAATACTGCCCTCTGACTGTCACAACCGCTCAGCACAGGTTGCAACACTTCACCCTCATCTCCCTCTCTTCCTTTCGTTCCCCCCAACTCTTCTCTGTTCCGCATCCTCTTTCGGCCTCTTTCCTTCTCTCCCAGGTCGATGCGGCTCTGATTGCCACTGGCCGGGCGCCATTCACCAAGGGTCTTGGTCTTGAAAATGTGAGTGCGTTTATAGGTATTTTAGAAGTGCATATCACAGCCGTTGGATTGCAAGTGCATGTCCAAACACATCCCCTAACTCGGCATGCCCTCTTGAATCCATGACAATGTAAGCAACCTGTTGACCTCTCTAAATCTCCCTTTTCTGCTCTGCTTCCAACTCTTATCGTTGTCTCCTCGCAACCCTCCCCCAACTCTCTTTCCTCCTGTCTCCTTGATCCCTGATTCCCCTGTCCCCCAATCCACACTTCACCTTGCATGTATGTGTGAGCAGGTGAATGTTACCACAAACCGTGGGTTCGTGCCTGTGAATGAGACCATGCAAGTGCTCGACTCTGAGGGCAACGTGGTAAGCACCGAACTTGTGTACCATCTCAACTCATGTGCATTTTAATTCGACTCAAACGTGACAACAAACCGTGCTTCATGCCTGTGCATGAGACCATGCTAGTGCTGGACTTTGATGGCAATGTGGTGAGCACCCCACCCCATTTCCCATCCCATCCCTCCCACTCCATCCATCCATTCCATCGTACCCAATCTCACACCATCCCATCAAGTGTGCTTACTCCCTTATCATTCTCCCCTGACCCACAATGTTAGTGACGTTCTTTGTACCCAGGAACGAACCTTCTTCGAACCCTTCCCTCTTTCACCCCTCCATGATGAGTATAACGAGTTTTTTCCCGTCACCTCCCTCCATTCCAGATTCCCCACCTGTACTGCATTGGTGACGCGAACGGCAAGCTGATGCTGGCGCATGCGGCGAGTGCGCAGGGCATATCGGTGGTGGAGAACATAAAGGGCCACAGCAACGTGCTCAACCACCTCTCTGTGCCCGCTGCCTGCTTCACCCACCCCGAGATCAGCATGGTCGGCCTCACAGAGGTGAGTCAGAGCCAGGGGCGGAGGGGGGACGAAAAGGGAAGAAGGTCTGGGTTTTGAGACGTCTCAAGCCCTGGTGCATGCTCTTTTCAGCTAGGTTCACAGGGGTGTGAGAGGCAGGTCAGTAGGGGAAGGAAGTTTGGGTTTGAAACGTCTCAATGCCTGCATCACTCACCCCCGAGTCACCTGCTTTTTCTGTGCACCCTATTTTCCCCCCCTTGCACGCCACCAGCCCCAGGCACGCGAGAGGGCAGAAATAGAGGGCTTTGAAGTGAGTGTGGCCAAGACAAGCTTCAAGGCCAACTCCAAGGCGCTGGCAGAAAACGAGGCAGACGGCATGGCTAAGGTGGGTTATGTTCAGAAGGGTGGTGTAGTGGTGAGGGAAAGGTTTGGAGGAAATGATAGACGGGTTCAATTGGGGCAAGGGGAGTAGGGTTCCTATTTGACAAGACGAGCTTCAAGGCCAACTCCAAGGTGCTGCCAGAGAACGAGGCAGATGGCATGGCTAGGGTGGGGCCTTGGAAGGATGAATAATGAGGCACGGGAGCAACAGAGCTTGAATTCTCGGGTCTAGGGTGTATGACGCGGTGTAGGGTTTAGGGTAGAGTGATCTGGGTAGTTGGTTGGACCTGGGGCTGCACGCAGCTTTCCTCTCTCCGTTCTTCCTTCACCCCTCCCTCTCCTGCTGTACCATGCACCTTACGCTCTGCTGTATTGTCGTTCCTCGCTGCTCCCCCCTCAGATGATCTACCGCCCAGACACTGGGGAGATCCTGGGCGTGCACATTCTGGGGCTGCATGCAGCTGACCTGATTCACGAGGTCTCCAACGCCATGGCCACCGGCCAAACCCTCAATGTACGCACCGGCCACTTTACTATTATTATTATTATTATTTATTTTTTCACCTTGGTTTTACTCACCCCACTCCATTCAGGCCAGCAATTTTTTTACTGAACCCATGCCATCCATGTCATTCTGTCTACGACGTGCACCATCCCATGCCATCCAATGCCATCACATGCCCACTCAAAATGTGCAGGACATCAAGTTCGCCGTCCATGCCCACCCAACTCTCTCCGAAGTCATTGATGAGCTTTACAAGAGCGCCAAGGTAGAGTCCATGTTATGCGAAATTTCACATTCACAGTGCCATGGTGGTTGGGGTCACGTTTTTGCTCTTTCAGCATTAGGGTTGACTGTAACGCCTTCTCTCTTACTGTCTCCCTCCTGTTCTTCCTGTTTGCAGTATGGAGCGCATGCCTAAATGGAACTACAGAGCATCTAGGGCTCATGTTAACAATTATGTCGTGCTTCGAAGTACGTTAGGTCTCCTCTCCCCAATCAATATGGGGAGGCAATTAGTTGATCAGGAACCCCATAATCGTTCTAGATTATTTACCTTCGAAGTTTGCTGCAATGTAGGATGAAAACATATACCTTACAAAATGGCATGTTTTGAAAACAGGTTAATGATATTTTTTTTGGCTGGTTCGAGTACCTCGTAGCGCAGATAATCCGAAACGAGGATATCTGGAAATTGTAATGTGACGCCTGGTCAAATTCAGGATTTCCCAGCGAGGCAATGCAGCAGTAGTACGTAGACACTGCAGTTCTAGTATCTTGTAGCTCCTAGAAATAGTCAGTTGCCCTAGCAGCGGGTTGCCATTCGTGTAATCGCATCCGCGTTAGAACGCGCGTCGTAAGCCTCGACTCAGTAGACCAGAGTGGAAGTTGCCGATGCTCATACCTTCTGCATCTGCGAAATCTCGCGAATTCTCGAATCCATTAGTTTCCACGGTTCACACTGATACTGCAAGAGTCTGACCAGCTCCTGACGTCAGCATCGTTCCTCTCTCCGTCAGAAGTCCGTTCATGATTCACAGAGCACACGCAGACTGACATCCGTTGATCACGAGCCAATGGCGGAATCTCCCAAGTCGCCGAACGCGTGGTCACCTTCCCCTAAAAGGTACGACCGCTAATAGACCAAATCTTGACGTCAGATCATCCTGGTCATTAGTAGACTAGTAGTCTCAACCGCTTCATGCTTTAGCATTGTTCCCGTTTAATCACCGCGGTACCTTTTAATCACCGCGGTACCTTTAAGTTACCGCGCATTGACTCTATGTTAAATTCCGGTTGCGTTGTCACGCCGCGCGGTTCCTGCATGGCTGCTCTCTTGGCTTCCAACGTCGTTCCCAGACGCGAAGAGAAGTCTGTTAGACAAGTGCCCGGGTTGGCAGCAGGATCACAAGTGGAACAGGAGTAATTGGCAGCAGCAACGGTCAGAAATGAGACGAGTTTTGAGTCGACTCAAAACTCGTTCCAGGTGTTTCTAAGACAAATGGATCAGGATCATTTGGCAGCAGCAACGGTCGGAAATAAGACGAGTTTTGAGTCGACTCAGGATTCATCTCAGGTGTTCTGGGACGAGTGTATCAGGATCAGTTGGCAGCAGCAACGCTAAAGATATTCAAGACGTGCCATCCTTGTTTGCTGCTGTCCCTGTTTCCCCTCTCCGTGTCTCTCTTTTCCTAACAGTCCCCCCTCGGCCAACTCTCAAGGAAAGTTCCTCGGCGTGTTTGGGTCAGGAAACGCAGGCGGATCAGGAGTATCAGGAGGGGGACTGGGGGGACTGGGAGCGAATGGCAATGGCAGCAGTGGCGGTATCAGCAGCAGCGGGATGGCACCTGGAGAGATGGGAGGAGGCGGGGTGATGGGAGGAGGAGCGGGAGTGGTGGGGGGAGGAGTGGTGGGAGGGGATATTGGGGGCGATGGCGTACCGATGGGACCTCATGTGCACCATCACGTGACACCTGATGGACGGTGGGTATGCATGACCATGGATGATTATGTGAGGATCATGGATGACTATGTGAGGACCATGGCTCCTCAAGGGGCGATGGCACACCGATGGGACCTCATGTGCACCATCACGTGACGCCCGATAAACGGTTGGTATGCATGACCATGACATGTCTATGTGAGGACCATGGCATGACTATGTGAGGACCATGGCTCCTCAAGAGGCAATGACATGCAGATGGGATCACATGTGCACTATCACATGATTCCTGATGGACGATTATGGAAGGCGTGTGACAAGTCGATTTTTTAGTCGACTGGAGCTCTCTGAGAAATGTCTGAACAACGATGACACCTGATGGACGATTTTGGAAGATAGGTCGGTTTCTTTCGCTCATATCAACGTTCCCTATCCACCTCACATCACTCCACGTCACCTCTCTCCACCTCTCCTCCCCCCTCCTCCCATCCCATCCCATCCCAGTGTAGTCGCATATGAGACGGTACAAGACCGCCTGCTGAACGTGTTCCGCAAAGCCGCAGGCTACATCTGGTCCTTCTCGCACACCGTTGCGCGCGTCGACGTCGTCCGTCCCATCACCACCTCCCACCGCCGCCGCCGCTACTACGATAACGATGACAATGGGAGGGGACCGGGCGGCATAAGCAGCAGCTACTTTGGCGCGAGGGATAGCTCGCCTGTGTGGCGGGCGAGGAGGCAGGGGGGGAGAGGGAGGAGGCCGGATGAGGACGAGGAGGGGGGGGTGATTCAGGGGATTAATCACGGGTTGTATGGGGAGGGGGCACGGCTGAAGCTGATGCAGATCTGGGACTTTCCGGATAAGGAGACTGGAAAGCCCAGGCTTCCGTATGGGCTCAACTTTGGAGGTGAGCTGAGCTTTCCTTGGGATGGTGTGCTGTTCTGCTCTTTGATGGCAAGTGTCATGGGGAGGGGGCGCGGCTGAAGCTGATGCAGAAATGGGACTTTCTGGATAAGGAGACTGGAAAGCCCAGGCTTCCATATGGGCTCAACTTTGGAGGTGAGGTTTTCAAGCGATGGCAGGATAATCTGCCATAGCATGATGATGAAATTGACTTGTCAGGGGGGTACCAATAAGCTGACGCAGATTTGGGACTTTCAGGAGAAGGCGGCAGGAAAGCATGGGGTACCGATGTGGGGACGCCGTACCCCATGTGTGTTTTTGAGACGTCTCAAAAACACCCTCTCTACACGAGGAAAGCATGGGGTACCGTACCGCTGTTGGGACGCCTTACCCCATGTGTGTCATGATGAGAAGGTGTAAGTGAGCCATGTGGTATCCTCGTGTAGTGAGGTGTATTTTGAGGCGCCTCAAAAGTACCCCATGTGTGTCATGAGAAGGTGTAAGTAAGCCATGTGGTATCCTCGTGCGTGTCTGCCCACCTTGTGTCCTGTTTGAGCATTGTTACTCTTTTTCTAGTCCTCATTTTCCCTATGCCGTTGCACACCATGCATGCATTGCATGCATGCATATGCAAGTGCAGTGGGGGCGAATTACGAGGTGAACGGGAGTCGCCTGGAGCCAAAGCTGAGGATCCGAACCCCCCATGTGGCCCTGCACCTGCTTCCCGAGCCTGACATTGAGGTTCGGTGGAAGTGGAGGCTCGGCACCACCAACGTTGCTCTTGATGTTCGTTACACGTGAGTGAATCATTGAGTGGGTGAGTGAATGAGTAATTGAGCGAGCAAGTGAGTGAGTGAGTGAGTGAGTGAGTGAGTGAATGAGTATTTGAGTGAGCAAGTGAGTGAGTGAATGAGTGAGTGAGGATCTAGACATACGCTCCTTACTGACTGCTTCCCATCCCACCACTCCATCATGCCCCTGCATTCCCTCAGCTGCTTTTGAGGCTCCTCAAAAAGTCCTCTCTGCCTGCTCCCCATCCCACCTCTCCATCATGCCCATGCGTTCCCTTAACTGTTTCTGGGGACTTCGCATTTCGAGTGCGGATGTCAGTGAGACTCCTCAACCCCAAATCACAAATGAACTTGTTACTCATAGCTTATCACCATGCCCTCTCCCCATCCCACGTCTCCCAACCCCACCTACGCAGCCTGCCTTTGCGCTCCTTCGACCGCTTCTGGGATCGGGCAGCCGGAGTGGGGATGTCAGTGAACCTAATCAATCAAAGAGTACATTTGAGATCTGAGCATGTGATTCATGGCATATCACCTTCCCCCTCTCTCCCCATGCCACCTACGCAGCCTGCCTCTGCGCTCCTTTGACCACTTCTGGGATCGGGCAGCCGGAGTGGGGATGTCAGTGTGTCATTGAAACCCAAAGCACATATGAACATGTGACTCATAGCATATCACTGTGCCCTCTCTCTCTCATTCCTCGTCTCACCTCTGCAGCCTGCCTCTGCGTTCCTTTGACCGCTTCTGGGATCGGGCTGCCGGAGTGGGGCTGTCAGTGAACCTCTTCAACCCCATTGGCACGGGATTTCACCTCTCCCCCGGTGGTATGTTCTGACCCTGTAACACCACATAGCATCGCACACTATCTCGCAACATTTCACAGCTGGAGCGGGGCTGTCAGTGAACCTCTTCAACCCCATTGGGACAGGCTTCCATCTCTCTCCTGGCGGTATGTTCTGAGGCACCTTGCAGTACCTTGCAGCATCTCACTGCAATCCACATCATTTTGCAGCATCCCACAGCATATCACATCACCGCACCTCTCAGCTGGAGTGGGGCTGTCAGTGAACCTCTTCAACCTACAGGCTTCCATCTCTCCCCTGCCAGTATGTTTTGAGGCATCTCAGATCTTGAAGTATCTCACATAGTTTCATATAATTTCACATAATTTTACATAATCTCACAGAATCTCACACGGTCTCACAGCATCTCACACAACCGTCTTGTTCAAAACTCCTTGGCATCTCACGCCGCCTTGTTCACAGCCCCTTGGCCTATCTCATGCCGCTTTGTCCCATTCGGTGCTTCAGGATTGGAGTTTGACGAGCAGGTGGTTAAGTTAGGCAAGCACACGAAGCTTCGTCTGGCCGCAACGTTCATGTTTCCAAAACACCTGCCTTTGGAGGAAGACGAAGATCCAATCCGGGTGCGCGTCAACCGATTAGGAATCAAGACACGGCTAGCATGACGAAATGGATTCGATAGGAGAATATGAATTTGCATAGATTTAGGTAAGTAGCAGTAGTTAGGGACTGACTCTTGATTTGTGCCTCTATCCTATAGAACATGCTCTAGAATGTATAGAGCCCGTGAACTCTACTTTAGACTTTAGTACAAGTGATTCAGTGGGATATACAATGAAGAGAGAAATGCGTCCGGCTGTAGCGCGAACGCGCAGGAGCTTTCGGGGTTGCGAGGAACGTTCGGTGGCAGACCTGACCTGTCCACCTGCCCCGAAGCACGTCTGTCAGGTCGGTGTCGCTGGCGGGAAAACAGCAGGCCAACCGCAAACGATCGAAGGTTGTTCGGGCAGCCACACGGAAATTTTCACAAGCAATAGCACCTCAGAGTTTGTTTGGGCAGGTTAGTTCCGCTTCTTCTCGTCAACCTCGAGATTCTCCTGGCCCTATTCTCTGGCGGGAAAATGGCTGGGCAGGGATGGAGAAGAGGAAGAGAAATCTGTGCGGTCATCGCACTGTGCCATGCCATAGTGGTTGTTGCAGAAACACAAGCAGGCGAAAGCAGGCTGATCCAGATTCTTTCTGACAACTTTCTGCAACAGATGATCAGTAAAACCCAAGAGATGTCTGAGAAACGCTGATATTCAGTTTCAGTGGACGAGGTTAGCAAGAGAGTTACACGTTGGTTCGAGATCCATGTCCGATCCCATCGGTTCTTGCCGATCAGCAGTGATTATTTGAATTCATAAGAGGGCAAACTTGCCGTTTTTGGCCGCGTCCGTTTCCAAGAAAGAAGCGACCTGTTTGTTTTCGTGGTCTCTACCCCTGCAATCCTTGCGAAGCTCAAGTGCAAAGTCAGACATTCGTTAAGAATCCGAAAAAAACACTTACTGTTCTAAGGTCATACCAAATCTTCTTCATTCAATCGTACTCAGCAGATCAGATCTCACTTCTCAGTATCGTACCTTCCAGTAACATTTCGCCATGTCGGGTCGCAGCAAATTCACGAGCGTCAATCTCAACAGCTCCTTCGGGAGGCAGAGCTCATCTCAGTCGCAATCCGGTGCCGGGCAAACCACAGCCGTCGGATCCAGATTCGGTCGGACAGGATCGTTCGGGAGCATGATGGTGCTGGGGAAGGTCGCAACTCCCAGCGCGTTAGGGGCCAGCAAGAGCGGGAAGCTGGTCGTGCCGAAGCCGGTTAACCTTCCGTCGCTGCGACGGGAGCACGCGGGCAACGATCCGTCCGTCTCGCTTGTTCCCGCGAGCAGCACAGTCTCAGGATGGCAGAGACCGCTAGGAGGGAAGCCGCAAGGAGAAGGGACGTCTGCAGCTACTAATTCACTATCAGGATCTTCATCAGCAGCAACAGCAGCAGCGGCAGCAGCAGCAGCATCAACAGCAGGAGTATCAGCTGCAGTTCGTTCGTCAGGTGCGACACACGAGGCGCGACGGTGCGTCTCGCTCTCTCCTCCTCCTCAAGGTTTCGACTTCCCGCCGATTTCAGCAGCAGGAACAGCAGCAGCAGCAGCGGTCTCTGGAGCCGAGCCGAATGGCGCCTCCTCGGCGCACCGACCTGGGGTGTACCAACCACCAGGCTCACGTGGCGGTAGCAGTGCCACGTCAGCCTCCACGTCAGCTGTTTCGGCAGTTGGCAGCACCGGGGTTGTTTTACGTGGGGAGGATTTCCCCTCATTGGATGATGCGACAAAGAAGCCAGCAAGCGGTGTTACGGCGAGCGTCGGACGCGGTAAGGAGCAACAGGGCAAGAAGAAGACGAAGGCATTAGAGGCTAATAACGGGGATGAGCTGGCGCGATCGGCGCAGGAGCGCGGGGGAGGGGACGAGGCAGGTCGGGCGACGGGACGGTCCCAGGGTAACGATGCGGCGACGAAACGGGTTACCAGTGGGCGATGGGGTGACGAAGAATCGGATCACGAGCAGAACGAACGAGATCCTCTGTCCGGATCACAGCCTAACAAGGCGCCGGATTATATTGCCAGAGACCAAGGAGGCGAGGCTTCTGGCGATTCCGCTACTTTTGGTGGAGATAGGATGGATAGACATCCCCGTTATAAGGAGAACGAGAGACCGACCAGGCATGGCGATGGCATGCTTCCGCCGAATCGGTTCGGTCCGCCACCCGGGGGAGGCTTCCGCCGACCTTCCCCCCCGCGCAGAGCATGGGCGGACGATGAGCGGGACCTTGCGCCACCCCAACCCTATCCGCCGCCAGGGGGGAGAATGCCTTTCCCGCACAGATTTGACGGTCCGAGGGGTCACTTCGACGGTTATGGTCCCCCCATGGATGGAGATCCGGGGGGGTTTCATGCTAACGGATGGGATTCTAGAGAGGGCTTCCGCGATTTTGGGCCGAGAAATGGCGCCAGGGAGTGGTACGGGGATCCGCGGCACGGCGAGGCGGCCATGTGGCGCAGGGAGGACGCGCACGGATGGGCGGAACTGCCTTCCGCGGGGAGAGGCGGAAGAGGGCCGGGACCAGGGCCCCCAGGACCCCCAGGCCCCCCGGGTCCGCCGGGTCCGCCAGGCCCCCCGCCCCACCCAGGCCTCCCAGGTCCCCCGGGTCCCCCAGATCCCCGAGGCCCCCTGGGACAAGCGGGGCGGCCAGGGCCGTTAGGTCCGCCGGGGCCGCCGGGACTGCTAGGGGCGCCGGGGTCAGGAGCAGCAGGGGCCCCGCCAGGGCCGCCTTTCCCGGGTGAGTATGAGCGGTACGGCCCAATGGGGGATGGGGGGAGAGGCAGAGGGGGTAGTGGCGGTGGGTACGGTCCGAGGGGGGAATTTGCCAGGGGTTTCGGGCCAGGCCAGGGTTTTGGCCCCGGTCAGGGTTTTGGACCCGGTCAGGGGTTTGGTCCTGGTCAGGGTTTTCCGCCGGGTCAGGGTTTCAGGCCGAATAGGGAAGGAGGAGGGAGGGGCATGGGCCCGGAAGTTTTTGCCCATGGGCCGAGGCTGGAATTGCAGTCCCTGCCACGTGTAGGGGTTGAACCTCCGCCTAGCCTTGGGCTTGGTATGCTGGGGCAGCTGAGGCGAAAGAAATTGGAGGGCGAGGGTGGGCGGTCGGAGTTTCGAGATGTGGAAAGAGAGCGGTTTGAAGCGGAGCTAGAGATGCTGCAGTCGCAGAAAGATAAGGAGAAGGTGAGGAAGGAGGAGGAGGAGCAGCGGACGGCGGAGGTGGCGAGGCAGCAGCAGGAGGAGGCGGTGAGGAGGGGAAGGGAGGAGGAGGAGAAGAGGCGTAGGGTGGAGGAAGGGGAGAGAGAGGCGGCGAGGAGGGTTGCGGTGGAGGAGGAGGAGGCGGTGAGACGGGTGGAGGAGGAGAGGAGGAGAGTGCAGGAGGAGAAGCGGAAGATTCAGGAGGAGGAGGAGAGGAGGAAGGAGAATGCGAGGAGGAAGTTGGCTGAGTTGGAGGAGCGCATTGCAAGGAGGAAGGCTGAGGAGGAGGAGAGGAAGAGAAGGGAGGAGGGGAAGGAGGAGGAGGGGAAAGGGGGGGAGGAGGGAAAGGGAGCAGAGGAGCAGTGTGGGGCGCTGATTGGTGCTGGGCTGGAGCAGCAGGGTGGGGCCTCGGTGAGTGCGGCGGAGTTGGGTCTTGAGGAAAAGAGTGCGGTGCTTGGGGAGGGGCGAGAACATGCGGTGGAGATGCAGGGGCAGGAGCAGGGGCAGGAGCAGGGGCTTGGGCAGAATGGGCAGATTGAGCAACAAGGAAAAGTCGCACCAGAATGTTCTCAAGAGGAAGGAGCTGCATTTGGGGCTAAGCCTGCTGATCGTGATGGCGGCAGCATCCAGGAAACTTCTGAGTCAACTCAAGAGGCTGGTGGTGAGGCTGAGAGCGGTCAAGAGATTGCAGATAAGGACGAGAAGAATGGAATTGTTGCTGACGTGGCAAAAGGTGACACGTGGGCGGATCGCGAGGGGGTTTGTGGTGAGGAGAAAGCGATAGGGGGCGAAGTGGGAGGGGTGGGTGGGGAGAGGTTTCAAGAGGAGATGAATCAGGTCGGGGGAGAGGGAGGAAGAGGGGTTGAGGCAGGGGAAGGAGGCGACTCCCAGCTGAACCTGCACAAAGCACAGCAGCAGGTGCAGCAGAAGGAGCACCAGGAGCTGCAGCAGCAGCAGCAGCAGCAGCAGCAGCAGCAGCAGCAGCAGCAGCAGCAGCAGAAGCAAGAGGAGCAGCAGAAGCAGCAGGTGGGGCCTTTGGCTGGGTCCGCCCCTGTCCCATCACTCTATCACGTGAGTGCGGATGCGAGGCAGAAAGGCATGGGCGAGGGACAGCAAGACGCGAGTCAGCAAGGCAACCACACAAGTACTCAGCGGCTCTTTGACCCTAGTGTTCGCACGGAAGGGCCTTCGGCTGGGAAGTATGCGGGTGGTGAGACTCATATGAAAGGCGAAGGCTCAGACCGGGCCGGGTTTGGGTTTTCGCCGTGGAATCAGCATCAGCTGCAGCAGTACCAGCAGCAGCAGCAGCAGCAGCAGCAGCAGCAGCAGCAGCAGCAGCAGCAGCAGCAGCAGCAGCAGCAGCAGCAGCAGCAGCAGCAGCAGCAGCAGCAGCAGCAGCAGCAGCAGCAGCAGCAGCAGCAGCAGCAGCAGCAGGTGCAGGGACTTTCGTTTCCTGCGTATGGGTTTCCTGGCCCAGGCCCTCTCTTGCGCTCCCATCAGTTCGCCCCACCATACCCCCACTTCCCTGCGATGCAGCAGCAGCATATGCACCCCCACCCCTTCCACCAGCCATTCCCGGGGCAGCAGCAGCAACAACAGCAACAGCAGCAGCAGCAGCAGCAACAGCAGCAGCAGCAACAGCACCAGCAGCAACAGCACCAGCAGCACCAGCAACAGCAGCACCAGCACCAGCAGCACCAGCACCAGCAGCAGCAGCAGCAGCAGCAGCAGCAGCAGCCACCGTTGCTGCACCGGCCGCCTGGGCTTGCTCCTGGGTTTCTCGCCCATGGGAATTCTGGCCGCGGCTTTGCCTCATTTTCTGACAATACCCCAGCAGTGGGAGCAGTGGGGCAAGCGGGGCCAGTAAATTCAGTGGGTACTGTGAATTCAGTTTCAGCTGGAGGAGCAGCAGGGGATGGAGCAGGAGGAAGAGGAGCAGCAGGAGGAGGAAGGGAAAGTGATGGTGTGGCAGCGGGTAGGGCGGGGCACCAAAGGAAGGACGAGTTTGGAGGGAGAGAAATTGGTGGTGGGAGAGAGGCGGGCAGTGGAAAAGAGATGGGCAGTCAGGGACAGAAGCAGTTCGCAGAGATTGGGAATGGTGGTGGGGTGGTGGTGAGGGACAGTCGATGGGGAGAGTCTGGGTCCGGGCAGTATATGGAATGGAGAAGGATAGGCCCTGAACCTGCTCCCGGTATTTTTCTTGGGCAGGCTCGGCAGCCTGGAGCAGAGCAGTGGCAGGGGCGGGCTGGTTTCGGGCAGGAGGAAATTTCTGGAGGATCAGGACGGGCAGAAGGGCGAAATTGGGCAAATCAACTGAATGGAGTAGGAGGGAGGGATGGGCATGAGAGGAGGGGAGAGATGGGGCAGCAGATATGCAATTTAGGGTTGCAGGTGGGGAAGGTTGAGGGAGAGGGGAGGGCAGAGGGGAGGGAGAGGGGAGGGATGGGGGGGATGGGTGTGGAGCATGACTCGGAAATGAGTGAATCTGAGAGTCTTCCTGCTGATGTGGTGAATGAATTGGGGGCGCTGCTGTCAGATCGAGACGAGGGTATGTCTGATAGAGAGGAGGGACTCCTGGGTGATCATGAGCGGGAGGTGATAGGTGGAGAAGAGAAGGAGAAGGTGGGGGGAAACGAAGGACCTGATTCTGTTCAAAATGAGGGAGCGGTGGGTGATCAGGGAATTGTGGGTGGTAAGGGAGGGGTGGAAGCGGAGGGGAAGCAGCTTTCAGTGAGAGATGGAGAGAGGGCAAGTGGGGTTGAAGAAAGTGGGAGCGGGACTGCCCCTGCTGCTGCATCTGCTACACTGGCTGCACCTGCTGCTGCATCTGCTGCTAGTGCTGCTTCCAAGCCAATCCTCCCGTCCCTGATGCTTTCTTCTGGAGCCCCTTTTGTCATTCAAATTGGTTCTGTACCTCTCACTGTTGGCGGTCCTGCCCAGCTGTCCGGGCAGAGTGAAACTTCTGGAGCGTGCCCTGTGCCGATGTTTCAGTTCGGGCAGATTGGGGTGCTGGCATCAGTGTCACCTCCTCTGCATGCCGGTGGTCGACCCACTGGGTCTGATGTTTCAGGGATAAGCACGCAAAGAGACATGCCACAGCAGCCGCCACTGAACCAGCAGCAGCAACCACCAAAGCAGCAGCAGCTGCCACCACCAAACCAGCAGCAACAGCAGCAGCAGAAGAGTGAGGGAGCAGCTGATCAGGTAGCTTCGAGGAAGGAGGTACCTGTGCAAAGAGTGGTGGCACTAGAGCCGTTGCTGCCCCTTCCAGTTTCAGCGGCTGTTCCTGGCAGTGGCGGGGCAGCAGCAGCTGCACTGCCAGCAGCAGCAGGATCGACAGCGGCAGCACGAGTAGGAGCAGGAGTAGGAGAAGGAGCAGGAGCAGGAGCAGGTGGGGCAGCAGGAGCAGCAGCACCAGGAGCAGTGGTGGTGGGAGGGACGGTAGGCGGGGAGCAGAAGGATGGTGCTGGTGCAGGTGTGATGGTGGCTGATCGCAGGCAAGCAGTGGGGCGGGGAGGGGGGGTTCAGAGGAAGGGGAAGGAGCAGCTGAGGCAGGGAGGATTCGAGGGAGGTAGGATTGCGGTAGAGGCTGAAGGAGACGTTTTGGCGATAGCTGCATCGGCAGCAGCAACACAACCAGCAGCAGCTGCAGCTGCAGCTGCGGCAGCAGCAATAGTGGGGCCGGTTGTAGGGGTGAGCAGTGGTAAGGGGGCAAGGGGAGGAAGGGGAGCGAGTGGTGGTCATGCAGGGGGGCAGGTTGGGCAGGTGCAAGGGCAGGCACAAGGGCAGGCACAAGGGCAGGCACAAGGGCAAGTACAAGCAATCTCAGCCCAAGGCCGTGGCAAAGGCAGGGGTGTGGTTACTACTGCCCCTTCTGTGCCTGGAGTGACTGCTCGATCCGGACTTGCAGCCTCGGCTGCTGGTGCGGTAAATGGTCCGGTAGCTGGCTCGGTGACAGGTGCGGCAGCTGGTCCGGTGACAGGTTCGGCGGCAGCTCCGGGGCCTGGTTCGGCAGCAGGCACGACTCCTGCTTGGTTTGTTGCTCAGGGCGTGAGGGTTCAGGAGGCGAGGGTAGGACAGTATCTTGAGGTGCAAGGAGCAGGGTATTCTGAGATTCGAGGGAGTGATGGTGTGGTGGTGAGGACGAGGATTGGAGGAAGGGGAGGAGGCGGGGATAGGAGGAGGGGTGGCGGAAGGGGGGGAAGGGGAGATGTGGTGGGGAGGCAGGTGGGGGAGAGAGGAGGGAAGGGAGGAGAGAGTGGGGGGAAGAGAGAGGAAGTGGGTGTGAGAGTACAGGGTGTGAGTGTAGTGCAGGGTGATAGTAAGGGAGTGAGCAGGGACCGTAATGACGCTCAGGTGAAGCAGGCAGCTGTAGCTGAAATTGTGGCCAAAATTGTTGCTGAAAGTGCAACTGTGGCTGAAACCTCAGCTGGAACTAAGGCTGAAAGTGTAGCTGAAACCGTTGCTGAAGCTGCAGATGCTGCTGCTGACGGTGCAAGTGGGTTGGTGCAGCCAGGGTCCTCACCAGGGGTGACTGCTGGGCCTGCTAAAGGAACAGAGCATCTGGCAGGTTCCGAGAGTGAAATGGCTTCAGGTGCTTCTTCAGGTGTTTTTTCAGGTGGTTCAGACAGTGGAGTGTCAGAGGTGGAAGGGGCTTATGAGAGTGCGGAGGGGTCTGAAGGGGGGGAGGAGAGAGGGGAGCATGAGGTTGGGAGAACAGAAGAGAGGGAGCAGCAAGAGAAGGAGCTGAAACAGGAAGGCAAAGAAGAAAAGGGGGCGGCGAATGGGCAAAGGGAGGGGGAGGTGACAGGAAGCTCGGACTCACAGCTCAACTCGAAGGGGGGAAATTCAGTAGTCAGTGCAAACGGGGATGGGATTCAGCAATCACAGCCCGCTTCAGGTGACGGAGACAAGCAGAAGCAGCAGCAGTCGAAGCGAGCAGTGAGCATTCGTCGGCCCTTCTCCATGTTCCCAACCGCCTTCCTCTCCTCCTTGGGGTTCCTCTCTGGCGCCTCCTCCTCCGCCTCCTCCCCTTCCTCCACCTCTCCTCCCGCAGGGAAAACGTCAGCAGAGGCCCCATCGAAAGCTGTATCCCAGGGACCAGGTAATGCATCAGTGCAAGCCCCAGAAGGATCAGAAGGACCAGGAGGAAGAGCAGGGCCGTCGGTGGGGGATAAGTCACAGGCAGCCACAGCAACAGATGATGATTCTGGTGCTGCACCTGCTGGTGCTGCTGGTCTGAGTGTGGGTGTGTCGCCTACAGCAACTAAAGCAGCAGCAGCAACAGCAGCAACAGCAGTAGCAGCAGAAGGCGCAGTGGAATCTGCATCTGGGAAGGCTGCTGCGGGTGGTTCTTCTCCAGCTGTTTCAGCAGGAGGCTCCCAAGTGGAGCCACGCGCAGGGTCTAGGGGCAGAGAGAGGAAGGGGAAGAATTCGGGTGGGGGGAAGGAAGGGGCGGGAGGGGGGAGGACTGGGCAGCAGGGCAGCAAGCAGCGGGCAGGCGTGAGGACAGAGGCTCCTGAAGCTGGATCTGGTGCTGGCGGCAGCAAGAGCGGTGGAAGCAAGGAGGAGAGAAGAGAAACGGGTCATGGGCATACGAAGCTTGACTGGCTGGTCTCAAGGCTGGAGAATCTAGGGGATTCGGAGGTGCCGCTGGGAGGAGGGATAGTGAAGGTTTTTGAACAGGTTGGGGTCGAGCATGGGGAGGGGGAGGATGATGGGGGGTTTGTTACTGTGCAGTCGAAACGGGGGCGGAGGGAGCAGCGGGAGAGGGAGCAGAGGGAGAGGGAGCGAGAGGAGAGGGAGAGGGCGAGGGAGAAGGAGAAGGAGAGGGAAAGGGAGAGGGAGAAGGAGAGGGAGAAGGAGAGGGAGAGAGAGCGGGAGGCAAAGGCTCGAAGGCGGGAGCAACGTGTAAGTGCAATAGCATGTGCTGCACTTGCAGCCTCATATAGGGTACTTATCCTAGCTCTGCCAGTATCGCTTTGCTTCTCTTCCTTTTCTGCTCTCCTCCCTCCCCTCTCTCCCCCTTCTTTTCCTGGTATGTAATGCTATGCTCCTGTTTCCGTTTTCTTGAATTCTGAATGTGTTTTACTGCAGATGAAGGAACAGCAGCAGCAGCAGCAGCAGCAGCAGCAGCAGAAGCGCAAACACCCAGTCAATGCAAACACCACTGGGGTTGGTGTGACCCTCCCTGCTACAACGGCTGCTACAGCTTCGGTTGAAACTGCAGTCATGGTTTCTATTGCTGCTGCTGCTGGTGATGAGCAGGTAAGCTTATCAGCCTTCCTTTTTCAAGCCTGCATGTTTGCAAGACCACATAAATTGTCCTGCCTCCTTGACCGGAACATGTGTTTCCGTCCTCTCCCGTTGTCCTGAACATGCTATTTTGTCCTCTCTTTTTTTTCTTTTTTTTTTTCTTGTGCAGATTCCTCCTCATCTTCCCGCCCCTGAGCCTGTGAAAGCCACTCCTGCACTGCTTTCTGCAACTGCATCAAGAGCTATCCCTGTCACGCATGCTGTGCCAGCTGTGGCACCCCCTCCCATGATACTTGTCACTCCTCCCATGGCTGCTCCGGTGGCTGCTTCAGTGGTGGTTGCTTCGGCGGTTGCTCCGGTGACTGTTCCAGTGCAACCCCAGCAGACGCACCAGCAGCAGCAACAGAATAGCGAAGAGCAGCAGAAACAGCAGCAGCAGCTGCAGCAGCCGCAGCAACAGGAGCAGGGAGAGCAGGGAAGGGGGGAGCAAGGAGAGCAGGCGCAGAGGAAGGGGCAGCAGAAGCAGAGCCGGCAGAGGGGCAGCAGGGGAGGTAGGGGCGACAGGGCAGGGAAGCAGCGTCAGGAATGGCGTGTGGCTGGAGTTGCTGCTGTGGGTTGTGATCAGCTGCCAGCTCAGCAGCAGCCAGCTCAGCAGCAGCCAGATCAACAGCAGCCGGCACAGCAGCAGCCATCTCAGCAGCAGGTGCAGGAGCAACCAGAGGAGCTGCTGCAGCAGGAACGTGAAGGACAGGGGTTGGAGGAACAGCAGCCACAGACAGGACAGCAGCAACAGCAGCAGCAGCAGCAGCAGCAGCCGCAGCAGCCGCTGCAGCAACAGGAACAACAGAAGCAGGTGCAGGAGCAGCAGCAAGAGGAGCAGGAGCAACAAGAGCAGCAGCACAAGAAAGACGAGGAGCAGCACAAGGCAAGGGTTGAAGTAGGTGCGGTGCCGCAACAGCTGAACCAGCATCAGCAGCATCATCAGCCGCTGCTGCAACAGCAGCATGACCAGGGGCAACAGCAGGAGCAGGAGCAGGGACAGCAGCAGGAGCAGCCGCAGAAGCAGCAGCAGGAGGAGGGGCAGCAGCAGCAGCAGCAGGAGGGGCAGCAGTTGGGATCAGCCCCAGGTGATGGGTTCACTCCTGCTAATGCCATGCCCCCCTTTCCTGTAGCACCAGGAGCTCTGCCCGCTGCTGGCGCCCCTAGCTTCCACCCCGTGCATGTGTTCCCAGGCATGCTACCCCATCAGGCCATGGTGAACCCGCAGGGTATGGTGAACAATCAAGGTATGGTCAACTATCAGGGCATGATGGCACATCAAGGGATGGTGCCCCATCAGCCCGTGTCCCATTTCCCCATGCCCCAGCTGCATGCAATTCCACATGTGGCCCATGGTATGCCTGGCCATGCCATGCCAAACCATGCCATGCACCCTACTCATGCCACGCCAAACCATGCCATCCACTCGGGTCCTCCCATGATGCTCTTTCCTGGGCCTCCTTTTCCCAACGGGCAGTTCGGGCAGGTGGGTCAGCCCATGCAAGCAGGCATTCCCCAGTCAAATTTTGGGCCGGTTGGAGGAGCGGGGCAGGAAGGATTGGGGCAGGTACGTATGGGGCAGGTAGGAGTGGGGCAGGCAGGTATGGGTTTTCCTATGTCACAGTATGGCCAAGGGGTGTATAATGTGAGTGCGAGCACCCAAACGTACATGGAGCATCAGCAGCAGCAGCAGCAGCAGCAGCAGCAGCAACCAACGCAGAAGAAAGAGGAGGGAAACAGCCAGAAAGGCAGGCAGAGGCAGAGGCAGCGGCACAAGCAGCAGCAGGGAGGGGTGGGCGAAAGGGGAAACCAGTCAGTTAATCAGTCTCAGTCGCAGACTGACGCGTCGCGCTCGCGATTTGAAGTGCCTGGCAGCATGGGTCGTGCTCGTGGTGGTGTTGTTCCCCCACCGCGGTTTCAGCAGCAGCAGAGTCAGCAGCAGCGGCAGCAGCAGGCGCAGGGGCATACGCAACAGCAGTGGCAGCAGCAGCAATGCTACATGCAGCAACAGCAGCAGCAGCAGCAGCAGAGCGTGAATGATGGTTCTTCAGTGACGGTGCCCGGTCAGCAGCCACCTCAGTCACAGGTAGTGTTCCCTGCTTCACCTGCCTTTGCCTCTTGTGTTTGGATTTTTTTTTTTTGGTAGCATTCCCGCTTCACCTGCCTTTACCACTTCTTATGCAAATACTAGAAAATGTAGTGTTCCCTGCTTCACCTGGTTTGCCTCTTACCGCCGCCGTTCATTCATCATTCCTCTCCACGCTCCCAATTCCCTGCAGATCTCACAACAGCAGCCCTTACAGCAGCAGTCCATGCCTTACCTCTGGCCACACCTTCCCCAGTTTCCACCTCCCCCAGTAGGCCCTGCACCCCCCCTTCCCCCCATGGGTCACTCCCTGCTCCCGTTCCCTCCGCCCGCTCTGCTCTCCTCTCAACACCCCCAACCCCAGCCAACTCAACAAACTCTCTCACCAGCGCCGCCCCTGCTTTCCGATACCAGCGCTCCAGGTTCGGAGCTAGGCTTAGGGAAAGGTAGCAGGGGGGAGAGCGAGAAGATAGGGGAGGGAAGCTCGGTGAAGGAAAGCGGGGAAGCTGCTGCTGCTGCTGGTGTTGGCGACGGTGTTGACAAAACAGATGCTGCTGTTGCAGCAACGGCAGGTGACAGCACTGCTGCTTCTGCTACCATTACTGCTCCTCCTTCTGAATCTTCTCACAATGCCGCCGCCACCAGCGCGATTGACGATCACCGGTTCCCAGAGACGCTGGGAGATGGGGACACCACGTTGACTTCCTTGACTGCCTTGACTCCAGCCACCGCACTCAGCTCCTCTGCACCGCAGCCAACTGCTCACAACCTCTCCTCTCGGCCTCTGCTGCACTCGCACGCCCAGCATGCCCTGCCTCCCCTGCAGCCTGGTGCTTACCGTGGGCCTGTGCTTGGGGTGCCAGGGCTGCAGCAGTCTGGAGTGGTGGTGCAAGGGAGCATGGCAGGGGCAGCAGCACTGGCACAGGCAGGAGCACAGACAGCACCACAGTCAATGGCACAGTCAGCAGCATCACAGTCAGCAGGATTGGGGATGGTAGGAGCGGGTGGTTTGCCTGTTCCTCTTCCCAACGTCTACCTTTCACAGCTTGGGCCTGTACCTGTAGGAATGGCAGGAGGTCTGGCGGGAGGAATGGCAGGAGGAATGGCAGCCTCACAGCAGTATGGAAATAGGTTCGGAGGAGGCTCGGACCAAGGCATGGGCTACTACCAAGGCAGGCCTGCTGGCCCGGGTGGGAACAAGAGGCGGCCTCGCCAGCCGCCGAGGCTCACCCGAGCCTCCGGCGGAGGTTCGGGAGGAGATGGTCTGGTTGGTAACCAGCAGGGTAGTGTGATATCTGTCAATCAGCCAAGTCTGAATGGACAGGGGGGTTTGATCCCACACCAGCATGGCTACTCTGGGTAGCGAAGGTAATGCACAGGGGAGCGTATGGGTGTGGTGGTAAGGGAGTAATGGGGGGGAACAGGAGCAGGGCTGATGGGTGGGTACTGTGGGGAGGGGAGAGGCATGGATGCATTGGAATTGTGGGGAATGAGAGGCAGGCAGTAGCATGAGAAAGCTGCAAAACCCCAGCACGTGTTGTTTTGTTTTCTGGGCAGCTCAGCTTAAGGTTGGACCTACCTAGTTTATGGGTTGACTTGTTTGGCTGCATGATTGCTTTGATTTGATTCTTGATTCCGGTTTGGTGTTAGGCTAGGTTGATTTCCTAAGAGTTTCCCTAAAATTGTACATCAGTGTGTGCCAGGATGGAACATGAGGTGACTTGTGCAGTGCAGAAGTGATGGTATGCGAGATGTGTAGTGTTTGTAGTATTGAGGGTTCTAATTTTCCCCATTTACTTCCTACCTTCATTTTGTAGCTCGTAAGGTACTTTGTTTGTGCGGGTTTACTTTTCCGTGCACTGTAGTATGCGAGTGAGTTACGTTGGGTTTGGGTTTTACTCTGCTTCGCCTGATCGGCAATCTCAGGGCACACGCTGTGGTGATCACGTCACGGTTCTCTGATATCGCGATTTTCTGACATTCTGGTCCTTCTTTTCCTGACACCTGCGAGGGTGGCACCGCGATCGAGTCCTCCTACTTATTCTTGAAGTGAATAACCTGCACTGCTTCCCTCTTCGACGTTAGCTCCAATGGCTCCACCAGCCACCGCGAAAGCTTCCAGTGAGGTGTGTGATTATCGTTACCGTTCCGACCGACTAGATACTAACTTATGATCCCGTCCGACCAGATTCCGGCGTAGTTGCAATGACTCCTCCTCGCCATGCCTAATCCTTGTGCAATCAATGTCCTCTCCCAGATCGCGCGAATGTCGGCATATTGCGATGGAATAGGTTCTTTGTAACCTCATCTTAGGAACGGCATCCCGGCTCTAATAGTTACAAAAGCTACTAGCATGGTTTTCGAGTCGTTACAAAAAGTTTCGACTCGTCTTTAAAGTGACGTCTTCCTAGGGACGATATCGTAGTCTCGTACGTGGGGAAATCCAGCAGGGTTTCTTGAACCCACTGACTCGCGCGGTTCGACGAGTGTCGCTTCTAGCCTAGAAAAGGAATTCGAAATTCTTTAGACAGCGAGTATTCGATGTTCGCGGCGACGGCTTAGAGTCGTTTCGTGAGTCAAGCAGCCAACGCCTTTCACACGATCACTCGTTAACCCGATTCACCTGATTGCTCTTAGATATGCTCACCAGATTCGGTCAAGGAGCCAGCGCTGATCACACGATCACTTGCTCAGCCTTAGATACGCTTACAACATTCTTTCCTTGTTGATGCGTCTTGCCATCTCCCATTCTAATCCGATGGGGCCTTTCCCGTTTGATACTTCAACCCCATTATTTCTGAGAAGCATCTTTCAGGCAGCACGAATTCGTTCATTCGCCGCAAACGCGTCTCCCCACCATCCCCCACTTCCCCTTCTGCATCTCGTCTCACCTCTCCCCCTTCACAGGCTCAGCCGCAGGAGGGAGCGAAGAGCCACGTGCGGAGGGACCTGCTGCTGCAGATTCAGGCAGCCGTGCAGAAGCAGTGGGAGGAGGAGAAGGTGTTCGAGGCCACGGCCAAGGAGGGAGCAGCTGCGGGGTCTGGCCCGCGTGATGATCGCTTCTTTGGCAACTTCCCCTACCCCTACATGAATGGGCTGCTGCATCTGGGTCACGCGTTCACCCTCTCCAAGGTGAGACTGAGTCACCGTGGCCTGTGTTACACAGCTGCGGGGTCTGGCCCGAGGGATGACCGCTTCTTTGGCAACTTCCCCTACCCCTACATGAACGGCCTGCTGCACCTGGGCCATGCCTTCACTCGTTCCAAGGTGAGAAAAACTGCTCTGCACAGTACATGGTTCGTGTGTGGTCGACTTGTATACGCCTCTTCCCCCCTATTCCTGAATGAACGGGCTGCTGCATTTGGGCCATGCGTTCATTCTCTCCTAGGTGAGAATTGTTTGACATGCTGTGCTGTGCTGTGCCGTTCCGTATTGTGCACTGCATTTAAACTATGCGTTTTCCAGAAGCCGCAGCAGCAGTAGCAGCAGCTTACAATCGCCCAAGTCACACACTCTTCTTTCCAACCAAACAAACCCCCTTCTCCCATCCCGCACCCGTTGCACCTATTTCTCCGTCCTGTCGCGCCTCCTGCAGGTGGAGTTTGCAGCGTCGTACCACCGGCTGAGGGGAGCTAATGTGTTGTTCCCCTTCGGCTTCCACTGCACTGGCATGCCCATTAAGGTGCGTGCGTGCTGCATGATAGATAAGACTTCGTTGTTCTGTAATCGAATCATTGCACGCATCGTGCTGTTCCCCTCCCCTTCGGTTTCCAGTGCATTGGCATCTCCTGTAAACCGCCACCCCTTCCCTCCACACCAGGCGTGTGCGGACAAGCTAGCACGTGAGATGGACACATACGGCTACCCGCCCCAGTTTCCCAGCGAGGAGGAGACGGCAGCTCTGGAAGCGCTCTCCATTGCGGAGGGCAGTGCTGCTGCAGAGGGGGGGGATGGGGCGGCCGCGGACGGGGCTAAGGGGGAGGAGCAGAAGGCTCCTGGGCAGTTCAAGGGGAAGAAGGTGAGGTTTTCTGCCCGGCGTGGATAGGTGGGGTGGAAGTGATGATTTTAAAATTTCATCTAAGGGGTTAGATGAGGGGATGGCGGTGGTAATGGTGTCAGTGTGTAGGTCTGGGACCGAAGCTCACAACTTTGTCAACATCTCATCAGCATCCCTGCCCCTAATTTTGCACCCCTTTCTCCCTCCCTCTCATCTCTTCCTCGCCCCTCCCTGCCGTTCCCCCTAATTTCCTGCCCACTCCATTCCCCCCTGCCTCCTTCGTCTACCTCTTCACACCCCTTCACACATACACGGCTGTGGCTGTGGTGCTTCTGTCTCGCGTCTCCTCCTGCTTCTCCACGCTCGACTGTGGCTGTGGCGTTTCACGCTGCCAGTCCAAAGCTGCTGCCAAGACAGGAACGGCCAAGTACCAGGTAAGAGAGGTGGCAGTAGGGGTGGCGGAGCCGGTTGGGGGATGTGGCACAGTTGGTAGGGGTATGTGGCATCATGTGACATGAGGTGACGTCATGTTGGTCATGCATAACCGTGGTCCACAGGCCATCCGGGCATGACTGACGATCACATATGCGTCTAAACCTCTCAGTGTGCATGCCTCGTTCTCTTCTCTCACCCTCTCTGACCCCGCTTCAACCTTTCTCACCCATTTCATCCTTATGATTCTCACCCCTCTACAATTATCCTCACCCCGTTGCACCCCCTTTTCCTCACCTGTACTCATCCTTTCTCGCACCTTCTCACCCGCTCTTCCCCCTTTCCAACCCTTCACACCAGGTTCCACCCTATCTCACCTCTTTTCCACCCCTTCTCACCCCTTCTCATCTCACCGCCAGTGGGAGATCATGCGGTCCATGGGCATGTCAGACGAGGAGATCAAGCCCTTCAAAGACCCTGCGCACTGGCTCACCTACTTCCCCCCTATCGCTGTGGTATGTACCATGTATATGCTGCTGCTGCTGCCGCCGCTGCTGCTACTGCTCTCTGCTATGCTTTGCTCTGAATCGTCTCGGAATTAGTCCTTGCTGCTCACTGGCTCACCAGCTTTCCCCGTTTTCATTCTGTGGCACCTTTACATTTCTCCTTGAACCCTTTCGGTCCCCTTACCATCTGTCTTTCCATATTCCCCCATTGCGCATGCTCTCAGGACGATCTCAAGGCGTTTGGGCTGGGAGTGGACTGGCGCCGTTCTTTCATCACCACGGACATGAACCCCTACTATGACTCCTTTGCACGCTGGCACCTGCAGACACTCTACAACAAGGGCAAGGTAGGTGGCACGTTGATGGGTGCATGTTGATTGATGCACATAGGTAGGTGGGACCGTTCCTTCCATCACCACGGACATGAACCCCCACTATGACTCCTTTGCTCGCTGGCACCTGCAGTCGCTGTACAACAAGGGCAAGGTAGGTGGCATGGGCAAGGTGGGTGCAGGCTGATGGGTGCACATAGGTGGGTGTCCCCCTCCCTCATCACCACGGACATGAACCCCCACTATGACTCCTTTGCTCGCTGGCACCTGCAGTCTCTTTACAACAAGGGCAAGGTGCGTGTGAGGCGTGGCATGTAAATAGGAGCTTGTTGATGGGTGTTCCTTCCTGCACGTCTCACCCTCTCGCCTCTGGATGGGCATCTGTGTGCGTACCATAACAGGGTGAATATGTTTTTTTTGAGAATTCTAAAAAAAAAAAGGATGGGCATCTGTGCGCGTACCATGACAGGGCGTGCCTCGCTCTCACTCACTCCTCCCTCCCCCCACTCCACTCCACCCCCTTGAATCTCCGCTGCTCTTCCCCTTGCTCTTCCGCTGATCACCAGGTGGTGAAGGACCGGCGCTACACCATCTTCTCGCAGCTGGACGGGCAGCCCTGTGCGGACCATGACCGGGCGTGCCTTCCCCTCGCTCCATCTCTACCCCTATTTCCTCCCTCTTGCTCTCCCTCCCTCTTGCTCTCCCTCCCCGCTCCCCCCCACCAGGTGGTGAAGGATCGGCGCTACACCATCTTCTCGCCTCTGGACGGGCAGCCCTGTGCGGACCATGACAGGGCGTCAGGGGAGGGCGTACTGCCTCAGGAGTACACGCTCATCAAGATGCAAGTCGTGCCGCCGCTCACAGGTAAGTGGTGTGGTGTGGTGTGGTGTGTCATAAACCCTTCTAGGCCTTGTGCTCTAGCGCACCATCACAGAGCCTCAAGGGAGGGGAGGGCTGTCAGGGGAGGGCGTGCTGCCTCAGGAGTACATGCTCATCAAGATGCAAGTCGTGCCGCCGCTCACAGGTAACCACGGGCAGGGGTGTGAGGGGAGGGAGTTCTGCCCCAGGAGTACACGCTCATTAAGATGCAAGTCGTGCCGCCGCTCACAGGTGTGTTTTTTTAACTAGCTTTTCTAGCACAAGCTATATGTGCTACTCACTCACGTATTCTTTCCCTCAGTACTCACGTTTCCCCCCCTCCTCCTCCCCCCCCCTCCCTTCCCCCCAATTCTCCCAGCCTCCCTCCCATCCTTCAAAATCCCAAAACCCCAAAAATAGCAGATTTCCTGTTTTCCTCCCACGCGACCCCCAACCAATGCCAGGCAAGCTCGAGGCTCTTGCAGGCAGAAATGTTTTCCTCGCCGCTGCCACGCTGCGCCCGGAGACCATGTACGGGCAGACAAACGCTTGGGTGCTGCCTGACGGGCAGTATGGCGCGTTTGAAGTGAACGAAGCGGGCGACGTGTTTGTGGTAACCAAGCGATCGGCTCTGAACCTCTCCTACCAGTTTCACTCCAAGGTGAAGCAAGCACCCACTGTGTTCCGAGCAACCCCGGTCTTGGTAGTGGCTATTTTGTCACTAATGTATCACCCGTGCCTTCCATCCCTCAGCCGTATACTATCATTCTCTGTCCCCCCAAGAGTTTGGCAAGCCGCAGTGGCTGCTGGAACTGTCAGGACATGACCTGATTAAACTCTTCACCACCCACCCAGAACCACTCATTACCCAACTCAACCCCTTCACCTGTGCTGGCCTCCTCTCTCCAACGTGGTCTTCCTCCCTGCAGGAGTTCGGCAAGCCGCACTGCCTGCTGGAGCTGACGGGGCACGACCTGATTGGGCTGCCTCTCAAGGCGCCTCTGACGCCCAACCCGCTCACCATCCTCACGGACAAAGGTGCGTTGCTCACCATCCTCACGGACAAAGGTGCGTTGCTCACCATCCTCACGGACAAAGGTGCGTTGCTCACCATCCTCACGGACAAAGGTGCGTTGCTCACCATCCTCACGGACAAAGGTGCGTTGCTCACCATCCTCACGGACAAAGGTGCGTTGCTCACCATCCTCACGGACAAAGGTGCGTTGCTCACCATCCTCACGGACAAAGGTGCGTTGCTCACCATCCTCACGGACAAAGGTGCGTTGCTCACCATCCTCACGGACAAAGGTGCGTTGCTCACCATCCTCACGGACAAAGGTGCGTTGCTCACCATCCTCACGGACAAAGGTGCGTTGCTCACCATCCTCACGGACAAAGGTGCGTTGCTCACCATCCTCACGGACAAAGGTGCGTTGCTCACCATCCTCACGGACAAAGGTGCGTTGCTCACCATCCTCACGGACAAAGGTGCGTTGCTCACCATCCTCACGGACAAAGGTGCGTTGCTCACCATCCTCACGGACAAAGGTGCGTTGCTCACCATCCTCACGGACAAAGGTGCGTTGCTCACCATCCTCACGGACAAAGGTGCGTTGCTCACCATCCTCACGGACAAAGGTGCGTTGCTCACCATCCTCACGGACAAAGGTGCGTTGCTCACCATCCTCACGGACAAAGGTGCGTTGCTCACCATCCTCACGGACAAAGGTGCGTTGCTCACCATCCTCACGGACAAAGGTGCGTTGCTCACCATCCTCACGGACAAAGGTGCGTTGCTCACCATCCTCACGGACAAAGGTGCGTTGCTCACCATCCTCACGGACAAAGGTGCGTTGCTCACCATCCTCACGGACAAAGGTGCGTTGCTCACCATCCTCACGGACAAAGGTGCGTTGCTCACCATCCTCACGGACAAAGGTGCGTTGCTCACCATCCTCACGGACAAAGGTGCGTTGCTCACCATCCTCACGGACAAAGGTGCGTTGCTCACCATCCTCACGGACAAAGGTGCGTTGCTCACCATCCTCACGGACAAAGGTGCGTTGCTCACCATCCTCACGGACAAAGGTGCGTTGCTCACCATCCTCACGGACAAAGGTGCGTTGCTCACCATCCTCACGGACAAAGGTGCGTTGCTCACCATCCTCACGGACAAAGGTGCGTTGCTCACCATCCTCACGGACAAAGGTGCGTTGCTCACCATCCTCACGGACAAAGGTGCGTTGCTCACCATCCTCACGGACAAAGGTGCGTTGCTCACCATCCTCACGGACAAAGGTGCGTTGCTCACCATCCTCACGGACAAAGGTGCGTTGCTCACCATCCTCACGGACAAAGGTGCGTTGCTCACCATCCTCACGGACAAAGGTGCGTTGCTCACCATCCTCACGGACAAAGGTGCGTTGCTCACCATCCTCACGGACAAAGGTACGTTGCTCACCATCCTCACGGACAAAGGTGCGTTGCTCACCATCCTCACGGACAAAGGTGCGTTGCTCACCATCCTCACGGACAAAGGTGCGTTGCTCACCATCCTCACGGACAAAGGTGCGTTGCTCACCATCCTCACGGACAAAGGTGCGTTGCTCACCATCCTCACGGACAAAGGTGCGTTGCTCACCATCCTCATGGACAAAGGTGCGTTGCTCACCATCCTCACGGACAAAGGTGCGTTGCTCACCATCCTCACGGACAAAGGTGCGTTGCTCACCATCCTCACGGACAAAGGTGCGTTGCTCACCATCCTCACGGACAAAGGTGCGTTGCTCACCATCCTCACGGACAAAGGTGCGTTGCTCACCATCCTCACGGACAAAGGTGCGTTGCTCACCATCCTCACGGACAAAGGTGCGTTGCTCACCATCCTCACGGACAAAGGTGCGTTGCTCACCATCCTCACGGACAAAGGTGCGTTGCTCACCATCCTCACGGACAAAGGTGCGTTGCTCACCATCCTCACGGACAAAGGTGCGTTGCTCACCATCCTCACGGACAAAGGTGCGTTGCTCACCATCCTCACGGACAAAGGTGCGTTGCTCACCATCCTCACGGACAAAGGTGCGTTGCTCACCATCCTCACGGACAAAGGTGCGTTGCTCACCATCCTCACGGACAAAGGTGCGTTGCTCACCATCCTCACGGACAAAGGTGCGTTGCTCACCATCCTCACGGACAAAGGTGCGTTGCTCACCATCCTCACGGACAAAGGTGCGTTGCTCACCATCCTCACGGACAAAGGTGCGTTGCTCACCATCCTCACGGACAAAGGTGCGTTGCTCACCATCCTCACGGACAAAGGTGCGTTGCTCACCATCCTCACGGACAAAGGTGCGTTGCTCACCATCCTCACGGACAAAGGTGCGTTGCTCACCATCCTCACGGACAAAGGTGCGTTGCTCACCATCCTCACGGACAAAGGTGCGTTGCTCACCATCCTCACGGACAAAGGTGCGTTGCTCACCATCCTCACGGACAAAGGTGCGTTGCTCACCATCCTCACGGACAAAGGTGCGTTGCTCACCATCCTCACGGACAAAGGTGCGTTGCTCACCATCCTCACGGACAAAGGTGCGTTGCTCACCATCCTCACGGACAAAGGTGCGTTGCTCACCATCCTCACGGACAAAGGTGCGTTGCTCACCATCCTCACGGACAAAGGTGCGTTGCTCACCATCCTCACGGACAAAGGTGCGTTGCTCACCATCCTCACGGACAAAGGTGCGTTGCTCACCATCCTCACGGACAAAGGTGCGTTGCTCACCATCCTCACGGACAAAGGTGCGTTGCTCACCATCCTCACGGACAAAGGTGCGTTGCTCACCATCCTCACGGACAAAGGTGCGTTGCTCACCATCCTCACGGACAAAGGTGCGTTGCTCACCATCCTCACGGACAAAGGTGCGTTGCTCACCATCCTCACGGACAAAGGTGCGTTGCTCACCATCCTCACGGACAAAGGTGCGTTGCTCACCATCCTCACGGACAAAGGTGCGTTGCTCACCATCCTCACGGACAAAGGTGCGTTGCTCACCATCCTCACGGACAAAGGTGCGTTGCTCACCATCCTCACGGACAAAGGTGCGTTGCTCACCATCCTCACGGACAAAGGTGCGTTGCTCACCATCCTCACGGACAAAGGTGCGTTGCTCACCATCCTCACGGACAAAGGTGCGTTGCTCACCATCCTCACGGACAAAGGTGCGTTGCTCACCATCCTCACGGACAAAGGTGCGTTGCTCACCATCCTCACGGACAAAGGTGCGTTGCTCACCATCCTCACGGACAAAGGTGCGTTGCTCACCATCCTCACGGACAAAGGTGCGTTGCTCACCATCCTCACGGACAAAGGTGCGTTGCTCACCATCCTCACGGACAAAGGTGCGTTGCTCACCATCCTCACGGACAAAGGTGCGTTGCTCACCATCCTCACGGACAAAGGTGCGTTGCTCACCATCCTCACGGACAAAGGTGCGTTGCTCACCATCCTCACGGACAAAGGTGCGTTGCTCACCATCCTCACGGACAAAGGTGCGTTGCTCACCATCCTCACGGACAAAGGTGCGTTGCTCACCATCCTCACGGACAAAGGTGCGTTGCTCACCATCCTCACGGACAAAGGTGCGTTGCTCACCATCCTCACGGACAAAGGTGCGTTGCTCACCATCCTCACGGACAAAGGTGCGTTGCTCACCATCCTCACGGACAAAGGTGCGTTGCTCACCATCCTCACGGACAAAGGTGCGTTGCTCACCATCCTCACGGACAAAGGTGCGTTGCTCACCATCCTCACGGACAAAGGTGCGTTGCTCACCATCCTCACGGACAAAGGTGCGTTGCTCACCATCCTCACGGACAAAGGTGCGTTGCTCACCATCCTCACGGACAAAGGTGCGTTGCTCACCATCCTCACGGACAAAGGTGCGTTGCTCACCATCCTCACGGACAAAGGTGCGTTGCTCACCATCCTCACGGACAAAGGTGCGTTGCTCACCATCCTCACGGACAAAGGTGCGTTGCTCACCATCCTCACGGACAAAGGTGCGTTGCTCACCATCCTCACGGACAAAGGTGCGTTGCTCACCATCCTCACGGACAAAGGTGCGTTGCTCACCATCCTCACGGACAAAGGTGCGTTGCTCACCATCCTCACGGACAAAGGTGCGTTGCTCACCATCCTCACGGACAAAGGTGCGTTGCTCACCATCCTCACGGACAAAGGTGCGTTGCTCACCATCCTCACGGACAAAGGTGCGTTGCTCACCATCCTCACGGACAAAGGTGCGTTGCTCACCATCCTCACGGACAAAGGTGCGTTGCTCACCATCCTCACGGACAAAGGTGCGTTGCTCACCATCCTCACGGACAAAGGTGCGTTGCTCACCATCCTCACGGACAAAGGTGCGTTGCTCACCATCCTCACGGACAAAGGTGCGTTGCTCACCATCCTCACGGACAAAGGTGCGTTGCTCACCATCCTCACGGACAAAGGTGCGTTGCTCACCATCCTCACGGACAAAGGTGCGTTGCTCACCATCCTCACGGACAAAGGTGCGTTGCTCACCATCCTCACGGACAAAGGTGCGTTGCTCACCATCCTCACGGACAAAGGTGCGTTGCTCACCATCCTCACGGACAAAGGTGCGTTGCTCACCATCCTCACGGACAAAGGTGCGTTGCTCACCATCCTCACGGACAAAGGTGCGTTGCTCACCATCCTCACGGACAAAGGTGCGTTGCTCACCATCCTCACGGACAAAGGTGCGTTGCTCACCATCCTCACGGACAAAGGTGCGTTGCTCACCATCCTCACGGACAAAGGTGCGTTGCTCACCATCCTCACGGACAAAGGTGCGTTGCTCACCATCCTCACGGACAAAGGTGCGTTGCTCACCATCCTCACGGACAAAGGTGCGTTGCTCACCATCCTCACGGACAAAGGTGCGTTGCTCACCATCCTCACGGACAAAGGTGCGTTGCTCACCATCCTCACGGACAAAGGTGCGTTGCTCACCATCCTCACGGACAAAGGTGCGTTGCTCACCATCCTCACGGACAAAGGTGCGTTGCTCACCATCCTCACGGACAAAGGTGCGTTGCTCACCATCCTCACGGACAAAGGTGCGTTGCTCACCATCCTCACGGACAAAGGTGCGTTGCTCACCATCCTCACGGACAAAGGTGCGTTGCTCACCATCCTCACGGACAAAGGTGCGTTGCTCACCATCCTCACGGACAAAGGTGCGTTGCTCACCATCCTCACGGACAAAGGTGCGTTGCTCACCATCCTCACGGACAAAGGTGCGTTGCTCACCATCCTCACGGACAAAGGTGCGTTGCTCACCATCCTCACGGACAAAGGTGCGTTGCTCACCATCCTCACGGACAAAGGTGCGTTGCTCACCATCCTCACGGACAAAGGTGCGTTGCTCACCATCCTCACGGACAAAGGTGCGTTGCTCACCATCCTCACGGACAAAGGTGCGTTGCTCACCATCCTCACGGACAAAGGTGCGTTGCTCACCATCCTCACGGACAAAGGTGCGTTGCTCACCATCCTCACGGACAAAGGTGCGTTGCTCACCATCCTCACGGACAAAGGTGCGTTGCTCACCATCCTCACGGACAAAGGTGCGTTGCTCACCATCCTCACGGACAAAGGTGCGTTGCTCACCATCCTCACGGACAAAGGTGCGTTGCTCACCATCCTCACGGACAAAGGTGCGTTGCTCACCATCCTCACGGACAAAGGTGCGTTGCTCACCATCCTCACGGACAAAGGTGCGTTGCTCACCATCCTCACGGACAAAGGTGCGTTGCTCACCATCCTCACGGACAAAGGTGCGTTGCTCACCATCCTCACGGACAAAGGTGCGTTGCTCACCATCCTCACGGACAAAGGTGCGTTGCTCACCATCCTCACGGACAAAGGTGCGTTGCTCACCATCCTCACGGACAAAGGTGCGTTGCTCACCATCCTCACGGACAAAGGTGCGTTGCTCACCATCCTCACGGACAAAGGTGCGTTGCTCACCATCCTCACGGACAAAGGTGCGTTGCTCACCATCCTCACGGACAAAGGTGCGTTGCTCACCATCCTCACGGACAAAGGTGCGTTGCTCACCATCCTCACGGACAAAGGTGCGTTGCTCACCATCCTCACGGACAAAGGTGCGTTGCTCACCATCCTCACGGACAAAGGTGCGTTGCTCACCATCCTCACGGACAAAGGTGCGTTGCTCACCATCCTCACGGACAAAGGTGCGTTGCTCACCATCCTCACGGACAAAGGTGCGTTGCTCACCATCCTCACGGACAAAGGTGCGTTGCTCACCATCCTCACGGACAAAGGTGCGTTGCTCACCATCCTCACGGACAAAGGTGCGTTGCTCACCATCCTCACGGACAAAGGTGCGTTGCTCACCATCCTCACGGACAAAGGTGCGTTGCTCACCATCCTCACGGACAAAGGTGCGTTGCTCACCATCCTCACGGACAAAGGTGCGTTGCTCACCATCCTCACGGACAAAGGTGCGTTGCTCACCATCCTCACGGACAAAGGTGCGTTGCTCACCATCCTCACGGACAAAGGTGCGTTGCTCACCATCCTCACGGACAAAGGTGCGTTGCTCACCATCCTCACGGACAAAGGTGCGTTGCTCACCATCCTCACGGACAAAGGTGCGTTGCTCACCATCCTCACGGACAAAGGTGCGTTGCTCACCATCCTCACGGACAAAGGTGCGTTGCTCACCATCCTCACGGACAAAGGTGCGTTGCTCACCATCCTCACGGACAAAGGTGCGTTGCTCACCATCCTCACGGACAAAGGTGCGTTGCTCACCATCCTCACGGACAAAGGTGCGTTGCTCACCACACCATCCTCACGGACAAAGGTGCGTTGCTCACCATCCTCACGGACAAAGGTGCGTTGCTCACCATCCTCACGGACAAAGGTGCGTTGCTCACCATCCTCACGGACAAAGGTGCGTTGCTCACCATCCTCACGGACAAAGGTGCGTTGCTCACCATCCTCACGGACAAAGGTGCGTTGCTCACCATCCTCACGGACAAAGGTGCGTTGCTCACCATCCTCACGGACAAAGGTGCGTTGCTCACCATCCTCACGGACAAAGGTGCGTTGCTCACCATCCTCACGGACAAAGGTGCGTTGCTCACCATCCTCACGGACAAAGGTGCGTTGCTCACCATCCTCACGGACAAAGGTGCGTTGCTCACCATCCTCACGGACAAAGGTGCGTTGCTCACCATCCTCACGGACAAAGGTGCGTTGCTCACCATCCTCACGGACAAAGGTGCGTTGCTCACCATCCTCACGGACAAAGGTGCGTTGCTCACCATCCTCACGGACAAAGGTGCGTTGCTCACCATCCTCACGGACAAAGGTGCGTTGCTCACCATCCTCACGGACAAAGGTGCGTTGCTCACCATCCTCACGGACAAAGGTGCGTTGCTCACCATCCTCACGGACAAAGGTGCGTTGCTCACCATCCTCACGGACAAAGGTGCGTTGCTCACCATCCTCACGGACAAAGGTGCGTTGCTCACCATCCTCACGGACAAAGGTGCGTTGCTCACCATCCTCACGGACAAAGGTGCGTTGCTCACCATCCTCACGGACAAAGGTGCGTTGCTCACCATCCTCACGGACAAAGGTGCGTTGCTCACCATCCTCACGGACAAAGGTGCGTTGCTCACCATCCTCACGGACAAAGGTGCGTTGCTCACCATCCTCACGGACAAAGGTGCGTTGCTCACCATCCTCACGGACAAAGGTGCGTTGCTCACCATCCTCACGGACAAAGGTGCGTTGCTCACCATCCTCACGGACAAAGGTGCGTTGCTCACCATCCTCACGGACAAAGGTGCGTTGCTCACCATCCTCACGGACAAAGGTGCGTTGCTCACCATCCTCACGGACAAAGGTGCGTTGCTCACCATCCTCACGGACAAAGGTGCGTTGCTCACCATCCTCACGGACAAAGGTGCGTTGCTCACCATCCTCACGGACAAAGGTGCGTTGCTCACCATCCTCACGGACAAAGGTGCGTTGCTCACCATCCTCACGGACAAAGGTGCGTTGCTCACCATCCTCACGGACAAAGGTGCGTTGCTCACCATCCTCACGGACAAAGGTGCGTTGCTCACCATCCTCACGGACAAAGGTGCGTTGCTCACCATCCTCACGGACAAAGGTGCGTTGCTCACCATCCTCACGGACAAAGGTGCGTTGCTCACCATCCTCACGGACAAAGGTGCGTTGCTCACCATCCTCACGGACAAAGGTGCGTTGCTCACCATCCTCACGGACAAAGGTGCGTTGCTCACCATCCTCACGGACAAAGGTGCGCTGCTCACCATCCTCACGGACAAAGGTGCGCTGCTCACCATCCTCACGGACAAAGGTGCGTTGCTCACCATCCTCACGGACAAAGGTGCGTTGCTCACCATCCTCACGGACAAAGGTGCGTTGCTCACCATCCTCACGGACAAAGGTGCGTTGCTCACCATCCTCACGGACAAAGGTGCGTTGCTCACCATCCTCACGGACAAAGGTGCGTTGCTCACCATCCTCACGGACAAAGGTGCGTTGCTCACCATCCTCACGGACAAAGGTGCGTTGCTCACCCCATGCTCATCAAAGGTATCTCGTGCCCAAGAGTCCTTTCGGAAACAATGCCCCTTGTGAAATGGAGCTGGAGAGTTGAGAGTTTATTTGCAATCCCCTTCCTCATCATCTACATTTGCCACTTTCTCACTTGGATCCTCTCTCCTCTCTGTGTGTCTCTTGCACTTGTCCCCTACCACTGCCACATCACATGCACCTGACATGACGTACATGCATGGCACATGCATGCAGGCACGAGGATGGCGACGAGTGTGCCCAGCGATTCACCAGACGACTACATGGCTCTTGTCCTCTCCGGCTCTCCTCCCCTCTCACTCACTCTTCTGCCCCTGTATACTCTCCCCCCCCCCCCCCCCCCCCCCCCCCACCTGCAGGCACGGGAGTGGTGACGAGTGTGCCCAGTGATGCACCAGATGACTACATGGCACTGCAGGACCTCAAGAGCAAGCCGGGTATGCATACATACATACGTACAAGCATGCATGTGTGCATAAGGTGTGGAATGGCGGCACCACACCAACGAGTGTGCCCAGCGATGCACCAGATGAGTACATGGCTCTGCAGGGCCTCAAGAGCAAGCTCGGTGAGTCGTGTGGTACATGCATACGTAGATTCATTCGTACAACTGTACGTACATGCACATGCACATGCATGCACATAAATACCTGCATAGGCTTTCCCCCATCAGTTTCCCCATCAGTTTCCCTATCAGTTTCCCCATCAGGTTCAGCATCAGGTTCAGCATCAGGTTCTGATGGTGCATATCCCTGCCCACTCTTACTCCATCCATTTCTATCCATTCCCATAGCCGTCCCCATCCTCATCCCCATCCCCATATCATGCCCATCCATCCATACTCCGTCCGAGCGACCCCCAGCCCTGCGAGGGTCAACGTGAAGGAAGAGTGGGTGTTGGCCTTTGACGTCATCTCTTATTGCACTGGCTCATTTCCCTTGTCCACTCCTCCACTCCTTTGCACCGTTCCAGCTCCTGGCGTACTGTCCCCAACCTCACCCCACCCCACCCCACCCCACCCCACCCCACCTCACCCCGCCCCAGCCCTGCGAGCAAAGTTCAACGTGAAGGACGAGTGGGTGCTGCCCTTCGAGGTGATCTGCTCTTGCACGTGCTCCGTCCCTGCCCTTTCTCCACTCCTCCACCCCTCTGTACCGTTGCTGCTCCTGGTTTACTGTTCCCAACCCCAACCCAACCCACCCCACCCCACCCCACCGCACCCCAGCCCTGCGAGCCAAGTTCAACGTGAAGGATGAGTGGGTGCTGCCATTCGAGGTCATCCCCATTATAAACATCCCCGAGTTTGGCGATGCAGCGGCAGTCAAAGTGTGCCAGGACCTCAAGATCCAGAGCCAGAACGACAAGGAGAAGCTGGCCGAGGCTAAGAGACTCACTTACCTCAAGGTGGGTGACTGGCTAAGATGTATCTCAAGGTGAGTGAATGGCTAAGACTTATCTTAAGGTGGGTGAATGGCTAAGACTTATCTCAAGGTGAGTGCAGAAGAGCAATGCATCCTTGGTGCACTGAGGTTTGAGTCACAAAGACCTACTGATCACAGGTGGCACGGTGTCTATCAAAACTGCACTGTTGCTTCTGTTCTGAGTTTCCCTTCTCCCACTTGTCCAGTGTTGCTCAGCCCAAACACAATCATTCCTCTTCCATGTCTTTCCTTCATCCCGTGCGTGCAGGGTTTCACGGACGGAGTGATGCTGGTGGGCGAGCTCAAGGGGACCAAGGTGCAGGACGCCAAGCCGCAGATCAAGAAGGTATGTGCACCCTGTGGTGATGTCAGCTGATTTCTTTTGTTGAGGCGCCTTAAAAGAAACAGGACGGCAAGCCACAAATCAAGAAGGTGCATGCGCCACAGAATGGTGTTGTCTCAGAACGAACAAGTCTGTGTCAAGGTCTGGATTGAGTGTGTTCTTGCGCATACGCACATCGGAGTGGTACCTGACTATTCCTCTCCGCACCCTTCCCCTGCTCTTGTTCCCTCTCCACTTCCCTCCTCCCGCGAACTGTTGATTAAGCGCGGTGAGAGAAGTGCCATGCCATACAGCGAGCCAGAGAAGCGGG
Organism: Closterium sp. Naga37s-1; assembly: GCA_947471745.1. Lineage (NCBI taxonomy): Eukaryota > Viridiplantae > Streptophyta > Zygnematophyceae > Desmidiales > Closteriaceae > Closterium > Closterium sp. Naga37s-1. The sequence goes on from CANJKZ010000966.1 coordinate 2,410,123, forward strand.
TTGTTTGACGGTCATGGGACGAGTGTGTGGTGGCGCTGGCTGACCAGTGGTACCTCACATACGGCTTCCCTCTCCCTTCCTTCTCCCTCCCTCCAGTTGTTGATCGGAAGAGGTGAGACAGTGCCCTACAGCGAGCCAAAATAGTGAGTCACATCGCGGTCGGGAGACGAGTGCGTGGTGGCGCTGACGGATCAGTGGTACCTCACGTACTGGTCTTGCCTCTCCCCCACTTCTCCTCCCCCCTACAGCTTCTGGTTGAACGAGGTGAAGCAGTACCCTACAGTGAACCAGAGAAGAGGGTGACATCGCGGTCAGGAGATGAGTGTGTGGTGGCTCTCACAGACCAGTGGTACCTCACGTACGGCGAGGAGCAGTGGCGCGCCCTGGCAGAGGAGTGCCTTGCGGGCATGCAGCTTTACAACGAGGAGACCCGGCACGGGTTCCAGCACACGCTGGGGTGGCTTGATAGGGTGAGATATTGTGGAAGGAATGGGGATGGGCGGAATGAGAGGGAAGGGAGGGGGCACGGGAGAAAGGGCGCTGGCAGAGGAGTGTCTGGCGGGCATGCAGCTTTACAACAAGGAGACGCGGCACGGGTTCCAGCACACGCTGGGGTGGCATGACAGGGTGAGTGAGAGATTGTGTGAAGGATAGGGGTGGGCTGGGCGAAAGAAAGGGAATGGAGGGGGCGTGCAGTGCAGGGAAAGGGCGCTGACAGAGGAGTGTCTGGCGGGCATGCAGCTTTACAACGAGAAGACGAGGCATGGGTTCCAGCGCACGCTGGGATGGCTTGATAGGGTGAGTGGGCGGTTGGGGAATAGGGGAGGGAGCAGGGCAGTAGGGTGTGCTGTGCAGGCAGAGGAGTGTCTGGCGGGCATGCAGCTGTACAACAAGGAGACGCGGCACGGGTTCCAGCACACTCTGGGATGGCTGGATAGGGTGAGATAGTGAGGGTGATAGGGTGAGAGATGGGGGGGGAGGAGAATAGGGGTGGACGGATAGGAAGGAAATGGAGGGGGTGTCTCGCTATTTATCCTTCCATGGCCCCCGTGGGTGTTTCTGTGGTCTAATCCTCGATCTTCCTTCCTCTGCCTCCTTTTTCGTCCCTTCCCTGTCCTGTCCCAGTGGGCGTGCTCGCGCTCCTTCGGCCTGGGCACGCGCATCCCGTGGGACCCGCAGTTCCTCATTGAGTCGCTCTCTGATATTCCTGCCGCAACTCTTCCTCCCATTTTCCCCTCTTTCCCTCCTCCCTCCCATCTCCCAGTGGGCGTGCTCACGTTCCTTCGGCCTGGGCACGCGCATCCCGTGGGACCCACAGTTCCTCATTGAGTCGCTCTCCGACAGCACCATCTACATGGCCTACTACACGCTCTCGCATATTCTCCAGGTGAGATGGGTGGGTTGAGTGCGGTGATTCAGGCACCCAGATGAGTGAGGTGTCTTATGAGTCGCTGTCTGACAGCACCATCTACATGGCCTACTACACGCTCTCTCACATCCTGCAGGTGAGTAAGATGGGTTTGAGTGCGATCCTTCAGGTGCACCTGCTGATTGACTTTTGGGAATTCTCAGAAGTGACTTTGATATGCTGTCACACAGCACAGCACCACCTATACGGCCACATGCTGTCTCACATCACATCACATCCTCCATGTGATGTGAGGTTTCAGGTGAGTCCTCTTCCGTGAAGAGCACTCAACCTGACTCTCATGCCTTCCCCTCCGCTCCTCAATCACCGCCCACTGTCCCCCCCCATGCAGGAGGGAGACATCTTTGGCACGTCAGGCAAGCAGAGCATCAAACCGGAGCACCTCTCCCACGCAGAGCGCTCAACCTGACTGCAACTCCCACGCCTTCCACTTCCACTCGTCAATCCCCCCCGTACTTGCCTCTTAATCAGGAGGGAGACATCTTTGGCACGTCATTCAAGCAGAGCATCAAGCCGGAGCACCTCTCCCATGAAATGCACTCGGCCTGACTGCCTCTCCCATCCCATGCATTCCCCTGCTCTCGCCAATCACCCCCTATTTACACTTAATCAGGAGGGCGACATCTTTGGCACGTCAGGCAAGCAGAGCATCAAGCCGGAGCACCTCTCCCACGCCCTCTGGGACCATCTGCTGCAGGGCACTCCCAAGCCCGCCGATTGCCCTGTGCCTGATGACGTGCTGCAGGTGAGGGCAGTGAAGCAGATGAAGGTAGAGATACGGTGGTGTGTGTGTGTGTGAGGCGAGGAGGAGGAGCAGGTGAGGGAGATGAGGCACATAGGGTGGCGTGTGTCAAGCCTGGGACCATCTGCTGCAGGGCGCTCCCAAGCCTGCCGATTGCCCTGTGCCTGATGACGTGCTGCAGGTGAGGGGTGTGAGGGAGATGGGGCCACTGGGGTGGTGTGCGTGAGGCAGAGGAGGAAGAGCAGGTGAGGGAGATGGGTGGGTGTAGGTGAGGCAGTAAGTGTGTGCAGGTGAATGGTCGCTTCTCCTTTATGAGGTCGGCTGTGCACCCTGCTCCCCTCTGGGACCATCTGCTGCTGGGCGTGCCCAAGCCCGACGACTGCCCTGTCCCTGATGATGTGCTGCAGGTGAGGGGTGTGAGGGCAATTGGCGAGTGAATGACAGGAGCGGATGTGGTAGTGACGCTGTTTGATTTGAGCAGCCAGACCGGAATTTAGTGGGTGTTGGTCATTGTTCCACACTGTTTCTATCTTCTTGTCTCCTAAACTAAACCCCCCTTAAACCCCTGAACCCTTGACAGCCCGCGCGGGCGGAGTTTGAGTACTGGTACCCGTTTGACCTGTGCGTGTCGGGGAAGGACCTAACACCCACCTCACCCTCTGGCTCTTCCTTCTCCTCAAACCTCCCCCCCAAACCCCCCCAAACCCCCCCAAACCCCTCCAAACCCCTGAACCCCCTTGACAGCGTGCGCGGGCGGAGTTTGAGTACTGGCACCCGTTTGACCCGTTTCACATTTTGTCTTCCTTCTGTTCCCGAATCCCCAAACCCTCTTGACATGGCAGCGTGCGTGGGCGGAGTTTGAGTACTGGTACCCGTTTGACCTGCGCGTGTCGGGGAAGGACCTAACACCCACCTCACCCTCTGGCTCTTCCTTCTCCTCAAACCTCCCCCCCAAACCCCCCCAAACCCCCCCAAACCCCTCCAAACCCCTCCAAACCCCTGAACCCCCTTGACAGCGTGCGCGGGCGGAGTTTGAGTACTGGTACCCGTTTGACCCGTTTCACATTTTGTCTTCCTTCTGTTCCCGAATCCCCAAACCCTCTTGACATGGCAGCGTGCACGGGCGGAGTTTGAGTACTGGTACCCGTTTGACCTGCGCGTGATCAACAACCACCTCACCTTCGCCCTCTTCCTTTCCTCCCCCCAAACCCCCCAAAACCCCGGAACCCGTGGCAGCGTGCACGTGCGGAGTTTGAGTACTGGTACCCGTTTGACCTGCGAGTGTCGGGGAAGGATCTGATCAACAACCATCTCACCTTCGCCATCTACAATCACACCGCCATGTTCCCCAAGGTTCGTTTCGTTATAAGCACTGCCACCTCTATACAATCACATTGCAATCACACCGCCGTGTTCCCCAAGGTTCGTTATAAGTATGCAGCTTTATTAATTTTGCGCGTTATGTCTCCAATTCTATTCATGTAAGCTGAGCTTGCGGCAATAGGTGGTACAATGCGTTTGCCTTTGGATGGGATGGGACGGGTTGTGCCTTGTCCTGATTCGTATGCCTCTCATCATGGTCACACTTTCACGCTCCTGTCACCACACCACACCCTACACCACACCACACCCTACACCACACCGCACGCTACACCACCCCACACCCCACACCACCCCACACCCTACACCACGCCACACCACACCACACCACACAACAGGAGCAATGGCCAAGGGGATTCCGCACCAACGGGCATCTGCTGCTCAACTCCGAAAAGATGTCAAAGTCGACCGGCAACTTCAAGACCATCCGCCAGGCCATCGGTGAGATGTGCTGTCACGCATGCCCCTTTATGCGTGCTACTAGGTTGGATAGGGTATGTCTCTCTTTTTGACTGGGAGGCCATCTGCTGCTCAGCTTGGAGAAGATGTCCCAATCCACGGCAACTTCAAGTCCATCCGCCAGGCCATCGGTATGTCCTCACATTACACCCCTTTCCCACCTGATGGGCTGCATGTAGGTTACCAGGGTGTGTGTCTGTGCGCGCCCATGTTGACTTGAAGGCCATTTCATCTGCTGCTCAACTCGGAGAAGATGTCCAAGTCGACTGGCAACTTCAAGACCATCCGCCAGGCCATTTTTGAGTTTACCAGCTCTTTCCCCGTGTGGTAGATTGTATGTAGGTTACAAGGTTAGGTACGGTGTGTGTCCCTGTGTTGCCCCAAAGGAGCCCTCTGCTGCTCAACTCGGAGAAGATGTCCAAATCCACTGGCAACTTCAAGACCATTCGCCAGGCCATTGGCACGTGCTTCGCCCTTGACCTTTACCTGCTTTTATTTATGTTGCCACACGTCTCCCTGGAAGGAGTTTTCTTTGAACTTGACTTGGCTTCACCCTCGCGGATGGGACTTTGACTTGACGTGACACAGCGTTCCCATCCCAGGGCCCTGTTCACTTATCTTTCAACCGCCCTCCCATTGGCCATATCCTGCTCTTCACCCCCTCTTGCAGAGGAGTTCTCATCGGACGCGACTTGCTTTGCCTTGGCTGATGCGGGTGACACTCTGTTCCTTGCACTTGTCCGCTAACCCCTGTCCGGTTGCACACTCCCCCTGCCGTTGCCACCTCCCCCTCCCTCTTCCCCCCTCCTCCTTCAGAGGAGTTCTCTTCGGACGCCACCCGCTTCGCCCTGGCGGATGCAGGAGACACGGTGGATGATGCTAATTTTGTGGAGGAGACTGCCAACGCCGCCATTCTGAGGCTCACAAAGTGAGTCAGCCTGCTTGGGCTGTGGGGTTGCATGGTGAGGTACGGGCAGTTTGCTTTTCAGCTCCATGTGGGCTGGCTTGTGGAATGCAGATGCGAGCGACACGGTGGACGACACAAACTTCGAGGAGACTGCCAACACTTGTGAGGCAACAGTGGATGATCGTGATGCTCACAGAGTAAGAGGAGTTCAGATTGTGAGAGGCTGTTTGAGCTGCACTGAGAGTGGGGCAGAGAGTAGAGTGGGACTTGGGCCGGAGCTTGGGTTGTTAAGTGCTCGTGCGGGTGACACGGTGGATGATGCCGAATTTGTGCAGGAGACTGCCAATTGCTATTCTCAGGCTCATACGCAGTCCTCACCATCTTTCAGTTAGTTCTGTCTTCAACCTGCTCCGTATTCAAATCACCCTCTGCTTGGTGGTGCTGTCCACCAATCTTATCAACTCACAGGGAGATGACGTGGATGGAGGAGGTGGGCTGGCATCCGCAGCCACAGAGGGGGGCCTAAGGACCAAGCTGACTGCGTGTTTGAGAACAAGATCAAGCTGTGGCTCTTCCCTCACACCACCCTCCCTTCCCTGCCCCGCTCTTTACTTCACCCCTCAGGGTTTGCGTTTCGAGCTAATTCAAGCGCCGCCTCTGCTTTCTTCCTTCCCTTCCCCACACCCCTCTTCCCACAGGGAGATGACGTGGATGGAGGAGGTCCTAGCATCAGCAGCCACAGAGGGAGGTCTGCGCACCGGAGACGAGCGGTCGTTCGCAGACCGCGTGTTTGAGAACGAGATCAACCTCGCTGTGGCTCTTCTTTCACGCCTCCCTCCCTGCCCCACCCTTCACCCCTCAGTGTTTAACTTTCGAGACGGTTCAAGCGCCGCCTCTTATGCTTTCTTCCTTCCCTGCCCCTTTTGTCAACTCACAGGGAGATGACGTGAATGGAGGAGGTGCTGGCGTCAGCACAGCAGCCACAGAGGGGTGTCTGAGGACCAGAGGCAAACAATTGCTCATCTCATGCCTCCCTCCTTCCCTCCCACCCCCCCTTCACTCCGCAGGGAGATGACGTGGATGGAGGAGGTCCTAGCATCAGCAGCCACAGAGGGAGGTCTGCGCACCGGAGACGAGCGATCGTTTGCCGATCGGGTGTTTGAGAACGAGATCAACCTCGCTGTGGCTCTTTCCAAAGCGGCTTTCGACAACATGCTGTTCCGCGAGGCCCTCAAAACAGGCTTCTTCGACCTGCAGGTGAAGCATTCGCCCCTATAGGTGCGTGCATTCACTCGCAGGTGCTTGCAGTCACTCAGGGTTGGTCATTCACAGACCATCCTGTGTTTCTGTTTATCCTCTCCTAACCTCTATCTTCACTTACCTACCCTCCCAGCTCGCTCAAGGCGAGTACCGGCTGTCATGTGGGGGGCAGTGGGCCAGCTCTATCTCCTACAATGCACCTCCCATCCCTTTGTCCTTCCCTCCCCTCTCAACCCTCCCAGCTTGCATGCGACGAGTACCGCCTGTCATGCGGCGCAGCGGGCACGCACAAGTACCTGCTGATGTCTTCAGTGGTGTATTCCGCCTCTCATCTGCCTCTTTGTCTCCCCTCACTATCCTTCCGCCTCTACCCTCCCAGCTTGCACAAGACGAGTACAGGCTGTCATGCGGGGCAGCGGGCATGCACAAGGACCTTCTGTTGCCTTGGGTCTATTCCGCCTCTTATTTATCCCTTTATCCTTGCTTTGTTCTCCCTCCTCTCCATCTTCCCAGCTTGCGCGTGACGAGTACCGGCTGTCGTGCGGAGCAGCGGGCATGCACAAGGACCTGCTGATGCGCTTCTGCAAAGTGCAGACGCTGCTGCTCATGCCGGTGCGATGGGGGTGATGGGGGTGATGTGATGGGGGTGATGTGATGTGATGGGGGTGATGGGGGTGATGGGGGTGATGGGAATGATGGGGGTGATTGGGGGTGATGTTATGGGGATGATGTGATGTGATGGGGGTGAAGTGATGTGATGGGGGTGAAGTGATGTGATGGGGGTGATGGGGGTGATGGGGGTGATGTGATGTGATGGGGGTGATGGGGGTGATGGGGGTGATGGGGGGTGATGGTGGTGATGGGGGTGATGGGGGGGTGATGGGGGTGATGGGGTGATGGGGGTGATGGGGGTGATGTGATGTGATGGGGGTGATGGGGGTGATGGGGGTGATGTGATGGGGGTTATGGGGGTGATGGGGGTGATGGGAGTGATGGCGGTGATGGGGGTGATGTGATGGGGGTGATGGGGGTGATGTGATGTGATGTGATGGGACTGGGGCGAACGGGGTGGGTCTGAAACTCATGCACACGAGCATGCACTAGGACCTTCCTTTGCGCTTTTGCTAAGTGCCGGTGCTGCTGCTGCTCATGCCGGTGCTTTGGGGTGGTGGGATGATCGGGGTGCTGGGTTGGTGAAATAAGATGCTGTTGGTATTCATGCCCATGCAAATACACATGTGCGTGCACTTGCTCATGCCCATGCACAAAGAAAGCTGTGATGCTGATGGTAGCTCATCTTTCACCACCACCCTGTTGTGTGCCCATGCCCATGCCCATGCAAATACACATCCCCTCCGCGCTTTCATTGTGCGTCATTTTTCCAGATCTGCCCGCATTACGGAGAGCACGTGTGGAGAAACATTTTGAAGCTGCCCGGGGCAGGCATCACAGCCGGTTGGCCGGAAGCAGCGCCGGCCGACATGACCCTCAAGGCAGCCAACACGTACCTGCAGGAATAGGTCATGGGTGTGCGGGGTGTGTGAGCATGCATGCTTACACGTTTACTTTGCCTTGCATCGCATCAGAAGCAGCACCGGCTGACATGACCCTCAAGGCCGCCAACATGTATCTGCAAGTGTGTATGTGTATACTTGCATATGTGCATGTGTGCATGCGTGTGTTACCTAGAGTTGTACCGGACGCAGCACCGGCTGACATGACCGTCAAGGCCGCCAAACATGTATCTGCAAGTGGGGAGGTATGCACCTGTACATGTGTGCATATGTGCACTGGAAGGGCACACCTCCCTGCTCGCTCTTCCCACCTCTTCATTCTCTCCCCTCTTCCCCCCTTCCTTGTATATCACAGGACTGCATAGTTGATTTCCGCAAGCTCATCACCAAGCAGGCATCAGCGGGAGGAGGAAAAGCCAAGGGGGGGAAGGCAGCGGCAGTACCAAAGGAGGCGCCAAAGATAGCGGTGGGGGTGGTGTTTGTGGCCGAGCAGTACGGCGGGTGGCAGGCGGAGTGCCTTGGGCTGCTGCAGAAGCATTTCGACGCGGAGAAGCGGGTGTTTAATGATGATGCTGGGCTGCTTGACGCTCTTAAAGCCAGCCCTGTGGGGCAGGTAAGGCAGTGGGGGGTAAGGGGAAAGGGGAGGGTGGGAGAAGGGGGGGAAGGGTGGGAGAGGGTGGGGAAGGTGGGGGGAGAGTGGGAAGTGGTGAAGAGGGATAAGGGAAGAGGGGGAAAGGGTTCTCCTGCAGCAGTACGGTGGGTGGCAGGCGGAGTGCCTTGGGCTGCTGCAGAAGCACTTTGATGCGGAGAAGCGGGTATTCAATGATGATGCTGGGCTGCTGGACGCACTTAAAGCCAGCCCTTTTGGCCAGGTAAGACAAGGGGAAAGGGTAGGGCAGGGGGTGTGTCTGGAGCTGCTGCAGCGCTATTTCTATGCGGAAAAGCAGGTGTTTAAGGATGATGCTGGTCTGTTGGACGCTCTTAAAGCCAGCCCTGTGGGGCAGGTAAGACGAGAGGGGAGAGAAGAGGGAGAACCCAGTGGAGTGAAGGAAGGAAGGCGACGGGAATAGAGTCCGGAATTTGGGGCTGATGCTGCAGACTCTTGAGTCGACTCAAAAGTCAACTAAGGAAGGGGACGGGAATAGAGTCTGGAATTTGGGGCTGATGCTGCAGACTCTTGAGTCGACTCAAAAGTCAACTAAGGAAGGGGACGGGAATAGAGTCCGGAATTTGGGGCTGATGCTGCAGACTCTTGAGTCGACTCAAAAGTCAACTAAGGAAGGGGACGGGAATAGAGTCTGGAATTTGGGGCTGATGCTGCAGACTCTTGAGTCGACTCAAAAGTCAACTAAGGAAGGGGACGGGATTAGAGTCTGGAATTTGGGGCTGATGCTGCAGACTCTTGAGTCGACTCAAAAGTCAACTAAGGAAGGGGACGGGAATAGAGTCCGGAATTTGGGGCTGATGCTGCAGACTCTTGAGTCGACTCAAAAGTCAACTAAGGAAGGGGACGGGAATAGAGTCCGGAATTTGGGGCTGATGCTGCAGACTCTTGAGTCGACTCAAAAGCCAACTAAGGAAGGGGACGGGAATAGAGTCCGGAATTTGGGGCTGATGCTGCAGACTCTTGAGTCGACTCAAAAGTCAACTAAGGAAGGGGACGGGAATAGAGTCCGGAATTTGGGGCTGATGCTGCAGATTCTTGAGTCGACTCAAAAGTCAACTAAGGAAGGGGACGGGAATAGAGTCCGGAATTTGGGGCTCATGCTGCAGACTCTTGAGTCGACTCAAAAGTCAACTAAGGAAGGGGACGGGAATAGAGTCCAGAATTTGGGGCTGATGCTGCAGACTCTTGAGTCGACTCAAAAGTCAACTAAGGAAGGGGACGGGAATAGAGTCCGGAATTTGGGGCTGATGCTGCAGACTCTTGAGTCGACTCAAAAGCCAACTAAGGAAGGGGACGGGAATAGAGTCCGGAATTTGGGGCTGATGCTGCAGACTCTTGAGTCGACTCAAAAGTCAACTAAGGAAGGGGACGGGAATAGAGTCCGGAATTTGGGGCTGATGCTGCAGACTCTTGAGTCGACTCAAAAGTCAACTAAGGAAGGGGACGGGAATAGAGTCCGGAATTTGGGGCTGATGCTGCAGATTCTTGAGTCGACTCAAAAGTCAACTAAGGAAGGGGACGGGAATAGAGTCCGGAATTTGGGGCTGATGCTGCAGACTCTTGAGTCGACTCAAAAGTCAACTAAGGAAGGGGACGGGAATAGAGTCCGGAATTTGGGGCTGATGCTGCAGACTCTTGAGTCGACTCAAAAGTCAACTAAGGAAGGGGACGGGAATAGAGTCCAGAATTTGGGGCTGATGCTGCAGACTCTTGAGTCGACTCAAAAGTCAACTAAGGAAGGGGACGGGAATAGAGTCTGGAATTTGGGGCTAATTCTGCAGACTCTCTTTCCTCCTCTTGCTATTGCTGTCATAATTTCCTGCCACCACCACTTCATAACCCTAGACGTTCCTGTCTCTCCTCCTCTCACACTTCTTCTGGTTTTCCTATCGCTACCACTTTTCAGCGCCTGGATTTCAAGAAGCTGATGGGGCATTGCATGGGGTTCATCCCACACTGACTCACATCCCCTATCCCCTTTCTCCTCCCCTCACGCTCCCCTTCCCCTTCTCCCATTCTCCCATCCCTGCCACCACCCGCCAGCGCCCGGACTTGAAGAAGCTGATGGGGCATTGCATGGGGTTCATTCCACACTGAGTCATTCCCCCTTCCCCCCCTCTCCTCCCCTCACGCTCCCCTCCCCCCTCACCACCGCCAGCGCCCGGACTTTAAGAAGCTGATGGGGCAGTGCATGGGGTTCATCCGATTCAAGAAGGATGCTTCTCTGCTGCACGGCGCACAGGTCAGTCGCCAACCGCTCAGATTGATCTGCTGTCTGCCACCCTGCTGTGTCCTCTGCCGTGCATCCCTCAAGGCTATGACCTGCTGCCCTTGTTGCTCTGAACTTCAAGCTTGGTCCTCCACATATCACCTCATCCACCGCATAATACCTCGTTCCACCGCACATCACCTCGTTCCACCGCACATCACCTCGTTCCACCAAACTTCACCCCATTCCACCGCTCACCCCATCAGGCTCTGGACGTGAAGCTGCAGTTTGACGAGGCCAACGTGCTGCGGGAGAATGCTGACCTCATCAAGGTGAGACGCTGACCCCATGCTGATGTCATGAGTATGGTGACGTGGCACCAGCGCCCTGATTGGAGCATGCCATTCTGCTGATCAGCACTTACCAGAGTATGCGCATCATTGTACGTCTGAGTGCGTCTCCGCATCGGGCTGGTGTCATGTGAGCGATTTTCGGTGTTCCGCACAGCACAGCACAGCACAGCACAGCACAGTTTCTGCATGTGCCCAACCCAAGTGCAACTGTTCCTCACTGCAATCTCGTGGCTTGTGCACAACAGCGCCAGCTGCAGCTGGATCAGTTCTCGGTGTTCCTCACATCAGATGCCGATGCCGTTGCTGCCATTCATGTGCCTAATCCCTCTCCTGCCTTCCTTTGCATTCCTGTGTATACATGTGTCTTGTGAGCAACAGCGCCAACTGCAGCTGGATCAGTTCTCGGTGTTTCTCACGTCGGACTTTAAAGTCTTGCTGCCACTTGTGTTCCTAATCCCTCTCTACCTCTCTGCACTCCTCTGTGTCCCTCTGCATCTCTCCACATCCTCCCTGCACCCTGCCACCCAACAGCGCCAGCTGCAGCTGGATCAGTTCTCGGTGTTCCTCACATCAGATGCTGATGCCATTGCTGCAGTCAACTCCAAGGACGCTGCCCGCATCTCTGCTGCTGTGCCAGGTGTGTTGCACTTGAGATTGATTCAGGAGGAGGGGGGGTGGGGGGTGGGGGGAGGAGGGGGGGGGGGGAGGGGAGGGTGTTGCTCACATCAGATGCTGATGCCGTTGCTGCCGTCAACTCCAAGGACGCCGCCCGCATCTCTGCTGCTGTTCCAGGTGTGTTGCACTTGAGATTGATTCAGGAGGAGGGGGGGTGGGGGGTGGGGGGAGGAGGGGGGGGGGGGAGGGGAGGGTGTTGCTCACATCAGATGCTGATGCCGTTGCTGCCGTCAACTCCAAGGACGCTGCCCGCATCTCTGCTGCTGTGCCAGGTGTGTTGCACTTGAGATTGATTCAGGAGGAGGGGGGGTGGGGGGTGGGGGGAGGAGGGGGGGGGGGGGGGAGGGGAGGGTGTTGCTCACTTCAGATGCTGATGCCGTTGCTGCCGTCAACTCCAAGGACGCCGCCCGCATCTCTGCTGCTGTTCCAGGTGTGTTGCACTTGAGATTGATTCAGGAGGAGGGGGGGTGGGGGGAAGGGGGTGGGGGGGGGAGGGGAGGGTGTTCCTCACATCAGATGCTGATGCCGTTGCTGCAGTCAACTCCAAGGACGCCGCCCGCATCTCTGCTGCTGTGCCAGGTGTGTTCCACTTGCTATTATCCAGGGAGGGAGAGGGAGGGAGTTCCCGCAGGTGTGTTGGCACAGGTGTGAGGTGTCTTGCGAGCAAGTTGGAAGTTGGAGTTGAGGAGTTAAGATTCATGTCTCCTATTTCCGGATGTTCTGCTGCACTATGCTTGTCTGTGATGTTCAGGCTCCCCTGTTGCAATCTTCTCAGCTGCAGCTTAAGCATCACCCTGGGAATTTCATGTCTGTTGCAAGTCTTGAAACATCTGTTGCAATACCTAATACGAAATGTTGCACCCTTCCACTCAAGCCCAAATCGCATGCGAAAGACATAGGGCCCGTCGTCTTAGGGAGGCAAAATCCAGAAAGTTCTTTGGCTCCCTGCAATCAAATCATTTTGTTAGGACAACCAATATACCTGGCTACAATGTCAAAAATCTCTTTGCAAAATATGTTCAGTAGTAAAGTAGTGTAGTATGTTCTCCATCCATCCGTGAGTGTTCTGCGTTTGATCCAATTGGTGTCCTGCTTTCATTGGCAATCCATTGCCTAGTGCCCACGCACGCACCCTCTATCCTCCTCCCATAATCCTCCACGTGGCAATCTGACCCACTTCATTCGTCAGAATGCGCTCATCCGTACGTGGCACCTCCACGCTGTCTCGTATTCCCGAGCCGCCTCATGTGTACTGCTGCAAGCAATCCATTCCAGAGCTGTTTTGAGCGCGAACATAAATCGCTATCGGTGGTTTGTGTGTTACTACAATTTTCTCTCCTTCCTCCAAATTTCGCACCTTCTGCCAGTCCCCTTACGCCACAGATTCCCAGCTTCTTAGACGCAGTAGCGGAAAATCCGAATTCTGGCTTAGTGGAGTCCAGAAGCTCCTGACGCAGTTCCAATTTCCGCTATTACGCGCCCGAAAAAAGCTTTTGTCTTGTGTCCCGCAATGCAGGGTCTAGATTCCATCCGGCCTGTTCCAGCGGGCCCCGCGGAGGGCAAACCGTCACTCACTGCGCCCGCGCCAGCGGCGGAATCCGCCAGCCATGCTATCGCGGAAGAACATGCGGGCGCCGCCAGCGGTACGAGCGGCGCGGAAGGCGGCGCCCCCGCAACGTCGGCGCCTGGCGGAAGGGGACAGCGGGGTGGGCGAGGGCGACAGCGGAGTGGTCGAGGGCGCGGAAGGGGAGGGGCGGGCGCGGAGAGCGGAGGGGATGGAGGAGAGAGCGGGAGCGGTGATGTGACCAACCATCTCGGCGGAAATGCGGAGGTCAGCGGCGGAGACGGAGGAGGCGGAGGCGGGGGAGGGTGCGGAGTTATGGGGGGAGGCGTGGCGGGAAGTCGTGGCGGCGCGGGTGGCGGCGCGCAGTGCTCGTGCGTGTCGTTTTCCCCGGAGATGCAGCGCGCGTTCTTCGAGCTGCACGCGCTGCGGCTCGGAACGGACAAGGCGACGTACGGCGACACGCTCGAGTGGCTGCTGAACGCCGCGAAACCCGCTATCGAGCAGCTTAAAACGGGGACGGGAGGAGCGGGGGCAGGAGGCGGGGCGCGTTCCGCTAAGAGCGGCAAGAGGAGAAACCGCAATCGACGTAAACAGGGGCAGATGGGGGATCAGCAGGGCGCGGGAGGGGAGGGGGGAGCGGAGGGCGGAGCGGGAGGGGAGGGGGGAGCGGAGGGCGGAGCGGGAGGGGAGGGGGGAGCGGAGGGCGGAGCGGGAGGAGCAGAAGGAGGGGGTGTAGGAGGGGGGGAGGGAGGGGGAGTGGGAGGGGGGGAGGGAGGGGGAGTGGGAGGAGCAGTAGGGGGGGCAACGTGATGGGGAGAGGGTGGGGTATAGTGAAGAGTAATGGGAGGAGGGAGAGAAGCAGTGCGATGCTGTTGTGTGTGATGCACGAGAGTGCGGTGCTGTTGTGCGGTGCTGGCTCGGTGGGTGCAAAAGAGGAGAGTGTGTCAATGCACTCGAGGTATGCTCTTTTACGGTAGTTGACACGAGTTAGAATGATATGGCACGAGTTGACATGGGGTGGCATGAGTAGACTCGAGTTGAGATGCTTAAACCCTCAAGCCTCTGGTGTTGACGGGTAGAAGAGCAGCAAGGGGGCACACAACAGAATAGAGTAGCTTGGTTTGTAGCAATGGAAAATGCTCTTGGCTTTTCTTTTCTTTTGGGTGTTGTGGAGTTTGCAGACGAATAGTTTGTCAGCAGATAGTGTGTTGTGTGCCCTAAATACCACTCCCAGCCTTGGTTCCAATTATCAGCTTCTACCAACCTATAAATCAGTATGTTTCCAATCACTCTGCCCTCCCCGAAACGCCATCACAACATCACCACACCATCAAGCACACCAGTCGAACGCCATATCAGAGCCGCCATTCAAAGCCACATCAGAGCCACATAGGAGACATCTCTCATTGCAAGCCTTGCCCTTGCTAACATGTAACCGCCCCGTCGCCATCACTGCATAAGGTTCCCGACAAAGCCCACTCCACTCCCTCTCTTGAAATTTGAGATATTCCAGGTGATCACAGTGCTTGCTTCACCTCAGACCAGCAAACCTTGAGGCGCTGCCACCACCACCATTGCCGTAACCTCCACCACCACCACCATCACCATCCATCATAGAACACCCATCACTGCCATCACTCCCATCACTGCACCAAGTGTTTGACACCCGGCAGCACCATCCCAGGCTTGACAGCCCCATGGCTCAACGGCTTGACCACCCCTCTCACCGTAATCACTGCCCCCTCCTCCCCATCCCCTCCCCCCCGGCCCACCCTCCACTCCCTCTTCTTGCTCCTCGCCTGCTTCTTCTGCTTCTTATGCTCTGCCTTTGCCGGCTGCTGCTGCCTCCTCCCCCCTCCACCTGCCTGGCCTGCACTAGCAGCACCACCAGCAGTGGTGCTGCCGCTTCCCCTGCTTTCCCCACCCTCGTTATAGTCAGCATCACCAAGAGAACCACCCGCAGCAGCAGCAGCAGCGGCGGCCTGCTGGGCCTCTTCCAGAGCCATACCTCCGAAATGCTCCAAGTCAACTGCGTCTAGAACCAGAAGTTCCCCTTCCTCTCCCTCTCCCTCTCCCTCGCCCTCTCTTTCTCCTCCTGCTCCTGTGCCGAACCAATTTTTGTCACTAAAACTCTCTTCTGGGCAGCCTGGGGGCAGCTCGAAATGTGGCAGCTTCCCACTCAAATAGTCCTTCAAAATGATTCGGGCTGCCCGGGTTTCATCGGGCAGCCCGGAAGAAACCACGTGCCCTCGTGACCGGGCATAGGCTTTAAGAATCTCCACTGCCTTCGGGGGTCTGTCAGGTCTTTCATGGGCAGGTGGAGGCGGAAAAGTCAGGCCGTAAATACTTTCAAGGGCTGCCCGAGGAACTTTTCGAGCAACCACTTCAACGGGCCCTCTTTGATCCGTGATTCGGTCAACGGGCAGCACTCCAGCTGCCACCATTTCTGACCGGGACGACGCAAACGACGGGAAAACCAGCCCCGGGCAGTCGCAGAGCATCAGCGAGTCCGACACGGGCAGCGTCTGAAAATGTTTTGTCTTGCCCGGAGTGGACGTGACGCCGGTTTTTTTGGACCCAACAAGGGCGTTGATAGTAGAGCTCTTACCCACGTTGGGGTAACCCACAAATCCCACAACCACTCTCTCCTGCCCGTCCTTCTGCCCGTCCTGCTTATCCCTTCTCCCCCCAGATGCTCCTGCTGAAGCAACGGCAGGAGCACGAGCAGCAGCAGTAGCGGCGGCGGCGGCGGTAGCAGCAGCGATGGCAGAAGCTTTCGCCTCGAGCAGCCGTAATAGGCTGTCCTTGCCGTGTATCCTCACATCCTCTTTAGTCACCCTCACTCTCACACTCCCCTTCCCCTCAACATTCTCACTTCCCTCTTGCTCCTTCTCACTAACTTCACCTGCTTCCCCACTTTCCTCCTCCTCCTCGCCCTCTTCCTCATCCTCCTCCCCGTCCGCCTCCTCCCACTCACCCTCACTCTCATCCTCCTCCTCCTCCTCCTCCTCCTCTCCCTCCTCCCCCTCCTCCTCCTCCTGTCCCTCCTCCTCCCCATCCACCCCTTCAGCAGCAGCCTTAGCAGACCAGAAGGCGAACTCAACGCCCTGTCCTTTCAGCCACTCAGCCCACAGCCGCTGCACACCAGAAGGCAGAAGATCCGCCTTGTTCAGCAGCAGCAGAGTCCGGCTCAGCGAACCCTCCCCTCCCTCCCTGCTGCTGCTGCTGCTCCCGTCTGCCAAATCCTTATTGCTCTCGTCTTTCGAGTTGCTGGTGCGCAGGTTGTTGCTGCTGCTCTCGTTGCTGTGATTAGGCCCTGCTCCCAGCTCGTGCACGTACGCTTCGAGGTCAGAGCAGCGGTAGAAGAGCGGATCTCGGCTGTCCACCACGGTTACCACCTGGATACGGGGTTACAAAGAATGTCATGGTCGTGAATGGAAAATTAGTTTTCTTGCAGCAGGTGAAGGCAGTAGCATGCATGACAACCACCAAAACTGGCCTAATGACCACGTAACCACATGCCACTGGTAACCAAGTAACCACCTTATTCAATGGTAACCAACTGGTAACCAGGTAACTATGCACTCGCAATCACCCAGCAACTGGTAACCGGGTAACCACTCACCAGGTGGCTTCTCTCCAGCACTCGCCACAGCTGTCGCCAGATGTCAAGGTTCTTCTCGAATGGGGTTACCACCAGGTGGTTGTTCTCCTCCACCCTGCCACATTGTCACACCACACCACATTCGTTACAATCACATCGTGACACGCAGGACGCAACGCACATGAGCATGCACCATCAGCACGCGCCACTGGGAATCATACATTCCCCCTTCCCCCTCACCCTCCCCATCATGCAACATCATCAGCAACTACACCTTCGATCCCTAACTCACTCTTGCCATCCCTCCCCCTCCCCACTCGGCCCCCACCCCTCCCCCACTCTTCCAATTCCTTCCTTGCGCCACTCACGCGGAGAGCGATCGCCTCCATTCCAGGAAAGCCGCCTTCTCACTAGCGTCCAATTCTGCTGACGTCATGCTTGCGCTCCACTTGGGCCTGGGGCCGAAGAAGTGAGAGCGGCGGATGGGAGGGAGACGAGGAGAAACGGGAGCAGAGGGAGGGTGGAAGAGGAAGGAGGGGAAGGGGAAGGGAAGAAGGGTGAGAAGGGGAAGTATGCATTCTTTTCACCTCATCATGTCTTTCAATTCCACAGCATAATTTTGAAATTTCAACCACAGATGATCATTCAACTCAGCTCGTGCCAACTTCTCTTCACGAATCACTCAACAGACGTGCAAGTAAGTTTCCCTCCCTTCATCTCATCCCCTTCTCTGTTCTTCTCCCTCCCCACTTCCCTTACCCTCTCTCATTCCCTCTCATCTCCGCTCACCGTCTTGGGATGGTAAGAAGCTTCCTGTGAAGTTCCTCCTGCTCCCTGCGCTCGCTGCTGCTTCCGCCTTTCCCGCCTGCAGCTCCCACGTCATGACTGCCGTGATTCGGAGAAAGAGGGGGGGGGAGGAAAGGGAAGGGGGCGGGGAGGGGAGGGGAAGGGGGAAATGGGAGGGGTGAAAAGGGAAGGGAGAAAAACGATTTTTTGTGAAAGTTTCAGGGGAGAAGGCGGGCTTTTTAGCCCTGAGCTCATACATCCCCATTCAAAGAATCAATCAAGGGAGGGTAGAAGGAGAACTATTTATTTCCGTGACGATTTGGGTGTGAGTGTGTAAGGCGAAAGTCCTCCAGCGAGAATTGGGTTGCGTTTTTCAGAATTCTGAATAGCTTTTAAGAGCTTTGAATAGCTTTTTAGAATTCCGAATGGCGATTAAGGCTACCAGCGAGAGCTGTGTGGAGCGAGTTGCGGGGGAAGAGACTCGTTGTGAGGGTTGGGAGGTGGATGGGGGTGTCTTAAACGCCTAGAAACAGACTCTCCCACCTTGCGCCCCCTCGTCCCGTGAAGAGTCGGTGTGGGGGGAGGGGATGAGGGTGGTTTGGGGGGTAGACGGGCGCGCCAATCAGCCTTCCGCCGCCCAGCCTAAAGACACTCTCGCAGGCGAGAGTTGCGAGCAGAGAGAAGTGGGTGGAGAAATGTGGACGGCGGACGGCGGACGGCGGAGAGCGGAGGGCGGAGGGCGGAATGCGGAGGGAGGAGGGCGAGAGGCGGCTCAGGGTTAAAGCGCGCCAGGAATACAAATTGCGGGGTTTACGACGACGATACTTAAACCTTCGCATGTGCCTGTAATATGACCCCTCAGTCATAGATTCGGGTTCAGGGTTCGAGGTTTACATGGGAAACCCTAAATGGACGCATCTACACGTAGCAGCTTTGCCGCCATCTGTGCTGGCGCCCGAGAGATTACTGGCAAGAGCAGCAGCGCACAACCCGCGGAAGAAACAACACACGACCAGAAAGTACAGCTAGAGATCCCACAATCTAGGGGGGCGAAACCAAACCCTACACCCATATATTCTTTCTGATCTTTCCGCTTCTCACCCATCTAGGTAGATTATCTCAGCGTTGCCTCTTTGGGCGGCGAACTCCCGCCCTGCCAGCTCAGCAGTCGTCAGCAGCTCCTCCAGGTCGTTCTGATCCACCACCGACACCAGCGCCGGCTTCGCCGCCGCTTCCGCCGCGGCGATGACGTGGCGTCGGCCCTCGTCGGCGTGCTGAAACTCCGAACCGCGGTTGAATCTATGGCGGATTAAAGACGAGCCCAGGCTCTCGGAGCCTCCCTTTTTCTTCGGCATAGCGGCTACGAATCAAGTATGCAGTCTCGCCGACGCGGGATGCGGTGATACAGGCTTTGCCCTGAGTTAGGAATCACGATGCGGATGTACAAGCGCAGGAGCGGAACTAAGACGCTTAGCTACGAATTCGGGATTACGGAGGTGACAGAGGGTCTGCAACGAATTCGGTCTTCAGGGTTTTGAAGGATGAATAGTGTCTACAGATGATGGATCATCGAATTCTGACTCGCGTTAGGTGCTTCGCTTCCACATAATGTGGGTTACAACTACGAGTATTGCGAAACGCTTACTAGTAAAAAATTGGCCAACGACAATGCATAACTAAGAGGCCAACTTAGGCATACTCTTTTCAAGAGACTAATCGAGTAGCGCCCGATCTCAAACACAAAAATTGATTAGTATATTAGCGTTCTCGCATGTTCCTCTCCAGTAGTGTAAAATTGAGAAAATTGACTAGCATATTGACCAGTAGAACATACTCTAAAGGACCATCTATCAATGAGTTTTATTACCCATAACGAAGCACGGAACCTTGCTCCCAGGATTGGACACGCATTCTGGGATAGGTTCTGCTTGTACGCGTCAGTAGTAGGCAAGGTTCATCCGCCCCTCGCTTGGCATCCCACAACCACAAACATCCACGATTCCACGTGCAAGCGGGCATCGAGTCACGGTGCTTTCGAAGCCAATTTTCGCTCGTTCACTTCACATCTGAACTCAACCTGGAAATTGGCGCCGCGTTGCAATCGCGTCATGCTGGGGTGGAATGGATGGGCGGCGCGGGAATATCATCGTGAGAGCCACTCATTACGCACGATAACCAGGATGGACCTGGGCTAACATCTCGAGCAATTCGCATTTCTGGGGAAAATTCAGCCTTCACCGGGACAGCCTGCTGATTACGTCCCAGACGAGTCGCCTGTGTGCCCGAAGAGGAATTTATTGCTTGGCGACAGTGATGGGACTTCGCTAGGGGAGAGTCCAGACGTGGCCGAATTTCGCCGTCCGTTCGCTCGCCTCAGCATTCCTCTTCGTGAAGCTTTCGCGAAACCCCTCACAAGCAGCCCAACCCAACCCACAAAGCACGAGGATGTGCTGTGATGGGGACGCGACGCGATTCGTGATACACCACAACTTTCTTGCCATACAAAAACTCGATCCTCAGCTCGTATTTTCATCATCGATTACATTGGCTCTTCAATCCCAGTGCATCCGTTCTCTTGACAATCAGAAGCTAACAGCAGCAAGCCATGGCTCGCTCAATCGCGGTCGCCCTTGTGCTGCTCGCAGCTTTCGCCGCTGTCGCCAATGCCGCAACTGGGGCTTTCACCTACGAGAAGAGCGGCATTGACTGGCCGGTAGGGACCAATATCCGCATTGCCCCCCCCCCCCCCAGTCTCAATTCTCCTCAATTCTCCAATTGTCGAACACTCAGCAATCGTAGCACCGAGATAAACCGCTATCCTTTCGCTCTCTGTATCATCGCAACGATCTCACTGTGTACGCATTTCCGCCATGTCGCTCGCTAACCTCCACACTCATTCGCCCGTTCGATGTTCGTTTGGATGCGATGATGCTGCAGGGCGCGTGCGCGACGGGCGAGCGCCAATCGCCGGTGAACATCGTGATGGACAAGACAGTGCAGAGCAAGAAGCCGGAGCTCTTCTCGCTCGAGTACGGCAGCACCAGCAAGCAGGCGTCCGTCGTCAACAAGGGCTCCACCATCCGTGAGTCCCAAACTCAAATTGCCGCGGATAGCTTAGCGTAGCGCGAAAAGCACGACTTCGTCAAATTAATCGAAATTCCGAACTCGCTTCCTTCGACCAAACATTCGAGAGGTTGAATATGAAAGTCGACTTTCTTTTATGATTCTTTCCCGCTTCCCGATCACCCTAAGTGCCTTCCGACACTCACTTACCATGTCTCAATCCCCCACCATCTTTTCATTCTCTTTTCCTCCGCGCTGCTTTCTTCCAGAGGTGATTCCCGCACCGGAGGAGACCCACCTGCTGCACCTCGCATCGGGCGA
Organism: Closterium sp. Naga37s-1; assembly: GCA_947471745.1. NCBI lineage: Eukaryota > Viridiplantae > Streptophyta > Zygnematophyceae > Desmidiales > Closteriaceae > Closterium > Closterium sp. Naga37s-1. The sequence continues at coordinate 2,431,056 of CANJKZ010000966.1, forward strand.
CTACAAGCTGCTGCAGATGCACGTGCACACGTACTCAGAGCACGCGATCAACGGGCTCTTCGCGCCCATGGAGGCGCACTTCGTGCACGTCAACACGGTCGACCCCAAGAAGCTCGCCGTCGTGGGCGTCATGCTGCGCGTGCACCGCCACGACGACGACTCCGCGTGGGTCAACCAGTGGCTGCCGCAGGCGCCCCTCGAGAACAACGCGAATGCCACCATCTCCATCACGCCCAACTTCTGGAGCGAGATGATCGACGCGTCGTCCGGCTTCTGGGCGTATCCCGGCTCGCTCACCACGCCCGAGTGCGACGAGATTGTTTCGTGGCACGTGCTGCGCAAGGCGCAGCCGCTCTCCGTGGCGCAGACGATTCAGTTCATGAACATTATGGCGGTTTCCAACCAGGATCGCACCGACAACCGCATGCCCCAGCCGCTTAACGGCCGCACCGTCTACTTCCACTACCCTGCTGCTGCCGCCAAGTAAATAAATGGCCTGACTTTTTCGTGCCATGGTAGGATGCGGTAGCCAGAGTGTAGCTCCTACCTTGCATTGCAGTCTTGCGTGGGCTTAAAATGAAACGTCAATCTGGCTCTCACCTTGTTACGTATCCAATGAGCTAGTTCATGATTGATAATGCATCCAATCCTCTTGCTCACACAATACCGGATTCCCTAATAACAATTATATCTTATTAAGTGCGTACCAAGGGGTGAAGGTTCCACCTCCAGCTTTCCTTGTGCTGTTTGCCTTTCTTCTTGTGTGGTTTGGAAGTGTGGTACTGGTACTTAGCAGCTGTGTGTCTGCCACGAGTTCAGGCATCCATCCCAATCTTCACTTTCCAGTTCATCTATATACTTGATGAAAGTGATTACTCTGCATGTTTGAATCTAGTGCTTGCACAAGAAATGCCATTTTGTCTTAATCCTAAGCTATCATCTTCCAGCTCTGGCTCGTGGGTCATATGTGAACATAGAACTAGAATTAGACTAACCTCTAGATCTGCCTCTGATCTTCTGGGAGGCGCATCGTGGCAGAAGATGTTTCTGAGTCTGATTTACAGACAATGCTGTCAGTTTTATCAGTGTAGACGTAGGTGCACATTGAGCTAAATGAGGGGGTTTGTGATTTTGAAGATTTAACCGAATGTGAAATATGATACACATACCACGTGTAGTCAGGGAATTGTTTTCCAAATATCGAGCTTTTCCCTCCGAACCTATCTCTGACGCAGGAGCTGCCAGAAAATGCGTCTTGGCAGATGACGATTTTCCACCCATTTGCCAACATGCGCCTCGATTAGGCGAATTTCGCGACTTGGCAGGACCACGCGCGATTCGATACTCGTCAAATTTTCGCTCAAATGTTGCCACCGCACAGCGGGAATTGGAAGCCCCTCTTCGTGCAATTCGCGCCCCTTTCTGCTCTGTGGGTTGGATCCCATGAGCCAGGTTTGCACTGGGGAGAGTGAGATGGGATGGGATGGGAGACCTGTAATTTCGAGCTGAGTTCCTGCAGTGGATGGAGCTGCCCTTGCCGTTCTGACTTGCTCCAACCGCATGGAAGTTGGTCAAACAACCATATCACCACGTCGCGAGCGAGACACAAACACACAGCTGCTTACCTTAAAAAGGTCACGACGAGCAGTTGTCAACGCACGGGGACCAACGAACGGGGACGAGGGTCGTTTCGTGGCAACAGCAAGAAACCATTCGAGATTCTAACAGGGCAGGCAGCAGATGAAGCAGATGCCACGTGTCATATCCACGTCAGCCTTGCGTTCCCTCAATCAATCCATCCCCCATCCGCTTCCCCATGCGTTCCCCCCATGCTCTCCCTCCACATGCTCCCCGTAATCGCTCCCCCCATCAGCAGCCCCCATACGCCTAATCATGACCCCACCATCCCTCCTCCCCCGCACCCCGTGCCACCACAGCGACGCACCGACACGGTTTCAACGGAGTAGTAGCCTCGGTCTACGTAGTCCCCCATAAAGAGGTAGTTCGTGTCGGGCGACTGGGAGGAGGGAGGGGGATGGAGAGTGGGGAAAAAGGGGGAAGGGGAGGGAAATGGAGCGTGGGAAAAAAGGGGAAGGGGAGGGTGCGGAGAGAAAAAAACACTCTACGAACCCATGTAAGCGTTTGGGTCTTCCTGAAGCTGTGCCGGGGGGTAGTTGAGCTGGTGGGCATGGGAGGGCAATGGAAGTGGAAGAAAAAAGAGGAGAGGAGAGACGTGGGGGCAGGGGCATGTGTGAGAAGGCAGAGGTATGTGCATTGAAGGCAGAGGAGAGGTATGCATCATGCATGAATTTGCGGGGGATTGGGATGAGTGGTTGGGCAGCATACCATGAGGCGCTCGTGGGGGTTGTTGGGAATGGCGAAGCCATAAAGAAACAGAAGCTCCTGGTGTGAGAGAGTGGTGGGGAGGGGAGGTGGCGAGAGGAAGGGAGAGAGGAAGGGAGAGAGGTAGGGAGAGAGGTAGGGAGAGAGGTAGGGAGAGAGGTAGGGAGAGAGGTAGGGAGAGAGGAAGAGAGTTTCAGGAAGTGTCATCAAGCAACTGCACATTGTCTTACCAATACTGAACAGTTTGAACGTGTCTCATTTAGTTTGCGAAAGATAGCGCTACCTAAAATCACCCGATTACCCCATACATAAGAGTACCAAATCGCTCTCACCTCGTTGCCCTTCTCCCCATAGCTGATGGTAACCTCGTTGCCTTGCACAGGAGGCACTACTGCAGGGCGGTGTGGGGTGGAGAAGGTGGAAGGGGATTGAAAACGGATTACCCCACACCACACATGCACTTACTAACCTCGTTGCCCTTCTCCCCATAGCTGATGGTAACCTCGTTGCCCCTTACAGGAGGCACCACTGCAGGCCGGTGTGGGTTGGGGAGGGTGGAAAAGGGTGCAGAGGCGTGCTAGGAAGGATTGAAAGATGGGTGGCTTTGCGGCGCCACAAGAAAGAACCGAAAGTAAACTCGAGATAGGAAAACAGGCGGGTGGTTTTCGAGGCGGCCGCAACAAGACAAGATCCACACAGCACCAACTTCCAGCAGCATCACCTTGCAGCAGGCACACAGCGTCAGATTTGGCCATATGTTGAACTGGATGTGAGCCTGATGCTGAACCTGCTACTGCTCCATCTCCTCTTCCTTCCTCTTTTCCCTTCCCATGGTCGTCTCCCCAACTGCCATTGTTTCCAGAAGAGTGGGTAAGCTGGTTGGCTGTGAGAACCTCCCACCGAGCACAGGGCAGAAGGGCTGACGGACAGGGCAGAAAATGAAGGGAGAGAAGACCGAAGGAGAAAAGATTGGCCCACCACAGCAGCAAAGATTGGCTCCACCTGCTCCTCGTACACACGCCTCAAGTTGGCCCTCTGAACGAACAGGGGATTGAATATGGAGACATGAAGAGTAGAGGAAAATCAATCAGCCCACCACAGCAGCAAGGATCGGCTCCAGTTGGCCCTCAATTCCACCTGCTCCTCGTACACTCGCCTCCAGTTGGCCCTCTGAACGAACAGGGAGATTCCAAAACACGCACACTGTCTACTTAGATAGCCCAATCAAATGTGATGCAGCAGCTGTCAGCCCACTGCAGCAGCGAAGATTGGCCCCACCTGCTCCTCTTACACACGCCTCAAGTTGGCCCTATGAAGGTGCAAGAGGATTCAATATGGAGCCGTACGTAGCAGAGAAAACACCATGAGATGTGATGTGGCAGTTAGCGTGGCAAAGCAGTAAAGATCAAGTCCACCTGCTCCTGGTACATGGGATTCGACTTTCAAGCACGCCTGACATTGCAAAAACTCCTCACGTTGCAAAAACGCCTCACGTTGCAAACGCCTACCTGCGCACATGCAGCGTTGTACAGAGGAGTGCCTCGCAGCTCCTCCAACGTGGCCTGGTCGAACCACAGAGGCGAGTCAAAGCACTGTGGCAGGCAGGAGAGGTAGCTGCAGGCAGGTGTGTGGGACGGGCCGTGGGGCAGAGGAAAGGGCAAGTGCGGGTTGATGGGTGACTCAAACAGGTCAAATATCCCGAAGGGAGCTATTTCCCCTCCCTGGTGCCATCGGTGCCGGCTGCAGAAAGAGTTTTGAGAACTCTGACAAGTCCATCCAGCAGGCCCCGGTTGTGTTTTGATTCGACTCAAAACAAGGAAACAGGAACTGGAGAGCTGTACCGAAGGACTTACGGAGCCCAGAAGGAGCGTTCTTTCTGGTGGCAGCGGTGCAGTGCAGCAGCAGCAGGAGGAGCACGAGCATGCGGTGGTCCAGCAGGCCCTGGGAGAGCAGGCTGGAGAGAGAGGATATTTCCGAATACTCGAACTGAAGAACTTACGGAGCCCAGAAGGAGTGTTCTTTCTGGTGGCATCGATGTAGCAGCAGCAGGAGCAGCACAAGCATGCGGTGGTCCAGCAGGCCCTGGGAGTGCAGGCGGCGCAAAGAGGCGCCATAGATGGGGTCTTGCAGGGCAGTGGGCGCGGAGAGGAGGAGAGAGAGCGGCACGGAGATGAGCACTGTGTCTGAGCGAGGGGGAAGAGTAGGGGGTGGTGACGTAGGGGGGTTGGGAAAAATGGGGAAATATAGGGGATGGGAGTGAGGGTGAGCATGCGGTGGTCCAGCAGGCCCTGGGAGTGCAGGCGGCGCAGAGAGGTGCCGTAGAGGGGGTCTTGCAGGGCCGTGGGTGCGGAGAGGAGGAGAGAGAGCGGCACGGAGATGAGAACTGCATCTGCAGGTGTGGGGATGATGTAGGGGAGAATGCGTAAGGGGATCGGGGAAGGGAAGATGGGAGAAATGGGGGAATGGGAGTAAGGGTGAGTATGCGGTGGTCCAGCAGGCCCTGGGAGTGCAGGCGGCGCAGAAAGGCGCCATAGAGGGGGTCTTTCAGGGCGGTGGGCGCGGAGAGAAGGAGAGACAGCGGCACGGAGATAAGAACTGCATCTCCAGGTGCGGGGATGATGTAGGGGAGAATGCGTAAGGGGATCGGGGAAGGGAAGATGGGAGAAATGGGGGAATGGGAGTAAGGGTGAGCATGCGGTGCTCCAGCAGGCCCTGGGAGTGCAGGCGGCGCAGAAAGGCGCCATAGAGGGGGTCTTTCAGGGCGGTGGGCGCGGAGAGAAGGAGAGACAGCGGCACGGAGATGAGCACTCTGTCTGCAGGCGTGATGAGGGGATAGGGTGGCGACGTATGCCATAAGGGGTTGTGGGGAATGGGAAAACGGGGGAAATGGGATTCAGGGTTATTTCAATTTAGCTCAACAATCGTTTTGAGGTTGGCACAGAGATGAGCACTGTGTCTGTGGGTGTGGGAGGGAGTGACGAGCGGGGATGGCTTAAGAGGATGGGAGGAAGATCGAATTAGGGTGACCTGGTGAGTCGCCTCGACCGTCAATTGATGGCATTGGAGATGATCACTCCGTCGTCTTCACGACCATGCGGTTTGCTCGAGGCCACCGCATGTGCAGGTGTGCTGAGGTGTGGAGGATCACGCAAGTTTGGGAGTCACTTTTGAGAATTCCCAAAAGTAACGCAAGAGGATTGTGAGGATTGTGAAGGAATGACAAGGAGTGGGAGGAATGGGAGTTGGCGAAAGCCTGGATATGGGGAGGGGTGAAACGGAGGGAGAACGGTATGGCAGAAGCAGGAAAATCGTTGGCGGATTAGCACCAGGATTGTGAAGGTCACCGAAGTGCAGATTCACAAAGCAGTGGAGAAATAATTCAAATTTGCTCGAAAGGAAGTCACAAAGACGGACCTCCATCGGCAGTATACATTCTCTCATCCGTATCCGATCTGGACAGAAAAACGCCGAATCCCGCACTGGCTGAAGCATGATCACCCGTAAGAAGCTCTGCTTCTGCAGCCTCAGCATCATCCTCCCTGGTTGCTACGTTCCCAGCCGCTGCGTCGCTTTCACGAGCATGCGATAAGTTCGCGGACGCTGTTCGAGCACTGCTCGTGTCATCGTCTGATACGCGTGGATTTGACGTAGCAAGTTTGGATTCAGACGACACGGAGGCGAATGACGCGACGGATGGCAAGGCTTTCGAAAAGCATTCACGAATTTTGCAGCCGGAAATGCGAGCGCCGTGTTCCTGAAGAGGAAATGAACGGGATTAGCACCAGGGGAAGCAATTGAATACGCGTCTGTCGCGTCGGATAACGTTCGGACTCAATGCCGAAGCGATTGGTCACCAACGCAATGTGGATGATTCACCTCAAGCCATGTCGTGAGAGCTGTACTCATGGCGGGAACGTGACGTCTGAAAATGAGACCTGGGTACATTCAGCGAAGGTAACTAGTCGTGTATTCTGAAGCCATTACTACGAGAGCTGGACTGTGTCCGACCTTGGGATTGCCTTAGTCTGCAATCAAGTCAATCCGTTGTCCTCGACATTGGCACCCAGATACTCGCCCTTTAGTATTTTACAATCACGGCTTCCACAAAATGAAAATGTTACGCAGACAAAAGTAGAAATCACTTTCACCCAAGATAATTGTTGTTGCTCAATCAGTGATGACCAAGTCAGCTTCCACGTCCTTCGGATTCCGCAGAAAAATATCGAATCACAGCTCTCGAACGTCCCAGCTTGCCGCCGCACCCGTGCATTCAAAAAGCGGCATGTGTCCACTTCCAGCAAAAGGGGCATCGGACCACGAAAAGCGGTAGTACACGTGCGCAAAATGTAACTCGATCACCTGCACCAATAGTGCTCATTTTACGCGCAATTCCCTATGTGATCGGGTCGCCTGATTGCACTGAACAATGCTTCCTTCTTGTAGTTACAAGAGGGTAACACTGCATCTGAGCCGTACGATGCACAGAATGCACCTCTAATCAATTGTTGGAATTCTCGCTCGGATGCAAGCAACTGGGAGTATTTCAGAATCGCTTGGCGGAGTCCCATGACATTCTAGAGAGCAGGTATATCTCACAGACCTGCAGTTCTTATTTTCAGTTTACGCATTCGAGACTTCTGTTGACCTCCACCTTTCTCCACCTTTTTCGCGAACAGAGAACCAGTCGATCGTAACAATGGCCACCGCGATCTCGCTCTCTGCACGCGTGCCTACCGTGCTTAAGGCCGAGAAGAGGACTGTTTCCGAAGCCAGCAATGCTACTGAGCTGGTAAGTTCGATTGAGAAAGAGCTCATTCATGCGTTACACCTCTGTATGCCGCTAAACCCACGTTTTATCGCGCCCGTTCTTCGCCTCTGTTGCCGTTTTCACCTGGGATTCTAATGTGTCTTGTTCCCGCCTTACCAGGGCTTCGCTCGGTCGTTCCGCGTGAACAACAGTCTCGTGGGCCCATGCAAGCCCCTGAAGGCAACGAAGGCATCGAGATGCGTCGCAACTAAGGCTGCTATAGCGACAGAGAAGCCTCCCACTGATTCAGGTGAGTCATTTCAATAGACCCTAGGTCGAGGAAAATTGTATGATTATCCAAGTGACCGTTCGCTGACAAATTCATGTGTTTCTTTGTGACAGCGTCCAAGAGCAAGAGCAAGATTCGCATTGGAATCAATGGTGCGTCCTAGTGTTGGACTGCAGTCAGTTATCCCGTGTGTCGGCGTTTGTTATTTGTGAACGCAACATGATTGCTAACATCCACTGCCGCTTTTCCAGGTTTCGGTCGCATCGGTCGTCTTGTTCTTCGCGTTGCTCTGGACACGCCTGATGTGGAGGTCGTTGGTATCAACGATCCGTTCATCGACACTGATTACATGGTATTTCCACATGATTAGTCTATTACCTGTCATCGTCTTTCGTCACGTATATCTCTCCGTTTTCCACATTGTCATTCAGCGTTGGATCGTACTGATTCTTTCGTGTAACGATCGCCGCTGTTCAGGCTTACATGTTCCGCTACGATAGCTCCCACGGCACATACCCCGGCGAAGTTCACGCTGAGAGTGCGAACGCCATCAACATTGACGGACAAAGCATCGCGGTCTTTGGAAAGAGGTCAGTATCTAGTCTCCGGTAGTTTTTCATCCCGGATTCCATGTGACAATCAGCAAAATGATTTACGCTCACCGGTCGTTTTCATGTGCAGGGACCCAGCTGAAATTCCCTGGGGTGAATCCGGTGTCGACTTTGTGGTTGAGTCAACAGGTACAGGATAAAGAAAGTGCTTTCTCGTAGTAACGTTGCACAAGACGGCTTGTTGAGCAATGCACCTTTGTCATTGTGCATGCAGGTGTGTTTACTACTATCGGCAAGGCCGAGGCCCATATTAAGGCTGGCGCGAAGAAGGTAGTGATTTCGGCTCCTTCAGCAGACGCTCCCATGTTCGTGATGGGAGTCAACGACGAGAAGTACCTTCCTTCCATGAACGTTGTCTCCAACGCCAGCTGCACCACCAACTGCCTGGCTCCGCTCGCCAAGGTAAGGAGACAATATGAAACAAAAGATCCAAAATTACCTTAAACATTGATGCTGTACCAGGAATGCACTGTCGCTTAATGCGGTGTTTGTTTAACATCCCTGCGTAACAGGTGGTTCACGAAGAGTTTGGCATTCTCGAGGGCCTTATGACCACTGTTCACGCTGTCACAGGTCAGTCTGCCAGAAAGCGATGCCTTGGTTTCGTACTTAGACAGTTCCTGTGTCTTACGCTTGTCATTATGTCCTTTTGTGTTGCAGCCACGCAGAAGCCTGTTGATGCGCCATCGGCCAAGGACTGGCGTGGCGGCCGTGGAGCGGCGCAAAACATCATTCCCAGCTCCACTGGTGCAGCCAAGGTAACTGGGTCTATTTTTTTTTTTCCACCTACTGAAAGAATTATGTTTGTACACAGATGTTACTGAGGATGTGAATGCGTGGTCAGGAATAGCACCTCAACATTTCTTTGGTGATATCGTGTGAATGCAGGCTGTAGGCAAGGTCCTTCCCGCCCTGAACGGCAAGCTGACTGGCATGGCCTTCCGTGTGCCCACTCCTGACGTGTCGGTGGTTGACCTGACTGTTCGCCTGGAAAAGGGAGCCAGCTACGATGACATCAAGGCAGCCATCAAGTACGCTGAGCCTAGCTCCTGATTCTTCGGTTCCTTTCAATGAGTTCTAACATGTGAATCTGCTGGCTCTATATGCAGGGCTGCATCTGAGGGTCCTCTGAAGGGCTACCTTGGATACACAGAGGATGATGTGGTCTCCACTGACTTTTTGGGTGATCCCAGGTAAGCATACAGTCTTCCGCAAAGTTTTATGTGCTGGGTCTCTTCATAAAGCTTTGCATCTGATGAATGTCTCTAAGCATTGCAGGTCGAGCATTTTCGACGCCAAGGCAGGAATTGCCCTCACCCCTAACTTTGTCAAGCTGGTGTCTTGGTATGACAACGAGTGGGGCTACAGGTAATTGATGTTACGTTTTCTTTGCTGCCGCCTTTTAGTACGCTGTGTTTAAGAACCACCTAACGATACCCATCTGTTTGCTGTCTCCACTTGCAGCAATCGCGTGATTGACCTGATTGAGCATATGGTGGCAGTTGCTGTTGCCGATGCGGGCAATTAAAACACATCAGATGCATTTAGTAATAAGATGATGGCTTGTCATTTTCCTCGCTATTAGTGGAAAATGTGTGCAGGAAGATTCAAGACTTCTCTATTCCCATTTACCTCGCCAATAGAGTGCACATTTCCAAATATCATTCAGCACTTTGCAAGCGAGCGTGCTAACATCGGAGCATTTTTCAAGACCCGCGAAATATCACGTAAACGAAGTGAACGAAGAACAGATTTCAAAGAAGGGGCGAAGCGGACAGCTCGAACTGATGTGGTGTCCATGAATTTTGACGACCAGCAAACACCTCTTCCACGATAACGTGGAACCAGTTCGATCTGTCAATAGAATATCGCCACATGGCTTGTTCGTAGGTGATTGGCTGGTAGACTGCCACATGGGATCTGAGAAAGTAAGCACCTTTTTTAAAGGTCAGTGTTTCTCCTACATTTCGGTTTCCGGTCAGCTTACATAACCTGCTGATTTTGTATTTCAGGCCCCGACACTAACTTCAAATCCTCGTTACCTGCAAGAAAAGTCTACTGTACAAAGTGGGTATTCTTGTCCATTGCCTTACGCAAAAAAGGAGATGGAGCAAAAGAAATTTGGAGCAAAGCCGCTGTCTTGGTGCAGGCAAACAGTCCTTGGAAGTTCCAACCTCCAAATTCTGAAGCACCCCAAATTGACGGCTGGGGCTCTTCCCCCCAGTGTCTTCGCATCCATTCCCTTCCCTAGCAGCACAGCCCCTTTCCTGACCACATTTCGCCTAGGATTGCAGGCCATTCGAGCCAGTTGTGCAGCCCACTCACCACATTTACTAATAGCGCATTCTCAACTTGGCCCACCATCGAAGTTTGCCCACCAGCCCGTTTTTCCGAAGATGATGGTGCCTTAGGTGGGAACGCTCCCACTCTACCCACCGAACCTCATTTAGGCGGGCGACAGATGTCGCCAGCGTCGCATGTCCGATATCCAATGAAATTGACGCGCCAGCTCGCATACCAAGTGTTGGAGGAACTTCGTCAGGCAAAACCTAAACGGCCGTGCCTGACGATTGCGCCTACGTAAATTTTGGGCACAATGGTCATATCAAGTGAACGTGGGTTTACTTGGCAAAATCAAGTAAGCAACGCAGAAATGGGTTGCGTGGGCAGGAAAGAAATATATGTGACGGCTGTGTGCATGAAACTGGCATGTCTAACACTAGTCCCAACACCCAGCAAACGTGGCACGATCTCCATTGTCGTACACTGACGAACAGGCCAGGAATTGCGACCATGGCCGGTTGGACTCATGGTGGCCAACCTCGAATCGCGTGGGGAAACTTTCCAATGTAAAATAATGCCACGTCAACAAATCGAGTCGCGTGGGCAAACTTCTGATGGCGGGCAAACTTGAGAATTCTCCCTAAGCTGCCTACCAGGATTGAGTTTAGACCCCGCACGAAGTCGACGCTGTATGTACCGACTGAAACACATCACGTGTCACAAGTTCGTCAGCGTGTCCGGCTTTCCCCGAACTCCTCTTAATAGTCGCCGTCCAGACGGTCTAAAGCTCCTTTTTTTGAACGTCGCTGCGGGGAATCTTCGCATTCTTCGTCGCCAACCGTACACTTCGTCAAACTGATGTCGCCTGTACATGCCCGCTCCTCGTTGTACGCGCCAACAGCAACCCCGCTATCCCCACTTATGCACTCCCCCAACAGCACCTTGCCCCGTCAACGGTGCTGTAGACCCTCCGCCGTCTCAACACCCCCTCGGATCCCTTCAATCCTTCCTTCCCGCGCTTCCCTAATCTCACGGAGCACCGTAAGCCCAGCCTTCCCGACTTCCTATGAGAAGGCCCGATTTTCCCGCGGCACCGTAGGAGCTGAAACCAGCGCCTGTTGCGGTAACAGCAGCCGCTATCGCCGCTCCGCCATTTTTTGCGTGTCGTCTTCCGCGCATTCCTCACCCGCTCGTGGGGGATTTATATCCGCGGGGAAGAATGTCGATACGAGGTGGAACTCCGCATATGCGCGGAGCAACCAGGGAACGCAGAATGGGATCTGTTCGCGGGGAGGCGCTGGGGTTCCAAACAGGCCATTTCTTAAAGGCATGGGGGTGGGACCGGGGCTTCGGAGAACAGGAGGGGACGAATTCGGGGGAAGTAGAGGGGCGGGGGAAGTTGGTGTGCGAAGAAGAGTGGTGGTGCGAGCTGTGGGCCCCGAAATAGGTTCAAATGCGGCGTACGATGTGATTGGGTCGCTGGGGCTCGATACACTCACGTTCCTGGTGGCCACCGTTATTGTTATCCCGGCTTTCAAAAGCCTCAAAATAAGCCCGGTAAGGCGGGACAGCGTATCTTACCCACTGCATACCTTCACTAGACAGGAAAGCGAACGACGGGCCGTTATGAAGCTTGCGATTCCGTTCGCGTTCCTTTCCCTCACAACGTTGGCCTCGTAATTTCTTACCTCCGCTGTTTTGGGCTCTAATGCTTTGCAGATTCTCGGATTTCTTCTATCGGGTGTTGCTCTTAACGAGTTGGGGCTCATTCGGAACATCACCGACGTGAAGGCACTTAGCGAGCTTGGGATTTTGTTCCTGGTGAGTGAGTATAGTTCTGCCATTGCTCTGCTTTTTGTAACAAAACGGCGGTAATTCGAAGGTACAAGAAAGGGCCAGATGCAATTGAAGAAAGGTTAAGAAAAGTAGGGTACCACATTTTCCTTGCGCAGTCAAGAGCTCTATTGACGCACTAGCCAGGTGCACGCGCACGAACTTGTGAATGACCATCGCTCCGCCCCGTCCCCATCACTTCGCTCCACATCACTCCCCATCTCCGCACATCGGTCTACGTGTGCAACCCCCGTCTCCCTCTACCGCCCCCATGACAGCTCTTCGAAATGGGCCTCGAGCTCTCCCTCGAGCGACTCAGAGCACTCGCCAAGTTCGCATTCGGCATGGGCCTTCCGCAGGTACCACCTGTTCCTGACGCCCCACTCCCCAGGTACCACCTGCTCCCGACGCTCCCCTCCCCAGGTACCACCTGCTCCCGACGCTCCCTTCCCCAGATTCCTCCCTTCTCCGTAGCCCTTCCCCCATCCGCCTCCTGACATTACCTTTTTTTTGTCTCATCTCCCCACATCTCAAGGCGGCCAGATCCCCGAATCTGGTTCAACACATTTCCTAGAACCCTCTGTTGGCTGTGCATCTGTCTCCTCCGTCCATCTCTCATCACTATCCTCCACTCTGCCACCCAGTCCCTACCTCATCCGCCTTTCCCAGTGTCTTTGAGCCAGCACCACACCTTACTGGTTGTCCTCTTTCCAGTGCTAAGCTCACTAATACAGTTCCCACCCACGGTACTATTACTTGCTTACTCTCTCCCCCGCCCGCCCTTCCTCTTTCTTCCTCCCTCCCTCCCTCCCCCTTTCATCCCTACAGGTTCTCCTCACGACGCTTGCCTTCACAGCGTTCGAGCTGCCAATCGACAATGCCATCGGCACCCGTGCGCTCGAATTTCTCTTTGGGGCCAAAGCTGATCTGGTACGTTCTCACCTACTCTACTCTAGTCGTCCCTCAAAACACACAAGCAAAAGCCAGCTGTTCTGTAGCATACAAGCTCGAGAGATAGCTTTCGTGCTGAAAAATCAAAGGTTCTTGCATTCTGGCAAGCGGCTCTAAATGCCACTACCTATCCATGCTTGCCCGGCCTGGGTATCTTGTGCTTGCATGCTCCTTTGCAGGTGAACATCCGGTCGCTAGATGAGGCCATTGTCATCGGAGCTGCTCTTGCGCTCTCCTCATCCGCCTTCGTGCTTCAGGTGGGCTCATGCTCATGCTCTGCACAGGTCTCACGGTCTCTTCAGGGCTCAGTCAGCATTATTCCACCGGCATTCAATTTGTGTCCAAGCGCTATTCAGTCAGTATCTTTTCGAGTGCCAGTCCCACAAGGTACACATCCATTATAAGGTCCATTACCCGCAATCAGCAAACATTCCCACTCATGAATCCCCTTCTCTCTCCACTCGCCTTCCTCCCCCGTTCTCCCCACCGTTTCCGCTTCCTCCTCTCCGCGCCCCCTTCAATTGCCTCATGCAGCTTTTGTCTGAAAAGGGTGAGCTCGCCACTCGCTACGGATCGGCAACTCTCGGCATCTTGCTGCTGCAGGACATTGCAGTCGTCCCTCTGCTCGTCATTCTCCCCATCCTTGAGAACGGGGTAAGAACCAACCACCAATCAACAGAGACATGAGAAGTTGTGATACCTCCCATTCCAGAACAAACAGCACGGCACCTATTGACTGGACACAATGTTGCATCATGGGACGGCATGGGGCAATATGCTGACAAAGGTCACATCTTATTCCATTTAGGCCTTCAATGGAAAAGGGAACAACTCACTTGTTGTCATTGTGAAAAACTATTGTAAGTTACTCACAAGCGCACCTCACACGCCTTTGAGGCCTTCACTGGGAGAGCGCTCAGCTCACGGGACACAGCACGTGCGTGATCATCATCACACCAACACTAAACGTGGTTCTATTCTGCACCTGTTCACAACCTGATTCCCCACGGCACCCAGGTATTGGCTACTCACCCGTCCATGCGATTTTACATCCCATCCCCTCATCTCCGTGCATATCTCCTCCTCTTCTCATGTCCCCCCCAACATCCCCGTCATCTGCCCCCACCCCATTCCATGCCCCACCCCTTCCCCACGCCCAGGACTTCACTTCACAGACAATTCCATCTCCCCTCTGCTCGCTCCGGAGGCAGCCGAGGCGACTGATGATTCGACTCAAGAAAAGCCATTCACCCTTCTTTCTTATCCCCTCCCTTTTTCTGCTTCCCGCCCCTTCCCTACGCCCAGGACTTCACAGACGATTCCGTCTTCCCACTGCTCGCTCTGGAAGGAGCCCAGGTGAGGTGATCTGAAGTCAAACCAATCACCCTTATTCCCTCCCGGTTGCCACTCCCTGTTTCCCCCCCCAACACGCAGGACTTCACAGACGATTCCGTCTTCCCTCTGCTCGCCCTGGAAGGAGCCAAGTCGCTGCTGGGGCTCGGAGCTCTGCTTTACACGGGGCGTATTGCCCTGCGCCGGCTCTTTGAGGTGAGGCTGCATGGCAGCATGATGGCATAATGGCATAATGGCATGATGGCGTGATGGGGCGTGATAATATGATGGCATGATGACATGATGGCATGTTTGCATGATGGCGTGATGGCAGGATGGCAGCATGCGTGACTCTTGCTGTTTAGAAGCCTTGCACCCTGTGCCTGTCCTTCATCTCTCTCCCACCCCGCGCTTCCTCTCCCTCTGCCCGCCTCTCTGCCTCGTCCTCTCTGCAGTTCGTGGCAGAGTCGCGCAGTTCAGAGGCGTTCATTGCTCTCTGCCTACTCACAGTCACGGGAACAGCTCTCATCACCAGCAAGCTCGGATTCAGTGACTCGGTGAGACTATTCTTGGACCACCCGACATCACCTCATCAGACCATCGTTTCAAACTCTTCCACTCGCATGCTTATAAGTAAGAGCCTTAATACAGATGCACTTTTTTTCTCCCTCCTTAACGTTGAGTACGACTGACGCTGATGTAATCTCCCTTCTCTCTCTCTCCCCTGTGCATGTGTGTGTAGTTGGGAGCGTTCCTAGCAGGAGCACTGCTGGCGGAGACCAACTACCGCACGCAGGTGGAGGCGGATATCCGCCCCTTCCGAGGGCTGCTGCTGGGTCTCTTCTTCGTCACCACTGGCAGCTCCATCGACCTCAACGTGAGTAGTCTCTTTCAATCAACCATTGAATCGGCTCAATACACGTAGGTCTGAGCGTCCTAATAAAATCTGCTGCTGCTGGGTCTCT
Source organism: Closterium sp. Naga37s-1 (assembly GCA_947471745.1). Classification (NCBI taxonomy): domain Eukaryota; kingdom Viridiplantae; phylum Streptophyta; class Zygnematophyceae; order Desmidiales; family Closteriaceae; genus Closterium; species Closterium sp. Naga37s-1. Next base: position 2,446,410 of record CANJKZ010000966.1, read on the forward strand.
TCTTCGTCACCACTGGCAGCTCCATCGACCTCAACGTCAGTGCACTTGTACAACTCTGTAGACTCTCACACACTGATTCAGGCACTTGCCTTATTGACTGGCGGCATTGCCATAACACCTCTCATCGCAGCACTTACCATCCCTCCCATCAACCTCCTGCGTCAAAAGTCCTGGCTCCTTGGACTGGACTTCAGCTTGATCACACAATTCACTGCCGCACTCTTCTCTCCTCGTCACTCCCTCTGCACTTTCCTCCCTCCCTCCACAGCTGCTAGCATCGGAGTGGCCCAACATCCTGGCGCTACTAGCAGGCCTCATAGGCATCAAGGCAGCCATCGTCACACCTTTCAACTCACTTTCTCCAACTCTTGGTGTTCATCTCCCCCTCTCTCTTTCTTTTCCAGCTGCTAGCATCGGAGTGGCCCAACATCCTGGCGCTCCTGACGGGTCTCATAGGCATAAAGGCAGCCATCATCACAGCCCTCGGCCCACGTGTGGGCCTCACTCTCTCGGAGTCCGTGCGCACGGGGCTGCTGCTGTCCCAGGGGGGCGAGTTCGCCTTCGTCGTCTTTGCCCTGGCCAACCAGTGAGTTATATTTTCATATCTAAACCCTACTCCCGGTGTGCCTGACCGCCTCATAGGCACAAAGGCAACCATCATTATGGCGCTAGGGCCGCGTGTGGGGGTCACTCTCTCGGAGTCTGTGCGCACGGGGCTGCTGCTGTCGCAAGGGGGCGAGTTCGCCTTTGTTGACTTCGCCCTTGCCAGCCAGTGAGTCATATTTCCATAGCATAACCCACGCTCTCCCTCACCAAAAGTTGTCCTCGCCCTCGCCAACCAGTGAGTCATAAGTGTTCAACATAACACACGTTTCTGCCTCGCTCGTCTTGTGTTTTTCGAGGCGCCTCATAAGTTGTCTTCTCCATTGCCAAAAGTTCTCCTCGCCCTCGCCATCCAGTGAGTCAACAGAACCCCCCCTCTTGCCTCACTTGGCTTGTCAATCCCAATCCATATGTTTCACGGAGCCCTACATAACATCTTTGACTCTCTCCCTCCCTCCCTCCCTCCCTCCCTCCCTCCCTATCCCTCTCCCACCATTCAGGCTGGGCGTGCTCCCACTGGAGCTGAACCGGCTGCTCATAATCGTTGTGGTGCTATCCATGGCGCTCACGCCCTTCCTTGACGCCCTGGGGCGCAGAGCAGCAGAGTACATTGAAGACAATATCGAATCCAGGGACGCTGCCACCGTTGCTGCTGCGGGCGTGCGTGGTGGGGCAGCTGTGGGTAGACTGGGACCGGGTGGGAATGGAGCGATGAGCGAAGCTGAAGGCAGCATGGAAGGCCAGCAGGTGAGTCCATGTCTCTCTGCTGTTGCTGCCGGGGGCGTGAGTGGTGTGGGTGGCGTGGCGGAGTCTGTTGGTAGACTGGGTGCGGGTGGGAATGAGACGATGAGTGAAGCTGATGGCGGCATGGAAGGCCAACAGGTGAGTCCATGCCTCTCTGCTGTTGCTGCCGGGGGCGTGAGTGGTGTGGGTGGCGTGGCGGAGTCTGTTGGTAGACTGGGTGCAGGTGGGAATGAGACGTTGAGTGAAGCTGATGGCGGCATGGAAGGCCAACAGGTGAGTCCATGCCTCTCTGCTGTTGCTGCCGGGGGCGCAGGGCCGATAGTCATTCTGGGATTCAACCGGATGGGGCAGGTGCTCACCAGTGTACCTTCTCCTCCATATTCCCGGATTAACCCCCTGTTGCTCATGTCACCATCACAGGCAGGCGCATCCCACTCTACTCACTTCGCTGGCGCAGAGCCGATAGTCATTTCGACCTGTTCAACCAGATGGGCCAGGTTCTCACCAGTGTACCCTCCCCTCCCTATCCATCCATCCCCGTCTCTCCTACCACCATCACAGGCAGGCGCATCCCACTCTACGCACTTCGCCGGTGCGGAGCCGATTGTCATTCTAGGGTTCAACCAGATGGGGCAGGTGCTGGCCAATTTCCTCTCCACGCCACTTGCAGCGGGGTCAGGGGGCGACGCTGCTGGTTGGAACTTCATTTCCTTCGATCTCAACCCCAAGCGCGTGCGGGTAAGGCCGCCTACTACACTCCCTTTCAACATTTCCTCCAGTTCCAACTTGTAACGGGTTTCAAGCTTCCTTAGTACCCAACACTCTTCAAACCTCACCCTTGCCCCTCGCAATCCACTGACAGCTTGGCGCATCGCTCGGTTTCCCTGTCCTGTATGGCGACGGCAGCCGCCCGGCAGTGTTGGAATCAGCCGGCATTAGCCGCCCGAAGGCCTTCATGGTCGTCTATTCCAGCCGCACCCGATCCGTGGCTTCAATCGAGCGGCTCAAAGAGGCGTTCCCTGGGGTGAGTGTCTGTGATATATTGTGTGAGTTCTTGTGATGTCAGTTGTGCGTGTTTGTGATGTCAGTTCTGAATGTCTGAAATCACTCGTGAGCTGACTCACAAGTCACCACCTCTTTCTCCTCCCTCCTCCCCTCGCTCCTCCCCAGGTGCCTCTGTACGCACGGGCAGTGGACGCAGTGCATCTCTCGGAACTGAGGCGCGCAGGAGCCACTGACGTGGTGCTGGAGAGTGCTGAGGTGAGTTCAAGACACACTAGGTTTTTCTCCTTTGTCGGATTGTCTTATTCGTCGAAGACTTGTAAGTACAGCAATCAAGGTGCCTCTGATTCTTTTCTCCACCTCTCATCCCTCTTGCCCTTCAGACCACTACCTCGCAGCTGTTCCCCAAACGCTACTAGCTACTCTTTTTCTCTCGTTCTCAACCCTGCTCCTCGCCCTACACACTATCTAGCACATATTGCACTCGTCTCCCGTGCACCCATGCAGACTAGGCTTTATGCTGCTGCAGGAGATGGGGGTGATGCAGGACGACCTGGTGTTTGTGCCATTTCTCCCTCTCGCTGCCCCTGATCCAACCCCTGCTCCTCTTCTCCCCCGTCCCTTCACTGCAGACTGGTCTCCGCCTGGGCTCCATGCTTCTACAGGACATGGGAGTGATGCGAGACGATGTGGTGTTTGTGCGGCGCCTCATGCGGGACGCCATGGACCAGAGGGCTCTCTCTGCTTCCTCCTCCTCCCAATCCTCCGACCTCATCTCCTCCCGCCCTCTTCTCGAAACTCTCAAGGTAAGGCTTCTCCTTCATCCCTGGTTGCTGTGCGTGGAATCTTCAAGCAGTTCTTTATCATTCTAAAAAACCGTATCGACTCTCCAGTCAAGCTTGTTGTGCGCACTCTTCGACTTCAATCCACCTGAACTGTAATGTATCGCCTTTACCGTCTGTTCATCCATCAGGAGACGCTTGGTCGGAGAGCCATTCGGCCCATAGAGCCCACAGCCTTCCTCATGAATCAACAAGATGACCGCACCGCCGCTCCTTCATCTGCAGCCTCCGCTGCAGCTTCTGCTGTCGATGGGGACACGATTCAGCAGGAGAATCCTGCTAAAGTTGCCGCGTTTACCGCTACCCGTGCATCCGCAGTGGCTGCTACAGCTGCAGCTGCCGCTACAGCGGGCGTGCTTGTCGCGAGCAAAGAAGACAATACTTCAGCAGCTCCAAAAGAAGAGGGAGAGGGCTCAAAAGCAGGGATCAAAGAAGCGCCTGTAGCAAGGGGTTTAGGTGCAGCAGAGCTCCCGTCCCTCGACTCACCAATGGGAATCAACCCCGTGTTCGTACTGGCAGACGCGCAGGCTTCGCCTGACGGCATGCTGCAGTACTTCTCCGATGGAGAGGACTTTGTGGACCGGAATCTCAGTCTTGATGGCAGTCAGCTACCCGCAGGCGCTACCATGCCGCCTTCATTGGACTCGCCAGCAGTGCTGGGAGAGGGGTTCGACTCGGAAGGATTGCAAGCCGCGGCGGGTGAGAGGCTGGTCTACTTTTCAGATGGGGATGATTTCGTTGATGTCAAGCTGGAGCTTCCTCAGTCTGGTGATTTCCCTCGGGAAAAGTAACTAGATATTTATACGGTAATGCTCGTGTATCACGATGAATACACTGACTCTATCCTTGCTAATGCAGGTTCATTTTTCCTATGTAAGCACCATGTATTTCTGGAAAATATTCAGTGCTGGCCAAGCAATAACATCCAATCAGACTCTCCTCAGCTTCCATCATTGGCAACAAAGAAAGTGAATGCATTTCACTTGCACCAACAAGAAGATTACAGCATGCTACTGCAACAAGCACCACAAATACACCACCACCAACACCTTTGGGCACAATCCTCTAGGGCGCTTCGCTTTCTTTTCACGTCAGACAGCACAAAAGAACATCCCTAAACGCCTCATCTGACGCCTGGCAGAGCTGTAGATTGTCCAGAGAAGGGCCAGCTTCTATTGAAAACCAATTCTCCTTAGAAGCCCCGGCCAACGGACCAGACGCGGATGTAACCGTCAGTGTAACCACCATAGAGGGTGGCTCCATCCGCGCTCCAGTTGAGGCTCACACAGTACGGTGTCTGGTAAGGGGTCAAGAGGGCAAAGAGAGAGGAAGTGAGCAAGGAAATGGGGGGGGAAAGGTTAGTGTGTGAGGAAGTGGGAAGGCGAGGAATGGGATGGTCAAGGGTGGGTGGAGAGTAAGAAAGGTGAGAAATGGGACACTCTTAGCAGCTCTCTGAAAGTCCTCCATGCAACTGCAAACCCTATCATCTGCAGCAATTTGAGGTCGTAATCACCCTGTCTCATCACCCCTCAACTTGTTCCCCCAGCCTCCCCCAGCCTCCTAACCCCCGACGAAGCCCAAAACGTGCACCGGTGGAGCAAAACTAGCGTACCAGGCTTGCCTGTTCTCATGCCCGTTAAACTCCGTGCTCCTCTCCTCTCACCTCGCCTGAACCCCGCGTGCACCTCGCCTCTTATTCTTAAACGACCGTTTCTGGAAAGGAAACAACAGCATTGTTTCGGATTCGGCACCACGACTTCACACGGCTCCCCTAACTCCCCCCCCTCGTTTCCTTCCCTCCCAGTATGCCCCAGATCTCTGTGTTGCTTGTCACTGTTAGCACACCACAGGGGGGCACCGCCCTGCTCCTCGCCTGCCACTTTCCCTCACGCACTCCATAAAGCCCTCCCTTCCCCTCACCCGTCTATTTCATTCACCCGTCCCTTGACTCTCCTCCTCCCCTCCGCTCACCCCCCCTCGACCCTCCCCCTTCCACACGCACCTGGCATTTTGTCTTTCCCCGCCTGTCATCGGTCTGAGCTGACCCCTCCGGCACGAGGGTGTCCACGAGGCGCTTGTTCCCCAGATCACCCCACCACCAACCCCCTTTTCCCCCTACGCCCCTCTGTCACTTCCCTCCAGTACCCCAATTGTGCCGCTCCAGCCCCCTCGCTTACTTTACCCCCCCTCCTCCTCCTTCGCCTGGCCCTTGAACTCCCCCTATTTACCTTCTACCCCCAACCCTCCTCTTAATGCTCCTCCCCCCTACTCACCTGGCCCTTGACCTCCGTGCTGCCGCGGGCGCGAACGAGCTCGAAGTCCGGCACAAGGGTATCCACGAGGCTCTTGTTCTCCAGGTCACCCCACCACCTCCCTTACCCCCTACACCCTGCCACTCCCCCCTCGCATTCCAATTTGCCCCATTCCCCTCCCCTCCCCTCACCTGGCCCTTGAACTCCGCGCCGGCGCCGCGCGAGCGGACCAGCTCGTAGTCCGGCACGAGCGTGTCCACGAGGCTCTTGCTCTCCAGGTCACCCCACCATCCCTCTTTTCCCCCTAACCCCTTTTGTCACTCCCCCCTCATGTCCCCAATAGAGCCGCTCCCTGCCTCTAAACCTCACCAACACCCCCCCACCCTCCCCCTCACCTGGCCCTTGAACTCCGTGCCGCCGCGCGCGCGAACCAGCTCAAAGTCCGGCACGAGGGTGTCCACAAGGCTCTAGCTCTCCAGGTCACCCCACCACCCTCCCTTTCCCCCCTACACCCTGTCACTTCCCCCTCATATTCCAGTGTGCCCCATCCCCCCGCCCCTCCCCTCACCTGGCCCTTGAACTCCGCGCCGGCGCGCGCGCGAACGAGCTCGAAGTCAGGCACGAGGGTATCCACAAGGCTCTTGCTCTCCAGGTCCCAGATCTTAATCGACGACTGCGTCGCGGCGCACAGCCAGTAGCGGTTCGGCGAGAAGCAGAGCGAGTGGATGATGTCACCCGCGTCGAGCGAGTACAGCCGCTTGCCCTCCGCCAGATCCCACAGCATCGCCACGCCGTCCTTTCCGCCGGACGCGCACAGCGAGCCGTCAGGGGAGACGGTCACCGTGTTGACGTAGCCGGTGTGGCCCAGCAGGTTCTGGCGGAGCTTGCAGTTGGTCAGGTTCCACACCTTCACCACCTGTGGGGGGAAAGAGGGGGACGGGGGAAGGAGGAGGGGCAAGCGGGTGGGGATTGATGTTGATGGGAGCAGTTTCTGGCGGAGCTTGCAGTTGGTCAGGTTCCGCACCTCACCACCCGGGGGGAAGGGGGGGGACGAGCGGAGAAGAAGGAAGCGCGATTGGGAAGGGAAAGGGGACAGGGGGTTCGGGCGGAGCTAGCGGCGGAGCAAGGCCTGAGCTTGCGATTGGTCAGGTTTCCTACCATCACCACCTGGGGGGACGGGGGAGAGAGGAGAAAGGGGAATGGGCAAGGATCAAGGGGGAAATGGGGAGGGGGAAAGGGGAGACGGGAGAGGAAAGGGGATTAGGAAAAATAATGGTATTGATGCGAGCTGTTGTGGTCGGAGCTGGAGGTGGCGCAGGTCCTGGCGGCGCATGGAACCCATGCAGAATCCAACGAGACGGTTGAGCCGACTCAACGGCTCTACGGGACAGTTCTGGCGTGTCGCATGTGCACAGGTGCGAGCGGGGCGGAGGGGCAGAGGGAGGAGCCCGCCCGTGCGAGAGGGGCGAAGGGAGGGGCCTGACTGCTAGCGCACAATCGAGCGTCGCAGTTGTTAGGCGGGAGAACTACGGCAGCTGCAATCTCCTTACTCCACCTTGGCGGGAAAAGTACGTAGTCCAACCCAACTGCGATCGTAACCTCATTATACACGGCCTGACGCCAGGCGCCTATTGAATCCTTTTCTAGCCGCCCGGGGACTTGCCAAAAGAACCTCATCCCAACCCCCCTATGAACCTAATCCCTCCCGCCCAACAAACCTAATCCCAACAGCCCAAGGATCCTAAACTCAGCCGCGCAACGAATCAGATCCTCGCTGTCCAACGAACCTTGTCCCAGCCGGCGGAGACGATAATGGGCTGAGTGTTGACGGGCGAGAAGCGCACGCACGACACCCACCCCTGGTGAGCGTCCGCGTCGTTCATCGTGTACTTGCACTCGCCCAGCGTGTTCCACAGCTTGATGCTGCGATCGCGCGACCCGGACACGATCTGACGGTTGTCGACGCTGAAGGCGACGCTGAGCACGTCCTTGGTGTGGCCGACGAAGCGGCGCGTGGTGGCGCCGGTGTTGAGGTCCCACAGGCGGAGGGTGCTGTCCCACGAGCCGGACAGCGCGAACTGACCGTCGGATGAGATCACGACGTCCTGTTGTACGCGTTAGAGGGTGAGTGTGGGGAAAGGGGAAGGGAGACGTGAATCGGAATGCGCTGGTGTTCAGGTCCCGCAAGCCGGAGAGCCCTATCTGACCATCGGAAGACCTAGCGTATGCGTTATACTGGGTGAGTGCGACCAGAGAGCATGGAGACGAAGGAACGATAGAATGGCGACGTGAATAAACGGCCAACAGGAAAGATGTTGCTGGCAAATGCGGGACGACAGTCGACGAATGGCGGCCACACACCATCTATAAGTTACTAAGCAATCCGCGAATACGTCGAGCGGCGGGCACAAATGTGAGCCTCGACGAGCTACTAGCTAATTCGGCAAATCACACCAGTGTGCAAACACACGGGCTCTTTGTCGCATAATGAGCGCAGCTAGCTCAGCCACAACACCAGCAATTTTTAGATCCACTAACAGACCGGAAACTTGCGCAGTTTACGCCGGGAGACCGAGAATCTATAATGAAACGCAGCTGCACGAAACCTCCGTGAAAAAACCGAAATAGGAATCTAGAAGATTCGAAGCTTCACCTGCACGAAACCGCCATGGCCGGTGAGGCGGCGCTTGGGCACACCGGCGAGCTGCACGCCCGTGGCGGAGGCGGCGTCGCGAGTGAGCGACCACGACATGATGCCCTTATCGCGCGAGCATGAGATGATAGAATCGCTGTTGTCGATCGGGCACGCGATCGACGTGACCCAATCGGAGTGGCCCTTGAGGTGGCCGCGGAAGCTAAGTTGCTCACCCATGGCGGCGAGTTAGGAGACAGAGGAGAGGACGGAGAAGAGAATAAAGGGCGAAAAGAGAATTAGGGTTTGCGGAACGGCTGCTAAGAAGGCTGCGGCTAGCAGTTCGAGGTGAAGCGGAGGGAGAGAAAGAGGGCGAGTGAGAGGTGAGGGGGGGAAGAAAAAGGGAGAGCCGCGGGGGGGGGGGGGGGGGGGGGGGAGGTAAATGGGGGATGTGGGGAAGGGAAGGTGGTGCGCAGTGTGCGGTCAGAGCGGGAAGCGGGCGGTGCGGAAACACAGCGCTGTGTGGTTGCACTAGGCAGAGATTCTTTGAGGGGAATGCGCGAGGCGGAGGGTGAGCGGGAGCAGGTTTCCTAGCGGAGGGTCGACGGTTTTGAGTGGTTGTGTCATTTGTCTGCAAACTCACAGTTCTTCGTTTGAGTGTATCTCCCATGATATCTTTAGTAGGTGAAAGAGGGTTCAAAGAAACTAAATCCGCACATATTTTTTTAACATTGGGATTCATGTAACACATTGACGGTTTTTGCGGGACAAATTGGCTCATATAATCAATTGTAAATACTGTTGAACATATTTAGCATAATCAATATGAGTTATATCGGTTTTTTTAAAGTGTAGTATCATGCAACTATGTTTGCCAATACCTTTTTCAAAACGTTCTTTACAGAAATGGTATGTAGAGAGCAACTTGACATGTTTTCCTGATGCACAGTTCGTTGGTTTCATAGGAGGAGATTGAAATGTTTTTAGCGAGTAGGCCTATCTGCGGGAAATGACGTGGCAGTCCATTCCATGTGGCAGCGTGTGTGGACCTCCATCCCTCGGGATTCCCAGCGCCGATTCCCACCAGCACGGCCCATCCCATCCCAACCCAGGCTCTGCTTCATTTCTCGCAGCGCAATTTGCATACCTTGCTTTGCCCTCCTCACTGCTGCTTTTCACTTTCACTTTTCGCTTTTCCGTTTGGAGGCCATCCAACGGTGTGCTCTCCCGTACCTAGCTCGTTTCCGAGCCGCAACTACAGACGCGACGTGAATCCATGGCTTCCGCCACGCTCCTTCCGGCTGCGGCCAACCTCAAGGTACCCGCGCGCCGAGCTTTAGGGACATCATTGCATCGTTGTCTGATGTCCCTTCTCGAACGCTGCCGCCCTCCCTCATCGTTGACAAATGTCGATCGTTCTCATCCCGCGCTCCCGTCTTCGCCGTTCGTTCGCATTCCCCCCGCCGTTTCCCCGCGCAGGTCAGCGGGCTGTGCGCGTCCCAGACTCGCCTCGCCTCGTCCGCTGCATCCCTCGCGGGATCCAAGCCTCAAGGTACTCGTTTTAAGGTACTCGTTTGAAGGTACTCGGTTTTTGGTACTTGTTCGAAGGTACTCGTGTTAAGAAACTCGTCTCAAGGTACTCATTCTGAGGCACTCTTGCAGTCTGTTCCTGAGATCTTCTGTCGGCGAGCTCTCTATTGCGTAGCTTAGGTGGGTTTCTTTTCTTGGCAAGTCGTCCTTGCATACGAAGGTTTTTATCTAATGCCCGTGTGCCGTCGCTCACTTCCGTCCCCTTGCCCTTCGCGCCTCGTTCCATTGCCCATCGCCGTGTCCTGCGCAGCCCAGACGAGCCGTCGTCGCGTCGCTGCTGCCTCCGCCGCTCGCGCATCCGCCGCAGCCGAAACGTCGGCGGTGCCGCCCGCATGGCCGGGACGCGCCGAGGCGCCCGCGTCGCCGCACGACTGGGCCGAGCCGAAGGCGATCTCGCTGATTGGGTCGACCGGGTCTATCGGCACTCAGGTGAAACACGTGGCACTCAGGTGAGACACGTGGCACCAGGTAAGACACGTGGCACTCGGGTGAGAAACGTGGCACTCAGGTAAGACACGTGGCACTCGGGTGAAAAACGTGGCACTCAGGTAAGAGACGTGGCACTCAGGTGAGACGCGAGGCACTCACGTGGGGAATATATCGCTACCAGAAGACCAGAGACTGGGTTATGGCCACTTGAACCGTTTTCAGAGTTATTATATGTCTCTTTCTCCCCCCTACCCTCCCCTACCCCCTCTTCCCCCTCTCTCCACTCTCGTGCCTTGTTGTTTTCAACCCCCCTCTCTCTTTATCTCGCCTGCTTCCCCCCTCGCCCCGTCCCCGCTCCCCCGTGCGTGCGGGTGGCAGACTTTGGACATAGTGGCGGAGCATCCCGACAGGTTCAAGATCGTCGCGCTCGCCGCCGGCTCCAACATCGCGCTCCTGGCGCAGCAGGTGTGCACGCATGGCGCAGCAGGTGCGCACGCATGACGTAGCAGGTGCGCGTGGGTTAACAGGTGCGCATGCGTGGCGCAGCAGGTGCATGGCACAACAGGTGCGTGGCGCAACAGGTGCGTGGCACAACAGGTGCATGGCACAACAGGTGCGTGGCACAACAGGTGCATGCCACAACAGGTGCATGGCACAACAGGTGCATGGCACAACAGGTGCATGCCACAACAGGTGCGTGGCACAACAGGTGCGTGGCACAACAGGTGCATGCCACAACAGGTGCATGGCACAACAGGTGCATGGCACAACAGGTGCGTGGCACAACAGGTGCGTGGCACACCAGGTGCATGGCACAACAGGTGTACGCCACAACAGGTGCGTGGCGCAACAGGTGCGTAGCGCAACAGATGCGTGGCGCAACAGGTGCATGGCTCAACAGGTGCGCGTGGGTTAACAGGTGCGCATGCATGGCGCAGCAGGTGCATGGCGCAACAGGTGCATGGCGCAACAGGTGCGCACGGCGCAAGCATGTCTTTCACTCCCTCCTCATTTCGTACCGCCTCCCGCCTTCCTCTCACCCCTCACTCCCTCCCTGCCATTCTCCCGTGTCTACCCCCACCTGCGCCGTTCCCCCCTGTGCGCGGAGCAGGTGCGCCAGTTCCAGCCGTCGCTGGTGTCGGTGCAGAACCCCGCGCTGGTGGGGGAGCTCAAGGAGGCGCTCGCGGGAATGGAGCGCATGCCGGAGATCGTGGCGGGAGACTCGGGGATCGTCGAGGTGAGGCGAGGACAGGGAGGAGAAGTGCTGGGGTTATGAAGGACGGAGGTGGGGGTAGGAGGAGGCGAGGCGGCGGCGTGAAGGAAGGGGTGGGGTGAGAAAACGAAGATGGGAGGGGGGAAGGGAGAGGGCAATGAGTCGGATTTTTGAGGCGCCTCAAAAGGCTTTCAGGCAGTTTTGAGGTTCAGGGCGGAGGGAGTCGTTTGGTCGCCTTACATCAATTCACCGCTCTAATTTCATCCCTGTCCCTGCTGCGTGTGTCTCCATGGGCGTGGGCGTGTCACCATGTGTTTGTGTATGTGGGTATGTGCGCGCGCGTGTGATGATCATGCAGGTGGCACGGCATCCTGATGCGGAGACAGTGGTCACGGGCATTGTGGGGTGCGCGGGACTCAAGGTGCGTTGGGCTGGGGGCAGGCTGTGTGAGGGACGGGGGTAGGTAGACTGTTACAGATTGGGGGAGCTGTAGTCGGTTGATATGCATTTCAATGGTGGAGTCATGCTGTCTTGCATGCAATGGACTGGTCCAGCGAACATCAAGTAGCTCCCTCCATGCATCACTGCCATGCGACATCTTATGTGGTGATGCGTGCGTGCATGTCTCCATGCATGCAGCCGACAGTGGCGGCCATAGAGGCGGGCAAGGACATCGCCCTGGCGAACAAGGAGACGCTCATCGCAGGCGGGCCGTACGTGCTGCCGCTCGCCAAGAAGCACGGCTGCCACATCCTGCCCGCTGACTCGGAGCACTCCGCCATCTTCCAGGTGCGCCCTGCCCAGGTGTGCCTCACCCATTCCATGGGTGCGGTGGCAGATGGCTTTTGAGTCGAGAGGTAGAAGAAGCACGGCTGTCACATCCTGCCCGCTGACTCGGAGCACTCCGCCATCTTCCAGGTGCGCCCTGCCCAGGTGTGCCTCACCCATTCCATGGGTGCGGTGGCAGATGGCTTTTGAGTCGAGAGGTAGAAGAAGCACGGCTGCCACATCCTGTCCGCTGACTCGGAGCACTCCGCCATCTTCCAGGTGCGCCCTGCCCAGGTGTGCCTCACCCATTCCATGGGTGCGGTGGCAGATGGCTTTTGAGTCGAGAGGTAGAAGAAGCACGGCTGTCACATCCTGCCCGCTGACTCGGAGCACTCCGCCATCTTCCAGGTGCGCCCTGCCCAGGTGTGCCTCACCCATTCCATGGGTGCGGTGGCAGATGGCTTTTGAGTCGAGAGGTAGAAGAAGCACGGCTGTCACATCCTGCCCGCTGACTCGGAGCACTCCGCCATCTTCCAGGTGCGCCCTGCCCAGGTGTGCCTCACCCATTCCATGGGTGCGGTGGCAGATGGCTTTTGAGTCGAGAGGTAGAAGAAGCACGGCTGCCACATCCTGCCCGCTGACTCGGAGCACTCCGCCATCTTCCAGGTGCGCCCTGCCCAGGTGTGCCTCACCCATTCCATGGGTGCGGTGGCAGATGGCTTTTGAGTCGAGAGGTAGAAGAAGCACGGCTGTCACATCCTGCCCGCTGACTCGGAGCACTCCGCCATCTTCCAGGTGCGCCCTGCCCAGGTGTGCCTCACCCATTCCATGGGTGCGGTGGCAGATGGCTTTTGAGTCGAGAGGTAGAAGAAGCACGGCTGTCACATCCTGCCCGCTGACTCGGAGCACTCCGCCATCTTCCAGGTGCGCCCTGCCCAGGTGTGCCTCACCCATTCCATGGGTGCGGTGGCAGATGGCTTTTGAGTCGAGAGGTAGAAGAAGCACGGCTGTCACATCCTGCCCGCTGACTCGGAGCACTCCGCCATCTTCCAGGTGCGCTCTCATCCACCCACACAACCACCCACCCACCCAACCAAGCACTCCGGTTTCTTCATCCCTTCCACTTCACCCATCTGCACCCCTCTTAACCCACATAGAATTCGTCTTGACTCATGACCCTGCTTGGGAGACCGCGTGGTTAATATCCTCCCCCCCTTCAACACCCCCCCACCCTTACCCCCCCACTCCCCCCTCCCACCCCTCCTTCTCCCCCTTTGTATGCGCGGCAGTGCATCCAAGGGCTGCCAGAGGGCGGTCTGCGTCGCATCATCCTCACTGCCTCTGGTGGCGCCTTCAGGTGCGCACTCACATGCCATGTTACACTCCAGCCAGCCATGGCACATGTCATACCATGCCCACGCTCACATGCCATGTTACACTCCAGCCAGTCATCCCACATTCCATGCCACATTTTACATGACGTGCCACATGCCACATGCCGCATGTCATACCATGCCACATTACATTCCACCAGCTATGCCACATGCCATGTCCATACCAGATGGGATCACACTTCCTCTCTATAATCCCCTCCCTCCCCTTCATCTCCCCCAGGGACTGGCCGGTGGAGAAGCTCAAGGAGGTGACCCCAGCGGACGCGTTGAAGCATCCCAACTGGAGCATGGGCAGGAAGATCACTGTCGACTCCGCTACACTCATGAACAAGGTGCGTGGGGGCAGGCAGCAGGTGGGCAAGGGGAGTGTACAAGGTTGGGAAAGGGCCAGGTGTTAACTGTCAGAAGATGCGTTGAAGCACCCCCACTGGAGCATGGGCCCGAAGATTATTGTCGATTCCGCCACGCTCATGAACAAGGTGCGGGCGCTGTGAGGGGGGCAGGCTGCAGGAGGGTAGGGGGGAGGGAAGGGAAGGGAGCACAAGGTGGGGAAAGGGGTGTGAGAAGGCATCCATAGCCGAACAGAGCACAAGGTATCAATATCAGATTTTTACTCAGTGTGTGACAATGAACAATGCGCCGAACCAAGCTTGGGTTACGAAAGCAAATTGGCCTGAATTTTACTCACCTTAAAGCCTAAAATCTTCTAACCCCTGCCCATAATCCCCTGCCATCCCCTGTCGCCGCACTATCAGGGCCTGGAGGTGATAGAGGCGCACTACCTGTTTGGCGCGGACTATGACAACATTGACATTGTGATCCACCCTCAGAGCATCATCCACTCCATGGTTGAGACTCAGGTGCGCACTGGGTGTACCTTGCTTCATACTTACGACACAGGTGTGCATTCCTCACCGAATGGTTGAGACACAGACAAGTGTGTGTTCCCTTACTTTTGCAGTCGCCCACTCCATGGCTGAGACTCAGGTGGGCACTGGGCATGCCTGAGCTCGCTGTCTCACTTTTGCTCTTCCTCCGCCCCTCTGCCTCCTCTCCACGCATCTCATTTACTGTGTTTCTACCCCCTCTTCGCCCTTTACTCCCTCTGGCCCTTGCAGGATTCGTCGGTGTTGGCGCAGCTGGGGTGGCCGGACATGCGGCTGCCCATCCTCTACACGCTCTCCTGGCCCGACCGTGTCCCCACCTCTGAAGTCACCTGGCCCCGCCTCGACTTCATCAAGTGCTGCTCTCTTGCCCTCATGCCCTCATGCACTCATGCCCTCATGCTGGTCCCATGTATTCATGCCCTCATGCCCCTGCCCTCATCCGCTCATGCCCTCTCATGCTGTGACTCTTTTGCCTGCTTGGCCCATGCTCCGCTGCAACCACCTTGTCTCTCCTTTTTTATTCAAAGTTGCTTCTTGTTGCTCGCTTACCGATCGATTCCAACCTCCCTCGTGTTCTCACTCCATCCCTGTTTTCTTCCAATTCCAATCTCCGCAGGATGGGCGACTTGACTTTCAGGGAACCCAACCGTGACAAGTACCCGTCCATGGACCTCTCATATGCAGCCGGCAGGGCGGGCGGCACCATGACCGGTGTGCTCAGTGCTGCCAACGAGCAGGCTGTGGAGATGTTCCTCGATGACAAGTGAGTGTCTGGATGATCACAAGTGAGTCGTGGGGGGACCGTGACACGTACCCCTCCATCCATAGTCCTGTTGTATGCGGGAGGGCGGGCGGGTGGCACCATGACTGGCGTGCTCAGCGCCGCCAACGAGCAGGCCGTGGAGATGTTCCTCGATGACAAGTGAGTGCAGGAAGAATATACTGTACCTGTAATTGTAGTAGATGGTTGTAAATAACAAATAGATGATGGTGTGCCTCTCACCATTCGCCAATGAGCAGGCTGTGTGGAGATGTTCCTTGATGACAAGTGAGTTTCTCAAAAGGAGGAAGTTACCAAGTGATGTTTCCTTTACCCTGCTGAGCTGTCAAAATCAAGCTCTGTAGCCAACTTCCTTCTTCCCTTCCCTACTCCCTCCTCTCTTCCCCTCAGGATCCACTATCTGGACATCTGCCGGGTGATCGAGGGCACGTGTGATCGCCATCGCAACGACCTCGTGCTTGCCCCGTCACTGGAGGACATCGTGCACTTCGACCAATGGGCTCGCGTCTACGCTGCTGAGGTGGCATCCAAGCTCAGCACCGTCTCTGTTTAGATCCGTGGTGCAAACCAGTTGCATTATTTAGTATGTACCTTTGTTGAGTTGGATATTCTGGCACCCAGAAGTAGTGTTCACCTGTAATCGAAATGATTTAAATGTATATGATTATCAACGCCAGATTTACCGTATTTCAGTTAATGAAACGTACGCGTTGTTCCTCCGCCACTCACCCACCCCGCATCGCAGACCTGCTGATCCCAAATTTCGCGCCCGTGCTCCACCTACCCAGCAAAGCTATTTCACCCGACCCGAGCCGACCACGAGCACTCGACAGTAACGTTTGAAAGATACCCAGACAGCACTCAAGATTCTTAGTCCGTGGCGTTCCCACTCGCTCCCGGGAAACAGGTTGCCGGGCGACAGGCTGGCCATTCCAGTCGGGAAGTAAACGCTGATTGCCGCCAATCGGGATCGTGATCGTCGGGGGGAGGGAAATGGAGGGAGGATCAGTAGAGTCTTTGTCGTGCGTGAGATAGGCCGCGCGCGCGGACATCGCTGTCGTGTGCGCCGTCATCGACCTCTTCGTCACCACCGTCGCATCCCACGCGCGCAGCTCAACATGCCTCCAGGTGCCTGTAGCTCTGATGTGGCCGCTGCTGCCTTGTGTCAAGGCATTCCTCGTCCAGCAGCAAACCCCACTTGCCAACCCCCCACCTCATTCGCTCTTCCCCTGCTGCATCTAACTTCTCACCCCCTCCCCCGTCTCCCGCCGTCGCCTGCCAGATCCGGAGCGTCGCGTGGGCGGTCGCCTGCCGTATGGCTCGTCGCACGCCGCCATGTCGTACGGCGCGCCGTTCGTCGCCACCTCCGCGCCCAAGCCGGAGCCCACTGCGCGCCAAGCGCCGTCCGCGGAACGATCGCGCGGCGACGGGCTCAGACGCCCCGCGAGGGTGGCGCGGCGGGCGCGGATGCCGGGGGGAAGGGCGCAGCAGGGGGGCGAGTTGCTATGCGGGTGCTGCGCGTGGTTTGGCGCGCTGTGCGCGCGGCTGCGGCCGTCGCGGAAGGCGAACTGGCCGTACGCGTTAGTGAGTGTTGTGTTTGTGGCGCTGGTGGCGTCCGAGCAGATCGCCCCGCTGCTGCCCTCCACTGCGCGTGGTCGAGGGGAGGCGCGCGCAGGGGGAGGCGCGGAGGAGGAGGCGGTGAGCGGACCGCTGACGCGGATAGTGAGGTGAGGGGCAGGGGAAGGTAGGAAGGGGGCGGGGGAGGAGTAGGGGGAAGGGGGGGTCGGGGGTGGTGTTGAGGGTGGAGGAAGGGAGGACTAGGGGGATGGGGAGTGATAATGGAGAAGAGAGTGTGGAGTAATGAGGGCGAGAAGGAAGAGATGGGATAGAGCAAGAGGAAGGAGGGTGTGGTGCACGATTGCACGTTGCTCACTTGAGTGCCTTTGGGGTCATTTCAAGCTCCCTGTGGTTTCGCCTGTTGTTGTGTGTGTGCTGCCATGTGTGTGCTTATGTCTGAGCGTGAGTGTGTGTATGTGCGTGTATGTGTGAGTGTGTGTGCTGCCATGTGTGTGTGCTCCCGTGTATATGTATGTGTGTGCATGCATGTGAGCACGGAGCAGTGGCATGTGGGGGCGACCATCACCCGCCACGCCCTTCAACGGCAGCAGCAACAACAGTCACAGCAGCAGCAAAAGCAGCAGCAACAGAAGCAGCAGCGAGTTTGCAGCAGGGGCCAGAGGCGCAGAGGGAGGGGCAGGTGGAGGGGCAGGTGGAAGGGGGGGGGAAGGGGCAGGTATGGTGGAGAAGAAGGAGGAGACAGTGGGGCGAGGGAGTGGCGGAGGGGGTGGGGAGGAGGAGCAATGCTCTGAATGCTGGGAGGAGGTGAATCGGCTGCGAGCACTGCGAGAAAGTGAGTGACACATCAGTCAGGTGTGTGTGCCATGATGTGCCATGATGTGCCATGATGTGCCATGATGTGCCATGATGTGCCATGATGTGCCATGATGTGCCATGATGTGCCATGATGTGCCATGATGTGCCATGATGTGCCATGATGTGCCATGATGTGCCATGATGTGCCATGATGTGCCATGATGTGCCATGATGTGCCATGATGTGCCATGATGTGCCATGATGTGCCATGATGTGCCATGATGTGCCATGATGTGCCATGATGTGCCATGATGTGCCATGATGTGCCATGATGTGCCATGATGTGCCATGATGTGCCATGATGTGCCATGATGTGCCATGATGTGCCATGATGTGCCATGATGTGCCATGATGTGCCATGATGTGCCATGATGTGCCATGATGTGCCATGATGTGCCATGATGTGCCATGATGTGCCATGATGTGCCATGATGTGCCATGATGTGCCATGATGTGCCATGATGTGCCATGATGTGCCATGATGTGCCATGATGTGCCATGATGTGCCATGATGTGCCATGATGTGGCATGATGTGCCATGATGTGCCATGATGTGCCATGATGTGCCATGATGTGCCATGATGTGCCATGATGTGCCATGATGTGCCATGATGTGCCATGATGTGCCATGATGTGCCATGATGTGCCATGATGTGCCATGATGTGCCATGATGTGCCATGATGTGCCATGATGTGCCATGATGTGCCATGATGTGCCATGATGTGCCATGATGTGCCATGATGTGCCATGATGTGCCATGATGTGCCATGATGTGCCATGATGTGCCATGATGTGCCATGATGTGCCATGATGTGCCATGATGTGCCATGATGTGCCATGATGTGCCATGATGTGCCATGATGTGCCATGATGTGCCATGATGTGCCATGATGTGCCATGATGTGCCATGATGTGCCATGATGTGCCATGATGTGCCATGATGTGCCATGATGTGCCATGATGTGCCATGATGTGCCATGATGTGCCATGATGTGCCATGATGTGCCATGATGTGCCATGATGTGCCATGATGTGCCATGATGTGCCATGATGTGCCATGATGTGCCATGATGTGCCATGATGTGCCATGATGTGCCATGATGTGCCATGATGTGCCATGATGTCCATGATGTGCCATGATGTGCCATGATGTGCCATGATGTGCCATGATGTGCCATGATGTGCCATGATGTGCCCATGATGTGCCATGATGTGCCATGATGTGCCATGATGTGCCATGATGTGCCATGATGTGCCATGATGTGCCATGATGTGCCATGATGTGCCATGATGTGCCATGATGTGCCATGATGTGCCATGATGTGCCATGATGTGCCATGATGTGCCATGATGTGCCATGATGTGCCATGATGTGCCATGATGTGCCATGATTGCCATGATGTGCCATGATGTGCCATGATGTGCCATGATGTGCCATGATGTGCCATGATGTGCCATGATGTGCCATGATGTGCCATGATGTGCCATGATGTGCCATGATGTGCCATGATGTGCCATGATGTGCCATGATGTGCCATGATGTGCCATGATGTGCCATGATGTGCCATGATGTGCCATGATGTGCCATGATGTGCCATGATGTGCCATGATGTGCCATGATGTGCCATGATGTGCCATGATGTGCCATGATGTGCCATGATGTGCCATGATGTGCCATGATGTGCCATGATGTGCCATGATGTGCCATGATGTGCCATGATGTGCCATGATGTGCCATGATGTGCCATGATGTGCCATGATGTGCCATGATGTGCCATGATGTGCCA
The DNA here is from genome assembly GCA_947471745.1 of Closterium sp. Naga37s-1. Taxonomy (NCBI): domain Eukaryota; kingdom Viridiplantae; phylum Streptophyta; class Zygnematophyceae; order Desmidiales; family Closteriaceae; genus Closterium; species Closterium sp. Naga37s-1. The sequence goes on from CANJKZ010000966.1 coordinate 2,465,768, forward strand.
TGATGTGCCATGATGTGCCATGATGTGCCATGATGTGCCATGATGTGCCATGATGTGCCATGATGTGCCATGATGTGCCATGATGTGCCATGATGTGCCATGATGTGCCATGATGTGCCATGATGTGCCATGATGTGCCATGATGTGCCATGATGTGCCATGATGTGCCATGATGTGCCATGATGTGCCATGATGTGCCATGATGTGCCATGATGTGCCATGATGTGCCATGATGTGCCATGATGTGCCATGATGTGCCATGATGTGCCATGATGTGCCATGATGTGCCATGATGTGCCATGATGTGCCATGATGTGCCATGATGTGCCATGATGTGCCATGATGTGCCATGATGTGCCATGATGTGCCATGATGTGCCATGATGTGCCATGATGTGCCATGATGTGCCATGATGTGCCATGATGTGCCATGATGTGCCATGATGTGCCATGATGTGCCATGATGTGCCATGATGTGCCATGATGTGCCATGATGTGCCATGATGTGCCATGATGTGCCATGATGTGCCATGATGTGCCATGATTGTGCCATGATGTGCCATGATGTGCCATGATGTGCCATGATGTGCCATGATGTGCCATGATGTGCCATGATGTGCCATGATGTGCCATGATGTGGCCATGATGTGCCATGATGTGTCCATGATTGTGCCATGATGTGCCATGATGTGCCATGATGTGCCATGATGTGCCATGATGTGCCATGATGTGCCATGATGTGCCATGATGTGCCATGATGTGCCATGATGTGCCATGATGTGCCATGATGTGCCATGATGTGCCATGATGTGCCATGATGTGCCATGATGTGCCATGATGTGCCATGATGTGCCATGATGTGCCATGATGTGCCATGATGTGCCTCCACCTGTCACCCCCTCATTCATCCGTGCTGCTCTCCACGATTGCTGCTGTCCTCCTGCACATATCGCATCGTCTCCCCATGTGTTTGCGCTGCTCTCATGCTTGTTCTCCTCCCACTACATGCCTCCACCTCGTACCCTCTCCCACCCCCATGTGTGCATCACCTGGTGAGGCAGAAGCAACAGGCGTGCACAGGCGGCTGTTGGTGCAAGCAGGAGGGACGGTGGAGGGTTTGCAAGCAGCGGTGGCGGCAGTGGAGGCGGAAATGGCGACAATGAAAACCAAGATGAGCGACCTGGCAGTGAGTGAGCGACCTGGCAGTGAGTGAGCTGGCATGCGCCTTGTGTCTGTCTCTCTCTTCGTGCCCCGTGGCCTCTCTTCTCCCGCATCCCTCTCTTCGCCCATCTCTTTCTGCTTCATGCCCTCTCTCTCTCTTCCCGCTCTGCCTTATTCCCTCTCGCTCCCTCTCTTTCCCTTGCTATCCTCACATGCATGCATCCCTGGAACCACCAGCTGGCAACAGAGTAGGCAGGTGGCAAGGGAGGCAGGCAACGTGCGCGCAGTGCTGCAACAAAAATTCCTCACGCCCGTTCCGCCCCCCCTTGCTGTCCTCCTGTGCTCCCTCTCTACCAGGTGGCAACAGAGCAGGTTGCTAAGGAGGCGGGTAACTTGCGGGCGGTGTTGCAGGGCGAGGGGCACTGGGCCACAGCCAACCTCACCCGCCATGTATGCACCACAATTCATATGATTCTCTCTCACGGCACTGTTGGGTGGGAGAGAGGAAGAGAAAGGATGACTGTTGGGTCGACTTAAAAGCCACCCAGTGTTGCAGGGTGAGGGACACTGGGCCACGGCCAACCTCACCTGCCATGTACCTCCCAGTGAACACACTCTGTGATATGCACTACATTCGCCTCAAGCGCCTCTCTGTGTGCTGCTTCGCTGAGCCTTCTGTGCCCTCTAATTTCTCTTCACGTTGCCACCTCACCTCACCTCACCTCACCTCACCTCACCTCACTCTCCAGCCCAATCACTTCTTGCACCGCGTGCATCTGCTGGCCCCCTTGTCCTGCATCGTTTCCTACAAGTCCACTTCCAACTGTGCAAGTTTCTGTTAACTCCCATCCACATATCTCCCTCTACCTCTCCCTTCCAACCTGCTCAACCGGGGTGTCCTCCCCCTTTCCCATCTCCTCTCCTCCCATCCCCCCTACGCCCCTGTTCCTTGTCCGCCCTCATCCACCCACCAGTTCCTGCTCTCCACAGCGCCCTCTCACCCAGACCGCTGTGCCGTGCTCTCTCTCGACCGCCGGGCACTGCAGCGGCAGTCCAAGCGCGGCCCCAAGGGCCCGCCTCTCTCCTGGAAGGTCAGTGCAACTCCACCCCCCCGCAACCAGCCACGCCCAATCTGCGTGAACCAGCCCATCTCTCTGCTGCTTCAGACGATTTTTGAGGTGCCTCATAAATCAACTCCACCCTCCCCCAAGCAGCCACGCCCAATTTGCGTGAACCAGCCCACCTCTCCGCTGCTTCAAATATGTACACAGACTGCTTGTGAGGCGCCTCTAAACTCATCTCTTTGCTCTCTCGGAGTCGCTCCTGGGAATTCTCACAAACTCCCCCATAAAACTACAGGGCTACGCGTGTGAGGCAGCACCGTCTCAGATCCAGAAGTACACAGATGTGGAAGCAAGGGCGCTGTGCCCTGACGACTGGTTCTTCGTGCAAGAGCTCGTGTTTCTTATACCTGCCAGCCACCCCTTTGCACCCCCCCTTGTATGGCAGGGCTACGCATGTGAGGCAGCACCATCGCAAATCCAGAAGTACACAGATATTGAGGCGAGGGCGCTGTGCCCCGATGACTGGTTCTTCGTGCAAGAGCTCGTGTTTCTCAAGAACTGCTTCTCTCTGCCGCCCCGCCGCTGCCTTGCGCGCACGCCGCAGCAACCCACAGAGGTGAGGGGTGGAAGTGAGGGGTGCGGTGGAAGTGAGGGGTGCGGTTGAATAGAGAGGTGGGAGGTGGGAGGGGAGAGATGAGAGAGGTGCATTGCAGTTGATGTACTATGACAGTGGTAGAACTGGCCTGAAAGAAAGGTTTTGCTGGAGCTGTACACAGGCTAGACTACTAAGGCAAGATAATCGTCACAGGCGGTCGACCTCCCCCCGTCCCTTCCCCCCCATTCCCCCTTCCCTCCTCTGTTTTGTGCCTTCCCCCTTCCGCCTACTCCCTTCTCCCACTCGCTTCCCCCTTGCCCCAGCCACTACCGTTTCCACAATCCCTATTTTATCAAGCCGTGTTCGCAGGCGGGGGAGTGCTGTGGGAGCAGCAGCAGTGCGGGTCTTTCCACTGCCTCAACGCATGTGCACTCGGTGACTGCTGCAACTTCAACCTCTTCCCCCTCGTCCCCCTTCCCCCGTCCCCCCTCCCTCCCCCTTTCCCCATTCCCCCAGCCATTGCCGTTCCCACAATCCCTATTCGATCAAGCGGCGTTGGCAGACGGGGGGGTGAGGTGGGAGCAGCAGCAGTGCGGGTCGTTCCACTGCCTTAACACGCGCGCTCTGGGCGACTGTCGCAACTGCTTCAACCTGTCTCTTGAGAGCCACCGCTGGCAGCACCGCTTTCGAGGCAACCCCACCATGCACGACGTAATGCAACTCAAAAACGGCTCCCTCAGGTGTGCACCGCTTTTTGTAGCCACGTTTTGAGACGTCTCAAAGGCAATCCCACCATGCCGGACGCACTGCTCTTGAAGAACGACCCCCTCAGGTGTGTTGAATCTGGATCCGCTACCCCGAGTGCACACTTGCCCATCGTAGCAGCTTCTTGAGACGTCTCCAAAGGCAACCCCACCACGAAAGACGTGCTGCAACTAAAAAACGGCTCCCTCAGGTGTGCTGGACTACTTGCGCTGCATGCTACTCCATGTGCAGAACCTTATTATCCCACTACTTGCCAACACACATGCTACCTGACCTTAGTAATGGTAATGGTAATAGTAATGGTTGTGGTAATGGTAATGGTTGTGGTACTGGTAATGGTAATGGTAATGGTAATGGTTGTGGTAATAGTTGTGGTAATGGTAATGGTAATGATAATGGTAATAGTAATGGTTGTTGTAATGGTAATGGTAATGGTAATGGTGGTAATGGTAATGGCAATGGTAATGGTAATGGCAATGGTAATGGTTGTGGTAATGTTAATGGTAATGGTTGTGGTAATGGTTGTGGTAATGGTTATGGTAATGGTTATGGTAATGGTAATGGTAATGGTAATGGTAATGGTTGTGGTAATGGTTGAGGTAATGGTAATAGTAATGGTAATGGTAATAGTAATGATAATGGTTGTGGTAATAGTAATGGTAATGGTAATGGTTGTGGTAATGGTAATTGTAATGGTAATAGTTGTGGTAATGGTAATGGTAATGACAATGGTAATGGTAATGATTGTTGTAATGGTAATGGTTGTGGTAATGGTAATGGTTGTGGTAATGGTAATGGTAATGGTAATAGTATTGGTAGCTTTGCAATGCAATGGTGTGGCACGGGGTGACGGTGATGATCACAGCCATTAAGTACGAGATCGTGTCAGCAGGCAACGTCCCTTGTGTATGTTTAAACTGTCTCACACCTATGAATAATTCCTTGCCTTGATGCCTGCTGCAGGTTGGGGCTGGACGTGGGAGGCGGCACGGGCAGCTTCGCAGCGCACATGGCACGGCACGGGGTGACGGTGATGACGACAGCCATGAACTACGAGACCGTGTCGGGGCGGCATGCGGGGCTGCCTTACTTTGAAGCCATCGCCATGCGCGGCCTCATCCCGCTCTTCCTGCCCCATAAGGTGCCTCCCCCACATGATGCCTCACCATGCTCCAGCTCTCGCCCACCACAACCCTCCCATGAGTTTTGATTGCTGCCACCAACCCTGCACCTGCTAAGGCCAAACCCCTTGCTTCTGCTCCCTGGCCCTCTTGCCCTGGCTCCCCATCGTATTCTTGCCACCCCCTGCCGTTCCCATGCCCTACCCTCCCGTGACACTGCCCACCATCTCCCTTTTCAGGCGGGACTGCCATTCTACGACAACACACTAGACGTGATTCACAGCGTGAACAACGTCAAGTACATGCCCGTGCCATTCCCCCTGCCGTGCTCCCGTGCGCTGTGGCTCTGTGTCATTCCCCCTTACCAGGCACGGTTACCATTCTATGACAACACGTTGGACGTGATTCACAGCGTCAACAGCGTCAAGTACATGCCCGTACCCATGCCCGTACCCATGCCCGTACCCATACTTGTGGGCCCCGACTGTGTCTCTGTTCCTTCACACCCCCCACCAGGCAAGGCTGCCATTCTACGACACACTCTTGACGTGATCCACAGCGTCAACAGTGTCAAGTACATGCCTGTGACATTCCCCCTGCCATGCTCCCGTGCGCTGTGGCTCTGTGCCATCCCCCCCCACCAGGCGCGGCTACCATTCTACGACAACACTCTTGACGTGATTCACAGCGTCAACAGCGTCAAGTACATGCCCGTGATGGAGTTTGAAGAGCTCATTTTTGAGTGGGACCGCGTGCTCAGACCAGGTCAGTGCCTCTTCCCTTGTAGCTCCCACCAAATCCATGCTCAGACCGGGTCAATCACCCCCTTGCTGCACCAAATAGCCATCCTTCCACATCTTCTTTCTCCCCACTCGCATCCAACGCACCATTCATTGTGTTTGTCGTCAAGCCCCTCCTTTGCCGAACACGTCAACGCCACCCCACCTCATCCCATCCTGTGCCCCTGTCCATGCCCCAGGTGGCCTCATGTGGTTTGAGATGTTCTATGCACCAGTAGATGACATGGTGCTCTATGTGGCCATGCTGCAGCAGCTGCGCTACCGCCGCCTGCACTGGACGCTCATGTTCCCACTCCACCCACCTCTCCCCACCCCTTCCTTTTCCCCAGGCGGCCTCATGTGGTTTGAGATGTTCTATGCACCAGTAGACGACATGGTGCTCTATGTGGCCGTGCTGCAGCAGCTGCGCTACCGCCGCCTGCACTGGACGCTCATGCCCAAGCCCGACCGCGGGGAGATAGAGGCTCACCAATTGTATCTCAACTGTGTTATTGAGAAACCCGCCAGGCGAAATGCGCTCAAACCTGTTGAATTCTCACGAGCATGTATTCCTGTTGCGTTTATAATCGATTTTTCTACCAAGTTTGCACTGTAGTCCAGATCAAAGCACACTACTGTAAGGTGTTTTTTGTTGCCTCTGTGCACGGTGCATCGCTCTTCTCTACAAATATTCACCCTACAGATGTACCGAACCACAGAATCCCTATAGACGTAAGGAAAATAATTCAACAACCTGAATGTTTTTGCATATTCTAGCCCATGTTCGAGTGCTCTTGTTCAAATACTCCTACAAGAGCCCTTTCGTTTTGGTTCGTGCGCAACAAAAAGTTCGGCGCCTATGATTTCGGCTGTCTTTGTCGATAAATGCTTAGACAACACATGAATCCCTTTAGGCGTAGGGCAAAGCATTCAAAAACCTCAAAGTTTTTGCATATTCGTGTCTCCCATGAACAAATGCACCCATCAGAGCCTTTTTGGCTTGGTTCTTGCACAAAGAAAAGTTTGGCGACTATGATTTGCGCTGTTTTTGCGGGCAAATGCTTAGAATGCGCATGAATCCCTAAAACGTAGGGAAAAGCATTCAACAACCTCAATGTTACTGCATATTCGAGTGGCCCATCTTCAAATGCACCTCTTAGAGAATTTTTGGTTTGGTTCTTGTGTAAAGAAAAGTTCGGTGCCTATGATTTCGGCTGGTATTGCCGAAAAATGCTTAGACATCGCATGAATCCCTATACGCGTAGAAAAAAACATTCAACAACCTCAATGTTATTGCATTCTCGAGTAGCCCACGTTCAAATAGAACTATTTGAGCCCTTTGGACTTGGTTCGTGCGCATAGAATGTCAGACATATATGATATAGCCTATGTAGGCTGTAGTGGAGTAGACAATAGGGGGTACAGATATTCTACGGTTTCATACGGTACTTGTACCTTTCACATTCCTAGTCAATTCATTCCTCATTCTTCACATGGTATAGAGCGGGTTCCCTAGTGGGACCGTTTCTTCCTAAGGGCCCACCTTCGAATTTTTTTTTAGCCTGCCCGAAGCGCGCTTCGCGTCCTGCCCTAAAATTTCGCGGCCCCTTAGTGGCCTGCCCCTTCACGGCCCCTTAGCGGCCCCTTCGCGGCCCCTTTAGCGGCCCCTTCGCGGCCCTCCTTCACGGCCCCGTCGCGGCCCCTTCACGGCCCCTTCGCGGCCCTGTCGCGACCCCTTCGCGGCCCCTCGCGGCCCCTCTTAAGGCCCTTCGCGGCCCCTTCGCGGCCCTTCGCGGCCCCCTCACGGCTCTTCGCGGCCCCTTCGCGGCCCTTCGCGGCCCCCTCTCGGCCCTTCGCGGCCCCTTCTCGGCCCTTCGCGGCCCCTTCTCGGCCCCTCTGCGGCCCTTCGCGGCCCCTTCGGGCCCCTTGGCGGCGCTTTCGCGGCCCCCCCCCTCCCCCTTCGCGGCCCGCCGTAGCCGCCCTGCCGCCCCGTCGTCGCCGCCTCACCAGCAGCTGCCGTCACCCCTGCTGCCGCTGTAGCGGCCCTCCCGCCCCGTCGTCCCTGTTCCTGCAGCAGCGGCTGTCCCTGCAGCAGCTGCCGTCGCCGTCCCTGCCGCCACAGCAGCTGCCGGCCCTGCTGGTGTCGTGCGCCGCCGCCGCTGCTGCGGTCCCTGCTGCCCCGGCCCTGACCTGCAGCCGAGCCGCGGCCCTACCCTGCTGCCCAGTTGCGGCCCCGACCCTGCCTGCGCACCTCGGCCCTGCCACTCCGGTCGCAGCCACCCTACCCACTCGCCACTGGTAAGCGCCCTGCCGAGCCGCGCCCCTTTAGCCGAGTCGCGCTGCCGCTGCTGCTGCTAGCCTGCTGCTGCTGCTAGCCTGCTGCTGCTGCTGACATGGCTACCCCCAATGTGCTCACCTTTGATGTTGAGGGTCGGGCTGTCGACTTTGAGGTCTGGGTCGATGATCTGCAGCTTTTTCTGCAGTGCGATAGAAAAGACGGTCTCTCACTATTCGATCTCACGTCAGGCGCCTCTGCTGCCCCTACTGCCGATGCTGACAGTACTGTTCGCTCACAGTGGGCCACACGCGATGCTGCTGCCCGTCTTGCTGTGCGTAGTCACCTTCCGTCCTCTGAGCGCGCGCACTTTAGTCAGTACAAGAGTGCTAAGACCTTGTACGACGCTGTAGTTGCACGCTACTCTTCCCCTGCCACTGCTGCCCTTAGTCGCCTCATGCTGCCGTACCTGTTCCCTGACCTCGCCGCCTTTCCCACAGTCGCTGACCTCATTACACACCTCCGCACTAGTGACACCCGCTACTGTGAGAATAACGAGGAAGTGGTTGACTAAGGGAAAGGTTGGGTACAAGTACAAACCTAGAAATGTGTTGTACCCCATATGTGCTACCCCACTATAGCCTACACAGGCTAAGTCATACAAGTCTGACACACCCCCATAGGCAAAGTGGGGGAGAACAAGGGGTCACAAGACCAGTCAAGCAAAGCAAAGCAAGCTCAGGGTGGATCACAACGTCACCACACATTCCGAGCACCAGTTCAAGGCCACAAGGCCAGTTCACATGCAAGATCATATATAAAGGTAAACAAGCAAGTGCAGGTATAGAAAGATCACGTTACAGGCAAGGTCAAGAAGTAAGCAAGTGAGGCCAAGTAGGCACAAGACCTAGCATCGTACAACATCGCTGATGATCACAAGGCGGAAGTGTCTTGGTAAAGATATCAGCAGTGTTGGCCTGAGAGGCCACATAAGCAAGGCGCAGCTGACCACGCTGCTGCAGCTCACGAGCAAGAAAGTAGCGAAGAGCAATGTGCTTCGTTCTGTGCTCCAGTCTGTGCTCCCGACACAAGGCCAGCATGGCCTTGTTGTCTACGTACATACCGGAGGAGAACGAGGCGGCTCTCCTAGGTCAGTCAGCAGGTAGGTGAGCCAGTGTAGCTCCTGTGCAGCCATGGCCCCCGCGTAGATCTCAGCCTCACAGCTGGAGCCGAGAACAGAAGACGAGCGGGTAGACCGCCACGAAACAAAGCCGGAACCAAGGCTGAAGGTGTAACCCTGTGACGACCGCTGCGTAGCCTGGTCGTCAGCCCAAGAAGCGTCTGCGTGACCTGTGAGGACCACTGAATGCCGCCCTCCAAGCACTAGCCCCATGCCCGACGTACTGCACAAGTAGCGCAACACCCTCTTCGCTGCAGCCATGTGCTCTGGTCGGTGTCTCCCAGGAGCAACATAGCGTGCCAAGATGCTAAGAGGGTATGCAAGGTCAGGTCGAGTGCAGGTCATCAGGTACATGAGGCAGCCAACAAGCTCTGGGTACGGGCCACTCGGCTCTACGGACTCATCCGAAGGCAGAGCTGAGAGCGAGTGGCGAGTAGACAGAGGAGTGGCCTGAGGCGAGGAGTACGTGAAGTCGAAGCGCTGAAGGACCTGCTGCACCATGTGTGACTGAGTCAGGGTAATGGTGCGCTGTGCTCTGTCCCGGGTGATCTGCAAGCCAAGGTAGCTGCGCAGTTCACCCAGGTCTGTGCACGTGTGTCTCTTCTGCAGCTCGGACTTCACGTGGGCGAGTCCAGCAGTGTCAGCAGTGGCAAAGACCAAGTCGTCGACGTACACGAGGATGTAGAACGGCGGCAAAGAGGTGTCGGTGCGCAGAAACAGCGACGGGTCGGCAGTAGAAGGAGCAAACCCAAGAGCCGCAAGTGTAGTCCTCAGTGTGTCGTGCCACTCACGGGGCGCCTGGCGGAGACCGTAGACTGGCCGCCGGAGGCTCCACTGGGTACCAGGAGGAAACGACCCAGTGAAGCCAGGTGGGCGGCGCAGCCAGATCTCCTCGTGCAGGCTGCCCTGCAAGAAAGCTGTGCTGAAGTCAAGAGAGTGAAGCTCGTAGTCACGCTGAGCGGCTATGTGCAGCAGCACCCGAAGAGTGGTCATCTTCGGGGTGGGAGAGAAGGTCTGAAAGTAGTCAACTCCCTGCCGCTGACTGAAGCCTCGAGCCACGTAACGCGCCTTGAAGACAGGCGGAGAACCCGGCGGCCGCTTCACCCTGAAAATCCACATGCCACTGACGATGTTCGCCCCAGGTGGGGGAACCTCGTCGACGTAGGTGCCTTTGGACTTCCAGGAAGCCATCTCTACGTCCATGGCTGACTGCCACTGTGAGGAGTAGGGACCCTCGATCGCCTCAGCGTACGATCGAGGAGTCGGGATGTCTGGTGCATCCGGGTCTCCCTCAGGGGCAATCAGCATGGACACGAGATGAGGCAAAGTAGCAGCAAAACACTGGAACTCCTCCTGCCTGTCCTGAAGGACGTCCGTGCTAAGAGCACACTCACCCCCGACGGACGGAGGACAGACAGACTCAGACTCAGCAACAAGACTCGCGGCGTAGTCTAGACGACAGTGAGCAGCGAAGTCGACAAGCTCAGCAACTAAGGCAGACGCAGCAGTGGACTCAAAGGAAGGGTCAGTGACGACAGTAGCAAGGAGACGCGTGACAGTAGGACTGGCAGCACGAAGGGAGTCCGACTCCGGGTCAGCAAGAGCAGGAAGAGAGGACTCGGGAGGAGAAGGCAAAGGGGCACGCAGCGGAGCAGTGGAAGGACGCAGAGACATCCGGTGCGTGCCGGGGACAGGCGGAGGACGCTGACGCGAACCACGACCACTCGTACGAGCAGCACGGACAGGTGACGCAGGACGAGACGCGGGCTCACGACGCTCCGTAAGACCTCCAGTAGGACCAGTGTAGGGAGAGGGAGCAGGCAGTGGGGAGGCTGGCTGTAACTGGGACTCGGACGGGACAGGCGGCGGACACTCTAAGAGAGGAGCAGGACCAAGAGAGGACGGGAGACCAAGAACCTGCTCAAGGAGCGGAACGAAGTACGGCCGCGGCCGTGCAGTGCCCCCAGAACCAGCAGGAACAGCACCAGTACCCCCAACGGCAGCACTAGCGCCAGTAGCACCCCCAGCTCCAGCAGCGCCAACCCCAGCACCCTCAGAAGTACTAGCGCCAGCAGCACCTCCAGCGCCACTCGGACCACCAGAAGACGGAGCAGCTCCAGCTCCAGCACCTCCAGTAGCACCTACTCCAGCAGCACCACTAGCTCCAGCACCAGGAGCACCCGCAGGCCCAGCAGCTCCAGAACCCCCGGTACGAGCACCTCCGGGACACGTGGCACCAGCACCCTCAGCAGCAGTAGAACCGTCAACACCAGCAGTACCTCCAGCTCCAGCAGCACGGCTCCAGCGCCGAGCAAACCACTCGCGCAGCTCCTGTGGAGAGAGCAGCTCCCTCCGGGACGAAGCACCCGAAGGACGTCCAGGCCCAGTACCGCCAGACGCCACACGAGCAGGCCCAGCACCCTCAGGCTCCGCACCCCCAGGCTCCGCACCCCCAGTCTCAGCACCCCAAGTCTCAGCACTCCCAGGCTCAGCACCCCCAGAGTCAGCACCCCCAAGCTCAGCACCCCCAGACCCCGCACCCGCAGGCTCAGCACCCCCAGACCCCGCACCCGCAGGCTCAGCACCCCCAGACCCCGCACCCGCAGGCTCAGCACCCCTAGCAGCACCAGAGTCAACAGCTACCTCGACAGGCTCGACTGCATCTACCTGGGACACACCTGAGGGGGCAGGACCCTGAGGGGGAAGGGGGTCTACTGGGGGGGGACCTGGCGCGAGGAAGAGCGGCGGCGGGGGGAGGGAGGCAGTGCGGTAGGGGAAGAGACGGTAGTACGGAACCGACTCGTCAAACGTGACGTTCTGGGAGGACAGAACACGTCGCGAGGTGGGGTGGTAGAACTGCCAACCTGGCGCGTCAGGGGGGAAGCCAAGGAAGACACAGGGAACAGCACGGGGGGACAGCTTGTCCGCAGACAAGTCGCGGACAAACGCCCGAGATCCCAAGACACGGAACGCAGACGCATCGCCAACCTTCCCGGTCCACCGCAAAGCAGGGGAGGTCTCCGGCATGGAGACCCGGGGCTGAAGGTTGATCTGATGCGCCGCGTACCGAACCGCAAACGGCCACAGAAAATGGGGGGCAGCCGCATGGACCATGGACGTACGAGCGACGTCCATGACCATGCCAATGCGGCGCTCAGCAATCCCATTTTGCTGTGGAGAGGCCGGAAGCGTGAACGTCTGGCGGATGCCCTGTGCACGACAGATGGCTCGCAGAAGGTCAGAGGAAAACTCACCGCCTCTGTCGGAGTGCAGACGCAGAACAGGAAAGTCCGAGCCGAAACTCTCTCTGAGCTGGAGACGAGCAGCGCGGATCCAGCCGATCAACACCTCAGAGAAGGTAGGCACTCACTTGCAATTGTTCTAGCCTCAAAACGCGCAAGGATCCGCGCATGTGGAGGAAGTGCTGCTGGCGCTCTTCATTCGCGAGCGCCGATGACCAATGATGCTCGCAACCCTCCCACGCCCTTGCTGGCTTGGCAATAGGCCCTGACAAGCGCAGCCATGTGACCCAGTGGATGAAAAACGCTCGGAACGAGCGCTTCCAACCTCAAAACGCGCAAGGATCCGCACATGTGGAGCGGGCGCTCTTCATTCGCGAGCGCCGATGACGAATGATGCTCCCAACCCTCCCACGCCCTTGTTGGCTTGGCAATAGGCCCAGACAAGCGCAGCCACGTGACCCGGTGGAAGAAAAACGCTCGGAACGAGCGCTTCCAACCTCAAAACGAGCAAGGATCCGCACTTGTGGAGGAAGTGCAGCGGCCGCTCTTCATTCGCGAGCGCCGATGACCAATGATGCTCGCAACCCTCCCACGCCCTTGCTGGCTTGGCAATAGGCCCAAAAAAGCGCAGCCACGTGACCCGGTGGAAGAAAAACGCTCGGAACGAGTGCTTCTAGCCTCAAAACGCGCAAGGGATCCGCACATGTGCAGGAAGTGCAACGGGCGCTCTTCATTCGCGAGCGCCGATGACCAATGATGCTCGCAACCCTCCCACGCCCTTGCTGGCTTGGCAATAGGCCCAGACAAGCGTAGCCACGTGACCCGGTGGAAGAAAAACGCTCGGAACGAGCGCTTCCAACCTCAAAACGAGCAAGGATCCGCACTTGTGGAGGAAGTGCAGCGGCCGCTCTTCATTCGCGAGCTCCGATGACCAATGATGCTCGCAACCCTCCCACGCCCTTGCTGGCTTGGCAATAGGCCCAGAGAAGTGCAGCCACATGACCTAGTGGAAGAAAAACGCTCGGAACGAGCGCTTCCAGTCTCAAAACGCGCAAGGATCCGCACTTGTGGAGGAAGTGCAGCGGCCGCTCTTCATTCGCGAGCGCCGATAACCAATGATGCTCGCAACCCTCCCACGCCCTTGCTGGCTTGGCAATAGGCCCAAAAAAGCGCAGCCACATGACCCGGTGGAAGAAAAACGCTCGGAACGAGTGCTTCTAGCTGTCAGAAGTAGCAATACAAAGTTTAGAAACAGAAAGAGAGGTTTCACTAGCAGCATTTGGGATACATATAGCAAACCCTAACTGGGTTGTACCCGCTATAGAGCACCCCACTACAGGCTAGATAATAACATTCTGACACACCCCCATAGCCAAAGTGGGGTGTAATCAGCACAATGAGCAGGCATAGGAGGAGTTCACAATAATAAGCAAAGCTAGAGGTAATCACAGCGGGCAAGTGAGGAGGAGGAGGAACTGTGGAAGGAGAGAAGATGGGAGGCAACGACTGAAGCTGCAGAGGCACGGGCACAGGAGCGGCTGACTTAGTGGCTACCGAAGCAAGGGCGACAGACTACTGGAGTGACTGGCTCCGCGGCTAAGACGAGCGGCAGGAGCAACGGACCCACTGGCGACTGGTGCAACAGGCTCACTGGCTACCGAAGCAAGGGCGACGGACTACAGGCGCTGCAGGCGACACGACAGCTACCTCCACACAACCTCCTCCAACTGACCCACACCCTTGACACACACCCCCTGCTGAACCCCTAACTCCACTCCCACGTCACCCCCCTAGCGCCATTCCCCTCGGCTCCCACACCTCCACCCCCCTCAGCAGCAGCTGCAGCAGTGGGAGACGACCAAGGAGGTGGGGAGAGGGAAGGGGAGTACCCACACCGCGCACCCCCATGCTCGCCACCCCACACCCCCCACCACCGCGGAACGCACGGCGGCACGGGAGGAATGGGCAGCACGGGGGGGGGGGGGGGGGGGGACGGTACAGGAGGGGCCGCGCGTCTCTCCTCAGGGCGCCAAAACGGACGGGCGGGGGGGCGCGCGCGGCTCCCCAGAGCGCCGCGACGGACGGGCGGGGGGCGCGCGCGGCTCCCCAGGGCGCCGCGACAAGAAGGGCGGGGGCCGCGCGTGCTCCCCAGGGCGCCGCGACGAGCAGGGCGGGGGCCGCGCGCGGGTCCCCAAGGCCGCGCGACGGGCAGACGGGCCGCGCGCGGCCTGCAGGCCCGCGCACGGCCGGCAGGGCGACGCGACGGGAAGGGCGGGGGGCTGCGCGCGGGTCCCCCACGGTAGGAAACCGCCGCGCGCCTCGGGGCGCACGGCGGGCAGAAAACCGCCGCGCGCCCCGAGCGCACGGCGGACAGAAAACCCTAAAAAAAATTCGCCGCGGCAGGAAGAAGGCGTCGCACGCCACGGGGCGTGCAACAGACAGAGTAGCAGCGGAAGCAGTTAGGTGGTGGGCCCACCCACAGGATCGACCCAAGGGGGTCGACCTGCTCTGAAACCATGTCAGAAGTAGCAGTACAAAGTTTAGAAACAGAAAGAGAGGTTTCACTAGCAGCAGTTGGGATACATATAGCAAACCCTAACTGGGTTGTACCCGCTATAGAGCACCCCACTACAGGCTAGATAATAACATTCTGACACTAGCCTCAAAACGCGCAAGGGATCCGCACATGTGCAGGAAGTGCAACGGGCGCTCTTCATTCGCGAGCGCCGATGACCAATGATGCTCACAACCCTCCCACGCCCTTGCTGGCTTGGCAATAGGCCCAGATAAGCGCAGCCACGTGACCCGGTGGAAGAAAAACGCTCGGAACGAGCGCTTCCAACCTCAAAACGAGCAAGGATCCGCACTTGTGGAGGAAGTGCAGCGGCCGCTCTTCATTCGCGAGCGCCGATGACCAATGATGCTCGCAACCCTCCCACGCCCTTGCTGGCTTGGCAATAGGCCCAAAAAAGCGCAGCCACGTGACTCGGTGGAAGAAAAACGCTCGTAACGAGTGCTTCTAGCCTCAAATCGCGCAAGGGATCCGCACATGTGCAGGAAGTGCAACGGCGCTCTTCATTCGCGAGCGCCGATGACCAATGATGCTCGCAACCCTCCCACGCCCTTGCTGGCTTGGCAATAGGACCAGAGAAGTGCAGCCACGTGACCTGGTGGAAGAAAAACGCTCGAAACGAGCGCTTCCAGCCTCAAAACGCGCAAGGATCCGCACTTGTGGAGGAAGTGCAGCGGCCGCTCTTCATTCGCGAGCGCCAATGACCAATGATGCTCGCAACCCTCCCACGCCCTTGCTGGCTTTGCAATAGGCCCAGAAAAGCGCAGCCACGTGACCCGGTGGAAGAAAAACGCTCGGAACGAGTGCTTCTAGCCTCAAAACGCGCAAGGGATCCGCACATGTGCAGGAAGTGCAACGGGCGCTCTTCATTCGCGAGCGCCGATATCCAATGATGCTCGCAACCCTCCCACGCCCTTGCTGGCTTGGCAATAGGCCCAGAAAAGCGCAGCCACGTGACCCGGTGGAAGGAAAACGCTCGGAACGAGTGCTTCTAGCCTCAAAACGCGCAAGGGATCCGCACATGCGCAGGAAGTGCATCGGGCCCTCTTCATTCGCGAGCGCCGATGACCAATGATGCTCGCAACACTCCCACGCCCTTGCTGGCTTAGCAATAGGCCCACACAAGCGCAGCCACGTGACTCGGTGGAAGAAAAACGCTCGGAACGAGCGCTTCTAGCCTCAAAACCCGCAAGGATCCGCGCATGTGGATGAAGTGCAGCGGGCGCTCTTCATTCGCGAGCGCCGATGACCAATGATGCTCGCAACCCTCCCACGCCCTTGCTGGCTTGGCAATAGGCCCAGACAAGCGCAGCCACGTGACCCGGTGGAAGAAAAACGCTCGGAACGAGCGCTTCCAGCCTCAAAACACGCTAGGCCCTTGTTCTTGCAATTTTGCACACGCTGGGCCCTTGTTCTTGCAATTTTGCACACGCTAGGCCCTTGTTCTTGCAATTTTGCACTCGCTAGGCCCTTGTTCTTGCAATTTTGCACTCGCTAGGCCCTTGTTCTTGCAATTTTGCACACGCTAGGCCCTTGTTCTTGCAATTTTGAACATGCTGGGCCCTAGTTCTTGCAATTTTGCACCCGCTAGGCCCTTGTTCTTGCAATTTTGCACTCGCTGGGCCCTTGAACTTGCAATTTTGCACTCCCTAGGCCCTTGTTCTTGCAAATTTGCACACGCTAGGCCCTTGTTCTTGCAATTTTGCACACGCTAGGCCCTTGTTCTTGCAATTTTGCACTCGCTAGGCCCTTGTTCTTGCAATTTTGCACACGCTAGGCCCTTGTTCTTGCAATTTTGCACTCGCTAGGCCCTTGTTCTTGCAATTTTGCACACGCTGGGCCCTTGTTCTTGCAATTTTGCACACGCTAGGCCCTTGTTTTTGCAATTTTGCACATGCAAGGCCCTTGTTCTTGCAAATTTGCACACGCTGGGCCCTTGTTCTTGAATTTTGCACACGCTCGGCCCTTGTTCTTGCAATTTTGCACACGCTGGGCCCTTGTTCTTGCAATTTTGCACACGCTAGGCCCTTGTTCTTGCAATTTTGCACACGCTGGGCCCTAGTTCTTGCAATTTTGCACACGCTGGGCCCTTGTTCTAGCAATTTTGCACACGCTAGGCCCTTGTTCTTGCAATTTTGCACTCGCTAGGCGCTTGTTCTTGCTATTTTGCACACGCTGGGCCCTTGTTCTTGCAATTTTGCACACGCTGGGCCCTTGTTCTTGCAATTTTGCACACGCTAGGCCCTTGTTCTTGCAATTTTGCACACGCTAGGCGCTTGTTCTTGCAATTTTGCACTCGCTGGGCCCTTGTTCTTGCTATTTTGCACACGCTGGGCCCTTGTTCTTGCAATTTTGCACACGCTGGGCCCTTGTTCTTGCAATTTTGCACTCGCTAGGCCCTTGTTCTTGCAATTTTGCACACGCTGGGCCCTTGTTCTAGCAATTTTGCACTCGCTAGGCATTGTTCTTGCAATTTTGCACACGCTGGGCCCTTGTTCGTGCAATTTTGCACACGCTGGGCCCTTGTTCTTGCAATTTTGCACTCGCTAGGCCCTTGTTCTTGCAATTTTGCACTCGCTGGGCCCTTGTTCTTGCAATTTTGCACACGCTAGGCCCTTGTTCTTGCAATTTTGCACACGCTGGCCCTTGTTCTTGCAATTTTGCATTCGCTGGGCCCTTGTTCTTGCAATTTTGCACACGCTAGGCACTTGTTCTTGCAATTTTGCACACGCTGGGCCTTGTTCTTGCAATAGCTAGGCCCTTGTTCTTGCAATTTTGCACACGCTGGGCCCTTGTTCTTGCTATTTTGAACACGTTGGGCCCTTGTTCTTGCAATTTTGCACTCGCTCGGCCCTTGTTCTTGCAATTTTGCACTCGCTGGGCCCTTCTTCTTGTAATTTTGCACTTGCTAGGCCCTTGTTCTTGCAATTTTGCACACGCTGGGCCCTTGTTCTTGCGATTTTGCACATGCTGGGCCCTTGTTCTTGCAATTTTGCACACGCTAGGCCCTTGTTCTTGCAATTTGGCACACGCTGGGCCCTTGTTCTTGCAATTTTGCACTCGCTAGGCTCTGTTCTTGCAATTTTGCACACGCTGGGCCTTTGTTCTTGCAATTTTGCACACGTTGGGCCCTTGTTCTTGCAATTTTGCACACGCTGGGCCCTTGTTCTTGCAATTTTGCACACGCTGGGCCCTTGTTCTTGCAATTTTGCAAACGCTCGGCCCTTGTTCTTGCAATTTTGCAGACGCTGGGCCCTTGTTCTTGCAATTTTGCACACGCTGGGCCCTTGTTCTTACAACTTTGCGCACATTGGGCCCTTGTTTTTGCAATTTTGCACACGCTGGGCCTTTGTTCTTGCAACTTTGCACACGATGGGCCCTTGTTCTTGCAATTTTGCACTCGCTAGGCCCTTGTTCTTGCAATTTTGCACTCGCTAGGCCCTTGTTCTTGCAATTTTGCACTCGCTAGCCCCTTGTTCTTGCAATTTTGCACACGCTGGGCCCTTGTTCGTGCAATTTTGCACATGCTGGACCCTTGTTCTTGCAATTTTGCACACGCTAGGCCCTTGTTCTTGCAATTTTGCACACGCCAGGCTCTTGTTCTTGCAATTTTGCACA
Source organism: Closterium sp. Naga37s-1 (assembly GCA_947471745.1). Lineage (NCBI taxonomy): Eukaryota > Viridiplantae > Streptophyta > Zygnematophyceae > Desmidiales > Closteriaceae > Closterium > Closterium sp. Naga37s-1. Next base: position 2,484,139 of record CANJKZ010000966.1, read on the forward strand.
CGCTGGGCCCTTGTTCTTGCAATTTTGCACACGCGGGGCCCTTGTTCTTGCAATTTTGCACTCGCTGGGCCCTTATTCCTTCAATTTTGCACACGCTGGGCCCTTGTTCTTGCAATTTTGCACACGCTGGGCCCTTGTTCTTGCAATTTTGCACACGCTAGGCCCTTGTTCTTGCAATTTTGCACTCGCTAGGCCCTTGTTCTTGCAATTTGCACTCGCTAGGCCCTTGTTCTTGCAAGTTGCACTTGCTAGGCCCTTGTTCTTGCAATTTTGCACACGCTGGGCCCTTGTTCTTGCAATTTTGCACACGCTGGGCCCTTGTTCTTGCAATTTTGCACACGCTGGGCCCTTGTTCTTACAATTTTGCACACGCTCGGCCCTTGTTCTTGCAATTTTGCACACACTGGGCCCTTGTTCTTGCAATTTTGCACACACTGGGCCCTTGTTCTTGCAACTTTGCACACGCTGGGCCCTTGTTCTTGCAATTTTGCACACGCTGGGCCCTTGTTCTTGCAACTTGGCACACGCTGGGCCCTTGTTCTTGCAATTTTGCACTCGCTAGGCCCTTGTTCTTGCAATTTTGCACTCACTAGGCCCTTGTTCTTGCAATTTTGCACTCGCTAGGCCCTTGTTCTTGCAATTTTGCACACGCTGGGCCCTTGTTCTTGCAATTTTGCACACGCTGGGCCCTTGTTCTTGCAATTTTGCTCACGCAGGGCCCTTGTTGTTGCATTTTTGCACACGCTGGGCCCTTGTTGTTGCAATTTTGTGTTGGATGCACGTCATTCTGAGTGCATGTCATCCTAACATCCTGCCGAGTGCTCGTGCTATCCATGCGTGCATTGTTTGCATGAGCATATGTCATTGTGCATGGCTGTTGGATATTATCATCTCTGTGTTTTTCTCCAAGTCTAAATGCTTGATCATGCAGGAGAAATCCAGAGCTTTCCAACGATACCAAGATCGCCTTACTCCGACCAAGATCGCCCAAGTTACAAGATTTCCAAGATTTGGATTTCTTATTAACTTTTGGGGTTATATCTAATTAGGGTGATTACTTGGGACATGACTATAAAGGGATCTTTGGTTGGGTGGTTAGGGAAGGCAACTTTGACTTTTGGATTGGGGTGGCTAGAAGTTTCTAGCATGGGTTGCAAATGTTGCAACACCTAGGCAAAATCCAACTAGATTGGATTTTGCATGTGACACCTCAAGGACCTCATGATGAGGGTTGCATCCTTGCTGCTAGGAAGGTTCCTACCATCTTTCCCTAGCTCTTGGAGAACCCCTTCCCTCTCATGGTTCTCTTGGAGGTTCCCAACTCCAACTTTCTATGCCTACATGCTTGTACTTCCTCTACCATTCTAGTCATGCGGCTGCTGGACGTTCTCAATCGGTTCTCATTCTCTAGACCATCTTAACAACTGATTCAACTTGGAGATGGTAGCTGAGCCTAAGGCGCAACTTCCTACCGAGCGGATTTGCGTTTAGTTGAGTAATGAGTTCGTCGTAAGCCCTCGAATTGACGGATCCTGAACAACATTTTGCACATGCTGGGCCCTTGTTCTTGCAATTTTGCACACGCTGGGCCCTTGTTCTTGCAATTTTGCATACGCTAGGCCCTTGTTCTTGCAATTTTGCTCATGCTGGGCCCTTGTTCTTGCAATTTTGCACACGCTGGGCCCTTGTTGTTGCAATTTTGCACTCGCTGGGCCCTTGTTCTTGCAATTTTGCACACGCTGGGCCCTTGTTCTTGCAAATTTGCACACGCTAGGCCCTTGTTCTTGCAAATTTGCACTCGCTAGGCCCCTGTTCTTGCAATTTTGCACACGCTAGGACCCTGTTCTTGCAATTTTGCACACGCTGGGCCCTTGTTCTAGCAATTTTGCACACGCTAGGCCCTTGTTCTTGAACTTTTGCACTCGCTAGGAGCTTGTTCTTGCAATTTTGCACACGCTGGGCCCTTGTTCTTGCAATTTTGCACACGCTGGGCCCTTGTTCTTGCAATTTTGCACACGCTGGGCCCTTGTTCTTGCAATTTTGCACACGCTAGGCCCTTGTTATGCAATTTTACACACGCTGGGCGCTTGTTCTTGCAATTCTGCACACGCTGGGCCCTTGTTCTTGCAATTTGACACACGCTGGGCCCTTGTTCTTGCAATTTTGCACACGCTGGGCCCTTGTTCTTGCAATTTTGCACTCGCTAGGCCCTTGTTCTTGCAATTTTGCACACGCTGGGCCCTTGTTCTTGCAATTTTGCACACGCTGGGCCCTTGTTCTTGCAATTTTGCACTCGCTAGGCCCTTGTTCTTGCAATTTTGCACACGCTGGGCCCTTGTTCTTGCGATTTTGCACACGCTGGGCCCTTGTTCTTGCAATTTTGCACACGCTGGGCCCTTGTTCTTGCAATTTTGCACACACGGGGCCCTTGTTCTTGCATTTTTGCACACGCTGGGCCCTTGTTCTTGCAATTTTGCACACACTGGGCCCTTGTTCTTGCAATTTTGCACACGCCAGACCCTTGTTCTTGCAATTTTGCACTCGCTAGGCCCTTGTTCTTGCAATTTTGCACTCACTAGGCCCTTGTTATTGCAATTTTGCACACGCTAGGCCCTTGTTCTTGCAATTTTGATCTCGCTAGGCCCTTGTTCTTGCAATTTTGCATACGCGAGGCCCTTGTTCTTGCAATTTTGCTCATGCTGGGCCCTTGTTCTTGCAATTTTGCACACGCTGGGCCCTTGTTCTTGCAATTTTGCACTCGCTGGGCGCTTGTTCTTGCAATTTTGCACACGCTGGGCCCTTGTTCTTGCAATTTTGCACACGCTAGGCCCTTGTTCTTGCAATTTTGCACTCGCTAGGCCCCTGTTCTTGCAATTTTGCGCACGCTAGGACCCTGTTCTTGCAATTGTGCACACACTGGGCCCTTGTTCTAGCAATTTTGCACATGCTAGGCCCTTGTTCTTGCAGTTTTGCACTCGCTAGGCGCTTGTTCTTGCAATTTTGCACACGCTGGGCCCTTGTTCTTGCAATTTTGCACACGCTGGGCCCTTGTTCTTGCAATTTTGCACACGCTGGGCCCTTGTTCTTGCAATTTTGCACACGCTAGGCCCTTGTTCTTGCAATTTTGCACACACTTGCACACGTTGGGCCCTTGCTCTTGCAATTTTGCACACGCTAGGCCCTTGTTCTTGCAATTTTGCACTCGTTAGGCCCTTGTTCTTGCATTTTTGCACTCGCTAGGCCCTTGTTCTTGCAATTTTGCACACGCTAGGCCCTTGTTCTTGCAATTTTGCACATGCTGGGCCCTAGTTCTTGCAATTTTGCACACGCTGGGCCCTTGTTCTTGCAATTTTGCACTCGCCGGGCCCTTGTTCTTGCAATTTTGCACTCGCTAGGCCCTTGTTCTTGCAATTTTGCACTCGCTAGGCCCTTGTTCTTGCAATTTTGCACACGCCAGGCCCTTGTTCTTGCAATTTTGCACACGCTAGGCCCTTGTTCTTGCAATTTTGCACACGCTAGGCCCTTGTTCTTGCAATTTTGCACTCGCTAGGCCCTTGTTCTTGCAATTTTGCACACGCTGGGCCCTTGTTCTTGCAACTTTGCACACGCTGGGCCCTTGTTCTTGCAATTTTGCACACGCTGGGTCCTAGTTCTTGCAACTTTGCACACGCTGGGCCCTTGTACTTGCAATTTTGCTCACGCAGGGCCCTTGTTGTTGCATTTTTGCACACGCTGGGCCCTTGTGGTTGCAATTTTGCACACGCTGGGCCCTTGTTCTTGCAATTTTGCACACGCTAGGCCCATGTTCTTGCAATTTTGCATACGCTAGGCCCTTGTTCTTGCAATTTTGCACACGCTGGGCCCTTGTTCTTGCAATTTTGCACACGCTGGGCCCTTGTTCTTACAATTTTGCACACGCTAGGCCCTTGTTCTTGCAATTTTGCACACACAGGGCCCTTGTTCTTGCAATTTTGCACACGCTGGGCCCTTCTTCTTGCAACTTTGCACACGCTGGGCCCTTGTTCTTGCAATTTTGCTCACGTAGGGCCCTTGTTGTTGCATTTTTGCACACGTTGGGCCCTTGTTGTTGCAATTTTGCACACGTTGGGCCCTTGTTCTTGCAATTTTGCACACGCTAGGCCCTTGTTCTTGCAATTTTGCACACGCTAGGCCCTTGTTCTTGCAATTTTGCACTCGCTAGGCCCTTGTTCTTGCAATTTTGCACACGCTGGGCCCTTGTTCTTGCAACTTTGCACACGCTGGGCCCTTGTTCTTGCAATTTGGACACGCTGGGCCCTAGTTCTCGCAACTTTGCACACGCTGGGCCCTTGTTCTTGCAATTTTGCTCACGCAGGGCCCTTGTTGTTGCATTTTTGCACACGCTGGGCCCTTGTGGTTGCAATTTTGCACACGCTGGGCCCTTGTTCTTGCAATTTTGCACACGCTAGGCCCATGTTCTTGCAATTTTGCATACGCTAGGCCCTTGTTCTTGCAATTTTGCACACGCTGGGCCCTTGTTCTTGCAATTTTGCACACGCTGGGCCCTTGTTCTTACAATTTTGCACACGCTCGGCCCTTGTTCTTGCAATTTTGCACACACAGGGCCCTTTTTCTTGCAATGTTGCACACGCTGGGCCCTTCTTCTTGCAACTTTGCACACGCTGGGCCCTTGTTCTTGCAATTTTGCTCACGTAGGGCCCTTGTTGTTGCATTTTTGCACACGCTGGGCCCTTGTTGTTGCAATTTTGCACACGTTGGGCCCTTGTTCTTGCAATTTTGCACACGCTAGGCCCTTGTTCTTGCAATTTTGCATACGCTAGGCTCTTGTTCTTGCAATTTTGCACACGCTGGGCCCTTGTTCTGCAATTTTGCACATGCTGGGCCCTTGTTCTTACAATTTTGCACACGCTCGGCCCTTGTTCTTGCAATTTTGCACACACTGGGCCCTTGTTCTTGCAACTTTGCACATGCTGGGCCCTTGTTCTTGCAATTTTGCACACGCTGGGCCCTTGTTCTTGCAACTTGGCACACGCTGGGCCCTTGTTCTGTTAGAGACTAAGGACGGAGTCTATGAAGATTAGGTGCCTAAATTTCTCAAAATCGTTGGTCCCTATTTCTGGTCAGAATAGTTGCGCTCACAAGAAACGCCGTCGACGAAAAGTGCACAGTCTAAACTTCACTAAACTCATATATATAGGTTAGCGGACAAACCTTCAACCAACAGCACATTCCCAAGCCCCACAAGCTCTCCATTGGCTCCCATCACCTTGGCATTCCCAACACCAATCACAGGGAGCAAAGCACCTGAAGCGGCAGCCACAAACTTGATCTTCCCAGGAGGTTTTACCTCATCAAGCAAATCTGCCCGTGGGGTCATATGACTCGTGCAACCTGAATCGATCACCCAGTGAGTGAGGGGGTGCATCACAACCTTCCCAACTAAACCCACATCACCCCCACTCCCTTGCACATCCTCAACCATGAGGAACATCCCAGGGTCGGCTTTACCTTGTGCACCATCACCTTGTGCACCTGAACCTTGCACAGCGCCACCGCGTGCACGTTCACCACTTGGCGGCTTCATGCCTGGAGGGGCCCATCCCTCAGGCCGGCTGAAACACTTGAACCACGGGTGTCCAGCCTTCTTGCAGTACCAGCACGCACCCTCCATTCGGGTGCTCCCCCTGCCACCAGAGCTCCCATGCCCCTCATTGTAGTCACCTCGGCCTCTCCCTCTGCCAAAGCCTCTCCCACGGCCTCGGCCTCTCCCTCCCCCTCTTCCTCTGCTGCCTCCTGCAGCTCCATACCCCTCAGCAGTTTTGTTGGCAGCACCACCTCCCGTGTGGCGTCTGCGGAAGTCCTCCTGCAGAATCTGCTGCCGTAGCCACTCAGGCGTCCATTTGTCCTGCTGAACGTTGAGGGTGGGGATGAGGTTGTCCCACGAGTTGTCGAGCACCGAGATGATCTTGGTGCACTGTTGCATCTGCGACACTTCGCTGCCCGCCGCTGCCATCCTCGCATAGGTGTCCTTGATCTTGTCAAGGACCGGTTTCACATCATCTCCCGGTTTCATGGAGAGGGCAGCCAACTCCTTCTCCAACACAATCACCATCGGCAGCGTGTTGGGCTGAATCACGTCGCGTAGCAGCTTCCATGCCTTCGGTCCGGAATCATCCAACTCCACCAAATCCTTGATGTGCTGGAACATGTCGTTGTTGACCGATTGGAGGATGAGGTCGTACAGCACCGCGCTCTTCTCAATCCACCGATCGCGGGCATCTCCTTCCCCCGGCATCTTCTCCTCTCCCATTGCAATTTTCAGCAGCTTGTAGCGCTTGAAGGCGCTCCGCATCCGCCCGCTCCATTCCTCATAGTTGGAGCCATCCAAAGCTTCAATCTTGGATGGTGGCGGCTCACTCCTCTTCTCAGCTGCATCTCCACTCCCTTGATTCATCTCCTCTGCTCCCAATCAGAGGTTTCAGCTCCCCCTTTTGCTGGTCACAATGTAGATCCACACAATCTTCACAAGTGTCAGCGCCAACGAAATTTCGGCAGAGTTTCCCCTTAGCGGAAGTCACATCCAACCTCCAGAACTCCACTTAGGCACGCCCACAGGCCATGGTGGGTCTAGGAGGGTCTTCACACTTCAGTAGACTCCCCACAAGGTCCTTAATCACCTCTGATACCACTTGTTAGAGACTAAGGACGGAGTCTATGAAGATTAGGTGCCTAAATTTCTCAAAATCGTTGGTCCCTATTTCTGGACAGAATAGTTGCGCTCACAAGAAACGCCGTAGACGAAAAGTGCACAGTCTAAACTTCACTAAACTCATATATGTTGTAGCCCTACTCCGTGGCTACAATTCCCAAGTTGAAACGTATCAAGAGGTGAAGTAAATCTCGACTTATCAATTTCGGCGCACAGGGGGGTATGCTGCCATAAGAACTTAACTCAATCACAAAGTTCACACAAGTTCACACAAGAGAATTAGAGTAGCACTAAACCAGGTGGAAGGGATAAGGAGGACGAGAGGGAAGGTCCCAAGAGAGTCCCCAACCAAGGAAACCCCATGCCATACAATTCCCTTCCCCATAGGCAACCCAACTTTGACCTTTGTCACTATCCCAACCTCCACAATCCACCTCAACCCAACTTGGCCACACTTGCCAACCTGGTTTGGTTTCTCCCAACCATTTGGCAGCAACTACAGTAGAAAAGACGAATTTCCCAACCCCCAAAAGTCTGTACCCCATATTGAGTCAACCCCACAACTTCCCATAGTCACCACAACCAAATATCAAAAGCATACGAACTCCAACGTTCGTAACTTTCTAGTTCGTGCTCCGATTGAAGCGATACTTGGTTCCTCGGAAAGCTCTTGAGCAGAGGAGTCACTTCAGATATCTGCTCAAGCCAAATAACATTCACACACACACTCAGAAAAACCAAACCGCACAAAACACAAATTCTTGCACACACTCACAACACGCATGCAACGCACGAACATATGATGGGAGGCAGACAGACGTGAATGCGAATGGTAGCATCACTCAACAAACTCCCCCTCTGGCTGCCAACCATCATCCCACATGCCATAGCTCAAGCATGCATCCTCAATGCACACTCATCCCAGCAAGCTTCATGCCCTTTCAATGCTCAGATTCAGCCAGGCGCTTGGTGAGAATGTCAGCCGCCTGCTGATGGGTCTTCACAATCTCCAGCCGCACCTCCTTGTCCAGGAGCCTCCTCACCCAGTGCCACTTAGGCCTGATGTGTTTGGTCAGCCCATGAAGACAAGCATTCTTCGCTAGCTTCACCGCCGACTCATTGTCACAGAAAATCACAGTCGGCTCCCTCTGACCAACTCCAATCTCCTCCAACAAACGCCTCAGCCACACCACCTCCTTTGCCCCATGATGCAGGGCCATGTACTCTGTCTCACACGAGGACTGCCCCACCTCATTCTGCTTCTTACTGCGCCAGCTCACTGCACCACCTCCGAACAGGCACACATAGCCTCCAATGCTGGTGCCATCCGCTTTCACCGAGTTGAAGCTAGCGTCAGTGTAGCAGGTCAGGAGCATCTCCCCCTTGCTCAAATCAGCTGCACTCCTCTGCAGCCTCTGCCTCACAGCACTGTACTCCAAACCCACTGATGCCGTTGCACTCACATAGCGGACCAACCTCTTGGCCGCTTCCAGCTGCTCATGACTGGGGCGTGAAACCACACTGGCAAGCCTGGATGTTGCAAAGGCAATGTCAGGCCGTGTGTGGTTAGCCGCATAGTTGAGTGCCCCAACCATGGAATGAAAAAGTTTCCTGTCACTCTCACCCACCACCTCCTCATCAGCACAGGGCTCCACAGTGAACCCCGAAGGCAGTGGGGTGGCTGGCTTTCCTCCATCTTGCAGCCCATACTTCTCAGCCAGCCCCTCACAATACTTTCTCTGGTGCAACCTCAACACTCCCTTGTCAAGGTCCCTCTCCACATGCATCCCTAAATAGTACTTCACATCTCCCATCTTGGAGCACTTAAACTGCATCTCCAGCATCTCCTCCACATGCTCAATCATTGCAGACGACTCAGAGAAGAGCAGGATGTCATCCACATACACCAGGAGCATGAGAAACTGCTCCTTCTCCTGCAGCAGGAACAAGCTGTGATCACACTCACTCTTCTTGAAACCCCCAGCCAGCAGAGTCTCCTCTAACTTGTGGTACCATGCACGAGGAGCCTGCTTCAGGCCATAGATGGCCTTCTTCAGCCTGCACACCCTGCCGCTCCCATCATCCAAACCCTCAGGCTGTAACATGTACAGCTCCTCCAGAATGATCCCATTGAGGAAGGCGGTGGTGATGTCCATCTGCTTCACCCGCCATCCACGGTATGCTGCCATTGCCAATGACACCCGAAGTGTTGTGCCTTTCCCCACAGGAGCATAGAGCTCGTTGAAGTCCTTTCCCTTTGTCTGTTGAAACCCCTTAGCCACAAGCCTTGACTTGTAGCGGGTCAGCGCCCCATCAGGTCCGTACTTGTGCCTGAAAATCAGCTTGGAAGAAATGGCCTTCTTCCCAGGTGGCAGCTCACACAGCTCCCACGTCTCATTCTCTTGCAGAGAATCATACTCCTCCTTCACACTCTGCTTCCACTTTTCAGCATCGGGCCCGCTCAATGCCTCAGCTAGCGGCTGTTCTTAAGGAGTGGATGCCGAGAGCACAAAGGGAAAGCGGACACAAGGTGAAGGTGATCCGCACTGACAACGGAGGAGAGTTCATCGGCGCTGATTTTGAGAAGGAGCTGAAGCGGAAGGGGATCCAGCATCAGCTCACAGTGCCTTACAACCCTCAGCAGAATGGCGTGGCTGAGCGGTTCAACCGGACCCTGCAGGAAGGTGCTCGCACTCTCCTTGGGCGTGCAGGGCTGCCGGATCCGTTTTGGGTGACAGCACTGCGGCAGGTCGTTGTTGTGAAGAACAGGGTGCTGGCGACTGTGGGGGACAAGCAGTGGGTCCCCTACACCAAGTGGTATGGGATTGCACCAGCTGTGAACATGCTGAGAGCCTTTGGGTGCATGGTGGTGTTTCATGTGCCTAAGGAGAAGAGGGGAAAACTGGAAGCTTCTGGGAGATGGGGTGTGCACTTGGGGCTTGCTAAGGATCACAAGGGCTGGCTGATTTGGGACTTGACCAGCCAGCAGCTGACTGTGTCAAGGGATGTGAAGTTCCTTGAGTCCTTGTACTACAAGGAGTGGAAGCAGCAGCAGCAGCAGAAGCTTCCAACGACACCGCTAATTGTCGAGGCCGATGAGGTGCAGCGGCCTTCAAGGCAAGTGGAGGTTTCTGTCTCTGAGAATGAGATCTCTGGGGTGACAGAGGATGGGGGAGAACCTGAGGTGGAGGAGCAGCAGCAGCAGCAACAGCAGCAGCAGCCGCAGCAGCAGGAGGAGCAAGGTGCTCCACAAGGTGCCGGACGTACGGCTGACCGTCCTAGGAGGGATGTGCGCCCTCCTAACAGGCTGACCTATGCAAGCCGTGGCAAGCCAAAGGTGGTAAGGGCTGGGAGTGTGGCTGAGCAGTGTGATGAGGATGAGATAGCACACTGCTACTGGTAACCCAAGACGTGGTCGTCCACAATCGTCAAGAAGTAGCGGCTGCCCGAGAGAGAAAGGGCCCTCGTGGGGCCCACCACATCCATGTGCACTAGTTCAAGTGGTGCCTTGGCTGGTCCTGTGCTGCTGCTGAAGGGAAACTTCGTGAATTTGGTCTCAAGGCAGGTAGGGCAGCTCCCAATCTCCTTTGCTCCCCCCTTCACCTCCAGCCCCTTCAAGCACCCATCCTTTACCAACTTCTGCAGCATAGGAATGTTCACATGGCACAGCCTCTCATGCCACGTCTCCCAATCAGCCTCACCACTCCCAGATGAAGCCTTTGCCCATGCAGCTGTCGCATCCACACCAGCAAGCACCTCACCATGTGGCTGTTGTGGCTGCTGCACCTTCTTGACTGCATCCAGGGCCCCAGCAGTTGGTGCAGTCTCCTCTCCTCCCGCAGTTGCTTTAGCCGCTGCCGCTGCCTTTGCCATTGCTGGTGGTTTCCCCTTCCAAGGGATGATGGGCAGCTGCCACAAGTCCTTGATGCAGCTGCTCTTCTCCTCCAAGTTCCACAGCAGCAACTTCCCAAGCTTTGCACGGCAGCTGGTTGGGCCGAAGGTAACTTCAGCCTTGCTCTTCTGCAGCCGGCGCACAGAAAGAAGGTTAGCGGACAAACCTTCAACCAACAGCACATTCCCAAGCCCCACAAGCTCTCCATTGGCTCCCATCACCTTGGCATTCCCAACACCAATCACAGGGAGCAAAGCACCTGAAGCGGCAGCCACAAACTTGATCTTCCCAGGAGGTTTTACCTCATCAAGCAAATCTGCCCGTGGGGTCATATGACTCGTGCAACCTGAATCGATCACCCAGTGAGTGAGGGGGTGCATCACAACCTTCCCAACTGAACCCACATCACCCCCACTCCCTTGCACATCCTCAACCATGAGGAACATCCCAGGGTCGGCTTTACCTTGTGCACCATCACCTTGTGCACCTGAACCTTGCACAGCGCCACCGCGTGCACGTTCACCACTTGGCGGCTTCATGCCTGGAGGGGCCCATCCCTCAGGCCGGCTGAAACACTTGAACCACGGGTGTCCAGCCTTCTTGCAGTACCAGCACGCACCCTCCATTCGGGTGCTCCCCCTGCCACCAGAGCTCCCATGCCCCTCATTGTAGTCACCTCGGCCTCTCCCTCTGCCAAAGCCTCTCCCACGGCCTCGGCCTCTCCCTCCCCCTCTTCCTCTGCTGCCTCCTGCAGCTCCATACCCCTCAGCAGTTTTGTTGGCAGCACCACCTCCCGTGTGGCGTCTGCGGAAGTCCTCCTGCAGAATCTGCTGCCGTAGCCACTCAGGCGTCCATTTGTCCTGCTGAACGTTGAGGGTGGGGATGAGGTTGTCCCACGAGTTGTCGAGCACCGAGATGATCTTGGTGCACTGTTGCATCTGCGACACTTCGCTGCCCGCCGCTGCCATCCTCGCATAGGTGTCCTTGATCTTGTCAAGGACCGGTTTCACATCATCTCCCGGTTTCATGGAGAGGGCAGCCAACTCCTTCTCCAACACAATCACCATCGGCAGCGTGTTGGGCTGAATCACGTCGCGTAGCAGCTTCCATGCCTTCGGTCCGGAATCATCCAACTCCACCAAATCCTTGATGTGCTGGAACATGTCGTTATTGACCGATTGGAGGATGAGGTCGTACAGCACCGCGCTCTTCTCAATCCACCGATCGCGGGCATCTCCTTCCCCCGGCATCTTCTCCTCTCCCATTGCAATTTTCAGCAGCTTGTAGCGCTTGAAGGCGCTCCGCATCCGCCCGCTCCATTCCTCATAGTTGGAGCCATCCAAAGCTTCAATCTTGGATGGTGGCGGCTCACTCCTCTTCTCAGCTGCATCTCCACTCCCTTGATTCATCTCCTCTGCTCCCAATCAGAGGTTTCAGCTCCCCCTTTTGCTGGTCACAATGTAGATCCACACAATCTTCACAAGTGTCAGCGCCAACGAAATTTCGGCAGAGTTTCCCCTTAGCGGAAGTCACATCCAACCTCCAGAACTCCACTTAGGCACGCCCACAGGCCATGGTGGGTCTAGGAGGGTCTTCACACTTCAGTAGACTCCCCACAAGGTCCTTAATCACCTCTGATACCACTTGTTAGAGACTAAGGACGGAGTCTATGAAGATTAGGTGCCTAAATTTCTCAAAATCGTTGGTCCCTATTTCTGGATAGAATAGTTGCGCTCACAAGAAACGCCGTCGACGAAACGTGCACAGTCTAAACTTCACTAAACTCATATATGTTGTAGCCCTACTCCGTGGCTACAATTCTCAAGTTGAAACGTATCAAGAGGTGAAGTAAATCTCGACTTATCAATTTCGGCGCACAGGGGGGTATGCTGCCATAAGAACTTAACTCAATCACAAAGTTCACACAAGTTCACACAAGAGAATTAGAGTAGCACTAAACCAGGTGGAAGGGATAAGGAGGACGAGAGGGAAGGTCCCAAGAGAGTCCCCAACCAAGGAAACCCCATGCCATACAATTCCCTTCCCCATAGGCAACCCAACTTTGACCTTTGTCACTATCCCAACCTCCACAATCCACCTCAACCCAACTTGGCCACACTTGCCAACCTGGTTTGGTTTCTCCCAACCATTTGGCAGCAACTACAGTAGAAAAGACGAATTTCCCAACCCCCAAAAGTCTGTACCCCATATTGAGTCAACCCCACAACTTCCCATAGTCACCACAACCAAATATCAAAAGCATACGAACTCCAACGTTCGTAACTTTCTAGTTCGTGCTCCGATTGAAGCGATACTTGGTTCCTCGGAAAGCTCTTGAGCAGAGGAGTCACTTCAGATATCTGCTCAAGCCAAATAACATTCACACACACACTCAGAAAAACCAAACCGCACAAAACACAAATTCTTGCACACACTCACAACACGCATGCAACGCACGAACATATGATGGGAGGCAGACAGACGTGAATGCGAATGGTAGCATCACTCAACATGTTCTTGCAATTTTGCACTCGCTAGGCCCTTGTTCTTGCAATTTTGCACTCGCTAGGCCCTTGTTCTTGCAATTTTGCACTCGCTAGGCCCTTGCTCTTGCAAGTTTGCACACGCTGGGCCCTTGCTCTTGCAATTTTGCACACGCTAGGCCCTTGTTCTTGCAATTTTGCACTCGCTAGGCCCTTGTTCTTGTTAGAGACTAAGGACGGAGTCTATGAAGATTAGGTGCCTAAATTTCTCAAAATCGTTGGTCCCTATTTCTGGACAGAATAGTTGCGCTCACAAGAAACGCCGTCGACAAAAATTGCACAGTCAAAACTTCACTAAACTCATATATGTTGTAGCCCTACTCCGTGGCTACAATTCCCAAGTTAAAACGTATCAAGAGGTGAAGTAAATCTCGACTTATCAATTGCGGCGCACAGGGGGGTATGCTGCCATAAGAACTTAACTCAATCACAAAGTTCACACAAGTTCACACAAGAGAATTAGAGTAGCACTAAACCAGGTGGAAGGGATAAGGAGGACGAGAGGGAAGGTCCCAAGAGAGTCCCCAACCAAGGAAACCCCATGCCATACAGTTCCCTTCCCCATAGGCAACCCAACTTTGACCTTTGTCACTATCCCAACCTCCACAATCCACCTCAACCCAACTTGGCCACACTTGCCAACCTGGTTTGGTTTCTCCCAACCATTTGGCAGCAACTACAGTAGAAAAGACGAATTTCCCAACCCCCAAAAGTCTGTACCCCATATTGAGTCAACCCCACAACTTCCCATAGTCACCACAACCAAATATCAGAAGCATACGAACTCCAACGTTCGTAACTTTCTAGTTCGTGCTCCGATTGAAGCGATACTTGGTTCCTCGGAAAGCTCTTGAGCAGAGGAGTCACTTCAGATATCTGCTCAAGCCAAATAACATTCACACACACACTCAGAAAAACCAAACCGCACAAAACACAAATTCTTGCACGCACTCACAACACGCATGCAACGCACGAACATATGATGGGAGGCAGACAGACGTGAATGCGAATGGTAGCATCACTCAACAAACTCCCCCTCTGGCTGCCAACCATCATCCCACATGCCATAGCTCAAGCATGCATCCTCAATTCACACTCATCCCAGCAAGCTTCATGCCCTTCCAATGCTCAGATTCAGCCAGGCGCTTGGTGAGAATGTCAGCCGCCTGCTGATGGGTCTTCACAATCTCCAGCCGCACCTCCTTGTCCAGGAGCCTCCTCACCCAGTGCCACTTAGGCCTGATGTGTTTGGTCAGCCCATGAAGACAAGCATTCTTCGCTAGCTTCACCGCCGACTCATTGTCACAGAAAATCACAGTCGGCTCCCTCTGACCAACTCCAATCTCCTCCAACAAACGCCTCAGCCACACCACCTCCTTTGCCCCATGATGCAGGGCCATGTACTCTGTCTCACACGAGGACTGCCCCACCTCATTCTGCTTCTTACTGCGCCAGCTCACTGCACCACCTCCGAACAGGCACACATAGCCTCCAATGCTGGTGCCATCCGCTTTCACCGAGTTGAAGCTAGCGTCAGTGTAGCAGGTCAGGAGCATCTCCCCCTTGCTCAAATCAGCTGCACTCCTCTGCAGCCTCTGCCTCACAGCACTGTACTCCAAACCCACTGATGTCGTTGCACTCACATAGCGGACCAACCTCTTGGCCGCTTCCAGCTGCTCATGACTGGGGCGTGAAACCACACTGGCAAGCCTGGATGTTGCAAAGGCAATGTCAGGCCGTGTGTGGTTAGCCGCATAGTTGAGTGCCCCAACCATGGAATGAAAAAGTTTCCTGTCACTCTCACCCACCACCTCCTCATCAGCACAGGGCTCCACAGTGAACCCCGAAGGCAGTGGGGTGGCTGGCTTTCCTCCATCTTGCAGCCCATACTTCTCAGCCAGCCCCTCACAATACTTTCTCTGGTGCAACCTCAACACTCCCTTGTCAAGGTCCCTCTCCACATGCATCCCTAAATAGTACTTCACATCTCCCATCTTGGAGCACTTAAACTGCATCTCCAGCATCTCCTCCATATGCTCAATCATTGCAGACGACTCAGAGAAGAGCAGGATGTCATCCACATACACCAGGAGCATGAGAAACTGCTCCTTCTCCTGTAGCAGGAACAAGCTGTGATCACACTCACTCTTCTTGAAACCCCCAGCCAGCAGAGTCTCCTCTAACTTGTGGTACCATGCACGAGGAGCCTGCTTCAGGCCATAGATGGCCTTCTTCAGCCTGCACACCCTGCCGCTCCCATCATCCAAACCCTCAGGCTGTAACATGTATAGCTCCTCCAGAATGATCCCATTGAGGAAGGCGGTGGTGATGTCCATCTGCTTCACCCGCCATCCACGGTTTGCTGCCATTGCCAATGACACCCGAAGTGTTGT
Source organism: Closterium sp. Naga37s-1 (assembly GCA_947471745.1). NCBI lineage: Eukaryota > Viridiplantae > Streptophyta > Zygnematophyceae > Desmidiales > Closteriaceae > Closterium > Closterium sp. Naga37s-1. The sequence goes on from CANJKZ010000966.1 coordinate 2,499,676, forward strand.
GCCTTTCCCCACAGGAGCATAGAGCTCGTTGAAGTCCTTTCCCTTTGTCTGCTGAAACCCCTTAGCCACAAGCCTTGACTTGTAGCGGGTCAGCGCCCCATCAGGTCCGTACTTGTGCCTGAAAATCAGCTTGGAAGAAATGGCCTTCTTCCCAGGTGGCAGCTCACACAGCTCCCACGTCTCATTCTCTAGCAGAGAATCATACTCCTCCTTCACACTCTGCTTCCACTTTTCAGCATCGGGCCCGCTCAATGCCTCAGCTAGCGTCTTGGGCTCAGGGACGGCTGCCCAGTAGCAGTGTGCTATCTCATCCTCATCACACTGCTCAGCCACACTCCCAGCCCTTACCACCTTTGGCTTGCCACGGCTTGCATAGGTCAGCCTGTTAGGAGGGCGCACATCCCTCCTAGGACGGTCAGCCGTACGTCCGGCACCTTGTGGAGCACCTTGCTCCTCCTGCTGCTGCGGCTGCTGCTGCTGTTGCTGCTGCTGCTGCTCCTCCACCTCAGGTTCTCCCCCATCCTCTGTCACCCCAGAGATCTCATTCTCAGAGATAGAAACCTCCACTTGCCTTGAAGGCCGCTGCACCTCATCGGCCTCGACAATTAGCGGTGTCGTTGGAAGCTTCTGCTGCTGCTGCTGCTTCCACTCCTTGTAGTACAAGGACTCAAGGAACTTCACATCCCTTGACACAGTCAGCTGCTGGCTGGTCAAGTCCCAAATCAGCCAGCTCTTGTGATCCTTAGCAAGCCCCAAGTGCACACCCCATCTCCCAGAAGCTTCCAGTTTTCCCCTCTTCTCCTTAGGCACATGAAACACTACCATGCACCCAAAGGCTCTCAGCATGTTCACAGCTGGTGCAATCCCATACCACTTGGTGTAGGGGACCCACTGCTTGTCCCCCACAGTCGCCAGCACCCTGTTCTTCACAACAACGACCTGCCGCAGTGCTGTCACCCAAAACGGATCCGGCAGCCCTGCACGCCCAAGGAGAGTGCGAGCACCTTCCTGCAGGGTCCGGTTGAACCGCTCAGCCACGCCATTCTGCTGAGGGTTGTAAGGCACTGTGAGCTGATGCTGGATCCCCTTCCGCTTCAGCTCCTTCTCAAAATCAGCGCCGATGAACTCTCCTCCGTTGTCAGTGCGGATCACCTTCACCTTGTGTCCGCTTTCCCTTTGTGCTCTTGGCATCCACTCTTTAAGAACAGCCGCTGCCACCTCCCCCTTAGTCTTGAGAGGGTACACCCACACCGCACGCGTGTGGTCGTCCACAATCGTCAAGAAGTAGCGGCTGCCCGAGAGAGAAAGGGCCCTCGTGGGGCCCACCACATCCATGTGCACTAGTGCAAGTGGTGCCTTGGCTGGTCCTGTGCTGCTGCTGAAGGGAAACTTCGTGAATTTGGTCTCAAGGCAGGTAGGGCAGCTCCCAATCTCCTTTGCTCCCCCCTTCACCTCCAGCCCCTTCAAGCACCCATCCTTTACCAACTTCTGCAGCATAGGAATGTTCACATGGCACAGCCTCTCATGCCACGTCTCCCAATCAGCCTCACCACTCCCAGATGAAGCCTTTGCCCATGCAGCTGTCGCATCCACACCAGCAAGCACCTCACCATGTGGGTGTTGTGGCTGCTGCACCTTCTTGACTGCATCCAGGGCCCCAGCAGTTGGTGCAGTCTCCTCTCCTCCCGCAGTTGCTTTAGCCGCTGCTGCTGCCTTTGCCGTTGCTGGTGGTTTCCCCTTCCAAGGGATGATGGGCAGCTGCCACAAGTCCTTGATGCAGCTGCTCTTCTCCTCCAAGTTCCACAGCAGCAACTTCCCAAGCTTTGCACGGCAGCTGGTTGGGCCGAAGGTAACTTCAGCCTTGCTCTTCTGCAGCCGGCGCACAGAAAGAAGGTTAGCGGACAAACCTTCAACCAACAGCACATTCCCAAGCCCCACAAGCTCTCCATTGGCTCCCATCACCTTGGCATTCCCAACACCAATCACAGGGAGCAAAGCACCTGAAGCGGCAGCCACAAACTTGATCTTCCCAGGAGGTTTTACCTCATCAAGCAAAACTGCCCGTGGGGTCATATGACTCGTGCAACCTGAATCGATCACCCAGTGAGTGAGGGGGTGCATCACAACCTTCCCAACTGAACCCACATCACCCCCACTCCCTTGCACATCCTCAACCATGAGGAACATCCCAGGGTCGGCTTTACCTTGTGCACCATCACCTTGTGCACCTGAACCTTGCACAGCGCCACCGCGTGCACGTTCACCACTTGGCGGATTCATGCCTGGAGGGGCCCATCCCTCAGGCCGGCTGAAACACTTGAACCACGGGTGTCCAGCCTTCTTGCAGTACCAGCACGCACCCTCCATTCGGGTGCTCCCCCTGCCACCAGAGCTCCCATGCCCCTCATTGTAGTCACCCCGGCCTCTCCCTCTGCCAAAGCCTCTCCCACGGCCTCGGCCTCTCCCTCCCCCTCTTCCTCTGCTGCCTCCTGCAGCTCCATACCCCTCAGCAGTTTTGTTGGCAGCACCACCTCCCGTGTGGCGTCTGCGGAAGTCCTCCTGCAGAATCTGCTGCCGTAGCCACTCAGGCGTCCATTTGTCCTGCTGAACGTTGAGGGTGGGGATGAGGTTGTCCCACGAGTTGTCGAGCACCGAGATGATCTTGGTGCACTGTTGCATCTGCGACACTTCGCTGCCCGCCGCTGCCATCCTCGCATAGGTGTCCTTGATCTTGTCAAGGACCGGTTTCACATCATCTCCCGGTTTCATGGAGAGGGCAGCCAACTCCTTCTCCAACACAATCACCATCGGCAGCGTGTTGGGCTGAATCACGTCGCGTAGCAGCTTCCATGCCTTCGGTCCGGAATCATCCAACTCCACCAAATCCTTGATGTGCTGGAACATGTCGTTGTTGACCGATTGGAGGATGAGGTCGTACAGCACCGCGCTCTTCTCAATCCACCGATCGCGGGCATCTCCTTCCCCCGGCATCTTCTCCTCTCCCATTGCAATTTTTAGCAGCTTGTAGCGCTTGAAGGCGCTCCGCATCCGCCCGCTCCATTCCTCATAGTTGGAGCCATCCAAAGCTTCAATCTTGGATGGTGGCGGCTCACTCCTCTTCTCAGCTGCATCTCCACTCCCTTGATTCATCTCCTCTGCTCCCAATCAGAGGTTTCAGCTTCCCCTTTTGCTGGTCACAATGTAGATCCACACAATCTTCACAAGTGTCAGCGCCAACGAAATTTCGGCAGAGTTTCCCCTTAGCGGAAGTCACATCCAACCTCCAGAACTCCACTTAGGCACGCCCACAGGCCATGGTGGGTCTAGGAGGGTCTTCACACTTCAGTAGACTCCCCACAAGGTCCTTAATCACCTCTGATACCAATTGTTAGAGACTAAGGACGGAGTCTATGAAGATTAGGTGCCTAAATTTCTCAAAATCGTTGGTCCCTATTTCTGGACAGAATAGTTGCGCTCACAAGAAACGCCGTCGACAAAAAGTGCACAGTCAAAACTTCACTAAACTCATATATGTTGTAGCCCTACTCCGTGGCTACAATTCCCAAGTTAAAACGTATCAAGAGGTGAAGTAAATCTCGACTTATCAATTGCGGCGCACAGGGGGGTATGCTGCCATAAGAACTTAACTCAATCACAAAGTTCACACAAGTTCACACAAGAGAATTAGAGTAGCACTAAACCAGGTGGAAGGGATAAGGAGGACGAGAGGGAAGGTCCCAAGAGAGTCCCCAACCAAGGAAACCCCATGCCATACAGTTCCCTTCCCCATAGGCAACCCAACTTTGACCTTTGTCACTATCCCAACCTCCACAATCCACCTCAACCCAACTTGGCCACACTTGCCAACCTGGTTTGGTTTCTCCCAACCATTTGGCAGCAACTACAGTAGAAAAGACGAATTTCCCAACCCCCAAAAGTCTGTACCCCATATTGAGTCAACCCCACAACTTCCCATAGTCACCACAACCAAATATCAGAAGCATACGAACTCCAACGTTCGTAACTTTCTAGTTCGTGCTCCGATTGAAGCGATACTTGGTTCCTCGGAAAGCTCTTGAGCAGAGGAGTCACTTCAGATATCTGCTCAAGCCAAATAACATTCACACACACACTCAGAAAAACCAAACCGCACAAAACACAAATTCTTGCACGCACTCACAACACGCATGCAACGCACGAACATATGATGGGAGGCAGACAGACGTGAATGCGAATGGTAGCATCACTCAACAGTTCTTGCAATTTTGCACTCGCTAGGCCCTTGTTATTGCAATTTTGCACACGCTAGGCCCTTGTTCTTGCAATTTTGCACATGCTGGGCCCTAGTTCTTGCAATTTTGCACACGCTGGGCCTTTGTTCTTGCAATTTTGCACTCGCCGGGCCCTTGTTCTTGCAATTTTGCACTCGCTAGGCCCTTGTTCTTGCAATTACTCGCTAGGCCCTTGTTCTTGCAATTTTGCACTCGCTAGGCCCTTGTTCTTGCAATTTTGCACACGCCAGGCCCTTGTTCTTGCAATTTTGCACACGCTAGGCCCTTGTTCTTGCAATTTTGCACACGCTAGGCCCTTGTTCTTGCAATTTTGCACTCGCTAGGCCCTTGTTCTTGCAATTTTGCACTCGCTAGGCCCTTGTTCTTGCAATTTTGCACTCGCTAGGCCCTTGTTCTTGCAAGTTTGCACACGCTGGGCCCTTGCTCTTGCAATTTTGCACACGCTAGGCCCTTGTTCTTGCAATTTTGCACTCGCTAGGCCCTTGTTCTTGCAATTTTGCACTCGCTAGGCCCTTGTTATTGCAATTTTGCACACGCTAGGCCCTTGTTCTTGCAATTTTGCACATGCTGGGCCCTAGTTCTTGCAATTTTGCACACGCTGGGCCTTTATTCTTGCAATTTTGCACTCGCCGGGCCCTTGTTCTTGCAATTTTGCACTCGCTAGGCCCTTGTTCTTGCAATTTTGCACTCGCTAGGCCCTTGTTCTTGCAATTTTGCACTCGCTAGGCCCTTGTTCTTGCAATTTTGCACACGCCAGGCCCTTGTTCTTGCAATTTTGCACACGCTAGGCCCTTATTCTTGCAATTTTGCACACGCTAGGCCCTTGTTCTTGCAATTTTGCACTCGCTAGGCCCTTGTTCTTGCAATTTTGCACACGCTGGGCCCTTGTTCTTGCAACTTTGCACACGCTGGGCCCTTGTTCTTGCAATTTTGCACATGCTGGGCCCTAGTTCTTGCAACTTTGCACACGCTGGGCCCTTGTTCTTGCAATTTTGCTCACGCAGGGCCCTTGTTGTTGCATTTTTGCACACGCTGGGCCCTTGTGGTTGCAATTTTGCACACGCTGGGCCCTTGTTCTTGCAATTTTGCACGCGCTAGGCCCATGTTCTTGCAATTTTGCATACGCTAGGCCCTTGTTCTTGCAATTTTGCACACGCTGGGCCCTTGTTCTTGCAATTTTGCACACGCTGGGTCCTTGTTCTTACAATTTTGCACACGCTCGGCCCTTGTTCTTGCAATTTTGCACACACAGGGCCCTTGTTCTTGCAATTTTGCACACGCTGGGCCCTTCTTCTTGCAACTTTGCACACGCTGAGCCCTTGTTCTTGCAATTTTGCTCACGTAGGGCCCTTGTTGTTGCATTTTTGCACACGCTGGGCCCTTGTTGTTGCAATTTTGCACACGTTGGGCCCTTGTTCTTGCAATTTTGCACACGCTAGGCCCTTGTTCTTGCAATTTTGCATACGCTAGGCTCTTGTTCTTGCAATTTTGCACACGCTGGGCCCTTGTTCTGCAATTTTGCACACGCTGGGCCCTTGTTCTTACAATTTTGCACACGCTCGGCCCTTGTTCTTGCAATTTTGCACACACTGGGCCCTTGTTCTTGCAACTTTGCACATGCTGGGCCCTTGTTCTTGCAATTTTGCACACGCTGGGCCCTTGTTCTTGCAACTTGGCACACGCTGGGCCCTTGTTCTTGCAATTTTGCACTCGCTAGGCCCTTGTTCTTGCAATTTTGCACTCGCTAGGCCCTTGTTCTTGCAATTTTGCACTCGCTAGGCCCTTGTTCTTGCAAGTTTGCACACGCTGGGCCCTTGCTCTTGCAATTTTGCACACGCTAGGCCCTTGTTCTTGCAATTTTGCACTCGCTAGGCCCTTGTTCTTGCAATTTTGCACTCGCTAGGCCCTTGTTATTGCAATTTTGCACACGCTAGGCCCTTGTTCTTGCAATTTTGCACATGCTGGGCCCTAGTTCTTGCAATTTTGCACACGCTGGGCCTTTGTTCTTGCAATTTTGCACTCGCCGGGCCCTTGTTCTTGCAATTTTGCACTCGCTAGGCCCTTGTTCTTGCAATTTTGCACACGCTAGGCCCTTGTTCTTGCAATTTTGCACACGCCAGGCCCTTGTTCTTGGAATTTTGCACTCGCTAGGCCCTTGTTCTTGCAATTTTGCACATGCTGGGACCTAGTTCTTGCAATTTTGCACACGCTGGGCTCTTGTTCTTGCAATTTTGCACTCGCCGGGTCCTTGTTCTTGCAATTTTGCACTCACTAGGCCCTTGTTCTTGCAATTTTGCACACGCTAGGCCCTTGTTCTTGCAATTTTGCACACGCTAGGCCCTTGTTCTTGCAATTTTGCACACGCTAGGCCCTTGTTCTTGCAATTTTGCACTCGCTAGGCCCTTGTTCTTGCAATTTTGCACACGCTGGGCCCTTATTCTTGCAACTTTGCACACGCTGGGCCCTTGTTCTTGCAATTTTGCACACGCTGGGCCCTAGTTCTTGCAACTTTGCACACGCTGGGCCCTTGTTCTTGCAATTTTGCTCACGCAGGGCCCTTGTTGTTTCATTTTTGCACACGCTGGGCCCTTGTGGTTGCAATTTTGCACACGCTGGGCCCTTGTTCTTGCAATTTTGCACACGCTGGGCCCTTGTTCTTGCAATTTTGCATACGCTAGGCCCTTGTTCTTGCAATTTTGCACACGCTGGGCCCTTGTTCTTGCAATTTTGCACTCGCTGAGCCCTTGTTCTTACAATTTTGCACACGCTCGGCCCTTGTTCTTGCAATTTTGCACACACAGGGCCCTTGTTCTTGCAATTTTGCACACGCTGGGCCCTTCTTCTTGCAACTTTGCACACGCTGGGCCCTTGTTCTTGCAATTTTGCTCACGCATGGCCCTTGTTGTTGCATTTTTGCACACGCAGGGCCCTTGTTGTTGCAATTTTGCACACGTTGGGCCCTTGTTCTTGCAATTTTGCATACGCTAGGCTCTTGTTCTTGCAATTTTGCATACTCTGGGCCCTTGTTCTTGCAATTTTGCACACGCTGGGCCCTTGTTCTTACAATTTTGCACACGCTCGGCCCTTGTTCTTGCAATTTTGCACACACTGGGCCCTTGTTCTTGCAATTTTGCACACAATGGGCCCTTGTTCTTGCAACTTTGCACACGCTGGGCCCTTGTTCTTGCAATTTTGCACATGCTGGGCCCTTGTTATTGCAACTTGGCACACGCTGGGCCCTTGTTCTTGCAATTTTGCACTCGCTAGGCCCTTGTTCTTGCAATTTTGCACTCGCTAGGCCCTTGTTCTTGCAATTTTGCACTCGCTAGGCCCTTGTTCTTGCAATTTTGCACTCGCTAGGCCCTTGTTCTTGCAATTTTGCATACGCTAGGCCCTTGTTCTTGCAACTTTGCACACGCTGGGCCCTTGTTCTTGCAAGTTTGCACACGCTGGGCCCTTGTTCGTGCAATTTTGCACACGCTGGGCCCTTGTTCTTGCAATTTTGCACACGCTCAGCCCTTGTTCTTGCAATTTTGCACACGTTGGGCCCTTGTTCTTGCAATTTTGTGTTGAGTGATGCTACCATTCGCATTCACGTCTGTCTGCCTCCCATCATATGTTCGTGCGTTGCATGCGTGTTGTGAGTGTGTGCAAGAATTTGTGTTTTGTGCGGTTTGGTTTTTCTGAGTGTGTGTGTGAATGTTATTTGGCGTGAGCAGATATCTGAAGTGACTCCTCTGCTCAAGAGCTTTCCGAGGAACCAAGTATCGCTTCAATCGGAGCACGAACTAGAAAGTTACGAACGTTGGAGTTCGTATGCTTTTGATATTTGGTTGTGGTGACTATGGGAAGTTGTGGGGTTGACTCAATATGGGGTACAGACTTTTGGGGGTTGGGAAATTCGTCTTTTCTACTGTAGTTGCTGCCAAATGGTTGGGAGAAACCAAACCAGGTTGGCAAGTGTGGCCAAGTTGGGTTGAGGTGGATTGTGGAGGTTGGGATAGTGACAAAGGTCAAAGTTGGGTTGCCTATGGGGAAGGGAATTGTATGGCATGGGGTTTCCTTGGTTGGGGACTCTCTTGGGACCTTCCCTCTAGTCCTCCTTATCCCTTCCACCTGGTTTAGTGCTACTCTAATTCTCTTGTGTGAACTTGTGTGAACTTTGTGATTGAGTTAAGTTCTTATGGCAGCATACCCCCCTGTGCGCCGAAATTGATAAGTCGAGATTTACTTCACCTCTTGATACGTTTCAACTTGGGAATTGTAGCCACGGAGTAGGGCTACAATATATATGAGTTTAGTGAAGTTTAGACTGTGCACTTTTCGTCGACGGCGTTTCTTGTGAGCGCAACTATTCTGTCCAGAAATAGGGACCAACGATTTTGAGAAATTTAGGCACCTAATCTTCATAGACTCCGTCCTTAGTCTCTAACAAGTGGTATCAGAGCTGATTAAGGACCTTGTGGGGAGTCTACTGAAGTGTGAAGACCCTCCTAGACCCACCATGGCCTGTGGGCGTGCCTAAGTGGAGTTCTGGAGGTTGGATGTGACTTCCGCTAAGGGGAAACTCTGCCGAAATTTCGTTGGCGCTGACACTTGTGAAGATTGTGTGGATCTACATTGTGACCAGCAAAAGGGGGAGCTGAAACCTCTGATTGGGAGCAGAGGAGATGAATCAAGGGAGTGGAGATGCAGCTGAGAAGAGGAGTGAGCCGCCACCATCCAAGATTGAAGCTTTGGATGGCTCCAACTATGAGGAATGGAGCGGGCGGATGCGGAGCGCCTTCAAGCGCTACAAGCTGCTGAAAATTGCAATGGGAGAGGAGAAGATGCCGGGGGAAGGAGATGCCCGCGATCGGTGGATTGAGAAGAGCGCGGTGCTGTACGACCTCATCCTCCAATCGGTCAACAACGACATGTTCCAGCACATCAAGGATTTGGTGGAGTTGGATGATTCCGGACCGAAGGCATGGAAGCTGCTACGCGACGTGATTCAGCCCAACACGCTGCCGATGGTGATTGTGTTGGAGAAGGAGTTGGCTGCCCTCTCCATGAAACCGGGAGATGATGTGAAACCGGTCCTTGACAAGATCAAGGACACCTATGCGAGGATGGCAGCGGCGGGCAGCGAAGTGTCGCAGATGCAACAGTGCACCAAGATCATCTCGGTGCTCGACAACTCGTGGGACAACCTCATCCCCACCCTCAACGTTCAGCAGGACAAATGGACGCCTAAGTGGCTACGGCAGCAGATTCTGCAGGAGGACTTCCGCAGACGCCACACGGGAGGTGGTGCTGCCAACAAAACTGCTGAGGGGTATGGAGCTGCAGGAGGCAGCAGAGGAAGAGGGGGAGGGAGAGGCCGAGGCCGTGGGAGAGGCTTTGGCAGAGGGAGAGGCCGAGGTGACTACAATGAGGGGCATGGGAGCTCTGGTGGCAGGGGGAGCACCCGAATGGAGGGTGCGTGCTGGTACTGCAAGAAGGCTGGACACCCGTGGTTCAAGTGTTTCAGCCGGCCTGAGGGATGGGCCCCTCCAGGCATGAAGCCGCCAAGTGGTGAACGTGCACGCGGTGGCGCTGTGCAAGGTTCAGGTGCACAAGGTGATGGTGCACAAGGTAAAGCCCACCTTGGGATGTTCCTCATGGTTGAGGATGTGCAAGGGAGTGGGGGTGATGTGGGTTCAGTTGGGAAGGTTGTGATGCACCCCCTCACTCACTGGGTGATCGATTCAGGTTGCACGAGTCATATGACCCCACGGGCAGATTTGCTTGATGAGGTAAAACCTCATGGGAAGATCAAGTTTGTGGCTGCCGCTTCAGGTGCTTTGCTCCCTGTGATTGGTGTTGGGAATGCCAAGGTGATGGGAGCCAATGGAGAGCTTGTGGGGCTTGGGAATGTGCTGTTGGTTGAAGGTTTGTCCGCTAACCTTCTTTCTGTGCGCCGGCTGCAGAAGAGCAAGGCTGAAGTTACCTTCGGCCCAACCAGCTGCCGTGCAAAGCTTGGGAAGTTGCTGCTGTGGAACTTGGAGGAGAAGAGCAGCTGCATCAAGGACTTGTGGCAGCTGCCCATCATCCCTTGGAAGGGGAAACCACCAGCAACGGCAAAGGCAGCGGCAGCGGCTAAAGCAACTGCGGGAGGAGAGGAGACTGCACCAACTGCTGGGGCCCTGGATGCAGTCAAGAAGGTGCAGCAGCCACAACAGCCACATGGTGAGGTGCTTGCTGGTGTGGATGCGACAGCTGCATGGGCAAAGGCTTCATCTGGGAGTGGTGAGGCTGATTGGGAGACGTGGCATGAGAGGCTGTGCCATGTGAACATTCCTATGCTGCAGAAGTTGGTAAAGGATGGGTGCTTGAAGGGGCTGGAGGTGAAGGGGGGAGCAAAGGAGATTGGGAGCTGCCCTACCTGCCTTGAGACCAAATTCACGAAGTTTCCCTTCAGCAGCAGCACAGGACCAGCCAAGGCACCACTTGAACTAGTGCACATGGATGTGGTGGGCCCCACGAGGGCCCTTTCTCTCTCGGGCAGCCGCTACTTCTTGACGATTGTGGACGACCACACGCGTGCGGTGTGGGTGTACCCTCTCAAGACTAAGGGGGAGGTGGCAGCGGCTGTTCTTAAGGAGTGGATGCCGAGAGCACAAAGGGAAAGCGGACACAAGGTGAAGGTGATCCGCACTGACAACGGAGGAGAGTTCATCGGCGCTGATTTTGAGAAGGAGCTGAAGCGGAAGGGGATCCAGCATCAGCTCACAGTGCCTTACAACCCTCAGCAGAATGGCGTGGCTGAGCGGTTCAACCGGACCCTGCAGGAAGGTGCTCGCACTCTCCTTGGGCGTGCAGGGCTGCCGGATCCGTTTTGGGTGACAGCACTGCGGCAGGTCGTTGTTGTGAAGAACAGGGTGCTGGCGACTGTGGGGGACAAGCAGTGGGTCCCCTACACCAAGTGGTATGGGATTGCACCAGCTGTGAACATGCTGAGAGCCTTTGGGTGCATGGTGGTGTTTCATGTGCCTAAGGAGAAGAGGGGAAAACTGGAAGCTTCTGGGAGATGGGGTGTGCACTTGGGGCTTGCTAAGGATCACAAGGGCTGGCTGATTTGGGACTTGACCAGCCAGCAGCTGACTGTGTCAAGGGATGTGAAGTTCCTTGAGTCCTTGTACTACAAGGAGTGGAAGCAGCAGCAGCAGCAGAAGCTTCCAACGACACCGCTAATTGTCGAGGCCGATGAGGTGCAGCGGCCTTCAAGGCAAGTGGAGGTTTCTGTCTCTGAGAATGAGATCTCTGGGGTGACAGAGGATGGGGGAGAACCTGAGGTGGAGGAGCAGCAGCAGCAGCAACAGCAGCAGCAGCCGCAGCAGCAGGAGGAGCAAGGTGCTCCACAAGGTGCCGGACGTACGGCTGACCGTCCTAGGAGGGATGTGCGCCCTCCTAACAGGCTGACCTATGCAAGCCGTGGCAAGCCAAAGGTGGTAAGGGCTGGGAGTGTGGCTGAGCAGTGTGATGAGGATGAGATAGCACACTGCTACTGGGCAGCCGTCCCTGAGCCCAAGACGCTAGCTGAGGCATTGAGCGGGCCCGATGCTGAAAAGTGGAAGCAGAGTGTGAAGGAGGAGTATGATTCTCTGCTAGAGAATGAGACGTGGGAGCTGTGTGAGCTGCCACCTGGGAAGAAGGCCATTTCTTCCAAGCTGATTTTCAGGCACAAGTACGGACCTGATGGGGCGCTGACCCGCTACAAGTCAAGGCTTGTGGCTAAGGGGTTTCAGCAGACAAAGGGAAAGGACTTCAACGAGCTCTATGCTCCTGTGGGGAAAGGCACAACACTTCGGGTGTCATTGGCAATGGCAGCATACCGTGGATGGCGGGTGAAGCAGATGGACATCACCACCGCCTTCCTCAATGGGATCATTCTGGAGGAGCTGTACATGTTACAGCCTGAGGGTTTGGATGATGGGAGCGGCAGGGTGTGCAGGCTGAAGAAGGCCATCTATGGCCTGAAGCAGGCTCCTCGTGCATGGTACCACAAGTTAGAGGAGACTCTGCTGGCTGGGGGTTTCAAGAAGAGTGAGTGTGATCACAGCTTGTTCCTGCTGCAGGAGAAGGAGCAGTTTCTCATGCTCCTGGTGTATGTGGATGACATCCTGCTCTTCTCTGAGTCGTCTGCAATGATTGAGCATGTGGAGGAGATGCTGGAGATGCAGTTTAAGTGCTCCAAGATGGGAGATGTGAAGTACTATTTAGGGATGCATGTGGAGAGGGACCTTGACAAGGGAGTGTTGAGGTTGCACCAGAGAAAGTATTGTGAGGGGCTGGCTGAGAAGTATGGGCTGCAAGATGGAGGAAAGCCAGCCACCCCACTGCCTTCGGGGTTCACTGTAGAGCCCTGTGCTGATGAGGAGGTGGTGGGTGAGAGTGACAGGAAACTTTTTCATTCCATGGTTGGGGCACTCAACTATGCGGCTAACCACACACGGCCTGACATTGCCTTTGCAACATCCAGGCTTGCCAGTGTGGTTTCACGCCCCAGTCATGAGCAGCTGGAAGCGGCCAAGAGGTTGGTCCGCTATGTGAGTGCAACGGCATCAGTGGGTTTGGAGTACAGTGCTGTGAGGCAGAGGCTGCAGAGGAGTGCAGCTGATTTGAGCAAGGGGGAGATGCTCCTGACCTGCTACACTGACGCTAGCTTCAACTCGGTGAAAGCGGATGGCACCAGCATTGGAGGCTATGTGTGCCTGTTCGGAGGTGGTGCAGTGAGCTGGCGCAGTAAGAAGCAGAATGAGGTGGGGCAGTCCTCGTGTGAGACAGAGTACATGGCCCTGCATCATGGGGCAAAGGAGGTGGTGTGGCTGAGGCGTTTGTTGGAGGAGATTGGAGTTGGTCAGAGGGAGCCGACTGTGATTTTCTGTGACAATGAGTCGGCGGTGAAGCTAGCGAAGAATGCTTGTCTTCATGGGCTGACCAAACACATCAGGCCTAAGTGGCACTGGGTGAGGAGGCTCCTGGACAAGGAGGTCCGGCTGGAGATTGTGAAGACCCATCAGCAGGCGGCTGACATTCTCACCAAGCGCCTGGCTGAATCTGAGCATTGGAAGGGCATGAAGCTTGCTGGGATGAGTGTGCATTGAGGATGCATGCTTGAGCTATGGCATGTGGGATGATGGTTGGCAGCCAGAGGGGGAGTTTGTTGAGTGATGCTACCATTCGCATTCACATCTGTCTGCCTCCCATCATATGTTCGTGCGTTGCATGCGTGTTGTGAGTGTGTGCAAGAATTTGTGTTTTGTGCGGTTTGGTTTTTCTGAGTATGTGTGTGAATGTTATTTGGCTTGAGCAGATATCTGAAGTGACTCCTCTGCTCAAGAGCTTTCCGAGGAACCAAGTATCGCTTCAATCGGAGCACGAACTAGAAAGTTACGAACGTTGGAGTTCGTATGCTTTTGATATTTGGTTGTGGTGACTATGGGAAGTTGTGGGGTTGACTCAATATGGGGTACAGACTTTTGGGGGTTGGGAAATTCGTCTTTTCTACTGTAGTTGCTGCCAAATGGTTGGGAGAAACCAAACCAGGTTGGCAAGTGTGGCCAAGTTGGGTTGAGGTGGATTGTGGAGGTTGGGATAGTGACAAAGGTCAAAGTTGGGTTGCCTATGGGGAAGGGAATTGTATGGCATGGGGTTTCCTTGGTTGGGGACTCTCTTGGGACCTTCCCTCTCGTCCTCCTTATCCCTTCCACCTGGTTTAGTGCTACTCTAATTCTCTTGTGTGAACTTGTGTGAACTTTGTGATTGAGTTAAGTTCTTATGGCAGCATACCCCCCTGTGCGCCGAAATTGATAAGTCGAGATTTACTTCACCTCTTGATACGTTTCAACTTGGGAATTGTAGCCACGGAGTAGGGCTACAATATATATGAGTTTAGTGAAGTTTAGACTGTGCACTTTTCGTCGACGGCGTTTCTTGTGAGCGCAACTATTCTGTCCAGAAATAGGGACCAACGATTTTGAGAAATTTAGGCACCTAATCTTCATAGACTCCGTCCTTAGTCTCTAACATTTTGCACATGCTAGGCCCTTGTTCTTGCAATTTTGCACACGCTGGGCCCTAGTTCTTGCAATTTTGCTCATGCTGGGCCCTTGTTCTAGCAATTTTGCACACGCTAGGCCCTTGTTCTTGCAATTTGCACTCGCTAGGCGCTTGTTCTTGCAATTTTGCACACGCTGGGCCCTTGTTCTTGCAATTTTGACACACGCTGGGCCCTTGTTCTTGCAATTTTGCACACGTTGGGCCCTTGTTCTTGCAATTTTGCACACGCTGGGCTCTTGTTCTTGCAATTTTGCACACGGTGGGCCCTTGTTCTTGCATTTTTGCACACGCTGGGCCCTTGTTCTTGCATTTTTGCACACGCTGGGCCCTTGTTCTTGCAATTTTGCACTCGCTAGGCGCTTGTTCTTGCAATTTTGCACACGCTGGGCCCTTGTTCTTGCAATTTTGCACACACTGGGCCCTTGTTCTTGCAATTTTGCACTCGCTGGGTGCTTGTTCTTGCAATTTTGCACACGCTGGGCCCTTGTTCTTGCAATTTTGCAAACGCTAGGCCCTTGTTCTTGCAATTTTGCACTCGCTAGGCCCCTGTTCTTGCAATTTTGCACATGCTAGGACCCTGTTCTTGCAATTGTGCACACGCTGGGCCCTTGTTCTAGCTATTTTGCACACGCTAGGCCCTTGTTCTTGCAATTTTGCACCCGCTAGGCGCTTGTTCTTGCAATTTTGCACAGGCTGGGCCCTTGTTCTTGCAATTTTGCACACGCTGGGCCCTTGTTCTTGCAATTGTGAACACGTTGGGCCCTTGTTCTTGCAATTTTGCACATGCTGGGCCCTTGTTCTTGCAATTTTGCACACGCTGGGCCGTTGTTCTTGCAATGTTTGCTCACGCAGGGCCCTTGTTGTTGCATTTTTGCACATGCTGGGCCCTTGTTGCAATTTTGCACACGCTGGGCCCTTGTTCCTGCAATTTTGCACACGCTGGGCCCTTGTTCTTGCAATTTTGCATACGCTAGGCCCTTGTTCTTGCAATTTTGCTTATGCTGGGCACTTGTTCTTGCAATTTTGCACACGCTGGGCCCTTGTTGTTGCAATTTTGCACTTGCTGGGCCCTTGTTCTTGCAATTTTGCACTCGCTGGGTGCTTGTTCTTGCAATTTTGCACACGCTGGGCCCTTGTTCTTGCAATTTTGCACTCGCTAGGCCCCTGTTCTTGCAATTTTGCACATGCTAGGACCCTGTTCTTGCAATTGTGCACACGCTGGGCCCTTGTTCTAGCTATTTTGCACATGCTAGGCCCTTGTTCTTGCAATTTTGCACTCGCTAGGCGCTTGTTCCTGCAATTTTGCACAGGCTGGGCCCTTGTTCTTGTAATTTTGCACACGCTGGGCCCTTGTTCTTGCAATTTTGAACACGTTGGGCCCTTGTTCTTGCAATTTTGCACACGCTGGGCCCTTGTTCTTGCAATTTTGCACACGGTGGGCCCTTGTTCTTGCATTTTTGCACACGCTGGGCCCTTGTTCTTGCATTTTTGCACACGCTGGGCCCTTGTTCTTGCAATTTTGCACTCGCTAGGCACTTGTTCTTGCAATTTTGCACACGCTGGGCCCTTGTTCTTGCAATTTTGCACACACTGGGCCCTTGTTCTTGCAATTTTGCACTCGCTGGGTGCTTGTTCTTGCAATTTTGCACACGCTGGGCCCTTGTTCTTGCAATTTGCACACGCTAGGCCCTTGTTCTTGCAATTTTGCACTCGCTAGGCCCCTGTTCTTGCAATTTTGCACATGCTAGGACCCTGTTCTTGCAATTGTGCACACGCTGGGCCCTTGTTCTAGCTATTTTGCACACGCTAGGCCCTTGTTCTTGCAATTTTGCACCCGCTAGGCGCTTGTTCTTGCAATTTTGCACAGGCTGGGCCCTTGTTCTTGCAATTTTGCACACGTTGGGCCATTGTTCTTGCAATTTTGCACACGCTGGGCCCTTGTTCTTACAATTTTGCACACGCTAGGCCCTTGTTCTTGCAATTTTGCACACGCTGGGCGCTTGTTCTTGCAATTTTGCACACACAGGGCCCTTGTTCTTGCAATTTTGCACACGCTGGGCCCTTCTTCTTGCAACTTTGCACACGCTGAGCCCTTGTTCTTGCAATTTTGCTCACGTAGGGCCCTTGTTGTTGCATTTTTGCACACGCTGGGCCCTTGTTGTTGCAATTTTGCACACGTTGGGCCCTTGTTCTTGCAATTCTGCACACGCTAGGCCCTTGTTTTTGCAATTTTGCATACGCTAGGCTCTTGTTCTTGCAATTTTGCACACGCTGGGCCCTTGTTCTGCAATTTTGCACACGCTGGGCCCTTGTTCTTACAATTTTGCACACGCTCGGCCCTTGTTCTTGCAATTTTGCACACACTGGGCCCTTGTTCTTGCAACTTTGCACATGCTGGGCCCTTGTTCTTGCAATTTTGCACACGCTGGGCCCTTGTTCTTGCAACTTGGCACACGCTGGGCCCTTGTTCTTGCAATTTTGCACTCGCTGGGCCCTTGTTCTTGCAATTTTGCACTCGCTAGGCCCTTGTTCTTGCAATTTTGCACAGGCTGGGCCCTTGTTCTTGCAATTTTGCACACGCTGGGCCCTTGTTCTTGCAATTTTGAACACGTTGGGCCGTTGTTCTTGCAATTTTGCACACGCTGGGCCCTTGTTCTTGCAATTTTGCACACGGTGGGCCCTTGTTCTTGCATTTTTGCACACGCTGGGCCCTTGTTCTTGCATTTTTGCACACGCTGGGCCCTTGTTCTTGCAATTTTGCACTCGCTAGGCACTTGTTCTTGCAATTTTGCACACGCTGGGCCCTTGTTCTTGCAATTTTGCACACACTGGGCCCTTGTTCTTGCAATTTTGCACTCGCTGGGTGCTTGTTCTTGCAATTTTGCACACGCTGGGCCCTTGTTCTTGCAATTTTGCACACGCTAGGCCCTTGTTCTTGCAATTTTGCACTCGCTAGGCCCCTGTTCTTGCAATTTTGCACATGCTAGGACCCTGTTCTTGCAATTGTGCACACGCTGGGCCCTTGTTCTAGCTATTTTGCACACGCTAGGCCCTTGTTCTTGCAATTTTGCACTCGCTAGGCGCTTGTTCTTGCAATTTTGCACAGGCTGGGCCCTTGTTCTTGCAATTTTGCACACGCTGGGCCCTTGTTCTTGCAATTTTGAACACGTTGGGCCCTTGTTCTTGCAATTTTGCACACGCTGGGCCCTTGTTCTTGCAATTTTGCACACGGTGGGCCCTTGTTCTTGCATTTTTGCACACGCTGGGCCCTTGTTCTTGCATTTTTGCACACGCTGGGCCCTTGTTCTTGCAATTTTGCACTCGCTAGGCACTTGTTCTTGCAATTTTGCACACGCTGGGCCCTTGTTCTTGCAATTTTGCACACACTGGGCCCTTGTTCTTGCAATTTTGCACTCGCTGGGTGCTTGTTCTTGCAATTTTGCACACGCTGGGCCCTTGTTCTTGCAATTTTGCACACGCTAGGCCCTTGTTCTTGCAATTTTGCACTCGCTAGGCCCCTGTTCTTGCAATTTTGCACATGCTAGGACCCTGTTCTTGCAATTGTGCACACGCTGGGCCCTTGTTCTAGCTATTTTGCACACGCTAGGCCCTTGTTCTTGCAATTTTGCACCCGCTAGGCGCTTGTTCTTGCAATTTTGCACAGGCTGGGCCCTTGTTCTTGCAATTTTGCACACGCTGGGCCCTTGTTCTTGCAATTTTGCACACGCTGGGCCCTTGTTCTTACAATTTTGCACACGCTAGGCCCTTGTTCTTGCAATTTTGCACACGCTGGGCGCTTGTTCTTGCAATTTTGCACACACTGGGCCCTTGTTCTTGCAATTTTGCACACGCTGGGCCCTTGTTCTTGCAATTTTGCACACGCTGGGCCCTTATTCTTGCAATTTTGCACTCGCTAGGCCCTTGTTCTTGAAATTTTGCACACGCTGGGCCCTTGTTCTTGCAATTTTGCACACGTTGGGCCCTTGTTCTTGCAATTTTGCACTCGCTCGGCCCCTGTTCTTGCAATTTTGCACTCGATGGGCCCTTGTTCTTGCAATTTTGCACTCGCTAGGCCCTTGTTCTTTCAATTTTGCACACGCTGGGCCCATGTCCTTGCAATTTTGCACACGGTGGGCCCTTGTTCTTGCAATTTTGCACACGCTGGGCCCTTGTTCTTGCAATTTTGCACACGCTCGGCCCTTGTTCTTGCAATTTTGCACACGCTGGGCCCTTGTTCTTGCAATTTTGCACACGCTGGGCCCTTGTTCTTACAATTTTGCACACGCTCGGCCCTTGTTCTTGCAATTTTGCACACACTGGGCCCTTGTTCTTGCAATTTTGCACACACTGGGCCCTTGTTCTTGCAACTTTGCACACGCTGGGCCCTTGTTCTTGCAATTTTGCACACGCTGGGCCCTTGTTCTTGCAATTTGGCACACGCTGGGCCCTTGTTCTTGCAATTTTGCACTCGCTAGGCCCTTGTTCTTGCAATTTTGCACTCGCTAGGCCCTTGTTCTTGCAATTTTGCACTCGCTAGGCCCTTGTTCTTGCAATTTTGCACATGCTGGGCCCTTGTTCTTGCAATTTTGCACACGCTGGGCCCTTGTTCTTGCAATTTTGCTCACGCAGGGCCCTTGTTGTTGCATTTTTGCACATGCTGGGCCCTTGTTGCAATTTTGCACACGCTGGGCCCTTGTTCCTGCAATTTTGCACACGCTGGGCCCTTGTTCTTGCAATTTTGCATACGCTAGGCCCTTGTTCTTGCAATTTTGCTTATGTTGGGCACTTGTTCTTGCAATTTTGCACACGCTGGGCCCTTGTTGTTGCAATTTTGCACTTGCTGGGCCCTTGTTCTTGCAATTTTGCACTCGCTGGGTGCTTGTTCTTGCAATTTTGCACACGCTGGGCCCTTGTTCTTGCAATTTTGCAAACGCTAGGCCCTTGTTCTTGCAATTTTGCACTCGCTAGGCCCCTGTTCTTGCAATTTTGCACATGCTAGGACCCTGTTCTTGCAATTGTGCACACGCTGGGCCCTTGTTCTAGCTATTTTGCACATGCTAGGCCCTTGTTCTTGCAATTTTGCACTCGCTAGGCGCTTGTTCTTGCAATTTTGCACAGGCTGGGCCCTTGTTCTTGCAATTTTGCACACGCTGGGCCCTTGTTCTTGCAATTTTGAACACGTTGGGCCCTTGTTCTTGCAATTTTGCACACGCTGGGCCCTTGTTCTTGCAATTTTGCACACGGTGGGCCCTTGTTCTTGCATTTTTGCACACGCTGGGCCCTTGTTCTTGCATTTTTGCACACGCTGGGCCCTTGTTCTTGCAATTTTGCACTCGCTAGGCACTTGTTCTTGCAATTTTGCACACGCTGGGCCCTTGTTCTTGCAATTTTGCACACACTGGGCCCTTGTTCTTGCAATTTTGCACTCGCTGGGTGCTTGTTCTTGCAATTTTGCACACGCTGGGCCCTTGTTCTTGCAATTTTGCACACGCTAGGCCCTTGTTCTTGCAATTTTGCACTCGCTAGGCCCCTGTTCTTGCAATTTTGCACATGCTAGGACCCTGTTCTTGCAATTGTGCACACGCTGGGCCCTTGTTCTAGCTATTTTGCACACGCTAGGCCCTTGTTCTTGCAATTTTGCACCCGCTAGGCGCTTGTTCTTGCAATTTTGCACAGGCTGGGCCCTTGTTCTTGCAATTTTGCACACGCTGGGCCCTTGTTCTTGCAATTTTGCACACGCTGGGCCCTTGTTCTTACAATTTTGCACACGCTAGGCCCTTGTTCTTGCAATTTTGCACACGCTGGGCGCTTGTTCTTGCAATTTTGCACACACTGGGCCCTTGTTCTTGCAATTTTGCACACGCTGGGCCCTTGTTCTTGCAATTTTGCACACGCTGGGCCCTTATTCTTGCAATTTTGCACTCGCTAGGCCCTTGTTCTTGAAATTTTGCACACGCTGGGCCCTTGTTCTTGCAATTTTGCACACGTTGGGCCCTTGTTCTTGCAATTTTGCACACGCTAGGCCCTTGTTCTTGCAATTTTGCACACACTGGGCCCTTGTTCTTGCTATTTTGCACACGCTGGGCCCTTGTTCTTGCAATTTTGCACTCGCTCGGCCCCTGTTCTTGCAATTTTGCACTCAATGGGCCCTTGTTCTTGCAATTTTGCACTCGCTAGGCCCTTGTTCTTTCAATTTTGCACACGCTGGGCCCATGTCCTTGCAATTTTGCACACGCTGGGCCCTTGTTCTTGCAATTTTGCACACGCTGGGCCCTTGTTCTTGCAATTTTGCACACGCTCAGCCCTTGTTCTTGCAATTTTGCACACGCTGGGCCCTTGTTCTTGCAATTTTGCACACGCTGGGCCCTTGTTCTTACAATTTTGCACACGCTCGGCCCTTGTTCTTGCAATTTTGCACACACTGGGCCCTTGTTCTTGCAATTTTGCACACACTGGGCCCTTGTTCTTGCAACTTTGCACACGCTGGGCCCTTGTTCTTGCAATTTTGCACACGCTGGGCCCTTGTTCTTGCAATTTGGCACACGCTGGGCCCTTGTTCTTGCAATTTTGCACTCGCTAGGCCCTTGTTCTTGCAATTTTGCACTCGCTAGGCCCTTGTTCTTGCAATTTTGCACTCGCTAGGCCCTTGTTCTTGCAATTTTGCACATGCTGGGCCCTTGTTCTTGCAATTTTGCACACGCTGGGCCCTTGTTCTTGCAATTTTGCTCACGCAGGGCCCTTGTTGTTGCATTTTTGCACATGCTGGGCCCTTGTTGCAATTTTGCACACGCTGGGCCCTTGTTCCTGCAATTTTGCACATGCTGGGCCCTTGTTCTTGCAATTTTGCATACGTTAGGCCCTTGTTCTTGCAATTTTGCTTATGCTGGGCACTTGTTCTTGCAATTTTGCACACGCTGGGCCCTTGTTGTTGCAATTTTGCACTTGCTGGGCCCTTGTTCTTGCAATTTTGCACTCGCTGGGTGCTTGTTCTTGCAATTTTGCACACGCTGGGCCCTTGTTCTTGCAATTTTGCAAACGCTAGGCCCTTGTTCTTGCAATTTTGCACTCGCTAGGCCCCTGTTCTTGCAATTTTGCACATGCTAGGACCCTGTTCTTGCAATTGTGCACACGCTGGGCCCTTGTTCTAGCTATTTTGCACATGCTAGGCCCTTGTTCTTGATATTTTGCACTCGCTAGGCGCTTGTTCTTGCAATTTTGCACAGGCTGGGCCCTTGTTCTTGCAATTTTGCACACGCTGGGCCCTTGTTCTTGCAATTTTGAACACGTTGGGCCCTTGTTCTTGCAATTTTGCACACGCTGGGCCCTTGTTCTTGCAATTTTGCACACGGTGGGCCCTTGTTCTTGCATTTTTGCACACGCTGGGCCCTTGTTCTTGCATTTTTGCACACGCTGGGCCCTTGTTCTTGCAATTTTGCACTCGCTAGGCACTTGTTCTTGCAATTTTGCACACGCTGGGCCCTTGTTCTTGCAATTTTGCACACACTGGGCCCTTGTTCTTGCAATTTTGCACTCGCTGGGTGCTTGTTCTTGCAATTTTGCACACGCTGGGCCCTTGTTCTTGCAATTTTGCACACGATAGGCCCTTGTTCTTGCAATTTTGCACTCGCTAGGCCCCTGTTCTTGCAATTTTGCACATGCTAGGACCCTGTTCTTGCAATTGTGCACACGCTGGGCCCTTGTTCTAGCTATTTTGCACACGCTAGGCCCTTGTTCTTGCAATTTTGCACCCGCTAGGCGCTTGTTCTTGCAATTTTGCACAGGCTGGGCCCTTGTTCTTGCAATTTTGCACACGCTGGGCCCTTGTTCTTGCAATTTTGCACACGCTGGGCCCTTGTTCTTACAATTTTGCACACGCTAGGCCCTTGTTCTTGCAATTTTGCACACGCTGGGCGCTTGTTCTTGCAATTTCGCACACACATGGCCCTTGTTCTTGCAATTTTGCACACGCTGGGCCCTTCTTCTTGCAACTTTGCACACGCTGAGCCCTTGTTCTTGCAATTTTGCTCACGTAGGGCCCTTGTTGTTGCATTTTTGCACACGCTGGGCCCTTGTTGTTGCAATTTTGCACACGTTGGGCCCTTGTTCTTGCAATTCTGCACACGCTAGGCCCTTGTTTTTGCAATTTTGCATACGCTAGGCTCTTGTTCTTGCAATTTTGCACACGCTGGGCCCTTGTTCTTGCAATTTTGCACACGCTGGGCCCTTGTTCTTGCAATTTTGAACACGTTGGGCCCTTGTTCTTGCAATTTTGCACACGCTGGGCCCTTGTTCTTGCAATTTTGCACACGGTGGGCCCTTGTTCTTGCATTTTTGCACACGCTGGGCCCTTGTTCTTGCATTTTTGCACACGCTGGGCCCTTGTTCTTGCAATTTTGCACTCGCTAGGCACTTGTTCTTGCAATTTTGCACACGCTGGGCCCTTGTTCTTGCAATTTTGCACACACTGGGCCCTTGTTCTTGCAATTTTGCACTCGCTGGGTGCTTGTTCTTGCAATTTTGCACACGCTGGGCCCTTGTTCTTGCAATTTTGCACACGCTAGGCCCTTGTTCTTGCAATTTTGCACACGGTGGGCCCTTGTTCTTGCATTTTTGCACACGCTGGGCCCTTGTTCTTGCATTTTTGCACACGCTGGGCCCTTGTTCTTGCAATTTTGCACTCGCTAGGCACTTGTTCTTGCAATTTTGCACACGCTGGGCCCTTGTTCTTGCAATTTTGCACACACTGGGCCCTTGTTCTTGCTATTTTGCACACGCTGGGTGCTTGTTCTTGCAATTTTGCACACGCTGGGCCCTTGTTCTTGCAATTTTGCACACGCTAGGCCCTTGTTCTTGCAATTTTGCACTCGCTAGGCCCCTGTTCTTGCAATTTTGCACATGCTAGGACCCTGTTCTTGCAATTGTGCACACGCTGGGCCCTTGTTCTAGCTATTTTGCACACGCTAGGCCCTTGTTCTTGCAATTTTGCACCCGCTAGGCGCTTGTTATTGCAATTTTGCACAGGCTGGGCCCTTGTTCTTGCAATTTTGCACACGCTGGGCCCTTGTTCTTGCAATTTTGCACACGCTGGGCCCTTGTTCTTACAATTTTGCACATGCTAGGCCCTTGTTCTTGCAATTTTGTACACGCTGGGCGCTTGTTCTTGCAATTTTGCACACACTGGGCCCTTGTTCTTGCAATTTTGCACACGCTGGGCCCTTGTTCTTGCAATTTTGCACACGCTGGGCCCTTATTCTTGCAATTTTGCACTCGCTAGGCCCTTGTTCTTGAAATTTTGCACACGCTGGGCCCTTGTTCTTGCAATTTTGCACACGTTGGGCCCTTGTTCTTGCAATTTTGCACACGCTAGGCCCTTGTTCTTGCAATTTTGCACACACTGGGCCCTTGTTCTTGCTATTTTGCACACGCTGGGCCCTTATTCTTGCAATTTTGCACTCGCTAGGCCCTTGTTCTTGAAATTTTGCACACGCTGGGCCCTTGTTCTTGCATTTTTGCACACGCTGGGCCCTTGTTCTTGCAATTTTGCACACGCTGGGCCCTTGTTCTTGCAATTTTGCACACGCTGGGCCCTTATTCTTGCAATTTTGCACACGCTAGGCCCTTGTTCTTGCAATTTTGCACACACTGGGCCCTTGTTCTTGCTATTTTGCACACGCTGGGCCCTTGTTCTTGCAATTTTGCACTCGCTCGGCCCCTGTTCTTGCAATTTTGCACTCAATGGGCCCTTGTTCTTGCAATTTTGCACTCGCTAGGCCCTTGTTCTTTCAATTTTGCACACGCTGGGCCCATGTCCTTGCAATTTTGCACACGCTGGGCCCTTGTTCTTGCAATTTTGCACACGCTGGGCCCTTGTTCTTGCAATTTTGCACACGCTCGGCCCTTGTTCTTGCAATTTTGCACACGCTGGGCCCTTGTTCTTGCAATTTTGCACACGCTGGGCCCTTGTTCTTACAATTTTGCACACGCTCGGCCCTTGTTCTTGCAATTTTGCACACACTGGGCCCTTGTTCTTGCAATTTTGCACACACTGGGCCCTTGTTCTTGCAACTTTGCACACGCTGGGCCCTTGTTCTTGCAATTTTGCACACGCTGGGCCCTTGTTCTTGCAATTTGGCACACGCTGGGCCCTTGTTCTTGCAATTTTGCACTCGCTAGGCCCTTGTTCTTGCAATTTTGCACTCGCTAGGCCCTTGTTCTTGCAATTTTGCACTCGCTAGGCCCTTGTTCTTGCAATTTTGCACATGCTGGGCCCTTGTTCTTGCAATTTTGCACACGCTGGGCCCTTGTTCTTGCAATTTTGCTCACGCAGGGCCCTTGTTGTTGCATTTTTGCACATGCTGGGCCCTTGTTGCAATTTTGCACACGCTGGGCCCTTGTTCCTGCAATTTTGCACACGCTGGGCCCTTGTTCTTGCAATTTTGCATACGTTAGGCCCTTGTTCTTGCAATTTTGCTTATGCTGGGCACTTGTTCTTGCAATTTTGCACACGCTGGGCCCTTGTTGTTGCAATTTTGCACTTGCTGGGCCCTTGTTCTTGCAATTTTGCACTCGCTGGGTGCTTGTTCTTGCAATTTTGCACACGCTGGGCCCTTGTTCTTGCAATTTTGCAAACGCTAGGCCCTTGTTCTTGCAATTTTGCACTCGCTAGGCCCCTGTTCTTGCAATTTTGCACATGCTAGGACCCTGTTCTTGCAATTGTGCACACGCTGGGCCCTTGTTCTAGCTATTTTGCACATGCTAGGCCCTTGTTCTTGCAATTTTGCACTCGCTAGGCGCTTGTTCTTGCAATTTTGCACAGGCTGGGCCCTTGTTCTTGCAATTTTGCACACGCTGGGCCCTTGTTCTTGCAATTTTGAACACGTTGGGCCCTTGTTCTTGCTATTTTGCACACGCTGGGCCCTTGTTCTTGCAATTTTGCACACGGTGGGCCCTTGTTCTTGCATTTTTGCACACGCTGGGCCCTTGTTCTTGCATTTTTGCACACGCTGGGCCCTTGTTCTTGCAATTTTGCACTCGCTAGGCACTTGTTCTTGCAATTTTGCACACGCTGGGCCCTTGTTCTTGCAATTTTGCACACACTGGGCCCTTGTTCTTGCAATTTTGCACTCGCTGGGTGCTTGTTCTTGCAATTTTGCACACGCTGGGCCCTTGTTCTTGCAATTTTGCACACGATAGGCCCTTGTTCTTGCAATTTTGCACTCGCTAGGCCCCTGTTCTTGCAATTTTGCACATGCTAGGACCCTGTTCTTGCAATTGTGCACACGCTGGGCCCTTGTTCTAGCTATTTTGCACACGCTAGGCCCTTGTTCTTGCAATTTTGCACCCGCTAGGCGCTTGTTCTTGCAATTTTGCACAGGCTGGGCCCTTGTTCTTGCAATTTTGCACACGCTGGGCCCTTGTTCTTGCAATTTTGCACACGCTGGGCCCTTGTTCTTACAATTTTGCACACGCTAGGCCCTTGTTCTTGCAATTTTGCACACGCTGGGCGCTTGTTCTTGCAATTTTGCACACACAGGGCCCTTGTTCTTGCAATTTTGCACACGCTGGGCCCTTCTTCTTGCAACTTTGCACACGCTGAGCCCTTGTTCTTGCAATTTTGCTCACGTAGGGCCCTTGTTGTTGCATTTTTGCACACGCTGGGCCCTTGTTGTTGCAATTTTGCACACGTTGGGCCCTTGTTCTTGCAATTCTGCACACGCTAGGCCCTTGTTTTTGCAATTTTGCATACGCTAGGCTCTTGTTCTTGCAATTTTGCACACGCTGGGCCCTTGTTCTGCAATTTTGCACACGCTGGGCCCTTGTTCTTACAATTTTGCACACGCTCGGCCCTTGTTCTTGCAATTTTGCACACACTGGGCCCTTGTTCTTGCAACTTTGCACATGCTGGGCCCTTGTTCTTGCAATTTTGCACACGCTGGGCCCTTGTTCTTGCAACTTGGCACACGCTGGGCCCTTGTTCTTGCAATTTTGCACTCGCTAGGCCCTTGTTCTTGCAATTTTGCACTCGCTAGGCCCTTGTTCTTGCAATTTTGCACAGGCTGGGCCCTTGTTCTTGCAATTTTGCACACGCTGGGCCCTTGTTCTTGCAATTTTGAACACGTTGGGCCCTTGTTCTTGCAATTTTGCACACGCTGGGCCCTTGTTCTTGCAATTTTGCACACGGTGGGCCCTTGTTCTTGCATTTTTGCACACGCTGGGCCCTTGTTCTTGCATTTTTGCACACGCTGGGCCCTTGTTCTTGCAATTTTGCACTCGCTAGGCACTTGTTCTTGCAATTTTGCACACGCTGGGCCCTTGTTCTTGCAATTTTGCACACACTGGGCCCTTGTTCTTGCAATTTTGCACTCGCTGGGTGCTTGTTCTTGCAATTTTGCACACGCTGGGCCCTTGTTCTTGCAATTTTGCACACGCTAGGCCCTTGTTCTTGCAATTTTGCACACGGTGGGCCCTTGTTCTTGCATTTTTGCACACGCTGGGCCCTTGTTCTTGCATTTTTGCACACGCTGGGCCCTTGTTCTTGCAATTTTGCACTCGCTAGGCACTTGTTCTTGCAATTTTGCACACGCTGGGCCCTTGTTCTTGCAATTTTGCACACACTGGGCCCTTGTTCTTGCAATTTTGCACTCGCTGGGTGCTTGTTCTTGCAATTTTGCACACGCTGGGCCCTTGTTCTTGCAATTTTGCACACGCTAGGCCCTTGTTCTTGCAATTTTGCACTCGCTAGGCCCCTGTTCTTGCAATTTTGCACATGCTAGGACCCTGTTCTTGCAATTGTGCACACGCTGGGCCCTTGTTCTAGCTATTTTGCACACGCTAGGCCCTTGTTCTTGCAATTTTGCACCCGCTAGGCGCTTGTTCTTGCAATTTTGCACAGGCTGGGCCCTTGTTCTTGCAATTTTGCACACGCTGGGCCCTTGTTCTTGCAATTTTGCACACGCTGGGCCCTTGTTCTTACAATTTTGCACACGCTAGGCCCTTGTTCTTGCAATTTTGTACACGCTGGGCGCTTGTTCTTGCAATTTTGCACACACTGGGCCCTTGTTCTTGCAATTTTGCACACGCTGGGCCCTTGTTCTTGCAATTTTGCACACGCTGGGCCCTTATTCTTGCAATTTTGCACTCGCTAGGCCCTTGTTCTTGAAATTTTGCACACGCTGGGCCCTTGTTCTTGCAATTTTGCACACGTTGGGCCCTTGTTCTTGCAATTTTGCACACGCTAGGCCCTTGTTCTTGCAATTTTGCACACACTGGGCCCTTGTTCTTGCTATTTTGCACACGCTGGGCCCTTGTTCTTGCAATTTTGCACTCGCTCGGCCCCTGTTCTTGCAATTTTGCACTCGATGGGCCCTTGTTCTTGCAATTTTGCACTCGCTAGGCCCTTGTTCTTTCAATTTTGCACACGCTGGGCCCATGTCCTTGCAATTTTGCACACGCTGGGCCCTTGTTCTTGCAATTTTGCACACGCTGGGCCCTTGTTCTTGCAATTTTGCACACACTGGGCCCTTGTTCTTGCAATTTTGCACTCGCTAGGTGCTTGTTCTTGCAATTTTGCACACGCTGGGCCCTTGTTCTTGCAATTTTGCACACGATAGGCCCTTGTTCTTGCAATTTTGCACTCGCTAGGCCCCTGTTCTTGCAATTTTGCACATGCTAGGACCCTGTTCTTGCAATTGTGCACACGCTGGGCCCTTGTTCTAGCTATTTTGCACACGCTAGGCCCTTGTTCTTGCAATTTTGCACCCGCTAGGCGCTTGTTCTTGCAATTTTGCACAGGCTGGGCCCTTGTTCTTGCAATTTTGCACACGCTGGGCCCTTGTTCTTGCAATTTTGCACACGCTGGGCCCTTGTTCTTACAATTTTGCACACGCTAGGCCCTTGTTCTTGCAATTTTGCACACGCTGGGCGCTTGTTCTTGCAATTTTGCACACACAGGGCCCTTGTTCTTGCAATTTTGCACACGCTGGGCCCTTCTTCTTGCAACTTTGCACACGCTGAGCCCTTGTTCTTGCAATTTTGCTCACGTAGGGCCCTTGTTGTTGCATTTTTGCACACGCTGGGCCCTTGTTGTTGCAATTTTGCACACGTTGGGCCCTTGTTCTTGCAATTCTTGTTGAGTGATGCTACCATTCGCATTCACGTCTGTCTGCCTCCCATCATATGTTCGTGCGTTGCATGCGTGTTGTGAGTGTGTGCAAGAATTTGTGTTTTGTGCGGTTTGGTTTTTCTGAGTGTGTGTGTGAATGTTATTTGGCTTGAGCAGATATCTGAAGTGACTCCTCTGCTCAAGAGCTTTCCGAGGAACCAAGTATCGCTTCAATCGGAGCACGAACTAGAAAGTTACGAACGTTGGAGTTCGTATGCTTTTGATATTTGGTTGTGGTGACTATGGGAAGTTGTGGGGTTGACTCAATATGGGGTACAGACTTTTGGGGGTTGGGAAATTCGTCTTTTCTACTGTAGTTGCTGCCAAATGGTTGGGAGAAACCAAACCAGGTTGGCAAGTGTGGCCAAGTTGGGTTGAGGTGGATTGTGGAGGTTGGGATAGTGACAAAGGTCAAAGTTGGGTTGCCTATGGGGAAGGGAATTGTATGGCATGGGGTTTCCTTGGTTGGGGACTCTCTTGGGACCTTCCCTCTCGTCCTCCTTATCCCTTCCACCTGGTTTAGTGCTACTCTAATTCTCTTGTGTGAACTTGTGTGAACTTTGTGATTGAGTTAAGTTCTTATGGCAGCATACCCCCCTGTGCGCCGAAATTGATAAGTCGAGATTTACTTCACCTCTTGATACGTTTCAACTTGGGAATTGTAGCCACGGAGTAGGGCTACAGCATATATGAGTTTAGTGAAGTTTAGACTGTGCACCTTTCGTCGACGACGTTTCTTGTGACGACGACTTTTCTGTCCAGAATTGTAGTTGACGATTTTGAGATATTTCAGCCCCTAATCTTCATAGACTCCGTCCTTAATCTCTAACAAGTGGTATCAGAGCTGATTAAGGACCTTGTGGGGAGTCTACTGAAGTGTGAAGACCCTCCTAGACCCACCATGGCCTGTGGGCGTGCCTAAGTGGAGTTCTGGAGGTTGGATGTGACTTCCGCTAAGGGGAAACTCTGCCGAAATTTCGTTGGCGCTGACACTTGTGAAGATTGTGTGGATCTACATTGTGACCAGCAAAAGGGGGAGCTGAAACCTCTGATTGGGAGCAGAGGAGATGAATCAAGGGAGTGGAGATGCAGCTGAGAAGAGGAGTGAGCCGCCACCATCCAAGATTGAAGCTTTGGATGGCTCCAACTATGAGGAATGGAGCGGGCGGATGCGGAGCGCCTTCAAGCGCTACAAGCTGCTGAAAATTGCAATGGGAGAAGAGAAGATGCCGGGGGAAGGAGATGCCCGCGATCGGTGGATTGAGAAGAGCGCGGTGCTGTACGACCTCATCCTCCAATCGGTCAACAACGACATGTTCCAGCACATCAAGGATTTGGTGGAGTTGGATGATTCCGGACCGAAGGCATGGAAGCTGCTACGCGACGTGATTCAGCCCAACACGCTGCCGATGGTGATTGTGTTGGAGAAGGAGTTGGCTGCCCTCTCCATGAAACCGGGAGATGATGTGAAACCGGTCCTTGACAAGATCAAGGACACCTATGCGAGGATGGCAGCGGCGGGCAGCGAAGTGTCGCAGATGCAACAGTGCACCAAGATCATCTCGGTGCTCGACAACTCGTGGGACAACCTCATCCCCACCCTCAACGTTCAGCAGGACAAATGGACGCCTGAGTGGCTACGGCAGCAGATTCTGCAGGAGGACTTCCGCAGACGCCACACGGGAGGTGGTGCTGCCAACAAAACTGTTGAGGGGTATGGAGCTGCAGGAGGCAGCAGAGGAAGAGGGGGAGGGAGAGGCCGAGGCCGTGGGAGAGGCTTTGGCAGAGGGAGAGGCCGAGGTGACTACAATGAGGGGCATGGGAGCTCTGGTGGCAGGGGGAGCACCCGAATGGAGGGTGCGTGCTGGTACTGCAAGAAGGCTGGACACCCATGGTTCAAGTGTTTCAGCCGGCCTGAGGGATGGGCCCCTCCAGGCATGAAGCCGCCAAGTGGTGAACGTGCACGCGGTGGCGCTGTGCAAGGTTCAGGTGCACAAGGTGATGGTGCACAAGGTAAAGCCGACCCTGGGATGTTCCTCATGGTTGAGGATGTGCAAGGGAGTGGGGGTGATGTGGGTTCAGTTGGGAAGGTTGTGATGCACCCCCTCACTCACTGGGTGATCGATTCAGGTTGCACGAGTCATATGACCCCACGGGCAGATTTGCTTGATGAGGTAAAACCTCCTGGGAAGATCAAGTTTGTGGCTGCCGCTTCAGGTGCTTTGCTCCCTGTGATTGGTGTTGGGAATGCCAAGGTGATGGGAGCCAATGGAGAGCTTGTGGGGCTTGGGAATGTGCTGTTGGTTGAAGGTTTGTCCGCTAACCTTCTTTCTGTGCGCCGGCTGCAGAAGAGCAAGGCTGAAGTTACCTTCGGCCCAACCAGCTGCCGTGCAAAGCTTGGGAAGTTGCTGCTGTGGAACTTGGAGGAGAAGAGCAGCTGCATCAAGGACTTGTGGCAGCTGCCCATCATCCCTTGGAAGGGGAAACCACCAGCAACGGCAAAGGCAGCGGCAGCGGCTAAAGCAACTGCGGGAGGAGAGGAGACTGCACCAACTGCTGGGGCCCTGGATGCAGTCAAGAAGGTGCAGCAGCCACAACAGCCACATGGTGAGGTGCTTGCTGGTGTGGATGCGACAGCTGCATGGGCAAAGGCTTCATCTGGGAGTGGTGAGGCTGATTGGGAGACGTGGCATGAGAGGCTGTGCCATGTGAACATTCCTATGCTGCAGAAGTTGGTAAAGGATGGGTGCTTGAAGGGGCTGGAGGTGAAGGGGGGAGCAAAGGAGATTGGGAGCTGCCCTACCTGCCTTGAGACCAAATTCACGAAGTTTCCCTTCAGCAGCAGCACAGGACCAGCCAAGGCACCACTTGCACTAGTGCACATGGATGTGGTGGGCCCCACGAGGGCCCTTTCTCTCTCAGGCAGCCGCTACTTCTTGACGATTGTGGACGACCACACGCGTGCGGTGTGGGTGTACCCTCTCAAGACTAAGGGGGAGGTGGCAGCGGCTGTTCTTAAGGAGTGGATGCCGAGAGCACAAAGGGAAAGCGGACACAAGGTGAAGGTGATCCGCACTGACAACGGAGGAGAGTTCATCGGCGCTGATTTTGAGAAGGAGCTGAAGCGGAAGGGGATCCAGCATCAGCTCACAGTGCCTTACAACCCTCAGCAGAATGGCGTGGCTGAGCGGTTCAACCGGACCCTGCAGGAAGGTGCTCGCACTCTCCTTGGGCGTGCAGGGCTGCCGGATCCGTTTTGGGTGACAGCACTGCGGCAGGTCGTTGTTGTGAAGAACAGGGTGCTGGCGACTGTGGGGGACAAGCAGTGGGTCCCCTACACCAAGTGGTATGGGATTGCACCAGCTGTGAACATGCTGAGAGCCTTTGGGTGCATGGTGGTGTTTCATGTGCCTAAGGAGAAGAGGGGAAAACTGGAAGCTTCTGGGAGATGGGGTGTGCACTTGGGGCTTGCTAAGGATCACAAGGGCTGGCTGATTTGGGACTTGACCAGCCAGCAGCTGACTGTGTCAAGGGATGTGAAGTTCCTTGAGTCCTTGTACTACAAGGAGTGGAAGCAGCAGCAGCAGCAGAAGCTTCCAACGACACCGCTAATTGTCGAGGCCGATGAGGTGCAGCGGCCTTCAAGGCAAGTGGAGGTTTCTGTCTCTGAGAATGAGATCTCTGGGGTGACAGAGGATGGGGGAGAACCTGAGGTGGAGGAGCAGCAGCAGCAGCAACAGCAGCAGCAGCCGCAGCAGCAGGAGGAGCAAGGTGCTCCACAAGGTGCCGGACGTACGGCTGACCGTCCTAGGAGGGATGTGCGCCCTCCTAACAGGCTGACCTATGCAAGCCGTGGCAAGCCAAAGGTGGTAAGGGCTGGGAGTGTGGCTGAGCAGTGTGATGAGGATGAGATAGCACACTGCTACTGGGCAGCCGTCCCTGAGCCCAAGACGCTAGCTGAGGCATTGAGCGGGCCCGATGCTGAAAAGTGGAAGCAGAGTGTGAAGGAGGAGTATGATTCTCTGCTAGAGAATGAGACGTGGGAGCTGTGTGAGCTGCCACCCGGGAAGAAGGCCATTTCTTCCAAGCTGATTTTCAGGCACAAGTACGGACCTGATGGGGCGCTGACCCGCTACAAGTCAAGGCTTGTGGCTAAGGGGTCTCAGCAGACAAAGGGAAAGGACTTCAACGAGCTCTATGCTCCTGTGGGGAAAGGCACAACACTTCGGGTGTCATTGGCAATGGCAGCATACCGTGGATGGCGGGTGAAGCAGATGGACATCACCACCGCCTTCCTCAATGGGATCATTCTGGAGGAGCTGTACATGTTACAGCCTGAGGGTTTGGATGATGGGAGCGGCAGGGTGTGCAGGCTGAAGAAGGCCATCTATGGCCTGAAGCAGGCTCCTCGTGCATGGTACCACAAGTTAGAGGAGACTCTGCTGGCTGGGGGTTTCAAGAAGAGTGAGTGTGATCACAGCTTGTTCCTGCTGCAGGAGAAGGAGCAGTTTCTCATGCTCCTGGTGTATGTGGATGACATCCTGCTCTTCTCTGAGTCGTCTGCAATGATTGAGCATGTGGAGGAGATGCTGGAGATGCAGTTTAAGTGCTCCAAGATGGGAGATGTGAAGTACTATTTAGGGATGCATGTGGAGAGGGACCTTGACAAGGGAGTGTTGAGGTTGCACCAGAGAAAGTATTGTGAGGGGCTGGCTGAGAAGTATGGGCTGCAAGATGGAGGAAAGCCAGCCACCCCACTGCCTTCGGGGTTCACTGTAGAGCCCTGTGCTGATGAGGAGGTGGTGGGTGAGAGTGACAGGAAACTTTTTCATTCCATGGTTGGGGCACTCAACTATGCGGCTAACCACACACGGCCTGACATTGCCTTTGCAACATCCAGGCTTGCCAGTGTGGTTTCACGCCCCAGTCATGAGCAGCTGGAAGCGGCCAAGAGGTTGGTCCGCTATGTGAGTGCAACGGCATCAGTGGGTTTGGAGTACAGTGCTGTGAGGCAGAGGCTGCAGAGGAGTGCAGCTGATTTGAGCAAGGGGGAGATGCTCCTGACCTGCTACACTGACGCTAGCTTCAACTCTGTGAAGGCGGATGGCACCAGCATTGGAGGCTATGTGTGCCTGTTCGGAGGTGGTGCAGTGAGCTGGCGCAGTAAGAAGCAGAATGAGGTGGGGCAGTCCTCGTGTGAGACAGAGTACATGGCCCTGCATCATGGGGCAAAGGAGGTGGTGTGGCTGAGGCGTTTGTTGGAGGAGATTGGAGTTGGTCAGAGGGAGCCGACTGTGATTTTCTGTGATAATGAGTCGGCGGTGAAGCTAGCGAAGAATGCTTGTCTTCATGGGCTGACCAAACACATCAGGCCTAAGTGGCACTGGGTGAGAAGGCTCCTGGACAAGGAGGTGCGGCTGGAGATTGTGAAGACCCATCAGCAGGCGGCTGACATTCTCACCAAGCGCCTGGCTGAATCTGAGCATTGGAAGGGCATGAAGCTTGCTGGGATGAGTGTGCATTGAGGATGCATGCTTGAGCTATGGCATGTGGGATGATGGTTGGCAGCCAGAGGGGGAGTTTGTTGAGTGATGCTACCATTCGCATTCACGTCTGTCTGCCTCCCATCATATGTTCGTGCGTTGCATGCGTGTTGTGAGTGTGTGCAAGAATTTGTGTTTTGTGCGGTTTGGTTTTTCTGAGTGTGTGTGTGAATGTTATTTGGCTTGAGCAGATATCTGAAGTGACTCCTCTGCTCAAGAGCTTTCCGAGGAACCAAGTATCGCTTCAATCGGAGCACGAACTAGAAAGTTACGAACGTTGGAGTTCGTATGCTTTTGATATTTGGTTGTGGTGACTATGGGAAGTTGTGGGGTTGACTCAATATGGGGTACAGACTTTTGGGGGTTGGGAAATTCGTCTTTTCTACTGTAGTTGCTGCCAAATGGTTGGGAGAAACCAAACCAGGTTGGCAAGTGTGGCCAAGTTGGGTTGAGGTGGATTGTGGAGGTTGGGATAGTGACAAAGGTCAAAGTTGGGTTGCCTATGGGGAAGGGAATTGTATGGCATGGGGTTTCCTTGGTTGGGGACTCTCTTGGGACCTTCCCTCTCGTCCTCCTCATCCCCTCCTACCTGGTTCTATTGCTACTCTAACTTTCTTGTGTGAACTTGTGAGATCATTGTGATTGAGTTACGTTTTCTATGGCAGCATACCCCCTAGTGCGCCGAAGTTCATAACTCGAGTTATACTCCATATTCTGATACTATTCAAATTGGGAAAGATAGCCACGGTCAAGGGCTACAACATACTCGAGTTTTAAAGAATTCTAACAGTGGACCTTTCGTCGACGACGTTTCTTGTGACGACGACTTTTCTGTCCAGAATTGTAGTTGACGATTTTGAGATATTTCAGCCCCTAATCTTCATAGACTCCGTCCTTAATCTCTAACATGTTCTTGCAATTTTGCACACGCTAGGCCCTTGTTCTTGCTATTTTGCACACGCTAGGCCCTTGTTCTTGCAATTTTGCACACGCTAGGCCCTTGTTCTTGCTATTTTGCACACGCTAGGCCCTTGGTCTTGAACTTTTGCACACGCTAGGCCCTTGTTCTTGAAATTTTGCACACGCTAGGCCCTTGTTCTTGATATTTGCACACACTAGGACCTTGTTCTTGCTATTTTGCACACGCTAGGCCCTTGTTCTTGCTATTTTGCACTCGCTAGGCCCTTTGTTTTTGCAATTTTGCACACGCTAGGCCCTTGTTCTTGCTATTTTGCACACGTTAGGCCCTTGTTCTTGCAATTTTGCACACGCTAGGCCCTTGTTCTTGCTATTTTGCACACGCTAGGCACTTGTTCTTGCTATTTTGCACACACTAGGCCCTTGTTCTTGAAATTTCGCACACGCTAGGCCCTTGTTCTTTCAATTTTGCACTCGCTAGGCCTTTGTTCTTGAAATTTTGCACATGCTAGGCCCTTGTTCTTGCTATTTTGCACACGCTAGGCCCTTGTTCTTGCAATTTTCCACACGCTAGGCCCTTGTTCTTGCAATTTTGCACACGCTAGGCCCTTGTTCTTGCTATTTTGCACACGCTAGGCCCTTGTTCTTGAACTTTTGCACACGCTAGGCCCTTGCTATTTTGCACACGCTAGGCCCTTGTTCTTGCAATTTTCCACATGCTAGGCCCTTGTTCTTGCAATTTTGCACACGCTAGGCCCTTGTTCTTGCCATTTTCCACACGCTAGGCCCTTGTTCTTGCAATTTTGCACACGCTAGGCCCTTGTTCTTGCAATTTTGCACACGTCAGGCCCTTGTTCTTGCTATTTTGCACACGCTAGGCCCTTCTTCTTGAACTTTTGCACAAGCTAGGCCCTAGTTCTTGAAATTTTGCACACGCTAGGCCCTTGTTCTTGCAATTTTGCACACACTAGGCCCTTGTTCTTGCTAATTTGCACACGCTAGGCCCTTGTTCTTGCTATTTTGCATATGCTAGGACCTTGTTCTTTAAATTTTGCACAGGCTAGGCCCTTGTTCTTGCAATTTTGCACACGCTAGGCCCTTGTTCTTGAAATTTTGCACACGCTAGGCCCTTGTTCTTGCAATTTTGCACACGCTAGGCCCTTGTTCTTGAACTTTTGCACACGCTAGGCCCTTGTTCTTGAAAGTTTGCACACGCTAGGCCCTTGTTCTTGATATTTGCACACACTAGGACCTTGTTCTTGCTATTTTGCACACGCTAGGCCCTTGTTCTTGCTATTTTGCACTCGCTAGGCCCTTGTTCTTGCAATTTTGCACGCGCTAGGCCCTTGTTCTTGCAATTTTGCAAACGCTAGGCCCTTGTTCTTGCAATTTTGCACATGCTAGGCCCTTGTTCTTGCAATTTTTCACACGCTAGGTCCTTGTTCTTGCAATTTTGCACACACTAGGCCCTTGTTCTTGCAATTTTGCACATGCCGGGCCCTTGTTCTTGCAATTTTGCACACGCTAGGCCCTTGTTCTTGCAATTTTGCACATGCTGGGCCCTTGTTCTTGCAATTTTGCACACGCTGGGCCCTTGTTCTTGCAATTTTGCACACGCTGGGCCCTTGTTCTTGCAATTTTGCACTCGCTAGGCCCTTATCCTTGCAATTTTGCACTCGCTAGGCCCTTGTCCTTGCAATTTTCCACTCGCTCTTGCAATTTTGCACTCGCTAGGCCCTTGTTCTTGCAAGTTTGCACACGCTGGGCCCTTGTTCTTGCAATTTTGCACACGCTATGCCCTTGTTTTTGCAATTTTGCACACGCTGGGCCCTTGTTCTTGCAAATTTGCACATGCTAGGCCCTTGTTCTTGCAATTTTGCACACGCTAGGCCCTTGTTCTTGCAATTTTGCACTCGCTAGGCCCTTGTTCTTGCAATTTTGCACTCGCTAGGCCCTTGTTCTTGCAATTTTGTAGACGCTAGGCCCTTGTTCTTGCAATTTTGCACAAGCTAGGCCCCTGTTTTTGCAATTTTGCACTCGCTAGGCCCTTGTTCTTGCAATTTTGCACACGCCAGGCCCTTGTTCTTGCAATTTTGCACACGCTAGGCCCTTGTTCTTTCAATTTTGCACATGCTAGGCCCTTGTTCTTGCAATTTTGCACTCGCTAGGCCCTCGTTCTTGCAATTTTGCACATGCTAGGCCCTTGTTCTTGCAATTTTGCACACGCTAGGCCCTTGTTCTTGCAATTTTGCACATGCTAGGCCCTTGTTCTTGCAATTTTTCACACGCTAGGTCCTTGTTCTTGCAATTTTGCACACACTAGGCCCTTGTTCTTGCAATTTTGTACACGCTGGGCCCTTGTTCTTGCAATTTTGCACACGCTAGGCCGTTAATCTTGCAATTTTGCACATGCTGGGCCCTTGTTCTTGCAATTTTGCACACGCTGGGCCCTTGTTCTTGCAATTTTGCACACGCTGGGCCCTTGTTCTTGCAATTTTGCACACGATGGGCCTTTGTTCTTGCGATTTTGCACTCGCTGGGCCCTTGTTCTTGCAATTTTGCACACGCTGGGCCCTTGTTCTCGCAATTTCGCACTCGCTGGGCCCTTGTTCTTGCAATTTTGCACACGCTGGGCCCTTGTTCTTGCAAATTTAAACTCGCTGGGCCCTTGTTTTTGCAATTTTGCACTCGCTGGGCCCTTGTTCTTGCAATTTTGCACACGCTGGGCCCTTGTTCTTGCAATTTTTCACACGCTCGGCCCTTGCAATTTTGCACTCGCTAGGCCC
The DNA here is from genome assembly GCA_947471745.1 of Closterium sp. Naga37s-1. Lineage (NCBI taxonomy): Eukaryota > Viridiplantae > Streptophyta > Zygnematophyceae > Desmidiales > Closteriaceae > Closterium > Closterium sp. Naga37s-1. The sequence goes on from CANJKZ010000966.1 coordinate 2,537,459, forward strand.
TTGTTCTTGCAATTTTGCACATGCTAGGCCCTTGTTCTTGCAATTTTGCACTCGCTACGCCCTTGTTCTTGCAATTTTGCACACGCTAGGCCCTTGTTCTTGCAATTTTGCACATGCTAGGCCCTTGTTCTTGCAATTTTTCACACGCTAGGTCCTTGTTCTTGCAATTTTGCACACACTAGGCCCTTGTTCTTGCAATTTTGTACACGCTGGGCCCTTGTTCTTGCAATTTTGCACACGCTAGGCCGTTAATCTTGCAATTTTGCACATGCTGGGCCCTTGTTCTTGCAATTTTGCACACGCTGGGCCCTTGTTCTTGCAATTTTGCACACGCTGGGCCCTTGTTCTTGCAATTTTGCACACGATGGGCCTTTGTTCTTGCGATTTTGCACTCCCTGGGCCCTTGTTCTTGCAATTTTGCACACGCTGGGCCCTTGTTCTCGCAATTTCGCACTCGCTGGGCCCTTGTTCTTGCAATTTTGCACACGCTGGGCCCTTGTTCTTGCAAATTTAAACTCGCTGGGCCCTTGTTTTTGCAATTTTGCACTCGCTGGGCCCTTGTTCTTGCAATTTTGCACACGCTGGGCCCTTGTTCTTGCAATTTTTCACACGCTCGGCCCTTGCAATTTTGCACTCGCTAGGCCCTTGTTCTTGCAATTTTGCACATGCTAGGCCCTTGTTCTTGCAATTTTGCACTCGCTACGCCCTTGTTCTTGCAATTTTGCACACGCTAGGCCCTTGTTCTTGCAATTTTGCACTTGCTAGGCCCTTGTCCTTGCAATTTTGCACTCACTAGGCCCTTGTCCTTGCAATTTTCCACTCGCTGGGCCCTTGTTCTTGCAATTTTGCACACGCTGGGCCCTTGTTCTTGCAATTTTGCACACGCTAGGCCCTTGTTCTTGCGATTTTGCACACGCTGGGCCCTTGTTCTTGCAATTTTGCACACGCTGGGCCCTTGTTCTTGCAATTTTGCACACGCTCGGCCCTTGTTCTTGCAATTTTGCACACGCTGGGCCCTTGTTCTTGCAATTTTGCACACGCTGGGCCCTTGTTCTTGCAATTTTGCACAGGCTAGGCCCTTGTTCTAGCAATTTTGCACACGCTGGGCCCTTTTTCTTGCAATTTTGCATATGCTGGGCCCTTGTTCTTGCAATTTTGCACTCGCTGGGCCCTTGTTCTTGCAATTTTGCACACGCTAGGCCCTTGTTCTTGCAATTTTGCACACGCTAGGCCCTTGTTCTTGCAATTTTGCACTCGCTAGGCCCTTGTTCTTGCAATTTTGCACATGCTAGGCCCTTGTTCTTGCAATTTTGCACATGCTAGGACCTTGTTCTTGCAATTTTGCACACGCTGGGCCTTTGTTCTTGCAATTTTGCACGCTATGCCCTTGTTCTTGGAATTTTGCATACGCTGGGCCCTTGTTCTTGTAATTTTGCACACGCTGGGCCCTTGTTCTTGCAATTTTGCACACGCTGGGCCCTTGTTCTTGCAATTTTGCACTCGCTGGGCCCTTGTTCTTGCAAATTTTGCACTCGGTGGGCCCTTGTTCTTGCAATTTTGCACACGCTGGGCCCTTGTTCTTGCAATTTTGCACTCGCTGGGCCCTTGTTCTTGCAATTTTGCACACGCTGGGCCCTTGTTCTTGCAATTTTGCACACGCTAGGCCCTTGTTCTTGCAATTTTGCACTCGCTAGGCCCTTGTTCTTGCAATTTTTCAAACACTAGGCCCTTGTTCTTGCAACTTTGCACACGCTGGGCCCTTGTTCTTGCAATTTTGCACACGCTGGGCCCTTGTTCTTGCAACTTGGCACACGCTGGGCCCTTGTTCTTGCAACTTTGCACACGCTAGGCTCTTGTTCTTGCAATTTTGCACACGCTGGGCCCTTGTTCTTGCATTTTTGCACACGCTTGGCCTTTGTTCTTGCAATTTTGCACACGCTCGGCCCTTGTTCTTGCAATTTTGCACACGCTGGGCCCTTGTTCTTGCAATTTTGCACACTCTGGGCCCTTGTTCTTGCAATTTTGCACAGGCTAGGCCCTTGTTCTAGCAATTGTGCACACGCTGGGCCCTTGTTCTTGCAATTTTGCACTCGCTAGGCCCTTGTTCTTGCGATTTTTCACACGCTGGGCCCTTGTTCTTGCAATTGTCCACACGCTGGGCCCTTGTTCTTGCAATTATGCACTCGCTGGGTCCTTGTTCTTGCAATATTGCACACGCTGGGCCCTTGTCCTTCCAATTTTGCACACGGGAGGCCCTTGTTCTTGCAATTTTGCACACGCTGGGCCCTTCTTCTTGCAATTTTGCACACGCTGCGACCTTGTTCTTGCAATTTTGCACACGCTAGGCCCTTGTTCTTGCAAATTTGCACACGATGGGCCCTTGTTCTTGCAATTTTGCACTCGCTGGGCCCTTGTTCTTGCAACTTTGCACACGCTAGGCCCTTGTTCTTGCAATTTTGCACACGCTAGGCCCTTGTTCTTGCAATTTTGCACTCGCTAGACACTTGTTCATGCAATTTTGCACTCGCTGTGCCCTTGTTCTTGCAATTTTGCACACGCTGGGCCCTTGTTCTTGCAATTTTGGACTCGCCAAGCCCTTGTTCCTGCAATTTTGCACACGCTGGGCCCTTGTTCTTGCAATTTTTCACTCGGTGGGCCCTTGTTCTTGCAATTTTACACTCGCTGGGCCCTTGTTCTTGCAATTTTGCACACGCTGGGCCCTTGTTCTTACAATTTTGCACTCACTGGGCCCTTGTTCTTGCAATTTTGCACTCGCTAGGCCCTTGTTCTCGCGATTTTGCACACGCTGGGCCCTTCTTCTTGCACTTTTGCACACGCTGGGCCCTTGTTCTTGCAATTTTGCATACGCTGGGCCCTTGTTCTTGCAATTTTGCACACGCTAGGCCCTTGTTCTTGCAATTTTGCACTCGCTAGGCCCTTGTTCTTGCAATTTTGCACATGCTAGGCCCTTGTTCTTGCAATTTTGCACTCGCTAGGCCCTTGTTCTTGCAATTTTGCACACGCTAGGCCCTTGTTCTTGCAATTTTGCACACGCTAGGCCCTTGTTCTTGCAATTTTGCACTCGCTAGGCCCTTGTTCTTGCAATTTTGCACTCGCTGGGCCCTTAATCTCGCAATTTTGCACACGCTGGGCCCTTGTTCCTGCAATTTTGCACACGCTAGGCCCTTGTTCTTGCAATTTTGCTCAAGCTAGGCCCTTGTTCTTGCAATTTCGCACTCGCTAGGCCCTTGTTCTTGCAATTTCGCACACGCTAGGCCCTTCTTCTTGCAATTTTGCACACGCTAGGCCCTTGTTCTTGCAACTTTGCACATGCTGGGCCCTTGTTCTTGCAATTTTGCACACGCTGGGCCCTTGTTCTTGCAAATTTGCACACGCTAGGCCTTTGTTCTTGCAATTTTGCACACGCTAGGCCCTTGTTCTTGCAATTTTGCACTCGCTAGGCCCTTGTTCTTGCAATTTTGCACATGCTAGGCCCTTGTTCTTGCAATTTTGCACTCGCTAGGCCCTTGTTCTTGCAATTTTGCACATGCTAGGCCCTTGTTCTTGCAATTTTGCACTCGCTACGCCCTTGTTCTTGCAATTTTGCACACGCTAGGCCCTTGTTCTTGCAATTTTGCACTTGCTAGGCCCTTGTCCTTGCAATTTTGCACTCGCTAGGCCCTTGTCCTTGCAATTTTCCACTCGCTGGGCCCTTGTTCTTGCAATTTTGCACACGCTGGGCCCTTGTTCTTGCAATTTTGCACACGCTAGGCCCTTGTTCTTGCAATTTTGCACTCGCTAGGCCCTTGTTCTTGCAATTTTTCACACACTAGGCCCTTGTTCTTGCAACTTTGCACACGCTGGGCCCTTGTTCTTGCAATTTTGCACACGCTGGGCCCTTGTTCTTGCAACTTGGCACACGCTGGGCCCTTGTTCTTGCAACTTTGCACACGCTAGGCTCTTGTTCTTGCAATTTTGCACACGCTGGGCCCTTGTTCTTGCATTTTTGCACACGCTGGGCCTTTGTTCTTGCAATTTTGCACACGCTCGGCCCTTGTTCTTGCAATTTTGCACACGCTGGGCCCTTGTTCTTGCAATTTTGCACACGCTGGGCCCTTGTTCTTGCAATTTTGCACAGGCTAGGCCCTTGTTCTAGCAATTGTGCACACGCTGGGCCCTTGTTCTTGCAATTTTGCACTCGCTAGGCCCTTGTTCTTGCGATTTTTCACACGCTGGGCCCTTGTTCTTGCAATTGTCCACACGCTGGGCCCTTGTTCTTGCAATTATGCACTCGCTGGGTCCTTGTTCTTGCAATATTGCACACGCTGGGCCCTTGTCCTTCCAATTTTGCACACGGGAGGCCCTTGTTCTTGCAATTTTGCACACGCTGGGCCCTTCTTCTTGCAATTTTGCACACGCTGCGACCTTGTTCTTGCAATTTTGCACACGCTAGGCCCTTGTTCTTGCAAATTTGCACACGATGGGCCCTTGTTCTTGCAATTTTGCACTCGCTGGGCCCTTGTTCTTGCAACTTTGCACACGCTAGGCCCTTGTTCTTGCAATTTTGCACACGATAGGCCCTTGTTCTTGCAATTTTGCACTCGCTAGACACTTGTTCATGCAATTTTGCACTCGCTGTGCCCTTGTTCTTGCAATTTTGCACACGCTGGGCCCTTGTTCTTGCAATTTTGGACTCGCCAAGCCCTTGTTCCTGCAATTTTGCACACGCTGGGCCCTTGTTCTTGCAATTTTTCACTCGGTGGGCCCTTGTTCTTGCAATTTTACACTCGCTGGGCCCTTGTTCTTGCAATTTTGCACACGCTGGGCCCTTGTTCTTACAATTTTGCACTCACTGGGCCCTTGTTCTTGCAATTTTGCACTCGCTAGGCCCTTGTTCTCGCGATTTTGCACACGCTGGGCCCTTCTTCTTGCACTTTTGCACACGCTGGGCCCTTGTTCTTGCAATTTTGCATACGCTGGGCCCTTGTTCTTGCAATTTTGCACACGCTAGGCCCTTGTTCTTGCAATTTTGCACTCGCTATGCCCTTGTTCTTGCAATTTTGCACATGCTAGGCCCTTGTTCTTGCAATTTTGCACTCGCTAGGCCCTTGTTCTTGCAATTTTGCACACGCTAGGCCCTTGTTCTTGCAATTTTGCACACGCTAGGCCCTTGTTCTTGCAATTTTGCACTCGCTAGGCCCTTGTTCTTGCAATTTTGCACTCGCTGGGCCCTTAATCTCGCAATTTTGCACACGCTGGGCCCTTGTTCCTGCAATTTTGCACACGCTAGGCCCTTGTTCTTGCAATTTTGCTCAAGCTAGGCCCTTGTTCTTGCAATTTCGCACTCGCTAGGCCCTTGTTCTTGCAATTTCGCACACGCTAGGCCCTTCTTCTTGCAATTTTGCACACGCTAGGCCCTTGTTCTTGCAACTTTGCACATGCTGGGCCCTTGTTCTTGCAATTTTGCACACGCTGGGCCCTTGTTCTTGCAAATTTGCACACGCTAGGCCTTTGTTCTTGCAATTTTGCACACGCTAGGCCCTTGTTCTTGCAATTTTGCACTCGCTAGGCCCTTGTTCTTGCAATTTTGCAAATGCTAGGCCCTTGTTCTTGCAATTTTGCACTCGCTAGGCCCTTGTTCTTGCAATTTTGCACATGCTAGGCCCTTGTTCTTGCAATTTTGCACTCGCTACGCCCTTGTTCTTGCAATTTTGCACACGCTAGGCCCTTGTTCTTGCAATTTTGCACTTGCTAGGCCCTTGTCCTTGCAATTTTGCACTCGCTAGGCCCTTGTCCTTGCAATTTTCCACTCGCTGGGCCCTTGTTCTTGCAATTTTGCACACGCTGGGCCCTTGTTCTTGCAATTTTGCACACGCTAGGCCCTTGTTCTTGCGATTTTGCACACGCTGGGCCATCGTGTGCAAATTTGCAAGAACAAGGGCCTAGCGTGTGCAAAATTGCAAGAACAAGGGCCTAGCGTGTGCAAAATTGCAAGAACAAGGGCCTAGCGAGTGCAAAATTGCAAGAACAAGGGCCCATCGTGTGCAAATTTGCAAGAACAAGGGCCTAGCGTGTGCAAAATTGCAAGAACAAGGTCGCTGCGTGTGCAAAATTGCAAGAAGAAGGGCCCAGCGTGTGCAAAATTGCAAGAACAAGGGCCTCCCGTGTGCAAAATTGGAAGGACAAGGGCCCAGCGTGTGCAATATTGCAAGAACAAGGACCCAGCGAGTGCATAATTGCAAGAACAAGGGCCCAGCGTGTGCACAATTGCAAGAACAAGGGCCCAGCGTGTGAAAAATCGCAAGAACAAGGGCCTAGCGAGTGCAAAATTGCAAGAACAAGGGCCCAGCGTGTGCACAATTGCTAGAACAAGGGCCTAGCCTGTGCAAAATTGCAAGAACAAGGGCCCAGCATGTGCAAAATTGCAAGAACAAGGGCCCAGCGTGTGCAAAATTGCAAGAACAAGGGCCGAGCGTGTGCAAAATTGCAAGAACATGTTGAGTGATGCTACCATTCGCATTCACGTCTGTCTGCCTCCCATCATATGTTCGTGCGTTGCATGCGTGTTGTGAGTGTGTGCAAGAATTTGTGTTTTGTGCGGTTTGGTTTTTCTGAGTGTGTGTGTGAATGTTATTTGGCTTGAGCAGATATCTGAAGTGACTCCTCTGCTCAAGAGCTTTCCGAGGAACCAAGTATCGCTTCAATCGGAGCACGAACAAGAAAGTTACGAACGTTGGAGTTCGTATGCTTTTGATATTTGGTTGTGGTGACTATGGGAAGTTGTGGGGTTGACTCAATATGGGGTACAGACTTTTGGGGGTTGGGAAATTCGTCTTTTCTACTGTAGTTGCTGCCAAATGGTTGGGAGAAACCAAACCAGGTTGGCAAGTGTGGCCAAGTTGGGTTGAGGTGGATTGTGGAGGTTGGGATAGTGACAAAGGTCAAAGTTGGGTTGCCTATGGGGAAGGGAATTGTGTGGCATGGAGTTTCCTTTGGTTGGGGACTCCTTGGGACCTTCCCTCTCGTCCTCCTCATCCCTTCCACCTGGTTTAGTGCTACTCCAATTCTCTTGTGTGAACTTGTGTGAACTTTGTGATTGAGTTAAGTTCTTATGGCAGCATACCCCCCTGTGCGCCGAAATTGATAAGTCGAAATTTACTTCACCTCTTGATACGTTTCAACTTGGGAATTGTAGCCACGGAGTAGGGCTACAACATATATGCGTTTAGTGAAGTTTTGACAGTGCACTTTTCGTCGACGGCGTTTCTTGTGAACTCGACTTTTCTGTTCAGAAACTAGGCCCAACGATGTTGAGATATTTTGGCTCCTAATCTTCATAGACTCCGTCCTTAGTCTCTAACAAGTGGTATCAGAGCTGATTAAGGACTTTGTGGAGAGTCTACTGAAGTGTGAAGACCCTCCTAGACCCACCATGGCCTGTGGGCGTGCCTAAGTGGAGTTCTGGAGGTTGGATGTGACTTCCGCTAAGGGGAAACTCTGCCGAAATTTCGTTGGCGCCGACACTTGTGAAGATTGTGTGGATCTACATTGTGACCAGCAAAAGGGGGAGCTGAAACCTCTGATTGGGAGCAGAGGAGATGAATCAAGGGAGTGGAGATGCAGCTGAGAAGAGGAGTGAACCGCCACCATCCAAGATCGAAGCTTTGGATGGCTCCAACTATGAGGAATGGAGCGGGCGGATGCGGAGCGCCTTCAAGCGCTACAAGCTACTGAAAATTGCAATGGGAGAGGAGAAGATGCCGGGGGAAGGAGATGCCCGCGATCGGTGGATTGAGAAGAGCGCGGTGCTGTACGACCTCATCCTCCAATCGGTCAACAACGACATGTTCCAGCACATCAAGGATTTGGTGGAGTTGGATGATTCCGGACCGAAGGCATGGAAGCTGCTACGCGACGTGATTCAGCCCAACACGCTGCCGATGGTGATTGTGTTGGAGAAGGAGTTGGCTGCCCTCTCCATGAAACCGGGAGATGATGTGAAACCGGTCCTTGACAAGATCAAGGACACCTATGCGAGGATGGCAGCGGCGGGCAGCGAAGTATCGCAGATGCAACAGTGCACCAAAATCATCTCGGTGCTCGACAACTCGTGGGACAACCTCATCCCCACCCTCAACGTTCAGCAGGACAAATGGACGCCTGAGTGGCTACGGCAGCAGATTCTGCAAGAGGACTTCCGCAGGCGCCACACGGGAGGTGGTGCTGCCAACAAAACTGCTGAGGGGTATGGAGCTGCAGGAGGCAGCAGAGGAAGAGGGGGAGGGAGAGGCCGAGGCCGTGGGAGAGGCTTTGGCAGAGGGAGAGGCCGAGGTGACTACAATGAGGGGCATGGGAGCTCTGGTGGCAGGGGGAGCACCCGAATGGAGGGTGCGTGCTGGTACTGCAAGAAGGCTGGACACCCGTGGTTCAAGTGTTTCAGCCGGCCTGAGGGATGGGCCCCTCCAGGCATGAAGCCGCCAAGTGGTGAACGTGCACGCGGTGGCGCTGTGCAAGGTTCAGGTGCACAAGGTGATGGTGCACAAGGTAAAGCCGACCCTGGGATGTTCCTCATGGTTGAGGATGTGCAAGGGAGTGGGGGTGATGTGGGTTCAGTTGGGAAGGTTGTGATGCACCCCCTCACTCACTGGGTGATCGATTCAGGTTGCACGAGTCATATGACCCCACGGGCAGATTTGCTTGATGAGGTAAAACCTCCTGGGAAGATCAAGTTTGTGGCTGCCGCTTCAGGTGCTTTGCTCCCTGTGATTGGTGTTGGGAATGCTAAGGTGATGGGAGCCAATGGAGAGCTTGTGGGGCTTGGGAATGTGCTGTTGGTTGAAGGTTTGTCCGCTAACCTTCTTTCTGTGCGCCGGCTGCAGAAGAGCAAGGCTGAAGTTACCTTCGGCCCAACCAGCTGCCGTGCAAAGCTTGGGAAGTTGCTGCTGTGGAACTTGGAGGAGAAGAGCAGCTGCATCAAGGACCTGTGGCAGCTGCCCATCATCCCTTGGAAGGGGAAACCACCAGCAACGGCAAAGGCAGCGGCAGCGGCTAAAGCAACTGCGGGAGGAGAGGAGACTGCACCAACTGCTGGGGCCCTGGATGCAGTCAAGAAGGTGCAGCAGCCACAGCAGCCACATGGTGAGGTGCTTGCTGGTGTGGATGCGACAGCTGCATGGGCAAAGGCTTCATCTGGGAGTGGTGAGGCTGATTGGGAGACGTGGCATGAGAGGCTGTGCCATGTGAACATTCCTATGCTGCAGAAGTTGGTAAAGGATGGGTGCTTGAAGGGGCTGGAGGTGAAGGGGGGAGCAAAGGAGATTGGGAGCTGCCCTACCTGCCTTGAGACCAAATTCACGAAGTTTCCCTTCAGCAGCAGCACAGGACCAGCCAAGGCACCACTTGCACTAGTGCACATGGATGTGGTGGGCCCCACGAGGGCCCTTTCTCTCTCGGGCAGCCGCTACTTCTTGACGATTGTGGACGACCACACGCGTGCGGTGTGGGTGTACCCTCTCAAGACTAAGGGGGAGGTGGCAGCGGCTGTCCTTAAGGAGTGGATGCCCAGAGCACAAAGGGAAAGCAGACACAAGGTGAAGGTGATCCGCACTGACAACGGAGGAGAGTTCATCGGCGCTGATTTTGAGAAGGAGCTGAAGCGGAAGGGGATCCAGCATCAGCTCACAGTGCCTTACAACCCTCAGCAGAATGGCGTGGCTGAGCGGTTCAACCGGACCCTGCAGGAAGGTGCTCGCACTCTCCTTGGGCGTGCAGGGCTGCCGGATCCGTTTTGGGTGACAGCACTGCGGCAGGTCGTTGTTGTGAAGAACCGGGTGCTGGCGACTGTGGGGGACAAGCAATGGGTCCCCTACACCAAGTGGTATGGGAGTGCGCCTGCAGTCAACATGCTGAGAACTTATGGCTGCATGGTGGTGTTTCATGTACCGAAGGAGAAGAGGGGAAAGTTGGAAGCTTCTGGGAGATGGGGTGTGCACTTGGGGCTTGCCAAGGACCACAAGGGCTGGTTGATATGGGACTTGACGAGCCAGCAACTGACTGTGTCAAGGGATGTTAAGTTCCTTGAGTCCTTGTTCTACAAGGAGTGGAAGCAGCAGCAGCAGAAGCTTCCTACAACACCACTGATCATTGAGGCCGATGAGGTGCAGCGGCCTTCGAGGCAGGTGGAGGTTTCTGTCTCCAAGGAGGAGATCTCTGGGGTGACTGATGATGGGGGAGAACCTGAGGTGGAGCAGCAGCAGCAGCAGCAGCAGCAGGAGGAGGAGCAAGGTGCTCCACAAGGTGCCGGACGTACGGCTGACCGTCCTAGGAGGGATGTGCGCCCTCCTAACAGGCTGACCTATGCAAGCCGTGGCAAGCCAAAGGTGGTAAGGGCTGGGAGTGTGGCTGAGCAGTGTGATGAGGATGAGATAGCACACTGCTACTGGGCAGCCGTCCCTGAGCCCAAGACGCTAGCTGAGGCATTGAGCGGGCCCGATGCTGAAAAGTGGAAGCAGAGTGTGAAGGAGGAGTATGATTCTCTGCTAGAGAATGAGACGTGGGAGCTGTGTGAGCTGCCACCTGGGAAGAAGGCCATTTCTTCCAAGCTGATTTTCAGGCACAAGTACGGACCTGATGGGGCGCTGACCCGCTACAAGTCAAGGCTTGTGGCTAAGGGGTTTCAGCAGACAAAGGGAAAGGACTTCAACGAGCTCTATGCTCCTGTGGGGAAAGGCACAACACTTCGGGTGTCATTGGCAATGGCAGCAAACCGTGGATGGCGGGTGAAGCAGATGGACATCACCACCGCCTTCCTCAATGGGATCATTCTGGAGGAGCTGTACATGTTACAGCCTGAGGGTTTGGATGATGGGAGCGGCAGGGTGTGCAGGCTGAAGAAGGCCATCTATGGCCTGAAGCAGGCTCCTCGTGCATGGTACCACAAGTTAGAGGAGACTCTGCTGGCTGGGGGTTTCAAGAAGAGTGAGTGTGATCACAGCTTGTTCCTGCTGCAGGAGAAGGAGCAGTTTCTCATGCTCCTGGTGTATGTGGATGACATCCTGCTCTTCTCTGAGTCGTCTGCAATGATTGAGCATGTGGAGGAGATGCTGGAGATGCAGTTTAAGTGCTCCAAGATGGGAGATGTGAAGTACTATTTAGGGATGCATGTGGAGAGGGACCTTGACAAGGGAGTGTTGAGGTTGCACCAGAGAAAGTATTGTGAGGGGCTGGCTGAGAAGTATGGGCTGCAAGATGGAGGAAAGCCAGCCACCCCACTGCCTTCGGGGTTCACTGTGGAGCCCTGTGCTGATGAGGAGGTGGTGGGTGAGAGTGACAGGAAACTTTTTCATTCCATGGTTGGGGCACTCAACTATGCGGCTAACCACACACGGCCTGACATTGCCTTTGCAACATCCAGGCTTGCCAGTGTGGTTTCACGCCCCAGTCATGAGCAGCTGGAAGCGGCCAAGAGGTTGGTCCGCTATGTGAGTGCAACGGCATCAGTGGGTTTGGAGTACAGTGCTGTGAGGCAGAGGCTGCAGAGGAGTGCAGCTGATTTGAGCAAGGGGGAGATGCTCCTGACCTGCTACACTGACGCTAGCTTCAACTCGGTGAAAGCGGATGGCACCAGCATTGGAGGCTATGTGTGCCTGTTCGGAGGTGGTGCAGTGAGCTGGTGCAGTAAGAAGCAGAATGAGGTGGGGCAGTCCTCGTGTGAGACAGAGTACATGGCCCTGCATCATGGGGCAAAGGAGGTGGTGTGGCTGAGGCGTTTGTTGGAGGAGATTGGAGTTGGTCAGAGGGAGCCGACTGTGATTTTCTGTGATAATGAGTCGGCGGTGAAGCTAGCGAAGAATGCTTGTCTTCATGGGCTGACCAAACACATCAGGCCTAAGTGGCACTGGGTGAGAAGGCTCCTGGACAAGGAGGTGCGGCTGGAGATTGTGAAGACCCATCAGCAGGCGGCTGACATTCTCACCAAGCGCCTGGCTGAATCTGAGCATTGGAAGGGCATGAAGCTTGCTGGGATGAGTGTGCATTGAGGATGCATGCTTGAGCTATGTCATGTGGGATGATGGTTGGCAGCCAGAGGGGGAGTTTGTTGAGTGATGCTACCATTCGCATTCACGTCTGTCTGCCTCCCATCATATGTTCGTGCGTTGCATGCGTGTTGTGAGTGTGTGCAAGAATTTGTGTTTTGTGCGGTTTGGTTTTTCTGAGTGTGTGTGTGAATGTTATTTGGCTTGAGCAGATATCTGAAGTGACTCCTCTGCTCAAGAGCTTTCCGAGGAACCAAGTATCGCTTCAATCGGAGCACGAACAAGAAAGTTACGAACGTTGGAGTTCGTATGCTTTTGATATTTGGTTGTGGTGACTATGGGAAGTTGTGGGGTTGACTCAATATGGGGTACAGACTTTTGGGGGTTGGGAAATTCGTCTTTTCTACTGTAGTTGCTGCCAAATGGTTGGGAGAAACCAAACCAGGTTGGCAAGTGTGGCCAAGTTGGGTTGAGGTGGATTGTGGAGGTTGGGATAGTGACAAAGGTCAAAGTTGGGTTGCCTATGGGGAAGGGAATTGTGTGGCATGGAGTTTCCTTTGGTTGGGGACTCCTTGGGACCTTCCCTCTCGTCCTCCTCATCCCTTCCACCTGGTTTAGTGCTACTCCAATTCTCTTGTGTGAACTTGTGTGAACTTTGTGATTGAGTTAAGTTCTTATGGCAGCATACCCCCCTGTGCGCCGAAATTGATAAGTCGAGATTTACTTCACCTCTTGATACGTTTCAACTTGGGAATTGTAGCCACGGAGTAGGGCTACAACATATATGAATTTAGTGAAGTTTTGACAGTGCACTTTTTGTCGACGGCGTTTCTTGTGAACTCGACTTTTCTGTTCAGAAACTAGGCCCAACGATGTTGAGATATTTTAGCTCCTAATCTTCATAGACTCCGTCCTTAGTCTCAAACACCAGGCCCTTGTTCTTGCAATTTTGCACATGCTAGGCCCTTGTTCTTGCATTTTTGCACACGCTAGGCCCTTGTTCTTGCAATTTTGCATTCGCTAGGCCCTTGTTCTGGCTATTTTGCACACGCTAGGCCCTTGCTCTTGCTATTCTGCACACGCTAGGCCCTTGTTCTTGCTATTTTGCACACGCTAGGCCCTTGTTCTTGCAATTTTGCACACGCTAGGCCCTTGTTCTTGCTATTTTGCACACGCTAGGCCCTTGTTCTTGAAATTTTGTACACGCTAGGCCCTTCTTCTTGCAATTTTGCACACGCTAGGCCCTTGTTCTTGCAATTTTGCACTCGCTAGGCCCTTGTTCTTGCAATTTTGCACACGCTAGGCCCTTGTTCTTGCAATTTTGCACATGCTAGGCCCTTCTTCTTGCAATTTTGCACACGCTAGGCCCTTGTTCTTGCAATTTTGCACACGCTAGGCCCTTGTTCTTGCTATTTTGCACACGCTAGTTCTTGCAATTTTGCACACGCTAGGCCCTTGTTCTTGCTATTTTGCACACGCTAGGCCCTTTTTCTTGCTATTTTGCACACGTTAGGCCCTTATTCTTGCAACTTTGCACACGCTAAATCTTGCAAATTTTGTGGATATAAAAGGTTAGAACCTAGTGTTGTTAAAGTAGATGGCCTAATCCAGTGGACTGACAAGAAAATTGTACTAACCGCATCTCTACAAACATACGTAATGCGCTGGTCAAATTGGTCGGTATGCGTGCCTGTAGTGCAGGTACCATGCACGATTGGAGTGCCTATATTTGGCGAATTACATAGATCCAAAAGGTTAGAACCTGGTAGAGGGGTGGAGAATGGTATAATGTAAAGGAAAAGCGAAACATATGTGGTATTCACTCTACTTCTACAAAGAAAATGATGCGTGAGCCGGTTCGGGTAGTATGCACGCTTGTGTGCAGGTACAAGGCGGAGCTGGAGCTCTGAAATCTTGCAAATATTGTGGATTTAAAAGGTTAGAGCCTAGTGTTGTTAAAGTAGATGGCCTAATCTAGTGGACTGACAAGAAAAGTGTACTAACTGCATCTCTACAAACATACGTAATCCGCAGGTCAAGTTGGTCGGTATGCGTGCCTGTAGTGCAGGTACCATGCACGACTGGAGTGCCTATATTTGGCAAATTACATAGATCCAAAAGGTTAGAACCTGGTAGAGGTGTGGGGAATGGTATAATGTAAACGAAACGCGAAACATGTGTGGTATTCACTCTACTTCTACAGAGAAAATGATGCGTAAGCCGGTTCGGGTAGTATGCACGCTTGTGTGCAGGTACAAGGCAGAGTTGGAGCTCTGAAATCTTGCAAATTGTGTGGATCTAAAAGGTTAGAACCTAGTGTTGTTAAAGTAGATGGCCTAATCTAGTGGACTGACAAGAAAATGGTACTAACCGCATCTTTACAAACATACGTACTGCGCTGGCCAAGTTGGTCGGTATGCGTGCCTGTAGTGCAGGTACCATGCACAACTGGAATGCCTATAATTGGCGATTTACTTAGATCCAAAAGGTTAGAACCTGGTAGAGGGGTGGGGAATGGTATGATGTAAAGGAAAAGCGAAACATATGTGGTATTCACTCTACTTCTACAGAGAAAATTATGCGTAAGCCGGTTCGGGTAGTATGCACGCTTGTGTGCACGTACAAGGCGGAGCTGGAGCTCTGAAATCTTGCAAATTATGTGGATCTAAAAGGTTAGAACCTAGTGTTGTTAAAGTAGATGGCCTAATCTAGTGGACTGACAAGAAAATGGTACTAACCGCATCTCTACAAGCATACGTAATGCGCTGGTCAAGTTGGTCGGTTTGCGTGCCCGTAGTGCAGGTACCATGCACGACTGGAATGCCTATAATTGGCAAATTACATAGATCCAAAAGGTTAGAACCTGGTAGAGGGGTGGGGAATTGTCAACGGGAGTTGTGTGTTGGCCCCGTCCTCGCTTGGGCGGAGCCGAGTTCGTGGTCGGATGTGAGGGGAGCAGCCGACCTGCAGCAGTGGACGAGCTGGTTGACGAGGAGGTCGACCTGCACGGGGACCACTGCACGGGGTCGACTTTAGTATGAAGCCGACTTCAGGGAGATCGACCTGGGAAGTCGACCTGCGGAGGACGTCAACTTGGTGACGTCAACTTGGGGAAGCCGACTTCGGTGGTCGGCTGACGGACTGCTGGTCGACCTGGTGGTTGGTCGACCAGGCCTGCTGGTCGACCTGCTGGTGGTCGACCTGACCTGGTGGTCGACGGCGGAGGGGCCGACGTCGACCTCGACTCAGGACGCCGAGCAGTTTGGCGTCGAGTAGCGGGGCGTCAACTTCATGACGCCGACTTCGGGTAGCCGACTTGGGTGGTCGGCCGACAACTGCGCTGGTCGACATGAAGCTGGTCGACCACGAATGCTGGTCGACGTGGAGCCGTCCGACCGGAAGTGACGTCGACCTGGAGCTGGTCGACCAGGTGCGTGGTCGACCTGGTGAGGTCGACTTGGAGGTGGCCGTCGACTTGGGAGGTCGACGGGCATGTACGGGAGCAGCTGGTCGACGTGGTTGCCAAGTCGACCAGGTTACCTG
The DNA here is from genome assembly GCA_947471745.1 of Closterium sp. Naga37s-1. NCBI lineage: Eukaryota > Viridiplantae > Streptophyta > Zygnematophyceae > Desmidiales > Closteriaceae > Closterium > Closterium sp. Naga37s-1. The sequence goes on from CANJKZ010000966.1 coordinate 2,553,037, forward strand.
GGTGACGAACTTCTGCGGAGGAGTGCGACGGTCGCCCAGGCGAAGTTGGCGAGCCCGACCTCGGGGGTGGTATCCCGAGGTCGACATGGCGGATCAGGTGGAGTCGTCAGCACGAGGATGACTTGGTGTGTGTGTTGTGCAGGTGACGAGGCTCAGCCCGCCAATCATCTGCGAGCACCTGCGAAGCGGGTGCGCTGCTGTTCTGCGTGAGCAGCGCTGGCACGCCGTCAACCTGCGAAGTTGGCCCGCCGTCGACTTTGCACTGCTGGAGCGCGGTCGACCAAGTCGTGCTGGAACGCGGTCGACCATGCTGCGCTGGCAGTCGACCGACCTGAATGCTAGCTCTGATGTAGTCTTGCATTGCCAACTTCATTGTACCATTGTTGTCAACTTTCTCTAGTGAAACTCTTGCCAATTCTCCCTGTGAACTAGCAAGTTGTGTGCGCACTAGGAAAACGACTAAGGACCAACGAACGCAGAGATCACACGAGCACCCGTGCCTAGCCCGTAGTCTAGCACCCGCTGTATTAGTTATCTCCGCATGGTGCGGTGAGCGTGGACGTCATACGACTTACCTTTCAATCAGGTCGACGTAGAGGTCACTTACCTAAGTTGCTCGTAGGCCGGCGGCCGTACAGGTCCCTAGCGTGCGCGTAGGTGACACCAAGGTGATGGACACCCTGGAGGGACGGCTGGAGGATGCAAGGAGACACCATGAGGCCCAGGAGTATGGGGCGATACCCTGGGCGGTCGTCGAGGCTGGACTCCGCTCCATGTGGGCGACGGAGCATCCCTCTTCCCGACCAACTTCTCCTCGACCGGTGACCAACGAAGGCGGCATCGACGTGGGCATCAACGCCGGAGGTGGCCAAGTCGGCAGCAGTGCGGGAGGCACGTTGAGGCAGCGTGGTGTGATTCACGCCGATGAAGTCGGCGGCGTTCAGGCACAAGGGGTGCAGTCGTCGGCGGCTGCAGGCTCCTCGCAGGGTGACGTCGGAGGACGACGAAGTGGTTTGTCGCCGATGTCAGCAACCCAGGTGACGGCGGGCGGGATAGCACCAAGCTACGGCTACTTCAAGTTTGCGCCGGACAGGATCTTGGTCACCCCGCCGCTCGTTGGTCGACAGGATATCCTCACCTGGAAGGAAGCCATCGAGCCCCAGCTGGAGATGGCTGGGCTGATCAACTTTGCTCGAGGTACTGTGGCGACGCCGGACGACCCCAACTTACGTGCGGAGTTCCGAGCAGTACAGCTGTTGACCTTCATGGTCATCTCGCGATGCTGCTCGCCGGGCGTGCAGATCGCCTTGAAGTGCTGTCGGGAGTACCTCGACGCCGGCCACCAGGCGTGGCACTTCATTGAGTCGACCTACCAAGTCACCGACGACATGTTCATCGCCCAGCTGGAGGGACAGCTGACGCACCTGCGTATGGGCGACGAGGAGACGGCGACCGACTACTGCAACCGGGCCCGGCGAATTCTCGCCACCATCAGGATGGCCGGCGCGCAGTACTCGACGGCGTCGTACGTCACCCACGTCATGCAGGGACTCTCGAGCAGCTACAACCTGCTGAAGCGGCTGTCTATGGCGCCGAGCACGAGGGCAGCGCTCAACGAGGACAACTTGACCTCGTACATCCTGCAGGACGAGGCGATGCAGGAGGCAGAGCGGTCACAGGAGCTCTTGGCGCAGGCCAACTTCGTCGCCCCGGCGAAACAAGGAGGCCGGCCGGGGCAGCGCGGACAGTCCGGCGGCGGTGGTAGCAGTGGCTGGAAGTCGGCCAAGGAGGTCGACAAGAAGAAGTCGACCAAGGAAAGCGGTCGAGGAGGAGGAAGTCGACGTCGGGAGTGTTGGATCTGCCACAGCCCCGACCACCTCTCCTACGAGTGCCCCGACCGGAGTGACCCTGAGGACGACGACGCCAAGGAAGGCCGCGGGAGGTCTAGCAGTCGTCGTCCTCGTCGAGGAGGAAGCAAGCCGCGCAAGGAGAAGCAGCCGACCAAGACGTCGACCTCGGCGAAGGACGCCGACTCCTCTGCTGGCGGCAAGGCGCGGGACGACAAGGCGGCTTCGTGCTCGCTGGTCGGCGTCGTGGAGTCGACCGTCTCGCTGGCGCCGGAGGCCGGAGAGGACTTCCAGGCGGTGGCAGCAGCTGTGCAGGCGAACCCGGCGGTGGTCCTGCTCGACAGCGGCTGCTCCCATCACCTGATGGGGACGAAGGAAGTCTTCGTCGACCTGCAGCCGAGCGGCCCCATCAAGCACGTGCGGGGCTTCAATGGGGCGCTGCAGGACGTCCAGGGCCAAGGCACCGTCGCCCTGCAAGGCGAGGCCGGGAAGCAGGTGCTCATCCCCGACGTGTTGTACGTCCCGGGTGTGCGGGCTAACCTGCTGTCGTCCGGCCAACTGAAAGAGCACGGTGTGAAGCTGCAGGAGGACGGAGACAGAATGCTGCTCGTCTCGGCAGCCGGAGAGGTGCTTGGTCAGGCAACGTACTCCGGGCGAGTCCTCTGCACCGACCTGCGTCCCTGCTCAATGAAGCCGACGTCGCCCACGCCGGAGGTTGTGGCCCTGCAAGCGATCGTCTCTAAGACGAAGTCGACGCCGGACAGGATGCATGCGAGGCTTGCGCACGTCGGCATGGACACCATCAGGAGCTCGGCGAAGAACGAGGTCGCCATCGGGCTGGACCTCAAGTTGGCGACGGGCGCCGACTCACCGTGTGTCTCGTGCGTCGGCGGGAAGCTGGCGCGGCACACCTTCCCCGACCAAGGCTCCGACGCCGACGACGTGCTGGCCGTCGTGCACATCGATCTGAGCGGGCCGTTCCGCGTGGCTGCCAAGGACGGCAGCTTGTACTTCCTGCTGCTGAAGGACCGCAAGACCCGCTTCGTGTGGGTGAGGCCGATCGCCAAGAAGTCGGATGTGCTGCTGGAGTTCCAGAAGTGCCTGGTGTTGGTGGAGAGGCAGACGAAGAAGTCGGTGCTGATGCTTCGCTCCGACCGAGGAGGGGAGTTCCTCGGGAAGAAGTTCACCGACTTCGTGGATGGCAAGGGGATCGTCCACGACCTTACCTGCCCGTACACCCCGCAGCAGAACGGCATGGCGGAGCGGGAGATGAGGACGGTGGTGGAGTCGGTGCGGACGATGTTGCTGCACATGGGCGTGCAGCACCACTGGTGGCACCTCGCTCTACGGCAGGCCGTCTGGGTCCGCAACTGCCTTGAGCGGTCGACGGTGCCGCCGGGGACGACGCCGTACCAGCTGCTGACCGGGCAGAAGCCCGACTTGTCGATGGCGCGGGTGTGGGGCTGCATGGCTCAGTTCCTTGTCCCCGAGCAGCAGCGTGGTGGGAAGCTGAAGCGGAAGGCCCGGTGGGGCCTTCACCTTGGCGTGTCGGGGGAGAGCAAGGGCTGGGAGCTCCTCGACATTGACGCCAACCGGGTGGTCACCACGTCGGACGTGGTGTTCTACGAGGATATGTCGCTGGAGGTGTGGAAGTCGGAGCACGGGCCGGTGTCCGGTCGGACGCCTACTACCCCGCCGACCAACACCTCGACGGCGACGCTGCCTCTGCTCGCCGAGGTCGGTGAGCTTGCTACTGAGGACGCCGAGGTCGTCCACCCTCCTTCCCCTTGTCCTCCGTCCCCTGCCCCTCCCCTCGTGGCCGACCTGCACGGGCTGACTCTTATGTCGGCCTCCGGCGATGAGGGGAGTAGTGGGACGTCGCCTTCGGCGCCGGCCAAGGGCATCGCCGGTGGCCGACGTGATGAGCGGCAAGTCGACATGGGATTGAAGCCGACGTCGACAGGGGAGGAGCAGGTTGAGGAGAAGCAGCCGACAGGAGAGCAGGCAGCAATGAAGCCGACCACGGAGCAGTCGGCAACCGGGCAGCCGGCACGGGAGCCGACCACAGGGGAGAGGTCGACCAGGAAGTCGACCGAGGTGCATCAGGACGACGAGGGCAGCAAAGTCGGTGACTAAGGGGAGAAGTCCACCGACAGCGATGTGGTGGAAGTTCGGCCTGAACCCCGAAAGTCGGAGAGACTTCGGCGGCCGCCGGACTTCTTCGTCCCCGCTGCCTTCACCACGGTGTACGACGTGGAGGATGACGACGACGACCTGCTATACGACGACGCCGAGGAGGATGAGGAGTTTCCGGAGCTCGACCCCGACATACATGCCGACCCCGAACACCGTTGGGACATCTCGACGATGACGGTGAAGGAGGCGTTGGCGAGCTGGAAGGGCCCGGCGGTGAAGGCCGCCATGGAGGAGGAGATCCACAGCCTCATCAACATGGGCACTTGGGAGCTAGTCGAACGCCCGCCGGGGGTGAACGTCATGAAAAACCGGTGGGTGTTGACGACAAAGTACCACGTCGACGACACCGTCGAGCGCGAGAAGGCGAGGCTGGTCGTGAAGGGCTTCACCCAGGTGTATGGCGCTGACTACGACGAGACGTTCGCGCCGGTGGGCAGCTACGTCACCCTGAGGATCTTCCTCAGCATCGTCGCCGTCCTCAACCTCAACCTGATGCAGCTCGACATGAAGAACGCCTTCCTGCAGAGCAAGCTCGACCGGGTGCTCTACATGTCCCAGCCGGACTACTTCAACGACGGAACCGGCCGGGTGTGCAAGCTGTTGAAGAGCCTGTACGGGCTGAAGCAGTCGCCGCTGCTGTGGTACTTGGCGCTCAACGACGTGCTGGTCGACGCCGGGTGGAAGAAGAGCCTGGTCAACGAGGCTCTCTACTTCAAGGTCGACAAGGACGGAGTGGCCTGCTGGGTGCTGGTCTACGTCGACGACCTGCTAGCCGCCAGCAGCAGCACCGAGATGCTGAAGGAGCTGAAGGAGCTGCTGGAGTCCGCCTTCGAGCTGCGTGAGATCTCGCCGGTGCAGAAGTACCTTGGGCTGAAGATCGTCCGCGACAAGTCGGCGGGGAAGCTGTGGCTGCACCAGCAGGGCTACGCCGACAAGCTGCGTAGGCGCTTCATCGACGCAGAGCAGACCGGGCGCACCCCGAAGACGCCGGTCTCGGTCGACGCCTACGCCGAGCTCACCTTCGACGACGAGGAGGCGCAGGAGCGTCAGGAGGAGGAGTACCGGCAGAAGGTCGGCTCGCTGCAGTTCGCGGCGACGACAACGAGGCCGGACATCGCCTTCGCCTGCAGCAAGCTGGGGAGCGGCCTCACGGTGAGGAGCGACCAGCACTGGCGCGAGGTCGACCGCTGCCTCTCCTACCTCGTCAACACGCGTGACACCGCCCTAGAGTTCGGCGGTGGACCTGAGTCACTGGAGCTAGTCGGCTACATGGACGCCGACGACGCCGGTGACAAGCAAAACAGGACGAGCACGGGCGGCTACGTGTTCGTCTACGGAGGGGCCGCGGTCTCCTGGTCGAGCCAGCGCATCAAGTGCGCGACGTTGTCATCGACCGAGTCGGAGTACGTGGCGGCCACCGAAGCTGGCAAGGAGGGACGCCGCCTTCGCTTCCTCCTCGCAGAGTTCCAGCAGCTGGATGCTGGGAAGCCGACTGTCCTTCGGGTGGACAACAAGTCGGCCATCACAGTCGCCGAGGGCATGGGGTTGACGGGCAACCTCAAGCACATGGAGCGGCGACAGGCCTGGCTGCAGCACATGGTGAAGCACGGGAAGTTCTCGCTGAGGTACATCCCGACCGCTGAGCAGCCGGCCGACTTCCGGACGAAGGCGCTGCACTATCCGGCCTTCAACCGGTGCTCCGTCGCCATCGGCCAGGTGCGCTTGGCCGACGTGGGCGACGAAGTTGACGACGTGCAGCAGTAGGTGCCATGCCCTCTTGCATGGCTGGTGCGGTGGACGACGTGCCGTGATTTGGGTGCACGTCGACGAGCTATTCTCCGAGGAGTACTGCCGTGTGGGCTGGGGGCCCAAGCGTGAACGCGGCAGGGGAGTGTCAACGGGAGTTGTGTGTTGGCCCCGTCCTCGCTTGGGCGGAGCCGAGTTCGTGGTCGGATGTGAGGGGAGCAGCCGACCTGCAGCAGTGGACGAGCTGGTTGACGAAGAGGTCGACCTGCACGGGGACCACTGCACGGGGTCGACTTTAGTATGAAGCCGACTTCAGGGAGATTGACCTGGGAAGTCGACCTGCGGAGGACGTCAACTTGGTGACGTCAACTTGGGGAAGCCGACTTCGGTGGTTGGCTGACGGACTGCTGGTCGACCTGGTGGTTGGTCGACCAGGCCTGCTGGTCGACCTGCTGGTGGTCGACCTGACCTGGTGGTCGACGGCGGAGGGGCCGACGTCGACCTCGACTCAGGACGCCGAGCAGTTTGGCGTCGAGTAGCGGGGCGTCAACTTCATGACGCCGACTTCGGGTAGCCGACTTGGGTGGTCGGCCGACAACTGCGCTGGTCGACATGAAGCTGGTCGACCACGAATGCTGGTCGACGTGGAGCCGTCCGACCGGAAGTGACGTCGACCTGGAGCTGGTCGACTAGGTGCGTGGTCGACCTGGTGAGGTCGACTTGGAGGTGGCCGTCGACTTGGGAGGTCGACGGGCATGTACGGGAGCAGCTGGTCGACGTGGTTGCCAAGTCGACCAGGTTACCTGGGTGACGAACTTCTGCGGAGGAGTGCGACGGTCGCCCAGGCGAAGTTGGCGAGCCCGAACTCGGGGGTGGTATCCCGAGGTCGACATGGCGGATCAGGTGGAGTCGTCAGCACGAGGATGACTTGGTGTGTGCGTTGTGCAGGTGACGAGGCTCAGCCCGCCAATCATCTGCGAGCACCTGCGAAGCGGGTGCGCTGCTGTTCTGCGTGAGCAGCGCTGGCACGCCGTCAACCTGCGAAGTTGGCCCGCCGTCGACTTTGCACTGCTGGAACGCGGTCGACCATGCTGCGCTGGCAGTCGACCGACCTGAATGCTAGCTCTGATGTAGTCTTGCATTGCCAACTTCATTGTACCATTGTTGTCAACTTTCTCTAGTGAAACTCTTGCCAATTCTCCCTGTGAACTAGCAAGTTGTGTGCACACCAGAAAAACGACTAAGGACCAACGAACGCAGAGATCACACGAGCACCCGTGCCTAGCCCGTAGTCTAGCTCCCGCTGTATTAGTTATCTCCGCAGGAATGGTAAAATGTAAAGGAAAAGCGAAACATATGTGGTATTCACTCTACTTCTACAAAGAAAATGATGCGTGAGCCGGTTCGGGTAGGATGCACGCTTGTGTGCAGGTACAAGGCGGAGCTGGAGCTCTGAAATCTTGCAAATTATGTGGATCTAAAAGGTTAGAACCTAGTGTTGTTAAAGTAGATGGCCTAATCTAGTGGACAGACAAGAAAATGGTACTAACCGCATCTCTACAAACATACGTAATGCGCTGGTCAAGTTGGTCGGTATGCGTGCCTGTAGTGCAGGTAACATGCACGACTGGAATGCCTATATTTGGCGAATTACATAGATCCAAAAAGTTAGAACCTGGTAGAGGGGTGGGGAATGGTATGATGTAAAGGAAAAGCGAAACATATGTGGTATTTACTCTACTTCTACAAAGAAAATGATGCGTGAGCCGGTTCGGGTAGTATGCACGCTTGTGTGCAGGTACAAGGCGGAGCTGGAGCTTTGAAATCTTGCAAATATTGTGGATCTAAAAGGTTAGAACCTAGTGTTGTTAAAGTAGATGGCCTAATCTAGTGGACTCCCAAGAAAATTGTACTAACCGCATCTCTACAAACATGCGTAATACGCAGGTTAAGTTGGTCGGTATGCGTGTCTGTAGTGCAGGTACCATGCACGACTGGAGTGCCTATATTTGGCAAATTACATAGATCCAAAATGTTAGAACCTGGTAGAGGGGTGGGGAATGGTATATTGTAAAGGAAAAGCGAAACATATGTGGTATTCACTCTACTTCTACAAAGAAAATGATGCGTGAGCCGGTTCGGGTAGTATGCACGCTTGTGTGCAGGTACAAGGCAGAGCTGGAGCTCTGAAATCTTGCAAATTATGTGGATCTAAAAGGTTAGAACCTAGTGTTGTTAAAGTAGATGGCCTAATCTAGTGGACTGACAAGAAAATGGTACTAACCGCATCTTTACAAACATACGTAATGCGCTGGTCAAGTTGGTCGGTTTGCGTGCCTGTAGTGCAGGTACCATGCAAGACTGGAGAGCCTATATTTGGCAAATTACATAGATCCAAAAGGTTAGAACCTGGTAGAGGGGTGGGGAATGGTATAATGTAAAGGAAAAGCGAAACATATGTGGTATTCACCCTAATTCTACAAAGAAAATGATGCGTGAGCCGGTTCGGGTAGTATGCACGCTTGTGTGCAGGTACAAGGCAGAGCTGGAGCTCTGAAATCTTACAAATTATGTGGATCTAAAAGGTTAGAACCTAGTGTTGTTAAAGTAGATGGCCTAATCTAGTGGACTGACAAGAAAATGGTACTAACCGCATCTCTACAAACATACGCAATGCGCTGGTCAAGTTGGTCGGTATGCGTGCCTGTAGTGCAGGTACCATGCACGACTGGAGTGCCTATATTTGGCGAATTACATAGATCCAAAAGGTTAGAACCTGGTAGAGGGGTGGGGAATGGTATAATGTAAAGGAAAAGCGAAACATATGTGGTACTTACTCTACTTCTACAAAGAAAATGATGCGTGAGCCGGTTCGGGTAGCATGCACACTTGTGTGCAGGTACAAGGCGGAGCTGGAGCTCTGAAATCTTGCAAATATTGTGGATCTAAAAGGTTAGAGCCTAGTGTTGTTAAAGTAGATGGCCTAATCTAGTGGACTGACAAGAAAATGGTACTAACCGCATCTTTACAAACATACGTAATGCGCTGGTCAAGTTGGTCGGTTTGCGTGCCTGTAGTGCAGGTACCATGCAAGACTGGAGAGCCTATATTTGGCAAATTACATAGATCCAAAAGGTTAGAACCTGGTAGAGGGGTGGGGAATGGTATAATGTAAAGGAAAAGCGAAACATATGTGGTATTCACCCTAATTCTACAAAGAAAATGATGCGTGAGCCGGTTCGGGTAGTATGCACGCTTGTGTGCAGGTACAAGGCGGAGCTGGAGCTCTGAAATCTTACAAATTATGTGGATCTAAAAGGTTAGAACCTAGTGTTGTTAAAGTAGATGGCCTAATCTAGTGGACTGACAAGAAAATGGTACTAACCGCATCTCTACAAACATACGCAATGCGCTGGTCAAGTTGGTCGGTATGCGTGCCTGTAGTGCAGGTACCATGCACGACTGGAGTGCCTATATTTGGCGAATTACATAGATCCAAAAGGTTAGAACCTGGTAGAGGGGTGGGGAATGGTATAATGTAAAGGAAAAGCGAAACATATGTGGTACTTACTCTACTTCTACAAAGAAAATGATGCGTGAGCCGGTTCGGGTAGCATGCACACTTGTGTGCAGGTACAAGGCGGAGCTGGAGCTCTGAAATCTTGCAAATATTGTGGATCTAAAAGGTTAGAGCCTAGTGTTGTTAAAGTAGATGGCCTAATCTAGTGGACTGACAAGAAAATGGTACTAACCGCATCTTTACAAACATACGTAATGCGCTGGTCAGGTTGGTCGGTTTGCGTGCCTGTAGTGCAGGTACCATGCAAGACTGGAGAGCCTATATTTGGCAAATTACATAGATCCAAAAGGTTAGAACCTGGTAGAGGGGTGGGGAATGGTATAATGTAAAGGAAAAGCGAAACATATGTGGTATTCACCCTAATTCTACAAAGAAAATGATGCGTGAGCCGGTTCGGGTAGTATGCACGCTTGTGTGCAGGTACAAGGCGGAGCTGGAGCTCTGAAATCTTACAAATTATGTGGATCTAAAAGGTTAGAACCTAGTGTTGTTAAAGTAGATGGCCTAATCTAGTGGATTGACAAGAAAATGGTACTAACCGCATCTCTACAAACATACGTAATGCGCTGCTCAAGTTGGTCGGTATGCGTGCCTGTAGTGCAGGTATCATGCATGCGTGTGGGATGCCTTTTAAGCATTTGGGATGTCTGTTTAGCGTGTGGGATGCATGTTAAGCGTGTGGGATGCCTGTTAAGCGTGTGGGATGCCTGTTAAGCCTGTGGGATGCCTGTTAAGCATGTGGGATGCCGTTTAAGCGTGTAGGATGCCTCTTAAGCGTGTGGGATGCCTGTTAAGCGTTTGGGATGTTTGTTAAGCGTGTGGGATGCCTATTAAGCTTGTGGGATGCCTTTTAAGCGTGTGGGATGCCTTTTAAGCGTGTGGGGTGCCTGTTAAGCGTGTGGGGTGTTAGTTAAGCGTGTGGGGTGCCTTTTAGGTGTGTGGGATGCTTGTTTAGCGTGTGGTATGTTTGTTAAGCGTGTGAGATGTTTGTTAAGCGTGCGGGATGTCTTTTAAGCGTGTGGTATGCCTTTTAAGCGTGTGGCATGCCTGTTAAGCGTGTAGGATGCATGTTAAGTGTATGGGATGTCTTTTAAGCGTATGGGATGTATTTTAAGCGTGTGGGATGCCTTTAAGCGTGTGGGATGTCTTTTAAGCGTGTGGGATGCCTTTTAAGCGTCTGGGATGCCTTTTAAGCATGTGGGATGCCTGTTAAGCGTGTGGGATGCCTTTTAAGCATGTGGGATGCCTGTTAAGCGTGTGGGATGCCTGTTAAGCGTGTGGGATGCCTGTTAAGCGTGTGGAATGCCTGTTAAGCATGTGGGATAACTGTTAAGTGTGTGGGATGCCTTTCAAGCGTGTGGGATGCCTTTTAAGTGTGTGGAATGCCTGTTAAGCCTGTGGGATGCCTTTTAAGCGTGTGGGATGCGTGTTAAGCGTGTGGGATGCCTGTTAAGCGTGTGGGATGCCTGTTAAGCGTGTGGGATGCCTTTTAAGCATGTGGGATGCCTTTTAAGCGTGTGGGATGCCTTTTAAGCGTGTGCGATGCGTGTTAAGCGTGTGGGATGACCTTTAAGCGTGTGGGATGCCTGTTAAGCATGTGGGATGCCTGTTAAAGCTCAAGGCCCAAACTGTTCAACCTTAGTAAGGTTGCCCTTGGGGTATCGAGAGAGGAACGTTGACTTTTTTTAAGTTGGGCTCGTCAGTTTCGCCCAGCTTCGCGCTAGGTTTTCGCTCACTCAGCAAACCCAAGGGCAACTCGGTTTGGTTGTCGGAGTCTTCAATTGCACTCACAATATTATAAGTGTTTCATTCTCTCCCATTGGACAAAAAAATTGCTGGCCAATCACACAGCATCGCACTTCTCGTAACCTCAATTCGCAACCAAACCCCCAGAACACCACTCCGATCAACTTTAGTAAGCTTGCCCTGCGCGCTCTGCAATTTGGGCCTTGAGCTTTAAGCGTGTGGGATGCCTGTTAAGCGTGTGGGATGCCTTTTAAGCGTGTGGGATGCCTTTTAAGCGTGTGGGATGCATGTTAAGAATGTGGGATGCCTTTTAAGCATGTGGGATGCATTTTAAGCGTGTGGGATGCCTGTTAAGTGTGTGGGGTGCCTGTTAAGCGTGTGGGATGCCTTTTAAGCGTGTGGGATGCCTTTTAAGCGTGTGGGATGCCCGTTAAGCGTGTGGGAAGTCTGTTTCGCGTGTGGGATGCCTTTTACGCGTGTGGGATGCCTGTTAAGCGTGTGGGATGTCATTTAGTCGTGTGGGATGTCTTTAAAGCGTGTGGGATGTCTGTTAAGCGTGTGGGAAGCCTGTTAAGCGTGTGGGATGCCTTTTAAGCGTGTGGGATGCCTTTTAAGCGTGTGGGATGCCTGTTAAGCGTGTGGGATGCCTGTTAAGCGTGTGGGATGCCTTTTAAGCGCGTGGGATGCCTGTTAAGCATGTGGGATGCCTGTTAAGCGTGTGTGATGCCTTTTAAGCGTGTGTGCATTTTAAGCGTGTGGAATCATTGGTTCTTGTGCAAAGAAAAGGTCGGCGCCTATGATTTCAGCTGGTTTTGCCGACAAATGCTTAGACAGTGCATGAATCCCTAGAGGCGTAGGGAAAAAACATTCGACAACCTCAATGTTATTGCATATTCGAGTAGCCCATGTTCAAATTCACCTACCAAAGCCCTTTCGGCTTTGTTCGTGCGCAAAGAAAAGTTTGGCGCATATGATTTCTGTTGTTTTTGCCAACAAATGCTTAGAAAGCGCATGAATCTCTATAGGCATAGGGAAAAGCATTCAACAACATCAATGTTACTACATATTTAAGTGGCCCATGTTCAAATACACCTATTAGAACCTTTTCGGCTTGGTTCTTGTGCAAAGAATAGTTCGACGCCTATGATTTCGACTGGTTTTTGCCGAAAAATGCGTAGACAACGCATGAATTCCTCTAACCTCAATATTATCGCATATTCGAGCGGCCCATGTTCAAATACGCGTATTTGTGCCTTTTCGGTTTGGTTTTTGTGCAAAGAAAAGTTCGACGGCTATGATTTCGGCTGGTTATGCCGACAAATGCTTGAATAGCGCATGAATTTTCTGCACTTGTGCGGGTCCGTCTGCGTGTGCTTCCTCGACAGATTGACTTAAGTTTTGGGCATTACAGCATACATGCACGACATTTGTGCTTTCCTCCCAGCATTAGTACCGTATAACCCCGGATATAAGCGCAGGCCTATTAAAAGCGCATGCGCTTCTATTCGTAGCAGTGCGCTTATGGCCGATCCTCAGTTAGAAGCGCACCCCCTAAAAAGTCGTGACTTATTATAAGCGCACCTTTGCTGTATACACAGGATATATATTGGAGTTTTTACATTACTTTCATCAAAACAACAATTCACTAGCTAAAACTTTCTATTACAACTTTCCATACACCTTCACTAGACTAGGGTCCTAGCCTACAAGTCATTACCATGCTAAGTCTAGCCTACGGCCTACTCCTCCCCATCTGATTCAGGCTCCGTGGAGTTGTTGCCCCAGAACCCGTCAGCTTGGATGTCGTCGTCTACCTCCACCTCTTGAGTCAGCCGGCCTCTCCGGTGCGCCAGCACCAGTCCGTCTTCGCCCCCGTCAAGGGCATTGCTGATGCCGCAGGTGAGGAATGCTTTCTTAATCAGGTCAACGGGCACAGCCTTCCACGCCCGTGAAATCCACTTGAGCTCCACCTCTGGTGGTGGTTTCTTGATGTTCCCTGCACCACACACAAGGGAGTGGGGAACACGTGAGTCCAAGAGCAACAAGACAAGCACACGAAGGGGTCACGGGTGGACATTTCGCTGACCTGCAGGTGTGAGAATGTTCATGTCGTCGTGCTCAAACCATTTCGCCTACACCGTCGCCGGCACCGTCGCCTTCGCCGGCGTTATGTTTATCGGCGGCCACGTCATCGTCGGCGCCCACAGCCGACTCGTCCCACGTGTCGGGTTCAGGATTTCCCCACCGTGGTGCAGGCGGCGGAGCTTGGATTCACACATCGGGGGCCTTGGGTGTGTCCGGTTCAGCACTGGCCGTTGATGAGAAGTAGTCGCATCAGGATCAAGAGGACTCGGAGGATTCGGAGGAGCGGGAGGATGAGGAGGAGCAGGAGATGCAGGAGGAGCAGGCGGAGCAGGCGGTGCAGGGGGTGCAGATGGCAATGGAGGCGCTGGTGGCTCACGGGTATACCACCCGTCCGCCGTAAGTCGCCACGGGCGATTTGGTTTCTTCTTGAAGAGGAAGTGCGTCCCACTGAATTCAGCCATGGCTTCGCCAGCCAGGCGGGCTAGTCTGGAAACTGAATGAAAAACAGGAAGAGGAGGGTGCACAAATGGGCAACGATGGGGACCCCGTAGGGTTGACGGCTCGGGGTCCTCGTCAATGACAGGCGGGAAACCCTTGCCTACCCCCGTAGAGGACCCTGCGTGGCAGCATAAACGCTGCGCTGGCAGGGAATCTTCCACACCCTTCGAGAGGGTTCGGAATAATTTCACATGCCATGCAGCGCCGGCGGCTGTGATTGGGCCGCACGGCAACTTCCCCGTCACTGCTGTCACGTTCGACGGTTGTAGCCAAAAATGTGCGGTGGGACACCGAACCGCAGCTGTTTTTGCCTGAAAATCATGCCCAATCCCACTTGATGCATGGTCGGTTGGATTCGCCTTATTGCGGGCTCCAGTTTGGTATGTTCAAAAGTGAAATTCATTTTTTTTCCCTATTATAGCTTATGCAGACGACTAAATTAGAAGCGCACCCCCCCAAAAAAACACTGCTTTATTATAAGCGCAGCTGTGCTTATATCCGGGGTAATACGGTATTGCTCTCAATCTCTGCGCTACACAGCCATCCAGTCATCTAAAGTGGGACTTTAACAAACATCAATCCGACGGGTTTCCCTACCCACGTTACTCCTCCACACTGCCACAAGCCAGCCTACATCACACCTGTAATCCCCCCTCCGCATTCATGACGAGTACAGCTTCGTGATCCGCCTCGCCGCTTCCTCAATGTTCGCACGGTTCCCAAACGCACTGGCACGCACAAACCCCTCCCCACCGGGCCCGAACCCGCTCCCAGGCGTGGTGACAATATCAGCCTTCTCCAGAATCTCAGCAAACACATCCCACGAGGAGCGGCCAGGGAAGCGCACCCACACATACGGCGCGTTGTCCCCGCCATGCGTTTCAAAGCCCAGCGACTGGAAGGTGGACTTGAGGATGGCTGCGTTTTCCTTGTAAAAGGATACCAGCAATGCCATGGCCTCGAGGCCCTCGGGGGAGAGGCATGCGAGCCCTCCGGCCTGCGAGACGTTGCTGGCGCCGTTGAAGCACGTGCAGGTGACGCGGTTGAAATCCGCGCGCACTGGATGGCCGTCGGCGTAGCGCAGCGCTGCTGGCACGACGGACCAGCCGAGACGCACACCGGTGAAGCCAGCGTACTTGGAGAAAGAACCCGTTTCAATGGCCACCTGTGGGGAGAGGAGGGGGGGTTGAGGGGAAAAGAGAGGGAGGGTTAATGTCCGCGCGCACTGGATGGCCGTCTGTGTAGCGCAGCGCTGCTGGGACCACGGACCAGCCGAGACGAATCCCGGTGAAGCCAGCATACTTGGAGAACGAGCCTGTTTCAATGGCCACCAGGAGAGGGGGAGAGGGAAAAGGAGATAAAGAAGGGGAAGATTAAGCGCCTCAAGAGGCATAGCGCAGCGCTGCTGGCACCACGAACCAGCCAAGACGCACACCTGTGAAGCCAGCGTACTTGGAGAAAGAACCTGTTTCAATGGCCACCTGTGGATGGGGGATGGAGGGAGGGGTTGGGGTTGCCGATATGGAAGGGTTGAAGAAGGGGACCAAAGAGGCGTAGCACAGGTCAAAAGTCACTACCAGCACTCTCAGGCCATCCATGCCCCTATGGACCCACCCACCTCATCTGCGCCTCGGATCTCGTAAATGGACTTGGGCGAGTCATCCTCAATGTAGACGGCATATGCACAGTCGTAAACAATGATGGACCCGTTGGTGCGTGCGAAGCAGTAAACAAACAACACTCCCAGGCCATACATTTTGCACCCACCTCATCGGCGCCAGGAATCTCATAGATGGACTTGGGCGAGTCATCCTCAATGTAGATGGCATATGCACAGTCGTAAATAATGATGGACCCGTTGGTGCGTGCGAAGCAGTAAACAAACAACACTCCCAGGCCATACATTTTGCACCCACCTCATCGGCGCCCGGAATCTCATAGATGGACTTGGGCGAGTCATCCTCAATGTAGATGGCATATGCACAGTCGTAAACAATGATGGACCCGTTGGTGCGTGCGAAGTCCACCAGCTGCTGCAGCTGCTGCCGTGATGCCGCCCGGCCTGCACAGTGCAAGGGAGGGAGGGAAAGGGGAGGCGGTAGGGGAGAGTCGGGGAAAGGATGTGAGGGATGCGAGGAAGGTGGGAGGGTGTTGATGGGGCGCTGATAGTTAAGACGGGATGAGGTATAAGCAATCCGGCCGTGGCTCACCGGTGGGGTTGTTGGGCGAGCAGAAGAAGATGATGTCAGTGCGCGGCGCAGAGGCCAGGTCAAGAAGAATGATGGTGGTGCGGTCTTTATGATTGAGGGAGCTCGCTGAACTCACCGGTGGGGTTGTTGGGCGAGCAGAAGAAGATGATGTCAGTGCGCGGCGCAGAGGCCAGGTCAAGAAGAATGATGTTGGTGCGGTCTTTATGATTGAGGGAGCTCGCTGAACTCACCGGTGGGGTTGTTGGGCGAGCAGAAGAAGATGATGTCAGTGCGCGGCGCAGAGGCCAGGTCAAGAAGAATGATGTTGGTGCGGTCTTTATGATTGAGGGAGCTCGCTGAACTCACCGGTGGGGTTGTTGGGCGAGCAGAAGAAGATGATGTCGGTGCGCGGCGCAGAGGCGAGGTCCGGGAAGAAGTCGTTCTCAGGCGTGCAGCGCAGGTAGGTGACGTTGCCAAACTGCTGCGTCTCTGGCACGTACAGCCCCGTCTGCCCCATCATCACACTCGTGTCCACGTATGCCTGATGGGAGACAGCGGAGAGTTGGGGAAACGTCAAGAAAACAGAAGTCATTGTGGCGGTGAGCAGCAGGTAGGTCAGATGCTATCGAACTGCTGCGTCTCTGGCCCAAATAGCCCCATCTGCCCCATCATCATACTCGTGTCCACGTATGCTTGCCATGCCACAGACGTAGTTATGTCGTGACAAATCTGCCATGCCGTGCCCTGCCGTGCCACATGGACGCAGCAACTCACGGGTCGGAGGGGTGCATGAGGGGGAACAAGGAAGGCGGGAGTGGAGACAGCTCTAACAGCACGGCCAGTGGGGATGGGGATGCACTGAACGGCTCAGCTACGAGGAAGGATTGAGGACGGGGGTACTAGGTTGGGAGGACTAGGATGGGGGGGCGACGATGGGAGGGTGAACATGGGTCATACCGGATAGGAGGGGTCTTGGCAGGCCATGGTGACGTCAGCGCCAAACATCATCTGGTTTAGCATTGGGGAAAGGATGGGGGGTTCAGGAGGCGGTGAGACAGTGGAAACGACCTCGCGGAGCACGTCCATACAAGAAACAGGAGAACACATCAGGAGGGCATGGGGGCATGAGAGAGGCATGGGGGCGAGAGAGCATGGGGGCAAGCGAGAGAGCATGGGGGCATGCAGAAGCATCCATATGCAGTCTGCCTTTCCCAAACTAGGCTCGGTCTCGTAAGCAGTTCTTGGGCATTCTTCAAAAGCGCACCTGCAGGCGTGCAATGTCGCACTTGGCGCCATCAGACACGAACACCTCGTCCTCCGTGATGCCCAGCTTGCTGTACCACGTCGCACAGATGGCTGCGCGCAGAGCCTGTGGGGAAGGGGTAGGAACGCGTGGAGTGAGCATGCGTTGAAGGGGTTGGCGCGGCATAAAAGTGAAAGCTCTGTGGTGCGAGCATCTGGGGATGGTGCACAGCCCACTCTACTGATATCCCATCTCCCTCCCCATACAAGCATCCCGTCTTCCGCTCGCCCTTCTCCACCCATCCCCCTCTCTCCCCATTTCTGGTCCCCCAATCCCCTCTGTCAGCGCACCTGCTCGCCCTGCTCGGCGCCATAGCCGGAGTAACCCGCTGGCGTTGACAGCCCTTGCGCCCTCTGCGCGGGACAGCGGGAGAGGAAGAGGGAGGGGGAGAGGGAGAGGGAAAGAGAGAAGGGGACGGCGAGGGGAAGAGCGTCAGCGTGGACGAGCGGCGAGGGGTTGAGAACATTCTGCCTGTTCACCTTTGCTGTTAAGTTCGTTCTTGTCGCCAACTGACTGTGCTTCACTTACGTACTCGTACCCAAGCACTTCATGTTACGAAATTTTCCAGCATACATCGTGCGTTGCCGGCGTATTTTCCACCACTGTGGATGGATATCCGTCATCACCATTCACATTGACTCCCATCAACCACCCACCACCCTCTATCCCCCCCCTGCCCCCACCCATCCAACGGACTCACCTTGGCCATGGCGGCGGTGATGACGTCAGGGATGGGCTCCGTGGTGTCGCCGATGCCCAGGCTGATGATCTTCGCGTCGGGGTGCTTCTCCAGGTGCGCGCGCCGCCGCCGCGCGATCTGGGGGGGGAAAGCAGGCGGGTGGGGGGCGTCGCGGGTGGGGGACGTCGCGGGTGTGGGGAGGAGGAACTTAAGAGGAATGCGGTTGTGAGTCAGCTGGCTAGTGCGGGGGATCGGTGTCGAGCGTTGGGTAAAAGGAATAGCTTGGTGGTTGCGGAGTGAGGTGAGCGGTGGGGGGGGCGAGAAGTGTACCTCGGGGAAGAGGTAGCCGGCCTGTAGCTTGCCGATGTTGTGGTTGCGCTTCACGCCCGTGCGATACTCTGCGACGTCGCACACAGGTAGGGGTGAACGGCGAGAAATATTGACGATTTTTCATGAAGGTTTAACAGTCGGGTAAGCGGGTCATAAGGATAAGGACGAGCGGCATTCTTGTAGGAAGTCAACGAGCGTCACGATAATATAACTATGAGGTTGTTCGTCGTCTGCAATCGACGAATGGGTGACAGCCTGAGTGATGTGGCATGGACTGCCAGAGTCTAGAGGTATCACCATGTGTGGTGTGTTGCATGGTGTTCAATAGTGTTGAATAGTGTTGAATGGTGCTGAATGGTGCTGAATGGTGCTGCATGGGGTAGCATGTCACGTGCCTGAGTCGGAGGAGGCGCGCACGGTGGCGACATTGGACCTCGTAAACGACGATCCGGTGCGAGCAGCGCTGCACTCACGACATGCACGGCAAGCACGACAGGGATGCGTGGGAGGGGGAGGAATGCGTTGTGATCATGGCATTTATAGGCGATCAACTACTTTCGACGGTGGTTATTGGGTGGCCGGACTTACCGCAGAGGGGTTACTTTTAGCGGGGAAAATGCATGCGAGGAGCTGCTGGCAAGGGACTCAGCAGCAACCGCGGATCGAAGGCGATGCGACTGGAGAACTACAGCTCGCTCTGCTGACGTGGCAATGGACGCCATGACAACGAGTATGCGCGAGTGAGTGGAGTAAGGCAACCTAAGATCCGTCGGTGACGAAAAAAAAGAAATGACAATGACTGGTCGATTTCTGCAGACCAGCAAATAATATGTTTTGGTGGAAGCACCAGAGGGATCACGGATGAGCAGCACCAGCAAGCAGCACAGCCTCGGGATTGCCTTGGCTTCCAGGGCCTTCAGATTCAGACTGCTGGAGCTGCCTTGGGAATTGGCAGGGTCCAGCTGGGTATTGAAAGGGAATGGAGGTGCTGACTGTGCAGGGATGCGTGGCGAGAGGTGAGTGGATAGTGGTGAGGAGGCGAGAAGCGGATTCGCTGTAAGTGGCGGACGGTGCTGCAGGGAAGTGCGGAATGAAGGAATTGGCGGGAAGGTGAATGCGGGCAGTGCCGTGGATTACGCGATTGTTGTGATTGGTGCCACGCTGGTGCATCCCGCCCACCTGATACACGAGAGATCTCGCCGCGTCAGACGTTTTGATTGAAGGAATTCTTCTGCATCATGATCATTATCGATTGCAAAACTCAAGGCAGTACAGCACGACATGTCTATAACGAATAACACAGTGGTGCATCATGATCCACGCTCTGGTTCTTTGTGAAAATATCTGCACTTCTTCAAAAATAGGGTTTTGTTTTGTCGCTTTGAATCTAAGATTTCATCATTCCGTAAAATCCGGCGCTAATCTCCTCTGTCCGTAGATACCGTCTTGCTCAGCCAGCATGTCAGGCGGTGGTCTCGCCGGAAACGGTTCTCTCGACGATGAGCTGTGAGTACACGGAGTTTCGCTCCTTATCCTCGCTCACCTGCTTAGCACGAATCGCAGTGATTCGCTGTCTGATGGAATCACTGCTTGCTTCGCTGCTGCCTCATTCGCCGTCTCCCCCCTGCGTCTCATTCCGCACTCGCTCTCCCGGGCGTTATTGAATGGCAGAGCGAGGAGCCACGTGGTGAGGCTGCGCGGGCTGCCGTTCAGCGCGACGGAGTCGGACATTAAGTCCTTCTTCGACGGGCTCGACATCGCGCCTGACGGCATTGTCCTGCAGCTCAACTACCAAGGTGACGTCATCTTCAGTCCTAGGGTGACGGCATCGCTCGTTGCGCATCCCTCCGCGTGGCGTACGCCTATCCTCACTCGTCATATTCGTTTGCCTTGAGCTGCTCCGTGCCGTGCAACCGAGTATCGCTTGCCTCTCACGTCGCCTCCTCTCGTCCTCTCGCATTCACCCATCTATGCGCTTCTGCCATGGGACGGCAGGTCGAGCGACTGGCCAGGCCTTCGTTCGCTTCGCGGACGCCGAGAATGCGACCAAGGCCCTCGAGCGTAACAGGTGGGAGCATCCCCCCCCCGTATGCCATTGGCGCGCTTTGCGCTTTGCGCGTTGAGATCTGCACAGAGTGTTGCTGCCCCTGACTCACACCTATATTCGTGTTGCTTCCAGGCAGCACATCGGGTCGCGTTATATCGAGGTTTTCAAGGGGCACTCAGCAGACATGGAGGTGCGTGCTCGCGGTTTTCCATCTCTCATGTCTGCTTTCCGTCGTGCGCGCGTGCATGTGTAGACTAGCTGCTCTCCTATACCATATCATTTCCACGGTCCCCGCGAGCGGATAGTGCGGTGCTGTGCGGTTAGCCGGGATGGCGCAATGGAATGGAGTGGTGGCGTGGTGGCATGGCCTCGTGTGGATTGCGTTGCATGCATGCGCCGTGGAATGCAGGGGGCCTTGCGGATGGCGGGCAGGGGCGGTGCTGCTGCTGCTGGTCCGGGGGCGGGGGCGCCTAATATGGGCATGGCGGGCATGGCGGGCAATATGGCGGCGGCAACATCTGGGCTGCTTGCGGGTGGTGCTGCGGGGGCTGGGGTGCCAGGAATGGCGGGCAACACGGACATGCGCTACAGCGGCGTCATCCGCATGCGCGGCATGCCCTATAGGTGCGCGCTCTGCCTTCCCCTTGCCGTACGTGCGTCGCATCGAGCTGTGTCCCACGTCTCCCTGCTGCATTTTCTCTCCTCCTCGTGTCCCGCGAATACTCGCAGCTTCCTGCCACCTCAGTCTCTTTTCCGCCATCTCCTCGCCCCTCCCTCCCCGCCCTCCCCGCGCTCCCCGCCCTCCCCGCGCTCCCCGCTCTCCCTGGGCTCGCCCCGGCGTGCGCGGTGTGTGCGTGCGCGCAGTGCGACGTCGGCGGACATAGCGGCGTTCTTCAAGGGCATGCAGATAGCGCACGACGGCATCTTCCTCTGCTCGCACCCCGACGGCCGCGCCACCGGCGAGGTGCGCCCTGCACACATCTACACTCCCAGCGCCTTTCTCGCATCTACACTCACATGGGTTTATAACGGTTCATGTCGGTTTATCTTAGTTGATATAAACTCGTGTCGGTTCATTTCGGTTCGTATCCGGCCAGCTAAGCTGTTGTAGCAGCGCGTCTGTCTGTGCTTCTCTCACACTCTCCTTTCTTGCTTGCCTGCCCTGCGTGTTGTGCACGTGCGTGCGCGTCTGCTGGGCGTGCATGCTTGCCGTGCGTGGGCGTCATATGTGGGCGGAGCGGCAGGCGTTTGTGGAGTTTGCGAATGAGGAGACGGCAGCGAGGGCGCTGCAGCTGCACCGAGAACCCATGGGCCACGTGCGCTCACATCCCCCTCTCCTCCCCGCTCGCTCCCCTTCTGCTCAGTTTCTTCCTTTTTCCCTCATGTGCTTCCTCCCTCGTTCGCGCCTCTTTTCCGGTCGTGCTTCGCGCTCCCCGCATGCCATGCGTCGTATTGATCCCTCCCTCGTACCTCTCCCCCACGCCCAATCCTCGCCCTTTGTCTTTTCTCATCTGCTCGCCTGCTTTTGCCCCTCCGCCTCTCCTGCTCACCCCTCACCTCTTTCCCCATCGCCCCACCCCTCTTCCCCCTGCCTCTGCGCGCGCCAGCGGTACGTGGAGCTGTTTCGGAGCACCAAGGGGGAGATGATGGCGGCGGTGCAGCAGCGCATGTACTCCATGTTCCCGCCCGTCCCCACCTTCATGGGCCCCGTGCGTCCCCTTGTCCCTTGCCCCCTTGCCCCTTGCGCACATGCCCCCTTGCTGCTTCACTCGCTCCACATCTACCCTCAGGCACTAGTTCCGCACTCTCGCGCCCTCATTGCTTGCCACACGCCACTCCCTGCCCATCCCCATTACCGCACCTGTTATTTCCGCTCACACACCCATCTGCCAATTCCCTTTTCCTCCCTGCTGGCGGGGCGGCTTACAGGTACCGGGAATGATGGGCTTCGGAATGCCCAGCCTGGGCGCCGCCAACCTCGCCGCCATGCACATGGGCGCGGGCGGAATGGGGGGCGCAGGTGGAATGGGCGCAGGGGGGATGGGGGGCGGAGGCATGGGGGGACCAGGAGGTCCCGGGGGCGGAATGGGCGCAGCGCAGGCAGCAGCAGCGGCGTCAGAGAACGTATGCATAAAGATGCGCGGGCTGCCCTTCAGTGCAGGCCAGGAGGACATTCTGGCGTTTTTCGAGGGGTATGAAGTGGTGGGGAACGGTGTGCACATTATGACGGGGCACAACGACCGGCCTACAGGAGAGGCGTTTGTGGAGTTTGCATCGTCGGAGGAGGCAGGGCGGGCCATGGAGCGCCACCGGCAGCACATGGGGAATCGTTATATTGAGCTCTTCCGTGTCTCCAAGAGGTGGGTTGAGGGGTGAAGAGGTTGGGTTGGTTGGGGAGAGGTTGGGAAGAGCCTCAAATGGCTGCGTTGGTGAAGAAGGCTGGAAGGGCCATGGAGCGCCACCGGCAGCACATGAGAAGTTGATACATCAAGCTCTTCCGTGTCTCTAAAAGGCGAGGGGGGGGGGGGGGGGGGAGGTTGGAGGGAAAGAGGTTGAGTTGGGGAGGGGTTGGGGTGTGAGGCATGTAAAAAAGCACAAGCAGCTCATGGGCAACTGTTATATCGAGCTCTTGTGCGTCTCCAGAAGATTGGACTGGGAAGGGTGTTTGCAGGGCTCATGGCAATGCCTTGTGTGGCTGTGTGTTGCTGGATGAGCATTGCGCTATGGGTGTCATGCGTGCAGTGCGGGTCTCTTGTTGCTGCTGTGTGGCACCTGGTGGGTCTGCTGGCTGGCATCTCCCCTTAAAGCCATGTTTGTGCCTCATCTGTCTTGTGTGTTCCTTGTTCTGCCTGGTGTGTGTGGGGCGGGGAGCAGTGAGGCGCTGGTGGCGGTGCAAGGGGGGTCGTTGGCAGGGTTCAACATGGCGGGGGCGTTGGATCCCAACATGCAGCTGCTGCTGCTGCAACAACAGGTCTGTCACCCATGCCCTCCGCTTCCATATTTGAGTGCTCCATGGCAACGCTCCTTGTGTTTAACTCAAGCCATGGCACCAGCACCTCTATCATGCCACCTCCATTTATTCTGATGCCCACACCAACCCTCCATTGCCCCACTACAACCCACCTGCCTTTCACAGCAATTGCAGGCAGCAGCAGCAGCAGGGTCGTTTGGCATGGGGGGATGGGGGGGCGGCATGGGCATGGGAGGGGGGGGCGGAGACTTCTATGGGCGCCAGGGAGGGGGAGGAGGGGGTCAGGGCTATGACCCCTCACAGCAGGTATGTTTTATTACTCCCTCTGCCTGCTCTACAAATTTCCACACGCTCTGCCTTAACTGCAGTTCACCCTCTCTATCCTTGTATCCGCAGTTATCTCTCTCCCCTGCGCCACACACTGAGTAGTCGCTCATTCTGCCCTGCCTGTGCTGTGCTCCTGTGCATTCCACTCTTGTTTTGTCTTTCTGCTTTCTGTGAGCAGAACTAGAAGATTCGCGCACCTTTGACTGTGCCTCCTGCACTGCACGGTCTGACACCTCCGTGATCGCCCCATATGTCGGCCCAGGCAGCGATCATACAGTACATGGATTAACATATATGAATTGCAAAGCTTATCCTCTCATGGATCGGCTATTTTGTAGAAATCGGGCAGGCAGCTCAAGATGGCTCCACTGCTCTGCACGATCTCAAAGTATGTAGCTAATGAAAATGTGGAGTGACAGCAACCCATTTATGAGGCAAGCCCAAATCACGTCCCTCATCTGCTCGTAAGCGTCTTCTTCATAACTGTAGCAGTCCTCCCCATTCTGCACCAGGAATGCGTGCTGCAGGGTATAGAGCCACATCCTCCATCTGCTTCCATCCAAGCGTTTCTGCAAACCTCCATCAGCAGTCCGCACCAACATAGTGCAGCAGGAAGGCATGCTCCAAAGCCACGTCTTCCAGTTGCTCCCTGCCGCTGCACGGTGCCCCCACTCAACCAGCACACACCACCACCGGCCGCTTCTCCTCACAATGATTGCTCTCCCCCCCCCAACGTGGTGCAGCAAGAAGGCATGCTCCAAAGCCACGTCCTCCAGTTGCTCCCTGCCGCTGCACGGTGCCCCCACTCAACCAACACACACCACCACCGGCCGCTTCTCCTCACAATGATTGCTCCCCCCCCCCAACGTGGTGCAGCAGGAAGGCATGCTCCAAAGCCACGTCCTCCAGTTGCTCCCTGCCGCTACACGGTGCAACGTGCCCTCTGTCGCCCCACACTCGCACCACCACCGGCCGCTCCCTCTCACTGTAATCGCTCTCTGCTCTCACCTTGGCTGCCCATTTCAAAGCCTCCCACGGGCCCACTCTGAGGGAAACGGCAGGGGCAGAGGAGGGACAGGGGAGTGGGCAGGGATGGAGAAGCATAGTGCATGTGAAACCAGCAGCGCAGCAGGGTACTTCACCCTTTGTTGCACATTGAGCGCAGGGCACAGCCTCGCAGTGCATTGAATACAAGCCTGATACGACTCAGACGATTAACCTGCAGTCAACAAGAGCAGCAGAGAGAAGAGCAGAGCACGGCCGAAGAGAGCTCTCAGGGCATGGACGGCGGAGGCCAGACAGGCAATCACCTTGAGTCGTGGAGAGCAGCGGAGAGCAGGGCAGCGGGGTACTTGACCCCTTGTTGCACGTTCAGCACGGGGCAGAGGGCTCTGAGGGCACGGAAGGCGGAGGGGCAGGCGAGGGGGTCGCCCCACTCGTGGCGGTCCAGCGCTGTGAGTGGCAGGGCGGGGTTGCTCATTGAGGTGAGGGCGTCCAGGAATGGCACCTGGGGGCGGGAGGGGGTGTGGGAGGAGGTGCGGGTGGATGAGCGAGAGCAAAGTGAGAGGTGGGGAGAGTGAGTGCGAGGCAGCACATAGATGAATGGCAGGGGGGTCACAGCTTAGGGCAGGAGGTAGGTAGTGTATGGTGGTGCGAGGTATTCGGGAAGATTTAATCGAATAGTTCACATGAGTACATGTTGTTTCCAAGGCACATCTGGGCTCATGGCGACATGCTTTCACTGCAGTCACACTCACATCCAGCACAATCGCTCGGAAGAGACCGGGATCAGCGTTGACAGCAGCAGCAACCAGAAACCCCCCCGCACTGCTCCCCCTCGCTGCCACCCGCCCCCTCCCCGCCCACCCCTCCCCCACCAAATACTCCCCACACGCCCTCAAATCCCCCACCGCCCGCCCCTTCCTCTCCCCACGCCCCGCCTCGTGCCATGCTCGGCCCAGCTCCCCCCCTCCTCTGGTGTGCGCGAGGGCAATAACCCACCCGCGGTGCAGCAGAGGCAGGCGGTGGGGCACCCACTCCGCTGCCATCACCTCCCCATACGCGCCGTACCCCTCTAGTAGCGCCGCGCCCTCGCTGTCGCGCTGCCTGCTGGCATGGTGGATGAGGGTGAGCGGTATGGGTGGGCCGTCCGGGGATGGTACCCAGAGGCGTTGGCAGATGAGCCCAGGCACGCAGAAGAGGGGCAGAGGTAGGGGAGGGCTGGGGGGATGAAGACGTGGGGTCGGTGGGGAGTGCTCCTGCTGTGGCTGCTGCTGCTTCTGCTGCTTCTCAACTCTCTCATGCTTCTGGTTAGCAGGCTGCTCCTGGTGCTGCTGTTGGTGGGGTTGGTGGCGGCAGTACGGCTCCTGGTGCAGCACTGAGAGGGTCCCAGAGGGCATGTGCACCTCGCACACGGCCTCAGGCATCTGGTGGGGCATGGAACAGGCGAGGCAGGGAAGGAGAGGAAGGAGATAGAGGGCATTGAGAAGATGTTGGACTGGTGGTGGTTATGGCTGGAAGAGGACGAGAGCACAGGATAGAGAGGAGCAGGGGGAGAGGAAAAGAGAATAGGGGCGGGGGAGGCGACGAGGGAGAGGAGAGCGGTTGTGGTTACAGCAATGATGGCACGATGGCATGATGGCATGATGGCATGATGGCATGATAGCAGAGTGCAGTCACAACAGGGGATGACACCATGATGCGCCAAGTGCTGGCATCAAGTCCTGATTGCAGAATGGCATGATGGCACGACAACACGATGGCATGATGGCACGACAACACGATGGCATGATGGCGTGCTAGTCGTGAGCACGCACAACAGGGGATGACACCATGATGCGGAGAGAGGACACATTGAAGTCCTGGTTGCCCCCTACCACCACATGGCACACCCTCTCCGGCAGCTGCACTGCTTTTGAGTCGACTCAAAGCATGGCAACAGTGAGCACGCACAACAGGGGACGACACCATGATGCGGAGAGAGGACGCATGGAAGTCCTGGTTGCCCCCCGCCACCACATGGCACACCCTCTCCGGCAGCTGCACTGCCCTCGCCCACACCTCCACTTCCCTCCTCCCCTTCTCCTCTCCTCTCCGCCCCTTCCCTCCCACACCACCCTCCTCTCTTCCCACTCCGCCCTCTGGTGAGAGGGGCAGGGGCAGCAGCAGCAGGTGCGGCAGGGAGTGCACGAGGCAGTGCACGGCGAGGCAGCGTTGGAACACCTCGATGTCTGATATGACAATGTCTGATGGCTGGATGTCCCACCCATTCACT
This sequence comes from Closterium sp. Naga37s-1, assembly GCA_947471745.1. NCBI lineage: Eukaryota > Viridiplantae > Streptophyta > Zygnematophyceae > Desmidiales > Closteriaceae > Closterium > Closterium sp. Naga37s-1. The sequence continues at coordinate 2,579,855 of CANJKZ010000966.1, forward strand.
CTGATCGCCAGGCTCTGATGGGATGGGTTGGGTGGATGAGCAGATGAGGGAGGCCGCGTCGGAACACCTCAATGTCTGAGATGACAATGTCTGATATAACAATGTCTGATGCCTGGATATCCAAACCTCTCACTCTGATCTCCAGGCTCTGGTGGGTTGAGGGGATGAGCAAATGAGTGTAGCAGCGCTACAACACCGTTATGTCCGATATAATGTCGGATGCCCAGATGTCCCACCCCTTGGCTCTGATCGCCAGGCTCTGGTGGGTTGAGGGGATGAGCGAATGAGTGTAGCTGTGCACAGCGAGGCAGTGTCGGAACACCTCGATGTCTGATATGGCAATGTCTGATGGCCGAATGTCCCATCCCTTGACTCTGATCGCCAGGCTCTGGTGGGATGGGTGGATGAGCGAATGAGGGTTGCAGCATCGCAACACCTCTATGTCCGATATCAATATGTCTGATGGCTGCACGTCTCATTCCCTCACTCTGATCGCCACGCTGTGGCGGGTTATGTGAGCAGAGGAGGGTAGCAGAGCACAGGCAGGCAGTGGGGGGAAAGGAGTGCTTGTGAGCGTGAGGGAGAGAGGAAGGAAATCTAAGGTGGAAAGCTGAGAGCAATGTGTCATAAAAGGGAAAAGTAAGGCAGCCAGAATGGGGCAGAGACAGGCACTGCCACCCACGCGCACTGCCACTCCCATGCGCTGCCACCCATACACTCACTCCTCACCTGCCAGGTTGACTTTTGAGTCGACTCAAAAGTAACTCGCTCCTCACCTGCCAGCTATCAGCGCGGTGGGCAGAACGAACTGGAGCTCTCACAATACGATACTCCCCCACCCTCCTCTCCTCCCCTCCACCTCCCTCGCCACTGTCTACCCCCATCTCCCCCTGCTGATCCCTCCCTCCACCCTCCCCCTTCCCCTCTCCCTCCCCCTCCACCTCCCTCTCCCCCTCCTCATGCATGCAGCGGTTGGAGACAGCATAGAGCCACCCCCCATGGTGCTCCACGAACCACTGCTCGCCCTCCCGCCGCCGCTGCAGCAGCCGAGGGGGTGCTGTGGGGTGCTGCGCGTCCAGCAGATGCACCTGGAGTGGAGGGAGGGGGGAGAGGGTTGGATGGTTGGAGCAGTGGAGAGGCACACGCGGTGAGAGTATAGCGCCACCCCTCATGGTCCTGTAGTGGGCGCATGGACGGCAGGACGGCATGTTCACGTGCATGTGCGTGTGCACGTATGCATGTGCATGGAATCCAAGTGCGCACCTCGGAGGAGCTGCGAGTGTTGAGGTTGAGAGTGAGGTAACGCCAGTCCTTGGTGCGAGACACAGCCACCACCACCCCCTCCTCCTCGCTCCGCAACACCTCCTCCTCCTCCTCTCCCTCCTCGTCCTCCTCGCCCTCCTCACCCTCCTCCAATATCTCTCCCTCTCCTTCCTGTGGAATGTGTATGCGTCGCCTCATCACCCTGTTGCACATGCCATGGCACCATATTGAATGGTGTCAAATGTCCATACACGCAACGTTCCAAAGCAGAACAATATACGCTTCCTCGAAACAGCTCCCCTCTCTCTTCTCACCACCCTCACTCACCGGTGCGACCGCAGGTTGGCATCCAGCTTGGTATAGAGCACGTGCTGCGAGTCTGCCGCCCAATCCACCGTCGCCACCGCTGGGATGGGCGTGCACAATAGGCGCGCGGCGAAGGGCGGAGAGTGGATGAGGGGCTTGGAAGGGCGCACGTGTGAGGAGAGGGGTCGGGAGTGGAGGGATGGTGGAGAGGAGGGGAGGTGGAGGAGGAAGAGCGTGGGGGACTCGGAGGGCGAGAGGTCGAGGAGCAGTGCGAGGAGGGCGTGGCAGCGACTGACCTTGCACTCCACTAGCCTCACGTACCCTGGTGCAAAGCGGTGGGGTAGGATGGGGTGTGGTGCGGTGGGGAGGAGTGGAGTGAATAGGAGGACCTGAGTAACGAGGGTGTCACACTGAGTGAGGCAGGGAGGTGGGGGAAGCATGTGAAGGCTGAAGCGATTGGAGCCAGGGGAGTGTGGGAATGGGGCCAGACAAGCAAGGGTGGGTGAAACATAAGCAGGCAGGCAGTAGCAGGGTGTGCAGAGGCAGCAGGGGGTGCAGTGCAGGGCGAGAGGCATCACCATAATAGTCTGCCAGCTCGTTCAGATCCGCCAACACCTGCTCCCCTCGCTCCTCCACCCCTCCCTCCTCCGCCCTTTGCTCCCCCGCCACCCCTTGCTGCCCCATCTGCTCCCCCATTCGATCCGCCCTTCCCTCACCCCTCCCTCCCTGCCACCCTCCCCCATCACTCTCTGCTGTGTGCGCCCCCTCCCCCGTGTGCATGGCAGCGGGCCAGCGGAAGAGCACCGGCAGCTCCTGCCCGTCTGGCACCCGTGCTCCGTACAGCCTGGTGGGTGGGGGAGGGGGGGGGGAGTGGGGATAGAGGAGAAGCAAGGACCTGTGCAATGTGGTGGTGGGGAGGGGGGCACAGGAGTTGTATGGAGTGAAAAAGGGTTCGGATGATGGGCACGGGTGCGGCAGGGGAATTAGACTAGGGAACAAGCAACAAGTGTCCCACCCACTCACCCACCCATGTATCCACCATCCCTCACATGCACCTACCAGGGGCCACAGGGTTCAGGAGGCCCATGCGAGGGCGGCGGCATGCTCTCCTCCATCTCCCCCACCACCTCGCGCTGCCACTCCCCCATCGTCCGCCCCCCACCGGCTCGGGTGCGCATGAGGGCGCGCAGGTAGGCGCGCTCGTGCTGCAGGTGGCGGCGAATGCGGGGGGAGGCCACATCGTGCATCCAACTGATGCATGGGGGGCCCGTGGGGGGCATGGGGGAACGAGGGGTGCCCATGGGGGGCATGGGGTGGCATGGGGGAAGTTGAGTGCAGTGCTTCATGGCCGCGTTTCTGAAATCTTTCAAGAAAAGCACCCAATGCGAAGCGCCCCGCACCTGTACCAATCGACCCAGCTCTCCCCGTGCAGCTCCATCGTCGCCTTCTCCCTCCTCGCCTCGGGCGCACCACCGCTGCGCGCGCCTCCCTCCTTCCCCCGCTCGCCCCACCCCAACCACCGCGCTATCTGCAATCCGCGCCTCCCCACACCCGCATTCCCCCCCTCCCCGCTCACCGTTCCCCTCTCCCGGCACGCCGGCCCCCCTCCCCCGACGATCACCCCCCGCGGCTCCCTAAGCGGATGCGTTGTTTCCGCGCCCCAAGCCCCCAAGTTTCCGCTCCGCCAACACCTGCCAAGCGCCTCCGCCGAGACGCCCTCCTTCCGAGTGAGAAGGCGAAAGAGCGGCGGAAAATCGCGCCCCATGCGCGCATCAGCGGCGGGGCCTCCCCCCTCCCGCGGCAGCATTCTTGGGAATTCCGCATGGGGCAGCCTGGGGAGGAGGCGCAAGAATCTCCCCCCATGCATGCTCGCGCAGCACTATGGGCGCTGTTGGCGGGACGCGCTTGGGTGGGCCTGGGGAGGAGGCGCAAGAATCTCCGTGTGCGCGAAAGAGGAGGCGATGGAGGGGAGATGCTGAATGGATGATTCGCTATTGAGCGATGCTGATCGTCTGCAACGATAGCTAAATGTGTATTTGGTTTTGGGAGAAAATACAACATTTGCTTTCTATTGAGAGATGGAGTTGTCTTGATTTGCAGCGAACTAAAAAGGTTGATCCCGATCAACCATGTGCAAAATCGCGTATGGGGAGCTGTGTGAATGGTAGGTGAGAAGGTCAGTACCACTCTCATCACTCTCACTTGTAGACTGAAGACGCGGTGAAAGTAGACGATCGATCGTCAGTAGCGATCGATGTGCGGATCGGTTACCCTATTAACTTTGTTGTAACCATGCTACAGTACGCTTTCTGGCCAAAATTTCTGTACAGTGTGAGAATGCGACTGATCACTGTTCGCGGGAAATCTGTCAATTTTCAGCCGCGATCGTTACAACGTCGCGGTCGCCACGATTCGCCAAACGATCTGCCCACTCGATTGTGGGGATCCATATATGCAGACGATCCTGCGATATTTGCACTTTCAACGCGTCCTGAGTAGCACGTCAGCATACACTCCATCTTTCGTCATCACATGCCCCACTCCACGTCAGCTCACGATGGTCCGCGCGTCAGCAGCAAATCCCCCAGAGCGGGGGAGGGGAGCAGCACCGTTCTACAGCCAACACCTAACACAATGGACGGAACTTGAGCTACTGCATTCTAGCTTCAAGACTTGGCTGCATACGAGTGCAGAAAGGTTACTACTAGTCCGCTCCGCCGCAGGCATTCTGCCACCAGAGCATTGCCATACGACGCTGCCTAGCGATGGAAGGAACCGTTCGGTCCGGCTCGGATTTCGATATAGTCTCGTTCGTTAGAGGCGTGCGGGCGGAGTGGGAGAGCGGCAATGTGGCGCGCCAGTGGCGGGAGAATCTTTCGCGCCACGTGGACGGCCTTCAGCGCCGCCTCCCGCAATTTCCGCTGCCGATCGTTGCGCGCCAAGAGCGCGGGGACCCGGCTTCCGCGAATGGCGCGGAGCGCCCGCCGGGACTCAAGGATGTGGGGGTGCGCGCGACGGGGGGCGCGCGTTCAGGCGGAGCGCAAGGGGGAGGAGCGGAGGGAAACGACTCGCGGGGGGACGAGGACGGCGCGGAAACGTGGAGAAACAACGTGGGTGCGCCTACTGGCGCAGTCGCGCAGGCGGGGCAAGTGCGGAGCAGCAAGGCGGGGGGGCCGAGCGGGCGGAAGTGGGGGCGCGAGACGGTGAAGCAGCGCATGGAGCGGTGGCGCCGCGAGCGGGAGCTGATGATGATGCGCGCGGCGGAGGAGGGGAGGCGGAGGGAGGCGGAGGCGGAGGGGGAAGGGGAAGGGGAGGGGCCGCGGGAAGTGGCGGTGGAGGAGCTGTATGTGGCGCGCAGCAGACACTACACACCCAACGTCCTCACCTTCGGGTATGTCTCGCCCCATACCCCCTCCCATGTTCTCACAAGTCGTGCGCAGCAGACACTACACACCCAATGCACCCAATGCACCCCCAATGCCGCCTTTTTGCCCCCCTAAGGTTCCCATTCTGCTCCCCCAGTGACCCCATTCTGCATCCCCAATGGACAGTGCGCCCCCTCAGTGCTCCCACTCTCCCTTCCTCCCAGTCTACCCAACCACTGACCCAGACTCTTCCCTCCTCTCCCACACCATCACCCCCACTGCCCCCCTCTTTCTCCCACACCACTGGACCCCAGTGTCCCCCATTGCCCCAATGCCGCCCAATATTCCCCCCACCAGCTACTCCTTCAAGCGCTGGGCGGAATACTGGGCGCTGCTTTCCATACGAGAGCTTTACCCTTGCCTGTTTTGAAACGCTTCAAAGCGTTCCACTGCCCCCCCCCACACACTGCCCGCCACCTTAATTCTTCCCCCCTCCCCCTTATTGACTGACCCCCCACTGCCCGTTGCAGGTATTTATTCAAGCAGTGGACGGAGTACTGGTGTCCACAGGCGAGCTTCAACTTGGCCTGCCATTTGTGACAGCGCATAACCTTGCCACTGCGCTGTCCCCCCTCCCCCTCTATCCCCCCACCAGCTACTCGTTCAAGCAGTGGATGCAGTACTTACTGGCCGCTGCTCTCAACAGGGGGCCTCGTTCTTGGACTCAAAGCCTCCACTTGCTCCCACTTGGCCCTCAATACCCCCCCTTTTCCCCCCACTAGCTATTCATTCAAGGAATGGACGGAGTACTGGGCGCTGCTCTCCACAGGCGAGCTTCAACTTGGCCTGCCATTTGTGGCAGCGCATAACCTTGCAACTGCGCTGTTCCCCTCCGTCACTGCCCTCCCTTCAGCTATTCATTCAAGGAATGGACGGAGTACTGGGCGCTGCTCTCCACAGGCGAGCTCTACCTCGGCCTGCCCCACGGGGACCCGCGCCACTTCGACTTCCACCACGACCGCCGCACCAACCCGCACCGCTTCGTACCGCTCTCGCACGCCCACGGCCCGGCGCACGAGTTTGAGTATGGCGGGTGCCAGGTGGCGCTGGCGCCAGGTCAGCAGGAGGTGCGGGTGGGCGGCGGCGACGTGGTGTTTAAGAGGGTACAGCCGTGCGAGGCGGAGGAGGGGTGTAGGTTGGAGGGGAGGTTTGTTCACGCGGCGGCTCGAGACTTTGTCGATGCAGCAGAGGCTTCAGGCGTGCATGGTGGGACGACCGTGACTTTCCGGGGAGATGGGACGTTCAGTGTGCAGGGCGCGACAGGGATATTGCCGTGTAAGGCAGGGGGGATGGGCGTGGGGGAGGGCGCAGGGATGGGGGTGGGGAGAGTGGGAGGGTTAGAGGGGAGGGATGGGGAGGTGGATGATGAAGAAAGGGAGGGGAGGGGGGAGTATGAGATAAGGGGGAATGGCATAGAGTTGAGGTATGAAGGGGGGCGAGTGGAGGATGCTTTCTTCTTTGAGTACCCGGGGTCAGGTGGCAGTGAGGTGAACATCAACGGTACGACATATCACAGAGTGGTGGAGCAGGGTGGGGAGGAGTGATGCAGGTTCTGAGTTTAGACCAGACACAGCTCAGTGAGGTGAACATCAACGGCACGATGTACCATAGAGTGGTGGAGCAGGGTGGGGAGGAGTGATGCAGAGAAGAGGGGGGGGGCTGTAGGGGGAGGGGTTGGGGGGATTGGGCAGGAGGGGGGGAGAGTGGCGAAGCGGTAGAGGTACCGTAACTAGTTTCTGCATGAAGGATGGAGGGCTGTGCGTTGAGCATCTTGGGAAAATGGAACCCATGTGTATGCCATCTGTGAATGGCAGGTTTAGCACTCTCTCCATACCATACTCTCCATAAGTGTAGGCCTTGTATTTATAAGGTTGTGGTAGGCGGCTTGACTGGCAGCTGCGGCAGAAGTTACAGGAGGCAAGGAATGTTTGTTTCAGCCTGCACCAGCCACCAATTTTGCTGTGTTGTTAACATTGAAACAAGCACCAAGCATGTCAAACGGTAGTTTGAACTCCACCTGCGTCTGGTGCCACCGGGCCAGCCTGTTCTGTCTGTATTGGCACACCCCTCTCCCGCTGCACCACCTCTGTTTCCTTCACCTGCACTTGCCCTGCCTGTGCTCCCACCTGTGCTCGTGGGGCCTCTGTCTTGGCCTGCCCCTGCGCAGCACCTGTGTTGACCTGCGCTTGAGATGCCTGCCCTTGACCTGCCTGCCTTTGTGCTACCGCCCCCTGCCCTTGCTTGGCCCCCTCGTGTCCTTGACCCGCTTCCACCTGTTTTGGAGCTGAGGGTGCTATGGGAGGCGGGGCCCGCACGTTGCACGAGTTGCACGGGTACGGGCAGTCTACCAGCGCCGCCTCAAACCCCCCCGTGCCACCGCTGCTACTGCCTTGTGCGCCTGTGGTATTGTGCACAGCTCGCAGCCATTGGCCCACAGCGTGCATCAGAGTCTGCAGGGGAGGCATGGGGTGGCACAGCGGAGAGGGCGCGAAGAGAGGAGGAAAGAGGCACAGTGTTCAGGCGTTTGAGTGGGTGAAAGGAGGACAGCGAGGGACATTCCCGAAGTGTGAGTGAGTGAGGGCATGAGAATCGGCAGGGCATGAGAATCGGTGAGGCAAGGCCACAGCAGATATGCGAGTTGGGAGAGGAGGAACGAGATGGCAGTCCCAAGTGGTGTGAGCAGGCATCAAAGAAACAGAAACACATGCCGAGAAGTGAGAGGAGGAAACGGGCAGGTGGACAGGTGGGTGTGACGGGTGAGTGGTGGTGAGCGAGGAGGAACCACAAGGTGAAGCGGAGAGGGAGGGGCAGGAGAGGGCGGGGAGTTTAGGGTGGGAAGGGGAGAAGGGGGAGGATGGGTGGGTGGGACCTGGTTGAGCACGGTGAGTCGCAGCCAGTGGTCCTCATAGTGGCTTGTGCAGTGGGTCAGGCACGAGAACAGAAACACCCCGTGCCGCTGCTGCACACCCCTTTGCCCCGCTCCCGCTCCTCTTCCCTCACCTGGTTGAGCACGGTGAGTCGCAGCCAGTGGTCCTCATAGTGGCTTGTGCAGTGGGTCAGGCACGAGAACAGAAACACCCCGTGCTGCTGCTGCTCCCGCTGCACATCCCCTTGCCCTCCCCCGCCTCCCTCTGCCTCTGCCCCTGCTGTGGGTGACAGGAGCGGTGCCACAGTGGCTGTGACTGTGTCCCGCACTCCTGGGAAGATGGGGTGAGGAAGAGGGGTGAGGGGAGAGAGGGCATGGCACATGGTAGAGTGAAACGATTGGGATGACAAACGGATATGTTGAGGAGAAGAAACGGGAAGGCAAATAATAGAAAGAGAGGGAACACGGCAGTTTCAGATGGCTGCGTAACACGCAATGGTGGCTGCAGCATCACCTTGCAAGGTGGCGAGCTGGGATTGGTTGCACGTGTGCAGCTTCCTCAAGCAGCTGGCGATGAGCTCGCCTGACGGGTCCGCCTCTGGTGGGGCCAGTGCGTGCCGCAACTGAGCGCAGCACAAGGGTGGGGGAAGTGAGGGGATGTGGTTCATAGCGCAGGAAATGGGTGAGAGGAACAGTGAGGAGGGCTGATAGAGTGGAGAAAGGAGGGGAGAGGGTTGGGAAGAAAGGAGGGGGCAATACCAATGGGGGGATGCATGAGATGCGGGAGGGGGAAGTGGCCATCTAAGCCGTTCAGAGCTAAACGCACGTCAAGGATGCCTGATGTGGTTGCAGAACGATGATCCAAAGGGGGGTCAATGCAGGCGTGGCTATGAGCAACTCCAAAAGCGCGCTGAGAGATGATGCCCAGGGCATAGTTGAAAGAAACGAGGTGGTGGCGTACCAACCAGAGGTCGTAGTTGCTGTTGATGATGAACGTGGGTGTCCTAAGGAGAGGTAGTAGCTGCGCTGACATGAAACACTGTCACGTGGCACAGCACACAGCACACAGCACAGGGTAGGGTATGCATACGGCTAGGATGATGGTTTCACATAGCATGGCGCGTGTGGTAGCAGGTAGAGACTTAGACTCGTATGCACCACAGGTGTTAGCAGCACAGGTGATAATAGCAGCAGAGGTGATAGCAGCAGAAGTGATAGCAGCAGAGGTGATAGCAGCAGAGGTGTTAGCAGCAGAGGTGATAGCAGCAGAAGTGATAGCAGCAGAGGTGATAGGAGCAGAGCTTACCTGATAGTGGTCTCCAGGTGGACGAGAGGAGACGCAGGAGGCGGGAAGACTGCCAGTCACATTCTGCCACGTGTGCAGCACAGCACAGAAGCACAGCGAGGCATGGTGAGGCTATGATGACACTTATTGTGATGTGATGTGGTGGCACATGTGACTAAGAGTCCACTATGCAAAGGAATCAGAAGGGGGAGAAGACCACACGCACATGGATGGCGAGCACACGCACATGGATGGCGAGCACACGCACATGGATGGCGAGCACACGCACATGGATGGCGAGCACACGCACATGGATGGCGAGCACACGCACATGGATGGCGAGCACGGAGCGGAAGAGCGTCTGAGCCGCCCTGCCACCACTGATGTCTGGACTGTGGCACAGGCGGGAGCAGCAGAGGGGTGGGGATGAGAGAACAAAGGCATGCCGCGTTCCATGGCATGGGATGGTACAAACAAACAGAGGTCCAGCGGTATGGGATTGCTGATGTGAAGGCGCATTAAGCAGGAGTGAGGTCTGGGCGAGGGAGTGGGTGCGTGAGTGTGGGGAGGAAGCGGCTCACATGTCAAGAAAGAGGCCCGAGTCTGCAAGGCACTGCACGGACGCGGAGGGGGGCATGTGTGCGTGGCGGATGTAGTCACAGTGCAGATACACCACCAGGGCGCCAGCTGAACACCCCGATATGAGCACCTGGCACGGCCAAGAGGATAGAAAGTGAATAGGCTTATGAGGGACAGGGGTTGGGAGGAGAGAGGCATGTGTGTGTGGCGGATGTAGTCGCAGTGCAGATACACCACCAGTGCGCCCGCTGAGCACCCCGATACAAGCACGTGGTGCAGCCACGGGAATTCAAAGTCCAATGAGGGACAGGGATTGGGAGTGACGGGAGGCACAGGTTGGACATGGCTGGTTGGGAATGGTACATGGGCAGCATGAGGTGCAGCAAGGGAGTGCAAGTGGTGGTGTGGGGCAGCGTGGGTAGTGACTGAGGCCTGTTGCAGCGATGCCATCACCCACTGCCCTTGGCTTCCACAGCACTCTCCTGCCATCCCACACCCGCTCTGCACTGCCCTATACGCAACCTCTCTGCCCCACCTGCTGCTCACCCCTCACTCGCTGTGCGGTGCCCATGTGGAATCTGGTTGTGAGGTGTGTAAGAAGAAATTCGAGGATGCGCCGCGTTTTGAATTGTCTCAAACCTCTCCCATACCTGCTGCTCACACCTCACCCGCTGTGCCGTGCCCATGTGGAATCGTGTTGTGAGGTGTGCGAAGAGGAAGTCGAGGATGCGCCGCGTTTTGAAATGTCTCAAAACTTTCCCATGCCCACTGCTCACACCTCACCCGCTGTGCCGTGCCCATGTGGAATCTGATTGTGAGGTGCGCGAGGAGAAAGTCGAGAATGCGCCGCCCGCGAGAGTAGAGCGGCACTCCCTGGGGAGGGGGGAGAGGAGGAAGAGGGGTGTTCGAGGGGGTGAGGGATGGAACGATGCAGGGTGGAATGGAGAGGATGTGCATGGATGCATGGCCTGACCCTGTCGGATGAGCCCATGAGAACCTGCGGCATGAAGTTATGGCATGAATATGAACTTATAAAATAATGTCATGCACTGCAGGGCAGGCTGTCAGACTCAAGGCACAGAATCGCCCCTTCCCTATTTTGAAAGAGCAAGTATCAGTGTGCGCCTCACCTCAAAGACCAGTGGGTCCTGCCTGTCGCCAGAGAAAGACGCACCATCGCAGTATGGGAAGATGACCAGGTTCCAGTCATGCATATCTGCACAAACGTTCCATGGCATGGGGCGTGGTTGACACGACACACGGCTTGCTCCTGCACCAGCCTTGGCGGCGGTAACTGCAGTGGCTGACATGCCACAGCAAGCATGTCTATCTTCTACTGACCATGCTTGCTGTCAGCACAGGCAGCACGTTCGGAAGGCGGTGGAGTTGCCCCACAGGAAGGAGCTGAGCGTGCCTTGAAGCCCAGAGGCAAGAGCAAGCGGCATCAGAAGGGCTCGCTGCGGCCTAGCCTACCTGGGTTGACGTCGCTCTGGGCGCTGAGAATGCCGGGTGTGGGCAGCACGTCAGGGAAGTGGTTGGAGCTGCCCCACAGCGACGAGCTGCGGTTGTAACAGTCCCAGGGGGACGTGCACCATGCTCCCGACTGCACCGGGGGAGATAGGGATGGGAGGCGTGGTAGGGCTGTGGGTGGACCGCGGGGGAAACGCGGCGAGATGGCATGACATGTGATAACACAGAACAAAACGAGGAGGCATGTCGTGTGCCAAGTTTGCAATGGCACAAGAACGTTGTTTGCATGACTGCATGTCTGCATGTCTGCATGTGCGCATGTCGGCGTGACTGCATGACATGACTATTTGCATGTCCGCGCGCCTGCCTGTCTCCATGTCCGCACTCTAACATGTCTCCATCTACACGCTCATAAATCTCACCCGGAAGTTGAGCAGCCATTTGTTAGCGCCGCTGCCATGGCCTCGGCGGTAGTAGAAGCCGGGCGCGGACCCGTCCAGGCACACTGCCAGTGCCACGTGGTCGGGGGAGGGATGAGGCGGAATGACACAGATTTACCATGAGCACGCGTAGTATTGGACGTGAGATGCGGTGTGATGGGTATGGACGACAGAGAACCAACGCACACGGCTTCTGACAAAACCAGTCGTTTTGAATGCTACAGCGTGGATGCCTGATTGCAACAACGATGCGCTCTGAATGCGGCTTCAGCGTTCTGATTGCTGGACCAGGGAGAGGGACGAAGCGAATCGTTTATTGATGGCCGCAAACTGATAAGTCTCAATCAACTCTTCCACTCCAAGCCCCCTCGTGTCTCACGCCGTCTCATGACTGGCACTAAAGCGCATCTCACTGCCTCGCACGCCATTATCTCACACCTTAGTCCCACTCCTCACCCGCGCCGTGCTTCTTTGCCTCTTCGACGATAAACAGCCGCAGTGTCCTTTCTCGCGCTGTTTCGTCCTCTACTACCGCACGACGCGCCGCTCCTGGCGGCGGCGTGACAACTGCGCGTCGTGAATTCGGGGTTCCACCGTCACGAATTGTGACTCTATCGGCGCCATCAGTGACGGTGATTCTACCAAATGTCGCGCTCGCGACGAGGAGCGATAGCAGAAGCGTGGTGAAGAATGGTATGTTCGACACCAATGAACTGCAAGGTACCATAGTTTCAATGCTTTCTAAGGTACTGACATCTGACCATTCAGGAGCGCTAGGAATTCGAGCAGGTACAGCATTAGGAATTGGAGCAGCTAGAACCTGGGATCCCCTGTGCTTTTTGCACTTCACCTCAGGGCGGCCCTCAAAAATTTCGGCAGCTCAAGCCCAAAAGGAGGTAATGTACACTTTATTAGGATTTGAATAAGCGCCACTCGTAAATACATTAGAAAGTGCAGACACCACTTCCAGCATGGAAGAAGGCCAAATCAGTTCAATCCGTTGCTTCTCCTTTGCCTTTACCTATCAGCTGAAAACAATTAGACGCTATGCCCTCCATCTAAACGAATTTGGCTTACCATCATGAGTGTGGTCTTGCTGCTACATGGTGGCTCTTTCTCTATACATGTTTGCTATGTGCATGCACAGTTGGATGTCCCTTCCGTCCCCCCACCCACCCCATCCCTGAAACATCGTCCACCGCTTCTCCTCCTCGCGTTCCACAACAGGAGCAGAGGCATTCACCATCATCCAATGGTCCTCATCCAACAACTGCACCTTCTCTATCCCATCCTCTCCTATACTACACCCCGCACTCTTCTCCTCCTTCTTGCCCTCCTCCCCATCCTTCTCGCTCCCTTCCCCACCACTCCCTTTCACAGCAGCAGCTGCACTAGTGTTACTCTTGCCCTGCGAGTCCCCCTGCCCTGAGTGCAGCCCACAGGACCCCACGTGGTGGGCGCTGGCGCGGGACCAGCGCAGCGACCACGAGGAGGGCAGGCGGCGCAGCACGGACGACCAGAGGGTCAGGTCCCAGTTGTAGTCGTCGTACAGGCAGAACGGCTGGGGGATGCGGGGTGTGGGGCGGTTGGCAGGGATAGGGTGGTTGAGTGGCAGAAATGGGGTGGGTAGTTGGCAGGGATAGGGTGACTGGCAGAGAAGAATCAGGGGTCCTTCATAGCAGAACAAAAAGCTAAGAGAGGATGGTGACTGAGAACAAACAAACCACTTGGCCTTATGATTGGGGCTCCGTCTCACCTTGGCCTGCGCGTGAATGAGCTCCCACACGCTGCGGTTGAACGCATACCCCACATTGCCCATGCGCTCCGCTGAAAACACCCCCGGCTCGTCGTCCTGTATGGAGACCACATCGGAGGGCGCGAGGTTGGCGGCGATGCAGTGGGGGCAGCGCGCGTGCTTGGCGTGGAGGAGCGCGCGCAGGTGGCGCAGGGCGTTGGGGAAGAGCAGATGGTCCTCCTCCACCCACACCACGTGCCCTCCATACCCCCGCGTCTCCTCCACGCCCCCCCACACCGCGTTCATCGCCCACCACCAGTGGTGCTGCTCACACGCGGACAGCCAAGGGATGCAGCAGGGGAGTGGTGAACATGGCATGGAGAGAGCGGTCGAGGGAGAAGGGATGACGGAGAGGAGGCAGAGTGAGCACGCAGAGCAGCCAATTAACCACCTCCGCTCACCTTGAGAGACAGCCTCCGCGGTTCCCTGAACGACCCGTATTGGTCCGCCTGCCCCGTACATTCTCCCCCTCCCGTGGCATCGTGCGCGCTCCCCTGGCAGTCGGCGGGGGAGGCGGCGGGGAAGGAGGCGCTGAAGAGGTGCGGAGAGAGCGGGAAGTAGAGCTGCTTGACGGCGCAGAACGTGATTCCGCGCACCAGCGCGTGCATCTCGGGGTAGTACCCGTCGTGGCTGCGCGGGGAAAGAGGAAGGGAGGGAGAAAATATCAGGGAAGGGGGGTATATGAGGGGAAAGGGGAAGGGGCGAACTTCAGGGGAAGGGGAAGGGCGAGAGTTCATGGGCGTGGGGAACGACATGTCCAAGGCGGAGCACAGTAAGCTGTTTGACGTGGGGAATGGTGGCGGAGCGGACGACGAGGCATAACCGCACCTGACGATGAGCAGCGTGTCTTGAATGCCTTCCACCTTGCTCAGCGCCTCCAGCGTGCGTCGCAGGTACGCCGGCCGGTTGTGCACCAGCAGCACCATCACCACATCCGAGTCGCTCAACCGTTTCTTCCGCGGGCCTCGCGATCCGGTTACGTTACTATCACTACTGCTACCAGCAGTAGCAGTGATACTGCTAGCGCGCTTCCCTCTCGCACGTCGCCGCACTTGCGCGCGAAGCTTCGCCAGCAGCCCCATCCCGCCGCCGCTCTTCTCCGCGTTTCCCGCCGCCACGGGCGCTCTCGCCGGCCGGCGATTCCACTCCTCGAGACGCCGAGAGAGCGGCGAAGAAGGCGGCCACGGCTCGTGCGGGTTCATGCGACGCCACGTGTCGAAGAACGATTGGGCTTCGCGTTCCTTCCTGACGTTTAACAGGTCCAGCAGTCTAGCACCCGCGCGATCGTAACTCTCCTCCGCCTTCAAATCCATTTTCTCCACCTCATCCCGCATCGACTTCAGCTTCTCCTCCATTTCTAAGTCTTCGCGATTCCGATCTTCCGTCGTGGCGCGAAACGTTGATCCTCCGCGAAATGCGGCGTTCAGCGCCGCGAATCCACTTCGGAACAGCTCCTGGTTGAGATTACCGGGAGGTTCGCGTCTACTAGAAACGAGCCACGTGCCATCTGCTACCGCCACGTCATCAGATTCTGCCAGCTCTATTCCTAGTTTCGGAGCGGAATAGCGAAACAAGGGCCATATTAGACGCGGCACGCGCGCGAGCCACCGGCGAGTTCGCAGCTTCGCTAACTTCTCGTCGATGATTCGCAACAAATCGCCTCGCCTCATCCACTCGTCTACAGTCTCGCGTGCGTCGCTCGTATCGCCACTTTCGTCGCTCATGTCGCCAGGATCCTCGGGTGAGTCAGAGTCCTTCGCGACAACCACTTCATTCGTCACAGGGGGGTTCCAAGCTTGCGGGAGGAAGCGAGCCGGGAGGAGAGTTACGCGGCATGGAAAAGCGCGAGCGCGAGGAGCGCTTGCGCGAGGAGCAGCAGGAGGAGGCACGAGGAGGTGCATGCGGGGGAAACATAGCGCCGATAGTGCCGCGGAGAGATGAGCCCGCCTAGGTTGTGCGCGTTAACGGAAGGATGAACGGCGATTAAAGGCCTAGCGAGAGCTGCCGTGCGAAGCGAGCCGAGTTGGCTGGGAATAAGGCGAGCAAGGAACGACATGAGTGGCGAGAGGATGCGCTGCTGCCAGCGCACGAGCTGTCTACTGAGCTTTCTAGTAAGCCAAGTCTTCAACAAAAGGCTTTTCGTAGAATATAAAATGGCTCGCGTTTGCTGCGTTGACGTGATGCTTGTTTGGTGGTCAGTGGTGTGATGGCAGCGAGCACCCAAGAGCAGCAGCAGGAACATTGGCTGGGAGTGACTGTTCGATGAAACGTGAAACAGGTCGCGGAGTGGAGAGAAATGGAGAGGAGTGGAGAGTGATAAAGGCTACATCACAGGGACTGGGGTGGGGAGGGGACATGACAGCCGCTTGAGTGACTGCCTGGCCGCCACACAATAACCCTCCCTGCTGAAATTTGTGTCTGCTCTGCTCGTTTTCTGTGAAACGCGCAGTTCGCCGTTGAATGCGATGTGACGGGATGACGCGACTCGAATTTCCTCAATCCGACGGCGTAGAGGAGATTGATGGCGACTGATTTCGGGACATATGCATTCCCGCGTGCTTTACAATCGGTGGGGGCGAAACGCGCGAACAGAGGCGCGATGATAGGCCTTCCAGTTGAACCGATATGTGCATTTTCTGATCATCCATGACACGCAGAATCTGTTTCGGAAAAAATGACACACATGGAACTCTCAAGAAGTGTACATCTTAGATATGTAAATGCATAACTTTATGTCACGCCCATCACCCCATCCACCCCAACCTCTAAAAGAGCTAGGCGTGATTTTGACACTCCTAGGAATCAACGGAGCTGAACCATTTATGGACATCCTTGTATCTTCAGTTGTAATTACAACCTCCTCACCATCATCATTATGATTCCACCAAGATTGGTTCTTTACGCAGTTGCTGGTCTTCTGCCCCCTGCCTGAGTGAAATCCACAATTGCCGAAGTGTCTTGCACTTGTTCTCGACCAGCGAATAGAAGAGGCATTCGGCAACCGCTTTAACACAGAGCCCGACATTGTAATATCCCAATTGTAATCATCGAAGTAGCAGAATGCCTGCGTGTGGAGTGGACACACAGAGAGGTGCTGAGTTTATACTAGCACCAGCAACAGAGACAAATCGTGAAGGATTGTGATACACGAGACTTCAAGAAGAGGGATCGCATACCTCTGCTTGTTTGTGAATCAAATCCCACACAGTGCGGTTGAAGCAGTACCCGATGTTCCCCATGGTCTCCACAGAGAACGACCGCGGCCCACTGTCCTGCCACTCATGCACGTCTGAGGGCGCGAGGTTGGCGGCGATGCAGTGGGGGCAGCGCGCGTGCTTGGCGTGGAGGAGCGCGCGCAGGTGGCGCAGGGCGTTGGGGAAGAGCAGATGGTCCTCCTCCACCCACACCACGTGCCCTCCATACCCCCGCGTCTCCTCCACGCCCCCCCACACCGCGTTCATCGCCCACCACCAGTGGTGCTGCAATGGGGTAAGGGAGTGGGGGGCAAACGAGGGAGAGAGAGCCTGTTAGGAAGCAGGTAACATCAAATACAGAATCGAAGCAGAGAATTGTGGTGACCAATCTCACCTTGAGAGATATTATCCGAGGGTCCCTGAACCTTCCAAACTGATCCGCCTGTCCACTGCAATTGCCTACCCACTCCTTCCCTACTTTCGGTCCCTCTCCTCCTCCTCCACCATCCACTTCGTCACCTTCTGCTTCCCCCCAAGCGGCCTCACTCCTAGGGAGCCGGCCTTGGCAGTCACTAGGGGAAGCTGCAGGGAAGGTGCCGTTGAAGAGGTGAGGGGAGAAGGGGAAGTAGATCTGCTTCACGGGGCAGAAGTCAATCGCCCTCACCATGACGTCCATCTTGGGGTAGTACCCATCATGGCTGCATGATGGAGAGAGGGAGCATGTGGGGAAGAAGATGAAGCATGTGGGGAAGAAGATAAGGCATGTGAGATGAGGCTGTAATGGAATGGCACAACAGCGGGAAATCCATGTGACACAGAGAGAAGCAGCATGCTCAGGAATAAATAAGTTTTATTCGAAGAAATGACTCGCACACACCTCACAATGACCACCTGCACTCACCTTACAATGAGCAATTGCATTCACCTTACAATGAGAATGACTAACACGCACCTTACAATGAGCAGCACATCTTGAATGCCTTCCACGCGTCGCATGGCTGCGAGCGTCCGTCTGAGATACGCGGGCCGGTTGTGCACCAACAGCACCATCACGATCTGATCGTCCCCAAGCCGCGTCTTGCTCCACGCTTGAGCGTCCTCTGCTCTTCGCTCATTGGCTGCGGAATCGTCACTCCGCCGGAACAGCTTGCGCGCGTCCCGGCTTGGTTTCCGCGGAATGCGCGGAGGCAGCTTATTCCTTTCGGCGAGGCCAGAGGAAATCGTATTCTGGGGCGGCCATGTCACCTGGGGGTTTGCGCGACGCCATGCATCGAAAAATGCATTTGACTCTTGCTGTTTCTGCTGCCTTTCGAAGTCTAGAAGCTTCATCTGAAGCGCGTCGAGCTCGGATTGGTTCACATTGGTCATGGCGGCGATAGCGGCGCGAACCTCTAAGAGAAACTCACGCTTCGCAGGCAGATCCACTGGTGCTACGGAAGCTGAACGAGTCTCATTAGCCATCAGCGGGTCTGCTTCGCGAGCAATGGAGGTATTCCCTCTTACTAGCGTCGCATGGTTTCCGTCAGCCCATGCGACAAATGCGACCTTTTGCGAACACGATTTTCCCGAGTCGTCGTGCCGCAGCTCGTCGTCGATGCGTCGCAGCATATCGCTGCGCGCTGTCGAGAGCACCTCGCGGCGTGCGAGCTCTTCCAGAGAGAAGAGCTGCGGGTTCATGAATGCGTCGACTGCTTGTGCCTCAGGGAATGCCGATCCGCCGCTTTCCTCCTCTACCTCTCTCGGCACGCTTCCCCCTTCCGTGAAATCCGAGGAATTCGAATCGCCGATATCGTATCGCGAAGGGAGAAAGACGAGGTCGTCTGTGGTCAAGTCAATCTTCGGGCGTAGTAACGCCGGGAGAGGAAGGAGGTTGAAGAAGAGAACGGCGATGACGGTGTGGACGACGAGAAGGCACGCGATCGCGTTTCGCGCAGCGGTGATGGTGCGATGGCTGCGGGGAACGAGCGACGCCAGATGAGCCACGGTAGCCATGGGACCCCCGTTTCACTACCATACCACAATGCTTGTACGCGAAACGAACCACGCTGGACTTGACACCACAGGCATACCCTAGATATTGGATAATGACATGACTTCAGCGAAACGGTGAAAAACAGGTGATTTGGCGAGTACTGCGGGCATCCCGTGGGGAAGTTCTGTACCAGACTTTCTGCTGTGGCTGGTGAATAGGAGAAAAGGGTGAAGTCGTGGAGGGATCGAGGCTGTGGGGAAATCAAGGTTGAGGAGCAGAGTCGAGGCTTGATGAATCAATGGAGGTTGTAGAAAAAGCGACGGGGGTAGGCAACAGGGCTTTTTGGGTTGCATAGCAACCCTGTATATTTGGTTTCACATTTTGGGGATATCGCTTCAAAAGTGATTTTCAAGCACTTTTTGAGGACCTGTTTGAACAGTGTTTTGACACCCTGTTCAAAAGAATACTGTACCTCAAATAGTGGATAAAAACCACTCATGAAGTTGACATCTAAAATGTGAAACCAAATACGACATATTGAAACCATGTATTTTTTTCGACCGTCCCAGCTCGTCGATTAATACGGCGGATGGTACGATCGAACATGGCATCAACATGAACCAAGGCAATTTTACAAATGCACAAGGTACATAAAGTGGGGTGTGTATGCTTCAAGGTGAATGTTATAATGTATCAATGTAGCAACGGAGATTGATGGGGTCGTTGAAACAGCGAAAACCCGCTGCCCCAACGACGATGACAACCTCAGTTGCATACACGATGCATTGTAACACCGCCCTTGAAACACACACATCTCACAGTCACAAAATGCAAACGCACAAAAATGTATAACATAACGTGAGGATGTGAACCAGGGCCTGTGCTATGATTTAGGGCACCCTGAGCCCTCAGGGCAACTTTTGAAAACTCTCCAAAATGCCCTGATTTTTCAGGGCAAAAATTCCTCGCAATCCTGAAGTTTCAGGGCACCAGCAGAAATTCATCCGGATGTTTCAGGGCAAAAGAATACAAGACACTAGAGTGGAGGGGAAGCCATGAGAGGAGCAGGTTGTTCAGTGGTTTCACTACAATGGGCTGAGCAAAAACCTTGGAGAGGGGGGGGGGGGGGGGGGGGGGGGAGACAAAACTAGCACACCCACCCCCCAGCCTCCCTCCTCCCCTATCCCCCTCTCCCCCCCTCCACCCCTTCTTCCCCTTCCCACGAGTCAGGGCATCCCTCTACATTCACCCTAACGCTTCAGGGCAAAATTTCACTGCCATTCTGAAATTTCAGGGCAAAACACATGAATCATCCTGACGTCACAGGGTAGAGTTCACCGTCATTCTGAAATTCCAGGGCAAATTTAAAACACCATCATGAAATCAGGGTAATCAGGATGTTTTGCCCTGATATCGTGGGCCCTGATGTGAACACATCAAAGTGGATGCTCAATATGCACCAATGCTACAACTGAGATTGATGGGGTCATTGAAACAGCGAAAACACGCTGCCCCAACGACGATGACAACCCCAGCTGCAAACATGATGCACACCGGCACCACACCTTGAAACAATCACAACCAACTGACATGAATGACACGTTGAACTTACACACAAGCACAAACACACACGCACAAACACACACGCACAAACACACACGCACAAACACACATGCACGGACACACATGCATATACACATACATACAAAGAGGATAGGGAAAGCAAACAAGGAGTCGCAAGTAAATGGATATCAACAATCACTGCTAGCCTGCCCCCAGTTCCTATCCTGTTCCCCCTTCCCTCTTCATCCCTCGCATTTCCACATCTTCCCCTCGCCTTCCCTTTTCTGCTCCCCGCGATGTGGCTCGCATATCCTGCAAAACATACAGGTCATGCAAAAAAATGCTAGTTATGTAAGGCGCCAGCGCATTGCAGCAAGGCGCCAGCGCACCGCGGCAAGGCGCCAGCGCACTAGGGTAGAAATAGTGAAGCATGATTGAAAGGGTTGTTATTAACAGTCCAGTAAATCGATAAATAATGGCAAACCCAATTTGACGTCTCACACACATGGCTTTAAACTCGAATCCAAGGCAACACGAAAACCACATCAGCATGCACGGAATGCATCACCTGCAGCAGAATTTTTGGCACCAAGTCCACACATGTCGCCAGCGCACATGGCGCCAGCGCGCATGGCGCCAGCGCGCAAGGCGCCAGCGCGTTAGGCGCCAGCGCACATGGCGCCAGAGCACATGGAGCCAGCGCGCATGGCGCCAGCGCGTTTGGCACCAGCGCGCTTGGCGCCAGCGCGTTAGGCGCCAGCGCGCTAGGCGCCAGCGCGCTACGTGCCAGCGCATTAGGCGCCAGCGCGTTAGGCGCCAGCGCACATGGCGCTAGCGCGTTAGGCGCCAGCGCGTTAGGCGCCAGCGCGCAAGGCGCCAGCGCGCATGGCGCCAGCGTGCATGGCGCCAGCGCACATGGCGCCAGCGCACATGGCGCCAGAGCACATGGAGCCAGCGCGCATGGCGCCAGCGCGTTTGGCGCCAGCGCGTTTGGCGCCAGCGCGTTAGGCGCCAGCGCGTTAGGCGCCAGCGCGCTAGGCGCCAGCGCGCTAGGCGCCAGCGCGCTAGGCGCCAGCGCGCTACGCGCCAGCGCATTAGGCGCCAGCGCGTTAGGCGCCAGCGCCTTAGGCGCCAGCGAGCTAATCACCAATCGGCAACAAGAACTTACGAAGAAAGTAGAGAAAATATGAAATTTCGGAGGGAGGAGCGAGGAAAAAGGTCCGGGAAACGGAAACGCACCTGAGACGACGGTGCCTCACAAAACGCGCGGTCGTGCAGCAACCCGCGCTCGCGCTCGTGCACCCACCAGAGGCGACGGCGGGAAGGGAGGGAGAGGCGACGGCGAAGAGGAAGGGAGAGCGACGGCGGGGAGGGAGGGAGAGGCTATGATGGGGAGTAAGGGAGAGGCGATGGTGGGGAGTGAGGGAGAGGCGACGGTGGGGATTGAGGAGAGGCGACGGTGGAGTGAGGAGAGGCAACTGCAGGTTGTTGTAATGACTAAAAACAGATAGCTGATAGGGAGTGGCGATGGCAGGATAATCGACGGCTGGGTTGGGAAAAGCACCGAGACTAGAGTAGAGCAGGTGCTTGAATTCAAGAAACCTAGACGAGACTGCCTAGGGAAGGAATTCTTGGGGTTGGTTTGGATTGTGTGGCGTTGGCATGAGAATTTTCTGCCTGAACAGTTTCTTACAATCAGAGTATAGTACTGTACAGTACAAGGACGATGGGCGAATTGCAAGGTACCCGGGCACATGGTAATCCGAAAAAACAAACACACAGACAAGATTTGGAACCCAGTGTCACGTGACAACACTCGCACAAACACGCGATCCACGTAGCTGACACATAAGGGTTAGCTAGAGTTATGAACAGACCCAGTAAATCATATGATAGTGCAATTTGTACCTACATAAATTACTGCTACAAAACAAACATCATATAAATATTCAAAAAATTCCCATCGTTAATAATGAGGGATTGGAAGAACAAGATGAGGAACTAACAACCTGTTATAAAGAGGAATAACATAGTTTTTCCCTTGCTCCAAGTAACGTACATGTAATATCAAGCATTCCTCACCTCATGTTTTCATACGACAAAAATATATCTTCTACGCAACCCTTCCGGCGTTCACGTCGAGTCTTGTTTTTGGATTTCCATTACTCGGATTTCCAGAGCTGTTTTCTAGGGAACTCTGAAGTCAGGGTTCATTATGAGCGTCACTCTGATTTGTCAGAGAAAACTTAACTTCTGAAAAATATGCTCTGGGCAGACAGTCTACATATTTTGCAAACTCTGAGTGTCCTCTCAAGTGTTGAACCCAGGCCTTCTGCACTCATACCAAAACTATAACCGTTGTGCTACGCGCTCACCAATGCGGCCACTGACGGACATATTATATCACTATATAGTCGGCCCAGCCATCTTCCACGAATTGGGGGGGGGGGGGGTTGGCTTGGTCGATGTGCCTATACCCTGTACAGAGAAAAATACATTCGCCCCAAATATACACTGCACGTCAGAGTGACCCCCTAAAAACCACTCTGATTTTCAGAGAAACAGAGTAATGTACTCTGATAAAAAAACCCCTGGTAGGCAATGGTGGTGATGGCAGGAGGGAGAGTGGAGGAATCGAGGGTCTGTCAGGCGACTTGGGATGTACGCGTAAAAGAAGATTCGTGTGCAGTGGAATTTTGAAAGTAGAAAAAGTGCGTAGTTAGTGAAATTGCTTCCGCATACACCGGCTCTCTAAGTGATAGCCAGGCCAACTTCCTTTCTGGTTGAGGCCAACACCTTTCCTGGTAGGCTATAAACACCTCTTATAGTTCTGGTTTGTGAATGTGACACTCTTGCTGCCTTTTTACAGGCTGAATACTAGATAAGTTATATCAACACTAGGTTAGATACATATCACTACAAAACTTCACCCTTGATGCCCTTCAAAGAGGCTCCCTATCATCTCGTTCACCTGTTGCGGGGTGTGCCTTATATATTTGGATTGATGCCGCAGTGTGGCACCATGTGTTTTGTAAAAGAGGGTGTAGAGTGATAGCACCCTGTACCGCACAGCCTGATGCAGCTCCTGTTGCAGAGGGCCAGGGTTGACCATCCAGGCTCGCTGAACCCTGCACGCTTCCTCGAACAATGTCGAGAACTGCTTGAATATTTCCTGCAAGTTGCAATCACGAGCAACAGCGCCTAACAAAATAGTCAGCCCAAAGTAGTCAACATGAATCAAAAAAGCTGCAGGGGTGAAGAATGTAAGCACAAATTGAAGTGCAACAAGCACAGGGAAGTTCCTCAAAAAAACCTTGAGGGAGCTGCTGGGATTACATCAGTAAAGTCTTGAGCGTAACTTTAGGGAGCCCTCGGGGTTACCTTGAGCGAGCCCTTGGGGTTGAGGAAGGAGGTGGTGGGGACCTCTCTGAGCGGTGCCACCACGCGGTTCCACGCCACCTTGAGGTACTCGTTCGCCTGCTGCTGTGCCGTGTCTGCCCGGTCCCTGATCCAGTCATCCCCCACCAGCATGCGCAGCTCACACCCCTTCACCTGTGCAGTACAGGAGCAGAGAGGATTTAAGAGAGACATCTGACTTGAGGAATAAATAGGCCACCTTGAGATACTCGTTCGCCTGCTGCTGTGCCGTGTCTGCCCGGTCCCTGATCCAGTCATCCCCCACCAGCATGCGCAACTCACAACCCTTCACATGTGCGTGTGCGTCACAGTTCGGGAGTGGAGGAGAGAACGGAGGGATTGAAAGGTATGAGTCGACATGCAAGTGGCTTCCTAATTGATCCAGTGATCTCCCACTAGCATGCGTAGCTCGCACCCCTTCATCTGCGTGTGTGCATCATAATTAGGGAGGAGAGAACAGAGGAGAAAGAGGCCCTAGTCGACTCAAGTATCATGTCTGACCTAATCCAGTTTGACCCCCACCAGCATAGAAATGTACACCGCACAGCTCTTCACCTTGCACGCAGAATAGAGTCCCAGCTTGTATGCAACACCCTTCGTACCTTGCGCGCAATGTACTGCACGTTGTTCATCATGAAAAAGTGTGCCAGCCCTGCATCCCGGTACGTCAGCGCCTTTCCCAGAAGCTTCGCCTCCAGGACCTTCAGAATCCCCCTGATCTTCCGCCCCACCTCGCGATACTCCTCCTGCGGCTCCCCCCAGTACCGCTTCCCATCCTCCCCCACCACTCCGCCCTCCTCCCCCTCCTCCTCCCCCTGCACCTCCTCCTCCTCAAACTCCTCCTCCTCCTCCTCGTCCGACCTCAGCCGCAGCAGCTTCGGCACCGGCACCACCACCGCGTTCCCACTGCTACTATACAGCTTATTAATAGTGTCACTGTATTCAAAGAGCAAGCCAAGGTAGTTGACGACGTAGCTGGTGAGTCCGTGCACGGAGCCGGCGGGAGGGGGCCGGCTGTCCTCCTGCTCTATGTTTCGCTCAAAGTCAGCGAGGATGCCTCTCACCGCCACGCCCACGTAGCTTAATACCACCGACAGCTCGTTTCGCACACTGCGGCACGCACCGTTGCCTGGAGGAGGTGGGGGAGGGAGGGGGTGTGAGGAGAGGGGGAGGGGGAGGGGGAGTGGGGGGTCAGGTTCTGAGATGTTTTGAAGTCAGAGAAGACGCCTCTTACTGCCACGCCCACGTAGCTCAGCAGCACCACCGACAGCTCGTTGCACACACTGCGACATGCACCATTGCCTGGAGGGGGTAGACAGGGGTGGCAAGCGGCCAAAAATTAGAGGTTGTTGTTGAAGAGAGCACAGGCAGAGAATCCAATCCACCAACACATGGTAACCAGACTGGACGGGACCCCATGCTCTACAGCAGCCCACATGGGCTAGACCTAGTGCCGTACCGCACACAACCGCGTTGAAATCCGGCTGCAGCTCCTGCAGCGTCTCGTAGATGTCAAGCATGGCGAAGAGGCGCTCCGGCGCCTTGTGCCCCGCCGCGAATGCCTCCACGAAGTCAAACAGCCGCCCCATGCTGCCCTTGGCTGTCTCCGCGAAACACTGCTCGCTGTCCTGTTGTCAGGAAGGGCGGCGGAGGGAGGCAGTGGGAAAGGGTGAGCGCAAAGGCTTCCACGAAGTCAAACAGCCGCCCCATGCTGCCCTTGGCTGTCTCGGCAAAGCACTGCTCGCTGTCCTGTTGTGTGGTGAGGTGTTGGTTGGGAGGGGGATGCAGGGGAGCAGAGTGGGGTCGGGTTGGGTTGGAAGCAAGAGCAGGCGAGGGTGAACGCGAGTGGGGATAGATGGCAAGCGCAAACAAACATGCAAACGCATCCAACCCACCTCCACCGTGTCGAAGACCCGTTCACAGAGCTTCCTCTCAGCGGCGAGCAGCACGCGCACGCCCCTCCGCGCGTACGCCTTCCACAGGTCCACCCGCGCTGCCAGCTCATCCCACTCCAGTGTCGGCACCAGCCGTGGGTCGAACCTCCCTGCTGCTAGCTGCTTCAGAGATTCCTCTAACACCGCCTGTGGGTGGGAGCGATGGAGAGAGGGTGAGGGGGAACGAGGGAGGGGGGGAGGGAGGGAGCGAGGGAGGGTGAGGAGGCGAGGAGCTCATGGGTTGACAGAGGGTAAACAGATAGCTGCATGCCGTCCATACGCTTTCCATAGGTCCACGCGCGTTGCCAGCTCATCCCACTCCAGTGTTGGTACCAGCCGCGGGTCGAACCGGCCAGCTGCTAGCTGCTTCAGGGATTCCTCTAACACGGCCTGTGGGGGGGGGGGAGGGACAGGAGGAGAGAGACGGAGGAGGAAAGAGAAGGGGGAGAGTGAGGGATGAAGGGGTAGGAGAGGGACGGGCGAAGAAAGAGGTCAGGGAAACTAGTGATTTGAGTCAAGCCCTGATGCTGAAGAAACAGCTCCAATGCTGCTCGCCTTCCGCTCCTCCAGTTCCAGCGACGTCTTACAACTCAGGACCTGCTCCCACTCTTCCCTCACTGCTCCCACTCTTCCCTCACTGCTCCCACTCTTCCCTCACTGCTCCCACTCTGCTACACTCTGCCGAACCTGCCTCGCTCGCTTTGCTCATTCCGCCTCACGCCCGCTTTGCTCATTCCGACTCCCCCTACCTTGCGCACGGTGCGGTAGTTCCGCCGGAGCGAGGGGGAGAGCCCCGCGCGTGCAGCCACGCGCGCAATGGCGTGGAGGCGCCACACGGCGGGCTCGGGGAGGAAGGAGGGCGCGCGGTCGAGCGCGGAGACCGCGAGGGACGCGGACGAGGGGGAGGAGGAGGGGGAAGAGGAGGCGACAGGAGTGGCGGCTGCGGAGGGGGAGAGCGGCGCGGAGGAGCGCGGGGGCTTGGATACGCGCTTGGCGGCTTCGTTGACCTGGGGGGGGTGGGGGGGGGGGGACGCGCGGACGGCGGGAAGGGAAACAGTGAGGTGCAACGAGAAGGCGGTGCTAAGAATCGGGAAATGGATGCAATAAAATGAAAATCTGACAGGAGCGAAGAACCTCAGTTTCGACCAATGCGGCGTCCGGGCGTCACAAGTGAGAGACGCACTCGACTTTCAATTCGGTCTTAAAAAAAAACACAGCAAGGCAGAGACGTACCCGATCGGGCGGCACGGGGTGGCTCTCCGCGAGCAGCACGTGCAGAAAGCCCTCCTCAAGCCGCGGCACGACGTTGTTCAGCATTGCTTTAGCCGTCTCGCGCACGCCGCCCATCCCGGGCGGCGCGCCGGGCATGTTCGCGGCGTCGATTAGGTCGAATAAGCGCTCGACCGCCTCGAGATACGCGCGCACGTCAACGACCGACGCGTCCCATATGGCGGTCCCCGCGCCGCCCGCGGAGGACGAGCGCGGGAGCGAGGAGGCGGAGGGGGAAGCGGAGTGCTGCGCGGGTTGCCCATGCCACCCGCCGAGGATGGCTATGGAGGAATCTAGGGTTTCGAGTGGGGATGTGTACACGTGCGCGTGCGCGTGCGTTGCTCGAGAAGAGTCGCGCATGTCGGGCGGATAAGCGGAGTCGGCGGCGGGATCGACGGCCGACGAGTTCAGCACGGTGAGTTCACTAAGCGCGCAAAAATGACGCTTTGAATTATGTAAGCTCGTTGAGAATGCTAAGCTAACTAACAACTAGCACAGGCTGGTAAAAGATGGAAGTGAGCTAGGTTTGAACTGCAGTGACTACTGATATGGAAAGTGAAATGGCGGAGTCACAAGGAATACCGTAGCTGGTGGTGGTGTTTTGGAGTGCGATTAGAGAGGATCTCGAGGCGATGGGCTGACGTCCTCGCTGTTAGCACAACTGAAATGATTTCATTTTGTTAGGTGGAGATTTTGCTACTTCTACTGCTTATATGCGCACACAATCTGCAAGGAAAGGAGTCAATGCTGAGTCTAAGCACACGTTGGTAGTGTCCCAACACCCCACACCTGCATGGAAAGAAAAAGTAGAAGCAGAGAAAAAAGCTATTGTTAGGTCTCAAGATGCAAATAAACAGAGCTTCAAGATGGCTGGATGACATGTATGAAATGGATCGGATACGGTACGTATGTCCAATTCCTCGCGGTACCTGCGCCAGGCATGGAAGTTGGCATATTTCACGGGGTCCTCAGCAGCCGCCACTATGGTGCGCCGCAGCTCGTCCCGATGCATTGAATCGGCGTTCAGGAACGAGTCGGGGGGGGCAAAGCTGTCTATGTCCGGCGCCCCATAGTACACCGGCACTGTGCCTGCAGCGAGGGAGTGTGTGGGTAAGGGGAGGGGAGACGTGTGTGTGTGTGTGTGCGCGCGCATGTGTGTGCATGTGCAAGAGTGTGCATGTGTATGTGCCGCATGTCGTTCAGGAACGAGTCCGGGAGGGGCGAAGCTGTCGATGTCCGGCGCCCCGTAGTACACCGGCACTGTGCCTGCAGTGGGGCGGGGGTGGGCATGGGGAGACGTGTGAATGTGCATGAGCGTGTGCGTGTGCGTGAACGTGTGCACGTGCATATGCATATGTGGACCCCCAACAGGTTCCCATTAGCCCCAACACACCTGCTTCCAACGCGTGGAAGAACTTTTCAGTTACGAAGCCGCGCTCCTCGCGTGACTCTATAACGAGGTTGAACAGGTAGTGTGACTGTACGCAGTGCAGGTGGTCCCACCAGTCCTTGTGTCCCCCGCCCCGCATCCCCACCCCTGCATCCTCCTCCTCCTCCCAGCTCTCCTCACTCCTCCCCCACACGCCCCCCCTTCCCGTGCGAATGCCTCTCATGGGCCTCCTTGCAATCTCTGCTTCCTGCCGAGCCTCCTCTGCTGCCTCGTCACCACCATTGTCACCACCACCACCACCACCACCACCTCCTCCTCCTCCTCCTCCTCCTCCTCCTCCTCCTCCTCCTCCTCCTCCTCCGCCTCCTCCCCTTCCTCCTCCTCCCTCGCCTCCTACCCCTCCGCCTCCTGCTGTTCCCTTTCCCATGCCTCGCTGTGCTGCTGCTGCTACTGTCGCTGCAGACCCACCCATGCGCTTCACCTCGCCACCTTTGCTTTCATTCTTTGCCCCCTTCCCTTGTTCATGCGACCCCACTCTCTGACCGTGCGGCCCCGCATAGCTGCATCCCATGCGAGTGCAGGATGGCAAGAGCGGGATGGCAAGTGCAGGAGGCAGAGAGAAGGATTGAACATGGTGAAGGCACTTGCGTCAAAGGTCAGGGTGAAGGCTACTCACAAGGGACAAACACCATGGCATGTGCGCTGCATGCCACACACGCACAGGCCACTTATCAGATCATGCACTTGCGCATGCCGCACGGCTCAAGCACACACCGGCTCAAGCCTCTGATCACGGTGCATACAGGCACGTGCTCAGTGCATGGAGGCCATACGTGTATGCGCAACACAGGCCTCTCATCAGAGCACATACTGGCACATGCTGTACGTGTCCAGCACGTCCGCCTCCTCCTCCCTCATGTTGTTGCTGCTGCAACTGCCAGTGCTGTGTGCTGCATGCATGTCACACACAACACAGCCCTCTTATCACAGTGCATACAGGCACAAGCTGAGGGCATAGAGCACGTACGTGCACATGCTGTACGTGTCGAGCACGTCCGCCTCCTCCTCTTTCATGTTGTTGCTGCGGCTGCCCATGCTGTGCGCCATGCGCCGCATCAGCGCTCCAATGCGCTCGCGCCAGCTGGACGGCCGCGATGCTGCGTGGATGAGAGGCGGTGACTGGGGTAGGCAGGGATGGGCGGGGGATGGGATGATGGAATGAAGAAAGATGTGAAACTCTCAAAAGATCATGATGCCATGCCATCCCACGCCATTCCCCCATGCCGTGCCCGCATGCCATGCCATGCCCCCATCACATGCAACCCATCGCATTCCAACCCATGCCATGCCCCCAGGCGCACCTTCCTCTTGACGCCAGACACATGGCGGTTGCGGTCAGCATGCTCCAGCTGCCCCGCATATGTCACCTGCACGTCTGCATCCGCGCCATACCCCACTCTTATGTCCGCCGCAACCCTGCTGCCCCTGTCACCACTGCCACCACTTCTGCTGCTGCTGCTGCCATTGCTGCCGCTATCCCCACCCCCATCAGCAGTCCTTGCCCGCTCCTCCCCGCCCCCATGCCCTTCCATATCCATTTGCACCAATAAGGGCCTGCCTCGCTCCATGCTGCTTGGGTGGTTCGGAATATCTCGGGGTAATTCACCCTCGAAAAGCAGAGCGTGCGGGGAGGGGGAGAGGGTCGGGGAGCGGGAGAAGGAGCAGGAGAGATGGCAGGGGCAGCTGTAGAGACCGTCTAGCCAATCAGGGATGGACGGGGAGGAAACCACCTGG
Source organism: Closterium sp. Naga37s-1 (assembly GCA_947471745.1). Classification (NCBI taxonomy): domain Eukaryota; kingdom Viridiplantae; phylum Streptophyta; class Zygnematophyceae; order Desmidiales; family Closteriaceae; genus Closterium; species Closterium sp. Naga37s-1. The sequence continues at coordinate 2,609,817 of CANJKZ010000966.1, forward strand.
AAAGGGGCAGGAATGGTTGGAGGTGAGAGGGGGGGAGAGGACCAGGAAGATGTGGTAGGATGTGAACTGTGTTGGCATGGGGAGGATTGGGAATGTGGATGAGTAAATTCTGGGACCCACATGAATGCACGGTGCGGCGGGAAGATGGATGGAGAGGGCAAAGCACAGCATGCATGAATGTGGAGTGTTTGATGCTTGAGATTCAACACGGGCACACATCCTGACCGCAGGACTATTGCCATGTACTGTGGTCAAGTTGTCTCGGTCCTGATCGGTAACATGAGGTACCTACCTGGATGGAGACATGGGGCAGCTTGAGAGCAGAGCACGGCAGGGAGGAAGCATCCTGGAAGCTGCTGCTCTTGGGCCACGTGTCGTTCAGGTACTGGGCGATGAGATCTGAGGTGGAAGCAAAGCGGGGAGCACCGAGCCACGAGCACACGTAATGTGGGTCATGGTACCTTGGTGGCTGCGTGAATGGTAACTTCGTGCCCATCACGAGATATTGGCTGCTCTGCATGAGATGATTCACGAGATACGTCGGAACGTGCGAAATCAGTGTGCAGCAACGGGAATCCCCCCGAAGCTGGACAAAAGGCGCGGGTTTATGGACGCCGAACCTGCGTGCTTGCTTCGGAAGGCGGCGCAGCCGACGGTCTTGTCCCACGCCGCCCACGCCTCGTCCATGTCCATCGCCCTGCCGAGCCACGACTCCTTGCGTCGGGCGACGGTGCCGAACCTCACCCGCAGCTCCGGGTCCGACAGCTCCGGCGGGCCACGTGGCAGGTTGAGACTGGCGCCGTCGATCGCATCTGCTTCGAAGTCGTAGTTATCGATGCGCGGATCGGGTTCTGGTGAAAGCTGCGCGAGCGAGGGAATAGGCGTGTCTTTATTAGTACGCCATCGGAGACGCGTCGCGGCGAACTCGCGCCCGAATCGCAGCAGCGACCCAAGGAGGCGCTCCGACTGCGCCGGATGCGCGGAGGAGAGGAGCAAGAGCACGCCGAGCAATGCGGCGGCTCTTGCGGCGGAAATCCCGGCTGCGGAAGCCCTGGCGGGGTTCCATGTTCTCATGACTGTTAGCACGCAGGGCCGATGTCATGGGGGCGTGTCATCGCGTGCTCGCTAGCTGACACGTGGCACACATAGAAACAGTGGAATGCTCGTTCACATAAGTAGATTTCGCGGCAAAAGTGCAACAGGTCAGACACGGATTAGGTAGCAGTCGGACGGCAGCGGCAGCGTCGTGGGGACCCAAAAGTACAAATTCTCATTCAGGCGAACTCGAATGGATGTGAATTTGAGTCGAGTCGAATCGAGGCTTCTCATAACCGTGATCGGATTCGTGACCTGTAGATCACTGATCGCATATTCTGAGCACTAGGTAGTGACTCGCTTTCGCGTACCCTAGCTGCGATTACGATCGCATCGCCGTGATTGTGCGGCTCTCATTTGGTCGTCCGTCCGTCGCAGCTCGAGCCGCCATGCTCTTTCCGCAAGTCGCTATCGTCGTCCCGGGCGCGCGTTGATCCGCCGCCGCCATGCCGCCACGCGCGCAGTCCCCCCGCCCTGCCAGCTCCATCCCCCCATCCGTTCCCCCGCTCTTCTCCGCGCGCCCCTTCCTGCTCGGCGCGGCCGTCGCGCTGCTGCTCTCGCAGGCGGCGCTCCTCGCGCGCCTCCACATCCCCGCCGCGCCGTATCTTCGCGCTGCTGGTGCGGGCGGCTTGGCGGGGGACGTTAGCAGCCCTGGGGATTTGGGTGACCGCGAGGCCGCTGTGGAGTCGCAGGGCGACGGCAATCAGTCGCAGGGCGATGGCGATCAGTCGCAGCAGCAGTCGCAGGAGATGGCAGTGCTGCGGAATGTCACGGAGCTGGCGCAATGGGCGGCGGAAATCGCGGACGCGCTGAGGGCAGTGTTCCCCGAAATGATGGAGTGAGGACGAGGGGAGGGTGGGGAAGGGGCAGGGGTGAAGCGGAAAATTGGTCGGGGATGGGGACGGGGGGCCAATGCGTGCAATGGGAGTGAGGCAGTGGGGACAGTTGGCACGTCTGTGAGCAGCGTGGCACAGCATACTTTCAACAGCCATCTCATCTCATGGCCAGCCATTCTCACCCCATGTGCTTGCCACGCCACGCCATGCAGGTCAAGGGACTCGTTCATACAGCACCTCGTGCAGCCCTACCAACCACCGCCTCCTCAAGGTCGCCCCATGCTGCTCCCTGCCATGCTTGCCCTGCCATCACATGCCATGCCTTGCCATGCTGTCCCATGCCATCACATGTACTGGGCACCGTTGGGTGACATGTCATCATCAGTCCCACTGCTCTAGCCACACCTGCCATCCTCACTCTCATCCCTCCTCTCCCTTCTTCCCATCCCTCCCCCCCTTCTCCTCCTCCTTCACCAACCCCCCCTCCCCTCTCCCTGCATGCATGCAGACCCACCTGCCCCAGCTGGCACCTGTGCCATACCGCAGCAGAGGGACCGTGACGCGCGAGCGCATGCAGCCATGGCGCGCAGCATCGAGGGCCTTGCCATCGCCCTCGCCTGCTCCCACTCCCCCTCCCAAGCCCCTCATGCCCCCAATGCCTCTCAGTCCGCCCATCCATCCTCCACCTCTCTCACCATCCTCTCCCTCCCGCGCTCCTTCCGCCGCACCCACTGCTCCACTGCGACTGCACTGCTCCCACCCGCACTGCCCATTGACACCACACATACCAGCAGCAGCAGCAGCAGCAGAACAGCTACACAAGGCAGCAAGCTTAACCCCGTTGACCCCGTTAACAGCACTGACCCCATTGACCGAGTTGACGACGTTGACCCGTACGATGCGGCCGGCCGTGCCAGGCTGGCTCGGGTGCTCATCGCCCTGCACCAGTCCTCCTCCTCCACGTGGCTCCCTCCCTGGCTCTCCCACCTCCTGCCCACGTGGCTGCCTCCCATTGGCCGCAGCAGATCTCCCTCCACGCACAGCTATTGGCTGGGCAAGCTGGCAGAAGAATGGGCAGCACAGGGGGGAGAGGGAAGGGGGAGGGGAGGAGGAGTAAGGGGAGGCGGAGCAAGAGGGGCGATTGACCTTGGGGTGGAGGGGAGGTTGGCGGTGGGGCTGGGGCAGAGCAGGCCGGGCAGTCAGAAAAGTCAAGCGAGTCAAGGCAGTGAAGGCATTCCGGCGGTGCATGGCAGGAAGGGGTCAGCAGCAAGCAGGGGGAGTGGGTGGTGGGGCGTCACGTGGAACAGCAGGACGAGTGCAGGGAAGGTCTTGATGGGCAGGGGAGGCAAGGACGGGGATGGGAGAGGCAGGGAGGGCGAGGGACGGCAGTGGAAGTACTTCCTCTCAGCCATGGCCTTCAACCGCGCTGCTGCTGCTGCTGCCTCTGCTGGCAGCGGTTCAGAGCGGTGTCAGGCTGCAGTTTTCGCCATCTTCCAGGTGTGCGCCCTCCCACCTGTGCCTTTCACCTCCCAAGGGAACTTCACCTTCTGAAGCTGTGCTGTTGGTGTGCTGGCACTGCTGCTGCTGGTGCTGTGTGGTAGAGAGGGCATTACATCCTAACAACTCTCACCGCTCAAGCCACTGGAGCCCCACTTTTGCCCACCCGCGCCCACCCTTCCCACCCTCCCCTCGCTCCCCTCTCATGCAGTGGATGGATGGAGTACATGCGGTATGCGGGCACGGAGCACATCATCTGGTACGACCGTGCCTTTTGCTCCATGTGGCCCGATATGCTTGCTCCCCTCTCCCGTCCCTGCTCCCCCTCTTGCTCCTCTCTCCCCTCCCACCAGTGGATAGAGTACATGCGCTACGCAGGCACGGAGCACATCTATTGGTACGACTGTGCTGCCAGGGAGGCGGAGAGCCAGGAGGCCGTCCTCTCGGTGTACACCCACGCAGGGCTGCTGACGTACCACCGCCTGCACCAGATAACGCCTCCCCCTGCTGGCGCTGATTACCACTTTGACCAGGACTCCTCGCTCTCCCACTTCCTGCAGGTGAGATGATTTCTCCTGCAGGTGAGGAGGGCGGGGGAAGGGGGAAGGTGGGGAGGGGAGTGACTAAATAGGGGGGTAGGGAGACGGTGGAAGGAAGCAAGATTTTTCGCTCTCAAACGTGCTCCACGTGAGGTGCTCTTGCTTTCCGTAGCCACTCAGCCAACTACGCTGTCCTGTCCTCTCACTCACCGGCCTGCCCTCCACTGCTACCCTCCCCCACTCCCAGCACCACGGCCATGAGTCCAAGTGGGTGGCCTTTGCTGACGTGGACGAGTACATCTTCATGCCGCCCGACACCCGCCCGGGCTTCCTCACACGCCTCCTGCTGCGCCGCCCATGCGCCGCCCAACACTCCGCTCCTGGTGCTGCTGGCAGGGCAGGAAGAGGGAGGAGAGAGGAGGGCGAGGCACAACAGGATGACCAGCAGGAGGCAACGCAGGTGAGACGGTGCTGTTGCGCACTTATTGCACCGCTCGAGTCTGCGTGCTGGCAGACTATGTCTGCGTGCTGGCAGACTATGTCTGCGTGCTGGCAGACTATGTCTGCGTGCTGGCAGACTATGCTGCGTGCTGGCAGACTATGTCTGCTTGCTCAACCCATTGTCTGTCTGTCTGCTGCCTTGACGCTCTTCCGACTCTTCTGCAGCTGAGCTGAGTTGAGATCTCTCAAAACCCGTTACCATCTGCCTCCCCCTCCTCCTGCGTTCCCCAACGCATCCCCCATTCCCCCCTCTTCCTTCCTTGCCCTCCAGCTCCTGCTATACAACCAGTTCTTCATAGGCCACCCACGCCCTCCCCCTGCGCGCCTCACTATAGAGCGATTCATCCACCGCCCGCACCGCCCGCCCGACCACCATGACCGCCTGCGAGGCAAGATGCTGCTGCAGCCCGCGGCTGCCCTCGGGTTCCTCTCCCACGCACCCCACCGCGCTCTCATGCACTCTGGAGAGACCATAGTGGCTGATCCTGGGCTCATTCGTGTGAATCACTACTGGGGTGATAGGGGGTTATCGGCGAATGCGAGTGAGAGGGAGAGGGAGGAGCTGGAGGATGGGTCGGTGGATGATAGGAGCATGCAGGTTATAGCGGATGTGATTAAAAGGAGGTTGAGATGGGTGGTGCCGGTGCTGCCCGTGCTGTGTGAGAGGGAGGCTGTGGTTGGTGCTATGATGGAAGCTCAGAGGTTGGCAGATGTGCTGCTGCAATCTGTGCAGATGGAAAATGGATGATGTAATTCAGAAATATGAAGCCACATTGCAATTCAGATGTATTGTTCCAAACACTGCTTTCCCTTCCCAAGCGAATACACTTTTGTGTGTCTGCAAAATCATGGCTAGTGTTGCGCAGGCTGTAATAGAGTACAGTATTAATGCGCTGCATTTGCTGTCTGAACGCGATTCCAGGCTGAACAAAATTCCCGATGGTGTCCCTCCCGTGTTCTCCAAGAACTTTACGATTCTTCTTGCCTGATGAGGCGGTTCTGGGGAGACTCGATATTTTTTGTAAAGGACTAGCAGCAAGTCCTCTTGAGCTGTGAAATGTATTTAGGGAGCTTGTGTGGCGTGGCTGTCTCAAATACGGCGGAGCTTCACACATTTTGATACCAGTTTCGGTTCAGTCGATCCTTTATTTTCAGGGTGTACATGCAACAATAGTTCTCTGGTTTCCCTGCTCCATTATGACTCAACAGTCGATAAACGCTGGCCATTGGTGCAAGCCAGATATATGTCCGTCAAGCCTTCTTGGCCATAACTTTGCACGGGAATTGATTTTCTGCCCAGAGCAAGCATCTGACTTACAGGAACAGGGTTGGTGAAACTACATTCAATTCAGGTATGGTTTCCTTGCATACTCAACCCAAAAGGGGATGGTACATAATATTGATTGCAGTTTCACCAACTGGAACCACATTGCGTCCTATTGAATCTTATAGAACCATGCAGAGCCCATTTGATCGTCCGAGCTTCATGATCGTGAACAACTTGTTACATGCCTTAGTGCCCAGGATTTTAAGCATGAATAGAAGGGACAATTGATGGCTGACACCCCACCCCATCCCCATTTTCAGGCGGATACACACACACAGAATCTCACAGCCAATGGGTGGTAGGAAAGCTGCCCGAACAGCAACTTCTGACCCTACGTCTTGTCATCCTTGTCGTTGTCAGTCTTACACGTCAGCCCACGCCTGGTGTGACTGACCGAAGGGACCTTTTGGGCAGCAATTCTCGAGTCGCGTGGATGGACAGAGCTCGTAAGTTGGCGAAACGACAAGCCGAATGAATCTCCTGGTGGCAGCACGTTACCCGTCATCATGTGGGGCACTGGGGAAAGGTGTGAGCGAGAGGGAAGCGAGGCTGCGAGAACGGCGGGCAAGCAAGGAGTCGAGACGAGTGAAGGCGAGGAAAGGAGCACCAAGGAATGGGATCGCACGTACAGTGCGTTGAGTTGAGGGGCTGTTTGTTGGAGTGAAAGAGCACAGAGCGACAGAAGTGAAGAAAAGCGTGTTCCTTGAGGGAGTTGGGCTTCTCAGACACAAGACGGATAGATCTCAATCTCAACTGAACGCTAGCACAGTTCTGTGTGCTTCATCCGTCACTCGTGTTTCTGACCGAACACGTCGCTGACGTTTAGAAGAAAAGGGTTTGTGTCGAGCCTGGCTCTACGCGCATTATCCAGGAGTCCCGCGCGTTACCTGAATATGCTCGTGCCGTCCTAACGCGCATTATCCAGGAGTCTATACCCCGCCGCCGGCACAGCCACGATATTTAGGGCTACCAATCCCGTCCCCATCGCATGATATAGCGCACACATGGCGCCGACGCTAGCGAAGCGATGGCAGCGCATGTTCTCGACGTCGCACGCCGGCCAGCGGTCGCCCGGCGACCAGCGCCACGACGACCAACCGTGCGCGCCGCCATGGGCCAACCACCCGCCCCCACTCGGCCGCCGCTCGAGCTTACCAGATCGCGGGTACACGTCGCCGCACCAAGCGCCGCAGCAGCACCACCAGGCGTCGCCTCACCACCAAGCGTCGCCGCACCACCAAGCGTCGCCGCACCACCAGAAGTCGCCGCACCACGCTATGCACAGCGCGTCGCCGCAACACATGCAGCAGCAGCGCGGTCTGAAGCACAGCACGTCCCGCACGTCGCTCGACAGCGCGGACGACGACCGGCCGCCCGGCGCGAACGGCGTGGGCGGCGCGGAAATGGTGACGGTGAAGCTGGCCAAGTCCGACTGGCTAGAGATAGTTAACGCGCTCGAGTCGGCTTCCAGCAGGTGAGGGCGACAAAAACCCGCGAAAGTTAGTGCCCGCTCCCAGAGTCATTCGCGATTGATAATGCCTGCGGTGTGGCAGCAGCAAGCGCGAACCTGGAAGCCCAAGTTCACCCATCCCTTGCGCGGTTCGTCGTGAGGCAGATAACTAGACAGAGCCTCCCATCTGACTTTTGAGTCGACTCAAAAGTCACGTCTTAACTAGTCAAAGCCCCTCCGTCCCTCTCCACCCCGTCATTTCGTTCCGTTCCGCCATACACGCCCCCATCCGCTCCCCCATCCGCGCCCATGCGCGCGCGTCCCTCCAGGTGCGAGAACTGCGGGGAGACTTCACCGTCCGCGCCCCCCGCCGTCTCGCTGCCCGCCACGCAGCGCCTCTTCGCGCAGCTCAAGGCGCGCAGCAACGGCCCGCCCGGCGGCGGCGCGAACGAAGACGTGCTCGGGCCGCTCTCGGCGCTGCGCTCGCAGTCGTCGCGCGAGGGTATCGGCATCGGCGGCGGCGTGGGCGGCGCGGCCGCCAGCTCGACCGGCTCGCCGTACGGACTGACGTCCAGCGACAGCGCGTCGACGTCGTCCCGGCGGCGCTCGCTGAACCTTCCGCGCGCGCGCGAGCTCGACGCGGATCTGCCGTCCAGCGGCCCGCTCGGCCACATCCAGCCGCGCGACGTGTTCGGCGCCGCCGGAAATCACGGCGCGGGTTGCGGGCCGAACTGCCACGCGGACGCGCACGGCATGCACGGAGCGCACTCGGAGCTCGGACCCATGGCGTGCCCGCACCTCGCGGCGATGGGCAGCAACGCGGGGGCCTTCGGGGGGTCGTCGTTCGGGGCGCGAAGCATCCAGCAAGCTTCCGCCATGGCTCCCACCGCTTACAGCTGCGTCGAGTCGATGATCGGCGGCGGCGGCGGGGGCGGCGGCGGGGGCGGCGGCATGGGCGGCGGGTTCGGCGGAGGCGTAGGGATGGATAGATTCGGCGGAGTTTCCGCTTCCGCCATGGTGGCGGCGGCGGGAGTGAGCGCGGGCGGAAGCAGCGGGTTTTCAAACGCGGGGTTCTCGATGGGGGGATTCTCGAACGCGGGGTTTTCGAATGCGGGGATGTCGGGCGTGGGGCGCATGGGCGTGAGCCCGTCGGAGATCCTCAACCGCAAATTGCTGACCATCATCACCAAGGCGCACGACCTCTTCTCCAAAGACCAGGTGAGCGCCGCGAGGGAAAGGCGCGTGGAGGGACGGGGACACGCGCACGGGGGGAGGGGGCGTGGAACGAGGGGTGGGGGGGCAAGCTGCTCACCATCATCACCACGGCGCACGACCTCTGGGGTGTGTGGGCAGGCGGGGAAGGGGGAGAAAACGTGGAGGGGGGTTCGATTCAAGGCATGCTCTCACGGTCATGACCTCTTCCCCATGGACCGAGAGGGCGGCTCGCGGAGGGAGGGGGGCGGAGGGGGATGGGGGGAATTTGGACGGGTGAGTGGAATGGAATGCGGAATTAGGTTTGTTTTATGAGTTGAACAAAAAAATCAAACACGCCTAGAGGAAACAGGCATGGGCGTAATGCACCTCATGATCGATGAACAGGAAAGGACGCGAGGCACCGAAGGGGAAGGGTGGGAACGGGGGAGGCGAAGGGGAGGCAGGCTCGGGAGTTGGGGTTGGGTGAACGGAAATGGAGGCGGAGGGAGGGGAGAAGGCGTTGGGGAAAAGGCAGGTTGTTGCGGGGGGCAGCCTGAGGGCAGGGAAAGAGGGATGATGTTGCAGGGCAGGCAGGGAGAACGTAGGAGGGACGACAGGCAGGGCCGTTGCTGAACGGCAGCAAGCTGGGCGGCCACCTGCCGTCGCAGCTCCCTCCTCTCCCCACTCTACTTCCTCACACCCCCTTTCCCGTCCCCTCCCCTTCACGTCCCCACTTCCCTCCTCTCCCGCAGTCCCCGAACGGCAGCAAGGTGGGCGACTACCTGCTGGCGCAGCTGCTGGACCTCACCAAGTCCAAGTTCGGGTTCGTCGCCAGCGCGCTCAAGAAGCCCGAAGGCACCTACTACCTCAAGGTGAGGGGAGAAAGGAGAGAGGGGAGGGAGGGACGGGGAAGCTGCAGATATTGCTACATGATCGGGAAGGGGAGGTCAAGCCCAAACTCGTGTTTGAAGAGAGGGGGGGGGGGGAGGGGAGGAGCAGGCGTATGATACTCTATATCGAGCGGGATTTCGTGTAAGAGAAGGGGGGCAACTGCCTCTGTTGTGGCGAGGAGGAAAGGACACGAGACCCTGAAGGCATTGTAACGTGTCAATCACTGTAGCCAGGTTGCAGACGCAAGGCAGTCCCATGCATGTGGGCGCGGTGCGATTAGGGAGCGACTGCTGAGATGTATCGAAAGCAGTTAGGCCCCATGCGAACCGGCTCGGATCAGCGTCTGGGCATGTTCTGGAGGTGCGAGGGAAGGGATGGCAGTGGGTACACGAGGCTGGTCTAGGGTTAGTGGGTGTGAGTGAGAGTGTGAGGTTGGACAGGAGTAGCACGGTAGTACAACTCGGTTTCTGAGGCGCAATAAGCAACTGCTCTGTTTTAGGGTTACTGAGTGTCGACAGGCGCAGCTCATTGGCACATCTCCAAGTGCAGAGCGGACCTGCTGAATCTCGTAGCCAGCCGTGAGGGAGGGCGTGGAGGAGAGAAGCAGCTGTTGATGAGCTTAACCTGGGGAATGGTGACTGAGGAAGGGGTGCGGGGTTGCGAAGAAAGGGAGCTGCCTTCTCTGGCTGTGGGAGCTGCGGTTGTGCCGAGATGAGTCCTGATGCATGAACAAACGGTATCTACAGCCTCCTCACCACCACCACCCCCTCCCTTGTTATCTCCCCACCCCAATTGCAACCTCCCCAACCCCCTTGCAACGTCCAGACGCACGGCATAACCAACTTTGCATGGACGCGCGAGCTGCGGCTGTGGTACGCGGAGAACGCCCCGTCCGGGCTGGTCTTCTCCAACATGGACACGCTGTTCGGTCGCGTCGTCACCACGGCCGATGTCGTCATTTCCAACGACGTCCCCAACGACCCAAGGGCAGTGGGCGTGCCGCCCGGCCACCAGCGTGTGTCCACCTTTCTGGGGGTGCCTCTCTTCGCCGGTGCGGAGCTGGTGGGCATGTTTGCGGTGGCAAATCGCAAGGAGGGGTACGAGGAGACGCTGCTCATGGAGATCCAGCCAATGACTAAGACCGTCGCACAGATCGTGGGCGCGCTGCAGGAGAGACGGCACGAGCGCGAGGAGCAGGAGCGGCTGAGAGCGATGCTGAAGGGCACGGGAGATGCGATCCTGGGCGTGGATGACATGGGCGGGATCAGCTCGTTGAACCGTGCTGCCAGGCTGCTGTTTGGCTTCACGGACACCGAGGGGCTGGGCGACAGCAGTGGCCGGGCGTTTGGGCAGGCCGAGGTGCTGCCGGAAAATCTGCACGTCGCGGATCTGTTCATTAGTGTGGACGGCCGAGATGACTTCGCCGACCAGGGTGAGATGCCCTCCCACACACTGATGTGTTTCATTTTACTCTTTCTTTTCCCCGACCTTGTCCCTGTTCCTTCAACCTCTTCTCCGCCCTGCTCCCCTCCCAAGCTCCTGCATAGCCCAAGCGCCCCAGGCTCTTCATTCATCAATCTATACCCTGGGAACCGCTGTGTGTGGTTCCGGATTCTAAATCAACGCCCTGTGAACCGCCTTGAACCCCCGTGTGTGCCACCTCAGGTCTGGAGGTGTTTGTGTGTGACGGCCTCAGGATGCCCGCCATTGGTCGGCGCATTCTGGGCGGCACACTGCTGCTGGAGATGATGTTGTCACGCGGCAGCAACCCCGACGTGGCGTATGTCATCACGGCACGGGAGCTCAAGAACAGTGGTCTGGGCGGCACGCCTACGATCGGCTCGGGCAGCAACAGCCTTGCGAGAACGGGCAGCAAGGGAGGGCCCACGTTCTTTGAGCCTGCGAATATGCCCGGAGGAGATGAGTGACCGCATGGGTGAGTGCGTGTTCTGTTCTCACAGGTTGGAGGCTTCATGATATATAATATGAACAGAGAAGAGGTTTACTTTGCCGAAAGGGGTTCTCCTACGAGCTGCTCTCAGTGGGTTGTGTAACTTATGAATGACTTTTAGAAAAGCCCATGTTCCATATGTATGCATACCATATGCGTGATTGCCTATTGTGAAGCTGACTAGAGATGTACTGAAATACTTGCATTATTGCAGATGTAGCCAAACAATGAGCTCAGAGAATTTGTATTTGCTATCTCCAGCGCTAATGTGCCTTTGGAAGGTGTACCAACGTAACAGTTTCCGCCACTCGTCAATTTCAATTTTCGAATGTTCAATGACTCAAACAACCTTGAGCCGGAGGGCAGGGCAAGTGTTCAATTCTTTACTAGTCACAAAAGCGTCTCCAGTTTATTCACGCTGTTCAGCCTGAAAATTGTTTGCAAGTCGCTAAACTTTGGCTTTTACTTGACAAATGCTTTTAGATCACAGCACTCGAATGCGCCGTCAACTTTCGGGCCTCAATTCTTGATTTATTCCCTTAGCCAACCCAGCCCCTCAAACATTTCGCGCCACTAACCCGACTCGAGGCCGCATAGTTGCTGTTGGCGTGGTTCCTGGCTTCTATTTCCACCAACAGCCAGCGAAGTCAGAATGTTAGGCTAGGGTTTCGCGTCCCACTGACGCTCTTGGGGGCACAGGCCACTACACGGTAGCTAGCGTGGCTGAAGGGCGAAGTTGTACATTTTCTTAAACTCTTTTAGCGGTTGCAATAGGTACACTAACTCGGGCTTCATTACGCAGAACCTTCAGCAGGCTAAAGGTATCCGAAGTGCGTCAGGAATATCAACGCTTCGAGCGCAATACTGGCCAGAGCTGATCGGTTCCACTGTCTAACTTGTTTTAGCGCACGTCCTACTTAGAAGGGTGCTTGCGTCTCTCTTCAATATCAGCCTCGCGAGTCCCTATCGCTTATCGTCATCTATAAAAAGCGTGGACAGTTTTTTTTTTTTTTTTTTTTTTTTTTTTGCAACGTTCACTCTTTCGCAGCCTACCCTCTGCCAGCAACCGTCGAAACTTTTTAACGGGTAGAAAAAAAAATTGTAATGGATGACCCAAGCCAGCATTTCCCGCCTGGCTCGCTGCCCGAAGGAGAGCCGGCGCCAGCGCAGGCTGCGGCGGAGGGCATGGAAGACGCGGAGAACCTTCTCGACGACATGCTCGAGGCGGCCGAGGCCGCGCGCCACGAGACCGAGCTGACTCTAGCGCCGCAGGCGCCCGACGAGAATGAGCCGTTTGTGACTGTGGCGGGTGTGACTGCAGGCGATGTGACGGAAGGAGTGGTGGAAGAAACTGTGACTTATCACGGTGTGACTGAAGGAGAGGTGCCTGAAGCGGAAGCAGGTGAAGGCGAGGGGTTTGATCTAAATATGGATGCTGGTGGGGGTGGGGGCGGTGCGGCGGCGGTTATGATCACCGAGGGTGCAGCAGCTGAAACCGAACCAGGGACCGGACCAGGAACCGATCCTGGTTCGGGTTTGGGTGTTGCCGAGCCTGAGAGTCTGCCGGTCGGGACTGAGGAGCAGGCTCGGGAGACTATTGGCGAATACCAAGAGGTGGGCGGAGAGGGCGGGGATGGCCATATCATGCAACAGGCAATGGCGGGTGCTTATGAAGAGGGAGGCATGGCGGAGGGCGAGCAGCCGAGAGCTGACGTGGAAATGGGTGAAGCAGCGGAAGGAACTCATCCGGAGGGTGCTTATATCGAGCAACCAGTGCAGTACGAAGGTGTGCAGCAGCAGGAGCACGTGGGCGCAGAGCAGGCAGAGACAGCAGAGCAAATGCAGATGGCACCTACCCCAGATGAGTCTGCTGTAGCGCACCAGCAACCAGCTGTAGCTGAGCAGGAGGCAGGTGAGGCCTGGCAGGGCGAGGCTGTAGCACAGGCCGAAGCGGCTGTAGCAGGGTACGAACATGGTGAAGGGCCTGCTGTAGCTGGGTATGATGCGGCTTTCCCTGGCCAGGAGGCGGCTGTTGCTGAAGCTGGCGGAGGTGAGACGGCAGAGGGGCAGGTTGTAGCACCGGCTGAAGTGGGCGAAATGGTTACCGCTGCTGCTGTTGGCGAAGGAGAGGTGGGCACAGGAGCGAACGAGGGTGGCATGGGTGCAGAGAGCTTCGTGCAAGGCGACGGGGGAATGGCGACAACAGCAGAAGCGCAAGGGACGGTGGCAGAGGGAGAGGGGGCGGCGGGGTATTCTCAACGCATGGAGGCAGTTTCTGAGGGACAGTATGGGGAGGAGGCAGCAGTGCCTGGGGCGCTCGGGGAAGGCGGAGGGGGAGGGGGCGGGGGAGAGGGCGAGTATGCTGATGCGCACATGGAAGCGGGAGGGGAAGGGGGAGAAGGTGGCGCGCTAGTGCCTGTTGCAGGGCAGGCGGAAGCAGGAGCAGCAGCAGGCGGGGAAGGGGGAGTAGCACCTGGGGGCGAGGGGGCAGCGGCAGCAGCAGCGGAAGCAGCAGCAGCAGAGGCAGCGGCGGAGGTGGCGGCGCACATAGAGGCGGCAGAGAGGGTGGTGGTGCAGTCGCAGCTGCCGCAGCCCCCACCGTGCCCCGCTGTGGGCAACGTGGCGGTGCTGCCCATGCTGCTGGACCAGATCGAAGCTCACATCCTCTTCTACGGCCGCATCTTGTGAGTGCCATGACTGTATAAGGTGTGACTGTACAAGGTACACGGTGCTGCTAGTGAGAGGGTTGGGTGGCTGTGAGCGGTGGGGAACGTGGCGGTGCTGCCGATGCGGCTGGACCAGATCGAGGCGCACATCCTCTTCTACGGCCGTATCTTGTGAGTGCCGCGCCTGGGTGCTGGAACTGGGTGCTTTGGTGTGCCGTGACCGGGTGCTGGGACTGGGACTGTGCTGTGCCCCCATCCCCTGCCCCCATTCCCCATCCCCCTCATCCACCCACAGCCTCTATCCCCCGTGCATCACAGGCTGGTGTTCGCCACAGTGCCCTCTTAACTCGGCTCGCCCACTTCCTTTCCCTCATCCCCTGCCCCCATTCCGCACCACCATTCCGCACCATTCCACACCACCATTCCTCACCCACTGCTGCATGTCCCTCCCCCCATCCCCCTCTGCAGTCGCAAGGAGCCGCTAGAGGAGGAGCTGCGAGCGCTGGTGTTCGCCACCGTGCCCTCTCAACTCGCCTCGCCCGACCACCACCGCTGGCTCGAGATCGCCGATGCCTGGCGCCGCCGCAGAGAGGCCGCCCCTGCCGCCCTCCTCCTGGACGGCGGTGGGGCGGCAGCGGGCGGGGGCGGGTATGTGTCCCCGGATGGTGTGAGGGGCCGCGGGCGGGGCAGGGGGAGGGGCAGGGGGCGCAGGGGGAGGAGGGGGAGCATGCATGCGTATGGGTATGGCGGAGGCAGGGGGGAGGGGGGGTACGGGGGTTACGGGGGATATGGGGGGAGCGGGGGCTTTGAGGGGTATGGGATGGGGGAGATGGGAGGAGGGATGGGTGGGGAGGGCGGAGTGATGGTGCCGAGCGGGTATGGCGAGTATCCCATGCACATGGGCGCGGATGGTATGCCCATGCCCATGGACCCCCATGCCATGGCCATGGGCATGGGGGACATGGGGGACATGGGGCAGTTAGCGCTGGGGAACGGGGAGCCATGGGTGTGGGACGATGAGGGGTGGGACGCCCCCGGGATTGCCATCCGCGGGCGCGGCAGGGGCAGGGGGCGTGGCAGGGGGCGGGGGCGGGGGAGGGGGAGGGGGCGCGGGCGCAGCTGGCACCTGGTGGGGGTGGAGATCGTCCCCTCGTACGGGTCTGATGGGGAGGAGATGGGCGCAGAGGGGGAGGAGCGGGCGGGGGGCGCAGGGGGAGGCGCAGGGGGAGGGGGAGCATCTATGGGCACGCGGCCAGTGGTGGCATGGGCGGAGGTGTGGCCGGGGAAGCTGGAGGAGCTGGTGGATAGGAAGGACCATGCGGGGGTGGCTGCCGCCCAGGTCATGACGGCCGCTGTGGTGGCCCGGGCGGCGTCGGCAGCGGTGCGGGCGGCAGCAGAGGCGGTGGCGGTGTTCAAAGAGAGGGCGGTGGCTGCTGCCTGGGCGGAGAAGCAGGGGGGTGCGGGGGCGAACGGGGCGCTTGGGGGATATGGGGGGCATGGGGGGTATGGCGTGCATGGCGGGAATGGGGGGTATGGAGGGTATGGTGCAGGTGCGACGTGGCAGGAGGCCACTGGCGCAGGGTCCCCGTTTGCGGAGTCCCCCTGGGCGCCTGAGCCTCCTCTCCCCCTGACGTCCGTGGCTAGTGTGGCGCGGGGCAGGGGGAGGGGCAGGGGGAGGGGACGGGGGAGGGGGAGGGGCCGGGGGAGGGGCAGCAGGGGCGGGGGGCGTGGCAGGAGCTACTACTACGGCGCGTATGATATGGAGGAAGAGGAGGAGGAGCCGGAGGAGGACGACGAGGGGGACGAGTTTGTGGCGTATGGAGGGGTGGAGGAAGTGGGCGGGTATGGGGAGATGGGGGGGAGTGTGCTGGGCAAGAGGGGGAGGGGGAGGGCGAGTGAGGGGCAGGAGTTAGAACACACAATGCGGCGCGCTGTGGGGTTCCTGGAGGGTAGGGGGGGAGAGGAGGAGGAAGAGGAGGAGGTAGTGGTGGTGGAGGATGAAGAGGAGGGGGAGGAAGAGGAGGAGGAGGAGAGGAGGGTGTGGGGGTTGAAGCTGCCGCACGGGTTCCATGTGGGCACTCCTGTGGAGGTAAGCAGCAGTCATTGGGAGGGAGGGGCCTTGTATGGCGATTCCTGCAAGAGATTCCGTAGCGGGCTGAAGCATTGCACGCCCGTGCCACATGGTGCTGTGTGCACCGCCTTCCCACTCCCCCGCCACTCTGGTTCGCTGTTCTCTCATCCGCCTGCCTGCACACGCATCCATGACCTTCTCTCCTTCTCTCTTTGCCTCCTTGTCTCTGTGCCTCCTTGTCTCCCCGCCGCCGCTCTGTGTCTGCTGCTGCCCATGGTGAGCACAGGTGGCGTCGAACGAGGAGGGGTTGAGGGGCAGCTGGTTCACGGGCACGGTGCTGCAGCTCGATGCACGGCGGGCGCTCGTCCGATACGACCAGCTGCTGGACGACGCGGGTGAGCAATGATGGCGCTGCTAGTAAGCTGGCCTTGATTCTTCTGCCAGGATGACTATGCCCTCTGCTCACCCTGTTCCTCTGTCCGCCCCCATTTCTCCCGTCAGGGTATCTGCTCCTCTCGCACTTCCCCATCTACCTCACATTTTTCTTTCACTCGCCCAGCATCCCTTTTTCTCGCTTCCCTTACTGCCTACCCTCGCTCATGCCTCGCTCATGCCTCGCTCATGCCTCGCTCATCCGCCCCTCATCCCCTACTCCCCAACTTGACAGGCACCTATCACCTCGAGGAGTGGGTTTCTACTGCCCCCCCTCCCCCCGCCCCCTCCTCCTCCGCCTCCCCCCATCCTCCCCACCTCGTCTCTGGCGTTCCCCCTCCCCCTCCCCCGCACCTCCCCCCGGGAGGAGAGCCACAGCGCTGCCTGCGCCCTGCCAGGCCCCCCTATGCGGGGGCGGGGGCGGTGGGGCGCAGGGGGAGGGGCAGGGGGGGCGGGGGGAAGAGGCGCAGGGGAGGGGGAGGGGTGGGGTGGAGCGTGGGCGACCACGTGGATGCTTGGGTGGATGACGGGTGAGTGGGGTGTGAGTGGGGGGCGAGTGGGGGTTGAGTGAGGGAGTGAGTGGGAGCTGCAAGCTCAATGCATGCCAGGGTGAGTTGTGGTTTGAGTCGATAAAGAACACGATTCTGGCCTGGAATGTGTCCCCGCTGCTGCCCTGCCCCTCCCTCTTGCTGTCACGTGCCGTTCCTCCCGCCTCCCCTCCCTGCCGCTACTTGTCGCACTGACAGAGTTGTAAAGGTCACCTTCCTCTGCACACTCTCTTCCTCTCACCCCCACGCTTTGCTGTCCCTCGTGGCCTCTCTGTATTCCCCACCTCCCTCCTCCTCCCTCTAACCTCCACCTCCCTGCTATCATCCCCACACTCATCCCCTGTCCATCCTGTTATCCAATGCTGCATGCTGTGTCCTGCTCTCCCCCCCCCAACGGCAGGTGGTGGGAGGGGGTGATAACAGCGCTGCCAGACGATCCAGCAGCCAGCATGGCCACTGTCGAGTTCCCAGGTCAGTGCCGCCGCTCTCCCTTCCGCTCTCTCGCCCACCCAGTACCCATTTCAATTGTCGTTGTGGGCCGTCCGCCACTTGCTGGTGTCCTGATCCCCTCATTTTCCTTGCTCGCCTCCGTTCCGCCGTCCCCCCTGTTCCTCTCGTTCGCCCCATCTCCCCATTTCCCCCTCAGGCTATGGGGAGATGGCGCAGAAGCAGCTGACGTGGCAGCAGCTGCGGCCATCGATGGTGTTTGATGTGCGCGGAAGGGAGTGGGTGATGGTGCGCGCCCAGGCCGTGGGGGAGGGGGCGCAGGAGGTGGAGGTGGAGGAGGAGGATGATGAGGTGGAGGAGGTGGTTCCGGCTCCCATGGGGCATGTCAGGGTGAGTGGGTGATGGGTGATGTGCGATGGGTGTGTGCGATGGGTGTGTGCGATGGGTGTGTGCGATGGGTGTGTGCGATGGGTGTGTGTGATGGGCTATGGGTCATGGGCTATGGGTGATGGGTGATGGGTGGTGGGGGATGGGTGATAGTCAACTAGTTGCTGGTGCTATCCCTGTTGGCACCCACTGCTGCACCCTAGTTGCTCGTTCGCTCCTCGTTTCCCCCACTCGCCCTCTGTGTGCCTCGTGCATCGCTGCCCACGCACCTCTCTCTCTCTGCACGCATACTCACTGTCCATCTCATCCTTGCACCCACCACCGGATCACCAATGACACACAGAATAGATCATTGCATGAAATCCTTGTCATATTTCTATTCTCCCGTACCCGCCTCCCCCACTCCAACCCCCCAACCCTGCGTTTCTCCCCACCTTTCCCCCCCCCTGTTCCCCGCACTCTTTTCCTCCCCTTATCTCTCCCCCCCATATTCTTCCTCTTTCCCCCCCGCGTTTCTCCCCCCTCCCCCCTGCCTGCAGGACCCGGCACTGCCGAGGCCGAGGGGGCGGCCCCCCTTGCATGGCAGGGGAAGGGGCCAGGCGAGGGGCAGGGGCAGAGGCAGGGGCAGGGGGCGAGGGAGAGCGCGAGGCAGGGGGAGGGTCCCTTGGTACTGAAGGTACGTGGCCTTTTTCTTCAATAATTATACTATTTTTGCAGAGATTAGAACGTCCATCGTCATATGCAGCATTGCTTCACTTTGTACAAATATATTTTCCGCCCTATATCCTCTACTCTGTCATCCCTCTTTCAGCTAACGCCCAGTATCGGCTGGGCCTAAGAGAGCCATGGCTTCCTAACATCAAGCAAGGTAGCTGATTGGTTTCTCCTATGGGTTTGACTAATTGGTTTCTCCTATGGGTTTGAACAAGCATAGTGACCATATGGGTTTGTCTAATTGGTTTCTAATTTACGTAGTCTCTAAGATATACTCGACTTGGTTATTTTCCTCTTTTGGGGCTCGTAGATAGGGTTTCATTGTGTGTGCTTTTGTACGTACGACTACTCTAGTCTTAAAAATGTAAACCTAGTATTGAATCCACGAACCAGTCTACAAGGTGTATCCTGTGTGTGTCTTGGGCTTGAACACTTGAATTCAAGTCTGTGAGACCTGCACCCAGCGCCTGCGCCAGAAGCCCTCAGGGCGGGAAACATTTTGAACTTGAGTTTGAAAAAGAGCGCGGTCAGCTCTCTGCGACACTTTTTTAAATTGAAACCCAAGGGTCCAAGACCGCACCGCTATTCGCAATGCTCCAGGCGACGGCCAGCTGCGACGATGGAGCGCGGCCACCCCGAGACGCGGATGATTGTACCGCGCCAACGCTTTCTCCACCGTTCACCCTCTCGTTCGCCCCTTTCTTTAATTGTGAGTCGTCCGATCTACCCTGTGTTCCTAGGCTCCATCTCGCCGTGCGATTTGAACATCCAGCAATTTGCCTTCTTGAGTCGCGACCGAATGCTTGCGCCAAAACAACATACCGTTCTGTCACTTATTTGACCAGAAAGAGCCGATAGCACGAGTACCGAGGGCCGGTTCGAGCCCTTCCGTCTACGAAGCACATCTTATGAAAACCAAGGAATTGACTCATTTCTGCTGGTTCATCCCATTCACTCACAGCACCACCTCGGTGCATCCTTTAGCACAGCGCTTCCTCGTTCCAGGTTTTCTCTTAGCTTCAAGAAACCCTGCAATCTTCAAGTCAGAGTAGATTCGTTCAGAGACTCTTCGTCGTTCCTTTTCGTCAACCGTCATGCGACGGAGATTGAGCAGCATGGCTCGGAGGTCCACGATCCGAGCGTTCGTCGGTCTTGCCCTCGCGCTTACCGCGTCGGCACTCGTGATCGATCCCACAGACCCCTCGTCCCTAGGTATGGACGTCACCCATCCACGCTCTCCAGTGACCTCTATTCTCTAGTCCCTCGAGCACGTGATTTGCAGCAGTCAAGCCAGAAAAGCCAGTTGTTGCACATATAATCCCCCACCTTTTGCACCACCGAAACCCCTCTTTTTCCTCCATATTACTTTTCCTCGCCCTCTCTTTCACCCGGCCCGCCTTTCTCCGCGTGATTCGCACTTTCAATCTGACTCGCCTTTAAAAATTCCTGTTGCGTGGCTGGCGCGCGGAATGGCAGGGCAACTGGAGGCGATGCAGGAGCTGAAGCTCGGCTTCGAGGGGAGCAAGCCCTCTGCGCTCGCCACGTGGACCACCAGCGACCCCTGTGACGGCACGTGGGTCGGCGTCACGTGCGCGCGGCCCGGCGTCATCACTAGACTGTAAGTACGAAGGAACGAACAGCGACGATGCTTCAAACTTCATTCGCACGCTTCGTTTTCGTTTCAGGCTTCTCCTTTTGTGTGCATCCTCAGTGTACGTCGGTCGCACTCCCACCATCACGCACTTATGTTCCTCCCCACCCGATCCTCATCCTGCGACGCGCAGCGATTTGTGCGACATGGGCATCGCAGGCGCGTTGTCGCCGTTCATCGGCAACCTCACGGGGCTGCTGCAGCTGCGGCTGTGCAACAACCAGATCGCCGGACAGATCCCTCCCGAGCTCGGCAAGCTGTACTCGGTACAAGAAGTCGAGCTACAGAACAATAAATTCACGGGCGAGCTGCCTACCGAGTTGGGCGGCATGGCGACGTGCACGCACCTTTACCTCTACGGGAACAATCTCTCCGGCGCCATCCCTGCCGCTCTTAAAGCCGTCACTTACCTCAAGCTGGGTCCTGGAAATCGTTTTTGCAGCACGGTTCCCGGCTCGCCGTGCGCTGGCGCGTCGGCGGAGCCGCTCCCCGCAACTCCCGCTCCGGTGGAGGACCCCGCGGATGAGGCGGGAAGCCTCCCTCCGCTGATCACCGCGCCACTCCCCAACTGTCCGCCGTGTGCGGGGGACGATCTGCCCGGGCTCGAGGACGGGTGCACGTGCGCCAAGCCGTCGCTGCTCAAGATTCGTTTCAAGGACCTGGACTTCGCGGCTTATAACGCGAATCAGGAGGACGTGCTGCTCGGCGAGCTGTCCCGCGCGCTGCAGCTGGAGCCACGTCAGCTGATGGTGATCGGGCGCGAGCCGGGCAGCGTGATCCTGTACCTGGCGGTGCTGCCCGTGAACGGGTCGGCGCTGGACGCGCGGCAGGAGGCGAAGATAGTGGACGCCGTCACGGGCCACCGCGTGATTCTATCCAAGGCCTTCAAAGACTACGAAGTGCTCGGTACGGTCACGCGCTCTCCCTTTCCCTTGTGCCATTCAATTTATGGGGAGTTACGGCTTGATATGTTCCCGTATTCCATGCAGTGCCGTCTCCTCCTGATTCCGTGGCCGTGCGTCTAAGCGCCATCTTCTTCTTGTTCTTGTTCCTCATTCCACCTTTTCTTCCGTTTCAGGAGCGCCCGGCCTCGCGTTCAAGCCGTCGCAAGAGTCGCAGAACGCCGACGCCGAGTCGTCTTCCGCGTCTTCCGGCGCATCTTCCGGCCTCAGCACCGGAGCCATCATCGGCATCGTTGTCGCGTCGCTCGCGGCCGCGCTGGTTATCGCGGCGCTCTTCTGCCAGCTGCTGACGTGGCGCCGCGACAGGAACGCCGCGCGCCGAGCTGACGTGGAGAACTCGCGGATGGCCAAGGTGCTGACGGGCAGCATCGAGGCGCCGTACAGGCCGCACGGGAAGAACTGTGAGTGTAACGATTTGTGTGGCGCTTCGTGAGTAATCCAACCAGTAGGTCACGCCACCTGTGCTGCTGTTGTCGCCACGTCATCTTTCCCGCTCCTGCGTCTACCTCTCGCTCACTTTCTCATTGCAACGTCTCCCCCCCTTCCCTACCCCCCCGCCCCCGCCATCCTCCTTTCCGCTTCCGCCAGCCATCTGGGGAAGGTGGGATTTGCCACGTGGCAGCCCCTTTCCGCCCGTCAAGCCGTCGATCTCAGGAGGCAACTCGTTTAACGAGCCCGCGCTCTCCTTCCGCAGCGGCATCCCCGGCACCCCCGCCGGGGCGCACGCGAATGGCTGCGGCGACAGCGTCGCGGGAACGCCGCGCGACACGCCCGGAGTGTCGGAGCGAAGCTTCGCGTTCCAAGGCGCGAGCTCGCCCACCTCCCCCGCGAACACCGCCGGATTGTGCGGCGGCGACAACGGCGACGACCCGCGGACTCCGGAAATCGGGACGACGCGGACGGTGGGCGACGCGGAGGGCGGAGGCACCCCTCAGGAGGTGATGGAGATTAAAAAAATCGGTCTCAAGGCTATCCACGCGGCGACGCAGGGGTATTCGAAGGCGAACTTGATCGGCGACCGCGGGCACGGGCGCATGTACAAGGCGGACTTCTCGAGCAAGGCGCGCGTGCAGATGGCGGTGCTGCTCGAGCTCTCCGGGGAGAAGCTCGACGAGGCGGAATTCGCGGCGGCGGTCAAGGCGCTGGGGGACCTGTGCGTGCAGTCGAACCGCCTCGTGGCGATCATGGCGTATTGCGCGGATAAGGGCCAGCGGTGGGTGGCCTATGAGTATCTGCCAGGTGGCAGCCTCAAGGACCACCTGCACGGGGACCTGCGCTTCGAGCGCGCGCTGACGTGGCAGAAGCGCGTGCAGATCGCGGTCGACGTGGCCGCGGCGCTGGAGTTTTTGCATGAACAGTGCGAGCCGCTCGTGATTCACCGCGACGTGTCGGCCGACAACGTGGTGCTGGACGGCGAGCTGCGCGCGAAGATTAAAGACGTCGGCATCCACACGCTCGTGCGCGATTGGTCGGAGGGCCGCGCCGTGTCGCCGTCCGTGCTGGGGTCCATGGGGTACCAGGCGCCCGAGTTCCGCGTGAGCGGCGAGCAGACGGCGCGGTCCGACGTGTTCAGCTTCGGCGTGGTGCTGCTGGAGCTGCTAACCGGCCGGAAGCCCGTTGACTCGTCGCGACCCAAGGGGCAGCAGTCGCTGCTGACGTGGGTGCTGCCGCACCTGGAGAACAGGCTCGCCGTGACGAGCCTGGTGGACCCGTACCTGCGGCTCAACTCGACGCTCGACCCCAAGTCGCTGCACCTGTTCGCGCTGGTGGCTGCGCACTGCCTGCAGCACGAGCCCGAGGACCGCCCGCGCATGGCGGAGGTGCACAGCCAGCTGCAGCACCTGCTGCTCTCGCTCTCCCCCGACGGCCTCCCCTCCCCCATCTCCCCCAACGCGGCCTCCGCCTCCCCCCTCTCTCCCGCCTCCCCCGCCTCCCCCATGTCCCCCATCCCCAACCTCACCGCCGCGTCCCCCTGCACCCACGCTCCGGTGAGTTGTGCCTTGGATTTTTCATGTTGGCGCCTGCTTCTGCTTTCTCGTGCTTTCTTGTGCTTGCATGTTTGCGCTTCTCATGCACACACTGGTGCCTGCTCAACTTCGTCTGCTTCTCCCAGTCTCATTCCCGCTCCCACGCCCTCTTACACCGGTCCTCATCCCTCTCCGCCCCTTTCTCCCCCTGTGCAGAGCCCTGATGCGGAGAACGAGAGCTGCTCGGTGGCGGATTCAGGCACCACGAGTGGCACGCACGTGTCACACTCAGCACGGCGCTACGACCAGAAACGCTGGGTGCAGGTTACCCCCGGCCCCAACACTGCCGTCAAGACCCACGCTAGTGCCGTGACTCCCGCTGCTGGTGCCGCTGCTGGTGTGGCGAATGTGCGCTCACCACTTGCGCCGGTGATCAACCTGTGAGGAAACGTGGGGTTTGCGACTACTACGGTATCCACGTGTGACTGACTACTGCACGGCATGGCATGCGATGCCGGTCCCTGCAGCACTAGACCCTCTGACACCCCGTTCTCTACGGCTCTCTAGCCAACTCCTAGGATCATTCTCCCCGTGATCCCCTCTCCCTCCTGCTTCATGCCTCTAGTTAATTAGCTACGTTACCTTATGTTCTAGAAGGTTAGATGAATGGAAGTGTCAAGGGCCAACCCAGCCCTGCAGTTAGGAGTAGAAGTACTGTGAAACACGTGTTCTGATTGGCATCTGACATCTAGGTTTCCGTGATCCATGATCCATGCTAACAGATGTGTACTGCACCCTCCTTGGAAGTCAGTTTTTTGTTCTTCTGAACACTGCATACTGCGACCAGGTACACATGCAACTCACTGTACAATGATGACAACAACAGAAGCAGACAAAACAGAAGTTGGTAGGCAGTGTCATGTTTGCGCATGGGTAACCAGAGGCGTCAACTCTACATCCCCTGTGTCATCTGCCTTGCTCTCTGCTGCAGGAGACAGGGCAGATGCTGCCGTCATAACCCCATGCTCTCCCTTAACCCCCCCATACTCTGCCTTAGGCTCACGGGATAGCAGCACCATTAGGACATACCCGACAGTGACTATGGCAGACCAGAGTATAAAGCGGATGAAGGCGGAGGTGTCGAGGGAGGCGAGGAGCACCGTGTTGATGAGGATGGAGGCGGAGGGCAGCCACGGGCACAGCGGCACTGAGAACACCCGCGTGGCCTCCGCTTCCCTGCAGCACTGGGGGGGGAAATGAATGGGGGGAGAGTGTGGGGCGGAAATAGGGGAAAATGTAGGGGGGATGAGGGGAAATGGAGGAAGAATTTGGGGCGGAGGGAGGAGAGATGAGGGAGCGTAAGTGGAGGAATTGGAAATGAGGAGAACGAGGGCAAAAGGCAAGAGGGGGTTCCAAGGGGATGAGGCAGAAGAGGGAAAGGGGAACAAGAGCAAGAATGCATAGCCACAGCTTGCCTGCGACGCTGGGGAGAGGGGAAGGCGGAGGAAGGGGAGTGAGTGGGAGGGAATGGCGGAGTAGAGGGAGAGCAGAGGGAGTAAGAGCAGAGGGACGCACGGCAAGGGAGGCGGTGGCAGCAGCCCAGAGGGAGGCGGAGAGCAGCGCGGGTGCAGTGTGGCCCGGGAGCACTCTGAACGCCACTGCCACGCCTGCTGCCCCCCCCACCATCACACCCAGATGCATCAGCACCACCCCCATGCCCTCCCCGCCACCCTGCTTCTGTTTTTGCCATCCCTTGGCGGTTCCCTCAGTGGTTTGTCCATTCTCGCTCTGCTGCCGTGCAGCTTGCACTTGATGTTTTCGCGGTGAGAGCACAGCAGGTGGGTTGACCTCACAAGGTCGGGAGTGACATTCGTTTGCCATCAAAGGGACTCCATCATCTCCTGCTGCTTCTGCTGCTGCCTCTTCTACTACGTTTCTCCCCACTCCTGCTCCTTCTGATGCTGCTGTATGTGCAGAAGCAGCGGCAGGAATGGGAGCGAGGGGTGGCAGGGTGACGCGGGGGTGGTAGCGGTGCAGGAGGAGGGCGAGGGCGACCATGAGGAAGATGAGCAGCGTGCCGATGGACACCATGCTGGCTAGCGTCTCCAGATCCACCAGTAGTGCGATGACACCTGTCGCCACACCTGCGAGAGAATAGAGCAGAGGAATGGGGTTCAGTTGAAGTTTACCTGTTCTAAGATCCGAAGTGATGGGATGAGGCATGAAGACGGTGTGATTGAGCACCTAGCATGCACTGTGGGCAATCATGGTGACTGCTGGCAAGATGCAGGGGCAGAGAGTGCTCGCACGCACAGCCCACCACAGGGACCAACGAGACCATAGCAACGCACCAAGGACAGCCGTCGCAAAGAGAGGTGTGCGCGTCACAGGTGACACCGAAGCAAACTGCTTCGGCAGAAGCTCAGCCCGAGCCACCACCAGCACGATCCGAGCCTGACCCATCAGCCCCACCAGCACCGCAGTCACTATGGCTAGCAGCGCCCCTGCTGCCACTGCGCCTGCTGCCCAATCCCACCCTGCCAGCTGGCGCAACGCGGAGGAGAAGGGAGCGTCGGCGTCAATCTGAGTGTAGGGCACGAGAAGGCAGAGGGAGAGCGCCATGAAGCCGTAGACCAGAGCCACCACAGCCACCGATCCGACGATACCTATCGGGAGATCAAAGGCCGGATTCGCGACTTCTTCTGCGAGTGTGGTAACCGCATCAAAGCCGATAAAACAGAAGTAGACGAGCGCTGCTGCGTCCAGCATGCCCTGCAGGCCGAACGGAGCAAAGGAAGCGGTGACGTTTTCCAGGCTGCCTGCTGTGAAGCCAGCAACGATAATGATGGCAATGGCAAGCATGCTGAGACCGGAGGCAAGGAAGTTGAAGTAGGACGATTCCTGGGTGCCGTATGCCACCAGCACGGACAGGGACAGGATCAGCCCCAGCGCAACAAAATCCAGGGTAATTCCCCATGCTGGCACGGGCAGCCGGAAAATTTCCGGGTCCTGCCCGAGGAACCCTGCGAAGTAGGCGGAGAGGCCGCGGGCAGCAGCGGCGTTGGAGAGAATGTACTCCATAAGGAGATTCGCTACTGTGATGAAGGCTGGGAGCTCGCCTAGCGTGACCATGAGGTAGGAGAAGGCGCCGCCCGCTACAGGCAGGTGGACGGCAAACTCGGTGTAGCAGAGGGCGGAGAGGAGTGCTGACGTGGCAGAGAGGAGGTACGAGAGGATGACAGAGGGGCCGGCGTGGTCTCGAGCCGCCACCCCTGTGATGACAAACACGCCTGTGATTGTAGTGCGGGGGAGAAGGAAAGAGGGGGAAGGAGGGGGGGTGGGTGGGGGGATGGGGAGGGAGAGGGAGGAGAGGCGACGAGATGGGGGTGTTGGTGAGGGGGAGGTGACATAGCAGGAGGAATGGGAGCGGACGAAAGGGGGACAGATGAGGAAGTTGGATGCACGGAAGGGAGAGGCACATAAGATCATGGGAGGTGGAGAAAATCGTACAAGGCACTACGATGCTTGATCATGCAGTACAATACTATATGGTGTTTCATGGTGTTGTACGGTGCTGTACGGTGCTCTACGGTGCTGCACGGACCCGCGCCGATGATGCTGGCGACCCCCAGCGAGATCGTGTCCGCCCATCCCAGCGACCGCTTCAGCGTCGCTTCTCCGCCGCTCCCGCCACCCCATTCCGCCGCCTCGGTGCTCTCCGCTTCCCCAGTCCTACTGCCCCTGTCCTTAACCGTCGATGTGCAATGCGGGGATCGCGGTGAGTGCCACGTGTCGATTCCAGCAGCATCTGAGCTGGCGAAGAGCGTGCTGACCTCCTGCACGCGGAACACGAGCGAGCGGAGCCGCTGCAATGGCGTGGCTGGGTCCCGCCGTGACGGCATTGCTATACAAGCACACTGTCGCTACCACCGCATCGTTACGTACGTTACACTTGCCAGGCCGCAATGTCGTCTTGGAGTTTGTGGAGGGGGATTGATGGTGCATGACGGCACAGCTGAATTTGGTTCGTTAGAAGCTGAGCAATGACAAACGATGATATCGGTTTGTGCAATGGCATACCGTATTAACGATTTAGGGATATAGACATTAGGGGGGAACTGTAAGTGCCATGTCAAACGAATAATGTAACCCATAAAAAATCAGCACACTACATATGTTTAATAAATTATGTTACGATATGAAGTTTTATGAATAAGGCATTCCTGTATGTTGTGTTACGATATGAAGTTTTATGAGTAAGGCATTCCTGTATGCTGCAGGAGCCGACTCTACCGAGTACGAAGTCGAGAAGTCAGAAGAGTCGAAGCGACGCAGCAACCGTCTGACCAAGACCGATGCAGGCAGAAACATTTGAAGTGAAAAGAGCGGCAACAAGTTCAAAACAGGTTGCCGCGCCGCACGGTTTGAAATTGCCGTAATAAGGGAATGTACCCCTTAGAGTACATGGCTAGTCTAGGTCTTTTCGTATTCCCTTGCATTCTTATATAAACCTGATGTATGCATGCTATTATCAACTCAGTCATTTACATTCACTCTGACCTGAGATTCAAACCTTCCGCTGCAACACTACTCTGCGATCAACCCTGAGCGATCCTTCGCTAAGTCCCACTTGGGATTGTAACATGATATGAGAGCTACTCAGAGATTCTTCGCAACCTCACTTCCGTGAAATTCGCCGAACCAAGATCTGGCGAGCGGCACACGCTCCAAGACCAAGATGGCCGGAGGATCCGGAGGCCAAGCAAATCTAACGGCTGAAGGACAATCCAACCCGGCTGCGACAAATGAGGCGACAACTACGATCGGCACTGCCGCTCTCGAGCAACTTTTCGCTCGACTTTCAACTATGGAGAAAGAACTCCAAGACCTGCGCAAAGGCGATGCGGGAACCTCTTCCCAACCAGGACAACCTGGACAACCGGCTGAGAAAAGCCGTGATACCGCCGCGCACACCTTCTCCCTCGACACAGACAAATCAACAACAACTGCCCCCCGTCCAAGTGATGAAGCTATCAACTCTGCGCAAACACGCTTCCTTAGCGTCTCAAAAATCAAGACTACTGCCGCGTTTGACGGCAAGGACTTTTACACATGGAGTTTTGAGCTTGAGCTCCTCCTACAAACGACGCAGATCTACCATTACTTCGACGGCTCCTATCCCAAACCGGTGGAAAACACCGACGTCGCCAGGGCTCAGTACTACAGCGAGTCCTTCATGGCCTACAGTGTGCTGCTACGAAACATGACGCCTGCGGAACAACTCAACATTCGCTCCTACAAAGAGAGTGACGCTCCAGCCATGGAAGCTTGGAAGCACCTCGTTGAGGTTTATCAGCCGAAGGACTCGGTCACCGCCAGCAGGCTTCTGCAGCAACTTCTGGAGATAAAAATGGGGCACGGGGAGAAGACAAATCCTTATATTAACCGCTGTCGCAACATTCGTGACCAGATCACGAAGCATGGGAGTACGATCTCGGAAGAGATCTTTGTTAATATAGTCCTTCAAGGACTCGGGCCAGAGTGGAAGCCCTGTAAAGCGCTACTCCGACAGCGAGGAATCATCTCCGAAGCTGCGCTATGCGCCGCACTCATGTCCGAACAGCAGGACATGGACTCGAGCAGAACAAGCTCCGCGCCGCGCCGAGAGCGTCTCACCTTCTACGCGGACAACCGAGAAGAGCGACGACAACCAAGGCGCCATTATTGCAAAATATGCAAAGTCTTCGGACATTCAACGGATCGATGCAAATCCCGATCCACCTTCCGCCACCCAAATTCCACTCACCATAACAATTGGGTCGGCCGACAAGACGCTCGTCATTCTCAACCTCAACATCAGCAAACTCGTTCCCCTGCACTGCATCAACACCAACAAAATCAAGGATCTCAGTTAGGAGCCCCCAGGAACATCATCGCGAACATGGCGACGCGCCGCCGCCGTGCTACTGAACCTGGCGAAGAGAACGAAGTCCAAGGAAGACTTCTGGAACCAGAAGAGGGATGGAACAATCCCCTCACTGAGGACCACTACTACGACTATGACGAAGACGAGAAGGATTGGAATCAGCCAATCACACTGCGGGAGAGCCCGCCACACGACAATCAGCGCTACGTACCAGTGGGATGGAAGGAGGACGAAGACCCTTCCTTTCACAGACGCTACAAGGCCACCTTGGTGACTCCGCGATTGGCGCTACTCCTGCGCCGAAACAACACTGACAACTATAACACCTGGTACCTGGACAGCTGCTGCGGGCAGCACATGGTGGGATCCACGCGATACGTCTCTAACCTGAGCCGCGCTCCCGCTACCTACGTCACCGTCGCCAACAACGAGCGGTTGCGCGCCAACTCACAAGGCCTTGTCGTCCTGCAAGCACGAGACAGTAACACCCACATCTCATTCAACGACGTGCTCTACGTCCCGAACCTCCGTTTTAATCTGCTCTCGGCTGGACAACTCCGCGACTGTGGCGTCATAATCCACACGGATCTTGCCACGCGCGACCTCATCCTCACCTATGCTCCCCCGGACACACCTCCTGAGACGTTCAAGTACCTCGGACGAGCCCGCTCAATCAACGAGATCTACATCCTGGACTTCGACATACCTTCTTGTCAAGCGTCATCGGACGAGCTCGTGGATCTTGTTCCCCTCGAGTTCGCCTTCATGAACCAGGAGTCATGGGAGCATCCGGACGGACGACTGTGGGTTCGCCGCAGCCCTCACTCCCGCGAGATCAACTTGCACGAGCCAGACATCAACGGCCTTTGCACAACCTGCCACACGCCCACCGCAAGTCGCACGGAGCAAGTCGAAAGAGAGCAAGCGGCGATTCAAGAAGCAGAAAGCGCCGAGGCGGAACCTACCGGCATGACAAATGAGGAACTTGCTGTGTCATCTTACCGTGTCTTCGGCCAAGCAATCAAGGCCTACGAGCTACCGCGATCGGAAAGGGCAACGCCATACTCGGACAACCTCAAGTTCGTCCTAGAGGCCAACACCACAACCAAAGGCGAGGAAGGGCGCGAGCGCCCATACACCCGCGAAGTTTACCGCCGCCACATCGACCCTGCTTGGAAAGATCCTGACGAACCAGAAGAGCTGAGCGTCAAGGAAGAACAGGATAAGGCACGGGCGGAAAAGAAACTGAAGTTGTATGAGGAGCGCGTCGCGGCAAGATGGGACGAAGAGTCCGCACGCCGTGGCGCATGGGGAGATGAGGATTACAAACCAGAAGAAGGTGCAACCTGGGCATCCGCAACTGGAGCATGGGGAGCCAGCGCCAGCGACACGGCCACCACGGGAGGATGGGGAACGGCCGAAACCGACGAAGGGGAACTCACGCAAGAAGAATTGGAGGAAGCTGAACGAGAAATGCAGGCTGAGCGCGGCGAAGCACCACCTCGTGTCATCCTTCCCCTGGGGCGACCCCCCCGCTCTGGTGAACCACCTCGCTCACCTCATCGCAGGAGCAATCCCTGGTCGGAGATTGAGGAGGGGAATGTACCACCAACTCTTCCTCGGGACTCTCTTGGTCCAATCTCCCACCCAGATCCGTTTGCTCGCTTCATCGAAGGCACCACGACCCCGCTTACAATCATCCCCGACCGCGAATTTCTCGCGCTCTACCTCACAACGACACCTGCAGAAGGGGAAGCAACGGCAGAAGCAGAAAAGCCGGACAGCGAAGTAGAACCAGGAGAAGAGGAAGAACCTCCACTCCAGATCCCGCAACTCACGGCGGAGGAGGCAGCAGAGCATCGCACCCGCTACAAGCGCACCTCCGGCATTCGCGCCGAGGACGATCTCAGGCACCAGCGGATGGGCCACCCCTCGCGCCAAACACTCGCCAACTGCCTCCGCGCAAAAGTCTTCCCGCCAGGAGCACTGCTGCGCCCCGACGGGACGGAGTTACAGCATACCACCCCCCATCCGACCACCTGCACAGTCTGCCCCACAGCTGCACTCTCCCACACCGCCTATCCCTCTCTGGAACCGAGTACCAACCGCTACAAAAAGTTGGAGAAAGTTTACAGCGACTTCATCGTACTCACCTGCAATGGCATCAACGGCGAAAAGTACACTCTCGCCTTCATCGACGCCTACTCACGCCACGTATGGATCGCCAACGTTGACGCCCGCTCCAAGGCTCCGGAGGTATTCCGCATCTTCCTCGCGCACGCGCAGCGACAGTCGGGGAGGAAACTGAAGATCTGGCAGAGTGATGGGGCAAAGGAATTTCGGAGCAATGAGCTGGAGAGTGTACTCACCGAGAAGGGGATCAAGCATGAGATCTCTCTCCCCTATGCTCACCCGCAACAAGGTGTCGCCGAGAGGGTCAACCGCACACTCATGACCAAAGCCCGCGCCATCATGAACCAGTCCGGCCTGCCAAAGAAATTTTGGCCCTACGCCATGAATCATGCGGTGCGCCTGCACAACCTCCTCTCCACCACCGCCAACAGGGATAACCTGTCCCCTCACATGAAGTGGACCGGCTCAAGGGGAGACCCCTCCATGCTGAGAGTCTGGGGGTGCATGGTGCAATACCGGCCAACTTCAGCAACGATCGGCAAGTTCGTTCATCGTGCGCGCTGGGGAGTTCATGTGGGGCTCAGTCACGAGCACAAAGGCTGGCTCATTCTTGACATCGACAGCAAGGAGATCGTTCCTGCGCGTGACATCCTCTTCTATGAACGACTCACCCTGAAGCAGTGGATCGAGGACGAGCGCCGAAACCAGGCACGCGGCTATGTCAACAGCGGCCGCAGCTTCGCGACTCCAGAAGACGCAACAGCAGCGGCAGTACTGGACCGTGACGACACCGACGAACATCCCGGCATTCCTCCTCGCCCGCGCGACGACGACGACGATGACAGCGATGACGACCCCGCGCCAGGACCATCACGGCGCCAACCAGAGCCAAGCACCGCAGCACCCGGCTATGAGAGCGGAGACGACGACGTGGTGGAAGTCCACACCAACACAAACACCACCAATGTATCAGGCCTTCAACTTCTCGGCCTGCACACATCCGTCTCTACTCTTGCACGGGCCGTGGAGCCAAAGAATCCTCGCCAGGCCCTAACCGGTCCTCACGCCAAGGAGTGGCATGCTGCGATGGATGCGGAGCTCAAGGCGCTGGAATCGCGTGACACCTGGGTCCTAGTCGATCCTGCAGCAGTGAAGGGGAGGAGGGTGCTCAGCGGGAAGTGGGTTTTTCGCCTTAAAACTAACGCCAACGGCACTATTGAGCGTTTCAAGGCACGCTGGGTCGTACGCGGGTACGATTAGCGCCATGGCATCGACTTCGATCAAACCTTCGCTCCCGTCAGTCGCCACACCTCAGTTCGGATTCTACTCGCCATTGCCGCCGCGAAGCACCTACCACTGCGACAGATCGACGTAAAGAACGCGTTTCTATACGCGTTGGTGGACGCCACCATCTTCGTGGAGCAGCCGCACACCTACGGGGAAGGTGATCCCAGGGTATGTCAACTAAAGAAGTCCCTCTACGGGATCAAGTAGGCGCCTCGCCTCTGGCAGCAGCACCTGCACAAAATTCTCCTCGAAATCGGCTTCAAGCAGCTCCCACACGACCCGGGAATGTACCGCCTTCACTTCAGTGGAGACTACATCCTCCTGACAGTCTACGTCGACGACCTGCTTGACACAGGCACCTGCAACAAACTCCTCGATCAGTTTCAGGAAAATCTGGCGCAGCGCGTGGACATCACCATCAACCCCGAAGTGAAGCAGTTTTTGGGGTTAAACATCACTTACGCGCCAGAAGCAATTCATCTGTCAGCCTCCAAGTACGCAGAGCAGCTAGGGGAACGTTTCAACATTTCTCCCGCACCACTCTCAACTCCTTACCGCAGCCCCAACACCAATTACAAACCGGACAACAAACAACTGTCACCCGCAGGACTCCAACTGTACCAGCAGCAACTGGGTTGCCTGCTGTTCGCTTCCGTCACCTGCCGACCCGACCTTTCGTACATCGCTAGCCAACTGGCGCAGTATTCTCGCAAGCCAGTAGCAGAGAACCAGCTGGACTTGGAACACGCCCTGCAGTACTTCATTTCCACACCTGACATCGGGCTCTCCTACTCCACGCTGACGACGACCTCCTTCAATCTCAACGGCTACGTGGACGCATACCATGCAGCTGATCCTGAAAATTGACGGTCCCGAACCGGCTTCGTCTTTCGCCTGGAACCAACTGGGCCAATCTCCTGGAACTCGCAGAAGCAGGAGCTGGTTGCCCTGTCATCGGCCGAAGCAGAATAAATCGCCGCGACAGCAGCAGTTCGCGAAGGCCTATACCTGCAAGAGCTGTTACAGGAAGCGAAAATTCCAACTTCGCCTACCTTTCGTCTTCACTGCGACAACTAGAGTGCCATCAGGATTGCGAACAAGCCTGGTTTCGTGAACCGCACGAAGCACATCGCACTTCGGTACTTCTTCGTCAAGGACGAAATTGACCAAGGCAAAGTTGACCTCGCCTACTGCCCGACTACTGAGATGGCAGCAGACTTCCTCACCAAACGCTTGCCACGTCAGCAGTACAAGCACTGCTCTGACCTCACCGGAGTAGTCAATCGAGTCAGCTCCTCCGGCGCCCAGGAATGAAGGGGAGTGTTACGATATGAAGTTTTATGAGTAAGGCATTCCTGTATGCTGCAGGAGCCGACTCTACCGAGTACGAGGTCGAGAAGTCAGAAGAGTCGAAGCGACGCAGCAACCGTCTGACCAAGACCGATGCAGGCAGAAACATTTGAAGTGAAAAGAGCGGCAACAGGTTCAAAACAGGTTGCCGCGCCGCACGGTTTGAAATTGCCGTAATAAGGGAATGTACCCCTTAGAGTACATGGCTAGTCTAGGTCTTTTCGTATTCCCTTGTATTCTTATATAAACCTGATGTATGCATGCTATTATCAACTCAGTCATTTACATTCACTCTGACCTGAGATTCAAACCTTCCGCTGCAACACTACTCTGCGATCAACCATGAGCGATCCTTCGCTAAGTCCCACTTGGGATTGTAACAAATTATGATACTAGATAAGCGATACATCCATTGCTAATCGAATGTAAATAATATGTGAAAATTCTTTTGTCATATAGCAAAATATTAGAGCATAAAGGTGTTTCTGTATCCCCGCAAGTCTACATGATATATTATATCGTAGATAATGCTAAGACTGCATTTGGCCTGGTTCAATGGGCCACTTACATGTCCCATATCAATGAAGCATCCTTTTTGCTGTGAACTTCCTCATAGCCTTTTTGTATGTCGAGAACGTGAGTGTTGTTACATTCCGGTCATAAAACCATACCGCATTATTGGTAGCCACCTGTTATGAACAGCCCTGCCTTTCCGAGGTACGCGTTTGGTTGGTTGGGATTCGCTGCGAGTTGTAACGAAAGAAGTGGTTGAGGTCCGAACGAGTCTCGTGGTTCCGAAATCTATCTGACGAGAAGGGTAACCTGATTTATTGGAGTGAAAGAATAATTGGAGCTGTCAAGCACAATGCGATTCGCAGCTGATTCCTTCATTCCTTGCCAAGCCACCTTTCCTTGCATCTCACAACAATTCCCTTTCTCTCACTTTCACAAGTGTGACCCGTGCCCACTGCCCAAACCAATTTTCCAGAGCACTCACTTCTCTTCCTTGATTCGACGACTCCCTCACAGCTTCTCCAGCCACTATCGGTCCTACCCAGAATTCGAATCTAATCTCGCATGGTGATCAATGGAATCTCCATAGCCATTCTTGTCATGTTCTGCGAAGCCCGAGGCTTCTGAAAACGCCATCAACTACTCCGCCCTTCCCGGATATTGTTGGCTCTCGCTTTCCGCTTGGAACAACGGGGGATATCATCAGCAACGCCACCTTCGATACTTATTACGTTATTTCAGAGTGACACATAGGCTTTACGTAGCACCAACGGTTCTTGGCGGGTCAAGTGGATAGATAAACAGCTTACAGCGAGGACGCCCACTGATTCGCCGAACCCTGCGGCAGAAGCGGCGTGCGAACGAACAATTCTGGTGCTCGAAAGGCGCGGACTGCTTTCTTGCGGAGTGCAACTACCTGAAAACGTTTCGCCATGGCGGCTCCCTCAGCGGAGAAGAAAGGCGTAACGCCAGGGGCTTGGTCTTCTGGGCTGCTGGAATGCCACAAAGACGGAAAGACATGTTAGTCACTCGCCGAAGTCTCCCACTGTTCTTTTATTATTCGCCAATCGTCGCCATTGGTTCGGCCAACCTCGCCACTGTTATGAGACTGCCCGGAGTGGGTGCCAGCCACGAATATCTCGAAATGCCCAGAGTTTGGTGTACCCTCCATCCCCATCCTTCTCTTTCTTTTTTTTTTTCTTTTCTCCCCCTCCTTCCTGGCATCACGTGTCCTCGCAGGTCTGTGCGCGTTGTGCTGCCCCTGCGTTCTCGCTGGCCGCATCGCTGAAATCTCAACTGACGGCTTTACAGGTTCATCCCCCGCTATAACACTCTCGTTTTTCTGTTCAGCCGATCGGTTTCCGCCACTACTGCCCGACCTGCTCGTTTTTTGCCACATGCAAGTCTGACTGGGCAGTTGTCCTCACGTGGTGGTCACTGAAGAGTAGTCGACAGCTCATCGTGGCGCACGAAACAGATCGCACTCCCCTCACTGCAGACAGGTCGCACTCCTCCTTTGACCAATGATCGAGCTATCTCCCTCAACAGGACATGTGATCAATATGGCAGCGTCCTGATACAGCCGATCTGTGACCACTGGAGGAAGCCGCTAAACTGATATCAGCTAGACGCAACATCCTAGTTTGTGTGCTTAAGGAGCCGAGTGCATGCCCCTCTGCACCCGTTTTTCCCTTGCAGCCCCCTGATTATCATCACATACCACCCTTTATGTCCTTGCGACCAACATGTTCTGCTGCACTCTCCCTGTTCCCACTGCTTTTGGTGCCAACATTCCTGAACTACAAGCACATCCCATTACACCCACCTGGCCAACCTGCCGTCAAATACCATCAAGCAACCTTGACATGATCGTATCTCATGTAGAAAGTGCACATGAAGCGGTTCAGGGCAAGAATCAGGGCATCAGCATGCAGCTCTATGAGTTTATTGCCTAAATATTTTGAATGGCAGCAGTGGTTCCCCTTCTCTCATTCTTTTCTCGCTTCTCCCTCCCCCTTCCACCCCACCACCCTCAACTCCTTTTCTACGTCACTGAATGTGCGGCCACTGATATTTGCCGTGCAGACGCCACCTTTGCCTGCTGCTGCTGGGCATTGATCCAG
Source organism: Closterium sp. Naga37s-1 (assembly GCA_947471745.1). Lineage (NCBI taxonomy): Eukaryota > Viridiplantae > Streptophyta > Zygnematophyceae > Desmidiales > Closteriaceae > Closterium > Closterium sp. Naga37s-1. The sequence goes on from CANJKZ010000966.1 coordinate 2,646,275, forward strand.
TACTTCACGATCGGAATGTGCGGCTGCCTCTACTCTAAAGGTGACGTCTCTTCAGCCTCCATAATATCTCCAGCTACTTCGCAATTGTGATGGTTTTACACGCTCTCAATACTGACTAGTGCCCCTTCCCTATTAACTATTGCAGGCTTCCGTGGCATGCTGAGGGATAAGTATGGACTGCCCAGCAGACCCTGCATGGACGCTGCACTACACCTCTTCTGCCCTTGCTGTGCCTTTGCTCAGGAGTACCGAGAACTCAAAGCCAGGGGTTGGGACCCACGTCTAGGTAAGTTCTCTTTTCAAAGTGAACTGTTGCTGTCAGCAATTTCAGTAATCTTAGTACCCAGTGACCTCAGAGCCAAGTCCAGTCTGTGATTTTCCGGAGTCTCAGCTCCTGATGTCTGTCTCTCTTTGCAGGTTACACAGGAAATGTCCTCAACTTCAGTTCACAGAAAGTGGCTCCTTCTCCTCAACGAATGGAATAAAAACCAGTTGCCCTTCTCCCACACTAGCATAGATTATTATGTTATGCGTCATGTTGCCCTTTCCATTTTGTCTTATCATATGTATTGATGTTTCTTATGTTTCATTTTTTTCCTAAAGCTGCATAAACCACTGTGCCTACCATTGTGCACAGAAAAGAACAGCCTGTAATTCCACAACCAGCTGGCCATACATATATTATTATGGCATTTATGGACTCTTGACGCTACACAAAACGATATATACTGTAGTGTTGTGCGAGTCAGGTTGTGGTGCGGTCTGGTCAGGTGAACAGAGTGTCCCTTTCGGCTCGCTCGCCTGATCACCTCGCCATCTCCATCAGCAGATTCTCAAAATGTCTCAACACTCAGGTATCAACTTCTCGACTGCTGTCCGAAAGAGTGACGCTGATGGCTCCCCTATTGTCGAACCGCTCCAAATCACCACAATTCCAAGGTTCCCTACCAACGTTGCTGCTAGCAGCGACGGAGGAAGCATCCGGTACGATGTTAAGGTCCGACGACGGAGAAATCGAGAAGCAATCGGGAATGACTCGCATTTTTACCGATGTCTAACCCGACAGTGAAATTTTGAAATCTCAGGTCTTGAGTCAATACTCCTGCACTATCAGGATCCGCTTTCCATGAAGCCTTCAAGCCTTCGTTGCAAGCACACTCATCTGCAAGGCTGTCAGCCACGGGTTGCATGAAAGCTTACGCAAGACTGACCTCTTCGCGTGGAATCTTTCCATGGATGGCCTCCCTGAGTGGATAGCCTTTGACGGCATAATCAGGTGACGTGGTCTATAAGTTACGTTCCTTCATTATGTTCGCGCATTTCGAGGATATATCAACTCTCGATTCCCTCCTTAGAAATTTCGGGTTTCATGCTCAGTATGGAGATTCAAACTCACGGCGATGTTTACAGCGGAGATAATACTACTCACCAACAATGGCGTCATGGCGATATTGGCAGGGATAAGGATCTTTCTAATGCTGGAGACATCATCACACCAGGACCACCTCCATCGTCCTGTCATCTGCATGCTTCAGTACGTTCAACTTCTCACTGTATCCAGCCATTCATCCATGCCGAGTCTTAAACCGCTATCCCTTTAACCATGTGTTGCAGTCTCTGTCAGGCGCTGGTGTTCATCCTTCTTCAGTAAATATATCGGGTGTTGTCAAACCTTACTCGTCTGAGAATCATGGACGTCATGTGAATCACGCAAGGCGGAAGGCAATTCTAAGAGGAAATGTAAGGTTTTCTTTCAACCATGAGGTGCTTGGCTTTGCATCTTCACATAAGTATTCCTCAGTTTTTCCCTAAAAATTTACAACGCTTTTTGTTGCTCCTTGAAGGGTCGTGCTGGCTTTCTGGTCGTTGCTAATGACCGTGATGAGGAACGAAACATGGCTACTGATCCTATATGCTTCTCCGAGTCATCACCTAAACAAGGACCTTCACTTCCTCTCTTTAAAAGCGGCCAGTTGTCTGACACGTGGCTTAATTCCGGAGAACTGCAGAAAGACGACCTCCTTCAGCCAGGAGGGGAAATGATTGCAGATGGAAGAAAGGTCCAATTTCAGCAGCAGGAGAACAACTGGCAGTATTGTGGTCATTCTTTACTGCCTTACTCAAAGCATCACCAACCCTCTGGTTGGCCTGCAAGTAACTTCCCTTCGAATGAGAGCTCTTCATCCCAACCTCATGAGCATACAGCACAGGATATGCTGTCCTGCACTGCTTCCCTTGACTCTGCTCAACTTGCTGCTCAAGGAAAGTCTCTTTTTCATTTTTTAGAGGACAAATCTGCTGCTTATGCTGGAATTGAAAGCAGCCTCCCCGAGCACCAGGTGGACCAGGCAGCACCACAGTATGGTGCACAGCTGGCATTGGAGCGAGTTAGCTCGGTCCCTGTTCCGCTCCTTCAAGAAGGCTTCCACGGACATGCTTTTGAGGACTTTGATGATGGGTTTGCTGCAGGTTTATGGTCCAGCCACCCTCAGCAGGGAATCTTAATGGATTCTATGCAGGTTGATGGAAGTCAGAATGAAGCTGGTCACGAATTGGAGTTGTTAGCTATTGCTGCTCTACCTGGGTCCAGCTATACGGCTATGATGACAGGAGAAAAGGACATTCGGGATGCTGATCGTACTCATTTGGGAGCGCAATTACCACCGTTTGATGGCAAGAGCAGTGTTGCTGAAGGTGGTGGTGATGATGACGACCCGAAGAAGACTGAAGCGGAGCCCGAAGCCAAGTCTGTACCGAATATGTCGTTCATTCTTGAGGCTGCACAAGAGTTACTGATGGAGGTCTGCCGCTGCCCGACACCATCTCGCAAGTGGAGACGAAGGCACGATGGCAGCAGCTTCGGAGATGGTACCGGTCAAAGGCCATCACCAGTGTCATCGTCTGTCTGTGGTGTGAGTGGTCAAGGACAGCTGCAGACTATCCCTATCGGTGGTACCAGAGAGCAGGCACAAAGGCTTCGAGCCCTCCTTGTGGATGTAAGTTGGTATGCTGTTTCTTTCTTTTTATTTGGTCCATTACTAGGAAATGGTGTAATGATATGTTTGTCTTTGGATGATGCAGGTGGAGAAGTCATATGGAAAGTACAAGGAGCAGAATACAGCCTTAGCTGCTGCATTTGATGCTGCCACTGGCACAGATGGTTCAGCTAACATGTACACGAAACCTTCACTGCATGCAATATCAACGGCCTACCGCTCTGCCAAGGATAGTATTGAGGCAAATCTTAGAAGGTTGGCAAAATAGACTGATGTCTGTATGTTGTCTCTGACAGGTGGAAATAATTGTGAAACTCTTACCGTCTTCACTGACTCACCACCTCCAAGACAAATCTTGAAAGCAACATGTACATCCAACCATTTGGAAGTCCAATGATTACACTGAGAGGTCTTCGTTATTTCCCGGCCGAATTCAATCTGGAAGTATTTGAAGCTCTTCCATCATTTTAGCAGCAGACAGTTGCTCATCTGCGCCATCGAATGTATCTTGTTCCAGATTCCATGAAGCATCCTAGGCCGGCAAGCTGGTCGTTAACTTTTTTCTCTCAAACCTCTGAAATATCCTTATTGGCCAGAGATTCCTGCACGGAATAGGATCTCTCCTGGCTCAAGGAATCTCTCGTATCGCAGCAACTAGGTCCGCCGCCAGAGGAATGCGTTATACAACGAGTCAGACATAAAATGGTCGACATTCACTGGCGCAGTGCGCGCATGCGGCGAGTCTTTTGTGAACGCATTGACAAGTCAAACCATTAGACTCTACACCTGCTTCCTCAAGATTCAAAATTGCATTGGCCATGGCAGTCGGCGGCAATAAAAGTGGTTCTGGGGGTACCACTCGACTCGACCGGCTTCTGATTCTCCTTGATAGTACGAACGGCATCATTCCATCCACCCCGATGATTCCAGTAGCTCACGAACTGTTCCCAATTCCGCGTCGGTTACACCATGTCTCTTCCCTGCTTACTTCGCATGCTGTACTTTAGCGAAAGTGTACATCTTCTCCGTTTTACGCCTCCCGCTCCGGCCGGTTTCACCCCTTTGTTGGTCTTCTCCTCTTCCCTTTTGACGATAACGCTTAACTGTGCTCACCAGTTTCTCTTTCATTTTCCGTGTCGAAATTCTTCTTTCAGCTGGGGAAGCGGCCACGACGCGCGACACAGCCGCGCGTCAGATCGGAGAGCTAGCTAGCCTCCACAGAGCGGATTTGCATGCTCTCATTCGGCGTGTACGATCCCCAATCGTCTTCGGATGCACGTGCTTTTGGTTTCCCTGCATTCCATTCCTACTTAACCTATGCGAGCTTTATCCCTGCAGCTTGCTGTATCACCCCCACGGCTCACCTTCAATCTTGCTAGTTGGTTTCGCGTTCAAGTTCTTTTGTACTCTAGAACCATCCGTTGCTTGTTTACAAGCGACTTTTATCCCCTCTTCTGAACCCCTCTGTACAGGTGAAGAGGTTGCTGAAGAGCAGCAAATGGGATACGCGTGTGGCTGCAGCCAAGGCGTTAGGGTACATAGCTCGGAACACACCGCATCCCACAGTGCAGGACCTGCAGATTGCTGCTTCCACTGTATCTGGTGATGAAGGAACATTAGCAGCACGGAATGGCACTGCTTCTGCAGCCCCTGATGGCGAGGGTGCTGCACCAGCTGCTGCAGGAACTACTGCTGCTGGTGGTGGCTTGCGCTTCGAGGGGTAAGAAGCCTGACATTCTGACGGACGGAGTTTTAGGTGTTTGATGTCACGAACTCATATGCTGCTGAGTTTGTGTCGAAGTATGAAACCTGAATGGTCCAAGCACCTGTGTCTGCATCCATATGCTGTTTTCTTATTGTTTTCCTCTATGACGTCCCTCCATGTGCAGCTTTGACATTGGTCGTGTGTTGGACAATGGAGCACCGCTTGTGGCATCAGCTGGCAAGGTAACGCCTGCTTATAATATTGTATGCTCATAATGCATGGAGGTGTGTGATTCATGGTTGTGTTGCGTAAGTCTTGGTGATGCATTGCTGGTGGTGCAGCTTACAGCTTGGCAACCTTTTTTTTTGTTTCTGTTTATGTTGTCGATCTGGGTTTGCCGTGACATGAGATGGTGGAAATCAAGCAACAAGGCATACCGTCCCTCTGGTCCATTCTCAACAATTTGCTCCATCCATGCTGAACCTTTCACACACAACACCACATTACACCCCACGCCTACCTCTGCATCGTGTCCAATGTCACAACATAGCTAAATCTACGTCTGTCCGATCCTATGATGGCCCAGGAATATGATATTGCAGCAGTTGGGCGAGGGGGGAAGGAGGCGATTGCCAAGCAAAAGCAATCCCTACGACGGAGACTAGGTGAGATAGTATAATGGGGTCATGGTGCAACGCATGCCTTTCCGTGCACCACTGAAGGCGTAAAGCTTCAGGTTTCTAGCTCCATGTGACGCACATTGCTCTTCTGGCTTCCTTCCTCTTTTTTGAACGGCCCTTGCCATTGAATAGTGCTGACCTGAGAGTAGCGCAGTTTTAGGAATAAAAACTGTAGAGCTACTATTGGGACGAAAACGTGTAGGTGGTGAGGTGAGGGCAGGCGGTGGGGAGGGTTGATGGTGACGATGTTGAGCCAGGCTGGCGTCAGGCTGGCTGGTATAGCCAGGTCAAATACAGGTCAGTTTTCCTGAAGAGAGAGCGAGTCCCAACCAGCTAGTCATTGGAAGCACCAACCAATACGAGGTCTTTCTCTCTTCCTTCTGCACACTTTCTGTTGTCACAGGTCTGGACGAGTGTGAGCGATTCATGGATGTAAGCGATATCATTAGAGACGAGGATCTGGAAGCACCAGCGCAAGCAGCAGCACCACCAGCAACTGGTTCATCAAACCCCGCTGCAGTAGCTGTTGGCAAGCAGAAGCAGAAGCGAGAAGCTACAGCTGGAATCAAGCGTGGTGCGCAGGATCTGATGGCTGAGATGCTGCCAAGTGGCACCAGTCCGGGGGTCGGTGATGGTGGCAGTTCTGCTGGTAGTGTATCACCCGCATTGTCGAAGTCCCTTAGCGCAAGGGAGAGAAACATGCTGAAGCGGAAGGCAAAGAGCATGAGCAAGGACGGGGGGAAGAGAGGAGGGGCACATGGTGGGGTGGGGGAGGTGGATGAGGATGAGGATGGAGGGGAAGGGGAGCGGGGAGGCAGGAAAAAGATGCGGACAAAGAGTGTGGTTTCAGATGGGAAAGAGGACAATAAGGTGCGTTCGTTTATTATCTTTTGGTTGTTGCATGCGACCCATGCTTTTCACTTCACCCGGGTGTTTGAGTCGCAGCCGGGGGGGTATGCACAGAATCTGTCAACCATCGGTTCTATTGTCCCTCTTCCAGCCTTTCAAAGCGCCCTCTTTCACTATTTGTTTAACCCCTCCCACCGCTCCTGCCTGCCACCCGCCCATCAGATCACAGTAGAACAGGTGGCAGCAGAGGGGGATGACTGGGAGGAAGAGGAGGAGGAGGAGGGGGAGTGGCCCTTGCAGGCTCTGTGTGAACAACTGCTCACAGACATGTTTCACCCAGGTAATGATTGCTGTGTCATTCAGGTTAAAAAGGTGAAGTTTCGTTCAGTCAAATGTCACCCTTTCGTTTTGATGAATGCTGATGCTCCATCAGCGGTGGGAATCACGCGGACCTGTTTCTTTGCACCACTACCTGTATTTTTGTCTGAATGTTCTTCTTCCTTCCTTTACTTCGTTTGTTCATGCAGTGTGGGAGGTACGTCACGGCAGTATTCTTGCCCTCAGGGAGGTTATGTCTGCGCATGGGAACAGCGCTGCAGTTTGCCGCCCAATAGTTCTTTCTAAGTGGGCCAGTGCCAGTGGGGCTGAGGAGGTAGAAGATGGGAAGGGGAAGATGGAGCTGGAAGTGGTGAAGGAGGAGGATGATGGCAAGACTGTACCAGAAATGAGAGAGCTGGACGTGGCTTTGGTCAAGGCGCCGGTGGTGAGGTCGGAAACGGAGGAAGAAGGGGTTAACAAGGAAACTGAGGGAGTGCATCATTGGGGTATCAGAAAAGAAGAACGCGGGGAGGGGGAAGGACTGGAGGATGTGAAGCAGGAAGTAAAAGAAGAGGAGTTTGTGAGTAAGCCATTGGTAGCTGTGAAGAGGGAAATTGAGGCGGAGACTTATCCAAAGGCAGAGGTGAAAGAGGAGGCGAAAGGTGAAGAGGACGGTATGAAAACGAGAGCAAAGGAGGAAGTGAAAGTAGAGGTTGAGATGGGAGTAATCGAGGGGCGACTGGAGGGAGTCAAGAGGGAGGCGAAGGCAGAGACGAAGGGAGGGAGTGGTGGCTGGCTAGGCCTCTCTATGGGCTCTGAGACGCCTAAAGAAAGCAATGGAGAGTCCGCATCTGGGGGCAAGCTTGCTGCTACTGCTGGGGTGTGTGTGAAGGAGGAGGCAGGAGAAGGGGGCGGGAAGGGGGAGGAGGATAACCGAGCTGAACGATCTGGATTTGACTTGAACGAGTTGCTGGTCTGTAAAGTGGAGGCCACTGAAGCGAGTGTGGTGAATCGAGAGGGCGTCATTAACCAAAATTCTGGAGGGAGGGCGCGTATGGGCTTGGACTTACATCTTTCTGATGGCATGCAATCAGAAGAGATGGGAGAGGGTTCGGTACGAAATTTGGAGAATGAAGGGAGTATTGAGGGGAGTAAGGTAGAAGCCAGCACGGTTAGGAGTGAAGAGAAGAGCAAGCGTGAGGAAAGTGAGAAAGCTGTGGGAAAGGGGTTGGATTTGAACATGGAAGTTTCCGAGGAAGCAAATGAGGGGAAACCTGTGGATGAGGGGGAAGTGGCAGAGGAGAAGAATGGAGAAGAGAAGGAGAGTGCGCTGGTGGTAGCACAACCTGTGAGGGCGGCGGAGAGAGGTGCAATGCCGACAATGGAATCTGCAAGGAAGGCACAGTTAGCTATAGAAGCTGCCAGGAAGGCACAGGCGGATAATGAGCTGTTTTTGGAGGACTGTGCCATTCGGCTGCTGTGCATCTTCGCTTTGGACAGGCGAGTCATTCAAAAATGCTGTACATGTCAAATCTTAACCTATTTCGGTGTATGCCTACCTGCTCTTTTGGATATTATCCCTATACAGGTTTATGTACTGTTTTCTCCTATTCATCTCCCCTTTTACCCCGGGTCCCCTCTGTGCCTTTAGGTTGGAAGACTTTGTGTCGGACCAGGTGGTGGCACCAGTGCGGGAGGCGTGTGGACAGGCGCTGGGAGTGGTGCTCAAATACCTGCCCTCCAGGGCCGTTGCCCGCACACTTGATGTGCTGCTGCAAATGCAGGTATGCACGGGAGAATGTAGTCCCACACACACACAGTATCAACACTGTCTCTATTTCAGATGCTCACAGTATGCCTTCCTCCACTGCTGTCTGTTAGACATGCCACAGAGTGGGAGGTTCTGCATAGAGGCGTGCCAGGCGTCAATTATCTCAAAGCTTTGACCTCCTCGAGACCTGAATGCTGACTCGCTTGGAGTGGGAGGTCAGCACCGAGTGGCCACCTTCAGTTGCAAGGGTGATCCTTCCCGTTCCTCATTCAGGGAGCTTACTATGGAGCCCCTCCCATCCCCCATTTACAGAACCGATCAGAGTGGGAAGTGCGGCACGGTGCCCTGCTTGGCATCAAGTATCTTATAGCAGTGCGCCAGGAGCTACTGCCCTCCCTGCTGCCCTCGCTCCTCCCTGCCTGCATCCGCGCGCTGCAAGACTCAGATGATGATGTGAGAGCTGTGGCAGCAGAGGCGCTGCTGCCAGCTGCTAAGACTGTGGGGGAGGGCGTGGACGAAAGTGATTTGAGGCAGCTGATGCGGCTGCTGTGGGGTATTCTATCAGAACTAGATGACCTCAGTCCGTCCACTAGCAGGTGAGCAAATGGATTGGGTGAAACTTCCAGTTTCTTCTTAAGAAGGTGAATTACTGCTTTACTGCTCAATTAGCTTCTGCAACTCCTGACGTAGTCTGATGCTGGTGGGTGTATGAAATCCAGCTATCAGACGTTTTGGGTTCATGTGTTTTACTCGCTGTCTGGGGACAGTATCATATGCTCATATGCATGTGCCGTGGTTGTTGCATGCACTTGTTCCCCTCTCACAGTGTCATGACCCTCCTTGCTGCGCTACATGCCCTTCCTCGAGTTGCTGCCCTCTGGTCCGTTTCTCCATCTGTTGGTGCTTCTGCTGATGCTAAGCCTGCTGCTGCTGCTGCTGGTATGCCTGTTGCTGTGTCTGTTGGTGGAGAAGCGGAGGGCGATGAGGAGTTGGGGGAAGATGATGACCTCGACGACAAGGAAGAGGAGGAAAATCTAGCTTTAGATGGGAGCCAACCAAAGCACAACAAAGATGCTGCTGCCGGTGCTGCTGCTGTCGGTGCTGGAAGGGACTCTTTGCCGCCCTTAGTGGTTCTCGTCCGTCGATTATGGCCGTTGATGCGTCACACTATCTCAGCTGTCCGACTTGCTGCTGTTTCTACTCTCGTGAGTCACCGTGCTTGTCAGTTACATTCTTCCCCCTCGTTTCATTCCCGGCAGTATGCTTTGCTTTCTCTTTTCCCCTCCTTGCACTTTGTGTCTTCTTCCCCTCGTTCATTGGGATTCTGTTCCAACCTCTTTTCCCCCTCCTCCCTCCGTCACACTCTCTTATGTTGGGGCGGGACAGGAGAGGCTCCTCCAATCCAATGGCACCTCGTCAGCAGATTCCAGCTCAGCATCACCCTGGGTGGCTGACGTGTTACAGGACGCCCTGGCATGTATTCTCCGCAATCTGATTCTGGAGACCCACCCCACGGCTCTTGCTGTCTCCCGCCGTGTCTGGCCTCTGCTCTTGCGACAGGTACTGTGTTTTTTACAAGTTCTCTCTCGTTCCTGTACAGGGTTCCAGTTGCCTTTGGCACACCTTATAAATCACCTCAGATTGTTTCGGCTGACGTTGACTGTTTCAATCAAGCTCATATTTATATTTTCACAACAGGCAACTCAGTTTACCCTCGTCCCCACCACGTCATTCCTCCCATCGCCTACCTCAGGTACCCCCCTCCAGGGTTGCATCCCTCACTCGCCCCTTCATTCACCACTGGTGCCAGCTCATCGCCACACCGCCTGGTGGCTCCCTTAACACCTCCCTCCTCTTTGCCACATCGTCACCGGCAGCTCAAGGGACAGCCGGCAGAGGCATGGGGACTGAGGGACGGGGGAGGGGAAGGGGTAGAGGGGGAAGGGGAAAGGGCAAGGGGAAAGAATCAGAAGGTGTGGGAAGCTCTGCCGCTACTGGGAGTGCGATGGGGAGCGGTGGTAATGGGGTGGTGGTGGTAGGGGCGGATGGGGAGAGTGCAGCTGTGCGTATGAGAGTGGACACAAGTCAAGCCATGGGGCTGCTGCTCTCCTTCTGGCCTGTTGACCAACTAGAAGGCGGAGTAGCCCCGTTGATATCCCTTCTGGGGTCCGTGGCTGCCACACAGAAGCAGGTTGGTGCTTTGATCGTTGCTGCTTGGTTCAGGGAGCTTGAGAGACGGGAGGTGGGGGAATTGAAGGAGGATAAATCGGACAGGCAGGAAGCATTGCAAAAGCCGAATCAACAGCAGCAGCATGCGTTTGCCTTTGGCTCTCTCCCGGGTCTCTCTTTGGTACGACCATCTCCCCCTGTTGCAAAACTGCTGACCCATTTGATGGCTCTCCTCTCTTCTCCTGATGCTGGCCAAAGCTACGAAGAGCTCTCACGAACCTACAACAAGCTCCGAGCCGAAGCTAGTGCTTTGATCAGCCATGCCAAAGCTGTAGGGTTAGCACCAGACATGATTAGTTCGGCGCTTACACGAGCCGGCTGTGTTGGCTCGGCAGTTGCTCTAGATAGCAGTACAGCAGGAGAAGCGAGAGGAACGGTCGGAACGAAAGGAGCAGTTGTGGAAGGACGAGGAAGGGAGGAGACTCAATTTGACAGACTGAGTCCTGAGGGCGCTTTAGAACTGGCAGGGGCTTTGGCTGGGCTGGCTGGGACAGAGACAGGGGAGGTGGAGAACAGGGATGCACCTGGTGGTGTGGCTGGTGTAGTTGGGGGAGGGAGAGGGGAAGGAGTTGGAAGGGGAAGGGGAAGAGGAAGAGGCAGGGGAAGGGGAGGGAGTGAGGGAGGGAGAGGGGCTGAGAGGAAACAGGAGCCGCAGCAACAGCAAGGCATGGGTGATTTGATGGAAGGCTGTAGGCGGAGATTGCTCTCTACTGCCACATACCTTAAAACTGTTCAGGTGTGTGCAATGGCATACGTGTGTGCCTGCTTGTGCATGTATGCATGTGCGTCAATGTATTTGGGGGAAGGTGGGATGTCTATTTCGGAGCGAAGTGCAGGCATTTCTAGGGGTCCTTCTCTACCCTTTTCCACCACCTCATCGCCTACTCTCTCTCTTGCTCCATCCCAGCTTGCATGCACGCAGTGATGATAGCCTTCCTTCACTGGTGCCCTTCGCCTCTGCCTCCTCTGCTCTTCCCTGTCCCTGTTTCACCTCGTCTTCCCTTCCCCAGGCCAACATGCACACATCCGTCACAGCAACAGTGGCGGCAGCAGCAGTGCGAGTTGCCCCAAGTTTGCCTACCAAGCTGAACCCCATCATACAACCACTCATGGCCGCACTCAAACGAGAAAGGGTGAGTGGTAACTCCAGGTGCCTATTATTGAAATTTAAATCACTCAACTCATAGGTGGCTCTGTGCTCACTTCTATTCGTCTCATGCCTAACCCTTTCCCACCCACTCCACCCTCCCTCCCCTATCAGGAGGAGCTTCTGCAGCAGTGTGTAGCGAGCGGCCTCGCAACCGTGATTCTGCGCTCCTTGGACCGGCGCCCTTCCCCCAACGACAGGCTTCTCAAGAATCTATCTACACTCGCCTGCTCCGACCCCTCTCAGTGCCCACCACCCTCTGATGCCAATTGGGAGGCGGATGACCCCCTGGATCCCACCCTCGCCATGCCTGCTGCAGCTGGAGCCGGGGGACCGGCTTCAAAAGTAGCAGCTGGTGTGATTGTAAAAGGGGAAGGGGTAGCAGGGTCGCTGGAAGCCATGATTGGCCGCAGAGGAGCCGAGCTGTCTTTTAGAGCGTTGGCGGACAGCCTTGGCCCAGACCTATTTACAAAGCTGCCGAAGCTGTGGGGTCTCCTCACTGAGGTCTGGAAGCCCAGAGAGTCAGAGGGAGGTGGTAGCACAGGGAAGTGCGATGAGGGAGAACTGTTCAAAGCAGATCCACTGGCACTAGTCATCGCCTTTCAACTCATTCGGTGCCTAGCCCTTGTCCTCCACACGTCCCTAATTCCTCAACTGCTCCTCCTCCTTCCACCAGTTCTCTGTTGCACTCGCCATCCCCATGCTGCTGTCCGATTCGCCTCAGCCCAGTGCCTTGCAGCACTTGTGTCTCTTCCGTCCGCAGAGCAAACTGTTCTCTCCGCCATTCTCACTCATGTCATTCCTCAGCTCACCAACACACTCTCCGAACCTGCCCGTCGCGGTGCAGCAAGTGTTGTTTCCTCGTTAGTCAACACCCAAGGCGAGATGCTAGCACCATACGCTGCACTCCTAGTCGTTCCCCTCCTAGCTCGGATGTCCGACCCTAGTCCACAGGTGCGGCAGCTGGTCACACAGAGCTTTGCCAGGCTCGTACCTCTACTGCCGCTGGCTCGAGGGCTGCCTTTACCAGCGTTTCTGGACAAGGAAGGTGCGAGGAAGGCCCGGGAGGATGCCCGGTTCCTGGAGCAGCTTTTGGATAATCGCAAGGCGGATGATTACCAGCTGCAAGTGAAGCTGTCGGTAACCCTGAGAAGGTGCGTGCAATGTAAAGGTGGACGCATTAGTTTTTGAAAACACTGAACCAGTACAGAAGCTTATTCTTCATCAAACTGTGTAGAGTTGAACACACGTTCACACCCTCTTCTACTCCTCTCATGCATTCTCACATCTCATTCTCCTCACACCCCTCCCCACACATACACACTCCCCCTTGCACCGAGCAGGTATCAGCAGGAGGGCGTGAACTGGTTGGCGTTTCTGCGCCGATTCCACCTGCATGGGGTGCTGTGCGACGACATGGGGCTGGGCAAGACCCTCCAGGCCTCCTCCATGCTCGCCTCAGACACAATCGAGCGCCAAGCTGCTGCCCGTGCAGCTGCTAGCGGGGCGACTACTGCTGGTGATCGTGCTGCACCTGGTGCTTCTGGATTCGGAGTTGCGTCACCGCCTCTCCTCCCGTCTCTCATCGTTTGCCCACCCACGCTTGTCGCTCACTGGGTCTACGAGATCGAGAAGTACATTCCTCCTGGGATATTCTTCCCACTGCAGTACGCAGGCAGCGTTGCCGACCGGCAAAGGATGCGGGGGCAGCTGAGAAAGCACAACCTGGTGGTAACCTCGTACGAGGTGTTACGAAGCGACATCGATGAGCTGGCAGCGATCACGTGGCGGTACTGTGTGCTGGACGAGGGGCATCTGATCAAGGGCGCCAAGACTCGGCTGTCGCAGGCGGTGAGGCGGATCAAGGCGGAGCATCGGCTGCTGCTGACAGGCACTCCCATTCAGAACAACGTCCTGGAGCTGTGGGCGCTCTTTGACTTCCTCATGCCAGGATTCCTAGGGACTGAGAAACAGGTACGCCTGCTTGCCTTGTAGGCAGTGGAAAGTGATGGATGCAGCTAAGCTTGTGTTATTGCTGAGATGGAAAATACACAACCTGCTTGATTGAAAATACCTTAACTGACTTTCACTGTGCATTTTATCCACCATGATTTCTTCCCTTTTATTGTCGCTCTTCCCCGCCCTCCACAACACACATGCACACCAGTTCCAGGCGCGGTATGGCAAGCCTCTACAGGCTGCACGAGACCCCAAGTGCACTGCCAAGCAAGCAGAGGCAGGCGCTCTGGCCATGGAGGCCCTTCACCGCCAGGTCAGTCCTGCCCTTGCACTTCTCACTCCGTTCTTGGAAAGAAGGGGTTTGAAGGATGGAAAAATCAAAGTGATAGAGAGTTGAAGAGCATGTGTTGCCATGTGGTTATAGTCATGCAGGGTCGTGTGCGACCAGCCTTTGTTTGCCCATCATGCCAAGTTCCTCCACAACCCTCCGTTTCCTTTCTTCCTCTATGCCAGGTGATGCCATTCATTCTGCGCCGCACCAAAGAGCAGGTGCTCTCAGACCTGCCGCCCAAAATCATCACCGACAGATACTGCCAGCTCAGCACGCTGCAGCGACTACTGTACGCTGACTTCTCAAAGTCCCATGCGTCAGAGGAGGTGGTGACAGCAGTAACGGCGGCAGGCGGGGGAGCAGAGGGAGGGGGCGGGGAGCAAGCTTCAACCCATGTGTTCCAAGCGCTGCAGTATCTGAGGAAGCTGTGCAGCCATCCGTTACTGGTGCTGGACCCCTCCCATCCCCGCCACGCAGCTGCTCTCGCAGCAGTAGGGGCCACGGGGGCAGCAGCAGAAGCCGGGCAGAGAGGAGGCAGCAGCAGTGGTGCTAGCAGCAGTGGAGGGGATGGTGTTGGGGACGTACATGACATAGTGCACGCACCCAAGTTGGTTGCTCTGAGAGATATTCTGCTGGAGTGTGGGATAGGAGGAGGGGGGGAGGGTAAGAGTGGAGGGGATGTGGGAGGTGAGGCCAGCGAGGGCAATCACCGTGTGCTCGTGTTCGCCCAGCTTAAGGTGAGTCCACTGAGGCTCACTTGTTTTGTATTCGTCGATGGTACGAAAAAAGTGAATGTATCTGGATGGGATAGATTGAGGCTTCATGTTCCTGACTAATGTTTGACCCTGTGAATGCTGTGGACGTCTACAGGTATCCTTGTCAAATCAAATTCCCTTCCGGGTGTCTACTTGCCCCCATCCCCCTTACAGTCATTCCTTGATATTGTGGAGGAGGACCTCTTCAAGAAACACATGCCTGGGTAAGCGGTGATTGCCCATGGTGGTTGTCAACTGTAATACCCCTATTCATAATCACTTCTGGATTACCTTCAAATCTGGGATTTACATACCCCCCCCCTATTCGTCCATCTTCTTTATACCTTCCACTAGCACCTGCATTTCTGTTGAACATATCTCTGAATTCCAACCCCCCTCCCACATCTACGCTCCCCTCCCTGCAGTGTGTCCTATCTGCGCATTGACGGGTCGGTGGAGCCATCGCGGCGCTTTGACCTGGTCAAGGCCTTCAACTCGGACCCAACGATCGATGTGCTGCTCCTCACAACCCACGGTATGAGCTGTTTCTGGTTTAACGCTAGTAAATTTTGGAAGTAGCGAGGCATGTTTCTGATGTCAAGTCCACCAGGAGCATTGGTCTGTTACTCTATTGCATCCGTTTCTTTCCTTGTATTCTCGCCCAATAGCAGCATGTGGTGGATGCTATTGAAATGTGCCACATGATAACAAAACAGTCATACCCTTCTTGTCAAAAAAGTTGTCATTCTCCCCTTTCTCACTCCACCCTCTAAGTGCTGTTATCTCCCCCCTGCCCCTCTTTACTCTCCACCAAATCCCTCATCACGCACTTCTTTCCTCTTCTCTCATTCATTTGCTCGTTTCGTCCCCTTACAGTTGGTGGCTTGGGGCTGAACCTAACAGCAGCGGACACAGTGGTGTTCCTGGAGCATGACTGGAACCCAATGCGGGATCTGCAGGTATGTGATGGTAACCGCCTTGCTATCACAAATCTGATCAGAGTAGATGTTGGAAACTAGCAACTCATTCGTTAAATGAGATGATGGCGTCACCTGCAGCAGACACAGTGGTGTAAACACATTGGACTTATTTCATTGCGTTTGTTCCACATATGGTGGTGACGATGCATGCACCCTCGATATGCAAGAACATGTGGCCTGTGTTCACAATCATCATTCTCTTACTTTCTCTGCCCCCTCTTCCCCTTACTCTTTCCCTTCCCTCCAGGCCATGGATCGAGCCCATCGCCTGGGGCAGAGGCGGACGGTGAACGTGCACAGAGTGATAATGGCGGGCACGCTGGAGGAGAAGGTCATGGGGCTGCAGCGCTTCAAGCTCTCCATAGCCAACGCCGTGGTCAATGCTGACAATGCCAGTCTCAAATCGATGGACACATCGCAGCTCTTAGACCTCTTTAACGCTGGCCCTCCTGCTGCCAGTGCTGGTGCTAAGGTAAGTGTCATTGATAGCATTGGTCTGGTAGGTGTCTTTGTGGTGGTGCATCATGGTCGTTGGGTTAGGCACAGTGTCTGAAAGTTTTTGGCTTGCTGCACGGTGCTGCTCTTTGCTCTTTACTGACATGTCAAAACAAGTAATGTGCTGAATATCACGTTCCCACCTTGCCCTTCCTGTGACCGTGTTCTTGGCCCAGCAGAAACCAGCAGACTCATCTTCAGATGCAGCTGTGGCAGCAGCTGGAGGAGGGAAGGGACTGAAAGCTGTGCTTACTGGCTTGGAAGATCTCTGGGATGAGTCGCAGTACGCAGAGGAGTACAACCTGGATAACTTCCTGAAACGCATTTAGGTAGTGTAGAACTTATTGACTGTTGAGAGTGTCACAGTAATAAGGGTACATTCCGCTGTAGAATATGTCCCAATCGATGTGTCCCAGTCGATTGAGACGCGTATGTACAGCATATGCTGCCAGGTGTCGGAATGCCGGGCCGCCAGTGGTTGTCGCCGAACGTATTTATCATTGGGTGACGTGATTCACGGAACATTCGCCAGCTAATTGCAACACACCCCATCGTTCGCACGCGGTGCCAAATGTCATCACATGCAGCATGTATCTGGACAACATTTTGCGTAACCCGCCATCCCCATCAACGCGTACACAGCGTTGTGATTGGAGCAGACGAAACAACCGGAATTATTGACAGGGACGCGCACGCCCGCTGTTAGCGCGCCTTCCCCCAGTTCCGGTGCTCATCCCCCACAACTCCACCACCTCCCAATCCCTTACTAGGTCATTCTTGAACACCATCTTTGAAGTTCCAATCTGTTCATTACTCTCAGCATCCGCTCCCTCTAGATCTAGATCGTGAAACCCTCTAGCTGCCAGCATGGCTCGTAAGCGTAAGGGGCAGGCCCTTAACGACTGCCCCAAGGATCTGAACGACATTCCGTACATCCGCTGGATGAACCAGCAGATTGCCAACGGGCGCCATCCTAGGGGATTATCCGCGCCGCCCGTGATTGACGGCCAGGGATCCAGTGCACAGTCGCCCACAGCGGCCCCGACACGTGTGCGCCGTCAGCGTGCAAGGACGGCAGCAACGCACCGGCCTGTCGTGGAGCAAGATGATGACGATGCTGATGACGACGACCGCGATGATGGCCTCGACTCTGACGACGAGGAGAAGGAGCCGGAAGACGACGGAATGTCGCCAAGC
Source organism: Closterium sp. Naga37s-1 (assembly GCA_947471745.1). Taxonomy (NCBI): domain Eukaryota; kingdom Viridiplantae; phylum Streptophyta; class Zygnematophyceae; order Desmidiales; family Closteriaceae; genus Closterium; species Closterium sp. Naga37s-1. The sequence continues at coordinate 2,663,687 of CANJKZ010000966.1, forward strand.
GATGACGACGACGGCGATGAGGATGCCGAGGAGGACGCGCCGGAGGAAGCACAGCCTGTCGCTCAGCCGCCGAAACGGAGCGCCGCACGCGCACCGGGTACTGAAAAAGGCAAAGGCAAGGCGACGCAAACTGCAGCACGCCCGGAGCCGCGGAATAAGCGGGCGGTAGCACCAGTCGAGCGGGGCTTATGGTCTGACAAGGAGAGCACCATTTCGCCGCGGCGAAATGGTTCTTGAAAGATGAACTCGAGCCTCTCAAGGGGAAGCAGGGGACGCAATACTGGGCCCGGCTGCTCGCTCACATCAAGGAGTCCAACCCTGGATGGTGCAGGGGAGTCAACGCTCTGCAGAAGAAGTGGCGTAACTTGACGCTCCTTTGGCGGGAGTACAAGCGTGCCGACGGGGGGTCGGGCAACGGCTCGGTGGAGAAACCACCGTGGTATCCATACCTGGAACTGCACATCCAAGACACCGCCGCAGCCGCGCCGCACGCGGTGGACGGAGGCGGCGCGACTAACGTCAACGTGCCTGCCGGCATGGAGGTTCCAAGTTCGTCACAGCCAGGCATGTCAACACCATGCTTTACGGGTGAGTCGTGCTCCTCTTCCACGTTGTAAGGTTCGCATGTTTGTTTTTTTAGTTGTAGTTTTAAGTAGAACATATAATTATCTGAGCAGATATGCACGATACATCAAACCCGTCAGCACGGACTAATCGACCCTAACATCTTCCCCGCTCCTCTGTCACAGCTCCTCCGCCGACGACCACCGCAACACCTAGGCGCGCCCGGGTGCATGAGACGACTACCATGCAAGCGGCCATGCTCGTCTCCGCCACCATCAAGGACTGCCACGGTGATGCGATGACTCGCATTGAGGGCCTCGTCCGTGAATGGATGGCGCAGGACATGCGACTTGCACGCGAGCGCATGACTGAATCGGCTCCCCCGGATGTCTTCCGTGCACCGCCGGATTTCACCCCTCCTCCGCCACGCGGGGAGTCCGCGCCACCTCCCGAAGCCGCACAGCCGCGAGAAGACGTGGGCGACGTCAACAAGGAAACTCCGGGTGATGAGGATGTGGAGATATGGGTGCGCGGCGTCGACGATTAGCGTAAGAATCCTGGAGTGCCTCACCCAGTCTTTTCCGCCTCTCCCTCAATGCCTGTTGTGTTGGGGGAACACACGGTTCCCACTTGTGTGTCGCAATAGCACCCCGCGTCCACCAAGGATCTCGGTTGCGGGGTAGGTTCTCCCAGGCCATGTTTTTCCGCCTTACCGCTTGCATCTCTTCACACATGTTGTGCAGGATCACACAACACGCCGCCCCTGCGAGAATGCGCCACAGCCTGCAGTCGTTGTGCTGGGCGAAGATGCGCCATCTCCCTTTGAAGGCGCCGATGCACCTCTCCACCGCCATGCGTGTGGCGCTCTGACAATAGTTGAAACATTGAGCCCAGTCGTCCATTAGGTCCTCTCCGCGGGGGGCATGCAGGGGGGTTAGGCAGTATTCTCGTAGCGGGTAGGCCGCGTCACCAACAATCTAGTATGGGGCTATGTCCCCGTTGTGTAACCTCTCAAGTAGTGCAGAATCTTTGAAAACCTGCATGTCGTGCGCGCTGCCGGGATATCCGATCAGGTAGTCCCATATTCTGCCTCGTGCATCACACGTGAGCTGGAGTTGTACGGCATAGGCCGACTTCCTTGTCCAGTACTCCGCTCTGTGCCTTTCCATCCCTTTCATGTGGATGTGAGTGTCGTCCACAGCCCCCACCACTGCAGGTACACCTTTGATGGCTGCAAATTCGCGCGCCATCTCGGGAAGCTCTTCGCGTGTGGGGAAGCGCACCCAGGCGGCCTTGAAGACGGAGGGGAACTCGGTGAGGAACACGTCGACAAGCTCGTGGCAGAGTGTCTTGGAGACACCGAACAGGTACGACATGTCGACGTAGGAAATCCCTGACGCAAGGTACTTCATAGGGATGAGCACCGCGGTGTCCAGTGTGAGTATTGACCGATGAACGATGGGCTCTAGATAGTGTTGCATTCCATTCTTGACATGCTCAAGAATGGCGCGGTTTATCCTGAAAAGGTCATGGAAATCGTTTTCTCTCATGTGCTGCAGGTCTTCAACCCACAAAGCATGACGTCGCCGCCGTACTCTCACTCTGTGACGGCGGTTCTCCCCGTAATCGTCCCCGAGCGATGAGGACTGCTCGTCCGTGTCCTCAAATACTCCAGACTCTATCAGGCCTACGAAGGACTTCGCGGCATTTTCATAGAAAATGGTGTAGTAGTAGGTGACCCAGGCGACGAGGAGGCGTAGGATGAAGGGGATGGCTCTTGGCTCTGCCATAGTGCGTGGATTATGGATGCTGAGTTATGTTATCTGTGCGTTGTGGGATTATAGAAACTAACGGCCCTGGACTGGAGTAGGGAATGTACTCCTCGTTTTGGCAATTATTGGCAGCGCGGATGTGTACTGTATCCTCCGCGGCCTCCCCGTGCAATACCAACTCTCTTCCGCGGGTCTGGAGGCGCCGGTGTTTGTGTTCCATTCCATGAGTAGAAGTGTGCCAGAATGTTCTCTGACCAATCACGGTGGGTCTTATGTGGGGCGTACAAATGTGTCAGAGTGAATCCATGTTCCAGTGGAGTCAAGGATGTTGGAATATGGTATTGAAACTAACCTTCTTGTTGGCCTAATATGAAATTATTCGTGCTGTAAGTGCAATTTCAGGGTTTCCGTAACTGTGTCGAGTGTTTCGTGGCTTACCACCAGCCTACTATCAGGCGAACCATTCCGCCTCTCCAATCTTTCCCCCAGCCGTTCCGCTCTGCCTGCGCCCGTCCCATTCGGGAGCTGCACACTATTCGGCCTTCCTCCCGTCGCCTTTCCCCCTGCGCTGCACGCCCTGAAAGCCTTCTCCCTGCTCTTTAGTCTCCCCTTTCCCTACTCAGCCTCCTTTTCCCTCCCCCCTTCCGCTAATTCCACACTTAGTCTCGGAGCGCCCTCAGGGCTTACGTCAGCATGAAGACGATCTTAGCGTCCGAGACGATGGACATTCCTAAGGACGTGAAGCTGGAGATTAAGGCGAAGAAGGTCCGCGTGACTGGGCCACGTGGCAAGCTGTTTAGGGACTTCCGTCACCTGAACCTCGATTTCCAAATCGTCGAGGACGGGACGAAGCTTAAGGTCGATGCGTGGTTCGGCACGCGCAAGACGATGGCGTCGATTAGAACGGCCATCAGCCACGTGCAGAATCTGATCAAGGGCGTGACGGTGGGCTTCAAGTACAAGATGCGCCTCGTGTACGCTCATTTCCCCATCAACTCGAGCATCAGCGGCTCCGCCGACAGCATCGAGATCCGAAACTTCCTGGGCGAGAAGAAGGTGAGCCGCGGCCGGGTTATCAGGCGCGGGAAAACGGGAGCCGCAAAGAGCGACGTGCAATTGGCGGGAAAAGGAGCTCAATGGATTCTGGAAGGCCATGATCCGTCGGCACGCGCTTCCCCCTGTTTCCCCTTCTCTCACATGTTCACCCGCATGCCATTTTCCAGTAGCGATACCTTTTCTGCGCTCTTGCGCGCTTTTGCCATAAAGTCCCGCCTCTCCGTCCCCACAGTGATTCTTTGCGCGCGTGCCCTGTCAGTGATAAATACTCCTCAGCTTGCTTTGGATCGAAAGACCTAGTTCGATCAATGCGGGTCAGGGAGCTAGTGACGTTGTGCTGCCGCATTGCTAGCCGCGGGTTCTTCTCGGAACAGCCCTCGCAGGCGTCAGTCGTATCGTTTAGAGACCAACCGGGCTTTCGATTGTGCCCTTTCCCGCCAGCTCGCCGAGAGAGATTCATCAATGCCCCCCCACGTCACTTTAGATGGACACAACAGTATCGGGGAGGTCCGATCGTCGTCTATGGGGCGCCGCGCCATGCAGCTGACGAATTGGGCGAAGCATTCTGGCTCTCGCACAGGTACTCCAAGCATCGCTTTCCGAAGAACCGCTTTTCCCCTAGATTCTTTCAAAAGGAGACAGGCAGGTGCTTTTTGTCCTGGTCGCGCGGCGTGTGGTGGTGTGAGCTTCAGGGACGTCGCGCTGTAGCTAGGTGGCAAGGTCAGGTCTTTTGCGTCGCGCCGCAAGCGAGAACGAAGCTGCTTGGTTCGCATAAGCCGCGCGCTGGTGGAGAGTATGACGACTGCGATCGACGCAGCAATGGGGCACGCGAGGGGCTTTGCAACGGCGGCCGGCGAAGGAAGATGTAGCTTTAGCAGACCTAGCTTTAGCGGACGAAGGTACAATCGATTTATTGCGCGACGTGTTTCGGGGAGCGGAATGGATGTATCGGTGCGACGGTGGGCCTGGGTAAGGCGAGAATAGTCAGGTTTGGAAGAGCAGGCGTGGGAGAAAGCAGGCCTGAGAACGCGCAGGTATTCGGGCTGGTTTGAGGGGCTGCCACGCGAGGGAACGGCAATTTTTGAAAGTGTAGCAGGACTTGAAGAGTTAGCTCGAGCCAGTGCAGTCTGTAGTGACGCGGCTTGTGGTGGGGAGCTTTTAGTGTGTTGACGGAGCTTGTAGTGGTAAAGTCCCGGACGGAGTCTTTAATGGGACGGGAAGGCGGGACTGAGCATGGCTCCGATCCGCTATGTTGGCGCTTAAGTCGGTATTCAAGGCGCGGTTTAAGGCGCGGCTTAAGACGCGCAGCTGCATGGTGCGAGGCTGAGCTGTCTGAACTCCACGTGCGCAGCGGCAAGGCGATGGTGCAGCTGCGTGCCGCCATCCATCCTCACAGGCTCCACAGGGCCGCAACCCGGATTTTATCCGCATTAGCGTTGATAATTTGTGTCGTGGATGTGCGCTGCCTGGTCTCAGATTGAGGCGCTTTTTGGGCCAAGGTGAAGGACCCTAAGGGATTCGGTCTCACAGCTCCTTGAAACCCTCTGCGTTCGCCTTCCTCCCCCTCCCCTCCCCCTCCCCCTCCCCGTCGCCTCCACCTCCACCTTCCCAGTCACTCGCGCAATCTCCGGAGTGGCATGCAAACGATACGCGCCAGGTGCTCTAGGCGGCGATGCTGTAGGGAGTGGCTGTCGCCTGCTGTTGGGTGCGCGCTTGTGCTGACGTTTCTCTTATCCCCTCACCCCTCTTGTTCTTACCGTCACTTTTTCCCCCGTCCCCCCTCTCCTCCCCCGTCCCCCGTCCCCCATACCTCTCCCCCCGGGTGCGCGCGCAGGTGCGCAAGGTGGCGATGCTGGAGGGCGTGACGATAACGCGGTCGGAGAAGGTGAAGGACGAGCTCATCCTCGAGGGCAACGACATCGAGCTCGTCTCGCGCTCCGCCGCGCTCATCAACCAGGTCAGCCCTCCCCCTCCCCGCGCGCATCAACCAGGTCAGCCCTCCGCCGCGCTCATCAACCAGGTCAGCCCTCCCCTTCCCCGCGCGCATCAACCAGGTCAGCCCTCCCCTTCCCCGCGCGCATCAACCTGGTCAGCCCTCTCCGTCGCTCCGTTGTGTCGCGCGCATCGACCATGCCAGCCCCGCGTTGCCGCATTGACCCTGGTCAGCCAGCACCACCCCTCGTCCCTCCCGCACCATCTCATGGGGCGCGGCGATGCGACAGGGAAGGGCGTGCAGAACGCCTCTGCCTTTCTACAAAATGCGCTTGCAACTCTCTCCTCTTGTCGCCGCTATCAGCGGTTAGGGTTTCATGCACTGCCATCCACCTCTCACCACCCCATCCGTCGAGTGCACGGGAGGGTTCCAGATTGCTGAATTGCCACGACTCAGAGCGGACTGTCACCCATACCTGGCTGCGAACCATCACCAGTCCCACATAAGCACGCCGCGTTTTGTTTTAAAATGGGTAGAGCCTTCGTGGTTCCATCGCTCTGCGGATGCTCCCTGTTGTCGAGTCTTGCCATTCGGATCCCCCATCAGTCAGGGCGCGGAAGTAGGGGTCCCTGTCAGGATTCCTGGTTTGGTGAATCTGTACCACTTGATGCCGGCCTTTCTCACTGGTGCGCACATGAACAACCAAGGGCAGGCGAAAGCTCTTGTAGAAAATCGATTTGCAGATTCACTGACCGCTTGCTGCCACTTGCTCTCCTCTCCCCTCAGGTGTGGCATGTGGGAAACAATGACTTCCAATTGGTAGTCCTGAGTCTGAGAGGTCAACCCATTTGAGCTGTTGTGTTGTTGCTGCCGTGCTCCCCCCGGGTGCAGGTGTGCCATGTGAAGAAGAAGGACATTCGGAAGTTCCTGGATGGCATCTACGTGAGCGAGAAGGGCAACGTTGTGGAGGAGGCCTGAGAAATGGCTCTGCTGTGCCGCATGGCCAGTGCTCTCCCTCGTGGGTGCTTGTTTTGTTTCACCCGATCCCTTGATGCAATGCAATGGAAGCCTTGGTCGCCAATGTTCCAGTGTTCACTGTATGAAAGCTTTAAATATGAAGTGCCAATATACAGGGGTTGGGTTGGTGCATTCATGCCACACTAATTACCTAGAGAACAGGTGCTTGACAAGTTGACACAGGTGCAATCATGGCACCTGTTGTCAACCCACGGCACTCAAGTTGACAAGTTACCGGTTTCATATGTCCGCACCACAATATCCAGTATCCACACTCATCAGTATGCCACAGCTGGTTACCAGTACCGGCACTTCATGTATCGACAGAGTAAAATAGGTCGCCAGAGAGCTTATATCTGAAGACATGGCTGGTGCTTTTGTGTACCTTCATAGATATAAATGACTCAGGTAGCAATTCGATTTCCCACAGTTGGAGCAATTCAACTGACAATGTATCGAAGGTTCGTCTTGAATCTAAGGTAGTGCTTGACAGCTATGCTAACATCAGAACATGGATGTCCTTCAGCCGGGGATAGATAAGCTTCTCACAGCCTCTGAAGCTTAGTGGACAGGGTTTCTGTAGCGGATGACGTGTTATTCCCTACCTGCTGATCGCCGTTCGATCGTGTGATCAATCCACGCTGGATTGGCTATCGACGAATGTTAGCCCATTTGTGCCAGTGGCCGAAGTGCTGTGCGCCGCGTCCCGCGGTTCTGCCATCCATGATTTCTCCACTCCATGGGGATCAGTCGCTCACGCGGAGAGGAGACACTTCCTTTCCTTCCTCCCTTACCCCCTTTTCCCCATTTCTCTGCTCTCTTGTCTCTGTCAGACCAAGACACCTTCGATTCCTTGGGTATTCTCCGTCACTCCAATATTCCTTCCTTCCTTCGTTATTCACCAGGGCGACGATCGAATCAAGCGTCGGAAGCATTTTCGTCTAGCCGAGCGCGATGGCGTCTGCTCGCATCGCCGTGCTGACGGCGGTGTTTTCGCGGAAGCTGAGCGCGCAGGTGGACAAGGCGGTGTCGTGCGACGTGCGCGACGCTCTGCTCGTCGACGCGCGCGTCCATGAGCAGGCAGCGCCGGACGACGCTGCCGCGTGCTCATCGCGAGCGCTGCACGTGAGCTCCAAAGCGGTGGCTCACCCTCGCGTGGTTCTGCCGCGGCCGTCGTCGTCCCTTGCGGCGGTCTGCAAGACGGACTCTCGCGCCATCGTGGCCACTCTTGGAACTCCCGCCGCCGGCGGCATGCGCGAGGCGCACCACGCCTTGCCGGCGAATGGAGCCGCTCACTTACCTCCCCCCAACGGCGTCGCGCCTCTCTCGCACGATTCAAGCGGCGCGTCGAGCAGGTTAGATCAGCGCGCGCGGTGGACGAAGCGGAAGAGCCGGCAGACGCCGCGGCAGGCGGCGTGGACGGCGGAGCAGGTGCGCGAGAGGGAGCGGCGGATCGTGGAGGAGGTGGCGCGCGTGTCGGAGGGGCGGAGCGTGGCGGCCGTGCTGGACGCGTGGGCGGGGCGCACGACGCGCGTGGAGATGTCGAGCGTTGTGAAGGAGCTCGGCGCGCAGCGCAAGGCGCGGCGGTCGCTGGAGGTGTTCGAGTGGATGGACGCACAGCGCGGGCGGATGCGGCCCAACGGGCACACGTACACGCTCATGCTCGGCATCCTCGGCAGGTACGCCCGCGTCGCACCGCTGCCACGTCACAGATCTGCTCAGTACGCCGTGAGCAACCGTTTGGTCGCGCGAGGAAAGCGATGGCGGTGGCGCGGTTGGCGGGCACGGGCCTCCGCGCAGTGGTAGGGCGGCGGTAGACCGCGCGGAGCTCTCGCTATCGCCGGTGGTGGAGCTGCGGGCATGAAACCTCCGCGGGGCACACCGCACGCAGGTGAGTTGCGCGGTCTTGCGGGATGCGGGTTTGCTGGTTAAAGGCAGACGTGGGCAGCATCACGCGCGCGTCTTGTGAAGGAATGAACCTAAGAGCTGAACGCGCGTAGATCTCAATGCGAGACTGACGCTGCTGAAAGGCAATCGCGGAGCAGTGAAAGTGTGATGCGAACGTGCGTGAAAAGGACCCTTGACGCGTGTACGCGCATGGCGTATCGTCATCACTCGTCTCCCCCCGCCCGCCCACGCACTCCTTCCCTTTCCCCCTCTCCCGCACTTCCCCCCACCCGCTTTCCCCTTGGTTGCATGCGGGGCGGCAGGGCGGGCATGGTGGAGGAGGCGGAGGTGCTGTTCGCGCGGTTCCGCGCGGCGGCGTTCCGCGACAAGGTGCACGGCTTCAACGCCATGCTGCACGCCTGGCTCTCGCACGGCCACCCGCAACGCGCCTGGACGCTCTTCCACCTCATGCAGCAGCAGCAGCAGCAGCAGCAGCAGCAGCAGCAGCAGCAGCAGCAGCAGCAACAAGAATTGGCCGCCAATGGCGGTGCCAGCGGGTCCGTCCCCACCGCCGGTCCCCTCGACTCCTCACCCCGCAAGCCCCCCACCCACGTCGCGTCAGATGCGTCCCCGCCTCCCGTCCCTCCCACTTCCCACTCGTCCTCTGCCCCATCCGCCGCCCGCGCCACCCCCGACCACTCGTCGCAGCCGTCGCAAGCGCCTGCTGCGCGCAGCGACGGCCGCGGCGACGGTGACGGCGATGGGGCCGGTGCGGCGAGCTGGGGTCCGCCGCCGGCGCCGGACGCGGTGACGTACAACACGATGCTGAGCGCGGGGCTGGCGGGCGCTGGCACGGCGGGCAGGGGGAGGGCCAAGGGGCGGGGGAGAGGCAAAGGCGCAGGCAGCAGGGGGGGAGGGGCCAGCAGCGGCGGAAGTGGCAGCAGCGCAGGGCGGCAGGCGCTGGCGCTGTACGGCGAAATGAAGGCGAGCGGCGTGCGGCCCACGGCGCGCACGTTCAACATCCTGGTCGCGCTGCTCGGCCACCACGGGCTCGTCGCCCAGGTGAGCCTCGTCGCCCAGGTGAGCCTCGTCGCCCAGGTGAGCCTCGTCGCCCAGGTGAGCCGCGTCGCCCAGGTGAGCCTCGTCGCCCAGACGGCCGCCCCTTGCTCGTTTCACTCACTCGCTTCCCTCCCCGCGCCCTGGCTCTTCGCACCCCTCTCCCTCCCCCCCACGCCCTTGCCCCTCACCACCCCTCATCCCTGTGCTTGCGTTCCTGCTGGCTCTTCCTTGCCTGCTCACGCTGTTTCATGTGTGGTGCGCTGCGGTGTGGTGTGGTGTGGTGTGGTGGTGTGGTGTGGTGTGGTGTGGTGTGGGGCAGGCGGAGGGGGTGGTGGCGGAGATGAGGAGGGAGGGGGTGGAGGCGGATGCGCACACAGTGAGCGCGGTGATGACCATGTACACGCGCGCGGACCGCCCTGACGACGCCATCCGGGTATGCAGACGCCGTGCCATGCCCACCGCTCACACCGCACCTGCTCACTCCCCACGCTGCTCATTCACAACCCACCACGCTCACTCACACCCCCCGCGCCCACACCCCACGCCATCCGGGTACGCCCTTGGCTTGCCATGCCTAGCGCCCACACCCAACGCGCCCACACCCAACGCGCCCACACCCAACGCGCCCACACCCAACGCGCCCACACCCAATGCGCCCACACCCAACGCGCCCACACCCCACGCACCCACACCCAACGCGCCCACACCCAACGCGCCCACACCCAACGCGCCCACACCCCACGCGCCCACACCCAACGCGCCCACACCCAACGCACCCAGCCCATGCTCCGCCTCATGCTCGCGGCGCTGCTTGTGCACTGGTGTGCGTGCAACAGTAGCTTGTGTGGTGGTGAAGGGAGGGGCCAGTGCTGGCAGGGAGGAAGAGCACGGACCCACTGCTGCTTCACCTGCCACCATGCACCCATGCCCATCGCTCTCAACCGCCTTCACCTTGTCCCTCGCTCACTGTCACTTGATTCAACCCCCCTACCCATGCCCTTCTCCCTCGGCTCCACCACCCCTCCCTACTGCCTGCATCGGGGCAGACGTACGAGAGGGCGGGGGCAGCGGGGGTGCGGCCCTCACAGGCCATGTTCACGGCGCTCATGGCGGCGCTCACAGCCGCCGGCCGCCCCGCAGACGCCGCCGCCGCCTTTGACGCCATGCTGCAGGCGGGCCTCACTGCTGACGTGGCGGCGTGCGGGGCGCTGCTGAGGGCGCTGGCGGAGGCGGGGGAGGCGGAGCGGGCGGATGCGGAGCTGCAGGCCATGCCGGCGCGGCACGGCGTGCAGCCCAACGCCATCGCGTACTCCGCTGTCGTCATGGCCTACGGCAGGTGCGTGCCGCACCCATGAGTCGCCTCCATATGGCACCTCTGTATCCCCCCCCCCCCCTTTGCCTACGCCTTAGCAGCCATACCACCCTCTCCCAGGTGCTGCCATCGCGCCTCCACTGCCTTGTTCTGCTTCACGCCTTTCCGCCTGTGGCTGAGAGCGCCTCACACGGTAGCCTCACAGGTGAGAGGGGTTGTGCTCAGCAGGTACGGCTGCAGGCTCAAGGCACGGCGTCCACCCACAGGGCGCCTGGCAGCTACCAGTGCACTGATGGGCCTCACTTAACGCTGTTCTATCTGGTGTGTGTGTATGGCTGGTGTGCTTGCAGGCAGGGCATGTGGGAGGAGGCGGCACGGGTGTTTGAGGGGATGCTGAGTGCGGGGTGTGAGGCGGACCTGCAGGCGTTCAACATCCTCATGGCGGCCTACGGCCTGCAGGGCCTCTCCCTGCCCGCCGCGCAGCTCTTCCGGCGCCTGCAGGCGCACGGGCTGCGCCCCGACGCCGTGACGTACAACACGCTCATCCACGCCCTCTCCAAGGCCGGCCTGCCCGGCGCGGCCCTGCGTGCGCTGGAGCACATGCGGCAGGGCGGGTGCGAGCCCGACCACGTGACGCGCTGCCTGGTGGCGCGCATCCTCCACGAGGCCGGTCGCCACACCGACGCCGAACACATGCTGCGCCCGCCCCCCCCACCCCTTGCTGTGCCCTCGCAGCGGTAGCTCTGCATGCATGCACGCTCAAACGTGTTCTGGCCAATGGCAGTTGTGCCAGTGACAAGGCGGGCTGAGTAACACTTGGTTTATTTGAATGGAACTTACAGTACCTACGGTACCTTATTGAGCTGACAACCATAATGGTACATGTCAGTCAACAAGGTTGGAAGCACCCACACAACAAGCCCTTATTTGTCCTAGCTGGCAGAACTGGTTTGGTGCCTAACATTCCCCATCAGTATGATATGATCTCGATTGTAGAAGAAACCCTCATAAAACTCATAAAATGCACCCTTATAAGTTCTGAACTCATAAAATGCACCCTCCCACTCTCTTGCAAGCATGGTAATAGGTCCCGTAATACCTCGGATAAAAGTCCCCCTCTCCCTTAAAGACCTTGTCTGTTATGAGTTGTAAAAGAGAGTGCGCAGGTAAACGAATAACGAGACTGTGATTAACTGATCTGAGAATACAATGAAGGCACAGACTAATGTAGGGGCTAGCCTAGCTAGGAGGAAACCTCGGACGAGCGAGGTTGGGGTGCAGGTTTGGCGATGGGAAATGCCGAAGGCGGCGCGAGGAGCCTCCGCAGCGTTGAAATCGGCCGAACGTGCAAACTTCGAAAATCGGGCTGTACGCGTAGCAGTCAACCCCGATAAGGAATTCGGGAAAATTCCTTACACTACCCCCCCCCTTAAGAAAGGCGGTCAATATCCGAAACACGTTTGCGCGCCAAGTAATCACGAACAAGTGACGAGGCGTCGAGCGAGTCAGAATGCACCCACGTGTCATCTTCACTGGTGCGGTCAGTCCAACGGATGAGGAAGTCCACGTGGCGACCAGCTGCGTCAAGGCGAACCCGATGTGCCAGAATCTTCGAAGGGTCGAGAGAGAGTCGGCTCCGGGATAGGTCGTGCAGTTGGGGCAGCTTGTTGCCGCGCGATGTCGGTCGTGGCTGGCACGAACTTGCGAAGCAGGCTGACGTGGAAGGCGTCATGAATTCGCCAGTCGTCGGGTAGCAGCAGCTTCGCGGTGACAGGTGTCACCATCTTGATAATCTTGAAAGGCCCACAAAATCGTGGCCGTAATTTCGACGGGCCGGGCAGGTGCAGGTTCTTCATGTCTAGTAGCACGAGTTGCCCAGTAGTCAAGACGAGTTCCCGGCGTAGAAGGTCGGTGTATTTGCGGGAAGTGATAATCGCTTTGCGAATTGCGTCGGCGGCTTTTTCCCGGACTTCCTGAAGTTCCGTCACAAAAGTTTGTGATCTCGGGACCGGGTTGTTGAGGGAAGTCGCTGTAGGAACCGTCGGGTCCATCCCGTAATTCAGGAAAAACGGGGAGTGATTAGTCGTGCTGGATGGTGCGTTGTTGAAAGCGAATTCCAACATGGCAAGAGATTCTTCCCAGCGGGCAGGGTCGGGGCAGTTTGTCCTGATCAGCTGCTCCATGGTCTGATTGGTCCGCTCGGTCTGGCCGTCCGTCTGTGGGTGGTAAGCCGATGAGAACTGTAGTTTCGTGCCGTACTACGCCCACGTCTCCTTCCAGAATTTTGATGTAAACTTCGGGTCGCGGTCGCTGATGATCGCTGAGGGGATTCCGTGCAGTCGCACCACTGTTGAGATGAAGAGGCGCGCAGTTCCTTCGGCTGTGATTGTTGTTCGGCATGGGGCGAAGTGCGCCATTTTCGTGAAGCGATCGACGACGACGAGTACAGCGTCGTTGCCGGACGGCCCAGCTGGCATCCCCGTGACAAAATCCATTGTCACTTGTTGCCACGGTCGTTCGGGTGGCTCGAGGGGTTGCAGCAGCCCAGCTGGTCGTTGACGTGTCGATTTCATGGCTTGGCACACCCAGCATGAGGACACATATCGCTGCACGTCGTTAGAGGAATCAGGCCAATAATATTGACGATGCAGTAATTTCTGGGTTTTATCAACCCCGAAGTGTCCGGAGAAGTTCGAATCGTGGACCTCCTGGATAAGGAGTTCACGCAGCAGCCTGTAAGCGGGAACCCAAATCCGGTCGGTCCCGGCTTTTAGGTAATAATCCCCTTTCTGCGTCGTGGCCTGCTGGTGGTTCCCAGTCGTGAAGAACGGGCCCGTAGTGTAGCCGTGGGTGGGTGAATAGCCCAGTAAATAACGGGTTCGAATGGGTGATGAGTACTGCAGCGGATTGTACTGTCGGTCGGGTCAGGGCGTCGGCGATATTATTCGCCCCTTTCTTGTACGTGATGCGGTAGGTGAAGTGGCTCTCCATGTAGTCCAGCCACCGAATCTGTCGTGGGTTGAGGTTGGGTTGGGCTCGCAGGTACTGTAGGGATTTGTGGTCCGTGCGAACAGCGACGTCGGCGCCCACCAGGTAGCATCGCCATAATTTAAACGAGTGGATGATGGCGAGCATCTCCTTGTTGTGGATCGGGTAGTTGCGTTCGGCTGCCTGCAGCTTGCGTGATTCGTAGGCAATCGGCTGCAACCCGTTCCCGAAATCTTGGAGAAGCACAGCTCCGACGGCGAAATCTGAGGTGTCGGTGACAACTTCGAATGGCTTCGATGGATCGGCGATGCGCAGCACAGGAGGGGAAACTAGAAAATTCTTGAGTTCCTGGAAAGCCGCTTTTGCCTCTTCCCCCCACACAAAATTTCTGTCCTTGTGCAGCAGGTCGGTCAGCGGGCCGGTTATCCCCGCCATATTCGGGATAAACCGCCTGACGTAATTCACGAATCCCAGAAAACTCTGAAGTTCCGTGACATTCGTCGGGGACTTCCACTCTTGTATGGTCTTGATTTTCGCCGGGTCGATTTTAATGCCTTCGCGTGAGATGACGTGCCCCAAAAACTCCAACTCCTGCTTAAAAAACTCGCACTTAGAGCCCTTGGTGATGAGTCTGTTCTCCTGCAGCCGCTTAAACACTGCATCCAGGTCGCGGAGGTGTTGTTCCCTTGTCTTGCTAAAGATCAGGATATCGTCCAAGTAGACGATGACACAATGGTCTAGAAGATCCCGAAAAACCCTGTTCATGGTCAGTTGGAATGTCGAAGGCGCGTTCGTGAGGCCGAAAGGCATCACTGTAAATTCGTAACTCCGGTAGCGTGTGCGAAACGCAGTCTTGTGACAGTCGTCGGCGAAGACTCGAATCTGGTGGTAACCGCTACGTAAGTCAATCTTCGAAAAATAGCGAGCGCCGCAAAGTTGGTCGAGGAGGTCGTCGGTGCGTGGGATTGGGTAGCGAGACTTGATGGTGACCCGGTTCAGCGCGCGATAGTCGATGCACATGCGAAGCCCGCCGTCTTTCTTCGGAGTGAACAGGATCGGTGCTGCGAAGGGAGATGTGCTGGCCCGAATGAACCCTTTCTCCAACAGTGCGTCAATTTGACTTCGCAGCTCCTCGAGTTCCGGCTGGGTCAACCGCCACTGTGTCCGAACAGTCGGCTGCGCGCCAGGTTCCAGCTGGATTTTGTGGTCCTCAGGTCTCTCGGGTGGCAGTCCAGGTGGCAGATCGTCGGGGAAAATGTCAGGGTACCTCCGAATCAGCTCCGCTACATCCGGTGGTACAGCTGCACACAGCTTCTCGATGTCCTTTCCGTCGGTGTCAACCGCCAACTCGCGTAAGCAAACAGCGAACAGCTACGCGCCCTTGTTGAAGTGGCGAGCTATAGTGATGGCTTTGACGCACGGGGCTTGGATGTAGTCAGGTGTCCATGCAGGCAGCCTAATTAGCCCCTCGTGCTTGTTGATGCTGCACGATCCCGTTGTCCAGTCGATGACGGGGTTGTGCCATCGCAGCCAATCACGTCCCAGCAGCACGTCGCAGCCGTCTAGTGTTGTCGCGAGAAACTTCATGCTGAAGCCGAAATCGTCGCCGCATTCGATCCTGACCGTTCGTGTTTCTTCCGTTATCGCCAGAGGCGTCCCATCCACGAGGCGAGCATCGATTTCGGGAAGACACCTCAAGTTGCAGCTTGCATTTTTTTGCGCTCGCCAAATTGAAGAGGCTATGGCTGGCCCCTCCATCGACGAACATTTTCAAGTTATTTTTTAACACCTTGCCAGTGACCAGCACAGGGTGATCCACATGTGTATCCCTGTTATTCGGCCGAGTGCAATCGATTGCATGAATCGGAACCACGACTCGGTGGGGATGGTGGGGTTCGGGCGACGGAGCACAGTCAGTAAAGGGCCCGCTAATTACTGACTCTTCCCATTTCCCTGCTCCTTCCTGTCGTTCCCCGTCAGCGGCGTTTTCTCGTGGCAGTCTTTCATGTAGTGACCCGTCTTCCCACACCGGTAACACGGTCCCTTAGGAGGGCGGTCGGGTGTATGGACGGCGTTGATTGTGGCCCGATGGGTCTGGCCACGAAAACGGTTTACATCCCTGGAAGCCGTTCTCGCGTACTGCATCAGCGCATCCGTTGACTCCGCCAACCGTACTGCTTCAAGGAATGATGTCGGGCGGCCCCTGCGAACCTCGTACTGTATCTCGTATTTGAGGCCGCTGATATATTTATCCAACCGCTCTGCTTCCGACATGTCATCCACTTGGTCAGCGAGGCCCATAAATGACGCCGTGTAGTCTTGGACAGAAGCCATCTACGACCATGCACGCAGCTTCATGCGAGCTTGCTCCGAGGCGGATACGTGCTCGAAGCGATCTCGTAAGGCTGCGCCCCACTCCTTCCACGTGCGTATCGTGGTCACTCCGAAGATCGATTCCGCCACTTGATTAGTCACTGTTGAGGTCCCGTCTGCCGCATGCGTCACACCTGTCGGCGTCCCCGTTTCCAAGGTTCGGCACCACCATTCAAGCGCTGCACCTCGAAGAAGTGAAAGCGCGTAATTAATACGCGTGGCGTCGTCATTAACTCCTGCTGTAGTGAAGAAGACCTCGACTCCGAACAGCCACCCTTTTACTGTAACCGTCTTGTCCGTAGGATTAAACGGGGGCGGGTTGACGGGTTTGATCTTGATCGTCGTTACTGCAACTGGCGTTGCTGCCGCTCGCTGCCTATCTTCTTTTTTGAAGTCACGTGTGAGCGCGTCTAAGGGGTTGCTCACCGCTTGACTGTTGCCCTCGCCTTCGTCCTCGGGCGACACCTGACGCGCTTCACCTCGCGTCTGGCGCAGCTCGGCGTTTTCTTCACGCAGTGTTGTCACTTCCGCCATTAACGACTTCATGCTCTCCTGCATTTCTGCCACTTGTGCCATCATCCTATTAACCGCCTCCTGATCCATGTGCCTAGCGCTACGTCTGGTGGGCAGTCGGGTATCCGTGGCCTTCAGGCAAGTGAAAACACGAACTATCGGAGTCGGGCAGGATTGAATTAACAATCCCTGCGGCCAACCGTCGTGTAGTCACTAAACCAGCCACACCCTATGCCACCAAACTACCCTCGGAAAAGCGGGGTGAACTAGGAAAGTAGCTCTGATACCAGGTGTTATGAGTTGTAAAAGAGAGTGCGCAGGTAAACGAATAACGAGACTGTGATTAACTAATGTGAGAATACAATGAAGGCACAAACTAATGTAGGGGCTAGCCAAGCTAGGAGGAAACCTCGGACGAGCGAGGTTGGGGTGCAGGTTTGGCGATGGGAAATGCCGAAGGCGACGCAAGGAGCCTCCGCATCGTTGAAATCGGCCGAACGTGCAAAGTCCGAAAATCGGGCTGTACGTGTAGCAGTCAACCCCGATAAGGAATTCGGGAAAATTCCTTACATTGTCATTTTATAGCCAAGCAAGCAATGAAATTTTGATAGTTTTTATACCGCTTACCACAACAAAGCCCATAACAAGTTCATGAAGGAGGGTTAACATCAGGGCCCTAGATTCGTTTTGGACTAGGCTGATCCATCAGCGTTTGTCAATCAAAAAAGTATGCTGATCAGCGTTACCTAGCAAAAACACGCTGAAAATTCAGTGTTGGTGCAAAAAGAAAGGCTGATTTTTTTTCTATTATTTTTTTCTTAATGTGAAGTACACACTTAATACCGATGACCGATGATGCTTGCAACCCTCCCACGCCCTTGCTGGCTTGGCAATAGGCCCAGACAAGCGCAGACACGTGACCCGGCAGAAGAAAAACGCTCGGAACGAGCGCTTCCAGCCCCAAAACGCGGAAGGATCCGCACATGTGCAGGAAGTGCAGCGGCACTCTTCATTCGCGAGCGCCGATGACCGATGATGCTCGAAACCCTCCCACGCCCTTGCTGGCTTGGCAATAGGCCCAGACAAGCGCAGCCACGTGACCCGGCAGAAGAAAAACGCTCGGAACGAGCGCTTCCAGCCCCAAAACGCGGAAGGATCCGCACATGTGCAGGAAGTGCAGCGGGCGCTCTTCATTCGCGAGCGCCGATGACCCATGATACTAGCAACCCTCCCACGCCCTTGCTGGCTTGGGAATAGGCCCAGACAAGTGCAGCCTTGTGACCCGGCAGAAGAAAAACGCTCTGAACGAGCGCTTCCAACCCCAAAACGCGGAAGGATCCGCACATCTGCAGGAAGTGCTGGGGGCGCTCTTCATTCGCGAGCGCCAATGACCGATGATACTAGCAACCCCCCCACGCCCTTGCTGGCTTTGCAATAGGCCCAGACAAGCGCAGCCACGTGACCCGGCAGAAGAAAAACGCTCGGAAAGAGCGCTTCCAGCCCCAAAACGCGGAAGCATCCGCACATGTGCAGGAAGTGCAGCGGGCGCTCTTCATTCGCGAGCGCCGATGACCGATGATGCTCGCAACCCTCCCACGCCCTTGTTGGCTTGGCAATAGGCCCAGAGTACAGCCACGTGACCCGGCGTGAGAAAAACGCTCGGAACGAGCGCTTCCAGCCCCAAAACGCAGAACGATCCGCAGATGTGCAGAAGTGCAGGGGGCACACTTCATTCGTGAGCGCCGATGACCGATGATGCGCGCAACCCTCCCGCGCCCTTGCTGGCTTGGCAGTAGGCCCAGATAAGCGCAGCCACGTGAGCCGGCGGAAGAAAAACGCTCGGAAAGAGCCCTTCCAGCACCAAAACGCGGAAGGATCCGCACATGTGCAGGAAGTGCAGCGGCACTCTTCATTCGCGAGCGCCGATGACCGATGATGCTCGAAACCCTCCCACGCCCTTGCTGGCTTGGCAATAGGCCCAGACAAGCGCAGCCACGTGACCCGGCAAAAGAAAAACGCTCAGAACGAGCGCTTCCAGCCCCAAAACGCGGAAGGATCCGCACATGTGCAGGAGGTGCAGCGACGCTCTTCATTCGCGAGCGCCGATGACCGATGATACTCGAAACCTCCCACGCCCTTGCTGGCTTGGAAATAGGCCTAGACAAGCGCAGCCACGTGACCCGGCAAAAGAGAAACGCTCGGAACGAGCGCTTCCAGCCCCAAAACGCGGAAGGATCCGCACATGTGCAGGAAGTGCAGCGGGCGCTCTTCATTCGCGAGGGCTGATGACCCATGATACTAGCAACCCTCCAACGCCCTTGCTGGCTTGGCAATAGGCCCAGACAAGCGCAGCCTCGTGACCCGGCGGAAGAAAAACGCTCGGAACGAGCGCTTCCAACCCCAAAACGCGGAAGGATCCGCACATGTGCAGGAAGTGCTGGGGGCGCTCTTCATTCGCGAGCGCCGATGATCGATGATACTAGCTACCCCCCACGCCCTTGCTGGCTTTGCAATAGGCCCAGACAAGGGCAGCCACGTGACCCCGCAGAAGAAAACGCTCGGAAAGAGCGCTTCCAGCCCCAAAACGCGGATGGATCCGCACATGTGCCAGAAGTGCAGCGGGCGCTCTTCATTCGCGAGCGCCGATGACCGATGATGCTCGCAACCCTCCCACGCTCTTGCTGGCTTGGCAATAGGCCCAGGGAAGCATAGCCAGGTGAACCGGCGGAAGAAAAACGCTCGGAACGAGCGCTTCTAGCCCCAAAACGCGGAAGGATCCGCACATGTGCCAGAAGTGCAGTGGGCGCTCTTCATTCGCGAGCGCCGATGACCGATGATGCTCGCAACCCTCCCACGCCCTTGCTGGCTTGGCAATAGGCCTAGAGCGCAGCCACGTGACCCGGCGGGAGAAAAACACTCGGAACGAGCACTTCCAGCCCCAAAACGCAGAACGATCCGCACATGTGCGGAAGTGCAGGGGGCACACTTCATTCGTGAGCGCCGATGACCGATGATGCTCGCAACCCTCCCGCGCCCTTGCTGGCTTGGCAATAGGCCCAGATATGCGCAGCCACGCGACCCGGCAGAAGAAAAAACACTCGAAACCAGCGCAACCTGCCCCAAAACGCGGAAGGATCCGCACATGTGCAAGAAGTGCAACGGGCGCTCTTCATTCGCGAACGCCGATGACCGATGATGATCGCAACCCTCCCACGCCCTTGCTGGCTTGGCAATAGGCCCAGACAAGCGCAACCACGTGACCCGGCGGAAGAACCGCTTCCAGCCCCAAAACACGGAAGGATCCGCACATGTGTTGGAAGTGCAGCGAGCGCTCTTCATTCGCGAGCGCCGATGACCAATGATGATTGCAAACCTCCCACGCCTTTGCTGGCTTGGCAATAGGCTCAGAAAAGCGCAGCCACGTGACCCGGCGGAAGAAAAACGCTCGGAACGAGCGCTTCCAGCCAAAAAACGCGGAAGGATCTGCACATGTGCAGGAAGTGCTGCGGGCGCTCTTCATGCGCGAGCGCCAATGACCGATGATACTAGCAACCCTCCCACGCCCTTGCTGGCTTGGCAATCGGCCCAGACAAGCGCAGCCACGTGACCCGGCGGAAGAAAAACGCTCGGAACGAGCGCTTCCAGCCCCAAAACGCGGAAGGATCCGCACAAGTGCAGGAAGTGCAGCGGCCACTCTTCATTCCCGAGCGCCGATGATCCATGATACTAGCAACCCTCCCACGCCCTTGCTGGCTTAGCAATAGGCCCAGAAAAGTGCAGCCACATGACGGAAAGCGGGAGAATGGGGCGGGGTGATGGAAGGAGGGAGAATGGGGCGGGGTGATGGAAAGAGGGAGAATGGGGCGGGGTGATAAAAAGCGGGAGAGTGGGGCGGGGTGATGGAAGGAGGGAGAATGGGGTGGGGTGATGGAAAGCGGGAGAATGGGGCGGGGTGATGGAAAGCGGGAGAACGGGGCTAGGTGATGGAAAGCGGGAGAATGGGGCGGGGTGATGGAAAGCGGGAGAATGGGGCGGGGTGATGGAAAGCGGGAGAATGGGGCGGGGTGTTGGAAGGAGGGAGAATGGGGCGGGGTGATGGAAAGCGGGAGAATGGGGCGGGGTGATGGAAGGAGGGAGAATGGGGCGGGGTGATGGAAGGAGGGAGAATGGGGCGGGGTGATGGAAAGCGGGAGAATGGGGCGGGGTGATGGAAAGCGGGAGAATGGGGCGGGGTGAGAGAAAGCGGGAGAATGGGGCGGGGTGATGGAAAGCGGGAGAATGGGGTAGGGTGATGGAAGGAGGGAGAATGGGGCGGGGTGATGGAAAGCGGGAGAATGGGGCGGGGTGATGGAAGGAGGAAGAATGGGGTGGGGTGATGGAAGGAGGGAGAATGCGGCGGGGTGATGGAAAGCGGGAGAATGGGGCGGGGTGATGGAAAGCGGGAGAATGGGGCGGGGTGATGGAAAGCGGGAGAATGGGGCGGGGTGATGGAAAGCGGGAGAATGGGGCGGGGTGATGGAAAGCGGGAGAATGGGGCGGGGTGATGGAAAGCGGGAGAATGGGGCGGGGTGATGGAAAGCGGGAGAATGGGGCGGGGTGATGGAAAGCGGGAGAATGGGGCGGGGTGATGGAAGGAGGGAGAATGGGGCGGGGCGATGGAAATCGGGAGAATGGGGCGGGGCGATGGAAGGAGGGAGAATGGGGCGGGGTGATGGAAAACGGGAGAATGGGGCGGGGCGATGGAAATCGGGAGAATGGGGCGGGGCGATGGAAATCGGGAGAATGGGGCGGGGTGATGGAAGGAGGGAGAATGGGGCGGGGTGATGGAAAGCGGGAGAATGGGGCGGGGTGATGGAAAGCGGGAGAATTGGGCGGGGTGATGGAAGGAGGGAGAATGGGGTGGGGTAATGAAAGGAGGGAGAATGGGGCGGGGTGATGGAAAGCGGGAGAATGGGGCGGGGTAATGGAAAGCGGGAGAATGGGGCGGGGTGATGGAAGGAGGGAGAATGGGGCGGGGTGATGGAAGGAGGGAGAATGGGGCGGGGTGATGGAAAGTGGGAGAATGGGGCGGGGTGATGGAAGGAGGGAGAATGGGGCGGGGTGATGGAAGGAGGGAGAATGGGGCGGGGCGATGGAAAGCGGGAGAATGGGGCGGGGTGATGGAAAGCGGGAGAATGGGGCGGGGTGATGGAAAGCGGGAGAATGGGGTGGGGCGATGGAAAGCGGGAGAATGGGGCGTTGTGATGGAAAGCGGGAGAATGGGGCGGGGTGATGGAAGGAGGGAGAATGGGGCGGGGTGATGGAGAGCAGGAGAATGGGGTGGGGTGATGGAAAGCGGGAGAATGGGGCGGGGTGATGGAAAGCAGGAGAATGGGGCGGGGTGATGGAAAGCGGGAGAATGGGGCGGGGTGATGGAAAACGGGAGAATGGGGCGGGGTGATGGAAAGCAGGAGAATGGGGCGAGGTGATGGAAAGCAGGAGAATCGGGCGGGGTGATGGAAAGCGGGAGAATCGGGCAGGGTGATGGAAAGCGGGAGAATGGGGCGGGGTGATGGAAAGCGGGAGAATGGGGCGGTATGATGGAAAGCGGGAGAATGGGGCGGGGTGATGGAAAGCGGGAGAAAGGGGCGGGGTGATGGAAAGCGGGAGAATGGGGCGGGGTGATGGAAGACGGGTGAATGGGGCGGGGTGATGGACGGAGGGAGAATGGGGCGGGGTGATGGAAAGCGAGAGAATGGGGCGGGGTGATGGAAAGAAGGAGAATGGGGCGAGGTGATGGAAAGCAGGAGAATGGGGCGGGGTGATGGAAAGCGGGAGAATGGGGCGGGGTGATGGAAAGCGGGAGAATGGGGCGGGGTGATGGAAAGCAGGAGAATGGGGCGGTGTGATGGAAAGCGGGAGAATGGGGCGGGGTGATGGAAAGCGGGAGAATGGGGCGGGGTGATGGAAGGAGGGAGAATGGGGCGGGGTGATAAAAGCGGGAGAATGGGGCGGGGTGATGGAAGGAGGAAGAATGGGGCGGGGTAATGGAAGAAGGGAGAATGGGGCGGGGTGATGGAAAGCCGGAGAATGGGGCGGGGTGATGGAAAGCGGGAGAATGGGGCGGGGTGATGGAAAGCGGGAGAATGGGGCGGGGTGATGGAAAGCGGGAGAATGGGGCGGGGTGATGGAAGGAGGGAGAATGGGGCGGGGCGATGGAAAGCGGCAGAATGGGGCGGGGTGATGGAATGCGGGAGAATGGGGCGGGGTGATGGAAAGCGGGAGAATGGGGCGGGGTGATGGAAAGCGGGAGAATGGGGCGGGGTGATGGAAAGCGGGAGAATGGGGCGGGGTGATGGAAAGCGGGAGAATGGGGCGGGGCGATGGAAATCGGGAGAATGGGGCGGGGTGATGGACGGAGGGAGAATGGGGCGGGGTGATGGAAAGCGGGAGAATGGGGCGGGGTAATGGAAAGCGGGAGAATGGGGCGGGGTGATGGAAAGCGGGAGAATGGGGCGGGGTGATGGAAAGCGGGAGAATGGGGCGAGGTGATGGAAAGTGGGAGAATGGGGTGGGGTGATGGAAGGAGGGAGAATGGGGCGGGGTGATGGAAAGCGGGAGAATGGGGCGGGGTGATGAAAAGCGGGAGAATGGGGCGAGGTAATGGAAGGAGGGAGAATGGGGCGGGGTGATGGAAAGCGGGAGAATGGGGCGGAGTGATGGAAAGCGGGAGAATGGGGCGGGGTGATGGAAAGAGGGAGAATGGGGCGGGGTGATGGAAAGCGGGAGAATGGGGCGGGGTGATGAAAAGCGGGAGAATGGGGCGAGGTAATGGAAGGAGGGAGAATGGGGCGGGGTGATGGAAAGCGGGAGAATGGGGCGGAGTGATGGAAAGCGGGAGAATGGGGCGGGGTGATGGAAAGCGGGAGAATGGGGCGGGGTGATGGAAGGAGGGAGAATGGGGCGGGGTGATGGACGGAGGGAGAATGGGGCGGGGTGATGGAAAGCGGGAGAATGGGGCGGGGTAATGGAAAGCGGGAGAATGGGGCGGGGTGATGTAAAGCGGGAGAATGGGGCGGGGTGATGGAAAGCGGGAGAATGGGGCGGGGTGATGGAAAGCGGGAGAATGGGGCGGGGCGATGGAAAGCGGGAGAATCGGGCGTTGTGATGGAAAGCGGGAGAATGGGGCGGGGTGATGGAAGGAGGGAGAATGGGGCGGGGTGATGGAAAGCGGGAGAATGGGGCGGGGTGATGGAAAGCGGGAGAATGGGGCGTTGTGATGGAAAGCGGGAGAATGGGGCGGGGTGATGGAAGGAGGGAGAATGGGGCGGGGTGATGGAAAGCGGGAGAATGGGGCGGGGTGATGAAAAGCGGGAGAATGGGGCGAGGTAATGGAAGGAGGGAGAATGGGGCGGGGTGATGGAAAGCGGGAGAATGGGGCGGAGTGATGGAAAGCGGGAGAATGGGGCGGGGTGATGGAAAGCGGGAGAATGGGGCGGGGTGATGGAAGGAGGGAGAATGGGGCGGGGTGATGGACGGAGGGAGAATGGGGCGGGGTGATGGAAAGCGGGAGAATGGGGCGGGGTAATGGAAAGCGGGAGAATGGGGCGGGGTGATGTAAAGCGGGAGAATGGGGCGGGGTGATGGAAAGCGGGAGAATGGGGCGGGGTGATGGAAAGCGGGAGAATGGGGCGGGGCGATGGAAAGCGGGAGAATCGGGCGTTGTGATGGAAAGCGGGAGAATGGGGCGGGGTGATGGAAGGAGGGAGAATGGGGCGGGGTGATGGAAAGCGGGAGAATGGGGCGGGGTGATGGAAAGCGGGAGAATGGGGCGGGGTGATGGAAAGCGGGAGAATGGGGCGGGGTGATGGAAAGCGGGAGAATGGGGCGGGGTGATGGAAGGAGGGAGAATGGGGCGGGGCGATGGAATGCGGGAGAATGGGGCGGGGTGATGGAAAGCGGGAGAATGGGGCGGGGTGATGGAAAGCGGGAGAATGGGGCGGGGTGATGGAATGCGGGAGAATGGGGCGGGTTGATGGAAAGCGGGAGAATGGGGCGGGGTGATGGAAGGAGGGAGAATGGGGCGGGGTGATGGACGGAGGGAGAATGGGGCGGGGTGATGGAAAGCGGGAGAATGGGGCGAGGTGATGGAACGCGGGAGAATGGGGCGGGGTGATGGAAAGTGGGAGAATGGGGTGGGGCGATGGAAAGCGGGAGAATGGGGCGTTGTGATGGAAAGCGGGAGAATGGGGCGGGGTGATGGAAGGAGGGAGAATGGGGCGGGGTGATGGTAAGCGGGAGAATGGGGCGGGGTGATGAAAAGCGGGAGAATGGGGCGGGGTGATGGAAAGCGGGAGAATGGGGCGGTGTGATGGAAAGCGGGAGAATGGGGCGGGGTGATGGAAAGCGGGAGAATGGGGCGGGGTGATGGAAGGAGGGAGAATGGGGCGGGGTGATAAAAGCGGGAGAATGGGGCGGGGTGATGGAAGGAGGAAGAATGGGGCGGGGTAATGGAAGAAGGGAGAATGGGGCGGGGTGATGGAAAGCCGGAGAATGGGGCGGGGTGATGGAAAGCGGGAGAATGGGGCGGGGTGATGGAAAGCGGGAGAACGGGGCGGGGTGATGGAAAGCGGGAGAATGGGGCGGGGTGATGGAAGGAGGGAGAATGGGGCGGGGCGATGGAAAGCGGGAGAATGGGGCGGGGTGATGGAATGCGTGAGAATGGGGCGGGTTGATGGAAAGCGGGAGAATGGGGCGGGGTGATGGAAAGCGGGAGAATGGGGCGGGGTGATGGAAAGCGGGAGAATGGGACGGGGTGATGGAAAGCGGGAGAATGGGGCGGGGTGATGGAAAGCGGGAGAATGGGGCGGGGTGATGGGTAGCGGGAGAATGGGGGGGGGTGATGGAAAGAGGGAAAATGGGGCGGGGTTATGGAAAGAGGGAGAATGGGGCGGGGTGATGGAAAGCGGGAGAATGGGGCGGGGTGATGGAAAGCGGGAGAATGGGCGGGGTGATGGAAGGAGGGAGAATGGGGCGGGGTGATGGAAGGAGGGAGAATGGGGCGGGGTGATGGAAAGCGGGAGAATGGGGCGGGGTGATGAAAAGCGGGAGAATGGGGCGAGGTAATGGAAGGAGGGAGAATGGGGCGGGGTGATGGAAAGCGGGAGAATGGGGCGGAGTGATGGAAAGCGGGAGAATGGGGCGGGGTGATGGAAAGCGGGAGAATGGGGCGGGTTGATGGAAAGCGGGAGAATGGGGCGGGGTGATGGAAAGCGGGAGAATGGGGCGGGGCGATGGAAATCGGGAGAATGGGGTGGGGTGATAGAAGGAGGGAGAATGGGGCGGGGTGATGGAAAGCGGGAGAATGGGGCGGGGTGATGGAAAGCGGGAGAATGGGGAGGGATAATGGAAAGCGGGAGAATGGGGCGGGGTGATGTAAAGCGGGAGAATGGGGCGGGGTGATGGAAAGCGGGAGAATGGGGCGGGGTGATGGAAAGCGGGAGAATGGGGCGGGGTGATGGAAAGCGGGAGAATGGGGTGGGGCGATGGAAAGCGGGAGAATCGGGCGTTGTGATGGAAAGCGGGAGAATGGGGCAGGGTGATGGAAGGAGGGAGAATGGGGCGGGGTGATGGAAAGCGGGAGAATGGGGCGGGGTGATGAAAAGCGGGAGAATGGGGCGAGGTAATGGAAGGAGGGAGAATGGGGCGGGGTGATGGAAAGCGGGAGAATGGGGCGGAGTGATGGAAAGCGGGAGAATGGGGCGGGGTGATGGAAAGCGGGAGAATGGGGCGGGGTGATGGAAGGAGGGAGAATGGGGCGGGGTGATGGACGGAGGGAGAATGGGGCGGGGTGATGGAAAGCGGGAGAATGGGGCGAGGTGAAGGAAAGCGGGAGAATGGGGCGGGGTGATGGAAAGCGGGAGAATGGGGTGGGGCGATGGAAAGCGGGAGAATGGGGCGTTGTGATGGAAAGCGGGAGAATGGGGCGGGGTGATGGAAGGAGGGAGAATGGGGCGGGGTGATGGTAAGCGGGAGAATGGGGCGGGGTGATGAAAAGCGGGAGAATGGGGCGGGGTAATGGAAGGAGGGAGAATGGGGCGGGGTGATGGAAAGCGGGAGAATGGGGCGGAGTGATGGAAAGCGGGAGAATGGGGCGGGGTGATGGAAAGCGGGAGAATGGGGCGGGGTGATGGAAGGAGGGAGAACGGGGCGGGGTGGTGGAAAGCGGGAGAATGGGGCGGGGTGATGGAAAGCGGGATGTTGGGGCGGGGTGATGGAAAGCGGGAGAATGGGGCGGGGTGATGGAAGGAGGGAGAATGGGCGGGGTGATGGAAGGAGGGAGAATGGGGCAGGGTGATGGAAAACGGGAGAACGGGGCGAGGCGATGGAAATCCGGAGAATGGGGCGGGGTGATAGAAGGAGGGAGAATGGGGCGGGGTGATGGAAAGCCGGCGAATGGGGCGGGGTGATGGAAAGCGGGAGAATGGGGCGGGGTGATGAAAAGCGGGAGAATGGGGCGGGGTGATGGAAGGAGGAAGAATGGGGCGGGGTGATGGAAAGCGGGAGACTCGGGCGGGGTGATGAAAAGCGGGAGAATGGGGCAGGGTGATGGAAAGAGGGAGAATAGGGAGGGGTGATGGAAAGAGGGAGAATGGGGCGGGGTGATGGGTAGCGGGAGAATGGGGCGGGGTGATGGAAAGAGGGAAAATGGGGCGGGGTTATGGAAAGAGGGAGAATGGGGCGGGGTGATGGAAAGCGGGAGAATGGGGCGGGGTGATGGAAAGCGGGAGAATGGGTCGGGGTGATGGAAGGAGGGAGAATGGGGCGGGGCGATGGAAAGCGGGAGAATGGGGCGGGGTGATGGAATGCGGGAGAATGGGGCGGGTTGATGGAAAGCGGGAGAATGGGGCGGGGTGATGGAAAGCGGGAGAATGGGGCGGGGTGATGGAAAGCGGGAGAATGGGGCGGGGTGATGGAAAGCGGGAGAATGGGGCGGGGCGATGGAAATCGGGAGAATGGGGCGGGGTGATAGAAGGAGGGAGAATGGGGCGGGGTGATGGAAAGCGGGAGAATGGGACGGGGTGATGGAAAGCGGGAGAATGGGGCGGGGTGATGGAAAGCGGGAGAATGGGGCGGGGTAATGGAAGGAGGGAGAATGGGGCGGGGTGATGGAAAGCGGGAGAATGGGGCGGAGTGATGGAAAGCGGGAGAATGGGGCGGGGTGATGGAAAGCGGGAGAATGGGGCGGGGTGATGGAAGGAGGGAGAATGGGGCGGGGTGATGGACGGAGGGAGAATGGGGCAGGGTGATGGAAAGCGGGAGAATGGGGCGGGGTAATGGAAAGCGGGAGAATGGGGCGGGGTGATGTAAAGCGGGAGAATGGGGCGGGGTGATGGAAAGCGGGAGAATGGGGCGGGGTGATGGAAAGCGGGAGAATGGGGCGGGGTGATGGAAAGCGGGAGAATGGGGTGGGGCGATGGAAAGCGGGAGAATCGGGCGTTGTGATGGAAAGCGGGAGAATGGGGCAGGGTGATGGAAGGAGGGAGAATGGGGCGGGGTGATGGAAAGCAGGAGAATGGGGCGGGGTGATGAAAAGCGGGAGAATGAGGCGAGGTAATGGAAGGAGGGAGAATGGGGCGGGGTGATGGAAAGCGGGAGAATGGGGCGGAGTGATGGAAAGCGGGAGAATGGGGCGGGGTGATGGAAAGCGGGAGAATGGGGCGGGGTGATGGAAGGAGGGAGAATGGGGCAGGGTGATGGACGGAGGGAGAATGGGGCGGGGTGATGGAAAGCGGGAGAATGGGGCGAGGTGATGGAAAGCGGGAGAATGGGGCGGGGTGATGGAAAGCGGGAGAATGGGGTGGGGCGATGGAAAGCGGGAGAATGGGGCGTTGTGATGGAAAGCGGGTTAATGGGGCGGGGTGATGGAAGGAGGGAGAATGGGGCGGGGTGATGGTAAGCGGGAGAATGGGGCGGGGTGATGAAAAGCGGGAGAATGGGGCGGGGTAATGGAAGGAAGGAGAATGGGGCGGGGTGATGGAAAGCGGGAGAATGGGGCGGAGTGATGGAAAGCGGGAGAATGGGGCGGGGTGATGGAAAGCGGGAGAATGGGGCGGGGTGATGGAAGGAGGGAGAACGGGGCGGGGTGGTGGAAAGCGGGAGAATGGGGCGGGGTGATGGAAAACGG
This sequence comes from Closterium sp. Naga37s-1, assembly GCA_947471745.1. NCBI lineage: Eukaryota > Viridiplantae > Streptophyta > Zygnematophyceae > Desmidiales > Closteriaceae > Closterium > Closterium sp. Naga37s-1. The sequence goes on from CANJKZ010000966.1 coordinate 2,692,327, forward strand.
GATGTTGGGGCGGGGTGATGGAAAGCGGGAGAATGGGGCGGGGTGATGGAAGGAGGGAGAATGGGCGGGGTGATGGAAGGAGGGAGAATGGGGCAAGGTGATGGAAAACGGGAGAACGGGGCGGGGCGATTGAAATCCGGAGAATGGGGCGGGGTGATAGAAGGAGGGAGAATGGGGCGGGGTGATGGAAAGCCGGCGAATGGGGCGGGGTGATGGAAAGCGGGAGAATGGGGCGGGGTGATGAAAATCGGGAGAATAGGGCGGGGTGATGGAAGGAGGGAGAATGGGGCGGGGTGATGGAAAGCGGGAGACTCGGGCGGGGTGATGAAAAGCGGGAGAATGGGGCGGGGTGATGGAAAGAGGGAGAATAGGGAGGGGTGATGGAAAGAGGGAGAATGGGGCGGGGTGATGGGTAGCGGGAGAATGGGGCGGGGTGATGGAAAGAGGGAAAATGGGGCGGGGTTATGGAAAGAGGGAGAATGGGGCGGGGTGATGGAAAGCGGGAGAATGGGGCGGGGTGATGGAAAGCGGGAGAATGGGTCGGGGTGATGGACGGAGGGAGAATGGGGCGGGGTGATGGAAGGAGGGAGAATGTGGCGGGGTGATGGAAAGCGGGAGAATGGGGCGGGGTGATGGAAAGCGGGAGAATGGGGCGGGGTGATGGAAAGCGGGAGAATGGGGCGGGGTGATGGAAGGCGGGAGAATGGGGCGGGGTGATGGAAAGCAGGAGAATGGGGCGGGGTGCTGGAAAGCGGGAGAATGGGGCGGGGTGCTGGAAAGCGGGAGAATGGGGCGGGGTGATGGAAAGCGAGAGAATGGGGAGGGGTGCTTGAAAGCGGGAGAATGGGGCGGGTGATGGAAACCGGGAGAATGGGGCGGGGTGATGGAAACAGCTTGCCTGGTCCAAGAGCTTGCCTGGTTCAGGAGCATGAATGGTCCAAGAGCTTGCCTGGTCCAGGAGCTTGCCTCGTCAAGGAGCTTGCCTGTTCCACGAGCTGGCCTGGTCCAGGAGCGTGCCTGGTCCTGGAGTGTGCCTGGTCCAGGAGCGTGCCTAGTCCAGGAGCTTGCCTCGTCCAGGAGCTTGCCTGGTCCAGGAGCTTGCCTGGTCCAGGAGCTTGCTTGGTCCAGCAGCTTGCCTAGCTTAGGAGCGTGCGAGGTTTAGAAGTTTGCCTGGTCCAGGAGCATGAGTGGTCCAAGAGCATGCCTGGTCCAGGAGCTTGCCTGGTCCACGAGCTTGCCTGGTACAGAAGCGTGCCTGGTCCAGGAGCTTGCCTGGTCCAGGAGCTTGCCTGGTCGAGGAGCTGGCCTGGTCCAGGAGCCTGCCTGGTCCAGGAGCTTGCCTGGTCCAGGAGCTTGCCTGGTCCAAGAGCTTGTCCGGTCGAAGAGCTTGCCTGGTTTAGGAGCTTGCCTGGTCCAAGAGCTTGCCTGGTCCAGGAGCTTTCCTGGTCCAGGAGCTTGCCTGGTCCAGGACCTTGCCTGGTCAAGCAGCTTGCCTGGTCCTGGAGCTTGCCTGGTCCAGGAGCTTGCCTGGTCCAGGAGCTTTCTTGGTCCAGGAGCTTGCCTGGTCCAGGAGATTGCCTGGTCCAGGAGCTTGCCTTGTCCAGGAGCTTGCCTAGTCCAGGAGCTTGCCTGGTCCAGGAGCTTGCCTGGTCCAGGAGCGTGCCTGGTCCAGGAGCATGCCTGGTCCAGGAGCTTGCCTGGTCTAGGAGCTTGCCTGGTCCAGGAGCTTGCCTGGTCCAGGAGCGTGCCTGGTCCAGGAGCTTGCCTGGTCCTGGAGCTTGCCTGGTCCAGGAGATTTCCTGGTCCTGGAGTTTGCCTGGTCCAGGAGCTTGCCTGGTCCAGGAGCTTGCCTGGTCCAGGAGCTTGCCTGGTCCAGGAGCGTGCCTGGTCCACGAGCTTGCCTGGTCTAGGAGCTTGCCTTGTCTAGGAGCTTGCCTGGTCCAGGAGCTTACGTGGTCCAGGAGCTTGCCTGGTCCAGGAGCTTGCCTGGTCGAAGAGCTTGCCTGGTCCAGGAGCTTGCCTGGTCCAGGAGCTTTTCTGGTCCAGGAGCTTGCCTGGTCCAGGATCTTGCCTGGTCCAGGAGCTTGCCTGGTCCAGGATCTTGCCTGGTCCAGGATCTTGTCTGGTCCAGGAGCGTGCTTGGTCCAGGAGCTTGCCTGGTCCAGGAGCTTGCTTGGTCCAGGAGCTTGCCTGTTCCAAGAGCTTGCAACATCGAAGAGCTTGCCTGGTCCAAGAGCATGCCTGGTCCAAGAGCTTGCCTGGTCCTGGAGCTTGCCTCGTCAAGGAGCTTGCCTGGTCCAGGAGCTGGCCTGGTCCAGGAGCGTGCCTGGTCCTGGAATGTGCCTGGTCCAGGAGCGTGCCTAGTCCATGAGCTTGCCTCGTCCAGGAGCTTGCCTGGTCCAAGAGCTTGCCTGGTCTAGGAGCTTGCCTGGTCCAAGAGCTTGCCTGGTCTAGGAGCTTGCCTTGTCCAGGAGCGTGCGAGGTTCAGAAGCTTGCCTGGTCCAGGAGCTTGACTCATCCAAGAGCTTGCCGGATCCAGGAGCTTGCCTGGTCCAGGAGCTTGCCTGGTCCAGGAGCGTGCCTGGTCCAGGAGCGTGCCTGGTCCAGGAGCTTGCCTGGTCCAGGAGCTTGCCTGGTCCAGGAGCTTGCCTGGTCGAGGAGCTGGCCTGGTCGAGGAGCTGGCCTGGTCTAGGAGCGTGCCTGGTCCAGGAGCTTGCCTGGTCCAGGAGCTTGCCTGGTCCAGGAGCTTGCTTGGTCTAGGAGCTTGCCTGGTCCAAGAGCTTTCCTGGTCCAGGAGCTTGCCTGGTCCAGGAGCTTGCCTGGTCCAGGAGCTTGCCTGGTCCAGCAGCTTGCCTGGTCCTGGAGCTTGCCTGGTCCTGGAGCTTGCCTGGTCCAGGAGCTTGCCTGGTCTAGGAGCTTGCCTGGTCCAGGAGCTTGCCTGGTCCAGCAGCTTGCCTGGTCCTGGAGCTTGCCTAGTCCAGGAGCTTGCCTGGTCCAGGAGCTTGCCTGGTCCAGGAGCTTGCCTGGTCCAGGAGCTTGCCTGGTCCAGTAGCTTGCCTGGTCCAAAAGCTTGCCTGGTCCAGGATCTTGCCTGGTCCAGGATCTTGTCTGGTCCAGGAGCGTGCCTAGTCCAGGAGATTGCCTGGTCCAGGAGCTTGCCTGGTCCAGGAGCTTGCCTGGTCTAGGAGCTTACCTGGTCAAGGAGCTTGCCTGGTCCAAGAGCTTGCGTGGTCCAAGAGCTTGCCTGGTCCAAGAGCTTGCCTGGTCCAAGAGCTTGCCTGGTCTAGGAGCTTGCCTGGTCCAGGAGCTTGCCTCGTCAAGGAGCTTGCCTGGTCCAGGAGCTGGCCTGGTCCAGGAGCGTGCCTGGTCCTGGAATGTGCCTGGTCCAGGAGCGTGCCTAGTCCATGAGCTTGCCTCGTTCAGAAGCTTGCCTGGTCCAAGAGCTTGCCTGGTCTAGGAGCTTGCCTGGTCCGGGAGCTTGACTCGTCCAAAAGCTTGCCGGGTCCAGGAGCTTGCCTGGTCCAGGAGCTTGCCTGGTCCAGGAGCGTGCCTGGTCCAGGAGCGTGCCTGGTCCAGGAGCTTGCCTGGTCCAGGAGCTTGCCTGGTCCAGGAGCTTGCCTGGTCGAGGAGCTGGCCTGGTCTAGGAGCGTGCCTGGTCCAAGAGCTTGCCTGGTCCAGGAGCTTGCCTGGTCCAGGAGCTTGCCTGGTCCAGGAGCTTGCCTGGTCCAGGAGCTTGCTTGGTCCAAGAGCTTGCCTGGTCCAGGAGCTTGCCTGGTCCAGGAGCTTGCCTGGTCCAGCAGCTTGCCTGGTCCTAGAGCTTGCCTAGTCCAGGAGCTTGCCTGGTCCAGGAGCTTGCCTGGTCCAGGAGCTTGCCTGGTCCAGGAGCTTGCCTGGTCCAGGAGCTTGCCTGGTCCAGCAGCTTGCCTGGTCCTGGAGCTTGCCTAGTCCAGGAGCTTGCCTGGTCCAGGAGCTTGCCTGGTCCAGGAGCTTGCCTGGTCCAGGAGCTTGCCTGGTCCAGGAGCTTGCCTGGTCCAAAAGCTTGCCTGGTCCAGGATCTTGCCTGGTCCAGGATCTTGTCTGGTCCAGGAGCGTGCCTAGTCCAGGAGATTGCCTGGTCCACGAGCTTGCCTAGTCCAGGAGCTTGCCTGGTCTAGGAGCTTACCTGGTCAAAGAGCTTGCCTGGTCCAAGAGCTTGCGTGGTCCAAGAGCTTGCGTGGTCCAAGAGCTTGCCTGGTCCAAGAGCTTGCCTGGTCCAAGAGCTTGCCTGGTCTAGGAGCTTGCCTGGTCCAAGAGCTTGCCTGGTCTAGGAGCTAGCCTGGTCGAGGAGCTTGCCTGGTCCAGGAGCTTGCCTGGTCCAGGAGCTTACCTGGTCCAAGAGCTTGCCTGGTCGAAGAGCTTGCCTAGTTTAGGAGCTTGCCTGGTCCAAGAGCTTGCCTGGTCCAAGAGCTTGCCTGGTCCAGGAGCTTGCCTGGTCCAGGAGCTTGCCTGGTCCAGGAGCTTGCCTGGTCCAGGAGCTTGCCTGGTCCAGGAGCTTGCCTGGTCCAAGAGCTTGCCTGGTCGAAGAGCTTGCCTAGTTTAGGAGCTTGCCTGGTCCAAGAGCTTGCCTGGTCCAAGAGCTTGCCTGGTCCAGGAGCTTGCCTGGTCCAGGAGCTTGCCTGGTCCAGGAGCTTGCCTCTTCCAGGAGCGTGCCTGGACTAGGAGCTTGCCTGGTCCTGGAGCTTGCCTGGTCCAGGAGATTGCCTGGTCCTGGAGTTTGCCTGGTCCAGGAGCTTGCCTGGTCCAGGAGCTTGCCTGGTCCAGGAGCTTGCCTGGTCCAGGAGCTTGCCTGGTCCACGAGCTTGCCTGGTCCAGGAGCTTGCCTTGTCTAGGAGCTTGCCTGGTCCAGGAGCTTACCTGGTCCAGGAGCTTGCCTGGTCCATGAGCTTGCCTGGTCCAGGAGCTTGCCTGGTCGAAGAGCTTGCCTGGTCCAGGAGCTTGCCTGGTCCAGGAGCTTTTCTAGTCCAGGAGCTTGCCTGGTCCAGGATCTTGCCTAGTCCAGGAGCTTGCCTGGTCCAGGATCTTGCCTGGTCCAGGATCTTGTCTGGTCCAGGAGCGTGCTTGGTCCAGGAGCTTGCCTGGTCCAGGAGCTTGCGTGGTCCAGGAGCTTGCTTGGTCCAGGAGCTTGCCTGGTCCAGGAGCTTGCCTGGTCCAAGAGCTTGCAAGATCCAAGAGCTTGCCTGGTCCAAGAGCATGCCTGGTCCAAGAGCTTGCCTGGTCCTGGAGCTTGCCTCGTTAAGGAGCTTGCCTGGTCCAGGAGCTGGCCTGGTCCAGGAGCGTGCCTGGTCCTGGAATGTGCCTGGTCCAGGAGCGTGCCTAGTCCATGAGCTTGCCTCGTCCAGGAGCTTGCCTGGTCCAAGAGCTTGCCTGGTCTAGGAGCTTGCCTGGTCCAGCAGCTTGCCTAGTCCAGGAGCGTGCGAGGTTCAGAAGCTTGCCTGGTCCAGGAGCTTGACTCGTCCAAGAGCTTGCCGGGTCCAGGAGCTTGCCTGGTCCAGGAGCTTGCCTGGTCCAGGAGCGTGCCTGGTCCAGGAGCGTGCCTGGTCCAGGAGCTTGCCTGGTCCAGGAGCTTGCCTGGTCCAGGAGCTTGCCTGGTCGAGGAGCTGGCCTGGTCGAGGAGCTGGCCTGGTCTAGGAGCGTGCCTGGTCCAGGAGCTTGCCTGGTCCAGGAGCTTGCCTGGTCCAGGAGCTTGCCTGGTCTAGGAGCTTGCCTGGTCCAAGAGCTTTCCTGGTCCAGGAGCTTGCCTGGTCCAGGAGCTTGCCTGGTCAAAGAGCTTGCCTGGTCCAGCAGCTTGCTTGGTCCTGGAGCTTGCCTGGTCCTGGAGCTTGCCTGGTCCAGGAGCTTGCCTGGTCCAGGAGCTTGCCTGGTCCAGGAGCTTGCCTGGTCCAGCAGCTTGCCTGGTCCTGGAGCTTGCCTAGTCCAGGAGCTTGCCTGGTCCAGGAGCTTGCCTGGTCCAGGAGCTTGCCTGGTCCAGGAGCTTGACTAGTCTAGGAGCTTGCCTGGTCCAAAAGCTTGCTTGGTCCAGGATCTTGCCTGGTCCAGGATCTTGTCTGGTCCAGGAGCGTGCCTAGTCCAGGAGATTGCCTGGTCCAGGAGCTTGCCTGGTCCAGGAGCTTGCCTGGTCTAGGAGCTTACCTGGTCAAGGAGCTTGCCTGGTCCAAGAGCTTGCGTGGTCCAAGAGCTTGCCTGGTCCAAGAGCTTGCCTGGTCCAAGAGCTTGCCTGGTCTAGGAGCTTGCCTGGTCCAGGAGCTTGCCTCGTCAAGGAGCTTGCCTGGTCCAGGAGCTGGCCTGGTCCAGGAGCGTGCCTGGTCCTGGAATGTGCCTGGTCCAGGAGCGTGCCTAGTCCATGAGCTTGCCTCGTCCAGGAGCTTGCCTGGTCCAAGAGCTTGCTTGGTCTAGGAGCTTGCCTGGTCAGCAGCTTGCCTAGTCCAGGAGCGTGCGAGGTTCAGAAGCTTGCCTGGTCCAGGAGCTTGACTCGTCCAAGAGCTTGCCGGGTCCAGGAGCTTGCCTGGTCCAGGAGCTTGCCTGGTCCAGGAGCGTGCCTGGTCCAGGAGCGTGCCTGGTCCAGGAGCTTGCCTGGTCCAGGAGCTTGCCTGGTCCAGGAGCTTGCCTGGTCGAGGAGCTGGCCTGGTCTAGGAGCGTGCCTGGTCCAAGAGCTTGCCTGGTCCAGGAGCTTGCCTGGTCCAGGAGCTTGCCTGGTCCAGGAGCTTGCCTGGTCCAGGAGCTTGCCTGGTCCAAGAGCTTGCCTGGTTCAGGAGCTTGCCTGGTTCAGGAGCTTGCCTGGTCCAGCAGCTTGCCTGGTCCTAGAGCTTGCCTAGTCCAGGAGCTTGCCTGGTCCAGGAGATGCCTGGTCCAGGAGCTTGCCTGGTCCACGAGCTTGCCTGGTCAAGGAGCTTGCCTGGTCCAGGAGCTTGCCTGGTCCAGGAGCTTGCCTGGTCCAGCAGCTTGCCTGGTCGTGGAGCTTGCATAGTCCAGGAGCTTGCCTGGTCCAGGAGCTTGCCTGGTCCAGGAGCTTGCCTGGTCCAGGAGCTTGCCTGGTCCAGGAGCTTGCCTGGTCCAGCAGCTTGCCTGGTCCAGGAGCTTGTCTGGTCCAGGAGCGTGCCTAGTCCAGGAGATTGCCTGGTCCAGGAGCTTGCCTGGTCCAGGAGCTTGCCTGGTCTAGGAGCTTACCTGGTCAAAGAGCTTGCCTGGTCCAAGAGCTTGCGTGGTCCAAGAGCTTGCCTGGTCCAAGAGCTTGCATGGTCCAAGAGCTTGCCTGGTCTAGGAGCTTGCCTGGTCCAAGAGCTTGCCTGGTCTAGGAGCTTGCCTGGTCCAGGAGCTTGCTTGGTCCAGGAGCTTGCCTGGTCCAGGAGCTTGCCTGGTCTAGGAGCTTGCCTGGTCCAAGAGCTTGCCTGGTCGAAGAGCTTGCCTAGTTTAGGAGCTTGCCTGGTCCAAGAGCTTGCCTGGTCCAAGAGCTTGCCTGGTCCAGGAGCTTGCCTGGTCCAGGAGCTTGCCTGGTCCAGGAGCTTGCCTGGTCCAGGAGCTTGCCTGTTCCAGGAGCGTGCCTGGTCCAAGAGCTTGCCTGGTCCAGGAGCTTGCCTGGTCAAGGAGCTTGCCTGGTCCAAGAGCTTGCCTGGTCCAGGAGCTTACCTGGTCCAGGAGCGTGCCTGGTCAAGGAGCTTGCTTGCTCCTGTAGCTTGCCTGGTCCAGGAGCTTGCCTGGTCCAGGAGCTTGCCTGGTCGAGGAGCTGGCCTGGTCTAGGAGCGTGCCTGGTCCAGGAGCTTGCCTGGTCCAGGAGCTTGCCTGGTCCAGGAGCTTGCCTGGTCCAGGAGCTTGCCTGGTCCAGGAGCTTGCATGGTCCAAGAGCTTGCCTGGTCCAGGAGCTTGCCTGGTCCAGGAGCTTGCCTGGTCCAAGAGCTTGCCTGGTCCTAGAGCTTGCCTAGTCCAGGAGCTTGCCTGGTCCAGGAGCTTGCCTGGTCCAGGAGCTTGCTTGGTCTAGGAGCTTGCCTGGTCCAGGAGCTTGCCTGGTCCAGCAGCTTGCCTGGTCCTGGAGCTTGCCTAGTCCAGGAGCTTGCCTGGTCCAGGAGCTTGCCTGGTCCAGGAGCTTGCCTGGTCCAGGAGCTTGCCTGGTCCAGGAGCTTGCCTGGTCCAGGAGCTTGCCTGGTCCAAAAGCTTGCCTGGTCCAGGATCTTGCCTGGTCCAGGATCTTGTCTGGTCCAGGAGCGTGCCTAGTCCAGGAGATTGCGTGGTCCAGGAGCTTGCCTGGTCCAGGAGCTTGCCTGGTCTAGGAGCTTACCTGGTGAAAGAGCTTGCCTGGTCCAAGAGCTTGCGTGGTCCAAGAGCTTGCCTGGTCCAAGAGCTTGCCTGGTCTAGGAGCTTGCCTGGTCTAGGAGCTTGCCTGGTCCAAGAGCTTGCCTGGTCTAGGAGCTTGCCTGGTCCAGGAGCTTGCCTGGTCCAGGAGCTTGCCTGGTCCAGGAGCTTGCCTGGTCCAGGAGCTTGCCTGGTCCAGGAGCTTGCCTGTTCCAGGAGCGTGCCTGGTCCAAGAGCTTGCCTGGTCCAGGAGCTTGCCTGGTCCAGGAGCTTGCCTGGTCCAGGAGCTTACCTGGTCCAGGAGCGTGCCTGGTCAAGGAGCTTGCCTGGTCCTGGAGCTTGCCTGGTCCACGAGATTGCCTGGTCCAGGAGTTTGCCTGGTCCTGGAGCTTGCCTGGTCCAGGAGCTTGCCTGGTCCAAGAGCTTGCGTGGTCCAGGAGTGTGCCTGGTCCAGGAGCTTGCCTGGTCCAGGAGCTTGCCTCGTCCAGGAGCTTGCCTGGTCCAGGTGCTTGCCTGGTCCAAGAGCTTGCCTGGTCGAAGAGCTTGCCTGGTTTAGGAGCTTGCCTGGTCCAAGAGCTTGCCTGGTCCAGGAGCGTGCCTAGTCCATGAGCTTCCCTCGTCCAGGAGCTTGCCTGGTCCAGGAGCTTGCCTGGTCTAGGAGCTTGCCTGGTCCAGCAGCTTGCCTAGTCCAGGAGCGTGCGAGGTTCAGAAGCTTGCCTGGTCCAGGAGCTTGACTCGTCCAAGAGCTTGCGTGGTCCAGGAGCTTGCCTGGTCCAGGAGCTTGCCTGGTCCAGGAGCATGCCTGGTCCAGGAGCGTGCCTGGTCCAGGAGCTTGCCTGGTCCAGGAGCTTGCCTGGTCCAGGAGCTTGCCTGGTCGAGGAGCTGGCCTGGTCTAGGAGCGTGCCTGGTCCAGGAGCTTGCCTGGTCCAGGAGCTTGCCTGGTCCAGGAGCTTGCCTGGTCCAGGAGCTTGCATGGTCCAAGAGCTTGCCTGGTCCAGGAGCTTGCCTGGTCCAGGAGCTTGCCTGGTCCAAGAGCTTGCCTGGTCCTAGAGCTTGCCTAGTCCAGGAGCTTGCCTGGTCCAGGAGCTTGCCTGGTCCAGGAGCTTGCTTGGTCTAGGAGCTTGCCTGGTCCAGGAGCTTGCCTGGTCCAGCAGCTTGCCTGGTCCTGGAGCTTGCCTAGTCCAGGAGCTTGCCTGGTCCAGGAGCTTGCCTGGTCCAGGAGCTTGCCTGGTCCAGGAGCTTGCCTGGTCCAGGAGCTTGCCTGGTCCAGGAGCTTGCCTGGTCCAAAAGCTTGCCTGGTCCAGGATCTTGCCTGGTCCAGGATCTTGTCTGGTCCAGGAGCGTGCCTAGTCCAGGAGATTGCGTGGTCCAGGAGCTTGCCTGGTCCAGGAGCTTGCCTGGTCTAGGAGCTTACCTGGTGAAAGAGCTTGCCTGGTCCAAGAGCTTGCGTGGTCCAAGAGCTTGCCTGGTCCAAGAGCTTGCCTGGTCTAGGAGCTTGCCTGGTCTAGGAGCTTGCCTGGTCCAAGAGCTTGCCTGGTCTAGGAGCTTGCCTGGTCCAGGAGCTTGCCTGGTCCAGGAGCTTGCCTGGTCCAGGAGCTTGCCTGGTCCAGGAGCTTGCCTGGTCCAGGAGCTTGCCTGGTCCAGGAGCTTGCCTGGTCCAGCAGCTTGCCTGGTCCTGGAGCTTGCCTAGTCCAGGAGCTTGCCTGGTCCAGGAGCTTGCCTGGTCCAGGAGCTTGCCTGGTCCAGGAGCTTGCCTGGTCCAGGAGCTTGCCTGGTCCAAAAGCTTGCCTGGTCCAGGATCTTGCCTGGTCCAGGATCTTGTCTGGTCCAGGAGCGTGCCTAGTCCAGGAGATTGCCTGGTCCACGAGCTTGCCTAGTCCAGGAGCTTGCCTGGTCTAGGAGCTTACCTGGTCAAAGAGCTTGCCTGGTCCAAGAGCTTGCGTGGTCCAAGAGCTTGCGTGGTCCAAGAGCTTGCCTGGTCCAAGAGCTTGCCTGGTCCAAGAGCTTGCCTGGTCTAGGAGCTTGCCTGGTCCAAGAGCTTGCCTGGTCTAGGAGCTAGCCTGGTCGAGGAGCTTGCCTGGTCCAGGAGCTTGCCTGGTCCAGGAGCTTACCTGGTCCAAGAGCTTGCCTGGTCGAAGAGCTTGCCTAGTTTAGGAGCTTGCCTGGTCCAAGAGCTTGCCTGGTCCAAGAGCTTGCCTGGTCCAGGAGCTTGCCTGGTCCAGGAGCTTGCCTGGTCCAGGAGCTTGCCTGGTCCAGGAGCTTGCCTGGTCCAGGAGCTTGCCTGGTCCAAGAGCTTGCCTGGTCGAAGAGCTTGCCTAGTTTAGGAGCTTGCCTGGTCCAAGAGCTTGCCTGGTCCAAGAGCTTGCCTGGTCCAGGAGCTTGCCTGGTCCAGGAGCTTGCCTGGTCCAGGAGCTTGCCTCTTCCAGGAGCGTGCCTGGACTAGGAGCTTGCCTGGTCCTGGAGCTTGCCTGGTCCAGGAGATTGCCTGGTCCTGGAGTTTGCCTGGTCCAGGAGCTTGCCTGGTCCAGGAGCTTGCCTGGTCCAGGAGCTTGCCTGGTCCAGGAGCTTGCCTGGTCCACGAGCTTGCCTGGTCCAGGAGCTTGCCTTGTCTAGGAGCTTGCCTGGTCCAGGAGCTTACCTGGTCCAGGAGCTTGCCTGGTCCATGAGCTTGCCTGGTCCAGGAGCTTGCCTGGTCGAAGAGCTTGCCTGGTCCAGGAGCTTGCCTGGTCCAGGAGCTTTTCTAGTCCAGGAGCTTGCCTGGTCCAGGATCTTGCCTAGTCCAGGAGCTTGCCTGGTCCAGGATCTTGCCTGGTCCAGGATCTTGTCTGGTCCAGGAGCGTGCTTGGTCCAGGAGCTTGCCTGGTCCAGGAGCTTGCGTGGTCCAGGAGCTTGCTTGGTCCAGGAGCTTGCCTGGTCCAGGAGCTTGCCTGGTCCAAGAGCTTGCAAGATCCAAGAGCTTGCCTGGTCCAAGAGCATGCCTGGTCCAAGAGCTTGCCTGGTCCTGGAGCTTGCCTCGTTAAGGAGCTTGCCTGGTCCAGGAGCTGGCCTGGTCCAGGAGCGTGCCTGGTCCTGGAATGTGCCTGGTCCAGGAGCGTGCCTAGTCCATGAGCTTGCCTCGTCCAGGAGCTTGCCTGGTCCAAGAGCTTGCCTGGTCTAGGAGCTTGCCTGGTCCAGCAGCTTGCCTAGTCCAGGAGCGTGCGAGGTTCAGAAGCTTGCCTGGTCCAGGAGCTTGACTCGTCCAAGAGCTTGCCGGGTCCAGGAGCTTGCCTGGTCCAGGAGCTTGCCTGGTCCAGGAGCGTGCCTGGTCCAGGAGCGTGCCTGGTCCAGGAGCTTGCCTGGTCCAGGAGCTTGCCTGGTCCAGGAGCTTGCCTGGTCGAGGAGCTGGCCTGGTCGAGGAGCTGGCCTGGTCTAGGAGCGTGCCTGGTCCAGGAGCTTGCCTGGTCCAGGAGCTTGCCTGGTCCAGGAGCTTGCCTGGTCTAGGAGCTTGCCTGGTCCAAGAGCTTTCCTGGTCCAGGAGCTTGCCTGGTCCAGGAGCTTGCCTGGTCAAAGAGCTTGCCTGGTCCAGCAGCTTGCTTGGTCCTGGAGCTTGCCTGGTCCTGGAGCTTGCCTGGTCCAGGAGCTTGCCTGGTCCAGGAGCTTGCCTGGTCCAGGAGCTTGCCTGGTCCAGCAGCTTGCCTGGTCCTGGAGCTTGCCTAGTCCAGGAGCTTGCCTGGTCCAGGAGCTTGCCTGGTCCAGGAGCTTGCCTGGTCCAGGAGCTTGACTAGTCTAGGAGCTTGCCTGGTCCAAAAGCTTGCTTGGTCCAGGATCTTGCCTGGTCCAGGATCTTGTCTGGTCCAGGAGCGTGCCTAGTCCAGGAGATTGCCTGGTCCAGGAGCTTGCCTGGTCCAGGAGCTTGCCTGGTCTAGGAGCTTACCTGGTCAAGGAGCTTGCCTGGTCCAAGAGCTTGCGTGGTCCAAGAGCTTGCCTGGTCCAAGAGCTTGCCTGGTCCAAGAGCTTGCCTGGTCTAGGAGCTTGCCTGGTCCAGGAGCTTGCCTCGTCAAGGAGCTTGCCTGGTCCAGGAGCTGGCCTGGTCCAGGAGCGTGCCTGGTCCTGGAATGTGCCTGGTCCAGGAGCGTGCCTAGTCCATGAGCTTGCCTCGTCCAGGAGCTTGCCTGGTCCAAGAGCTTGCTTGGTCTAGGAGCTTGCCTGGTCAGCAGCTTGCCTAGTCCAGGAGCGTGCGAGGTTCAGAAGCTTGCCTGGTCCAGGAGCTTGACTCGTCCAAGAGCTTGCCGGGTCCAGGAGCTTGCCTGGTCCAGGAGCTTGCCTGGTCCAGGAGCGTGCCTGGTCCAGGAGCGTGCCTGGTCCAGGAGCTTGCCTGGTCCAGGAGCTTGCCTGGTCCAGGAGCTTGCCTGGTCGAGGAGCTGGCCTGGTCTAGGAGCGTGCCTGGTCCAAGAGCTTGCCTGGTCCAGGAGCTTGCCTGGTCCAGGAGCTTGCCTGGTCCAGGAGCTTGCCTGGTCCAGGAGCTTGCCTGGTCCAAGAGCTTGCCTGGTTCAGGAGCTTGCCTGGTTCAGGAGCTTGCCTGGTCCAGCAGCTTGCCTGGTCCTAGAGCTTAGCTAGTCCAGGAGCTTGCCTGGTCCAGGAGATGCCTGGTCCAGGAGCTTGCCTGGTCCACGAGCTTGCCTGGTCAAGGAGCTTGCCTGGTCCAGGAGCTTGCCTGGTCCAGGAGCTTGCCTGGTCCAGCAGCTTGCCTGGTCGTGGAGCTTGCATAGTCCAGGAGCTTGCCTGGTCCAGGAGCTTGCCTGGTCCAGGAGCTTGCCTGGTCCAGGAGCTTGCCTGGTCCAGGAGCTTGCCTGGTCCAGCAGCTTGCCTGGTCCAGGAGCTTGTCTGGTCCAGGAGCGTGCCTAGTCCAGGAGATTGCCTGGTCCAGGAGCTTGCCTGGTCCAGGAGCTTGCCTGGTCTAGGAGCTTACCTGGTCAAAGAGCTTGCCTGGTCCAAGAGCTTGCGTGGTCCAAGAGCTTGCCTGGTCCAAGAGCTTGCATGGTCCAAGAGCTTGCCTGGTCTAGGAGCTTGCCTGGTCCAAGAGCTTGCCTGGTCTAGGAGCTTGCCTGGTCCAGGAGCTTGCTTGGTCCAGGAGCTTGCCTGGTCCAGGAGCTTGCCTGGTCTAGGAGCTTGCCTGGTCCAAGAGCTTGCCTGGTCGAAGAGCTTGCCTAGTTTAGGAGCTTGCCTGGTCCAAGAGCTTGCCTGGTCCAAGAGCTTGCCTGGTCCAGGAGCTTGCCTGGTCCAGGAGCTTGCCTGGTCCAGGAGCTTGCCTGGTCCAGGAGCTTGCCTGTTCCAGGAGCGTGCCTGGTCCAAGAGCTTGCCTGGTCCAGGAGCTTGCCTGGTCAAGGAGCTTGCCTGGTCCAAGAGCTTGCCTGGTCCAGGAGCTTACCTGGTCCAGGAGCGTGCCTGGTCAAGGAGCTTGCTTGCTCCTGTAGCTTGCCTGGTCCAGGAGCTTGCCTGGTCCAGGAGCTTGCCTGGTCGAGGAGCTGGCCTGGTCTAGGAGCGTGCCTGGTCCAGGAGCTTGCCTGGTCCAGGAGCTTGCCTGGTCCAGGAGCTTGCCTGGTCCAGGAGCTTGCCTGGTCCAGGAGCTTGCATGGTCCAAGAGCTTGCCTGGTCCAGGAGCTTGCCTGGTCCAGGAGCTTGCCTGGTCCAAGAGCTTGCCTGGTCCTAGAGCTTGCCTAGTCCAGGAGCTTGCCTGGTCCAGGAGCTTGCCTGGTCCAGGAGCTTGCTTGGTCTAGGAGCTTGCCTGGTCCAGGAGCTTGCCTGGTCCAGCAGCTTGCCTGGTCCTGGAGCTTGCCTAGTCCAGGAGCTTGCCTGGTCCAGGAGCTTGCCTGGTCCAGGAGCTTGCCTGGTCCAGGAGCTTGCCTGGTCCAGGAGCTTGCCTGGTCCAGGAGCTTGCCTGGTCCAAAAGCTTGCCTGGTCCAGGATCTTGCCTGGTCCAGGATCTTGTCTGGTCCAGGAGCGTGCCTAGTCCAGGAGATTGCGTGGTCCAGGAGCTTGCCTGGTCCAGGAGCTTGCCTGGTCTAGGAGCTTACCTGGTGAAAGAGCTTGCCTGGTCCAAGAGCTTGCGTGGTCCAAGAGCTTGCCTGGTCCAAGAGCTTGCCTGGTCTAGGAGCTTGCCTGGTCTAGGAGCTTGCCTGGTCCAAGAGCTTGCCTGGTCTAGGAGCTAGCCTGGTCCAGGAGCTTGCCTGGTCCAGGAGCTTGCCTGGTCCAGGAGCTTGCCTGGTCCAGGAGCTTGCATGGTCCAAGAGCTTGCCTGGTCCAGGAGCTTGCCTGGTCCAGGAGCTTGCCTGGTCCAAGAGCTTGCCTGGTCCTAGAGCTTGCCTAGTCCAGGAGCTTGCCTGGTCCAGGAGCTTGCCTGGTCCAGGAGCTTGCTTGGTCTAGGAGCTTGCCTGGTCCAGGAGCTTGCCTGGTCCAGCAGCTTGCCTGGTCCTGGAGCTTGCCTAGTCCAGGAGCTTGCCTGGTCCAGGAGCTTGCCTGGTCCAGGAGCTTGCCTGGTCCAGGAGCTTGCCTGGTCCAGGAGCTTGCCTGGTCCAGGAGCTTGCCTGGTCCAAAAGCTTGCCTGGTCCAGGATCTTGCCTGGTCCAGGATCTTGTCTGGTCCAGGAGCGTGCCTAGTCCAGGAGATTGCGTGGTCCAGGAGCTTGCCTGGTCCAGGAGCTTGCCTGGTCTAGGAGCTTACCTGGTGAAAGAGCTTGCCTGGTCCAAGAGCTTGCGTGGTCCAAGAGCTTGCCTGGTCCAAGAGCTTGCCTGGTCTAGGAGCTTGCCTGGTCTAGGAGCTTGCCTGGTCCAAGAGCTTGCCTGGTCTAGGAGCTAGCCTGGTCCAGGAGCTTGCCTGGTCCAGGAGCTTGCCTGTTCCAGGAGCGTGCCTGGTCCAGGAGCTTGCCTGGTCCAGGAGCTTGCCTGGTCCAGGAGCTTGCCTGGTCCAGGAGCTTGCCTGGTCCAGGAGCTTGCCTGTTCCAGGAGCGTGCCTGGTCCAAGAGCTTGACTGGTCCAGGAGCTTGCCTGGTCCAGGAGCTTGCCTGGTCCAGGAGCTTACCTGGTCCAGGAGCGTGCCTGGTCAAGGAGCTTGCCTGGTCCTGGAGCTTGCCTGGTCCACGAGATTGCCTGGTCCAGGAGTTTGCCTGGTCCTGGAGCTTGCCTGGTCCAGGAGCTTGCCTGGTCCAAGAGCTTGCGTGGTCCAGGAGTGTGCCTGGTCCAGGAGCTTGCCTGGTCCAGGAGCTTGCCTCGTCCAGGAGCTTGCCTGGTCCAGGTGCTTGCCTGGTCCAAGAGCTTGCCTGGTCGAAGAGCTTGCCTGGTTTAGGAGCTTGCCTGGTCCAAGAGCTTGCCTGGTCCAGGAGCGTGCCTAGTCCATGAGCTTCCCTCGTCCAGGAGCTTGCCTGGTCCAGGAGCTTGCCTGGTCTAGGAGCTTGCCTGGTCCAGCAGCTTGCCTAGTCCAGGAGCGTGCGAGGTTCAGAAGCTTGCCTGGTCCAGGAGCTTGACTCGTCCAAGAGCTTGCGTGGTCCAGGAGCTTGCCTGGTCCAGGAGCTTGCCTGGTCCAGGAGCATGCCTGGTCCAGGAGCGTGCCTGGTCCAGGAGCTTGCCTGGTCCAGGAGCTTGCCTGGTCCAGGAGCTTGCCTGGTCGAGGAGCTGGCCTGGTCTAGGAGCGTGCCTGGTCCAGGAGCTTGCCTGGTCCAGGAGCTTGCCTGGTCCAGGAGCTTGCCTGGTCCAGGAGCTTGCCTGGTCCAGGAGCTTGCATGGTCCAAGAGCTTGCCTGGTCCAGGAGCTTGCCTGGTCCAGGAGCTTGCCTGGTCCAAGAGCTTGCCTGGTCCTAGAGCTTGCCTAGTCCAGGAGCTTGCCTGGTCCAGGAGCTTGCCTGGTCCAGGAGCTTGCTTGGTCTAGGAGCTTGCCTGGTCCAGGAGCTTGCCTGGTCCAGCAGCTTGCCTGGTCCTGGAGCTTGCCTAGTCCAGGAGCTTGCCTGGTCCAGGAGCTTGCCTGGTCCAGGAGCTTGCCTGGTCCAGGAGCTTGCCTGGTCCAGGAGCTTGCCTGGTCCAGGAGCTTGCCTGGTCCAAAAGCTTGCCTGGTCCAGGATCTTGCCTGGTCCAGGATCTTGTCTGGTCCAGGAGCGTGCCTAGTCCAGGAGATTGCGTGGTCCAGGAGCTTGCCTGGTCCAGGAGCTTGCCTGGTCTAGGAGCTTACCTGGTGAAAGAGCTTGCCTGGTCCAAGAGCTTGCGTGGTCCAAGAGCTTGCCTGGTCCAAGAGCTTGCCTGGTCTAGGAGCTTGCCTGGTCTAGGAGCTTGCCTGGTCCAAGAGCTTGCCTGGTCTAGGAGCTTGCCTGGTCCAGGAGCTTGCCTGGTCCAGGAGCTTGCCTGGTCCAGGAGCTTGCCTGGTCCAGGAGCTTGCCTGGTCCAGGAGCTTGCCTGTTCCAGGAGCGTGCCTGGTCCAAGAGCTTGCCTGGTCCAGGAGCTTGCCTGGTCCAGGAGCTTGCCTGGTCCAGGAGCTTACCTGGTCCAGGAGCGTGCCTGGTCAAGGAGCTTGCCTGGTCCTGGAGCTTGCCTGGTCCACGAGATTGCCTGGTCCAGGAGTTTGCCTGGTCCTGGAGCTTGCCTGGTCCAGGAGCTTGCCTGGTCCAAGAGCTTGCGTGGTCCAGGAGTGTGCCTGGTCCAGGAGCTTGCCTGGTCCAGGAGCTTGCCTCGTCCAGGAGCTTGCCTGGTCCAGGTGCTTGCCTGGTCCAAGAGCTTGCCTGGTCGAAGAGCTTGCCTGGTTTAGGAGCTTGCCTGGTCCAAGAGCTTGCCTGGTCCAGGATCGTGCCTAGTCCATGAGCTTGCCTCGTCCAGGAGCTTGCCTAGTCTAGAAGCTTGCCTGGTCTAGGAGCTTGCCTGGTTCAGCAGCTTGCCTAGTCCAGGAGCGTGCGAGGTTCAGAAGCTTGCCTGGTCCAGGAGCTTGACTCGTCCAAGAGCTTGCCTGGTCCAGGAGCGTGCCTGGTCCAGGAGCTTGCCTGGTCTAGGAGCTTGCCTTGTCCAGGAGCTTGCTTGGTCCAGGAGCTTGCCTGGTCAAGGAGCTGGCCTGGTCCAGGAGCGTGCCTGGTCCAGTAGCTTGCTTGGTCCAGGAGCTTGCCTGGTCCAGGAGCTTGCCTCGTCCAGGAGCTTGCCTGGTCCAGGAGCTTGCCTGGTCCAAGAGCTTGCCTGGTCTGTTAGCTTGCCTGGTCCAAGAGCTTGCCTGGTCCTCGAGCTTGCCTGGTCCAGCAGCTTGCCTGGTCCTGGAGCTTGCCTAGTCCAGGAGCTTGCCTGGTCCAGGAGCTTGCCTGGTCCAGGAGCTTGCCTGGTCCAGGAGCTTGCCTGGTCCAGGAGCTTGCC